>OX438600.1:5002829-7994868 GCA_949316135.1 Choreutis nemorana
AAAATACTTAGACAACAGTAAAGCTCCAAGTGGAACCGTTTGAATGGCCACTTTAGAAAAACCCCTAAGCTTGACCAAATCTCATGATCGTTTTTCCTCTTGGAAAAAAGGACAGTGCTGAGGTTTAATATACATTCATTTCATTCTTCTTGAAGTAATGAATTCCTTCGCCTTCGGGGTTTTGGGCGTAAGACCTTTGATAAGTGAGAAAGGCAAAATCTTTCAGTGAGTGCTTATATAGAGCCATTTAATTTAATATCTGGAGCGCGAGCTGACTGCAAAATGTCAACTTAATCTAGAAGCGAGTCAAATACGTTCGCAGTAAGAACTGGCAATCGGAATAAAAATGTTCAATTGTGAGATCATAGAAAGTACGGAAAATGGCTCCTGACTTTATACTTACTTCACTTGAATGTTTATTCCACTTTGTTCACTCAGGAGAACCATGTGGAATTTTGAATTGATGATCTAAATTTAAATAAAAAGCTGGTTTTATTTGGTATTTCAATCTATTTTATTTATGTTTAGGGAGAGAGAGGAAAGTCGAAGACAAATATGAAATATC
Source organism: Choreutis nemorana (assembly GCA_949316135.1). Taxonomy (NCBI): domain Eukaryota; kingdom Metazoa; phylum Arthropoda; class Insecta; order Lepidoptera; family Choreutidae; genus Choreutis; species Choreutis nemorana. The sequence continues at coordinate 5,003,395 of OX438600.1, forward strand.
AGGTTTTTATCTGTTATTATTTTTTTGGTGATTTTTTTCAACTCATACTCAAAATAGCCTTCAAATGAGACTTTTAAAATGTTGTAGACGTATTCTTAAACTTGTATAAGAAATACTAATCCTAACGAATTAAACTTTTTATTGTTAAACTAGCAGTCAGCTTTAGAATGTTAGATTACTTTTTCTGTAACCAGCCTAAAGCTTTAATAAATGTCGGTCAGATGTTTTCTCAAAAAAAAAAAAACATTGAGTAAAATTTGTACTTGTAAAAAATAAGCCTGTCAAATTAATAAGCATCGCACGGCTTAACCGACCTACGGATTTTAAATTTGGAGAATTTAACTGGAATAGGACTCGTATTTTTAACGAGGCAATAGAGGAAGCTTGAAAGGTTTGTTTGTAAACAAAATTAATATTTATTAGGATATCAACTTTTCACCTACATATACATTATACGTGTACCTGTGCCTTTCTCAAAAAACAAGGATATTTATTGAGTTCGTGGTTAACTCAACTCAAAGATCTAATTTAATCTCAAAGATATTATTTTAATTTGTGGACAAGTCTGCAGTGAATACGTTGCTTTCCTATCACGTGATTCAATCCCCGTTGATTTCCGGTTGTGGTTTTTGACACGGTCCAAATTTTCGAGTCCAATGCTCTTAATTGGACTCGAAAATTTTGTGTCTAGTCTTAAACTCTTAGGTAAAGCCATTTAAATCAAAGGTTAGTGACCAATATAATAAGTCTATTTACATACATTTCGCTGTACCTACACAAAATATCTATGGAACAAATTAAATGTATGAGTATGGTCCAGATTAAGCCATCATACAAAATTTATAATATATTTTCTTATACACTGCAATCTCATTCAAGTGGAATATAAACGATAAAAATTGTTGCTTTCTTATAATCTCTTTGATTCAGCGTTACGCGGCATAAAATGTTACAGCAGTTTCACGTTCTAATAAAAATGTAGGAAACGAAATTAAATAGAATAATTAGAGGATGCCCCTAGTTACTAAAAAATAATGATTTCAAGAATAGGAATTTACGTGGCATGTTACTTTAAATGTTTCGTGAGGAATCGGGGATCAAAAAGGAGTGGTAAAATTAGAGCTCACTGAAACACACATTTCTTAGGAAAATTAAAAACAAAATTTTCTTGAGACGGCTTTCTTGTATTACACTCAAACTCAAAATATATTTAATTTAACCTAAATGTAACACCAAATTGAATTATTAACTATGACAATGTATTTTAATTAAACGGCAAGAATTTATGAATTTCTCCCGAAAATGTTGTTCAGTAACCTACTGGGCTGGTTTGGTTTGTTTGGATGTGCGGTGGGGTGGGGGGCGGGGGACAGGCTGATGTGGGGCGGGAGTGGGCCACTGGGGGGTGGACTGGCATTATTCGACGTCTCAGTGTCACTTGCATCCTCGCGACAGAATCTGGGCCAAAATATTCACTTTCAATGTAAATGGCGCTGTTCTTGGACAGTCTATAAATTAATGTTTTTACGAACATTTCACAAAAAACTTTTATAACAAACATTATAAGTTTTCTGACCGATTTTTTCGCATACTTTCGTTAATTCTAAAGTAAATGGGAGAAGCACCAATGGGCCAGTTCCAATTTTCTATTTGTTTCGCATTTTTAGTTGACGAAGAATATTTTTCTGTTAATAAGCTTTATGTTATTGGATTATGCAACATAAAAAGTAGCCCGCGCTTGCGATGTCCTTAGGTGTGAAAAACCTTACAAGTTTCCAAATGACAACAGAGTTTTACAATGGATATGTCGCGGGCCCATTGGGATATGCCGCCACTTCGAGATATTTATTTCATGCTATTTATGTATGCATGCTATGCAGGCCGATTATTTCATGATATACCCGATCTAAATCGATGCGGGTTTTTTTTTGTCGATTTTACCTAAGACAGTTGGCCATATCGTGATATGGCTGGGCGCATCGTAATGTAGTTAGTTAGCGCTATTATTTTTATTGATTGGTGCTTTTATAATAAACATTGGCCCGATTAGGCTAGGTATTGTGGCATAAAACACGAGACGAGTGAGCGTGAGCGATGCCGCATGTCTATTATTGGTTAGGCGGAATTACTCGAACACTGATGAGATCGTTCATTTGATCTATCTACATCATCAAGTTACATCTCAAGAGATTTTAGTTTTCCACTGTAGTTAAATAAATTCCTGAAAAGAATACGAATTAAGTAAAGTAAAAAAGAGCAACAAGCCATTCCTTACAAATTAACATTCCATTAAAACTAATGAAACTCCGGCGCGCTGGAGTTTCCGATAAAACATTACATGAGAGGTTATGAGAGCGCTTATTGCAGTTTCGCGCGCAATCATTTGTTCTTGCGCTTAAACTTTTGTAATACCATCGACTAATACCAACACTAAGTGCACCGAACGACGACAAACTCGTGCCGAAACTCTTATTACTTAGCTTTGGTTTTCTTCACACTGCAGGAAGCCATTTAATTGGCTTTTGCATTCATATTATTTAGTCTTTTCATTGCAAATGGCTTAGATTTTCTTGTAATAAAGGATTTTTTAGCAACAATTAAAATGTAGCTAAGTACGTATTGTGGGTACATACATGAGGCAATGACTGGATAAAGCGTTATTGAACCAATAAAATGCCATTTGGTTCGATTTTAATAACCGGAATTGTGTAAATGATTATTTTACACGATTCATAGTAAGTAGGTATGTGTAGGTGTTTGATTTTATTATGTTTTATGTACCTACATATCTCTCGTAGAGATTTATTGGCCTTTTATTTAATCAAAGGCCTTTTAGTTACATTATGCCTATTTGCCTTCAGATTTGGTTAGGTATGGTAAGTAAAAAGTGTAATTAAATTCATAAAAATAGCTTATTGAAGTATGTACGCAGGGAGTTTCACCGGTTCGCACCAAGAGTGTTTCGCACGATGGTATGCAAAGGACAAGGATGCTGTTTGAATTAGTCGGTTTAAGTTTCGAACCACGGTATAAAAACGAAAATGACTGTTGTCTTACAATCTCTAAAAATATTTTAACTACTATTATAATTTTAGAACTTAGAACTGCCACTAGTACGTGCAAATATTTATTAGCTATCTTGTGAAAAAAATTCATTTTTTGCCAGACATACACAAAACGACATTGTTCACTCTTCTAGCAAGTCCACTTGCATGCATTGTCTATGATGATTTTTCTTTAGCTTGAAGTTTACTCAGTAGCATTTAATATAGGAAAACCTACATAAGGATTTTTTTACTCCATGTGTTATTTGGAGTGAAAGTACCTAACTCTGCTTCAACGCTCAAGGCGTTCACCTTACTTTAATGAATTTTAGAAAAAGAGATCGAATGTTGGAGAAGGATATCGGCTTTGTTTGGCAACACTGTAATGTGTGGTTTACTTATCATTCTAGACAGAAGGTCGAGAGCACCAGTTAGTTAATCTATAAATAGGGAATATGCATGGCTTTTTTATTTATCTAATGTAATTCGATACCACAAATATACACAAATCCGTAAGATTTTCTCAAATATCTGAATCCTTAGTTCTAAAGCTTCAAAGCCGTTAGATTGAGAGACCTAATATACGTCAAAGTACACGGGCTCCATACAACTTCCATAGAAAAGGTTGTTCTGATGAGATGATAGAGTTACTATTTATGGTTATATCTCCCTGATTCGTCTTTCAATTTTAATTCTGTTTTCTCTGTAAACATACTATTTCCACAAATTTCATGGATATTCCTTGCTAGCCCTTGATATTTGAGATAGCAGTTCAGAACCAGACTAAGTAATAGTTCACAACTAAATCTTGATATTATTGACTAGCAACGGAATATGGAAACAATGTGCTCAGACTCTAGAGTAATTATTGTGTAGTTACTTTGATCAACTATTCAACAATTCAATTTTAAGACGATACCATACAAGGAAATTGGCATGCTGATGTGTAGATTTAGTTTTAGTTTTCTATAGCCTGTTAAAGACTGAAAGACGCCTAAAAATTATCCTACGTCTATAAACCTCACTAAAACAGGTTATACTAAACTCATCTATATTTGTATACAACATTAAGAGCAAACAAGCATACGGTTCACCTGATGCAAAGTCATATCGCCGCCTATTGACACGAAAACGCCCTTGATGTCTGAAACGGCAAGAACACCATCCAACCAACTGCTTGCCAACTGCTTGGACCTTCTGCTGACGTCTGATCCATACAGATATCTGGTGTCTGTATCCGCACCTTTAGGATAATCTGATCACTGTCTGGTGAAATCTGTATCCGTATATTCCCCACCCGAATCGTGCCCAGTTGGCATGAGGCGCGTGTGGCGATACATTTCGGCAGATTGAGATGAGATGCGGCACTTTTTTGCATCTTATCCATGGAAGCGGGCTTGCCTTTCTTCAAGTGATCCGTCGAGATGTGTTGATACTGTTACCGAGGTCATCCGTTTGGGAATGGAATATTACATTCCTTTCTCTGATGTTTCTACGGATAGCAATGCTCGGAACTGGTTCGGTGCAGACTATTACCGTGCTGAAGTACAGAAACAAGAGGCCTATCGGGCCTGGGCTGATGCACGATCGCATGCATCTCCGGATACTCAAAATTTGAAGAAAGCCTTTAACCGTGCTTCCAAGTCCAGTAAGAAAACGTTGCGTAGGGCTCGTTTCGACCATATAAATCGCCTTGGCTCAAAATTAGCTTCGTATCCAACTGGGAGTAAAGCTTTTTGGTCTTTAGCCAAGGCTGTCGAAACCAATTTTAGCCTTCCTTGCCACCACTGTTAAAATCAGATGGCTCGCTGGCTCACACCGTGGAAGAGAAAGCAAACTTGTTTGCTAATCTCTTTGCGGCAAACTCGCGTCTGGATTCTGCAGGGAATCTCCAACCTCGCTCAATACCTCGCTGCAATGTCTCCATGCGAGTTGTTCATATACACCAAAAAGAGGTACATAAAATCCCGCAAAGTTTAGATGTGAACAAGGCTAGTGGTCCTGATGGAATCCCTGCAGTGGTGCTTCGCAACTGTGCTCCTGAGTTGTCTCCCATCCTAACACGCCTGTATCTCACTTGAGACTGGAGTTGTTCACAAGTCGTGGAAGCTAGCTAACGTGCAGCCTGTGCCCAAAAAAGGAAGCCATGCCGACCCATCTAATTATAGACCCATTTCAGTCACTTCTGTACTCTGTAAGACGTGTACTGAATAATCGTCTCCTCAACTACCTTGAAGACAATGATCTCCTAAGTGACCGTCAGTTTGGGTTCCGCCGAGGTCGGTCTACTGGGGATCTTCTTGTGTACGCCACCCACCTTTGGAGCGAGGCTATAGAGAGATACGGTGAGGCCATCGCAGTTTCACTTGACGTCTCCAAGGCCTTTGATCGGGTTTGGCACGGTAGCTTATTAAGCAAGCTTCCCTCTTTTAAGATTCCGGTTGGCCTTTGTAATTGGATTTCAGACTTCTTCGGGAACCGTTCGATTCAAGTGGTTTTGGATGGTCTCTTGTCCAAACAACAAGCAATCGACGCTGGTGTTCCCTAGGAGTCAGTTCTGTCCGCAACACTATTCCTGCTACACATTAATTATCTGCTAGTTCCTGGAACAGTTGGTTATGCAGATGACAATACTGTTACGGACAGATACTTCTCCAGTTCTCAGGCCCGTCGGAATGAAACTAAGTCTTGTCGAGAGTCTCTAGTTGAGCGCTTGAATCTGGCACTTCAGGCAGTCTCGGACTGGGGTGAAGCCAATCTTGTTGAATTCAAAGCAGCCAAAACACAGGCGTGTGTTTTTTCCGCCAAACGGACTCCCTTCCAGCTGACTCCGACTTTCCAGGGTGTATCGATACCGATAACTGATCATATGCAACTTCTTGGCCTGGAAATATCGTCGAACATGAATTTCAGCTCCTACATAGAGTCTATAGCCAAAACGGCGGCTAAGAAGCTTGGTGTTCTATCCCGGATTAGGCGATACTTTACGCCCAAACAACGGCTTGTCCTGTATAAGGCGCAAAGTCGGCCTTGTTTGGAGTATTGTTGTCACCTTTGGGATGGTTCAGCCAAGTATCAGCTAGCAGCTTTAGACTCTGTTGAAAAGCGAGCCCGAAGAATCACCGGGATTGACGATGATTTTGCTAACCACCGCCGCGAAGTTGCGTGTCTATCGGTATTTTATAGGCTACATTTCGGAGAGTGTGCGCAGGAATTGCACAATTTAATTCCACCGGCCCCTTTTTATAATCGGAATACTAGACGTAGGCTGAAGCTGCATCCTTTTGTGGTAGATATTCCGACCATCCGGACTAAACGCTTCGATAGTTCCTTTCTTATGCGTACTGCAAGGGTGTGGAATTCTTTGCCTGCCGATGTGTTCCCTGACCAATATAACTTGGGCCTCTTTAAGGCAAGAGTGAATAGGTTTCTCCTGGGCAGGCATGATCCACCTTAGACCTCATCGCCGCTTAACATCAGGCGGGTTTGGGGTCAAATGCCTGCCTGGTCTTGCATAAATAAAAAAAAACACCGCCAACGCTTTTCCCATGTAGAGGTAAAGATGTTAAACCTACCTCTCGTGCCGGTAATCACACTGGCTCTCAAATCCTTTAAACAGAAATACAGCGGACAGCTACACGGCAGAAAGAGAAAGGAGGGTGGTACCAACTCAGACAATCTACCAGACCGTATTAAATTACGCTATTGAAATAAATTTCTTTACATGAAAATTAGGAACTCACATGCTCTTAATAAAATGTCATGTCTGCTTCATCATTAGGTTTCGATGTTCCGTGAAAAAAGGATCTTTCGGAATAACATTAAATAATAAATACTCATATTAAATTCATGAATTATTGTGAGTGTTCGTATTTTAAGAAGCTCTTAAAACATTACGAGATTCTGAAATAGGTCTTCCATATAATTCGGTTGTTCTGTTGTTATGAAATGTAAAATATTAACAAAGCTAAAAACATGTATTTATAGAAATATCGTATTGATTTCATATTCGGTTAAACATAAAATTATGATTTAAGTTAAAATATTTGAAATTTAAGATATCGTGATTTCAAAACTGGTAAATTTTGGTGTATATTTGGTGTAGATAGTATTTATTACATATGTTAGTTTTGAAATCGTAGATGAACCCTTTCTTATTTAAATTGATTAATGTATTCAAACAACTCACTAGGAAATAAAGGTGGAAAAGAAATTTAACAACAGAAAAATACCTAAAAGTCGTTTGAAAACATAAATCTTCGTTTATGTCGGTATAAGCTTGATTTAAATCAGAAATAAGCGAAAAGGTAGCATTGTATTTTCGCTTCATATTCACCTGATATAAAATAAAACTACTTATATAAAAGGCTGATTGACTGATGTATACATGCCAAACTCTTAAGGCTAGAAAATTTAAATTTCGAACAGGTATTCATCATATGAAGAAGGCATGCAGTAACGAAGGATTTTTCAAAATTGAACACCTAAAGGAGTAAAGGGGGTTGATATTTTGGATGGAAATTCGTCAGTTTTGGAGCTAGAACTATGACTTGTGTATTGATAGCAGTTAAAAAAGAAAATATATATGTTTTAACGTTTTCTTATAAAAGGTGAAGGTTCCAGAAGGCGTGAAACGTGGGCGTAACCCTGAGTCATGGCTGACCCTAATTCCTTAAACCTAGAAGACTGAAAATTTTCATAGGTGTTGTTTTAAGACGTTAGCAATGAACAAGAAAGGCATCTTTTAAATTCAACCGCTAAATTGGGCTTAAACAATTCCTCTCTCTCCAAATATAATATAAATCAAAAAGTTTCTTTATAGTTTGTAGGAATTCTGCATTTTATCAAAATACAATGCTCTCCCTAATCACAAAACATGCATTTACTGTAATAATTACCCTAATGTTTATCAAAGAACGGCCTAGCTTATAAACTCATTAACGCCCAGCCTAAACTCTTAGATCTAAAACTTAACTGTTCACACGGGAAGGAGCCCAGTTTATTACGATGTCTACGCAGGCGAAGTTGCGGGAAAAAGCAAGTTTTGAATATGAAACTCTAATATTTACTACTTACTTTAGGTGTACGTATATTATATCATTAAAACGTATGTATCCTGTTTAATGTTCTTTATATTTGTTTTATTTCGTGCAACAAAAAAAACAGTTCCTTAACATGCATATAAGCATACAACTCTTCCACAAAGTTAATTTAATCAGAAAACCCTAAGCTTTGTTCGCCTGTAATGACTACACAAAACTGAAATAAATTAATGTGTTTATTCTTTTTTTACGTACAGTCATTTCCAGGGTTCGAGGGTTCGAATCCCGGCTCAGGCTAGATTTCGATTTTTGTGAAAAATACGAGTATTCACTTTGGGGCTATAGTATATATACTATCTATTTAAGTTTGTGTTTGCCAAAGTAATGGATGTACTTGTTTTTATGACCCATACAACACAAGCTAAACAATATTTGTAATTAACTTACAACAAATTCACATTGTAGGCTATTATTTTGGCTTTCAACTTTATATAATTATATATATTTATCGTGACAACGTAACTTTACATACCGAGCTATCATCCTTGTTTTGCCATCAATATTTCATAATTAATTAGTGCAATTTAATACAATTTGTATGGACAATAGCAGTAAATTTTAATCTATCCCGTTGTTGTTTTATTAGCTTCAGTGGTAAACAGTTACTTATGAATTACATAAACACATACCAACACATTTTAAAAATAGGTATCAAACATATATTTAAATTGGCGTTTGAGACCAAAAAAAAAAACTGTTAATAGAGCCAAAATCATAAATAGGCAGCAGTATTAAATCGCAACTGACCTATATTGACGCCATTTTGTGGGCTTTCCGATGCCTTTTTAATAACAACTTGAGCGCAGCCGGTCTATATTAGTGTACCCACACTACAACTACATCCATGCCACAAAATATAGGTCGATGTTTGATACATATTTTCCTGTTTCTATTTATCATATTTAAAAGACGAAATCATTTACGATAATTCATTTAACTAATCTACATTATCTTCCGATCACAACTTTAACAGCCGATTTCTGTGTTGAGACTTGGAATTGAGAACGTCTCAACTTGTACTTAAAACAAGATCCAAGCAACGTTTAACTAAGTCCAAGTGGAGACGTACACAACTTCGGACTACTCAGTCTTTATGCATTATGCAATATCATTAGAAACAGTCTTAAATGTGTAATTTCTATGGCGTCGTGGGTGTCAAACGCAACTGTGACGTCACATCATTATTAAATCGTCTCGTGTATCGCGTCGCGCACAACTGTTGCCGCCATAAATTTCTCACTTAGTAAAATAAAATACTCGTTATAGCTTACAAAATTATTATCCCCTTTTATATTTCGATAGCTTTCACGGAACGGTCAAGCGTTTTGATATAAAATAGGTTGTACACATTACTATGTACAGTTATTAAAAAGTATAACGTCCTGTAACTAATTGAAATAGGTACTTCTTATTTGCATTCATTTCAAATCTTCATAACAAAGATAGACCAAGGAATACATGTGTGAATCTTTGTAAAAGCTTAGCAACATAAAATACCTATTGAAAATATTCACTTCACATCACTGTTTTTTAATACTAAAAACAATTAATTATCTAAAAACTGGAAATGCTTCGTCCCATCAGTATTTATTTACGTTACGAGCTATCATTAATAGATGTTTATAATTTTTAAGATTATTTGAATTGGTTATTTGTCGTTAATTAAGAATTTTTCCATGTAATTTCAGATATTTTGAAAATAAAAATACGTATGTAGGTACTATATCTACGTGTTCTTGACCTCTTCCTAAACTTTAATGCACCTGTGTAAAGGCAAATAAAACCGGATTTCTGTTGGGAAACCAAACTGAATGGCAGCGGATTCGAATAAATATGCTCTCCGGATCTTCGTAACTGCTGGCCATTTGGCAGCCGGGCTGGTTTGCACCGAAGTATCCAAGACCTGCCGTACCACTACCATAACTACTTTATCATAACGTACACAGGTAGAATTTTCTTTATCATGACTACAAGTGTCAAGTCTCCTAAAGTAAATATTAAGATTATTTGACTTTCACGTTTTTGCAAGCAATATTAAAGACTTGTCAGTAAAGATTTGGACCTACTTACAACCATTTTAACACTGTCTTTTAAATTATTTCAGCCAAATATTATCTATTTTTGACATCCAACAGTTTTTTTCAGTAAATTAATTGTAGTTTCATGGTAAGGTTGAAGTGCATCGCGTTTGGGCTGATGTTAGGTGGATTTGAAACATTGACGGCGCGCTCCACACTCGTACCTCCAACGCCGACCTACTTGCAAGGAATCGCACTTTATTGCGAACGTTTACAATGGTTTAGCTTCAGCTTTTGATGTTACCCTTTAACACTTTGTAGTTTTATCCGTTTGTCACCTTCAAACGGATATTGTTGTGTCATGCACTTTACTCTATCGTATAGTACTTTAGTATTTTACTGTAAACTTAATTTCTTTTAATTTTTACACAGATTGTTTAAGTCTCAAACTTAACTGTAGGCATGTACTATTAGTACAGTAAGGATTGATATACACCAGAGCAAATACTTGTTCATCACACAAATAACGTCCAATCTTGTAAATAAAGTCACCAATTGAATCACATCGTCACTACATATATTTTAGGTTATAATTATTGGTTGTGGAAACATCCAGTCCCTGGGACAAACAGCGACACAAATTTTGTCACAATTCCAATTATCCATAACTATGTTTTATTTTTTGCTCTTGCGTCCTTCAAAAGATTAACGTTAAGGACTTAGTACTTGAAGTCTTATTGAGTTGAAATACGATTGTTTTGCTGTAAAATAAGATATATTTCTTTGTTTCACGTCAGCGGAGAGTGAGCGACGAATCAGAGCGTAAGGAAACAAGTCTAGCACGAGCCCTCTACGCTGACTGATTTTACCTCTCCCTCTATCTTAAAGGTACGGGTTACCCTTAGAGCTTTTAGTCTTCAATCTTTTAGCTAATAATGAGATCTCAGAAGATTAAAGAAAGAATTAGACAATATGAATACACTTTATGTTATCTACCATGCATTGCATCAAAATCGTACCTTAATTATTCAAGAGGAAATCTGTTACTTTAAATTAGTTTTACGGCCCAATTTTGTTAAACAAGTTATTTCAATCAGCTAAACAAAAAATATGGATTTCGGGATACCGAGGATGTAATACTTTCATCCAACAAATGTAATGAACCTTAAAGATTCTAGTTCCTCGCAATAAAGTCGAATGTGAAAAGCAACTTGATTGTATTTTTCTAGTTCCATGAATTGGTTTAGTTTCAGCGAGAACCCCACGTTTGAATACAAATGAATGTAGGGCTGAGCTTACTAATAGTGGGTGTACGCTTGAAAACAATATTGTAAAGCGAAATGAAGCCGTCGCACTCACTAACGATGTATTCATATATAGGCTGAGGGTAGGTTATTCGCCAAATACCAACATACTGGTTAAATATCAAATAACTTATTTTTGATTCCTTACGTCTCGATATGATATATGTATATGTAGATATATATGTGAAATACGTGTTTAAGTGAATTAAATAAATAATGTGCCCATTAATTTTGGAGGATATTTGTATGACATTTTATTTGATAAAATCAGATTTATTTTATAATTTAGACTTTCGCATTTATTTTATATCTTACATTTACCTTAACGTGCGTGATATTAGGTCAATATTTACTTTATAATATTTTAAGCACGTGACGATAGCAAGATTTACAAAATGTGCTAGTAATTGATCAAACGGCTGTTATAAAATAATATGGCCACCTACTTTTCCGAACTTTTATAAAAATGCTGAACATTGAGTCATAAAACATGCCGTAAAATGATATAATAAAAGAAGTTACGTTGTGGAAAAGAGTGATTTGGCAGTAATTGGAAGAAAACCTTTTTTAAATCAAATTTGTAGCTTATGTTACGGTGTCATAAACTTTTACGCTGACTGCACAGACAGGAACCGCTTCGTTGGATGACAAGAAACTCGCGATCGCATGGAATACATATTCTAAAACATAACGCTGTATTTATCAACATCGTTACGAAAATTATAGAAGACGACATTCAGGTATTTTTTGTATTATAGTTCATATCCACATATTTATAAGTTTTAGTTTTTACATCAAATATTTATCCAAGCTGAGTACAATTATTAAAAAAACCGCAACATTTTTAATTTTAGTAATTTTCTTCTACCAAAGTATTCGAAATAAAAGTAACGAAATACATGATTGCATTTCGGCTTAAATCCCACACGATACATTAAAAGTTGTTTCATACTAAAATATTAAATTTCTTTTTATTTTTAATTTTTTAAAACATTAGATTTCTATGTTTTCTCATTTACCATTTTTCATATTTTTTAGATGTCCTAAAAAACGTTAAAATATAAAGCGACGTTAAAAATATACTGAACATTGAAATTGAATACCCGTAAGATTTTGTTTAAAAAAGAGAAAATCGGTTACAATAATTTTTATATTTATTTGTAAGTGTTTTGAGATCAAAAGACATCGCGAAAACTCAATGGTGGGAGTTTTCCTTGAAACTGGACTTTTTTTCACCAACATAAATTCCTGTATGAATTTAAGATGTGAATCGTTCAACTAGGAACCGTTTTCTTATTATTTCTTAATAATTGAAAATACATAAATCTTTCGTTTACCGAAATAAGCAAAAATACAATAAATGGGTGTTTGGGTGTACTCGTCTTCAAGTTAGCTCATGAGGAATTAGGGAGTCAAGAAACTTACTCGTATTTCTACCTGAATTAAAATGTTTGCTAACAGTATTTCCAAATCTACAGTTAGGTACAAGCCGAAGTTAGTTTTACTTTGTCAAAATAACGTTTTAGGTAACTATTTACAATTTGTAAAAAATTAAGATTGATCGTTGATGAACAGAAGGACTACCTACTGAAAACTAACGAAACATGTTTTAAACTCGTACTTGTTCTTTAATAGGAAAATAATAGTGGTATACGGTAAGTAAAACATTTCTTACGAATACTTAAAACACTATAGCCTTGGTCACAAACGCTTCTGACTGACTACTTAAAGAAAACTTTTTACTACTCTTGGTCTTAGTTAACAATGTGATCCAACTGTTTAGTACTTATAAAGTTGAATTGCGAAAGAAGGATAAATCGAAGCGTGATTAATAGTCAGTCTACAAACTATTGGACTATCACATTGTACAGTAGTGTTGGAAATATTTTCATTGATGTATGGATTTTTCACAATAGTTATGTACCAACTTAAAATACAATGATATAAAAGTTATTCATTTGATGTATTCTGTGTTTACAGTAGTGTTTTCAGCCAAAACATCAAATTACACCAGCGCTCCTCAACCTTTTGTTTGTATGGGCTAAAAACATATCTCTATGATACTGTCGCGGGCTATGAGCAACCCCCTCCGACCAAATGATTGAACAATGGGAGAATCTATGTTTTGATTTTACTTCCCTGAAACTCCCCTAATTCCACCATTATAGGTTTGAATCCATTATCTCGCATACCTGTAATTTTTGCAAGCTATTTTATGAGATTCATTTATCTATTCTTTCACGTGTATTATCTTGGCTCGCGGGCCATAGGTTGATGTTAGTTGGGTTATACAATTGCTCGGATAAGATAGCAATAGGATGTTAGGACTTAATAAATGATCAGCCCTGCTATTAGAAAATTAAACAAAAGGTTATATGTAATAATAATTTCATTTAAAAATGCAGGCGCAAACCTATTCTAAATAACATATTCATATTTGAAGCATTCATTTATCGCCTTTGACTCATGTTTTTTTTTTTAACATATACACATTAAACATACATACATATGTAATATGACAGATGTAAATGTGTTTTTATTTTTTCATGCAGAAGGTTCACCAGATGCAAAGTGATTCTTTTAGGTTACTTTATGTTAATTTTGTCACATAATACGTCCTACAATACACATCTTTCGTTTTGCATGAGATCAACCGCGTAAGCTTTAACCTTATTCAACTATTTACTGTATTCGCCTTTACCAAATTCCATTTCTTGTTAAGTACTTTTGCACAAAGCAAACTTCCGAGAATAAACTTTATTTTTTTACATTTCATTGAATATAAGTACAGAGGGTTTATTTATGTTAATACCTTACTTATTTACTTTTGATGTCACATTATGTGTTTAATTTTGCTTCCGTTAATATAATTTACTGTAAAGAAATGCGGTCTTCCTATTCCGATTGTTTACTTGAATGGGCATCTTATTTGAAACGCAAACTATTTGATTAAATTATTTATTTAAAAATAAATCTTAAAATTAAGTGTACATTATAAATAACAGAGAACCTAATTATAATGTCTAATAAACATACACAATATTAAACGACGATTTTATATTACTAAAACTATTAGGCGTCAACTATATCTAATTCTATCTTATAGCTTAAAGATTATTCATCAATTACTTTTTTGAGAACAGTTATATAGTTTAACATAAACACTATATAATTATGTGTAAATCAACTGCACAATCCATGTAAGTAAGTCAGATTTCCTATGAGGAACCACCATAACAAATTATTTGTTGAACATTTACTTTGACAAGATCTTTGGAGCGTTGAAAGCAAGTTCTCGAACTTTCGCCCGGTGAATCTTTCCAGAAGGCGTGGTCGGTAAGCTGTCCATAAAGAATAATCCACCGAATAACTGCTTGTTTGCCGGGAGGCTCTCTGCGAATAAAACGTAAATATTCAATGGAATAAAATTTAAAATTCCAATTCTAAAGTCTGAATGAATACTAATATGATGAGTCAAAGTGATTCAATTGGACCTTTAAAAAGTCAATGGAATAAAATCATAAATTCAACAATTTATTTGTCTGAAAACGCTTTAGAATTTTGCTTTTTACGGTTCCGTACCTCTGAAGGAAAAATGGAACCCTAATAAGATCGTTGTCCATCTGTCTGTCAGTCTATCGGCCCGTCAAGCCCTTTTTCTCAGGAACACGTAGAGGTATAAAGTTGAATTAATGCCAAGAATTAATGTCGGGATTTTTAAACATTTTTAGGTCTTAACCAACCACTACTAACCTTTGAGAAGATCAAATATCTCTTGTGGTTGTATGCTCTTCCCTGGTTTTGGTACCACGGCTCCAATAGGTAGTTCCATGTTTTGAGGATCAGGTATACCAACCACACACGCCTCGGCTACGTCTGGGTGACTGTTGATCAGTTGTTCCATTTGTAAGGGAGAAATCTGATGGAAAAATAACATAATTTTATATTTGCATATTTTTACTACCTTTTATGTGTTTTTATTAACAATAAATCAAGAGAATTTTATTACGATATATCGATTCAATATAATTCATTCAATGAGTTCAAGTTTTCAATACGAACCCAAATGCATTGATGTCTGATAAGAAGGCGCTTCCTTTCGACAAAGAAATAATTGTCAGTTTCGTCTTTGTAGAACATATCGCCAGTTTTGATCCATCCGTCTTCTGTCAGTACAGCTTCGGTCTCCTCCGGGTTGTCCAAGTAACCCTTGGAGAAAATAACAATATGAACATTAACTCAGCCATACAATAAAATAGAATCTTGCATTGGCATTAAGAAACATGACATTTCAAAACCAGTTAATGAAAAAATGCGCTTTGTAGGCAACAAAAACTTTCGCCTCCACCGGGATTCAAACCGGGAACCATTTTTTGTCTTTCGGTTTTAATATTTTTCCTAGGACCAAAATGGTTTGAAACGTAATAGAGATTAAATTTACCTTGAAGAAGTGTTCTCCTTTGACCCAAAGCTCTCCGACTATAAATGGTTTGTGAATTGAGTTTCCTTCATCATTGATTAACTGCAAGATAAAAGTTAATGTTAGTTTTGACAAACAATTGCCAATAGTTTATTCAATAGAAATAAATTTTCCATACCTTATATTGAAACTGTTTCATAGGCTTCCCTGCTGACCCAAATGGAGTTTGTGAGTTGAAATGAAAGATTGGTCCAAGTAGCTCAGTCATTCCGTATGCGAGGAAAAGGAAAGCCGATTTGCATTTTTCCTATGAAATCAAAGTTGGATTTTAAATTTATTTAATAATATTGTATATAATTTGCATCGTTGTAATCTGTAGGTAAACTACAGTCAAAAATATTTTCAACGTAAAAATGGAAAGGTCCAATCTCAGGCTGGGATCCGAACGCTTAACTTTGCACACTACAAACATCAAACACCTCGTCAATAACTTGCTTACCTGGAAATTTTCATAGAGTTCTTTTTCTACACTGCTTCCTCCCAACACGATGGTTTTGAAACAGGAAAGATTGCATAAATCTCCAGCTGCCTGAATGAATCGGCCCAACATATGCGGGATCCATGCTGTTACATTTGGCTGAAAACGATATATTATATTAATTAATAGGTTCTATTAGAAATATAAAGTAAAATTAGAAAAAAAACACTGATTTATTTATAAAATATATCTCCACAGATAAGCTGTAATTCGTTGCTGATTATAAAACTGTGTAAAATATCTTGTAAGATAGAGCATACCTTGTATTTATTGATAGTGAGGACTAATAACTGAGGATTTAGAGGCACAGACGACTGCAGCCTGGAATACTTCATAATAGGAGTTGCAACGAAGAAAATAAGCGATGACATCCATTGGATAGTAGCCATGGCGAGCAGTCTGTCGATAGGGTCAGTAAATTTATCCCTGCAATTAGAGTATAAAATAATAAGATATTATGTATAATAAGTAACCCATAAAAAATGTGTAGGTAAACATTTGATAAAGTACATTTAGGGAAAAACGCAATATTTTAAAATTATTTTGCGATTTTATCAGTTATGTTTCGTCAAGGTGTAAATTAATTTGAGATCCATTAATTACTACTTATTTTTCGTCTTATCTCGACAATCAGTGCGTGATAGTCAATTTAATAATACGCTATGATTGATTACCCACTATATGGAAATGTGATTTTGGTGTACAGTTTAATTCCTGATATTATAATCCTCTTATATTAATTTTGCATTACGAAAAAACTGTCCAAAAAGTCGATTGAAGGTTCAAGAGTCATGATTTTACGTAAGTCACAAACAATGTTTCTATTGAGAATTCTATATTTTTCAAACTACGTTGGTAGATTTGTAGCTTACAATACATTAGTAATTCTGTGACAATACCTAAAGTGTTAACAAGATTAGCTATGGTGTACACCTAATCTTTTATTGTTTAACTGCACTGTTTGAATAAGAGGAGAAAATCTCAACGCGACTATTGTGCTTCTAATTTATAGAAATAGACCAGAAAAAGCTATTAGTATTAAACATATATTGGCTTTGCTTACCACCACAATATGATACCGTTGACAAGAGTTCGGAAAGATATTACTGCGACCTTGGGAAGACCTGTCGTGCCACTAGTCAACATCAACCATGCTGTTGAACTTTCATCGATGACTGCAGGCCTATGAGAAAAAAACTATGTTAGTTTTAAAATAAAGCAAATTTTAATTTAAAAGCATATTTATCTCTCCCTGCATTTATACGGACTGTACATATAACTTAGTAAATAAGTAATAACTTAGTGTTATATGTATCTTAGTCCCAGTAGAAAGTCAACAGTTTTTTGTTTAACAAATTGTTACTTTAGAGATTTGGAGAAGAATAGTTTTTATAGAGATATAAAGAAAAGGTTTTAAATATGGAATGTTGCGTATGGCTAACCAGTCACTTTGGGACTTAGGCACAATCGTTTGTGTTACTTAAAAAAATCGTGGTAACTTACTTGTAACCAATTTCAGTCCCCTTATTTGATTTGATAAAGTCTTCCATGTTATCATCACCATCAAAAGTAACTATATGAGTCGTGAAGTCATGTTTATCAGAGGCAGCTTCAATGTGAGCTTTGTGGAGTTTTGGACAAAATACCATCTTCGGTTTCACGATAGAAAGGACCACCATAAGGTCACCTAAAAATAAAATAAATACATTGTATTTTCGAATGGTGGACACAAACAAATTTTGGTTAAGATTCTGTTGCATAAAGTAACTTTTTAATATAAGTGGGTATTATCTATTGTGCAGAAACAAATCAAGTTTCTAATTTTAATTTAGTTTTTGAATAAACATATTTTATAGCTATCACTCCTTTATAAACATTAAAAGTGTTTTTCTAAGAAGTGGAATGCATACCTACATTTTTAACATGACGTAAAAATTAATGCCATCTCCTCCTATTAATAATGCGAAATCGTGTGTACTAAACCCTTAAAAGGCTTTAAAGTTAATTGCTTACTTACTGTTTTAAAGATACCACTTATTACGACTACATATTGTTTTAGTAAGTTTGTCTTTTGTCATTTTAATCTTTTGATACGTATCGATTGTACATATGTATTCGTCCAGTGTTAGATTTTATTATCTATTGTATCAAAATAATTGCGAATATATTGCACATAAAGTTTTTTCATTAATTTATCGCTAATAGATTACCAAGTAACATTTAATTAAGAACTATTTCAGTCTTGTAAGATAATTAACCAACCATTTACTACAACGGAAAGCTAATGATTAAAACGACAGTCTAACTTTGAACAAAGATATGAAATTAGGTTAAACTGTGAAGGTAAATTACTAACAAACGAAGCGGAAAATGTAGTGAAACACTCGGAAAGAATACATATTAGGCGATTAAGTATAAATTACTGGCAAGAACGAAGGGAGGAGTGATAGTTGCGTCGTAATTGACTCGAAACGAGCTTGGTTTCTTGACCTTGCTCCTGATTATCTTCCTAAACAACTCCATACCGAGCACAGAATACTACTATACCTACTTACATGTATTTTATGAATTAGCGTATAATGTCAATTACTTACTTATTTCTAATGAGGGATCCATGGGACACATTGCGTAGCCGTTGTAATGGCAGGCGTAGAAAGGAATGGTTATGTCTATGTGGTTAGTGCCGATAACGGCAACTCTGTCTCCTGGAATGAGGCCGTATTTCTCCATAGCACTGGCCAGCCTTGATGAGCGGGTGGCCACAGAGATGTTGGTCTCGGTCTTGTCGGTGGCGACGTCAGTCTGATGAATTTGGTCTGGGTCCTCCATCAGCCCTTCAAGAATGACATGTCCCAGGTGACAACTGTCAGAACTGATCTCATACTTCTCAGCCGCCCTCTGTTTGAGCTCTTCGATTCTTTTCGCTACAAAGATTTGGTTAATCATTTTCATAATATTTTCACCACAGTTATAAATTTGTAATATTATGGTAATTAGCAATGATTTTTCTAACACAATGAGACCGTTGTGTAAGTATCGGAGTATTTATTGCATGAGCGAATCTCATTAGAGTGATAAAAACAGATTTACGTAGATACTGTACAGCTTTCGATAAATTATCATACATTATCTCGACATCATATAATTACAATAGAAGCATCAAGTAAAAAATTACTTTCGGAAATACATGCGATTATTTTACATGTGTCTGTTTTTGATAACCATGTTAATCAGAAAGACTTCCGTTCTTATAGAGATAAAATCTCTGTTACGATAGGGGCTAGAAAATATTGACAACAATCACTTTGTTTTGCTTTAAAATAGTACTGGTGGAAGATCTAGAAGGTTTGCATTTAGTATATCCTTTTAATAGGGAATGGCATGCATAAAGTGGTGTTTTACAGTCAGGTGAAACCAAGCGGTAGTCCCCTTTAGTTTTTGGCGTCTGGGTCGTTCCAATTGCTGTCTCCGCTTTAGCTGAGAGGGATGTCTGAAATCGGTTTTACTTCCACCTATTTATTCTGGTTATATTCTTTGAGGCCTATGCTTCATTGCATAGCTGCATTGTTGATTAATTTGAACAAAAGTGGCAGGTGTGTCCCGAAAATCATATTTTTTAAAATTTCCATATAGTAGTTTTCCACAAATAGTATATTTAATTATATATAAAATCGAAAATCTACGTGTCACATACATTTTTTTGTTAATAATTGATAAAATGGTGCGTTCGACAAAAAACACTTCCTTGAATTAAATCTGTGTGACAAAATTGGGATTTGATGAATTTGATTTATTAAAGTAAAAATTGTATAAATCAGTGCAATTTTTAAAAACTATCGGAAGTCTAAAGTGTACAGAATGTATTTTAGCTTCACCCGCGTAGTCAGTGGTGGCGTAGCGGAGGTTGGTACCCAGGGCCGATTTCTATTGAGCCCCCCCCTCCAAGAATGTATCGAAAATTCGAAATATGCTTACTTTGTACAATAGTTTTGGTATTTTAAAGGGAGAAAATAATTATAGAAGACGAATTTTTCAGATGAATAACTGAAGCAATTTAGTATAGGAGTATGTCTACATGAGTTTGTTTACGAGATATGAGACATGTGAGGGTGATATTAAATGATGAGTTAAGGCTTTAGAGCGTTGCACGCCAACTTAATGGCCAATCTGTGTTTAAAAACAACAACAAGTGAAGCGTAGTCGCTTCTTCGACTTATGGGCTCAATAGTGCTTGTGAGCGAATCATCGATAATCCACACAGATTGTTTCGTTCACTAATAATTATTTTAAAAAGAATGCTATAACTGCCCGATTCAGTTAGCGTATGTTTGTATGTACTTAATATGATTGCTCGAAGATAACTTGAGTAATGAATTGTCATCATATTTTGTACGCGTTCGAACATGAGTCAAAACAATCAAAGATTTCCGAGGTACGTGTTGTCGCGAGTTCCCAGTTGAAACGAACCACAAGTTTCTTTAAAGCGTGAGTCACATGTTCGTTGCTATTGTAACCCCCGGAAACCTGGTACCCGGAGCTGACCGCCCCTCCGCCGTCCCTCCCCTACGCCACTGCGCGTATTATGTTTTTAAAAAAGCAAGCCTAAATTTTAAAATGCTCTTTAGAAAAAAGGAAAAAGAATTTTAAAATCGGATGAGTAGTTTCGGAAATGCAACTTTAATCATGCAGTCGTAGTTAACAAAAATTTTACTCTTTAATTTAAATAATATGTGAAAGTCAAAGTCAAAGCTGCGATGCAATAATGAATATAAGTATGGTTATATATGTCGTGCAGCAGCAATTCAATAGACACATTCAATCAATCAATCATAATTTTTCTCTGTAATATATTGAATATAATGTTATTTGTAATGAAAAATGTGATTTATATTAACTATTGTAAGTAATTTAAGTATGTTTTTCTATACTATAGTAATAAAAAAATAGGCAACTAAGATAATTCACTGAATTAAAAAGTTACATAATTTTAATAAACCACATTACGACACACACATTGACTCAGCCCTGCAGTAAGAATCGTAAGAACTTGTGTCGCAGGTGCTGAGCGACAACGATATACGATACGATATGGTATAGACTATATAGATACGAATAAATCCAAGACCGGTAAGTGAAAAAATGCGTCTTGCAAATAACACAAAGTTCCGCCCCTGCTGGGATTCGAATCCAGAACTTCTAGCGTAGCAGTTGGCTGTTTACACTACTGCGGTCGTTGCAGAGGTTATCAAAACATACTTCTAAGCTACCTCAAAGAAGTCTTAGGGGTTAGGTTAGGTTAGGTTAGTTGCCAAACTTATTTTTCTCGTGGACCACTTTCAAAATTTTACTGGTTTCGGTGGACCCCCTGCTGCTACATTTCTACCACATTCTTAAAGTTGCCAAAAAATAAAAATTGTGTCGCTTCTGAGTTCTGTCCCTATATTCCGATAGGTAAAATAAAATCGAAAAATTGTACATTTTATAACACTTTATTTATTAAAAGAATAGAATAACAAGAAAAAAAATAAGGTAATATAGGTTCAGGTCATAATTTTAATTAATGGATGTATTTGATGGAGTGTCAGCAAACGATCAATGTTTTGCTTTATTTTTGTGAGCAATAACCGCAAATCCCCCCGCTCTGTGAAGTTTAATTTGCTCCTTTTTTTAAGAGGTTTGTAACGGCACTAAAACTCCTTTCGACAAGGTATGACGAGGGATATTTTTTGGGAATTTCTGTTTGCAGCCAAAATGTTTGGTAGCCTTTTCAAAATTTCACCTTGAGCTCCTCATTGGTGCTTAGCTCGAGCAGCTCCTCTTGTAATATAACATTGGCCACTTCCGTTTCATCAAATGGATTTATGATCCATCGCTTCATAAATTTCAATTTTCCAAGAAAAGCCGAATCCCCTTTGTTTTTATTAAATTCAGGTTGTCCACTTGTAACTGAAAGTTAATCATGAAATTTTAAACAATCAAGTTTTCTTTTAAATCTGGATCTCTACTTTCTAGGAACTCTAATACAGAATCGAAAACAGAATAAAATCTCGTTAAGCATGCACTTTTCGACAACCAGCGTACTTCAGTATGTAAGAGCAGTCGTTGGAAGTCTTCATCATTTTCGTCACACAATTGAGCAAATAAACGCGTATTCAATGCATTGCTTCTGATTTTGTCGACAGCTTTTATTACAAAATGAAGAGATTGGTTCAACCTGTCACTGAAATGTTTTGCCACAAGATGTTGTCGGTGGATAACGCAATAAACCCACGATATCGCCCGACACTTGCAAGAGCTCCGTCTGTTGCCACTGAAATAATGTTTGTAAATGTAATCGATTTTTAGGTAAAAAAAATACTCAGGACATTAAATATTGATTCGCTTTTAGTGTCAGTCTCCAAAGTTCTGGTAAATAGCAATTCTTCGTGAATTTCTTCCTCCATAATAAATCGTACATATGCCAATAATAATGCTTCATTACCGGGTAACGTTGACTTGTCCAGTTGTATAGAAAAATGAGTTTTTTGCAATTTCATTTTATCAATGCGTCTTTGTACAGTATTGTTACTTAATGGAATTCTTTTTAGTACGTCAAATGGAGATTTGTGTAAACAGTTTTTAAAACCTATATATAGTGTGCGGTTTTCCAGATTTTACTATAAGTAATGAGATATTGTGAGAAGCCCGCAAGCCATCATCGTTACTTTGAGATGTTGAAGCGAACATACTGTGCATGGTGGGTCTCTTTTCATATTTTTCTTTCAATGTTTGAAAATATTTTAAATTTTTACCTATTTTATCAGTATGACACCTTTTTAGATGATCTTCGAGCTTTGATGGTTTCATAGAATCATTGCTCAAAATATAGTTGCATAATAGGCACATGGGCAATTGTTTGTCTGCCTCTGATGGAACAAAACCATATTTCAAATAATCGACACTATATTGTTGAAATTTTTTCTTTGCTGTAGCCATGTTTCGTGTCAGTGTAAAAAAAATGTTTTAGTAACCAAGTATTTTCTGAATATAGGTATCACACCGCAGCCTTTGTCAGCACGTAGAAATAGAATTAAGACTTGTAAAGGGACTAACTAATAAACCGCTAAGACATATACAGACGTTTTCACAAAACGGTATCAATTTTAAAGTACCAAATTTACCACTAATTTTTAATAGTACAAATAAAAATTGGAGTACTCAGTATCGAATACTGATCATATTTGTGTAGGAAAAAATAAAAGTCGAAATCTCAAAATTGTCCATAAAACGATAACTAACATTTCATCAAATCAATGAGTTCACGCGCTCCGTGTATTTGCGTATTTTTTGTCTGCGGCTTCATTGTTAAAACGTGACAAACTGGTATCGAAGCTCAAGTCCCGCCCTTTTCCCGTCGCCCGCGCACCGCTCGCTCTTTCCGAAAAGGAATAGTTTTGATAAAATTGTTACTTCAAAATCAATTTAAAATGATTGTGAAATTACTGTTTCATAAAATTTGCAGAAAAATTACAAAATTACTTGCTCTGCAATATTGCTCATTCGGCCTGTTTAGAGAGGCAGTGCTTCTCTCGTGAAAAAACAATTGAATAAAACGTGCTGTGTTTGTCTTCAAATGGAAAGAGGACAATTAAAATATCTGTAAGTTACTAAGTTACCTATCTATACAAGCAGTTGTGATCAACCGACAAGTACACGTAAATAAAATACTTAAGTACTACAACAAAAAAAGGTAGGTATTTACTTTTCTCCGGCATTAGCAAACACTGATATAAATTTACTCACACCTTTTTTTAAAAATTCCGGAAACAAATAAATGACTTTGCCTTTGGCATCAAGTATTATAGTGGTGATCAAGTTCATGTCTGAACAAGCATTAAGCATTGTCGGGCAGATAGCGCTTTGCAAGTCTGTACACGAAATTGTACGTAATATCGAATACGCAAGTTTGGACAAGTAACAGTCGCTTGCCTTATTAAAATATTATCTGCTTAGTTAGGTACTTAAAACAATGTAGGTAGGTCCTTATAAAACTGTGCTTACATTTTTGCTCTTTACTATCAAAAGCAGATAAATTTTTTGTGGATCTTATGGACCATTAACATCTTATGGACCCCCATTTTTTATTCACGCCTACGTAGATCCCCAGCAAGTCTCCCGTGGAACCTTGGGGGTCCACCTGGACCACTTTGGGAATCACTGGTTTAGAGTAAAGTAAATATTCAACGTAAATAAAATAAACTATGAATGAATTTTCTTACTGGGGAATAGTTTAAAATTGTATCTGTTTTAATTCAAGAATACATAAAAACAAAAAATAAATAAATAATAATACATAAAAATAATAATAAATTACTTGGACTAAGTTTAGTCTCATAATGAAATATCTAAAGCGTAGCGTGTTTTTTTCGAAGTTACATATTAAATTTTTATATTTTGTTCAGGTTTGTAAAGTTGTTAAAATGAAAACGTCAAATTCAATTTAAAATACAACATAGATTTGGAAAAATGTTTATATTTTAATACGCATCTCAATTTTTATATTATTTATTTCATCTAAATATAGAACATCTATATTAATCTAAAACATACTCAAAACGTAGGTAGCATACATTACAAAAACTGAACACTTTGTTGACACGGTATATTTAATTTATGGACTAACCAACTTAAAAACAACATTTATTTTGTGACTCTTAATTAAGCTTATAGCTTAAGCACTGAATGCTGAAAAGAAAAATAAAGTGAGGTAGTATCGTTACAATTATATAATAAATATGTTTTGTTTCTTCTTTTAATTAAAGTAATTTAGTTATCTGCGTTGCTTGTTTGTTGGGAACCGACTCAAAATTGATTAAATTAAGAGCGGAAATAGGCTAACAAGGTAATTTTATTTCAGCTTTATATTTTTTTCTCATTTCTCAATCTGTGGATTAATTTTATTGTCACTTTAAATACAAAACAAATAACTTATTTCCTACGTACCTATAGCTATACATATTCAGATTTTAGAAAATTATTAGTTTATAATAAGTATGATTATAAAAATATTAATCAAATACTAATGCCCTTATCAAGATAGGCATCTTATTAATCTACATAACTTATAATAACATACTTTTGCAGTCGATTAATAACAAATACAGATTCTTCTCCTGAAGTAATAATAAATAATTAAAGTTTCATGTTCTTTTAAATTGATCCATGACGAAAGTAGGACAGAGGTTTGTTTTCATTCTAATTAAGATCCGGCATAATCGTCTGGGTAGTGGCTGCTAATTCTTTGACTTTAGAGCGATGCACTTTACCGGATGCGGTAACTGGTAAACTTTCCATGAAGAACAAACCACCAAACAACTGCTTATTTGCTGGCATTTTATCTGGAAAAGATGGCATTAGGTATTTATACCGGGAATATTATGTTTGATTTGAGCCGAAAAACTTTGATAAATAATCTGACTTTAATTGGAATTGTGGCTATAGAAAGATTTTATCCTAGATTTTCTGGAATAACTGTTTATTTGAAGATCTTGGGCAAACGAAAGAAAGTAGGAAAAATATGATTAATTTAAACGGAGCTAAAATTTACAACAAAGTATTTATATTCACTTTGATATCGCCATTTCTTTTGAGGTGAGCTTTGTAGGAATACAAAATCGATGGAAAGTTATAAATAAACTAACCTTTTATAAGTGCGAATATTTCTTGAGGGTCTACATTATGTCCAGCTTTGCAGGCGACAGCTCCAATAGGAAGTTCCATGTTCTGAGCATCTGGGATACTAACGACACATGCTTCCAATACGCCTGGATGACCCATAATCACCTGTTCCAGTTGCAATGGGGAAATCTAAAACAGAAAATTTATTTCACAAATGAGCTCCACTTTGCTAAAGTTTAGAAGAGAAAGAAGCTTTTAAATCTAGAATCCTCTTTTAAATCCTCAAACTTCGTTTACTATTTGCAGTGGAATAAAAAATATATTTAAATATTAGGTCATTTGAAGATTATCTAGCTTGTTAAAAATGAAATACTATAGCTTAGTTCATTGAGTTTATCCGGAATCTGGATAAACTCTGGATTTACCAAAATATTATAAACTGTTTTCTGATCAGAAGACTGACTAGTATTTATTTCTTATTCTTATTTGGATAGTGGACGTACGATAGTTGCTTATTTTCTTAACCGAATAATTTGAATATTAAAACCGAGTTTCGTAAATTTGAACATTTGGATTTTCAATCATACAAATTAATTGTTCTGAGTTCATACTGTTGAAAGTTATAGGATTTTTGATTTCTTTTTTCCTATTTTCAAACAATTATAACTCACCCAAACACATTGATGTCTGATTAAAAGTCTTTTTCTTTCTACATAGAAGTAGTAATCTTGGTGGTCTTTATAAAATATATCTCCAGTTTTCAACCAACCGTCTTCAGTAATCATTGCTCTGGTTTCTTCAAGGTTGTTCAAATAACCCTGGAATAATCAACAGTTATCAAAACGTTACAAATTCAATCATCTGCCATTGCGTAAGGCAAAGATTCAATATCAAAGATAAATCAACCAATGTTTATTCGATATCTTATCTTACCTTGAAAAATGCATCTCCTTTAATCCAAAGCTCGCCGGATGCATACGGTCTATCTAATGATTTACCGTCATCGTCAACTAGCTGAAATTATTTGAAATCTTAAGTTTATAGTTCTTTAATACTAAAACTACACATATTTATTTTGTTTGAATTTTACCTTAAATTGATATTGATTTTTGGGTTGTCCGGCAGAACCAAACGGAGTAGATGGATCGTATTCAAAGACAGGTACAAGCAGTTCCGTCATACCGTACACCAAGAAGAGATAGGCATTTTTGCATTTGGACTGAAAAATTTGTGGATTGCTGGTTATATAAGATATTATAAACTAACAATTACTACAAAAGGAAAACGAAGTGCGGCTAGCCGCATTACAATTTTAATTTGCAACCGCTTATGATTATATGCATTTAACCCCTTAACAATTTCAACTCCGGAGTTTGAATAGAGGGGCGAGCCCCGCTTGTCAGCTAGACGTCACATCTTACATCTTGTCTATACGCACTGACCGGTTAAGTTTGCAGCGAGACGCAAATGAGTTTATAACATTCTGCTTTTAAGCGGTTCAACAGCTTAACGCGTTTCTATTGTGGTTAACAACGGTTGGCCGTGAAGGCAGTCAACCGCGGTATGAACCGCTGAAAGGAACCGCCTAGGCGGTTAGCCGCTAGTGCGTATAGGCGCTTAGTATTTACTTACTTTAAATTTGTCATAAAGTTCCTTATCTACTGCACTACCGCCAAGGACTATGACCTTGAAACATGAGAGGTCACAAAGGTCACCAGCAGCCTCCAAGAATCTACCAAGCATGTGGGGAATCCACGCGGTTACATTGGGCTGTAAAAAACGATATCTTGAATATGGAGGGAGACCCGTTTCGTTTTTTGGATATTGAGTTCTATTGAGACTCGGTGTAAGATATAGTCGTAATTTACTACGCTAAACTATTTTCAACAATGATCTTTGTGAAACTTAATTCTTCTCCTTTTAAGATAATCTCACTTAAAATAACTAAAGAGAGAAGAGTCTAGTTAAGATTTAAATACTGATTTTGGTCTTAAGTAAATATTAAAATGTTTTATCAGAATATTATATTATTCGCCAAAAGTTGGCTTTGTGCAAAAAGTGTAATTGAAGAGTTTTAAGTGTAGAATTTAATAACCTTGTATTTATTAATAGTTAGAACTATTAACTGAGGGTTAAATGGCATGGATGACTGCAGCCTTGTGTATTGCATGATGGGTGTTGCAATGAAGAACATCAGCGATGACATCCACTGTATTGTTGCCATTGACAATAGTCTATCAATCCTCTCATTGAAGTTACCCCTAAAGCAGAAACAACATTTAAAGTTTGTATTTATATAACAAACCTACTCAAATGGATTTAAAAAAATATTTAAAATAAAACTGTTAACGAAAAATACTGATACGAGCGTAATGTCCAAGATAAATATAAAATTAACATAAAAATTAGTTCATGAGGAATGTTTTCATTCATTTGATTCTACTGTCCAACCACCTTACCCAAGACAAAATTCGTGCCAGAATGGTCGCAAATAGATAATTTTTAAAATAGTTTCTCAATTGAATTGTTATGGCGTCTTTGATTTTTTTAATAGGTTTTGGCAAAGTCAAGAACATGTAAGAGTTGCATGATACTTCGGAGGTCTCAAGCGTGAATAGGCTACGATAGGAATTGTAATGCGCCGCGCCCCATTTACTTTTATTCAGCCTGATAGAATTAAAACTAACTAACAACGAACACTTTCAGGTTAAAACTAATAATCTTCCATAATTCTGAAAAACTGCATACTTCTGTATTCGTTTTATGTTTAGATTATCGCATTTAATATGTTTTGGGAATTCTATTACTACTAACCACCATGAAATAATTCCATTGAATAATGTTCTATATGGTATAATTGCAACTTTTGGCAGTCCTGTCGTTCCACTAGTCAGCATCAACCAAGCGGTCAGGGATTGATTGAATATAATCGGTCTGTAAAAATAACAGATATTAATAATTGAATCAGTGTTATCACATAGTGTCTGATTAATATTAATTTAATAATTTAATACCTGAACTCAACGTCAGATCCTCGGTGAGTCTTAATGAAATGTTCCATGTTGTCTTCTCCGTCAAAAGTGATGACTTTTCCAGTCAAGTCAAACTTATTAAAAGCCTCTTCAATACTGGGTTTTAAATGTTTTGGACAAAACACAACTTGCGGTTTTATAATGGAGAGAATTACTTGGAGATCGTCTAGATAAAGGAGATAATATTTTAGGTTGTATTTCTTTAATCCTAAATGGAAATAATTTAAGTAATCTGAAATCAACTTGTTCTTCATCTTGACTTAAATTAATTTTCAGTTTAACTTTCAAGTTTAAGTTTATTCAAGATTTAAATATTCCCGTTGTAAAGCAAAATCAATATTTTAATTTTTAATAAGTAACTAATAATAATACAACTTTAGGTTTGATTTCATTTCTCAGATTTTTCCTTATTATTTTAGTATGTTATATATAACAGTTAAGTGTGTGAGACATAGTTATCACAATATTGGTTTATTAATGTAGGACCAATTCACTTACTAGGTTCAATAATAGGATCGATTGTGCAAAGAGAAGCGCCAATGTAGTGGGACGCGTAGAACGGTATCGTTAAGTCCAAATGATTGGTTCCGATAAGGACCATCTTGTCTCCTGGTTCCACCCCGGACTTAACCAAAGCGTCGGCCAAGCAAGAGGAACGAGTAGCCACGGATAGGTTAGTCTCCTTGCAGTCGGTTGCTACATCCACCTGAACAGAAACGCTATGGTAAATAGACATCACAGTGTTATAGGTCTAGCTATTACTGGTGGAGTATCTATACGAGTATTTTAATTTTTCTTAGATTTTGGTGTTACATGCCTATAATGTTCAAAATTGCAAGATAAAGATAGCAAGATTTAGTGAAATAAACTACATGCGATATAACATAGAGAAAAATGATTTATAAATACTGTTCTGGTTTATTTTTCATGTAAAAATATATTAATTTACCTGATGTATATGCTTTGGATTATCCAGCAAGGCTTGCAGGATCACATGTCCAATATGACATTTTTCAGGGCTTATGTCATATCGATGAGCTGCCTTCAACTTGAGGACATTCGTGCGTTGAGTTATGTAGATCTTATCCATCATTTTGTTGCCTTTATAAATAGTTATTTCAATTAAATAAAAAATAGATTTAGTAATTTTAAAATCTCAAAAGATATAATTAATTAACACTTAAACCTTTAAAACTCATGGATAGTTCTCGTTGAGATTTATAAACTTTTAACAACCAATTTTACGACTATTGATTATAAACAGATTTTGTATCTATTATTATCTATGTGATCGATATCTTGCTGTGATTTTAAATTAATATAACAATAAATCTAATGGCGTGATTAAGCATATCTTAATCAGCTTTTGTTTGGTGGTGAAACTCAAAGGGATCTAATCTTAAGCACTTTTTTGATTTGAAGCGATGAAATCGTTTACTATAAGTATTATTATAAATGTAAAACTATGATAATGTAGGTACTTACATAAGAATGTCTAAATCTTTTGAGGACTTTTATAGAATATTTTAGTATGGGCTAGGTACTTGGTGAAAGCTATTTGTTAAGTAAAATATAAAACATGGTGCAAAAAAATGAGCCCCATAGAGTGTTATTTAGGTTTAGGTAACTCCCGCAAATATTTCATATACATTAATAAAACGGGAACGTATTTTGGGATAAAATCCATCCAGTCATGTGAACGTCAATGTTTTTCTAAATATATAAAATAAGAGAACATTACTCTCTTTTGAAACCAGTGAAGAAATATAATCAATCAATAAAAGCAAAAATTATATTTGCTCGCCCACTCCTCTATTCAATAATATATCAATTAATGCTTGTAATAACAAGAAAATATGTAAGCAAAACATTTTTCCTACTAACCTTTAACCTTCCTGTAAACCTTTTAACGGAAGACATGTAGGAAAATCTTTTTTTTTTAATGACCCAAATCTTTAGCTGTTTTGACTTAATGAAAGACTAGTTGACTAGTTGTTTTAGAATGTGTTCTAAGATAAAATTTGAGATCCCAATTTTCTTAAATTACAAATAGTAACAACAAACAAAACAGTACCAAAAATCACTTGTAGAATAATGTCAATTTGACCGCAAGTTATTCCGGTTTTATAACTGAGTAATAGTAGAAGATGTATAAAACAGATAAACCTGTGTGATAACCAAGCAAAACCAGGGCGGGTCAACTAGTATGAATATGTTCTACTATATTCTATTTTTTTTCTTTATCTTTCCCACCTGCCAACATTTTAAACAGACTTTTGCGCGTTAAACTTCTGATCTTACGTCAAACAATGGATACGATAAAACAAATCAGTTTATAATTTATTGAATGAAAGATAAGTGATAATTAATTAAATAATCTCCTGCTTTAGCCTTTGTTTGTTGCGATAAAAATATTTTATACTACTGCATCGATATCTAATACATATATTTTTTCATACGATAGATTAGTAGGAAGAAACCTTGTGCCTTAAGGAGAAATTACCACTGTATGTAGTGGCTTCTGATTACTACATAGTTATAGAATTATCAATGTGAAAGTGTGGTCGTTGATTTTTCGTATGTTAATGTCCTGTTTCTTAGCAAGAACCAAAAAAGTATTAAATTGTTGCATGCCTAGAATACTTCGGTATTTAGTTTACTATGTCAGGTGTTTGAGTGATAGTGTGGAGCCGGAGTAAACACAACATGATAAGAGAGGGGGGGGGGAGGTAGCGGTTCCAGGGTCGTCATTTGAGGGCACTCTACACCTTTAAAACTGAGGACTTTTCTTTACAAACGCTGGGGGTTGGGTTTATTTATTATTATATTTCTAAACGATAAACAATTTTGTCATGTGGTAAATTTAAAGTAACCGCTTGCTTATAATTAAACTTCGTTGCTTAATTGACATTTTTGAGACGAATGATTGTAAACGCGTAATAACGTATCCCTTACTATAAATCAAACATTAGCAAAGCTAGAAAAACGATTACCTAAACCTACTACTTAAACTAGGATGGAACAAAGTTAGATAAACAAATAAAAAATGTTGAATATAATATAGGTTAATTTGAATAAACTCTAGTTATTTAACTTGAAGACAGTTTTTATAAAAATCTTTAAAAGTTTCGTAAATACCACAATTTTCAGATATAGCAGATAGTAGCTAGGTATATTTGTTTAAGACACTAAATAAATATCTACTTTAAACATAAATTTCAAATATCTCCTTCAAAACATTTACATTAATGCCAGCAGCAAACCATACTGAAATAATTTCCCGACATCTGCAGATAAAATCAACATTCCCACCTAAAAACTTTAAATTAGTTTTGCTACTTTTGTTATCTCAAGCAGGCTTGTTCCAATTTGTACATTGTTATATTTATTGAACTTTACAGGTACATATATGTTCCTATTTCACATTTATCAGTAGCGCTTTATTTAATACTTTTAATGTATTTTTCAAAGGATAGAAATCTTTAAAAATTCAATACAAAGTGAACCAAAAAAAATTCGTTTGATGTCTTGGTAGCTACCTCCGAGCACGCGAACTTGTTGCTTTTTATCAGTCTATCGGATTGAGGCATCTGTTTACGATACATCGTGAAATTAGATCTGCTAGGCTTTTATGGGGCTTTTGTCAAAGGATTTACAACTCGTTTTAAATGAACCAAAGTGAATAGTAACATTGACGTAAAAACATGCTCATGAAACTTGATATTCTCGATATACATATATCAGATGAACTAAAGTAAAAATAATAATAAAATATTGATCGATATTGTTTGCCATTATGTATTTTTCACTGATCCTCGAACTGTTTACTAGGTGTAAAATCACCAAACCTCGGGCATGTATTATTTTTTATTTATATTATTATGGGAAACAAAACAGTTTTTACATGATGCCTATTGTTAACTAAAGATAGAAGTTTGACAAACCAAAACAGTTTCCACAACATGATAAAACAATGTACAAACGATCTAATGACAGTGATTAACACAAATACAATGAAGCAACAGTGATAACAACATTTGATACTTCTAACATAATGTTAAATAGTAAACAAAAATGTTTTACTATAAATATAATACTGTGTTCCTATTACCTGACCTTTGAGTTCAAAAATCAATGGTATTAACACAATCCATAATTTTGTTTTATATTAGATACTGAAAAATATTAATGGATTTGAAATCTCTATTATACCTCACTACTAACTATACGACTCATATAAAATATTGAGGCCTACTTCGAGTTAAATCAGAATAAATACGTTAAAAAATCAATTTAATCTTGGAATCCCAAAAAATACTCGACCGAGTAAAAATTATGAGTCAGCCGTTTTTTGTGGTAACCTGATCTCTAAGTATTCGTTACATATTTACATTTATTAAATATTTATTTAATACACTTGGATAAAAAATTGCAAACTAAATTAAAGGAAAAAGCAGTAGTTGATATCATTTATTTCAAAAACAATTACACCAGTTTTTGATGTCAAAATGTTCAACAAAGCAACGTAATTCGGCATTTTCGGGACTGCCCGCGGCGTTGCAAGATCCTTCATAATATAATGGATTTTCACTAACCTGAACCTATCATTCCTACCATTACCTTTAATTTTATTGAATGAAGATACAGACCAAAAACTCTACACTAACTGGGAACTATATAATAAAATATACTGATTTGTTTTTTAGGGAAAATTATAAGCTTCTTATAACTATTTCAGTAATAAGTAAATATTATTGAATACAATCAATATGTAAGTACTCGTAATTGTAAGAGTATAAGAACATCTATGAAATAAAAAGAAATAAACAGTATAAATGTGACAATAATCTTTATAATGAAGTACTTAATTCTTCTTTGATTCTTGATAATAAAAGATTAAATACTAACATTATTATTACAAAGGTACATTGCAATAATGAAATTACTGAAAATCTCATTAAAAAAATAATAATTTGTTAACAAAGAAATAGTCTACCTAGTTATTTATTCTAATAATTTTTCAACGCTTGTATTAAATCATTTGTACCTACATAATACATGATGAACGTTTAAAGCCTAAGAGAATTACAAGATGAAATGCCTGTCACTCCAATAAGAGGAGGGAACATTTTATTATGGTTTAATTTTACGTAGCGCCGTTCGCATAATATTAAGCAAAACACATCCTTTGAAATTAACCAAGCATTTGTGGCGAATTAAAATAATCGTTTCCTTGTTCTGGAAACGTGAGCCTTGCTCTAAGTGGGTGATTAGAGATCACGTCGCGTCGGGATTGCCGCACCACAAGCATCTCAACTCAACACCTCTCTACCTCTCCACTCGTTCTACTCAACATACTATCACCTACAAAAACCTTCTCTAGCCCTTTTGTTCATCTTACAATAATTTCCATATATCGTGAAAAGTAAAAAAATAAGTAACAATAGTAAAACATTGGAGATTAAAGTGAAATATTGCAAGTATTCGTGGAACAGAAATATTCCATTAAACTCAAAGCGAATAAGAATGCAGTCGCAGGCAAATATTGATTCTGTTCCGCTGCATTCTAGATAAAAGATTTAAACAGCACTCGATTGGTCGATTTAAAAATTCCAATGAAATGATGAATAAAAGCGCAAAAAGTTTTCCTATATAGCCGTGCTGCAATTCTATTGTCGTTGAAGGGGCAAATTTGAAATTGAAATAGGGACTTTGAAGCCAGCGTGTTCTAAAGCAGAGCGTTTATTTTGAGATTCGGCTTTGCTTTGTTCTAACAACGTCGGGAATTGCAACCTTCATTTCATAATATTTTAACTTTTCACCACTTACGACGAAAACTGACCTGTATACTTAAGTTTTATCTTCACGCGACAAAAGTTAAAATGTCAGTATTACAGAAACTTCATTGAAGAGGAAAATCGACAAAGAACAAATAAGTCTTATTGAAGGGTGGCGATGAGTGTCAGATGCTTTTGTTTGGGATCCGTCTCGGCCTCGTGTCGGCTGTCGAGTCTGCCTGGTGGGCGGGCGCCGCGCTGTGACAATGCACGCCTTTAATGCTACGCTGAGTAGTTGATACGTACGTACACTACTTCGTACCTACTAGGTATTTCCAACCATTTTACCACATTTTCTAACAATCCTGATGTTTCAAAGCTTTTTATGCATTCCTGATCCTTCCGAAGGCATTTATCATTATTATGAACTGTATCATGTTTTGCGGTATTATGTATGTTATTTGCGTAAAACGTAAGCTTTAAATTAAATGTAAGCCCGTCCTGTGAGGACTAGACTAGATACTAAGTTCAAAATATCCACTGTTTTGATTCAAAGCCTAAGCTTTTACGGCTTAAAATTTATATTTATACTCAAAGTCTTAAACTTTAAAATTACAAACAAGTAGAGTAGCATGTATTTACTCAATTTTAAAACATTATGTTAAAAGAAAGAATTTGTATAATTGATTCTTTGCAAATTCATTGCAAAGAAAATAATAATTGCGTTTTAGAAATTATAAATCCTATGTGATGACATTTCCAATGTCTGTTTAGTAATGCACATCATCAGCCATTCTATAGACTTAACTTTACTGTTTTAGTTCTAATCTTAGAAGCTCAATAAATAAGGCTGTGGTAACGTACCAACTACCATCACAGATATAAAAAAAGCGTTGCAAGGCGGACATAAGAAGGAGTTTTTGTCAAATAACGTAATCCCAAAAAAATGATAAGATAGAGGACTAGTGAATCAATAATTAATGACTGAAGATAAATTTATTTGCCTACTGTTTTATGTGTTGTCTACTGTGATTGTGTGTAAAAGATTAGTGTTGTGTGCTAAACTTCTTTGAAGCGATGAATTATAATGAAAGTATTCAATAACGTATCAGAGAACAGTCTTCAATTTTGCTTTCGTGTCCTTTTTAATAAACGAGCAGACTGGATATGGTTGGAAATGTTAATGTAGTAATTTACATTATTATCCATTCTTTATCAAGTAGGTATTTTTACGTTCGATATATTTTCCAAGAGGATTTCTTGCAATAATTATTCATGTAATGGTAATATTGAAATGGTATGCAAAATAATTTTGATAAAAATTATGAAGTACATGGAGAGTCGTAAACAACAATGATGGAGCGAGGGATGTCGGATTTGTATTCGTAATACGTCCATTGAGGTACGTGACTTGACTGTTTGTGCCGTTGCTTAAATAAACTTTGTTATATAATTTCAATTAGGGAATCCTGTTACATTCACATGATTCCGCTTGATGCGTGGAATCCGTCAAACTCTCCAGGGCATTGGTTGAATTCGCTCTAGTATTCCAGTTTAGCATTCGAAAATTAATTTGGATACCTACATAATATGCGAAGCAGCCCACCCGAATCCCTCCAGAAATTAGGTTAATTTATTATTGTGTTATATATTGTTTATTGCATTACAGTCTAGGCTCGAAGGTGTCAGAAATTTTTGTGACTACTAAAATGATCGTCAAAGTTTATTGTTAAAAACTGAAACCCGACTACGCCAAACATGAGTAGCGGATACGCTAAATAGGACGACACTAGAAAATTATTGAGTAATTACAAAAATCTGGAAATGCATAGGCACAAAAATGGTCAAGGTAGAGCTGTGGTCGCACCGACTGTATACTTACTAAAATTATGTTGGTGATAGGATTAAACAGACATGGTAGTTGTTCGGTTCTGGATTCCTATCAGAATATTGTTCTTGTTTCGTCCTTTTGAGACCCTTTTTTGACGTAGGTAGTCGTGTTTTAGTTAATTATCGAGTTATTCATTTTAATCGACTTGGGGCGCTATTACTAAATATTAAGGCCCCTTAAACATATATTATGTCTTAAGTAATATGATATAAATACATATTTGTAATGGGCTCGCCAAGATCTCTTTTTTGATACCATCACGTGATGATTACCTCAGTTTATTTTTGTCGAGGTTAGAATCTGAGGTTTAACTTCTGTGTGATAAAATTTTGAAAACAATTTTATAGCCCAAGTCACCAGATTACATTCATACATAGACTGCCAAAAATAATACCGTTCCTTTTGCCTTCAACGTAATCGAGTAAAAATAACTAGACTATGAATTTGTCGGCATACAATAACCTTTGCCAGCTTTATGTCCTACAATATCATCCACATGACACTATTTTTATTACAAGCTATAACAGCGGATCTTAGCAACTATGCTATGTGAGTTTCAAGAACTCAATATATGTACAAAAAATTCTGCTACTACTACTAACCAGACATTTTATATTTTTGTTTCCAATGTGAGAAACTTTGCAAAAGGTGATGACAGACTTATAAAGAAACCAGAACATTTGGCATTAATTTCATTTTGAAACCTACATTTTATATATTTTATTATCTACCCTGTATAAAATTCATAATTCCTGTTAAGGGATCAGTTTTTAAGAGATATTTTTTTGTTTAATGATCGCGGAAATCACGTAGCAATAATGGATGCATTAATGCATAAAACGACGCAACGGTGGAGTGGTCTCGAGAGAGCTTGTACAAAAAGCCAGCTCCGGGCTAGCAGATACAACCATCCGTTTTCAAGCACCCTCACTAACATGCCAGCCACTTTTAAAAAATTTCAGCTCTACTATCTTTATGAAATTGTATCATTTCAACTACTTGTTGCTTTTGTTACTTAAAAAATCTGGCTTTAATAGAAAACTAAAGTAAACACTGACCAATCTATTGTTTTCCCAACGATTTTGAGTTGGCATAAGACAATTACCATTTTTTAAACTTGTATATATGCATTTAAATACATTTGTTAAAATTGAAGATTTAACGTAAATAATAGGTTTAATATAAAATAACGTTAACAAGCTCGAGTCTTCGCGCATAAGAAGTTTAAATTAAATTATTGGAAATATATAAATAAATGCTCAAGTTATTTGCGATAGATGACTAAAATAACGGACAAATATTTTGAGGTCAATGAAATAACTTTTAAACTCGAGAAAGGGCAGTGATGTGTCGTGATGCAAGTAAACAGCACTACCCTAAACTTTCATAAGCCATCCAATTGTATGCGATATTCACACGTGAAGCGAGACGGGCTCATACCGCTCGCCGTGAAACCTCATAACCGCATGAACGGTCTTGTTTTGCAGTATAAACTCCTTAGCACCCAGGATGTCAAGAAAACAAGGCTATTAGAAACCGTTTTGCTGATGTTACTTTTTTTCTAAAACCATCACATGTTCAATCTCCAATCCAATATTCAATCAATTTTAAGTAAAAATCAATATTAGGAAATAGAAAGAAAGATTCATAATTTATTCAAAAAAATATATTACTCTAATTAATAATACTCTTCTAGTTCATAAAATATACTTAACGGAAGTTTAGGATGAGGCAGCTAATCTCTATTTTTGTGTTCCAAATGCATTTCATAAATTTTAAACGATTTTTTGAAAACTTTAATTAAGAAGATTAACCATTAGAGCAAGGTACGGAAATTACTCATATAAATAACGGAAATGATAAAGTTAATTAACAAGATAAAAGTGCAACGAGTTATTGAAACAAAAACAAAAAAGATGATAACGATTGAACACGTCATTTCCGTATTTTTTATTTCTCCAAGAATTCGTTTTAATTGACGCAATTACCAAGTAATACAAGATACCTAAACATTTAACGTAATTCATTAAGGCAACGCAAACAATTAGTCGTAGGTAAAATGCTTTGAGTAAGACAAACAAATGTTATAAAATCCTAGTCGTTAAAAGCTTCCCATTATAAGGCTTCTTGTCGTATTTCTAACAAGGTAAGCCCACAATAATCTTGAGAGACAGAGATTGAACTACATCATCCATCAACCTGGAATACTCTGATCCTTAGATTTGCGTACGCAAAAGAATACCAAAGCATTTTAAATGGAGATTGTAACAACGACACCGAAGCTTCTCGAGGGCTGTTCCTACGCAATCACGGTATAGACTTCTGCTACATCAAACTCTTTCCTTGCCTTTTTATTATTTGTATATGTTTCCGGAAATCTGCATATTTAAGGTATTCTATATAATACCTAGGCAATGTATAAAATACTTTGTGTGTCTTGACATTGTATGATGAAAATTATTGTTCATTTTATACTTTACCTATGTAATGAATACAATTCTTAGAGATTGTATAGAGTATCCGCTGGTATTGGTATATCCGCAGTCGTAAGATGTAATATTGATAGATTTTAGCCTGTAACTAAATATCAATGTTAACGTGCCTAACTATAAAGTACCATGCAAATGAAATGAAACATGTTATTTTTTATATCAACTTTATAAAAAATCCTCAAAAACGCACCTGAGTAACTAAAGTAAATAAAAATAAAGTTAAGTACTTACATTAACGTGAAACTTCAAATTTAAGAAATATTCTGACAGTAAAAGAATAAGATCCTCTGCCTCGCCAGACATAACTTATTTTGTAACAATCAAATATGACAATGTGGGATAGGGTCAATTTCAATCGGGCGCTTTAAAGTTAAAAATATATATTTATTTTATTGTTATGACACTTGAGGGATTATTATAAAAAATTTTGCAAGCAGCCCAAACAATTGTAGGAGTTTAAAATCCCACAGATTACAATAAAACAGCCAATGTACACGGGTTGTCTTTTACACTCATTACCCGTTGCGCAATCGGTATTGTATACAATACCCAGGCAAAGTATATAATAAACAATATTCTAAACAATACCAAGACGTTTTAGGTAATATAAACATTGCCTAGGATTATATTGACTGCCGGTAACCAGACGATGTCAATCATTTACGGTACGGTTTAGATACGTGTACATACTGACGTCAAAAACAGAACCAGAAAATAATTTATTCATTAAAAAGAACTATTTCAATCATGAGATTTTACTAAATTAAAAAAAGTCCAAAAATAACCTTACATCGCACAAAGATTTTTTCAAATAATGTGGTGTTCTTCGAGTAGCTATAAAATTGTACATTTTTTTTTTGTAAACAATAATGATAAATAAATTGATAAAAAATAATAAATATAAATTTATTTTATCGATTTATGTCCCTTAAAATTTAATTTAATTTGGTCATATGTTTCATAATCCATGTATATATTAAAAAAAAGAAAACCGGCCATGTGCGTGTGCGAATCAGACGACGCATAGAATAGGGTTCGTAGCTAATTTATTTTAATATTTTACATGTTTACTTATTATTTTGTTATTTTTCTACAATGTTTTCCTAGTAAGCGCATTTTACAAGTTATCTATAACTAATTAGTTATCTAAGCTGTTATACTTTTCGTTCAAAATTAATCACATTACTCTTTCAGTTTTTCCGAAAGGGGATATACCCTATTTTAACACGAATCCACTTTAAAGTTGAATATAAACGGATACCTAAATTAAAAATCGTCTAAACAACCTCTCAACTTATTTACAAGACCTATCTTCTGATAGCACACTATGGGATGGACGAGAAAAAAATAAATCATCCCCACTTTGTCCCGACATGACATGGCGAAACTATAAGGGTTCCGGGCGTGAACTACGGAACCCTAAAAAACAAATGAATTACGGAATACTTATTGAGTTACAAGATCTACTACATTTATGATTGTACTAATTTATAAAGTAGTTGGAAAAGTTATTGCAAGATAAAAATTATATACATATCATAAATACCGCCCGAAAGGAAACTTCGTTACTAGTTATATTTTTGTTCCATTAGTTTATCGTAATGATAAATCTTTGCAACCTATTTGTGGCACAAACGAGGTTATTATAACAGTCACGGAGCCATAAAACACAATTTACGAAAGTATTACTGTGTTACTTTTGCCCTAGACATTTTTTATTATGTTCAGTAAAATAATAAAGTAGTGAACTAAATGTGCACTTTTAGTGTTGGGCTAGCGTGGATTGCATGGCGACTGTCACCGGCTATCCGTTGTCGGGTGAGTAGGCCCGGACTGTCCGGAGTACTGGTTGTCCGGTGTCCTCCCACCGGGCGTGAATCCAATTTACTCACTTGTACTCGACAAAGTGAAATCCCATGGTAATACCAGCAAAACAAACGCCAAGGCCGCGCCTCCACTATTTTATTGCAATTTACAACCCAGTTCGACTTGTTCACATTTGCATTGTTTTAATTAGTTCGAAACTCTTGATAGCAGTAGAATGGCTAGGTCTAATGAAAAAAATAAGTCTACAGCTTTTAAGGTATAGTGAAAATTTTACTATTATATTACAAAACGTATTTTTTTTAATTATTATCACTGAATAAACTGATAAAACTTTAAAATAAAAAAAAGATCAATCATATTTATTTAATATATTTTAAATTAAAATCACTTCATCATATTTTAAATTTCTCCCAATGCTAACCATTAAAAACGTTTATGCATTCTTTAACTTTGCTCTGACTTATGCTTAAATTAGCATTGAAAAAGTAGTAGGTGTTAAACGTGACACTTATTTGGATTGCAAATTGTATGTTTTTCTATATTTAGTTATGCGATTGACCCTGTTATTTATTTCAATTATATTGATCTACTCAGCATCATTTAGAATTTTAGTTACCTACTTACCTACAAAGACTGATCAAATTCATACATTAAGAATTACAGCCTTAAAAAATATACTCGTATTGAAGGTTGTAATTAATAATACATGTTCTCTTGCTTATATAGGGATACACAGAAAATTGACATTTCAAATTTATGACAATAAATAAATAAACCAAACATTCATATTCTTTATTTAAAAAAAAATGTTGATTTAAGTAGAGACCTTTTAAGTGCTGGGTGTTCACCTAAAAGGATGTTGAGCTTACCAATAACTCGGGTGTATGACTCTGTCAATACTGTATCATGACATGATCATATTGTTTTAATAGTTTTATATGTTTTCTTCTTATTTTTTGTTTCATCTTAAAGGTCAGGATCTTTAAGATGACTTGAGTAAAGAGTAAGTTTAAAATAAAAATCCGCTGTGTTAAATCTATGAAAAAGTACATTCTACAAACTCCTGTACGACAGTACGGAACTCTTCATGTAGGCCGACTCGCACTTGAGCGATTTTTATTTATCAACGTCCTCTTCTTTTAATTAGCTCCTTCAAAAAGAATTCCTTTCCCAGGGAAGGTGGCACAGAGACTATTTACCGTTGAATTGAAATGGAGCTGGTAAATAACAGGAATAGGAAAGATTATTTGCTGTTTATTAACAATTTAAACACGGCTAAAATAAAAAATGTCGCAGGTCACGGGCTTTCACCGTCACATTGACATGGGTTGACATTTTGGAGACCTTATTCTCGAAAAAACCTCCTCCTGATTATTTTCTAAACAAGTAATTTATCTTGAACAGCTTTTTAGGTAACTGTAACGTAAGCTAAGGTATGTTGTTGAGTTAGATAAATTTATTCTGTTTCATTGTTCTCACCAAATAAGTAAATAAAGAGCTGGGTATTTACCATTATTTAAAGTATCGATCGAATTTAATAGAGAAAGGTGTACTTCACAGGATTTGGAGGAGGGATCCGTGGTTCATACCACACCAAATGTGTTCCTAGCTTCTGCAGGTTAATTTATGAGCTGCAAATTATGTTAGATTCCTCTTGCCCATACGTCACGCCAGCCGTGGTCGAGCCGGTAAAGGCACCCTTGGGGGACTTATAGTTTTAAAAAAAGCTGCGACTGTAAAGCTCCTGGCCGCTGCAAATCGTACGCTGTATTCATATAGTTTCTACTTGTGTGGTGGAAAAAAAACCTTTTCAATACCTGTGGATGATGAACTACTCAAATAGTAGGTATACAAATATGAGCAGGTAATGTGTTTCCTTTTCTCAAAAAAGCAAGCGTTGAGGGCTTTATAGCGTATACATAAATTTGTCATAAGTTTTAAAATGAAATATAGATTTTTATTTTTATCTTGCATTCAGACTTGAAAGACACAAGTTGATTTATAACTGTGAGTCCTAATCTGACCAACCCTCTATTAGTATGTGACTTAACAAATATTTTATTTTATATTTATTATTATTGCCATCGAATAGCCACGACCAGAAATCTTGTAAGACTTTGTGTGTTTCGGTGGTAGGTACGGGCTTAATGTTTTGCTCTACTTTGAAAAACATTAAAATAGTTTAACAACGATTTGTACTAGGCACAAGTTCATTCAACCTTATACATAGCCCGATAGAGCTACACAAAACCTTTAAGTAACCATAGGTACATACTTACTAGATATAAAGCCGAAACGGCTTAATTATTTAAAGCTCGGCCGTGTTGGTATAACCCTTTACTCAATCAATTTATCGGGTAAACCTGCTGAGTGACTTGGCCAGGGGATTTAGTCATTTCTATGCTTAATTAATTTAAAATAACTCACGATTACTTGTTCTAGATCAAATCTAAATGCCTAGTGAAATTTATGTGGGCGATTCGTTTTATTCTGTAAGTTGATCGAAGGTTAGCCGAACACAAAGTTCAAAGGCCAGTTAAAATTATTTATGATTTAGTGACTTACCCCAAAGTGTAGATATAACAAACAACAATTTCATAAATGAAGTATTATTCAAAATGACAGAATGAATGTTTCGTAAAGTATTCGTGTGCTTATTTGTTTTGATTCATTTGATTGTCTGTCTTCCTCAACTTTATGGGTTATACCTCAAGGACAGCGGATTTCCTATCATTATACGACTGATGAATTCCAACATTTCATGTCAACTCAACAAAAGG
Organism: Choreutis nemorana; assembly: GCA_949316135.1. NCBI lineage: Eukaryota > Metazoa > Arthropoda > Insecta > Lepidoptera > Choreutidae > Choreutis > Choreutis nemorana. Next base: position 5,047,277 of record OX438600.1, read on the forward strand.
CCTTGTCTGTATTAATTCCGATATAAAACGTTATTCCAGTTAACAACACTGACTTTTAAGAAATATTTTTTCAGTATACTTAAATTAAACATATTATTTACTCGAAATTAATTATCCCTACGTTATTGTACCATTAAACTTCAAATCTTGTTAAAGTACAGTAATTTTCTTTGATTGCGACGCATAAACACGAGGAAATCGATAATTCCGGTCGTCCGCTACATTGCGTTCGCCGCACAATTAAATATCCCTGGGATTTCACAATATTCCCGGAATAAAGTAAAGCTTCACATAGCGGAAGAAAGAAAATAAAAAGGCTAAAAGTGAACCGATTTAAGGAACAAATTCTCGGAGAAACATGGATGATTTCTACCCTTGCAGAGTTTTTGTTGGTTTTAAGAGCACTCAACGTTCAATTGGTAAATAGAGGTTCTGAGGTTGACTTAAGTACTCCAGACTTAATTTAGAAACTTAACGCAATGGTAACCTAACAATAGTTTTCATCTCAGGCCAATGTCCAGATTACCTACTATTGAAGCGATGCGCAAACAAATTTTGAATTAATTCAAAGTCAAAATCAAAATCTTGATTTAAATCATGATTGGTTTATAACTTTTGGGTCGTATGAGAGACATCGGTACCTATCACGAGTAGCTATTACAGATATATAAAACATGTTTGTTACAATAAAGCAGTATCCCGGAATTATTTATTTAGTTAAAGCCTGAGGCACCTTAGGAGATTCCTATAAATCTCCCATTTCGGTAAACAAAAATATGCCAATATAAGCCTTTGTCTTTTATTTATTTAGTTCCCATAATGTGACATCGTTACAAGTTTTTGGTATGTATCTTCATTAAACAAATGATGTAGTTGTTATTTTTTAGGAATCCATTATATTATGAAGGATCGTGCAGCGCCAGGGGCAACTCTCAAAGCTTTGGTTACTGTTCTAAATATGGTGTCAAAAACAGGTAAATGTATTTTTTTTTTAATTATTCGATAAATCCATTAACAATAGTGAAAGAATTTCTGTAGTTTAATGACTATGACGTCTCTTTATAATTGATAGTAGGTAATGCATTTGACTAAACCCAACAAAGGTTAACTCATGATGCAGTCTAGAAGTACTTCGCGTATTACTAGTTTAGTTAAACAAGCAATATCCTAAGTCCTGATATCACTTGAAATTATGATGTCACTTGTCGGTAACTATATTTGTAGATTCGTTCACCTGTTTAAGTTGTTAATGTTTATACGGAGTGCAACGGAAGACCAGCGTCAGTCCTCTTTGCAGGTACAAATAATGCTGATGTGTTAAATTTATAATAAATTGTTTTTGTAATTGTTTATATTAAGGAACATTATGATACATTTCTAGTGAATAAACTTTTACTTACTTATTACTTTTACCAAACCTCACTTCGAGACAAAAAAAAACCCTGTTATATTTTTTTTCCTCAATTTTGGCTTTGCTTTGGTATGTAGATAGGTACGGATCAAAAACCATTTTGATTAAATCAATCATTTGTCACAAAAACGATCTAAAAACAACAATTTTGATGTTGAAATTGGTCAGTCGTTTTGAGCAAAACCTTTGAACCATTGAAACTTCATATTTTTTGTATTGAGAGTTAGAACGTTTTATACATTTTTGGAACAAAACGCATACACAAAGTTGTTAAATAGACATCCGTCTATTAACCGGCGATGATTGTGCCAAAACCAGAACCGAGGGAAAGTTAAAAATTGTTTTCAAAACTTTATGCTAGCACCATTCAAAGTAGGCTAACATTTGAAAGGGGCCTTTAAGTTTGCGTCAATCCATAAAAGTTTCAATATCTGAAAGTTTAAAAAGACGGGCGTGAATCAATGAGTGAGTTGGAGTGGGGATCGTTCGTGATGGATTCAGTTCAATCAGCAAACGCGCGCCGGCGAGCAAATGAAAGCGCTCGATTAAAGAACCCAGACAATAGCGGTGACGGGGACAGCTTACAACTGAAAAACCTAACAAATTATTATTGCTTTTAGATGCCACTCTCCTTACAATAGATGTGATAGAAATAAATTGTTGACTCTATAGAAACATGCTTGATTTCTCATTGTTAAACATTGCTTTGAATTTTATATCATTTCATTATAAAACTCTCAGATTTTATACAAATTCATGCGGTAAAAATATTTTGTCAAAGGAACTCTGATACGCTAGCTGCTTTCCTGGTTACCATCACGGATATTGTCGGATTCTACGAGTATTTTGTTAGTATAGTAAATAAGGGTCGGCGATCCGTAAACTGTAAAGGTAAAAAAAAGATGAAAGTGGTTTCAGATTATTCTGTTGTTTTTCTGATTTTGTCACAAAATTTCTTCAAATGGAAAAAAAATAGGTACCTAATTACGATTGAAAATCTTCGGCCAAGTTAACTAACAAACACATAAGACGCAATATGAAGTTCAAAAACACAATTAATAATTCAACACTATTACTCATCATATTTTATGAAATCCCAATCCCTATAATCCTAATATTGCTGTGTTAAATCAGTTAATTACCTTAGATATCAAGCTACCTAATGTTGATCTTAATAGTTTGATTTTCTTATTGTAACTAAAAATGTTAAGGGAGGAATATATTTCATAAGTTAGATATATAATAATCAACTAGTATGATTGATTAAGGCTTACGGAAAACTCTCCCAACATAAAATGACTGGTTATTATTGTTAGTGCGGCATAAGAGTATTATTGAATATAGTTTTATGAGTTATTATTGCTATTTTCCTTTATTAATCAGCTTGCTTTTCATAGTTTTGTCGGCACCATTTAGTTAAGTAATGTGTTTTTATGTTTTAAATATTTGCTTTGTCTTTGGTCCAGTGAAATTTAGTCGAGGACTAACAATAAGTGTTAAGTAGGTCATCGGGTAGCAACTTGTGGTTAAGTCGCTGGATGCTTAAAATAACTAAATGTATATTCTCTTGGTGTTTTAACATTACCATATTGATATTGTTTTACTTTGACTAGATAGATGTTATAATAACATTTATAGCAGCAGGACCAAGGAATAAACTTTATCTGTTTTGTTATGATCTAATGGATAAAATATTTGTTATCATTTGTCATAAGGTTCATTTATTTTTCCATGTTTATAGCTAACATATACACTTCCTCGTACTTTTTAATATTTTGTTAAAAGGAAGATTTAAAACAAAAGACAAAACAACTTCACTAATCTGTTAAAAAAAGTAAATTATATTTGCTGATTAGATTGTTTTTGTAAAAGAGATTTTTTCAATACTAGAGTATATTTTAAACAGCTAAGACATTTCAGAAGAGTTCTATTATATTTTATTACCTACACAACTTATTTAAGCTAAAAGGGAAAAGGTCAACGAAAAATAAATGCAACTTGTTTTATTATTTATTTGTCAACTATTCTTGTAAATATTAACCTCAATATTTTATATAATTCAATCCGACATTTATTTACATTTAGGAAAACATTACGGTCACAATTTTTTTTAAATCGTTATAATATAATTAATACAGAACAGTAACGTTTGACGATATCTAAAAAAAATAGTATCTGGATGCAAGCAGCTCTTTGAGAATTTGCTTGAGAATCTATTTGAAGAGTTGTTAAAATAAAGTTCAGTCTTCGAAGCTAGAGTATTCCAACTTTATACTTTAAATTAAACAAATATTTACGTTCCTTTCCATTGTTTCTCTTAAGTTTATAAACGTTGATGATTAAATGAATTAACCTAAAGTGAGGATCTTATCACATTTTACTTTACTTCAACTTCACTACATAGTATTTACAATTTCCAACTTTAGTTTGGCCAGTTGATCTAAAACTAATAATTAGACATTCTCGAATAAACTATATAATTTGATTTAACTTAGTAATAGATAGAAGTTAACGGAAGATAATTTATACTTGGATATGTTATAGGTTTACAAAATAAAAATCTTTGGCTTCAAAATAGAAAATTTGACTTAAAATATTTTTGTACTTAAGAAATTACTATGTTTGGAAATTAACTACCGATTATTGTACATAAATGGCACCAGAGGTAGAATGAATATTCGCCAGTCAAAGCTGAAGCCACGTCGACCTGAAAAAAATACACACAGTAAAACATTCAACTCAGATGCACTCCTGTAAAATCTATATACTTCAAACAATTGTAGTCAAATATTTGAAAACTTAAAAATAATAGCCCTATTCTTTATTTATGCACCCAATGCATCTAGTGTAGATCCCTAATCTAAGACGAAAATTCTGAGATTTTCACTTGAGCTTGATTTTAAAATCATGCTTGAGCATGAATCTTGATTTAAAATTAAAAAATTGAGACTACATTTGCCTCAATTTGTTAAAGCCTCATGTTATGATTAGCTGATTTCTGAACAAAATTGAACGTTGGTTACGGGCTGAACTTACCCACTGACTTATTCCTGACTCCAAGCACGGATGCTACCTCAGGCTGCTCCATGTCGAACACAAGCTCTGCCCTGGACGAGTACAGGTTGTATATGCTGGCTATGCACGTCAGCCGCAGACTACCGCGCTCGAACGCTTCATTCCTCACCACGAAAGATACTTCACCCACTGATGGCAACCTTTAAATAAATTATACACCCAAATGTAGTGTAACGCTCAACACAATATATTTTATATAAGTACTCTTCATATATATTATACTATTTTATACAACCTTTAAATATATCATATACTTAAATACAATGTCCTAATTAATGTCCTGTTTATTAAACCTTTATTTACTGTAATAAATTAATCTTTTTACAGTACTAGATTAATACAGTACTACATGTTCATAATCTAGGTATTGATACAGAATATCTCATTACGCAAAGTATAGGTACCATTATATTTCCTCATTATTTTTCAACATTTCAGCGTGATGGACTGTCGTTGAAACCTAACTTTCTGAATTAACTGAATTAATAACCGCGAAAATCTTTTAAACCATTTTTATGTTTCAAAACATCAAATTCTGTAACTAAAAGAACAAAAATAAGTAAACATATTTATAAAATAAAAAGCTAACGATAAAGTTTAATAGAAGATCGACAGTTGTGGATGGATACATTTGTATGCGTTGAGCTGACGCTAAATATGTTTCGTGGAACAAGCCTTTGTCTCTCGGGTGCAGATTTAATTGATTTTCGATCCGAACGTGAAGCGACCTCTGTCCTGTCCGAAAAACCACAACGCAAGTCGCATTTCTATCTAACACGTGTTCCTTTTTAAATTAACCCGTCTTATAGCATTTTCTATTTTTTCTAAGGGAATTAAACAAAATACAGAAATATTTTACAATTAATAAAATAGAGCTGGAAGAAGACTCGTTTTACACGTAGCAGACTAAGTGCAGGACCACCTGCGTTTTATTAGACTTGATATTGTACAACTTCTAATTTTCACTTTAACTCCGACTGAGAACGTTTTCATGGCAACCGTAAATACCAACCATAAGTAGCTACGTTTTAAACTTCTTTTTAAGTTATTTTTTAAGTAAACTTTGTACGAAAAACAAAAACTAATATGGCAACGTTCGTGTAATTTTTATATATTTGGCGTAAATAAATAGATTTCATTTTGTAACGTTACACAAAGAAATTGAAGTTTTATGTTATCTCTTAATAAATACTCAATGTGAAGACATTAGATGAACTAAGGATGACTACTTGATTTAAAGTTTCTTATATTATTTATACTCGTATTATGAAATCTTACCTGTTATCGGGCCCCGTTCTTTCAAAGACAGGTTTCAGACTGTCCTTTTGAGGTTTTCTAATGTCTTCCTTATGGAGATTGACGTAAGACTGGTCGAGATACTGCATGTTGGCCTCGTCGTGAAACAGGTTGAAATTGACGTCTTCGTCCGGGAGGTCAGTGGTGGTGGTCTCAGCTCGAGGAGGCGGGTCCCATCTGAACCAGTCGGGCAATTCGTGGACAAACGAGTCCATATCGATCTAAACAACATTACCGTTAAGTTAATTCAGTTCCCAATTATATCAAAATAAAAGTTTGTAACCCCCGCTTTCCTACCAGGTTGAAATGATTGTTTAGTGTAAACATAAGTATTTAAAAATAAAATCATGTAAATAAATAAATCGAGATAGCTTTGTATGATGCACCTCTCAGCAATAAATTAACCGCTATGACGACTAAGTTAGCAATAACATTGTTAACGTAAAAACAAAACCTGGCAGGGTGGTAAAGGAGATAAAGGAAAGTTGCTAAAAGCTTATCCAGCTCGGGTTTGATTAATGAACTGTTGCTGCTCAGACGCGGGGCAAAAACAACAGCGTCAAAGCAAGTAGCTAGCCGGGCTATTGTTCCACCAGATACATGCCTCCGCCCGCGCCCGCCGCCTACCTGCTTCAATGTTCAGAGTGGACACTGTAAATACATGCTCTAAAGCAATATAAAACTTGAAGGGGCTTCCCGGAATTACTTACTTGATACTTGATACGGGTGAGAGGTTAATTAATGCTCTCCAAGTACTTACGTACCTACGTAGAAAGGTGTTCGTTGTATCATAATAATTTTGTAGTTTGATTCGCTCAGAAACTCGGCAAGTTTCAGGTCCATTATTATCCGCCGCAAGTTCAGTTTTGTAGTGAACTAACAATGTCTGTTCTCTCACAAGTCATTTTAAATATCAATGTTAAGTGAGCAAACTTTTAACTAATTGCTTCCATGCCGTGGGCAGTTCAAATTATTTGTTGCCCGTTGGCGTATAAATAATTAATTCGCTTTATGATTCGGATTTAAGTACAAAGTCGGTCTCGATTTTAGGAAATTTTGTTATTAAATTATTCACCTACTATTTCATTTAATTTGTGGTAAATTTAAAATCTTGACCTACATTTTTAGGGTATTTTAGTTATGTACATGCAATCACAAAATGATCAATAGAATTTAAATTTCTAGAGTGCACTTTTTAACCAGAAAAGTTACATATCAATAATACTGTTATAGAAACTTCTGTCTCATTGTAATTTACAGTTAGAAAGTTGTTTGGACAATGGCTAGGGATTTGAACAATGTAATCTAGTCTAAAGTTTATAGCAAGCATCTGATAAACTTCATCACGGAATTCACAACAGCATTGTCCGAGGTCGTAATAGTTAGTGTGTCATGTACGTACTCCACTACCCTTACAAACGCTGTTAGTCTACTTACTCCACTTTCTCAGCTTATTAGATTCCACTCTGCTAAAGATGGCACCAGAGAGACCAAATACCTACCGCCACTCGTATACCTTATACGCTTCCGTTTTAAATTAAGCTTAAAGCAAAAGCTAACGAAAATTCGACCGTTTTTACGCCACTTCTAGGAAAATGGAGCATGGCCTCAAATTAGTTGCTAAAGTGAGCTCAAGTAAAATTCTTTTAATTTCGACATTGTAAAACGATCAATGATTAAAACTTTTACATTAACTTGGCTTTCACTTTATCCTTTCGTCTATGGATAAATTAAATTATATTTTACTGACAAAGAACTAATGATTTAATGGGTTACTAAAAATATCTACGTTAAGCTGTTAAATTGATTAAGATTTGTGTATTGTGAGGGAGAAAAGGTTGAATGCCTGAAGCGAGGTTGCCTCGCCGTTACAAGGGTAAACGTTTAACATAACTTGGAAATACGGCGCGCAAAGAAAATGCGCGCGTATTTCCTGTGAAATAAAATATTTTGAAAGATACAGTTTTATTTTCGAAAATGTGTTACTAATTACTTAATTTATCTACACAAAGTGCTTTATATATTTCTCAATGATTTCCCAACTGAATAATATAAAAATACGTAAACTTAAATCAAAGCAAAATTTTGTTTATATGGTTAACATAATATTTTGTTAGCTACTAGACTTTGTACTGATGGATTTGAAATGTATTGATTTTGAGATACATTATAAATTAAGCTTCAGCCTCTCTTCCTCTAAAAATACGATATTAGTAGATATTTTTATTTATTCGATGGATCCAGAGATGACCGTAGAAAGCAACTTCAACATAAGGATTAAAATATTGATAATACCAAATGTGTATGTATTTGATAATATTTTTGTGTTTCCTATTTTCAAGTGTTATTTCGTCGGTCGCTTTTTGATCTTGTAATTATATATTAAAATGCTATAAGATGAGGTGCAATTAAATTTTGGATTACATATGTATGATAAGGTATGTAGCTGCGACAACAAACTGTATGCCTAGATTTTGTTCAGTTTTATCCTTTCGACTATGGAAGCAAATCTTTAAGATATATTCAGACTACAAAACGCGCTTTTACTTTCCTAAGGTAATAACATGAGAATGTACCTCTTGTCCGTTGAGTGCAAAGGTGAGGTTAGCCGGTGGGTGCCCCGGCGGGGAAGCACAGGTGGCTCGCAGGCTAGAACCGACGCCGTACCACGACCGATCTGACACCAGCTTCGGGCCCCACTCTGGTGCCTCTGCAATACATTACAAAGTTTACCGTACTGAACTGAACCTTGGATTTCGGAAGGTTTTTGAATTTGTGATGCTTTCGTCTACAACTAAATAAGAAATATAATTGGAAATGTATAAAATTCCAAAAAATATACATTGATGAGGAAGGGGTAAAAACTTCGTACTCCTAAAAACATAAAAGGCCAAATAAGCATTTTAGATTATTTTATTTTCAGAAATCGTTGTCATACACTTGTCGTATCACTACTATTATACTCATATCGTAGACAATTTCATTTAATTTTTGCACTATGGCCGCTCATTTGTATGGATATCTAACACTTCAGTTTACAAGCGGTAAATGGTCATTTTACGATTTGACATAGCTAGATATGTATTATAATCAGATTTTGATACGATATTATGGCAAAAGGCTTAATTAACACTGAAGAACTTTGCTATGCTATACCGCATGTTTTTATAAATTTATTATGGTTTGTAAATATTACTGCAATATTGATTTTTCCATTTAATTAATTGTTTATTGTTAAACAACAATGTTGATATTAATCTATTTATGGCTTTGTGTTTCACCGCAGATTACCAAAAAGAGCACAAACGGATGTTTCTCGCCGCTTTGCCCCTGTAACGTTAAAACAATACCCGATGTGGTAGCTAAGCTTTATGTCAAGTATGACAATTTATAATATTAGATTTGGAACTGAAGCAATTCCAAAGACCAAAGTCAGTTCAGAAATAAGAATAGAATCCTAAACAATGTTTGCGAAATGTAATGTACTAAGTGGAAATAAACATAAAAATAAACTCACGCTGAAATCCGTCAAGAGGGGTTGGCAGAGGTGCTTGATACACACCGCTTTGCGTATTTTTATGTTGAGTCCCATTGTGACAGGTTGCGAATCTGTCACACTGGGGCTATCTGGGCACATTGAGAAACATGAGCTACAAGTTACGGTAACCCAAGACTCGAACCTTCGACCGGTCGGGTCGGGTCGGTCGGTTAACCAAGGCTAAATCCTCAATAATAAATGTACTTATTATTGGGCTGTAATAAGTAAAATAAATGAAAATGTAAATAAAAGTAGTAGCAAAATATACCCATTATTTTTTAAATTTGAAGTATAAATATTTGAATCGAAATTTCTGTTAAGAAAAAAAACATACATTCAAAATACTATAACCGGTTCATTAAAATACGTTCCAAACTTTCAAAGACAATATAACCATAACCCAAGACATAAAGCCTGTGATCGTTTATCAAAAAGCTTTTAAATTATCTACCCGATATCGTCAGTAATACTAAAAGCTTAGTTTATGGCACGTTTGTTTGTTTGCATTTGATTCACGCTCTACTTTCTATATAAAGGTGAAATGTGTGAGTCAAATGGAAGCTATATTTGTATTGATTTCCGTTCAGAAACGAATTTATTCATAAAATACTTTTTTGACACAAATTGTTTGCTTTTTACTAAAGAGTCGCTGATAAAATTTCTAGGTTATAGTAAAAACCGAAACAATGTAGACTAGAATACTACTCGTTCATTTACCAAATTATTCTGTGGTAAGTTTAATTTGATTGCAAAACGAAATCAGGTGATAAAACGGCTTCAAAATAGCTAAAGTACCTAACATAATAACAAGTGATGTTGCATTGCCATCCATCTTCAAGCGTATATGGACGTATCAAATTTTACGCTAGGAATCAAATTACATTTTGCATGCACTCCCATTTGTGTGACGTACGGCTAGGGTAAGCAAAACGGACACTTTAGTTGAACTACGTTGTAGCTACGAGCGAAATGATGACTACGCCGTAGTAGTAACCAATATCAAATTTGATCGTATCGTATCGAACATAGGATATCAAAAATATTTATAAAAGAAAACGTAATATTTAGTATCCTTCAGAAACGATTTTGCTGAGTTAATTAAATAATAGTTTTATTGTAGTTTCAATTGGCAAATTAAACTAGTTGGTCAGGTTTAAGAACCTTAGTAAAAACATTATTTGTTAAATTTCACTAATTTCGGTATTGGAAGGCAGTACTTTTGATTTCACTCTGTGCGAATGGTGTTAGTAAGCAATTGCATGTTTTTTATTGGTTTCCTGAAAAACTTATGTATTTCACAAATTATTAGTATATGCTATTAAGGTGATTATGATATGTAAGTTTTGGTATTTGATTTACTACATAGCCAGACAGATGTATTCAACAGAATGTGAATTATATTAATAAATAAGTATGTAATTACCGACTACTTCGAGCGGCGCGGAGCGTATTTCAGTGTGGAAGGTCGGCGCGTCCGCTGACACCTCGCATCGGAACCTGCCCATCATGGCCGGCGTCGCCTGCTGCAGCACCACGCGACGAGCACCCGACCGAGATATCTGCACATACAAAATATAAAACCTTTGTACTGTTACCTCATCTTAACAAGACAAAATGTGGAGCAAACGTTTTTATTAACTACATTATGTTAGTAAAAACGTGGTGGACATTTTATCAACATTTGTTTGAAGTTTCTAAATCATTTTAGGTAATTAACCTGTCAAGAATACTAAATTAACAAAATATAACATTTAATTATAATATGTAATTGTAATGTGTAATAAGTAAGCTTTTGGCCATTATCTCAACTGATGGTGACGTTGTAGCCGAAGGTAAAACTATGAAATACTAAAAATAAGTTTTTTCTATTATATCTTTGTCTATTATATTTCGTGGAGTAAAATGAAGTTTCCCGTAAAGTACAAAGAACAATTTTTTTGCGCTCACTGAATTCACTAAAATTTTTATGTGGGTGAGTCGAAAAAAATAGCTGTAAAAGTTTGTAAAACTAGGAGGACATGTAACACCAATATTTTAAATTTCCTGGCCCCGAAAACAACAAAAAAATGCCATTCTGCTCAGATGCCATTTTCAATATTCATTCCAAATGAATACTGCCTTTGACATCCAAAATGCAACATGTGTGCCGATTTTCTATTCCCTATTTCTGTAGATATTTACTTCAAAATAGAAAACACAGTTCACAGTGTAGTTAGATTACTTTAAACTTTAATGGCTAAATTTGTTATACCTATATTAAAACCCAATCATTCAAAAAGTTAAAAAATTTCGATCATTTACAAAAAACTGCAGACCGCTGTGCTATATACAATATAAATATTGAAATTACATTACAATTCTTTTTCGCAATCACCAAGCGAACTTTCATCTCTTATTTTTCCCGCTCAGAGATGAATTTTAAAAAGAAAACCTTTGTTAGATGAAATTTCCTACTTCTAAACTCTCTACTTGTCTATTTTTTTTTCAGCTTTCAAACTTGGTACTTTTAGTTGTGCCTTGATAGTCAGTCAGGATATAAATATATTTTTAACACGCGATAAAGTTATTGAGCCATTTTATTATACGAATCAAAATTAACTAGTTAACATTAAAGTCAGCAGATAAAATAAACTATTTTTAATATAAATAATACGTTGTTGCTTTAGGTTTCGGAATTTTATGATAAAAATAAGGAAACCTGTTAAAAGGTACCTAATTAAATTAAACCGTTGAGTTTCATTTGTTGTTGGAATTTGTTTCTGAGTTTTTGACGTAATCATGACATTCATACGAAAACATGGCTAATGTTTGTTTTTTTATGAAATCTATAAAGTTATCTATTTGTTATATTTCTCTATTGTAAGGTTTTTAATATATTCCAACAATGAGATAAAAACATTGTGTTCCTCTTTACAACACATGCAATTAAAAGGCTACGAAAAACAAAGTAATTGCGATTTATTTAGATTTGGTATATCTTCTATTTTATCGTAACATACCGGTAGACTGATTTTATTTCAAATAAATTTTAGCTTTTTTGTCATTAAAATTAGACTTAATTCTTAAGATAAAAATAATATGGGTATATTTTCGTTATGCTTTCTATGTTTAGTATTACATAACCTAAGTTCAGTCAGTTTTAAAAAATGTCTCGGGCCAATCTTTTAAATGGGCCGATCGAGATCTACCTGGGTACATCGCGATACGTCGCCAATTCTCGATTTGCCTGTCTAATAACGGCTTTATCGTTCGTGTCGATCAGCCCGGTCAAACTTGTGTAAATCGATTCTTTAGGGCTGTTACAGAGAAAGTTTTTAACTGTGACTGAGACAGGCCTCAGCCTGAGTAAATCTAAATATGTGCTTTAACTTCAAATGTTCAGGCTGTCCCTTGCACTTAGCAACAAGAATCAGGAGATAATAAAATTATGTCGATACTAAGCCAACATTTACAATAATGAGCACTCTCTTTACTACCAATCAATAACCAAATATCGTGAGAAATAACAACATTACGATGCCCCCAGCCACATCACGATATGCCCTACTGACTTATTAGGAAAATTGACAAATAATGTGGTGGCACATCGCGATGCCCAGGCAGAAGTCGATGGACCCAATTATACGATTGGCCTAAGACATACGTTTCTACTTACTGAAATACAGAATGATCTTAAAAATTTTACATTTTAATAAAACATATACGTACTTTTAATGTGTTATCCGAAAATTACTTAAATATGTAATGCACCCAAATTATTATTGAATCTTCGTTTAACAAGCTTGTGTGCGACATCGATTTGTCAACGTCGATTATACAGTAACACACTCTCTCATTACTCACGCACTTTCATTAATGTCATCATGTCACATTATTATTCTTAAAAAAATGGTAATTTAGCAATTTTCAGGACATTGTTCTGTTCGGAATTATATGTACCGACATTAATAACTTCCTGCTATTTAAAATAGATAAATAGCAAACCTGTACCGCTGACTTCAATTCCAAACATAAAAATATACCTAAAGTTAAATATCAAAAGAATAAATTACTTAAAGATTTCAATTTCGCGTTAACTCATATCCCAAAATAATTGGTTTGATTAAAATATTGGAATTTTTTATGTTAGCTTCACCTATATTTGAGGTTATACGATGTTGATGTTATTGCAGTAGATTTTTTTCCCGTTGCCGAAGATTTAGATAGATTTAGAAGTTAAAGTAATGTATAAAACAGTATTCTGTGAAATTTGTGTCAATGATCGCATTACTTTGCTATCGCTATTATGTTTCCATATCGCGTTCACAGTTAAATTTAGATTAGATCATTCGATTTTATCATGAGCCTTAAAAATAAATAAGTGATCGTTTTCGTAGTCAAACATACATATTTACTTTTGTTACGAATTTAAAAAATATATTTTTTTGCAGAAGTGGACATTACTAATGTCTAATATTATTATATATTATATTTTTATTCAAGTCAAATGCATATAAAATAATTCATTGGTTCAAAAACTAAAACCTGACGGTGTCATCATCATCATAGTGATCATCTTATTCGTTTATATTATTTTTTAAGGGGGCCTATGTCTCCTTAATTTGATTAGATTTGACAAGCTGACAGTACCAAATGTAAGTTGTTGGTATTCGTAGCAAATTCCCTAATACAGTGTTTATTCTTAAAGAATTGAAAGCATTCAGAGAGCTTTTACGCGACATCTAGCCTTTCATACTCCTGGTATCTCCCATCGCGCCACCTACGACCTCAGGCTGAATCATTTTAAAATGAATTGCCTTCATATCAGGAGTAAATATTCCGATCTTCTTTTTCTATACAAAGTCATTAACCAACAAATATCGTGTAACCATGTAACCAACAACATCCAACTCTATGTACCACGCTCTACGCCACGCCACCCCATCACCAATTTGTTTAATGTTCCTTCGTCTCGTACCAACCTTAGTCACAACTCTCCATATTCAAGAATATGTAAACAATACAACTCACTGCCAAAAACAAATAACTTAGATAAGTTGCTGGAAATACTATGAATGTCTATTAGATTTTAATTTTGTTTGTTTTCCTTTAATTGTTATATATTTGTTTTCTTTCATATCATTGTTAATTTTCTCTCAATTTTATTTCATTTTATTTACTAAATTTTAATTCAATTATGTAGCTTATAATTTTGTAAATGTTGTATAGGTCCTTAATTGGGACACACATATGTACCTTAGGCGTTTAATTATAAGTTATTTTCTGTGTCTGATGTGTGTCCTGTGGATTTATTAAATAAAAAAAATTAAAAAAATAAGATTTAAGAATTGGATTTTTAGAACAAATAAAAAATGAGTCGTAACGAAAACCTTTGGTATTAGTTGTTGGAATTATAAAATCAGTTTTCTTGTATAGGAGCCCTTATTAATTTAAAACTTGTTTACGTTTTTAGGATCTATTGTTATAGCGGCAACAGTGACATTCTCTGAAAATTTCAATAGCAGTCTTAGTCTATCATGGTTCATGAGCCCGCTGACAGACAGACAGGCGGACAGCGGAGGCTTAGTAATAGGGTCCCGTTTTTCAACCGTAATATACATTGTTACAAAACAATACTCCATTTTATGCCACTCTTTTTACGCCCATAAACATTTCACTAGATATAATCCGCTTAAAATTTGTGTTAACGGTCGAAAAACATTACTTACTTATGTTTCCTCTGAAAGTTTACAGCTTTGGGTAACGTGATAAAATTAAATACGTCTCTGCGTAAAAGGAAGTAACAACCGACATAACGTTGTAATGCCATAGCCAAATTGTCTACAAGGCAAAAGAACACAATTAAACTTTGAGTTTTGTTGATCTCCTTGAGCACTTTAAACATCTAAGTTTTTAAGTATAGTAGTTACTTACTATCTTTTGCGTACCTTCTGAGGATTAAGTTACCTGAACAATGGCTTTTTCCCAATAGATCAACTCAGTACCTAGTTAAACTAGTGCTTTTTCCACCACTAGTTCAACTATTGTAAAATTCTTTTGACAGTTGAACTACTCAGTGAGACTCACTCGCAGGCTTTTACTCACTATTTCAACTGATTAGTTTAACGGTTGAACTTGTTCTCTTCAGTTGAACTAGTGGGAACTAGTCGAAAAAAGTGCTAATCGTTAATAGAAATGTATGCTAGAAGAACAATTAAAAAAAAGTTACAATCATCAAAACCACAGAATAGTCTTATAGTCAAAACTACAATATAATTCATGCACGCTTAATTCGTTCGTTCGTTTCGTCGTTTTCCTTCCAAGAAGAAACTTACAAAATCGAACACCCAGAACGATGCATATTTGGAAAATACTAAAATCAATGTGGAGTATATATACATGTATACAGTTGCAGTAAAATACATGAACTTCCCAGGCCGCATTACCAACTTGTATTGCTATAGTACGATACAAATGGAACTTGTAAGTGCCAAATCTAATAATTAATATTATCTCAGTTAATTACAGCTAGGTACATATTCAAACAGCCCTGACATTATGGCATCACAAACAACCGGCTGAACACTACGTAATTTAAAGTTTAAGCCAGACTAATTAAATATCGAATAATTGAAAACTACGAGTATTTGTTACGATTTTAACTGTCTTTTGAATTTTGCGTTCCAATATGAAAACCGAAATCGAATTCAGAAATCCTTGTGACATATAAAGCATATCAAGTTGTCTTTCTGGATTGCTAACTGAAACGATTATACCAAAATCACTGTTTCAATTCCAGCTTGATTCAATTAAATACGTACTAGATTTTGTTATTTGCAGAACAGTGCAGCTTGCAAAGGTTCTGGAAATTTTGCATCAAAATCTCAATTATTAATTCAAACCCGATTTTGCTCAACAAATATATATATATTTAATAGATAGATATTTCTCAACAAGTTATTGTCAGCAAAACAGAGGGAAGCAAAATTAACATACCCTACTTGTTTACCTGTTGAATTTATATTTTACATAATTTTTGTAAATTATTATAAAGTCTAGTTTGTTAGCTCTTAGCTACTCACATCAACTTCGATTCCAGGTAGCGGGAAGACCCTGGTGTGCGGCAATTCTTTGGGGATGTACCTATAGAACTCCTCGCGGCCCCTATACCACTTTACGCTGTACAGCGCCTCCTCGTCCTCCAGCTGCCAGCTGCACTCCAGCATCACCGTCTCTCCAACCAGTACCGCACTCGGAACGAAGATCTCCAGGTTGTGGAGTCCACGAACCCCTGGAACAAGCCATTTATAAGCCATGTTTTGCGGAAATAAATATGTTTTCAAGCCGTGAAAAAACTAAAAGTGAATCGTCCCACATCTTATTAAAGTAACTGAAAAGTCTGCTCTAGAACTTACAACGTGAATGATTTCATGAAACTACATCTTGCATGTAGGTAGGTATGACCAGAAAATCAGATTACAGATGGCCAACTATACACCAGGAATTCTAGCTATGCACAGATGTGGAGGAACTTGTTTCCCCTCAAACATACATTTCATACTAAAGCCAAATGAAGCAAATAAAGTTTATCCTTAGAAGTTGTTCAAGTAGGTTTAGGTACCTATATGAAACTGTTCAACTCTGAAATTAGAATCCGAGTTCAATTTTCATTGCATTTGCCATTTCGAGATCTTTGCTTGACTTTAGAAGAGATTAAAATTCGCTTCGCTTGATTTTAAATTGAAACTGAAAGTTGGCTATTGAAGTTTTCTTAAATTAATGACTAATAGGAAAATGTATTTGAAAACCAAAGAGAATGTAAAAATATCAAAAGATATGTAGTAGACAGAAATAAAGATAGTAAACCACATCAAAACACATACATTGACTCAGCCATGCAGTAAGATCGTATAATCTTGTGGCGCAGGTGCTAAGCAACAATATGCTATAAATAAGCTCTCATAAACTACATAGATAAGAACACCACATCCAAGACCAGTAAGATATATAACATGTATAGAAAATGCGTCTTCCCAATGACACAAAGTTCCGCCCCCGCCGGGATTCGAACCCGGAACCAGTGGCGGCGTAGCGTAGGTATCGTACCCGAAGCGGAATTCATTTTTATTAAGCACTACCCCTCACCATCAATTAAATCCAATTGGTCAAAGATTTCCGAGATACGAGTATGTGGGGTCGCGAGTTACCACTTCAAACCGCTAGTAATTATTTGGAAAATGATTTTATGACTGCGCGAGTCACGTGTCGGTTGCCGTTGTCACCCTGATTCCTAGTGTCATGTGCGACGTCAATCAAACAACCTGTTCTAGCTATGACTACTTTATTCAACTCCCGCGCCTACCCTCATATATAATACTATGACATATTTCTTCTTACAGAACGAAACAAAAATCAGATATCAAATTAAGAGTGAAATATTTTAACTAATTCATAGGTACACTGTTTAAACATCTAATATAAATATAGACATACAGTACATATTCTCAAACATTACCTCATAAAAATAATAATATAATTTTAAATGATTACCGCTTTTATATTACAAACGTTAATAGTTAGTAGGAAAAAGTTATAAGCAAGGACTAATAGTAACCTTAATTCTATTTAATTATTGAACTTTGATTTTCTATATTACAAGATATATTCATTAATTCATAATATTACCAGCCAATCAAATTAACATTATTTTTATTTAAGTATTAACACACACAACACAATAAGTAATAAAAGTCTGTTAGTTTTTTTTATACACAATTTAATAATGTACAAAAATTTAGTAATATCAGGGTATTGTAATTTCCATCTTTGATAATTTAGAAAATTTTATCATATACAAAGATTAAATAATATTATGGTACTGTCATTTTGGGTTACACTGCATCCATGCCCCATCTACTCAGAGGTCTCACCATCCTGCCAAATCGAGTAACATAGTATTTATCATTACGATTATGAACTCGTTGCGATGAATATGACTCATCTAAAAATCATCAATATACAAGCATACCCCAGCAATATCATCAAAATTTTCATACATTTTTTTCTGAAACACTTCAGATGCCGAACAAATACCAAACGGCATTCTCAAAAACTTATAGCGTCCGAACGGAGTGTTAAATGTACAATACCTACTTGATTCATCTAAACATATATTCCAAAAACCTGAAACTGCATCTAGGGTGCTGAAATACTTTGCTCCTGAAAGCTTTGACACAATTTCATCAACTGTAGGTAACCTAAAATATTCCCTTTTAATGGCCAAATTTAATTCTTTAGGATCTAAACAAATTCTTAAATCACCATTGGTTTTCCTAACCACAGTTATACTGCTAACCCAGTCTGTTGGGCCCTCAACCTTGCCGATTATGTTTTGTGACTCCATCTCAAGTAATTTATTTTTTACTTTATCGTTGATTGAAAATGGTATTTTCCTTGGTGCATGAATACCAGGAATACATCTTTTTTTAATTTTATTGTGTGCTTCCCCGGTAAGCACCCTATTCCGTGAAATACATCCTCATATTCAGAAATGAAACTTGGCAAGCTAATTTCTTTTTTGTGAATTGCTAAAACTCGCCTGACAACATCCAACTCCATACATGCGTAACGCCCTAAGATTGGCACAGAGTCCGTATTGACTACTTTAAATTCTAAACAATACATTGCATTTTTATAATATATTTTTAAAAATAATTTGCCAATAACTTTTATCTCTACTCCCGAATATCCAGACAACTGTGTACTTGTCTTAAGCAATTGACTTTCAGAGATTCCTAATTTTTTAAAAACTTTATTGGCAAGACATTAACATTGGCCCCAGTATCAATTTTGAACAAAATACTTAAATTATGAATCTTTAAACTAACCTCCCACTCATTAGAACAGCTTAGTGTATTTACCTGTCTTATGCGCTTCTGTAAAAAATAGGCGTTGGAGCCGCACATTTTTGCAAAATGGTTCATCCTTGAACAACGTAAGCACTTTTTGCCATAGGCAGGGCAAGCATACTTCACATGATATCCACCGCACTGTCTACACTGATTCCTAAGTGACCCTTGATCTGGATAGTGCTGCCTTTCCATGGCCGACTGAAACCTTAATGCTTGCTTGCTGTAACCGACTTCAACTCGTCCACTCGAAGAGCTCGCCTGTCCCCGTCTATTCGCTGAAGCCTTATTCCGGTTAACTACGCATATTTTGTCTTCATTTTTCGTATTTTACTTTTGAGTTATTTCATTTACAGTCACCTTTTCTTGCTGTATATTATCAGAATACACTTTTGACACAATAGCCGCGCGACATATTTCCATCGCCTTCTTTAACGATAGATCATCTTCTCTCAGTAACCGCTCCGCTGAACTTGACACTCCACACACCAGTTTATCTTTGACAAGGTCGTCCGTCAAAGCTCCAAATTCACATGTTTGTGATAACTTCCTCAATTCAAACACGTATTGCTCAATAGTTTCATTTTCATTTTGAAAAACTTATGACGTTCGACCGTTACATTTTTCTTAATCTTAAAATGCTCATCGAGTTTTATAAAACGCCTTCAACTGTCAGTATCTTCTCAGTTGCCTGATCTAATAAGTCTCGACATTGTCCTCCAATTACGTGAAGTAAGATATTAAATTGCGTTTCTGCTGTCCTTTTATCAAGTTCACACGCCTTTATGTAGATTTTGTAACCTTTCTTCCACTTAGACCAGTCATCACTTATCTGTCCCGATGCCAATTCGCAAGAATTATCAAATTGAAACTGCAACGGCGGTGACAACACTCCTTCCATTTTACTATCAATAAACGGTAACTTCTTCGTAATTATAATTATTCCGTGAGCTTTATTAAATTACCGACTGCGCCATGTCATGTGGGACGTCAATCAAACAACGTGTTCTAGCTATGACTACTTTATTCAACTCCCGCGCCTACCCTCATATATAATACTATGACACCTAGTACCCGAGGCGACCGCCCCTCCACCCTCCCTCTTACGCCGATACAGCCCGGGACCTCTTGCAGTAGTACTCGTAGATATTCAGCAATAGCCCATTTAACAAACTCGGAAAATCCTTTCAAATATCTTTGCTAGAAATTGACGCAGTCGCCAAATAAAGCTTATGTAATTTACTATCTGTAAATCTTGTAATCTAATATTGATACAGAAATAATATCAATAACAAGACGTGACTCACTGGTGTGGTTTAATGTCACGCAAATCCTTGCGCAATCTCAGAAATAGCTTAACTAAGACTCCTATTCATGCATTAAAGCTTAATCTGGTAGGTATTTAGTTAATCGGTCGTACCGGTATTACCGATACTGGGCGCAATACCGTTACCGCTATCAAGTATCAGGATAATATCCTGATCCTATCTTATATACACTTATCAGGACATATGTACGCACTGTATATGCTATGGTCGATTTATTCCAATCTAATAGCAAACTTATACCACTGGTATTCGATTCAAAGTGCAGTTGCATATGCGATAATATTTTATTAAACACTATTAATTTTAGAACGGTTTCTTGATTTATATTTGAGGATATTTATCGTATTAAATACATGTATAATATTTTGTAATTTGAACAAAAGTAATAACCAACCGTTGTAATAAGAAAATACTGAAACGTTGTCCTCGACCGACTTCATTATTCTTGACTCGTATTACCCATATCAAATAAGTTATACATTTACTTATGTAGCTAAACATTTCAGAGATTTTTTGTCCAAATTCTCTCTTCAGAATGTTAAATAAGCTGACATTGAATAATATGAGTATGTTTTCCATATTAACATAATTATGTATGAGGAGCCGAGATATTATTTGCAAAGGAACTTATAATACCTACATATAGGTAGGTTTATTACATCCAAATGGAATATTCATTACATTTCTGTAGAATATACTGAATTCTACATGGTTTGGTGTCACAGATGAAGCGCGACGAAAATTGAGTAGTCATTTGAACATATTTTTATGATAAAACTGTAACGTAATACAAAAGTGGCTCCGCTAGTCCCTCTCATGTTTTACTTATTTAAAAAATCCATAGGGTTAGCCAAACATTTTAGATAACAAATTGCTGTGCCATATTTAATTCACAATGGTGGAATGGCATAGCCAGAAAAAAGATTATTGAATAGTGAATGCGAAGAAGCAACCAACAATCCTTTAATTACCTTAAAAATAATAAGGCACTATTAAAATATCTCCATATCTTTTTCTCCAGAAAATATGACTTACAGATCACTTAAAACAAAATAAGTGATGAAGTATTAAAAGGAAGTGATGGAGGCAAGGCTGAATGGGGAGAGTTCCATCGATCAATCACGCGGACACTTTGGCAAGATATCAATGAGGGCGGGCGCTTTCACTGTCTACGGCTCATGCTACCCTGGTACAGACACAGAATCCACTTATACTACTAGTCGATGCTTTATGCTTGAACGATGCAGTTTCATGCTTCTAGCCCTATATACGATTCTGGTATAAAACAACATCTTTCATTTTCAGTTTTATTATATCATCAAGATACAGAAAATTTACGTGTTTTAACTATAGCTTAGAAATAAAGACAACTACTTGTTATTTATCTAAATAGCCAGTATTAAAGCCATTTTGTCAGCATGATAAATTATACGCATTTTATTCCTTTGAGAAGAAGGTTCAAAGTCTAAGTGTTAAAAATGAGTTTGAACGAATTGAATAAAAGGAAGTAACCAATTCCTTTCGATTAGCGAAAATTGTCGTAAGCTCGTTATAATAATATCAACTGTTTGACCCTCTAGCTTGGTTTCTTATGACTCATTTTAGTTGTAATTTTTACATTATGTTTCTCTTGATAAGTGGAACTAGGACAAGAAACATCACTGTTGTGAAGATTGTACTTAAAAATGTTTTTTCCACTTTCAATTTAAAATCTATGATTATTTAAAACTATAATCCTTTTTAAAACATCTTGATGCTAAAAGTTTACAAAAACCAATAAAGACTATTTAGCTATCATAAAAACTGAAAAGTTTGGCCACATTTATCATCACCGTAAAGTATTAATGAAGTAATTAAAAAAAAGTGAGGAGCATAATTTTATTTTAATTTCTACCTGTCACACAAACTTGTTACAACAGTTACCAAGTTCAAATTAATTTTAGTTTGCAAGAGTTTCACTTAAAACTTTCATTTTTGAGATTTTTGGGAGATTATTATATTAGCAATGTTGATTCAGGTAATTAATTGAATTACTTATAATAATAAAGTAAAGTTGAAGCTTTAAATTTGGACATTTATTCAATCTTATTAGTTAGTAGTTACCTATTTGTCTTAAATTGTATCGAATCTGTATTGTTATTTGTTGTTTTATCTTTGTAAAGTGTATGGAACTAACACATTTTGATTGAAAAAATAATATAAGTAAAATATGTTTAACACAACATGAATTTCTAAGTACATACTTCTGTAGATCACCATCTCGTTTGTTTCAGGTAAAGCAATTACGGGCATCACACACGTGCGATATAATAAACAGCTGTATATTATAGCACGGCATATCTCAATATATGTCATTACATCATTCAATACAATTTCACAGTAGACCACACACATTGCCTATAAGAATATCTGTAACTATATATATTTAGCTCTATATAGCACGGTACATATTTGTATTTTACATTACATTCAGGGTGAAAAATCTTAGAGTAGTGAATAATCCCAAATAGCTGGTACGTGGATAACACTGAAAATGTTAGAAACATTGCTAATGAAAACTTTTTTTGAATTTAAATTTTAGAACTCTTTGGTAACCTAATGTAGTATATTACATTCATTTGTCATTTGTTTTTGTAAATTGGCGGCCAATCTAAAACTCTTACACGTGAAAATGAACCTAAAAAATGAAAGCTGGATATATTGCTACGAACCCGAAACCAAAAGACAATCAGCTCAGTGGGTGATTCCTTTCGAGGATCGGCCAACTAAGGTAAAGAAAGGAAGAAGTCAAGGAAAAAACATGATTGCTTCATTCTTTGGTCGGAAAGGTCATTTCACGACAGTTGTGCTAGAAGATTGAAGGAAAATTAGTGCAGACTGGTATGTCAATCGCTGTTTGTCTGTTGTCTTGGAAAAAATCGAAAGCATCGCCCTCAAAGCAGGATCCTCTTTCACCACGACAATGCTTCAGCGCACTCCGCAAAACGGACTGTTGAATATTTGACTATGGCTGGTGTCGAGATAATGAGTCATCTGCAATACAGCCCTGACCTGGCGCCTTGCGATTTTTATTTATTCCCAAGAACTAAATATAAAATTCGAGGTATTCGCTTTGCGAGCCCTGAGGATGCGGTGAAAGCGTACGAATATGCTATAGAAGAGAACCCTAAGGAAGAATGGGTCCAGTGCTTTTCTCAGTGGTTCCATCGAATGCGACGATCTGTAGAGAGGAACGGAGATTACTTCGAAAAACAATAAGAGTATTGGCAAATTTTACATTAAGCCGATTTTCGTTTTCTCAACATTTTCAGTGTTACCTAAAAATAAATGTCGTCCTTGATATGTAAAACAACCCAAGTGTAAATTTAATAAGCGGGTAATTGAAATAAAAAACAATTAAACACTAAATTATCATTCACATGACATACACATGATATTTGCTTATTCGGTACAAAGTAGTAAATGATAATAGAAATTGAAAGGAATTTTGACAGCAAAACTAGCTGTAAAAATCCTTAGTAGTCAAAACCTACATCCCTTGAAATGTTAACAAATATATAATATAATAGTATCTTATCTGCCATGTGTATTATTCATAATAATGTTTACAGCCGGTATAAAATATATATATTATAGCAACTTACTGTACTCTATCGATCCTTGCTACCCCAAAAATAACACATCTCGCTAACTCTACCACCTAATTTGATAAAAGTTGTGTAGGTACTGTTTAACTCTAAGTCGTGTATTTTTAAATTTGTGAGGAAAAATATACATTTGCTTACAGGAAATGTACAAAATAATATATTAAACCAAAAAGGTAAATTATAATATTTATATCGAGAAGCGTTTTGAAAAAATCTATCTCAGCTTAATAGCTGTTTTATATGAAGGTCAAGTAGCTGCGCTTGCTTGTTAGCCAAAAGCACCTTACTGATGTAAGCACCTCTTTTGTTTAGTTTCTAAATTCATATAAACCAAACCCATATAACAATGTTAAAATGTGTACGATAGACAATCGGATATGATGAAATAGACAAAACAAAGTTAGGCATACCAAATAGGTAAGCTGCCTAATACCTTCGACCAATGTAGGTATGTTTAATCGTTTCTCTTTAACATTCTTAGCAGGGAGAATAAATGAGTAACTCATCTATTTTCTCTATATATTCAGGATTACATCGAACAGTAAATTAATTATTAAACATGTCAGAATAAATATCTTATCTTAATAAAGCTTACTTTCCTACTGAAATAAGCAAGGATAAACCATAAAA
The DNA here is from genome assembly GCA_949316135.1 of Choreutis nemorana. Lineage (NCBI taxonomy): Eukaryota > Metazoa > Arthropoda > Insecta > Lepidoptera > Choreutidae > Choreutis > Choreutis nemorana. Next base: position 5,072,089 of record OX438600.1, read on the forward strand.
GATTATTAGTGACGAGTCATTAAAAGTGTGTATCTTATTATCTAGTTTAAAATATTATCTTGGGCCGATTTCAATGTCTGCCTGAACTTCTTGCATGCGAAGATTTTATATCAACGATTTGAACCAATATGTTATGAATATAAGAAGTACAATCATAATTTATCAAACTAAAATGGCAAATTAGCCAACGGTAAGAATATCCAATGCAAAATAACGCGCGTGTTGTCATCCAAAAGACTCTCCATCTTTAACATTGCTCTGTTTTGCTATAAACATGGAGTTGAGTTTCGTTAGGATTTAATTTCGATATTATTCAATCAGAATCAGGAGATACATACCTGTATCTGCCAAGTTTAAGTTGAAGAAATTTTTCAAGGAGTATTTTTACTTTTTTTTTCATTGTCTAATGAATGTCTATGAATCTACAAATAGAAGGTCATAATGCGTCCCACGCAATCTACCCTGACATTTTAAAGATGAAATATTTAATTGTTACTTTAAATTAAATAGGCTGCGAAAAAATTTGACCAATCTGTAAAATTCTTTCAGAATTAGAATCCTACATTATCCCTTGTGAACATAGGCGATAAAATATATAAAAAAAAAGTTAAATATATAGCGGGCCGCTAGTATTATGTTTTAAATAAATCAGCTATTCATTACTAAGGGCTTGAAATTAGTCCACAAAAAAGGGAACCTAACCTATGTCAATGATATATGTGTGTGTGAAAATGATTGTGAAATGTTACCTAATACTTAAGGTATCTATTAATGGGGGTTTGCTTGTCAGAGGGTGTGTTTTGGAATAAATTAAATTTGCTTTATACACCTAAATATCTACAGCATAATATTATACAAGGATGTTTGAAATTTAAAAACCATACGTGAATAAATAATATGTAGCACTTTTTTCACATTTTCGTGATAAATATATAAATCATTTAAGTATGCAATATTTATTTCTAAATAAATGTCTGATTAAATACCAAAATATTGTGAATGAGAGATAGTTTTTACAATAAAAATGGTAATTTTTATCCTAATTTACAAGGACGAACTTGATAAGGTTTTTTAAGTTGTTTAATTATATTTAAATAAAATATATCTTCAAAGTAAAAAGCGTAAAGAAAACAGACTCACCCATTCCCCAGAATACGGTGGAGAGGAAAGCCACGAAAAAGCGGCAAATTGTCTTCTGCAATAGCTCCATCGCATATGTTTTAACACTACTTCATATTACAAATTAGTTCGTGAGATCAAAAACGAATAGTTCTAAAACAAACTTTATGTTTCACATGTTACTTCTGATTATCGATTGATTATTCGATTTGCTAAAGTTCGCCACACACACTCTTCCATTTTCAGTTGTTTCTATTCCTGAAAAGAAAAAAAAACAATTTAATTCTATGAACCTTTTAAATTTGAATATTATTTCAACGAAATTCAAATTTATAACACGGTGTATTTGTTCTTAAAAGCGTTGTCAAAATGACCCCATGCTTAAATTTAATTTAAAATTCTGTTAATTGTCTGTAGGTATGTAATAAATAAATAATCAGCAAGGAGATGCCGCGCCAATCTTAATAATAAAAATTATAAAGTGAAATGAATGTTAATCAAGACATTCTTAAATGATAATCTGCAAATCAATATAATCTAACATTGAAACAAAGCTTCGCCATATTAAGTACATTTACATTATTAATTGAAAGCGTACAAAACATTTTATATTTAAATTAATCCATTGTAAGATGGGGAAATGAATGTTTGAGTTTTTCAACCGGACTTTAAATTTTGAAGGTATATTTTAGGCCGAGGCATATTTTTGAGGCTCCGTTAAAAACATTTACCAAGTATTTTTGTTATTATGCTCAGATATGGACTCGACCTTTCGATTGTATGAACCCCAGAGAAAAGCCTTTTGACCCAAAAATTTACCCAATAATTCTTATCGTGATATACCATTCACATTCACATACGTAGACAGTTTTACTAAAAATATGTTATCTATTTCTTCATTGTAAGAAAAGAAATGCATGATACGTAGATTACACAAACAAAAGCAAAAATTTCATTTTGTACCATTACTTCTAACAAAGTTTCTAAGAAACTACTAAAGTACTACTATACTAAGGGATACTAAAGTTTTCCTTGATCTCAATATAGAAATATACTTATTTAACAGATAATGTAATAGAAAGGCAATATTATCATATGGAACTCAAAGAAAAAAAAATACTGTAAATATTCATTCTTCCCGGTTTCTGAGTAAGTACGCATGTGTTAATTTTGAGATTGCTCGTTTTGGTTTGGTAAGTGTGGGAGTATCAACGTTTGGTCCGCTCGCCTCCGTTCGTAATTCCTAGTTAGTAGATCACACGCCATGACCGCAACCTAATTGCGACTGCGGCTGGCAAAAAGAGAATAAGTTAGTGTATTTCTAAAGGCATGCCTAATTAGTTGTGTGTGTAAAACACACACACATGACTTATTTTGCTTCGTATTTGATGATGTTTGTCAGATTTTAACTGTCAGAAGTAATATCGTCGGTGAAACAGTAAACCCACGAAAAACCATTGTTATCACATTAATAGTGAAATTTTGTTTTGCTTTATTTTGTAGTCTCATGAAAAAGAATTTCATCATCTACGTTGGTATGTAACGATAGCAAAAGCTTGTCAGTCGTAGAAAAAACTCTTTTTTCTATCCAGTGATCGGGAGCGGGCAATACCCTGCAAAATGAGACACACAAAAATATACTGAAGTTCCGGGCACTTTTCAAGTATTTGGCCCACTCAGTTTTAAAAAATAGTTGCATTTATTATTTAATGGAAGTAGGAATGTAAGCATTTTAACAAAAAACCGACATGCAAAAAGTAGAAAAAGAATACCGAGGATTTTTAAATATCATCCACGATACTGAAACTAAAATACAACGATATCAAAATAAACTCTCATCTGAAAAATATTAAGTACAAAACGTGTCATTTATGTACACAAAATCTCGGAAAAGTTTGCTTTCCCTTTTGTATTCGTATTTACAGGGGCGAGAAAGTTGTCGAACTTCTCGTTGCAATGTCAAAAGTTTGCCTTGAAACCTTACAACAAATGTCGTATCAACCTTCCGCTGCCAAATTATATTGGATAAGAAAAATAATCAAGTAACAGACACTGCGAAGATGGGAAAAACAAATACTAGGTACCAATTTAATATTCCATCAAAGCAAGCAAAAATAAACCTCTTCCTTTGTCCATTCACAGCTCGCCTTTCTATATCTATGTTTTAACAAAGTAAAGGATTCTTCAACTTTGCATAAAAAGTAAGCATAAAATGAAAACGTTTGCTTTGTCGTAGTTGTGTCTTCAGAAGTACGCACAACAACGTACAACAACGTACAACAACGTAGTCACAATTTTGAAAAACGACAAGAATTCGCTTAAAATTATCTCATAAAGAAAAGCTTTCTTTCAAATGAGTACTTATGTGTTTCAACTGATCAGTTGAAGCAATATAGCTTTGCTTTGATTGAAATGAATCGTTATAGAGTTAAAACGCCCCGCATGCGTAGCAAAAGTAAGGAATCGATAACTTAAAAACACAACCTTAAATATACTTGCTCGATAAATAACGATCCGTTTTAGTAAAAATGTAGAATTACATTATTTTTTTATTGAACGGCCGACCTTTCTCGGATGGCGCTGTCCTTTTCTGTTGAGTTTTACGTTGCCGTCAGATCTTTGCGTTATCTTTATTGGTACAGACAGAAAGCTTGCACTAATCTTTCAATTTGTACAACGTTCTGACAGCTAAAGTAAAGAGATTCTTCTGCCGTATTAAATATGTATAAACTGTAATTAGATAACACAGAGTTGTTAAATTTCTAGGTTATTAAGTCTTAAAATAATTATCAAAAGAGAGCCTCATCGCAAATAAGATATTTGTTTTAGAAATACTGACAAAATATGCGGCAGATACAATATGATTTTTTTTTATTTAAAACGAAAAAAATGGTTTTTAAAGAAAGCTACCCCTTTTGCTACATTGTGACCTGAATTCCACCAAACACAGAAAATAATAATGTTACAACGTTGTATTAATTGAAAAATCATCGTCAAAGTTTTCGCGATATTTTAAATAGCTTATACTTTCCTTCTCCTAAGGATTTAAGCGAGTAAATTGAGCGTTTATTTAAAAAGGAATGTTACGTAATTAAATAATCCATTTATTTCTGAGTATAATCTGATTTAAAGAATTCTTTTGTAACTAAACAAATATATGCAAACTGTATATGATGCCGACGAAAATGTTGTGTAAATTATGCAAATAGATCTCGTGTTTGCTGGCTTTTAATTTACAAACATAATAATAATATGTAGTTCTGTTGTTTGTGAAGTTATAATTTAAATGCAAGTTCACATTTCCTTTATTTAAATTAAAAGTTACTTTAATCCTGAGATAATTAAATACGAAAATCATTTGTTAAGTATTTATGCCACAAGAAATAGTTACACCAGATAAATTGGTATCTCTATTTATTTTATTGAATTAGTATCAAAATATCACGACATTGAACTTGTTTATGTGCGCCAAAAAAAAGCAGTTACGCTTATAAGTAAAAATAAAAAATAATTGTAACTTGGCGAGCCATTACCTTAATTTCGTTACAGTGTAATTAAGCAGAGAGACATTTCTACGACACTCTTGGGAGATTTGATCTAAATCCCTTTACTTTGTCACTTGAGTGCTCGTCCATGGATTGAAACTACCCCAAATTGATAAATTAAAACGGCTGTTCTAACAATGTTGCTATTTAATGCCAGCCAAGTCTTTTAGTGTTTTATAGTAAGCGCCACCCGATAAAGCTCTTTTGTTCGACATGATTAAATTAATTAATATTTCGTTGACCGCTTTGTTAAAAAATATATATTACATTTAACTTTATCGGATATTTAACCACCATTCATAATAATGAATTCCGATTTACACAAATATAGTCAAAGGCGTTTAAACGAGGTAGAGAAAACAGTCTCTTTGTTCCGTCATTGTTTAATTTTGATTACGGCAGAATAAAATAATGTCACATTACATTTATTCTTACTCTAGTTCATAAAAGGCGCTAGGCTGTTACCTACTATTTAAGATATAATCATGTTAAAACTTAGCTAGGAACATATGTATAAAGATAAATACATACTTAATTTTATGTTTAATTTTTAGTTCTTCTTTGTTATTTTGGAAATGCAATTGTATTTCAGTAATTGATTCGGGAAGAATGTAGTATTATTGGCACAGTATTGGCTAGCAACGAAGTCGGCTTATTCATTGATGTTGTTGATATATTTACTTTAGCATTTAACTTGTAATCAATTGTGTTTTTCATAATGTAAATTATGTAAAAAAGAGATAAGTAACTGAAACAAACACATGGTCGCAATAAATTTTGACTTTAAAATAATGACTAAGTCATAACAGATTTAAACAGTTCTCCGTTCTTGAAAATCAGTAGAATTGTTACCCTGATACAGTCACGGCTATGCAGGTAGGTATATAGGTGAGCATTGAAAAGCCGGTTTTGTCTGATACGGGCTTTAATTTAAATCTGCAAATAGGTAAAGTAAATTTGAATTACACCTTTCAAAGATGCGGGCATCAGTGGACAAAGGATGCGTTCCAAAGAGCATCACTGCATTTTACGGTAAATTCCAGTTTCACCGCGGTTTATTTTTTATACAGCTTTAATAGGAGCCTCCATTTTACGCTATAACTACTATGAATAGTCCACATGCAGTTTTGTTTAAAATGTTTACTATTGTTCCGCGTGGACAATGTGTATTTAGCATACAGTTGCATTGAACACAGAAATAAAAACGTCCGCAAAAACTTTTGACGGATGAAAGATATTTAATGACACATTTTAAAATGTAAAATCCAGGAGAAATGTTTTTCACGTTATTTTTCTTGTTCAACGTTTATTAACGATAGAAAGAGACACGATTTCGTTAATCTAATTTTATACATGAATCTTTTTATGATAGCAATTTCGTTTCAGTTAAAATTTATTTTATTTCTACTCGAATTGGTTTTTGAATTTACATTTTTGGCACAAGACCTGACTCTGATACTATTACATATCTAATGCCAAACTACCGTAGGAGATTTAAGTCCTTGTTTTGTGAATTATATAAATGGAATTTCTGCAAGAAGTAAAACCTGTGACGACATATACAATGAAGTCAACCGCTTTCTTACTACCTCCTATTTCTTCTGATTAAGTTCGTTGCGGGTCCCAAGACAGCCGTTTGGGTGTCCGGGCACAGCCTGTGCGTCATTGCACAGCTGCATTATTCGTTGATTATTCGATCAAAGGACGCCACTGTTGATCCTGGTGAACGGGAGTTGCAGTTGTGGGACAGAGTGGCGGGTGTGCCCAAAAAAATTACAATCAAGTTAGAAAGATTCGCCTTTTTAATGTAACGCAATTAAAACTTTCTTTTAAATCCTTATGAAGATGAAAAAAGAAGATCCATAGCTTCCATAGCTTTAATTTCTTTATCATCGAATCCGTGATGATACTCTACCCTAGTGGCACAAAACAAAAATGAGTGAAATGGTGCATTTAATAATAAAAATAGAATTGTATCCCAGGTGGTAAATTAAGGGTTTCATAATTAAGGGTTTGGGTTTAATTTTCGAGTAGATAAAACATTTGAGGAAGATTTATCTCATATTTTTATGATTTAATACGTCAAATCGACAACTTGTTTCGTCTATTACAAATAATTTTCTATACCCAAGAAGTATTTAATTTTGCATAAGCTATACTTTTAATAAGTCAACACTTCTAACTGCTAAGTGAAACTGAAATTTGGACACAGTTTCAGGAAATTAAATGCCTAATTAGTGTTGAACAGGGAAAGTTTTATTTTCTTTCAGAGTTCAAAAGGGAATAAAACATTTTTCTCTTTTAAATATACTTTCATAAGTTAAGCTTTAGACCTTTAACGATGGATGACTGTTTTGAAACACATACTTGCAAAGAATTGTTTTAGTTGTATTAGACTGACACCTTAGCCTTTGGATCTATTTATGATGTTAGATATGTTAAAATTGTTAAAAATCTAATGTTCCTTTTTAGCACGTATCAACAAAATAGATCATTTGACCAAATACGTCCTTCTTTAGCACACAAGGGAACAATGAAGATAGATTCAAGGAGATATAATTTAACCCACACATTTTAAACATCGCCGCAGTCGGGTAAAAAGGAGAGTAGCCACCTTTTCAATACTTAAACGCCGTCGGGAGAATAGAAAATTAAAGACCCTTTCGCTAGAGCCTTAAAAATGCATTTAAAAGGATCTGGTTCTTTGTTTACATATTAATTAATTTTTCAAATCACACTTCATAAATCCATTTTAAGCAAGTTGTTTTAAGTCACGGCTTAAAAAATAACAAGTTGTAAGCAAACATCCAAAATGTTTAAATTCTTTTAAACATAAGAAAATTACATAAATTACTATCATATTTTAGTGCCTCAAATTGAAGTAACCATCAAAATACAAGACACATAACGTGCAAACTGTAATCACATGGGTAATTGGCGACAAGAACCAACTAATTTACCTTTAACATTTAACAACAGTCTAAATGTCTTAACATTTCTCTGAAAATTACAAGTCTACGTCTAATTAAGAGTTACTCGACGCATAAGTAAAGTCAAAGGTAATAATTAAAAGTCTACTTTCGACTAGTTTAAATTAAGAGCAAAAAAAACCTAGTAATTAAAAGGATATATCATATTTGTTTCAAGAGATGGAACTGCTGCGTTAATGACTTCGATCAAACAAGCCCTAATCGCCTTTCGATGTTTTCTATTAATTAACCGTAGTACGTACTATGCGTAACTAGAGACTAGTAACTTCTAATAGAATATTGTATGTCAGATATATATAGTGTGAAACTTACTTAATTATGGTCATTAACTTCTCGAAAACTCCAATAATTGTCAAACAGTTCTTCGAAGCCAGTAAGCCAATTATTTCCACAAACATTAATTTGAATAATTACATCGTTAATAACAGTCAACTTGTCAAAAAGTTTCAATTTTTCAAAACTTTTCCCAACGAAATCACTTTCACGTCAGCGAGTGCTGTTGTTATTAATTTAATGGGATTTTCTTGTGAGGCATCATCGGCGGGGTCCGAAACTCGTTGTGTGGTTTTTGTTTTTTTTTTGAGAGAGCTTAGCGTAAATTTTAATTAGTTGTTAGTATTAATATTGGGTTGGACGCGTTAGGTCGCGTCGAGGCCCTTATAGCACTGACTGAAGACCGCGCCGCGCCGCGCGCCTCCGCCGCCGCCATCGCCCGCCCACTGTCGACACGATACTCAAATCTACAGTAAACACCCTCTCCGGGAACACAAACACTCACCATATCAAAATCATATCAAACTGTTTTGTAAAAACATTAAACAGATGTCACAATAGGTTTAATTTAGTGTCAAAGTACTTGTGCATATCATTATATTTAAATATTTAAATGACACACTTCAACTGATACCTATAAATCATGGTAACCTTGATGTTTCCTAGTTAAATATGTAATACTGTACTGCGACTGGCTAGTAGGTAGAGCACACGGGACTTGAGTATTCCGAACTCCGATTTCGGTAGCGAGCTAAGCTGAAGCTTTCCTAGATTGTGTGGCCTTAGTGAACATTAATTACACCCAACTTGCCCTGATTAAAACCATGAGGCATTATCCGGATTGACGAAATTAACTTTTAATTGAAATTTATATTGCAACCGACTGTAAATTAGATCAATTATTTAAAATTTACACCGCAAAATATGATAGAAAAATTAACATTTCTTGATGTTTTTTTGGAATCACAATAATTATATTATTGACGACACATTGTTTTATATGATTTTCAACATAATTTAAATTGCATGGAAAAGGTGGGGATAACTTTAATGGTAAATTCTGTCCAAAGTTAGTGAGATCATAGCAATAGGTACCCACTAAGATTTCCTGAATTTAAGACAAACAAAACCGCGGGTAAAAACGACAATGATTCTAATAACAAAGGCATTGATAAAAGCTTAATAAAAGTAACGCTACTAAATATTTCTCGGTTGACGATCACAAATTTCGAAAATGTTGCCAATTAAAAGTTAAAATAACATAAATTATTACAAGCATCTTGTGACTATGATGATAGGGGATGAAACGCGCTTGACTCTATTTTTAAGTTTCTGTCAAATAAAAAATATTAGGATAAACAAACTGACTACTTTAAAAAAAGCTACAGTAATTAAATAAAACCCTTCACATATGTTAACCAACAGTCGAGCCGTATGTTTGTTTTCTAACTGAATTTTATATAAAATCTACGTCTAATCCCAAGATATTTATAACTATCACAATATTATGTAAGCGTCTACATTGTCTGCCTTCAGTGTCGCGAAATCGGTAACTGTAGTCGGCGACTGGCTCGCAGCTTAACTACACCGAGTCTCGTAATCCCCCGATGCTAACTTACCCAGAAACCTCCATAAACATTCTTAATGCTAGAATAAACTTACAGCCAATTACAATTATTATAAGTCAGTTATAAATGACATAATTCACAACTTAATTGTTGAAGAATTCAAAGATGAAGCTAATCAAGTAAAACGTTTTGATTACCATCTAAAAACAAACAACTTTAATTACGGTTTGCACTGAGTTTTACACGTTTCATTTTACATTATTAGTACATTTCATTAGTCATATTTCATTTAGTAACATTCATACTATATCTATTATACTGATTAAACTAGGCTATTTAATCAGTAAACAAACTAACATTTAAATTAAACGTTTAAAGGGTCTTCCCAAAGGATATTTTACAAAACTTTAAATTAGGACATCGGTCCCAAATTCAGACTGAGATTTTTTGTTTGCTTTAAAAACAAAATTGTTGAACTCAGAACAATTAGGTTAACACACAAAAAGATGCAAGACAAAATATGTATTTAAATTTGGTTGTACAGGTCGTTTTGTTGCATATAACTAAAATAGTGTACATAAAACAAGGATGCACGGTCGGCTATATGACGTTGACGATGAAAAATGCCTTGCGATATTTCATGAAATGTCAAATCTGGCCTTCATAATAGCTATTCATAAGTCATCTACCAAATTCTTGTATAAAGTATGGTAAAATAAAAGATCTTAATCGCATCAATATATAAAAATGGATCCTAATAAAACAACGATTGTTTCTTATTAAACTACAAAACTTTACTTTTTAACATCGTTATCTGAATAATGTCGCAAGTAGTAAAAGCAATATCAGGATTTTTTTCTTTTTTTAAGTAATGTTTAAAATCTAACTAATCTAACTAAATTGAATCTTGAGTTTAAGGAAAAACCGAGTAAAAGAATTGACAAAATGTAAATTCAACCAAAAACTGCTGTGCAATAATGATGATACTGAATATGATGAACTGATAAATAATTCCATATACCTACGTACTAATATAACATTGGTTTCATATTTTGTTTATTACTTTGTTACGTTGTTTTTGATTTTATTAATGACGTCAAACTATCTAAAGGTGTTCAGTGCTTTTGTCTTTGAGAGCTTTGTATTATATTTCATGCTTTCTTTTATCTTCACCTCGTCCTTTCCACGTGAAAAGAAAACATTAGACTACCTTGGCACCTGAAGCGTTTTGTCTTAGATAAACTTACTTCCACATTTCCTCATTTAAATATTCAACGTCATTCTGGATTATAATCGGATATTCCGAGGTGAGGTTATGTCTCCGTAATCCCTTTTGAGTGATTTACGACTTGGAAATATGAAAAATAAACTCCGCAGCTGAGATTTTTGTTTTGAATGTAGTGCTCTTTATGATTTGTGAGAGTTTAATGCTCCCGTATACTTTTTAGGAATTCTAAACAAAATGTTTTCGGTTTACTGAGAAAGCTTTAGATTTTTATACAACTTTTTTCCGTGGTCTTTTTCAAGGTTGAAGACCTTTAGTTGTATTTCTTGTGTCATTTCGCGATATTTTTCTTATTGTAAAGCGCTATTAAACACCTTGATTAATTTAAAACTTCAGTCCGCTTACTAAGTATATAAAACAAAGATTACATTGAGAGATATATAGTTTTCAGATCCATTTTTAATGAAAAAATAAACAAATAATATTTTGAAATTTTTCGCCAAAGTAGGTGGCTAACATCATTGAATGGTAACATTACCTTCAATAAAAAAATGGATATTCATTCTAGAATTCTAAGGTGTTTAACCTCTGTCAGTATAGCTATTTGGCAATCTAGTTTTAATTAGAATCGCTTAACCTGGCTTCACAAGATCACATGAAACGTGAAATTGGGTACAGTTTTGATTCATAAATGTATAGAATTTCCAGAATTAATGTACTTGTAGCAATGATGCTAGATCAAAAACGTTAATTTAATCGATAGATCGTACGAGGAATGATAAGTCTGTGTTTATAATGGTTAGTCATCTTGTAAGCACTTGAGCGGAAGCGCGTTTGACGTGGGCATTAAAACGTGTTTATGATTTACCCTGCCACGCCGCCGCCACCGCGGTGTTTATACTAAAGTAGAGATTAATAGCCGAGGGCTGACGCACCCAACTGTCCTACATCCTCGTTTGCTTTTTTATGTGCGTCCTTTTCCTCCTTTCATTTGGAAGTCGGCCTCTCCAGTTTTTATTGCTCCTTTTTCTGATCTCAGCACCGGGAAACATTCGGACGTTATTCCTATTTCGTAGTTCAATTAGATACTGCTGCTGTGTTTTTCTCTCACGTTGTTCCTCAACCGCACGGATGTCTCGGTTAGATACGAGTTCTTGCGAATGTCGGACTCGGATAGTCCCTAAATGGTTTTTTTGGTTTTATCATTGGCGCACAAAATACCGTAATATTTTATAAATGTGCCTTGCTTTCTTTGATTAGAGTTAGGAAAGTATTCTGATGTAAGTGTTATCAAATTTTCACCTTTCCGTGTTTTAAATATAAAGTAAATTGTACAATAACAGAACGTATGGAAGAATCTATGTAAAACTAACCCACCGCTGTGTCGCTCGGATTTTTTTGGTTTCTATATAAGGTTAATCAGGCAAAAGAAGGCAAGATATAAAGAGACTAAGCTCACGGCAAACGTGGGCGCGAGGCGTGTGGACTCAGCAAACATGAAAGTTAGAGAGTGCGGGCGGGAGCGTCCGCCGGAACTCGGCATCCAGCGGGGCTTGCCGACACAACCAACGAACAACGACATTTACAGACACGACTACACTACAACGATACCTGGACAAAAAAACTCATTATACTCACCATTATACATTATATCACCAAAAATCAAGGTTTTGCGACTAAAAAGATATGCTGAACTAAAAAAAGCGAGCAAGTGCTCTCATACATAACCAAGGTGCAATGTTAGTATCGGAATTTACCTTGATTAAGTTTTTCAAATAAAGGTCCTCAGATTTTTAAGCGAACAGAAAACCTTCATTCCTCATCCACATCTAAAACAGTACGGATAGCCGTAAATAAAAATACTTACCTATGTAACTAACACTGAGTGAATTCAAAAGTGTAAATGAGAAAAATATTAAACTAAACACCTAAGCAACTAAATAACGTTAGTTACCTATAACATAAACTCTCAAATCTTTATAATAATGATACTTTCATTTCTACTTTTAATTAGCTAAACTATCAGCAATGAATGTGTGCTAGGTAAACACCGCCGTATATCATTACTTTTACACGGGTCTTTATGTTTTTGTTTGTGCAAAAGTAGTAACTATCTCTATGTATTTGATCTATGTACGTCAGAAGCCTGGCTGGGCACATTATGTGTTGTAAACAGTAGGGGTTTCTTTGTTGCCTTTCACACGCCACTATAAAGTTAGCGGGCTATAATTGAAACAAAAGACTATACGGATATGGAGTAACTTTTTTCAATTCATCCCTTTTTACAAGTTTTCATGTTTGAACAACTTTGGTTTTAGTTTTTAAATTTTGGAGTTTTTAAATTTTCTAGCGATTTCCATAATTTTAATTTTAATATAAAATTCTTCGTATGTATCAGTTAACTAATATTTTTTATAATGGTATGTAATAAAACATCGTAGTTATAAAGTTATAGATATTGAATAACCTTTAAACTTACTACCAGATCATAAAGTAAGTTTGGAACTTGTATCATAGTATATTTTGTACCCAGCAAGGAATCACGTTAATTATATGCTTTTGTCAAAGTTCAAAGTCACAGGATAAACCGTGATTGGAGAGCGTAGTAACTAATGCGCTTATCTATCAGCATGATGACCTAAGGTGCATCGCATCTGAAGAGATAAGAGTCATCAAATCAGGATTTAATTACTACACTGTACTACACAGGGTTTAAAATCCTCATCCCTGAGGGAGCTTTTCTCTACAATCGGTGTTATGGGACGTAGTTCATAAAGCTAGCAGGTTGATAAGAACTTTTGATCCCAATTGGTGGCTTTCTATTAACATTTTATAAAATAAACAGTGGATGTTTGTTATTGTATTATAGTTATAGAGGTCCTCATTATGCTTCGGAGGATGATTAGTTAATCTTTAATGAATAGGGCCGGGATTTTATTTTTTAACTGTATTTTAACAAAGGTTACCTATACTGGTATTGGATTTCTTTACACATGTATAAAAGGGTTCATGTTAAGGGTCAAAACGTCAGTAATAGAAAGATGTAAGGACTTAAAAAGTGTAACTTGTAGTGGATTTATTTATTATTATATAGTCTCCTATTATATTATTTTAAAGTTAACTTTACTTGCTGATAAAGATATTGTGTTAAAAGACCTAGAATTATTAATATTAGATCCGATGTTTCTGAAACACGCAGCCTTTTATTTTCTCATCGTCATGGAAATACAATTTCTATCAGGGAGCGTTAGACGAGGTCTTTAATAACTTCTTTATTACTTGCTCTAGTGTTTTCTTATATTAAAATGTTATTCAATCTGTAAAATAAAACTACCTTTGAAATTATTTGAAATGAATAAAATAGAGTACATAAGAGTAAATTATTCTGTTCCCCATGGAACTGTATTAAATTTTAAAAAAATCATTAAACATTTTGTAAAAAAAGTTTACAAACAGTTTTTTTATAAATTGGCTTTTCAAATGCTCCGACTTACTTAAAACTAATAGTTTTTAAAAACGTTAGTCTGAAAATTTCAAAGGTATCCAGTGTTACATTAGGTACATAGAGCGCGAATAAATAAAAGTGGAACAAAAACTTGAACTAAGATAATTAAGTGCAGTGCGCGTACCGAGTAGGTAAGGTTCATATTTTTAAATTATCTGTCTGTGAGACCGAGTAATAGAACGGTTTCTTTTAGCACAAAAAGTGGTGAATATAAAGAGTAGAGCGGTCGTTCGTTCACTACGAATATTTTCATATACGATTCAGACACAATATTTTCCCACATGAACGATTCCATAAAACGCTCTGGTTCGTTTTATTAGCTCCTACGAGCAGCACACTCCGTTTTAAATTATTATTCTATGGAAAATTTCCATCATTTCACCGCAATCTTTTATGGACCAACGATCTTCAATAAAAACAACCGATGTTACGAATTTAAAAACAAACATGGAATTGCAAAACATTTTATATAAAACAGTACCATAAAAGTAAGAATTTAAATTGGAAAAGTAATTACTAGTAGTAATTATTAGTATTTTGAATACCTACTCTCACTATTTGCCGAATATGTTTAGTCACAAATTATGTTTAAATAATCTTCGATGCATAGAGACAACATAATAAAGCTTTTAACAAGGATATTCAGTGTAGGGATTAAGGCGTTGACAGACAGTGCGGGTGTCACGTCGTATGGCGGCTGGATGACGTCCGGGCCAACTGTGTCAACAGCCAGTTCCCTTGTGAATGCCTAAATCATGCAACAGTCACTGTCCCACCTCTCACCACCGGATCACACCAACACACAAAACCCTTACCCTGATCGGTATAGGGGCCGAAATCGAATGATTCGCTGTCTCTAACAAGATATCAGTCGTACTGCGAATGGTAACGAATTCCGAAAGTGAATCCTGTATATATCTACCTATATCAAGAGGCTGACAGTAACGTATTATTCATAGGTATTTAAACCAAACCATTGTTATTATGGTCGTGTGTAATGAAATTAAAAAAAACATTGAAAGCTTCAATTTTAATTTCCAAAGAAACGCTTGTATTCAAAACGGATAAGAAACTTATACTATAAATATTGTAATGAAGGTGAAGTGATATATTTTTTGTTTCTAGTACTCCGCCCAGACTATTTAAGCCCAAGCTTTTAAATTTATGAGAATTTCTTGGCCAGTCGGTACCCGGTAGGAATATGTATCTGCAACGGCATCGACTGTGTTTTGTTTATTTTGTCACCTGTCTTAGATCGGGTCAAAAGGGTATTAAAAAATAACTCTCGTAAAAGGAAAATCGAGTTTTAAATATAGATATTAAAATCACTTTTTTCTTCCGGTAAACCACCATTACTAGTATCAAAGTAAATAATAGCCTATGTATTTTATAACTCTCAATACAACCAAATAAATGTTCCCTTTTTATAATACGATTCAACGCTTTAAAATATATTATTTGTGACTACACGTACGACTATCAGAGTACCACTCAGTTGTTTAAAATTTCATATGGTTAACCACTCAATCGAGTTGCTTGTAGCGTTAATATATTAAAGTTCATAAACCTGCATCTATTTTGGAAGCGTTTTGAAACACTAAGTAGTTTACGCGCGCCCGACGCTTTGGTGCTTCTCGGCGGTGTATCGAACGATCAGTCCCAGTTTAATTATCTCTGAAGTATGATGCATGTTTACTGTAGCACCTGTAAAGGAGTCCGCGGGGGTGGGGTGGTGATGCACAGCGGGCGAGGGGGGGGGGGGTGTATATTTCGAGAGCATCCGGCGGTGCCCAGCTGTCCGCCACGTTAATATGACGACAGTCCCCAAACTGTCATACTTGTAAACTTCATTTTCTGAGTAAACAAGATTAGAGTAGAAGTAAAGGACACACTTTAAAATAACCTTTTATTAATATTTCTTGGCTTAGCGATGCCATTATAAATGTACCTATCTCTTATAATTTTCATGATGCTTTTGATATTTGAAATGTTTATACCAACGTATCGTATAAAGCTGCCATTTAAAATCGCAAATATCGCTTGAAATAGGTATCACGTTACGAATAGGAATGGCTTGCATTAGGATGTAGGAGGATGTAGATACTGTAGAAAGTTTGTGTATTCTATGAAGAAACAAAGCAAACAGCGAGTGACATGGCACAAAGCTATCAGAGCGAACTGAGCACATAATCGTTTCTGGAATTGAGGGTTTAGTCTTATGATATGAGTTGCACTTACAGTCAGTAAACCCTTCTTAGACTGTAACTAAAGGGACGAACGGGTCTTAAGGACCATGTTACTATTTAAACTGCCGGTATATTCTATGGGACACATTACAAACGAGTTCGGGTAGAGCTAAGGCAAAATCCGATAACGACTATATTTTAGAATAAGCAACTTCATTGTTAATTTGGTTAGGATTAGCATTCATTACACAGTAAATTTGTTACAAACTATTTGCCGGCGGTCAAAGCGTACTCTGGCACCAGAAACGAATACCTAGTATTTCCTGAAACATAAAAGAATTTTCACTTATTTCCCAAGACATCGACGGGACGACCATAAAACCGGTAGGTTCCATCTTCCCTAAATAAACGCAAATGTAGTTTTTATCTCAGTTTATAATCCATGAATCCAATTTGTAGGGGATTGTAACGTGAGCGTAAACGTTTGCCAGAATACGAATAAATGGCGCTTTTCCGATGCAAAAGGGAGAAACATCTCAATTTAATGTAAACCTTGTGAAAATTTCGCATGAAGTAATAGTTTGCAGGCAAAGCGATCGCGAGTGTCCCTAGAGCACGGTAAACCTGCTTCAGCCTTCTAAATTGTGAAGTTGTTGAAAAATCTCACTTGTGGGAAATATACTGACTTGTAAGCGTTTCGTTTCAGGTATTATTTCATTGGGTAAAGGAAAGCTTATTCTGTAAGGTTATGTTGAATTTATTCAATTGTTTTTGGTTTAAACAAAACTATGTATTTATCTTTAGAAGCAGTTATTTACAATGCAATGTAATAAAGCCTATTATTGAAAATTACTTTTATTTTCATTAATGTCACATAAATATGATGTAGTTTAGTTCGTAGTCAAAACCCTATAACTTGACGGTAAAAAGATAACTTTGATAAACCTGTAATAACTTTAAAACAAACGTCAAGATAAAATTAATAAAACTATCACTTTACAATTACTATCAATACCATTGTAACATAAAATAAAATTAGAAACCTCCGGCGAAGTCGTCTGTAGTTTATTATACCAAGAAAATCCATTGAAAGCCAGGATTTGTCCGTTAGAAAACACATTTCACGTAATGCAGTTAGTTACGGAGTGGGATTCGGTTAGCTTTGGCGGGTAACCGAGAGGAGCCGAGGCCAAAGCTCTTTCTAAAATACGCAACACCTTACCGCAAGTTTATACACATGTCGACTTCGCCCGACCCAACAATATACATAGTTGATCATTACGCGCCCCAATTACTACTATATTGCTTAGTTTAAGTTCCAGAGTCAAGCCGAACCCGCACGCATGTCTATTTATTTTGACGATTCACAGAACACAACTCTATCGTGTTAATTCGTTTCATTATAGGCTGGACATTATTACGAGACAAATCGTAAACACGTTTTCCGAATACACAGGCAACTGAAAAGTGTAACTACAAAGGCCCAATTACACAAATACTTATTTAAATGAATGCTATAATGCGGACCCAGGATATTTTAATTAAAAATGCCCGCATTTTGTTAGCGTAGACCCACGATGATAACGATCTTCCGTTGGAGGGCACTAGTTACTCTTAATTAAATGTACGTGTGGCAGGGCCTCTCCGACTTCCGACACTTTAAAATATTAATAACATATTACAGATCTACTGCACACTATCCGTCCATGTAGATCAAACTTTACATGCTATTTGAGGCATGAAATGTATGCACAAGTTACAGTTACTTTCTTAATTTTTACAAATTTTAAAGAGGAAAGGACTAAATTGTGGCGCAGTGGTATAAACAACCAACGGCTACGCTAGAGGCTCCGGGTTCGAATCCCGGCGGGGGCAGAACTTTTTGTTATTTGCAAGACCCAATGTTTCGTTTACCGGTCTTGGATATAGTATTCTTATCTATGTAGTTTATGCCATATCATTTCTTAGTTCCTGTGACACAAATTCTTACGATATTAACTGCAGGATTGAGTCAATGTGTGTCGTGATATGGTTTATTTTATTTTACTTTTATTTCAAGATATTTTTTATTTCATCGCCATAACAGATAACGAAAAATATGTTTACCATGGCCATTATACAGGGAATACGAAAATACATAATATTAAAAGAATTGGTAATTAAAGAAAGATAGAAAAGTGGGTAGTAACAGTAACATTAAAACTACTCCGCCGTCCTATCAAGCAGCAGGGCGTATTGTAGGGTGTGGGTACCAGGCTTTTCAATTATCGAGATCCAACGTCCGCTCTAAGAAAACATTACTCAAACTGTATTCTATTAAAATCCCACTACTGCGATAATTTTAATAACACCTTTTATTACTTATTCTCACTGAAAAGTTATTATTTAATAGGAATTCGTCCGAGCAGAAGATTTATCTTGAACAATAAAGTGCTGGATTTGAATTGAAACTAGTATTTAGTTTACCTTCAACTGTTTCTTTAACTTTTTCAATTTACTGGAATGAAAACAGTACCTTCTCTCGGCCAATAAATAACTCTAATGGCCAATTTAAAGCTGCACACCTAAGTTTAAAACAACTAAGCTTACTTTCTCGACATTCTGACTCAGATTATTTGGTTAGGATATTGTGAACAGCTGGGTCAGTGCTGGCGAAATTTAAAATTCCCAGGGTCAATTGATCACAACTATCACAACGATCGATTATTAAACATACGCCTTTTTTTGTTTATTCTTCAAAAATAACACATAGTCATAAAACATACATCATCGTTGTTGAAGACAAATTTCTTGCAGTTTTTATTTTCACCGTAGCAAATAATGGGTGCCGGCATACTATTAGATTTAAAAATAAGTTTATGAGTGTAGAATGACCTAAACTTATAACAAACAGACGTAATATTATATGAAAGTATGTTTATTTTCCAGAAACACTGTTATCTTTAGTGAGCGTTCTGGTCTACTTATCCTAATCGGATTTGGTCACTCCTCACTACTAAGAAAAACATACGGTAAAAATATTTGTTGCTCTAGCGTAAGTGCCTTTGTTGCTATACCTTACTTTTATTACCTTTATTCACAAAAAACAATTTGGACATGAATTTGAAGTTTAATGAAAATTAATTAACCTTATGTAAATAAATATTTACATGTTTGATGTGTAAGCACATGACGTGAGGAAGACTCAAATAATTTGGTTACTTTTCGTTTCAACATTTTCGTAATTATCGACTACCATGGAAGGAATTTTTTAAAACTTCCAATCGCTGATAAATCTAATTTTTCATTAATCCTCTTGTGAATTCGAAATCAATGACCGGGCAACAAGTGTTAAATAACAAAATTTTATATGAATAAAAGAGTAAAACTCTTTTAACCAACAAATGTAATCAAAACGAGCTATTTGATTCCTATTTTTTCCACTATAAAAATTGTGTCATGTCATAATGTTCAAAAAATTTAATTTAATAAAATAAGAATAGAACAACGGAATATCAATACCTAAATGTTAAATCAAGTCTAACAAAATTAATTAAAACTCCAAGAATAATGTAATTAAAGTCGGAATATGGGCAGGAAACAAATCTGTCACACGTCACGGTTGAATGCTTCGGGATACAAGCACAAGCAACAAACGACTTGACACTAAAGACGTGTGAAATTAGTCCTAAATGTAATTTATATTTCCCCTGAGTTCAATTTTATTCATGGAAGAGGAAATAAGAAGTCATTTTCAGAAAGAGTTTTTCAACATAAACAGTTTATTGGTAGGTAGGTTTTTATTATTCGAAAAGCTTTAGCGGGTAGCTTCGATTTCAAAAGCTACTCAGGCTTAAAAATTAAATAGACTGATACAAGGTTAACAAATGTCTCAACAAAGCGAGAAAATAAATTAGTCCCACCATTAGATTTTCTCGATGTCTTTAAATTCAGTAACATTTATCGCTGTTCCTATGCAAGTTTCATACAGATAACGTAATATAGTTGGCCCGGGTGATAGGATTTATGATCGCTTGTCGCCGGCTACTTTAATAGTATTAATATAACGGAAGACAGCTCGACGAAACCGATCTCAAAACAAACCCAATTAAGCGCCCGCACCGCCATCGCACCGCCCGCTCTTCGCGCGTCAGCCCCTTTTATTTCACAAACCTAAATAAATTATCTTCCTTCGAAATGAATCATTGCCTTAAATTACTTATGCTTTCTTTGGGATTATGTTTACTTTCGATTTCTGGTTAATGTTCCTCTTTGTTTTTAGTCTTTCTACGCCGCGTACGCCGCCGCCGCGTTGTAGGTACCTAATCAGAAATTGAAATAAAGTCCTTATAAAATATTAATTTTGTTCAAAGCTGTTCATAAATTTACTGAAAGCGTATTTCAATATCCGATTGAAATGTCATCAACATTAAAGGCCAGAAAAAATCAAGAAATTTCTAATATTAGGTATCTACCGTACCTACCCTTTTTCCTTTCCTTTAATATGAAATGACAACCCTTCATTACTAAATCTCAAACATCCATTTTCTGAAAAAATTACACTGACCAAAGACTTTGGTGTTTTATATTTTAAATATTTTATAATATTTGACCGTGATATGTATTATATTTATTAGTGGAAAGCTCGACATTTAAATGGCCTAGATTGGTCAAGTTAGGTCAAGAATGTTTTCTTTTTTTTGCGGTTTTGAGTTCGTGTTAATGGTTTCAAAACATTCCCTATAAAAATCAATTATCTCAAATTCGGTAAGAAATCATCTCGATAATTCTCATGATACTTTATTCAAAGTTTGGTCTATGTCGTGGCCATATCCCAAAATTGATTTGATTTGGACGACCGTATCAGTCAGCGTTTGATCAAATGGATAACTTATCGCATTGCTATTTCATGATTTGCATTATCGACTGTTAGAGGCGCTGATATTGCCTTTTTGTAATGCGTCATGGCGGCGGTTAAACAAAAAGTGGATGAAATTAGGGTAAATTAGGGTAATTTTTGTAGATTAGAATAGGTTAGGTATTGTGACCAAATTGCGGTCAGTTTCAGAGAAAATAAAAGTATTAATTTTACCTTCTTATGAAAAACATATATTATGTTATTTGCAGAAAGAGAACACAGATATTTAACCTAATTTGAATACATTTCGAAATCATGGACACCCTACATTAATAAGATGGCCAAAAGTAGCTACGTTCAAAATCAAACATTGACATTTAGCTGGCGGCTTTTTGAAACACAACCATTTCGTACAATGGCTACGATATATAAATACACCAACATACATATATACCAATGATATCTAAAAGAACAAATCATTGTTGCAATTTGTAGGACAAAGTATTTTTATCGGGTGAATAATAATGTGCTAACGTCGGGGCGAAAGGTTAGGTTGCGGGTCGCGGCCATCACACCCTGCAATAAACAGGGCAACGTATTGCGCTGTAACTATCAAAGGTTTTACAACAAAAGTTATGTCAAGGGAGAGGGGTAACCCAGTCTCCCCTGTATCATCTAATTTTGTCTCAGTAGGCAAGCGGTAAAACGATGTAATGGGCCAGAACAAAACGCTTCAGATTTATGCGAAGGGCCCGCCACCCAGCTCGCACTGACATAAATAGAAAGTGGCAGATCTCCTGAAAAGGGTTACGTATAATATACGTTTGCAACAAGCTCCAAATAAAATGACGGCGAGGTACCTAATTGTTTTTGCGTTTGTTACACCATTGTGAAAGCATAAAATATGACGAGATCGCAATATGAAGGTTCGGATCTTCTTTATATTCATATTTGCCGTTTATATTTTATTGTAAGGTTTTTCTTTGAAAGGCTTTTTGACTTTCGAGCCGTTAAAGATCAAAAGAAATGTTTGTTATTACTTTTTAGTTTTCCCTCAGGTGTCGTTTAAAAAGTGAAAAAATATCTCCTGTTTTCCAATTAAGTTATTATGTTACACGTTTTCAAACATTAAAAATATATATATATTAAATTGGCAGATTGTGTACCTGAAAAATATTAATTTATGTAGGTATGTTTAGTTGGAGTAGCAGCGGCGGCGGTTGGATCGTAAAACGAAACGTTCGGGAGTTGTACCTTCATTTGTTTTAACCGTGCCTTCGTGTCGTGTTTGGGCAGAATTATGGGCTCATGGGCACCTCATAACAATACGCGCCATGTATATTCAAATCTAATCCTCGTACATTTTGGTCAATCCAATCAATCAAACGAAGGACAATTTAATCACGCTAACAATTAAATTGAATTTTCAAAATCACGAAAAAATTGTCGCGTTTTGAAACCGGTTTTTTGTGTAAATGTTTTTTAGACTTCCCTTGTAGGCATTGAGAATCAAACAGTTTTGTCATAAAACTTGGGGAAGGGTTTATAGTCTCTAAACTAAGGCAAATTGATTGTAGGGATAGGTGTATTCCTCTATAGCTTTCGTGTTTTCAAAACACTGTCAAGGACATTGTTAAAGTAGACATAATTTTCAGTTCAATCCATTATCACGTTTCTTTGTTTCTGATCAAAAAATTAGTGCTTTATTTGTACCTACACTTATGTATCTAGATACAAGAACAATAACCTCTTGCTACGAATACCGGACATAGTTTTCAGGTAATTGAGATTGTGAAAATTTGAATCCGACAGCTGACTGTAAATAATCATCAACTCGTAAAACGTCTAGAAACATCTTGGAATTTAGACTATCTATGTACCAATTTTGTATGTACAATCACTATTAAAATAACGAAGGAAACTCACAACTGAAATAAAACAATAAAATGTTTAAAAGTTGCGTAAACAAGTTTTAATTTTAATAAATAAAATCTGTTTTGAGAATAACAAAGTTAAGGCTTTTTCACGAAACTGAAAGATGACTTCGTCGCTAAATTAATTTGAAAGTAAAGTTTTACTAACTTAATAAATAGACTAATTTAACAACTTTCGAGTTTGACTTTAATTGGATATCCTTTACTAGGCAAGATTTAAGTTTGCACAAATACTTTCTCATCAAGAAAGCCGTCGTAGTTTGATACCCCGATTTCAGATAAACTGGCTACTTGAAAAACAAGACGAGTGAAGTGAAAATTAAACATCCTTGGTGCATTTTACACGTAATTAGGCTAATTTTGACTTGTTTCCTAAGATATGTACGAATAGATGAATATGATGAGTAATAGTTGATAGGTGAAGGTAAGTAATTAATCATCATAAACGCTACAGGTAGTTGTTTCCAGAAAATAATATACAATTTCCTTGTCAATGTAAAATACTTATATCTAGTTTAGTTTGTCGACCTGACAATCAAACAAAAGAAGAATTATGAAGGAAACTTTTGCTTTTTTTGCACAAATTTATCTTCTGTATTACGCTATATATTTTCCAATAATTACTATAATGCTTTAGTTAAATATTATAGTACCCATACATATGATAATAAATATAATCTCCATTTGTTCTTTAGAGAGATCGTGGAGGGTTTAGTTGGTTGTGAGGTCTAGGAAGTAGGTAGGTCAGTATTGCAAATATTCTTAGACGATGGCAACTGCTTTGGCACTATGGCATCTTTGGGCCGTATACATATTTGACAACCAAATCGCATAAATAACTCTCTTTCGAATATCTACTGAGATATTTGTAGTTCAATAAATAACTGTTGCAATAAAATACATTGTAAAACGTTCGAATCGACACATTACACGGTTTATTTGCCGTGTATCTAATGTGTGGTGTGTTTTTCTTTATCCACATAAGATTTGTCTTGTTTTTGTACGTGGCGTCGGTGGGGTGTCGAAAGGGGGGCGTTACCCAGGTGGGAACCGAGTGCTCGCCTCTTAATATTTAATGTACATTCCCCTTAACGCCTTCTGATAGCTTATTTGCCTCCAAGAAATATGATCCTCGTATTTCAAATATGTTATGTTTACACTATGATTTTGTAATTCTGAAAAGCATAACTAACCTTATTTTAGGCATCGCCAAGATAGCAGAAAAGAAAAAGTAAAAGAAAGGCAATTTTAGGCCCCACAAGCGCGTAATAAATAGGTGTGTATCATCACGGTTTCCTTTGTAATTTGGAAAGAAACACATGTCAAAAATTTGACATAAACAATTTTTGATACCACAAGCTATTCATAATGGTATAATGGCATTGATGAGCATTTCATTTTACCTTACAAAGGAACTGAATTTAGTTAAAAGCAGTAAATTAAAAAAGATAGATTAAACAAATTTGAATTGGTGCCACATGTATTGAATGGACTGGATTGAAACATGCATCGAGGCAACGTCATGTTGGTTAATTGACACGAAATTGAGATTCTTGTCCGAAGTGTAACCCGTGACGAAGGATTAATTGTTTTTGATAATTTAATACCAGAAATTCAATGGTTCTTATCGTACAGGTTACGGTCGAACATGATAACAGTAAACTAAAATTTTAAGATCCGATGACAGTAGCACTAATACGAACATATTATGGTAAAAGTGCCAAATGTTTAGGTCTAACACTGTCATTGCAGTAGTACCTAAAATTCTTTGTTCTTTTCTTTACAAAACGGCAGTTTCATATGTATACCGATGTTTTGGAAGATTGTTTGAAAAAGTAATAGGTCTATGTGAGATACATTTGCCTTATTCGGTCTCAATTTACTTTGTGGTTGGTCTTTGAGAAATGGTATCACTAGCAAAATGTTTTGACATCCAGCCGCCTACGCGTTGGAAACTGAGAAAACACTGTAACTTGTTACACGAATCCGGTGTCATGTTTGTTGAAAATACATGTACTAGTTAATGCTTATAAACATTTCTCACTTAGAACACAAAAATACAAATAAGTTTTCGATCATTTCATAAACTGTATTCTTGTTAATCAAAAGCTTTAACATTAGGTTCTGCTATTTGTTATTACACCTTCATCCTCCATCATTCAAACCTAATATTATAAACATAGCAATGTCTTCGGTATGTGCTACCGCGATTAGATGAGTAAAAGTTAACAGTTTTTAAAGTAAGAATGAAATAGCTCTATGAAAACGAATTTGACGTCTCTTTTTCACATCACAACTAAATATACTATGATGACTAGGAAACGTTACATGCTATTCTCGGTGCAACCTGGGTGGCAAGCAACACATAAATCAACCCAATTCGTTCCGAGAAGTTTTGACCAGTGGTTAATTTATGGTGAAAATAATCCAAATAATTTAACGTCCTACTTATAAAATTACAATAAAATATTGAGTCGCAGCTTCATGTAAAAACAACCATTTGCGATTTATTGAAAAAAAAAGCAAAGTAGGTTGAAACATATCGAACGTTTATTTATGAAGTTAAACCTTGCCGAATATATAAAAGTTGCCACAACAAAGTTAAGATTTTTATTAATTAAATTTACATTTTACTTAAACTTACATTTTACTCATGCAGCTAAATTTAAAAACAGGTGAACTACTTCCAAGAATTTAATAAGAAAGGCCATTAGTTAAAATTAAACTAACGAAAAAAGCGTTCAACCTCCGTCCGGGCGTGGCGGATTACACTATATCATTTTAATACTTATATGTATATAATTAAACCATGTTTATGTAACGTTGTTAAGTGACTAAATAACAAAAAGGTTTGAACTGTTTTACGGTTGTTTGATAATGTTTGAGCAAAGTTTGGAATAGTTGAGGATTTTCACGAGTTAGGTACCTAGTTTTGACAAATGTGTGTTTGAGTGAATGTTTCCTGTCTTGTTAAATAAGTCGTGTATACATTAGTTTCTAAGCACACGGTACGTAATCATAAGATCATCTCGTATATTCATATAAATCTAAATATGAGTAAATTACATAAAATCTATATTTGTATCTTGCGAAAGGCTAGTGTGTGGAAACATCCGCGCTAGCAAATTCTTACATTTGTTAGAGCATTGGAATTCAACCTTTTTTAGTCGCGTGCTGCAAGCAAAGCACAAAATATTTTTTAATTCAAAAACAACTTATTTAAAACATTGATATGGTGCCAGAACATGTAGGACGCAATATTTTACTGAGACATTTACACTTTGCTCAAATTTTATAAGAGTGTTCACTAAATTTGTAACGCGATTTTGTAAATCTCAAAGGCTCGGCGGGTTGCATGCGGCTGGTGGGCCTCATTTTGAAGACCAGCGTTAAAGCCATGTGAAGAAATACTGCAAGTTGATGTCTTGGTATTTCAGAAGACATGCGTAACTAATATACTATTCTGCAATACTAGAACAGAAAATCGGACCTTATTTCCTTTAAACCGGTAACAATCACGCCAAGATTGGCTACGAAGTTCTTACGAAAGTCCAAAGGCAATGGATCCACATTCTTTTATTCGTTCCGATGGACCTAAGACAGGACGAATCAAACAAAAAAAATAGTAACACTTAGAATTATATACGTAATTGTCTTCTATAACCTTTATTAGTAATTAATATAGTTAGGTACACTCACTGATAAACTATGTACTGACTCACTCTCGCACAATACGACAGTCTCGCCCACTAGACTTGAAAGTTAAGGGAGCATTCCTTCAGAAGGTACTATTCTGCTCACAGATAAGGGTTTTTGATAACTATTCGCGATAAAATTTATGTTCAAAAACTAAGACCCGACTACTTAAAAATTGCGCCCTAAAACGTATGAACAAGAAAATATTCTAATCAAAAATTGTTATGCGCAATTTTGCAGTAGTCGGGTTTTAGTGTTTGAACTTAATTTTATTTTAAATGTTTTGATGTTTATCCATAAGTAAATTCGTATTAGACGATCATATATTTTTTTGGTAGGCTCGGAGAGAAACTACATTTGATTTACATTTGAGACGTTATTTAATAGAAATAATCTTCAATTATCAGTATAAGAATAAATATATGCTTCACTGTTTTTCATGGCATTTTCACGATATTAATTTTAAAAAAATGTATCCTGTCACCAATGACATTAATATCAATCGATCGACACCTCATTCATCAAAATTTGTTCACTAGTTTAGAAGATACGGTGAAAAACACAATAAACAAACGAACATAAACTCATGAAATCATTAGTTTGGCGTAAAAATAAGATGCAAAAAGACGTACCACAATTTAATCAGGTAACATCACAAAGTAGGTATAACAGTTTTGCTATTTTTGTTTTAATAAATGTTTTTAGAGAGCTATATTACGTTGTGTTATGCAAGAATATATATATGTTGTAACTATAGGTCGTTACAGCTAGTTACAAACGCTCTTTGATAGTAAGTAAGCGCCCGAGGCTTCGTGACTGCGCGCCTTCACGAATTACAGTTTGCCTTACTAACTCTCATGTTTTACCAACAAACTTACACTACACAGAGTATCTAAAATTAAACAAAATGTAATAAACGTCAGCGTGACTCGTCATTTAACTACGGATTTAAAGGGGCAAATATTAGTTTAGCCGAGCGGTTTCCAGATATAGGAGAGCAGATTAGCCGCCCGGCCCGGCAATTGGGTAGGGGCGCATAATTTTATTGTAATAAAGGCAAACAAAGCTTGAGGTTAGCGTTAGTTTTATTTGGCGTTGACTAGTCCAGCAGGAACTATTGGCGAGGTCGTTACGGTAATGGACTCAGCGGAAGATAAATGGTCCGACCAGCGGATGCTGTTAGCGCCAGGATAAAATTAACCAAGGACAAAAGCGATTCACTACCAAATCGAACGAACTGTGTTCCGAAATTATATGTAAAAAATTGTAACTTAGAACAATATGTTAATGATTCACTTCATTGTTTAGTTTTAGATAATCATACGTTTTAAAATACAAGTGAGCATAATACGAGTAGAACTTCAAGAAAAAACATTTTTTGATATCAAATTATTTTCTTGGGATAACTTTATTTCGCTAGAGTATAGAGTATACTTAGGAATATTCGATGCAAAAAAAAATCAACTTACGCAAATGAAACCCTCGAAGGCCTTCATACCGTATGCGTAAAGTACCTAATTGAATTAAGACGTCATAAACACCATGTTCACATTGAACGCAGAAGAGGTAAGTGAAAATTGGAATTCTGCTCTGGGAAAATCTTCTTTGCATTGTCAAGTTAACTGGAACCCATCAAATGCAAGGAATTAATCGTTGGGGGTTTTCTGATTGCAGCACAAAAATAATTTCTCTCTTTGTAAAATGCAAAAAGTTGATTTATTTGTTAGAATTAAATTGTCAGAAAAGTAGGTAAGACCATTGTATCACACTTGTAGGGAGAGGGTAAAAAACATTTGATAGTTCATTAGCAAAACGGTGCCTATATTAATAGCACACAAGTACCTAATTAAAAAATACATCCAAGTAATATGTAGTTTAAGCGTGGCACTTGATTAAACCTTCAACATTTTTTACCTAATAGAAAAAAACTGCGTATTTTTCAACAAACTTGAACGTTTATTAGCACTCAGCTAGATCGTGTTTCGATGTGATTTAAATGTATCGAATCCTGAGATGAGGGGCTCTTATCTCGGCCTTCTAATCTAAGATGCTGGAGGATCGGCCTCCTTCCACGTTATTACGGTTCGAGAGTCTCGCCTCCGCTACTTGCAACCACATCAAATTGTCACCCTACCTACAGGATAATTTCATCGATACAATCATTACTGCTTATTTAATTTTAAACCTTCTTATCAAACGATAAAATTCAGAATAAGACCGATGCTTTCCGATTTAACATGTTGTTAACTAGATATGGACATTATTGCTTAACTTACCTATATTTTATTTGTGGATAACACCAATAGTTTGTAGTAGTCTATTCGGTATATAAATTTGACATAAAAGAGTAATGAATAAAATCAACCATTGCACAGTTGGTAATTGTTTAATAACATTTAGTAATTCATTTGCATCTTTAAACAGATTAACTCTTCACTACAACTTGAGACTGGAAACTACCAACTTTATACATTTCTCTCTGTGCTCAAGACGTAACCACTATTAAGCCATTAATTTAAATGCTTGCAGTGCAAACGGAGACTTAAAAGCTTGTATGTTATGACAGATAAAGTTCAAATTCGTTTAGTTAGTAGCAAGTGGCGTTGATGGCCTAGTATTAGGGCAGGGCTGCGACCGCTGGCAAACAAATAAAGCTACTCATTTAATAAATCGCCACATTCAAACATCACAGGCTTTCCCCAACCTTTGTGCACCTCTCTCTCCATGAATAAACGAGAGCAATTTGATATGTTTGACTTAAATCTCACGGATTCAAGTTTTATGTCGGCTGAAATAAGATCCGCTTGGAAATAATGCTCTATGTAAGGTAAATGTTTAGAGATAATCGATCAATTTCACTCTTTCTACAAAGTAGCGTCGACGGGCTTCAGTAAGATTCTTTGCAAAGATTGTCTGTTGAAAAGTTAGATCAAAAACATGTAAGAACTTATAAAAGATGTGCCTTTTCTAGTTGAGTATTCAATTTATTTCAAATTCTTTTTCGGTTTCATACCTCTATACGTTTGCTGAAAGGTACCTCCCGTACCAACCTACTTATTGCCTAAACGCAATTTCTTTTTCAAACCCAGCATGAATTGACCCCGAATTGAATGGAAACGAAACTTAAAAATAATTGGTTTTATAAAAAACGAATAATTTGTAGTTATTAATTTTCCTTTTCGTTTGGCATTTGTGATAAAAACAAATAGTATAGGGACGTTAGCAAAACCATCAATAAGAAAGTTATTTTTTTACGTCAAAACCGATTGCGTTCCTAATAAAGATCAATAGCTGCTTGGGGCTACTGCTGCCTAACTGACCGTTACTTGAAATCTGCTCTATACGTTTTCCTTAGTCCCCATGTTGACTTATTACTACCCTTAGATTGTATTACGGAAAGATACCTACGTTTTGCTTTTAATTGTGAACATATTTTCTGGCCTGGTGTTACTTTGAACTAACAAACAGCCTAATTAAACGGCAAACGTTAGGTCTTTAAGATAAATCATAACTGTTAAATCATTAATCAATTTAATCCCGTGTAAGGATACCGTTGGCAACAAAACAACGCGTTAAGCAAAGTTACAGCATTCCTGAATCCCTTGAGAACGGGTAAGTAGAGAATAATGAGAGGGCCAACTTTGCCTGTTCGTGTAGGTTAGTCCTTGGAGACCCCGCGTGGATAACCCTGCCGAAATTATTTTAATACGTTACGTTTCCACATACCTAAAACTTTAAGTCCCTCTCGCAAAGATTGTGTGCGTGACAAACATTTTATTCTTTGTTCGCAACAGTTGAAATATCCGTGAGTTAATAGTTTTATACCTGCCTAAAAATATATTTAACTTTTATTTTTATATCAAAAAATTACTGAACTACGAATCAGTGGTCATCCTTCCTTGCTTAGTGTTGACGAAAATTCCCGTTGTCAGTGCCCATTTTGTGGAATACAACAAAATCATCAGCCAGAAGACGTCCACTAACAAAGGCAGAAGACAAACGTCTCCCTCAAGTTTTAATATTATATATTGTTCCAATCAGACCTAATATTTCGGCAAGAGGCCGCTTGCAACCAGTGGCTCTCTGAAGAACGTTCGTTCACCTTATGGGAGACCGACCATACCTACGCCTTCTGGCCCGTGGTCGTCAATCTAGAATCTTTCTTCCCTGCCTATTGTCTGTGTCATCCTGACCAATCCTATGATATATGTGGGACACCTGAGGGTTCTTCATTTCTGTTTCGATCATGTAGAGAAACTCCGAGCATAGCCTTTTGCACTCGTTCCGCGAAGTATTTGCGACTACGTCTTATTTTTCTTTATGGATTAAGAACTGAATATTTGTAAAATCTTCATAATCTATCTTAGAAAACTTCGACAGTTTAACACCTGGAAATTTTAAGATAAGGTTACGTGACATCACATTAATTTACAAATCGTCATTGAATCGAAACATCCAATCACTAAAGTTCCGCAACAAAAAAATAATAACGGTTCAGAGTAATATTGTCCCTAACCGTCCATCATAACATACTTTTGTAAATTCACTCATAAATTGTCGTGACTGAGCTACGGATCGGTCCAATATACCAAGTTTAATTTATGTTTCCGTCATAAATAATTTGTATGATGAAATTCTAACAGAATAATACAGACATAAATTAACAGCTGAAACCCTCCACTTTGATTGAATTATTCCGACAATATATTTTGGTAAATGAGAGGAAATTGTGTTTATTATCACATGCTTTTTATTCATATATAATTGCATTAAACTGATTGTAAATTTTTGTTGGTATTGCATTTTCAGCAACAACGAAATACGATATCAAAAAGAACTCAAACATATCATACAAAAGTCTACATCCAAAACATATATATACTTAATTTCACGGTTTCCGACAAGTAAATAGGCCAATGCGTTTTTACTGTCACTAGTGAGGTCAAAGCATCCATAGGCTATGATAATTGCAAACTCACAAGCGGGGATACTTGTTTCCACCTAAGTTACAAAAGGTATTCAATTATTTCAGCGCCTAAGCCAAGAGCAATGACGCAAAAAAATTCGTGTAGATTCCTATCTCATCTTCCGTTTTCCGCCGCTTCTTACAAATACGTATCCGCTTTTTCTCGAATCCCATCACACCCTCTTCATTTAAGTTTAACCAGCCTCGAAAATCCAAAGGGATTTGAAATCGAGGGCTTGTAAAAATTGGCGAAGTTTGAAAGATGAAAAAACTAATGAGAAGGAAACTTACTTACTAAAGCTTTTAAACGAACATAGTATAAGATGATTATACATTAAATTTCACTAATAAAAACACATAATTATACACTAAAGAATAAATGGTTCACGATCTTTCTTTTATTCGATTATTACAGTAACTTTAGAAAATATTGAATTCCATTAAATAATTAACAGAAATCAACGTATCACTATTAGTGAAATTTCTGTTCTCTATCTCTCTAATTTCACAATGAATTTATCATTAAACATAAATTGATTTGGCATAATTTTTACATAGATTTATTGTTTAATAAAAGAACCATAGCGTACTTACAATAGCAATTAGTTTTGTTTTAAAAACATCCTCTTTGTCCCTTAACTCTCAAACTGTTGCCAGTAATACAGGTTTACAGATTTCAACGTTAGTTCTAATAAATCTTAATACTTTGGAATAAGATCTAGAATCAGGGAACACATTCCTCGATGTACATCCTAGGTGATTATTAGCAGAACACGCGCTAAGCTTGTTCTAATGAGGGGTCAGCCACGGGCGTAGGTGCCTGATCTCCGTACCTACTTAGCATTCCTATACTACGAGTATATTAGCTACTATTTTCGTTTTAATTGAAATTAAGCAAAATATTTCATTTCGTTCAAAAAAATCGTGGGTTAAAGAATTAAGTGATCTCCTTTAGGGTCTTTGCACATTACACCGAATTAACTCCGACTCTATTCTACTCAACTCACAGTATGACATTGAAATGCGAGCTTTATGTTGCATTTTATATTTTTAATTTATAGTAATTAGCAATGGTTCGTATTTTGAAAAATCTTACTTAATTTAAAATAAATATGCAGTGTTTAGATAAAAAGTATTGTGCGAAGCTAAAATTTTGAAGTACATATACCTATCATATGTCTGAAACTGCTTTCTATTAAGAAAGAAAATATATTGGAGGTATTTACCTCCAATATTTTCTGATTGAGTTCGTTGCGAGTTCCAAGACGGCCGTTAGAGTGTCCGGGCGTAGCTTGTGCGTCATAGCACAGCTGCATTATTCGATCAAAGGACGCCACTGTTGATCCTTGTGAAAAGGAGTTACAGTGGTGGGTCACAGTGGATGATTATATGTAATGCAAATTGTAAAATCTAGTTGATAGCCTAATAAACAAATGAAATTAAATTAAATGATTAGACGTGTGAACATTAAAGTAAAACGTTGACGACGCATAGTCTACACGTTAACGTGTCGTCGTGTCACTTTATCAACGTAGGATCCTTGAGGATGGTTTGAATGTATAAATGTTTTGTTTAAATTGGTCGAAATATGACATTCATTGTTGAAGAAGTCGGAAAAAATCATAGCGTCTGAAAGCTTTTCTTAAAAAGCTACCTAAGTCATCTAAAATATATCAAAACACTTTAGGGTCAGATCGTTTCTTTTTTAAAGGTCTACAAAATCCGCAATGGCATATGCCTATCTGTATCTATAAATAAAAGATAGCTTACTGCAGCCACTATAAATTAAAAATAAGTATATAAGTATTTGCAAATGCTATTTCGAAGTATTCAATGCTAATATTTATCAAAATCAATACGTTACTTATCTTAAGCATCTCATACACATTATGAAGGGTTATGAATAATTAGGCATAATTTGGGCAAATCAAACTAGGTTTTATAATATATTCATAGTACGAATAGAATTGTGATTGCGACAATGCCTGTGTCGGCTTGTGACTAATGCATTATAGAAGAATAGACACATACTCGTATATACGTAATTCTTACTTGATGGCGTTGCTCATGGTGCTTCATATATTACTAACACATTATAACTCTTCATATCATACAATTTAAACGAATATTTTAGGAGCATAACGAGAAAATAAAATTGTTAAAAAGCGAGAAACAGATTTTTATCCCCCAATGTGACAAGCCTAGCCTCACATACATGTTGGAAAAAAGCGCGCTTTTTATTGGAAGATGTAAAAATTATTTCCAGCTTGAATTTTTGTTTTAAAAGTAGGTTAAATGAAGTAAGTAAGCGTGTACCGCCGCCTCCGCATAAGCCGCTGCCGCTGGGCAGGGGCATTGGCAGTACACTGTACTTTTTGTATACATTTAACGTCAAGCTCGAATTTTTTATAGTGTTGGCTGTAAAACTTTAATTTAGTAGCAATTTTTTTTTCTAGCTAGCGATGATTGGTACTTGATCCTATAATATGCTAAATTTCCCGCGCGAAGCTGGGGCGCGCCGCCTGTTTATTAATGAAATATTTCAATCTATTTTTAGGGGTCCTCAAAATAAGAGAAATCTTAAAACCGACTGCTTAAAATAATGGACTGAAAAAGATAAAAAAGTTTTACAATTTCAATACAAGTTATTGAAATGAAAATGATAGAATTTATACTGAACACGAGTTGACTTACATACGTTACATTAGTTAGCTATTTCTTTTATTTTGGTTACTAACAGTAGAAGATATCGTGGAAGTGCAAGAAAAAGCAAATAGGAAAACTAACGCCAGTTAATTTCTTTTCTTATCGCTCCTCAAAAATTCATTAATTGTGTTTTAAAGCGGAATTGTCTATTGTTAGTTACGCAGAAGACACTGCGTCGATATATGGCTAAACAGTTTTCCGACCACAAAATTAAGCTTTGCCCTCAACCTTGTTTATCTTTTTGTTTGAGCTTTCATAGTTTATGAACTGCAATATTGGGATATATAGAGTTAAATTTAACTCTGTAAGAAAGAAAACCTCAACTGAACGAGTTCGAGTGGCGCTCAGCCAATTTTTATAGTTTTAACGAAACAACAAAATGTAAAACAGATTAAATTGGGTCGATCACGATATATTTAAACATAAACCATTTTGAACAATTATAAATCACATGCACTGTTTGCTTCTTACATTTACGAGTATTTCCTATTTTCATTAAATAAAAAGGAATGTTAAACGACCGGACAAATTGTATGAATACACATGTATCAATTGATATTACTATGGAAATATGAGATTTATAAAGGTAGCCATGAGCCGCTCGGGATTTTCCATCAGCATACAAACTGTCCCCTACTCATATCATATCAACCCCCTTGGGGGATAAACTTTCAACAACCCTATCTTACTTTATACCTATGCTATATACGTATGCATGTGTATTAGTGAGTCAATGTTTCTACCAAGATTTCAATGGATTATTGTAGATGCCAGTAACCTAATGTGCGTGTAGTTTATACTTAAAGTTTTTTGTATGTTATTGTAAACAACCGATATATCGTAACGTATGTTTGTAATTAGCGATAATATCACTTTAGTCCTAATAAGTTTATATAAATAGCTAGAAGCCAACAATATCAGAAAAAAAACTTTTTTGACCCTGAGGCTTTATCTTAAAGATTTATTCATGCAATATCCATATTTTTTGTGAAGATAAGAGGGATAGAACAGAGTTGGGATTAGTGGTCAAAGGTCTAAGGGTCCAGGGATGGGCACAATCCAAATTACGCCCCGCTTTTATCAGGTTTTGACCTCCGATAACAGGATTCGCTTCAAAATAAATGCATAACAAACTTTACTATTAAATTAATTTAGAACAATGTGTTCAATATTGCAATCTTATTAAAGAGATATGTTTATGTAATTTAAGTTCATTTTATGATAGACTTAGCATATGTTTAGAATCTTACAAAGCTTTAAGTACCTATGTAAAAAGGTTTTATTTAGTTGTCCTGACTTTTAACTAAGTCAGACGACTACTAACAATAGATGGCAAAACATTTTCTTATAGACCAAAAAATCATTTATGACCCATGTTTTTTTGTATAGCTAGTTATATGGGTATACCTACTGTAGTTATTTGTTAAAATATATTTACAGAAAAAAAGGATGGATGATGTCGACCTGATAGCTTTATTGGTTATACGTAGTAACTCAGCGAAGCTGAATGTCCCGCCCTCGAGCAGATATGATGAACACAAGTGTTTGCTATAAGATCTAGTATATTTTCTTTATATTTGAGCATTTTAATCGTTCCATAGTTCCCAGAACACAAGCCTTATCTGCATAATTGGCGACTAAGATAATTTGTGTGAAGTATCCCAAACTTTAACAATTATTTTCTGTTATATTGTAGTTCAGATGTGAATTATCCACGTTTCTATTTGTTGAGTAAATCGTAAATACCGCAAGCGGCGTTGTTCGTGTATCCGTCCTAAGTATTCCAAAGTACGCGAGGCGCAGCGGCAACCGACCGAAAATTTCAAAAAGTTTGGTGAAAACATCTCCAACTAACCCATAAACCAACCGGCTTCACCAGAGCGCACCTTATTCAAATGTTTAGAACCACTGGACTATATTTTCGACTATTCCTAAATTCAAGTTGTAAATAGTTATTGTTTAGCTTGTAGTTACATAGTTATGTCTTACAAAGAATATCAACTGTTTTATATAAAGTTGTAGAGTAATAATAATTTTTGATTTAGATTGTTTAAGAATAGGTAAATTTTCCTGACGGTAACAAGATTTTCTAACATTCCGTTCTTGATATAGTTGACCACGTACGAGTAGGAATTCGGCCCATGATTTATTCAAATCTCAGTGCGAAACTGACCCTAGTAGGTACAATCAGTAACTGAAGGCAAACCAGTATTTGTTTTAACTATTTTTAGAAAAACTAAAAAGTTTATTATTCCACCTTCCTTAATTAACTTTTAGTCTACACTAGTAATTTTTGTATGTTAACTTGTAGATTATGCATATACAACAATCAAAGACTTTTCAAGCTATACAATTCAATGTTACAAAAACATTAGAAGTTCCTACGACTAAGAGATTTATTCCATTCTAATACCAAAATCTAATACCTCTTAGTATCCATTTCATTTAAATTGTAAATTTAACAAAATAAATTTCTATGTTTACTTCTCCGCTGTGACGATAATACTATTTATGAGAATTGCATTTAGAAATCATTTTCGGGTTTTTCATTCTTCATCAATCATTTCAAATATAATGTAAAAGGCCGATTTTTTATGTAAACTAAGGTTTAAAAACTGTAACATACTCAATAATAATCATACCATGTTTTATAATATTAAACGTATTTTGTTTTATTTAAAAATGGGTGAACAAGAACTTGAGAATTGACTCGAAAAGTATAAAAATTTGATTGTTGAAGTTTAATCCATGAACTGTGAGGATTGAGGATACTTAAGATAATAGCTATGTATTTTCCTATGAAGTATTTTTGTTTTTCACCTTCACTTAGGTAAATGCTACTTTAGATAATGTTTGCTTGAGCAAACACCATTAACTCCGTCTAGAAACTTACTTGGACTTTTATTTAATTACAGCCTTTTCCTCGAAAGCAATGTTTAAACAGCTAAGTAAATAACTTAAGTATCAGTTTCTTAACTAACTTAAGAAGGGAGAAAATGTAATATTATAAAAAACCTTTGAAAAATTGTCATCGAATTCTTAAATAATTCCGTTGCGATACTTTCCTGAAATCATAACTTACAAAATTCAATCATTTTTAAGCCGAGGGCATTTGCATAAAATTCATTTGGCGACGTTATCTCAATTTTGTTCTCACCTTGTTTCTTGTTTCCAAGTTCACGTCAGATTTCTTTCTAAATATGCAAAACTTTATACAATCTTAACGGACATCATCTTGTTGTGAATAGTATTTTTTTAACAAACCAAAATGAAAATTATAGCCAATCTTATAACTTAATTTTGCCCCGCAGCTTCGTCTGTGTAATAGTAGGTACCTACCAACTCTATTAGATAAATTTCAAACTCAGTAAACTTATCTCATGAAAATCCTTTAAGTTCCAAAAATACTGTAATATTCAAGGATAGTAAATATTTTTTTAGCTACAGATAATACTTTATAAATTAATTATTTATGGTAGGTTACGGTTAAGTTTCAGTAATGTGCCTTTGGTTACAGCACCTGTCTGCTTAGTTTGTATGTACTTCGGAGGAGTTCGTTAGGAGTGTATGTTGTGTATGGATGTAGTAAGTTTCAGCATACCACAATAATACCGGTAAATTGATTGAACCTACATTGACAAGATTTTGTAAACTAAATGAATCTGGTTCATGCAACAAATACACATACTCGTATTGTAATACTACTATATGGTATTTAAAAGGCGACTCGCTTCGAAAACTTAAAACTTTCTTTAAAGTCTAAGAAGGTAGCTCATCATTGTTTGGCTGCGGAGACAAGAAAGTAGGAACTATCTGTAGTGGCAGGTTCCTTTGTGCGTTGTACAAAAAGCACTGAGCATTCTTGCACTACATTACTCGTAATAACTTCCTGAGCCCGCGATGACATAATGGAACGTTACAGTCATATCATCTCACGAAGTCATTTTAACTGTGGTTGTGATTAGCCATGTAGGTACATGTATACTATTCTAGTGTGCGATACCTCTTTACTTGGTGAACTGGTTCCGCACACTCAAACAATGTGCACATACACGGCTGACAAAACTACACATCCTTAAGCAAACGGACTTCGTGAGATGGAATAGCTATACCGCGATCTCACCGCGCCCTCCCCTGCCCTCTGTACCCTCCGGCCCTCCTTCCTACCAATCTACCCCGCCACTATCCTCTACTACCTGCCATGTCTGCCTCTTTGCTCCCAGGGTACTCTTTATCTTCTGTCTTCAATGACTACTCATAACAGAAAACTCATTACACTTAGTTTTTATATGTAAATACATACTATTATGCGCCCTTTAATGTTTAATTATAAAACTAATTAAGTCCAATGGTAACAAGATATACCAAAACAAAACTATATTTATATAACTATTCTTCATTTCTAAATATTCCTATAGTTAGATTTCCTATGAATTAACTAACGAAGAATCGATTTCATTTTTGTCATCAGATTAACTTTTGTACGTACTCGTACATCTTGCTCTATATTTATTGGTAGAATAATTCTATCCCTCTTAACGTTTCCTTCGTTATACATTTTCCATTAAAATAATTTAGTATCCTTCATATCAGTAAATCTACCACTCCTAACATTATAAACGCCAACCATAATGTAATTGGTTTCATATATATTATTTATGAACTATGTCTCCTAGAAAATGTAAGCACAGAGACGAAAACGGGTTTGAGCATAATTTTCTAACGATTCTTTAAAAACTCTAAAAAATAAGGAACTAAGTATAAATAAGTAACTCTATTATAAAATGTTAGAGAAACTAAAAGTTCCATAAAGTCACGTTCTCATAACCCGGTTTTTTAATTGGAATTGATAAGTGTCAAGACATTCTTTGATAATAATTCGAATATGCACTTCACATTCCGACAGATATATATTAGATTTATAAAATAGGTACTACACATAAACATGTTAATATAGATTGGTCAGTTTTTCTTTTAGTTAATTTTATTTGGTAGTATTAATTTTCTCTCGCCATACGTGTCAAAAGTTTCTCGTTTCTCATTCCTACCTTATTCGTTTATTGTGCCCCGAAAAAGATAATAACTTTAGAATTTAATTGTTGTTACCTGTGGCACCTACACCCCAAGTATTTACGTTGTAAATCAGTATAACATAAACTATCAAAGATTGTTTTATAATGTAGATAATAAATAATATTTATTAATAAAATTAAAACTTATTCAAAAAAGATAAACAAATTCTTGTAAATTCCTACGAAAAAAAGAAACAAAAAAAATTTGGTTGCAAAGCATTCAATCAGGACATCAATTACCAGTCTGGTTATTCTTGGTGCTTCGCTATTTCCTCGTTTATCCAATTCTCAATTTGTTATAAGAGTGACACGTCGGTGGTGAGGGCCCAGGACCGAGTCTTTGGTGATTTTTCTGTGTCAGATGCCTTTGTTCCGCTTCGATGCGACACTTGAAAGCCATTTCTACTTGCTACACCGTATTTTATCTCGGCTCGCTTTCATCAACACAATATACACAGTGCAAAATCTTTTAATAACAAAAAATTAAACAAATGTGTTAATCAATCTCATCTTCAATGACCATGAATCATTAAGTCCTAAGATCATTCCGAAAATAGCTGCAACTATGTAACAAACATTTCATGTACTTATGTAACAAAGAATTGAAATAATATGAAACCCACAACCATTTAAGAAGACCGCCACGATTAATCAAGAGAAACATATCTATTGATTTTCTTGATTATAAATGTTCTTCAGATTTTATCCAAACGTTTTCTCGCAATGTCAATCTGTCATTTCAATTACTTCTATTATCGTTTGAATTGAGATAATCTGATTCAAACTTATATCCGCGATCTTAATTGAAATAGAACATTGATATCTAAGTCTTAATAATAAAATCAGTTATTTATTTACGTGAAAGATTTCTTTCCTACTCGATTTAAAAAATCTCGTAGAACACATTTTTGTTTTATACCATAAAATATACTTGTTCCAGCAAACTAGCTTAAATTTAAATTTCTTTTTTGGAAATAATTTCAATGATATTCTAATCAAAGTAATTTAATTTTAGCTTCGGTCTTAACTTTCAAAAATTCCCAGATTACAAATACATTGCAAATGCCTAATATTTGTATTTGCAATCAATGAACTCAGATATCATCTGGTCAGAACTGCAAAACAGCCTGAACATAAGACATGATAATACAAGTAGGTATGTAAATTCCACCGCAAATATAGGTATTGACATACGAAACTATACAAATAAAAACAAACCGCACAGGGCAATAAATAATTTCAAGTATTTTACTTGTACAATGAACTCTTCTTTCCGTGCCAAATATCAACGGGAAGTTTCCCATTGGTTTTGACGATCACTGAATGCCAAACTTTTAGTATGAATACGCCTTCAAAGATGATTGTGTAATAAGATAGAAAACTGTGTACATCATGTTCTCTTGATGTCCTTACGGACAACTTTACATTTATGAATATTATTCACGATAAACTCATAATAGCCTTTTACTGTTTGATGGTTTTACTGTTCTTAAATAATAAATTCAAAATTCTTAATAACATATTTGTAACGTAACTTTCTTACGCAAACATAAAAAAATAAAAATGAATGACGATGTTATTAAAACTACCCCTATCATAAGCCCATTCTTTAAAGATGACAGATTCATTCGATCATGAAGTATGAACAGAAGTTTGAAGTAAATATGAATTGAAATAAGAAAGAAAAGTTACATCCTTGGGAAAGACATTCTGCGCAACTTTCTTCTCAAGTTACACCCTTCAAACGTGCTATATATTTTAACATATTTGCATGTTTTGAGTACCTGCCTTGCTGACACAGAAACATCTTTATTAAACAACGGGAAATTTTGTTAAGGACTTATGGAATTATATTAGGTTTATCAAGTTTTCTTTTCACTTTATATAAAGCCAATTTTAGGCGATGGCGTTTCTTTTACTTGTTTAATAAATTCTTTAAATAATGTTAGCTCTTTTGTATTAAAGGCATGGATTTTAATTCGACTGTTTTCTCATTACATTTTTTTTCTTATTATATGATTCAGTTAGACCAGACTTCTTAGTTACCATTTAGAAGTAAATAACAGTGTAAATGAGTTATTGAAGAAAAAAAGCCTCGTTGTCAGTATACAGTATATTTTACACCCCAAGCAGTCAATATAAATTATTTTTAAATACGATATTTTATTGTGAGTATTTTTTTTGGATACATACCACCTTTTAATTCTTTATTTTATCTGAACGTATTCTAAGGAGACATAAAAAGCGAAATGTTTTTTTACTGCGCCAAGCAAACACGACAAAAAAGGCACTTAAAAGAGCAAAAGATGAATCGTTCAATTGGTTGGATTTATTGTAACGGACAAAAATGGCAATTAGAATGAGAATGGTGCAAAGATTCTCAGAACAGCAAAGATAATTGTTTTTAGTCGAGCCGGGGAGCGGGTGGCGAAAAATCGTAGCGGTATCCGGAGGGCGCCTGCGGAAATTGACAACGACAGCCGAAACTATATCTGGATCGGAAAAAAGTGATGCCAAACAATTTGAGACCATCCACCCTAATGTCCAGCTCCTAGGGAAAAAGCCATCGCCATCTTCCAATAGGCAGTGAAGCTTCGTCAATCGCTGTCTGACAGTTATCGTTTGGAGTAATACCTCAAATATTGGGGTGGCTCAGAACTACGTTACTATCTTGAGTAGGTAGGCATTATAACTCTCTAAAGAATTACTTTGATATTTTAATTGATAAATTTATTTCGACAGTAATATTTAGTAGAATATGTACTTGGAATAAAAATGTATGGTAATTAAAGCAGTCAACTAAATTTTAATTTTGGTCGTCATCATCGGTAAAAATATTTAGAAATTACAGACAGACAGGTACATTATTTTCAAACTTCTATTTAAACCTATAATCTATAAATATTAATAAAAAAATCTTTGAAATAAAATTTTCACTTTAACAAATAAAAAGTTCTTACGACCTAAAAGCAAGTATTGATGTTTCTACTTAGATCTAATCTTTTTTCAAAATGTTTTCCAAATAAAAAAGAAATTATTAGAAAATTATCCTTGAAATTATCAAAAAATAAGTTAACTTTAATATCGCTGTGTTTCGGTTCAAAGGATTGGAGAGCCAGTGAAATTACAGGCACGAGAGGTATAAAATCTTTAACTCAACATGAACAACTCTTGGCGGTCCAGATATCAAAGGCATCGTCCTGTCAATAAGCAGCAATATCACTTTTCATCAAGTGAGCCATCTGCTTTTTTGCCCGTGATTGCCCTCTTGTAGATTTTGTTTATTTCCCCTCAGGAACCCTAACATGTTTTCGGGATAAAAAGTATCCTATTTGTGGATCAAGGTAATAAACTAGGTATCTGTATGCCAAATTTCATTCAAATCCCTTGAACGGTTTTTGTGTGATTGAGTAATAAACTTTCACAGTTATAATATTATTGTACTCGTACATAATGCGTTGTTGTACCTAATTCTGACTAGCTTCTAACAAGCTTCTCTGTTAAAAGAATAAAAAAAGTAACACCCATTACCAAGTAATAGGGTAATGTCCATTTTCATTTAGGTCCAACGAAAATCCCTCAGGAATTGAAAAAAAGCTTTTTCGTGATTTTTGTTAGGAGTTGTTCATGCGAGTTAAGGAAGCCAGTACTACTCTTGGCTCACAGCAAAAAAAAGTTAACGTATAAAGCTGTCTCTTTCTATGTTGAGTTTTAAAATATTTGTGAAAAAGAAAGTGATTGGTTTCGGATGGGTATCGGAGTAGAATTTTACAGGATAGTATAGGGCTGGGCTCAGCACGTCCCGTTGGGACTGACTAATGATTGACTGCAGACTGCCGCCACCCGGGGCCCTCGCTAATCATAACGATTCAGCCTTAAAACTCAAAATTACATTATTTAAAGCACCGAACAACGCTTTTAAAACTAATTGCTACACTGGAATTGAATTGAAACGTCCCAACAAGGTGGCCGTGGTCTCGGCAACCTTTTTATTTTTATTGAATTTGTAATTTCATTATCGTTTCATTCACAGGCAAATTAAATGCAATCTACTGCGATAACAAGATCTGAATGAATAACTACAAAATATTTTTCACACTTTCAATTTTGGTGATGAAGTTTTCAGACATGAATAATAATATAATTTAAAGTTAAAACGAGCAGAAAAGCTTTGAAAGTGCTCCGGGAAAAATTGCGGGCGCTTTATCTTTGGTAGGATGGGTATATACAGAGAGGGGAAGTAATTCAAATGATCTGTGGCCCGGTTTCATTTTAGGTGAGTCTTATTGTTCCGCAATGCATCACGAGTATATGTTAATGTGTCTACCTTGACACCAACAGACCTAAAGATGAACTTTTAGGTATAATTTGTGGTTGACTTGTCATTGAAGTTTTGTCGAAACTAAAATACTTTGCCCACATTACTCTATAAAGTTAGTCACGCCACACTAAAGCCACCAAATATATTTCCGTGAAAATGTGATGTCAGGCTACTGTTGTTTGTGAAACTTAATAATACCTATCCACGTCTCAGTGTGTATATCTGCAACAGATTTACAAGATTATATAGTGATTTCCCGATATATCTTATGGATGATTTTGTAACGTAAATTATTTTTTACCGTTTATTGTCGTTGGCATTTTTAACAAATATATCTGCTGGTTAAAAGCAAATCATATTTTGTCACATTACCTAATATTAAAATTTAAGGAAAACGCAAAGAGAAATTGAAACAAAATAAAACAATGTAGATTGAACAAGATTGAATCCATGTTTAATGTATTATTTCCTCGTTGTTTAAAACAACA
Source organism: Choreutis nemorana (assembly GCA_949316135.1). Classification (NCBI taxonomy): domain Eukaryota; kingdom Metazoa; phylum Arthropoda; class Insecta; order Lepidoptera; family Choreutidae; genus Choreutis; species Choreutis nemorana. The sequence goes on from OX438600.1 coordinate 5,116,520, forward strand.
TTCGTTTCTGAAAACCCTTACAAACGACATTGAGTATGATTTATATTCCTTTGTATTTACAGGCCATTTTGTTTTGAGCCCATACACGTAAATCTAAAATAATATTTATTGGCAGTGGCAGTACACAGCAATATTGCCACACCTATTTTCGATTGACAATATCGATAGTGGAATCCTAGATGTAGAGTTTGGGTTTAAACTTTGTTCATGCAATAAACTAGATAACTCGTGAAGATAACTCGATTTACGACCCGCTCGTGTCACCCTTTAGAACATTCTTACTTTAGAGAGTTCACCGAAACCAGTGAAATTAAAGAATTATTACCCTATTTTATATCGTTATATAATATGTTATTTTTGGATGTTAGAATCTGCAGAATCTGTTGTGTTATTTGCAAGACGCATTGTTTCGCTTACCGGTCTTGTATGATGTATTCTTATATATGTAGCTTATAGCTATATATCATATCGTTGCTTAGTGCCTGCGATACAAGATCATATCTTAGTACAGGGCTGAGTCAATGTGTTTGTCGTGGTGTATTATTATTATCATTATACACGAATAAAATGTGTGTTCTGATTTTTTATTCAGACTAAATTGGTGATGATGTAATAGCGATAAGTATTGGTACTTGCTGAATAAAGTTATTCACAAAAAATTTCGTTCTATAAGCGGAAAGATGAAATTTCAGATGCAATCGTCTAATCGGTAAAGCCTTTTACTTTATGCTCAAACTTCACAAACATTTATATGGGGTTTAAGTAATTTTATTAACCAATCAGAGAATTTATAAAACGGGATTTTAAAGCAATTCAAATGAAACCATCAATAAATGTCTCATATAAAGTCTTACCTTTTTTACTTCGTTGTTTGATATTTGCTTACTGTAGGTACTTGTAGTTGTACCTATTTAATTAATTGTAATGATGATTTAAAGCTTTCACATTTTATATTTCATTTGCGTGAATAAACAGAATCTGACGTTAGTTTCATTTTATAAACTAAAGCATATGGTCTCATATATGTGTATTACTTGAAAATAAATTTTGTTCGGCAAATTAAAATTCAATCAATTTACTTAAACAAACTTTTTTCACAACACATACAACTTATGGGCAAACAAGCAAACGGTTTATCTGATGGAAATTAATACCGCCGCCTATTGACCCGATCATGCCACTGATGTCGTGTCTTAATGTCTACATACGTCTCGTGACGGTAATTACACTAGCTCTCCAATCCTTCGAACCGAAACACAGCGAACTGCTTCACGGCAGTAATAGACAGGTGGGTGGTTCCAATCCAGACGATCTTGCACGTAGATCAACTATCTTTTGCCAATCGAACTTGACTATATGTTTTCTATTTATCCAAGTTGGTATATTAATGTACAGATGTAAAGCAAGAGGACAGTGTATTTTTTTTTCAGGCTTAAACCACATGAGTATACATTTATGAATAATAGCACGTATTTCTAATCTCTTTGTAGTTTTTGTCTTTAATGGTGAGCTTAAATCAACTCAAAGCTTTTATTCCAACGCAGAAGGGGCTAGCGGATAAAAGATTTTTCTGTACTTAACTGTCTAGTACGAAAAGCAAAAAATCCGGATAGATTAGTGGAGGTAGAGTTAGCATTAAAATATATTTTGCGTTAAAAATACTTTATCATCCAGAAAAAAATGTTGCGAAAGAAAACAAGCAATTTACTTTATAAAACGTTATTCATTCTAGTTAAGTAGTGCTATTCCCAATCTCTATTCAAGCATGTCCCATTTGAAAATCCCATCGGCAATTCGTGCCCTAAATTAAGGGTATTGGGAAAAACTGATGTTCATCAATTGGATACCCGGAGCTGAAAGAGAGCCACATGTTTTATTTATTTTCGTTAAGCTTTATCCCTCTTCCTTGTAAACTGACATATACCACGTTCACCCTGACACTCTGATAATGCAAGCTTTATTCGGATTACATTTGATAGGTACGTGCAAAAGGGATGCTGTTTTATACGACACGAGTGGAAAACAAGCTTGCGACTAACTCGATGGTAAGCAGTTACCGCAGGTCATGAACGCTTGCAACCTAAGAGGCGTTAGGAGCGCGTTGCCGACCATAAATCTATAGTCACGGCGTTCTATCAAACAAGGCAGTTTGACACAATTGATTGTCTAAAAATACTATTTTATATGTTTCTTTTTATTACAACTTTATCATTAGTAAATTAAACTCATATTACTTACATGTTCCACATCATTTATCTATATAATTGTCTTACTTATCTTAAAATCTTTTTAATTCTATCAGATAAAGCTGTTTCTCTTAGTGAAACTAATAAATTTTTTGGCGGGACTATACACAGTTAAACCACAATAAATATCATTTTGAAATCGATGTCATACATAAGTTAAGATAACACGTATATATTCAATAAGTGATTCACTTTGTCAGTTTAAAAATATTGCACCACCCTTTTGATGGAGCCTCAGCCACCATTTTGATTTTAAGGTGCAACACATTATCGCTTCGTTATTTTTCATTTTAGAACAAAAATGGTAAGGGCCAAACTTACTTACGCAATTCTCTATTCTATTTTATTTCTTTTTTTTTTTAATTAAAGTAAACAGCAAAAAACGGCTACCGTTTTTTCGACACAATTGGTTTTTTTAATTTTAGGGGTGCCATATCCGTTTTTCTTTCCCATTTAATCTCTATGTAGGGTCTAAGGGTGGTGCAATCATTTTTCTACCTAGAAATTATTTCAACTAAATTTCCCGTACTAACTATGATGTCATAGCAACACAAAAGATTTTATTACATAACATACATAAGGTAGTAGGTACCTGAATTTCTTCAGTCGAACCATAAACCTATGTCAATGTTTGATTTGGTTATTCCATGCATTGTCCACAAATTCTCTTTTAAAAGTACAAACAATTCATTTTTTCATTTGATAAATAACTGACATATTCATTTCACAAATAAACAAAACATAAGTCAATAGGTACGTATGACAAAACACAACTCGGGATTCAAATTTAAATTCTGATAAATGTTTAATTTACCTCTACCATAAAATACGACAATTGATTGACAATTCGTACCGTTGTTTAAAATTCGGCGAAAAACAAGGCCAAATAAAGACACATACTCATAATTCATTTATTCTGAATAATTGTTGTTTCAGTTGAGGTACGACTTTCAATTGTGGGCTTCGTATAAAGCTTTTTAAATAAAAAGAGTTCGCTAGTGTGAGTGAAGAACTCTAAATTTCACAAGGGGCTGGGATATTCTTTTGTGGGTTGACAGTTTATTACGAGAACAAAGGATGGGGCTTTTTGAAGTGAACCATTTTAGATTTTATTAGCCTGATTACACATTACCCGACAACTTTATTATGTCTATGATCTGTACTATTGTGAAACTCAGGAGTGTAATTAACGTCTCCACCTTCCCATCCAAGTACTTGTTTCATAAAAGATTGAATACCCTATGAATAGAATCCATCATTCCTAAGACTTAATCTTGCTTTTGTTGCAGGACGTTTGTTTTCCTCAAACGATTTTGTAATTTGAAAAAAAGATTTAAAAGAGATTTGTTAATAGAACTCTTAAATTAATCAAGCTCTCAGCGTTTGCTGACCATGACAAGAAACTTATACAACGCTGTGAGGGTGCAGGGTGTGTAGGGTTGTAATTTAGTGTACTAAAGACTGAACTCGATGTTTGTTTTATTTTTACGCAATGTAAATAGTTTCTACCTTTAAATAGACTGACTTTAACTTATACTGTTTTCATTAGTATATATAATTATGTACTAATGGGACTAACAATTCATCGAGCCAGGTCCAACTTTGAGAAAAGGGTCGCTCGTTTAAGACAGTTCGGTTGGGCAGCATTCAGGAAATTACGAGGTATCTACGGCTCTATAATTACTCAGTGCTCCAAGTCAAAAGTCTACCACTGCTATGTTAAATGTCTATACAATAAAGCAAACACGTAATTCACTACATATTTCACAAGATGGTTCGAAGTAACAAGCAATGTTAAGGCTTGGTGTTTTTCTACGTGATCTGAACATAGATGAGGAAATAAACGGGATAACCAATGATGCTAACAAGAGACATTCTTAAGAGGTACTCTTAAAATCAGATTCTTTTATAGATCACTGTTTACAATAACAAAAAATAAGTTTAAAGGCTAAAACCCGACTACTGAAAACCGCGCTCCAAAATGTAAGAAACAAGAAAATATTCTCATCTGAAATTGTGAAGTTAAGTATTCAATTCAGCCGTGTATATTTTTGAAACATTCATGCATACATATACATATATATAAAGACATACCAGTCAAAATCATAACCCTCCATTTCACTTCATCATAGTTGGGTAAAAAAGTTACAGTAAAAAAGGTACAGGAGTACAGGAGTACAGGAGTGGTGTGTGTAGTTCAGAAACTAATGTTTTGGAAAATTTAAATTTTTTGTACTCACCGCTACGAAACGGAATATCATAAGATAAATAGATCCCCATAAAATCGCTTGATAAGATATGAATGAACTTTTAAAAATTAAATCAAACAAAGCATGATGGGACCATATTAGCACCATTGGCCGACTGCTACGCTAGAGGTTCCCGAGTTTGAATCCCGGCGGGGGCGAGACTTAGCGTTATTTGCAAGACGCACTGTTTCGCTTACCGGTCTTGGATGTTGTATTCTTATTTTTGTAGTATATATATACCATAACGTTGCTTAATGCCTGCGATACAAGATTATATCTTAATGCAGGACTGAGTCGACTTGTGTGTCGTGAATTATTATTTATATTATTATTAATCACACCCAATAGTTACTTGTTGAGTGATTGCTTGATTAAAACTAAAAATGATCTTATAGAGGTACCAACATAGCTTCGATGACTCTCTTTTAGACTACACATTAACTTTAAGAACCTATTACGGTCCTTAGTTATGAACAAATATCTAATATGAAGTTTATGTATCAATATACGCCTCTATAAACATGAAATGACTTTAATACTTGGGACGAAGGACGGGTTTGTCCAATTTAGAATGTTGTTCGTTAATTATTTGGTAAATATATCCCGGACGACGTACACAACCAAAAGGCCGGGTAAACCTTAATTGCTTATCACTTTAGACCCTACATAACTAATTATACCGACGTATATTATGGAACTGACCAGAATTATGAATTTTGAATCATTGGAGCGGCTCAATGTTAAATTTAGGTATACTTTCGGAATAGAAGCAGAAATAAGGTTAACCCTCATTTAGACAATGATGCTTTCGTTAAAATAAGGACAATTCATCATTATTAAAGTCATAGTATGTAATTAACTACTACTATTTTATCTTAATAATGGCTTCGTCGCAATTTAAGATGTTTTGTTTTGCCCTAGTCCTACTCTTTGAATATGTGGATTTCAAACAGAAAAAACTGAATGGAAACCACTCAAAGTTATATGTTTGGTGGCTGAATATTTGGACTCAGAACGCCTTAAAAAGGTACAATATTGAAGAATACATTCGTATTACACTAAATAATTTTACAAAACCAAAAATAACATCAACGAAACATAAATTTAATAATTTCTAAGTAAATAAAGGAGGAACTGGCTGCTTTTACTCATAGTATATGAGCCATTAATTGAACTAGTGCACGATGTCACAAGAACTTGTGGCGGCAATCGTAAACAGTAACAGTGGAGGTAACGCGCAAATTTCCCTTATTAATGACCCATTTACGTAGCAACAAATGTTGCTAACGTGTTGGATGGGTTGTTAGACTTACTGCTAAACAAATATCTGCATTTACATTATGTACAGTATGCATTTATAGAGAGTCTGACTTTAGCTCTAGGTTATCCACGGAATATTACATTTCTTTTGTTATTTTTCAATAATACACGAATAAAGAACGTATTCCTAACTGTTTTCTTAAGGAAATTATATAAACTGAACTCAACAATAAATTAAAGGAGGCTTTTAGAAACGTGGGAATAACTGTGTACCTACTCTGCAGACTTAAATTATTTTAACCAGGTCCCAGTAGTATTCTTAAATTATTTTGACCAGGCCCCAGTAGAATTAAAGACTCTAGGTTATACGAGGGCGGGTCAATAAGTCCGTGACTTTTGAAATAAAACACAGATTTCTTGATAAATAAATCATTTTATTTTTCAACGTAGTCTCCCTTGAGCTCTATACACTTTGTCCAACGCTTCTCAATTTTTTTATCCCTTCCAAAAAATATGTTTGTCGAGGTCCTCAAAATAGGCCTTTGTCTGCGAGATGACTTCATCATTGGAGTCAAATCTTTTTCCACCAAGCCATTTCTTCAGGTTTGGGAACACTCGGAGCCAAATCTGGAGAATAGGGCGGATGAGGGAGCAATTCATAGACCAATTCATGGATTTTTGCCATGGCAACTACACATGTGTGCACCCTTGCATTGTCTTGGTGGAAAAGAACCTTTTTCTTGGCCAAATGAGGTCGGTTTTTTTTTCAAATGGTAATTGAAGCGGTCCAATAAGTTGGCATAATATTCCCCATTGATTGTTCTTCCCTTTTGAAGGTAGTCAATGTGGATTACACGATTGCCTTTGTGTTCGACTGTGAGCAAACGCGGCACCCATCTTGCGGAAAGCTTTCTCATGCCCAAGTGATCATTCAAAATTGAAACTACTGAGCCATGAGAGATCCCTACGGCTTCCACAATCTCTTGCACTTTCAATCTTCGGTCGGCCAACACCATATCGTGAATTATTTCGATTGTTTCGGGGGTAGAGACCTCAACTGGGCGTCCAGGACGTTCGGCATCTTCAGTGCTTGTACGGCCACAACGAAATTCAGTAAACCACTTTTTTACCATTGAAATCGATGGTGCAGAGTCACCATAGTATTTATCAAGCTTAGCCTTGGTCTCGGTAATGGTTTTTTTCGCAAAAAATAATGCTTAATAAGCACACGAAATTCACTTTTTTCAATTTTTTCCTCAAATTACTGGGTAGTCTGATAAAGATGGCTGTCAAACATAAACTTACTGACGCAGCAAGTTCAAATTTTGATAGGAGTCAACTGACAGATGCCTGTTGACAGGAGTAGTGTTGCTTTTTCAGTAAAGAGGTCATAAATTTAAAAAGTCACGGACTTATTGACCCGCCCTCGTAATTACGACGCACCGATGCTCGATAACGTAGAAATCTTGATGCACCTTCGTCCTCAATATCTTTGTTAAATATTATAAGTCGGCTAATATAATATTGAAATAATTAAGTGACATAAATATTTCATTTTTAACCAAAGCAAAAATGTGCACGAATGTAAACAAATATGTTATGGTGATAATAAAAACTAATTAATTTAATGATTCAGTTGGAACTTGGAAAATATACACTGATTGTTATTTATTTGATTAACAGCTAATAGGAACGTCAGTGTATGATATAAACACATGAATAAAAATATAAACGTATGAGCGTTTCATGGTATCGTGAAAATACTGCCTGCAAAATTTGTAAATATCTTCTTGACATTCACCTTCCCTATTGTTTTATATTATTGTTTATTTACAGTTTTAACATCCATAGGCTACTTTTATTACCAAATCAAAACTAATCATGCAATAAAAGCAAATTTTTGTTTTTAAAAGTGTTTCGCAATTAGCCGCGCGTAGACCACAGGCTAATGAATAAAATCTGAATGGCTGTCATAAAAACAGGCGCGTAAATTAGAGCGTTAATAGAGAGCCGTGGAAGTCATAACAACACAATAACAATGTAACCAGCCAGCTAGTAACTAACGAGTGCTGTCATTCTCACACAGCCAGCGAGCGGCCGCTGTGTGGCCCAACAGAGAATTAATGACTACCGCCGACCTCCGAAAGGTGGGCTCCACTTGCGGTCATCTAATAACTACAAGTATACCATAGCATCTTATAAACAAAAATCATTTAGCTTTCTCTGCTTCGCCATATTCCAAAAAGTATACAAGACCATTGTACCTACCTACACTTTTTGTTTTAATACATACACCACGCCGTGACCTTATATCACCTTATTGTAGGGGTTGTTTTCATACCAATTTATTTTATACATGAACAATATATATTAGAAAAACTTATAGTAAGAGATCATAAGTACAATGTAGTATCACTTCGAAGGCAGACAATCGGATGAAAAGCTACACACATTAGTTATTTTTAGCACTGTTTATCAACTAGATCATACATTTTTGCAAACAAGGATACAATAATACATAATTACAATACAAAAAATCCAGTTTTTTATGCTTGCGAATCTTTTCTCCTTAAGTACTTGGTTTCTTTAACAAACTAAGTAAATCTTTTAAATCTGAAATGTAACTTTAATCATTCAAGATTCTAAAAGCATTGATTAAAACGTAATCACGCTAACATTTGCTTCATCCAACATTAACATAGTTCGTTTCCACTTACGAAGCTCATTCAGTATAATTGTTCTGCGCGAACTGTTCAAAGTGGAACGAAGCAAGTATACTCCGTTGACCCGACAAATGCTTCCATAACCTCGTGCGTTACAATCCTAAAGGCGTCTAGAAACACTTTATCTTCGGACTCTAATATTTTCTCTAACATTCAGCGTTCGAGGCTTTCAAGGAATTCGCACTAAGTTCAATCATTATGTGGAATGCCTTCTACCATTCAAGGCTATCCTTTTTTGACTTTGACAAGTTCGTAAGTATATTATTTTATGTACATTTGCTTTCGGTTCTCATTTTTCATCCTGCAATCATCTACAAATGAAATGATATTGTTCTATTGAAATAGTTTCCAATTTTTAAATGATTTACTTCATTCTAATTCACTTGGAATTCGTTTCTAACAAAAAATACTGGCGCCGCGATTTTCGACCCTAAAAGTTCCAACCAAATTTCAAATTCTGTAAACGATAAAATAATCAGTTTCTTCAACTTCGTTTGTAACCTAGCAGATCTTTGATTATGAAACATAAATAAGAGAATGTTTTAAAAAAAGTTAACAGTTTTCTTCCTCGTAAGATGTACCTAGCTGGACCTTAGCAATCATACAAAACAAACAATATGACAAGGTCAACGTTCACAGAACAAAGCAATAAGAAAGTTACATATTTACACTAGTAACAAAAGCTATTCAAAAATAACTAGACTCTTTTACTTTTGTGTTGTCTAGTTTCCAGTAGTGTTGCCAAAAAATTATTCCTTGTCTTGTTATTGCAATCTGCAAAACCAACGCCAAGAACAAGGCAAGACTAACCCATGCAAGACTTCAGCAAGACAAGACTAAAGTCTGCAAGACTCGTTTGCAGATAATTCAAACTGAGATCGCAATTATGATTACTTATTGATAGTTTACCGACAATTATACTATGTTATTAAAAGATTCGGACAAGTGTACGATTCGTTTATTCAAAAACTTATTTACTAAATTTGCACGATCAAAGATCAGCGGGAGGATAATCTTTTAGAGGTCATATTTATTTATTTAGACTCTAGGATACTGAATGTACAGAAGCTTTGGTCGTGTAGAAACAGTAAACAGTTCATGCAGAAGAACCAAGACACCTGTCGCGGTCTCCTGTCTCAGCCTTCGGTGTCGGTCTCCTGTCGCGGTCGCGGTGCCAACCGCCACCTCAACGCCGAAACGCGACGCTACTTTATATGCAATTTATATGGTGCGTCGCGATTAATTATCGTATACCTAATGTATTTTACTGAAAGCTATATAAATAAATCAATCAATTTTATTTCGATTCAAGGATTTTAATCATTACATTTTGCATGTCAATATAAACTTTAAAATATTATATCTTAGTATATTTTAGCTGGTTCATTTAATTATGGTGTATCAAATTAGAATTAATAGGCTAGATTATTTCTAAAGAACAATTCCAAGACTTTATTAGGTCTCGTCTTGGTCTTGCGTTTGGTAACACTAGTTTCCGAGCTCTTCCCTTTTTTAAACTACTTGGTGACCGCAACATTCTCTGCGTTGGTTCTCTATCTATCTAGATTGAAATACATTTTCATTTCTGGTTTTTAGATCTATAATTATTTTAATACCACAGTCTATTGTGTATGAGTCCCCTTACCCAACTTCTTAGATTAAAGCATATTACAAGCAGGGCGGAACGACTCGCAAATATTTATTTATGATACCAGTTAATACTTTACAGTTTTCTTTTGGAAAATAGTCAACAAACAGAGCAAAGATTAAAACACCGGATATTTTTAGTCAACTTACCTGTATTGTGTGATTTTGATATCATTTTAGTTTTAGATAGTTTTCACTATCTAAGCTTTTGACTGTTTTACCTATATTAGTATTTATTCACGTTTATTCATACTGCAATGTCCACGTCAGCAGCGCCCAAACCTTAAATAAATATTCCTATTTGGGCTTTATTACCTTAAATAAATATTTAATTATATGTTTATGCCAAAAGACAAGTTTATGTGAAGCCTTGTCAAATAAAAGCAGATGTGTAAAACCTAATATTTCCATATACATGTTAAATGTAGACTTGAATAAGATTTTATCAAGGAACCGTCACATTATTATATGTGAAAGTATATTTATTGAGTTGAATCGGCATTCATATTTATTACTTGAGAAACGTTCCTTTCAGTTTCAGCACGCCCTTGAGGAGCTGATATTGCTCAAATTGTTTCCAATATATTTTACGAGTATTTGACAGTTGAGTGAAAAATTACCGAAGAATTCCAAGAGATATTGATATTTTCACGCTGTGTTATTTATATAGGCAATTTTTCAACCTTTTTTCTACGAGTACCCAGTGGTATGTGGTGGGGACCGGGAATTCCTCCAATATTTTAGGGTTGCTCTTTTGTAAGGAAGTCGATAAAGTTTAGTAAACTGTCGAATAATGAAGAATAGCGTTCAAATATACTAACCTCTATTAACCTTTAAGCTTTTTTCGTTGAATATAGATACATGTGTTCAATAAGATATGTAGTCGGTAGTTTATATATATTAGAAAAGTTATCATCTAATTCCTTACAAATAGTGCAGTATGTAAGACAAACAATTAAAATAATCAAAATTAATGCCCACCTTCTATTTACTTGGTTTGGAAAATTTATGCCATGAGCATAATTTGTTCTTCATGATATCGAAGTCAACAGAAATTAAATGAAGGTTTGATATAAGATACTGTACTAAAGAACGAAGATGTTCGACTTTATTACTGTGTTCCTGCGTGAGAGACCAGAAAATATTCAGGTGTCAGAAAGGGCTGAAAGTTACACAACGCACTATCTTCTTTGCCAACCGTTCATAGACATAGGAGGGGTCACATCTCCATAAGCTTAGCACGTAAATTGTATAAAATTTAAGATGCCCACGCATGTTATTTATAAGGTGGTATCGATTATCAGGTCGTGGTGGTCAGCCACCACAACCACAGGTTCACACAATCACCACAGAACTACAGGTCCACAGGAAGTAGATACACGTGCAAGATCGGTTCAAAAGCACCGTCGTCATTTGAATTTCGTCACGAGCTACATACAGCCGAGCTACGCCGTAGTTACATTTGCTTAATGTTTTGTCGATACAGCTTTGAACGTGTAAAAGAAAACAAAAAAATAGGTATCATTAATCACGCTAACGTTGAACATTTGCTGGAAAACATAAACTAAAAGCCGAATGTTTTAAATGGTTGGCCGGAATGGGATTCCGCATGTTTCATTCATTAGCGGTTTTCGATACAAATATTTATTAGCAACTCCTGTTTCGCTATTGAATTCACTAACAAAATCGATTTCAATTTCACTATATCCATGCGTTCCGCTTACAACCATTTTGGAGGTGGTTTACGATTTAACGAAAATTTTACAATACGTTATTTAGTTAACAAAATAGATTTTTACCACTATTGATTAGGAGGAATTTTCACTACATTATTAATAAACAACGTATCAATTTTAAACTTATAATCAAATAAGTAAATTGAATAATACAAACTATTTTAATAACATTAAAATAAGATAATACCTAAGTATATACCTACTTACATCTAAAAGTAACAATAAACAGTAGGCAGAATGTGCAAAATTTGGAGTATATAAAATTCATTACAAAGAGGATTAAAACACACACAAAAACCTTTCATCATCCCTATCCGCGTACTATCATACTCATAATAGTACACTACAGATTCTCAGGGTATGTTTTGGCAGTTATTTATCCAGAATGTTTATGTTGTTGGAAAGACCTGGATAGCTGTTTATAATTTGTGGCCAGTTGAGCGGAGGCGCAGGTGTAACGGTCGCCAAATCGATATAAGTAGGTATTTTGTATCCTGCGAGATACCATTATGTAGCCAGTTCATTAACGTACATGCCTACATTTACTTACTTAGAAAGGACAACCAGGTGCCCTGATATATCAAAAAGGTGTACGGTCAGAGGTCCCCGTCAGGAACGAAGTTACGCCTTTTAGATAAAAAAACGTGATTACATTTTAAAATTGACTTTTTTCACCGACTTCAAAAAGTAAGAAGGTTCTAGATTCGATTGTATCTATGTTTTTTGTTTGTTATTAAAACTTATAGTGAGATTTTTATCTAAATCTAAAACGAATAGGTCAGCAACTTATTATAAACGTGTAGTAAATACTTTTAAGAGACCATTTAGTATAAATTAAGATATGGTTGACCGAGCACTCGACCGAGAATGCAGTTTCCATATCTCAAATCTCCATTTCAAAATTAAATAACTTTTATTAAAATTTGGAAAGAAAATAACATTACTTTCAAAAAAATTGGAAATTACATTCAATTTACACGATGTTAAAGTAACAAAAGTCTTGTGGTGTACGGTTAAATACACTTTGGCTTTCAATTGCAAGTATGACGGTCATCGCTTGACACGACATGATATGCATGACATTAAAATCCGAATTATCGAAACGACATTCTCGTCTGTGAAAATTAAAGGAACTTCGTTCGTTCCAAATTAATGTATATGTAGGTGCTAAATAGAAAAATAACGTAAGGGTATGAAGAAAACACAGAATAAATTGAATTTTATTTATAATATAATTACTCTGCCAAAAAAACAGTTATTAATTCGAACTGAAGATAAATAATTGCTTAAATACTACTCGTGGAATATCGTACAGGTAGTTATTCATATATAAAAAGACCAAAGTATATGTAAATGGTAAAAATGTTAATTTTAATAACGTATACAATAGCTCGGTTTCTTTCATTTAAGCATCGTTTTAGCCTTGAGCACAATAAAAAATTGAATCAACCGCCGGATAAGGTGAGTACCTTAGAATGAACGCTTAAGATATTTAAATAGTACTATACACTATACTATACTATTACTATATTATTTTTAATATTACTATATACTGAACTACGTATAGTACGTACGTGCGTACGTACGTGCGTACGTGTATAGTATGTAGGCATGTACGTGTAGTACGTATAGTATGTGTGACAAAAGAGAAGTATTGCCCTACAACAAACCAAAATATTTGTTCAGAGTATGGTAATATAAATATACCTTTGTTTGTCAATTTAAGGAACATGGTTCCAGTTTTCATTTTAATAAAGTTTGAATAAATAAATGGGGATTAATTTCACAGATGTTACTGATTTTGTAAATCTACGAAAAACAACAAATTAAGATTGTAAGTTGTATGTGATCTCCGTGACTGGTATTTTATTGCACGCATAGTTTTAAAAGGAATATTTTAGACATAATAGTTTCCTTTGTTACCAATAGATAACACGGTAAGCTTAAGTATGATATACCTACTTGCTTCCTATCTTTTCCTTCTAAATAAACATGACCGATGTTTATGCGTGTTACATTCGCAAGTATAAGCCTTAAAAATTTCCGTAAGATAAAATAACAAGAAAAGAACCCTCATTTCCAATAATAGATGCAGAATACAAGTTGCTTCCCATCCACTAAGCTGGGTATTTTCATTTCCCGCCACTGTCGGTCGCCGCGAGAATTCTTTCTTACCAGTAGCATTGGCGGTAACTCAATGTAGTCAATTTGCCGGAGACAAGTTTTCTCAGTTCCGTCTCCAACTTGTGATTGCCTTGTTTTCCACTTCGTCCGCGAAAAGATGACGAACGAAATTTAATAAATTTTGTTTAAAAAGTTGAATGAGAAATTCAAATACAAGGATTATTCTTACAAGGTGAGTGTTATAAGGCAAGGAACTGCTTAGATATCTTGCCGTTTTGTTTTCTGCTGACTTTCAAGCAGTTTTATTATCGTAAAGCCGTCTTAAAACTTTACCCCTACGTCATAGTAATTAAAGAAAAGTATACAAACCACAATTCTGTTGTGTGTTTAAATTTTCCATACATAGACGGTGTGTAAATAAAGTAATGAAATGATTCTCTAGTGCTCGATCTGGCAACATTTGGGATATGACACATGGAGAGGAGGCAGTAAACATCTGATAAGTGTCCATTAAAAGTTTGAGCACACTAGATTGTTTGCGCTTTTTTTTTTCAGTGCGTCTTAAGAATGAATGCAACAGGTAATAGTTCAGATTTGCACATTTGGAAACTGCGTATGGCTAAGTTGATAGGTCTATGTAAGTATGTGTATAGTCCGTGTCTGCGATTTGACTGAAGCCCAGATTTTAAGGTGATTTAAAAGATTTTCAAAATAAAGAGAGATCAACTAAGGGTAAAAGATTGTTATCTCTGTCAGATTGTAGAATACGGAACATTGTGACCTGCATCAACTAATTACTTATTTATAGGTTAGGCTTACCACATGCCATAAACGTTCTTCTTCGCGATTAAAGATTGATACTTAAATAAAACCGTAGCTAGATATCGATCTTTGCGTCGCCCAATTGCTGACTGGGCATAGTAACTTTAAGTGCAAACTTTATTCATTTCACTTTGTGGCGGCACCTCGTTACGAATGTTCAACGTCGCTCGGATCAAGAATTTGTACAAATTGCCCATGACAAACGGTTTGAAAATTATTATGTTAAATTCGATTCAATTCTCTGCGTGTAGTCCTATTTATTTTACTAGATCTTGTGAAAACTAAGCGAAACTGGCTTTAAAAAACTAATATTACTGGTATAAGATTAGATTTAGGTTAGTGTCTAATTTATGTCCTGTTAGTTATGTAGTAGTAGCATACCATGGATTTTTACGGTCGGGCGGCTTCTATTTTAATTGCTGTCTCCGCTTTTCTTCTAATCAAGTTCTTTGCGGGTCCCAAGACAGTCGTTAGGGCGTCCGAGAACAGCCTGTCCGTCATTGCACAGCTGCATTATTCGTTGACAATTCGATCAAAAGACGCCACCGCACCATCAGAGAGTGGCGAGTAAGCCCCGAAAAAAAAATACAGATTGAAACTAACAACGTTATTTCTGAACTGTGACTTAATAATGTAAGTTTCAGATACAAATGTAGGTACTCATATATTTAACTAACCAATAAAGGATAGGATGGAAGGATATCTACACCTCATGTTAAACAGATGAATGTTTTTACTGAACTCAATAATATATAATAAATACAAAAAAAATCAAAGCTTAACACTTATAAATAAGTAAGTCGTTATGTAAATGCTTGCAAATGTATTTATATCAGAATATATTCCACAAACTAAGGTGACATTTTCACGGTCCTTTCCCAGAAATTGTATCAGGGGTTATTTTCATATAAGTACAGTAATGCTCTGGTAATGGTCCATAACAGAAAGCTGGCGATATATGTTCTCCCCGCCCCCATTCCACAACCCCCAGAACGAGAGAAACAGAAACAAAATGTGCAACTATTCACGATTTATCTAGAAATCCGACGCCACGTTTACATCCAAATGTATCCAAAGGTACATTACCTATTATTGAGTCTCAAACTCATATTTTTTTGGAAAATAATGACTAACAATAATAATCTTAATTGATAGGAACTAAAGCATTCTCTGTTTGTTAGATAACACTTTTACTTAAAGCATATAAGATATTTTTGGAAAGCTAAATCGAATTCACCTACATACTATAAATTCACTAGTTTATAAAATTTTCATTTTTCCGTGTTGCCAAGAATTTTGTAAATTATTTTGATTACTATACGTAGGTGGTAATTATGTGCCGTGGTAACCACCCTCCTTTCTATTTCTGCCTTGATGCAGTTCGCTGTATTTCATCAGTTGAACCATCTGCTTGTTTGCCCATAATAAAATAAAAATACATATGTTTTATTTATCTATAAATAACGAAATGTGCAGATCTATTTGCTTTGTTATAAATCTTTACAAATTGAGCCTATAATTTCTTAGATAACGTCTGTTTTTACTATGTAAAGCTAATTCGTTAAAATTTTTGAGATAAAAATATATATAGGACACTTTATTTAAATAACCCAAATAGTTTTTGCCATATTTAAAGACTTAATGTGATTAAAATTTAAGAAAAGGTCGGTCAGAGTTCGTCAAAAATGCTAATTTATATACTTTGGAATGTTCAAAGATAGACCTAAACAGTCTTGAGCACCTAATATACTTTTTAAATTATGTGTTGAATGTTTAAGAACATGAAAATATGAAAAATAAGCTTTCTAATTCGGAACACCAACCATTGAGCAAGAACCTCAAAATCATCTAGATGATTTCTTTAAGTATTAAAACTACTTTTAAACTTGAAATACATAAAAAATTACGTAGTAAATAACATAACAAAGTTATTCTGATCACATAAAAAGTATGGGTCCAATATGAATAGGCACAATCTCCTTAGCGTCTTGGACATTTTTTCCTAAAATATAATATTATGAGCGAGAAGCAAAGTAAGCGTATGCATTAATTTTTTTAATATTTATATTTTTTTTTTCTTAGTAAATCTTTTTCAAATTTGTACAGAGGGTACCATATGTTGTCAATAGATTCACTGTAAACTAGCAGTCTATTTGTCTGTAAAATATATTTTACTATCATTTGAGAACGTCACCATTTTTTTAATTTCTCAAATAAATAACTTGGACTTTCCACATTTAAAATGTAGAAAAAATCAAGGTACGAAATAGAATTGGGTTTTGCTTATTTTATGTAAGTTTATTTAAACTTCTTTAAAATAAATGTATCAAGATTACTTTCATCCAATTTTCATTTCATCTGACCCACAATAACTCTTAAATACAAGCGGAAAAAGAACAACAGAAACATAATTCATTGTTTATCGAATCCGCAGGTATAAGAGGATTTTCCAAGCGATAAACCATCGACCATAATATATTACAGTTTGTACCTAATTGAAGTTCTGCTCACGTTTTGTAAACCTAGATAGGTTCAGTTGTTGCTCGGCCTTAAGCCATGGTCGATACCCCGCAACAATGAAACCGTCTGTTGACAAACCATAATCCTATTTGTTGTGCAGGCGTCGAGCTATAGGAGAATACCATAGACCACATACATGTAGACGTTGCGGGTTTTATTTAATTAATTTACTTCAAATAAAGTAAATTTAAATTTAGAGGAGAATCTTCACCGCTTTTATTGACCTAGAAAGAACTAGGATCGTTAAAAGTTATCAACACCTAGGTCTCGTGTTTGAAAATAAAACCACAATAAAAATAACCATTTTCAATAAAATCAAAGGCTTAATATTTATTTTATTTTTTAGTAACTAAACAATAATAGTAAACCGTCTCAATTTTAGTACGTAGCACTTAACTCTTTATTTTAATTTCCTAAGAACATGGACTCAATAAAAACGTTTTAAAATGCGTCTCTACTGCCATACATAATCTGTTGGTTATGCAGGCGTCGGTAGTGAAGACGGACAAACAATAACTCCTTACACTTTATCAACAGAACAATCTGAAATCAACAACAATCACTGACGAATTAATGCCGTTAATTTCCTTTGTCTATTGTTTCCTACAGTTTTCGTCGAGGAAATTGTTTGTGAAATTGTTTTAGGTACTTTTCGTTTTATAATTTTAACATTTCAAAGAGCATTATTGTAACTAAAAGTCTTGCGCTAGTGTTAGGTATCTACGCTGTTTCAACAACACACATATTTTGTAGTTAAGGGATTCACAGACTGAGCTATAATATGTAGATATAATATCTTAAGATAGCAAGGACACAGCAGGAATTCCAGTGCACAGATGGCCGCTATGGATATACAGCAAGCGGCAAAACTGTCCCAACTAGTTATGAAATTTGTATTTGTCTTTAAAAAATGAGCAAAATCATTATCTGTGTTAGATATTATAATATTTCTATATTATAGGCACGAAACAATTAAGAAACTTAGAAAAATATTGTTACCGTCTTTTTTCAGAGTCAATAAAACAGGATGACAATGGTACACTTTTGCACCGATTTGGGAGACATGAGATTCCAAGTTCTTATTGTTCCAGAGCCCTTTCCCTTTTTTAATTTCTTCTAATTTATTCGGCATATTCTAGACGAGTTTTTCGTTATAGTCAGGAGAAATATCCTCCTTTACTCTTTTGTACTCTGTACCCATCAGGGTGTGAGTCACTATTGTTTAACAGACGACATCTTTTCAAGTATGAGAATAATTTTTCATAGTATTGGGATCTGAACTCTTTTCAGACAACTATAGCATTTTAAACTCTTGTTTAGCTAACCGATCTTTAATCATTGTCGCTGTACATTTGGTGTCGCTATCGTGGTAAAAAGCTAATTGGTGATTTGGCACCGGCACATTTTTAAATGTTATCGTTAAAAGTATAAGCAATATATCAAGATACATTTCTGTCTTTATAATATTTTCGATTATTCTAACAGATCCAGTTTCATAAATATTCATACAGTCCCATTCTTTCCCCCTCCGTGTAATGTTTTGTATATTTTTTAAACATTAATATTCTCTCCTTCTCAATAATCAATTCAATTCCATATCCTTCCCGCCGTAAAATATCTATTAACTATTATTTCTACAAGTTTCTTCTATGTTATTGTCCAGCTAATTTTTCAACCTTTTCCTTCCCTAAGCACAGCGTTCTTGCTTCTTATTTTTCATCTTTAACTATGAAAAAAAAATCTAACTAACTTTTCCTTTTATAGCTTTTATAAAAATCAAAGTATTTATAAATAGTTAAACTGCGGCAAATATTTCGAATAAATGTAATCAAGAAAAAAAAAGTTTTTTTGTTAAAAAACTAATAATTAATACGAAAATTAAACAAATTGTAATTTTATAGTCAGCACTCAGTTTTAAAGTTCAATAATTTAAAGAGTTTTTCATCACATGTTTATTGTTGCAAACCGTCCCGACTACATATTATTAGATACTATTCATAGGATAGCGGTAAACAAATAAATGTTTATTTTGTTCTATGGGTGAGTTACTCGATTATAATTACCTACTGGTTGGGAATCTTTTGCATCTAACTGTATGTATAAGTACACTGGCTGTCTGTGAACGCATTTCCCGCCGTGTGCTGTAAGATATGTGATAGTACTTATAGCAGATGTCTGTGAACCACTTAAAGTGTGTTGCTGTGCCGACTACAGTGCAGCGCGAAACCGACTGTATTTGGTGTACTATCTTTCATGGAATTTCATACTTTTTAACTCCTAAACGCACGCACACGAACTGCAGCCTTAAGACCTTCAGCGGTGATGGGGTTTGACGCGGCTGGGCTAATAAACGAAAACTACAGTATACTCAATCGATGGCACCATTTTTCAAAATTTTGAACAAGGATCATCAAGAATCTTTAAAATATCTGTCTACAATTTCTCTATTTTCTTTCTATTTAGTATTATTTCTCTAATAATAATATAATTGTGTATTTCTCTACAATTGACAGATCTTCTTTATAAATTATTCTAAATGTATTGTTGATTAACACCGTAATGGCAATAGTATTGTTTATGTACGTACAGTAATAGCCAAAACTGTTTTAAGTGGTAAGGCGTATTAAACGTGATCATATAAGCAGGTTTTACTGTACTTACCGATTATTGTATATATCTATAGATTTAAGTACATTTTCTTTTACATTTTTTTTATTTGCCTTAGGTCCAAGGCTCATGCCAGGCTTTGTTTATAGTTTTAAAACAACGGAAATAATGTTAGCACAGTTCTTAGTATAAACACAAATATGAACAGTCGACATCCCAAGGGAAATAAGCTGAATAATGTCATCCTGACGGCATCAGCAAGTACAAGTTATATAATGTTGTATAGAGCATCATACAAAATGTGCATAATTTTCACACTAACGCCGAGTTGTTGTCTGCTATGAAAACACAAACAGGACAAAGTTAATCTAAAACAAACTATAGTTCTATGGAATTAGGCATCATTTGTTTAAATTTCAAGAGGAAAACTTATTTTATAGACCCTAACTTAATTTAGTTATATATTTACTTGTTTTTAATTTTTTTGTACAACTAAATCCATTATTTATTTCAAAACTGAAATGTTACTACTCAAAATACATGAGTTTAGATTAACCTTTCGACGAGTTTGCAAAATCATGGGGTGAACCCTTTTCTCACGCTCTGGAAAATGTAAGAATTTGTCGTTTTATAAACGTTTCATTTCTGTTTTATGTTCAGGCAATAAGGGAACCGTTTTATCTGCCACATTTTATATTTTATACTGATTGGATTCTTTTTTGTTGCCAATAATTTTATGCTCCCTACATTCGAAATGGGTATACCTATTCAGCCATTAATTTAAACGAAACTCAGGTAATATGTATTTCAATTACGACAAAATTAAACCTATGATGGTAGGAATAATTGATACCTACATGTTCTTTTAGATTAAATATTATTTGATATAACTCAGTGTCATTCGTATATTCGATTCGACACCTTTATTTTCAAACATTTTTCTTATTTCCTACATCTTTGCACTCTATAACCGACACACCCCCCGTTTCTAGCATAGCGTTATTCCACCGCGGGATAAATTCCATCTGAAATTGTTTTCAATATCTTTTATTGGAATGCGATAGTGAACTATGACTAGATGTTAGGGATTCTTGTATTAGAAATGCTTCATGTAATTTAGTCAATAGGTATCTGTGGGTCGTAGTACGTCAGTAGAGGATTTAGGTGCTTTAGGCGAATTTGTCTGAGAATAAGAAATACTCGTCATTTCAACTTCGAATGACGTATTAGAGTTCCAGCTCAATGTATCAAATTGTCTGGGTTTACTCATAGAATATATTGCTTGTTGCAGGATAAGATTATAAGGTCAATATAAGGATTGATGTCATGTGCATTTTATTGTTGATATACTCACGCCGAACTTGCACCAGACATTTATAGATTTTCATTATAGTTGTACCTACCTGCTGGGATCACAATTTTGATTCAAATTTTATTACAATTTAAACATCGTTTATGTCATTTCGGATCTTGCTAAAATGATAACCTATATCAATCTTAACTGTCCAAACTTCAAACATAATCAAAGGTGACATCAAGTTGTTCCCAAGACAGTCGCAGTTGAGACGAGCATCCTCGATTTGAAGTCCTGACGCCTAATTCATGCAAATTGGCGCACAACATTCCCGTAGAGCCCGTAAATCCCCTTTTCAACGTATTTTACCCTTACATCACCGTGAGAACAAACAGAATAGCAATAAAACCGACGGTCAGTTGTGAAAATTGGCACACGAAATTTTTATTTTGTAAGTTCATAGCTATGATACATACCTACATTTACTTAAGAATGTATCTGCCGGGTTTTTATATATACAATTTTATAACATACTTTTGCGCACTGGATTTGTATTTCTACCTTTTCAACTAATCTATGTAGTTATATACAGTCTAGGTACAAAATATCAGTAATTTAAATTGTTTAATATATAAAAGTAAAAATTTATGCTGCTCAAAACATGTAGGTGAAGATCTTAGTGGTTAATACTTACACATTTGCATGTGTTAAAAATAATAAAAATTATTGCCTATAAATATCCTGAGCTTCTTATTCTTCATAAAACGTGTTGAAATCATCAAACAGCATGTTAAAATAAACGTTAGTAATTCTTATAACTAACATTCATGATCCCTGAGAAATAAGAACAACGACGCAGGTTTAGAAAAACCGATGGAGCGACTGATAATTTTTCTACTCCGTTGCTGGTTGGAATCCAGCGGTCTTTATTCATCCCAGCGGACTCATGTAATTTACATCGAGAACGACTTTTAAAAAGTCTTGTCGATACTAACCTTTCTTTCTCTTTGGTACGGTTACTATGAAAGCTGTGTCGGCAGTTCAGGACCGAACTCTTTGAATACCTAGGCAGCCCCGTATCTAGGGGTAGCAAGCCAAAGCACTCGCCCCGGGCGGCAGGTTCAAGAGAGCGCCAATCCCAGAATGCCTTCATTATGCGCCAAAAACTATAAATATCTGTTAAAAAAAGCTCTTCACCAGCGAAAAAAAGGCCGCAAAGGCTGTATTGGCGCACGAAGTAAAAAATACAGGTTAAAAAAATCATAGATCTGGGCCTGTACCTAGGTAGGTATGTTTTTAGGTGGATATCTATTAGATACTTTTGTAGGCATTACATTAACGAGATCACATATAATATAATTTTGAAGAATACGAAAAAACAATAATACTTGACAGCTTAGATACATAACAACCGCAAATGTTGCAAAGCTAAATTACACGAGGCATGATAGATAGCTGCTATCCCAGAGGCAAAAAGGGCGGAATGAAGAAATTTCTCGTCATAATAATATTATAGCCATGCCATGTGTCACGGTGCGTTCACAATGGTACTTCGTCAAGCTTCTTGTCCCAAATCTCGTCACATTAACCAATGCGTGCCCAAAAAGGACCGTTTTATTTCAGTGTGACAAATGAGCTTTTATGGTTCGAAAACATAGAGAGCAATAATTCTTATCATTTATTACCCACTGCGAAAAGCTATAGAAAAGATGTTATATAACTACTATGTAACATAATAAGTAGGTGGGTAAGCCCAACAGAAACCTTATGTTCTGTTGATTACTGAATGTATCACTACTTACCTTGCAGGTTTTGAGACACGCGCTAAAAAAATACATGGTACCTCTCGGTCACTGGAAAGAAAGAAAATGAATACTCCTACTAACATTCTATATATCGCGCACGGCCCACGACCATGGACAGCCAAGCCATGGTGCCTAATTCCAAAGGCGTTGCCAATCTAGAGTCAGTCAGATCTCCA
This sequence comes from Choreutis nemorana, assembly GCA_949316135.1. Classification (NCBI taxonomy): domain Eukaryota; kingdom Metazoa; phylum Arthropoda; class Insecta; order Lepidoptera; family Choreutidae; genus Choreutis; species Choreutis nemorana. The sequence goes on from OX438600.1 coordinate 5,139,729, forward strand.
TATGTCAACTTATGGAGTGGAGAAAAGAACGAATAGTAGTTGAAATATTTGTAGTTGAGTTAAGTTGTATTGAGTCCCTTTTTGTGATTGTATATTGATATGTAAGATACAATCTAACGTCCAAGTCCACGGTTAAATCTCCTCAAACACTTGGAGGCAACTGTTCCATCTGCCTGGGATTACTAGACGCCTAGCATTTTCCTGACATATCAGGACTTTTGGGCGTTGGTCAGGAATGCGGCCAGGAAACGAATACACTTACCTAAATAGTCATATATTCCCATATGCTGAAACAATTTCGCCACAAACTGATTTATTCCTAGAGCTTGCACACCGTTTATCGATAATTGTAATTATTTTTATTTATTTTGCTAAATTTAATCATTTAAATACTAAAATATTAAAACATTTACTACAATCATTTATTTTGTAATGCATTTTTATTCATTCATAATAAACCGTATTTTTAAGTCGGACTTTTTTGTTTAGTAGTTAATTTATTAATCAAATTTAATAATTATTATAGCTCTCATTGTGGTTATTATTCAATTTCGTAGAAACTTAACTGGTTTAATTGTTAATTTTTAAATTATAATGTTAGTTTATACATACCATTAAAACTGTATGTTTGCTAAATTTCAATAAAAACGGTTTTCGGATTTTTCCTTACATAACTTCTTGACAATTTTCATGAATTTCTTTAGGGTTTGATTTTCATGAGAATAACAAAATATTCTACATAAACGAATCACAATGGACCGTATCTTTTAATTGCGCTTACTTGTATCTTTTTCACTGCTCTTATTGATAGCAGACCAAAGTATTCGTTATTAATTTTAGCTCGATACCTCCACGCCTTCCCGAGAAAAAGGGTCTTTACAGACGGATAAACAGACAGATGGACAGCAAAGTAATTCTTTAAGAATTCAGTTTTTTCATTCGGACGTAAGGAAACCTAAAAAATAAAAATGCTATTATTTTTAGGGTTCCGTACGTCCGTAGGATCACTTTATTGTCAAAATGTATCAAATCAAATATTTTTACTCAAATGGACTTCTAAGAAGCACTTTTAAATTGTCAAAATTATTTTTTTACCGGTTCGGAATGCCTATCTACGGGGAAGAATCCGACAAGAAATCTCCGTAGTTGCTCTTTTCAATATCATAATAATCTTTCATTACAATCTTAGTTATAGTATTAAAGGTAAAATAAATTAATTAAAATATTAATATTAATTAATTAAAAATATATAACTAATTTATTTTTATTTTTCTACAAATGTCGCTATATATCTAATTCTACACTTTGTACAGACGAAATTAAACAATAAACAAGTTAGGTACAAACTGTAATAAACAAGTGCCCAAACAAGTGTATTTAATTAAAATTATACATAATTTGGAGTAGTATCAAAGATCCAACTGATAAAAACTAGAAGAAAAATGATATATGTTCTGAATCTCCATTTCATGGACCATGATTGCAACTCCTGCATTTCAACGGTCAATAGAGGTGCCTGCGAGGGTACGATAGATAAGGCTACTTCCAAATTTCTTAATCATCAATACATTTATGAATTTTATAGTAGGCCTATTTTTAAGACCTTAACGTGTATAATTTTGAATCTGACATGTCTGTAATATACGGCGGTATTTTGTCCGTCCGTCTATTAATTAAGACCCTTTTTCTAGAAACTCTAAGAGCTATCAAGCTGAAATTAATTTCAAATGTATACATGCATAGGTAATCAATCTTTTTCAATACCTGGTGAAACAACATGGTTACCTAGAATATTGTATGGTTTATTGTTTTAGGAAAACTCGGTGTATTTTGAAAAAGGGTTTAAAATACAAAAAAAATGCATCCGAGCAGTATGCGCAGCCTGTTACTTAGATAGCTGAAGACCAATATTTAAATCACTCAAAGTGCTTACGCTGCTTTGCATGTTTACAAAATATGCGTGTATTTTTGCAAAAGAGCATCAAAAGTACTTTAAAACACATGAGCAAGCATTTATTCCAAAATGTAATGCTCTGTACAGAAACCATTATTATTGTATGTTCATTACAATATTTAATCATTTACCAACGGATTGAAAGGACTTAGACATGCCCGTCTTTAAATCCGGACTGCACAACTGGCTTCTACAGAATATTATTAAGGAATATTTAACATATAGGCATTTTCAATAAAAACTTAAGATTGACATTGGATTTTATTTTTAGTACTATAGATTATGTTTCATGTACCTATTTTCTTTTCCAAATTTTCATTGACATTTAATATATTATTAAAATTTTAATTAATATTGATGTGTGTACGCCCTTAGTGGCAGGTTTTTTACAACTATTAATTAATTAGATTAAGATCTAAATACCAACAAGAACCTTACAAATAAAGGATTTGATATGAAAAATGAAATTTGGAGAGAAGCCGATCATTAAAGACAAGTAAAGGAAAAAAATCCGAAAACCGTAGTTATACCATAAATAATACAACACAATCGAAATAATTAATATATTTAAAAAATCTAAAAACCCACGTTTTTAAATGTCCTAAAAATATTGTTTAAGGGATTATTAATGGGATATATTTACATGACGTGTATAGATCGCGGGTGTAACTTGCAAAGATAGGCCCCACGTTTTGAGTGGCCCCTCTTTCAGTCCCGTAGGGTTATTTTCTTATTTTGAGGACATTAAAAAAGTGGGTTTTTAGATTCTTAAATCTATTTTTTTTTGTGCCTCAAAAGTCACTCCATACAAATTTTATCAAAATCGGTCCAGCCGTTTTTATAATTGTAAATTGCTATTGCCATCGGGTTTGAAGCTACCCTAAAAATTTCAGCCTGCTAACTTATCGGGAAGTGCCTCAAAATTGAGTTGCAAAAATCCAACCGGAACGACAAACAAACAAACAAGAAAGTGAGCGTATAAAATCGTGGGAAAAAAAATCTAGACTCGATTCCCGTGATGAACGAACTATTTACATACCCAAAAGTTTGTACCGAACCTTCGATGCACGAGGCTGACTCGTACTTGGCCGTTTTTATTATTTTATTATGACGGATTGTCCGGCTTTAAGAATATATGTCCGGCTTAAAAATTGTGATCAACAATTAAACAGGTATGTTAACCATAAATGCAGAGCGTGCTAATGACAGTTCCTTCTCACGTGATTACTCATATGTCAGTTACGTATTGTTTCGGTTTCTGGTCTTGTATGTAGTATTCTTATTGATGTAGTATATATCAAACAATGACATGGTAGGTATGCGACACAAGATTATATCTTAGTCCAGGGCTAAGACAATGTGGTTATTATTATTATTATAGTCATAAGCTATATTCGTATAACAAAAAAAAATCTACACAGTTCATTGGTGAAAGCTTGTGCCATATTAAACTGGAATACATTAATTTCAAATAAAACATATAAAACTACGTTTGCTATCGTCTTTTGTTAAAAAACATTTTTTTTTTTGTAATTGTTTTGCGGCTCTGGATACTTGAGCTCTTTTGAGACTTATCGTTATAATTCATTCTTGAAAATGATAAATGCGATGAAGATGATAAGATGATAAATGAGAAAATGATGAATCTGCCTACAGTAACATCCTAGTACGGTTACTGTAGGAGTTACTTAGGAGATGACGAAAAGCGCAGCCAAATCGTTGTATTTCACTTCCTCCTCACTTGCACAGTACTACAGATATTTACTGGTTAAAACACTAGCATTTTACACATTAAATTCTGCTAAAATATAAGAAAAGACAATAAAATTCAAATATTCTAACTGACACTTCCCGTTCCCGCCAAGTAACTCCTTACAATGTTTCACTTTTGCGTTTGGAGGAAGTAGGAGGAAATATATCGAAAAATTTTCCGTGAATTTATCATTATTTTTAAATTGCCAAAAATCTATATAAGTTTTTTATTATGTTGAGAATGAATTTTGGTTAATAATAATTAATTTTAGTATAGTTTACTATTTTTACATACAACATATCAACTTTTGTGATACAGTTGTACCTCTACTAGTGTATTATTTATTATTAAAATATTCTGTGTTTTTTATTCATCAAACGTGGTTTATACAACTGAGCAAATATGAGCCCGCAGATAGCATGAAATTAAAACAATTCCAGTTACCGGCATGAAAGGTCTTGGATCTTTAGTTCCATATGGGTATCGCAATGGCAGTGCTCTTATTGATTTAAGAGATGAAAAGATAGTCAATCAATAAGCGGTGGTATCACTTTTTATCGGGTAAACCATTAGTTCGTCTCCCTATGACGTCAAAACGAAGGGAAACTTCCGTGCCTTTAAAAGTTTTGTCACCAATGTTTTGTGTAAGATTTTGGTTAGTATTTAATTTATCCCCTGTTAGTCAGTGGCATAGCGTCTCCTGACCGTAAATCCCTTTAGCGTTTGGCCTCTGGGCCGTTTCCATTGCTGTCTCTGTTTTGCCGGGAGGGAAGTCTAAAACCACCTTCTTCTTCTAATTTAGGTTCGTTGCAGGTCCCAAGACAGCCGTTAGGGTATCCTGGCACCGCCTGTGCGTCATTGCACAGCTGCATTATTCGTTGATTATTCGATTAAAAGACGCCAGTGTGGATCCTGGTAAACAGGAGTTGCAGTGGTGAAACACTGGTTAAAAAAAAATCTTAATCTCAATTTTTGGGGATATTCCGGGGAAGATCTGACAACATTGCACTCAGCTCGACGTCACTGCCGATGAAAACCACAGCAACTCAATGAAGACACCATTTACTGACTTTCGCCACACATTCACCATGGCCCTGAAATCATTATACGAAGAGTACTAGAAGACTGTAAGCAAAGAAAAAGAAGCATGGTACGCAGAAATACAAAAAGCCTTGCCCGCCCAACCTTGGTATAACAAACTAAAGCAGTATATGAGAAAATTTATAGTTACAGTCAACAGACTAAGGTTTGGCCACTGCCGGACGCCCAGTCATTTGTACAAACTGCAATTAGTACAAAATCCTACTTGCCCAGAATGCCAACATGATTTAGCAGATCTGCAGCACATAGATTTTCAGTGGCCAGCATATCGAGTACAAAGGCTGATACTTGTGTGCGAGATTGACTCGTTTTCGAAGGTGTGCCCATGCCACAACATCTCCAGACACTGCTGTCCACGAAGAAATATTTTTATCCGCTAATTAAATTTATTACGAATACTGTGGAAACTTTATAATACGTAAATAATACAAAGTGGTTTACTAACTGTGACGGACAATAACAGATTTTCGGTGTACTTTATCAAATGAACTGTCATACATAATAAATGATGAATTATGACGATAAGGCTCAAAAAGACTTGTATCCAGAGCTTTTACAAAAAAAAAACTCGACGTCACTGTCAGTCAAGTAAATATAGCCTTGAGCAAGAATTAAATTGAATGTAATTAATATTTTCGGTTTTAATATTATCGTTTGTTTTAAAAAGAATTAATTATTCATCTACCTACTACTGCAGCTGTACAAAACAATTTCAAGATGAGTATGCGACCTGATGATCATCGACGAAAATGGGACAAAGACGAATTCGAGAGGATAGCCGCAGACAGACTCAAAGCAGAGTTAGAAGAAGAAGAAAAATCCAAAAAGAAAGGTATTTAGGACTTTATAATACAAATATGTATTTGTAACCACGGTGGCGTAATGATCTTAGCTCTATTTTCAATTAGGTTCTTGGAAATCTGGATAAGTTTCTAGATAGACTTGACAGAAAGTACACTCAAAATGTTTAAGTTTCGATATGATATGGATAATCTCTTTCTTTTGATAATAATATTGATTTTGTATAACATTGTAACTTGGCAACATAATCTGTATGTTTTGTTTGAGATTAAGGTATTGAATAATGGACATTTTTATGATGTCTTAAGTAAAACATGCTATTATAATGTTGTTTCAGCTCCACCCATCAAAAGAGAGCTTTTGAAGCAGAGAGAATACAAAGTAGACCTTGACTCTAAGCTCGGGAAGAGTGTTGTTATTAACAAGAACACACCAACATCCCAGTCAGGAGGGTATTACTGCAATGTGTGTGATTGTGTTGTCAAGGACTCCATTAACTTTTTGGACCACATCAATGGCAAGAAACATCAAAGGAATCTGGGCATGTCCATGAAGATTGAAAGGAGCACTCTTGATCAGGTACAACATAAAAATAATTTTTAATCCTTCACTTTCATTAGGTATTCTTGGAAAATATTTATGTATCAAATAAATAATGTTGTAATTAATGGTTTGTTGCAACAAATAAAGAGTTAAGTATAAAAGTTTTAACAATATTTCTTATCAACATGTCTGTCTGAACAACACCATTATAATTTTGTTAACCTTGTTATGTATGTTACTCCTTAGGCTTTACAAGTGCAATAATCCTTATACTCTAGAAATTATAGCCAACCTTGACTTTGATATGCTGTTACCTATATTTCTCCTAGCTATTCCTGCTGATTAAATCAACCTATCTTTTAATTATTTTTTTAACTAAATTTAATTATCTTTTCTGAGCTTGAATAATAAGAACATAATACTATTCCTCCTAATACTTTTACTAATAAACCTACTATACTGATATAATATTATAAATGTAACTTTGAATATTTAGATAATTCGATATATGTTAAACTATGACCAAAACCAGATTTAGATAATACTAACCATTTTGATAGTTTTTAACTATTATTATTATATATTACATTTTTAACATAGATACATTTTAACTTGGAAAAATGTTAATTTACAATCAATGGGATTGGGATTTTCGAAAAACAAACCTCAATGTTGACATTTGACAAATGATCATGTGCTATATCATGTTTCATTTCTCCTGGACCAACTTCTAAATTCAATGCAGACAAGTTTGCCAGCAGAAACTAGTGTCATTTAAGTTCACTTTTTTGGTTTAGCCAAATCTAATTAAAACATTTCTCAAACACCCATTATCTCTTAATAATTGCAGGTGAAAGCTCGTTTCTCCCTAAACAAAAGGAAACTAGAGGAAAAGAAGACAGAATATGAACTTGACTCACGGCTCCAGGAGGCAGCCGAAGAAGAAGCAAGGATGAAGGAGTTGAGAAGGGAGAGAAGGCGAGACAAGAAGCGCAAGCTGCAAGAAACTAATGATGATGATGATACACCACACCAGTCAGAGCTGGCACAGATCATGGGATTCTCTGGGTTTGGAGCATCCAAAAAGTGATAGAAGTAACTTATAAGACTACTATTTGATTACCAAGTTACAGTCAAGTCTAGACTTAATTTATACAATATGACATTAAAACACATATAAAAAATAGTTCCTCATGCATTTAATTTCTGACAAATTGTTTGTTCTTATTGTATAAACTTACCTATTTATGTAAGAAATCTATACAGTTATTGGGCATTACTTATTAAACTAAAACCTTACATTAATTGAAATGAGCAAAATATTTTATTCAAACAACTACTAGGTAACACTGCTTTAACTCCATACAGTGGTGTCCCTACAGTTTTAGGACAGAGCAAGCAGAGAAATATGTTATCGTAAAATGCACTCAGAAGTTTGCAAACATATCATCAACACCATATTTTCGGTGTCTTTGAAAAGTAGATATTTAAGATCTGGGAAGTGGCTTATAAGACCAAAACGCATGTTCTGTCAAAGAAATGAGAATGAACGGCAAGAGCTAGCGGGATCTTTTGCATTCTCATGCACTGTGGATTCGTGTATCACTTCTTAGGAATGCCTTGCTTAAAGTTTAGTACTAATTTTTAATGTGAACCAACTAATAGTTATATCGCATTACGAGACATTTTATGGAGTTTCGATAGGTAAGAATGAGATAGAGAAGCAAGCTCCATTGCAAGCTACCGTGTGCGAGCGAGCTAGGAAATTGCGCGAATTTTGAACCATGCTATGCAAGGCACATTGTAGTATGATTTGAAATGTAATGAATGAATTAGAGGGTGCCTTATCTTTTTCGATGTGGCAAGCCGGCTTTTGAGCTTATATGATACAGTGGTTGCACAAGCCTCATCTTTGATTTTGTTCCTCATTGGTATGAGAATGTTAAATCATAATATATGAAAACATAATGCTTCTTAAGTTTTGCGTTTTAAGTATTCCATTAAACCTGAGCATAAAATTTAAAAATATTTTGTACACAACACATCTTTGTGGCTAATATGAATAATCTTAACATAGGTAAGAACTTGTGAGTCACATAAAATGGATCTCATTTAATTGCAGGAAACCACAATGCACACTTTAAATAAACTTGCAATTGTTATCAACAATGTACATTTAAAGTAAGTTAACGTTTCTTTAAAAAGTAAATAAATAAATGTTAATCTCAGGAAAAAAAACAATGATTGTTCTGATCAAATATTGAAGTTCCTAACAAATAATTAATTATTTCCGCGAGATGAATAGTTACTTGTTGTACTTGTAGTTCCAGTATACAGTTCCACCCATTGTGTCCATCGTGAGTTTTCATGCGGAACATACGAGTGAATCGACAAGGTCGTTTATTACATGCCACTGAAAGGAAAAACGTTCATTTGGAATAATGGCAAAATATTGATACTTATAGTGTCGTACATCAGATTTTTATTGTTACCTACTTATATGGAACTTATTTTTGTCTTACACTTTTATCTGCAATCAGATTTGTTTATGCGTTGGGTTATGTTAGGTGTGACTTTCCATAAAGACAGTTACTTAGGAAGTGCGCCGTGAGCTGGAGTGTATCGTTTCTTTTTAGCTTTTGGAGTAGATCTGGTTCAGTTCGGCTGCCAGTATATTAGGTTAGTTTTTCAGCCTTCTCTGATATTTTTTGGATCTCTTTCGTCACCATATTCATTTGGGGATTCTTATAGATCTTGTTGTTGGTGAATAACCAGAGTACCATGGATATAGTTCTCGGAGTGGTATTTGCATCCGCTGGACATGATGGAATTGCTGGTACTTCAACAGAGCTGCATTCTATACATCCATACATGTCTGATGATCGATTTATAGATCAACAGCTTATTGTCTGACAATATACTGTTGCGCCCCATTAGCCAGTATCTGTACCAAATATTGAATTCATTTATTTTAGCATGGACATGCTATTTCGACGTCAGTCAAATCGATCAAGATGTAAGTCGAGGTATTTTACTTTTTCTTTGTGGGGAAAGTTTTCGTCTTCTAATTTCACAGTGGAGTCTGACTTTTTAGGGTGAAGGTGACTTTTACTGACTTATTTGCACTAGCTTTAATTTTCCACTAGAAGAGCCATTCAGTTACCAGATCAAGGCCTTATTGTAGTGTATCAGTGGCCATTTTGGGACCTATGTGACTGGATAAAATAGCTCTGTTATCAGCAAATGTAGCAACAGTGACATTTTTATTTGGGAGAGATCTGAGGTCGTTAATGTGTGTCACTGCAATTGCTAAAATAAGAGAGAAAAAAAACTGATGCAAGATTCCTGTATTATTTTCGGTAAAACAATAGTCTTTTGTGCCTTTAAATTTTACAACACGAATACTGAACAACACGAAGCTGTCTGAGCTTCTCCCGTGAGCTTATTAAAAAATACAAACTAAATATTGGAAAAACCTAAAATTGTTAAACAACATGGCTTAAAAATATTTCCTTAGAATTATGTTGCCCTTAGTTATATTCAAACACTGTGAAAGCTTTGAAAACACACACTAAAAACAAGAGGCCATCAACTACCCTAGTCGTTTCCTTAGTTTGCGTTGCCGTCAGTACATAGTTTAACAAGTCATGATTATCTGCAATAATCGAGCCTCTGCCAAAGACACGCCCATGTATATAACGCAAGTTCACAGTCATGGGAAGGCACTAAAGTGATTGGCGCTGTCGAGATGAGGCCAATCAATGTATGCCTTATTTTCATCTCAGCGTTTGCTTTATCAGTTTTAACGCCTGCTTCTGGATATCAAGTAAGTCAGTGTTTACGTATTTACTTTGTTTACCAATGTTTAAAAATATCGACGGCATCAAACAATTTGATTATCATATTAATGCAATTGTCACTACCATCGCTTTCTCATCGTAAGGTCCCGAGTTCGAATCGCATTGAGTGCGAACGTCCTTTGAATGTAACAAAAACAAATAGGGACATATTAATAATTAGTGAGAGGTATAGTTTGAATTGTATGTTACCGGCCAAACTCAAACTTCTTTGACATTTTTTTCTGACGACTAGTTTTCATGAAGTATTTAAGGTATTCCCAAAAAAATATATGATAGGATGCTAAATCTGGCGAGCGTTCAGACGACTCCAAGCCAGCCTTTATCCTACCTATTTAGCATACATATCATTTTCAAAAGGCAAAGAAAAAAAAACTAATATCTTCGCGTAACTAAATTTTCCTACGGTAAACTAACTTATCGCTTTAACCCCGAGTGGTATACCCAGAGCCAGACTCTCGTTCAATTATTATTTTAATATTTTACCTGGGATTAGGATCAACTGGAGGGTGGCCTAGTTATTGAAACGAAAAATCTATTGATAAAAGTCGTTATATTCTTTCTTTAAAATAATTATTTTACATGCTACTTATCTATATGTCACCAATATTACTGGTGTAATATTTAGGCTAGTATCTAATTAATACCCTGTTAGTTAGTGGCAATGCGTGGTGTTTTGACGGTCAGGCGTCTCCTGACTGTCTCCCCCTTTAGTTTTTTGGCCTCTGGGCCATTTCGATTGCTGTCTCCGCTTTGCTGGGAGGGAAGTCAGAAATCGGTTTCTTACTACCTCCTATTTCTTTTGATTAAGTTCGTTGCGGGTCCCAAGACAGCCGTTAGGGTGTCCAGGCACAACATGTGCGCCATTGCACAGCTGCATTATTTGTTGATAATTCGATTAAAGGACGCCACTGTTGATCCTGGTGAACAGGAGTTGCAGTGGTGGGACAGAGTGGAGGGTGCGCCCCGAAAAAAAAAAAACAACTTACCTTACTTAAGTGTCAGTATTCAGAATTCTATGGAACTTAGTGCAATTTGCAGTACGAAAAAATATTTATACCGATAAAAAAAAAAGTACCTACCTCAAGAATAACTTTTACCAACATCGATAAATAAAGAGTTGGTATACTTTTATTTTGAAAATCATTTTTTTTTCAGGTTTCAATTTCGGGCTCAAGTTTGACAAGTAAGTTTCAACTTAGTTCCTGCACATTAGCATCCTGCAAAATCACACAGCCTAAGGCTAAGGACTAAAATTAGTACATACAAAGATCCATTTTCAAAGTGGACATGAAATCAGAATAATAGTGAACATTTTAAAAAAATTACTGGGAATCAAATGTCAAATAGTCAGATGAAACTAGAGCACAAAATTACAGGTATTGAGGATAAAATCTGGATAGAATAATAATAGATAAAAACTATTTCGGGTTCACTACGTTAGACCGAAACATATTTGACCTCATTATAAAAGGAGTTGACAGCCGCTTTGAAGCAGCAATGGAACAACTGGCTGTTAGGCACTAGGTTTGGGTTTGAATCCCAGTTTGTATTTGTAAGATCATTGTTTTGACAGAGGTCTTGGGTGTAATATTGTATCCAATGCAATAAATTTCACATCGCTATGAAGTACCTGTGATACAATATTATATCTTTCTTAATGCAGGGCTGAGTCATGTATGTTGTAACATGGATATTTTTGTTAGGTAACCTTCAAGCAGCGTTAGAAGAGCCTTCACACCGCGAAAAGCGACAAGTTGAAAGTTTTGACACAGAGGACCAAAAATATGATGAAAGTCAAGATGCACCAGAAGAAGCAGGGTTCTGGGATAAAGTTGTAAAAGTAGCACTCAAAATTTTTAGCAAATTCATGGAATGGCTTAACTCTTAATTAAAAGACATCTATTAAATTATATGTTATTTATTTAGTACCTCATCATTTAAACAATTATGGGAATACAGTTGAAGATTTAACTTAAATATAGAGATTATTTAAGGTATTTTTATAAATTCATAAAACTAATTAAGTTTTTAACCTGCCTATATGAAAAATTGCCTCAAAACCAAAACATTTCATTTTCTTCATATTTCTGACTCAACAACTGGCTCCATCAAACTTATAAAGTGGAGTTTTATATGTGGCCTCTTAGCTTATCCATCTAAGAAGATAAACTGCATACAATGCAGCTTTTTAATATGATTCTAACTCACCTTTTGACAAAGTAGAAGACAAACAATTATCAAATTATTTTAACGCAAGCTATCTGTAATTATTAAACCCATAACATATTAAAACAAATGTTTAAGATGAACTCATTACATCATCATCATCTTGAACAGAAGGTCTAAGATATTTTTCTGAAATATGCAAAGGGTTGTATGCTTTTTGTCCTAATAGGTGCCTAATTGTTGCTAATTCACAATTATCAGTAACTTTAGCAAACATTGGAATTTCCTTTTCTTTAAAATTTATGTTATCCATTACACATTTAAATGAAACAGACCTCAAAAATTGTTTACTTGTAAGGGCAGATTCAACAAGACAGTATTTTATTACTGAGTTAACAAGTTTGTCATCTCTGCTTAAGGCCTTACCTTCTAAAGCACTTGCAAGTAGATGATATACTTTCTTAAAATCTACTTTTTCTGTGAAAGAAGCATCCGGTAAGTTTTCAAATTGCGCAATTAACCTCAGTGATGCTGCAGTTTCAGTTTCAAGTTCTTTAAAATCAAAATTTTCTGAAAGGACCTCTGTCCACTTAGCTAATGGTACTGTAGACGAATTTACTGTAGTTTTTTTCTTATTTTTCTTTTTTATAGTTCCTGTTTCACACTTTACTCTTTCTTTGTAATAAGTAATAGCATCCAATATTTGTTGAGAAGTTTTAGTTGAAACATATTCTTGAATTTTCACAATATCATTTGAGCCATAAGTTTTAAGAGCTTTATAAAGATTAAATTTGTCTTCTTTTGACCAGTCACATATATTTGTGTCTTCCATAGTAGAAATATGATTTCTGAAATAGTAAAAAATATACATGAGATATTTAAGTTTCATTAAAATTTAAATCAGAAATTCAAGTCTAAAAGAGAAAGAAATAATTTACTTTTGTACACCAATATAGGCAGGAATCCTGGATTCGATTTTTATTATTAAGTATAAATTGATATGAAATATAAACTGGCCTACTTCCACCAAACAACACTTGAATGCCAGTCTTGGCTTAGGGGTTTCTTGGGGATACAAATATTAAAAGTTTTTTTAACTTGCAATTTTAATCATAGGCATTTATAAATTCATAATATTGATTAATTTTGTTCTTCACAAATTCATTTCGAACTGAAAATGTTTATTAATATAGTAGGTACCTAGGTTGTTTCTCTTACCTCGTCAATTGTTTCACTTTGGATGTGTTCCGATTTGCACTGCGAGCACTGCGCAGTGGTCTCAGCAGTGCTAGGTTCGTTCCGTTTTAGACAATCGCCGCCATATTTCCACTGCGAGCACTGCTATTTTAGAGCTAAAGTGCAAACAATAGTTTTGACTGGAAAAACAGTTTGAACCACTTATTTATTTATGAATAAATAAAAGTTTGTGGCTGAAAATATAAGAATGGCAACGTTAAAGACACTAACATAAATATATTCATTTGAAAGGGCGTCGAAAACGGAATTTCACTTTATTCAGTATACTGGCTCTGTAGCAACGGCTTCGCAGTATACTGATTTGATGTCATAGCTTACAGTGGTCACAGTGTATATCGGAACATACCCTTTAATCAATTCAACTTAGGTATCTGTCAGATGTTTTTTTTATCTTTTCTTATGGCAACAACTTGAGTTTTTTGCCAGTGTCAAGTAAAAACGGGGAAACTTATGTAATTTAAACAATAGTACAAAAACGGAATTTTGAAAAGGTCAGGATAATTATTACACATATACAAATATTACACAATAAACAGCGAATATATAGAAATCATAGTTTGATATTGTTTTCAAGAATAAATAAAGATGAAAAGTGAAACATATTTCTTTTTTATATATAAGTAAAGTTTGAATACAAGTTGGGAAAGGAACAGAGCAGTTTGATAAATTGGCATAAAATGAGGAAGTATCAAAGTTAGGGCAGGACAAAAAAATATGATTTAAATCGGCATATTCCGCACCACACTCACAAACCGGACTATTTAACATTTTGAATCTTGCCAAATGCGCTGGAGCACATGTATGTCCTAAGCGCATTCGAATCAAAGTGGTTGTAACTCTTTTACAGAGTTTAATTTAAAAAACCAAGGCTTCTGAGGTATCGATCTTTGTATTTTAAAATATTGGTTGCCTTTGGACATTGCACTCTTTTCCCAGTATTTACCCCAGGACACCCGCAAGTAACTACAGGGTAGAGATATCAAGTCATGAAATTAATTACAAAAAGGAACAATATCTCCAGAATTTACAGCTTCTTTCGTTAACATATCAGCTTTTTCATTTCCAAGTATACCGCTGTGACTAGGAACCCAAGCAAATACCACAGAAATCCCACGATTTTTGCAGCTCAATAGCAGTTTGCGAATATCAGCAATTATGGGAAAATGTAATTTATTTTTAAATGGATATGCTTCTAACGCTTGCAAAGAACTCATCGAATCAGAAAATATAACAGCTTTAGACAATTTTGAAATAAGAACATATTCAAGAGCCTTAAATACGCCTAAACATTCGCCAGTAAATACTGATGACTCAACAGGAACTTTTACTTTTTGAACTATTTTATACTGAGAGTGGTATACTCCAACACCTACACAACCATTTGGAGTCAGCTTGGAAGCATCTGTGTATATATACAATGGCTATTGGGCCACAAATTCTTAACTGAACTTAAAAAACTTAAAATTGCCTCAGCTTTGCTTTACTTTATTCCTAATTTATATGTTACATCCGGCCGTAATATTAAGGCTTCATATGGCATAGAAAATAGCGGCAATAATTTAGATCTGTATGTAGGCGATTGTAAAGAAACGAACTTCTCATAACTTTTGATGAGACAAGGGAGTGTTTTACGATTCCAGTATTTATTAGAGATTCCAGAATGTAGGGTAGCAATTTTTAACACCAGCGGATGGTCTGAAAGTTGAATACAGCGGAAAAAGAATCGATCAGACAAAAATTGTCGTCTTAATTTTAACGGCGGATCGCAACATTCTACTTGAAGAGCATTTATAGGACTAGTTTTCATAGCACCTGCAATTATTCTCAATGCTTCAGATTGAATCAAATCCCATTTTTTCATTCCTTCAACACTACCTGGTTCCATAATAAAGGTCGCGTAGTCTAATAAACTCCTAATAATTGCATTATAAAGTAATTTCAAAGAAAAAGGGTGCGAGCCCCACCATACACCAGACAAACAACGAAGGATATTTCAACCCTTTTCACATTTATTAGCTATATAATTACAACGAGGGAGGCCTGTCAGTTTGGAGTCTAAAATATAACCTAAAAATTTTACTTGATTTTTTACTGGTAATGAAATACTATCAAACATAACGTTTAATGAAGGAGAATAGCGCCTTCTACTAAATAATAGAACTGAACTTTTTGGAATCGAGAGATCAAAACCATTTCGATCCAACCATTTTTTGAGATGAATCAGAGCAGCATTTAAAGAACTGCTGGCGTTTTCTACTGACTTGTTTGCAACATATAAGACAAGATCATCTGCATACTGCAAAATATTTGCCGAATCAAATAATGAAGACGAGAATGAAGATCATGAACGTACACGTTAAATAACAGGGGACTTAATACTGAACCTTGTGGCAATCCTCGCCATGCTAATCTTGAATATGATTTTTGAATTAATTGAACAGCTCAATTTTCCGACCTGACATTAAGTGTATAATAAAGTTAGTCAAAAATGTAGGTACATTAATTTGGTCCAATTTTTGCTTTAAAACTGAAAGCAATACGGTGTCATAGGCAGCAATATCCAGAAAAGCAGCTATTAATGCTTCATTATCAGCAAAGGCCAGGCGAATATCTGTTATCAAGATACCGATGCTATCCATAGTGCTTTTTCCTTTCCTAAATCCATACTGGCTATTTCCTAGAATTCCCTTTCTCTCCACAAACCATTCTAATATATTTTTAACTAAATGTTCCGCAACTTTACAGAGAACAGAAGATAACACAATTGGACGACAAGAAGTGACATCTGAAGATGGCTTGTTAGGTTTTAATATTGGTAGCACATATTGAGATTTCCATGATTCAGGTACAAGACCTGTAACCATTATTTTATTGACAATATTTAAATAGTAAAAGTAATTATAAGTAAAGTAATTATATTTAAGTAGTAGAGAAATGTCATTTAGATTTACCAAAAATGAGTATTGAATGCCGTCTCTACCTGGGCTAGAATCTTTTAGGTTTTTAAGTACTCCTCTTAGTTCATGAATATTAAAAGGAGAACTAATATCCTCGTGACCAAATGAAAAATGTGACTGAATAGAAAAAAATTGTTCAGGCTGAAGGCCGAGCTAACCGGTCAAGAAATCTATTTGAGAGTTCAGATGGCAAACAGAAGAAATTAGAATCATCCTGAGAACATCTAAAACGTCTTATATTTTTCCATACAATTGTTGCTGGGGTAGAGGGTGACAGAGTAGTACAAAAACGTTTCCATCCTTCAGATTTCTTGGATTTTAAAAGTTTACGTGTACTGTTCATAACAGCCATTAAATGTTCAAAATTATCAGGTGACATATTACGCTTATAAACTCGTTCAGCTGTTTTTCTACTGTCAACTGCTTTTGTACATTCATTGTCCCACCAAGGAGGAGAAGGAAGCTTTGGATAACTTTTTGGGGTTTTACATGGGAAAATTCTGTCAGCTGTAGAACTTATACATTCCGCAAAGGAAGTTGAGCAATTTAAAACATTAGTTTCTGTAGTAAATGGAAGTTGTTTGATCTGTTCATCTACAGAGCTACTGTAAATACCCCAGTCAATGTTATCAAGCGTAAAGGAATACGTTTTTGTTTGACAAGAATATTAATAGCTTGAAATGAATTTATTATTGGGAAATGATCACTACCATAAGAAGAATACAAAGTTTCCTAGGTCAATGAGCATGCGAGAGACGGTGAGCAGATTGAGAGATCAACTGCACTTATGTTCTCGCTAGGATCTGTTCGGCAGGTAGGCATGCCATTATTTAAGATACACAAATTAAATTCATCAATAAGATTTAAAACTTCGATCCCATGCTCATTTGATTGTGAACATCCCCATGATTGGTGATGTGAATTTAAATCACCCAAAATGAGATATGACTTTGGTAGGATGTATAAAATATTTTTGATTTCTTTGAATATTATACAAGAAGGACGAGGAACGTAAATAGATACAAAACGCGTATTATTAATTTTCACATCAACTACAGAAAAATCATCATGATGTGATGGCATTCATATTTCTGAAAAAGTGAGGTGATTTTTGACGAGTCAAAACGATCCTCTCTGACGGCTACATAACCTAGAATTTTCAAAACAATATTTGATTTTAACCAAGTCTCTGATAGAGGTATTACAAAATGATCGTTAACATTGATAAGATGAAATATATCGCTTTTTTTAGAGATGACACGGCAGTTCCACTGAATTACTTTGGGAGCTGGATCCATTATTAAGTATTTGACTGATCGATTCTATCAAAAGAGCAACGTTGGACAGTGAAATATTAATAGTTGTTAAAATAGGGCTCAATAGTTTTATTAAAGACTGGATTACTTCAATACTTGAAGAAGTATTATGTTCCTGCTCTCTTAAGATGTCCCCTTTAATGTTAGGGTTATAATCTGCTACTAAAGAATTGTGGACCGCCCGATCAAAACCTTTACTAGTAGTAGGTAGCGAGCGCGGCTTAAGAAATACTGATTTCTTATATGATTTATTTAGAGAGGATGAAGCAAGGTGGTCAGTTCTAATATTTTTTGTAGGTGAAGCAGAAGACATATTTTGAGGGGTGGACTTAACCACATCTACATATGGTTTATTTATTAATGGAATTTGCTTGGCAGCTTCCCAATATTCTAATTCGCTGCTCTGCAATCCTTGTTTTAATATTTTTTTGTCTTGTAAATTCTAGTCAAATTTTACTATTAGCAAAATGCTGTCCTGTACACAAAATACAATAATATTGTTCATCAGCAGTACAAGACTATCCAGAATGGTCGTTGCCACATTTATAGCACCTTGGCTTTGATCTACACTGAATTATTGTGTGTTCATAGCGACAGCAATTGAAGCATTGAATTGTAGGGAATGTGTATAAATCAATAGGTATTGCATTATAGCATATAAAATCCGTTTGGGTAGAATCTGTCCATCAAAAGTAAGAACAACCGATTGTGAGGGCTCCCAAACAGGTTTACCCTCAACAGTTACTTTATAATTAAGACGCCTTGCTTTGATGACAGGACCGCAACCTGTTCCATTATTTCTTCTGGGGATAAATCAGTGGGAATTCCGCGTGCTAGCCCTAGTCTTGTGACATTGAATGTTGGAACAAAAGCTTTTAATTGTTTAGAAGCTAGGCTACTGTGGCTGATGAATGAGTTTGCATCTTGGAATTTAGGAAATGAAAGTGTTATTAGATTCCTACCAATCTGCTTCACACTACCATTTATAATACTAGTGTCATTTAAATTGTTTTTTAAGAACTTTCCGAATGTTATAGAATGTAGTATAGTACCATTATTGGGAGTTGATTGCTCTTTTTGTGCATGAACTACATATGGTTGTAGGTCAGAACTTTCCTAGTACAGATGACCAATTTGTGACAGTGGTGTTTTATTTACTGAGCCGATATTATGACTTGTACTTTCAGATTTTTGTTCCTGGATGGCAGGGCTGACCTGGCCCTGACACTCGCAACCATCCCTGCTTAATCCAGACTCACTATTTTGATGCCTCCTCTTTTTTTTATAACAATTTTTGCATATAATAATTCTTTGGTGTTTTCTTTTATTCTGATTAATTACTGATGACACATCAGTATCCATACTAGAATCCTGCGTAGAAATGGTCACATATTTGCTACGATCAGGGACGAAACCCCCTGGATCAGGGGGATCGTTCATTATAGTTAAATATAATACAAAAAAACTTATCAAATAGATACACTAAACTACTAAGATATTTATGATAAACTTATTTACAAATATAACTTAACTGACGCTTTTAAACACTTATATTAAAAAAATAATCACGAAAGTTTCAAAAAACACTCCCGCTCTTTTAGAAAACCAGATAACAACAAAATATTATCAAAATAACAATAATCCGATGTAACGCGCTGACTGTCGCTTACGGTATTATGAATACAATGGCAGTAAGTGACGCCAATTTGACGTGTTTTATTTTAATTTAATGACAATAACTTTAAGTATTAATTAGTCTCAAGTTTGATTAGGATTGAAATGAGAGATTAGCGGGAAAGGCAAAAAGTATTAGCTTATACAGTAAAAGTTTTCCGTTTTAATAACTTCTTTCTTGAAAAGTTAAATAATAGATGAGCTGATGATGAAAGGATGAAAAAGATGGAGTGATGAATCTGCCTACAGTAACATGCAAGTACGGTTACTGTAGGTTCTACTGAGTTACTTGGGAGATGACGAAAGGAGCAGTCAAATCACTTTCGCCACACTTGTAGAGCACTACTGATATTCACAGGTTTCAAACACGAGCATTTCAAACGTGAAATTCAGATGTTATTTAATGGGTAATCAAAGTATTTATGTTTTTGTGAGCAGACAAATGTAATCGATCAGCAATAATTGATAGCAAACCAGGGCCAGCAAACATGATTAAATTAATCAGAGGTTTTTGTCATTCTGAACGGCTGAAAAATGTTTATAACAACTAATTAATTACATAAGCTGCAATGAGTGACTCATATTTAATATTAATAGGAATTATTGTAAGGAATTATTTTCAAAATTAAAGATTAATATAATAAATTAGAATTAATAAATGCAGCTAAAACTAGTAATAAAACTTTGGAATATAAACAAATCAGTAACAAGCACAAATAAACATGATGATTCTCAACAAGAACTCCTAATAAATTCTAACCCTATTACTTCAGTTAATAAAATAAATTAATTTTTTGTAAACATTGGGAATACACTCGCAGAGAAAATTTTAGTTAAAACATTACCCTCTTTTCTTCCTTTTTGTTTTATTCAAGACCAGATATGCATTTGACCCCAAACCCGCCTGATGGTAAGCGGCGGATCATTCCTGCCCAGGAGAAACCTATTCACTCTTGCCTTAAAGAGGCCCAAGTTATATTGGTCAGGGAACAATCCGGCAGGCAAAGAATTTCACACCCTTGCAGTACGCATAATAAAGGAACTATCGAAGCGTTTAGTCCGGATGGTCGAAATATCTACCACAAAAGGATACAGCTTCAGCCTACGTCTAGTATTCCGATTATAAAAGGAGGCCGGTGGAATTAAATTGTGCAATTCCTGCGCACACTCTCCGAAATGTATCCTATAAAATACCGATAGACACGCAACTTCGCGGCGGTGGCTGAGGTCATGAAAGATAGCAAAATCATCGTCAATCCCGATGATTCTTCGGGCTCGCTTTTCAACAGAGTCTAAAGCTGCTAGCTGATACTTGGCTGAACCATCCCAAAGGTGACAACAATACTCCAAACAAGGCCGAATTTGCGCCTTATACGGAACAAGCCGTTGTTTGGGTGTAAAGTATCGCCTAACCCGGGATAGAACACCAAGCTTCTTAGCCGCCGTTTTGGATATAGACTCTATGTAGGAGCCGAAATTCATGTTCGACGATATTTCCAGGCCAAGAAGTTGCATATGATTAGTTATCGGTATCGATACACCCCGGAAAGTCGGAGTCAGTTGGAAGGGATTCCGTTTGGCGGAAAAAACACACGCCTGTGTTTTGGCTGCATTGAATCTAACAAGATTGGCTTCACCCCAGTCCGAGACTGCCTGAAGTGCCAGATTCAAGCGCTCAACTAGAGACTCTCGACAATACTGAGTTTCATTCCGACTGGCCCGAGAACTGGAGAAGTAACTGTCCGTAACAGTAGTGTCATCTGCATAACCAACTGTTCCAGGAACTAGCAGATCATTAATGTGTAGCAGGAATAGCGGACAGAACTGACCACTGGGGAACACCAGCGTCGATTGCTTGTTGTTTGGACAAGAGACTATCCAAAACCACTTGAATTCAACGTTTCCCGAGGAAGTCTGAAATCCAATTACAAAGGCCAACCGGAATCCCAAAAGAGGGAAGCTTGCTTAATAGGCTACCGTGCCAAACCCGATTAAAGGCCTTGGAGACGTCAAGTGAAACTGCGATGGCTTCACCGTATCTCTCTATAGCCTCGCTCCAAAGGTGGGTGGAGTACACAAGAAAATCCCCAGTAGACCGACCGCGGCGGAACCCAAACTGACGGTAACTTAGAAGATCATTGTCTTCAAGGTAGCCGAGGAGACGATTATTCAGTACACGTCTTACAGAGTACAGAAGTGACTGAAATGGGTCTATAATTAGATGGGTCGGCACGGCTTCCTTTTTTGGGCACAGGTTGCACGTTAGCTAGCTTCCACGACTTGGGAACAACTCCAGTCTCAAGTGAGAGAGACTCTCCAAAATTCCTGTTAAAATTATTCCACACTCTATTTTATTTCTAAAAACGAACCACCAGGAAATAGAAAAAATATTTTTTTAAGTTTAGCTTTAATTCAGTCAAACCTGGCCTTGTCATAAATTGCATTTTTCTTTATATTTTCTACTGCTAAAGCTCTAACTGAATTTAGGTCCACCTCAGGTTCATCAGTGTCAGCAAACATGAAACTTCAACATCAAACGGTCTTGCAACCTTTCCGATCATTAATTCAAGGGGACTTGCCTTAGTAACTAGATTGGTAGTGCAATTCAAAGCCAATTGAACTTGAGGCAAAGCGTCTTGCCAAGATTTTTCACCATTAGCCTCCGTAGCTGTTAACATGTTTTTGAGAGTGCTCATAACTCTCTCAACTTGGCCATTAGCAAGGGCGCTACCAGTTGCAATTAAATGTAGGGAGATATTATGAGACTGACAATATTCGCGGAAGCTAGCATTCGCAAAACAACGACCTTGGTCTGCTATAACTCTCGCAGGAGCACCAAACAAAGAAACCGCAAATTCTAGAGCTCTAATAGCACTCGCAGCGTCAATGTTCAGAGAATGATGAAGCAAAACGAACTTAGTGAAGGCATCTATCAGAACGAAGGCATACTCTTTACGGTCATTTTTGCCACTAAGTTTTCCCGTAGCGTCTACGTGAACAGTATGCCACGGAATGGAAATTTTTGGTATGGGATGAAGTTCTGCTTGAATTTTGCCCGATTGTGATTTTGAGACACGACAAGTAACGCAATTCTCTAAAAATTTCCGAACGTATTTGGCCATATTTTGGAACCAGTACATATCGTAGAGCTTTTCGAGTGTCTTATCCCAACCTAAATGCATTATTGCTTCGTGAGTGGAGCTTATGACTGACCACCGCAAAGACCTCGGTAAAATTGGTAACCAACGCGATCTACTATTTCGTTGTATTTTTCTATGAAGTACACCTGAACGAACTTCATAAGTTTTTGCTATTTCGCGATCCAAACGATTGCCATTAACGTCAGCTAAAAGTTTTTGAATTTCCTCGTCACGCTGCTGTCAGATTTATGATATTTACAAACTTAGTATCGACATTTCGCAAGTAGGAACCTTGTTTAGGTGATTCTACTCTTGCAGGAACGGTTGTGATTTCAGACTTTACGGGGAGGGGATTTCTTGAGAAGAAATCAGCATGAGCCATTCGTTTCCCTTCTCTATAAAGGATATCAAAATCGAAAGCTTGAAGGAAAGCCCACCACCGGTGAACTCTTGGAGTAAGGTCAAGCTTTTTGCGGGTTGATTGTAAGGAGTTACAGTCTGTAACGACGGTAAAATGCCTTCCGTGAAGGTAATGCCTAAAATGCCGAACAGCTTTCACTACGGCTAGAGTCTCAAGCTCATAAGAATGATACTTGGACTCTGCCGGCGTTGTACGCTTACTAAAGTAAGCAACAACATGAGCTCTACTATCCTTTTTCTGCATCAAAACTGCACCATAACCAATAGAGCCTGCATCAGTATGCAACTATATCAGGCAGTTGGGGTCAAAAATAATTAAAACGGGAGCTTTAGTGAGGGCGGATATTATTTTTTGTCGAATGATTTCGTAAGATGGTTTCCATTCAATTTCACCTTTGGATTCGCTAGTTAGAGCATGAAGTGGGGCCATTACCTTACCAAATTTATAGACAAATTGTCTGAAATATGAAGCTAGTCCAATGAATTGACGTGTCACAGTTTGTGGTGGAGGTAGCGCAACAAGGGACTCTATTTTCTTTTGGTTTGGTCGAATTTCACCGCAACTCACTTCAAACCGTCGACCCTCGTCTGTAAGAAATAACATTTCTTGATATTGAAAGAAAATCCACAGTTAGTCAGTGTTTTTAGGACTATATGCAAACGCTCCAAAGCCTACTCTACATCTGATGCCACGATTAAGATATCGTCCATGTAGACAACGAAGTAGGTATTTGCAAGCTCTCCCAAAGCTTTTGTTATTGAAAAACGGATGGTGCGTTTCGGAGTCCGAATGGCATAGTCAAATATTCGAACTGGCCATCGGGTGTTACAAATGCAGCAGCTCAATTGAGCCTGACTCCACGGGAATTTGGTGGAAGCCACTGGCCATGTCCAATGTAGTAAAAAAGTGCGCTCCATGTAACCGATTAATTTGGTCCGAGATGAGTAGTAGCGGGAAACGATCAGGAATTGTATTGTCGTTCAATTCCCTATAGTCAATACACATACGGTCCGAGCTATCCTTCTTCTTAACCAATAAGATGGGGCTCGCAAAAGGCGAACAGCTCGGTCGTATAATGTTTGCAGAAAGAAGTTCATCTACTTTCTCGCGAACTACCTGTCTCTCGCTTGGACTCAATCTGTTCTGTTGTTCTAACAACAATACCGTCATCATCAGATTCTTGCTGAGTGGTCCTGTATCCCACTTCTGATGACGGGGGAGGGTCAGGTAGTTGTAGGTCTTCACCGTCATCCATGACTATTTGTGGGCGTAAGTAGATAGTACTGAAAACACACTGGGTACAATCACAGATGTTTAATTAGGGTAATTAAATACAGTCGAGTAAACGTGGTAATTTCGGTGCGCGTGCGACACGTCCACTCGCTAGCTCTGCCTCAACCGAACTCCCCGAGTCCCCGCTGTCTCGCTCGCACCGCACGCCGACTTCACCCGAGCGCGTTTAATTCCGCGCCCGACGTTTCTCGACTCCGACTTATATAAAACACTGTACTGTATAGATTAGTTGTATGGTCGGAGGGTGAGGGCCTGGTGATCTATAACACGGGGTTTAGGTACCCTAGCACGGCCGCCGGTCTCTCATTACAATGACTTGTCTACATAAGTAATAATGATTTTTATTGGATATCTTGTCATGTAATGTGAGGAAAAAAAAGTAATATCATAAGCACTTAAAAGGTAATCTAATTTTGTGCGTAAATTTTATTTAAAATTGTCGAATTTTTTATACACAATATTAACCCAACTTAGCCTTTTGTAACTAACAAACTTAAGACTTATAACTAAAAACTAATAGACTAAAACTATCACTATCATCTTTGTTGATACATTATGAAATCTTGCTGATAAATCATGAAATCTTGCCGAACATTGCCGTTAATTTGCGGATTGACTTCATGAAATTACTGAACATTATCATGTAACAAATTATTTGCAAATCAACGATTGCCAACTATTTTTTCAGTTGCAAACTAATTATTTGTTTGCTTAACAAATATTTTAAATACTGCTTTCTGTTGCTAACCACCAAATTTTATTTCTGCATACCATTTAATTTGTTCTCATCAAATTCTGTAACCTTAAAATCTTCGAGCGAATCTTCAATATTTTTTGTGAAGTTTAAGCTAGCATTGACAGCAATGCCAACGGTATTTATAGTTCAGATACATTCACTTAATAAATGCCGATTCTTTGTTTAATTCTGTATTTTATTTATTTATTTTACATAATTAACATATCTACAATACTGGAAAACAGATTTTGTAGGAAGAAAATATTATTTTATCTTATTAAAATAGAGATTTTAAGAAAAAAACCATACGATTTTTATTTGTAACTAGTTTTTCACCCCGGACTCACATGTAATTTTTATACAACGTCATAGGCAAACGAGCTAATGGCTTTCCTGATGCTCCGCTTAAGATACAACAGATCCGCTTAAAATACACAGAAAATACAAAGAATAAATAACATGAAGAGACATCAGAATCACATTATATGGTAAAATCAATAATTTTTTAAAATGCCCAGATCATTATGCCCAGATGGTGGCGACAAGGTCGCCTGCCACACTGGGACTCAACATAAACATGCGAAATGCGGTCATTGACACCTCTGCCTCTTTCGAGGGATTAATTACGGCTTGAATATCTGTTTTAAAATTAATTTGTTATGAACCAAAACTCATTTTCAATAAGAAACGGATAATATTTACGAGTATAAATACTCTCCCAACTTCCTCCAAAAATCCCCCTCAAAATATTAGCCCCCCTATCGTCCATCCATAACTACTAAAATCCCCAAATTTGGGGGAATTCCCCCATCTGGCATCAGTGCACCCAACAGAAAGGAGAATTACCGTTTATGGCCAAAAACTCACCTGCAAGAGTGATTCATACAAAAAAAAAGTATTTTTTTTTCTTACCAAACTTTAATTTAGTTTAAAATTCACTGTGAATATAAAAATATTAACACTAGAGTTGACACTTTTTTATTATTTTACTCGACACTAGCAAAGAATGAAAACTAATTGTCAGTCAGTATCTACCTTAGGGGGCTTACCTGTTACCTTTTATTATTTGTACAAGCGTTTAAAATTCGCCTTTTAAATTACAGGCACTACTTATATGTAAATATAGACAATAGCATAACAAGACTACAAAATTTTTCCTTATAGTTCGCGAGCGGCTAGATAAAACGTATCGATAATTGCGTTGCTCAATTTCTGACTGAGCATGGTAAGTTTATGGGCTAACTTTTTTCATTTATCTCGGTGCCGCCACCCCTTTGCGAATGTTCTACGTCAGATCAAGAATTTGTACAAACTGCCCGTCATATCTTGTGAGAGTGTCTCTGTCTCTGACATGACGAACGATGAATCATGTTAAATTCGATTTAATTTTCCGCGTGTAGTTCTATGTATTACCTAGATCTTGTGAAAACGAAGGGAAATTTCTGTGCCTTTAAAAAGTTTTGCCACCAATATTAAAAGCAATGCATTTCAATTTCCGTCCAGCTTTAGGAGGCACCAGAAGACAAATTTCATTGAATTATATTACTCACGCACGCATGCATAGATGTATATATTAAAAGAAGCAGAATAATACTACAACGGCAAAAATTTATTGGTTATAGTAAGCTCGATATCCAGAGCATTTAGTGTTGGACGTTATGGAATCATTCATAACGCTTTAAATTTAATTTTGATGTTTTAACGCCCTTTAAAAAAGCATTTTTGAAAATGGGGCCTCAGTACTTTTTTGGGAAAAAAATTGTCATTATTTAAATTGATCAAATGAATTCCTAGACTACTTAAATATTTTATAATTTGATCAAGGTATGTATTTGAACTGATAATATATTAAGTAAAAAAATCACTAGAAATCGTAAATGTTTTATTCAAATACTTCCAAATAATATAAAATCATGCATGGTGTCAAGCAACCACAAACATCTTTCTTAGTGCACAAGGCTCAGGGAAGCCTTTGCCTGTGGTACTTATTAAACGCGTCCAGGTAGTAAGGATACGGCGAACTGGAAGCTTTATTTGACACCTTAGTAGTATTGAAAAAGTAATCATTTTTATATTTATAAATTACAGATATTTACAAAAAATGTCTACATCTCCATTCAATATTGTAGTGACACAAAACATGTAATTAACAATGCGAAACCAGTTCTGTACATACTTATGGGGCTACCTGAGATTCGCCACATAATAATAACCACATCACGACACACACATTGACTTAGCCCTGCACTATAATTTTGTATCGCAGGCACTAAGCAATGATATGGTATAAACTACATATAAAACATCCAAGACCAGTAAGTATAACAGTGCGTCTTGCAAATAGGATTAAACTGAAGATAATCATCAACTACTTATAAATGAACCAAATATGTATGCCTAGGAAAATATACTGCTTAAATATTTAATGATGCCACTATTGAGCTTCGGGTAGCCCCTTAGTTACACTGGATAGACAGTTTGCAATAACGTAAATATAAACTATTGTCAGGTACTCTGATCAGATTCCAGAGTAAACTGGTTACAATATTTGGTTACCAAAAACTATGGTGGTGCCTGAGCCATACCATAATGAATAAGTTAACAAAGTATTTTAATTGATTAACACATAATACACTGATTAAAAAATAACAAATCATTATCAGAAAAACATGAACAAGAATTTAGGAATTTTAACGAATATAAATGCAAACAACAGTAGTTAAAAAATTGAACACATGATACGGATTTTAACCCAAAGTAAAAGTGGAACATTCGCATAGGTGGGATACATTGGTTAACACTACAATATTGCATTTCATTGTTCTAAAGTAAGTGGCCTTATTTCACATATAAAAAATATTTTAGTTTTATAAATGCAAGCAATGTTTTATTTCAAAAAAACATATTTAACCATAAAAAGAATAGTTAAATAATTTTAAAAGAAACGAATTCTAAAGATTCATTAACAATAAATTATACAAGCTCAGGAAAAAAAACTTAACCTAAAAATAAGTAGACCAAATTCTTTCTTAGTTATTAACACAACAATAAAACTAGAAAAAGTATTTAGTTGAAATATGTTTCACTCATTTTAACAAAATAGAAACGAGGCATAAGAACTAAAAAGGTCGTATCATTTACAAAATCATACATATTAAAAACAAACACAAGTAAATCCATATAAACTATAATAACTATACTTTGAGAATAAATAGTATCATTCACCTTGGTTTAGTCAAGTACAACCCATAAATTACACACGGTATAAATTACAACTTGATTTAGATATTTATTTAAAGATATTGTTTTAATGGATTTGTTAAATAAACTGTCGAAAATCTACTCCAATACTGCTGTTACGCTCTAAAAACACTAAATATCCCTTATAATCAGAGTATTCTACAAACATTTTGACAGTATCTGACTAACCAGATTCATATAAGCAGGGTATCTACACATAGGAGTCGATTCCCGTATAAGAACAAAATACATTTTCTTTTATGTTATTGATGATTTCTTACCGCCTAAACAGTTGACAATTATGCAAGTGTCACATTCCAAACTAGCAACACAATTAGGCTGAATATATTAGATTTACCATTCAACTCTTAGCAGCAAAAGAGAAACGCAATCAGCTTTTAAAAGTAACCAAAACTGTATCACACGGTTCTGTTGCTTGTTTATGATCTTAAAAGTACATGCATTACCATACAAGCATATTTATTGAATCCATATTATGCATGACTCAAGATACATGTTATAGTTTACAAACTCCATACATGTAACCTTTAACTACAATATACTTATAGTTTAACTATGATTTCGTTGCCGGCTCTAACGCGAAGCAATCAAAATTAGTATCCAGGAACAATTCTTGTAGAAACCTTCTGGCACATAGCATATATGTATCACGAGATATTAGCGCGCAAATGTCAGAGTATACACACGGGCTTCGGAAAACATCAGGGTGGCGCTGTTTTAACGAAAGCAGAGCTGTCCGCGTCTGCAAATGAAAATAGGGGTAATGAATTAAACTTCATCATTTAATTGCAACATTTAAATTATTCGACTATGTTTTGGTCGTGCAAATACTATGACCATCATTAGTTCATTTTATATAATGTACTCTATTTCTTAATTATTTTTTTCATTACTGACCTGTTTAAAATGTATTGGGTTGGACATAAAATGAGCGTGATTCATAACTTCAGCTTGTGGCGTTATCGTTTTCTTCAAAGTATCGTCCTCTTCACTATCTGGTTTGTTGTTTATTTCTGAAAACAATGTAATAAATAATTTATAAGATCATAAACATGACGGTTTCTGTAACAGCTGCCTGATGCGCTATAGATTACGGGTTTGAAACCCGGTGGGGCGGAACTTGGTGTTATTTGCAGGAAGCATAGTTTCGCTTAATGGTCTTAGACGTAGTTTTCTAATCTTTGTTGTATATACCATATTGTTCTTTAGTACCTGCGACACAAGATATATCTTAGTGCAAGGCTGTCAATTTGTGTGTCGTGATGTGGTTTTTATTATTATTAAACTTATTCTGATTTTATATCGCTGTTGCCTGATGAGGATTGAAATTTAATTGAAAAGTTAATATAACAAATAAACATTATTCAATTAATTTAATTATTTTTGGGAGTTTGTCAAAAGTAACAAATACATTCGCCTCTATTCAAATAATAAGACTGAATAGTAAATTTGTATTAATGATTTACCTGCAAAGAAAGCTTCCCTTAGCTCATGTGAAGAAGGGGGACGCGTTCGTACACAAGCCAAACATTCAGCTGGAACATGACGCCATCTTTGTATCGCTGGTCTTATTTCACAATCTTTATTAATACTCATATCAGTTTTATCTACATTTCGTACATCCCTGGCACTATTCGCTTTCGTAGTGCTATTTGTGCTAGTTGTGGAATCAGTTCCCTTCTCGTCATACTTTTCAACCACTTTTAAAGTGCTTTTAGTTTCTTCCTGACCCAATTTAAAATTATCAATACTCGAATTCAGTTTAGTAGCCATATTACTTTTGCTGATCGAAGCCATTAATTCTTTTTCGTTTAAAGCGTTTGTGTCAGATTTTTTCTTTACTGGGGTAGACGTTCGCATTGGTGTATCGATTTTTCTACTTTCTAAATTCTTTTCTGACCCCTTATCATTGTGTTCACTTTTAACAGTGGCCATGCTTGCGACACCACTAGAGGTAGTACTGGCGCTAGTACCAGCTTCACCTTTGTTCATGACAGCTTTGATATTTGATACGGCACTGGCCACTGCCGCGTTAGTTATATTATTACGGAGTGGCAGACTTGAAGCGCCCATGTCTAATCCTGTAAGATACAAATAACCATCATTACAAAGTATTAAAAACACGTGAACATTGCTCATACTTACTGGAATTACATATTCGAACAAAAGCAACATTTTAACAAATTATATGTGAACCAGGCAAACGGAAAAATAAATACCTCTGGAAGAAAATTTCTGACTATCCGGCGTCGTTCGCATTCTGTTGTCATTGCTAGCAATACTAACATCAGCTAGGTAGTTCGGTAAGCGTTGATTACGAAGATTTTGTAATCTTTCTTCTTTATGATCTTTCTCCTTCTCGTCATCTTCACTGTAAAATACATGAAAAGCATATTAAGGTTATAAAACGCACAGAAAAAAGTAGTGTTACTAAGCTAACGAGATGGCGCGCAGCATTTGGTTGAGCTGTGTTTAGAATGACATTAGCTTTAGGTTAGTAATGCGTAATCTTTTCTTAGTTGTTTTGTGTATTTTGTGAAATAGATCAATAAAATTAAGAATTGTTTCACCTGACTTTCCAGTCAGTATGGGTACCTATCAGTTGTGATATTTGTAATAAAACTTATAAAAGGACTACCATATCAAAAAACCTAGTAGTTATTTGCTTGTTCCTTACCCCTAATTAATTAAGTTTGTTTTATACTGTAGTTTCGCGTAGTACCAGGCCTAGCGCATAAAGATACAAGTAGGCGGCGGGCCATCTAGAAACGGTCAAAAACAAAGTGACGATGCGCGATAGCCGGGTCGCATATGATACATTATACATTGACCAATTAGCTTAATACGGAAGAATCTTCTAACCTGCGTTTTAATAAAAACCTTTTTTTAACCAGCACAATATTTTTCACAATACAAAAAATGCATACATTACGTGACTTTTTAAGATTTTCATGTATGAAAACAAACTGGTCATTACATAAAATAGAAAAATCTAACTTATTTTTGAACTCTTATGTTTAAGTGCATACTCATTGGTGTCCTGGTTTTACTACTTAAGAATGGAATAATATCCGAAATCTATTGACTCGATATAAGTAACAAGTTTCCTAGCATTGGTCTAGCAAGCAACAGCTCAGGTTATATTAGGAGAGGGATCTCCAAGCACAAGTAAGAATGTATACTATAAACTCAAAAACTAAGTGTGATATAATTTAGTAGTTACTAGGTTGGAGTACTAACTTGCAGAGCAGCGAGGCGAGATGGTTGGGTAGACAGATGCCGATGTAGGCGGGCGCGGCGGGCGGCGCGGGCGGCGGCGCGCGCGCGACTGGCGCCCGCGCCCGCGGCGTCTCCGCGCGCCGCGCCCACTGCGGCCGCCAGTCGTACTCCAACACGCTACCCAACACATTGTACATGTCACCGACCCATTGTAAACTTGCGAAATATTGTTAATTGCTTTAACACATTATTTCTCAATCGTTTATTTTTATTGGATTAGGTATTGTGAACACATACCCTAAACGTTTTTATTGCGATTCACGCGATTTTTAATTTTCAGTTTACAATCAAATAGTCTTCACACATATATTATCCACGTAAAACCATCGCCACCAACTAACCAGTACTTACAAACTTATCTTAAATTACTTAAGACTGTCAAACACAAACCAAGACATCAAGGTATCAATTTTTGTGACTTTGTGGCTTTAATTGAACTAGATGAAAGACGAGTATTGGCAATGATTGCTTAAGCCTGATTACTTTGGTACGTAGACAAGTTATAAACTTTATACAAATTTGGATTTGTTTAATTTTTTAGACATACACTCACTATTATCTTTATTTAGAAAAAATAATAAAAGCAAAAATGTGGAAGTTATTTTGTAGTAAGTCAAACCCTATTTTGCAAATTAGACTATATAGAATTAACTAAACTCAAATATAACTGATATTTAGATAAGGGGGCGTCCAAGAATAAATTACATGAGGTGATTTTGGAGATGTTTCGACCTCCTTTCTCCCCTTCGTAAAATATTGTGAGATTGGAGTTGAATTCCTAATGTCAAGTGAGATTTTACAAAATGCGTATTTTCAGAGGAAATGTGTTAATCTGCTTAATTCTTCTTTACTAAAGTTTGTAAAAGAATATAAATTCTAATTCAATCTACGGGGACTGTGTGGCCTCAAAAGTATCGACTGAAACCAATAAGATCATGTGGATTTCCCCCCTAAATGCTTCACGTAATTACAATTCGACGGTACAGATACTGTTTTCCTGACAGTTCGTTATTGAATGAGCGATGTGACTTTGAAATGGTGAAAATTTTACGACAAAAATATTATTATCGTTTTAGTTACCCTGCCAACGAGTGATAACATTACAAACTGTATACTGCCTTAACTTGTAATAAATGTTTTGCAATAAATTTGTAACATTAAAATATATAAAACCATGTTTTCTCAAATGAATACTGCGTTGTGACAGAGCTTGTTTCAACTATCAATTTTTGTAGTGATGTGCGAAATGTCAGGCAATTGTAACTTTATCACTCGGAACAAAAAACTTTTGTTCATCAACATCAAAAAGTATTTCATAATTTATTGCCCATCACTAGTCATGAAAAACTGAAAGATGAGAGGATCGTATTATCTGAACGGCTGGACTGTAATGGACATCTATCTATCTCTTACCTCATTTTTGCCATTCGCTCTTTGGCCACTTTTGATCTCTCACGCAAAGAAGAAAATGTTTTATATCGTTTATTGGAGTCAGATAAAAGCCAACTCAGGTCATCCATGTCACTTGAACCAGATGCAGCACTTTCAGATAAGTGAGGCCTAAAATTTTCCAATGATATTAACATTACATACCATAAAACAAGATATAAATTAAAAGATATGGATTATCAAAGATCAATATTTACAGTGTACAAAATTATTTGATTACCTTCGATTTTTATTAAGTGACATCAAAGTTGCATAACCAGTCATATCTAACGAAGTCGGCGGCGAGCTTGCAATATCTGGAGCTGTGAAACCTAAAAAAATACCTATATACCTAAAAATATACTTTAAAATAAATATAGTTAAATTGAATTGGCATGAGAAATTGATATTCTGTTTAAGATCTTTCATTAAAATATACTCATGGAGAAAATTAAGAGGCACGCGAAAAAAAAGTTGATTTAAAATAAAATATCAAGGATAATTGTTGTTATTAAGTTTCTTAATTTTTACTTTGCTTATAATTCATTAATTTAAAATTGTAAATTTCGAAAACAAAACAGTAAAATTACTAAAATGGAAGTCTTGTGTATTTTTTTGAGATTAATTATAAAAATAATAAAACAAAAGAATAATTATTTTATATGTATATATCTATCTCTCATTAATATTCCCTCTATTTTTATTTTATTTTGGGACTAAAAAAAGTAAAATCAAATACTTTATCCATTCAAAACCCAGTCGTATGACGTCACACGCGAGTCAAGACGTCACAGACGTTCCGAGTTAAAATATGTAAACTTCAATTATCTATTACATAGTAATTTATATGGCAAGGAGTACCAATTTATTCCGACTGATTTAAAACTTAATTTACAGTTTTTTGTGCTTTTTTAAATCCTTTGAACTTCTTGAAGATTCGTGCTTCACTCAGAAGAAGTTAAGGTCAGATTTCTAAGCACGTCGATAACCATGAACCCCTAATTTCTGGCCTAAGCTTTCCTTTTACGTCACTGCCCTGCATTTTCGTATAATTTCCGATCACTCGATACCTCTCGACACCTCACTTCAAGGTACCACAAGTTTTGATACTTACAATACTTGGCCGCATGTTTGTTTGGTATAGTTTCAGTTATTGCGTAGCAACCTAGCAACTTGGCTTGCGTATAAAATGTAATTTTCGAAAAAATACCTGTCCAAAACATTAATTTTGTTAATTGTAACCAGTACATACGAAAACATGTTTTTTTTTTTTTTTTGCTTTCCCCTTATATTGTCCATAAGTGTAGTTTTCATTCCACATTTTGAAAAAACTATTTTAAACAGAGTTTTGACGGGGACGGTTAAAACAAACAGGCTTACTTGACGTTGATGTGCGCCGCAAAGATTCAGAAAGTCTCGGTTTATGCGAACTGCTACTACTTTTCATTCCATATAAACTTGAAGAACTTGGGATTGGGCTTAGAGTTAAAACTCTATCACTGTAAAAATAAACATATAAATATGAATATAACACAGTTTAGACGACAATTTTTATGAGTCTTTTGAGAAATTATACTCACGGTATAGCATATTTCCCAAGGAACGAGTCACAACTGCTAACTCCACTGGTGCTAGATTCACTTGTGTTCCTAACTCTGCCTTCGTGAGCATTGTCTAATGAGTTCATTCTACCAATTAGTAGTCTATTCTCTATCGGCAACCGATGAGCTGGCCTTTCGTAATTCGAACAATCTCGAAGTATATCAACCGTTCTTGACTCTGACATAGTAGGTCGATCGTGGGACGAGGAGCAACCCTGTGTAGGTAAAGTATAGGACTTCCTTTTATCGGGCTCTTTAAAACCTTTGTGGTCAACAACGTCTTGGTTATTTTCGCTGTCCTTATTTCTTGGGTTGTCGGAAGGGAGACTATCTGCAGTGCTATGGTCTGTGTGATCTGAGTGTTCTGAAATTTCAGTGTAGTCTAAATTATACCGACGGTCTGGAGATGTGAAAAAATGTGTGTTGCTTGTGTTATCAGTAGGAAATGAGTACAATTCTTCTACAACTACTGGAAACTGGTCATGTCTGGTGTGTCGGACGGATAGCCAGCCTGGAAAATTAATATCTTTTATAAACTTATTGTATTTTTCTATTACTCATCTTTCTACAGAAAGAAATATACCTAATTCAGCCAGTAAATTAGCACCATCATATGTGCTGCCGATCATCCCCAAAACGTACAAAGCCGTAGCTCTCAAGGAATACACGGGGCAGTTCTTAGCAAGTTTGACGATGTTCAGCGGTACCGAATCCTCAATATGTCCGTTACTCAGAGTCATTAGCTGACGGAAGCCGTGTGGAGTAATTGCATAGTTACCAAGCGCCCACAAAGACGCCTTCATATCTAATATTTCTTGCTCGTTGTCCCATTTCTTACGCTGCAATACCTGTTGAGTACAACAAACTGGTTTATCATACAATTTAAACTAAAAAATAGGTTATCAATTGGTTCAAAGTAGAAAAAATAAAAATAGTTTATAATCGCCCTTTAATTTTGAGATAGTTAACCTCGAGAGGATCGAGAGTAGATACAGTTTATTTCAGAATGCTATTTCCACTACAATATACTCTGCCATCGACCAATTGCAATAAAATCT
Source organism: Choreutis nemorana (assembly GCA_949316135.1). NCBI lineage: Eukaryota > Metazoa > Arthropoda > Insecta > Lepidoptera > Choreutidae > Choreutis > Choreutis nemorana. Next base: position 5,175,328 of record OX438600.1, read on the forward strand.
CAGCACAGGGTTTCATTATGTTTGGTTATAGTAGAGACGAGATTTGTGCGGGAATGACAGAGAATGTTGTCAGGTCTCACTTGTATATTCAACCCCAACTTAACTTTCTTTTTCCAATTTTACGCGGGACACTATGCTGTTTATTTTGTTATTTTTCGATAAATAATGTGGGCAATGCCTTAAATTATATGTTTTTGAGTTCGAACATGTACTTACTACTGTGATATGCGTTCCATACCAAAATAGGTAACTTTATCACACAATCGAGTACCGATTTTTTAACTACGTACTAAATGTGTTGTCGTTAATATTATATTTCTACATGAAAACTACCTAAAGAAATATTTATCGAAAGTAAATTCTTGATAAAACACCACTTGGTCTTAGACTTATAGTAAAGTAAGGCAAGTGCATAGTTACGTGAGCGTGCGCGCGCGGCGGGCGCGGCGCGGGCGCGGCGGCCAGCGCGTGCGGCGGCGGGCGCGCGGCCCGACGCGCCGCCAGCCCGCGCCGCGCGCCCAGCCCGCCCAGCGCCGCGTGCGCGCGCGCCTCCACCAGCCGCACGTACCTGCACCGCACATACACACTCTCACTATTTTGTCAACCCGATACCATCAAAATATTGTATACAACTTTTTCACTGAGGTTGGTCAACACACAATGTTACTTAACGAAAGATGCAACACATATTTCAATAAATGGGAGGGATTTCAATTATTTCGCATCATCTAGGTCAGCCAATACTCATTCCACTATAAATCAAAAGCATGGTAATTATGAACCTATGCATCACTTCAAGCATCCTGTAGAGAAACAAAAGTAACAACACCTTAAATATTTAAAAGCTTGAAGTTTTCAATCAGTAAAATTTATTTTAAGATGAAATAAAACTAATTTATAACGACACCCACCTGTAATTATACGTTTTGTCCCAGAAATCGAGATGTTTCTTGATGAACGCTTTAGATTTAGGATCAGTAGATTGAGAGGCTGCCATGATTTCTAAACTCAACCAGAGCAAGTAACCACTGTCGCCAACAGTTAAGAAATCCAAAGCTGCTGGTTCAGTCTCTTTATCCAAACGACAATTCCGGCCGAGAGCTTCACGCATATGTATTAGCTTTTCCGGATATCCCTGCACACGAGGACACAACTGTATATAGTCATCAACATTATCATCGATGGAACAGGTCCAATGTTAGACATAGGCTTCTCTCGAATATTTCCAAAAGGAGCTATCCGGGGCCACGTTCACATATTGAAAGTGTGTTGCTTACTTAGAGGTAAGACAAGACTACAAGTTAATTGGAGTTCAATGAAAGAAGAAATAAAGTTTGTGGTAGGTATACTTTTATTTTGGTTATAGATGGGGCTCAACTGCCACTCCTATTTAACCTTTCAGGATAATTATTACGTCGGTTTGTAGATGGCGCTGTCAAGTATAGTTTTTTATTATTATTTAAAACTACTAATTCTATACATCTATACATTTAATTTATGAAATAAACTACTCAAAACAAAATAGGGCCCACCCTAACTTTAACTCAAATTACGTTTTTAAATAATTTATATGGTTGTTTTGTAGTAACTGAAGCATTAACAATAAAGATGACCTGTTAATCATTTCTTAACAACAAATAAAGTACCTTAATAAAAAGTAAAAAAATCAACAAAAGATTTTTGTAGCAAAACATTAAATAATTAAAAGTTGTTCAAAGAGACATTTTTTAGCAATTCGTTTATTCCTTTGATTCATTTTTTTCATAATAAAGAACAGGCAATGACTTTGTTTTGATGGAAGACACTGATGCTCGTGCGGCTCGTACTACTCAAAGCGTACTTGCTAAAGCCAATCGTGTCTTTACCATTGCCGGCCGCGAATTTTGAACTTAAAACATGGAACGTTTGTGAAACCAGTTAAAAGTTGAAAAAAGCAAACCACCGTAGTGTCTGCAATCAGCAAGATCTGATATACATTTCTCTATAAATGTTACGTCGGGAACAAATCTTCACCCATCTTACTAAAAGCGTACTGAACAGGCTCAAAGAGTGTTTATTTAATAGAGGAGGCGCTAATCGTTGCTGAAACAGACATAATCAAGTTTTTTTTTCTTTAGTAAATTTCTATCCAAATTGTTTTTTGGGGTGATTTTTAATTATTTCTCAATCTGTAATCCCAAAATGTGTATTCAAATAACCCGACGTTTTTTGTTTTTATTTTAACAAATTAAATAGGCTATTTTGTTTTGAGTAAATCTAAAGTAAGTATTGTTTTAATAGTTTACATAGTGTTATAGAGTATATTTCAACAAAATTTTAAGTGAAATGTCTTGCACAATTTTAAAGTGCAGGTTAACATTTTAATTAAACTAATATCCAAAGATAAAACATATAAAAACAAAACAACACAAACTCAGTGATATTTATAGTGGCCATATTACTTATTAATCAGCAGATGTACAGCAGAACTAAGTAACCACCACAATTCACTGTGGATTACAATGGACTGTGGTCAAAAATTTCATACAACATTAGATCAGAGATTTTATTTAAATAGCCCAATAAAACAAAGTATATATTTGTTATATACAGACCAAAATCCTCATAAAGGTGAAATGATTCAAAAACTTTAATCGCTGACCTATGTGACTTATTGAACACAAAGACTAAACTTACCGGAACACTGTACGCTTCCTCCAATATCGCCAAGGCACACTTCATGACTGACTTCGATTCATCCTTCACTTGTCCAACTAACATTTGTAAAACCCACGTATCCATGTCACTGTCGTTATCACTATCTTCCTTACTAGTCTTTATCCTTTCTTGTATAAAGGATTTCTTTTGTTTACACCTCTTCCTTATTAATTCTCGAGACTTGTGCGATGCCCGCAATAGGACGTTGAGGAATTGCGTGGCGTAGAGACGAGATGCTTGTATGTTACATGTCAACGTCCTATATAGGATTTCACGTGGGTATGAATCCAATGTGTAATCTAAACTAGATATCACTAGTTTCACATAACAACTGTGATGTGTTCTAGTCGAAAGATCCAACAGACTGAAAAAAATATATAGAACACAATTTTACTATTAATTTTACCACACATAACTTTTTAATTCAGTGCACGTGTATTTGAGTATATGAGGACTTGGTAGCTATGTTTGTTAAATCCCTTGTTTTATCGACCGAACCGACGCGACATTATAGCTGCCATGTTTCTCATTGTGTCCGGGTAGTAGTGACAGATTCGCAACCTGTCACCCTAGGACTTAACACAACATGCAAAATGCGGTGTTTAAGACCTCAGCCTACCCCTCTCGAGATATTAATTACGGCGTAAGTTTATGTGTAATTCAATGCATTTGCTTATCATGATGGCGTAGACATACACAAACATCACATAACACAAAGACAGAAAGCGGCTTTAAACTGTTTACACGCGTCTTTTAATATTTGGAATTAAAAAACAACTTACTTGTTATAAAGATTGGTTTTCTTTAACAATCTCAATCCCGTATGCGTATGACACAGCTGTCCAATGAATAGGAAGTACATTTGACACATAGTGTTGCACATGTGGTTTGGACTAAACAAGCATTCGTGGGCACGGCGACCGGTTTCAATTGCTTCTATCTGACGATTCACGTCTAAGAATAGATCTTCTAAAAGTCTTTGCGATTCAAACTGCAAGAGGATGAAAAATCTATAATCAGTAAGCTCATAAAGATAGAAAAGTATTAAAATTTATTTGATATCAAAATAGACAGTAAAAAGCTATTGTGATGGTCAACTCCTTTCTTTTGGTATTGGGTTTGATATTGGAAACCCAAATATATCTTTGTCTCTCAAAAATTGTTTTGACTTTGATTGTCTAAGTTTTAATGCCATCGGTAGAAAAAAGTTTTGTGACTTTTGTAGTCAAACTTACATCATTGTGCCTTAGAAGATGACGGATGAGTTGACAACCGGCTCTAGTGGCAGAATGCCCATGACAGGTACTTGTGAGGTCAGTATGTGAATACTTGTTGGAACTGGGCTTCAAGTAACTTATGATGCGAGCGACCCACGCCCTGTAACCGCTGTCGTTCAAATTCAACAACGGAGGTCCATCCGTTTCCTGTAAAATAAATAAAGGTACATGTCAGAACTAAACACATTCCCATATTGTGTTGTTCATTTTCATTCATGTTTGTGTTACCGGCAGTCTACAATCCAGTATTCTATACAATCCCTTATCAATGTCCAGATAGCCTAAAACGTGTAGGTAACGAAATTAATATAATTTATTTTATACTTTGTATTGTATACGTTGAAATTCAGCTGCAAGTATCAATCCCCACAAATCCTCAGAACATTCCCCATGATATGTGAAACAAAAGATGCAAAGGGAACCGCCATCTCTTCGGAATGAAAAATGTAATGGACAATAATATTCATCATATTTCGTACATAGCCAAGACGCTCCAGGTTTATACGTTGCCATTATATAGAATATCTGAATTTTATAGATTTCTGGACATATGCATTTACAAATAAATACTGAACATTTAGAAATAAAATTAAAGTGTCTGATCGGAATGTCGAAATAACAGCTTTTAACTCCATGCACATGAAAGTATTTACACCAATGACAAATCTTTAACATTTTTGTGTGTCAGCCTGTTTAGTCCGGGTATTCTTCAAAACAGGTGGACCTATTTTGATGAGACTTTCAATAAATAATAGCATTCATTTCAGGGCAAATCATAGACATTTTTGATTTTTGAAAAAGAATTAGTGTTCCATACCAAAATAATTAAACCTCCAAAAATTTTTAACAAAATCCATTCCAAATGTTAGAATGAAATGTTATAATATATATTTTTTAAATATAAGTAATAACGACAGCTATCAAGCTTTTTTATTTTAAGGAGGCAAAACAAGGATTGAATTTTTCTATGGGAATGTGGACTTTCTAAAAGATCTTCAAAGCTACCTTAACATCAGGATTGTCAAAAAGCAGTACTTTGTCAACGATATTGCATTACGAAACACGAATGTGGTTAAGCATAGTGCATTTTCTTTTGCCAATCCTTCACACACATAGATGGCGTAATGTAAAAGCATCAAGAACATTTGGATTTGTTATACAAAACGGGAACTGTTCAAAAGAGTGTAAGACAACATAATGCTCTATTGTGCTCTTGTACCCAATAGTATAGTATTCTGCAATACAGCAGTGTTGTATGGCGTCCTCACTAAGTTCAAAGGTTTTTGTGGGACCTTGTTTGTTTAATTGTCAAGTGAACTGTCAGCCTTTTTAGACTTGAGACTTTGAGATTTGACGTAATGAGAGGGATTCCAAGATGACCCATAACTCCTCTCTCTTGTTACCTTGTTTTCCCCAGTCCTTCCTTCCTTCAGTAATTTGTATTACTACCTATTTGCCAATATGCTTCAGTTTTTGGATTTCCAGGCTTAAATGGGACAGAACCGAGGGGTTCACAATATAAAAGCGAGCAGAGCCGCGGGCCAACAGCTATTATTAAATTAAAAAGTTGCACATATTTTCATTAATAAATGTCAAACGGTATTTTGGCCAGCAGAGAGCTCCAAGTTGTCCGGGAACACATCCATCGGGAGTATGTTCCACTACAATTATAATTTACCGATTTACTGCATCATATACAAAAAAAACAATCCTTATTCAAATTTACACATACCTTTAATATTGTCCTAATGATTTCCCAATTCCATGTATTTCCATCCTTATTCTGCATAACGAGGGAACATCTAATGAGGCTGTCGCTTTCCCTCTCGAATAGATTGAAAAACTTGCTGGATTTCGTTACTTTACTAACTGCAGCACTCGTCAAGTTCTTCGCCGACAATTCTGCACGGGACCCAATACTGTGTCGCTTTTTTGGTTCATTCTCACTATCAGATTCATTCAGGAACTCGATGCTGTCTTTATATACTGACATATCTTGTTTAGGTTTGGCCATTATGGCGTTGTCTTTCTCTTTTCGACTTTTAGTATTATCTTCATGTTTTTCTTTAAAAACGCCACTACAGTATTGTATTATATTATCTAGGAATAAACTATTGCTAGCTGGACGAGATTCAAGCATTGAGTGTAATTTTTTCAAAGCCGCTATTGCAGCTAAGGCTTGGGGTTTTCCAGCAGATGCTTGAGACATTAAGGAAGGCAAGGCGGGGGTTATTTGTAGAGGTAGAAATAGGTGTATTAAATGCATAAGTTGACCTAATAATACAGTTGCACGAACAGATATAAATGTGTCACTAGTAACTATTACTTCAGCGAGTCCATCTAATAATCCAGCCTAGAAAAAATACATATACATATATTAAAGAACATAAAAAAAAATCATAGCCATGAGCATGATGTTGAAAAAGCTATTGTTTTAAATTTTAAAGATCAAACCATCAAAAACCTTTACCTCAAGGAAACACTGTAATAATAGTGCTAGATGAATTTCAGTTATATCTGGACCGGTTGCGCTAAGGTGAGGTAGGATAGCTGTTCCTTCTGCAGCGACAAATCCTTCGTTTAGTCGCCATGAGTCCTATAACGTTAATCAGAGCTAGAATTCCTCATCAATAACAATTTTTAACTTTGTGATAAACTATCAAGCTTCATTTTAGTTTAACCACCACGCGTCATAGAATCACTACTAATAATAATCAAGGTTATACCATCGCGATCCTATTTATCAGTGGCAGCATAAGCGGAGGAGGGGACGGATGCGCGGTTCGACCCGGGTACGAGGCATCCAGGGGTTAACAACAGCAACTGACTCGGGACATCATAGCATCATATTCCAAATAGTTACTAGTTCTTCTCTCAGAACTGTGAACTCGCGACCCCACAAATCTTTCACCAATTTGGCTCATGTTCAATATTTAAAATTATTTTTGCCTTTTTACCCTCCCTATCAATTTTTATGACAATTCGAAAATTGTCGCCCCGGCTGCTAGGCACCAGGCCCATTAGACAAATGCCATCATTCTGCAATCGTTAACACAAACAGAAAATAAAAATGTACGGAAGTGATATTACAATGCCGCAACTCGAGCCCGAGAAAATGTCATTTCAATACATTTTGGTTTTTTGTTGGCGTGAACTCTTGCGGAATTATGGCTTTTGTCTATGGGGCTGTAAGGTAACAACAACTAACTTCCGCAGTCTGTGAATCATGTTTTAAATACTTATTAAGTGATTCGCTTTCAACTGTGAACTCGCACCCACAAATCTGAAGATATCCACCAAGTTCTAAAAATCGACTACCCACCTAAATAAAAGATTTTTTTGCACATGACATTGTAAAAAAATATCCCCTAGGGTATCTCTACAGGGGATCTTAGTGGACATCGTCGACAAATCGGTATCACGGAAATCTTTGACCGATTGGATTCATCTTCGAACTCAAAAATTTGAGTTTTTTACCCCGTCTATCAAATTCCATGACAATGTGATCAACGATACTTGAGTTATCGTCAAACCATCGTTTGTGCATATGTACAAACCTTGGATTGCTCCAGTAGACTCCTGAGAATAGGTCTTATCTTTTTTTGCTAGCTTGTTTAATAAATAATCTAGGGGTAATATAGCTTTCGCCACAGTCGATCGACTGGTGATATACTTGTATATCTCACGCACCGAGAGTCAAGGTGAAGTATTGGCTATCAGTCTGAATATGGCGAAGGGGTTTGACTATCTTACGGACTTTCCGAGGGATTATGGAAGTGGATTGCCGGCTTTTTGGCCAGCAGATTTATAAGAGCCGTCGTTGATAGCATTTGCTCCGATAGCAGTGCCATAAACGCAAGTGTCCCGCAAGGTCCCATATAAATTGCCTTGGCTCAAAATTTGTTTCGTATCCAACTGGGACTTTTTGGTCTTTGGCCAAGGCTGTCGAAACCAATTTTAGCCGTCCTTCCTGGCCACCACTGTTAAAATCAGATGGCTCGCTGGCTCACACCGCGGAAGAGAAAGCAAACTTGTTCGCTAATCTCTTTGCGGCAAACTCGCGTTTGGATTCTGCAGGGAATCTCCCACCTTCAATAATACCTCGCTGCAATGTTTCCATGCGAGATGTTCATATACACCAAAAAGAGGTACTTAAAATCCTGCAAAGTCTAGACGTGAACAAGGCTAGTGGTCCTGATGGAATCCCTGCAGTGGTGCTGCGCAACTGTGCTCCTGAGTTGTCTCCCATCCTAACACGCCTGAATCGTCTCTCACTTGAGACTGGAGTTGTTCCCAAGTCGTGGAAGCTAGCTAACGTGCAACCTGTGCCCAAAAAAGGAAGCCGTGCCGACCCATCTAATTACAGACCCATTTCAGTCACTTCTGTAATCTGTAGGACGTGTACTGAATAATCGTCTCCTCGGCTACCTTGAAGACAATGATCTCCTAAGTGACCGTCAGTTTGGGTTCCGCCGTGGTCGGTCTACTGGGGATTTTCTTGTGTACGCCACCCACCTTTGGAGCGAGGCTATAGAGAGATACGGTGAAGCCATCGCAGTTTCACTTGACGTCTCCAAGGCCTTTAATCGGGTTTGGCACGGTAGCCTATTAAGCAAGCTTCCCTCTTTTGGGATTCCGGTTGGCCTTTGTAATTGGATTTCAGACTTCCTCGGGAACCGTTGAATTCAAGTGGTTTTGGATGGTCTCTTGTCCAAACAACAAGCAATCGACGCTGGTGTTCCCCAGTGGTCAGTTCTGTCCGATATTCCTGCTACACATTAATAATCTGCTAGTTCCTGGAACAGTTGGTTATGCAGATGACACTACTGTTACGGACAGTTACTTCTCTAGTTCTCGGGCCAGTCGGAATGAAACTCAGTATTGTCGAGAGTCTCTAGTTAAGCGCTTGAATCTGGCACTTCAGGCAGTCTCGGACTGGGGTGAAGCCAATCTTGTTAGATTCAATGCAGCCAAAACACAGGCGTGTGTTTTTTCCGCCAAACGGAGTCCCTTCCAACTGACTCCGACTTTCCGGGGTGTATCGATACTGATAACTAATCATATGCAACTTCTTGGCCTGGAAATATCGTCGAACATGAATTTCGGCTCCTACATAGTCTATATCCAAAACGGCGGCTAAGAAGCTTGGTGTTCTATCCCGGGTTAGGCGATACTTTACACCCAAACAACGGCTTGTTCCGTATAAGGCGCAAATTCGGCCTTGTTTGGAGTATTGTTGTCACCTTTGGGATGGTTCAGCCAGGTATCAGCTAGCAGCTTTAGACTCTGTTGAAAAGCGAGCCCGAAAAATCATCGGGATTGACGATGATTTTGCTAACTTTCATGACCTCAGCCACCGCCGCGAAGTTGCGTGTCTATCGGTATTTTATAAGATACATTTCGGAGAGTGTGCGCAGGAATTGCACAATTTAATTCCACCGGCCCCTTTTTATAATCGGAATACTAGACGTAGGCTGAAGCTGTATCCATTTGTGGTAGATATTCCGACCATCCGGACTAAACGCTTCGATAGTTCCTTTATTATGCGTACTGCAAGGGTGTGGAATTCTTTGCCTGCCGATGTGTTCCCTGACCAATATAACTTGGGCCTCTTTAAGGCAAGAGTGAATAGGTTTCTCCTGGGCAGGCATGATCCGCCGCTTAACATCAGGCGGGTTTGGGGTCAAATGCCTGCCTGGTCTTGAATAAATAAAAAAAAAGATTCTTTGCTGTCTCCGACGCTGTTTTTACTGCATAATAATGATATGTTGAACAAAAACTACAAAATAACAATCTTGACGAGGCACGTCCGCCTATATCTATCTAGCTATCTACCCCTACCTGCCTTTCCGCACACATTAGCACAATACACACAGCTTTAATTTATCTTGAATCATCCATCCTCTCCACCTGCCCAAACCATCTTAATATGCTCTTCTCAATCCACAGTACATATATCTTTTATCACCCCACACCTCTCCTTACTTTGTCACACAATGTCACACCGCATAATCCGCAACGTATGTATCTCTACAGCATTAATAAATAAAAGTATTGATTAATGCTGTGTTGGGTGTGGTAGAAGCATGCTTTCATGCTTCCCAAATATGTCTATGAAAGGAATCAGCACCCCATCATGAATAGCCATCCGCGCCTTTTTGAACACAGATTTGTTATTCATGATGAAGTGCAACACTCCAATCACCTGATTACCTGTCTTAACTCTTCATTTAATATCACCCTCACGAGTCCCCTTTATCGTAAACAAACTCACCTGCTTCAATAGTAAATCTGCAATCTTCGTCTTATAAGAGTAACTATTACATTAACACCCATTAAAATACCATAACTATATATTAAATCAAGTTAGCAATAGAAATTCGCCCCAGGTGGCAACCTACGCTACGCCGCCACTGCCTAGTATCATGATATTTTAATTCTTTCAAATTATAGGGTGATACCGTCAATACCATCAATATTTAATTGCTACTGTATCGAAATACTGAGTTTCGCATAGTAAAATTGTCAATGTAGAAGTTCCTTTAAAAACAGATGTAAATCTAATGTACCTTTCTAGTAACTCTTTCCTTAATTCTAGGAACCAGGGCAGATCAACTAATTTTAAAATGATTAAAAAAATAAAAACATGTCATGCTTACTTGGAAGTCAGAAGGATCAACGGCATTTAAGGCCACTGATATCTCATCTGTCCATTCAGGTTGTGGCAATCCAACTAATTCATAGAGAAGATCTAGGATGGCTTTCTGTTGAAAATAAAGATTTGGTTTGATACATTTTTTATGAAAAAAATTGTAGCTTCCAATTTCAAATTACTTCTTTTAACAGAAATCATACATTTAAAATTAAATTATTTGCATACTCACTCGGACCTCTAACCGCGGAAGGTAAAGCGCTGCGACCAAAGCGTGCAGTCCGCCAGTACAGGGGTGACAGAAATGCAATAATCCAGGCCAACTTCGTAAAACGCAAAGCAGAGACAGCCGGCTACACGTGAAACGCATCTCACGTTCATCTCTGTCAATAGTAAGACATTATTATAAACAATATCTATTAATAAACTCTCAATTTCATCACAACATATTATAAAACAAAGTCCGCCGCCGCGTCGGTGTCTAATCCTAACGTTAGGTCTGCATGAGAGCGATGACATCCGGAACTACTGTAGGATTTTCATGCAGCTATTCAATTATTTCGTTATCTATTAACAGGGTAATTCCTGAGGAAGCTTTATTTAAGTGGGTTGAAATATGTTTAAGATGACGGAAAATTTATGTCATCTGTGAATTTTCATCAAAAACGTTGCCTAATCACAAGACTAAGAGTTTGTAAACTCTTAGTCGGACAGATTCAAATACACATTAATCTGATGCCCTATATCTAGTTTCCGTTAAACACCAAAATTACTAACAAAGCAATGATTCTTCAATCATCGGATCTAAATTGCTTATCTAAAGTTACCTAGTAGTATCATTGCCTACAGGACGGAAGTGGAAGTCACAGTAAGGCGAGCTCAGGCACGTGAGATCTATTCTGGCAGATTCCCTCGAGCTTGGCTCATTGAGTGTATGAAGGAGAACGCCACACAATGCCTCAGCCATCCTTGGCGTAGCACATTCTGCGAGCTGGCGAGTCACTGCGTTTACTCCACCACAAGATATGAACAGCTCAGGATTTAGGACACCTGTCGAAAAAAACTAATTTTACTTACAAGAACGGAATAACCAATCTAAATAAACACTCTTGATTTATTTTCAATATTAAGAAGTTTTTATTTCAGCAGTTTATTTGTAAAAACCCAACAGACCAATATATAACTGTCATTAATTTATGGAGTAAATTGATTTAACAATATTTAATAAATAAGAACTAACATATCTCAGCTAGAGTGGCAATAGCTGGTCTAGCAAGCCTATCTCCGCTGCTATCACCGGTACTTCCAGCACGAGCGACTGCCGCCAGACATCTAAGCAAGCCCGCATCAATGTATGCCGCTCGATGCCTTCGGTTTGCCTGACCCACTGCACCAACCACGGCAACCACGCGGCGTATCACCCGTAACGCTTGCGCACGCTCCTCTTCATTACGTAGCATAAGGTCTATAGATCTTTACAGAAAACAACATCCAAATATATATTTACCACATTCCGACACACACATTGACTTATATCTGGATTAGGATTTAATAAACTTGTGTCGCAAGTACTTTGCAACGACATGGTTAACATTTTATGGATAAGAATATGCATCTTACAACTAACATAAAGTTCCAACCCCACTGGAATTTAAACCTCAACTTTTAACATAATATAGCCAGCTGTAACACTATTGCACCACAAAGGCTATCAACACAAAATAGATATTGTACAGGAGTAAAGCTTATATTAGGTATTTAAATTTGCGATGCAAATTTTGACTACAACGCCATTCCAGCGGAAAACAGTACCAAGGTGTAAAAATAAATAGGCGATTTTGAAATGAAATCCTAGTTTAAAATAAAGTGAATAAAATAAAGTAATAGCAAATTATACATTTGTTTCAACATTTTCATCATTTTCGAGTTTATTCGTTTGTTAAAGTCCATTTCGCCATTGTGGGTAATAGTGTATTTTTTTAAATCTATGTTAAAGCACTGTTTGTTGCCAATAATTTAAATCTTCCCTGAAGAGTGATAGTTGTAAAAGAAAATATATTTCATGCAGTTTCAGCAAGAGGTGATAAAAACGAATAGTTTTATAATATAGATTAAATAGCTTCTAAAAGTTGCCCAACTGATCCTACCCAAAACAAGGTTTTTTTTGTTTTAACCTATAGGTAGGTAGGCCCATAGGCCTACCACAAGCTTGCGCGAGAGGTAGGCCCATACCTACCAGACCTAAAGTTTTCTAGCCTTCTGAAAGTAACAATTAGACTGAGGGCAACTATTTAAAATAAAGCTTAGCTTTTTGTTACATGTGTTTTTTTATTTCAGTACCTCGAAAATAAGTAATTCAACATTATTACTAAGTTTTGTAGTGGTTTTAGTTTAGTTTTTATTATTATAAATTAATCAAAGAGAAAACAATTGTGTAGAGAAATTTAAAAAAACCAGCCAAGGGTTCTGCACTATCTTACAAGATGAAACAATATGTAATTTTTCAAATATCCAATTTGTTTATCTTTAATTTTCAATTTGTTTCTGTATTTAGTTTTTGTTTTTATAGAACATAAGATTTGTTTTGGTTGATAAGATACACTCTGACTAGAGAAAAATAGAAGATGATTCAATCCCTAGTCTGTCTGGTCGTCGCCTCAAGTTTTGTACTAATGTGACGAAAGGTGATATGCAAAAGAAAGCATTGTAATTAAAAGAGGGGAAGTTCAATTATGAGAGCCATTATTATACTGATTCAACCATTGTTTGTTGTAAATTATCAAGAAAATTAATCCTTTTAATTTCAAAATCAACATCTGAAAAAGTTGGTTAGCAAAGGATAAATAGGTTGCACTCAGATAAGTAGGACCATTTCTTGTCCCACCCCCGTCATGCTTCTAATTTATTTAACAGTAGTCATAAAAAACTTTTTTTTACGTTTTACATTGGTGAAGGTAAATTTAAAAAGGGATATGATTGTAAAGTCAAATAAAACATATAAAGTACAATTATAAAAACTTTAACAATTAGTCGCACAAAAAAGGCACAAATCCTGTGTTGGGCAATCACAATCACTGATGAAAAAATCATCATTAAGCCATGTTTTTGGAAGTTTTGTTTTTACCTGACTACGGCAGAGCCGAAAGAAAGGGTAACAATTTCATCAGTCTATGTAGGCTTTTATTTTGTGTTCCACTGTAGCTCCTAAACTACTGTACCAATTTTGATGAATGAGTTGTCAGTCAATTCATATTTATCATCCATGTGACATGGGATGCATTTTGTGGCAAACAAAATTATGTGGCATATGTGACATTTCATATGCCACCTATCATAATAAAAAATACAAACAAATGAGATGGTTGCCTAATACTGAAGGTGGTATAAGAACATGACTATGTATAATAGTAATTTGTTTCACACTTTTTAAAATAATAAAATATATTAACCTGGCAACAAGATATGGCAATCTCAGGTTGTTGAAAGTAGCAACATCTGCCTCAGTTTTAATTAAATACCGAAGTACCCTCAATGCTGCAGTCCTTATCACCATAGATTCATCAACCAAACTAATCCTAATGCTGAAATAAAAAATACTTTAATAGTCAGAAGATTCAATCCCTCAACAAATAATTAATCATGAAATATTTCCAAAATATTAAAAATGAATGCTCATGCCTGGCAAATGAATGCTCAAAAGCGGGTGTGCATGTATAACCGGAAAGCCAGTAGTTTCACTTCGGAACATTGTTTGGACTAGAGACAAACATACTAAAAGTCACCACCACTCGGAGTTAATGTTAGGAGGGAGCATATCTGACTGATCTGACATCTACAACTGCAGTTGGTAATAGCAAAAATAATGTGCTGTGCACTATTCAACAGAAATTTTCAACTTTACAAAATTCTTTAAATTTTAATTTATTTTGGTTGGGGATGTTGTAGCTTAGTTTGTTATGTTCCTTGGTTAACTGACCAACCCGCATTCACAACCCATTACACTGGGACTGATCATAAACATTAAACATTGCCATGTGTAACACCTCTGCCTACCCCTCTCAAGGGATTAATTATGGCAGAAACTTATGTTTATGTGTATGATGACATAACTTTTCAATAATACATTACCTTTAAGTATATGCAACAATATTCTTAAAGAAAATTAGTTTTTCTATAAGTTTTGTTATCAGACAGTTTTTCCCAGATAAACTGTTTGTAAGTTATAGAGTAGTGTATTCTAGAAAATATACCATTCTTCCAAGCTCTAAATCTAGATATCATTTGAGAATAAGTAAAAAGTGTGTATAATCAAACTTGTAGAGAATACCTATAACTCAGAAAAGGCAATTGTGACACTTATTTATAAGCCACTTATCAATGATTTTAAAAGTTAAATTGATTAAACATGTCTTTTCAATCTTTAACACATTCAATACTTTACATAATACACTTTAATTAAAGTTATTTAAGTAGAGCTCTTATTTTAAGCTTATGTTTCAAAACAACAACATAAAAAGGACATGTACCAACCATTTCATCAATTCATCAATGGTGAAACCTAAATTGTTTCTATCTTCTTTACATAATAGTGTCACTAAAGCATTTAGATATGACAATCTGGAGTTGTCTGATCCATTTCTATGCATGCTTCGTAAGCCTAGAGCTGTCTTAAATTCAGGTATTTGTTTATTTGTAGGAGATGTCTCATTTTTTATAGTTTTTTTTAGGTAAAGACCTTGGATTATTTCTTTAATATTTTCTTCTGGAGTTTTATTTTTTGTATCCAATTTAAACACATCACCACTATGTTTACCAACTGGAAATAACAATAAAAAAGATGTATTTAATGCTTAAACAATAACAGTACAATAAAAGCAAGTAAAATTTTTACTCAATGGGTTACCTTTTCTACGACTCGGCCATTTTTCGTTGTTAGCCATATTACTCAGATCTCAATCAACATAAAGGAACTGGATGTAAAACTAATGAGTTATATTAAATACTTCGGACCACATGAATAATTTAATCAAAAAAAATATCCAACTTAAATTCATGTTTTTTTTTCTGATTTGGTTATTCCGTTTCAACTTGATGCAAGCAAAAGCAATTGCTTGTGTTGCCAACCTTTTAAGGGTTTCTTTAGCGTTCTGAAACACCGGAGCACACTGGTCCGGAATTTGAAAATGATAGGTAGACATTAGAAAAAACCGAAAGGATATTGAAGAAAAATTTGTCTGGAAAAACCTTGATTTTATTTTTTTCGAGGTAAATGAAGAGTGGCGAGGTGATTTTAATTTAAATAGTTAAAGCAATGGTCCGTAAATCAGTCTGGAAAAGCAACCCGATGACCCTTGGTAAATGAGTTCCTGAGGCAATTTGGAAACTTTTTTGTACAGGACTTCATAACCTCAAAGTGGATTGATTCCGAGAAAAAGGCGTGGGTGAAACTAGAAAAAAATTGCTTAGAAACCGACTTTAAAGGCGGTAGCATTCAAGTATACATACTTAATAATAGTGGCAAAAATTGTCATCCGAAACGTACGTACGATTTGTGCGAACGGAATTTAATATGGTAAAAAACCGGTAGCGCTTTTATCGAAAAATCTTGGTTTTTTGTTGGAGATACCATAAAACAATTGTCATTCGTTTTTTTTAGTAATTTAAGGTCAAAATGGTGAAAATTTTAAAATTATTAAAACGGATGACCTTTATTACACATGTACTCAGAGGGGCCAACTCTGAAATATATTAATAACATTTATCCCAAAGGGTTAATAATTTTGCATGCTATCCGTACAATATCAAAAACAGTTCTAATCTCAATTTTATAATTAATATCGCACAAAAGTAGAGCAGTACAATCCGGATTATCATTATGTACGTATAAGAGAACGCAATGTTCCAATTGTAACATAAGAAAGTGATCTATTCAGTATTTAAATATTTATTTTAGTACGGAAAAAAATTATATATATTTAAAATGATTATAATTGAATGCTTTATATTATTTATTTATATACATCCATAAACTAAACGGTAGTGTCCCCAACAAAACCAAGTAATATTCGGTTTATCCTCCTACAAAATTTGTGTTTTATGTTCTGCAGCCGAAGTGGGAATAACTACAAAATGTTAAATTGATATTGTGATGCAAAGATTTTGTACAACAAATGACGCCAATACAGCTCGAAAATTTTTAGGGACTACGAAATTACAGCTGAAATAAAAAAACCGATGTCAGATTTGTCAAACACTTTGCAGTAATATTACGAAGTTATTTGGCGGTAACGGGAAGTGTCGGTTAGAATTTTCTTATTTATTGTCTTTTCTTAAATATCAGCAAAATTTAATGTGTAAAATGCTAGTGTTTTAACCGGTTAATATCTGTAGTGCTGTACAAGTGTGGAGAAAGTTAAATACGACGATTTGGCTACATGGCTCCCATGTAACTCCTTAGAGCATACAGTAACCGTACTAGCATGTTACTGTAGGCAGATTCATCGTTGTCATTGTTAATCTTATCATCTTCATCTCATTTATCATCTTCAAAAATGAATGAATTTTAATTACTGATGATTTGGCAGTATGGTACTAAAACCAATGCCGTTAAAGAAGTCCTTTGAAAAAGTAAAATTACAAGCTCTATGTTTTAGGAATCCCATTGAAGTAGAGAATAGGAAATACGTAAATAAGTAATTTATTTTATAAAGAAGGAATAGGTCAACTACCAAAACCAAATATGTTGTTCTACAAATAAAGAATTAATATTTTATGAGATTTATCAAAACAATTTCTTATGTCGTAATATTAAATCAACCAAACGTAAATTAAATAGGTAGAAATTAAGATGACAAAAATACTTTTTCACCTGACAATAAAAAGTCTATGGACAAAAGAAATAGTATCTGTACTCTTTCATTATACGTATGAAATTTTATTATTTCATAAGTGTAATGATTCGATTATTCTATCAACTTTTCATATAGTATGTGGAAATAGTATATTTACAGTGAATTTGAATTGAACCATAAACCAGGGAAATCATCAAAGTAAATCTATCTATCTCGCTCATCAGAACAACCTTTTCTATGGAAGTTGCTTGGCGCCCGTGTATTTTGACGTCATTGCATATATCGGATCTGCTCTCTCTGTCTTACCAAAGACCGCTGAAAGACGGACGGACAGTGGAGGTTTAGTAATAGGGTCCCGTTTTTCACCCTTTGATTACGAAACTCGTTTACATCTACATTCTAGCATTTTATTTATTAAATTCTACTGACATACAAGAAACAACGGTAAACTAAAAAACTTTATTTTCTTTTAAATGCGTTTAACTTTAAAAGTATTTTGCTAGTGTTAAGAATATTTAGTTTCATGTTTAAATGAGGAATTAAATGATGAATAATTAATGGAAAAAAATTATAGATGGAATAATAAATCTGCCTACAGTATCGTGCTAGTATGGTAACTGTAGGCTCTAAAAGGTTAACTTGGGAGATGACGAAAAGAGCAGCTAAGATGTATTTCATTTCCTCCACACTTGTGCAGCACATACAGATACTCACTGGTTAAAACATAAGCATTTTACACATGAATCCTGCTGATATACACAGAGGCACCGGTTCTTAGGAAACCTCATGAGTGCTCATGCTCACATGATGATAAAAGTGGCAAAGTGTGAGAAGAGAAATGCACACTGACAGACCGACAAAAAATAAATGTCCTAATTACATACTGCGTACATAATTACTAATTATGTTTGATAAAAATATAAAATGAAACCATAAGGTTTATAAAAATGAAACTATTTTTGATTATCAAGATATATTATAATTTATACGTAACCTACCTATACCTACTAAATGAATACAACACAATATGTACTTGTACTGTATAACACTGCCCCCTTTATTAATAATAAATTGAGACAACATCGCATATAGGCATACTCCTGGTCCCAAAGTAAGGTTTTCCCTTGTAAT
This sequence comes from Choreutis nemorana, assembly GCA_949316135.1. Taxonomy (NCBI): domain Eukaryota; kingdom Metazoa; phylum Arthropoda; class Insecta; order Lepidoptera; family Choreutidae; genus Choreutis; species Choreutis nemorana. The sequence goes on from OX438600.1 coordinate 5,193,936, forward strand.
TATGGAAAGCAGGAACAACGGAAGTACCAAGAACATCCAGATCCAACACAAATATCTGTTTCATCAACAAACATTTGTGTTGGTGCGGGAATCGAACCGCGACCCTTGCGTCAATGTAAAACGCTCATCCCTAAAAGACAATTACTGATCTGTTTATTCTGAAGGGTGCTCGGCACCCACTATTTATTTATCATAGGTGTTCGAGCCCCGAGCACCCACGGAGTCGGTGCCCCTGGATATACGAGAAGAGAAAATAAAACGAGAAAATTTCAACTGACTCTTGCCATTCCCGCCAAGCAATCCCTACTTCTCTTCATTCGGTTGTATCAGCATAAAGTAACATGCTAATACAACTGAATGAAGAGAATGAGGTACATTCCATTTAATATTATTCATCTCTTCATAATGACAATTCTCATCAAACCTATTTAACATGGCGCTGTAAAGATTTTGCCACGATCATGGCAACGCCATCAAAAGAAAAAAAACTCATATTTTTTTTCACTTTGTGTATAGTATTGTCTGAACATTACAACAGAAACGTTATCCATTAATTTTTGACCCCTTAAGATAACATTGCTGAAGACGTTTCTTTTGGATGACTTTTATTAAAAATTAAAACTTTGTAAATTTGCTGTTTTCTGGAATTATGACAGTGGAAGAGATAAATGAAAATGAGATAGTTTTTGTAAGGGGCCACTTGTCTTGTTTTCATTTGATACAAAAGTGACTGGAAGTTTAACTTCATAAAGCCTTGCGAGTAAGAACTATTCAATTAAAATGGGGGTTCCTTTTGAAGACAGGCCGCTGGCAGCACTAATTTGTTCAGAAAATGGCGGGGTATCCAGAGCCGTTAAAACATATTAAAAAAAATGCAGAAAATGGCGGCTGAAGCTAGTGATTCCAAGTAAAAGAGCGATGTGTCTATCAAGCTGTTCGTTTGTCTCAATGGAATACTTTCAATCAAGTTTTCATTTCGATTTGTAATGAATAAAATATCAACACCTAGATATTTTGATTGATTTGAGTTATTCAGTTTACTTTTCATGCCATGGAACTTAAAATTGATATGAAAACTTGCCGGATTTGTTTGGTTACGAAAAAACCAATGAGCCCATTATTTAAATATAAATTATCAGGAAATTACGCAGAAATGTTAACAGCTATAGCAAACGTTAAGGTAAATTATTGTTTCTAGCTGGTGGATCACTGATTATGTTTAAAATACCGACTAGAATACCGTGATTTTGAAATCTGCATAAAAGATACCTTTATATAAAGTACCTTTCGAAACGGTTTGTTGTCAGATTTTCAATGTTTCACTACATACATATGTAGCATGTAAAATTATATCATTTTTACAGGTCGCTGCCAGGGATGGTTTACCAGACAAGATTTGCAATAAATGTTGTATGTTGTTAGAGAAAGCTTTTATTCTTAAAAACTTAGCTGAAAGGTATTGCATATACACATATAAAATTTTCTAAAATTTCGAAGTAAATATAATGTTAATTTTGAATAAAACTAGTAATATTAAATAAACCTAAATAACTAACATTGCTGTGGTTAGACTATAGGCAGAATGTCTTTTTCGTATTTTAACTTTTCCCGCTAATCAAAGTTCTACCTCTCGAAATTATCTCAAATCTTAAATTTTTTACTCAAAGGCCATTTTAACATAGTGTATTCCCTTTAGCTATGATCTTTAATCACGCCAGTTTTTTACCTTTCAGAAATGACAGAAAGCTAAGAAGCATTGTTGAAAAGTTAAATATGAAGGTACCTACAAAGAAAATAGCATTTGATTCTTTCATTGACATAAAAAAGGACATTGCTCCCTTGGCTATAAAATCAGAACCAAAGTGGGAAATGGAAATAGAGGTTTTGGATTGTAATAAACCCATTGAAACTATGGAAGGCAAGGACATAGTCATAGCTAATACTGTAATTAAAAAAGTTGATGGTAACTTTCAAAACCACAAACCATTGCCCCCAGAAAGTGATAATTTAGAAATTAAACCAATTAAAAAAAGTGATTCTGACAAGGAGGATGATGTAAGTTTCTATAAAACTAACATAGAAATAATGTAAAACATACATAAATGACATATTATAGATCCAAATATGTACACATAAAAATAATATTTTTTATTCATCATTTAATTGTTTTAAAATTAACTGAATGTAGTTCACATTCAAGAATTTATTTTAGCTGTCTTAATAATAATAATAATAAAACTTATTCTATACCAAAAAGCATGGTGTGGTACATATAGGAAATAGTGCTTATTAATTTATATAAAAAATCAATTGAAAACTCACTAATACATTCTAGGCTGAATATTTAGATGATGACTTTTTCCAAGATGATGATGATGATGAATATGTGCCTCCAATGAAAATTAAGAAATTCAAGAAACCAAAGTTATCTGAAATAAAAGTGTATAAAGATAAAAAAGTTGTTAAAAAAGTTAAGGTCATTAAAAAAGAGAATAGTTCAAAGAATTCTGATGGGAAAAGTAATGCAACAACCATTACTTGCTGTAAGTATTCCTCTAATTTTGTATGTTCACTCCATTTAATAACTATTTCATATTTACATACATTATTGCAATAATAAGAAATATAATGTTATGAGACATGAAAGTGATATTGCTATTTGATTTTTATTAGATCCTATTTTGAAGAATGGAAACAGAGGTGCACCTATTCTATTAAAAAGACCGAAGGATGCTACAGTACTGAAATTCCATCCAAACTTTAGGCTTAAAAAAACAACGCACATTGAAAACAAGATAGTCTGTAGAGATAAACCACTAAGAACAGTAAGACAAGCTAAAGCAGTTTCAAGACAAAAAGAGAAGCTGGTGTGTCCAGTTTGTGGTATACTTACAATGACACTAAATAACCATATGGCTACACATCAAGGTAAAACATTTAATAAAAAATTTACACTTGATTCTCAAAACTTCTTCCGATACCCACATTCTACAAACATCATCTAATATTTTCCAGAGAAAAAGAGATTCACATGTCCGCAATGCCCTAGGACATTTGCGCAAAAAGGTAACATGCATGACCACATGAAACAACATCAGGGAATAAAGGACCATATTTGTGAAATCTGTGGTGCTGGATTTTATAATCAAAAGTCTCTGGTGAGGTGAGATCATAATATTATTCAGTGCAAAATTTCATTAATATGTCCCATATAGATTTTGGACATGAACTAGAAAGAATTTCAGTTTTGGACTTGATAGTTTTAATCTTTTAACTGCCAGACGTAATATCAGTCGTCATGCCCTCAGCACCAAGGACAGTAAAACGAAAAATAAATACCTAAAACAACTTATCTAACTTTAGACATTATTTTAAAGTCTTCTAATTAAGAAACTAAAGTGTAATGAACTGTAAGTGATTACTTCATCTACTATTTACTGGACATAAACATTATTTTAGCATAAAACTATTCTATTCTATCTATTAATTTCTATTTAATTAAAAGGCAGAGTAACTAAATAGTGGTACTTGGTCGTAAATATCCGGCCTTGGCGAAATGGGTACTAAAATATTTCGCTGTTAAAGGGTTAATACATTTTCTCCATTTGATGGAAACTTCAAATATTTACTCTATTTTTTTTTTTCAGGCACAACTTAATTCACAAAGGAGAAAGACCTTTTCAATGTAACTTGTGTAGTAAATCGTTTATTGCTGTAAGTATTTAAAAAAATACTCTTAAGAAGTCAAGATTGAATATAAAAGAAAAAATACCCTTTATAATTTTGTTGTCTATCTATATATGTCTACCAAAAAATCAAAACATTTAAATTGACCTTGTATCCTAAAAAAGGAAGCAATGTTTTCCACCCATAACTATATAGTATAAAACAAGTCACTTCCCGCTGTCTGTCCCTAAGTATGCTTAGATCTTTAAAACTACGAAACGGATTTTGATGCCGTTTTTTAAATAGATATTGATTCAAGAGGAAGGTTATATGCATATAGTACGTGCATAATATCAGTGCAAAGCAGGGTCGGCAGGTCGATAGTACGTTAAAAAAAATGTTTGATCATTTTACAAAATATCTTAATACAAAATAAGCATGAGTCTCTCAAGCTTGAGCCTATCTATACTCTGTACGTCGGTCAGATGATCATGCAACGCAAGGGTTACTATCACTTTGTTTAATTTCGTATTGTTTATTTCAGCGCTGTGATTTAAACAGGCATCAACGCATTCACTCTGGGTACAAGCCATTTAAATGCGCTACTTGTGCGATGTCATTTAACGCAAAACATCAGTTACAGAACCACGAGAGAATGCATACTGGAGAACGACCTTACACATGCCAGGTTTGTACTTGATTTTGGTTTTTTAAACTATTCGATTTTTTTAATAATTCCTTATCAAACAATTTCTCATCAACAGGTGTGCAACGTTGCCTTTAGCTATAAAGTGAACCTAAACAACCATGTGTATAAGGTTCATGGGATCAATCTTAAATTTAAATCTATCCACACAGTAACCGAAGAGGTTTTACGCAAAGAAATGAACCTTATGAGTGAAGCTCGTGCTGCTATATCGCAAATAATGCCGCAACTAGGAGAAGTTCCAACGCCGGCAGCCCATGAGACTGTGTCACACCATAACACAGAATACTAAGTGGAATATAGTGTAAGCACATGTTGACATTTTAACATAATACTTATTTATGTTTAAATAAAGTGGCTTCATCTACTGTAACAAGATTCGTTTTCAAAACCCCAATCCTATGTAATTAAAAAAATGGTTTTTCTTTGGGAATGTATTTTGCAATAGCTAGGAACAAGCTAAATATATTAAACTGTAATTTATTTGGCATTAACAAAAGAATGTTAATGTTTGTTTGGTAGTAAAGGTGTATAAAATGTGTTCATGAATATGTATAAAACAAAGTAGATATTTACGATAGGAAATAAGGAGTTTGAATATTTAGATTGATTAGAAATTATTTTAGACCAGCAAGCAAGTCAAGTACAAACACTGCTGTATGTAACTAGGTATAAAACAATAATTTTAAAGAACAATTTATTTCAATAGACTTCACTGCATTTTTCGCTATCCTTATTACATTTAGATGAAATCATATTTGATTGAGCAAAGTATTCACTATATAAATTATGTTGATAAATGTATCAAAAATCCCATATCCATACTAGATTAGCCAATCGCGAAATATCAATTTATATCAGGGAAATACATTTTGTATTCATGATCTTACAGTTGAACAAATGTGTTTTTTTGAGTTGTAATCATCAGTATTTTTCTACGAAATCGCTAGTACAGAAGCAACCAATAACTACAGGCTTTAAAACTGCAATCCACTTATGTCTAAGATCATCAGGTAATTCCACTTCTATCTCTCCTTCTTGCCGAGGCGCCCATATCCTTTTGAGAACTGTTACCTGAAACATTTTTTTTGGTTTAAACTAACTTATCAGTTTACTATTTTATCTTCATAATACTTGAAATAAAAACCTACCAACTGTGAGTCACACTTATGCACAAATATTTGTGTTCTCGTAAAGGACCCAATTTAATTTTTATAATTCACTTTAATTGTTGTTATTTGTTTATTAAGCAGCAACAGAAATGTACATTGTAAAAATTACAAACTACTCCGTCTTTCATTTAACCTCTGATAGATTGAGGGACGGAGAGAGGAGGCTTTATGATAGGGTCTCATTTTCACTCTTTTGGATGAAGAATAAACTTGATTAAAACTTTGATAAATTAAACTGTGACTTGTTTTTTGGAGTTGTCAAAGTGTTAAGCTAAATATTTTAGAAAATGTATTTGGTTATACTTACATTGTAAGAAGCCTTCTGACAACTATAACTTGGTGGACAAAGCTTTTTGTTACAGTTTTTGGACTCCAAAGACCTAGGAAAGTAATTTGGCCCAAAATGAAGCCAATGTACAGACCCATTCTGAAACTCACAATGTTAGTTACTATCTGTTTAATAGCACCAAACTTAATGGCTTGACTAGTATTGCCCAATGCAGCTAATCCCAAAATGGCTTTGCTACACTCACTCACGTTCGTGCATTAACGTTTTAATGATCAATTAAAAGATAATTTAAAATACTCGATAGTATCTATGTAGTCTCGTCAAACTCTCGAAAAACTTATGCTTAAATTACGAAAAAATATTTGACCAAACAATTTGCAGTAAGGAACAGCTAAATTTTAATGTATGAGTGCTTATAATACTGCAGTTCCATGACTTGAACTTGAATCACCTAAACGTTACAAAGTTGTTAAAGCAATTGCAAATTGTTGCAATACTTACAGAATACAGTTCACAGTTACATGGGACATCCGTTATAATATCCTGAAAATTATTTTCCTTTCATTATTTTGTGAAGTAAGGTAATAGTAATTTAAAAAGGTAAACTAAAATTCAACTTGATTCTATTGGTACATACGTTTTTGACTTTTATATTTCCTCTTTTACTAGTTCTGGTTTCTATCGAGTCATCTAGTAAGATTATGTCATTTCTTATCATATTCGCATAATCGACTATTAAAGCTGGAAGCTCCTCTGGGCTGGCGTCAGGTTCGAACTGATCTGAAACGTATACGGGTCCAGTGTCTTGATTATCTCTGATCTCGTTATCCAATCGCCTTTGGACTACGTAGTTTTGTCTGCGATGTGTCCTTTGGTTTTCTACCATAAATTCGTCTGCATTCGAAGTCTCCCTCATCCCGAACACGTTTGGTATATTCTGTAGTATTATCATAACACCGGCACATGCCAGAACCATAACACTGATCCGAATTATCTGAAATTATGCATTATTCAATTTTATCTTTTTGTTTTTTTCAAGTAAATCCAAGCTGTATTATGTATATGTATATGATCCAAGATTTTATATTTTCCCTGGCTGGGAATCGATCCCACGAAAACTAGCCGTATAGACGGAGTTACGATTACAATAGCGTCCTCGTAATACATTTCTATCAATCACATACTTCTTATATTGTTCTTACCATGTTTTTCTTCTTGTTTCTATCACCGACGGAGAGCAACTGACTTAAATAGCAGCATTTAATGTCTTATATATGGAAAAGTTGATTGATAGCTTTCTGAATAGACCCATTAGCAGCTATCAACATTGCATCCCCCACCTTTTATTAAAGGATAATACAGAGGATCATGTATCTGTTTTTAACTTATCGCTAGTAACGTGTATCAAAGAAGGGGTGCCGCCTAGAAACATATTTATTTCATGACGTATTTTATAAAGAGAAACCCACCTACTTCTATTGCTTTTTGTTCGATTAAGCAGTTTAGGTATGCCAAACCTATCCAATCTAATTCATTTTAAATAAGAAATAAAGTTTTTACATGAATCCAACTCATCTAACCAGATGCCGGTTAATAATCTTTTATTATTATGAACATTTCTTAACAACCTTTACCCAAACTTATCCCGGATCGGGCAGGTCTTTGGAGTTTGTCTGGGCGATTATTTACTCAGTGAATCTAATTATTATTAATGCTTAATTCCTTCACACTTTTCCAAAGTTTGGGACAGTGTGATATGTGAAAGTGTGAATGTTCGATGAATTAATTAATATTTGTTTATTAATTTTCAAAATATTTGGGAAACGTACAATTTTTAATAATAACAAATAACATTACTATATATACATCAACGAAGTTTCCATTATTTAATAAAACTAATAAACGTTAATTGGTACTGTATTATGACTATTAAGAGAAAAAAATCTGGAAACAATAAACAATACTGTGCTCTTCTAACCCGTATCAATCCATCTTATCATATTTTAAAAGAAGTAAGTGATTATTTTAATGCATCTACCTTATTATTTACTATTATTATTAGGCGCGATATAAAACTTAATTTCTACAACTATTCGTTTTGCAATACGGTACATAATAAAATGATCTTATTCGAGAATTCAATCGCGGACATTTAAAACAAAAACGAAGAATCAGTTATATTATTAATAATCTTATACGATATTAAATATCTTATAAAATATTTGATCTCTTTGGTTTCTGCGATCTGCCCATGACTGAAGATGTACTGTATATTTTGAACTACTGGATCTGTATCGTAAGTGCTTTAGATTGTATTTGTATGGATTCAATGTTTTTTATATAAATCTCATACTGAAGATTTCACACAGTAGAAGCATATTCCAAAATTGACCGTACAAATGAATTGAGAATAAGAGTAGAAGAATCTTTAAACTCTTTGTAAACGATATAGTACATTTACTAATTACCTGCCTTCCCAGAATGCCACTGGTTTGAATAACATTCTTACCCCTAACAAAAACCTTGTAAAACTCTTCATGACAACCCTAATAAACATTATCTCCCGACTTGACATTATACGGAACACTACCGTGGCTTTGCTATAGCGACTAATTTCGACTATTTCTAACAATGGATCTCCGTAGTCTCCCTCAGCGGAACTGTAAAAGTAGGTATCCGGCACAAAAAACTTGAAATCCTTTTAACCAGCCCAAGCCTGTTAAATAGCTAATTCAGGGTTATCATTTAAGGTTGCCTGGGTACTCATGTCTTCGGGACGATAGGAATAACTATACTGGTTGTGCTTTTCCTTGTAATAAAATCTTTGATCTTTTGACAAATTTATTTTCCTCCTCACAGCAATGATTTTAATATTGTTACACACATTAACTCACGCCGCGTAATCCCTCGAGAGGTTGGCAGAGGTGTTAAACACCGCATTTCGCATGTTTTTGTTAAGTCCTAGTGTGACAGGTTGTGAATCTGTCGCCACTATCCGGGGACACTAAGTAACGTAGCAGCTACAACGTACGACAACCCGAGACTCGAACTCTTGACCTGTTGGGTCGGGTTGGTCTGTTAACCAAGGTTACGTACCTACAAACTGAGTTACCACGCTCTCCTACCTCGTCGTCGTCGTTTTAATTTTGTTGCTGTGAGAATAATGGACATCTCATTTGTGTCCATTTATATCCCCCACCCTATTTCCCATATTATATCTGGAATCCTATCATCCATCCCTCCCCCAGTTATTGACTTCAATTGTCACCACACCATGTGGGGTTCACATAATTGTGACTCCTTGCGTGATTGCTTAATGAATGTGACTTATGTTTTCTGAATGACGGATCCCCAACAAGATGACTTTCCCTTCTACAAAACCCGAGTGCAGTTGATGTAACTTTCCTCTTTTAGCCTGTCATCTCTGATATCCTGGAACATCCTTCCTGAGTCTCGATACTCTAGTACTTTGGATCAATATGTTCTGTCGCTCTTGGTTGTTGATGAATATTTTTTTTATGCATTTGATAATAATGAATTTGTGAATGAAGCTATAATCGCTTCGGCTGAGGTCTCTATCCCAATCAAGAACTCTGCCCATAGCAAAATATCATGAATACTCAAATCAGCCAGAGAAAGACAGCAGAAAGAAATTTCTGTGAAAAATTTTTGATCGACCAACAATCGGCAGCTAAGGCTAAAAGGCTTCTTGCCAAAAATAACCTATCGACTACTACGAGGGCGGGTCAATAAGTCCGTGACTTTTAGAATAAAACACAGATTTTTTGATAAATAAATCATTTTAATTTTCAACGTAGTCTCCCTTGAGCTCAATACACTTTGTCCAACGCTTCTCCAATTTTTTATCCCTTCCAAAAAATATGATTTGTCGAGGTCCTCAAAATAGGCCTTTGTTTGCGAGATGACTTCATCATTGGAGTCAAATCTTTTTCCACCAAGCCATTTCTTCAGGTTTGGTAACAAGAAGTAGTCACTCGGAGCTAAATTTGGGGAAGCAGATGAGGGAGCAATTCATAGCCCAATTCATGGATTTTTGCCATGGCAACTGCACATGTGTGCACCCTTGCATTGTCTTGTGGAAAATAACTTTTTTCTTGGCCAAATGAGGTCGGTTTTTTTTCAAATCGTCATTGAAGCAGTCCAATAAGTTGGCATAATATTCCCCATTGATTGTTCTTCCGTTTTGAAGGTAGTCAATGTGGATTATCCCACGTGCATTCCAAAAAACAGTCGCCATAACTTTATTGGCTGACAAACCCACCTTGGCCTTCTTTGGCGCAGATTCACCCTTAGAAATCCACTGTTTTGACTGTTGTTTGGTCTCTGGTGTGTTGTGATGGATCCATGTTTCGTCCACGGTTACAAAACGGCGCAAAAACTCCTCCATATTGCGATTAAACAACGCCAAACCTTCCTGTGAAGTTGTTACACGATTGCGTTTGTGGTCGACTGTGAGCAAACGCGGCACCCATCTTGCGGAAAGCTTTCTCATGCCCAATGATCATTCAAAATTGAAACCACTGAGCCATGAGAGATCCCTACGGCTTCCACAATCTCTTGCACTTTCAATTTTCGGTCGGCCAACACCATATCGTGATTTTTTCGATTGTTTCGGGGGTAGAGACCTCAACTGGGCGTCCAGGACGTTCGGCATCTTCAGTGCCACAATGAAATTCAGTAAACCACTTTTTTACCATTGAAATCGATAGTGCAGAGTCACCATAGTATTTATCAAGCTTAGCCTTGATCTCGGAAATGGTTTTTTTCGCAAAAAATAATGCTTAATAAGCTCACGAAATTCACTTTTTTCCATTTTTTCCTCAAATTACTGGGTAGTCTGATAAAGATAGCTGTCAAACACAAACTAACTGACGCAGCATTGGCAAATTTTGATAGGAGTCAACTGACAGATGCCTGTTAACAGGAGTAGTGTTGCTTTTTCAGTAAAGAGGTCAGAAATTCAAAAAGTCACGGACTTATTGACCCGCCCTCGTATTTGGGAAAAAAATAAAATGTTCAGAGATTCCCGTTCTGAAAATTACAATATCTCTTCAAATAAATGAAGAATGGATAGACAATTTTTTCGACAAACTCCCTCTTTTGTTCCTCCAGACACAAATATTGTGTGATCAAAAAATGTTGTAAAACGAAACAAAGCTGTGAAAGAATGATTAAATATTTAAGTTATGGGACTTCAAAGTTCCGCTTCCAAGATACACGCAGCGCTCAAGCGAATGAAGTCATAGAACTAAGAAAAATATTTTGTCCATACTATTCCCAGTCGTTTGACGTCACACACGAGTCAAAGGGCCACAGACGTTCCTACTTAAAAACGTAAATTTTAATCATTTATTACTTAAGTCATTTATTGATGGATGTCTAAAATTATATAGTGGTTTATTAGTTTAAATCTATATTTTTCTGTGATTACGTTTAGGTACTTAATATAATATTTTCAACATTACTAATAGTCCAGTTGCCACAGACTGTTTTTTTCAGTGATTAATAACAGGCTTAATCTTTGTGAGCAGGTTCCGTTAGGCGCGTCGTTTCGACATATTTCGGAGTGGAGGACGCTCCCAAACAAACCATCAATTTTATAGGACAATTATTCCTTCCAGTTCATAATACAATTATTTAAAAATTCCAATAAAAAATTACTGTTAGTCAGACAATTTCGGCACTCCACAAAATCGACATGTTTAACAGCTGCGCACTTTATTAGCTACCTCTATCGAAAATTTTCACAGAGGAAAAACGGAACCTACTCACAACGATTAAGCCTGTTATTAATCACTGAAAAAAACAGGCGGTGGCTCCTGGACTATAAACTTCTCCATGCTGTAAATAACATCCCGCAATACTATAGCTTTAAATCTAAAAATCCTAAAATACGTCCCAATGTATAAATAATGAATGAACAGAATGATGTTTCTAAATAAACAAATTTGGTGAAATTTTACTAAAAATTAATTTATCTAATTCTTTTAAGTAGGTAAGATTAACATTTCAAAGATTCTTTTATAAAGCCGATTTTATAAAACATATGTTGACCTCTCTTTAAAATTTGAAATTCCAAAAAAATCACTGAATTGAATCTTAATTGTACTCAACATAAAAGGTTCAAAAATAAGTAGTAACCCATGGAATCAGGCACTCCGATATTCAAGGGAAAACAGAAAGGAAAAGACGAATTATTTTGGGTACCGACAGATTTTTACAAACAACTCTACAATAAAAAACTATGGAGAGCAATAACTCATCGTGTACCTATGTAGAAATCTCAACCTAACATAGAAAAGTTTACGAGGAAAGAAATAGAAACCGCATTAATAAATCTTAAAAAATTATAAAGGCCCTCGTTCCGACTATATTTATAATAAAGCTTTAAAGGTGGGTAAAACACCTTACTCATGTTGCTGTTAAATACTTTAACAAAATATTGGAAAAAGAATACGTTCCTTGCAATGGACTGAATCTGTTTTACAAAAAAGGAGACCCATCAGTTATTTCCAATCATAGACCGATCAGTTTGGTGTTTTTTATTTATAAACTGTTTTCTCAGTGTCTACTGACAAGAATATGTAAGAAAATAATGCCAAACAACCAATTGAACTAGCAGGATTTAGACCAGGGTACTCTACCATAGACCATATACAAGTGATAACCCAGGTAATCGAGAATTATAACGAGGTCAAGTCTCCTCTATACCTCCCCTTTGTTGACTACCAGAGGGCATTTGACAGTCTCTTACAGCTGTATTAAAATAGTTAAAATACTACGAAGTAGTAGAGACTTACATAAACATTATTACGAACATGTCGCAAATTCCGAGCCTACGAGCAGTATTGACTAAAGTCAAAGATACGGGTTTCCATTGTTTTCTACCGCTTGTATTATGAGAGGGTCGAAAGAAATTGTTGTTGAAATGATGCCAACTGCGACATTCTACCAAAGCACCATTCGTCAACATCAGACCTTAATGCCAAATTGATTGGGGTCTACTTGCTTTCAAAAAAGCTCCTCCTACTAACGCTCAGGCTGTAGAATTAACTCTCTTGAATGGTTTTCCCAAGTGACTCCTGAATGGGATTCTGCAAAAAGGGTTTTAACAGGATTTTGACGGGTCGGCGGCGCGTGCGTAATACACCTGATATTGTAAACGTTCATAAGCCACGGTGACTGCTTACCTACTACCAGCCAGGCCATTTGCTTGTTTGCCACCTAAGTGATATAAATAAAACCTTCACTTTTCATATTTCTCATCTGAATCAGATTTATTTAAATTTCATAGGTTATCTTACCAATAATAACAGTAGCCTATATTTGGCCCTGTAACATGAGTTATTTATTATTAAAATAATTCGGTACTTATGTGCAAAACTTATTTAACACTAAAAAACAAATTATTATTTCCTCTGATATTTTTTACACAATTTTAAAAATATTATAAGTATGTATTACACTAACATAACACATTTAAAATTAATTGTCTCAAAGTCCATATGTTATCGGAATTTGAATTTGCTGATTTTTAATAGCATTGACAGCAGCATTGAAAGCTTCAATCGAATGAGGTCCAGAAAATGGATTAAGAGGCTGATCATCTTGAATAACACCGTGAACTTTTAATATAAGGTTGCTCATCAATTGACGTTCCTTTTCCAATACTTCTTCATTCATTACGTGGATGTTTCTGTCTTTAAGGAATACGCCGTGCTTTTTAAAACAGTGCCTATTGAAGTCTCTTTTGTAACTATAAGGCTGTGAACACATCTGTAAAGAAATGTTGCGTAAATTTAATCAACTATATGGAAAACAATGGAAATATTATGTGCGAAGAAATTTGTAAAAATTTTCAATTACCTACTTAAATAGTAAAAATTTATTCAGCCTGGTTAAAATTAAGCCCAGTAAATTCTACACAAAAAATTCTACGTTATTTTTGAAGGCCCCTAATATTCAAGGCAATGGCATGTCCAATATATCTCGGACAAGCAACTGGATCGCGAGTGGTAATTAGCAAAGCTGTTCACAATACTTTCCTATCGTCAAGTATTCGTTCCAAATGTCACAGACTAAATTCACATCTCTCGTTTATGATTCTACACGGATAGTATTTAAATAGTAACGCACCGTTCTTCCAAATATTTACATAAATCTGCTTTTTAAATAAAAATACTTCCTAAAAACAATTCCAATTAACTTGTGTTATCTATCTTACACCTGAAAAAGCTTATTTATCTCTTATAATTATAGTCCAGGAGCCACCGCCTGTTTTTTTTTTTGATTAATAACAGGCTTAATCTTTGTGAGTAGGTTCCGTTCGACGAGACGCCTAAGTTTTTCCTCTGTGAAATTTTTCGATAAAAAATAAAAATGTTTCTCCAAGGGATCGAACACGGTACCTCCGCGACGAGAGTCCAGTTCTTATCCATGTTGCTACAATCGTACTTAGGCAAATGAAGGTGGAAATTGGTACATCCTTATCAGGACCGCTTGTCACATACTTAATTATAAATATAAATACTACTTTTTTTGTAGGCCAGTGGTGAAATAGTGGTCTACACTTTATCCCCGATAGGAAAAAATTCAAACTAGGCTGTTATTAATGAAAAAAAGTATTACCATAGAATTGACAACTTCCAAGTATCTATACTATTCTAACAATATTTACAAAGCTTCATACAAAAAATCACCTTGTTATTAATCATTTTTATGACCGCGTCGTTTCGACATATTCGAAGTGGAGGACGCTCTCAAACAAACCATCCATTTTGTAGGACAATTATTCTTCCCAGTTTATAATACAATTATTTAAACATTCCAATAAAAAATTAACTGTTAGTCAGATAATTTCGACACTCTCCAAATCGACATGTTTAACAGTTGCGCACATTATAGAGAATTTTCCTACTCTCAAAGATTAAGCCTGTTATCAAACACTGAAAAAAACAGGCGGTGGCTCCTGGGCTATTATCACTTTTTAAGATCTCGCCAGCACCAGAGCTCTCAGATGTTTCTGATGCGAACTGTCACATTTCTGAAAACAAATGTCAAATTATTCCGAACGGTGAATGTAAATAGTTCCCTTCGAAAAGTTGTCGAATCCGATTCGATTCTGTGTTTCGAGACGATTGTGAATAGCCCTGCTGGGGTATTTAAAAGACGCAGGTCGTCACCGTCAGTCATCCGTTGCGCTAGGAGATGGAATCAATTACGCCAGATTGGCGTACTTGGAGTTGATGCATTTTATCTTGTACCATGCTCCATCTTGTAGGAGTATCGCGACTACGAATCATTAACCCTTTAACTGCCATGTAATCATTTACTTTTGATTACACATTAGTTTCTTAATTAGAAGATTTAAAAATAATGTCTAAAGTTAGATGAATTGTTGTAGGTATTTATATTTTGTTTTACTGTACTGCGCGCTGAGGGCACGAAAACTGATATTACGTCTGGTGGTGAAAAGGTTAATATATGCACTACACCTATGGTACATTTCACCTAAAGCCATTTTTTCTATACGTTATTTAAAATTGTATTCATTTTTACGGATGTCGTTTTACCGAAACGGCCTATGTAACTTTACTGTCCACAACAGTAAGTCTTAGTTATGGAATTCATTTTTAAAACAATATTTTATTTAAATGCTCATAAAAGAAGAAAGTAGACTGACATCTGACTGAGTATAATTACATCAATCCTATCAACGCTGTGCTTATCACCATTTATAGTACTTACATCCATAAAAGCCTGTCGCAAGATTAAGAATGCAAGCCTATAATAATTAATAGTTTGTTTAAAACATGTTTTTATAGCATTTCCCTTAAGGAAGTTTCAATGGCAATCTTTCGGCTTCATCATTCCTAGTTATTATGTGCAATAGAAAGTACTGATGAGCAAAAACATACTAGCAACTCCATTTGTGCTACCAATTTCAGTTTTTTGTTTTATAAAGCAAAAAAAGGCGTAGCTTGTGTGCAATGCGTTTAGAGTAAACATGTTTAGGTCAAACGCAGCACCGAGCAAACGTATAAAGTCAAAACAAACCTAGTTCTACTGTATGTTCGATGAAACGACATAGGTAAAAAGTAATTAGGTTAAATATGTTTGTGTGGGGTAAATTACACATAACAATGAACCTATTGGTAACCATTTAGCCCATACCTATTCTGGATTACATTTGGAACTTCTCCTTTCTTCTAAATTTTTTTTGTTGAAAATACTGCCTTAAACTTTATTAAAATTTAGAATAATTTCTTTCTGCAATAAATCTTTTACTCAAATCAACTTACCTCACACTTGAATGGTCTTTCACCAGTATGAACTCTCGTGTGATGTTTAAGTTGATGTTTGTCTCTGAAGGTCATTGGACATTGATCACATTGAACCGTTTTACTTTGGTGTAATAGTTTGTGTCTTATTAAAGTTGTCTTCTGAAAAAGAGAAGCAAATATTTGAATGAGAATATTACTCAGGATTTTGCCCCATTAAGTCATCGACTGACACATAATCAGCCACAAATTACTGACACATAATCAACCACAAACTTCTGGTTTATGGTCTAAAACTTGCGCAATAACTAGGAAGTTGTAGTTCTTTTTATAAGCCCAAACGCACTTTCGATTAGCATGTGACAAGGCGAGAGACCAAGCCAAGCGACTCAATGTGCATGTACATTCGTGCAGAAAGGACGGCAGAAAAGTGGCAGTGGCAGTAGCGTTACAGGTTTGCGTATTTCATATTTCCAAATGTATTTTATTCAAAGAATGTTTTTGTTCCTTTTAAATCTTTTTTAATTGTTCGTGTATAAATAGGGGCGGCAAAATATTATTGCGAGCCGGGCGCCGAACACCCACGCTACGCCACTGGCTGAAGACATTTTTATTTATTTTTTTAATTTAATTTAATTAAACTTACTCTTTTAAATGTATCTTTGCAGACTTCACATATAAATTTTCTGTCCTCGTTGTGGATTATCATATGACTGGAAATAAAATAACAAAATTAGAGTATTTGTTTATTGTCAACATAAAACAACCAAAATGTCCGGATATGAAATCAATAGAACATTGCTGGGACTTATTGAAACCAAGGGTCAAATTTAAAATTCCAGCTAAGAAACTAGGTTCTAATAAACTAAAACCTACATTTTAATGACAAATTTTTATAAAACATGAAATCAAGTTATTAGTTCGTAACATGTAGATTTATATGACAAGAGACTTCTAATAAATTGATTTAAATACAAAAAAAAAAAAAAATACGTTAATTATGCTGGTGTGTGTAGAGGAGCATATACAAAAAAAAACTTACTTTTGAATGGCCCACTTATAGTTGAATACTGCAATACAATGATCACATTTATATAATGATGGTGGCTTATGTTTTAACTCATGATTTTTTAATTGAGTTTCCGAAAAATATGAGGCTGAACATTCTTTGCATTTAAACTTTCTTTCAC
This sequence comes from Choreutis nemorana, assembly GCA_949316135.1. Classification (NCBI taxonomy): domain Eukaryota; kingdom Metazoa; phylum Arthropoda; class Insecta; order Lepidoptera; family Choreutidae; genus Choreutis; species Choreutis nemorana. The sequence goes on from OX438600.1 coordinate 5,211,260, forward strand.
CTGAAAAAAAGTTCAGTTTTATATAATTCCCATTCAATTGTCTAAATTATTTTAAATCTACTAAATGCTTATCAACAACGGGCAAGAATCCGGGAATTGCATGTAATAGGTGCAATTTCTTTTCGGGACGCCGCTAAAAAAATGCTAATGAAAAAGTCACATAAAACGCAAACTAAAAGGTCTATTCGACTTCAAACTTTGATAGGATGTACGAGTAAAAGAGGGGCTCTTCTTTCTAGAATATGTAGATATGTTGGATTATCACATGGTGGTGGCTGTCTCGACTCACTTACGCATTATAGTGTCTCTATGTAAGGGTTCAATGTGAAGTAAAAAAGGAAATTATGTCTTATAAACTGGGCTTACCTGTATGAGTCAATAAATGGGTTTTAATGGATTTCACCAGTTTTCCACAGTAGGGACAGACATTTAAAGGATCTTTAATGTCTTTTTTTTTTGTTGCTCGACTTGTGACTCTAGGCCCGATTATTAATTTGTAAGCAACATCCGTTCTATATGTAGGTTTTATTGTCTTCTTTAAATGGTTTTCTTTGGGAAGATTTGGTCCCCGTTTTCCTGTAAATATGTTACATTTTTTTAAATTATAACAACAACAACAACCACCAATAATACCAAATTTCATAATCCCCATTTAGTATTTTTTCTCAATAGCTGTATTTCCTAATTAATTATATTCCTCCACCTTGCTTAAACTAAAATTGTGGTCTGCCTTTACTACTATATACTCAAGAATACATATTATGATTATGAACTCACTTCTTCTTTTGGTTGTTTTGGTTTTTCTTTGTATCAGAGGTATTTCATCCATGTCTATTTCTGATTCTTCAGCAGCATAGCTGAAATCATCATCCTGCAAAAATTATACACAATATCTATGACTATAAGTTAAAATATTACGCTTCAAGACCGAAAATGCTCATTGAACACAATAAGCAAAACGAGGGATTGAACATAACTACATTACATTTATAAAGAACGTATTTAGTTACAGTACAGCAAAAATTTTGCAAAAAAAGAAAGGTTAACGCAAAGTTTGTCAATCAGTTCGTCCAAAATACTGCCGTTGGAATTTGTGGAAATAGAGTTCCAACTGGTGTTTACAAATAAAGTCACCAGCCAGAAAGGCAGCACTTCCTAAAAAAAGAGCGAAAAAATAACTTAGGGGTAAGAATAACATGAAGCGATGACAACCGTCAAGTGGCCAGTCATAGCCAGAAAACATAAAGAAGCTTTAATTTTAAAGAACCGGGGGCGCGAGGGGGATGCAATAAAATGACCTTTTGTAATAAATTAGTGTACCTCCTCCTTTGTCGGTTGGCCTATCGTTTCTAATAACATTATAAGCAACATTTGGATTTTTATCAGAGGTTTTAACAAGGTTTCCTGAATTAAAATAAGATAGACTTGTTTGTGATTTGTTGTTAGGAATTCCGCGACTTCATTACGTTGGTTTCGTAGTCCATTGGCATTCAAGAAAACCGGGTTCAAGGTTCGGCAGAGACGGAACTTTTTGTTATTTGCAAGGCGCATTTCTTTTCATCTTACTGCAGATCTGAGTCAATGTGTGTATTAATGTGGTAGATATAAAACTTGGGTATCATCATCCATTGCTTTAAATATCATGACAAAAATGAGACTATTTAATGTAGCTTTTTTATTAGTAATGTTTAATTTTATTGAGATAAAGGTACAAATAAGTTGTATTTGGTATGGTGATCTCAAAACCAACCATAACTTGAACAAAAGAATACTGCGATCTATGCATATATAAAAATCCCGCAAAATGATAAAACACCTGGCAGCTATGTTAATGACGTCACTTCCTGCCATTGAACTCTTAGTACCGCCAGCAATACTATTCAGCGCGTATCAATGGATTATTGGTTTCTTACAATAATCATATAACATCTATATCTATAATAATGTATTAATACATTGATATACATAATAGAGATCACTATGTCACCAAATAATGCACATGTTGTGACATTGAGAGGAATAAGAACTTGTAATAATTTTTATATTGCCACTTACTTAAATTACATTAGTAAGCTTACATTAAAATCCTGGCCCATATCATCTTGCAAGTTGAATAATTCTGATAAATTCAGCTTTTGTTTTTCTTCTTCAGCATTTTCTACCTTTTTAATGATAGTTCCATTATATTGAAGAGTATCTTCACCATTTTTAAATTTGATTATAATATTTTCTTGTTTTACTTTAAAAACTTTTTTCTCCTCCACTAATTCTTCAATTTTAATTTCCTTGATGTCATTGAACAATATTCTATTTTTTTTCTGATATAGTTTCATTGTTGATCTATAAATAATAACAACATATTGTTAAAAGTTAGACAAGGTAGTTCAGTTATACAGGGTGTTAATAAAAGTAGTGCACAAACTATAACATTTTGAGTAATTCGAAATTTAAGAAATAGATATTTTTTTATTTTAGAGCTATTTTCAAAACAATGAAAGAGGTTGTCTTTTTAAAGATTTTATCATTTTTGAAACAATTTTCAAGCTCATGCCCTTTACTACTTATCAATAAACATTATAGAGTCAGTTACACACACACAAGCTGAAAGTTTTTGATAAAACCCAAAACCCCATAGAGGCAAATAATATAGCTACTGCCGAATAGCACAAGCCATTTAAGCCTTTGATGTGTGCTGACATGATTATGGTCTGATCTACCTATCAGTGGAAATGAGGGATCTGAAGAAATTGAAAAATTTACTGACAACATTGTACAAGTTGCTTATGGCATAGGATGGTTTTTAACAGAATAAATGAATGAATGATGTTCAAGAGATGCTGCAGTCACACAATGAAGAATTAAGTAAAGCTAACTTGGAGGAAGAGTTCCACCCCATCCTATTGAAGAGGAAGCCGTAGAAGTGAAACCATATTTTCCATCTGTTATTCATAATTAAACTGATTTTTATTTTAACAATTTTATTATATTTTTCCTACCCTGGAACCTAACCCCTATATTTTCATTCAAGTCATCTTTCCATATTCATAATTTCTGTATTTGCAGCATTATTTTGGAGGATATACTCCACTAAAAAGGAGATTGTACTCTATATCAAAAAATTATTCTTGCATAAAATGTGATATTTTTATCTAATGAAATTTCCATTATACACTGAACAAGATTATGTATAAGAGGTTTTGTATTTTGGGATGGTCACCAGAGAATGATTTATAAAACCAAGATTACAACCATTTTTTAAAATTGAATAAAGAATTTCATGGATTAACATAGTAAGAGAAACTTCCTATTTTTTTAAAAGGAGCTTTTGTTTTTAATTCCAGGTATTTTCCATGCATAAACTAGCTAGGTGGTTCATAAGATATAATAAAATAAACTTACTGTTCTATCATCTTGATAAATTCAAATGTGTCAATTACTTTCCTTTTACAATATGAACACATTTTGTCAATGACTTCATCTTCTTGGATCTGAAAAGGTAAAGTTAAATTAGATCATACATATCTGTAAAAAAGACATGTGTTTGAGGTCTGATGGAAGTCTAGCATGCATGTTACTTGTCGAGAGTTAATGAAACCAATCTCAGAACTCTGACCTGTTATCTAGACTAAGACATCACCTCAATCGCTTCAAAGAAGTGTGGTAGAACTGGGCCACATCTTTTGTTAATATTTGCAGAGGGAAGTGAGCTCTTGGGGGATGTATGACAAATTCTTTATTTAAAACTACTTCAGCGAGGACCCGTACAGTACCAGAAAAAATAAAAACAGGACTAAGTCCTTAGGTTTCTATCGCAATACAATGTTTGTGAGGAAAAATATAGATTCCACTCACCATTACTTGTCCACGGAATGAGTTAATAATTTCGGCGTAGGTGAAATTACTGTCATAAGCATCAAATACAGATCTCATATTCTTACGAGTTTCAGCGCACAATCTGCACACTTCATTAATTTTGGACATTATTTTTTATCAGTGCTTTATTTTCCCTGCCAAAACTGCCTTTCTTTTATTATCTTTGTCCAAAATAGCTTGATAGGGATGACAGCCAAAACAGTGACCAAAGATACAACTTCTAACCAGCGTTTCATTAAACCTTTTCACAACAATACATAACACGTATGACACAGCACATGACTTTAAAGCTTTTTATGCACGATAACAACCTGGTTTATACATAAAATAGAAAAATCAAACTAATTTTTGAACTCTAAAAACTATTTTTAACAAACAAATGTTTACGTCCTTCCAAAGTATTTTTTTCTTTAATGGCAATAACTTGAAGAATTTTGCCAGGTCAAGGTTTTTATTTTTTGGAGTTACTTGGCGGGAACGGGAAGTGTCAGAATTTTCTTATTTTGTCTTTTCTTGTATATCAGCAGAATTTAATGTGTAAAATGCTAGCGTTTTAACCAGTAAATATCTTTAGTGCTGTAAAAGTCTGGAGAAAGTGAAATACGACGATTTCGCTGCGTTTTTCGTCATCTCCCAAGTAACTCCTTTATAGCCTACAGTAACCGTACTAGCATGTTAATATAGGGAGATTCATAATTTTCATTGTTAATCTTATCATTTTCATCTCATTTATCATCTTACCATCTTCATCTCATTTATCATCATCAAGGTCAACGATAATTTATAACGATAAGGCTCAAAAAAAATGAAATTACTGAAATTAGAGATGAATGATGGAAGGATGAAAATGATAGATGGAATTATGAATCTGCCCACAGTAACATGTTAGTACTTTTACTGTGGGCTTTATTGAATTACTTGTTAGACCAGCATCCATCTGGATTGAAGAAAACCATTTAAGAATATTGGTTTTAATGAGCAAAAATCTGACAGTATGAAATAAATGTTAACATGACAAATCACAAAGAATTAAAATGTAAAGAGGTTTATATCATTCACCCCAACTGTTAAGTTTCATAATCCTTTAGGAACAACGGCAGCTTCCGTTGACGTGAAGATCTTCGAGGAGGACTAGAGTCGACAGATACTAGGTTCTTCAACGGAGCCAGTATCTTGAGAAGACATCTGATCAATCGTTGACGGTTCGATCTCGTCAAGTTCAATGACTTCCTGTTGTTGTGAAACATGTCCGTTTTCAAACTGTAGATCTTCTCCTTCCGATCCCAACGGTGCTAGGTGTCGGTTTGAAACAGTAGTGTCCCGACCATCAGAAAGTCTATAGGAAAAATCAGGATTGCTATGTAAGAGTTCCGCTTCTTCCACAATAGGCTGATACCTATTAGCACGATTGAATTTCTTTATCAATACGTGGCCTGTTCTCGTTAACCAAGAAAACCAAGAAAAGTTCGAGGTGCCATTTGGGGAACGTCTCGGATGAGTGAACATCCGTTCATGAGGCGTACAATTGATTGCCGTACATAAAAGAGATCTAATGCTATTTAACGCTTGGGGTAAAACTTTTTCCCAATCTGTTATACGCATGTTTTTTGTTTTCAAAGCAAGAAGAATAGTTCTCCTAAGTGTAGAATTTAGTTTTTCAACCAGACCATTCCCTTGCGGATTATAAGCAGTAGTTCTGCTGGTGGCAATTTGCCTCGAGTGTAAATATTCTTGGACTTCTGAGGCCATAAATGAAGTCCCCCTGTCTGAGTGAATATATGCAGGTATTCAAAATATCATAAATAAGTTGTTCAGATGTTTAATAACTGTTTGCGAACTTATATCTGTGCATGGAAAAGCAAAAGGAAACCGAGATTATTCGTCAATGACAGTAAGTATGTATTTAGTAGCAGTGTTTGAAGGCACTGGTCTTTTGAAGTCGATACTCAGGCGTTCAAAAGGTGCTGTGGCTTTGATCAAATGATTGTTAGTGGACTTGAAAAATCTCGGTTTTACTTCAGAACATACACGGCATGACCTAATCACTCGTCTTATTTCAGGGTACGAATTCGTTCTGAAAAATTTGGTATCCATTTCGAATAATGAGCAAACATACCCAATCCTCTCCTTAAGGATCGCAAATCCTGAGGTAAGTCAAGAAGTGGCTTTAGTCGTTCACTATCAGGCTTAATAACGTGATTTTCAATATTGTAGCCAATCATGTTTATAGAGTTCTGAGTAAATTTTCAATTTTCTAAACTTAGTGTAAGACCATATTTCTTAGCAGCATCAAGGAATTTTTGAAGATTTAAATCATGTTCCTGTTTAGAACGTCCACATATAGTAATATCATCGAGATATGCAAATGTATCCTTGAGCATTTCTTTCCTTATAATCCAATCAATTGTTCTTAGAAAACTCGAGACACCGTTAGTAACTCCAAACGGGATTCGTCTAAATTGATATAAATTCTCATGTGCTTCAAAGGCGGTGAATTGTTTTTCCTCGGCTAAAATTAGAACTTGATGGTAAGCGCTCTTCAGGTCAATAGCACTAAAGTAACCGTTTGTAGCTATTTTTGATACCAAATCTTCAATGTTAGGTAAAGGGGGTAGGGTAAAGGGTAGGGTAGGGTTGTGTGTAACGGTTGATTGTTTGGGAATAGTCTATAACAAGGCGTTTTCTGTGAGTGTCACTTTTAGTAATAAGAACTTGTGCCCTCCAGGGTGATTAACTTTCTTCGATCACGCCGTCAGCTAAAAGTTAATTAATTTCTGCTTTGATAAACATCTCGTCCTCTGAGCTGCTGAGCGTGTTTTCGTGACTTTACAGGGATAGGATTACAATTGGGTAAGATAGGCAAACAGTGGCACAGCTGGAACTAAAGCAACAGCGACCAACAGCTCTTTGGAACCCAAAAGAAAATTCTAGTCTGGAATGCTCTCCAAGGACATCGTGTCCTATTATCAGGTCTGCGCATAGGTTCTCAACAATAAGAAGACTTACATTCTTGTAATAATGTTTACCAATCGTAATATTTTGGAAAGACTGACCAGAAACTGTTGAAATATGAGATAAAGAAGCCATTGATATAGTTTGTTCGCAGGGAATCCTTTTCAGTTTATATAATTTAGCAAAATTGTCATATAAAAACTTACTGAACTGCCCGTATCGAGAAGTGCTTCTGCTCTAACTCCTCGAATATAAGCAGGTACAGTAGCTTTCTGTAAAGATGAAGACGCAGCAGCTGTTATGCTTTAAGTTTTAGAGGACGACCTGCAAATATTTGCGTAATGTCCCTTTTTATAACACAATTGGCAAGTCTCATCTAAAGCCGGGCAATTCTTTCGAGTATGCACTTGACCTCCACAGTAGAAACATTTACGGCGACGTTGGTACATAGAAGCAGAAGTATCATCTTGGGTTGTTTCTTTGATATTTACTGCAGTTTTCAGCTGTTCATTATTTGCTGCACTTACAGAGAAAGAGCCCTGATAGCCCTGTAAATTTAATTGAGCTGTTTCCAATGACAAGGCTTGGTTATATGCATGATCAAGACTGAGAGTCAAGTTTTCTAAAAGTCTGTCGAACATTGTTCGATGCTAGACCTGCTATGAAGGCGTCGCGAATATTGTCATTTTTATTTGTTTCTGCATCAACTTCGCCGAATTCACAATCTTTTGCTAAAGATTTTTGAGCTTGAAGATAGCTATCAATATTTTCGTTTGCATGCTGTTTTCTTGAAGCAAGAATATGCCGAGCGAATTTTATATTTTTAGGCTTAACATACAATTTGTCCAGTAATAATATTGCTTCCTTGTATGATTTTGCTAGGTCAGGTGAAATATGTCTAATTAGTAGTTGCAATTTCATATGTTCCCAATCTTCGGTTTCAACTACGGATTCTAGTTGAGCTGCGAGGAAACTATCAAATTTTCTGCGCCAGTGCTACCAGGCGCGAGTTGCTGTACTGTCGACCGGTGCAACGTCGAAATATTCTGGGCGTAAATATTTTTCCATATTCCACGTTTTTAATTGCCTAATAAATTTAAGAAAACCCATTTAAGAATATTGGTTTTATTAAGCAAAAAGCTGACAGTATGAAATAAATGTTAACATGACAAATCACAAAGAATTAAAATGTAAAAGTGGTTTATATCAAACAGATTGGTTAACTATTTATTATTATACATACTATATTTGGGAATTGGGTTTTTGCCAAAAAAAATATCTTTAATTCTGACTCCCACATAATAATAGTATATTTTACAGTTGGTATGACCTGGATATACGGTAGTTTCACTACCGTCACAAGGAAAAGGAAGGCCCCGAGCGCCTCCCCGCCCCCAATGTCGGGCCCGTCCAAGGCCCAAAAACCCGCGGCGAAACCGTCGTCGCGAGCAACATCCCCGGCCCCGAAGGCCGCGCGCCCCTCGGGTAAGGCTCCTGCCAGACCCCCGCCGATTTACCTTCATGATAAGGCCGTCTGGAACTCGGTTTCCAAGGCAATCAATGAAAGGAAGTTACACTTCCTGTCCGCCGCCAACTCCGCATCTGGAATCCGAGTCCAGATGCAATTTACGGACGACTTTATGTCCGTTTCAAAGTTCCTAAGGGATCAACAGATCCCTTTCCATACCTACACCCTCTCGGAGGATCGTGCCCTCCGAGTAGTCATTCGTGGTATCCCCCGGGAGATGGATACAAAGTACGACAAAGAGGAGTCCAAAGACTTCCCCGTACAGGCGGTCCACCGCATGTACAACAGGGACAAGGCGCCATACAACATGGTCCTTGTAATTTTGCAGCGTACGGAATACGCTAAGACCATTTTTAACATGCGGTCAATCTGCATGCTTTCGGGGCTTCACTTCGAAGCCCCTCACAAGTGCACTTCCCCGGGGCAGTGCCACAATTGCCAATTGTTTGGCCACTCGGCCACCAACTGCTACGGCCGCCCGCTATGTGTGAAATGCATCGGCGATCACGGCACTAAAGACTGCCCGCGCCCACCCGACTAAGCTGAGCCCGTCGCCTGCTGCAATTGCCTACAGACAGGGTACCCGTCAAGCCATAGGGGCTGCCCGAAATGCCCAAAAAGCAACAAAAAGGTCCTCGACAGGGCCTTCAAACGATACCAATATCAACGCGCCGGACCCGGCCCTGTCTACGCGCGCGACAACTTCTATAGGGCAGCCCCCTCCGGGCAGCCACCAAAGCCGGCACCGGTCAAGCCGGCTCTAGCTCCGGCTTCGAGGCCCAACGCTTGGGCCAAGCCGCTACCTGGCACCTCCGCCGCGGTGCCAGTCAAACCCGCGCCCGCGAAACCCGCGATCGCGAAAAAACCTATCGCCCCGTCACCGCCCACTGTCCCGGTACAGTCCTCGGCCTCCGATGACGTGGCCTATTTAATAGAATTTCTAGAGGCGGATAACATAGACGAGCTCCTCGTCACCGCGTCAGAGTTCCGCGCGGCTCCGTCACCCGTCGCGACCGTCCAAGTGATAGTAAATCACTCGGCGTTATTCTCTGCTATCCAGCAGACGATCCGAAATAAAAAATAAATAAATCTCAATGGCTAGGAACGCGCGTTTGAAGCCAAAATCGATCGCGTTGGCATTTTATAATGCGGACGGACTCCGCAACCAAAAGGATAAGGTATCGAACTTCCTCACCACGCATCAAATAGACCTCCTGCTAGTACAGGAAACGTTTTTAAAACCTAGCCAAAGAGATCCGCGTATCGCGAATTATAATATCATTCGTAACGATAGAGTTGCTGCGAAGGGTGGCACTCTTATCTATCATAAAAGGTCCTTGCATTGCATACCGCTTGACCCTCCCGCGTCCCTACGGAACATTGAGGTCTCTGTTTGCCTGCTGGGTATGACCGGCCACTCGCCCGTCATCATCGCGTCGGCTTATCTTTCCCCAAACAAGGAGCTCTTACAGAGCGACCTAGATATTCTCTTTAACTTAGGGGAGTCGGTTATCATAGCCGGCGACCTAAACTGCAAAAATCCACTCTGGAATTGCGCAACCTCGAACCCCGACGGGCTTAAATTAGAAGAGTTTTCGGAAACTCTAAACTTTGACGTCATCGCGCCGATGACTCCCACGCACTACCCTCACAACTATCAGCATAGACCGGACATACTCGACATAGCGCTCTTGAAGAACGTTGGCCTCAGGCTTCGTTCCATTGAAACGCTACACGAACTCGACTCGGATCACAGACCCGTCCTCCTTTCGCTAGGACCCGACTCAGAAGCTCTACCCCTTACCAAAACTATCGTGGATTGGAAGGCGGCAGCAGAGGCCCTTAAGGCAATCTCATCCCCCGATCTTGATAAAATCCTTGACGAATTTTACTCGACCGATGACACCGACACCGCAATCGCTCTGCTCACTAGTCATCTTCAGACTGTTCCGTCAGAGTTCTCGGAAAATCAGAGTGGTGAATGATCGCCGCTTTGTATTGCCTGAGACCGTGAAGACAAAAATGAGAGAAAAGAACGCCGCCATGCGCGACTACGATTCCAGGCCTGACGAACAGAAACTAATCTATATGAGCGCTTTACAGAGGGACGTAAAGAACCTTATAGCCGAGTTTCGCGACAATGACTGGGACAGACTCATGGCTGAGATATCACCGAGCCACCTCGTCTATTGGAGGTTGGCACGCGCACTCAAGTCTGATGATACATCCGAGGCCATACCTCCATTAAAAAGAGACCCCCCACAGAACCCGGCTTTCTACGACGACGAAAAAGCCGAATGCCTGGCAGAAAGCATGGAGCTCCAATGTTCCCCGTCGCGACAACCCGCCGATCCGATACATATCCGCGAAATCGACTCAGAGGTCGCCCGCCGCGTACAAATTACGCCCCGCGATAAAATCTCTCCCGTCTCCGTAGACGAAGTCCGATCAATAATCAAGAAATTTAGACCGCGCAAAGCCCCAGGGGCAGACGGCATCTCGAATAAGGTTCTTAAGATACTACCCCCGCATTTAGTTCTATTATAAGTCAGAATAATAAATTCGCTAATAATTCAATACCACTTCCCAGCCGCCTGGAAGGAGGCAATAGTAATAGAGATCCACAAACCGGGGAAACCCCGCGATTCCCCCGCTAGCTATCGGCCTATCAGCCTACTAAAAGTCTTAGGAAAAGTCTACGAGAAAGTCCTCTTTACTAGACTCTGGTCCCATATCAACTCAAACCATCTACTCATTAACGAGCAATTCGGTTTCAGCGCTCGCCACAGTTGCGTTCAACAAGTCCACCGCATCACGGAACACATTCACGACGCGTTCAACCGCCCCGGTAAGTCGAGAGGCTCGGGTGCGGTCTTCTTTGACATCGCCAAAGCGTTCGATAAAGTCTGACACAACGGTTTACAGACAGCCTCGTACTCATAATACAGCTACGCTGCGCCTCGCTCCCTTGCGGGGAAGCACCCGCCGCGCGGTTAGTCCGGTTACGCTGCGAAGGCCAATAGGGCCGCAGTTAAGGTTCATTAAAAAAAAAAAAAAAAACCTGGAACATTTTAGTAGTATCGAGAACACGGACGCCAAACCAACTCTAAGGCTATATTCTATTATATGACTATACGTGTGAGGATAGCATAGTTTTCATATATTAATCATGTCAAACCAATATTTTTCTAGTTATTTTATTAATTAATTGGAAGTTGTGACTTTGTCGTGGTATTTTATGCTGTTATTAGAAAGAGAGATTTACATATATGTATATAATGCGTATTTTATAATTAGTGTTTTTGATACGTTTTACAAAAGAATTTCTTTCCTTCCAAACTTTTAGTTACCTTTTCATGACTTTTTTCTTGGTTATAAAACTGTGAGATAATAGAAACGGTGCATTATAGGAAAAAAATAAGCAGTTTTTGGAACCCTCATTGACCTCAAAAGCTATTTTGCAGAGTTAGCACTAAAGTAGCGTCTATGCTGTTGCCCCATAGAATATATTAATGTTTTATTTTATTTTATTAAGGCAAGCCAACCGTACATGCATCACAATTATATAAATACATTTACTTTTCACAGGATCTATACACATACCAATTAAAGGCAAGCACAACATTTTCAACAAAAATCAACAATAACATAAAATAAACAAAAATCGAAACAGAAATGATTAAGAGAAATTACATATCCATAATAATACAGTAAAAACACATTAACAGATAATGTTATCACTTAGATTAATTTATTTTTGAATTGGACATAAATTTTATTATTCTTAATTTAAATTTAACCCGTGAATAAAAAATTTTCAACGTCTGGATCGGAGGCATTGGTTTCATTGTACGCTCTACAGATTCTTTGGAACGGGGAGTGGCTAAACATGCAGAGAGCCAGGCTAAAAGTTCTAGAAACAGGAACTCTAGGTATTCTCATCGGCACAGTCAGGGAAATCTGCTCTGTTATTAACTCACATTTAATAATTCCACTCACACATTTGTGCAGATACGTAAGATCATGTTGCAAACGACAATCTCGCAGCGAGCGCATTTTGAAAAAAATTAAACGCTCTTTGTATCATCTGTGTGAAATGTTATCAGAGACATATGCTAGATGTCTAGTAAATACTCGCTGGACTGACTCTAAGCGTTGCAAGTGTACTGCATATTTTGGATTCCAAGCAACACAAGCGAACTCTAGCTGACTTCGTACGATTGCGTTGTACAAAATAATACCGTAAGAAAGCCAAGAGTTTGAAAAAGCATAATACATATGTTGCAAGTGCGGTTTTCAGATCAGTAGTTTTGTTTATTTCTCGAAGGGCGTATGAGAAATTTGAAAATTTCTTTATATTTGGTTTTCAGTTAATATGAGAGTCTAGTGTAAGTTCTAGCAAGTTTAATTGCTTGACAACGTCTAGATTAGATCATACAAAGTTTATTTTTTCATTGGTTGTGTTTGGTGGGGATAAAAGTAATTTAATTTTGTTTTCGATTTATTTCGAGATTATGATTTCTCATTTATTTAGGACAGGTTCTTGAGGTATGGGGATTCGCCAGTTTACAGTTCGGAGCGAACCACTAGTTATTAAACGAACGAGCAAGGTTCTTAAAGTCTACTAGAGTAATTCGGCGTTTGTAAGCAAGTAAAAATGTTTTTGCGACGATAACTCGAGTATCGTTGATCGGATTGGTGGTAGTAAAAAATGACGATTTAAAAGTGCTTTAAGTCTATTCGAATAAAAAACATTGACTTTGACTTTGGATTGACTTGATATATGGTAGGCGAGGTAAAAAGGCAAAAGTAAACTTTGTGTTCGAACATGAGCCAAATATGTCAAGGTGTGTAATGTACTTTTTAGATAATTTCGTTAAGAAACAAGCGAAAAATTTCCTACCACACGTCATCCTCTGCTGCTGTTCAGTATGTGTAGTTAAAATCTAACTTGCCTAGGCCCCGTAAAATAGTAAAACACCTGGCTGCCATGTTTTTCACATCAAATTCTTACACTACATTTAAATTACAAAAAAATCACAAAAAAATCTTATATTACATTTAATTTTCAATTTTTGTTTTATGACAACAATCGTGTTCGACGACTACAATGGCAATATCAAGTGATGAAAACAAACAGTGATTAATTTAAAAATGACCGGTGGGTTTTTACAAATTGATCAGTTGTCGGATCTGAAACAAAACATATTCATAATTTATGGACAACACAAAAACATCATAATTTATAGTATGGTGGATTTTATAAATTCAATAAGGAATTTGACTAACTTGGTGTAAGACAGGGATAAAAAATAGTGGAGGTTGACGGGGCGAGGGATATTTTGGGGAAGACAGTCATACAGAGAAACTGTCAGCGTTGAAAATTGAAAAAAATGTGCTCCAGGTTACCTTCGTCTAGCCGCAGCCGTCTAGCAGAGGGTATGATACCCTCTGCGAATGTGGGCCCTCACTCTAATCTTGGCATGAAAAACAGGGGAGCACACATGCCCTAATCTCAAGCGGATCAATGTTACGATACCTTATCTCCGGCATTGAACTTAAAACCACGGCTTAGACGGTATCAAAAGTTGCAAGCTACCATAGTGTTTTACTTTTATAGTTTTGGACCTCTGCCACAAAGAATTTCAAGACCTATATAACTTTGGTTTGGCAAGGGAACGTAAATCCCTGGCTACAGACTTAAAATGAGAGTCTGTGCCTAAGTGAACAGCTTGCTTGGCAAACATGTCAGCCATGTCATTTATACAAGCAATAGCAATAGCAATACCACTATGACCTGGTGTATCCAAGCCAAAACAGTTTCAAGCCCAAGGGAATAGCATCTATGTAATAGCTCTCAAATTTTGAAAAAACTATCGCGGGATCTTAATGTGAATTTTAGTAAGACTTGTAAACAACTTCTGGAATCCGAAAAATAATATCTTTATTAATTTTATGAGACATGACAAACGAAACTGCTTCCAGGAGTGGTATACTTCGCCAGTGAATACAGTTGAAAAAGCGGGGCTCTTATAATTTAAAATAATTTTACATAAAATAAATCCATATCGCCGAAATAACATTACTCTCTCCGAAATCTTAGACGCGTCTGTAAAAATGGGTAGCCATCTATCCCATTCTCTTTCAAAAATATCATTAAAAATATCATTGAAACAGGCATCAGCTGAGCCTGATCCTTACAAATACCAAAATTGAGTATTACCCTTGGGCAGAAAATTAAGGATTCTAAATTTATTTCGAAGATGAGATTCTTGGAAAACTTGTAATGATCATGCTGAAACCGCCTAAATTCATTGAAACTTTTGACTACGCAAGGGAGATCTTTATGAGACCAGTAGTCAGAAGTTGGTTGGAGCTGAGAAATACAAGAATGTTGAGGATTTTGTAATTTTGAAATTGATCAATTTTGTAAAAGAAACGGTCAGCCAAATATTTCTCAGCAATGATAGCGGGGGGTCTACACATTCCACCTGCAGGGCATTTACAGGGGATGACTTCATAGCTCCAGTGATGATACGAAGACATCTCGACTGGATACGATCCAATTTGTATGATGAAGTCTTGTTGCAGGGTTTTAACAAAAAAAAAGCCATAATCAAAATTGCTGCGTATAACAGCATTGTAGAGTTGTTTCTGACTATAGGGATGTGATCGCCACCACACACCTGAGAGAGATCACAAAATATTTATATTCTTCTCACATTTCCCCACAATATAATTTAATTGTTCAACACCTCACATTTTTTAATCTAAAATTAAACCTAATAATTTTACACTATTTTTGACGCCAATAAATTCACCTTCAATAGATAGGAGTCAATTGTAGAATGTTAGGTGTATATGATACTGACACACTTTATAAGATATAATTGTCAGATCTAACCTTGGAAATGAAAATAAATACATTATTATTATTATTATTGAAGGTTGATCGGGGTGATCAACCTTCTCCTTGTAAAAGTCACTGTACTACTTATGGCACTCGACAAGGAAAGTTCATGGTCAAGCAATCAAACATTAAGATAGTGAAGAGCATTATTTAAGCGGTCCATAGCTCCGTCAGGTGATTTTGAAAAGTGGTACAGAACAATGTCGTCAGCATATTGAAGGATATTACAGAAGGAGTCAACAGATTTATCCAAATGTGAGGTGAAGAGGCTATAAAGGATGGGACTAAAGACAGGACCTGGAGGTAATCCCTTCCAGACGAATCTGGGCGGGAGAATGAACCACGAACAGAAATTGACCTCCCAAACAAGAAGTTACGTATGACATTTACAATTCTAACAGGAATATTCAGCCTTAGCATCTTCTCCCTGAGAATATGTAGGATAACATTGTCATATTATGCAGAAGTAATATCGAGGAAGACATCAGTGACATTTTGGTTTTGGGATAAGGCTAATCAGATTTCGGAGGTAAATAGGTAGGAGTAATCTGAGGAACGATACGAAGAGGCAAGGTAAGGGTTTTTGCCAGGTTTTGATATGGGGACAACAATCTGATGTTTCCAGGATTTCAGTACGTTACCTGAGAAAAACACGTTATTTAAAATTTCAAGAAATTACTTTTTGGATGCAGAGGATGACTTTACTATAAAAGAATAAGGTACTCCATCTGCGCCAGGAGAAAAATTTCTCAGATTCTCAAGTACACCTGTTAATTCCGAAAGGGTGAATTTAGTGTCAAGACTGATGCAATAATTTGAATTTAAGTAGGGGGTAGAAACAGAAGAAAGTTTGGGGGGAACATATAGAGGAGCAAGAGTATCAAAAAAATCACTTAGATGAAATATTTGGGAGATGAGAACAAGAATTTCGATACATTTTAAGTTTATTCCAAACAATCGAAGATGGAGTTCGAGGAGAGAGACTTCACAAAAGGATTTCCAATCCATTTTCTTAATTTTTGCTAGGACTCTTTTTGTCTTGGCTGCAGTTTGCTGGTGAGTCAAATAGTTTTCCATGCTAAAACTGGAGCAGAAAGAATGATAGCTTCATACAATTTTAAGAAAGCATCTAGGAAATTTGACTTATTCACAAATTGCAATAACGAAACAATGTTATCTAATGTAGAGGCATATTTACTCCAGTCCAAACAGAGTCACAATCATGTGAAATGAAATGAAATAATGACAGTTAAAGTCACAAAGGACAACAAGGGGGCAGGGATGGAAAATATACCAGAAAGAAGATTAGAAATAATAGAGGAATTAGGGTGGGGAATATAAATGGACTAAAAGGAGATGTGCATTATCCTCACAGCAACGATATTAAAATCAGAGCCATGAGGGGGGAGGGGAATTTAAGGATTGCACAACGAACATAGCCATCATCACGGAGACACGAATAGCCAGGCACCCTAAAACGAGAACCCGGAACCAGCCACGTCTCCGAGATAGCAAAGACGACAGACTAGTTGATTAAAAGGATTATTTCACATTTTTTGGAACGGATGCTTTTACAGTTCCACTGAAGGAGACTGCGGGGATTCATTGGCGTGGGAAATAACGGTCATAAGTTGCTGCAGCATAGCCACGGTAGTTTTCGGTAATGAGTCGCTAAATTTAGATATAAGATTAACCAAAGTAGTATTAGTAGTTCGATCAGGTTGTCATTAGGTGTAACACCACTGAGTGCCGTACCATTTCTGGAAGGAATGAAAGGAGGGTTTACAATATCATTATGAGAGGCCACATCATATGACTTCCCTAACGGTGTGTGGGGACTTCGCTGAATCGTAACAGTTTTTTTGTACAATGTTGGGAAAGATGGCACATTTGCAGAACATGAATCGGAAGGACAGGGCTTTGAAGGTGAGGAAGTATTGGACTTAAGAACCTCACTATAATGTTTTCGCACAGACGCGAACCTTTGTGAAGTCTCAATATAGGAAACATTATCATTGGACATCGCGGATTTTATGGCTTTTGCCTCGAGTGTTCGGGGCATTTCCGGTTAGTAACAGAATGAATCCCAGAACAGCGTACGCACGTTGCTTTATCTTAAGGGATATCACATGTATCACTAGTATGTGTCTTGCTGCATTTAAAACAAACTAACTTTGAACGATATTGAGCTTTTATATGTCCAAACTTGCAACACTGAAGACACTGTATTGTTGGCAGCTGGTATGTGTCTACGTCAAGATTGCATTATAACAGTAGATCTTGGATGGCAAGACCAGACCCTTAAAAGTAATAACAACAATTTAGGTAGGGACCCAAACAGAGAAGCCATCATTGAATGTTTTCCTGTTTAATCTACGGGCTTTAATAACAGGAAAACAATTTGAGGTAAATGTCATGCTGGTTACAAGGTCCTCCACAGACCAGTCAGTCGGGATTTGTTTCACCAAACCCATCCTGGTAATGTGGTACTGGGATATAATTACTGAATATTTATTTTCAGGAATAATAAAATTTTGTAAGAAAACATTTGCAGCTTCATATTTTAAAAACTGAACCGAAACCCTATTACGTCCAACAAGTTTAACTCCTCCAGCCTTTATTCCCTCGACCTTATTTAAACAACTGAGCGAATTTAAGATGAGGTATTGTGCTCCCGGCAGACTTATCTGGCTCAGTGCGCGTAACATGGACAACGAAAGGTCCACGATCAGAATTGTCGTAGCACAATCTAGGATTTTCTGCAATATCTGGGCTAGTGCAAACATGTTTTATTAATGACGAAGGGTCAATAACTGTTTTTTGAGGACGCTAGAGACGTCCTCACTAGCTGGGCGTTTTCTGGTCTCTGTCTGTGATAGTGGAGAAAAGACAGGGGAAGAAATGTCCATCACGCCATCATCCGGAGGATCAGGCGGATCAGGCGCACGCCTACTCATCTTTGCTTAAGTTAGTAAAAAACACTACTTACCATACTGTTATCAGTATCAACACCACAATAAATATGAATAAATAATTAGAGATCTCAAAAATAACCTTGATTTTCACTTAATAACCTCGCGAACACGTGTGTATAACAACAATAATAATGGCAAAGTCTAATTTATTAATATGAAGGCACACCAGGATTGTCAGATACAGTATCCAATCTCTCTGGGTCCTCCATCATGGGTTATTAAGGCGTGGGTTAACGGGCGAGGAGTTAAAAATCATGTTTAACGAGTCACAAAAGTTTACGATAGAAAAGTCACTTCAAAGACGTTCTGTAGAACACGTGGTGCTTCGGTAATGTAATAAAATTCAATCTTACTGCGAACATCCGATTCAATAATGTCCAAGAATCAATCTCCCGATCTTCCTTTTTTTCTTCTTCCCGCGCTGTCTCACTGACTGTTATGTTTTTTTTTTAATCAAGCACCAGTGTTCTACATTACGTCAAGGGCGTCTCAACATACAGCCCTTATAATTACAATTTAAAAATAGACGCGCCGTCAAATATTTTTTGAGTTATTATTGACAATGATGACGTTTGACATCAAACTTTTTTAATTAGTTCACGAGCACGACTTTTAAGTATTTTTATTCCAATTTTATCAACAAATTTAACAAAAACAGCAACAAACCAAACAAGATAACGACAAATAATGACAAAACTCAATAATTTAAAATAAGCAAAATGTTTTAAGTTAAACGGTCTCATTGAAAGTGAAGACAATAATTTCCTCAGGGCTAATAAAATAATTCTGTAGTTCTGTAAAATTTCTGTTAATAGTCAACCGATCATAATATCATAAACTATATTTATGTTATTTTCTCAGTTTTTGTTTAATGAGGAGAGTGTTGTGATGACTGTTACCTAGGACTAACCTAAATAAATAATTTAATTTCAAACAAAAACTAAAACATTCTATCATTTCTGGTTAGGTACGTACGTATCCTATCCTTTGGTTTTTCAGTAATCAAGTGAGTAGGCGAAATGTCATAATATTTACCCAATTAGTCGAACCAACATTAAATTAGATTTGCACCTGCTTCTTATTAAAATAAACAATCTGAGATGAATAAATTTGTGTAACAGGCAGCCAGGCATCTGCAATTTCTTTTAAATGCTGACTAAACCCACACTGGAGTAGTAAGTAGGTAGTTACGTACATACTCGTATATACATCTAACAACGCGAAAAGTATGACAAGGAGCCAGGGACGTAACTATCGGAGGGTTAGCCGGTGCCATCTACTGCCGGGGGCCGGCCGGACCAAAAAATCTCTGTCAAAAATTACTTCCTTCAGAATGTAAATAAAATAGGTCGCAAATCGGTAGGTGTGCGATCGGCATGAGGTTTTTGGTTGTTAAATATAATTGAAAATATGTCCATGTTTTTGTGAACATCACAAAAATAACTGTGAAAGACTTTTCAGCGACTTAGGGACTGAAAAGTTGGGCCCTCGATTCTCACACAGAGGGGGATTGAGTGAGGGCACAGTGTAGACGAAGAATTTATGGCATATAAATATTAACAGGGAGCTAAATCTGACGAGTGTGCTGACGAAACCAAATCATTCCTAAAAGAGATAACTTGAATGTTTAAGATGTTAAAACATTTTTTCTTCGTAAACTATCTCTTCGGATGGATTTGGTGGACATTTAGTTTTTAAACGTCGCGACGCGTCGGTGCCACGACTAACACGGTACAAATTTATATGTGACTCAACGCTTTATCTCTTTAAAGACTAATTAAGCAACTCACCCGCTACATTCAGCTTCCAGTTAAAGTTTCATGGGGATACCTTAAATTCTTGGTTTGTACTAATCGTCTAAGAATCTTATATCAACTGAAGTGCAATATTCTTGTTGATATCGCCAAGATCAACGCAGAAATTCTGGAAAAATTGGCAAAACTTTGACTCTCCTAGTGTATTGGCTGGAACCAAGGCCAAACATTTTTGTCGTATTATTTTAAATGAAAACTTCGATACTTTTATGTTATTGTTGTTTCAAAGAAGAAAATTTTAACCCTATTGTTGTATGAAGTCTATTTTTTTTTAGCTATTGTTATTTAATGTTTATAATTAAAATTTGTAGTTTTACAAAGGACTGTGGACGGTGGGTTAAGCAAAGCATAAGGGCGCGCAGCGAAGGCGGCGGCAGCGTGGCGGAATGATGGCGAGGTGGTGCGGTGGTGCGGGCGGGACGGCTGCAGCGGTGTTTCGGCAGCAAAGGCCGGCGCGGGCGCGCGCCTACAGTGCAGTGTAGCACGCGCCGGCCGCGGTCTCACATCGCTCGCCGCACTCCGCCGCCGCCTCCCCGCTCTGCCGCACCACGCGTCCGCTGGGCGCGTCGCGCAGGCCGCGGGCCAGGCCCGCGAGCCTGCTGCTGCTGGCCTTGTGGCTAGCGGCCGTCGCTGCTGACCTCGCTTCTGACCTCGCTTGTCCCAAAGAACAAATGGCGGCTCAACTAGCCTGTGTTTCCTGCAGATCCTACGAGAACGAACGAGAGCATAGCTTGCGATTAATTCGAGAGAACTTGCTGGCTAAGCTTGGGTTCAAGCAGGCCCCCAATACTACTGGCCGTGAGCTTCCATGTGTTCCTGCTGATCTGATGGAGCGGTTTGAACGTCGCTCGCCGCAACCTGTCATTCAGGCCGACTCACCAGCCCCTTCACGTACCTTCGTCACTCACACCGAGCAAGAAGATTTTCTTGCGCGGACTGATAACGTTCTCATCTTTGCCCGTTAGTATTTTTTAATTTTATTTAATCAAAAGTGATGTGCTAGGGTACCTAGAGTTTAATCGTTATAGAGCTCGAAGTTCGATGCCCCTAGAGACTGTTGCTACAGTCAACCTAATCATTGAATGGTACTCTGAGAATTTAAATTAGTGTCAAGTACTAAATGTGCACCATTAGCTCTTCTTTATTGGTTTCTTTCTTTCAATAAACATAAACACATGTGCCTGAGTTCCAAGATACGGATTTGACGTTTCCTACAAAGATTTTGTAAGTTTTGATCATTAAAATACAATTAAATTAATATTTGTTGAAATATTAAAGAAATATTGTAGAAATCTAAACTTCGTTTTTTCCACGTGTCGATTGAAATGATATAAAGAGTTCAATGACAGGCACGTGTTCAGCTTAAAAGTCAGTAAGGGTAAGGTAATTCTTCAACTGCTCACGCACAGAAAATTTTAATTAGCCAATGATTGCCATAAAATGCGAAGGCCCACGCTACAATTGTAAATACTTTAGACAGTGAATACCAATCCGCAACGGTTTAACTAATGTATTCATTAAGTTTAAACTCCACATTCTATCAAATCGCTGTTAAGATTATTTGTGACCTTTTTGGTGAGCAAATCTTTTTCACTAAAATGTAAGGCTTTCATTTCAATATTGTAGATAATGGTCATGATCTATTTTCGGTTGAACCATGATTGCGATTCATCTATTGTTTTATCTTGGATTGAAAACGCCGGATATAATATTTTATAAAATAATAAACATTTTTTGCCCTTAGTTGCAGACGTGTTAGCGAATGTATTTCCTTTGCTTTTTGTGAAAACTGTGATTAACATGAACCTACCATAGGTTTAACAGGAGCTACAACCAGTAAATATAAAGTATTACGCTTTTGGCTAAATCGTTGTCAAATCATCGCATACATAGATACGAATTATAAAATGTCATTCATTACAGAAAAATATTATCTGGTTAAATTGTATCTAAATAAGTAAAACAATAATTTTACCATACATATCAACGAGGTTTGTATACCTACGTAAGTTCATAAACCTAGTTTTGAGAAGTAATCATTCAGAAATACATATATTTGATTACATTCCTATTTTACACATCTGTAAATAAAATTACTAATGGACACGTAAAAAATAATAATTTTCCTTAGATACTACGACGCAGTATTTAACGATTAAAAAATTAAACGTTTATAAAATAAATTAAAAATATGCATAGCTTTTTGATGAGCTTGGCAAGTTTAAGTACATAACTAGAGTTTAAATAATTTTGTGACCAACATTAATAAATAGAGGCAATCCCACAAATATGTCACGACCTTTCTTGGATACTATTATTTTTAGCATATCAAGTCGATAATAAAGTTATTCTCTGTAAGTGACGAGTCTGTTTATCGAGAAGGTGCGTTTATGATATCGGCATCGACAGCGGACGATTTATAATTCCTACACTTTGTTTGTACATATTTGAATATACCTATCAAGTGGGTACCTACCGTAACAATAGTTATCAGATCTTACTACATTTATTATAATCTTATTAATTAAGTAAACAATATTTTAAAGCTCCTATATGCGTAACCAATTTTACAATTTTATCAATAGAGCTAAAGAGTGCGGGGCCGCCACCCCAAAACTTTTTGCTTTATTGTTGTAAAATTGTATTATGTGGATGCATGAGTTTCAATCGTTAACTGATATCGGAATAATTTATTTTGATTCATAATTTAGATTGCTTTAAAAATTTATTGTACCTGTAGTGTTAAGTGTTATTATTTTACTAGTTTTTATTAAACAGTTTCAAACAGTACATACTTCAGTTTATTAGTTTGAACCAATTCTATATGCAGGTTACAAAGCGTAGGCGTCGTTGTAGCATAGGATAGAGGTAGGCTGGAGACGTTGTGTCTGCCACTGAGATGTTTGAGAAACACTACAACAATCTGCATATAGGTACGCCTCGACTAATACGTACCGACACACCGAGTGACCTAATTTTGACATAACCTATTATGCGTAATGTTCTTTCATTATTCTTTATACTATCTACATCTAAGCAGATACCTATTGAATAAAGACGTGATCTTGTAAATTCATAATTGTTTCCTACATAAACTATGTGAATGTGATTTTTTGTAGTTCACATTTATTTAGATATCTATCTCTGGTAAGAGGAATAGGCCTATTGGGGATACCTCTTAAAAAAAAGCGCACCTTTGGTTCTTACCTCCTAGGTGGTGTGGAAAAGGAGCCGCTTTAATATTAAAATTTCATAAAAGAAGTACCAAATTATATACCAAATAAAGAAGCTGGTATCATAAATCAGGAATCAATACGACCAACCATTTCAAGAATAAACTAATGTGATGAAGTCGTACGTCCTGAATGCAAGGACAACCAGAGCTATAAGTTCAAGTGCTTTGCAGTTTTACAAAAAAATCAACCAAATCACAAATTTTCCCGAACCACCACCGATCCAATAGCTCCAGTTTCTCATGATTTTTACACTCGCAAGTTAAATGTAAGACTAAATACCAGTTAATTGATATTATAACCAAAACACTAATAAGCAAGACCTTAAATATTTATGGTTAGTCAACAAAAGTAATTTATAAACGTCTGATAAGTAAGGCCATTTGCATCGATCGATTGTTATGGCTGGCGCAGGACTTCCTAATTGTCTGTGATTCACAGCGTCTCGCTCGACTCGATTACATCTTTTTAACCAATAGCGCATTCATTTCTATATTTTTAATTGTCAGTTAAGACATATACTCATTTATTCTCTGATCGACGGAACGTTATTTAACTATGATCAGACGATTCATAAGTTTCAGATTTGACATTTGCTAATATAAACTAATAAAGTAAAGTAAATTTTCTCTTTAAATACTTTGTTATTATTTATACGCTTTCGGTTTGATGCGCATATCTCCAATAACCGGAAGAAGCTCAGTAGGAGGTACGTATGTATATCCGCAATAATTAACAGTGCGAAATTCCCGCGCAGCTGAGCCCGCATCGTAAGACCACCCCAACGTAGCAAATGTGAGCACCGACCCTAACTCATGCTACCCTAACAACATGTTTTCCATTATCATTAAGAATCTATAGATATCCTAGTTTCGAGTACTATATCGTTTATTTTATCTGGACAAAAGTTTAAATGAGATAGGTGTACTATTAGTAGTTTGGATTTCCCTACTTAATTTTACTAATGTTTTTCGTCAGTAATTTTATAGGTTGATTTGCTGTTTAGGAATATAACACTATTTAGGAAAATATAATAAGATCTCAGACAAACTGTACTTTCTGAAAGTACGAGTGTAGTTTAGGTTGTTTCTTTTGTATCCGTGTCGTTCGCTAATGTCCTTTCAATCCAGGGGCCTTAATCTCAAATGACGACACCGAAACTTCGGGCCGACTTATAAAACGACAGAACATAAAACCAATCAACCAAACTGCTTTCTAAATCAATGGGTCGGTGTCTTTGGAATTAAGTTTTTGATGCAAAATATGTTTTTAACAAAGCTCGATCGGAATGACCTGTGAGCCAGACCAAGCAAACCGAAAGACTTTCGTAGAAGGAAACACGCGAACATTCGATTGATACATTGTTTTTTGTCATTTCAGAGTAGAAGCCCTGGATCCTTACTTGAAGACTTTAGGAAATTCAGTTTTACCAAAGGTCATAAATTGTCCTATATAGTCAGTCGATGGTGGAGAAATTTTTATAATTTTTACTTTATTATGAAATTTATCATCCTGACTTCTTGCAGGTGTACATAATTTTAAGAAAAAGTCGTAGGGGCATGATAGTCCATTTTTGTTGCAGTTGTGATCATTTCTCATTTAAACAAATATTATGTTGACATCAACAGGATCATAGATGTTTATGGGATTACCCAAGTTGAGTTTTTTAAGGATGTTTCCCTATTTGTTCGAGTTAAAAATTAAGTGAACAGACCCATATAGATCAAGATTTTATTACAAGAATTACATTCGCTACGTGGTACAGCATCGATGCAACAGGGAAGCAGTTTTATCACATTACATTGATTTAATCAAACGTGTGACTTGTGGGCGACATTTTACGCGGTTTCTTATATTTAGCTCTTACAGTAATCCCATTATTTAATCATTTATTTTGGTTTTGATTTATGGAATAGCAAAAGTAATTTGTAAATTGCGATTTTAAAAGTAGGAATGTCAATAGGTAAGTAATTGCAATGTCAATATATATTGTAATTGGATTGTTCGCAAAACCGGCATAAAAGCTATCAAGGAGATAAGTCGAGAGTTATGAACGTGTACTTACACTTACCCTATGCAAACAGCTCAGGCACCTTGGTACAAGAGGTTGTTAACCGATGCATTAGATGGAGCACAATTGAGGCCAGTGTGCGACCGAGTTCAAGAGCAATTTAGGTTCCCTAGGTCAGTTCGACGAAGGTAACCTTGACATTGACCACAACACAATATTGTCACCTGGAGTATATTTAACATAGAGCTGCAGAAGTGCAGTATGATGTGAAACACCGGTCAAGTGCGAGTCGGACTCACGCACCGAGGGTTCCGTAAAAACTTGTATGTATATATATAAACTTCTTATCTTTAAGCTATTTACATGTTCTACATTTTACTTCATCGCCGCTTACCAACAACCGGGATTGGGGTCAAATGCTCGCAGAGTTCTGAATAAAAATAAAAAACAAGACATTTTCCGTTTTTTCTTCATCTTCTTGATTTCCATCAAAAATCCGAAAATCTAAATTTGTAGGAACTATTTTCGGATTTTTCTCATTACTTTGGCATGAGTTTTTTTCTGTACCTACCTATCCATTTCCCCATCCGTCTGTCTGTTTGCTTTGAGTAATCTTAGATACCGCTGAACCGATTTTGAATGGCGGCAAGACATCACCGTAGCTTATTACTATTCACTTCATTTCAAACTTCATTCAACACACGCTACCCTGAACGTTTACATGTACCACATATGCAGTCTCGCTATTTTCATTGAAATAGTTATAACATGACAGTAAAATTATTTAACAAATTACCCGAAAATATAAAAAATGTCATTGAAACAATTCAAATCTGCATTATTTAAAGGGCTGGTCGCAAAATGCTACTATTCAGTCAAGGAATATAATACTTGGATAAAAAAATCTGTTATTTGATATGTACCTACGTTATTCAATCTATTATTTGACATTATAATTGCGTACATTTTATAATAATTGTCATGGAGATTGTTTTCTTTTTTAAATTATTAGTCCTGATGACCCACTACTACTTGACCAAAATTTTGCATGCTTTTATGAAGCGAAATATGTATGAACTATTTTAAACGAATGTAAACATCTGTAATGTACCATATTTCTAGCAAATGAAAATATATCAGGGGAATCACGCACGCGTTGCCAACCCTTCAACAATCTTTTAAAACCCTTTTTGCACCCCTTTTAACCTTATTCTGTAATAACTTGAAAACCATGCAAGAGAGTTCATACTACAGCCTAAGCATTCGTGGGAGGATGCTTCTTGAAAGTAAATAGTCCTCGACCAATTTGACAATAAGGGACGAGAATGTTTTCGCTGATAATTACGAAATGTGCTATGGTAAAAAGTGGCCGTGGGTATCATCTCAATGATTAGATCGGCTACGTTTTTAACAGTTGAGTTCACTAGTTAGTGAGACGATTTTTCCCACTTGTTCAGCTTTTGAAAACGTCATTTGACATTTGAAATAATGCAAATCCACTATTTCCATGGTTTAGTTAGTTCTCATTATTTATTGCCGTGTTTTAAATGAGAAAT
This sequence comes from Choreutis nemorana, assembly GCA_949316135.1. Classification (NCBI taxonomy): domain Eukaryota; kingdom Metazoa; phylum Arthropoda; class Insecta; order Lepidoptera; family Choreutidae; genus Choreutis; species Choreutis nemorana. The sequence goes on from OX438600.1 coordinate 5,238,112, forward strand.
ATATTTAAAGATTTCAACTTATGAAATTGATGCGTTAGAATCTTGTATATTAATTAAGTTTAACACATTAAGACAAACACAAAAAAGTATAAACTGAGGAACCTAATCTTAATACAACATAGTCTGATAAAAGCTCCTCAAACTTCAATGTTGAATGTTTTATTGAATAATGTTGTTATTAAAACTCAAAACTTATTCAATTTTTTTATTTAACAAAATTATTTAATAAAATTACCTAATAGATAATAATCAATGTAAAAATGTGTCTTTAAAATTTACTATGCTATGACCCTTTATAATTATACCAGTAACAATTTTTTAAATAAAATTGTGTAAAAGAAACCCTCTAAAACGTAATTTATTTTTCTTTATATTCGATTGAATTTTCTGAACTTTACACATTATTTAATTATTCGATTGTAAATAATTTATTTAAACATTTAAATTGAGACAAAATTAAAACTGGCGACACTAAAATTAGGCCACCTAAAAATACGATCATACAACTTAAATGTCTAAATATTTGTTAAGCTGTAATTGTTTTTTTTTGTATTGTTAAAAATAAAAAACACTTTGTTTTGTTAAAACAGAATTTTTAATTAAATTTATCTAATGCAAAGCAAAAAAAAGATTTATAATTTTTAAAACATTCGGATTCACCTAAAAGGTGGGTATTCTTTGACCTTAATAAATCATATGATCTTCTTGATTATCGGCTTATTACTATTCACCTATCACTTTCTTTTTGGTTCTTTAGGAGCTGTTGTTCCATTCTTTCACCAAAGCTGTTTTCAGCTCTTGTAAATTTTCAAAAATTGTTCCTTTTGTCTAAACAATTGCTTTAGCTTTTCCCAAAAGTGCTCTATAAAATTGGAGATGATCTGCGAGTCGGCTATTCCTGCCTCTACTCCAACTTCTTGAAAGTATTCCCTTTCGCAAATTATCAGTATGGGACCGATCATTCTTATACTAACATTAGCTTGAAATCTCCTCCTATAAATTCATCGTATGGTACGACATGGTCTTCCAACATCTTCATAGATACGATTTTGCAGTAATAATACCTCGCTCAGCGATAAGTAACACCGTGGGGACCTCAAAACTTATAATAAACCGACCCACTTAAAAACTGACCGTTAATCATTGCACATTGATAATATAGTAGTTCTTTTGGCCGTTTATATAACTATTTACGTTTATAAGCTGAAGAAAGATATATACGTGACTAATCAGAAAAAATAGCTTTGTCCATTGTGGTATGGTCTATTCATGATGATTACAGGAAAATTTAATCTCGCAACTTTAAGAGCTGTGATAAGTTTAGGACCCGTTGCAGGCTAGTAAGGCTTCAAATTACGTTCTGGTGGTCTTCGTATTACAATATTCTCATTCACTTTGACACGCGAAACATCACCAAATGTTGAATTCTTTCGCCAGAGTGGTGCCAATTCCTGAGACATGCTAAACCAATAATTCGATAATCACGTTCAGATGTCTTCCATTTGCTTAGAGATGGCAGAGAGAGCCAGATATTGTTCTCCAATTGTAGACACTTGTCTCCAGATACCTTTTACACACAAAAATATTTCGCTGGCTTATCCCACTTTCCAGCAGTGTGACGATTCGCACAACTTCTGCTAATCGTAGATTTCCATTTTTTCAGCTGACAAGAATCAGAACACACAATAGTCAGCACAGCATTCGAATTTCTCCAATATCCAGAATTTGTCTTCGCAACAAACAAAGATAAGAAAAGTATCAAGACGGTACTTAAAAATTATTATGGACGTATTCGACTTCATTTGTCAAAGTGATTTTTACATATACCATCAATTTAAGCTGCAAACAAGCATGCCTAACAATTGGTCCAGTTAGAACTTAAAACAAGAAATAAAACCGAGTATAGATACATTTACAAATTTATTCATAAAAATCATAATAAATAAATAAACAATTATATAATGAATTTTATATACAATAAGTAACAGTAATGTATCATCCATCTTTCCTTTCAGCACCTCACAAGCACTTGTGGGGTCGACTTGAGACCAAGTTTGATGCAGAATCGGATGTATGGAGTAAATACGATCAGATAGCCAATCAGAAACCAAATCTGACGTGTCTGCCCAGACTTAGGTACGTGGCCCGGCCACAAACCCTTACTTAAAAATCTTTAAACTTAATTAAGTTACCTACTTTAGTAGTAGGTAAATACATTTTATTAAAACATTTATACTTAATTCTTTATTATATTACCATTATTAAATTACACATTAATACATTATTATCCGTATAAGTAAGCAACACACGTTATGGAAGCTATAATTATCCTGCTCCATTACTAAGTCTTATGACAGTTTGACGACTTTAAGCAATTTATTAGTATCTTTATGGGTGCAAACACTCTGCATTTGTAGACGTATTAATGAACGTCTGAATACCACCATATCTTTAGTGGTCGAAAATAGCGAGACGAGACGGTTTTCCAGGAGATCAAGTGACATGAAACAAAATAAAAATAAAACCCAGTAGGTAATTCCAACTCCAAAGTGACTAATTGCTGCATTGTATTATATTATTGTCAGTTAATAGGTAATTTATATCTACCAACAAAATTAAATCAGTTTTAGGTACATTGGAAGGGAAATCATCAAAAAACGTGATCTTGATCTAACTTCCAGCAAAGTGCTTACATTTTAAAGTTTTTGCCCAGTGATGATGTGTGACCAAGAAATCTAAAAAAGCTCGCAATTTCATCAATTATCTTTTGCTTCCCGAATATAAAATTAGGAACCTACCGACAGTAGCGTATAATAAAACGTAAATTAAAACGATAGACGCCATTTTACACAATCATTTTTGCGTCAATGTCAGTTTTTGTGCCTTGGTTTACCGCCTGACCGACCCGACAGGTCGAGGGTTTGAGTCTCAGGTTGCCTTAACTTATAGTTGCTACGTCCCAACATAAACATGCCATATGCGCTGTGTAACACCTCTACCTATCGCTCTCGAGGGATTAGGGAAAAAAATCGACATATAATATTACATTCCATCCACCTCATATAAAATTTGAGAAGAAACATTTTAAAAGATTCTATAGGAAGTAGAGGGTCTCGAATTCATATCGCTCAACGTTGATAAGGTTACCTATAATAACATATTTTTAAATTAGATATCAAATGCTACGATTTTTTATCAGTTTTGTTAGATAAATCACGAATTTACGATCCAAAATCATATAAAAGATAACCACTCCTACAATCTGAGTGTTGATTGCAATAAAATGCGCTTCGTCGTCGATTTCAATTTGACCACATCCTGCTTTCTCGCATTTTTTATTACTGATTTAAGGGGCTACTTTTTGAGTCAGTCATTATGTGGACGTTGAACTTTTAAGTAAGTAATCTTTTTGACTGAAAATTGGCTAATAAAAATCTGCAATACATTTGTAAAACAAATTTTGATATTTTGGTACATTTCAAAAAGTGCACAGATTTATTGAAAGTGCTATCTAGGACATGTTATGTAGGAAAATACAAGGAGATATAGTAAAATACAATGCTAGCTACTTCTTATAGGTAACGTTATATATTAGTTTATTGAGAGCATATTAATTTAATTCACTTTTTATCACATTATTTCTTTAATATCAAATCAACCTAAAACGTGTAGCTAAATATTTCAATAACTGAAATACAAAAAAAGAAACTTGGTGAGTTTCGAATTACTTGGCGGGAACGGGAAGTTTCAGTTAGAATTTCTTTTTCTTTATCGTATTTTCTAATAAATCAGCTAATAAATATTTTAACCACTAAATATCTGCAGTGCTGGACAAGAGTGGAGAAAATGAAATACGACGTTTTGGCTGCTCTTTTTGTCATCTCCCAGTAACTCCATAGAGCCAACAGTAACCGTACTAGCATGTTACTGTAGGCAGATTCATAATTTTTATTGTTTATCATCTTCATCTCTTTGATCATCTCATCATCTTCAAGAATAAATAAATTATAATGATTATTGATTTGGCAGTATGGTACTAAAAACCAATGCCGTGAAAGAAACACATAAAAGGAGTTACTTGAAAAAATCTTTTTACTATCTTTTTTTGTAAACTTACAGATTTTAATGTGTTAAATGCTGGTGTTTTGTGCGGAGAAAGTGAAATACGACGATTAGACTGCTATTTTCGTCATCTCTCAAGAAACTTAACTTAAGCCTACAATAAAAGTACTTACTTTACTGTGGGCAGATTCATAATTCCATCTATTATTTTCATCCTTTTATAAGTCATCTCTCATTTCATTCCTCATCAAAATTTGAGAATAAATATTACTTGACACTGGCAAAATGTTGAATTGATTGATTTTATCGCCGTCAAAAGAAAAAAGTCACTGAGCTATCAATTTGTTGCCTTGAAGGATTTACTTGGCGGGAACGGAGAGTGGTGATTCAAATTTTCTAATTTTATTGTCTTTTCCTATATATCAGCAGAATTAATGTGTAAAATGCTAGAGTTTTAACCAGTGAATATCTCTTGTGCTGTACAAGTGTGGAGAAAGTGAAATACTACGATTTTGCTGCTTTTTCATCAGCTCCCAAGTAACAAAAAAAAGCCTATAGTAACATTACTAGCATGTTACTGTGGAAACAATTGAGAAAGAAGAAAATTAATAACACGGAAGACCTGTGCTGTATGGCCTAAAGCTCTTTGCCTGTCCCGAAATAAGGGAAGAATTAAACCAAGAAGTCGCTGTCAAAAAATATTTGTTTCATAAAATGAGGTTACTTTTGATTTCAGTTTATCACTACAAACCATTTAATTATGGTATTAAATTAATTTTAAACAAATATTTTAGGTAACAATAAACAAAATGTTTATACAAAAATCCCTACACGTTCCTTCTCTTCTAAAAGATCATGTACTTTATTGCAATCAATGTGTAAAGTTCTTAACATCTCTTAATCAAGAACAGTGCACATCTCCAGAAGGACCATGGCATATTTATGAGAACAAAGTAAAGAGTGAGGCTTTAAATAAGGACTCGCATCAAGAAAATGTGATTCAACATTTGCAGCAAGTTTATGATCAAGTTGTTAAATATGAAAAGCCACCAATTATTCATGAGAATCAAAACTTCATCTTGAATTTTTTCAAAAAATCCGAACCTCAAAAGATTTTATCTCCAAAGGGCTTGTACATTTATGGAAGCGTTGGAGGTGGTAAAACTATGTTAATGGATTTATTTTATGAAACTGTTCCAGTAAGTATTAATTAACCTTGAATTTATGAAATTTATTTATTATATAACATGGAATATATTGTCAACATGTTTTTTTAGATAAAACAAAAGTTGCGTGTTCATTTTAATTCTTTCATGTTAAATGTCCATGCAAGAATCCATGAGTTGAAGATAAAATCTAGTAAAGGAGCAAGGTCCTTTAGGGATCAAGATTCTAAACCTTTTGATCCAATCCCACCTGTGGCTGCTGATATAACTCAAGAATCATGGCTCATTTGTTTTGATGAGTTTCAGGTGATTTCAAAGCTTGTTTAAAGTCTGCTATTATTCTTTAAATATGTAAGTCACAAATAAAAAATTATATAAAAATTTCAGGTAACGGATATAGGTGATGCAATGATATTAAAAAGGTTGTTCACTCAGTTGTTTGACAATGGTTGTGTTGTTGTAGCAACTAGTAATAGGAAACCTGATGACTTGTATAAGAATGGGTTGCAAAGGTCCAACTTTTTGCCTTTCATACCTATACTTAAGTCTCACTGTGATGTCATTCAGCTAGATTCTGGCATTGACTACAGATTGCGTGGGATGGGAAATAAATATAGCAAATTCTTCCTGTAAGTTTGGTTAATACTTATTTTATGTATTGAAAATATATATTTACATTACTACTCACTTCATTTTTAGCAGTGAAAGCATGCCTTTTACTGTGTTGATTTTTGTTTTCAAGTAATGTTAAGTAATAAATAGGCTATGTGGATTTAAATGTGTGCAATTGAATGAGTAATTTATTTATTGTTTAATTTAAATTTGTTTGTTTTAAGGAATAATGAATTAACTCCAGACAACAACCCAGTTGACAATTTATTTAAATTTCTAATATCAAAGGAGACAGATACAGTGCGACCTAGAGTTATAAACATCATGGGAAGAAATGTTAAGTTTGCAAGATCATGTGGAAGAGTATTGGATTCTTCTTTTGAAGAGTTGTGTGATAGAGTAAGTTAAAAAATCTATAAATGGAAGTGGCAATGAGTAATTTCTGGAATTGTTCTGGAAAATCAAATTATGGTTCTCATATACTGATAAAAACATGACACAAATTATTCAGGTTTTCATTTGATCTTTATCAATTTGGAATTTATATCAGTTTGATATATTATTATTATAAATATAATATAATATAATAATAATTATATATATATAATATTTATTTAATAATAATATATATAATATTGATAAAGATATAATAAATCAAACTGATATAGGAATATTTCAAAACCTAAAATATGTGACTGTTTTTAATTTATTAGATTTAATATAAGAAGCTTTCCTTGTCTTTATTATAGTAATTATGAAATTGTATTAAATATTAATTATTGTGTTTTTTAGCCTCTAGGAGCAAGTGATTATTTGGTGCTATCAAAGACATACCACACCGTTTTCATTCGGGATTTACCTCAGCTGTCAGTATCAAAACACAGGTCACAGATGAGGAGGTTCATCACACTTATTGATACATTGTATGACAACAGAGTCAGAGTAAGTTATAGATACTATTAGGTATCATAAATGTGATTAAAAATTGTTAAAATATTGACATGTCATTAAGCAAATTAATTTAATGACTTTCAAGAATAGTTTATGTTAGGTTTTATTAGGTGATGTAACCAAGTTTCTTTATATTTTAAGGTTGTTATCGCAGCAGATACGGAACCTAAGGATATTTTTAAACCTGAACTGCAAGACGAGTTAGGAGATTCTGATAGGACTCTTATGGACGACTTACATATCACGAAAGACTCTGTAAGTTTCTAACAATCAATGCATTTCTGTATACATCATTATGTGGTTCAAAATGAAATGGATCACTAATTTGAATCTATATAAAATAATTATGGTTATTAATATTGAATTTATTAAAAGCAAAAAAATATGTGTAGCTAAATAAACACTTCTGAATTACAGGAAGATGCTAAAGCCACTATTTTTACTGGGGAAGAAGAAATGTTTGCTTGCGATCGTTCCCTTTCTCGTATCATGGAGATGCAAACTGAAGAGTATTGGGAGAAATGGGGAAAACAAATTGATTAGTACTTAAGTTAAGATTATTGGTGCAATATTTAATTTATTCTTGTAAATAATTATTTAGTTGTAAGTAAAGTATTTGAGTGCCTAATTTTTAAAATTAAGGGCGAACTTGTGTAAAGTCTTATATTTTTTATGTAACTTATCTTATGGTGAGAAACAGTATTAGAAATTAAATTGATTTGGCATTGTATAACAGTCATTAGATATTTATTTTTGGATGTTTTTAAATAAACTTGAGGTTATTTAAACTATTTATTTATTTTCGGAAGCACTCATGTTTTTTGTAGCTACAAGGAACCTAGAGGTCTCAACATTTGAGAATAGTGATGTATGGACATACTTGTGTAATTGCCGGTTAACACGTTCCACAATCATATTTAATTGGATTTCATTAAATTAAAAAAAAACTTCAAATTATTCAGTGAAATTGAGTAATTGTAACATTCAGATAACTTAGTTTTATAGGATTCAATAAAATAAATGATTTATGTAAAATTAAGTGACACAAATTATATACCTTTATTGAACTAAATCATCTAGTCGTACATGTGGCTGTAGTATTCTTGGTACACTTGGATGTATGTTTCCTTTTCATGCGGTGTCATTTGCGCGATGATGTCATCATCTATACTTGTCAAAGGCACCGCCTTACCGTTTACCATTACTGAGGGTGCATTGTCCTCCGAATCAGAATCTTCACTCTCCATTTCAGCTTAAATAGTAATTTTATGTTTTTACAAATCGTTAGTTGGGTAAGTGAGATTTACTTTCAAAAGAGTATGTATGTTAAAGTATTTAAATTACGTTTTTACTTTAAAATTTTAACTGATAATTTAATATAAAACATAAAAACTGTTCAAAATCTGTAAAATAGTTTTTTTTTTTTTTTTGCCAAAACAGTAATATTCTAAATAAGATAACGTACCAACAGCCGCTAATTCATCCTTGAGTTTGAATGGATCTTTAGATTCATTATCACTGGAGTCGGAGCTGTCTGCATCTATACCCTTGAGTGTATTTGATGCTGAACTACCTGTAATACAAACATGTTGCATACTTAGTAGTGTTAACATTACAACGAAAATGGCATCAGGCAAAAGTTGCCCATCTACCTCTTGAGATTAGTCTACCTGAGAAAAAAATAGTTTTTGTAGATTAACAGTCTTAAAGTTTAGAACATCATCAAACCTGTCAGCGACTCAACAGGATAGATCGCCATAGGTAGGATCAACCCGTTATGTTGATTGTTCTCTGTACATCGTCTGGTCAAAAACAGAAGAAGTTATTTATACTATCATTATAATAATAATAATGTTTATTTTCCACAATGTAGGTTACAATGTTATTACACGTTAAGGAAGAACTGAAATATTTACCTCTGAAAAAGTGAGCAAATATTTGCTTACAGTAAAAAGTCATATTTCAAGGACAATCACAAAGTAGAATGTCAAAATAAAACATTTACCATAGGCACAAATCAATTAAATTACCATACCTAAAATGTTAAAACTCCAGATTAAACATTCTTAAAATGATCTGTCGTTGAAATCATTGACTGCATAGTAGGCTTTTTCTGTCTTTTTATGTTTTAGGGCTGGTTTAAAACTTTAATGTTACTTATGTTTTGAAATGATAACAGTAATTTGGTATAGATTTTGGGTCCCATGCCAATTATACTTTTTTGTAATTATAACGTTTTACATTGGGGCAAAACATAACTTAAAATTTCTAGCTTTTTTCAATTTTCAAATAGATTGGGAGTAGTTTTTACAAAAATAGCAAAAATATAAATGAAGGGAACAATAATTTAAGGTTTTTAAAGTGTGGACCGCAGCTCTCAGTAGATAAAGTTTGTTTGTCGGTAGTCCATGAATGTGTGTATGGACTGAGGTCAGATTTGAAAACGACACATATGACTACAGGTGACGAAACAATTTTGTAAGAGGAAAATGTTTTGTTTTTAAATCTGGAGTGGCTCTAATTCAAATTCACATATTTTTTATCTACCACCCGTTCGAAATGCTATCTACGCCAAAGAAACCTCCGTAGTTGCTCCTTTTTTTGCTGGTTTGGCAAACAAGTTCAAGCTGATTGACTATATTTACCTGTGTTTTGTTTTTCGTGTGCAAGAAGAACGGACATGATATCATCTGCCTTTTCTTTTCCAGCTGATTTAGCATTACTTGCATTACTAGCAGCCTTTTCAAGTGCCGCATCTGCAGAATGAATACTATCGCTCTGGAAAGATATTAGTGTTATTAACGGACGTTTTCTAAATGTTTGACTCATTCACGAGTAGGTACAAAACACATGTATATCTAAAATAACATTTTTGCCTTTATTTCAAAATCAATAATCTCTACCAATGCTGTTCAATATTTTTTTCCATTATTCATATCTTTATTTAGCTAACCTTCCATAATAAAAAATTAAACCATTCCTTAAAAACTATGTTAAAAAGAAAGTCCTAAAGTCTTACTTGATCGTTGTTAACGATGGTACTCTCGACCATCCATACAGGTCGTTCCTTCCTGTGCGCGGCGGCGTCCGCCAGTCCGTCCATCTCGCCGATAGTGACGTCCACCCTGGTCTCCTCCACAGCCAGCCCTTGCTGGCGAGTCGCTTCACCGGACCACTGCTCGCCACCAGGACGGAGTGGACCTTGCTTCATTGTTAATCTTAAAACACAATCATAGATCCTAATAATACTTTCCTAATATATACATGGATACTTCTGTTAGAATTAGTGAAACGCAAAACGGATTTGGATGGAATTTTGAACAGATAGTTTTACCACAAAGGATTATTTTGTCCCGGAATAATGTTAACTTTCTGTAGGATTATCAAAAACTATGGCTTTATTTCATTAAATCACTAGATCGCGCATTATTATGGATGTTTCACTTTTCTCTTGATCAAATTTTATAGTGATTGAGTTGAATATTGAACAGTAAGGTTTAAAATAGGTACCCTCTAATTGTATTAATGTCTACAGGTTCTGGTTCCAATATCTCTGGAGCTAATTTGATGCCTTCCACTTCTCGCAGGAGAATGTACAGCGGTTCTAGCTGTTCATTGAACTTTGCTAAAAGGAGTCTTGAATCTTTCTTCGGAAGTGCTGATTGGTCTTCCTCAACAACTTGACTACAGAATGTGCATCTAAATTCTTGCGTCATCATATCATACAATTGATCAGCCTGAAAACAAAGTTATAATACCTATAGTAGAGAATTTAATGTAATAAGTTGTGTATGTAATGTATCGAGGTCTTCCACACAATATCAAGCAAGCGCAACTACTACGTTTTACGGGGGGTTCGCGCGTGCCAAACTGATTGACCGTAGTTAATTTACCATCACCAAACACGATAACGAAAGCAAGTAGAATGATATGAATTAAAAGTAATATGTGATGTTGCCACGTAGACAGAGGAGGAGCCCATAAGTAGGTAAGTTTGGCAACGTTGCATTTTAGTTGGAGTCGAAATATTTACGTTAATGCCGGTTTTACTTCGGAGTGAGACTTATTTTTTTTCCGGTACTTAAAGTTAAAGAGAGGTCGATCCAAATAAGTCGTTATTTTTGGGTTAGGCTAGGAGAGGTGATTTGGCACCAGTGTCCTCGATAGTACCTAAGTTGATGTAGGTAAATTCATAATGTAGGTATAGGTTACGTGGTTTAGGTACATTAAACCCACATGAAAAGGGAAGAAATGAAATCGCAAAAAAAATAGGTAAGTACATCAACCTACATAGGTAAGGGTTTTTAGGTATATAATTAAATTAGTTTAAACGTTAACCTCAAGATCTGTAAAAGTTTTCCCACACGCTGGACACTTGAAACTTGCACGGCTGGTAGCATCTCGTTCTTCTGTTTCCATGCGTTTCCTCATCAAATCTAACTTGTACTTTACAACGTTCACGAATGTCTTGTAGTTTATGAAGTAATAGTTTACTTTTTGAGCTTTACCATCCGGTCCTAAAAAAAAGTTCCATAATACACACACATTTATAGATAGATTAGCTTTATTTATAATAATTACAAGGGCCTACACTCAATTACATAATAATTTAACAATTTATATCGATTATAGAATACATATATTTAAAAAACATTTTAATAATTATATAATTTAATATCATAATCATATATATCATTAAAAAAAATCACCTGTTTCCATCTTTAATCTGACTTGGATGAATTTATCATTTTTTAATGTTGCTATTCGGGCTCTTAACATTTTTCTCTCAAATTTTAATAATTCACAAATATCATCTTCTTTCATGCCTGAAAGTTAAAAATATAACATTACATAGCATAAACTCGCGCCCTTATTCTTCGAGAGGGGTTGGGAAGTGTGTGTTATACACCGCATTCGCATGTTTATAATGAATCCTGCTTATGTTCCAAAGTGAGGTTGCGAATCTGTCACCACTATCCGGGCTTAATGAGCATGGAACATGGCAGCTACAACTTACGGCAGTACCTGTCGGGTCAGTCCCTCGGTTAATTACAGCACAAACAAACTGAGCTTCCACGTCCGCCGAGTCAAGTTTAAAATATGTACTAAATAAGAAAACCTTCGAAATGAAAAGAAAAAAAAGAGTTAGTAGGTCCATTTATCTACCTTATTCTGTAGAGTGGGATGGTCGGTCATGGAAGTATTTAGTGTCTAAGTTGTAGTAAGTACCTACCTGTAATCTTTATGTCAATTAACGAGAACAATACATTGTTCTCATTGTTAATAATTGTTTACATAAAACGTTATAATAGTATGTATACACAACAATTATTATTAAATTACATGAACTTAAATATCATGGTGAGAATCGAACTTAAGATTGAATCACGATCGAAGTCAAGAAGTTAAACAAGAGTATAAGAAAAAAAACATGTTTATTAATCAGCATCAACACTTACATGGGTTTCTGACGAGCATGTCAACAATGAGGGCATCTTCAATGGTGTAAAATCCTCTCACGACAAGCCGCGCCAATTGTTTCAAACTACTTGGCACTTCTGTCACGAGACGTTCCTCTGTCATTTTGTTCTTCCATTGGGGAATAAAGTAACATAAGTTAAATAGTGATCTTTTTTATCAGATGTAAATAACGTATATCTACAGTTTTAGTGAAATCTGTTTGAATTTTATCATATTAACCTATTGAGCGCTAAAACCAAACTAACAGTGTTTTTAATATGATTTTATGTTTACCTTATTATATGAACACAAAGAAGCGAGATAGATTTAGTAAGGCTTTGACAAGGTGGATCACAGTATCTTAATATCCAAAATGTAATTTTCTATAATGATGTTCAAGAATATATAAATCATTCTCAATATGAACTTTACGCAGACGATTTAAAGATATAAAAATTATAGATAGCCGGCGTGACCAAGAAATGCTTCAGGAGGATATCAAATGCCTGAGGCAATGGTGTGACATAAATAATATAAACTTTAATCTTGAAAAATGTTATCATATAACTTTTTCTCGAAAACATAAAAGACTATCCACTTCTTACCACCTAAAAAGTAATCAATTTAAAAAAGTAAATGTAGTTAAGGACCTACTAGGTATAGCTATTGATTCGGAGATGCGATTTACGAAGCATATAAATAATATATTTATCAAAAGTTTTAGAATGTTGGCATTTGTATGAAGGAACACAAAGGAATTTAAGTCTACTGCAGCGCTAAAAACCTTATATTCAGCACTAGTTCGAAGCAACGTACTACTCATTAGTTTGGTACCCATTCTACCAAAACAATATACAACGTCTGGAAACTATACAACAGAGGTGTTTGAAGAGACTATCCTATACAGATGACGTGTAAATATTACAAGATAAGAAGATAAGTTAAAACATTTTCACATGTCTCTGTACGATAGGAATAATTTCCTGGGGTTCAGTTTTTTGCAAAATCTGGTCAATAGGTGTCTTGACTGTCCTTCCCTCTTAGCTTTAATTAACTTTAATATTCCGCGGCCCACTACGAGACTTAAATATTTTAAACCGTTTTCTTCAAAATATAAAAATAAATATGGCAAAAATTCTCCTCTGACATCAATTAGAGACAAATTTAATAATCTGCATCAGGATTGTGACATTGATCTCTTCAGTACCATCAAAAACTTTAAGAAGGAATTGTGGAAAAAATTGAAATTTTAGTTTTTATTGTATTCGTTATTTATATTTGTGTTTTAAATTGAATTCTTATTGTGTACTATGAATGTTTAATGATGTGCTATTTTATGTGTTTTCTGTATTACCAATTTACCTTTATATTTTTAAACTATACCTACTTATTATATTTTGGAAAATATTAACTACATAATTTGAAATAAGCATGCAGTGTATACACAAAAAATGTGCTAACCTGTAATTACCGACTTTACTTTTATTTAGAAGTACCTACTTATAGTTAATATAATATTTATGACAATTGTATGTAATGCAAATTGTACTTTCAAGTTGGATAGCCTAGTAAATAAATAGCAGATTTTTTTTTTCAAATATGAGCGCACTAAATAGATTACAGCGGCCACATACACGAATAAAATAATTTTCTATTCTCAACAATATTCTTCTCAAAATTTACATGTATTTCGTTCAAAATATTTTAACTATGACTAAAATATTACTTTTGAATTGTGCTATGTGTTATGACCTATTATTAGAATAGATTTGAAGATTATCATATATTTTAATGTGTCTTCACCTCTAACTGCTTACTGATGTCTAAATTTTCACTGTTGTTACTAACACAGATATTTAATTTTTAAATACTTTGGTGTATGAAAAAAAATATAATCCAAGAAAAAAGAATATCACATCTTAGAGTTAAATATATATTGGAAAAATTATCTGTACTCATGAGAATGGGCGGCGCGTGCTAAATGGGTTCTATGCAAGCTTTATCAGCAATCAATAAATATTTGAAACTTTTTTTTTCAAAATTCAATTGGTTTTACCTTTAGTTTTGTTACGGAAAAATTGCAAATAAAATTGGCTTTAAGTTACATTTATGTATTTATTCTTAACGACAATAAGATGTTAATCACATTTCATTCGATTCGATTTCTATGTAAAAATAGTGTTCAAAAACATTTTAAAAAGAATACCAGCTATAACCTTTCTTTTTTTTGTTTTAAATTATTTTGCTATTTGTACAGGTTTGAGCCATTTTCATACAATATTTTGATTTTGGCAGTTTCGCTCATTTATATAAACAATCAAAATGAATATTCAAAATGTTAAAATACCTTACATTAGGAATTACAACACATAAAATAAGTTAAGAACAACTAAAACAAAATCAGTCTTTATATTCAGTTACCACCATAAATATTAGGCTCATGCTGAAATGTCAGAGAGTAATGAGAGTGAACCCAGCGGGGAATGCTGGGTTCACTTACAAAAACAAAGAGGAACTTGTTTAGAAAATAAATGTCACATAATTCTACTTAAAATACAAATTGACAAAAAACCATGAATGCTTACATTACTTAATTCACACTATACCTGATATAAAATAAGTTATTTACACTTAAAGGCAAGGAAATCTTACAATTTACTATTGGCTCCTAAAAACCAAAACATTAATTACAAATATAATTCTTAAAGTTAGATCCACAAATTAAATACATTGCAAATATTCAATTATTCAGTATGACTTCTTTCAAGTACCAGCTGGATGTTGTCAAGTGTTTGATAAATAATTCTAAAATTAGGACGATCACTGGGATTGTGATTCCAACATTGTTTCATTAGATCATATACACAACGAGGTGTATTGTCTGGACAGGCCAGAACATTTCCATCTTTGAGAAACCTCACAACTTCCTCATGTGTCATACCAAAGTATGGTTGTAATGCAAATGAGAAAATTTCCCACAGACAAACCCCATAAGCCCAAACATCTGATTCTAAAGTGTACTTATTATAAAGTATACTCTCTAAAGGCATCCATCTTACTGGAATTGCATCATGTTCATCTCCTTTGTAATAATCTTGAAGATAAATTTTATGTGAAAGTCCAAAATCTGCAATTTTTACAACCATATCATCATTGATTAGGCAATTTCTTGTTGCAAGATCTCGATGTACAAATTTCCTGTCAGAAAGATACACCATTCCTGAGGCAATTTGTCTGGCAACATGTAACAAATCCATGTGACTTAAAGGTGTTGCTAGTAGTCTTAAATCCTCCCTATTTTCAACTGGTGGATAATTAGGAGCTGTGCTGCAAGCTCTCAAATATTCATTTAAGTCCCCTTTGCCCATATATTCAAATAAAAGACACATTGGACGGCCTATAGCACAAACTCCAAGTAATTTAACAATATTGGGATGGTCAAAATCAGCTAACAAACAGGCTTCTCTTTCAAAATCTAATTGAAGATCATGAGATGCTTCATCTTTCAGCATTTTTACAGCGACTAAAGTGAACTCCTCCTCTGGAACAAGTCCAGGAGCTTTGGCCTGGAAGACACGGCCAAAAGCACCTTGCCCCAAATCACAAACATAAATTATGTTATTCCTTGGAAACTCTAGCTTTTCTAATTTTGGATTTAACTGGGCTCCTGTTGTGTGATAAGCAAGGTTACTAGGAAGCTTGTCCAGATCAATGTCAATGTTGGCTATATTTCTTCTGTTTGGAGCATTACACTTAGAAATATGACTCTTCAAAAAGTAGTGGCAAAGTAAAGCTATTGATACTATCCCTAAAATACATCCAAGACCTCCAACTGAAAGTAGCAGAACAAATGATGGAGTAAAATAATTTTCCATTTCTATGTTTGGTCCTTCTGTATTGTCAAATTCTCCACTGGAGTTGGCACAAACTGGTATATCACAAAGTTCCCATCTTACATCTTGATCCATTGTGTAGCACCAAGGCTTTCTTTCTTCTCCACCAGCATTTCTGCAATAGTTAGTTGAGTTTTGAACTTCTGGAAATATAAGGGGTGGTCTAGTATGCTGGTGAGGAAACTGAGCCTCCCAAGATTGACAAGCTTTTCCGGTTTCAGTGATGTTCACTTTCCCTTGATAGTATCGTCCATTTCCTATTATACAATTGGACGTTATTTGGCTGTAATCCATTTCAGTAATGCCAACATTGTTGCATGTCACATGTGTGCCTTTACCAGCAAATCTTGGAAGTTTATCACAGTCTGGAAAACGAAAGTGACCTCTTGTTTGGAAAAATACACCTCTGCGTTTTTGTTCTTCAAAAACAATCCAGTCATTGTAACAAAATTGCATTTTTACAGCTATGCAGTCTTCATAGCACAAAGGAAGACCAAAATATCCAACTCCATCTTTATCGATGCACTTTGGAAACGCGTATGCACATAACAGTTTCTCAGCTCTACTCCTACACGGCTCTTTAAGTGTTGATATCATCTCTTTCCACAACCCAGTTGTAATTCTTTCATTTTCAAGTCCTCCTGTGTGGTTATACCATACGAATCCAGTTGAATGACTTTTGCAAATTTGTCCATTGTATGGACCACAATACAAATGGACAGATTTGATCAGGAGCAGCACAGTGAAAAGTTGGAAGTACACGTCCATCATCATATTTTATCTTATATGTCTATGAAGTCCTTTCTTACATTTCCAGATTGCATTTTGGTTTTTGTTAAACTTATCAAAGATTTGCAAAACATTACTATTTTACAATGGAGGACGCATTTTTCTTAAATGAAAGTAGGTACCTACGTATTGATTTTTAATTTTCAGTTGCAGTCAATCAACTTACGTGGGATCATCAATCAGTTTTATTCAATCAACACTTCAATCCTTCTACGTAGTTTAGATAACCGTTGTGTAGGAAGCGGTTATTAGACCAACGACTGAACCAATTTTGCGGAGTAGACGATACACTAGTCAAAACATGGTTTTAATTGATTATAAAGTTGATGAAAAGATAAGAAACATTAAACCTATTTATATAAAATAAATACGGATCAGCAAGTTTTGATTTCAAAAATCAAGTTAAGTTGAATAAATGAATTTAAAATGGAGTTGAAAACTGGAAAGTACGATATAAATTAACAACAAAAAATTGGGTCTGATTGAGATTTGTTTGAAAAAGAAATACAAAAAAGGAATGTCACTGGGAGTTACAGTAACATGACTAGCATGTTACGATAGAAACAATTAAGAAAAATATAACACCGAAAATTTGTGCTGGGCTCAAGCTCTTTGCCTTTCCCGTCAAATATAGTAAAATCAAGTTGACTGTCACTGTCAAATAAATTAACAACCAAGCTGTACGTGATTTTGTATTTACCTGTTGGCTTACAAATGGCTGCAATTGAGAAAGTTAAAGTTGTTGTTTTAGGTGATTCAGGTAATTCCAAATTTTGGCAATTTTAGACAGCCGATACACAATTCACAGTCACTACAATTGATAATATAATAATAAATTGAACATAACACTAGCCTACTGGTATTTTACCTTACCAAACTTGACAGTTAAAAAGGTTAACCAACTTTATGGATCAAAAAAAAATAAGCGGCAATTTTAAATTTTTGTTCCTTGCGCTAAGCCTGAAGCATCCGTTCATTTGTTTTAATTTAAATACAATTTATTGAAGGTGTTGGAAAAACTTCGTTAAATTACCTCATTGCTCACAATAAACCCGTACTTTCACCGGGTTGGACTGTTGGTTGTTCTGTGGAAGTGAAGTTACACAGGTATAAGGAAGGAACTCAATCACAAAATACTTTTTTTGTCGAATTGTGGGATGTCGGCGGTTCAAATGGACATAGAAATACTAGAAATGTCTTTTACCAGCCCACACATGGTTTGTTTTATATTAGGTGTTTATATTTGTTGATAGTAAGTTAAGAAAAATAATTTTAAAAATGTAGTTGATATCATTTTTACAGGTATTATACTTGTTCACGATTTGACAAATCGAAAAAGTCAAGTGAACTTACAAAAGTGGCTTGCAGAAATAATTAACCAAGATAGCTCCAATCCCACTGTACAACATTTTGATGTTGATCCAGAACAATTTTTAGGATCCACACAAGTGAGTACATATTTCTTATTCTCTTATTACAGTAAGCTTTTTGTAATATGTTTATTATGTGTTGTTGTATGTTTTTATCCACCTGAATACATGAATAATGTTTGCTGTTCAGCTATGGTTGTGATTTAACTTGTACATGCACATTATCCCAGTGTGCTTCACTCAAACAAGGTGTATGTACGTACTATAGTAAGAGCTTGGTCAAAATAGAATGGCTACAAATAACAACACATCAAGTATCCACAAAATAATAAACAATTGTTTGTTGTTATAGCCTTAAAAATAAATTGCCTTCTTTCGAACCTAACTAATCTCAAAAATATGTTGATGTTTTCATTGGTTTTATCTGATGGTCCTATTTTATTCTATGGAATCTTTTTTTCTCATCACTACCCATGCTCAAACACAATAATAAAGCTGTATGATTCTGTTTGATTTTTGAAATCATCACTATACATTGCAGACTCTATTTCTATCTGTATCTTTTTCTAAAAATAAATGGTAAAAATGCAACAGATGAAAGCTATGTATTTTATTTGATTATAAAATAAAATTAAAATTCTTTATGACCTTATCTGGTGCTACTAACTTTACTTAATCATTTAGTTTCAATGATTAAGTATAGCTAAAATAAACATTTCAAAAACTTCTGTCTCTCTCTTAAAAAAATGATAAAACATATTCAATGTGCACAGGAAGTACAAAGTTTGGTTAAACTAAAAAGTTTCTAAAAATGTTTTAAATCCAGGAGTGGAAGAATATATGTAATTATATAATTAATGTTGACTTCTTTTTCAAATATATCCCATATGCCTAAAAACAGTCTACTAACGAATTCTTTTTAAAATCCTAGATTGATATTTGTGATCATAATTATATACAGATTTTTACACTAGTGCATATTTTTTGTGTAGATGACTATTTCTTCTTTATGGACTCATCTGATTTAAAGTATTTTCTTCCTACTTTGTGATTGTTATAACTTTGTTTGCAACAGTAATCAAGATTTTCTTATTGTTACGTTTCTTTTCATACCAAACACGTGATGATTTTGAGGTTTAACTTTCGTCATGTAAAATTTATATAGCCTATGTCACCTGGGCCTTTATTTCGAATCTATTTACACTTTATTAATTAAAATCGGTCCAGTAGCTTTGGCGCTACGGTGAAACTATGTATCTACATACATACATAGACTGCCTAAACTATTACCCTTCCTTTAAGCTTCGCCGTAGTCGCTAAAAAACCAAAAAAGTCGGATTACAAAAATCTGTGATAAGGTACCTTTGCGCCGGAGCTGGGGTAATTTTGTATGAAGGTTGCACATTTTCCTTTAATATAAAATACTTTTCATCCATTAAACAGACTGGTTAATGTGATAAAACAAATCCTATTTCGGTTCTTAGATGGTAACATTTCTCGAATTACATCTTATTTCACACTAATAAATATATTAATACTACAGGCTACATAAAATTTAAAAATATAAGCAGTATTATAATAAATAAAATTTGAAAATTATCCATGATCTTAATAGGGTCAATAAAAGGCTTTTCTTTTCAGATTCCAATCTTAGTTATAGGTACAAAATTTGATTTAGCTGAAGAGCAACAAAGAAAAAACCAATATAGAAGACTGGCTAGTAGTATTGCTGAGCAATGTGGAGCTGATGAAATATTTGTCAACTGCCATCAAGCAAGGTAGTCCATTATTATAATTTATAATACTCTTATACCACTGCACATAAATTGACTTAGTTACTAAGCCTTAAACAAAGCTGGCGATTAATTAAACAAAAATACCCATGTGGATATTTGTTTGTTTGATTATCAGCACACAATGTTTGACCCAATGGATAAGTTTACTGATATTGGATGTTGAAAACACTATATTAAACGTTATAACTAGATATTGGATTATAGGTGTTGCAGCCAAATAGCATAACACGCCGTATTACAAGTCGGCACGCCGAATTGAAAAACATCGCTGTAATGTAATGCGGCTAATTTGCATTCAGACAGATTGTAGTAGCGATACGTTCTACAAAGCGGCGTTCAACGTTTAGCATTATTGTGCGTGCAGTGTAGGGGACTACAAATTATGAAGAAGAGATATTTTTAATCTCAAGACTTAGAAGACTCCAAACGAATTAAAAACCATATAAGTGTACCTCCAATTGTTACGAAAGTCTCACTTGCAAGAATTAGAAAATTATAAAATTATGTTGTTTCTAGCTGAATGCCGTTGTGTTCACAATACCTAGTCTAGCCAATGTTTACTGAATTTTTTCTTTAAATTTTCCTTTAAGAATTTACTCAATGCTTTGTCGATGCTATTTTTTGTTAATTTGGACGCCCTTTTCGTTTTTGTGATTATGCAGCGCTGCCTGTGGCAATAATTGGAACTAAAACAATAACTGACTAAAATTTGGCACCAGTTCTGTCTTCAGTGGGCTTGGGTAGTTCTTGGAAGGCCCGTCACTGGGTGTGGCTTGACAATTTCGGCATAATACAACACGCCTCACTTATTTTACTGCAGAAACATGCACTATCAATGAAAACTACTAAATTTTGCAAATATGCTAAATAATTGCGCTTTGTGAATATACAAGAATAAATTGCAAATGCATTCAAAACGATGTCTATTTATAACGATTACAGTTTTAACATCTCCTGTATTAGATATTTATTACTTACTTACTATTATAGATCTCTTGCTCCTGGAACCAGTAACTCTGTCAAGTTAACGAGGTTCTTTGATAAGGTATTTGTAACAAACCTTTTATTTGAATTAATATTCTGAATTGTATGAAATTGAATTAAAGGAATGACATTTAACTTTTAGGTAATAGAAAGACGTTACTACTCACGAGCCAGCCCATTCTCAGACAAGAGGCGGATACCACCATATTTGATGTCTACTTCAACTCCTTTGTCAAACAACAGACCCGCACAGTACATGAGTCCAAGATTTTACCATATGGATTAAATGCAAAAAGGTCATTGTTTTGATAAGATAAATATACTTATTGTTTGTTGGTATGATAAAGCATTATTTAATAGAAATATAACATTATTTAATATAAGAATAGAACTTGGTTACTGTGTTGTTAAAGAACAATGGCGAAATTTGCTTCAACATAAATTTGACTGCATTTTTATATTATTCATACGAAAAGTATTAAAGTTTTAAACTATCCGTAGATAAAATGGGGAATAATATTATTATTTAATGAGGATCATCATTGATTTTTAAATGGATTTTTTTTTTTTCGGGAAACCATCTTATTTTATCATTTCGTCAGTTTGCGTAACTAGGGGGCGGCAAAATGTCACGGGTCCCGAGCCAAATAAAAATAATTTTTCATTAAATGTTTACAATGATTCCTCGTATAATGTAGATCTATATTTCAAAATCCAATAGTTTTGCAAACATTAGAAATAGGAGCTTAAGTACGTGGTATCTTTGTTTCAGAGCTAGTAAATATTTACTGTATTACCACCAGATGGCGTACTTATTTGACGACCTCTGTGGCGCAGTGGTGTAAACAGCCGACTGCTACGCTAGAGGTTCTGGGTTCGAATCTCGGAGGGGGAGGGACTTTGTGTTATTTGCAAGACGCATTGTTTCGCTTACCGGTCTTGGATGTAGTATTATTATCTACGTAGTTTATACCATATCGTTGCTTAGCACCTGCGACACAAGTTCTTACGATACTTACTGCAGGGCTGAGTCCAATGTGTGTTCGTGATGTGTTTTATTATTATAATAATTATTATTATTTGTAGAAAGCCACTGATATAATTAAATTTAAATTGGTGAAAAATTCTAGTAAATGCCTCTTTTTTAGGATTATGGTTTTGTTTTTGGTATATTGATAAATACTTTTATTAAAAGCATTTGTTCTCAATGTTTAGTTTAATAGAAAAAATGCGAGGTCACATAACTTAAAGTTGAATGAAAAGATTTCCCAAGTCCTCAAAAACTAAACAACAAACTAAATCAAACTCCAAATATTGTAAATGAAATGAAAAAATATACTTAAAATAAGTAGGTACTATAAATCTTTATATTTTTAGGGTTCCTTAGTTCACGTCCCAAACCCTTATACACTTCTGGACACATCTATTGGCCCACCTTAGAGTTATGTTTCGATGGCCCCTACCTAAATATGATTGCTAGATTGAACAAAAACTATTATTGCAGTTTTAAAGCTGATACAATTTACTATCTTTTTCGATCGTATTGTTTTAAATTTGAATTGAGAATGCCACACGACATAGAGCTACGACTAACCCGACTTGTATACGTCTTGATGAAGGCAGTTGATTTTTACTAAAACCATGTTTTATCAAATAAAGGTTTAATTTAATAACACGTGTTTCCTCCATGGGCTTCTACGACATACGATTAGGCATAGAGTTTATCAACTGCTCTATGAAATTTTGAGGGATCATCTCCCATTCCTCTTCTATGGCAGCTTTCAACTCCTGCATCGTCTGGACAACTGGCCGACGAGCCCTAACACGTTTTTTTAGCTCGTCCCACATGTGCTCAATCGGCTTCATGTCTGGGCTTCTGGCTGGCCAGTCACTAAATATGATGTTCACATCCCGAAGATATTCTCTGACGATGCCGACCGTATGAGCTCTTGCATTATCATGCATAAAAACGAAATTTGGGCCCACATAGTGCGCGTATGGCACCACGTGAGGTTCTAAGCACTCACGAATGTACCTTTCAGCATTTAATGTTGGCAGCCGCGGTCCCGTAACAACCTCAATTTAAGTTGGGCCTATCGCAGATATACCACCCAAGACAGTCCATGAGCCACCGCCATAAGCAACCCTCTCTTCAAAGCGGCATTGTGCAAAATGCTCTCCCTTACGTCGGTAGACCTTCTTCCTTCCATCATTGCCATGTAACGCAATTTTAGACTCATCAGAAAAGAGTACACGGCTCCAATGCTGCTGAGTCCAATTTAAAAGAGTGCGCGGGACATGAAGGCGCGCTGTTCGGTGGGCTCGCGTTAGTTTGGGGCTATTAGCTGCTTGATTAAAAGAAGATTCTCCGAGTTCGAGCGCTCACAGATACTCCGTGTAAGTCGCAAGTCTCAAGCTGGTCGTCACGATGAATCGATCCTGTTTTTTTTCAATTGTGACCTGAAATCGTGGCCTTCCTTCGCGACGAACAAAGCCGCCAGGTCCCTCCGATAACCATTTCGGACCGAAGATCGACTTAAATTAAGATGAGCACTCACATTTATTTGGCTGTGTCCGGCCTCTGGATAAGTGCCAAAGCTTGGACGGCGACTTCAGGTGAAATATTCATAGATTACTGATAGAACCTCACCTTAATGTTAAGAATAAGTAATGTTTGTTGCAAAACCAAAGAGAAAAATCACTCCAAGTAAACCAATAAAATCAAGTTTTCTTAGTATTCGATTGTATGATATCAACGAACAGGCTCCAAATTGTGTTTTGTTTCTTTAAATTCTGTGTTCGAATTTCAAAAAAGACTATTGAATAAAATGATAAATGTGCGAGGTTCAAAACTGCATAAAAACTTTTTGTTCGACCTGATATAAATTTTTAGTTAGGACCAAACTAAACTAAAATGCAAGGTGGGCCAATAGATGTGTCCAGAAGTGTAGTTTCGTCATGTCCGTCCTCGGCTTACCTTCCAAGCGGTTAGTTCTAGATAGATTGTGTAAGAAACATCGTAGTCGCTATTTTCAAAATAATTACAATATAAATTTCCATTACAATCTAAATCCAAAAAAAATTCTAGATACAAAAGGCTCTAATATTCAAAACAATTGAGAAAAATGAAATGTAATCGGTGCTTCAAATGTGATCTTTTTATCTAATGACGTTTCTATTTACCACTGAATGCATGCATTATGCATGAGAGTGTTCACCATTATTCTTAAAATTTTATGGTTACAAAAAAAGTTTATTATTATTAAAAACAAACTAGGTTTCTTGCCAAATTTTTGCACGTGATGGCGATTTCAATAAAAGGGTTTGACTTTTTAAGTATAAAAATTAAACAAATACTTTCAATTGAGGTTTTTCATTGAATGTCTGAATTGGAACGATACTTGGTTACCTACACCTTTTTAAACTATACACTAATTTAAATTGTTTGTTTATTTATTTAATTTTACAATTTAAATATTAAATATATAATAATATAATAGTTAATTTTTTATTTTTTAAATCTTGACTATTTAATTTATAAAGTCGTATTTAAATTAAATGTTAGTTGTGTCTATTTTTGTCAACTTATGCAAAAATTGTTAAAGAAACTACAAAGTTTATGTCGCAAACATATATTTTATTGGTCCCCGCTGCGCTTCGACTGCCACTATTAATAATTAATCTATGATTTTAAGTATTGCATTATAAAAATTGCAATAAATTTACAAAGCCCAGACTCGTACGTAGTCAACTTGCAAAGAGGCGTCTTGTCCATCATTTTGGTTTAAGTTCCATGTTGGTAGCCAATTGTTCCTTGCGTTCCAAAAGTCCGTAGGTGCCTGTAAAAATAATTAAGATAATTTTATTAAACGTGAAATTTAATTTAAAATGTAATGCATGTTGGTCATTTATGAACTAAATCAAATAGTACTAAAATAATCTGTGAAGCTGACCGTTGGAGATCCATTCCACCAGGGTTTAGGCGATGGGTTTGTAACGCCATCGGGGAAGAATCCATTAGTACCTCCAACAGCCAAGTTCATGATGATGTAGAACTGAAATAAAAAATTATGTTATTAAAGTTGGAACTGATGAGCTTCACATCTTTGCAACTAAAATGCAATACTCTTTTCTATCGTATTAGATATTTACGTGTAATACTAAATTTAAGCTGAAAACAAGTCGAAAAACATACAACTATTATCAGACTATAGAAGTAACTGAGCAAATACGTTACTTTTTTTGGAAAAATACCTAAAAATTGAAATCGTCAGTTATGTATGATGTGGTCCTTTGGTTTCTACCTGCGTTTTCCACTTAGTCAACATTTTTATAACACTAAGAATAATACATTTATTTAGTTACAAATGTAAAAACAAAAGTATATAACATTATAAATGTTGACATTTTCGCATCTAAAACCAAATAAAAAAATTGAAACCATAAACATAAAACTGGAGAGGTACTTGGTGAGAAACAGGGCTGTGGGTAAAAAAAAACTAATTTTATTGTCTTTTCTTGTATATCAACAGAATTTAATGTGTAAAATGCTAGTGTTGTAACCAGTGAATATCTGTAGTGCTGTACAAGTGTGGATAATGTGAAATTCGACGGTTTGACTGCTCTTTTTGTCATGTCCCAAGTAATTCAATAAAGCCTACAGTAACAGTACTAGCATGTTATTGTGGGTAGGTTCATGATTCCATCTATCATTTTCGTCCTTTCATAATTCATCTCTTAATCATTTCATTCCTCATCATAACTTGAGAATAAATAATTTGACACTGGAAAAATACTGAAAGTTATTGTCATCAAAAGAAAAGGAAAAAAACACAATACGTGAAATATAATAGAAATAAATGATTAACTTTTCTCGTACTAGAGATATTGCTATCTACCAAATACGCAATAATTTTGAGTTGTCTAGTGTAATTGAATAAAATATTTGATCAGTAGTATTTTATCTTAAAGTTTACCAAAACAATATTTTGTATTAAGTAATACCTTTTGATCGAACGGAGCCATTTTGGTTCCATATCTCCATGGGTTTTCGATGTTATGGCTGTCGAACCCACCGTATGACCAGAAACCACCGTTGCCGGGAGTCACGCGTCCTAATTCTACATCGTCGATGCTGAACCGGAGGAAGTCTAAACAAAATATTTCGATTTATTCAGAAGCTAAAGGTTCACCTGATGTAAACTAATACCGCCGCTTATTGACACAGCGATGCCCTTGATGTCTTAGAACGCCAAGAGGACCGCTAATCCATTTTCCATGTAGAGATAAAAATGGTACACTTCCCATACCGGTAATTACACTGGTTCTCCGAACCGAACCGAAACGCAAATTACTGTTTCACGACAGAAATATGAAAGGAGGGTGATAACAATCCAGACGAACTCGCACTCTAGGTAATTAGCTTTTTCACTATTTTTAGAATGCATTGCCATAGTGTACCTATAAATATTACATGTTTTTGAGAATTAATCTCAGATTAATAAATACCTGGAGTCCATTCGAGTTGGTAACGGTGGAAGGCTCTATCGTAACCGTTGTTGTTTCTTCGTACCCAGTGGGCGCGTTCGTACCCATTCAGGTCTGGATAAGGTCCAAAGTGCAGAGTAGATCCAGCTTCTTGAGTTCCAATGTGAAATCCGTTGTTGAACATGTTACGGTTACCGCGAGACTCAACCAAGTCGATTTCACCAGATGATGGCCAGGTACCGTAGCTGTTGTGTGCTGGCATCAGCCAAATGGCTGTAGAACAAAAAGTTTGATTTGGAAAGAATGTAGGTAACTCATTTGGGTACCTGTTTCAGTTTCGTTCGAGCAATTTGAAGATTTTGTCTATGCGAGGACGAACAAAAATAAGAGAAATAACTCACTGAGTAAACTAATTTTGACCCCACGTGCAGTCGGTTTTTTTTTACGATTTTTTATTACCTGGCCACAGCCAATCACCGGCGGGCATCTTTGCGCGTACTTCCAAACGGCCATAACGGAAGCTGAACGTGTCTACAGTTCGCAGACGAGCGCTCTTGATGGGATTGAGAATGTTCGACCAAGACCCGGTACGTTCGCAACCGTACCATTGCGGGTTCGTACATCTGTAAATTATGTTATTTTTATTACTTGGGACAAGTATGTATTAGTACTAGTAGAGCACGCACGGTACTTTTTAGGACACTATTTTTAAATCCCCGCCGTCTGTCTATCTATCCGTGAGAGAGTTGTATCCGATGACATAAAATGTTATAGGTGTATTTTAATTTATATTATGTTTTTGTATTGCCGCAATCTGTACTTATAATAACATTAAAGTAGGCCCAACAAGAACTTGTTTCTTTAAAAGTACACAGTCTTAATCTTGTACAATGGTAAGAATTGAAGGATATCACAAGCTTTTCCCATAATCGTTTAACTCAAGGAGGACCAGGAAGAGGAGGTATGATGACCAGACTTATTCGCACGATCGCAGCGTAACTTCTAGTCTTCTACTTAGCATATAAATACTTTCGTAAGGATATTAAATGACCCTCTTTAAAAGCTGCTTTCTATTTTTAACATAACCACGCAATTATAAAACTTCTTAGTAAAACTGCCTAACTGTAAAGTAATACACAGTATTATTACTAGATACCAAAATCACTAAATACATTTCTAACCATATATAGGCATATTACCATAAAGTGTAGTATGTATATATATATATAGTATATGTATAGTATAGTAATGCAATTTCGTTTACCTGTCAGCCGGAGCTCCCCCTTCGACGTTCCAATGTCCACTGGTAAGGAAGTTTTCACCAAACTCATCAGAAGTGAGAGAAGGACGGATATAAAGAATACCACTGTGTGCGAAGGAATTTGAACGGTTGTTGCCATAGTATTGGAACTCCCAATTCTGGAAAATGAAGCTACAATTCAATAATTACTTGGATTTTTGTTATTGAGTGTTTTCATAATTGTAAAAAGTAAGTTGGTAGGTAGGTATTTTGGGAATATAATAATCTACAGTGTCATAAATAAAAAATGCATAAATATTTGTAATCCTTTTATATAAAAAAGAAAACAACTGCACTAGCTTGCCTTCTTTTAAAACATCTAGACTAGATCTTGAAAATTGTTCGCTAGCGATGTTTGATCGTAGATTCAATGAATAATGCAGGTGTGCAATGACGCACAGGCTGTGCCTGGGCACCCTACCGGCTGTCTTGGGACCCGCAACGAACTTAATCATAAGAAATAGGAGGTAATAAGAAACCGATTTCTGACATCCCTCCCAGCAAAGACGTAAGAAAGCGACGTATTGATCGATATTTATTTAAGCTTCAGGAGCTCATTCCACAGTCTGGCTGTTTGCGGGAAGAAGCTTTTAAGAAACCAAGCAGTCCGCGACCAATTGGGCTGCAAGGTGTGAGGATGATTTCCCTGACGATGGAGGGAGGTGCTATAGTAAAAAGTTGCTGTTGGCATCACGCAAAATCTCTTCTCTGATGCAATACCGCTTATAATCAGGATATCGATAATTCTCACAGCTCGTTTATGAACCGAGACAAAAGGCTTCTTTTTAAGATCTTCTAAGTGACTACGGAACGTAATTTAATTAAAAAACATACGCCACCGCCAGCTAGAGTGTTTTCGTGCTGCCATTTCTCAGTGTCTAGCTCTTCGAAGTCATCGGCGAAGATCAGAGCTCCAGAGCAGACGGTGATAGGAGCGTGGGTGCCACTGACTGTGGTGAGACTGGGAGTGCAGGCTGAGCCCAGCGCTGCCACGGCAATTACTCCAAACACCAGGGACCACATGGTTCTACCAATAGATCACATTCTATTTAGCACAGGTCAAGGTTCTAGTTACCCACATAAATGGATGTCACGCAAAAAATGGATGTAGGCATAAAGTACTTAGTTAACTTTTTATGATAAAAGGCGTAGCGTAAGATTAAATGAAAATTCTATTTATGGCCACTTTGTTAATTAAAAACCTTGAAAGTTTTACAAAAATTGAACTCAACTTTATGCAAAATATAAGTAAGTTTACCTGGCTGGAGATTCAAAAGATGAATGGAACTAACTGAACCGATCGCTAAGTTTACCATTTAATTTATAAATTGACTTAAAAGATTAAAAAAATAATCAATAATCAGATTTCATTTAATTACAAGAAACTTACAAGATTATCAAATATTTTATGTCAAACCGATATTTAAGTCCTGTAACAAGATAGTATATGACGAATTACCTTTTGTAAGTGATAAACAACAGCATAACAACACGATTTCTATACAAATCAAAAAGACTGTTCGTGCGAATATAATTGTATTCTACAGCGACTGCACATATCCGATAATATGGACATGTCATGGCCAGATCTTAGACTTGATCATTTCATGATGTGGGCGACTGATTTATGAAATAAATCATTTATTGAAATGGTCTGATCTAATAATAATAATAATAACCAAATCACGACACACACATTGACTCAGCCCTGCAGTAAGTATCGTAAGAACTTGTGTCACAGGAACCAAGCAACGATATGATATCAAATGAATGAATGATAAGCGTTCGAGGATATGAACAGCTCAACGGGAGGTTACTTCATGATTCATGAGTGATCATATCGTATCATCATCAAGCATCAGTAATGATTTAGCCTTTTTTTGTGGGTCATGGCGGCAGTTAAACAAAAATGAAAGAAAGTAAGGTGAACATGCAACGGAAATCACTGGACCTGCGCAGGCGAGAGTAGACTTGGTGGAGCTGAGTTTAGCGGATTGCGGCTTTAAATTTCGTGTGTACGCCACTGCAGGCCGCCATGATCCGTCGAGATTGGCCGATGCTGTTACCGAGGTCATCCGTTTGGGAATGGAATATTACATTCCATTCTTTGATGTTTCTACGGGCAGCAATGCTCGGCCCTGGTTCGGCGCAGACTGTTACCGTGCTGAAGCACAGAAACAGGAAGCCTATCGGGCCTGGGCTGATGCACGATCGCGTGTATCACCGGATACTCAAAATTTGAAGAAAGCCTTTAACCGTACTTCCAAGTCCAGTAAGAAAACGTACGCAGGGCTCGTTTCGACCATATAATCAAACGTTGACGTTTAAATAATAGGGTCAGATTTAGCTGGCGTTCCATGAAACTCAACCATTTAGAGAAATGATCAATCACATTATGAAATTATCAATTTTAAGACATGGCCACGACAGACATACCTACCTATATCAAAATAGATAATATTTGTATGGAAAACATGTATTGGTAGCGAATTTACCCAGTGGGAAGTTGATATATTAGTTGAAAGTTTTGAGATGTTCATTAGATGCCGCAGTAAATGGTCGATTTTATACCTAAGTTGTGTATCTTATCATAGTATTTAAAATTAAAATAAAACGAAAAGTTACCGTAGTACTTAGATTGGCAAAGCATAGAATCATGTGAGCAAAACCAAATTAAGTCAGGCCTAATAATTTAAAATATTACACTGCTTTGTGTCAGTCTGTTATCAATTACTGCATTACAGTGTGGGACAGCACGGCAAATAGATTAAAAGAGCGCTGCTCTCGGTGTTAAAAGTGATGTACAGAAAAGTTTCCGATACCCTATCAAATCAATCACCTTACAAGGAAAGACGTCTCTTAACCGTAAACCAACTATTTTTGCAAAGAACTGCCCTATTCATCATTCCATGGCCATGGCTAGCTACAACACACGTCACTGATCTATACCAAGACTACAGCTATATTTGACAAGATAGTTTAAGTATAGCGATAAAACAAAGTGTCTTCGATTTTGTTTGCTGAACGTACAGAAAGTGGTAACGAATATAAACATAGATGCTAAATTATTACAGACCTCAACTCAGACGTAAACTCAACTAGATATTTGGGCATATATGGACTCAAAATTACAGTGGGATAATCATATAGAAGTAATTGGTATGAAATTAAGTGCTGCAGCATATGCAGTTGGAAAAAATCGAAGCTTGACTGATATTTCTACAGCTAGAATAGTTTACTTTGCTTGCTTTCATAGTGTGATGTCATATGGGTTATTGTGGGGTAGTGCTGCTGACATAGAAACTATATTTGTTTTACAAAAAAGGGCGATAAGAGCCATTTACAGTATGGAACCTCGAGAATCTTTGCGGGAAATTTTAAGGAAATAAATATTTTAACGTTTCCATCCCAATATATATTTGATAATATAATGTATGTTAGGAAACACATATACGAGTTTGAATTGTTTGAAAGGCTTGGCCAGGGTTTAAATACAAGAAACAAGGATAAATTACTCTACATAAACTAAGACTAGCAAAGACAAGTAAATCATTTATCGAAAATAGTATTCGATTTCATAATAAAATACCACGGTATATTACAGATATGTCAGACAGAAAATTCAAGATACATGTTAAAGATATTCTAATAAAAAAGCTTACTATAAAATTAATAAATATATTGATGACAAAGACATTTGGAAGTAGGCTTATCTGTCGTGCCCTCGCAGGCACCTCTATTAAACGTTGAAATGCAGGAGTTGTTATCATGGTCCATGAAATGGAGATTCAGAACATAACTATTTTTCTGCTAGCTTTTATCAGTTGGGTCTTTGTTGCAACTCAAGTAGTTCAGGTAGTAACTTTACAATGTTCTAATTTAATAGGACTACTTAAGTAGGTACTTGTTTATTGTTATATTTCGTCTGTATGAAATGTTTTATTGACGTTTGTAGATATTATACATATATTTTTTTGTAACATTTTATACTATAACTAAGATTGTAATGAAAGATTGTATTATGATTTTGAAAATAGCAACTACGGAGGTTTCTTGCCGGATTCTTCCCCGTAGACAGCATTCCGAACAGGTGGTAGTTTAAAAAGAATTTTGACGATTTAAAAGTACTTTTTTTAAGTCCATTTGAATAAAAAAATTATTTGATTTTGATTTTTGATTTCGAAGTAAATATTTTGATAAATATTTATTTATTTGTTACTTAAAACAGATATATGTCACAATAATACATAGGTTTAATACAAATACATTTTTTTGACATTTATTTAACCTTATGAGTAGACAAATGTTGATATTTTTATGTAACTAAATTCTGATGTAGGTATTAGGTATATTTAACTGATTTCACGATAAATAGGTGCAATCTAGTGTGATGACCATTGATATTGATTGTAACCTTTTTGCGAAAATAAAGGATATTATTATATACAAGTAGATGGAGGAAGTAATTGGATCACCATGTTAAAAATCAAAACTATATATATCTGTGAAATACATAGATATCTGACAATACCTTTGCAAACCTACTACTATACTATACTACTTCTCATCCAAATTATCAAGACTAAAGGATCCTTTACAAAAATTCAAAAACTGGTTCTTTGTCGCAGCAGTGTAAATCTGGCTGCTAAATAAGAGGTCTCGGGTTCGAATATCGGCGGCGGGGGCGGAACTTTGTAGTTCTTGCAAGACGTCTTGATTCGCTTATCTACTAGTCTTGGATTCTTATCTAAAAAATATAATGTTACACTTTTTATTAAAAAGAGAATACTATTGATCATAGTACCCATTAGAAAGAAAATACGTAAGATACTTGTTGAACCTATATTTTCCCTTTATTTTTTGGTTCTTAAATTGGTAAACAAAGCAGAAAAGGGAGTTCTTCTTTCTCTGTTTTCTTGTGTGCTTGTGTATGATTATCTGAAAATTAAATCAGCATAACCCGATAGGACGAGGGTTCGACTCTCGGGTCGCCGTAAGTTGAATCTGCCATGTTCCTCATTATGCCCGGATAGTGGCGATAGATTCGCAACCTGTTACAATGGGACTCAACGTAAGATGATATCGCAACTCATAACCATCAAGTTTTATTTACCTTCAACAATTTTCTGTGCTACTGTTTCATACATCAATTTTGTGAGGTAATCTGGTAGTCTAGAAATAATTGAAAGGTCAAGGGATGAAACTGCAGAATACAAACCAATATAGCCAATGTTATTTAGTGCTAAGGTAGTAGATAAAGCATTAGGAAGGGCTTTCCTTGCCCTCTGGAAATTAAAAAAATATAACATCCAAAAATAACAGTCTAACCTTTTTCATTGATTAACTGTATCCAACATTAATTTGGCACAGATATCAATAGTCAAACCTGTCATTATATTATCTATGAACAAGTCATCAATATCTTTATAACAAAAATGCTTTTTTTTTTTGAAATGTAATTTTATCATTAAGATGTAATGAGAGTCAAAATTTACTAGTTTATTTTTAGAAAAACAATAAAATGGGTGAATGGTAAAATTGTTATTAATTAGATGTGTCTGGTGTAGTATTCCATAAATATTTATTATTAATTGATAATTTGTTTCTAGATGGCTGTGGCGCTTAAATTTTTAGGTTGTGTCTTGCCAACAGCCGGTGTGACCGTGTCCAAATGTAGTAGCGTTTGCTTAAAAAGGAGACTTGTAGTCACAATATTTAACACTCAAAGAGTTCAAAGAGCTTCCATCTTCAGGTTAGACACAGCTTTAAACTTTAAACATCACGGACAATCAAGTTTTGATGTACAATTATTTGAAAAAGCTTCAAAGCGCTCACTGGACCTTTCAAGTGGATTACCAAAATCATTCAGATTATTTTCTAAAAGAGATGATGATAAAAAGAATAGAAAACCAAAACGCGTCCCAAAATTAATTTTACTGCAAAATCCATTTACTTGGTTGATGATTAAAATTGACTTCAGCATTTTAAGAAACTTATGGGACTCAGCATTTAGAGAAGATGATTTTAAATTTGGGACGAAACAGGTTAATTTTTGCTTATAATACTATATAAGTTATTTCATATAAAATACAGTAGCTAACAAAAGCATATTTACTTAAGCTGGGGAAAACCATGCTGCAAGTACTGAGAACCTTAACGTCCTTGTACAGACATAGCGTACCCAGCTTCTGACCCAGGGAGGGCAAGTAATTTTTTCTGCCTTACTATTAGTTTGTTTCGAGTAATGTTAGAAACCAATTTTGACCGATTCAACCGATTTTGACTGGTTTTTCATTGGCAGATAGCTTATTTTATGGGGCGTAATATAGGCTTCTTATATAAAAAGGAACCTTAAAAAAATCTAATTCAAATAAGAAATACGATAAGTAGCTTCTTTGAAAGCAAGCAGTACTCAACCAAGAGCCAACTAAGGAGAGAGGATGATTTCCCTAATGATGACGAAAGATGCTATGTGAAAATGCATCACAAACTATTCCTCGGCCCCTTTTTCCATTAATAAATACCCAACGGTAGAAAACACAGAGAAAAGCGAAAACTCAAACGAACTCTGTTGTTTCTCTACTATTAAAAAATTTAAGAGAGCCTTGAAGAGGCTGCATCATCAAGTCAATTATAATCTGGTGATTGACTTCTTGATATAGTCACCATTTTTCCCATTCTGACCAATATAACTTTGCAATGATGTCACCATTCATACCATTCGAACAAGCCCAAACACAATGTCAAAATTGATAAATGTTGAGGAGTCCCTTTCATCCTCCAACAGTCTCTATCATGAGGTCAGTATGATCCTGACTTATAACTTTTACACTATGTCATCATTCATACCATTCGAACAAGCCCAAAAACAATGTCATTATTACTGACTTTTAGGAGTTCCCTTACATCAATTGATTTAAGAGGCCATCTGTGGTCTTCATCGTGAGTTTTACTTCTCGAAAAAGTAGTTTCTGAAAACAAATGCTCAAGTTTTTGTAATTTATGCCAATATCGCAAATCAGGTTGTAACATTCGAAGAGTTCCCTAAATTTCTTCAAGACCCCATAATAAGATCCTGACCTGGTGAAAATCGCACCAACTAAAAAGTATACACTTTCAAACAATACATAATTTTGCAAATCACTTTGTAAATGACGAAGTTCTGGGGTAATAAGAATATTTTTGAAGTTGGTTAACTTAGTAGTTTCGCTTGAGAAAATTCTATATCTACCTACGAAATTTTATCCTTTTTTCTGAAAGTCTTTTACAGATTTGCAACTTAAAGTTAATAGCAACTGTTTAACAAAAAACATAAAGTCTTTGACTTTTTACAGTAGGAAAACTAAAAAAATGTTTAAGCGGCATTGCCTTGGACTTGAGGTAATGACGCTCAGACATGTTTTTAGAATATAACAAGTAAGAAACATTTTCATTGAATGAATATGAGTGGAAACAACCCTATAAAAGTAAATTAAAGTCTGCAATCACAAATTTATATCCCTATTTGTATGTGAAATTATTATACAACTTAATACAATACGGTAAAGTCTTAAATGCCAAAATGACTTTAATGATTATATTGAATCGAAATGAGAAATAAATATATTTTATTTAAAAAAAGTAAATAACAGGTGTATTCATCTAACGAATCTCACCGAGAACATTAGGCATGAGATCTCAGTCCGCAAATGATGCGGTAATACCACATCTCGTAATAATTTCCTATTTCTTTGCTAATTATTTATTGAAGGTCTTCACTCTAAGCCGCTTTAGCAGTGGTCATTTGATGATATTTTGGCATATCTACAATTAAAAATCCGTAAGGGTGAGCGGTATAACCCTAAACGGTCGTTTTGTAATTAGTTTGAAATATATAAAAATATAAGACGATTGTAAAAATGATTAAATTTTCAAAAAATAGTTTTGCAGTCAGAAAAATATATAAAATAGCATTTAAATCTCTGCTAAAACAACGTACCGAAAATAAGATCAAGTTTTCCGCAAACGAGGAAGCGCACTTCTTGGTCACATGACACGAGATGTCTGCCAATTTTCGTCGCTGCCTGTTAGAGGTCTCCTCCCTTCGTGCTTCACGTGACGTGGCAAGTTGCTATGTTTCATTTTGACAAAGTTAAACAGCACTTTTACCAATGTCTCCCCTACATATGCAAATTTTCTACTATGTTTTTTCACTTCTTTGAATGTTTCTAAAGGTTTTTCACAACAATAATCTTTGATCTAGTAGATTTTAAAATGACCTGAGTATCACACTCGTGTTTTAAGGCAATATCCCGTGTAACCCAAGTAATAAGTGATGGTCAAAATAATGAATTAAATGGACTTCTAACTAAAGCTGCTCGGCTCAGCTTGTTGAGGGAACTCGAGAGGAATTGGGGAGCAAAGCAAAGGGAGCTGCTGGCCCTAAATCGAGAAGATATACAAATAACGTCCCCAAGAAAAGTTCATTTTATTAGAATAGCAGGTTAGTAATAGCTCTTTATTTACGTACGGATAAAAAGTTGACGAAGTAGATACGTACGAGTACCTACCTATTAATTAAAAGAGAAAGATAAACTCCAGGTAGAGCATTGTTGGATTTGTTGTTTCGTGACGTATGATTTTGTTGCTAAGCAAGTCTCATCTCCAAAATCTAACTACAACTAAGTTATCGTATCTAGCTGCCAACGAAAGGTTTCATGAGAGAGTTGACCCTGAAACATTCGACCCATAAAGTAGCATTGGCGGCCTTACTCTCTCGAGGAACCTATTCTTTTGATGAAATCGTATAATATTATAGGTTTACAACTCTATTCAGTCTGCAACAATTTAAACAAGTACATTTCTGAAATTCTCCTCTGTAAATTTTTACGTATTTTATAGATAAAAAATTTTGTGATGTCGACATGGTATTTTTGGCTCTTAAGTGGGTGCCAATAAATACAATTGAAGCGCTATTATTTACCGAAATTTTTGCAAGATTCCACAGGGAGTATACTCCTCATTCTATACCGGAATGGACTATTGCATATTTCAAGGTAACGAGATTTGAAGTGGTACGCAAAAAATAATGTCGAAGAAACTGATGAACTGAGAAAATGAAATACGTTTTATGTGAGATTTAGTTTGCTAACATTTATGTATTATAATGGAGCGTGAAATAAAAATATTTAGTTTTGAAACATTATATTCAATTTAATTTTATATTTACCTCTTCGATATTGTTGTACATTGTGGTTGAAAAATGATTTCTTTATAAATCTAGTAAAAGTGTATAAGGGTTTTCGAGATATTGCTTGAGAGAGTTTGAGAAGCGTGCCATTGTCACTCCATCTATTATTCTATGATCAGCGGACCAGCTTACCGCTAGGATATGGGCCTTTGTTATATTCCCCTCAGAGTCATATCTAGGCAGAACCTAGAAAGATAACAATTTTAAACAAATTTATAATATGTATGACAAATATCTAAGTAACTTCAATTTATTTAACTTACTTGAATTTTTCCCAATGCACCTATTGCTACTTGTGGTGGGAATATGACTGGTTTTGTGTAAGTTCCGCCAACCTAAAAAATACAAAATTAATAGGAATAATCACTAACCTAATGTTTAACATTACAACATAGAAAATAATTTCTAGACTTACAATGCCAACGTTTGAGATTGTGAATGTTCCATCAGTTAGATCAGATAGGCCAAGTTCACCTTTTGCGCCCTTTTGCTGTAAAATGTTTAATTCACGTGCAACTTCTAAAATGCTCTTTCTTTGAACATTCTGAAATAATATAAGTATTAAAGTGAGTACTTCACATAAATATTAAAATGATACTTGAATTGTTGGAGTGTAAAAGATATTAAATTTTCATGCTACCTACTGGGTGGATTTCCCAACAGCAAAATTAAAACGGCACGGTTGAAATCGGCAGTCCAGAACGTTAGTATTCATTTGTTATATTTTTTCTAGATAGAAGAGGCAAGAGGCAATAAATAATAGTTAATTAGGATTGCGATTAATGAGAGTAAAATATTGAAGCCCTAAATCTTTCAGGTCAGTTGCTGTCCCCGTATCACTTTCAAAGGTACACTGTAAAGTGATACGGGGACGGCAACTGCACAACTGTACAGCAAAAATTGGGGTTATATTAATTTTTGGATATTTTTTATTTAATCTTAAATAATGATATAACTATCGCAAAATAGGAAAATAATTTTGTTTTCTCAATTTAATGAATGGTAAATACTTGTGTGTTAGAAAACCCTTTAATTCCGACGACCAAAAGTTTATTAATAATATTTTTGCAGAGAACAACTCTAGCTCACACCTTATGGGTTTATCACATAGAGTACATACAAGTGCCATATATTGTGCTATCGTGGCAGGGCTTGTGTTGTTTTCCTGCAAGTTCAAGAAAATCTCAAAAGTATATCATAATCGGTGGCGTGGGACAAGTTTCTGATCATTTACGTGTATATCTTGTCCGTGCAATATCCTAAAAAAATTGTACTTCATTATTCGTTAAGACGTAAGTGTTCTACTTTCAGAAGTATGTTATTTATCCTATGAAAAATAATTTTCCTGTAATGCTGACTTTTGCTCTTGAATTTAACCTTAACTTGTGTTCTCATTTCGGTTGGTTTTGGAGGCCTAAACTGTCAACAAAATGATAAAATCTCATTTCTGTAAACTAAATTCATTTTGATGATTTTTTCTCCTTTCAGTGAATCGATTTATTGTTCTGATGAATTGATTTATCATTTCGGTTAAATGCATGTTTCTATGCAAGTTCATTTTCACAAGGACGACATGTTCTAGATATAGGATTTCCTCAAACAAAAGCCTGAAGATTTGTAAGTTTTAACTGCCTTTCTGTATTCGTTTTCGTTACGTTTATATTGCGCTAAATAGGTACATGTGGACGACTATATCATATCAGTGATACCAAAACACGTGTATCTTTTAAGTTTCTCAAGATGTCATGAGAAATGAGCATTAAGAAAGAGAAACGTTATAAATATACATTTGAACAAAAAGTTTAAACCAATTTGTTGAAATTCACCATACTACTTCTCACTTATTATTTATTTACTATGTAAGCGTATGAAATGTAGTAGCGGTGAAAGTTAAATTTTTTATTTTTAAATTTAACTATAGACTTTTTAATGAATCAATTACGATTTACGAGTTATCTCGAAAAATTTGTTCAGCTACGTGTCTGTGTTGTGTATTGGTGAGTTACGAGTGCATGAAAGTATTAAACAGATAATTTTACCTTAATTACAGGAACTACTAATCCGTTAGGAGTATCCATAGCAATACCGATATTATGACTAGATCGTATTACGATTCTATCACCGGAATCATCAAGTCTACTATTAAGAAGCGGATAAGAGATGAGGCTTTGTGAAGCTGCTTTGACAATAATTGGCATGTATGTAAGTTTGATTCCTTTCTCTTCGGCTGTGCTCTTAACACTTTTTCTAGTTTCAATAAGTTTTGTTACATCATATTCGTCACTAAACACGAAATGAGGTATTTTCTGGAATAAAATTTTAATTATTTAGTATTTAAGTATGTTTTGTTTCACTTGGATAAAAAATATATGTACATACCATTGCTTCAGTCATTGTTTTAAACATTGCCTTAGTGAACCCAGTAATGGGCACAACTCTATCTTCTAACAGTACTTCAGTTTTCGCTTTCGCTTCAATAACAGGGATTGGGATTGCTCTTACTTCGGTTTCCACTGGTATTTCATTAGATTTATCTGATGTTATGTTTAAAAAGGATAACACGTCTTCTTTCAATACTCTTCCATTTTTTCCAGTTGCTTTTACAGTACTTAAGTTAACCTAAAAAAACGTATTTAGAAAGTCATTTTAAGTAAATTTTGATTCATGTTCATTGATTAACATCTTTTACTTACTTTAAATTGTGACGCAATTCTTCTAACTGCCGGAGTAGTTAATACTTTTCCATATGAATTTTCATTTTCTACAATTTTGTTGTCTTCTTTAATTGTCTGCTCCTTTTGTGGTACTTGATCTAACTCATCATCATCATTTGGTACTTCAATATCAATTAGTGGTTGACCAACCAATGCCGTTTGATCTACGTTATGATATAATTTTGTAACTACACCATCATATCTACTAGTAATAGTTACTGCTGCTTTGTCACTCTGTACCTCACATACATTATCAAATTGCTGGACTTTGTCACCAACTTTAACGAACCTGTAAGAAAATAAAACTTACTCGATTGTAGGTGTACCTTCAAAAAACATAAAATAGCAATAAAAAATAATGGTTACACAATTTATTTTTTTAGTAACAAACCATTCTTTAATGACGACTTCCCTAATGCCCTCACCGATGTCTGACAGATTAAATGCTACAATTTTATTACATGTCCGACTTGTATGAAATTTTCTCAATTTATAGAACTCTGAAGAACAGTATCTGGGCAGTTTATTTTTATTCAGAGATGTTGATATGGATCTATTTTTTTGCTGAAAAGAAAACGTAAAAATCTAAAAAAAGGTTAATCAAAAGAAGTTTGTTGAATTTAGATTTATCATTTTTTATTTATTAGTGATAAGAATTTGTATGTATTTCGTTATCTCGTTAGGCAAATAGGTAGGTATCTTGAAAAAGACTAATTAAATTTCTTTCGTTTAATTGAGTTTTATAACAGTTTTGTATCTTGTTTTCCTTTTTCAACTCTCAATGAAAATGAAAGTATATGGCAGTATGTCAATAGATTTGACTTTTCTTAACTACTTATGTACCATAATTGCAACTTAAATTTAGTACCTAGGTTGCGAGTACCTACACAACCGGTTATTAAAACCTTATTAGAAATAATTTGATACAAAAGCAGTTTTACCAGATTGTATTCTAGAATTGTTTTCAATAATTTTTATTTACGAAAACAACACAAGTAAACTTCTTTAATCGTAATTATGTATTCGTTCTGACCTAAATGATAATCTTTCATGTAACAAACGTATGCAAATTAGGTAGGAATTAAATAATTCTGATTTGTGGGTATCTTGTATAAGTAAGTGGCTTAGATCTTTACGTTAAAAGTTTAATTCGTAGGTTATAATAATATGCTTATTATTCGTTTTGCAACATTTTTTTTTTGGTTAACAATCAAAACACCTGAGTATTCATTAATAATAAAAGTTAGATAGTATGAAAATATTTTTGACGTTTAAAATTTTTCTAGATATACAACATTCATGAAGTGAATTTAGGTTTAAACTGATGAAAGAATAATAACTTACATTCAATATTGACACACACAACTTGCGGCACTTGTCTAAATTCCTTATGTTCACATTACATCTTCTAATTATTAAAGACATTTTGATTGATTTATTGAGCTAGTCCTATAATATATTAATTTTCTCGGATTTAACAGAGAAACATGTTTTTTAGCGAGTTTCTCCTGTTGAACTAAACGTTATCGTTCCACTATCAGTTGACTCGGTGATTAACATTTCAAACATAAATTAAATAATGTGATTGTAAATGTTTTTGGTTCGTCGTCAGACAGCGTCATAGGTCAAGGCCTACTTTATATAAATTTAAATTAAGTTTACTTATGTAAAATAACTGTTTGCATTTATTGTATGTATCTTTTAACTAAATTGGTACATTAAAAGTTATTAGCAATAATTAAATGTTGGTTCTTAGGTGGGTAGGTAGATATATTCATACGACGTTACCTACTAAAAGAGTGAAAATATTAAGGATAACAAAAACGCCTCTTTAAGCAATTATTTTATTAAAGACATAATAAACATGTTAATAAAGTGATAGTACAATAATATAATTATATCCCTAATATTCGATAACTTTACAACGCGTGGGGGCAACCCATACTGAGATTGAGACTAACATCGGTTTGCAAGAATCACACAGCTAAATTAACGTTTCAGACGAAATTATACATTTTACAAATGTTCCTTTAACTTAGTTTTTATTTCTGAACATTAAATAAAACTACCATAATGTAAGAATATAAAATAGTTGATAGTCTGAAAAATGTTAAAATTTCGTCTGAAACAGTTATCAACTAAGTACATTTATGATATTGGTTCGACGACTCCTAAATAGCTAATGTGTATCACAGAGCCGCTATGCCAGTGTTTTCTACAGTCATTAATAGGCAGGCCTATTGCTATCGAAACAATGGCTGTCTGTTAAGCCAGAAATTTAAAATTTCCTAAAATGTTCAGTTCTGCCGATGGCAGGTATGTCTAACTAAAACGATATGTCACAGGCGAAAATTAATAAAAATCATTTCTGTATTCAAAATTCGGGTGTATCTTATGAATTATACATTTTTATGATAATTCTATCATGTTTTAAACGACTGTAGATGATGATGTGATAATGTTTTCAGGAAGTTAGAACACAGTGTCTAAGGCTGGTGTAGGTAGTAAACCATTAAGAAGAAATATAAATTGTATTTCAAATAATAATGTTTAAAAGGGTTTAAATATTTCTTCTACGGTGATTAAAGCTTTGCCTATAACATTCATACTTACAACACAAACTGCACGTGCTAAAAAGGTAGTAAGTATTACGATGAATTGCTATCATAAGCTTGATTTATTGATTTAAGTAACATTAATTTCATTAAGTCACGAACTACGACTGAAAACCGCTACTTCTGCATTTATAAAATTCATCTTCTCGTTAAACAATCTTTAATATTAGTTACTGAACAATTCGATATCACTGTTGCTTATTTACACCCGAATTTTAGAACAACAGAATGATACTAGGACCAGCAAACCAGCGTGGGCACTACTTGTCAACAAAAAAATTACCTACACCGTGTTTTACGTCATTTAGGCTACTTTAAGTAAAAAGCAATCTTAGTTATTTATATATGACAGCATTTATAGTTGGTGTTAAAACATGTAAATGTCAAAATGGCATGTCAATTTAGGGAAAACAAGGATATGGAAGACATTAGTCTACAATTCGAACAAATAATGACAATATTTCTTAAAATGACATGTGTATGTTATATTATAATGTTGGAAGCAATTCTTCTGGCAATATACTTTTACATTTTTGGTATGAATAAAACTCAATTCCTATATTTTTGCATCAAGAGGTCATCTTACAATGTAAAAAATATATTTAGAGCATATAATTAAAAATCCGTAAACAAACGTGTAATTTAATTAAGTATAAAGGTGGCCTGCAAGTTATTACCTTTGTGTAACCGATAGTAACGTAAGATACAGTGCTTTCGTACGTAAGCACAACTCGTACATGGACAATTTGTTAACATCTTATTTTCCAAAAAACTTAGAAAGCCTTATGTTGTACAGTTTAATGGATACAAAATTTAAAAAAGCGTTAATAGAAGATACACAGTAAATTATCAAATATGTTTTATATCTTATTAAATTTAA
This sequence comes from Choreutis nemorana, assembly GCA_949316135.1. Lineage (NCBI taxonomy): Eukaryota > Metazoa > Arthropoda > Insecta > Lepidoptera > Choreutidae > Choreutis > Choreutis nemorana. The sequence goes on from OX438600.1 coordinate 5,281,420, forward strand.
TATTCAAGTCTAGTTGTTATTTAGTTATCAAAATTTCACTAGCCTTTACAATGTTAGTTAATTACTCCGTAGGACAAGGCCAACATTTGTGCAGTAATAACAACAACAGTGTTTAAAAATACGAAAAGAACAATGCGGAGTAGTCAACAATCGCTTAGGTACTTACATTTCTGTTGCATAATTTTCTAAAAAGTTCAATTTAGGATTGGTATTGATTTTGTTGATCAAACTTCGTATTTTTCCCTACGTAATGTTGCCTTCATTAATTGAAGCGATACATCAACGTGATGACAATAAGGTGGCTGTTTTCTTTTGGTACCATTACATATTTTGTTCCGTCAACTGGTCCAACAGTGAATACAACCGATATACTGGTTGATCTCGCAAACTTTATTGATTCATGTCTCGATTATTTAGTAAATATCAAGTTATCAATCGTGAAAATGCAAATAACTTTAATTCAGTTGGTAGGTAATATATCTAAGTATAACCTTGTCTTCCTTTTGACAAAAATAACAATACATGTGACAGCTATGCATGGGCTGGTTGCAAGTGGTTGGATACCTATTCCTCTTGGATTCGTTGACAAGATAAAATGGACCAATAGAAAATAGCTCTAAAGTTGAACTGTACTTTGTGCTAACACGAATAACGAATTATACTACTTCATAAAAATTTAGCCCATCGAGAACATCACTACATCATAGAGAAGTTACTAACGAGACGAGACAAGACGAAGTACGATATGTTTTCATAGAAACATAGAAATAGTAGGACAAAACTGTTAAATGGTAATAATTGATATATAAATCAGATGAATATTAACATTCTAAAAGCTTTGTCCTACTGATCAGTGCGAGTAGCGAACGTCTACAAGACATTTCAACAATAAGTCACATAAATACGAATACTAGCTACTTGCATTTCTAGTGCCACACCACAGTAATGAAGCAACAACATCAACTAAACATCAATGACCTGAGCTAATAACTTTGATGTGTCTGATACTTAACTACAGGAAACCAATTGACTATTTCAACATTATTGTTTACCTGTCTACCAAGATTTCTATCAAGCTCGATCGTATCGACAGTGTGTTGGCTGTTAAAGGCAAATTGTTTACTTACGACAGTAGGTAATACGTAGCAATAGGTTATATTGTTGACTAATGATATATCGCATAATTTGTGATAAGGCGAATAGCGAAGTTTGAATAAGAATGTCGATTGGTCAGCAATTATATTTGTTATGATCCTAAAAAACATTTAATGAAAGTCAGTACTCATGTCCGTTTTTTCACGCTTAAAATAAAGTAAATATCTCTTTATCCATAAAGTGTTACTTATCTTTGTGATATCTACTTTACTCCATATCACATTTTTTTGGTGGACAGGTTTACATTTTGCATAATAATTTCGAAACAATTTATTTATTACAATCAATAAACGGTTTATTAATGGTTAGTTTATTCTATACCATTTAAAAATTCCATTGTGTTTACTTACCAATAGTTTCAGGAATTTCGATGTCTTTATTAACAACCCTATTTCATGCTTTTCTAAGTGATTTAATATTTGTTATAATGATATAACTGAGTTAAATAACGTGTTAAAGCTTAAGTAACATGTTTAAATCAGGCAAATTCAACTTAGTTTTTAGCAACACAAAGATGCATGAAAAGCTTTATGGTGTATGATAATAATAATTAAAATAAATGTACATTTTAAATGTTACATAGTTTAAAGGTATCATCAGTTTGTGTTCTTATAATCTATAAGTATCTATTTACCTAAATTATCTATAGTTTCTATGAAATAATTCTATGAATGGTCTAAACACAACATCGATATATTGGAATGACGATCTATGTATGAGAAGCAGCAATTTGACATTGAGAGACAACGTTAGTAGTGATTAAAATGGATGAAAGTGTATTAGTTGGTAGTCTCGATTATTTTAAATTATTTTCGTTTAAAATAAAGAGCAAAAAATAGGCATGTTGCTACTCTTCAAAGAACAATAAATAAATTTAAATTCTTGCAGTAACTTGTATAATTATCACGATTTAACACATCTTAATACTATAAAACAATCATTTCAACGTTAAAATATCTTTAGAATTCCACATTTTAATAGCTAAAAAATTATAGTTATAATTCCATTAACCTATATCAGTGGTTTGCGTATTGGTTTGTACGTAGCACTTGTATAGAGTAGATATCCGATATTCGAGCGTGTTCGTCTGATCTTGTTTGAGTTCACGCACTCCCTTCAATTTGTTGCTCGACTTTGCTCTTATCATAATTAACAAATACGAGTCCTTACTTAATAATTACGTCACCAGTCACTTGGATTTTATCAGTTGCAGTCTCACCATCACATCGAAAAGTCAAAATTTATCGAACAAACGAGGAAGCGTTTAACATGATTATATTTTAACAGGAAGCTCTTTTCTCTAATTTGATTAGAACGCGTAACTTTCTATTTTGAGGTTTGTTACGATGTTTTTAGTTTTTTAACTTTAATTGATATTGCTTCTTAAAGAGGTATCGGTATGTTATTGCCTTAAAACTTTTGGTCAACATGTAACAAAATATAATATCATTCTATAAAGTTATATGCTAATTCAATATTTAATAATTTAATACAAGTAAAGATTTTGTTTTCGCTGAAAATAAAAACCGTGTTTAAGAGGCAACATCAAGTGGTGTGGGACGATCGTTTCCACTAAAAGTCTGTGGTGTGAGGCACGACCGTCTCGAGGTGCGGATGTCAGGGATGGTGCGGCGGCGGCGAGGCGGGGCGGGGGGCGACCAGCGGCACCAGCTCGTGCTGGAGCCGCGGCCCGTGTCACACGCCCGGCTCCGCGACAACTTCCGCGAACTTCACCTCGCGCCCGCGCCGGAACGAGGTCGCCCTGCGCGGCGGGCTGCGCCGGCGCGCGGGTGGCTGCAGGCTGGCTGACGACACCTGCGTCATTAGTCGCGGCGGTGGGACCACGATGCGACCCAGACCGAAAGGAGACTTCTGCAGGAACTGCCTGGCTACCACCGGCTGCCAGTACGATGTCGCTAAAAATATAGAAAGCTAGTAAGCCTGTTATTTTTTCATTTAATAAAATTGAGTTGAAAGGATAGTGGGCCCTAAAAAGTCCTGTATAAACAAAATCAAATCATACATAGAAATTAAGTTAAAATACCATTCAGATATAGACAGTGATTAAATTTCCTTTACTTTGAGTTTTTTTTTTAATACAAGCCCTAGATCGAAATCATATCAAGTTTGAATAAATGAATGTGTTTAAAAACTTAAATACCTTTAGCAGTGGTAGTCCTCGCGCGCCAGTCGTCACTCCTTAGCTTTCCCCTGGCTCCTTCGTGGACAGCGTCCACGCTGGCAGACCGCGTCAGGTGAGCCATGGGGCCATCGTGGTCACTGCCGCCCCCTGCACCCAGCCCCTCACTTACTGAGTATAGTTTGTGTGTTATGTCTTTACCTGGAAGAATAACAATATTTTTTTAGGGTTTGTACCTTTAAAGGAAAAGAGAAACCCTTATAAGGTCATTTCTTTGTCCGTCTGTTGCTCCATCAAGCCCGTTTTCTCAGGAAAACTTAGAACTATAAATTAATACCAAATGCTGAGTTCTGTACCTTGAAACTGCGAAAAATCAACTCTCTAAGTCTACGCAATCAAATATGACCGTTTGTGTCGCATTTCCCATACATTCGCAAAGGGAATGGTTTTGGTTCCCTTTATAGGGTAATTCTCGTTTACCTAGAAATAAACTACTAGTAAACAATATTAAAAATAGAGAGTTTTAACTAACAATAAAACTTACCTATTATGTTTTCTGAGATATCCGGAATCCATATTGAGTCAAGCCTTGTTTTCCTGCGTTCTAAGTGGCGCCATCTAGCTCCCTTCCGGTGGAAGTGCGCCGCGCCCTCTAGTGGCTATGGTTGGAGGGGCTAAGAAACGGAAGTGACTTCGGCGGCGCACGCGATTTCTTGTGCCATTAAAAACTCAATGTACCAGGTAGGAATTACCTGGATTCCGGATATCACAGAAAAAATAATAGGTAAGTTTTATTGTCAGTTAAAACTCTCTATTATTTGTTTCGTCTTCGATATCCGGAATCCATATTGAGTGATGTGTTTGTTATCTCCTGGTACGGAATTATGATGCTATAATGTGTTAAATTGAAACAATTAGGTTTAATAATTGCAAACGCGATTTAATTTCATATTCAATTAATTAACTGCCTTAAAATAATGTGAAAGAGAAGTTTGATCATTTATATTTTGTGGTTCAGTAGCAATAGGTTTTTTATAAAATTTTCTAAAGGTGTGTTCCTGTTTCCAATTGCCCGTAGCAAGAATTTGATCGATAGGAAAGTTTTCAAGCCAGTTCAACGATGCAACTGCCGAACGTATAGAACCTGGTGAAGCTTCAATTCCGCTTTCTTTCATTACGGATTTTATCCAACCTCCGATGATTGTTCTCGTTGCAGGTTTCGATTCGCCTCGAGTGGTAATGTATAAATTTGACCACCTACCTTCTTTGCGACGATCTATTGAAACATGCATAAGCTGACGAACCCAGTGGACACAGCATAAGTTTTTATCATTATGTTCCAATAGTTTCCAGCCTGACTGTCTATGGTTAACATTGTCAGTCTTTGATCCAAACACTGGGTAAAATAGTATAGAATCACCTTCATCAATGAAATTTCCTGAATCTACTCTCAACAACGTCAGGTCGTGAACTCTCCTACCAGAACTTAATAACAACAACACAGAAGCGCGTCTTGAAACCTCGTACAAACTATTTTCATCAGGTGTATGGGAGCTCAGGTACTGTAAAAGTATCTTAGGATCCCAGATTGGAGGTTTAGCCCTTTTTCCTTTAGATACTGAAATTGCCTTTAAAACATGTTTAATGAAAAAGTTTGACGATAAATCTACATTTCTGGTAATATTTGTAAAACTTGATATGACTGATTTGTGAACTAAAATTGTTCTGTAGGAAAGATTTTGATCATTATGTAAATAGGCTAAATACCGAGCTACCTCTCTACGGGAGATGGATTTTTAAAATCAATTAAACTTGTAGCACACCAATTTTTCCATCTTCTCCATACTGGTGCATATGTATTTAAAGTAGATTTTCGCCAACTTGAAAACAGCAAAGCTTTCTCTTGTTCCGTCCAATCTTCAATTATGTCTGACCACCCAAAATCAGCCATGCTTCTAAATATATTTCTTGAATCTGAGGCGGATGGGTCCCTGTCCTCGTGTCCATCAACACCTCGGCTCGGATTCAAAACTTGGGGTATTAAGTTCGGTGGCGGGAACACCCATGCTAACCGGAACTTTCATGGGCGACAGAAGGCATTGTGAAACACGGCAAGTTCGTCTTTCTGATCTCTTGACACATGACACACCTTTTTACGACATGAGCTGTCCTCGAAGCAAATAGATCCACTTCTGGCATCCCCCATAACCGGAAAATCTGCCGAGTAGCTTCTTTGGTGAGGTGCCACTCCGGATATGCTTTCTGACGTCACAGGGCATCCACTTCGGCATTGTAGCGTCCTGGAAAGTACTGAGCTGTTAGGCCTGCGTCTAGTTCGTCTAACAGAGAGAGTAAGCTCCTCGTCAGATTCAGCAGCATGCCACCTTTTTTGTTGATGTAGGCTACTACCGTGCGGTTGTCCGTCTGTACTAAAATGTGAGCCTTGTGTAACTGGGAACTTTTCTCTGAGATTGCAGCGAATATAGCGTAGAGTTCTTTTAGGTTTACATGCCAGTTTTGTTGAGATTTCGTCCACTGACCTGTGATCATTGACTCTCCCATTTGAGCACCCCATCCTGTGTCGGAGGCGTCCGTTGTCAAGAGATGGGTGATCGGGTCGAAATGTATCGGTGTTGTACCCGAGGCTGCATCTACCCACCAATGCATTTCGGCAACTACAGAAGCTGGTAATGGAAAGTGCTTGTGAGGATGCATCTTGGGAAGCTGTCGACTTTAGTGTTGCATTGTTCGACAGTGTAGTCCTTCCTCTTCGGATCACGAAGGAGGCAAAGTTGAGTCTCCCCAGTAGGGACTGGGCCTGTTTGAGGGACCAACTGCCTATCGTCAACTGTTTCTGAAGTGCTTTGCGTAGCGTTACGCACTTCGGCTCCGACAACGATTTGGTGTTGTGTTCGCTGTCCCATGACACACCAAGGAACTAAGTGTTGAGTCGGAGCCAGGACAGACTTGTCGAAATTGATCCTCCAGCCGAGTCTTTGCATCAGGTAAACTGCAAATGCTATGTCGTCGCGCAGCAGCTGACAGCTTTGATTTAGCAATAAAAAATCGTCCAAATAGACCACGCACCTGATATTGTGTGACCTCAAATAGTGTGCTATCCAATTGGTCATTGAAGCAAATGTTGGAGCTGATGACAGATCGAAGGGAAGACAAGTCATTTGAAGTAGCTTCCCTTTGTAACTCAGCCTCAGGAACCTGCGGTGTTCGCGTAAAATGGGCAAGTGAAAGTACGCCTGGCTGAGGTCGATCTTGGCCATCCAGTCTGAATTTTGCAGAACTTTTGGAACCCGGAAGTGACTGAACAACTGAAAATGTTTTGTCTTGACAAATTTGTTTAATTGTTTCAGATTGAATATCGGTCGTTTCGAGCCGTCTGATTTCGGAACCAGAAAAAATGTTGATAGGTAACTGGGAGAAATGTCCGCTTCCTCTAAAACATGAGTCTTGAGCATTTTTTCTATCTCCGAGATCATAGCCATGCTTACTTTTGTTTTGAAGCATTCCAACACCTAAGGACTTGGATAAATCAGGGGTGGCTTCAACATAAAAGGAATTCGCATACCCGATATCATTTGGCAAATGCGTTGTGGTGCTCCTAGCTCTTGCCAAACAGGTTGAAATTGCTGAAGACAACCACCCTGAAATGGTTGAGAGTCATGCGCGGCGGTTGGTATTTCTTGAAGGAGAGTCCTGGCGAGATTTTCTTCCCTTTCCTCCTTGTCCTCTCGACGAGGTGGGCTTATGGCCAAAAAATGATTTTGATTTATTTGACTTACCCTTTTTGGTTGGATGGTAATTACGAAAGGGCTTCTCAGTCTGTTGTTTACTAGTCGACGGTATGGCGAAGTTAGTAGTCTTACGTGTTGGATTGATTGTATTTCTCTGCATACTTCGCTGCGATGGTTGAGCTGCGGGTACAGTGCATAGTTTTTCACCCCCCCCCTCCAATTTTCTGAATATAATTGACAAGCAAATCGTAATCAAATAAATATTCGACATTTGGTGGAATCCGTTTTAGAGCCTCACAATGATAACCATCCGGAATTTGTTTTAATAGGAGATCTCTGCGGATTTGTTTTGAATCGGCACGCCTACCACAGGCTAATTGCAAAAGGTCTTCAGTGATTTTCATTTACATTGAATCTTTACTAAACGATTGCTCAATTTTTTGAAACAATGACGAAGGAGTTAATTGGGTTTCTTTGTTACCGGCCCAGTCAATTAGAACTTGCAATGTTTTGTTTAACTCGTCTTTTTGTGTCAAAAGTGTATTGGTTATTGCGGCAAAAGAACGTTCTAAAAGGTATTGACGATATTCCTCATTAGATTGTAAATCAAACCGTTTTAATTCGTCATTTATTTCTAGTTCTACAAAGCAAGGGGGTAGTTACATTTTTCTGTACTTCAGCAAACCGAACCGAATTCCACTCTTTTGATCTCAATCTTTGTAATTCTGATAACTTATTATTTGATTTAGGATAAATTGGATCTTTGACTACTGTACTTGGTTCAGACAAAACGAGCAAATTTTTGTTTTGGTTAGGAGTATCAGGAGGAACCAGCGTGAATTCCAAACATTCTGTAGTTGGATCCTTCGAACCAGCAGCGGCGGAAGCAGTAGCAGGCATGGTGAGGCCAGCGGCGGCAGCGGAGGGACCGGGCACCGCCTGTGCTGGTGCCACGTGGCCACCCGCAACCTCACTACCCACGCTTGTGCCCACGCCTACAGAGCTCTTACATATTACGTTAGCATTGGAATTCACTCTGCCATGCAAACTAGATGATTGTGTGATAAGATTTGTCAAAAACGAAACTTGTTGGGACAAAAATTCAAAATGTTGATCACTTACATAACTTACATTACACTTATCACTGTTTAATTCCATTTCAAAAGGGAGACTTGTATTTCAACGTGTTTAAAAAAAAAAATTAAACGAAAAAAAATTACTGGCGACGGTTAGATGCGAACGCAAAGAAAAACGACGCTATAATGACACAAGAAATCGCGTGCGCCGCCGGAGTCACTTCCGTTTCTTAGCCCCTCCAACCATAGCCACTAGAGGGCGCGGCGCACTTCCACCGGAAGGGAGCTAGATGGCGCCACTTAGAACGCAGGAAAACAAGGCTTGACTCAATATGGATTCCGGATATCGAAGACGAAACAAATAATAAATAATTACGAAATACGGAAAAAATCAAGACTCCACTCTCGTGATAAAAGAACTTGTACAAGAGTTTGTACAGAACCCTCGGAGTGCGAGTCAGATTCGCCCTTGACCGGTTTTTTTGTGTGATATCAGTACAATTTTTACAGTTTTACTTTTACTTCCTTTTTAACTCAGTAATAAAAAATGCCAAACCTTTGTTAAATAAAGTTTAAATTTTCTTTTTAAATAAAATTCTCGTGTCACAATGTTCGTTCCCGTACTCTTCCGAAACGGCTTGACCGATTCTTATGAGAATCGGCCAACATCTTTTTTTTTTTAATTATTAATATGGCAAAATAACGTTTGCCGGGTCAGCTAGTCATATATAAAAGTATCCAGGTCAATGTTTCATAGTGACTTCGTTGTTTGTTACGTGCCTAGTCAAGTGCGTAGTGCGTGCGAAGCGAAGATCAGGGTTTCGTTGGTGAAAATGATAAACAATAAAACAGTATCTGGTTTACATTAAACCGTTTCGGATTGTCCGCAACATATATAATTCATAAAGTAAACAAATTTTATAGGCTTTGACACAGAAAACAAACTAGAATTGATTAGCATTTCATACTCGATTACTGGCCCCCAGAGCTGAAAGGAAGAGTAATGATTTCATGTCTTTATCTATGTTTATATATTGTATGTTTGGCCGTAGCTTCTGAACGAATGAACCGATTTTGATGAATGAGGTGTCTATGGATTCATACTTATATCACGGATGACACAAATTTTCCTACATGAAAAAATAAGGCGTAATTTTTTTTGCTTCCCTATTAAGTGCTATGTGAAATGAAAGGGCTTAATTAGCGCATATCGAAAAAATTAGCTCTTGCTCGCAATTTTGCTAGCATGCAAACATCTTAAATGTGAACTGAACACACTTTTCCTTCGAAACTACCAAAAATACATATACAAACAATACGAATTTCATTTTAAATAACATCAAGATATAAAAAAGTCGAAAACCAAAACCCTATCGGTAGTCGGGTTTGCGCATCGGTAGTTGCGCACTAAAAAGTATGAAACCAGAAAATATTCTTACCTGAAATTGTTGTGTACTAACTATTCAATATAGCCAGGGGCGCAACAACCTCAAAGTCAGGGGGATAACATTGGAAAAAGCGTTCTGTTTTTTCATTCGAACTTTTATACAAAGTAAAAAATAGTTTCTGATGTACTGACCTATGAGGCAGTCGAGTACGACTTTTAGCGCAGGCCGGTGGCGCAGCACCCGCTCCAGGCGCATGCGTGGCCAACACACACACGTGCATAACTCTTCCGCTACCACTGATACCTGCAACACACACACACTTTGAATGTTGTACTTTACCATGTTTAACCATTGACTTGCATATATATATATAGTCTGGTTCTGGTTTATATCAGAATATCTAACGACTTTTTGTTTTTCAGGTCAATGTAACCAGAAAAACGAAAGTTGTTATTCGAGATGTATGACGGTTCTAGTTTTCTAGATAGTCATTCCTTATTTTTTACAACAGGTAGTTGGCGTCATTCCTTTCCTTAACCGCATCGACGCGACTCGTGACAGGGAAATTACCTTCACTTAATAGGATATTGTAAAAACTAAAGCTAAACTTTAACCTGAAAAACATCATCTGATTGTTCTCTGTTGGCCTCCCATTCTGGAGAATCCACAAACTGATACGGTTGAATGAAATGCAAGTGGGTCTCATCACAGCTTACTCGCAATCTGTAAAAGCAATTACAATGATAATATTTTCTTTTGAAATGTATACTGTACCTAAAATGATAAATAAGGCAATGGTGCGTAATTTCAGTTGGTATCAAGCACTGTACAAAACAGTTTCCAAATTGCCTCAGGAACTCAAATAATGCTTTTCCAGACTGAAATTAGGCACCATTAACATTTCTATTAACACGCCTTAATTATAAGGATTTCATACGTTATGTTTTTTTGTTTGTAATTTTCGACATGTTTCAAAAACGATGTTTCAGAAAACGTCTTGTTAATTGCTAGAAAATGTTCATTTGTGTCTATTTTCTACGGATAAAACGGTGAAAGTGACGTGATACTCATGGAGCCTCCCCCTATAGACCTAATGACCGAGATAATAATCTTCTCCTAATAGCTGTGTTGGGAATTATCCGCCACAGTTCACCTTGCTTTATTACTCCACTATAAGAACCAAGCCCTAAACGCGGGGTGTTTGCTCCCACTCTAACCCCTATTTCCCAGGGGCTCGAGAAACTAGACTACAAAGTGCACATAACAATAACTGTAATGATACTACTATTATATTTTTGTACGAACATAATTTGTTATTTAATGATAACTGTTCCTAATTAAAACTACTAATGAAACTGCGGATTCAGCACAACTATTTTTTTCAGCCAGAATAATTGCATTATATAGCTTATAATTTCTAGTTAAAACGTATTTTAGAAAAATCGTAAAGTACGAGATCGTCTAGATTGGTACTTACTCACCTTTCTATTTCTACCGTGAAGTAGTTCGCTGTTTCGATTCGAAGGCCCTATTTATTTTTAAACCCAGTGTTTATCAAATTATTTTAAAATTGATGCAGTGATATGCGTCATTAGTTATACTTACTTTCCCTTTAGTAGGATAGACAATCTTTCATCAGCAGGTGTAACCTCTTCGACTGCGTATGCTTCCCCTGGCTCCAATTTGACGAGTCGCGCTTCTCGCGTTAACTCCTGGAAGTGTTTCTTGTTCACCTTCAGTGGCTTGAACAGCTTCAGATAAAGATCTGTCAGCTCTAAAGACAACGCAGGTGGAAGGAACCTATAGACGTAATGTTGAACATTCAATACAAAAAAACATAAGATCATAAAATGAATTCAATTGATTCCTTTGTTCGTTTCTGTTAAAGTCCAGAAGTATCTAAGAAAATTGGTTCATTATTTCGCCTCATACGGCTTCATAAAGGTGACTTGCTATTATAAAGGTGGGCGTATATTGAGTGGGGTACTATTGGACCTACTTTATACTATGTTTTGCTTTACCCTTCTTATGCTATGTTTCTATTTAAAGATGTAATCGTCAGTAGCTTGTTTCTTTGATAGCTAATTAGGAGAAGATACATTTTTGCGACCAATACTTGTGATACCAGTGTGCGGCTTCCCAAACGTGATAGAACTGAGTTTATTTACGCACATAATAATCTGGCACACCTTTAGGCGTGTGCAAATTGAATATTTGTGATACAGTCTACCATTGCGGGCAATAGACGTATTTTTTATAAGTTGAGCCACTGCCCACCACTTGAGCTCAAACTGGGTATTACGATAAGTACTTACTTAGACACTGTTGTAGGTCCCAAAACTTGTTCATGCACGGGAATAAACCGACATTAAGTAATGATAATAATAACCACATCACGACACACACATTGACTCAGTTCTCCACCAAGATAATCTTGTATCGCAGGCACTAAGCAATGATACGGTACATATATCTAAAGATAAACTACATAGATAAGAATACAATATCCAAGACTGTTAAGCGAAACGGTGCGTCTAGCAAATTACACAAAGTTCCGACACCGACGGGATTCGAACCCGGAACCTGTAGCGTAGCTGTTTATACCATTGCGCTACCGAGGTCGTCGAATAATACCTTATTATTAGGAAGATAGTGTGTATAGAATTGACGAGCACGAGCGCGAGGCTCCACAGCAGCACGTCGGGCGCGCAGACCTCGGCTCCGGCCCACATGCCCATCAGCACCGCGCCCGCCGCGGCCAGCGCACGTAGCACCAATATACTCTGCTTGAAACTCTTCGGTGCTAAAAATGCTATTGCGAAGCATAAGTTCGCCGCCTGTCATAACAAAATATCTTACATTTTTAACAGCCATAGTTATAAACTTTTGCTTTTTACAAGTATGGATTCAGATCTAAAGTCTAATTTATATTTACTTTTTAACATTGAAACGGCTCTTCAAAATTATGTGACGGTTGAACAACAAGAATTGTTAAGGAAGTCTGTTCAAAATAAATAAAAATAACGCATTGCCTCCATACAATTAGTCTCATCTATGTAAAAGGTGTTTTTTTTAGTTTATTCCGAGTTATCATGAATTATTTACCCAACAATGAGGGAACCGCGATTATCTACAATGCAAATTGAATCATTTTATATGTTGCGCGTTTTGGCCGAAAGCCAGTACTAAATTGTAATAAGTCTAACCAGCTATTACATACTCTTTTTACAATTTTTGAATATGTTTAAAGATGTGTTAATCTATATCATGCGAGGGAATATGAATTTCCTTCAGCTAAGCCTGGTGGTTTAAACAGCTAATCCAATTATTTATTTCTCACGTAAATGATGCTAATCAATGTCATTCTGACAAATTGTTTATATGAAAATAGAGGTAGAGACAATAACCTGAAAAAGGTCTTGTTGCGCGCTAGTCCACTTTGCGCAGAACCAGTGGTTGTCGTGTTCGTCGGTGGAGTTAAGGCTAAGGAGATCGTAGTCGGAGTCGAAGGTGGCATTGAGGCGGGAGGCGTTGAGGAGCAGGGTCGCGTTCAGCCAGGAGTCAGGCTCGGCCGGCGCGGGCGCGGCGGGCGCCATCTCCCGGCGGCCCCCCCGCCGCGCGCCCAGCCCGCCCGCCTCGCCCTGGGCCAGCGACGCCTACACCATACATACATCCATTATTTTAATGTTAGATTTGCAATTATATGCCCACATTCTCACCGACGATGTGAGCAAAGGTAAAGCACACTTTACCTACTCTAAAAAAAAACTGCAAATCAAATTTACAAAGTACTTTGAATCATCAGAGAAGAGTTTCAAGTTTTAATGTCTTTAAAAATAAAAATTAAATACCTTCTACACGCTTTCTAATACCAATGCCTTCAAGTATTCTATTACATATATGTAATAGTTTGACGCTAGCCCAGATGGGTGTGATTCACCCTCTTGTCAGACAAGAAATAACGTTTTTAGGTTTACACGATATCTAAACGACGAAAGACTTTCGACGACTTCTTTCGAAATGTTGTTCAGCCGTTGTTAACACGGCGGTTAACTATCGGAGTTATATCTGTATATCGATCGTCGGTTTATACTTGTGTAGTAGGATTTTACCATTTCTTTATTGTATTGGTCTTTATTGTAGGAGACAGTAAAATAAATTATAAAAGTATCTTTCAATTCATACAATAAAACCGATCAGAAAATGTTTCTGTCTGCTTAAATATATTTTTTAAATCGAGGATACTAAAATCGATTTTGTTATGTTTCGGGTACTATAATATTATACTCGATTGACGATAAAGAATCAAATTTTATTGATACTAGTTCACTACTACACCTCAAGCTACAATACAAAGGACGGACGCTGTAGCTCGTTGTAACGGTACAAAGTCCATTGATGTGTCGTTGCCTGTGCAAACGTACCTCGCGCAGTGAGCCGCGCGGCTTTTTGTCCTTCGACGATGCGAGACGATTCAGTTGGGCCTTCGCTTTTAATATTACTAACTCCATCACCTCCTCTGCGCGCGCGCCTCCCTCACTAGCTGCGAGCACTCTCTATCTGTAATCAACTTCATATGTACAATTACTATATTAACATTGAAATTATTTACATATTAGATAATTGGCCTCTTTGAAAATAATAACTGATTAAAAAAAGAAACCACGATGGAATCGCTAATTTAATTATACATCTTTTAAATTCTGTAAGAATTTTATGTAATTAAGAAGACAGGTTTTTAATAGTTTATTTTGAGATGATAACTAGCTTTGATATAGTTAAGTCGCCGCGCCGCGTTATTACCACTAGGCTGCTACTGAGAATTGTTGACATAATTTCTCGGCACTTTAGGATGTGCTAACAGTCACTTTCCGTTTCTGAATTTTGCATTTCCTTGCATATGCTGCTTTGAAGACTTATTACGACAGTGAAAATTTACATTAAAATTATTATTTTAGTAGTATAACGTTAACACCATGAAATCGGTAATCAATTGAGTTTAGCTATTTAAGATATACTAAGTGGTCTCTCTCAAAGGGAAACAGGCCAATTTAGAAAATAAATACATAAAATACAGAAATATATAGAAAAACAAAATCGTGAATCACCTTAATACATACTCAAGCCAGGATTCGAATCCGGAACCTTACGTGCTTTAGCCAGTGATTTAGACCACTCCGCCCCGGAAGCGTAATAATTTAATTCAAGGTATTGATTTTTAGTGATCAAACAAAATCTTTTGTTTCATGACTTGCCTTGTTTAAAAGCATTGCATGTAAAATGTTAATACATAACAGTAGCTAACTATATTTATTTGAGCGTTTACTATTCGAGACCTTAAATTATAATAACAACAGAAAACTCCCATTGTATTCATGAAACCTTGAACTTCGCGTCTTGCGTACAAAAGGTATAGGTAGAAATGTCTAATTTATGTTATCACTTTGTACGAGAAACCGTCTAAGGCATTAACTTTTCATTTAAAAAATAATGACAACTTATAATTTTTACGTATGTCTTATATCTCGGCAAAATTTTAAAGGTTATTTTGGTTTTAAGTTACTACAATAAATTATTTTGATATTTTGTTATATTTTAGACACATCTATCAAGTCTAGATCGTAGAGCTCTCGAAGTGCTACATCGTAGTTTCGTAGCATCTGCGTAGCCCGAAGCAATTCCGTAGGCTTCGCACGCTGACTTCAATATTACTTTTTCTTTTCTTACCAAATTTTTTAAATTTGTTTCTAGATAAATAAAACGGAGTTGCGGATTGCTAGTTATAATAAAATCAAACTTTATCATTTGTAAAGCACTACATAATATTAAAAGCAAAAGCCATATAATGGACGGCTTGTTGAGCGGCTGTTTTCCTTATACAAATATTATGCTAAAATTTTGCATAAGTGGTGTACTAGGACCCTTGATATGAAATTTAAAAGCGATCCCAGTTTATAAGAAAATAGCACGTTTTACAAGCAGTTTATGTAAAATCAAAATTATTTTATGTGTTTGAGTAAAAACTAGGAATGTTATGACAGGAAAAAGAAGTATAAAAGAAATTCTAAATATGAAATTTTATTATTAGTCGATAGTTAAGCTCGTCAATTTTATTATTAAAATTTTGTTTATCAAATAATTGGATTTAATAAACATAAAGTTGAGTTAAATAATATGAAACATTTATTCGCATTAACGTAATTAATTTCCTTGCAAATTGTATCGTAATTTATTCCTGCATAAAAAGAAAACAGTCAGAATTACTTTCGCATTTATTTGTATGTATTAATATGCATCAAAATGAACTACTTATAATGAAACATTAATGAAAAAACGTAAATATGGGTAGCTAAGGCGTAAATGTTTAATGTATTTCATACAGAAGAATGCAGTTTGTTGAGATGTTTCAGATCAACAGTCATTGCATTAAAGCTAAGCTGAGTGCTGGAAGAGAGGAGTATATTGGGAAAGGTAATAATTTTAGGTTACAAAAGAACAGTTTCGCATATAAAAAAGTACCCAATATCGCGGAGAAAAAACGTTGCAACTAAAATAAGTTTAACAGCTTTCAAATAGGTAACACTTAAACACCAAACAATAAAGCGGCTTTAAGGTTTAAAATTAAAGAGTGTGAAAGTAAAGAAATATATTTTATTAACATTAATTACTGCTTCATTTCGATACTTTTTAGTACTGACCTTTGACTTATAAAAAAATCAATTCTTGCCAGTTCAAAGCTCAAAAAAGTGCCCAAATAACTACGAATAATCCCTCGTTATAAAAATTTTTTTGAAACTAAGTAGGTATTTTCCAAACAAAAAACAAAAATGCAACCTGTATATTAGTTATTCAGTATACTTTCCAACAAAACGCGCGTTTTTTTAAAGGCCGGTGCATGGCACGGCATGGCTGTATTAAGCGAATTCCACCGTTGCGTCGCGTCTCACCGCACTTTTTAACAATTTATTTTCTCGTTCACGCTATTTTATTTACTTTTATGATGTTGACTTAAATTGTATGGTGTAAACAACTGGGGCGTATGTGTAATGTACTTTCAAAAATATTCAGTGTTTCGTGTACTTTAAATAACAAAATAATCAGAATGACAGAGTTATTAAGTAGTAGTGCAGTATGGTACACGTTCATGGCAACGGAAGTCGGGGCGCTGCAATCGGTGTGGTATCGTAACATCAGCGCATTTGCATCAAATTGCATTACACTGACCGACCGAGCGACCGCCGGCTGGCACGGTGCTCTATCAAACTAAAACAACATATTATGTGATGTCTAAAAATACTTTATATCTTCTTAAAATACTTTAGCTATTTTGAGTTACTATCGAATACAAAATGTTAATAAAGAACTTAGAAATAACATTTAAAAAGAGAGTTAGAAATATTCCAATGTAAAGCATTGTCAAAACTATAGTTTTCTGAAGCATGAACTGAATATTTCGCTGCAAATGTTTATAGGCTACGGTGACTGCTCACTATTAGGGGGGCCGTAAGCTTATTTGCCTCCATAGTTTTAGGTATAAATAATGGGTTGAGGCAATAGTTATTTAAGAGCGACAATCATTTATGAATAAAACATGAACCCATTAATATTTTCCATCACTACGGATCACTGATATTGCCACTGTGTTTTACATCCGCTCATTTTTAAATTGCAAAGTTAATTAATCTGATTAATAAATAATTGTCGGTGACAATTGGATTGAGCTCGAATTCGTGGTTTTATTAATATGTTCGATGTGGCTATTTAAATTATCATTTTAAATAATAATTTGAATTTTCAATTATTTTAAAAGCATAAAGATAATAAAGCCTCTACCTCATACCTCAAATAGAACGTAAACATTACTATTATTAATGAAATTGTATCCTCAAAGCATCCAATGAATCGCTTTTGATAAGTCGTTTAAAGATTTATCAAATAAGGTCTAATCTTATTAACTGTAAGAATAAGGTCATTAAAATCCGGTCAAGATCGAGTCGGGCTCGTGCACCAAAGGTTCTTTACAACCATTTAGGTAAATTCATATTTGGAAAGTTCTTCCGACACGAGAATTGAAACTTGATTTTTTTCTCAATTTTTGTAATTTATCTATGATAGAACTACAAATTCAAGGTTTTGGGATTTTTTCCTATACTAGCTAGTCGTTTTTGTAGTATTGAAGGCTCATTAATAAATTTTATGATTCTAGGTCAACGGGAAGTAGTACCCTATAGGTTTTGATTCCCTTGCGAGTGAGAGTGTTTTGGTGATACCCGGCACAAACGGCCGTATCATTTCGTTGCGTTGGCTTAGGAATTTTAGTTTTTCACAGCTCATAAGGACTGTAGATTTGAGTATTTGTTATCAATTTTAACTTGATACCTTCACGCGTTCCAGAAAAAAAGAGTTTTGACAGACATAGACGCAGGTAGACAAATATACATTGATTTTAAAACCAATAAACGGTTTTTGGATTTTTTCCAAAACTTATGCTACAAAATACTGTGTCGGGAAGTACCCTACAGGTTTTGATTCCCTCTGCAAATGTATGGAAATTTGACAAAAACGGCCAAATATTTTGATTGCGTAGACTTAGAGGATTGATTTTTTCACAGGTCCAAAGGACTGCAGACTTAAATATTTGGTATTCATTTAAACTTTTGACCTTTATGTATTCCTGAGAAAAAGTGCTTCGTGGGCCTTCCGACATACAGACAGACCGACGGACAACGAAGTGATTTTTCTCAGATACGGAATTCTAAAACTAATCAACAAAAATAAATCTATTAATGAGAATAAAAAAATTAAATAACTAGTTGTAAATGAAAATATTTTGCTTAAAACAGTCTCTCATGCCATAAACGTAATGACAAAAAGGTGATATTACATTCTTTTTAATATAAATATGTAAAAAAATGTGGCGTGTACATATTTTTTAAACACATTTAGTTTATTAATTTGGAAATATGCTAACAATTTAGATTGTAATAACACCCCAAGCAGACGTCAACAAAAACCCAATACTTCTGACATGATAGTCTTATATATGGGAGAAGTCAAATGCAATCATCTCATATCAGCTTCTAACAAAAACAAGTTCGTAAAACGGATTCATATACTGAATCAAAGTGCGCATCTTAGATATGAAATATTATGTACCTACTGAATCAGTGTTGCTATATTTTTGTTTGAGTTAGAACCGGAATTAATTAATAAATGAAATTGTATTTGAATTTTTTGTTTGTGCCATTATTGCTAATGTGTGTTTACCTAAATTGGATTTGTTCTGTTTGTAATCTTATAATCTACTGATTTCAAATTTTATTTTATTACATGCTTGTAAATGTTGCAACAGTTAATTTTATTGAAAATCGTCTTGGAATGTACCCTGACATATTGTTTGTGATAGTTGCTGATCCTTAATAAATCAATTTCAGTTCTAATATCAGTAAACAAAAAAAAAAACGGTCAAGTTTGAGTCGTACTCGTACATAGTGAGTTCCGCAGGATCTTGTAAGATTAAAAATGATGTACTTTTTAGATTATTTAGTAATTGAAACAAGAAAAAGCAAAAAAAAAATCTTTTTTCGTGAAAAAGCCCTCTTAATTTTTAATTTCTTTATGTCTCTTGTTTTTGTTGATATACCTATCGCTGACAGGCGGACGCACGGACGGACAGCGGAGTCTTAGTGATACGTTTTTAGTTCATGATAAACCAATCAGATCTATGGACAATGATTAAATTTTTACTCAATACGAACAGAAAACCTTTTCTTTTTGGATGTGTGTAAAAATGATTTCAACTCTCATTTCAAGTTAAAGTGAGACTGTGTATGTGACTTGAAACTTAAATTTTTCGTTTCGGTTTAATACAAGCTGAAGCATCTTTTGAAAGCCCGATAAAGTTTACTGAGAGTACTATGCCATTACCGTTATTATATTCAATCTCTGATAAAGATAGCAAAACTACTGGTATTATTTACTAAAAAATATATGCAATTGAAAATCTTTCAGATATAAAATTACTAAAACACACTTATTAGCTATATATGTTACATCATTTCTAAATATAAACTTTAGTAGAATTTAATTTATTTATGTACTTTATTTATTTATTTACTGAATAATTGAAATTTAAACTAGCGGACAACATCGTGGTTGGTTGGCGGATGGTTATCCGAGTCCAATTTGTAGACTGCAGAAAGTTAGTATTGAAATTGTTGGTGCTGTGCCTACACTTTGAATTTATTTGCAATGTTTTCCTCTCGGAGTTATGAACTAAAAGTCATGGGCGAATCAGAATGGAACAAGCGTGCCAAACCGCACCGAAACAATTTCATTTATTTTTATGCTTTTCAAGAAAATGTTCTTAGATCAAGTATTATAGATCTGACTTATTGGAATGCAAATGGAACTAACTTAGAGAGCAAAGCTATTTTCGAGGTCATCTAGATGAGAACTGTGGAGGCACGGCTTGGAGCAGGAAATTAGCTTAGCGTGAGTTAAACTATGAGTAAGTGTCAAAGAGTAAAAGGAATAAGATGAGTAGAGTTGAGATAGTGTTATCTGCATAATCAGTAAGGAGGTATCCGCAAAGTGAGTTGGCAGTAAGCGGGGCGCGGCGGAGTGGCGACGGCGAGACGCGACGACCGCGCCTCCGACTAACCCATATCCTCCACACATCACACTTCACTACTCAAATACATCCAACCCGCAAGCACATTACTATGTTTTGCTCTTTGAACGTTTTAAATTCCAACGAGTTTAAGAAACAATTTGTTATGTTTTCTATGTCCACATACATTTGTGTTCATATTAATTTTATAATTTTACAGTATATAAATACATTTGAACATACATTTTATTAGTATAACCATCAAACAATTTTGGGTGAATTTAAAATTAATGAAGGAATGTTATAAATTATTATCTTTTCGAACTCAGCCTCATAAAAAATTAATACACTTGAAAATGATCGAAGTAAACCTAATCTAGATAGTGTAAAGTGATTGAGCACCGCTATGAAATGAAAATAGTTTGAAGGAGGCTCTACAGTTATAACTAGTTTTATGGTTCTTGTGTCCTACATTTTTAACGCGAGTCGAGTTTAATATTTGTTGGAATGTTTTTGGGTTACCTACTTTAAATGCATATAGTGCAGTCTAATTTAAACGGCTTTTATATATTTCCTTTTATTGCAACGAAAATGGTGTAAATTTAAAATATGAGAAAAGAAAGTTCTTTTAAACACGGTTTATATATTTCACGTTTTTAGGAATTTTAAGTTTAGCAGGGAACCTTAATAATTTTAGAGTTTCACGCCCTAAGAGGACTTTATTACTAAGCCTCCAGTGTTTGTCCGTCTGTCTGTCAGCGAGCTGTATCTCATGTAACCTAATAGGTAGGTAGAGGGATAATGTTTTACAGAAAAACATTGCCGTTTTAACAAATAATAACAACTACAAATAAAAAGTTTTTAAGGTAAACAAGGAATGATTTTTTGAGTTTTTGTGCTCACTCTCGATTTTTTACGACAGTTTTAAAAGTAAAAAATCATGGAAATGGAATGGGTATGGAATCATTCGTGTGCGATTTTGACTCATGCACGCATTTGAAGAGTTATAATTAATATTTTTATCCGACTATGACGTAGCAAAAGGGATGATTATAATTTTTGATTAGTATGTATTTATTGAGCTGTTCCCTCATAACCCCTGAACTGCTTATCATAATTTGACCAATGACCCTTTGTCCACGTTCGTAAATAAAGTTTAGTAATAAGTTACGAACGTGGAATTTGGGGTATTGTAAGAAGTATTAAGAATGCTAGCTAGTTATAGGCTATGACGTTCCATTAAATTAAGCATGGCGCCCTCTAGAAGACATCAAGTCAAGAACAAAAACTTTTTTTGGTGTAAAGATGCCGTGTTTGAAATCTTATTAAAGAGCTTAATTATCAAAATCAAAATATATTAAAGGGTAAATATTTAAGGGCATACTTCAATATTAGCTGTTACTCGCGGCTTTGCTTGCATGCATCCGACACCATTGAAAATTATTTCTAAAATCACGCAAAAGATAAAACGATTTCTCCAAACCTACCCAAAATATATACACAGTCAGGTCATAAGTATAGTCACACAGTAAAAACTTTTCTTTTAGAATGCTGGCCACAAAAAAGTTGATTGAATTCGAATTGTTCATGAAAATAAAAATGTATACTTTTTAGAATTTTACTCATTTTTAACTTTAACGCGGGCGAAAAATATCGAGAAATTATTTTTACGGATGAAAAAATTTTTACCGTAGAAGAGAGCTACAACAAACAAAATGATAAGGTGTACGCACACAGTAGTGAAAAAGCGAGCAACAGTATTCCGCGTGTCCAACAAGGTCATGTTCCATCCTCGCTCGTGGTATGGTTGGGAGTTTCTTATTGGGGCTTAACAGAGGTACATTTTTGTGAGAAAGGTGTAAAAATGAATGCAGTTGTGTATCAAAATACAGTCCTGACGAACCTTGTGGAACCTGTTTCTCATACCATGTTCACTAACAGGCACTGGGTTTTCCAAAAAGATTCGGCGCCAGCTCATAGAGCGAAGAGCACACAAGACTGGCTGGCAGCGCGTGAAATTGACTTCATCCGGCACGAAGACTGGCCCTCCTCCAGTCCAGATTTGAATCCGTTAGATTATAAGATATGGCAATACTTGGAGGAAAAGGCGTGGCCAAAGCCTCATCCCAATTTGGAGTCACTCAAGACATCCTTGATTAAGGCAGCCGCCGATATTGACATGGACCTCGTTCGTGCTGCGATAGACGACTGGCCGCGCAGATTGAAGGCTTGTATTCAAAATCACGGAGGTCATTTTGAATAAACTTTGGTGTCATAAGAATCTATGTTATGTTAAGTTCATTTTGGTAAATAAATGGTTACATAATGAATAAACTTGTTTCAATTATTTTATATTAAACATGTGACAGAATTTATGACCTGACTAGGTATATACCTAGAACCTGGGCCTAGAATAAATATTTTTTTCACAGCTAAAATAACAAAATTAATCGTAAAAACAAAAAGCCCGACTGCTTAAAAATAGTAAGCTGAAATAGGTACAGGTAAATCACGCCCTTAAAAGTTGGAATAAACTATTTTCATCACACATTTTAAAGAAAATGATACAATTTACATAAACTCACGTCGTAATTAATCCCTCGAGAGGTGTAGGCAGGTGTTTATGTTGAGTCCTAGTTTGACAGGTTGCGAATCAAACATGGCAGCTACAATGTGAGGCAACCCAAGACCTGTCGGGTCGGGTCGGTCGGTTAACCAAAGCACGAAACAAATTGAGCTACCACGTCCTCCTACTTACTTATTCAATTTAGGCGTGGTTATATGACTATACTAGACCTAGCCTAACAAAACAATTTAAGCGAGTAAGATCACCTATAACTGTCAGTGGAATATGACCACGGCTCCAGATCTTTCTTGGACAAGGAGCTTGAATATAATGAAGAATGACGGATGATACGTATCTGGAACTTGTTAAACGGTTGCATTGTTGATAAAAAATATGGTAAGCGCTGTGTGGCTGAACGACTAAACTTAAGCTACGCTTCGTAAACTCTCGACGAGTATCAAAAGAACCGTGAGGGTGCTTTCACAAGAGGACAAAGCATAGGGCGGGCGCCCTACAGTTAATGTCAGCCTATTATTGTAGTCATGGCAACGGAACCCTAAGTTTCTGAATTATTTGTTTTCAGGTGTAAAACGTTTGGGATTTGTTATAATCCTTTTATTGAGGTTGCGTGTTGCAACGTCACCATAGTAACTAACCAAAGAAGAATTGCCTCTAGATCGTTACCTTACGGTGGGCGACGTCATCGTCAAACTTAGCTTTTCTTTGTTAAAATATAGTCATGAAAGTTGATGGATCGAGCTAAGGCAATTGACTGAGTTTACAAAAAAATCTTATAGATTGTATTTCAAGGGGGAAAAGGATGGAAGTATTATTACTTATCCTTTTAAAAGTCAGCGTATGTGTTACGTTTTGTGATTGATTATAAACTGTAACTTTTTCTATAATGTATTCTTTACCGAAGTCTAAATGTAAAAAAATATTGAACAAAATAATCAGCAAACCATTACTAAAGTCTAGTCTAGAGCATTAATTTGACAACCTTATTAGATGTTCATATGAAATTAACGATAAATTTAAGTTAATCACGATCGGTTAAACTATAGTATGACCTTCACTTGGTGTAGCTACAAAAACTCTGTGCCTTCAAGATTTTAATTTCAGGTTTTTAGGTCAAAGGAAAATGGAGGTTTAAAAAGATATTAAGTAAGTGATTGTGTAAATCAATGTTTTGGTAAATGTCAGTGACAACTCTGATTTATCTACGATACTGACTACCTAATACTTCATTAATTAAATAACACACAACTCCATTTAAACTACATATAAGCATTAGGGATACTTAAAAAAGTTTTTAACATATATTTTAAGTATCACTTGCTCAAAATCAACAAATCAAAAATTTGTCTCTGATGTGTTTTGTGTACACAAAGGTTTCAAGGGCACAGCACAGGTATCACAGCACAATATAACACTTTTAAAGAAAGTTGATCAACAACATAGTAAATGGATATATTTTATGTAAAGTGGTTTGAATAGTGGCCTAAATTTTAAGAGCTTTCGTTCCAAGGACTTATTGTTAATATTGCGTGACTGCACACGGTCCACCTAGTTATTATTCGTAATAGAAATTTGGTTTTTATTGACTGGCACGCTTTTTCCTTTACACATGACAGAAAAAAAACCTGCTTCCGATCGCTGTTGAAGAAATTTTTACTCCGACATATAATATGTACATTCGCTGAACCTAGAGAAGTTTTGGAAAAAAAAGTCTTGTTCGTTATTAAAGGTCAGCCTAAAATTCCAATGGTGTTTAATAATTGAGATCTAAGCAGATGAAATGGCTTTTACAAATTAGGTAATAAAATAAAGTTAAATTTCAAAACTACCTTCAGTATTCTACCAGATTGTGAGAATAAATGAAACTATTATAATAAATTACCCTATTTTAGCAAATCATTCTATGTCTATGTCCATGTCAATATATTTATCATTTCAGGTCAAGTATGTACAGTTAGGGTATGAAAACCTTCGTCAGTTTTCAAATTCATTCCTTAAGCACTAAGCACACAACTTATACATATTAAATTATATTCATTGATATGCAAACATGAATCAATTTAGCACACAGTCTAGATCTATGTGTATGTCCTAATGTCAAGTCAATTTGAATTTTGACTTTGTACTAGATTCACATCAAAATCAAGACCTTTTTAATTGCAAGCAAATATCGCCTTTAACGTGAAGAACCTTTAATTACACTGTACTGACTGTACATAGGTTATGCTTGGGTGTTGGAGTTTTTTGGAATACATGAATACGTATGACTACATAGTTAATAATTACAAAGTCAATTATTTTTTCTGTAATATGTTACCTTTTTAATAAAAAAGAAAAATACTAAGTTATCAGCTTTTTGCCACTGGCTATTTCATACTTATGATTAGATTAAAATAATTTACTAAATGTTGTTTGGAGTAAATTTTTGAGTAAATTTTACGTTATTTCTATAGAAAGCCGATAAAATTGTTATTTAAATTCGGTCGAAGCAACCTGATGCTGCCATCATGATCATCTCGTTTATGCTCATCAATACCTCGTTGTAATTAAGTCTAATGCTTTTAAATTTAACTTTGTAGGTCATGTTTTAGTTTAATACAAAATATAAAGACATCGTTAATCTTTAAAAACAACTGTAACATGGCTAATCAAAATATTTTTTCATCCTCAAAGCGACATATTTAAAGAAATGCAATAAACGTCGATATCATGGAAGTTTGTGTTTTCTAGCGGCTGCTCACTTATCAATGTAATAAAGATGAAAGATAAGAAAAACTACAGACAAAATGTATGGGCGTACCTTCTGAAATCAAAGGTAAGTTGCGTGCAAACTTTCTTTGGCATGAACAAGTTTTAATAAATAAAACACAACAGACTGTATACTTCTTACAATGATATTTATGTTGAAGGAAAAACAATTAAATTGAATTCTTACCGGCTGTTACTTGATTTCAAATGTTTGTTTTGTTATTTTAAATTTATTCGAAAATGTCGAGCTTTTCTTTGGTTAGAACACGCATCGACTACAAATATCTTGCATCGTAGTATTGAATACTACGCCGTAGCCAGCTAGGCATGCCGTTTGAGTAGTAAATCGGGTTGGTTGCCTATCGACCTAAGATCGCAGCGTCTTTTCTAGGAGATGAAGGGCCGCTCACCTGAGCAGCGGGTTTCGGTCGAGTCCTCGGCCACTTGTGGCGGCGGTGAGGCAGATCACTAGTCGGTCACGGAACGTCCGCATATCTGGCACTGGCATGCTGTACCATCATAAAGCACCACAACACGAGTGATCGCGACACGCGGGTTGCATTGTATCGGTCGGTGTCGGTGCAGGCGGCGGGCGCGGCGAGGTCTGCGGCTCAGAGCGCGGCGCCGCGCGGCTGACTGCTGCCTCCGAGCCGGGCGCGGCGCCGCCTTACGCAAGCGCAGCTCCCCTCCGCCCTCCGCCCTCTCTTACTCCCATCTCCTCATCTACTACCTACTTAGATATTATCAATAAAATTATTGTACGACATCAACTCGTCCGATACGACGTTACCTGTCAAATATTTTGGTTTAGCGACCGTGAAATTTAGATTTTCATATAGCTTACAGTGTTTTTATTGAATCTAACAGGCACATTAAAAACTTATATGTAAATGTTTGCAGATTGTTGTGGGATATAATTATACACGTGCTGTTGTAAACCAAAATAAATTTAAACCAAATAGCGTAGCACAAAGCCAACCAACGTAGAGTTAGTATCGACACGAGAATGAAAATCGTCGGCAACGCTCCAGAATTATTCCACTGGAGAATACATAAATCATAGACCAAACAGGAGGGAACTTCCTCCAAATTAAATTATGATTAAGCTACAAAATTGTGTCATGCTTAAAGTTATTTCTATTTTTTTCCTTTCAGGTCTCACTGGGCACACAATGGGGCGACCGTAATTTATTTTGTTACTGGGTTTTTATCAAGCTAGGAGAATCTGGAGGGTGAACTCGTGAAACAAAGACATTTATACATTTGTACAATTTTACCAATTATAATGTATTGACATTTGTAAAAACATGTTCTTTAATATGTAGAATGTACTTACAAAATACTACGAAACACTGATTGAAATGATTAAGAAAGGATTATATGCTGGCACTTCGCCAAAACGCATGGACATACAAATGTATAACTACGAGTTTAAGTATCTTTTACTTGATTTACTATAAGTTTAATACAACAAATATTAAATTTACTTGTTTACCCTAATTCCAAATTATTCCTGTGATGGTTATTATTAACAAACATATAAAGCTATTTGTTATTGCTACACATTTATCGAAAGTTCTTGAGTGACCTTATACATTTTTGACGTTGATTTTCATTGATTAATGAAATTTATTTAAGATATCCTTAAATTTTAACTAATGTTAGATTGAAATGATATGAAAACTCCCAACTCATTTTGCGTCACATTTGAAAGAAATTTGAGTTTTTTACAGAACAAAAGATTACGCTTGTCTGGCTTATACCCTTAGTGTATATTAGGCAGGATTCAGAAAACAATTATAAATAAGAGCCATTGCGACACATCCATCTGTTTTTTAGAGCTTTGTATAAAATGAAAGACAACTACGTTTTTTAAAATATCAATCACATACTCCGATAACAAAGTAAAATTAACTTTAAAATTAGATACTGGTTACTATTTAAAATAAAAATGCACATGATAGTAGACCAGTCCAAAATAACTAGTGGAAATCGAGCTAGTGATAAATGTTCTGAAATCTGTTATGTCTTAACATGCATATAAAAAGAGCTTATTTTCAAAACATATACTAACTGTAAAATTGAGTACCTACTCATAGGAATTAGATTTAAGATAACAGTAAGACCGCGAAACGCTTATTCACTGCGGGGCAAAGTCATTTTCGCAATCTATGGTTTCCGTTTAGAAGATTTATGAACGAAATAGCGTGACCACAGAAATGTAACATACCGGAAGAGTTACGTGAAAGTCTATCAGTACAACTGGATGCGTGACAAGGCTAATTTAAATTTAACCCTGAGGTTCAGCTAAATTAGTTTAGCTTACATTTAAGCGTTAATTGTAAAAGGTGTAGTGGACGGTCGGTGTATCGATCTAAGGGCGTTATTTAGTTCTTTTGTTAAGGCGGTGCTAGGCGATCTGATAAGGTTAGTAAATCGCACGTAAAGCCCAAGAACGTTGCGATGGATAAGGAAGAAGCCAAGGTACCTACCGGCTATTGCGGCACTCGCCTGCGAACTTGGAAAATGACGTCAGTTGTTTGAGTAATTTATCCAACGCTTCGTATTCACCAAATACTTATTATACATTTATGCTTTCCTTTAATGGAAAATTTACATACTTAGACATAACCGGATTTAGACTTATGTTCGTAGTTATTAGATAGGTATGCTGATATTGAGTAAACAAATATGTGGCTGACATCTTATTATTAAGTTTTATTAACTAATAAAACGTAAAGTCTAAGTAGAGATTTAAAATGAATTTTTGAGGAAGTTATTCTCGGGAAAGATATTTTGAGAAAAATTGTGAACATAAAAAAATAAGTAGGTAGATAACTGCAGAAAAAAGAAAACAAAATTCATCAAAACAATTTTCATTTGGACTTACAGTTTATTTTTGGGAACAGAAACCTGCTCTTTGAAAGCTATCAAAACTATAGCAGACTTCTAATTGCTAAGTAGTTTTAACCGCAAGATATTGAGTAACTTCGAGTGTTGAAAATAGTACAAAATCGATAATGAAGCTTCACATTCAATTTTTTTTTAATATTAAGTACCTACGATTCTACTACTATTTTATTTTTCTTGGTTTATAAAAATTAAACATTATTTGTAAATTGAATTCAATACGGTATATTCAATTAAATGTATTAAGTTAACAAGTTATCGTAGGAAATACGTCCATTACAAAGATATGCTCTCTGTTCTTTCTGTTATTTGAGAATGAAAGCGATTATATATTAGACTAGCTTTTTTTCCACAGCTCTATGCGCATTTTATCTTGTGACCCCTTGGTTTTCCCCCTTAAAATCTGGAAATCCAAAAACTTCCAATACAATTTTGGAAGATCCTATCAAAACTATATGCCAATAATTTTTTTAACTCATAATTAAATAGATGAAACCACTGCGATGATTCTCAGCTTTGAAGATCTTGAACTGGACACTCCCATTGAAATTTTACCTCTTTTTGTCCCCCTATTATTTGAAAATCTAAAAACTTGATACCCATCATTATTACTTTTTGTTTAAAAATTTTAAGTGTTTATTTTTTTGGTACGGAACCCTAATTCTTATTCAAAATTAAAGAAGCCCATAATTTGAACAGAAATATACTCTATCTTATAATTCGACCTATCCGAAAATCCCGTCAAAATCGGGTTACCCGTTTCATGATTCAAAACTGTTCGACAAAACTGTTAGAAACTGCTTTTTTTACTGGCAGCATATATACTTTCATATGCAATGAGTGAAAAGCGGTTTTTTCTACATTACAAACAGATATTCCTATTGTATTTATTTGGATAGGTAAAACACATTAAAATCCATCGCAAATGGGTTGCCTGGCTAAAACTGGACCTTCATTCTTAAATACTAAAATTAAAAAAATTAAAAAAAACTTTTATGGGGTACTACTTGATTAGTTTTAGTTTGGAAACAATACCTACATCGCGTGTTATTATCTTTAAACTAAATATTTACACGTTTACAGGTATGTATGTAAATGCAACAATTATTATGTTACACAGTAAATCAGCTTTGTAAAACGTCTCTATTACATGCAACTTGTTTTGTTTGTGCTTTTACTTTAATGTGTGTTTAGCACAGATTTCGTTGCAAAACAAGCCAAAAAAGAGGGTTATGTACTTCTATTTTTATGAGATACACAGACCTATCGAACGTACATAAAGTTAATTATCGCCTGAAATGGCTTGCAGTCTGAAGCCAAAAAGCAAAGCGCCAATACGCGTCTCTAAACTAGTTAGATGAGGTTCATTTGGCTCCAAGGCCCGCATCTCTGGGTTAAACTGCATGTGTCAGAACAGTATTTACTTCTTCACATATATCTACTACAAAATGCTAAGTATATCATGTAACTTAAATATGAAGCTTCTATCTTTTACAAGAACACGCTGTTAAGGATTGCCATAACATAGTCGTTTTGTCTATGAGTTATAATATTATATTACTGTACCTTTTTGAATCATGCTGACGGGCCTTGGCAAAGAAGATAGGGTATTGCTGGCACTCACTCCGTCGGCTTGCGCCAAACGGTTTCACTCCTATAGGTTTAAATCGACAGATGAAAGGGGATTAGATACCTACCTGGCTAAAGTCAAACAAAATAAGACGAAGTATCTAATAAAAATAATCAATTGAGACTGCTAATTTAATTGATAGCAGTCTCACTAATTTATAACAAATTCATCAAATTCAATTTGGGTTAAGTACGAAACAGTAAGTACGTATCCTCAACCTCATACATATATATAGCGCGTTATATACTGGTGCGTGCCTCTGGCTTCGTTCATTGCTTTCCATATTGCGTCATGTTTTACCTATTATTCGCACAGCCAAGCATTGGATATCTCCCCCTAGACCTCTCGGTCAAATTTGCTTGTTTCGAAATTGGAATCAGAGTGAGTATGATAGTAATTTTTTCCAACCATTTTGTACTGGATTGTTTTCACCTACTTAACATTACACATACACAAGCAAAAACTCGCGCCTTCTTCCCAAAGGGGTAGACAGTGACTACGGCTCGCCACATGTAACGACCCCTACATACTTCTTTCCCTTCTTCCACATCCATGCATATCTTCACGCACACGTGAGTGAAGAACGTGTGTATGTTTTTTTGTGATTTTGACCTGACCTTTTCTCAGAACGTCACGAATCTGATTGAGGAACGATATGATATGAACAATTTGTACATATTCCATCATCCATCTTCTCACCATGTCTACTCTAATTTTAATAACACAATAACTTTTCATAATACTTTATTTTAAATATTTTCTTTGATAGTTGGCCCAGAGTTCTGACATCGGGCTGTACAATGCAACAATCATATGTAAAAGGGAAGATACATCTAATGCCTAAGTTCATCATCAGTTTCCACGGCCTCACAACTGTGGTACTTTGAAGATGTGTCAGGGCAGCTGTCCGCTATGGAGATATCATCAGAGGAGGCTGCGGGGGCTTCGTGTTCAGCCAACGGCATCAGTTCTTCATCACCATCTGGTGTCATCAACCCATTCCTTTTGCTCATCATGTCACAACGCTTAAGCCATGCACCTGGACAGAGTAAGAAGGTTCAGAGTATTAAAAAAAAATAGGAGAAAGAATAAAACTTTTGGGTGTCTGAATATTTTTTTCTTTAGTTAGTATTTCGTTATGATTTTTGCTACTGCTATACTAAGTCTATTCCATACTTTGAATTGTTATGAACGTTAGAACTTTTAGATCAACTTAACTGATATAGGTGAATCTATATTTTAATGGTAAAGTTTGATTTGGGTTATTAAAAAATAATCTAATACTCGTACTGTAACGGTCTAGCTAGCCTAGACGTTACAAGCTAATTAGTACGTAGTAAAATGACTATTCTCAAAGAAAATATTACATAAAATCTTAAATTCAGATTACTTGTTTCTACGTAGTGGGAAAGGTAAGAAAATAAGAAAGTATTTTCCAAGAAACGTTAGTGATCTGACAAAGTAAGCTTACTGGGTCGCTTCTCCGGAGGCACGGGTTGCACTGTGGTCGGGGGCGGCGGCTTATTAACTGCCCTCAATTTCCTAGGACTCCGCGCTAACGCGTGGGATATACTCGGCAACCTTATATCCAAGTGCGAACCCCTCTCCGTAACTATCTTATTGTTCATCGCGTAAAGTTTCGTCGTAATGTCTCGGGCTATGAGAGTAGTCACCACTGTGGCTAAGTAAGGCTCTTTCACGAATAGGTATTCTAAGGAACTCCGCTGCCAATAAACATAGCGGCATGACGAAGCTGCCACAATGGATACCTAAAAAAGCGTACTTATTAGAATTAGTATTTAAACAACTAATATAATATTTTAGGAATTAATAGTACTTTGTCTTACCAAGTAAAAGTTTAAGTTTAACCGTGTTTCTTATATAGGTATTTATTTAACACGACTTTTCCAATTTTGGTTAAGATATTTAACCCAGTTTACATTTATAGTGAGCTTGGCTTTATTGCAAGACTATCAGACAACGCAATTAGGTCACCGGAATGGGGTAGGTAATGCCAGAGCGTTCTGACGTATGGCCCGTAAACCGATCATGAAATCAACTTTCCTTTTGGGTTAAATAAACAAAAAGATTGGATTGTAACTTGACTATCGAATATTAAAAAAATGTCAAATATATATTTCCACTTTCTCTATCCTTCTGCGAAAGCATAATAAATCAAACAAATCATTAAGCAAAAAGATTTCGAGAGCTTTGGCAAAATATTTTAATCTGAGTTTACAAAGTAGACGTTCTACAAATAGTCACTATGCAAAGTTGTTTTTCCCAGCTTTCGTCGTAAATTTCCCTTAAAACTTTATCCATACACTTTAGTTTGTACTACAGACCAGTATGACTCAAACAAGATTGTCAATGTTAGAAGGTTTTCTTCCATTAGTTATAAAGTCCAGAAGAGGCTTGTACTTTGGGTACTTATCAAAGATATATACATATTTTAAAGATAAAAATACGTAAGGTCTAAGGTCTAATACTTTTTAACTAAAATAAATATGCAAGCGTAGGTTTTGTAAAGCCGACACTTGTGTTTATCACACAAATATCTGCACGAGAATATGATTTTTCAGTGAGAAAAAATTCGTGAATAAATTAATACATACATATTTGAAAAACTTTGAAATTATTTAAAATAACCAAATGGAATCTTCGTATATTTTTTTTTATGAGTATGTTTGTATAAGGGGTGTATTAGCAGCGATGAACAATGAATATCTTCACGTGTAAGTTGCATAGTTAATAATCTTTATTATCTATGTTTCCAATACCTTAATTAATATTATAAGATTAATAACTTAGTTCTTCTGTATAATTATCTATATGTTCTTCATAATTCGAATGTTTAATGTTATTTAGTAGCCTGTTTTTGTAAAAAATCATAAATTAAAAGATATTGATTAAAGTAAATTTATCACAGCTATTGGCTCCGACTTCATGGCGCCAATAAACGCCTCTCAGTCTGAATGCTTTTTGTCATTGTCTTGTCGATGTTTTTTCACTCAATCTTTATGGTATTATATTTCCTTAAGTACAATACACATGTGTCATATAATATTACTAGTGTATGAAGAAGTTCGTAAGTTGAAAGAACTAGAAGAGTGTTGATAAATCAGCCTTAATGTTTATACTTTTACTTCTATGAATTTGCTTTGTTTC
The DNA here is from genome assembly GCA_949316135.1 of Choreutis nemorana. NCBI lineage: Eukaryota > Metazoa > Arthropoda > Insecta > Lepidoptera > Choreutidae > Choreutis > Choreutis nemorana. Next base: position 5,314,580 of record OX438600.1, read on the forward strand.
TTTACCGCTTGTTTTTTTTCAATTAAGTCAGAGAAGTTTTCTTTCCGAGAAAATAACGTACCTATTTACCGTGTTTGCGTTCTACTAATATAAAGGCTTATAGAAAAATAAACCTACATATGCAAAAAAAATACTAAGTCCAATGAAAATTATTATTATTAGTCTCAAAAAATAACTAAACTAATAAGAAAATAATTATTTAATATTTTTATTGTTCAGAATGGAACAAAGCAAAACCCTATTCCAGTGCCTATTATTATCTGCAGTAGGTACAACTGTTTGACCGCTTCTGCAGCAATTTCAGTAGGTACTCAAATAGAAACTTTCTTTATAATTGCCGTTCGAGTGGTTACAAACTATTCACTTTAAGAACTACACCAAAGTATTATTCAGTTGAATAGTAGTAAGTACATTCTGAAATTAACCGCGATTATTGTTCAATAATGGCATAGAATATGGATTCTGGTCGGCATAATAAAATATAATAGATATATCTATAGGTTAATTTTTGTTCCATGACTTCGTTTTATGTTTTTTAATTTAATTAAGTTAGGTACACGTTCACTGTTACTCATACTCGATAAACAGTTCATACGGCTAGGTAAAATGTATGGGTTAGCAATTATTATAATGTATCTATGGTATTCAAATTTTTTCAATAATTAATTTTCAAAAGAAATTTATATCGACAAAACTTGCGACAAAACGACAAAACGACACTGCATTTATATAAGGCGTTGATGTGTGAAGGTGATAAGATTCACCTAGCTTAAATACTAACACGATAATATTTTTTATCTCGTTGCAATGGCAATTTTATCGATTCATCTTTCTAAAGATTTCAATTGTTTTAGTAAGTAACCAATTTAATTTCGTAACTAAATTATAAATAGCAAGTTAATCCTTTGTTAAAATGCTTTTATAACTACAGGTACCTACTAGTAAATGTCAAACCATGCAAATGCAAAATGCAATGCAAAATGCCTGTAAGCTGTAATACGAGTACATTTTATAGGCTTCATATCTAAAAATATTAAATAATAAATACAAACATTACATAATTTATGCAATCCAGAACTATCATACAGGAGATTGCGCAAAAATGCATATTTTTAAAGAAAACATCCATGCCGGTCGGTGTAAGTGACAGAACATAAGGGGGCGTTATTTTAGACTATAGACCTATTCCACACAGATAACACGTATATAATATTTTAACGCATAATAAATACAGAAATCTGAGATAGGTATTATTTGCGCCGGAGCTGGGGTAATTGTGTATAACATATGCTCGGTTTGCTTTCGTTTACTACTTAACATTATCATAATGAAATAATTTACCTTAAATTTTTCATCGATGGTAGCACGACTGGATTCAAACTCGGGTGAATCTAGAAACTCGCACGGAAGTATGGGGTGTAGGAACTGGTGACCGCTCATTACATTTACCTGGTTAGAGAAAAGTTATAGAATTTCATTACTCACATAGTCTCCTTTTCTTCAATAACTCTAATGAGCAATATACATTAATGTGTACGTGTGTTTATAAGTGCCTACATGCAGGACGTTATGTTGAAATTGATAAAAATGATATACGAAATCCATGATAATATTATAAATTCGAAAGTTACTTTGCTACCTTTAATCATATAATACACCCTATACGGAACCTACATGTATCTTTCTGTAGAGTTACTCATATATTTCATTTTAGAAGGACTTCCTGTCCCCAAAATATGAGTTCTAAACGGGTTAAGTCAAATGCATTTTTTAGTTTCCAATATAGGTACCTAGATAGCATTTCACCTATGGCTGAATTAACTTTATCATACAAATACGTGAATAAATCTAGCTACATGTAGGTAGATACGGGTTCATAACATGATTTACTCGATTTTATATTGGTCGGATTTAGATAATTCTAAATGAGTAAAGTACATTTTTCAGTCACGGGCAACTTATTTACTGTTAGTGGTGTGAACCGGAGTTTTTCCTCAAACATTAATTCAGATTTGTTCTTCAAATTTTCCCTCGAGAAGGATAAATGATATCATCACGTTTCACCAGTTTATCAAGATTTGGGTCGACGACACCGCATTATACTTCCTCATAAAAATATTCCTTAATAAAAATGAAATGCGACAATAAGATGCAACCAAAGGGGCTGAGCTTATTTCTAGACATTTTGATTTATATACCTGGCTAGTTCGAAAGAAATAGTATGTATGCAGGTAGGTATTTTAAAATCAAATTGTAACTTTAATCATTTTAACGATTATTTCAATGATATATACTCGTATAATAACTTATAGCAGTATAAAATATATGGAAACTTTATAGATCAAATATGCTTACAGGCAAAAATCTATTAGTTTAAAAGCCTTTAAATACTTAACGACATCTGTACAGCGTATGTAAAGTATGCAAGTATCATAAAGAGTCACGTTCGAGTCGTTAAACCGTCGGATCGTATCTATAGATATTCCATGTTCCTATACTCGTGTGCTCACAAAAATTGTTTCAAATCCCCTTTCTGAGACTCAGGCATTAATATTTCGTGGCTAAAAGGAGGTTGGATGCTAGCGAACTTTTAGTAAATGTATAACATCTCTTAAAGTCTGTCTTCAGTGCCTTCTCTCTGTTTAGTGCTTAAACGTAAACGTATCAGCTAAGTTTTACTGTTTCACATTTAAGACTAGGAAAGTACTAATGATAGGTGGGTAATATGACGACAGATGTTTTATTGACACTTTTTTTGTACTGTCTTTTTTCCTTCTACTTACATTAAAATTAAATAATTTTAATTAAATTATAATAACCTACGAGTATAAGATAGCGAAATTGTAAAACTCACGTATATTGAAAGACAGATTAATGATTGGTCTCCGCTGCGCTCTGACGCAACGACCTATCATTAATCTATTAATATCTAGCTTCTATTGTGATAACAAAGTAGGCATGTTGGCACCTCCTTTAATAATCATAAAGATTATAACCGACACCAAAATAACGAAAAAATACGAAAAAAAAACTACAAAACCTTTTCTACCGGGAATACCTAGAAACTGATACTTTTGGATTGAGAGCACTGTCTGGCTAAATACAAAGTGCATAATAGGAAAAAAACTGATATAAATAACAACTGATATGCAGGATACTCTGTCGTACAAAATAATTTTTGTATAAATAAAAAATGTTTATAGAACTTAATTCTACGTAAAAGTTTACCTTTCCGGCCAAAAGTAATCCCAGTCTATCAGTTTTAGTTAGGTTTTGCATTGCATAGGCTTCCCCAGCGTGCAGTGACATTATATAAGCGAAGTCGGGTGATACCATACGCTTGAATTGCAGCCTCGATACCTAAAAACGGAATCTTTATAATATTATGCAATTAATCCCATATAAATGAAAAACTTTGTAGTATATGCCTATTTAAATTACGTTAACTACTTCCAAAAGTTTAGAGCTAGTGAGTATTCATATTTCTTTCATTATTTCGATTGTAAAATCTAGGTATATAAGTATCTAGGATTTGAAATGCATTGTTTTTGTTGTTTCTCTTTTGATGGTTTGAATGCCGAGGATTATAAAATTTCTAATGCCGATGCTGCTCTTATAGCTCGTAATAAATATGAAGCTTTGTTAAGTTGGTTTAATAGTTAAATGCATTTTTAGATTTAAGTAGCTCTATATACTTTGAGCATTTAGATAACATTTTTGTTTCTGACTCCTAAAAAACTTACTTTAAACGGGTCAAACAGCGTGTGGTAAACCTCCTCAAGTTCAGGATCGAACTTCACCGGCCTCATCTCGTATACCAAATACACCACTTGAGCCAAGTTAAGGAAAACGAAGCCAAAGTTCCACGAGAAAGCATCAGGAGAACATATCACGTGCCAAGCCCATATCGAGTACAGCATAAAGGCTATGTTATAGTAGTAATAAATGTTTATATTAAAAGTTACAATAAAGCTGTTGATGTATGAAAAATGCGGATTCCCAGTGCCAGTAAATATAACTTATAATCTCTGAAGGAAAGAAACCAAATGGGTGGCTGTGGTAAGTTCTACATGTAGTAAATTAATAATCAACTGATTCTCAATAATGTCGGAGCAAAGTAATTCAAAGGATGTTAACAAATGTTCGGTTACTTTAAATTCATCTTGACAGAATAAATATCATAAGTAAAGGCTTGGTCACAAAATACTACCATTCAGTCAAGGAATACTTGGAGACTATAATATCGGTTTTTTGACATGTACCTTCATTATCCAATATATAATTTGACATTAAAATTACTTTGCTATCCTTCATTATTTGACAAGCAAATGGCTTATTTTGTTTTAATTGACATTTATATCACATTATTTGATATTTGAAATTGCGTACATTTTATAATATTTGTCATGTAAATTGTTCTCTTTTTTAATTATTAGCCTTGATGACCCACATGTACTGACCAAAACTTTGCATGTTTTTACTAAGCAAAATATGTATAATATTTTTTTAACAAATGTAAACATCTGTAGTGTACTATATTCTAGCAAATAAATTATTTAATTTCATTTTAGTAGATCGTAGCTACAGTTGCCCGGTCGACCTGAGAGAAGTCATATTTATATATGGGTACTAACTAAAAGTTTTTATATTATTAGAGGAATCTTAATAACTCTTACCAAATATAAGTATTGTGTGCATCCACAGCTGACCTTTTTTTGTACTAGGAGCGCAATATGATGCGACAAACAGCATATTTGAAAGCTAAAAGTATTGCAAATATTATTATATTACGTATCTAAAATAATACTCATAAGTAATTAAGAAAGTAAGGAATTAAGACCTTTACCTGAAATAAAGGATGTTGCGAAATTTTCCACAATGGGCACCATGGCCAATACCAAGGCCCTAAAACAATATTATCTTGTAGAATTATCTATCTAGGCTAAATGGTTTTAAGCAACAAACATAAGCTAGTAAGCTAAGATATAAAATGATATTATTGTACCTGAAGGCATTGTGTAATTTAAAGACCCGAAGTCTTGAAGTGTACCATTTTCACCAGGCCATGAAAAATTGAATTCTCCAATTTCTAAGAAGTCTGTTTTAGATTCTGATAATCCACGATGAGACATTTTATAAAATATTTAAAATCAACTCGAATTGAAAACACTAACTCAGCTCACAAGTTTTATTTTCTATTCGCCGCTAACTTCGCGCCAAATCAATAACATCCTTTTTTGGTTTTCCAAGTTTTCCGTCGTAAATTTTAGTAAGAGAAGTAATGCCATCTAGTGTTCATGACTTACTCTAAATTGTCTATGGCCATATTATTTTCCCGTTACATAAAAGGAGAGTTATACAAAACTTGCACTTAGCACTAACCTCATTTATTTGTGTCCAAATGAATGTTGTTTTACATAATTCAAAGTAATAATTTGGTTTGCATTAATACGTAAACTTATAATGGAAATGATATGAGAAGCAATCGATTGTCCTTTTTCCATTAGCAATGTAATTCCTGATTGAGAAAATAAAATTGACGTTTCTGTAGTTGTCTATGCTTTGGTTTCATTCATTCTGTGAGTGTGCAGTGGAATTTCATTTTCTGAAATTCCCTTAAATATTTTGCGATGAGGTAGCATCAGTAATAAAAGAAAATTATAACATCTATATAATATGCCATAATTATTTTGTGATTGAAGTCATTAATCAATTTTCGCGGGAATGCCGAACTTGAGCAATGCCACCGTCGATAATGGTATGGATTGTACATTTGATTAAATATTAGAATTATCATTCGTAGTTCTCTGAAAACCGGGGGTGTTAGACAAAATATTAAAAAGTTAATACTTTTGCCACGGTTTACCTAATCAAAATAAAAGGTTTTCTCTGTTCATTTTGCTTCACTAGCTTATCTATCACCATTTGTGCCTGTCTAAGAATATTCTGTTAAAAACAATCTACATGTGATCATTTCATGTGTGTATAGTGATCGATCCAATTTCATTTTATTTGAGGAACATCATTTTATGGTGACATTTCAGTTAAATACACCAATCTTTCTACTTGGTTTGATCAGTATATATACAATTTTCCTTCATTATATAGTTCACATTATTGCTATATTATCACGTAAATGTCTTAGTTTTAATATGTTTTGTTAACCTTTATCTGTTATTGGTAAAATAAAATCAAATGATTTTCTGTCCTCTAAAAAAAATTTATTCCCTTAATATTATGCTTAAATTTGTCTTATTAAAATTAGAGATCCTGAGTCATGGAATTATGTTTCATTACAGTTTGACAAGTTTTAAATTGGTATCCTATATTTAAATGAAGGTTGGGATTAAATATTGTAACCTTTTGTCTACACTAATTAATGTTGGGGCAATTCAATTCATTCAATGCTTTGTTATTTTACATTTCTCATCACCATCTATATGTATTTGTTTGTTTAATTTGGCAATAAAGTTTACATATTTTTATGTATAACTTTTCATATTTTGGGTAAGTATTGCAAAATACACTGTAATCAACCATGATACTTGTTCATTGATTGCTAATCTGGGGATGCTGTTGGGATAAATGAAAACACATATATTTAAAAACATGTTTTTCATGATGGCAACATTTCAAAAAAACATCAATTATTACCATAAAACATATAACAGATGATTTCTGTCTTCTTTCTGTCTGTTCTTTTTCTTAAAACTGCCATGAATATTATCAAAATAATAAAACTGTAACAAACATGTTAAAGTCTCTCAAGATGTGTGTTTTCATTTGTTATTTGTGGTTTAATACACCATTGTTTGCACTTCTTAATATATGTCACTGGGTCTAATAATTACAATATTATTAAGTATTCAAGCAAATCTTCATTATTTTCATTGCGCTTGTCATTACCAAAAATGAAATTGTTCACAAATATAGTATCACCGAAACCAATTTTACATATTTTATATGCTTATAGTGAGTAGAAGCTTTTGTAATCATGTTATATGTTTTAGTGTTTTATTTTATTCACAGACAATAAACCATTTTGGTTACATTCATGATGAATGTATAAAAAATATATGAAAAACCATTTTAAAAAGTCAACATTAATACATTCGGAATTAAGATAAAAAGTACCTTAAAATAAAATACTATTACTACTGAGTTCTTCTAGAACACCTTAAACTGAGTAAAGGAACAGTTATGTTTATACATGTTTTATACAATAAATCAAGAGAAAACATTAAGGATTCTTCTGTAGGGAAATGCAGTGCTTGATGCTTTTGATCAAGGGTTATAAAAATTATCTCTCAGTGTGGCTCACTACTATTGTTTTCATGAAATACAATGTAAATGGAGTTTTTGCATTGCATAGGTGCTAATTAAATAGCATTTCAATTTAAAAGGTTTGAACTTGGCTTAGAAACTTTATTCTAGAGTTAGTACTTGAAATGTTCCTGACTTCACAGAATCTACATAATAAAATAGTCCCTTGGTATTGTATAAAATAGTAATCATACATACAATATCCTAAGATAAACTAAGAGCAGTGTAAAAGTGTATAGATCTAGAAAACTCTTGAAACAGTAGAATAAATCTATTCATCAAATTTAAAGTTGTTGACATTTAAACTATTTTTAATGGTTACTCAACCAAATCTTTTCGGTAATTTAATACAGTATAAAAATATTTTAGTTATATTTTCAATGTAGATAGATAACCAAAAATATTGGGAGTAGTAAATAATTTATAACAGGTTAAATAAGTAGTGGCATAAAGCAGTGAAGAAAAACTTTAGCTTTTTCAAATGGTTTTGTTTCTTTTACTGAAGTTTCAAAGATTAGTTGTCTTTTATTTTGGGAAATGTTGCAAACATGGTGTTATTCCACATGACCAACAGACATCCCCGGGTTGAAATGCAGAAAGTTTTCTTCAATTCACAGACGATTATGAAGTTATTGGAGAAACCCAGTGGCAGATTCTGGAGAATGCTGCTGAAGATGAAATTATCAAAATTTATGGCTTCAGATATTGCAAATTACGTGCAGCTTTATTCCACACAATATGCATCAGCCTGTGCGGTCTACCGTATTTTGCCTTAGCTTACTACCCTGTATTAAATCGATTCAAATATCGGAAATGCAGTTTGAAAATGGCGAGTGAAATAGGTGGTAAGTTTAATATTTTTCTTCTAACAATACACAATACAATACACAGTTTTCTTTGGAAATAATTAAATTATGCAGTAGTAAACTAAACATGAATTGTAAAAGGCCATAACAAATATTAATATGTACATAAAATGTTTAGATCTAGCTCATGCAAAATTTTAATGACAATAAAATTTATGTAATTTTTTTAATTTTGACTTTAGTTTGGACTAAAGTCCAACATAATCGTTAGTTTATTTGACTCCTTATAATTACAGCAATTTGTCACAATATAGGACATTCAGCTAAGAGTTGTGTCTTAGAGGTCAAATGTTTAATTCATTCAACAATGAAATAAAGAAATTTTTTTTCCTATCGGGGGATTTAGGTTGTCCTATGGTAATTTTTGGTTGAGTCTTCTTCTCTGAGCTCTTTCTAGCTTTAAGATACCAGCCAGTTGGTTTTGGGTAGTTTTAATTCTCTCCTAATGATTTGTGCAGTAGACATATTTATTTCCTCTCTGATAGGTTGATTGCTTAGATTGTTGTGTATTATGTCATTAGGGGCATACCATGGGACTTGATTTATTTCTATGTATTCTTTTATATTTTTATATATTCTTAGCACTTTCGATTGAAATCTCTGAATAATTTCAATATTTGAGGTAGAAGCTGTACCCCATACTTTTATGCTGTAAGACCAAATAGGCTTGATAACAGCTTTGTACAGCAAAATTTTGTTATTCATTTAGAGCTTAGAGGATCTCTTAAGCAGCCAGTACATCTTACTGAGCTGAAGCTCAAGCTGTTTTCTTTTCGTCAGTATATACTGTTAATTAATTAAACTGTTACTGTTAATTTTTATGTCGTGATGTAGTTTTTACTATTCTTGATACCAATTATGCAAAAGAAATTAGAATTTTAATTTGATACACTGTTACCTATGTTTCTATGAAAGTTTAAAGAATTGTATTTTCAAATAAATTTTGCCCAGTTGGGATTGAACCTACTATTACAGTTGTTTAGCAACTGTGCTCATTGGGGTGTATCACTATCGAAGTGCATACCGAGATACTTAGCGTCTTCGGCTTGAGGGATTCAGTTCCGTTACGAGTCACATGTGGACAGGTTTCTCGTCTCATAGTGAATGTAATGTGGACAGACTTTGTTTCGTTAGCCTTTCTTCGCCACTTTTTAAGCCAAGTCGATACTTCGTTTAAATTTTGCTGTAAGATGCTTAATGCCTGTTGAGGATTCTCATGAATTGCCATGATTGCCGTGTCATCGGCAAAAGTACCAAAAACCGGTGTTTCAGACGTTGGGAGGCGTTGGGGGACGTTATAAAAGTATACAGTAAATACAGTATTGGGCCCAGTACACTACTCTGGACTGGCGTGTCCCAGGTTAATGTACGAGGCTCAATTCTGTATGGATTTCAAACAGCCCAGCTTTGCCCTATCGAAATATGAAAAGTTCACGCTGTTATTAATTCATTACTTTTCAATTCAAATTACAATCTTGCATAGCATGGTTACACGGATTGCCGTGGCCTTCAATTAGTTTTTCAACTTCTTTTTTGGGTATTTTGTTTGTTGCCAAGTCTTGCAAAGTTTCCTTTTTAGAGCTACCTTTTGCTCAATCTTGACTAAGAAACATATTTTTGGATTTTAGGTTTTATCGGAGGCGTAGATGCTGCTCTTTGAATTATGTTGTTGAAGTATTCAACTATATCTTCTCGGTGTTTAGGCCTAATTTTCGTTTTAAAATTGTTATCAATCCATTCTCTGAATAGATCTGAGTTCGTTTTTTGTTGTGCAGGTAGCAAGGTTCTTGCGTTGGAGTTATTTTTGCATTTAGGGTTAAGAGTACAGGACTATGGTCTGAACATAATTCTAAGCTAGGCACGCATCGAAGGTAGTTTTTCCCAATACCTCCTATGATGTCGTAGTCTAATAAGTTCGGTTGTATACTTATATCTGACGTCCGATAATTCGGACTACCATATGATATAACGTCAGAACCAAGACTCAATTGCTCTAAGCATCTCGCATTGGACTTATAATCTCCACCTCCACCAAGACATGTAATAGGGTTGTTTGATTTGATGTTTAGGAGGACAATAAACTGAGCTTATATTTATAGGACCCTTATGGTCAGTGATAACTCCGTTAGCAACCTCCGTGTGCAATTCCATCTAGATGGTTTGTGGGGTAAAAAATCGTAGAACTTTATTTTATATTGGTTTATAGAGGTTTACTTGGTTTCTGTTATTAACATTACATCCTAATGGTGCAAAGCTAATTAAAGGGCATTGAATTTTACTAGTTTGTCATGAATTCATTAAAATTTTTGTAAATGACATCATTACCTGTAGCAGTTGCTTTAGGTAAGAAGGTTGGGGTTGGTTCGATTTTGTATCTTGTTGTTTTCGAGTTTTATTAACGATTTGAGAGGCTTTTTGGACTACATTTTCATATGTATTATGTATAGTTCGTTTCCGTCTGTTACTTTAGATAGGTCTGTTTGCGGTGGTAAAACCTTTTCGTTTTATAATGTTTTAGGCTTTAACTTTGGATATATAGTTTTTTGTCTTTCTTTGAATACTGAGCAACCCTTGTAGTTAGCAGGGTGATTTCCATCACCTAAACGCATTTTAACTCGCTACTTCGTTTTTTTTCGTGGGTAGCTTGTGGATGAATGGCTTAGTGCTCATTATATGCATCTTGGTGATCGATAACGGATTTTTTTGTAGGCCCATTTCTTTGACAGTTGGCACACAGGTATGTAGCGTTTTGATCGAAGCGATTCAAACGTTACTTGGCAGTGTAATAGTTGCTTGATATTATATTTTTTTCATTGTTTTCGCTTGGTTCTAAATCAATGTAACTGCATAGCCTAGCTCTTCAATACTCTCCTTCAGATCTAGTAAATCAGTAGATCCATGCAATTTTTAAGTAAAACTCTTTTGGTTATCTAAAGTTTCATATTCAGAAAAACGATTTGTAATGATTATTGTTTTTCTTGAGATCTGGGCTATTGAGTTGTCTTTTGCTTCTTATCGCCTCTCCACGCCTTGGTTTTCATCTTTTTCAGAATTTTATATTCGTCAATATCTTAATCTCTAATTGATGTGGATTTTGGGTCAGAATCGGCTGTTATAATGCTGAATGATTAAGATCTTTTACGGCTTATGAAATATTTGTTGGGTGAATTTATACTTGGCTTCCGTAATTTTCGCCATGGCAAAATTTTTCCCCCACCCCAGAATACGAGAGGCAGCCCGAGCGAGGCTCGCGAAGGGATTCTCCAGCAGAACTGGTACTCTCCTGGGGTAGTTACTCTTTTAATCTTGCCTCCACGATAAAAAAGTTATATGATGACGAAGTTTGTCTTCTCCTGCCTTGTGGTTCGCCGGAGGTATTTTATTTCTCTCCCGTCCGGCAACTTTGATCATCCACAAAGGATGAATGGTCACACTTGTTGGGCGTTCCCCCATCCGCTACCTCGGGACGCAGTCTCTAGGAAGAGAGGCTACCCCGAGACCATTATTGTTAGTAAATTTTCCTTTACCATGGTAAAGAAATAAAACCATAGTCAATTGGATACCGTGATAAATTTTACTCAGTGACTGTTTTCTGGCTTAGTAACCAAATCTTGGTTTTCAAAATTATATCTTGAAGAATTATAAGATTTGGCGAGTCAAGGCAGGCAGAGCCGAGTTAATTTTTATGTCGTGATGTAGTTTTTACTATTCTTGATACCAATTATGCAAAAGAAATTAGAATTTTAATTTGATACACTGTTACCTATGTTTCTATGAAAGTTTAAAGAATTGTATTTTCAAATAAATTTTGCCCAGTTGGGATTGAACCTACTATTACAGTTGTTTAGCAACTGTGCTCTTTGGGGTGTATCACTAGCAATTAAGAATAGGTATATAGTTTGTTTTGACTTAGTTATCAAATACATATTGAAATTTTAGTGACTGATGCAGATGGATCTTTTAAAATTGAAATGGTACTGGAGATAGATCTAAACCTGTCAAGTCATCGTGACAATAAACTGCGGTACTTCATCTACCAGCACAGTCGGTTCATATGGCTCCAAGACCAGGGCCACTTCATCAATGTCATGGCCCTCAACGAGAAAATGACTATTGGCTTGTTAATGGAAAATATGGCTGGGATTAACAAGCGCCAGCAAAATGAACTGTAAGTTTGTAAACGTAATTTAAATATTTTTGCCTATTACAAAACGAATACAATTTCCTTGGCAAACGGGCGCCAAGTAGCTGTTACATGCAACGTATTATGTTTTATGGTTATTATTCTATTCTTCCGTGTTTATAGTTTTGTTCATTAAAAACATTCATTGTTATTTATGTATTAGGTTTACAAGAATAAATGAAAATATGTATATGTGTATTTAATGGATGTTATGTTTTTGTCTTAGCATGAAACTATATGGTACAAACTCCGTTGATGTTGAAGTGAAAAGCTACTGGACAATATTTGTTAATGAAGTATTCAACCCATTCTACCTGTTCCAAGTTTTCTCCATCATTTTATGGTCCTTGGATGAATACTACCAATACGCTTCTTGTGTCCTACTTCTATCTACAATCTCGTGTATGCTGGCATTGTATCAGACAAAGCAGGTACTATATATTCTGTATTATACAGTAAATATTTTATAAATAAATTATTATTTTTATATTCATTATTTTCGACAGATGAGTATAAATCTGCAAAAAATGGCTGGTTCTACGAGCGCGTTCACAGTGACCGTCCTCCGTCCGACTCGCAGCGGCAAGGAGGAATGCGTTGTAAACGCGTCTAGACTTGTTCCGGGTGACGTGTTAGTGCTGCCACCCGACGGTTGCGTCATGCCGTGTGACGCCATGCTACTTACAGGGACTTGTATCGTAGATGAAAGCATGCTCACAGGTTAGGCAATATTAAATCATTTTATCTGAAAAAAATACGACGGTTGAAGACAATACTTCTATTGCAGTCGGTCCAATTGACAAAATTTCAAAGTAAAAAGCACCTAAAATAAAAAATGCCATTTCTATGTTTCCTAAAACTGTACAGAGGAAAATGATATAAAAAAATTTAAACCTCTTAATTAAAAAAAAATGTTTAAATTAATATTTATAAAAAATATATGTGTACTCACATTTCATACAATATAACGGTATCACAGATAAATGAAATGTTGTCAATTTAACAGCTCCCTTTTGACAGACGAGTCTCTTAATGAAGTGCATAAAATGCTTAAAATAATACTAAACTAATTTCAATAAATCAATACGCGTTTCAAAAATCGAATTAAATAAATAAAAAATCAGACCCAGAAAAACTTTTGTTACTAGATAATATATTGTAATTTTAGCTTTTTCCTACAAAATACATATTCCATTTTTATAAAACATCGTAATTTTATGAAAATAAATTATGTAAATACAGAATTGAACAAAGAATCAGCTGTCATTTTCATCACTGCTCGTTTCAAAATAATCAAATTGTGTTAAAGAATATTGTCAATTCTCATTAAAAATTTATGAACAATCGTTCGATTTCGCTGGTAACATCCCTAGTGTTTTTAACGTAACTTTGTGTCGACGTTTGATTTATTTAAAATAATAATTGTTTATAATAATTTATTAAAACGTAAAATAGTAGTAAATTTTTTATATTATGGCTAGAAATATAAATTAAGTAACTGATTAAAGTTCTGCTATTTTACCGTTACATAGAAAAAATAATAATTTTGAGGCCGCTGTTACTAAGTTACAGTGTTTGATTTTGGACTGTCAAAAGCGCTCTTTTAAATTGGACGGACTTGAGAGCAATTTGGCCGAAATTTTTGTTTTGATGTCTGTTCATTGTTTTCAGGTGAGAGTGCACCAGTGATGAAAGGACCTCCATGTCCATCCCCAGAGCCATATTCAACTGAAACTCATAAAAGGCATACTCTTTATTCCGGCACTCATGTTATTCAAACAAGGTTTTATGGAAACAATCAGGTATGAAATAAAATATAGTTTTAGTCTGACAGTTTATGAAATCATTATTTCTAATAACACAATGTTTGCTTCAGGTTTTGGCTAAAGTCGTGCAAACTGGATTTTACACTGCAAAAGGAGAACTTGTGAAAAGTATTCTATTCCCTAAAGAATTCGACTTCCAGTTTTATAAAGATGCTATAAAGTTTGTACTGTTCATGTTTTGCATTGCTGCGATTGGTATGGCGTATTCCGTTGTCCTGTATCTAATTCGAGGGGTAAGATAATTATTAATTTAACTACTTTTTTATTTCTTGTCTACAATCTCAAATAAACAAAACGAATAATAAAAATAAGTGAGTTGATTCACACAATTTTCTTGTCCAACGAAAAAATACATAGTCACATCAATAATATAGAAAAATTACCTCAGCTTGGCTATGGAATTCCTTCCTTTTCACGGTTTTCCCTAGTGACTACAGTATAGGATTCTTAGAAAAGGCCTTTTCTAAAAAAAGGTTTTTAATGGGTTGGCAACCCGCCTCAGAGCGAATACTCATGTTCATCACATTATCGTCACTGAAAAACTTGGTACTTATTTTAAATTATGTTTTAGAGCTCGTTATCAATGGTAGTACTACGGACGCTTGATATAATAACTATAGTAGTGCCTCCAGCCCTCCCGGCAGCCATGACAGCTGGTATTGTGTACAGTCAGCAACGCCTGCGAAAGAACAAGATCTTCTGCGTCTCGCCGCCCAGGATCATTATCTGTGGGAAGCTGCAGGTCATGTGCTTTGATAAGGCTAGTCTACATCATTTATTTATTTATTTTAAAATACTCGCTTGCTGCACATTTGTGCTTGTAAGTTGTTAAATTCTCTGGATACGAGTCCTAGAGATTCTAGGCGCATGCAGCAATTTCAACAAGTTCGCATTTGTGTTTTATTATATAATATCTAGAGGTAAATTACAGCAGCCATTTAGACAAAGCCTATTTTTGTTTTGGCAAAACATTTCCGGACGGATTTCCGCTGGTTTTGTGGGAGAAAGTTGGATACATGTTTCGAGAATCCGCAGATCTAGTAGTTTCTCGCTCAGTGGACTCCCGCTCCGCCGCCTGCTAGTGCGAAAAGGGTCTTATACATCATTAGTTATCTGTTAATTTCAAAAGCACTTAGATTGTTTATTCGTTTTGTTAACTGAAACAGCTTCCTTCCAGCTGACAAATATTCTAAAATAATCGTAAATGTTATTAGTGATTTTAATGATGTTTCTATATCATTTCTAATGGATTATATTTTCTTCTGTCAGGATCTTAAGTTGAGACAGTCAGGATAGTTGAGTAAACATTCGAAGTTTACATTAAAAGCAGTACTTTTGTCAAGATACTTTATCTAAATCTTCAACAAAACGTCACTATAACGATGACACACAAATGTTTAAAATACTTGTTACTTTTTTAACGAGATGTTTGCGCTCTATCATACAATGCTATGGTTCTTGAATGTTATTAGTTAGCTAGTTTGTACTACCAGGTAGAGTGAGTGTTTTTATAAACCAATCAAGTCCAGTGATGATATGACTTAAGATAGTGCGATCGAGTAATAAAAAATAAGTTATTCTAGCGATGCATAGAAAATAAAATGATAAAAAAGCGTAATTTTATCATTGATGACACACTTATTTTATCAATTGTCGATGATATAAAGCAAAAATATTTTATATTAAATGTGCATAAGAAATATTAGCGGAAATATTTGATTTTACTAACAAGGGCTCTAGATTGCACAGGTATTTTTGTTTCATGAGATAAAACATAACCTATGACCTCTTTCAGGATGTAATGTATCATCTTGCTAAATATTGAAATCTTAACAATTGTTAAGCGTGAATATGGAACAGACAGACATAATTACTATTGTGTTAAAATATTAAAAATTCAAATTGTTTTTTAAATTTAAATAGACTTAAAGTAAATGCTTTCAAAACAATTTTTTTTATTTACCATCGGTTCGGAATGCTATCTACGGGGGAGAAGCCGGCACAAAACTTCCGTAGTTGCTTTTTACAAAAATTTACAAAAGTTTTATTTGAAATGATGGAACATTTAAACACAATGTAAAGCTACTATGACTACCTTTATACAAAGCAAATTACTAAAAAGTATTATTTGTATAAGTATACGAGCATATATTTAACTTTTTTGTGTACGTTTCAAGACTGGAACGTTAACTGAAGATGGGCTGGATTTTTACTCTGTCGTGCCGTCCTTTCACGGTGAGAAGTTTGGACGGCGCGTGTTGGATGTCAACGGGCTACCAGTAAAGAGTCCATTGATGCAGGCTCTAGCTTCCTGCCACTCTCTCACCAGCATCCAAGGACAGTTGAAAGGAGACCCACTGGACCTGAAGATGTTCGAATTCACCCAGTGGGTAAGTTAAAAATACTTTTTTCAACTCGAAATAATATTGAAAACCGAAAAAACTATAAAATCTTAAGTTTTTGTAACATTTGTTTGTATTATGCCATTGAAGGCTATGATCATTAAAATTTATGTCACCAGATCCTTGAAGAGCCGGGTCCAGAGAACACTCGTTACGATAACTTGACACCAGCCATAGTGAAACCAGTGTCAAGTAGCGATGAGGGACTCCAAACGTTAGACAATTACGATCCTCTCACTATGGAAATGCCATACGAGGCAAGTATCTTTATAAACCACATCTATCTGAGTTGGTTGTTTGTTAAGAGTAATTTTATTAACTCCCAACGCAAAACGAGGCGGTATTATAAGTATGATATGTCTGTCTGTGGCATCTAACTTTCGAACGAATTAATAATTAAGAGTTTTTGAAGTTTTTTTTTGTTTGAAAGGTAATTTCGAGTAGGTTCTTAGCTATGTTTGTTCGATATGAGTTACCCCATTCAAAAGTTATTGGGAGAAAGAGGGGATGAACCATCGAATGTACACAAATATGTCCAAGCGGGGGTTTTAAAATTACTAATTTAAGTTTTTATCGTTCATCAGTAAATGTATTTTACGTTTCACAACTTATCATTTTCGAGACAAAAAAAGGAATGTTTGTACAATCGTTAAGGTTTGTTTTAATGAAAATACGAATTAGTGAAAAAAATATGTCACTTACAGATCGGTCTTCTTCGCCGTTTCCATTTTTCATCGTCGCAGCAATCAATGGGAGTGATCGCTCGTGTCTTAGGACAGCCTCAGATGGTCTATTACGTGAAGGGAGCTCCGGAAAAGGTTAGCCACAAACTTAGTTCCTCTATTTATTTATCCACCCTATTAACTATCAGTTTCGTTACATGGATTTCGTTACATAATGACAACAATTTTTATTAGGGTAATAAATTTAAAACTAAATATGCATTAAAAGTCTCAGCAATTGCACAAAGATTACTTTATCCAAGAAACACAAATATCTCTTTTATAAGATCATAAAATTAGCCAAGACAAAATAAATATGTCAGCCAACTTAAAATAAATATGCCAGGTTGCAGGGATGTGTAAACAAGACACTCTGCCGGATACTTTTAGTTCTGTATTGAACGAGTACACGTCAAACGGCTTCCGCGTGATCGGACTGGCTTTCAAGAAACTAGAGCGCAAGATGAAGTGGATGGACGCTCAGAGGATAAAACGAGACAACTTGGAGTGCGATATGACGTTTTTAGGCTTTCTAGTCATGCAAAATAGCCTAAAACCGGAAACCACCCAGGTGATAAAAGAACTACATGAGGCTAACATGAGGCAGATTATGGTTACAGGTACGTTACCTATTATTTTAATATAAGCAGGCAATTTTTGTCACAATCTCTTCCTATGAAATATGAATGTAGCCAAAGGAGCAACTTACTTGCCTAAAAATGCTTGTGCATTCTCGACATTTTTTATTTTTATTAATTCAAAGAACTAACATACCATAAAATGTTTAACCAAAACTAAATTATCTTAGCTAAAACCATATAAGGTTTTTATTAACATTGATTAACAAAAAAGAGAGTAAGACTATTGAGATGTGCGCAAGTTTGTGTTTGTGACGTATGGGTGAGCGCGTTTGAGTATGTGTGCTAAGCAACTCGTGAATAAAGGATAATCCCAAATTACACAAACACAAGTCAACAAATATACAGAATCATGTCAAGTCGGATCATTCAGATTCGTGACCAGATTTGAAAACCGCACTACATGAAGGGTGCAAGTTGGAGCAAAACAATGCTCCAACTACACATCTGATTACTTAATTTTAAATAAGTTCAGATGATAATAATTTTTATTTTCAATAAAGTTTCAACATTTTACATTTCAACTTATAATAGCACAGAAGTAGATATTTGTTATTTTAAACATTACGTAAAATAATTTTAGGGTTTAATAGTAAGATTCTTTGTCTTCAGGGGACAACATAATGACAGCTATGTCTGTTGCGAGAGGTTGTTCAATGGTTCAGACGCATCAGAAGATTGTTCTAATGACAGTTGGACAGCAACAGACCAATGATTCTCGGCCTCCAATATATATGGAAGTGGTTGGCGATGGTAGTCCACCTAAAATGGCTTCGGACTCTTATGTGCTTGCTTTAGAAGGAAAAACATGGTCTGTCATCAGAACTCATTATCCTGAAATGATGTCTACAGTGCTTGATAAAGGTTGGTTTTATGTCGGTTTTTATCGTATTTTACATGGCATTCATTTCTTTTAGATTTATTTGCAATACTTATTTAATTTGACGAACTCGGTGGCGCAGTGATGTAAACAGCCAACTGCTATGCTAGAGGTTCGAATTTCGGCGAGGGGGGAACTTATTTGCAAGACCCATGGTTTCGCTTATCGGTCTTGGATGTTGTATTCTTATCTATGTAGTTTATACCACGTCGTTGCTTAGTGCCTGCGATACAAGATTTTCTTATTCCATGACTGAGTCAATGTGTAGTGATGTCGTTAATTATTATGCTAAATGACTATTTGTGATTAAAAAAAATCTTAGTCTGTCTCTTTTGCCTTATAACAAAGATAGCATTTCCATTTGATATATTTTAGTTTCTATTAAAAAACCAATAGCATGAATTTACATGTCATAATTAATATTGATTTGAAGGTTTATAATTTATAAGAATTAATTTAAAAACACCAAACAGCAGAGTAAATTTGTGGAAGTTTAAGAGCATGTGAAAATTGCAACTAGAAATTGTACAATGGTGCATTGTTATTACAGGCACGAGAGATTCAACACGGATTTTACCTTTACATTGCCGGATCTCTAGGACATTAAGTGCTAATAGGTAGCAGTGATCACTTCATCATTGTTCCATCATGTGAACCATCCAATGATATTGCAAACAAAAAACAGTTATAGAATGTGTTAGGTCATCTATTAAGTGTGGATATTTACAACAGGCATGGTGTTCGGTCGGTTCGGTCCAGAGCAGAAGACGCAATTAGTAACGCAGCTGCAGGGCGCGGGGCTGGTGGTGGGCATGTGCGGCGACGGCGCCAACGACTGCGGCGCGCTCAAGGCGGCCCACGTCGGCGTCTCGCTCTCCGAGGCAGACGCATCCGGTGAGATGCCACACTCTGTTACTTAAATACGCAATTAGTAACGCAGCTGCAGGGCGCGGGGCTGGTGGTGGGCATGTGCGGCGACGGCGCCAACGACTGCGGCGCGCTCAAGGCGGCCCACGTCGGCGTCTCGCTCTCCGAGGCAGACGCATCCGGTGAGATGCCACACTCTGTTACTTAAATACGCAATTAGTAACGCAGCTGCAGGGCGCGGGGCTGGTGGTGGGCATGTGCGGCGACGGCGCCAACGACTGCGGCGCGCTCAAGGCGGCCCACGTCGGCGTCTCGCTCTCCGAGGCAGACGCATCCGGTGAGATGCCACACTCTGTTACTTAAATACGCAATTAGTAACGCAGCTGCAGGGCGCGGGGCTGGTGGTGGGCATGTGCGGCGACGGCGCCAACGACTGCGGCGCGCTCAAGGCGGCCCACGTCGGCGTCTCGCTCTCCGAGGCAGACGCATCCGGTGAGATGCCACACTCTGTTACTTAAATACGCAATTAGTAACGCAGCTGCAGGGCGCGGGGCTGGTGGTGGGCATGTGCGGCGACGGCGCCAACGACTGCGGCGCGCTCAAGGCGGCCCACGTCGGCGTCTCGCTCTCCGAGGCAGACGCATCCGGTGAGATGCCACACTCTGTTACTTAAATACGCAATTAGTAACGCAGCTGCAGGGCGCGGGGCTGGTGGTGGGCATGTGCGGCGACGGCGCCAACGACTGCGGCGCGCTCAAGGCGGCCCACGTCGGCGTCTCGCTCTCCGAGGCAGACGCATCCGGTGAGATGCCACACTCTGTTACTTAAATACGCAATTAGTAACGCAGCTGCAGGGCGCGGGGCTGGTGGTGGGCATGTGCGGCGACGGCGCCAACGACTGCGGCGCGCTCAAGGCGGCCCACGTCGGCGTCTCGCTCTCCGAGGCAGACGCATCCGGTGAGATGCCACACTCTGTTACTTAAATACGCAATTAGTAACGCAGCTGCAGGGCGCGGGGCTGGTGGTGGGCATGTGCGGCGACGGCGCCAACGACTGCGGCGCGCTCAAGGCGGCCCACGTCGGCGTCTCGCTCTCCGAGGCAGACGCATCCGGTGAGATGCCACACTCTGTTACTTAAATACGCAATTAGTAACGCAGCTGCAGGGCGCGGGGCTGGTGGTGGGCATGTGCGGCGACGGCGCCAACGACTGCGGCGCGCTCAAGGCGGCCCACGTCGGCGTCTCGCTCTCCGAGGCAGACGCATCCGGTGAGATGCCACACTCTGTTACTTAAATACGCAATTAGTAACGCAGCTGCAGGGCGCGGGGCTGGTGGTGGGCATGTGCGGCGACGGCGCCAACGACTGCGGCGCGCTCAAGGCGGCCCACGTCGGCGTCTCGCTCTCCGAGGCAGACGCATCCGGTGAGATGCCACACTCTGTTACTTAAATACGCAATTAGTAACGCAGCTGCAGGGCGCGGGGCTGGTGGTGGGCATGTGCGGCGACGGCGCCAACGACTGCGGCGCGCTCAAGGCGGCCCACGTCGGCGTCTCGCTCTCCGAGGCAGACGCATCCGGTGAGATGCCACACTCTGTTACTTAAATACGCAATTAGTAACGCAGCTGCAGGGCGCGGGGCTGGTGGTGGGCATGTGCGGCGACGGCGCCAACGACTGCGGCGCGCTCAAGGCGGCCCACGTCGGCGTCTCGCTCTCCGAGGCAGACGCATCCGGTGAGATGCCACACTCTGTTACTTAAATACGCAATTAGTAACGCAGCTGCAGGGCGCGGGGCTGGTGGTGGGCATGTGCGGCGACGGCGCCAACGACTGCGGCGCGCTCAAGGCGGCCCACGTCGGCGTCTCGCTCTCCGAGGCAGACGCATCCGGTGAGATGCCACACTCTGTTACTTAAATACGCAATTAGTAACGCAGCTGCAGGGCGCGGGGCTGGTGGTGGGCATGTGCGGCGACGGCGCCAACGACTGCGGCGCGCTCAAGGCGGCCCACGTCGGCGTCTCGCTCTCCGAGGCAGACGCATCCGGTGAGATGCCACACTCTGTTACTTAAATACGCAATTAGTAACGCAGCTGCAGGGCGCGGGGCTGGTGGTGGGCATGTGCGGCGACGGCGCCAACGACTGCGGCGCGCTCAAGGCGGCCCACGTCGGCGTCTCGCTCTCCGAGGCAGACGCATCCGGTGAGATGCCACACTCTGTTACTTAAATACGCAATTAGTAACGCAGCTGCAGGGCGCGGGGCTGGTGGTGGGCATGTGCGGCGACGGCGCCAACGACTGCGGCGCGCTCAAGGCGGCCCACGTCGGCGTCTCGCTCTCCGAGGCAGACGCATCCGGTGAGATGCCACACTCTGTTACTTAAATACGCAATTAGTAACGCAGCTGCAGGGCGCGGGGCTGGTGGTGGGCATGTGCGGCGACGGCGCCAACGACTGCGGCGCGCTCAAGGCGGCCCACGTCGGCGTCTCGCTCTCCGAGGCAGACGCATCCGGTGAGATGCCACACTCTGTTACTTAAATACGCAATTAGTAACGCAGCTGCAGGGCGCGGGGCTGGTGGTGGGCATGTGCGGCGACGGCGCCAACGACTGCGGCGCGCTCAAGGCGGCCCACGTCGGCGTCTCGCTCTCCGAGGCAGACGCATCCGGTGAGATGCCACACTCTGTTACTTAAATACGCAATTAGTAACGCAGCTGCAGGGCGCGGGGCTGGTGGTGGGCATGTGTTAAATAAATACGCCATTATAATAGGTTAATACCTATACGTGTGTCTCTTTAATAACTTTGACAAATGACCTTTAAAAATTTAATGTAATTACATTTAATTTTTTTAAAGGTCCTTTGTCGATGTCTATAGATGTATATACTTATAATCCGGTCAATCGAACCAGAAAAACAGTACATAAAAAGTAACAAAAATTGGAGCAGAACTGAAATTTTGTAGAAACCTTGGGTAATACAATAGTATACTCAAGGTAATTGGGTAATACATAGGTAGGTTGTAATGACAAAAAAGTACAAATAGTCCTAATCTATCCTATATGTGCTAAAAATGTTATTCAAGGTCAAAGATCAACGTTCAAAAGTTTTTGGATTATTCTGATGGAAGTTTCTGAAATGATTTCAAAACATTACAGTAACATTGTGTTATTTACAGTGGCAGCTCCATTTACATCTCAGGAACAGAACATAAGATGCGTGAAACTCCTGGTGCTAGAAGGTCGCTGCGCGCTCAGCACATCGTTCGCGATCTTCAAATATATGGCTCTCTATTCACTTATTCAATTCTTTTCTATTCTTATTCTTTACAATGTAAGTAAAATATATTTTATATATTTTTATTACTTTAAGTGATCGACCCGTTACGAGATAAAAAGCAGTATATAGACCTACAAGTAACCGTCTAGGCGATTAGCCGCTACTGCGTTTATGCCCTCAGGGTACGAAAAGGTTCGATACCTTCAAGACACACAAAATATATGACGCTATCTCAATGAAATAGATATTCGATATTTGTAGCTATATTGAATAAATTATAAGTAAAATTTTATTTTATACGCACTTGTCTGCTTAATGCTTCACTTTCAGAAGTATTAAGGGGTTCCTAGCAAATGGTTAAACACAAATCAAGTCCATCTCCTATTAAACCAAGCTCCCATAGATATATCTGCATGAAGTCAAATACTCATCATGTCAACTTGCACTAACACAAACATAATTAAAGTCAATCAAGCACAAAGTGGAGTTTATCTATGTAAATAAATAAAGCAATTATAATTTCTATTTTGATGTATAATTCTCAATGTACGTATAAAAAAAAATGTCAAATATATCAATTTACGAAAATCGTATTAGTCGAACAATTCACACGCATATTATGAGAAAGAAAGACACGAAACGAGAAATCGAACATTTTGACCATGATAGGTATCTCTTAGCAAGCTAGTAACCGGGAAATGGTGTTTTGCCTGTCACACTAATAGAAGTGCTATGGTAGATATTATTTACCAATCACACTACCAAATCGAAGTAGTAGCTGTCGGAGCAATTTTGATATATCAAACTACGCACACTATCAATACTGGATTGTGATATTATAATACGTTCAAATAGTATAGCGATGCCGCCTATACTAACAATACTTACGAGACACTGGATTGTGATATTACCTTACTACCACCCGACTGCTACGCTATAGGTTCTGTAAATCCCGGTTCCCGGTTCTGGGAATCTGGTTTTTGGAATCCCGGCGGGGGCGAAACTTTGTGTTATTTGCAAGAGGCGTTGTTTCGCTTACAGGCCTTGGATGTAGTATTCTAATCTATCCGTTTGTAGTTTATACATCTTTGCTAAGTACCTTTGACACAAATTCCTACGATACCTACTACAGAGCTGAGTCTATGTGTGAGTCGTGATGAAGTGTAATTTTTTATTTATTTAATAAATCTAGAGTACCAGATTTACTACTAGAGAGACAGTCATTAATTACTTTATTTAAACACGACACTTACTAGTAAGTAACCATCAGACAAAATAAACTAAAAACTTAATTAATTTATTGCACAAGTTAAATGAAAACAACACAATATTCAACGCATTTATATTTTGTTTTTGAAACTGGTTTACTAACCAATTTAAACTGATCAAAATTCAACATAAAAATTCTTAGCGAGTACAATTAAATTAAATAATAATTAATGTCATGCTTATGAAATTTTGAGAATTTGCCTTTATGCTAGGAATCCTCGATTACTTGATATGAATTGAACTAACGACGGTTCGTCGTACAAATACATCGGCTCTTATAGTTTTATCCGTCCGAAGTCAAAAATCAAACCTGTTACTTCTGACTATGACTTTGATACGACTAGTAAACCTGTTTCTACCTTCGTCTATTAATCTGTGGTATATGTTGTTGTCAGTACTACTCTATCTTGGGGAACAACCAGTTCCTGTATATCGACCTGGTGCTGACGACGCTGCTGGCGCTGTCGCTAGGCCGTGCGGCGCCTGGCCCGCTGCTGACTCGCCAGTCGCCGCCCGTGTCGCTGGTGGCGCTGTCCAGCATCCTGCCGCTCACCACGCAGGTCACCCTCGTGCTGCTCGTGCAGCTGGCCGCCCTCTACACACTGCATTCGCAACCTTGGTTAGTATACTTATAAACGCCGGGCCCGCTGCTGACGCGCCAGTCGCCGCCCGTGTCGCTGGTGGCGTTTTAAGTTTTTCAGGAAAATATTATTCTCATGTTTAAATTAACCAGGTGGTGACTTTGTATAAGGATTAAGATTTAAGTATTTAAAATATTTAATTTTTAAACAAACGAGAGCAGTCCGA
Organism: Choreutis nemorana; assembly: GCA_949316135.1. Lineage (NCBI taxonomy): Eukaryota > Metazoa > Arthropoda > Insecta > Lepidoptera > Choreutidae > Choreutis > Choreutis nemorana. The sequence goes on from OX438600.1 coordinate 5,339,635, forward strand.
CTTGGCAAAAAAACTATATTTCATTGTTTCACAGGTATATAGCGGTGCAAGGAGAGAAGGACACGGAAGTGATACTGTGCTGGGAAAACACAGTTATATTCATAATATCCTCCTTCCAATATCTGATCATGGCCTGCGTCTACGCTAAAGGTTGGCCCTTCCGACAGCCGTTCTGCACAAACTGTAAGTAGGGTGTGGCGCCCATCTTCCGTATTTGAAAAAAAACAAAAAGTTTTGGAAATTGGTATACATATAGTACATTTATAGTTTTTTTTTCATTGCTTTTTGAAACAGATATCTTGAAGTTTTGCTCCAATATGTCCAGCATGGTTGTGTTGTTCTTGGCGATAGCAGCGCGAATATTGTGCCTCAGAATTTTATCTCTCCCAGCTCGTTGTCTCCGAACATTAAAACTTCCCTCTTCAAATCAAGTAATTAGGCTATTTTATAGGCCTTTCATTTGCAAATTCACCTTAAGAAAATGATAGTAATATTTATAATGCATTGTATTTCTAGACTACATGGTATTTACTTTGGTGACTCAATCTGCGTTCGTGGTGCTTCTCCTGCTGTGTCCGTGGAAATGGTTGGCTGATGCTATGGAAGTGAAGGTTTTGAATTTTGAAGAGACAGAACAAAACATTTTCCGTATCTACCTTCTACTTCTGCCGGTCTTGCATCTAATACTAGCAATTGGAGTCGAGGTAAGGATTTCATTTTTTTTTACTATGAACAAATTATTGAATAATAAATCAAAATTTAAACCTGTTTTAAAAAGCACATATATAACTAGTTACAGTAATACCCCGATATTCGCGAACTCAAAGTTAGGCGGTTTGTAAATTTTGGATACCACGAACGTTGAGGTCACGCAACTGCGCGTAATCGCAAAAATTTAAATAATAATTTCGGTAATAATGAATGTATTCACGTGAAATAAACACTTAGCGATATACGTAGTCTATACTTTAATGGCAAGGAAAAAGAAACAGTTTTATCGTAGTTGTTGTATTTTGTTGCACTCCGACTACGCAAAATTAGACACACGAGGTTATGGCTCCGTCCCACCTATCTCGTAAGTTATGGGTATTACTGTATTTAAATCTTATATTATAGCCAACCGACATACTAATTATTGAGTCGACATTACTATGTAAGAAAATTATTAGAAAGTATTGTTTATTTTTCATATAGATGCTGTCAAGCCGGAGCTCAATTTTAAATAGTGTAAGATTTGAAACTTATTTTTGTGTTGATTTGTTGGTTGTGGGCGCTGGTGATGGTAATTGTATTTATGTTGCATTTTAATTTGTTTCGCAGGATCAGTTGTGTTCTTTGACTGATTCATGGCAACGCAAGGTGCCATAACGTCGGTGTTAGTGCAATCCTGCGTATCTAACAAAAGCCTACTACGTTAATACAAAATTAATGAATTTTTCAGGAGTGATAAAAAACTAATTAACGATTGTTATCTCACTCATAGTGATTTCCCAATTATATATTTTTTGTAGTTCCGCTGTTAGTTTTGAAGTTCGCTCTTCTTTTTTCTTCTTTATTTATTTAGACTTGTGAAATTTTAAGAAAACCAAATGTATGCGAGGGAGTTTTCATCAAATTATTGATAATCTTTTTAACCTGCAAGGAAGCGGACTTAGCTCAATCTTCGGTGGAGGGCCTGGCTTACTTAATTTTTAACAAGTTTTATTCTTAACCTTAAACCAAATCTTTAGTTGACTTGTCTTTACTGTGTGTTTAAAAATGCTCCCGTATGCTCTTTTTGGTAATAGGAATGTTTTTTAAAGGCAACACTATCAGAAACTGACAAGTTGCGTAATCTGTTCCGCTTCCCACGCCGCGGTTGCTCTGACAAGTTGGACGATGCTGTGGGAGATGAAAGGCCACTCTGGACTTCACCAACTCAAATGTGCTGACGCGTAGCCGGAGAAGCAACAACAACCACGTACGCAAGTACTCATACTCGTTTTTTACATTTACCTAAACATGGATCAATTATCAAGTTGATACCTTTATGATATCCATAATTATAGTAGAAATAAAATAAGAAGTAGTTCTCCTAGTTAGGAATGATAGTTAATGTCTCTTAAAATATACATTGATGTTTTCTATGGATATTGTAATACCTAACCGTAAATCAATTTTAAACTTATCAACCTCATCATTTTATAACAATTAAACATATTTACCCCATACCATACCATATTTCAGTAAGAAATCTTAAGCATAAATGAGACATTTAGGTTTCAAAAGACCATGTTATATGATTTATTTGTTTATATAAAATAAATTAGATACTTAACTTATATTCATATACTCTTCTGTACTTATATTTAATTTTGTTTACATTTTATTTACTTTTAATTCCCCCTGAAAAATGTATTGCAAAACATTCAGTGATTGGCAGAATTACATAAAAGACGCTTGAGTTGTGAGATTTTTTCCGTTATAATTTTAATGAAATCGGAAATTTTAGGGTTCCATATTTGCCCCTTTGTTTTTTTTTTCGAAGATCTGCCTATACTCATACAAGAGGTCGCAATGAAAAATCATTAAGACTTTACTAAAAAAAACACTAAGGCTAGGTTTTATTGATGATTACATTGCTTTTGTACTCAAATATACTTCGCTCAGTTAAGGGAGAGTTCGGTGCCTCAAAGATTCTATCAAAAGTGTCGAATTTGACATGGGACTAAGGCTGAAAATTGTTATAAAGCTTGGAAATATTGTACATAAATCGAAGTAGTGAAGATCATTCAGCTCTGCCTTAAATGTATTTGCAAAAAAAAAAAATTGCATTGGATTTAATACTTTTTTTTTTTGTGGAGGCCTTAAATGTTATTTCAAATATTCAAAATAGTCCTAGTATTTAACGGGACAAATCTCATCGTTTGGGAAAAAAGAATTAAAAATGTCTCCCCAATTTGTTCGGCATCGCAGGTGGTTCTTTGTTTTTTTCTTTATTATTATTATTTATTAATTCGGATTTGATAATATTGAACATTAATTATCAAATCAATCAAATCTATGTATTTGAATTTGAAAAAGAAATAATTGAGTCAGCAAATATAGATTTTTAATAGTTCACCTTCTTCTTCATACATTCTTCTACATATTCATTTTTTTCATACAAATATTGGTTACGGGTTTATGGTATGTAACGTTTACGAGCTATAAAATAGTATGTGATACTCGTGATCTAAGAGATACGTGATAAAATGGTATGACGCAATAGGTCAATAATCCATCGCTTACGTCACACGTATCGTAATTTAGTATTAGTAACTCGTCGAATCAGACACCCTTGAAAGCGTCCCTGAGGTGCTTTTCCTAACCTCGCTTAACTAAACGCAGGATGTTTGAATAGACAAGCATTGTAATCACCTAAAAAATCCTAGTCTTAGTAAATTCATAGTGATTTTTTTATTGCAGCCTCTTAGTCCTCTTATACGCACACAGTCGATCTTTGAAACTAATTCATACGCGGCATTGCTGTGATACATATTGGATACCCTTAATTGTAGGATTAGGTTATGAAGAGTAGGGACTTCTATTTAAAGAAATGTTGAGGCTTTTATTATAGTTTGAAATCATTTGAGAAATCTTTCGAAATGTAACGCAATGATCAAATTAGATAATCCGTAAACGTATTTTATACGGTGAAGAGTCCACAAAAATAGCTGCCTGTTTAAAGTTACCTTGCAAATTAATTTATTTTTTATTAAATATTGTATTTTTATATGATTGAAATACTATTATTTGTTTTTTCGAATGATTTTATTAAGTCATTTAAAATTTAATTATAATTTATTTAAGTACAGTTCTTAGACAATTTTATTGTAGATAGTTGCCAAAATGCTGAAGATCCTGTAAGGATTGAGATTTTTAGGTAAGGTAACTATAAAATTTCATACCAGTACTTTTATATCAAGTACTTATTTAATTAGTGTATTGTATATAAGATAGCAAGCTGCTAATAAAACATAAAAACCTAAAACATAGATTTTTTAACAGCTGCAAAAAATAGCCCAGCGTTTATAGTCTAGTTTGTTTTAACTTTCATTCGTGTAAGTGTTTTACAAATATACAAATATTATTTTGTCATGAAATTACATTGAGAGTGTAGTATGTACTTACATTTGTTTTGAAAAAATACATTTGCTCATGTTTATTCCGTTGCGTTTAAGATTTACAAATAAGTTTATCGTTTTGCTTATTTCTGTCATAAAACGGTTTTGCTTATTGAACATCGTATTTCGAATTTAAGTAGCGTTTTTGTCGTGTTATATGAATTGCATTTGCATACAGCGTTGTAGAAGCTTGTTTTTGTTGAATAAAGTGTTACAAGGCTATGTTTCATTCCTATTATTGAGTACTTAGATTTTTAATGCTCAGTTTAACATTGCTACTGTAATCCTCTACGAAGAATACCAACTGTTAAAATATAAAAAACACATTTAGTAATTAATCATGTCTTAAATATACCATAATGTAAGAAGTATCTCAATTTTTGGCTTAATTAATACAGTACCTATATCAAAATGTTTTCCAGTAAACTATGGAAGCCAAAAGTTTTGACTTAAAATTGTAACTTTGTGTATCTTAACTACGTAGCTATAAAAAGTCTATTTATTGTAACCTTTTCGAACATTTTTGAAAATTGAACTACATTATTGTGGTTGTTTTTTTTTAATATTTTTCTCGAATATTTGGAAATTGTTGACTGTTTCTATTATATCCAATGAGTCACGGTAATGTAGTTCGATAGGATTGCTAAAAAAAATAGATGGGTGTGACCAAAAATAATCGAATAAAAGTAAATTCATTCAGAAGTTTAGTTTTATTTTAAGCTATCAAAGTTTATTAGTAGGTACCAGCTACAATTGCAATGTGAGTAAACGTGTTTATGTAATTTTTTACGAAAAAATCATGGTAGGAATTGCGGGTATCCCGGTGGAGGTGAGTATTGAGGAGGTTCGTCTTTCGATTTCACCATTATCGGTCGAGCAGTACGTTGCCGCGGAGGCTGCTTCCACCTAGACACATATTTGTGAGTTAAAACTTGAGCTTTGGTGTACCACGTGTTGAGACACAATACTTGCCTTAGGTTAATTTAAAAAAACGCATAAAAATTGATCAATCTTTTGGCAGCTATGATGCCAGAAACAATCTATAAATAGGTATATAAAATTGTCAAGTATTAGGCCAAATCTCATATGATGGTAGTTTACTATGCGACCGAATTCCGAATTTGCTATCGACTTGAAGAGGTCTAAATTGTAATACTTAGGGTATACCTTCACTGAATGACAAACTTACCAAGGAATCAAGCTCAAGTCATGAGGTGGCTTCGGCCTTGCTTTGCGAGCTCTTAGTTCCTCGCTAAGAGTTGGCTTGTCCCTTACAGCAGCACAGCAAGCTCTCAACGTGAAATAATAAATCAACTCAACTCCAGAAAGGAGAGAAAACCCAAGAAACAGACCCGCTATGCCACCAAACGATACTGCAAGTTATTATATTCAAAAATAAATAAGTAAAAACGTTTCTATGTTAGCATACATAAACAATTCACGATTTTGATCTTGACTGTTTAAATGATTTTAATTTTCGAGGAAACAGACATATATTTAAAATGGTAACTGATGCTTGTATGATATAAACAACAAATTACCTAGTAGATCTACCCAACCGAAAAGCACCTCTCTTTTGTATCGCACCATGGGCCATGACACGAACTCTGTCTCTAAAGAGGTTGAGGCACCAGTTCCTTTGCTATTACTGCAACAACATATTTAGGTTAGGTTAGTACTACATATTTAAGAACTGCTGGCTGTGTGGCTTAAGTCAATTATTTGTACCTAGCTTTGTAAACAAATAAAGATTTGTGCTGAGCCACTTGATACACAACAAAGTTTGAACATTAATTATGTTCTAGGCAAACATACCTGGTTACTATACCAGGTTAGACAATGCACGCTAAGGACAAAAACAACGCTATGCGAGCGTAACTCCTCATCTGGCGACATTTGTTTCTCGTATCATCGATCAGTTGGTTGGTAAGGAAGAACGGCAACCCGAGACACGAACCCTCGACCAGTAGGGTCGGGTCGGTCGGTTATTAAGGCACGTAACAAACTTAGTACCTAGTAGTAGTAGTGTAGTAAAACTAAGCGGACGTAAAACCTAGATGAAGAAATGTTGTACGCACTCAAATTCTGTGAGCTTTTCAACTTCGTACACTGTGTGCAAGCAGCCGAGCTCACAGGGGCACCTCGTCACATCAGTTATAATAGTCACGTGTTTAGCGATACAGTCCAACTCGCGAATACTACAGTACCTGTAACCAGCTGAAACATTATATGGTTAAATTTAAATCAATATACGTCCTTATAAAAAATGTTAGTACTAATAAGAACACTAGAGTTTTGCTTTATACACAAAATACTATTAACACCAGTCATTTGAAATTTGTATAGATCGATAGTTCATTTCTTGCAATTTGAGATAAGTAATACGACGACAGTGTAAATGTAAATCCTGTGACAAAAAAAATTAATTAAACTTCACAAGTCACTTTGTTTTGCCTATATCGATTTAAGTTGAAACAGGGTACGAGGCGAGTTGAAACATAAAATTTTCAAGTAAACAAGGGTTGTAAAGTAGTTAAGGCCATATAATCAAAAAAAACATACATGTAAACCAGTCATGCAAATCTAAAACAAGGTGAGATAAAAAAGTCTTAGTCTATTAGAGATTTTGCGTGCTCTTTGTGTGATGTAATCGGTTTTATGGTACCCGTGCGGTAGTTCGCCGTACAAAATTCTCAAAGAAAGTTACTCACGCGCGCTTTTATGAAATGTTAACTAAATTGTCGTTTTTGTGATCGATTAGAAAAACATTGAATTAATTCTATAAATACCTGTAAACATTTGACTAGTACTTATATGAGTCATTTCGGTCATACGCAATGGAAGAAGGCTTTCAGTAAGGACAGTGGACAATCAGCCTAGCCTAGCCTAGCATGATGATGGCTCAATATTTTATAAAAAAATTAGGATTATACGGCAGCCGAAATTTGTGGAATAAAAATGTCAAGGTATGTCATATACGCATTGACTGTTATTAAATTTGTAGGTTAAATATATTTCTAGATAACTACATAATAACTCTTTCTAACATATAACTGAATGTGATATTATCGTAATGAACAAGACAAAAATGTATGTAACATAATAAAAACTGTTTTAAATTTGATTTGATTTGACTTTACTCAACGCCTGATTAGAAATACGAGGGCGGGTCAGTCCGTGACTTTTGGAATAAAACACAGATTTTTTGATAAATAAATCATTTTATTTTTCAACGTAGTCTCCCTTGAGCTCTATACACTTTGTCCAACGCTTCTCCAATTTTTATCCATTCCAAAAAATATGATTTGTCGAGGTCCTCAAAATAGGCCTTTGTTTGCGAGATGACTTCATCATTGGAGTCAAATCTTTTTCCACCAAGCCATTTCTTCAGGTTTGGGAACAAGAAGTAGTCACTCGGAGCCAAATTTGGGGAAGCGGATGAGGGAGCAATTCATAGCCCAATTCATGGATTTTTGCCATGGCAAATGCACATGTGTACACCCTTGCATTGTCTTGTGGAAAATAACTTTTTTCTTGGCCAAATGAGGTCGTTTTTTTTTCAAATCGCCATTGAAGCAGTCCAATAAGTTGGCATAATATTCCCCATTGATTGTTATTCCGTTTTGAAGGTAGTCAATGTGGATTATCCCACGTGCATTCCAAAAAACAGTCGCCATAACTTTATTGGCTGACAAACCCACCATGGCCTTCTTTGGCGCAGATTCACCCTTAGAAACCCACTGTTTTGACTGTTGTTTGGTCTCTGGTGTGTTGTAATGGATCCATGTTTCGTCCACGGTTACAAAACGGCGCAAAAACTCCTCCATATTACGATTAAACAACGCCAAACCTTCCTGTGAAGTTGTTACACGATTGCGTTTGTGGTCGACTGTGAGCAAACGCGGCACCCATCTTGCGGAAAGCTTTCTCATGCCCAATGATCATTCAAAATTGAAACCACTGAGCCATGAGAGATCCCTACGGCTTCCACAATCTCTTGCACTTTCAATCTTCGGTCGGCCAAAACCATATCGTGAATTTTTTCGATTGTTTCGGGTCTAGAGACCTCAACTGGGCGTCCAGGACGTTCGGCATCTTCAGTGCCTGTACGGCCACAACGAAATTCAGTAAACCACTTTTTTACCATTGAAATCGATAGTGCAGAGTCACCATAGTATTTATCAAGCTTAGCCTTGATTTCGGAAATGGTTTTTTTCGCAAAAAATAATGATTAATAAGCACACGAAATTCACTTTTTTCCATTTTTTCCTCAAATTACTGGGTAGTCTGATAAAACTAGCTGTCAAACACAAACTAACTGACGCAGCAAGTTCAAATTTTGATAGGAGTCAACTGACAGATGCTTGTTGACAGGAGTAGTGTTGCTTTTTCAGTAAAAAGGTCAGAAATTCAAAAAGTCTGACTTATTGACCCGCCCTCGTATTACACTTTTTAGTCAGGGGCTATAAAACGTAACTTAACACAAGCGCTCGAAATCGCCTGAAAGTTAAATAGTGGTCTAAACTTCTCGAAGTGATAACTTCGATATAAATAGATGTATTCAGGTGAAATAAAAACTTAGATAACATTCTTAGTCTATACTTAGATAGCAGGTATATTTTAGTGCAACATTTTGACCCTTTTGTATTCTCCATGAAGGTAGAACGGAAAGCCATTAAAAATAAAGTTTTAAAACTATATTAATATAAAAGGACAAATTAAAAATAGTACTAAAAAGATGGTACTATCGAGGTCTTCCACGCAAAATCGCTTTTGAAACACTTTCCTGTGAAGCGCACCACTACTTGCGGGTGATCGCACGTGATAACCTGATTGGCCTTAGTTTTACTTTGACCAATTACGCACGCGACGTTGCAACGTAGATAAAGGGTAAGTCCATAAGTAGGTAGGATTGGCAAGGTTGCATTTTATTTGGAGTCAAAACATTTTACAAATTAATACTTTAAATTTACCCCTCATTCGCACGGCATTGCACTGCACGTTTTCAGAGCTTAAGTATGGAATGTGAGGTGGGGTCAGGGATTGTTCCACGTGGTAGCCACATGGGCACTTTCAAGGTTGAGTTATAGGGAGGGGATCCTAAAAAGAGGAGATTTTTGCGCTAGGCCGCAAAATTTCCGAAATTTTACAATTTTATAACCTTGAAAATTTTGTTAAGGTAGGGTACGGGATGGGTAGGTTACCGCGTGGACCTATCTCTGACCCTGATCCGTGAGCACTTCAGCAGTTTAGCAGTCAAGGTAGAGCCGTGGTTGCACCTACTATGATTATGAGGGTGTCAGGATTAAACAGAAAAATAAAAAATTCAAGCAAGAAATCCGAATGCCTAAATATAATAAGTATAAATAATAAATAGTTAATTGAATGAAATACACCAACAGACTTAGCGCTTATGATTTAATGAGAATTCTTTATAATTCTCTAATAGCGCGATCGGTGTAGGAAAGTGCGCCGGCTGGCAGCATACACACTGCATCATCTTTATTCCCGTTAATTTAAAATTAAGAAGAAATACAAAAAGAAATGTGTTGTAATTATGCTATGAATTTAAACTGATGTTAAAAAGCTTTCGAAATAAATCACACTAAAATACAGACGAATTATACGAACGGAGGCATCTAAAAAAGTTCAATATTTAGTTTTTGAGATTTTTCCAGGGTGTAAGCAAAAATGACGTAATCACGCGTTCACGGACCAGTACTAAGAGACCTGCAGAAAGCGGGAAGCAGTAGATGTGCAACATTGCCAACCCGCTAACGGTTTTTAATTCTTTAAAATCCGTGTTTCAACTCACCTTTGTTTCTAAACACCTCGGTCTCCCCTACGAGTATCTAGAGAAATACTTTGGTGTGAATTTCGATCCTTTTATCGTATTTTGATATCCATTTATGAGATACCTATGTATGGAACGACTTATCTCTTTTTTACTTCCAACCTTCTGAAGTCTTAGTATTTAATTAGTCTTGAGAAGGTTGGTTGGTGTGTGGTACAATACACTGAATAGTTGATTTAATAACCTATGTAATTGCAATAACAACTTACGAATCGGCGGATAAAAATGTGGTACGCATTTGCAAAATGATCGGCATCTTTGCATTCTACACTGGCGCATGCACGCGGAGTATGTGTAAATTGATGACGTTTCCAACTTTTGCTCATTTGCAAACACGCATCTGCGTTGACGGATCGACAGTTGGCGTGCGTCCTCCGTTGTATACGTATGCTTCACCGAAAATGATACTTTTTCCACACGTCTATCCCAAGAATGCTGGGCACTTAGTTCCAACCCGGCCATCTCTTCTGTCGAGTGAATGTAGATCTGTTGAAGTCAATTGTTTTTACCATTAGTACCAATGTTAGGACATTTTACATAAATTGCCTGCGCTTACTATACAATTCTGGAACGGTTAGGATGACTTAAGGCTACTTCCAACTTAATCCTACCTAAAACAGATATATTTTTTTATTTTCATTACTTATGTGCTTTCAAAGTTTTTGCTGATTACAACTTTTTTGAAAAAAGTCCAATTACTAGGATTATGTGAACCACTCTTCCACCCTTTCCCAGTCTCCAAGAAAAATGTTATGAAAACAAAACTTACGTCAATTATGGTATCATTGCTAAGAGAATTAAAAAGAAAGGACCATTTAGCATCTGTCTCGTGGATAAAAGCCTCAGCAAACTGATCGGTGCCCTGTTCCTCAGAACCCCTGAAACATTTGAAAATTTTCATTCGGTTGAAGATTAAGTAGGATTTTTTTGTAAGTCAAAAGGTAAATAAGATTTAACCAAGGCCAAGTTCTTTCAGCGTGCTTCGAGTTGAAGGCGTAGCAGAATCCCATTTCTGTAAATACAGGCTCCAGGAAGTCGCAGCATTCCTCCGAATCTCCCTTCCACTCACAGTCGTAGAAGAAATTATCACAATGTTTTACAATCTGGAGAACGTTGAGTAAGGGTTTATTAAATAGCTAAGACAATTTTCATGTTAGTAGCTAGATATTCGACTTATCTTAGAGTGATAAGGCTACTAGGTACCTAAAAGTAGACAACACGGTTAAATTATGAGTATAGTAGTAGGTACTATATCGTACATTACATAATGTTCAAATGTGGTAACGGTGAAAAATTGTTGGCGTTTAAGAGGTGGATAACGGTAGAGCTAGGATAACTAACACTGAAGACAGCTTCCTTAGCGTCAGCAATAGGACCCGGTGAGATGGAGTCACTACGGCCGGCCAGTTCTGCATCAGCTGCGTATTCGGTGGCGCGCTCCGCTATCGACTTGTAGCTTAGAGTCGTCAACCAAGTCAACATTTCTGACGCTCCGTTTGGAGGTTCCGAACCCCACGTCCTATTAACCAAGAAAACGTGTGGGTAATTAATGGTCAATCTGCGTAGGTACTCATAATTTATTTTTAACATAATTTTTGTATCTGTTCCAAGATATTATTAATTTTAAGTATTAGTTGGCATACTTTTCAATGTATTCTTGTAGAAATTCTGGTTCGACAGGATTTGAATCACAGATCGTTAGGGCTGGAAATGGTACGTCCCAGTTATGGAAGTCTGTGTCCAAACCTTAAAATGAGACAAATATTCTGGTAAATAAATACTACACAATCATAAAACTAAGGAGTATTAAATAAATATGTGTTGATTCTTACCGGTGATAGTAGGATTTGTCTGGAACTTTTCCCATAAGCTGACTATAATGATACAAGTAGTAACTGCGCCAACAGCCGTGAAACTAAACCACATGAATCTGTAAAACGAGGTGTAATTTTTTCAAATGGATATCAAAGTAGTTAGACAAAGAAACATTTTTCATTTAAAAATGTATATTTTGGTCATTATTCAAACCTCTCACAAAATGGTCGATCTTTTTCAGCAATATATCGGACGCCATGTAGAGTTGAATTATTGAAAAACTCAGTGGTTTGATGACGCAGGCTTGTAGCAAACAAAGACAATGTCCCTTCTTCTTTATTAATTTCACTGGGCTTAATTTTGCCCTTAACAAATTCAGGATGCACTCTCATTCTGTTTCGTTCTATTCACAATTTAAATTATGTATCTACCAAATAAGTTGTTTCGACCCATTTAGTACTCGGAACAACACTGACACTGTAGGTTGGTAAATTGTAGGTAGGTCCAACAAATCACGCTAAGTGTAGATAATATCTAAGTTATCGACCACCTGGGGATTGCTTCTAATCGTTTTCAACTAACTGTGTCACCATGGTTCATTGGTAATTCATTCCTTTTTAATATATAATGTACGTAATTATTTTAACGTAGGTATCTGTCTGTGCTTTCATACCTACCTACCTGAGAAATCCTACATACAAACTTTGAATCACCATGGGAAGTTCTAAAATAAAAAAGATTCATAGAACCCCCAAGTTACTTACCACTAGCGGCGGATCTAGAAATGAAATTTATTTAGACAGTTGCCTCCTTCACAAAACAGACGACCTTTTTTTTAAAAATGGATTGGGGGGGGGGACTAAAAACAGACTAAATTTTCTTTTCGAAGAATTCAAACGTTTTTGGGTAGCTTGAGCCCCTATCCCACCACTGAATCTGCCAATGCTTGGCACTGTGCCACTTCCGGAAATGCGATATGATTTTGACTTGATGATTTGTAAAGCATTACAGTCTTGCTGCAAAACCTTATCGGGGACCTAATTCATCAATTGCGTGCTACCCCATATTGGGTAATATATCATATGTTATTTGGTAACTAAATTAGTTTTCAATTACATAAGTACCCCTACATTTAAAATGTAGGTAGGTAACTAGCAAAATTGTCATCGTTATTTTTTTTTTTGCTCTTTGGCTAAATCAGGCTACTTCATCAGAGACAAAATGTGAGTTTTATGTAGCGTCTGGTAGGTATAAACATTCCAACCCTTATTGAGTAATACCTATATCCGATAGTTCCTGCCTACTTAATCTTTTAAAAGGAGCATAACACATGAATGTATATTTAAAACACGCTACTTTTCAATTTCGCAACTTGAGAGAAAGTAGGCCAGTAAAGGGATTTTAGTCGGATGGACGTGAGCGAGCTCTAAATTTAATATTTTAAATCGTCATTTTAGTCGTCAATCACATTTTTATGTTAACTAAGAACTAGGTAGGTTAATCATTCATTTTTAGGTCCGGTACATCTGAATGAAAAAAAGAAAACATAATAGGATAACTTTTTTGTCTGTTAACTAACAGACGAACTCATCTGTCTGTCAAGAGGCTTTTTCTCACGAATTCGTATCAAACTGAAATTAATATTATTTATGTATTAAATTCCTTGGAGCAGTGAAAAGATCAAACCTCTAAGTCACCGCAAACAAAAGATACGGCCGTTTAAGCTGCATTTTTGCCGCATATTTTGATAATCTCAAGGACATCAAAACCTACATGGTGATTCCTCTTGACCTAAAATCATGAAATTTGGCAAATACACGTTCACAAGTTATCATGGGACCCTCAGTCATGACTCATGAAGTCCTTATTCAAATTGGTTATTTTCTCTGGGATCTTAATACATATATATTTTGAAAAAAAATTTGGACACCCAAGTCAGAATGGACGGTTTTTCTAAACTAGAATAGAGAGTAGACAAATAAAAAGACCATCGTCACCGAGGTTTTCTTGATTCCATTGCATTAAACTGCATTTAGTTTTAATTATTTTAATGCTGCGTTTACATGCAATATGCTAGTTTGCTTTTAAGATTGGCTTAATAAACGCAAGTACACGAAAGATATTAAATTAAACAGTCTCAACATATGCACGTTATTAGTATTTCAGATTATTTTTTTCATTAGACGCTAAGAATAAATATAATGAATATATACGTAAATAATAAAAACATTTTTCCAGCGGTATTGTTTATTTCTAACAAGGAAAACTTTAGAAAGTTAATAATAATATAAGCAAAGTGACAATTAACTTAGGAGGTGTAGTTAGTTATGTCGAGTTATAAACCACTCATGATGTTCGTATGTTGATTTTTCTGGTTAGAAACAGTGTCTTCTGTTATGTTAGCTTCTGGTATAACTAAAGGATCAATAACAATATTCAAGTCCTTCAGAGCGTCATCTAGTAACTTTATTTTCCCGAGAATCTTTTCAGCTTGCAAATTGTAGCCTGGTTCAAGCATTTTGCCGGTTGGATTCAACTTGAATAAATATTCAGCCTGTAATAGTGAAGGAGCAAATTATTCCCTTAACTTATAGTCCAACCGTCTGCTACTGTTCTGGTATAATAAAGTGCTTCATCAGCATTAGATACATACTATACTTTACCTTCAAGATGTAGGTACACACTTAATCTACATTTATAGCAATTGCCACTTTGCCACATATCTGACGGAGCATCACAGAACGTTTGTGTAAAATATTTTTTTATAGAAAATCCCTGGGAATGATCGGAAATGCAAAAGTGCTGCAGCGGGTTTGTTAAATGTAGTTGGTATAAAACTCACGAGAAAGTCAACCGGGTCATGCGGTCTAAGCTTAGCCACTTCAAGCAAGGCCGGTGTAAGCGTTGGGAATATGTACTTCATGAGGTAGTTCCGCATCGGTTCTCCGGCCGCCGCCAGCGCTGCCTCCTCCTCTTCACGCATCAACGAAAACAGCTCCGACTACACAAATCAAATAAAAATCTAGATCTTAAAAAAAAGAGATACCATAGCTGCTACGATATCATGTCATGCCACATATAGAAAAACAGATAAATTAAGAAATTGATATATAGACAGGTAAATATTACACACCTTATTGTTTTGCGCATTATTACCTATTTCGAAAAAGTTTAGGACAGGTTACCATAGGTAGAGTGCTTACTCTTGGTGGTATTTTATGTACAATAAAAAAAAAATCTACAGAGGGCTAGATTTTGAACTAAGTACACATACCTAAGTCAAATAAAAGAGACTAAAGAGAAATAAAATAAGCTAGACTTGGAAAGGGTATGTATAAAAAAGTCAATTCATACAAATCAACAATCGAACAAACCCAATATTCCATTTTTTCTTCGCGCTCTTCTCGCATCTGTTTTTCAAGTTCTTCTAATTCTTTAGCTTCTTTCAAGCGTTGTGCTTGCCGTTTTTCTTTTTCTTTTTTTTCGTTGGCTTCGATTATTGCTTTCAAATTAAATATGATATTAAATAAGAACTTACTTATTTTAATCCATTTATCAAAATACTTATCTCTAAAATGATCTCACCCATAAGTTTAGGATATCGGCAAGGCCTTCCCATGCGTAGAGTGACTTCTGAATAAGGTGTCTTCATTCCATAATCACCGTGGTCTGAGACTTCTACGACGAGTGGATGGATGTCGAGTTCATCGAAGAAATTGAGAGGGGTCAATTCTCTAGTGTTACCAGATCTGAACTCAGACAAACGTTCCACTACAACTTCTTCGCTCAAATAAGAGTCGTCTTCAGGCAGCCGCATGGCTTTTTCGCAAATAAACTCATCGCTAGCTTCTAAGTTTACCACTAGATCTATATATAACATTATCGAATTAATAAAAATTTAACATTCCAACTCCTATACCACACAACCTCTGTGGCACAGGAGCGGCATAAAAGCTAGCTTCTTCGCAAGAGGTTTTCGGTTCGAATCCAGACGGGGATCGCTGTACTTCACTCACTGATCATGGGTGTAATATTTTATTTATGTAAGACGATATTTACCTACTCTATCGTTGCTTGATACTAGCGTTATTAGATTCTATACTAGTGCAGGGCTGAAACATGTTTTGTATTGTAACTAGGTAAATATTCAATATTATTTTTAATTGCAACAGTAACTAAAAGTGTGGTAGGTACCACATAAGTAAATAAAAATGTGTTTGAACTAAATTCTTACCTGGTAAAATCTTTTTCAGTACATTACTGTATAAATCAAGGTCTTCTTCGAATTTATCTTCATCATCGTCTTCTTCAATATCTTGTTCTTCTCCTCTCTCGAATACTTAAACATAATTGTAATATATCCCGATCTATCTTTTACTCTTACTTAATCTAGTCATAACTATAAATAAAAAAATTACTTACCTAAAACATTTATTATTCAAAACTAAATACCCTAAAGCGACCCTAATGCTTGTCAGTCTGTATGAATTAATGTAAATAATTAATCAAGGTCAGTTCAATTAATTGAAAATTTTAATTTGAAGGAAATCTTACTTACGTGCATTGCATTGCGATAGGTTTATAGGGATTCCATCCAGCACCCATCCCTTATTCATTGCTTCGTGACTTAACAGCCTTTTACGAACATAACTACAAACATTGAAATCCTATATTTTATTCTTCTTTCTATTTTAATATATGGCTGTTATTGTAAAATACACACGCCTGTTTACATAAAACTTGACAGGTCTATTTTATTTCATTGTTTTAAAGTTAACTTACGGCCTAATGGGAGCGAAAAAATTCAAACCTTTATTAGTTCCCAGTTCACTGATTTTAAAACAATTTTAAACCTACATATAAAAAATAATGTAAACTTGCAGTCTTCACATAATTAATAGTAATTACCCTAAAATCTCGTCTTCATTGAGAGGGATACCACTTGTTAGCATAGCAAGGGTGGCTTTAGCTGTTTCCTTTACTTCCTCCTCGTCGTCCTGATTTTCGTCTTCATCAGGTTCGATCTCCTCTTCCCCAGTCGGCTGCGGCAGAGCAGAAGTCTCGCCTTCCTCATAACGTTGTATTCGCCAAGTCTAGAACAACGAACATTTAACAAATCAACCATTGGTTAGAAGGTAGTATAAAATAATGGTGACTTAAATAACATCCCCCTCCAGGGAGATCTTTCAATAACCATCATAGAATAAGAATGGATAGCTACCCAGGTTTATTCAACTATAGATTGTAGGTAATAACCAATAGAAACAATAGAAAAATTTTAGTATAGATTTACCTAGTTTTAGTAAGAACCTGCGTATAAGCCTGGCTCTTTATCGAATAAAAGTAGGTACGAGTATCTTAGGGTTTAGGCCATAGATATGATTGCTGTACCTACCTAGCTTAGTACCTAACCACTGCGGTAGTAGACAAACATGCTTAAAAATATACCTAATATTGAAAAATTAGATTTAAAAAAATCCATATCTGATCCCTGATTCGATTAAAATATGTTGCAAAATTGAATAATCTAAACATTATTCTAAAACCTACTTCAAATTAGTAATATTCAAGTTTATTTTTGTTACTTCATTTGATAAATATCGTTGATATCTTTATGTAGAATGTAATAAAACGAACAAGTTGCATAATATCAATGTTGTAATCGATTAGATAGCGATTATCGAGTGCGACATACTTTTACTGAGGTAATGACAAAGCGGGACACTTTTTATTCCATTGTTCCACACTAACGGTAACAATGCTATCAGTCTATAGAACCAATAAATCACCGTGTTTTATCCCGACTGCCATGAAAAAAAGGTCGCCATTGAACTAATTAAATACATGTTTTGCTTCGTAGTATTTTAGTTTTTAGACCAAAAATATAACCTATGTTCTTCATCGAGAAGCGTTTTTTTTCTTTGTCAAGTTTCATCTCAATTTGTTCAGCAATTCATTCTTAAAATGGATTACAGACAGAGAGTAATCAAACTTACAGATTTAGTGGAAAATTCTCATCGTAGTTCCAATGACATATAAAAATACCATGATGCTAACCAAATTATCGATCTCGTCTTGAATTACAGTCGCCATTGAAATATAAATGAGACCGTAGGCCTCGCAAAGTTGCTTCGCCAATACCGTTTTACCCACTAGTGGGGGGCCGTACAAGACTACCTGAAAGAAATAAAAAGGAAATAAAACAGGTTATTTGACCTTTATTAAAATGTTTCATAAAAGAAAATTCACACAAGAGCGATCCTTAAGCTGACTTGAAGCAAAAACTCAAAGGCAAAGATCGTAAAACTCTAGTTTTAAGTAGGTATTAAATATTGAATCTGAAATAGTCCCCTATGGAATCAAAGCATCATTGCATTCGAAGGAAACATAAAAAGATCATTTGGCCCACTAAGAAGGAATTATTTTTTGAGGGTGACCACTTCAAGGCTTTTGAATCATTTAAGACTAATTAATACTTACCTTAAAGGCCTTTAACCCTCTATTTTTCAGAAACTCTTTTATTAACACAGGAACATTTTCGGCGAAAGTTGCTTCAGATGTCCATTGGAGTCCCATAGTTTCAACAATGAACGTTGGCTCCATATTGATATTGAGTGTGATCAAATCATATGTCCTTTGCTGTAATAAACAGGTTGAACTAAAGTTTAAGTGTATACATATCTATGTAGTGTAGGTACATTCCTACCCATGGTATACGGTAAATAGGTACAAAGGGTAACACAAACATCGTAGAATACATCATATAATATTGCTTACAATAATAACAACTTACTTACCAGACTGAATGTAGTTTTTACGGCTATTTTCTACTATATTTGTACAATAAATGGAAAAGTCTAAATACTGATGGTTGGATAGATCTACTGTAGAAGGTACTGACTTCAATTTCAGGGATAAGAAGAGCATCCTCTTGGGGTATGCATTTGAACATACCGGTACCAACTGTTCGCCCAATGGATTTTATTATCTGAAATAGTCAAATAATATCTCAACGTTAACGTAGGTATCAAATTTCATGTAGGTATTTGCTATTAAAATAACATAAAATTACCTCTCGTTGCTTTGTGACATTTTGTTCGACAGCCAACATATACAATTTTTTAGGAAAATCTACAACTAAATTATAGACAATTCTGAAAACAAAAGATATAATAATTAATACATATTCATGATTCACCTATTGGAAAGTAGAAACAACTTTCTCCCTGCCTATGGGCTTTTGATAGATATAAATATGGAGCAATGAAGCGACAAGTCACCAAACAATATTGAAGTCAAATTTCAAAGATTTTGGACTTTTATAACAATTTGTGACATGTTACTTGAACAATATTGTTATTATTTAATTGTTGGCGAGATTACTGTTAAAAGGTGCCAAGTCTCTGAGCTAAGCCACGGACAGGCGAATGGACATAGCGAAACTAAAAGGGTGGAACTATGAATCCCCAAAAAGGTACTAACTTTGCTAGATCTAGTACGTTAATCAGTGGCACTGCATTCGAACCACGGCCGAAGATAGGGAGTAACTTTTCACATTCCCAGGCTTTTTGGAACCAGTAAAACAACACGTCTTCTTTGCCTCCATAGGTTACACCGGAGCCGATCACTAGTCCACTGTTTTAATTGAAATGTAAAGAAAATACAGAATTTATAGTAGGTAGGTGTGAAAAAGTAGATAAAATAAGTTTAAAAACCAAGACCAGACTTCTGAAAACTGCGCTCTAAAAAGTGTGAAACAAGAAAATATTCTAATCTGAAATTGTTTCGACATGCGGATTTCAGTAGTTGGGTTTTAGTTTAAAACTTATTTAATTTTAATTAAAAATTATTTGTATTTTGGGTAGGGTTAGAGAATATACGTTAAATTTACTTCTTGGATGTGATTTTAGAAATTATTATTAATTATCGGTCGCATGCAAGGAAGCCGCCAGTAAAAGCTAACAATGTTTATTACTTGAGATGTGCTTATTAAGCCCTTTAATTTAATACCAAACACGACCAAAATACAGTACACAAATAAAAATTGTTTTTGTTCATGACCTAACGTCCTTTAGAGGGCGCCCTAATCAATTAAATGTGACGCAATATAGCCAATAACTGGCGGACGATCATGACACATTTAACGTTACTTGTAGAAGGGAACAGATGAAGCTTCATACATACATGCATACATTCTAGTCAAAATCATAACTCTTCTTTTTACTTCTCCATAGTAAGTAATAAATGAGCAATAAATATTAGATGATATTGTATGATTCTTACTTGGTTAATTTTATTACAATTGAACTACTTTTTGTTAAAGTAGCTGTATTGCCGTAACAGTTTAACTTGCAATAATTTATACAACGAAAAAGAATAGTCCAAACTAAATTTAAGGCTTGTAGGTAGTTACTATGGACACGTAAACATTTATCTCCTGAACACCTTGTGGTCTAAGAGTCCTCAATGAAAATTAACTATTAAATTACTAAGGCTAGAATTTTTAATGTTTGAGTACACAAACACTGCTTGTGTACTTGTGGAGTGTTGATACGATGGCCTCCACATACCAATCTAAAAGTCAGCAAGTAATGCTCTTAACTATCAGCTGATAGATTTCTATAAAAGTTGTAAGCTATGAGGAGGGAATCAATATACGGAGTTCTTGAGAGCCGGTCATTTGACTACCTCCCACCACCGTGCTACCGTTGCGTCCCCTCTTGGAGTAACCCCGTCAAGCATCTATTAAAAAAACGCATCAAAAGATTTAAAAATCGAAGCATTCATAGGAACAGACAGACAGTGGGAATTTACTTTGTTTTATACTATGTAGTGTATGGAAGCTGTATAAAGATTTTCAGCCACAGTAAATTCATTTTAGAACCTCGTAAAATGCGACACTTTTGGAAGCGTCCCAGAGGTACCTACCTGTTCCCAGTTTCGCTTGACTGGCCGTAACATGGTTGGAGTACACAAGCAGTGTAATCACCAATAAATATTCTAGGCATAGTAAATTTATAGTGAAGTTTCATCACTGGCTTTTGTATGAGATACAGAAAACACCCAAGACATCAGAACAGAACAAATATGTAGGTTGTGTTCATCACTCAAATTTGTAGGAGTCAGACCTCGAACTCTTGACACCTAGATTTTTTAATAGGACCGTTCACTATCAACTGAGCTACCGTGTCACGTAAATGACACATTCACTATGACTACGACACATGCCTTGACTTAGTTTATTCTCATCTCAAATATATTTTAGGTAACTTGTTTTGTATCCAATTAAATAGATACTCACATCAATTAAGTACATAAATAACATAGACTAGATATGAAGCGTTATGTTGCACAATAGGTGTCTATATAAAGTTCAACTCCTTCGGCAAACGAACCCTGACCTCCGTCATTTTAAACCAGCATTCACACCATCTAACATATGATCAATAGCGGTTCCGAATGCAGACCGTGGAGATAATTACTTTAAGAAACAGGAATCCTAATTTTCATTGTACACTCACGTTATACGTATAAGTATAAAGCCCTTAAATGTATCTCATAGCTGCCTGGGTATTTCACAATGACTAATGGCCTGTTACCGCAAGTCGTTTATAAATACATAGTAATTTATTTGCAATTAAACTGTTTGTAATATTACCGAACCTTTATCATAAATACTTCGCATTGGAAAACATTTGAAACACAATATGTTCGCTCATACCTTAGGCTCATGCTCATGATAACTATAAAAATTTGTTGTATGTCATAGATAAAAAATCAATTAAAAACACATTGCCGGTACGGAATGGTACAGATTTTCTAAAACTGTAAAACAAAATGAGTCAAATTATAATAAAATGACATACACGTACGTGCTATGTATTTAATTTTAATAATGTAATGCAATGACCATAGATAAAATAATAGAAGATTGTATAATTTACTAGTTCTTAATAGAAAAATATCTCGGCCCTCACTTAAATTTAGAAACTCAGAACTAACCTAATAAGATGCTTATAATTTCGGGCTATCCCAATTATTTCGTTTTCACAATCATAATGAAGCTTGTAGTTAGGGTGAGGTTTCCGTTTACGAAAATCCGTTTCTATAAATGCCATCTCAGGATTTTCCTACAATTAGATTGAATAGAATTTAAAAAGTGGTGTGTCATAAATTTGAATAAATACTGCTTTCTGTCTGCGGCCGGGGCTGTTTTAGTTTATTAAGCCTGAGGCACCAGCCACGAATCGGGGCCCCTCCACTGACTGGGTGGCTTTTTTATTTAAAATTTTCATTTCAATGAAACTCGCCAGTAATTGCGAGGACTTTTCGATGTCGTTTTTGGAAATTATTGTTGGGGGTGTTGGGGTCCGCAGGCCCCGTGTCCCCTTATGGCACAGACGGAACTGTTTGCATCATCATAGTTCATAAAAGGATTGCCCGATTTAAATGCGGTTTTGCGGTTATTACTGTACCATTAACAAAATAATAAGTGAAGCTAATAAAAAAAAAAATGAACAATGCATTGAGTAGGTATCTAATGCCTAAATCAAAACGAACTTACAGGGTCCAAAGGTTTAGTCATAGCCCAAGTCATTACGGTGGATATTAGAATTAAATGTCTCTTCTTATCGTCTTCGTTAGTCACGGTTGCATCTCCAGAATCTAAAGCTTTTATCAGCAAATCTTGTTTGTTTAACAAGTTTTTCAGTACTAAAAATTAATTCGTAGCTTACGTTAAAAAAACATTTATCTAATCAAGGGTTGGCAATTAACCGTATCCAATACATTTGTAACTAGCAATCAACTGAGACCCATTGTTTTTTTAATAAATAGGAAAAAATCCAATACCACCAGGAATCCACTAGGAATTGGATTAAGTCCAGAAAGTACCTTTAGATGTATGTATTAATTCTACTAACGTTTTAAAAACTCCATCGTAGTTTTTAGCTCTTCCCTGTCATAGCTAATGTCAAGTACAATCACTCCACAGGTGAGCATATGGGGTAAACACTCACTTTTAGGTACTATCCTTGAAACGTGATCCAGAGATTTAATCTTTGGGTCTGAAACGGTTCCTGTAACCATAATGGATTATACGACTTATGTTCATCATTAACTTCAACGGTCATCGTTAAATAAGTTACCTATTATTTCATAAGGTTGTTCGGGGGGAAGTTTCGGTAAATAATCATCATCTTCACCCAACACGGACGGAGAAGATTCCTTAGGAGTCACAGTCACATTCCTTTCAAGAATTTTTGCTAGTTCTTTTAGTATGTGTCCACCGTGATAAGAGTCTAGATTGTTACAAAAATATCGTTTGTGTGAAAACACGTCTTCAACATCCGATGAAGTTTTTGAGGATGTGTCTTTTGCCACAGAAAGAGCCATAGGTGATCGCGCAACGAGTACTCAAGAAAATTTGTTTTATACATAAAATTTCTTATTCGTTAATAAATGACAAATTTTATCCTGTCACAATAGAAACCATAAAGTTAAGTTCTTTGTATGTATTGTTAAAACTCCTTACATATTTGTCATGTGTATTTAAGCAACGAACTGTTTATATTTTAATTTGTAATTTTTGTTTGACTGTAAAAACTTCATTTTGTAATTTTGCTTATGCATTATAGTACTTTTAATATATTTCTTTATTTTATTTCTATTGCAAGAATACTTAAGACTACAGTACATAGGTTAACTTACAAGTAGAAAGTGCTGTATATGTTATCATCTTTTGAATTCCATGAGATTGGTTTGAAACGAGGTTACGTAACTCAAGTTTGACCTAGAAGGTAAGAAACTACAACACGAGAACATACAAATCAAACATAAGTCTCTTTGTAAAAATATAGGTAATACTTTATTGAAATGTCCAGCACATAAAATCTTAATTGTTATGACATTATTAATAAACGACATAATAATTCATAAAATTAAAAATGTATATAAAATTTAAAATTGTTAAAGCGAAAATACAATAAAAATGCTATTTCTTAAGTACATAATTACATACAGATTAAGTACCCATTTTATTGATCCCATCACCTTGTTTTTATTAAATTAGGTAAAAATTACTTATAGTATTTTTAACATTCATAAAATTAGTAGTGACATCCAAAATTGCTACTTTAAATTATTATGTATTTTCCAAAATGTATATAATCTGTGTGTGTGTGTGCAAGTACTTAAGTCATATGAAGATGTCTGTCTTAGAATTTCAGGCCTCTTTTTTAATATTTAAGGCCATAAAAGTTGAAAACGAATCATTCCAAACCAAGCGTTTAAAAATCCCTTTTAATTTACTCTTCATTATAAAATTTAATAATCTGATCTGACCGAAACGATTTAAAATGTAAGAAGATAAGAAGTTTATTCCCAACATAAAGTTTTTGTTTGTTTTTCGATATTTTTGCGTAGGGGTCTATCTATATACATTCAACATAATATACATTGCACATCTTTACAGATTTTACATCCACATCGATGATTAAGGCATAATCTAATAATAATAAAGGTGGCGTTGTTTATTTCGTAGCACTTGCAAGTCAATTATATAACAACTCATAAAACTACAATTATTTATTGTAATTTGTTTATGGACGGCGGAATGTTTTACTTTACTCAAAAATAAATAAGTCACTTCAGGTTACGACTATTGATAAAAGTAAAATGTCAGTAAATAAATGGCTAAGACACAATAATACATTGTACATTAAGGCAGAGATCTATAAATCGTACTTTCCATTGGAGTTAGAATTTGTCTTTTCGTTATGTAGTTAAGATCGAACTCAGAAATGTTTGAATTAGCAAAGTTTACCAAAAAAAAAACAAATATAGTGGCATAACGCAACATTATATTGTAAAATTAAAAAAACGCTTCATAGATCTCAGCCTAGGGCTTCCAATCCCGGTATTGCGGGGTTATGAATGCGGGATCTAGCGGGATTTTCGGGACTGCAGATCGAACAAAATCTTCGGCAAGTAATGTAACTTTTAGTAAGCATTTTGATCTAATATACCCGAGTTCACCATAAAAAGTCTACACTTTTTAAACGTTGGATTTTATAGTTAAATATTTAATATTACCATTTGAAGTCTTAAATAGAATACCGCCGATTAGTCTGCCAGTCAAAAGGCTTTTTTCTGCTGCGAGCTATATTGTCTCTTATATACATATTAGTTTGGCAGACAACTTTTTAGACGTATTATATTTTTTAATGGATTAACCGACGAAAAGTTAAAGGTACGTTTTAAAGAATTTAAACATTGAACTTTTATTGTAAATTTGCCTCATTTTAAATTGTATCGTAGTTTATGTATTGTAAACTTTAAATCCAACATGTTCCTCTTTTATATTTTTAACTTGAAATATTATTGTTCACCTACTTAACATTTATTATTATTGTTAGATCATTATCATTTAGTATTAATTATTTTCGTCAACATTCATTTCAATTTTTTTTTATTGTTGAATATTTTGTATTACAGATCTAAAAGCGGTGCAATTTGATTGATTTCTGAATACCTATTAGTAAAACCTTAACAAAGGTGAATAGGTTTTTTAATATTTTGTTGCTTTATTATTTTTATTTCATTAATTTCTATGAGGAATCCCGAGAATGCCTCAATCCTGCTGGATCGAAAATGTTCAGTGCCGCAGATACCGAATTGAAGATAGGCTGCCGGATTGGAAGCCTTTCTCAGCCTAATCCGAAGTGAGCAGGTAAATATGGCACTCACTTAAACCAACTGATGATAATAATAATACTGAAAATTTCTTGTACTAATTTCTAAAATGTACTCTATAAGTATCTTGAATACACCTTTAAAAATACTCTTTATTATAATTGTCATAGATAAAAAGGACGGTATAGATTGTATGGATTATAACGATTAAGTACATACCAACATTAAGTATCCGAATCGGATGCTATGGAATGTTTATCTTAAAATAATCTTCTTGTAAGCACCTATAAATACTTGCTATAAAAATCACTATCGAAAACATAAAATTTGAATTTTCGCATAAAATTATCTTTTCAATTTCATCTACTTTCAATTGAATACAATATAACTTTAACTCTCGCTTTAAGTTTCTTTCGAAACTTTGAAAGCGAAAATCGAATTAAGGCACATCTTATAAGGCATTCAAAAAATATTGCTATAAGTACTACAAACGGTACCTACGCACTCGTATGAGCAATATTAAGTCATGTAACAATCTTTGACCACGTAAACATTTTACTCAGAGGTCACTGGGATATATATCCCAAATACCTCTGTCAAATACCAACATAAAATATTATAATTTACACTCAATCATGCATTTAAATAGTACAGATTTTTCTAAGTCTTCGCGACCTTAACAACATACTCGAGAATATGCAAGGCTACTTCTGATAGTATTGCGATTTCTATATAATTGTAATTATTTTAGAGCTGAGTAGTAATAACAGATTTACGATGTATAATTGTTATTTCCTTTTCGCCTACACCCGATGGTGAGCTAGGTTCAGATGTAACAAGCCACGGAGATAAAGACGATATCGGTTGACACTTAGGAACTACTTCTTCTTTTCTTTCAACGGATTTTGGCGATGCCATTTTTGTTTGTGTAAGAGGTGGCTCGACGACAACAATAGACACATATTGGGAATTGTTAGGATTAGATACTTGGGATTCGTTTAGTATCTTCGGCGAAGGCGTAGACGGTACTGACAAATTGATGTTTGTTGATTCATTTATTATCTTAACTTCATTTTCTCGAGCTTTCAAGATATTGTTGCATTTAAGTTGGCCAGGCGGAAGTGGCTTTATCGAAGAGAGATAACATTTGCTTTGATTGTTTGGAATTTCCTTATCAGTTGCTGAATCCAATTGATCTCTTTTAACTTCGTTTTTAGAGTCGTCGTTATTAAGTTTTTCTTTGACTAAACTCATAAGTAGATCATTTAGAGGATTGGAATCAGTAACAGGAGAGCAATTACAGGGCTGTTTATTTATTACAACTTGAGTTAAATTGTTCTTCTTCTCTTCAATGGGTTTATTAAACAACAATTTGCTATTCATAGCTTCTTCTTTTGTCATTGCCATTTCACTTGGAAGTTCTTCATCCATGAGACTCACCGAGGAAGGTTCTCCAGTATCTGTTGTTTTCATATCACTCTCAGTAAGAATTGATTTTTGGGATTTAGCACTACTTTTTCTTGATAAAGTGTCTGTTGCTGTTTCAGTCAGGAGGGATGTGGAAGGTTCTATGACTGTATTTTGATTTTCAGCTTTGTTGTCGGAAGCGTTGCTGTCTACTTTTGTAACATTTTGCTTTTCACGCTCTCTCAGGACATGGCTTTGTCTGCGAGCAAACCGTTGGCTTGGTCGTCTTTCAAATTGAACAGTTCGTCGAGCACGATTCTGTTGTGTTGTTTGATACTCGGTTTTTCCAGAGTACTGGAATCTTGATCCCATTCGGAAGAAGTTTTGCCTTGCTGAAGGACCTTTTATCGGAGCTCGTAATCGGAAGAAAGTGTGGTGCTCAACAGCACATTTCCATAGATGTTTACAAGCTTTTTCATTGTGCAATCGAAAAACAAATGTATGTTCCTGTTCTCGACCCTGATCATCATCTTCGACAACTACTAAAGTCAATTTCTTTTTTTTGAAATCCAATTTACTTATTTTCGGCCAAAAAAAGAGACCTATCTTTTGGGGTCCCTCAAAGACGAGAATGCCTGTTGGAGTCAATCCTAAATGATACTCACATCCATCTTTGCCTAAGACAATGTGCATATCAACACCATACATTTCTAACCATTTAGCTTTGTTTAGGTAGTTCACTTCAGCTTGTGCAGGAGTAAGACCCTTGCACTTTTTGAATTCATCTAGAATTTCTATCTCCATTTCTTCTGTTTGATTTGGGACAAATCTAAATTCAGAAACAGTAGCAGGAGTATGTATATTTTCATCATAGTCGCCTAACTCTGACTGTAGAGCTAAAGCAGCAAGTTCAACAGCAGTTGAATGAGGACATTCCAATTTACTCTCCAATATATCTTTTTTTAGTTGCAAAAAGAACTGGTATCTGGTTAATTCTTCTCTCAAGTTGTTTGGTTCAGATGAATAAAATTTCACTTTTAACCTCAGTGTGTATGGGGGACCAATTTTAACTTGCTTTTTGATGGTTTTTGTTGGATCTAGCCAATGTTTAACATTGTGAGTGTCTGTGAATTGTAAACCAAAATAGTCTTTTTCTATCAAGTCTAGAGAATAAAAGACTTGTTCATAGAGATCACCTGCACTCGCTTTTTTTGATAAATTTATAGATAGATCAGTTTCATCTAAAAGCATTACCTTGCATTCTATGAGATTTTTATTGCTGGGTGGTTTCTGGCCATGTTTGTTTCGTGAATTGTTGGAGGAACGACCTCTTCTACTTAAGAAGCGCAGCATGTTTGTATCATTCCATCAAACTAAAATAAACCAAAAATATTAATTACTTAAACATAGTGAAATCATTTTAAATAAGTAATCCTTTAATAATTATTGTAAAATACTGTTTTATTGTTCTCTTACAGAGAAAAAAAAGATTTCCACATCACATGATCTTCATCTTCACTTAGTAAATAACATTTCAATTAAATAAAAAAAAAATAAAAAATAGTGTACAACTATGTGAACATACAAAGAATCATAAGTAGGCATGTCAAGGTAATATAAATGGTAATTCATTTTCTATTATTAAACCCTTATGAAAGACAGTTCCTATAAAATTGTCACTTATTAATAATGTAGGTGGGTACTACATAAGCAAAAGATAGGCATTTTTCGGATTTGAAGTTGTTCTGAGTTAAAGTTGTAATCTGAAGTAAAATAAAAATCTAGAATGAAGACAAAATAATACTTATCAATTTTTACAATATAAATTAATCATAATTAGATTAGTTGCATCCAAAAGACACAGGACGAGGACACACCTACATGTATAGCTAAGCTATAACTTGATTAGAACTAATACAACTTGACTTTTGTTAAAAGCAACCGAGAACTTGATTGCAAAACTTGCATAGTAAGTTTTTGCGCAACATACGTTATTTATTAAAATCTAAAGACTAAACATTTATAAAGGGGGGCAGATATTTACACAACTTACCTGATTTATGCTTAAATCACCACATTAATTGAAAGAAAACATTAATAACTTGGACAACACATTCTCCAACCCGACAACACAATAACTGTCTATACTACACGATCCCAGTGTTGCCAGATAGACGATACTTTTCACCCCAAATCTTTCTCGGAATCCCTCCAAAATTGAGGTTTTTAAGAAAAAAACCCCAAAAAACATTTTATATTAATTAGTTTTCCACTCCGGAACTCACCATTTATTTATTTTTATAAACTGTCATAGTCAAACGAGCTAATGTTTAACCTGATGGAAAGTTATACCACCGCCCATTGACACAACCTTTTCATGTCTGCTAACGCCAATTATTTTTATCCCTCTTTCGTGGCAGTAACTACAATTATTCAATGCAGGCTATCTGTGAGCCCTTATTTAGTTAGTATTATAATAATACTCATTATTATTAATACTTTTGAGAATATAAAAAATTGATACTTTAATTTACTATTTTGAACATCACTAAACTTCGCCATTACTATTTAAAATAATGCTTAACTTGCAATTTTCCAATTTCATGGCAAGTTTATCCTTTTTTTTAATTTATTTCTGACCTGGAATCAAAGTTCTTTAGCCACATCAATAAAACAACTTTATACAATTAACAACTTAAAAAGGAATCAAACATAAACTCTACAAACAATAATAGGAAGGAAAACAATAAATCTAATCTGTAAGTTTATCAAGCTTCTTATTGCTGCCACATGAAATAGTGAACTTAGTCGTTAAGGGGAATGCATACATGAGATTGAAAGACAACTTTCGACTAACTAGGATCTGCGCTAAAACTGTCAATCGTTAATGATTGGACCATTGTGTGGTTTAATGCAATTTAGAACGAAAAAAAATCAGTCTTTTGGATTAAACTTGAAAGGTGTGTGAGTGTACAAATATCCAAATTATTATAATTTGCACAGAAAATCTTTTTCATCAAGATCCAATAACCTCATTAAAATCGTAAGTTCAATATTAACTTGCCAACTCGTTTGTTCTAACATAACCAAAAATTTATTTTCGATTTTAATAAGGTCTCTTGCCAGCCACTCTGATACATCCTAGCGGGTTAAGCCTTCGGTATTCTTTGTATTCATTTGAAAGAGTTCGTTTATTACTTTGTTTATTAAACACTTGTGTTTATATTTGTTAAAATATCAGAACAATTCATTATTTAACAGTACATTTAAGTCAGTTTTGACAAATTTAACTCAACTCAGCCTATATATTGTATTCAAATGTTATGTATCATGATAATTTTATTATGTGTTGTTACAGATGCCTGTTGCAGACGAAATTCAGTCCTCTTGGGCTGATGAGGTTGAGATTGATTTGGGA
Source organism: Choreutis nemorana (assembly GCA_949316135.1). Classification (NCBI taxonomy): domain Eukaryota; kingdom Metazoa; phylum Arthropoda; class Insecta; order Lepidoptera; family Choreutidae; genus Choreutis; species Choreutis nemorana. Next base: position 5,369,966 of record OX438600.1, read on the forward strand.
GCACTCCCTGCACCTTCAGAAGTAGTGGAGAATGGTTTGAAAATTGTCACCGAATACAAATATGACAATGATAACAAGAAAGTGAAAATTGTTCGCACTTATAAAATTGAAAAGCGTGTTGTCTCAAAGGTATGTTTGGATCAAAATGTAGCAAGACATTGTACATTTATATTTGTTTCATTCATTTACGAAATTACTTATTGCATTAATTTATTTAATGGATATTTATTTTTTAACCAGAGTATTGCTACTCGTAAAACCTGGAAAAAATTTGGTGATTCTGCCAATGATAATCCTGGACCCAACCCTGCCACCACCATGGTGACAGAGGATGTCTATATGCAGTTCATCACCAGTAAGGAAGAGAGCCAGCGCCCTGATGATGGTGACCTTGATGGACTGAAGGTTGTTTGACAAAATTGGTTTTGAAATAGGCCCATAGTATTTAGTCTTGACTGATAAAATGATTTTGGAGAAGGTCTTATTATTTGTAGTTTTAATTAATGATCCAAGTTTAGGTGATTTTGCTAAAATTTATGTAGAGACTAAGTTAATTTCAGTTGTTTTCAGCTATATTGCTGTAATTGCCTAAGTAGCCTCTGCTTTTTTATTGTTAACCACATGAGCTGTCAATTTTTTTTAGCCTCAAACAAGCAGTGTCATCTACAAGTGCCGAAACTGCCAAGGAGAGCATTGGACCCTAAGCTGTCCATTCAAGCACACTCAGATGGCTCAAGTCAAAGCTGCTGATGTTTCTAAAGCAACTGGTATGGTTTCTTTTATTTCTGCAAACCTACTTAAAAATCCATACTTTATGCTGATTTTAAAGGGTATAAAAACAATATAATGTAATAGTTTCTTGGGCTGTTCAAACTGTATGTTATGAATCAAATAATGATTATACTTTTTTTGCTTTGTAAAAATAGGAAAGAAAGTACCCACATACTTCCTGTTGTTAAATCTTTCTTCTAACAGGCATTTTAAAATAAATTCAATCTTAAATTGGGTAGTTAAAATTTTGGTTAAATGCTAATATGAAAGGAGCACACTAAGCAACAGTTTTTAAAAATCCCAATTCTTTATTTTAATTAGATTTGAAGACCACAACTACAACCAATAAGTATGTCGCGCCGAAACCCCGCGAAGGCGGAGCTGGACGCGGTATGGGTCGTGAGCCGCCTGGTGTACGCCGTGATGACATCGCAGCCATACGTATTTCCAACCTCAGCAACTTCGCTGTGGAAGCTGATCTTGAAGATCTCGTTAAGGGATTTGGTCCTGTACAGAAACTATATTTGGCCAAGGAGAAGGTGAGTTTTACAATTATGATTTTTTTCCACTGGAATAAAATAACACTAGTAACAATGCCCTTTTTCTTTAACAACTTAATGGACATACCCTCACTTGATGGAAAGTGTTCAACTGTTCAAGTAAATGTTCTACAGTTTATTACTTTATATGTTCTTGCTTATGCTACATGTCGAAAACTTGTACATATAGCTCTAGCTTTGCAACATAGTACATTCAAGTTTACTGACTTCTTACTAATCTCAAAAAAGAAAACAATTCATATCACAGTATTTTAGTATTGTTAGGGTTTTGGGTTGCAGCAGCTACAGCGGTGACCTCACAATTTCTGAAAATTTTATAACTGATATGATTAATTATGCTTTTGTTTGATTTTAGAGCACTGGTCATTGCAAAGGGTTTGCCTATGTCCACTTCAAGTTCAGAGCCGATGCTGCTAAAGCTATCCAGACACTCAATGGACATGGTTACGACCATTTGATTCTCAATGTAGAGTGGTCCAAACCACCTCAAAACAACTGATAGAACCTGAAATTTAACATTTCCATGTATAAACATCATTTCTAATAAAGTGGTTGCACAATTGTGAAGTTTCTTGTATGATGTCCAAACCTTTTTACCTCACAAAATGATTTTTTATAAAAAATTAGTATATAGTGCAAGTTGTTTGGTTTATTGATTTTTTTTTCATTTATGAGTTTTGGGTAATATTAGTATATGCTTAGGGTCAATTCATACTAGCAAAAAGTCAAAGCCTCTAAATCTGAAACTTAACATAGCTAATTTTATTTTATTTGAAAAGAAACAAAACCAATGTGCACAAAGAGGACAGTATATATACTACTAAAACAAAAACAATAAGGGCCACGAGGTATTTTGTCTGTACCATGAAAATAATAAAACCAATTTATATTTTTTTGTCTCCATAACGAAAACTAATGTTTTTACCGTGTAGACCAATAAACTTATTCCAATAATAATGATTAAAAAGTTTATTTGCTTTTGAAAGAAAAAATCACATTTAAGGTTAAAAATAAAAACAATGTAAAGTTACTGAAAACAAAAGAAAATACTCTATGCTCATCTTTTAGTAACGAGTATGCCCTCCTCGTTTCGCTACGCACTCCTGAAGCCTGGAGTGCATGCTCTCAATCAAATTCCTGACATTTTCCATTGGAATCTCTTCCCAGGCCCTTTTAACAGCGTTGATGAGTTGCTGTTGGTTGTGGATTTCCTGATCACCGTCTCTAACTCTTCGTTTCAACTGATCCCACATGTGCTCTATTGGATTTAAGTCCGGACTGTTCGCCGGCCACGGCAAGACTTGAATTTGAGACGCTTCCAGTACAAACCGAGTCGCTTGAGCCGTGTGTGCACGAGCATTGTCTTGCATCAAGATGAATCCAGGACCCGCTCGCTGGGCAAATGGGATCACATGTGGTCTGACAACTTCCTCAATATGCCGCTGAGCAGTAACAGTACCCTTATTTAAATAGCGATGATTTCTGGTTAATGGAACACGGATAACTCGCCTTCTTGATGCCTGCTGGTCTTCATGCAATCGATTACGAATACGAATTTGGTCACTGACACAAGTACCCGTTGTGAGCCGTAAACGATTTTGCAGCTTGCGGGCCGTCGTTGTGCGATCTGGGTGCGCACTTAATCGAATGTAACGATCCTCTTGAGCTGTTGTAATGCGAACTCTGCCCGAACCAGGTCTTCTTCTAACACTGCCGGTCTCTTGGAAACGATTCCATAAATTTTGAATAGCTCTTCGAGAAAATCCCAATTGCAAACCCACAGATCGCTGCAAATGACCTTCTTCAATCATTGTAACGGCTCTGGTTGCTGTCAGCGAGTCCATATGACGCCTGCGTGCTTATGGCATATTGCAAAAGATGTTTCTGACTCGAGATATCAATAAACTCTGATAATTTCCAATAAACCAAGAAGCTAAGGAAAGCAAAACGACAAATAAAATGGAATCAAAATTTTCAAAAATAATTTTAAATCAAATTTTATTTAAAATTGTTGCCAGCATTAGATGAATACTACAATATTAAAAAGTTTAGGTATCAAAGAGTTAGTATACTCAATATTTTACTACTTTCAATATGTAAATGTTTAATAATTTACAACAAAATGAAAAAATACCTCGTGGCCCTTATTTTATTTTGAGTAGTATCTATGCATCAATTACAGATACACAACACACACACACACGTTTTTTCTTCCACTACTAATCAGCATTGGTTGAGCTCTGATGCGCGAATTCCGTCGACTGCTCGACTCTTATCGCAGTAGAAATAAGTATACTATGATTTTTTATGTTGAGTTTCAGATTGATGTTCCGACTCTGTATTATTATATTTTGTTTTTTGCTTTAAAAATAGAAAATAATGCTTATAGCATTTTAAAATGTCACATGCTCATGTGAATCCAGATCTGAATGTTTATGTTGTAATAGGAAGTAAAAGAAAAAGTTTAAAACATTTATTTGTAATTTAAAGACTAGACAAGTTCCAAAACCAACAAATTACATTTTGAACAGTATAAATAAAATCATAAATTGAGGCACTAAAGTATATTCCTAAAAATAAATTAAGTTTATCAAATAATAGTGGAAGCAATTTTAATGTGATAACTACTAAAAGTTATGAACTTTTAATTACAAAAGCTTGTGCCTAAAATTGCAAAGCACAATTTATACACCATTCACACATTATTTACACTGACCAATAGAAATATATTTCATAACAAAGCAATGATTTAAATATCAATATCATACTTTTCATCATCGCTGTTTGGGGAGAAGGTTTCCTCAGGAAAGTGGACTTCACCACAAAACATTAATTCTACAAAGTGGAAGTAATCTAAGGCAATATTTGTTAGCATTGCTCCTGTGGAAATACCAAGAATTGTGCCAATGACTGGCCTCTGACCAACTGAGCTTCGTAAAATAGCCCAAAGAAATATTGACCCTAATGGCCAAAGACACCCTCCAAGAAAAGCCCACGAAAACCGCCTCGCAGGAGCTGCAGCGGCCATGTGAGGTCGAGCCCAGAGCCATAATCCAGCCCCACCGCCAGCTGACAGAAACAAAACATCAGTAATGTCACGCTTTGGAAACAATCTGTAAAGAAAAAATATACTTATTAAGTTTCTTTCGATTCATATCGAGCATTTGCATTAAGATCAGAAACTACAAAGCTTAAAGCAACTCACCTGACCATCAAATGCGGGTTCATTACTGTGACCGACAAAGTCGTATAGCTCACCAGGCCTTGCATAGGTAAGTAATAATACAAAACCGTGTCTCGTGTAATAGGCGGTAATTTTATTTTGCTTATTGTGTTGTTGACCAGGTCCATTGTTTTAGGCACAGTAGCTGGTAAACCAGTTAAGTGCTTGCGCAGATTACGACAAATTTTGTCAAAAATTTCCATTTTGTGCAGATAGGTTTTTCACTGTAGAATCGCACTATCCCCTAGTGCAGTTTAATCATAACTATTAAAAGGTTACGTCGCTGTACATTATTTGGCAACGGATAAGGTCTAAGATGTTATTTTTAATATAATTTTTCTAAATAGAATCAACCGACTGTTACAACTGTTATGTCTGTCAGTTGATTGACTTTGACAGTTTGTTTCTTCTTCTTGGTTTAATTCTTCCCTTTTGTCGGGAAAGGCAAAGGGCTTTAGCCAATACAGCACAAGTCTTCCGTGTTGTATTTTTCTTCTTTCTTGTTTCTACAGTACCATGCTAGTAATGTTACTGGAGGCTATACTGAGTTACTTGGGAGATGACGAGAAGAGCAGCCACATCGTCTTATTTCACTTTCTCCACACTTTTATAGAACTACTGTTTAAAACAATACCATTGATGTTCACTAGTTTAAACACTACCATTATACATATTAAACTCTGTTGATGCACAAAAAGAAAATAAAATATGAAAATTTCAACCACTACTTCCCGTTCCCGCTAAGTTACTCTTGACATTTGCATATTATGTCAAAGCATTATTTTTAACTATAAATATGTATTAGTTTTTTGAGTGATATGCCTTAAGAAGTGAAATAACCCCTTGAAGGTTGTTTAACAAAAGAAAACAGAATCTTATCATAATTTCATTTTAATAAGTTTAGTTTGTATTTTAGCTTCAACAACTTTATTTATAAGACTTGTTCCTAGCGGACTTGATGCTTCTATATCTAATGAGTTTAAGTCAGTAACAATGTCTATGCCTCTTTTCCATTTTTCTAAGCCATTCCAAGCTATCATAACTCCATTATCAGTGCATAGTTTAGATGCTGGTCTCAAAAGTCTATAATCAAATTCAGTACATAGCATACTAAGAGCATTGAAAATAAAATTATTACATGCAACTCCACCAGAGACTACTAACTGTTTATTATTTTCAGGTATAAGATTATTTAAATGACAAAATTCCATAGCCCTTTGAGTCCTATGAACTAAATGTCTTGATGTTGTCATAAGCATTGCTGCACATAGATCATTAACTTCAGGGATTAATTTGTCAGCAACTATTTGATGTTCCTTTTCTTTTCTTGCTAGGTGTAGAGTAACTGATGTTTTAAGGCCATTGAAACTAAAGTTGCAATCCTTGTAGTCTGCAAGAGGCAAAGTTAGTGAAAATCTATGTGGATTTGTTGCTTTGGCAGCTGCAAGCTCTACTGCCTGTCCTCCACATATTTTTGAATACTCAGGTACATTCCTCAGCTTCATCCTGCGAGCGACTTTATCAAATACCTCTCCAGGAGCACAATCTATGCTTTGACCTAGAAGTTGATAACTGTCCACATCTTGTACAACAGACAGGAGACAATGTCCTCCAGAAATAAGAAGAACTAAATAGGGAAACGTAATTTCATGCTCCATTCTAGCAGCCAACGCATGTGCTTCCATATGATGTATTGGGATGATAGGTGTGTTATATATCCTTGCCAAATGCTTGGCATACTTCATACCAATAGCAAGACTGAGAGCTAGACCAGGTTTTAGAGTTACAGCTATTGCAGATATATCATGCATAGATAAACCAGATTTCTCTAACGTCTCAGACACAGTAGGTTCAATGTATGTCCTATGAAGATCTTGCGCTACATCAGGAATTATACCACCATAACGAAGATGCATTAAGTTCTGAGAATATACTGCTTCGGACAACAATTTTCCTTCTCCATTAATAATAGCACATCCAGTGTCATCACAAGAGGTTTCAATACCAAGAATATTACAACTTGAGCTATTATATCTTAGACCACTTGTAGTTAACCGAATATGCCTGTGACGCTTAAACATGTTTATTATCTTTGTTAATTTTGTCATTTTAATAGTATATTATTACTTTTTGAAATAATGACTAGGAAACTACAGCTGTTCTTACAAGTTTTAAATCACATTTTACTTTTTAAATTCATTTTTGTAAATAACCTCAAAATATACCCATTTTGGTTTCAGTTTGCTACTCTACCCTTTTTCGAAAAAGGCAAAGAGCATTAGCCCGTACAACACAAGTCTTGCGAATTAAAATTTTTCTTCTTTCTTGAAGATGGTGTGGTAGATGAGATGAACAATGAAATGATGGAATGATGAATCTGCTTACAGGAAAATGCTAGTAATGTTACTGTAGGCTTTGTTGAGTTACTTGCAAGATAGCCAAAATAGTAGCTAATTCGACATATTTCACTTCCTCCACACTTCTAAAGCACTACAGATATTCTGATAAAAAAACACTAGCATTTTCACATTAAATTCTGCTGATATACGAGAAGGGAAAATGGAATAAGATAATTTCAATTGATACGTCTCGGTCCCGCCAAGAAACTTCCCAAGTATTTTTCTCAGCTGTTTTGCATGACTGACAGATTTGAGATACTAGAGCTGTGATAAGCTAGACATATTATTAACAATAATAATTGAAGGATTTTTATCCCCTGGTTGTATGCATTCACGTTAGTAGAAAAGACGCTAGTGCCGATGTGACTGGGTTATTGTTACGATCCCAACAATGACTACAACGAACTTTTTTTTTTCATTATAATAGGTACCTCTATTAATTTAATTTATTAAATAGTAGTGAATAAACGCATCGCAGGGTGCTTACATTATATTTGGAAAAGATAAAGTACAGATACTCGTAGATAGGCAAAATATTTGACTGCTGTTTTCAGATATATATCTTAACTTTTTAAATTGGATGTACATACAAAATGTTGGTAAATTTAATTTTAAATATCGCCCTATTATACGGTACCTATCGATTTATATAAAAAATATATTACCTACTTATTCTTTTAAAGAATAATAAATGGTTAAACTTTAAAAACCAGTCCTCTATTTATATCCTGCTTGCTTTTTGTCGATGCCTGTTCGCAGTCCCATGTTTATTATGCGCATCTTATTGCATAGGTATGAAATTCTAAGCTACCTGCTACGCTTGCTTGTATGTATCTGCTCAGTTTTGTGTTATCTACCAAAGTAAACAGTTATAGTTAATTACTAAAATGGCAAAAATATCACAAACGAAGTTGTACCGATTGATTTTTAATTTAAATGAAGTAAATATAAACAAAAAATATTGTACAAAAGAAAGTGGCACAAAACTGAAGAGTTTTGAAGACATACCGGGTCCAAAAAGTTATCCAGTTATTGGTACTTTATGGAAATATCTTCCATTTATTGGTAAGTTTCTTAAATAGGCAGTATGATCGGCCTTCAGAAATTTTCCTGACATGTTCGGAGTTTTGGCTATTTGTCAGGATTGCGGCCGGAATACGGAAATGTCAGGATTTTTTTAATGATTCGGGGCACACATTGGGGCCATTATTCCACCAGAACAATTGTTCACTATTGGAGTGAGTTTTTAATGATAAAGGTGATGTACCTTTGAAACACTTAGAGTGCCCCACGCCTTCTAATGGAATGTCAGGAATTTTATTCGCAAATCTAGAATCTTGTCAGGTATTTTAAAATAGTATTTGGTAACCCTACCTAGAGGTCCACATACTGGTGTTTATCTATACTATCATTATTCATAATTAACTTTTTTTATTCCCATAGTAATCATGTCAGACATTATTGGTATCAAGTGAGCAACATAATATTTTTTTTGTCCTATTTCTCCAATGATTTTTTTGGTTTATCTATTTTGTAGGAGATACGCCAATGCATATTTATACAACCATCTTGTTAGATTTTAGATAAAACCTATTAAAATACATCGCAAATAGGTTACCTGGCTAACTTCGAAGCCTTCGGGGTAGACCTCGTGTGAGCGTTCGTAGATTCAGATAACATATAAACGCTTTCGTTCTCAAATAACAGATGAGGGTAAAATAAATGTATGTAGGAGATACGTCCTTATAGGTGTAGATACCTTATTCTAATTCAAACCAATAATAATAAACCACATCACGATACACACACTGAATCAGCTCTGCAGTAAGTATCGTAAGAACTTGTGTCACAGGAACTAAGCAACGATATGGTACACATAAGATAAAAATACTATATCCAAGACCGGTAATCGAAACAATGCGTCTTGCAAATAACACAAAGTTCGGCCCCGCTGGGATTCGATCCCAGAACCTCTAGCAGAGCTGTTTACACCACTGCGCCACATACATCGTCAAAATTCCCATACACGTATGAATTATCTGCTTTTCGAATAAGAAGAATTATCATCAAGTTCTAATCTCTGTAATTTTTATTTTTATTTTCTTTATTTGGAACTATAGACAACGAAACATTACAGCGTTTTAAATATACAGTAATAAACAAGGGAGGTATAAATGAATTGCCCACAATGTAGTTCACATATTGATATGAAACTTATAATATAAGACCTAGAGGTAATGATAACAGTAAATATACATCAAGTTGTAATAAAATCATGGGTTTCTAAAAATCATATAATAATGGGTTTCTAAAAATTTTCATCTACTATCTCACAAATTGTTGGTTAATGAGGGACTAAGCAATGATTTATTCCAATTTGTTTAAAGTAACCAAAGTATTAATCAGGTGGAGGTAGAAATAACTTTGCATACATTCTAGGAGACTATGATGCCGAGGCAATGGACAAGATTGCGTTGCACAACTGGCGTAGATATGGTGCATTAGCTCGAGAATACCCGGGATTGAGAGTACTACATGTGTTTGATCCTGACTTGATAGAATCAGTTTTTCGCCAGGATGACAGACACCCTTCGAGGCGGAGTCATGTTGCTATGCGGCATTACAGGCTTAGCAATACAGATGTTTATAATACAGGCGGACTTTTATCCACGTAAGTTATTTTTTTTTCATGAAAACAATCTGAATCAAAAGTCGCGAATAGAATAGACCTAGTTAATATTTTAGTTTTCACAATATATAGTTTTACTTTTATATATGTAGGAATTAACCTATTGGTATATTTAACGCTTAATAAAGTTTAAGGTGTCCTAGCGTAAGCAGTTCTAGAAGCACTTACCTAGGTGGAAATCACTGTTGCCGATCCCATTACTTTTGTGTAACCCCTTATAGAGCTTTGTTATTTTTCTTATTTACTTATCCCCAAGAGAAAATACAACGTTAGTACCTGCAATACACAGTGTAACGTTTTGTAAATTGTGGTGTAATGTAGGTAAGAAGGTACTCTTTAAATGGTTATTACCCACAGGCTGTGTCAAAACGTTTCTTATTTTCAGTAATGGGCCTGAATGGTGGAGACTTAGAAGTACATTTCAAAAAAACTTTACGAGCCCTCAAAGTGTAAAAGGTCATATAAAGAAAACAGATAAAATAATAAAAGATTTTGTGCAGTGGATTGAAGGAAACAATTATTGCAAAAATGAGGATTTTTTAAACTGTCTCAGTAGATTAAATTTGGAAGGTTTGTTATTGAGCTTGATACGTATACAATAGCGAGTTCTTCCTTTCCTTACATTGTTGAATTGATTTTTTAAATTTAATGTTTAACTAATTACTCTTGATTACTTGCAAGTAAGTAGGTATATGTTTTTTCATTTTTAGTAATCGGATGGATAGCTTTCAACGAGAGTTTTAATAGTTTTTCCCAAGATGAACAAGAAGTGAAGTCTAGAAGCAGTCGAACAATTGAGGCAGCGTTTGGTTCTAATTGTAATATTATGAAGTTAGACAAAGGGTTTTTATGGAAGTTTATACAAACCCCGAAGTACAAAAAACTAATGGATTCGCAAAAATTTCTAGAAGAGTAAAATTAATTTTTAGTCATAATTCATTGTTTCAAGTCAGTTTATATTACCTACTAATCGTCTATTAATAAATAAGAACTTTTCAGCGTATCCAGAAACATATTGTATCAAAGAATTAATTTCTACGACTGTGATAAAGATGACGAGGATACTTCACTCTTGAACTCTTTTTTAAAGCATCCCAACATTGATCTAAAGGATATTATGGGCATGATGGTTGACATACTTATGGCTTCAATAGACACGGTTTGACACAATTATTTTATATAGCGGATGATTCATGAGTATAATAACTAGTCACTAATAAGTCTCCAACGCATAGTGTTGGAGAATTTACAGAGATAATGTTACAAGAAAGAGTATTTTGCTTTTACTGGAACAGTATTTAAATTTAAAGAAAACAGATTTTGAATAACTTTGCGGTGTAATCCTGCTACAAAAAGTTGATATTTTACATATTTATTATATGCGGGTATATGCTAGCCATTAAAGCTTTTTGTCTTACATGCTGGTAAAATACACCCCACCTCCTTATCTCTTTTTAAGCGAAGAAAGAAGGAAGTGTTCATTTTGATTTTCGCATAACTTGTTTATTCGTGCCTGATATACGAGTATATGAATCTTTTTTTGTTGGAAAAAAACCTCAGACATTAAATAAGGGTTGATGCGCCTGGGTTTTCGAAAATATACTAGTTATTTTTTATAGAAAAGTATTTGTTATAGACGGCGTATGCGACCACTTTTGCTTTGTATCATCTGTCAAATAATCCGAAAGTTGAAGACAAACTTTTTGACGAGCTGAGAAATGTTCTGCCCACTAAAGAAACCGAAATGACTGCTGATAGTTTGACTAAAGCTAATTATCTTCGTGCTTGTATAAAAGAAAGTTTAAGACTCAATCCAGTTTCTATTGGAGTTGGAAGACTTATATCAAAGGATATAGTGCTTCAAGACTACTTAATCCCTAAAGACGTAAGTTTAATTATTATAACTTATATAAATATATATATAAATAATTATAACTTATATTTTATAATTGTTTTAGACGGTCATCGTCACGCAAAATATGTTAGCATCGCGATTACGTCAGTATGTAGACGATCCCTTGGAGTTTAGACCTGATCGTTGGTTAAGAGGTTCCGCCGAATTTGAAAACCTGCATCCATTTCTTAGTTTACCTTTTGGATTTGGACCCAGATCTTGCATTGCAAGACGATTAGCTGAGCAAAATATGGCTATAACTTTGGCAAAAGTATGATTTTACATTTTATTAGAAATTAGTTTACTCAACCCACATTCACACAAGAAAATCCATTACAAAAATTGTTTCTTCTGTTTTACCAATTTTGAAGGGGAAAATGATCTCTTAGTTTTAGTAGATTTTTGCTTGGTAAGTTAGGTCAGGTCAGGGTTAAATTTTAAAGATTTTTTTGTGCCTTTAGCTTCTCTGATAACTTTTTTTTATCATTCCAGTTATTTCGTAATTTTCAAATAAAGTGGATTGGTGCTGATCTCGGGATTAAAACTCATCTTATAAATAAACCAGACAAACCTGTTTACCTGTCCATTTCACCTAGAATGTAGAAATCAGCAGAATATTTCAATAAATACAATACCATTTAAATTAATAATTAAATCTTTTTATTATTTCATCCCAGGTCCGTTAAACAATTGTAAAAAATCATTTCGATGAAAATGCGTAAATGTGTTTTTCAGTAGGACTTGATACAATATTGAAACCATTATGAGCTAAGTTTGGTATTAAACGCTGCTGAACAATTGCATCTGCACAAGCGCATGGATAAGCAATAGGTTGATTAAGGTTTAGGTGAGGAATATTATATTCATTTGGTAACTGCGGATGATTTGGGATGGAAAAGTTAATTAATGGTTTGGAGTTTTCGTGAATACAAGGGATTAAAGGCTTAGAAGAATGAACTTTCTGGGGAATTTCGGGCATGACTAATGCAGGTAATTCTGGGGCATTTGGGATGACAGCTAAAGGTCGTTGTGATGCTTCAGCTTCAGGTGAAGAAACATAGGGTAAAGATTTCGGGATTAAAGGCATTGAAAATTTCGGAAGGACTGGAGCTTCCGGTATCTTGACCGGGCTCGAATGTTTTTGAAATTCATTAGTAATGGGAAAGGATGACTCTTTTTCTACGATTTTTGCTAGAGGTTTAGGCAATGTTAAAGGAGGTAGAAACGTTGGAAGAACTAAAGATCCATGATCATCTTCAAACCGAATTTCATTTTTCTCTTCCTTTATCACTGGTAATTCAGGCATCACAAATGCAGGTAATTCAGGTGCCGCAGGAATATCAATTGGTCTATGAACTTCGTGAATCTCATTGGTATAAACTTCTGGTGCCTTTGGAATTACAACGTGAGAGTTAGTTTCGTGAATATTAGGGATAGCTGGCATTAAGAACTGTGGTAGTACAGGAGCTTCGGGTATGTGAGTTGGAACAATATTTTCATAAACATCATTTACACTTGAATCTTCAACAACTATAGGGGTCGGTAATGATGAAAGTGTCAATGGCTGCCAGTTAGGAAGTTGGGGAATCACTAATGGAACCTTTTTATGTGAGTCTTCTGTGATTACCGGTTTTGATTCTTTTCTCTCTTCATGTATATCTGGTAATGAAGGCATCACAAATGGTGGTAGTTCTGGAGCGACAGGAATGTTTATCGGTTTTACTGCTTCCTGGCTCTCATCCTTTATTTCTTGAGTCTTCTGCTCGATATCAGAACAAGGGGCAGGAATATTTGAAGATTCAATAACAGAAATTACTGGCGCAGGAATTTCGGGCATAACAAATTGGGGTAGTTTAGGAGCATCAGGAATATTTATTAGAACGTGTTGCTCCTTATGTATAGGAACACTTACTGAAATACTTGGTGGAGCTAGAGGAATAGTCCATGATTGAGTTTCTGCCATTTCAACGTTAGTTGTCGGTTGAGAAGGGGCTAACAATGGTGATATTGTTGGAAGATGCGGTAATTCTATTGGTTTCAGTGGTGGCAGTTCTGGAGCAGAAGGTATCATTAATGGAGTGGTTTCTTCTTTTTTTTCCTGATTGCAATCAGACGCTCCTGGTTCCGGTAAAGATGATAAATCCGGGACATTGATAACAAATGGCTTGTTCATGGAATGTACGGAATGGTCGACACATGGTTTTTCTTGCAAAGCAATATAGTTGATCGGGACTTGAGACAAAGGTATGATCGGCCACATGTTGTTCATTGGAATGAAAAAATGATTGTTTTGCGTCTGTATACCTTCAAACTTCACAGGCTTTGATGCATGAGAGGACAAGTAAGGTGCGCCTGGAGGATGCAAAGTGAACGGGAAGTTAAACGGCACATTAGTCATAAAGGCTTGGCCTGGTTCAAACTGATTGATTGGTTCGAATCCCATCACAGAGTGATCATCACAAAGTTCCTTACTTGGCTTGGACGAGATGATGTGCCCGGATACTAATGTTATTCCAATTAGGAACAAGAGCATTCCAGGCGTTTCCCAAGTGCCCTTGAATTAAGAAAACAAAGATATTTTAAATTAATCAATATAGATAAGATTTTATGGTTTTGTGTTGGTTAGTAAATATATATGGAAAAGTTAGATAAAAATGGATTTTAGATCTTATATTTATACCAGGGCGTTAATATGTATTGATTGGTTAATGATTTCTACTCTGATTGATAGAACTGATCTTTAGTTTTTCTAACGTTCTGCCTATAGTAACATGCTTTTAAGGTAGTAGGCTCTTAAACGTTACTTGGGAAATGAAGAAAAGAACAACCAAATCGTTGTAATTCACTTTTACACAACATTACAGATATTCACTGGTTAAAAAATTAACTTTTATACATTAAATCCCGCTGATATACGGGAAGAGAAAATAAAATAAGAAAATGTTGACAGTTACTTCCCGTTCCCGCCAATCAACCTTTTTAATATATTTCTTTAAGCCAATAAAAATCAATACACAAATTTCATTTCTCAAAAATATTCTCACCATTTTGTAAAATCCCTGATGATATCAAAACGAATGATTGTGAAGTGATATAATGTTGCAAAATCTCGTCAATTTATATGAATGATTTGTGGTTCTTGTCCTCCTAAATACCTATATAAAACAATTTTAATCCAACAAATTTAATCTAGTTTTTAATTAGCTTGAATGGATTTGAGTAAGTATTCTGGAGGTACTTTGGAAAAATTTACGTACCGAAATCCAAAAATGACCATTAATTTGTATTTGATTAATCCGGATCCAAAGTTCATTAAACACTATTATAAACAAAAATCCTAATCATTTCATGTTTAGAAAAGCATTTATTTCCAAGCTATATGATTTATAGCTTTATAATAATGTAGATAAGCGAAGTAACGCTCAAAGGAGATTTAGCTTGCTTGAATTCATGCAAGAAAGCTTTAAAAGGCTACAATAAAAAATAAAACACTTTAAAAGCTTTACATGCTTCTTCATTCTTACATGCATTCTTGCATTGCATTCTGCATCCGTGCATTCTTTCATTTTTATTTTAATATTAGTAATAATGGTTTTACCAATAAAAATTATAGCCAGTAAATACTGAAGAAACTTTTAGTTTTTCTTGGCATTAAACACCTTCCTACTCGTATTTAGTTATCGCAGACAATAACGAATTAAATGACAAAGCGCACTGAAAGGAAGTCGTTTTATATACATTTTTAAAGGTAACATAAAATAGTATTAACTACTTGTAAAACTGAGAGTATTACCTAAATTAATTCCTTTATTGCCAGTGCAATAGGTAAATGTAAATTTATAAATATAAAACATTATACAATACAATAAAACAAAAGAGGTAGGTACATAACATTATAAAAAGATACTTAAGTAATGTACCTTTTAGATTAATAAAGCATTTTTATTTTTCTAGTTAGTTATACCTATGTAACAAACTTTTCTTTTATCTACATTTTAGTAGTTTAAACTCCCTTCACTAGTATTACAATTTGTGTTTGGGTTTATAGATATTCAAGTATATTAATCATGTTAATTAAAACGAATGAGTCACCTCTGGATTTTCGAAAGTGACCAAATATTCCATAGAATTATGAGGAATTAGCTAACTATAATCTTATTAAGGCCTAATTAAGCATTATTACTGTAGTTAAAATTTTGTATAAAACCAGATGTGACTTCTTCCAAACATTCATATTTAGGTACGACTACCAAGTTAGTAACTACCTTTTAACCATCAGCATGCAGGCCAAAGTAAGTTCTAGACATTTTTTACAGTGCGGTAACTTGACTGTTAGTTACTTAATACCAATGTGAGATAAACATTTACTCTTGTCTTGTTTTATTTAGATTTTCATCGCTCTGTGCGTCGTAGCTGCTGTTGTGGCTGGTCCAAGCAGTGATATGGCTGCACGTCGCGCGCTGCCTGCTCTACAGCATGAGGAGATTCACGATGAGTTCGGCCAGTACGCGCTGAGATACGTGACGGCGGAGGGTACCATCGTCTCGGAGCGCGGCCACTTAGTACCGAATGCTGACGGCACTGGACACGTGCTCGCTGTTGATGGAGAGGTCACGTACATCGGAGATGACGGTAAGACTTACGTTACCAAGTATAGTGCTGGCTTGGACGGCACCAAGGTTGAAGGTGCTCATTTGCCCGTCGCTGTTGAACCCATCCCTGTACCAGCCAAGTAACTCGAAATTAAGTGTAACCAATAAATGAATGAAAACTTTATTTGTGTTTTGTTTGTTTCACCAATAATCTTAACACCAACTAAAACTATAGTTTAAAAATTACAAAATTTTAAGAACTAACTTATTGATTAATTATCGGGCTCACGCCAAAGTTCCATAATAGGGAATGTGCGTGACTTTTTTATTAATTTATTATAATTCGATACAATGTATTTACACAAATCCGTTAGATTTTATCAAATATCTGATATATTAACTTGGTTATAAAGCTTCAAAGTCGTCGGTTAGACAAAGAGATCCGATATGTAAAATGACGTCAAAGACCACGGGCGCCATACAACTTCCGTGGAAATGGTTGTTAAGAGCAAGATATATTTACTTTTAATGGTTATACCCTGGATAATCGTACAATTCTAATTCTATTTTCATTGTAAATATACTATTTCCACATACTTTACGAATTTGATTAATAGTAAAATTAAATTTCATGCATATTCCCTATTATGCTGGTTATTTTAATTTAACAAGAAATTCCAAAAGTCAATCTAAACGCAAGCAGAAATACTTTGCCAAATCCTAAATTTATACTTGTTATGTTTTGCTATGTTTGCATTTCGCTGAAGAAAAGGATATTTTTATGATTTTTTAAATAAAAATAATAAACACATCACGACACACACATTGACTCAGCTGACAGCTGAAGTATCGTAAGAACTTGTGTCACAGGAATCAAGCAACCATATGGTTTATACTACATAGATAAGAATACAACATCCAAGACCAGTAAGAAAAACAATGCGTCTTGCTAATAACACAAAGTCCCATAGTAAGTAAATGTTTTTGTAATAAGCTTATCTTATTCTGGGATTTCTCATTTCTTACTAATATTTGCTAATGTTTAATGTTTTAATATTACTTTCAACTAAACAAAATAGTGATTAAAATATAATCGTTTTTAAATAGTATGGTTAAAGAACTTGAACAAAAGCTATTATGTAGCATACGTTTATCGCAATTAAATTGTTTTTAAATTTCCTTGTACATTAACTCTGCAATAATTTCCTTTAAAAGAAATTGTATTCAAGCATTGTGGACAAACAGTCGTGAGCAGTTGGAGTGTTTATGGAAAACAAGGTACGTTTCTTACAGTATTTTTTTGTTTAATTTTTTAAATCCAACTTCATAACAAGAGGTAACAAGCAGACGGTTCACCTGATGGAAAGCAATGGAAAGCACCGCCTCGACTCGACGGTGCCCTTGGTATTTGGAATCCCAAGAGCACCGCTAATGCGTTTCCCAAATAGAGGTAAAGATGTAAGATACTTATTGTGCCGGTAATGACACTAGCTCTCCAATCCTTCAAACCGAAATACAACGAACTGCTTCACGGCAGAAATAGCAAGAAGGGTGGTACTAACTCTGTTCATAATCTTAAAATCTGTAAAATGTGGGTTAAATTAAAATGGAGCCAATTTATAAGCGAAAAAAAAACTTTATTTAATCAATTCAGGAATACAGCTGTTACTGCGCTCCTCCAAACTATGAACATTTTTTTTTTCAATTTAAATTAATTTTATAAATAGTAGACCCTTTTATCATATTTAAGTAAAACCTTGGATAATATAATTATAAAATGTTATTTGTTTTTAGATGCTGTTCTTAGGTTTCTTATTCATCGCTACGGGCGTGGCGGCGTTACCAACAATACCGGAGGCTCCGGTGTTGTCTGTTCTTCCTTCCGTGCAAATAAACTTCCCTGGAGATGGAATTCCTTTACGTACGAACTTGATAGACAGTATATTTGAAGAAAAGAATCCAGATTTAGAACTACACAAGGAATTGTAAGTACCGGAAGGTATTCACATTAACTTTTATTTTCTATTTTAAGATCTATAAAAATAAAAATTTCAGAAATGGTGATAAAAAAGAGGAGCATATGAGTGAAATACCTGCTCATGACTCAGTAGCAGCAGCAGTAGAGGAGCACAAAGAATCTAAGCCTCTATCAGATAAGGAATCTTCAATAATAAACATTGTTGAGCCCAAGCCACCTTCTTTGTTGTTCGGCTGGTTACCATCATGGTCAACAGTTTCATCGTGGTTTCCTAATATTAGTTTTCCATCTTTGACACTACCCCATATTGGTGCTTGAGATGTGTTTTTGTGTATCTATTTATCTGTAAAATTTTGTAATTTGGATGAAATAAATAGAAATTATAATAAATGTTGCAAACTAAATATACTTCTTATTATTTATCTACAATCTTCACTCTATGTCGAATAAACATTTTACACTATCTTTCAAATACAGTTTCATTGATAACGTATTAATGTTCCACTCCTTGACCATTACAATAAGTTTGTTTTCAATATTAGGTTAATATTCTCTACAAAAATTTGAATTGCTTAAATGTACCATGATACTTTTGTGTACGTTGAATCGTCCTCGTATTAAAAGAATGAAGTGATTCTCAAATTAGCTCTTCCTCTTTTACGATGTTATTAAATTTATCGTATGCTTCTGACAATTTTTTCTATTGTATGAAACCTGGCGCTCACCGCCTACATAGCATGGCATAGCACATTCAGAACGTTAAGGTGAGGTTATCTTCACTTAGTAGCATGTTATTTTTTTTCGGGGCACACCCGCCACTCTGTCCCACCACTGCAACTCCTGTTTATCAGGATCAACAGTGGCGTCCTTTGATCGAATAATCAACGAATAATGCAGCTGTGCAGTGATGCACAGGCTGTGCCCGGACACCCTACTGGCTGTCTTGGGACCCGCAACGAACTTAATCAGAAGAAATAGGAGGTAGTAAGAAAGCGGTTTCAGACTTCACTCCCAGCAAAGCGGAGACAGCAATTGAAATGGCCCAGAGGCCCAAAAATCTAAAGGGGAGACAGTCAGGAGACGCCTGACCGTCTAAACACCAGGGGATAAATTAGATACTAACCTAAATCTTACACCAGTAATATTGGTCACAAAACTTTTTGTAGCATGTTACTCACCTGTATGGAAAATCGATATTTCGTATGACAATGCGCAAACAGCGGAAAGCTGACTCGATGCATGTTAACACTAGATAGCAACTTTCCATACAAAAAAAAATATGAAAATGGAACAAAACATGCTGATCGATGTAGATAACTGTGATTCCACTCTAAGGTATTCTATAGCGTCTCGGTTTATGGTTAAAACGGATTTTGACCCTAACTTATTTTAGATGTACAACGACCAAAGGTAAGGGTCGCCAAGGCCAACCTTGTTTAACTATTTAAGCGCACATATTTCTAGACGACACAAAGTTCCATTTGCATGCAATGGATCACGCACCAACATTCTATAGGATGCTATTGCATGTTTTAGGATGACTCGATATGCTTCATTCACTTCAATTAAAACATAATTCAGGAATCAAATTTTAGATAATTATTCTAAAATCCCATCGCTTTTACCTACTTTTAATAGTATTTACAAATTCAATACTAATTAAAATTTTATACTACTAAACAATCCTTTACACTTACCTACTGTATTTTTAATTAAAAATTCCCTACGAATAGATATATTAGTAGTCGCAGTATGTTTCTCAACATTTTACTGACTCTTATAATTATGTTAGTATTATGTAATTAGCTTGACTAACAAGCAAATTAGTGATAAGTAGTTTCAATTTCCAAACGTTCTTGGGCTACAACAGATGTCATCGTCACCGTCGGTCGTAGGCGCGCCGGTTACGATCTACAAACATCTGATGGTGCATTAAATTTGTACTGCAATTTGTGTAAATAAAAATGTATGCAGATCGAGGGTTGCCGAACGTTGTAGCTACCATGTTTCTTATTGTGCCCGTATAGTGGCGACAGATTCGCAACTTGTCAAACTGGGACTTAACGTGAGAAATCAGAGTTACTTGGCGGGAACGGAAAGTGTCAGTTAGAATTTTCTTATTTTATTGTCTTTTCTTATATATAAGAAGAATTTAATGTGTTAAATGCTAGTTTTTTAACCAGTAAATATCTGTAGTGCTGTATAAGTGTGGAGAAAGAGAAATACAACGATTTGGCTACGCTTTTCGTCATCTCCCAAGTAACTCCTTAGAGTCTACAGTAACCGTACTAGAATGTTACTGCAGGCAGATTCATAATTTTTATTGTTTATCTTCATCTCATTTATCATCTTATCATTTTCATCTCATTCAATGTCAATGTCTTCAATTCATCTTCAAGGTCAATGATAGCTTATAACGATAAGGCTCAAAAAAACTCGTATCCAGAGCCGTAAAACATTTACAAAAAAAAAGTGCGAAATGAGGTGCAACACCTCTGCCTATCCTTCTCGATTAATTAAGGCGTGAGTTAATGTTTTTATGTTAGGTACGCGATTTGTAACCAATTGAAGAAGAGTTGACTTAACATTATATGCGTATTTTGCGTTTGTTTTTTGTTTTATTCCAAATAATTGATTTCCTTGGCAACAGGTTTGCCATTCTGAGTGCCAAGCTATTATTTATGTATGTGTAGACTTTGTTACGTACAGCATTGGTTTACCTTTTATAAAATATATATTTACTTTAAAATTATTTTATAGCCCTATAGGATAAAACCCGGTTAAATAACAAACAGATTAAGTTTCAACATATTTATTTTATAACTGACCTCAATAAAATTATTAAAAACCATCGTACCATGGGGTTAGTGTAGGTACCGGAGGCAGAGGGCCTCTAGTAGCTGAAGCTTGAGTCGTGCTTGATACTGCTGCTGAAATTGGTTCATGGTATTCATGAGGTACGGCTTCATCCCAGTTAAATTTGTGATTTCCCCTGTTTGTGTGAGTCGACTGATGTCTTTGAGGAACACCATGTGGTTGAACCTTCTGTACGTAGGCATTAATTGGAGCAACTGTAGTTTCTGGCATCATTCGGACCATAGACTGAGATGGAACCATCTGAGGCTGTGCTGAGTTCATTGCGTGATTCTCGAGATGTTCTTGCATCTGATGAACCTCAGGAGCAAGAATCGGTTCCGGAACATATTGTTGGTGTTGCTGGTTGTTTATATCTAAATTTGATTCTACATGCCAATGCGGGAATCGTTCGTAGACCGGTGTACTCGATGAAAATGGTACGGGCGACGATGACGGAATTTCGTAGCCGTGGGTGGGAAGAGAATTGGTGTTTTCAGCAGGATTCCTCATACCTGAATATAGGGCGTTTTGGACAACTCCAGGATAGTGATTGAATACCTCATCCTTGACATGGATAGGTGCAATTGTGGATGTAGTTGTCGTTATGGGTCGTCGGTACATATATTGTCCGACGCGTTCTTCTCTCTGCTCTATATGAGGCGGTTGATCTTTTCTGAGCTGTTCGAAGTTGTACAGAATGTTTGAGTTAGGGTCTACTCTTTCGACGGGAATGTAAAACGACGGCATTCGGCGATGGTCCAAGCCCATAGCGAACGCAGCGAGAGCCGACAAAATGAAAAGTTTGATCATCGTGCTTTCACGAGGCTTACTTCTGACTGACTAACAATGTTTTTTTTTTGGTATTTATAAAGAAGCTAAAAATGTCGAAAAGCAAGTAATTAAGTGAACATACTGGTTAAATAAGGTGTTTAAAAACTCATTTTGTGCCTAATTTTATATCAATTAAAACAACTAGATTGGGTTAGTTTGACAGAAAGAAATTGGAAAATCTTTTATTCCATGTATACTTTGATTAACCCCCGACGGAAAAAGTGGGGTGGGGTGGTATATGTTTTGTTTAGTCACAGTATATTATAGGTTTACAAGACTTGTTGCAAGCGATACTTTCACTATTCAGAGGGTGAAACAAAAATACTCCCTTACCCTTTTTGATGTTATTTTAAAACTAAAAAAAAACATGGTTTATAGTTTTGTGAAATTTTATAATACTTATTTATGGAAACAGGTATAAGTAACGTCACATACAATTTTCATGCTTTACTCCAAACATAGTTTAACGTGCAACATCCTTATAATAAGTTAGAAAACAAATAAAAATCCCCTTGATATGGACGTCATTGCAACAAGTAGTCATTGGTATTAGTACTTGTACATACCTACAAAGAAATACAACTGGAATGTCTTAAATATTATTAGTTTTAACAATGACAGATCATTAGCAATGACTTTGTAACTTGCACCGAGATTAAGAAATTAAAGGATTAATATATGTTAATGACACTCTTGTCATTTGTGGCCTAGGTTTGAATGATTGAGATAGCATTTTTCATATTTCGTTCTTACTTTAAGTTTTAACAGTAAATGATTTGGCAAATCAAGATTGGATCAAAATAAAACCATAATGAAGATAATTAAACCCACAGGTTTTCAGTGGACAATTTCACTGCCTACGTTAGATACTCCATTTACGTAAAAACCACAAATAAACTGTTGGTGTGACAAACCACGACAAGTTCAACAACCTTTTTCTGTTTAAGGCATAACGATATCTTACCATAAATGAAATCATTCTGCATTTAAACATTCTAACGGTAAATTCTAGAGCATTATGTTAAATAATGTCATAAATTTTGCACAGACAAAACTGATTTAATCTGGTTAGAAAATATAGCATAGGTTTATTTGGTTTGCTGTAAAACATTAAGTTATAAATAGGTTTAAGTAATATAAAATACAATAGTGTGCGAAAAAACCACAGAATGGCACTTTGATACTGGTCAACTACATAACACATTCTTTACGATTAAGTTAATAATTTACATCATATTAATAAAACTAAATTAAGATTAGTAAAGAAATACATCTAAAAATATTATGGCTAAGTTTTCGCTTCGTTCGTTCAGAAATGATGTTCTCAATTCAAAATTTAATCTATCAATACTGTTGAATAAATATTTAACTACAGGTATATCACTTTTTCATGGTAACTTATTTTTTACTAACAGATTGCCCTGACTCTACTGTTCTAGGGTCGTATGGCGTCGCATTATGGCCGACATACCTATTGTTTTTCCTTACTTGAAACCCTGCCTCTGGATTAGAATTATAATAAGTGACTCGCCTAATACCAAAAGGATCTATATATCCAAAACTACCAGTTTTGTCATCACTGCTTCCAGTTTCCTCGTGATATTGCTTCGGGAGGTAATATCTAAAGCCATTTCTTCTAAACGGTGCCCCATCGTAGCTTGCAGGAAACTGTGGGGTGTATCCGTCACCTACCCGATTTCCATTCTTTTGCCTTCTAATCCAATCGTCAGAGTGGCGGTAAGAATTAGGATTATATACGTCCAACCGAATGCTATCGCTTGCGTAATATCCATCATCGATCGTATTTGTGTTCGACGAGTCATAGTCGAATGTACTTGGAGAGGGTGCAGCTTCATCCGCTGTGATTGGTGGAACTGTTGGTCTGAAGTTGAAAGTTGTTGAAGTGTCCTCTGAATTTGGTGATAAGATGACTTTCGGTGTTGAGCTTGGTACATGATAGGGTGCTGCTGTAATTGACACTATTGGGTAGGATCGCGTTGGTTCAATTGTAGCTAAAGTAGAGGACGGTCTCGATCCTCCTCGTTGTCTATTGCGATGAACCGGTGCTGGTGTTATACCAAGTACGGAAGAAGTAGGTGCCGTTTTTGCAATACTCATAGACTCCTGAAATTATACTTTATTGTTAAAACTTATGACTTACTCTTATATTATAGTTAATAATTATGGATTATGTTTGATAAATTAAGCGTTCTAACGCTTTTGTACTATAACAATATAAATTTTATTTTAATTCTATCTTTGTAACTTTGATCAAAGTAAAGAAATAATAATGATTTTAAATTTCTTACTCCTATAGGTCTGTCTTGTCCGACGTAGACTGTTTTCGATTTGTAGATTCGGTATCCTTTGTCATCTGCAATGTAGTCCTGAAGCCTCAAGTAGCCTGCTGCGTCTACCCATCCCGTTGTGCCTGTAATGTAAATTTTAATTAGACTTTATTTTTTAAAGTTATAGTAATATCAAAACAATTCAAATGTTCACACTAACATTTCAAATCATAATGTAACGTTTTAGTAAATGAGATCTTTTACTTACCTACAACAGATCCATCTTTCAACCTCCTTTCCTTCCGATACTGTCCATTGTGTGTTTGGTAAAGGAAGTATCTTTCATCACCCTCATCTGTTTGCACGTGAAACTGGTCCGGATCTTGTATGGAGTTATAGGAGTCCACTGCAGCTAGAGCACCACACGCACAAATCTGAAATTAAACGAGAATAACGCTTAAATAATGAATAAATGTTGCAGTTCACCAATAAGAAACATTATAATCAATATTTTAAGCTAAATTCAAACAATGTGATGACTCTTTGTTTTTTTACTATTAAGGACCCATAAGATGAATTCAAATCATAGTTTAATGTAATGCATCTATCCTAAGAATATTTGGAAGCTTGACTTCAAGTTTGTGTCCTTAAATCATAGAGAAGAAATCTGAGGTATCTAATAAATGAATAGCATATAATTTCAGGCCGTATTATAATTATTTTCTGACTTGACAAGGTCTGCAGTAGTTGATTATGTAGTGTATTAGTTTGAAATTGTTGGGTGGTGGAGCGTGGGAGCGGGATTGTTTAAGCTTAACAACAGTTTATTATGGGCGACGTCAAGGACTCGGATCGACACTTGAATTAACTAGATATTGCTTGTAATTGATCAATGATTTAAAAACTGTATTTGTTTGCTAACAATCATTTATTCATCTATCTTCTGTGTCACCCTATTCTCGCTTACAAAGTGACTGCTTAGTTATTACAATTTTATTTTAATTTATTATTACTCTTCTGATACGAGACTAGGTGAAGAATATTATTATGAAGGTAGGTAGGTATAAAAACTACAAAAAAGTTGCGTATTTGGTAGGAAGCAATTCAAAAATGCTTAAAAAATTAAGTAAATTATTTTTTTATTATTTAACCCTTAAAATGAACCAACCTAAATGGCTGAAATGGCACTAATTTTCAAGAACTTAAATTTGTAGTGCCTCCATGTATAAGAATAAGAATAATAACTTAAGAAATAGCTATTTATTTAATAAAAATGTGTACAGGTAGGTAAATTTTTAATTAGACCTTCAGTGGGTCATTCCCCACAGTCATCTCATGTCGGAATGCAATAATGGTTTTGTTTATTAGCAAGCAGGTCTCGATGCTCGGAACCGTAAAATCGGGCTCGTGGATGCGAGAAACAATAGAGATGGCACAAATTACAAGCCGAATCGGTAATTCCTTAAACAATGGATGCTGAGCTGGTCCAAGGGCGCGGTGAAGCAACGCGCTAGGCCTATACTTACAAACGTGGAAAATTGCGTGTAAAAGAGAAGGTTGGTGAAATAAGATCAATATAATTTATGTTAAACAGATGTTAAATACCGAATGCTTTGTAATACTCAAAAACAAATATCTGTTGTTATGTAAAGTGTTGAATGAGTTTCAAAGTACGTTGTCTTGTTTTTTTCAAATAACAGAGGCTACAATGCTACCCTCGAAAAACAATTAACGTAGTCTTAAATTGGCAAAAAAACAGGAGGGCGCTAAGAGTTAGCTATAGAAAAACTCTTGTGTGTCTTATATATGACAGTTTATGTATTTCTTTATTTTCCAAGAAGTCAGGGATCGAAGTCAAAGTGATCTTGTTAGGAACTGCAACAGAATATCAATGATTGCCAGCTAAAGGTGGTAATGTTTAGCCTCGCGATAAGTACGTGGGTTGATTTTGTTATTTTACCTACACGGAAATGACTAAGTACTGAGTTATCCTGAATGTCAGATTAACTGTCAAAAAACCCACATAAAAAGTTGGAAAAAAATGTAGAGCCTTCATGTGACGTGATTAGATTATAATTCCACATTATTAAATCAAACTACCTTGATGACAGTCCCTACCAAACTTATTTCAACCAAATAATGTATTTGACCGCTGTATAACAACTGCAACAAGAAATATTTTGATCCGATCATGATTCTGAGCGATGAAAGCGTTTGTGCAACGAATGAATTTGATTGAATTAATTGATGTAATTTCTAAGGGATACAATAAACTAATGGTACTTTAGTAACTACCTTTTTAAACGGATTAGGTAACAAAGTACTGAATAAGATAACTGATTTGGACACGCAAAAAAGAGTCACGAAGTGTTGTTGTTAATCCAGTCATTACGTCACGTGATGGTATGTATAAGCAAGTGCCTAATTAAATAAATCCCAAGAACATAATAACTATGAAAATGACACAATTATTAATGATGCCATATTCTTAACAATAGTCATTTAATTAAGTATTTTTAAGAATGTTTTTCTACATGCAATTTTCGTTGTGAAAACCTTTGTATTGTTGTGGGATTTAGTAAAAATAACGAAATTCTAATGTTTAGCAGTATATAGTTATAAGAAGTAGAGTAGAAATGTCACACAAATTTTATTATAGATGTTAAGTATCATTCAAAAACATTAAACGCCAAAGTATTTTTTTATTTCACTGATGTAATTTTGTAACTTGTTTTTTTTTGTTTTTCCGTAAAAGAAAATACTTTTTCATGTGTATTAGGCATTTGGTCACAATCTTCCTTCACAAATGTATATGACAATGTGGCCAGAACTGGATATTAAGGGAAGCATGGTTTCCTAGAAAATATATGTCTATTTATTCTCAATATAAGGATAAGGTTCTCTGGGAAATATTTCTTCAAGAAAGATTTAGCGTGAAAATAGAATTGTGTAGGGAATGACGCATTGCGTCCATATTTGATCTAAGGGTCTAGTTACACGCTTGTTATATTCAACAAAGCGTGTTAGACACCGTAACTGATGATCCGGACGAGACGTGAATGTTTGACTAATTAACTGTTGCATTTGTCATCCTTATATTTATGGATTTGATTACTAAAATAGAACGAAAGGCAAAAGAAGTTAGAGCAAAGCATGTGCTGATTTGCCTGTAGTAAACACAATTTTGGAAGAGACGTAAACTTCTGTTTTTTTAAAGAATCTAATTTATTGTTGAAGACGATGGTGATAGATTCACCACGAAAAAGATGCGTTGTTTTGTTTCAAAAATTTATTTGCGCGGACTCCAAATGTCTTTCTAACGATCTAGTTATTTAATTAGATAGCTGCAACATCATTAGTATTAATGATTTGCCAATTTCTTTTTATTTACCTATAAAAGGTTGAACTATATTTCAAAAGTCATCAGTTCACTTCTTGTGCATTAGATCTGCATACAAATCTTTACAATCAACATGAAATTCGTAAGTTTTTACTTTAATTGTTTTAAGTATTATTATTTGATTTTGATTTTCATAGCGTAATAATTCTAAATTTCTATTGTAATTTCAGTTCATGGTAGCTTTGTGCTTTGTGGCGGCCACAATTGCTGCTCCAAGCAGTGAACTTCTTGCTCGTCGTGTGCTGCCTGCCCTACAGCATGAGGAGGTCCATGATGAGTTCGGGCAGTATGCGCTGAGGTACGTGACGGCGGAGGGCACCATCGTCTCGGAGCGCGGCCACTTGGTACCGAATGCTGACGGCACTGGACACGTGCTCGTTGTTGACGGAGAGGTTACCTATATCGGCGATGACGGAAAAACCTACATCTCCAAGTACAGCGCTGGAGTAGACGGCACCAAAGTCGAAGGTGCTCATCTGCCTGTCGCCCCCGAACCACTACCAGTTCCCGCTAAGTAAATCGGAAAATTCGGCTCAATAAACCTGTTTAAACCTATTAAGACTTATTTCTGGTTTTGCGATATCTCCATCAAAATAAATATTTTGTTAGTTACTTGAACAATGAAAAACCGTTTAAAATGGAATGTGAATTAGTATATCAGCATGGCGTCATTGCAAGGCGCGTCAGTGACCGTAAATGGTTGCAAATTGGCTCTTTTCAAACAAATACGTTGTAGGTATAGGATTCTAGCTAGGTATTGGAGTGAGGGTTGTCGTAAATTCGAACCAACACGATCGGGCGCCAATCTGACGGGACTCCCACTCATAGGTAGCTTTATAATGCATGAAACGTAGGTTTGCTCCTGTATGTATTAAATCAGCCATGATATGATCCTATATATAATAAAGCCTTATAAAAGTACAGTATACAGTACAAAAGTTATAGGGTGTCCCAAAAATTTTTAATTCATTATTTTGCATATTAGGCAAAATTTCGTTGATAAAGTGTTTAATTTTATGTTGTAATGCACAGTTGGGAGCTTGTTGACTATGTAGTTATAATAAACTATGGAGTTAAATTACACGACCTAGGGAGCCAATTCTAATAACCGAAAAAATGCCTCCAGCCTGAAAAAAACCAAACACGCTATGAATGCACTTGTTTTGCCAGCGAAGCCACGAAGGTCATTTACCGGATTGTTTTTGCCATAAAACCTTATCTTATTTACTTCATAATTCATTTAAAAGAAATGTAAAGTCTAAAAATTGTGTGATCTGTCCGATGTGTGCCATTTGTTCGATGAACATGACGTAATAGAAGGATTTGAGAAAATATTGTTCCTATTTGTACTCTAGAACAGTTTGTACTTTTTTGTCTCAAATTGTTCCATAGAACAAATTATATATAAACTTCAAGAAGTTGATATGTAAACTAACTGTATTGTTTTAAACTGCTTGCTTTTATTTTGCAAAATAAAAATATATTATGTAGCGAGTAGTTTCATTTGTTTGATAGTAAAGTGTACCTGGTATTAACGTCAGAGATTATCATTCCCGTCTTTCTCATCAATCATCATGTAAGAATTTGGGAAAAGCCGATCTCCTTTTAGTTCTATGCATTCACAGATTAATAAATAGGAGCAAAAGCTAGTATGCAGTTTTATAGTAAAGATAGGGACAATATTTTCTCAAATTGTTCTATTACGTCAAGTTCCATACAACAAATGGGACACATCGGTTCTGTCTAGTTCGAATCTTGCGGTAATTATAGGTCACCCTATATTATGTAACTAGAAAACAATATGAGAAAAACCGGAAAACCAAAATGTACAAAATAAAACCTGAAATCTTTAAACGTGTATGACTTCAAACATGTGAGACAATTAATGCTAATTCCTTATCAATTAAATCATAACAAGTTATTTAAAGCGGATCAATAAAACAATCTGTTCAGTACCAGTTTTTGCAATGTGGTAGTACAAATAAGGTGTTCACTTTAATTTACAATTAAAATATCAACCCATGTAATTATTGTGACAGGAATGTCGAGACATGATATCACCGAGCAAAGAGCATGTGGGCGAGTCACAATTTAACTATATTTGTGGCAAAATTTAAACCAGTAATAGTAGAACCACAGAATAGGTAAAACTAAGGACATATGAGTTATCGTTGCAGAAACAGCAATAGTTGATTCATCTTTTGTTGGGGCGTTTTGACCATGACCGAGGCTTGTGTTATGTTATGTATGATTGCAAGGAACGAAAATAAAACTTGTGGTTTTCGTAATTCAGATATATAGTGTGGTTTTTTTATTGTTATTAAAGTTTATAGTTCAGATCTTTTAACAAAATCTTTGTAGAGTTACTAAGATTAAGAATACATAGCGACTCGTGTACATAGTTCAAAGACAGATTCAGGTTTTAATAGTAAAATGAAATTAAAGCTTACTTGGTAGATTTGCCTATAGTGATTAAAGATTATTTTGGAAAAAGACGCTTTTATTATTATAGCTAAAACACATAAACCGCGACATCAAAACGTTTTTCAATACGTAAGTACAGATGGCCACACATCGAAGCTACGAGTATTATTCCTACGTCGCAGGTGCAATATTAACCCTTATGCTGTCTGACTTAAGGCTGTCACATAGCCAGTTTATGTTGATGTGTCTTTGTATGAATGATTTCGCAGTGTAGAGTTTGCATCGATGTCCGTAGTTGACCGTGGGCGACACCCACTGGAGATGTAAGAGTAGGCGCTGAACGAATCCGCATTGCAAGAAACAATGCAACCTTGTAAACCAAACCATACTTTATTAGCTCAAGCTTTTAAGGACGACCTAACATAATAACAATGGCTTATAAGGGATACCCTTTTAAAGGAATGGTTGCGTCAAAATCCTGCATAATTAATTTCCAAATAGGCATCAGAATAATTATATTTCCCATTATTGAGAAATATTCGAAAATAGGCACAATATAGGCATGCATTATACAACGTTCATATTTACTTGCATTCCTAAGATAAATATTAACAACAAAAAAACTGGGTTAGTGGTCGTTGATTCTGCAATTGGTTCTTATCATTTAATAACTGCAACATCTGTCGCAAGCTTACTATAATGCAATCGTGATACAAAAGCTGAAATGTAATAACGTTTTATAAAGGCTATTGCTTCAAGAATGCAAAATTTTTGTAAATTTTTTGATATTAAAAGATTCCTAGAAATACATTAATAAACATATCAATTGTTAGTACCAAAATATCTTAATTGTAAGTTATACATTTAAAATATGTCATATATTTATGTCTTTAACCCATTCTTTTGACAAGAGTGAAGAGTAGGAGATAATAGTAAGAAAAATATTACACACTAACAGTCTGGCTACGTAACCGAAAAATCTGGTTGCAAGTTTCCATAAACAAGAAAACTCTTCCTAAATATATCTCAGTATAATACGGATAATTTGCAGGCTTTACAAAGAATGGCAGATGAATAATGCAAGTATATAACTGTTCATCTACTCACCATAGAAAGTTTGTATTGAACTTCAAATACTGAATCATAAAGGTTCACACAGACGTATCTATTAAGCATTAGTGAAGCAATTAGTCATTTGTCAGTCATTTCATTATGTTGTACTATGAACCGTTATGAGGGTCAGAGTATTTTAAACTTGACCGTACAAAAGCAACTACCACTAAGGCAATCAGTCAAAATGTCAAAAAATAATTAAAACACTTGTGAAATGAAAAGAGAGTGCAAAACGTGGAATGCAAATTCTAAATGAAACAATGAAAATGGCCCTCAAGTTACACGCGGAAACTGTGATGCAAATTAAGATGTAAGGTTATAAAGATCAGTTACAAATAAAGTGTTGTTCCTCACGATTTTTAGCTAGTACTAACTGTGGAACAATGAAAGTGATGCGCGAGCACAATGCGCCAAGTTCTCACGCGACGAAAGCAAATTTAGTGACGTAACTCCGCGCAACAACATCTTTATTGTGTCCATGAATAAAAAGAAATGGAGACATATTTGTACTAGGTTCCTTCTACAGAACCTACTCCAAAATTAATTTAAATGTAGAATATTACATATAGATTCGATTTTGTTCATTTGATGTTACATATTTCAACTCACATAATGTTCAAAATTCAATTTCAAGTTTTGATTGAAATCTATTTATATAAATTAAGGACTAACAGGTATGTCTCAAATTAAATGTTTTACCGATTAAAACATAGACAAATGATTGCTCTCCGCAGCGCTCTGACTAGATGCCGCCCTTCATACTACCAATACCTCAAAAAATACGGCAACAGGTTTATGACATTATATTGTAGTGTGTATTGATCAAAGATTCTTGTGAGCGTGATTAATTAGAGAATTATTTATATCAGTCTAGGAATTCAGTTGTTATGAACGTAGCTTAAGAAAGGTCTATTTATGTACGTATTTTAAAATACTAAATAAAATACTCAAATAAAAATATACGCATCAATAAGTGAATATTTGTGGATGTGAAAAAAGGTTGAATTATCAATCTATTTGACATGTTTCAATGTATCAAAAAGTCGGTATCTACACTGTCTAAAAATTGTGTGGACTATTTTTCATAGTATTATATTCTTTAGGATTGTAGTCTATTTATAAGACGCGGCACGTCACCGTCAGTCACCCGGTGCTTGGAGATAGAATCGACTAAGCCAGAGTGGCGTACTTAGAGTTGCCACATTTTTCATGTGCGCATGCTCCATCTTGTATGACCCATTATTATCTATAGTTTGAAAGTTAAATTAAACTTTTCTTTAGTTTTCATGGATCGCAAAAAATCTAATGGTGACACTCTCAAAGATATCTTCAATATATTATTTACAACAATTCTAGTTATACATTTGACCTCACTATATGTTAAGTGACAGATCTAATAAATAGTGAATGTCAAATCAAAGCGCAAGTAGACAGCATGCGTGCGCTTAAGTTTGACATTTTAAGTTGACCAAAGCCAGCAGTTACAGAACAAAAAGATACATTTCATCGATATACTGGACTTTAAGTGAGAGACATAAGATTTACGATGTATGCAAATCGATGGTTGTCGATCATCATGTATTTGTCGCTCCTTTCGGAAGTCATGCATTAACATATTGACTAGACATTAGGTAATACTGTTACACAATTATTGTGTGACAAATCGGAATGCGCCAAAAAATGTGAGCTTTCTATCAGTATTATAACAGGATTAAAATAAATAAGTAAATAAACATTAATTATGTTACCTAATCCCTCTAGCTTTCTTTTAAGTTATGTTCTGGTCAGAACACCTTTTTATAGCATATCCGTCCGTTTAGCTCAAGTGTATTCCCATACATGGTTAAAAGGTACAAGTCACGCTTTCATTGCACATTCTTGAATCAATCTACTTGACTAATCACATTTTATTAATACAAAAACATGATCTTGTTGAGCGACGAACGATTAAAGAAATAGATTTTTGAGTTTTTTTTTTTCATTATCAAGCCTGTTAATACTACTATTCATTTACGAATTTACACATGCTTAACAATTTAAATAAAGTAAAATAAATTTCAAAACATCACAGAAAATCTCTGATACGAATTACAACGAGACAGTGTACATAATATTTAACTTTTAAACATGGACATGTCACATGTAACTTAAGTTACCGAATAGGGCTTTAAAAGGGACGAACTACACAAGGTGTTCACTTTCTCCCGTACAAGTTTAGTATGGAAGGGACTTGACCGAAGTACTTGATGTTGGCCAGGCTTCGCATAACTGATGTCAACGTCGTTGTCAATACATTACTTTACGTAAAACGTCGTGACTCGTGACCTGCCTTCAGCTCGCTTGTTAATCGCGACTAACTAAATAGAAATTTGGATTTTCTAAAAATAACAACAGCCAACAACAAATGTAACGTGGTCATTCATTTATTTTGGATAGTAAAACACGCCTTTATACGTGTAGGTATAGCTTTAATTAAAAATTTTTTGATTGATAGTTTAAATGTTTACGTATGACTATTAATTTAAAATATATATCTATTATACATGGTATTGTTTTATTCTGAGGACTGAATAAAATATTATATAAATAGTAGGATTTTCCCCAATCAGTTTTTGTCAAATAAATCGAAATATTGTCAGTAGACAAAAAATAAAGTCATCTTTATGAAACAATAACTCTTAGGTTTGTTATATTATTTATCAAAAAATTGTCGGACTCACGTCCAACAATTATTTCAGAAATATGTAATGTGCTGTAAAGTAATAATTAAGAACTAAATGTAGTAATTTGACCAAGACCTAACCATGAATAAAGGACCAATTAAGCGATTACAATAAGTAATAGTGTGGATTAGTAACAGTCAGGAGATTACTATGTATGTTGGCTAATAAATCGTTTATTAAATGCTCTATAGAATTAAACCATTACTAAAGCAAACGACAAATGATTAGAATGAACAGCTCTATTTCACAACGTTGAATGTTTGCTAGTTGCTATAGTGCGTATGCAAAATAAGGTCAGGTTTCGTACACATGCCGAAACAAAAGGTGATTTAAAAAGTTTACTTTTAACTGTTGGTTACTATACTATATGATGGTTATACTCACACTTTATAAGATATTTTTTACCAAATAGCATTTCATGCCGTCTATAATATTAAATAATATTTGTGTTATGAGATGTCACTTTTGTTCAAAATTCAGTACAATAGCATTAATGTGCTCGTGAGTAATAGTGAGTAAATCTTGGTTACATCTTTCCTTGTATGGTTAGGTTTTCGTTATCCTAACACAAGTCTGTTTTGACGTGCCTACATTATTCATTAGTTACATCGGCGACATTGAGGTAGACACTTGCAAATAAGCCTTGGAAAAAACTGACACGAACAAATTTGTAAGCATTGTCGGTTAGCATTTGTTATAATGACCTCCGACATGGTCATGCTACTGATAGCATTGTCTCATTTAACGTCAATTTTATCATATAGCAACATTGTTATTAAACACAAAAAGCTTTAAAACAAAAATGTATTCATTGAATAATAGGAAATAAGCGAGGACGGCGGTCAAACTTCTGACATAATTTAATGTGAATACAGAAATATGTGATTTTACGCAATTTATTTTGTATTTATCTTTATTACTACTTTAACATGCGCTACGTTAACAAATGAATCCAGGGAGCGTAAAAAATATCACATTGTGTCATGTCATATTACACAGATTAGATTAGTAAGTAAATTTGAAAATGCGTGCTTTGTGGGCGTATGAAAAATATATATTCCCAAGTCAGAAAGATCTGAAAATGTCTATTTTGTCGCTTGTACGCTAGAACAACGAATACCATGCGATAAGCGTGATTTTTTAATTGTTTGCTTGTTCTTGTTTCTTTTACAAAATAATCTAAAATGGACACAACGTTTAATCTTATAAGATGATACGGAACCAATGTGCGATTCCGACTCATTCTTGACCGGTTTTTTTAAAATAATAACTGTATTTCCGACCGAACTGAAGTTGTGGCAGACAAGCAGTTCGGAACTACGATATAACACGTACATATTAAGTATGAATAAATCAGTAAGTTAACCAATGGAAAAATCGCGTGAAGCCAAGTGGCGTGATTAGTTTGACAGATGCGCGTGCACACTTCAATGGAATTATTTATGCACTTTAATTGTTACCTTGATGTGATTTGTTGACAATTATCTTTATGACTATTATTTTTGGGTTTATATTCAATTAATTCCTGATGTTTCTTATTAAGTAGGTACATAAACCTTGACTCCAGTGTTAAATAATGCAAAAACATAATTCTCTGACCTAATGGTATTAAATAAGTTTTTGCTCGACCCATCTGTGTTGATGAGGTTAATTACTGGTAAAATCAATTTGGTCATAACATGAAGGTTTTACAAATTTTAATAGCGTATTTGTTTTTAAGGGAATTTCGTTTAAGACAAGATAGTAAAAAAAAAACTAGAGAGCGAAGTAAGTGAAGTTCTCAGAATTTACTGGAGCAATCCGGCGATTTTATGTATGATAGATGTTTGTCCGACGATAGCTAAAGTATCACTCACTATAGGAATCAATTGGGTTATAAATTCGAGGCTTAAAACTTAAGATCCAATGCAGATTTTTTTCAAAGAATGGACTGGTTAAGCGATTTATTGATAACAACAGCTGTAGAAATTTGATTGTTTCAGTTTCAAGGACCTTTACGATTTATATTCATGATTAAATACTACTTTATGTTGTTATTATATATCAGAACTACAGTAGGTATGTTATTTAAAGTTTACCACGTAAAATAACGATCTAAAATGTGTTATCTGTGACTATGAACCAATAATACCTGACAGGTATTCTAGCAATGATATTAATTAGTTAAGCCTTTAGTACAAAGACCGAAGTATTTTTGTTTATAGATAGGATAAAATTGTTTAATAAATATTGTGACCTGTTATGTTTAATGGAAACCTTTAAAAGTAAGACTCAAAAATCGCAAAATTTAAATTTCAATAAAACGTTACAAATATCGAGGAGCGTTAGTAACAAACAGAGCTATCGAAAGTAAAAGTGAAGTGGCCGGAAAGTAGAGTTACCCACTGTACGTACGAGCAGTACACCCGCTGCAATGCTGTCACTTGCATCGAGTTGATTGGGCGACCTTGACCGAGATTTGGGGGACAACATTACCAAAGCTTAATCAATTTGATATGAGTTAGGCGACAAGGTTTTAGAGCAAATAAATCATTTTCAACTATTGACATAGGTACGTACGTATTTGCGTAATTAAATATTTTTGGTTTATAATCGATCTCAAAAATTATTACAATATTTTAACGAATAAGTAACATAGCATCCTGCTGGGATATAAACCTAATCTGTGTTATTGTCTCACACATCCTAAGTTCTAACACAACTTTATTTTACAGTATTTTTGCTAACCTGTAATGTTGGTACATTATTTACTTTCGTACTGTAGTGTTCTCTCGGTATGTGTCGAACTTGGTATTTTCTACGTACAGAATTAGTTCAGGACAGAATCAGAGCTCAGTTAATGCGGAACAAATCCTTCTACATAAATTAAGTACCTATTGCATCAATAATTCTGTTGGTCTACTGCCCTCTGATCTTTAAAGGGGGCCCTTGCTGATATAAATCTTTGTCTTAAGGCTCTGGTTTTGTAAGCGAATAATGCAGAGCTACAAAAAGGATTAGTAAATCAGTTATCATTATTAAATATTTTAAAAATTATTTCTAAAGTGATATTTTAAAAGTAAATTTTAAAATTTAAAAACAGGAAGGCGTAAAAAATTTCGAGATCAGTTAAAAAATGTTCATTTTGATATTATATATTAAAAAGTAGTGGTAGTAAAAGTGGGTGTTGAAATTAAAAAAAATCAGATTGTCCTCTAATTTGGAATGAAACTAGAATTTTTTTTAATCTTTAGCTTGGTTAACGATTTGTGTTATTAAAATCAAAGTTAACGTTAAAACAACGATGAGATGTCAAGGTACTACCTTGAAATCATTAAAGTAATTATTGATAAAATTGGTTTATATAAGGCTTACGCTATAGTTGTAATAATATTCTATAATTTATTCTGTGTTTTAATTGAAGAAACATGTGAGTTTGCAGTTTAATTTATCTGTCGAATTCGAACTTGTATAATATCGAATAATAGATGACAGACGCGTTGCTATTTGCTGGGATGCAGTGTATCGGTTTGCACGGTTCTTTAATCTGAGCATTGATAAATAACAAAAAAATATAGCAAAAAACTGGCCCTGAGAAAAAATGCCTATTGCATCGCTGAGTTGCCCACTGTTTCGCTTTAAGACAATGTTTTTGTGGTAAATTTTCAAGCTCACAATTAAAAGTTGACAAAGGAAACGAAAGCGCTTTTTGTCAGTAAACATTACAACAAAGTGATTAAAATTTATTATTAAATTTCTCATTCTCAAATTATAAAATGGTTGAAAGCCTTCAAGTTCATTGTATTCGTAAATGTATTCGTCATCTCTTGCATAAAACGTTGCTTCTTATGTGTGGATAAACAAAATTTGTGACCAAAAATCATATGATTTTGCAATTGAATCAGCTGTTGAGATACAGGTTTTATGTGAAATTTTGTGGGTGTATCCTAATGGTTAAAGTAAGTCGAGACGAGAACTAGTGGCTGGGTCATTTGCGAACTCACGGTGAGCGGGCTAGGGTTGCCTCATACCTGTTTTGTATCCTGTTACAAATACGGTTTTCGAAATAATTTAAAAATTAGTTGATTAACAGAGTTAAATAGTTTGTAATTTTGAATTAAGTACCGAAAAGTTTTAAAAGCTTTACTTGATTATTTGGAAATGAAAAAGAAAGAAGGGCTCATATGAAGTACTTTTTAGCATTTTTATTTATTTATCTAGTAACTTACCTCTTAAAATAGTATTTTATTTAATATACTCCAAAAATCGCTTTATATTTGATTGTAGACTCTACACTATACTATACTTTGCTTTATACGAAATTCTTAATAAGAAGGCAGCCCTATAGCATTAGGCATCATACATTACGCAAGCTTTAGCAGATACTTGACCAAGTAGTTCGACAACTTGCTCCACATCGCTCTTTGTTTTACTATAGAACACGACTAGAGAGTATAGTGTTGCATGTTAACTAATGCCACCATTATTTAGTTCTATTTACTATCATAACACCGTAGCGAAAGCTTCCGGGTCAATACAAATCGATCGATATCAGATCATGTGTAAACCATCTGATCTATAATTTAAATAATGAAGCACTTACATAAGATTGATTAGTCTAACCAAATCAAGATCTTTTTTAATATCACGGATTTCTCAGCAACATAACGAGCAATAAAAGTTAACATTTATATGAAGTGAAAAAACCAGATTTACCAATGAAGCACTTAAGAAGCCTATTAAGGTTGAAAGAAATATCCTTTTAAAATAGTTATTTTATCTTTGCAATTGATTTAAAAGGATACTTAAATATCAGGAACAGGATAAACATTTAATTTAACAATTATCATGGTCTACAGATTTTATACGTTGCAGTGTCAGGTTTTCGCCCACGCCACCCCCATGATGGCAGGTACGTACCAGGTACCTACTCCCTCTACAAAATTTCTACGTGAGAAGTGTTTAGTTTCTTAAAAGAGTCTTAAGAACGTATTTGTAACAAATTGATTCAATTTATAGATTAACCTTCGTTTTATAGTGTTTAATTAAGATCGTTTCTTATAGTTGTGTACGTCATGATTGCGTAGTTTTGGCAAGGTTTTCGTTTCTTGTATCTGGTTGTGATATCTACAACTCTCCCACTGTAAACTGCGTTTGCTTAACTAAGAATGCGTATTGTGTCTACAGCGCGTTAGTAAAGCGGACTTCCGAGCGAGTTGTCTTTGTGAATGTGTGAGTCGCAACTTAAGCTAGTTTAAAATAATTACTCTTGAATAACAGAAGCAATTATTTCCAGAGCGGCGCGGCGCTCCTATAACCGAAAAGGATGTTGTTAATTGTTTATTTATTTAAAACGTTAAATGTCTACTAAAAAGTAGAAACATTCTTAATAATAATGATTCGGTAACAATCCAATCAAAGGTTTTTATAGAAAACTACATTTGACCTTATATGTTTAAGCTCACTTTAGTCCTTAAGCATTTACTGCAAAGATTTACCATTTGGCATTTTAGGTATGTATCTATCTTCAAAACTGATATTTACTCACCCTACCTTTGGGACAAACCAGATAATAAAAGTACAAAAATAAGTTAGATCCGGCTATTAAACTTGTTTTAATGACGATGATACATCAATGGTATGAGAACTGATCATTGGATCCAATTGTATTGTTGAAGCGTTCTTGACGATATCTTTTTGCAGATTTGTTGTTGTTTTGCGTAATAACAACGGTACACCGATCCTCCTGGTGGTTCGTAAGATTCTCTCCGAGTCTGTGCGTGCCCTTTCAGTCCACACCAATTCAGATTACACGTGAATCTCAGTTGAATCAAATACGTCCCAGTCTTGAGTAAGACATTATCAACGATTATGGCACCCTTGTACAAAAGCTTGTGATCATAAGGTACGTAAGCGTTTAGATCACAGATAACTGACAAGGAGTTATATTCTTGGCAAATGAATTCGTTTTGAGACAAGATGTTCGATTCCTTTGGCCGAGCAATGTTTCCCGTCTCCAAAAGTTTTCTTGGAGGATCGTCGACGTCATTTTTTTTCTCACAGATTCGACTACCGTCAGAATATAAAAGGCAGTCCACTAAATAGAACTTATGCTTTGGCAACACTAATGATAAGAACAATAGTTTGTCAATGTTCTTGAGGTGGTTATATCTTACTTCTTCACATTCATGGTCTGCATCATTTTTGAGAAAACATTGTTTTAAGCCTAATTTTGGGGATACCACGTCAATTATTGAATCAATTTTATATGGACTGCATTCGAGAGATGAGCAGTTGTATAAAGCTGTAATTTTTCTTGGAATATATGGATCATACGAAGGTAACTGTTCACCGTTGGAATTGACAGCATTTCGCCGTTGTGCTGAACCGAATACTTTACATATAGGGGATTTGTTCTGAAACATTGAGTTATGTTATATTATGTTATGTAACTTAATTTTTGTCCACACTGCAATATGAAGATTATGAATTTAAAATGTGTAAATGCAGTCCCTAACAAAATCTCTCCGCTGAGGTTTCTTCATTATTTTAGTTTGTAAACAGTAAAAATTTAGCCTTACCATTTTAAAATTATGAGTTTGCACTTAAAACCTACCTTACCTTTACACAAAACAAACAAAAAAAAAAACGTATCAATTTATAATAATAGAGTTTATGCTTTCTTTAACATTAGGGGAAAAATCATTATACCTCATCCATAACGCAGACAACATCTTTGTTATAAGCCTGAAAAAATTTGCATGATATTTGTAGAGCCAAAATTCTCTAAGGTCATATAATCGGTTATAAATTGCACAATATGTACCCATGAAAACTTACCGCAAAAACAACGTGCAAACAAATAAATTGAGTGATGACTAAACGCAAAAAAGTGAAATTCATGTCTCTGATTGTGTTACATCACGGACATAAAGAATTGACGAATAGGAAACAAGGAAGCAAGTTGGTAATAAAAAAACTTTAGTACCGTGTGCCTCATTGCACTTTAATAGGCAAGCAAATCGAAAAGTTATCCATAAATGTAAAATTGATTAAACTGCAAACCAACCGAAGGTGTTGACATGAAATCGAAAAATTAAAAAAAACAACATTCACACGTTTAATTACTTACGAGTCGACTTGTTTTACCTTCGTACTTTTAAATTACATTTATGCGTTATGTTAAAAAAAGAGGATGAGAAAAAAGATTTAGATAAAAAAGGCAAGAATCAACTACTCGTAGATCATATGAGTAAAATAATTCCGATATTAAATTAATTCAAAAGTTTAACAATTTATACTCACATACAATTTTATATACTTCGTTGTTTGAAAGCTGTTGATCCTTAAAAATTTATTTATAGCCTGTTTAATGATCAATATGAGTTAAATAGTTTTCCGCATTATTTACAAGGTTTGAACGGTTAAGGTCACTTAGGAGGCTTAAAACTAGTGTTAGAAATGTAGAGAAAAAAGGTATGTTATTTTATTTAAAATCATCATACTATTCGTCAAAAACAAAAAAAAAAAAAATCTGGCAAAAAAAAAATAGTAATTGTATTCTTACCAGCAGAAATACGTTTTTCCGGATCATCTTAGATGTTGACACTGACTCTGAAACAAAATGTAACTGTTCAAATAAATGTAATTTAGAGTAATGACTAAGCCTTCACTCATATGCTCTAGTTTGGACAAGGTTACCGTGGGTGGAAAGACACACTAAGTTATGTGAGGCCTTTGTTGCTAATGTAATTGACAAGTACACAAGCTACTTTTATACTTTACATGCTAATATCATAATAAAAGGTTTTTTTTTAATACGAAGGAAAAGTTAAATATTTTCAAGAAGTTTGAACGGCCCCCAAAGAGTTAGGCAAGAGTGGATTTTTATGTTTTTTTCATTTAGTGTAAATCGGATTAAGAAATACTTCTCATTTTATTAAACTTTAGAATTCTAAGATTTATTTATTGGTCACCGCCGACCACCAATCTTTATTCTATATTTTTAATATTTACCTAAAAATTTATAATGTTCACTTACTGTCAGTTAATTTGAATAAATCATATCAAAGTTTACTTGATTTGTAAGCATTTTGTCATTCAATTATAGAAAGTGTTGCGTACAATACACGAACATTGAACGATGATAGTGAAAATGATCGAGCAGGCTTCTTGCATACAAAACAGCATTGTTTCAAATCGGTATCGATCGCCATCGCCATGGAAATGACAGATTGATCGACACCACTTTATTAGGTTTCTATGAAATCGTTAATCCATGGTTGTGAAATAAGTTACATAATTCGATGCTCTGTTTTTAGTGGTTAGTTAAAAAAAAAAACACAGTCACAACTTGTCTGTGCTATTTTTTATAGTGTATGAAAATTTCAAGAATATTTGTAATAAGCGTATAATGTTTAGTATCCTATATGTAAGATATTTAATTCAAATTTTCAGCAAACCGATGGCGAATAATTTCTGAATAATAAAAAGAAAAAATATCGTGCTATTAAAGATAAACATAACAGGTAAATTATGAAGAGACAAGCTACCTATAGTAAATTAAGATATTGTATAAATACGGATAAGCAACCTAATATAACGGCGGCGTAAGACTAGCGGTTTCTTGCGGTTCGTGATTATTTAACAAACATCACTTTGTGATGCAAGCTGAGAGCTTGTATTTTGATAATACACATTTTAATTAAACTATCAACGTATTTTGGAGTTAATTCAAAATTTCTTAGCGATTTTTATTTATTCATTCCAAATTCATATTACACACGAATCTCATCTTATGCTTAAAAACGGTCTTACGCAGTTGTAGCATAAACACTTATTTTTGCGTAAGAAACTGCAGGAAAGTTAAAGATAATGTCCTAAACATCAAAGACAAACTACTCCAGTGTTAAACTTATTTTAAACAAAACATCTTGACGACGAGACATTTACCACAGTCAAAGAAACCTAGGACAACTTTCCACTTAGGGATAAATCACTTTCTACCTTTGACATTAGAGCCATTTAGACGTAAGGCTCTTAAGATTAACTCCACTTGTTTTGTTAAACTTAAACAAAGCATAAAAAAGCAAGAAAGTTTCAGTCCAGAAAAATGGTTAGGCCTCTTACTTTATCTTATTCCCAATACTTTTTTTTTCAACTCGTTATTAACTGCTGATTCAAAACAATAAATTCAGAATTTTAAATACGCAAGCATAAATTTACAGAAACTTTGGTCGAGTCGAGGCTGATCAATTTAGAGCGAAATAAAATCAAGACAACTGCGGTATTTATAATGAAGCTTTACACTTGTTTTAATATTTAGGATCCTTTAAATTACAATCTCACTTGCAATAACGAAATGAAACATTATAAACGCATCAAAATCAAATTGTTTTAATTTACATTGTAAGAGGAGAGAACATTGAACTCAATTGTAATATATAATTGTGAATTGATACCATTTATAATCGATTAAATTTAAAAAGGTCCACGAAATTGGTTCAAGGAGGTGATAAAACTAGTGAGCATCTTGGTATTTCTAGATAGTTCACTTTCTTTTAACTTTTTCGACATTCATGTGCACAGAAGCGATAATTGGTGAAAATTATTTCCTTATCTTACCTCACTATTACTACACATCCATGAAAAAAATAACTTCCTTAGTTCAATGCAATGTTGCGGATTCACTTCATGTGATTGATGGTTTGTTCGTTAATTTATAGAAAAATGTATCTTATTGTGGAAGAGGCTAAATGAAAACTAACGAGTTGTAGCAAAGTCAACCATATAAATAAAAGAACAAAGTGACTCATTCGGTTTTTTAGAACACGCTAAATTTGGCTCTTGTTTATATTTCTTTGTTTCAGGATTCTATTTGCAGGAGTAGACCAAGAAACTGTTTCGTTTATAATAAAATAATTTCTTGACAATAAATCTATAAACAACTTATTTTTGCTTACTTTAAAACATGTAAAACAAACGGATAATTACATGAAATTGTTATTAGTTAATGATCTAAATATAAACAATCTCTTGTGGCATGATTACCCTTGTGTGGTACATTTTTAACTCAGGTGTGGTGTAAATTATATTGTCTGTTGTCAATTGACATTCGCAACTCTCTGTCCCACTGACCAGCCGGATTGTTATGTTAATATGATTCGGAACGTAACCCACATGTCTTTACAAAGATTGACTTTTACTTCGAAATAACTTGTCTCAAAGGAAAATCTAATTTGTGGTTAATTGGATTTTTTTTTCGATTTTTATTATTAATTACATTAGGCAAAACCCTAATTAAATTAAAGAATTAAGAAGTCGAACAAATTTTATTTCTGGATCGTTTTTAATTCTGGATAAAAAGATGAACAATTTAAACTTTATGCATTTGTTATGGTCTTATTTTTAAAAAGGGGTATGTAATATAATTACTATTTTATCGTAGCACGAAGGTATTATAGCGACTTTTAAATCTTGCAATTAATACCTACCTACCATTCATTTTCGCAACATCTGCTAATGTTAGTCAAGAGTTAAATAAATGAGAATAATTTACACTTACATTTATAATGGTTTTTTAGTTATGCAAATAAATAACTACATCTATTAACTTAATCCTTCTGGGGACTTCACAAGTTGCTTAGTTAAACTTTTATGAAAGTAGAACTAACACTGCTTTTAACTATAACAAAGCATTTTCACGGCATGTTTGGGACAATTCTTTCAAAGAAAAATTAGTTGTGTCCTCAATATTTTCATTTAAACAAATGGTCAAAACAAAAAGAGTAGGAGACAAAACGCCGCGATCGTTATTGGATGGAGGCTGAGTTGTTAGGATTTAAACGCGTGTGGTGCGCGCGCCGCTTGTTTTCATACTACTCGCGCGCGGTTTCCGGGCAACCATGCGGTGGCCGGTGATAGTAGCACTAAAGATTGCATTCGGTTCATTCATACGAGATATTATGCAATTCTCCTTTATAGCTGATACAAGGACTAAGCCCTTCGTGGACCATGACGTAAGCTCTCAAAGAGCTCAAGTATAAATTTTGCAGATTCGTTTCAAAAACTTTTCTAAAATAAATAATAATAATTCCTTATTTCTCCATAAATACAAGTTGTACAGTGAGATAATTTTTGCATCTGC
The DNA here is from genome assembly GCA_949316135.1 of Choreutis nemorana. Lineage (NCBI taxonomy): Eukaryota > Metazoa > Arthropoda > Insecta > Lepidoptera > Choreutidae > Choreutis > Choreutis nemorana. The sequence continues at coordinate 5,414,832 of OX438600.1, forward strand.
TGCTGAGCTAGGCTTTAAGCCTGTATTACAGCAGTCAGCGCCTCATTCCCAAAGGATCACTATATCACAAATATAACTCTTAATTTGATGTACGTGTTAGCTTTGGAAACCCGGCTTTGTCGATAATTTTTGCTATATGATATAAGAACGTGAGGACGTAGTAGCTCAGTTTCTTACGTGCCTTGGTTAACCGACCGACCCGACCCGACAGGTCAAGGGTTTGAGTCTCGGCCGTAAGTTGAAGCTACTATGTTCCTCATTATGCCCGGATAGTGGCAATAGATTTGCATCCTGTTCTCAACATAAACATCCTAAAGGCGGTGTGTAACACCTCTGCCTACCTTTTTCGAGGGATTAATTACGGCGTGAGTTTATGCTTTCTGTAAGTGATATAAGAATAAGTGCGAGGATCTTAATTTTTTTAATTTGTAGTCCTCAGATTCACATGAGTAACCTCCATTTAAATATTCCAGCAGTATTCTCAATTTAATTTAATAATAATAATTAATCAATTTAATAATAATTAATTTCAGGGAAAAATGTAATATGGCATATAATATGGTATATTATGCAGATTTATAAATAAAACACCGTGCAGCTATATAGGTACTACAACTCACTAAATAGCATAATTTCAGATTTTCTTAAACCAAAGGATAGATCCGTTTGGGCAGCAGATTATTTGATATTATTGAAAACGTACATTCAAAACTAATTGAAGGATGGCAAAGTAGATGGAAAATTACAACAAAAGGAAGATACTTTTCCTTTAGTTCTCGAATTTATATCTGGGCATGTTAGCCTTAAATCCAAACTTTATTATTTAACTTGGGTTCGTCACCTCTTTGCGAATGTTCAACTTCAGAACAAGAATTTGTTTAAACTGCCCAAAATATGTTGTGGGAGTGTAGTGGCATGATGAACGGTCAAAAAATGGTCACCTCGTCCTATTTACTAAAAAGATCTAGTGATAACGAAGTAAAACTTCCGTGTATTTAAAAGTTTTGTCACCAATACTTAGTATATAGCATTTAGTATATACTAAATAACAATACAGCTTCTAACTAATAGGGGGATATCCCCCCATTTATTTCGAAGGATTCGAAAGATTGGAGTTCGGTTCGAAGGATTGGAGAAAATGTGCAACCGTCACGAGGGTATTTAAAAGTCATATCTTTTTTTCAAAATGGGCCATGAATGGACGATTCTCTGTGTGTTTTCAGACATCAAGGACATTGTCGTGTCAATAAGCGGCGGTATAACTTTCCATCAAGTGAACCGTATAGTTCTTTGCCCATGACGTTGTGTAAAAAGCTTAATGGACAGTCAATGGCATATCCTGGCTTTTTGGGTCGCTTAAATTTTTGTATCTGCTTTTGCTGGGAGAGAAGTCTGAAATCGTTTTCTTACTTCGTCCTTTTTCTTCTAATTGAATTCATTGCGTGTCCCAAGAGAACCGGTAGGGTGTCCAGACACAATTTGTGCTCTATTTGCATTTTTCAAAAGATGGATTCTATACGGTCTGTTTTAAGCTATGTAAAAATACTTTAAAACTTTGGTTTGAATTATAAGCTTGGCAGGTTTTTAAACTTTCATACTTCCACGATCCATCTTGTGTGTAACACCATCTCTTGATTATAATGTTCAACTAATGAAACTACTAAATATCAGTCTGCCAACATCCGTACTAAACCTGTTTTATTTATTATTTAATACAGATGGCGCTAAGGTGAGCACCTTAGCGCCATCCAAAACCCTGATAAAACATAAATCAATATCATTACCTGCTGGTCCATGATCATATAACCGATAATCCCTATCATTACATAAACAAAATGAAAGTGACCGATGGGTAAAATAATTAAATTTCTTTGCCCCCGTAATTTGAGTTCTTTACCGTTAAAATTTTTGAACACCACTGTACCAAATGTAATACTTGGATACTAAAAAACACATCACAGTAAACAGGAGACGCCACGTATCTTTTAAAGTATCCATGTACCTATTAAACTTAGATAAATAAATGTCTCCCGTCTCTAAAAAATAACAAAGGGACTTGGGGAAAAATAATGTTTTCGAGTCGTTTTTTTTTCTGAAATCTGACATTTTTATCAAATAGTCAACTATTCGGTAGTTCAAGAGTACATCTTATTTCATTTAGACGATATATACCTAACTAAAGGAAAAGGTAGATAAATAAAAACGAAATATGTAACTAAAGCATAATCACAATAACTAATGGCAGTTTTATTGGCAGTGATGTTATTTGAACACATCAATCAATGAATACTTTTGTTTTCTAAAGCTACACTATAACTATCATTATATTACGTAATAGTATCGGCGGATTACAAGTTGATCACAAAAACATATGTTATTACAAAAGATATCGACAACAAATAGGATTATCGCAATTTGGAATCGACAGGGTAGTAAATCCATTTAAATTCATAGCCTTTCAAGCCATACTTTTCGTCCTTTTCGGTTTCAGCTTTAGGTACTTCTTCAGAAAGTGTATCGAAAACTTCTTGCGTAATTTTAGGATGGAATCCAGTTTCGTCTGCTACGTAATCGACTCTGGTTCGTATACCGTTTCTTCCAGTCACGTAGTAATATCCCTTCTTAGCACCATTTGTATATCCTTCTTCATGGTGTGCATGAAAACCTAGAGTGTAGTTGAAAGTATACAAAAGAAGCATCATATCATTTTTGTTGAGTTTGTCTGGAAGTCCTTCTTTTTCGCCTGGCCCGCGTTTATTTACGTCTGTATTTGAATCGACTCTTTGCATATTTGCTGAAACAAGCGTAGGTTTATTTGGACCAAGTGGACTCTGAAGGGTTCCTCCAAATCCGCCTTGAGGGTTGTAAGGCTGATCCGCACCTACATTGGCATTTTGTTCATATTGTTTTGGATTTCGAGCTCCAGTACCAGTTGGTGGAGAGTTGGGGTTTGAATATTGCGGACCAGTTTGAGGGTAGTTTTGAACACCACCACCTTGCTGTGGATAGTTGGGTCCTGATCCAAACCCACCCTGTTGAGAATCTCCTTGCAGTCCAGGTCTTGATGAGGCGTAATTTGACTGTCCTCCTGCACCTGTGTTTGGGCTGTCGGGTTGATTACCATAAGTATTTGGTTGATTTGGTTGGCCTCCTTGTTGATTATATCCTGGCTGCTGTCCAGATATTGCTGGTGCTTCAAATCCTGTATTAGGAGTGTTAAAACGGTTTTGATCTCCATAATTAGGTTGATTTGGGGTGTTTTGGCTGGGTGTATTAAAGTTGTTTGCTGGATAGTTTTGGTTTCTTGGAGCTTGCGTAGTTGTAGTCGGGAGACTGCAGTGAGAACATGTCTTTGCAGGTGATGCAATAGGTAAGGGCTTTTGAGGCTGGGGTTGTTGTGGACGTTGCGCAACAGGTTGCGGTGGACGTTGCGTGACAGGTTGTGGTTGTGCTGGGGGAAGGGGCAACGAATTTCCTTTTCTTTCAGGAGATGCCCCTTTTTTGGCTCCACCCGGACCCGATGGATCTACAAAAAAGAGTTTAGTTTGAACCTATGATAAATTTTACATATTTTCAGAAAAAATATAATTATAATGATACCCGCAGATTAACCTCGTAGGAATTAGAATTTTTTGTGTATCATTTAATCCATCAGAAAAATATTCTTATTTTGATAAACAAAAATATGTATTTGGTCAGCCAAATTGGCAAGTTGGTTAGAAACTTTTTGTAAGCACAATTTTAATTCGTTTGCAATTAATGTCATACTGAATTGCTCTTAATTATTTTGCTTACAAAATTGAATATTTAAGCTGCATTGACCCACGATTAATGAATTTTAAGCAATCAATGGGCAAGCAAAATATTTCCTTAAAATTTACTATTTCATCGCAAACAAAACTTTTTGGCGTTTGTCTTTGTAGTTTGTATAATAATATAACCGTACCTTACCAGATGAATAACCCATAATTGTAAGATTTCATTGAAATTTATGTTTTTTTCTTAATTGTATGGACGCAGAGCGAACTATTTTCATAGACCGGAAATCAGAAATATGGTACAGTTTTACATAAACGTCAAATTGTAAATGATAAGTTGTGATTCATTATTTTGTTAGTTTACAAATCACGAACATTTGTATATACTAACGATACTCACAATTTGATGGTGACACATAGGGACGTCTCAATAGGGAATATGGATGAAATTTAATTAGATTATTCAATAAATATAACGTGAAGTATGAGGAAATAGCATATTTACTACGAACACAGAATTATAATTGTACGACAAATAAGGGAGATATAACCATTTAAAGTAAATATATCTTATTAAGGTATTTGGCGCTCGTGTACTTTGACGTCATTGTACATATCGGATCTCTCTGTCGAACCAACGATTTTAAAGCTTTATAAGTTAGTAAATAATTTAGATTTATGAGAAACTCTAACGGAATCGTGTAAATTTGTTGTATCGAATTATAATAAGAAAATAAAAAAATCCCAATTAAACTGCTTAAAGAAAAATTTTGAAATTATGGTGACCAAGTAATTATTTTGTTGCTCGAGTGTTTATTAGGCCGATGAATGATAAGAAGCAGATTTAAATTATTGATCAAATTGTTGACAGTTTGTAAATAATTTTGCAGAACAAGAGTTGTAGACCAAGTTTTATTTATTGGCAGCAAAATGTTTGTATGGTCTTCAAAGGATTTAAAATGCTTATTTTTTTTTCGAATGTCTTTCAATTACGGCTGACCATTTTATTCCCCGATTTTTTCCCAACAAATATTTAACATTACAGTAGAACAGTACAATTATCAACCAAAACTCTTAGAGAATTCTTAAACTGCGAGGATCGAATGTCGAGCAATTTTTAGCCTGTGCGCCTTGAACATACATTTTTAGTAAATGGATGTTCACTAGTCATGTTGTGATTCTAGCAACATAAACTCAAAACTTACAAGGTTTTACACGTATGTTCTTCATTGATACAATTTTGAAGTTTCCATTTTCATCAGTTGCGTAGACGGTTACGTGGTATACACCATCCGCAGTGATGAAACCAAACTCCCCCATAATGAGACCATTTTCATCTGAAAAAAAATGCTGATATAACAAACCTTAAGTAAGTAAGTAAGTTTTAATAAAAAATGACTTCTTGCAGTAGACAGAAGTAAAATAACATTGTTCCAGTAAGTAAGGTTGCCATATCTCTTTGATAGGGTCAGCAATAATTAGTATAGCATGCGTTTACACGTTATTTCAACTTCTAACCATCTGACGGTGGTACTGATTTGCCAGATTACCTTAACTTATATAAATACGTTCTGCGAAATTTTACCTATTGTATTTTATCAGCTTAGAGTATTTTTCGATTAAACTTAAAATTTTACCGAAGGCAAATCAAGTAAAGTGTCGTTAATAATTACTTAATGAAAAGCTTTAATACAAATACATAGCTAACTACTCGTTTCACCTACCGCGGCGATCAAAACCGCTTCCCCATAAAGAGATAATTATTTACAATGTCCGGGTGTTCAGTAAATTATATTGTTAATATTTAAATCATATGCTATCTTTTTAGAAATGTCACATTTAAATAAGTTTACTATGAGTTATCGATCGTGGTCGGAAATACGTGTTATCATTGCAAAAAACTATATATATAGTCTATGAGATCATCCTCATAAAATTTAAATAAAATTGAAATTGAGTTTGTAGTATGTATTTAGTTTCAATAGTGTCAACTTTAAATCTAAGTTTTAAAGTTGATTTAAAAAACATAGACAATCCCTAAGCTTTTAGTCAAATTTATTTTATGTCCTAATAAAATAGATAACTCTAAGATGAGTAGATACATAACCATAAAAAATATAATGTTGATATTTTTAATATCATCAAAATCGTGTCATAATATTTGTAGATATATCGATATGCAAATTTTCATAATGCACAAGTATATTTAATTTGACATAAAAACGTTGACTCAATTAATTGAATAGCTATGCTCACATTAAAATCAACCTATAGTACTTACCTATACCTACTAGTACATATGATACCCTGAGATGTCTTGATTCTCTATGCCATTGACATAATTTGATCATATTTTGAACGTTGAGGATAAAACAATACCTACACTAATAAAGTTTTATGAAAGAGTATTAACAATTGCAATTTGTTAAAATATATGTATTAGCCACAGGAAATCAAATAATCATATCAATTGTTTAAATACTTTGGCCGGCGATAATAAAAAGGATTAATTTCGCTTGAAACACCGTTTCTATTAATTTCCTTCTTATTGATAAATATATATGGTATGTTAGATCATTTTCATCATCATTTCATTCATGATGTATTTTTGTAATGAATAATTAAAATTAAGATCTATTCTAATAAGTGTACAAAATAACATCCACCGTATTTTGGTTAGTTACAAACCAAAGGATTTTCGATTATTTTACGTCACTTGGTTTATTTTAAGACCTGACAGTTCCGCTTAGTTTTACCACATTTTATGATCAAAGAAAGTGTAGAAACTGGTTATTTAAAAACGTGTGATTATAATCTAGAGTTGTTGACCCTTTAGGCTGTCGAAGTGTTGATGAAACTTATACATAAATAAACATTCAAACCTTTTTTTTCGTGTCTGTGTTGCTCTCCTTCTATGTTAAATCCGAACTCGTACGGTTTATCTTCACCATCGTAATATTTGCTTTTACCATCAGCTTGAAGGCAACATAACAAAACAATATTGATCGCTAAAAAAAAACATTTATAATGCCGCATCTGAAAAAAAATGAACTAAAATCATAAACATGACAAATCATAAGTGCCTCATTATAAAATTAGCATAATATGTCAAGTTTTAATTAAAACCCCAATTTGAATCTGTAAACAATATTTGTTGATTACATTTTTCTTATGTCAGGAAACATTTTGATGTAAGAACACAATATATATATATATACATATGTAAATTTGAAATAAGATTGCCTTTCAAACCCTTAAACCATATCGTAATTCATACTTTTAGTTAGCAGTAATGATAGGTAGAGATTGAACTGTACGAGTACCTTTATGTATATATCATTATCTTTTCGCGAGTAATATAATTTCAATTAATTTAAGTTGGCCAGCGCACGACGCCTCGCAACAAATAAAATAACTGACACTGTGAATAAAATGACAAATCGTTTGTGGTTTGTTTGTAAACTTATGATGCTAACAATAATACCTACCTATCAATAAGTAATAAAACTTCTTTTATATTGTAGGGGTTTCATGAGGAAATATCTTTTTAGCATCTTTTTAATGACATTAATATTTTTGAAATAGAACAAGAATCGCATACAGAATAACACATGCTATTTTGTCAGTAATGCTAAGTGTACATAGAATAAATTATGATTATCACGGAACTATGAAATATGTTTTCCTTAAATTTTAAAAGGTTTTACATATATTCATACTCTCAACGTTTTAAACACAAGAGCATATAAAAAGATGACATAAAAACATTTAAATCTTTTAATTTTTACTTATTTAAATAATTCTCAAGCGAAATGACTAACCTTGACAGTTGTCATCAGCTAACCGGATATTTGATTAAAGTTAGGCCTGTTGCACACAATAACAATTTCATCTTTACATCGCCCAGTTGATGAAGATGTTATAATACTCATAGTTTGTTATATCTATATCGATTGATTCGTTCAATAATTATCTTTTAGTCCTAAGTTTTTTATTTTATTTTCGTGTCCGGAACATATTACAAGTACATTCGAGTTTGAGCGAACGAGGAACGGGATGGGTATTATAATATGTGTAAAACCAGCCTTCGACAGCCCATTTTCTGCTCGTGAGCTATCGGTTCTGCTGTGTTACTATTACCTAAAAATCTTGCTTTAATAGCTCAAATTTATGTGAAATGTTTATTGTAATAGCTTTCTTATTTAAACGTCTTAAGTTGAACTTTGTTAATTTAATTTAATGTAACGGCTTAATAAAATCATATCTTTTCCTAAAATTGGATAACATATATAATATGTATGAATATATTTGATTTTGATTTTTTAATCTTCTTTATAAATAAAATTCTACTAGTAAACTTTGAATATGACAATTTTTATTAAATAAATGAATGTTTTATGGAAATCTCTGCAACCTGTGCATTGCCTCAGTTCAAAAAATCAGACAAGTTTTGAATGTTTTTATTACATATCCACACATTTTAAGCGTTTGTCTCTTATAATTTTCTTGAAAAACCCAATTAAGGTTAATTAATTACTATGGACACATTATTTATTGCCTACATTAATGTCGTCGGCGCAATGAAACAAAGATAATAAAACAAACGAATATTTAATTTACGATTATTGAAAATAGCTGAATAGCTGATTAATTGATTGTTTGAAGTTCTGTTTTGAATAATACGTAGTTTTTATGTTAAACAATTCCGCGTAAATAGAATTGTATGGTTTTACTATACCATAAAAATTTTATTGTGACGACATTATCATAATACTCAAATCTCGCCCACATAAAACTGATTTTGATTTAAAGACATAAATACAATGCAAAACTATAGTTGGTATGTTATAAAATTTAAAGATTCCACCTGTTAGTCCGGTTTGCGTATAATTGATTTCTGTGCTCTATTCCATCTTTAGAATTCCGCAAAATAATCATATATTTTTGAAACAAATCATGTAAAGTCAGTCATTGTATATTTTCTTTTAATTTGAAATGTAACAATAAATTCTTAAATGCACTCTTTATTAACAGTGATAGTTAATTCTTATCAGATTCTCAAATATAGGATATTACATGCCTTATTAAACAAAGAACATTTAACTAATTAGAAATACACAATTGACTTGTGAGGCATATTTTTCAAATTGTAGCATCATAATTTAATTTATACGGAACAAAGTGCAAAAGATGGACTGGATAGAATATATATATATATATATATAAAAAAATATATCACATTTATGACATCAAACCCACGTGTAAAGGACAATACGGTTAGTTTGATTAATTAATTAAATTTATAAAGCGTGTGTAGAGTTGATTAACGTCGTAAAATAAATTTTAATTAAATAGAGGTTCTATCCTGTCCATATTTTTTATGCCGCTCTTTAAAGATGTCAGATTTAAAAATGAATCTGAACTTTAAAAAATGAATACTTCAATCAATAATTTTCTGTTCAATGATTAGATTATTCCAAATATAATAAGTTTTGTTTAATTTTGTCAAAAGTTTCTTAGAAATCAAGGTTATTAAAAACTATTAGATCTCATTACTGAGTATTCGATTAATTTATCTGAAAATCAATTCCCCCATAAAAAAGCCATAGGTTAATCTTTTATGTTTTATACAAAGCAGCTCAGGAAGAATACTATGTCGTCATAATTCATGTATTCATATTAAGACGAAAAATTAATTAAAATTTAAAACAAACCGCTTACAAAAAATAGTAATCGGACTGTTTTTAATTAAAATGTTTGTTTACAACAAACAGCTTGTTTTATTTAAATATAGCTAAAAATGTGAATTGTAGGTAAAAATTCATACATTTTTGAATTGTGATTTAAATTAATTTCTTGGTCTTGTCACCAGGTTAAAAGTCCTGTTTTGATATGAACCATAATAAACATATTTATTGTAATATTATTCGATTTGCCATCAGCGATATCTGAATTGATTAAAATATTAAAAAATACGCGTTATTTATTTTTGATTGTTTTTGAATGAAATAAATTTATAAACAGTAGCTCAGTATAATTTGTAAGAATCCCTTCGATTTATACATAAGTAAAGATTTAAAAATGAATAATATTAAAACTATTTTTTTCAGTTTTAAAAGTATCTCCAAACACAAAATCACTATATTCAATCAACACAAAATTCAATTAATTTTGATTTCAATAATGGCTCACTCCAATTAGCGAAATAAGTATTAGGAAAAGAAAAGAATAGTAAGAAATTAAGAAATATATTGTAGGCTCATGGGAATATGCACAAATTATACTGAAATAGTAATATTATTAGCTTATTTTCACAGAGAATATTTGAAAATATGGATCATATATATGCAAAAATACTACCGATATATATAAATTGAACAAATTCCAAATTTTACAACTTTTTTTATTAATCAGCTTTCTCTACTGAACCTTCACTTTAGGCTTGCTATTAATCCCTGGTTATTTATATGTATATTAATAAAAATAAACTCTAAAAATTAATTCTACCTCCATTGTGTTTAATTGCAAAAGGAATAACCGTTAAACAAAACTATATCTTTGATTTAGTAGCAGCCATTTTTGCATATAAATGACACTATTTCGATAATTAAGATAAAATTGTTGTGATTGTTTTATATATTTTGGTTATTTAAATGTAAATCCTTATTTTATTTAACCATTACTTTTCATGGTATAATCAACACTAAGAAATTTAAATGCAGCGAAAAGAAAATACGGTTATTTTTGCATGTAAGTCATGTAAAATTTAACTAAAATTCTCAAAACGTTAGCCTATTAGTTTAAACACAATTTTCGTATGTCGCGGATTTGACCTCTAGTGACCTCATAAAAGACTACAATTAATTACTATAAGCGAATGATTTAAAGGTGACAATCAACACTTACGTTTTCAGATGTATAGATCACGTTGGTAGGCGCTCAGACTCCGCCGGTCCCGTGGCCTGTTGCGCAAGAGTTCGCACGAGACTGTGCCGTTTCTTTCGACTACGTAATTTATTAATATGTCCTTATAGATCTTACAAACACAGAGGTGGCAAGATGCTGCGAAGCAGTCTGACTCTGTGAATACCTTAATAGATTGTCACTGTTTATAATTTGCAGTAATTTAACAGAAAAGATTGTTGCGAAGGGAATAAAGAAAAAAATCAAGATTTTAATGAATAATTATGTTATTTTTTGGAAATGTATTGTATGGAAAAGTAAGACAAAGCTAATTAATAATTATCGTCTATTTTTAATGCAAGCAAAAATAATGCTGAAAGAAATTATTCTTTGATAGATCAGACATTTGTTTTATTACTCATGCCTAATCCTTAGATCTTATCAAATAAATCCTAGTATGCTACTTATTTATTGACTTAATGTTGTGTACAGTCGAGTGAAAAATAATTTAAAATATATTGTGCCACCCAAGTTGAACAGGTTCAATGAATGCTTAATCCCAAATCACAATACAAATTCAAAAGGTAAGGACCAAGTACCAAAATACCTTTATTAATGCAAACGTTCATAACACTTATTTATGGTACCTATTATAGACTTAATATTTTATGTAAATAAAAAATACCGTTTTATGCAAAAAGAAGGACAGTTAAATATCGATTTTTGTTCGTAAGATTTTTTTAAAATATTTTGGTATGGCATCTTTCAAGTAACATGCCTGTAGGCCTACCTAGCTCGCTAATTGAACGCGTTCTAGCTCAAAAAAGGTTTTTTACTATAATTTTACATATCTTTGTTAGACAGAAAGAGAGTACGATAGCTTCTAAATCCTAGAACACAATGCAGTATTTCTGCGGTCCGACGCAACCTTTCTTAGAGTTTCATACTTTTCGAGTACATCTTCTCACCACCAACCGTATTTAGTGGGTTGCTTTTTGTTTCAACCCTATGACGATGTCATTTAACGTGCAAGCTCTAATTGTATTTAACATAAATTTTTACTGGTATTAACGTTTACCATTTCACAATTTAAAAGTCAGGGTCATTACAATTACATACTGTATATTAAAAAAAATGAATAACAGATCTACACTGAGTCGGAAACTGCATATTTAAATCGGAAATAAATCGAAGTGTTGATAAATCATTAATCAGCTTCAGAAAATTACATAATATGACTTAATCTTGTCCTCATTTTAATAGTTCAGATTTTTTATAATTAAAATTAGTTTGTGCTCACGGCTTGGTCTGAAATGAAAAATGATACATTTCCATGCATACATTAACTCCCCTTTTATTACGTGACAAAAAGTAGCGTCTATCCTTCTCCCAGCAGGGCTAACGCATTAAGATCCGAGAGGCACGACAGCCACAAAACCGCGCGAGATAGCAACTATCTCTTTCTTTTTATCTTTGAAATGACAGAGGAAGAAGGTCTTGTCACGCAGGATATGTCGCATTTATTTAGCGTGCTAGGCCCCATCTATCTCAATATCAAAATAAATTTTATGCGATAATGTCGAAGAAAATAAATTACAAAAAGACAGATGTTCTTTTGCATTTTAAATTTTTAAGTAAACTGTTTGACACTATTTGAGAATATCCTCATTAAAAGCATACATACGACGTGTTATAAAATTACATACAAAAACTCAATTTCTCAGTATTCATTAAAATAAAAATAGTATATTTTTGTATTATACATACAAATAAATCGTGGTACTCAACGATAAAACAAAGCAAGTCGATATTTTAATTCGCGTATCAGGAAATTATTTCTACCTGCATGCTTTTATATTGATTGTACTTGAAGATTTATTAACGTCAGCATTAAAATGATAATCTAATAGCTGTTTGTCCTGGTTTTGGTCCTCCTTTATGTTAGACCTTTGTTGTAAAATTTACTGAAAACTTATAAAATTAATGTTAAATTACTTAAATTTGATTTTATTTATAAAATAGAGGTAGAAGTACAAGGACCTAAGGTTATCACATTACATTTTATTTGAGGTAAGACACTATTTTGGAAAATACTGTTATCCGAAATTTATTTTTAGACACAAATCTTAGTGTTTAAAATATAGGTAACTGATGGGCTACGATGAATCTCATCCCAATGATCCGAATAGGCAAACACTACCAATATAAATGTTATCATTATTACAATTTGTAGCTTTACAATTCTTTCTTTTGTTAAACTCAGTTATACATGTATACATTAAATATGAATAATATAAATAGAATACCTTTACTTCTAGAAGTAGATAGACTCTAACGTGTTCATGTAAAATTCGCTCAGTACTTAAAAATGATAAAATACTGACAAGTTAAAATTGCTCTCAAGGTTAATTTTAAGCGTATGTTTACATAGTGATTACCAACGTAATTCATTTCATAAATCAAGGTCTAAATGAAGATGTATGAATGAATCAGTAACTACATGTCTACTGTACTCTAAAAAGTAATAAATAAATTAGTAATAACTTCCTGTAATTAAATAATGACCAAAAGCAATATTATAGTTGAAAAAAATATTTCTCGCGCGATTTTATGAACTACGGAGAGGGTGGCCGGTGACGGAGTTTTTTTCGTAATCGAATCAGAAATATGGAGATCAAAGGTTACCAACATTTAAATAAGGATAAAAAGTCAGGATTTTCGCAAAAAAGAAAACTAAAATGATGATGATCTTATTTAGTTTTTGTTTGATCTGAAATCCTGCGACATTTTTAATATTTTTCCGTAATTTTGTTATTTTAACAATTTCGTTACAAGTTCTCTTAAATGGTTGTCATAATTTAGGTTTTGGTTTGAATCTTACATGAAATAATTGAAAAACAAAACACATAGAATATTTACATACAATAAAAATGAAGAGCTGTTTGTCAATCTCGCTAAAACTGGAAGACGTCTGGACTGATTTGAATTAATACTTTATTCACTCTAAGACAAGGATGGTTTGAATAGTAAAACTGGGAAAATGTTTCCAAAGGAACGGTTACGTGGGACGAAGTTCGTGGGGTCAACTCATTCATTCAACTTTTCATATGAAAGACATCAACGTAAGTTTTAAGTTTAATTTTAACTGATAATTTAAAAATTTTGTTGTCACAAGTTTTTGATGATTTTCAATGAATATATTTTTTGTTCTTTTATTTCTTTTTGATTGCTATTTTATTTGCATTCATAATGTTAACAATGTTCGAGATTGTGCAACTCAGGAACAGAATAAAGTCACGTTTGATGGCACTTCTGCACGATTACGCATATATTATAATGAAAATAAGCCTAAGTAAATCAAATTACAATTATAAACTGCCCATTGTTAATTCTTGAATCTATTTAATATCTTATATACAGAATTTTAGCCAAAGGTGCTGGTTGCATCCGGCGGGGTTTTGCAGTCTTAACTAGATCGTCCATACATCATTAGCAAATCAATAAAAAATCAAAACACATAAATCATATGTGTATCACTTACTGCAGTGCTATATAAAGTTAATAGAACGTAAACATACCGTTTAATTATAAATAAAGTTTAAAACGATAATGCGACGTAAAAAGGGTCTAAAAAGTACGAAACAAGAAAATAATTCAGATAGCTATCTCAAAATGCAGAGGTCCAAAAATGTTCAAGGTAGAGCCGTGGTCGCACCTACTGTATACCTTTTATGATTATGTGCGTGTCAGGATTAAACAGGCATTGTAGTAATACAGTGTTCCATTTTCCCGTTTCCCGATTCTGAAACTTTATTATAACTTAAATAATGAGAAACACAAACATACATAAACTCACGCCGCAATCCCTCGAAAGGGGTTGGTAGGGGTGTTTACACCGCATTTCGCATGTTTATATTCAGTCCCAGTGTGACAGGTTGCTAATCTATCTATATAAATAATAAGATATAAATACAAATTTATAATGTGTTCGCCATGAGCTTTCTTTTGATACCAAAAACGTGATTTCCTCTGTTAAACTTTTTCGAAGTTACAATTTGAGGTTTCATTTCCGTTACATACAATTTTGATAAAATGTATAAAGCCTATGTCACTCGGTGAAACACGGTGAAGCATACATAGACTGCCAAAATATTACCCTTCCTTTTGGCTTCGCCGTAGTCAGGTCAAAACCATAAATGTATGTATGTATATAAAATACATGAGTATCTTCGAGATCTTTGTTGCTTTGAACAGAATTCTAGTCATGTTAAATGTCTTTTCGTCGATTGAAGGCAGTTTGCTCTTTACAAGCAACGTAACTTACAACAATACAATAAGGTGTACTTGATCAAATGCTAAGCTTCTTCTGTTTATGTTAAAAAGGTTAGTATATCCTTTTTAGTTTTATATACGATTTTCGATTCAATGAACAAATATAAAGTATGAATTTTGTTGCCAGAGTATAGTTTTTGCAGGCGACTACATTCATGTGACTTTTAAATATGAAATAATATGAGACGGATACGATTCTATCCAGTGAATTTTTAAATATTTATTATGTATTATAACAATATTGATTATCTCAGTCTTTGGAAATCTCATAGCAATCGTGTCCTAAGTTATTCAACATCAGCTATCTGCCAGCGTAGCTACTGTAAATGCAACTATGTACTTTAATAATATTCATTTAGTAAAATGCATTAACTTGACATTTTTATTTTTTGTTTCAGTTACACTTTTTTTGTTTTCAGTTCCGCATTGTAGCATTTATTTGATACTTTGTATGTATTTGGGGTTTTAAGCTTTGTGAGACTATTTAATTCACAGTTGGGTATGTGATTCCATAATTCATTTGGGTTTCCTTGTATCTTTCTACACTTGTTTTTTGTTTCCCCGCAGTCCGAGGGTAGTATCATTTTTAAGATTTTAAGTTAATCAAATTCGGTGAAATCAAGAATGACATAAATGTTTCACTAAAGTATTATAGTAGTATGAGATAAACACCAAGTTAGAAATAATTAAATTAAGTTCCAACCCTATTTAAAAATTGCTTGAAGTTATAAATAAAGATAATTATGTGGTGCTTTGTATCCTTATGTATCTTTGTATTTAGTTATTAAAATCTTACAACTATTTATTTAAAATAGTTGTAAAAGGTTTTTCTTATTCGAAGAATACTGATCTAATACAAAACAATTGACGCGTTAACCTTTTAAGTTTTGACAATTTAAATACTTCAAATTTTTTAGATAAATAGATAAAATTCTTATACGTAAACAGATGTTATCTGTACACACATTAAATAACATCATTCGAATAAGTAGCTATTTCAACTATAAAATCAAGTTTATTTAAAAATATTATTAACTTAAGTATTAATTGAATTACTTATTTATTTCTCTAAGATCTATTTATTTTAGTCTTAATACAGCACCAGGAGTCTGAAGGAGGGCGCTGGAAGCAGGGGATCCACATTTAGCCCTACAAAGAGGCAGAGTGGCCGATCAAACTCCCCTGCCTCAGTGCTCACGATGCCTGGGCTATGGGCATGGCAAACGATTCTCCAAAGAGCAAATTGACCTGTGCAGCCACTGTGGTGGTCCATACCTAAGAGCTGAATGCGAAGATCTGCTAACAGGTAACAGCCCCAAATGCTATAGCTATGCGCGCGCCATTACTGACTCAGCTTGGAACAATGCTTTCAGCGAAGTTTGTCCTGTAACAAGAAAGTGGGATAGTCTGGCGGGCGCCACGGTTACGTATTGCTGAGGGCCCTACAGTGGAAAGACACTACTGCACCTTCAGTAAACATGCAACACAAGCTCTGGGGTTTTGCTTCGATATTCAAAGCAGTGCAATATCAACTAGGATAAAGCTAAAAACCCCATAGCATCTAAACACCAAAAAAAATAACAAAATACTGAGTTCATTTTCGAACGAGATATATGCATGGGTAAAAAGGAACGTAAGAGCTGAACCTTATAAATACACCACTGTTGTTAGTGTCGAGATAGACCAAACTTGCAACATGTTACGTATTGCCAAAAATACAAAGGGTAGGACTGGTGTTCCGGTGGAGACAAAAAAGCCTAGTGCTTGGGTATTTGTAACATTAGTTTGAAAATAAGCAGACAAATATAAACAAGCTTGGTACAGACTGTCTCGTACCGAAGTAACAGTTTATATCAGCCCCAAATTATCCGTGATAAAACTTCAAAATCCGTTTTTTATATGCTAATGTTCTATAATGATATTAATTCCTATGTATTTAATGTCACCAAAGTAATGAATAATTATCTACTTTTAATATTTTCAATGTAATAATGACCTATGTAAATTTGTAAATGTATACAAAGATCGAGTTTTTAGAAGTAATTATAATATAGATTTTATACTAACAAAACAAATTGTAAAATATTTAATGAAGAAAACAAACCTAAAATAATATGAAAAAGAAAGTAGACGCAATAATAAGTATAGGTCCCACCCGCCGACCACCGACCACCCGATGGACGTAAGAAAGAACAAGTATGCTGAATGAATGTGATGAGACAAAAGTGAGAACTTGCATGGCATAGAAGATTAGCACATCAGAGGCCCCGATCACCAAGAGACCACTGTTAAGCATGTCTTCCGAATAAAATTAATTTAATTACATAAATTAATAGATTTTACAACTGGCCTGTAATGTAGGCGAATTATTAGTATTAAATGTTATTTATTATTTTTAATCTTGTAATGTAATTTTAAAATTGTAGTATCATTTTTTCTTTTTTCTCTATATTCTAGGGAGGAATGGATTTAAAGAAAACATGGAAAATCCCGAAAGGTCGGTCACTTAGTACGAATTTTACGAGGTCAACTAGTAAGTAGGTAAATATGTAATAGTAATTAAATTGGTAAGAAATAAATTAATCAAATGTTAGGAATTATTCTATTTTTTTTTTTGATTAAGTACTTAGCAATTTGTTGTAAGAATTATTTGCTTTTATAAAAAGTCAGGCTCTAAAATAAATGGGAAAACATGCATAAATGTTGAATAAGCTTCTAATTTAGGCGTTTATAATTATTATGTGTATTATAGGAACGTTTGTTTTTTAACTCAAAACCACAACATTTTTATAACAATTGAATACATGAAACAAACATTAATTGACCCCTTTTTTCTTTGCAAATAGTAAATTAAAACAGTGATAATAAATAAATAGTAATAAATTATGTTTTCCAAATTAAATCAGTAAAAAACAACTTCCGGTAAACGATTTTGATGCGATTACTTGCTGAAATATTTTTGAACGATAGGCGAAGAACGTAGGCATACAACTACGTAAGAGTACGAACATATGATATGCCTAGATTTGTATATACTTTAAAGTAAATAGGTATGTATTATTTACGATAGTTTAGTGAGACATGCGTGGATTGACATTTAGCTTGACTTGCGCAATGCTTACCCACTTGCAGTGTGAAATTTCTGACTGTAATGTGCAAATGGGTTTTAATACATTTCGAAGCAGAAGTCCTCTAAAATGTATGCAAACATTTCCGGCCCAGGTACTCAAAAATTTAATGTGAAACCACAGATACTTTTAAATCATTTTGACTGAAACCGATACGTTACCATCAAGAGGCATTATTTAATTGCCACAATCACTAGGTTTAGTCTACTCAAAAATAGGTTCCTATTATTGCTTTAAAAAGCAAGAATTTATAGCTTCGAAAAATGTTGAAGTGGGAAGTATATTTTCTTGCTTAGTTTTTCATTTTTTATTTCAACTTCAGTTGCAATACTTTGTTCTGAACATTAACTAAGTGTGTCACAAACAATATTCATGTAATACTTTTTTCTGATTTTGAAAAAAAAACGAGGGGAAATGAGAATAAACTAATGAATGATTATATCGCGGTTACTGTGGAAGCTCATAAAGTCCTTGTTGATGCTGTAGCAGTAAAATGTTCATCTAAAAATAGACTCCGATTCAATTCTTTTACAAATATTGCGGTTTTTAGGTAATCTCTCACGGTTTATTACCATAAATTTATCATTATTTTAATAACAATATTTCTTCATGGAATACCTTGAATATTTTGGAAATAATACACCTGTAATTAACTTTAAATTGGCGTAGAATGCCTCGATGTAAGGAAATGTGTTTTTTTAGAACTTGTTCGGGGCATTTAACTTCGGCAACAAAAAGTTTTTTTGTGGTGATCATTACCAAATTAAATCTGTTCGTGTGGATGGCTTGCTTTATTAGATTTCGTGGTGATTCTGAGTTTGTAATCAAATAACTGGTCATCCTTGACTAATTCATCATATTCTTTGTTATAATACATTAACATCATACCGACAGTCAACAAAACATCGATAATAAAATTGTAGGTTTCTCGTAATAAGTTTTTAATTGGTTTCCAGCCTGTAATTGCGTATGAACATCACAAGGTACTTACGTACAGTTTACAACAAAAGCTGATGATCCAAACAACTTTAGGTACAAACAAATTCTGTTACTTGCACCCTCTCTTTACTATGACTTCGACTTCGACTTTACTTATAGCTTCAATAATTTGTTAAAACTTAAACTTATATTTTGTGTTTCAATCTTAAAGGTAAGGTTTAAAGGTGAAGTAAAACTAAAAAGGTTTTTTAAATGGTTTAATGGCGTAAAGTGGCTTAAGGTATAAAAGTATAAAAATGAAACCCTATGGCACTGGAGATGGATTCCTATGGTTTAATTATTTGTCCGTTATATATGTACTTATCTATAGAGGAACATTCTATGAATTGCAATCATTTAAAATTCTTAGAAATATTACTGTGAGATGTAAATAACATCAATATCTAAACTTGTTAGAAAAAGAGTTTGTTCAATTTATATTGCTAATTTGGAGATTGAGGTACTAAAAAAGCGACACTTTGATGTTTCTTGCGTAAACGCAATATTCTAACGTTTTGATTAGGCAAATTCAGATGATTTATGCTTGAGATAACACATTTAATTGTTTAGTCACAGAAACGTTTCTGAAAAGCCTAGTTTTGTGTTATGTAATTAGAAAGATCTGAAGATGCGATCTAAGTTTTAGATTTTGAAATTATTTCTTCTGTCCGAGGGATGTTTTGGGTTGGAAGCCGTTGGGTCCAGCTGTGAAGGTGACGGTGTAGGTTTTGCCATCGGGTGCTACGTACGAGTACTCTCCGACCACATTCAAAGCCGCATTCTCTGATTCTGGGTTCTCTAGGGTTCCCTGCTCACTCCTCTTGCTACCGTCACTGGTTTCATAACTGTATAATAGAAGTTTTTGTTTGTGAAAATTCGTGTCGTAAAATCTAAAAATCATTTGTCTCTTGGAATGCCGTAGGCTTGTTCTTTGGTTACCCAACAACTTTATAGATACTTATACCGAGAAATGTTACGCTCAAGTACATTGAAAACATCAAAGACCACAAAACAAATACTCATCATCAATAATATATTTCTGAACTGGGATTTGAACCCAACCAAACACTGACCATTATTATGTTTGTTCTCTGCAAGCTTATTTATTTATATGACCGAGTATCCTTGATGGTTTTTCTTAGCTGCATTATGTAAATATTTAACGTGTTTATATGTTTTACATACTTGTATTAAGTTCTATGCATTTAAAAATTAGTTTCGCTATGCAGATGAAGTAACGAAACTTAATAAAACCATATTACTGAAAAAGTAGTTTCTGTAGCATTCTTATAACAAGTCCTTACGCAAAACTGTAGCCATTAGGTTGGACATCACTGTCGAATTTGAGGATTTGAACATCCTGAGGGTTCTGAGGTGCAGCAGAGCACAGGGCTGCAACCACGCAGATAACTGTCACCTGGTCACGAGAAAAACACATTAATAAACAATGTTTGCCTCTTTCCACAACTCGCCATCTCAGTACAAGTCCTCAATGTTGCTCATTAATTCAAATCAAATGACACTTTGACCATTGTTCATTTACAGATGCGCAACACCTTGCACACAACACTCAATGGGCAAGACACACTTAAGCAACAGTCGTAAAAATCTCCGACTAATTGCATAGATTTATTGACACACTCAATGAAAATTTGGCAATACTTTTATCAAATATTTATAATATAAAATTAACTCACGTATTTAAGCATGTTGTTTGGGTTTTCGTGTTGAGCACAAGTTAACGAATGAGTAGCTAATGTGGTTTCGTTCGTTTTATATGTATTGAGAGGTGCAGCATTTGCAGAAGGCTGACATCACGCAAGGATGGCTTGGACGCCCTCTTAGTATCACACGCCAATCCTCTCAATAACAAACACAGTTTTTTTTGACCCCCGACCCATCCTAACTTGATTAAAGACGAACTTTTTACTATAATTAAAAACCAGTAAAATGCCAATCATAGCAGACAACGTTATGAAAATGCGATGGTTTGATTTAATGTATATAAAACTGTGCACTTGTTTTTCCAATGTGAAGGACATCTATATGTTTTATTTCATTCAATCATTTGATATCCTTCTAATTATCTTTAATTAATTACAATATAATATTAAGTTTAGTGATATGCTATTTTAATTATTATATTTCTGTTTGTGGAAATCGTTACGTAATTTTGTAGCCTAAAGAACACTGTGAACAATTGTCAAACACATTTATCTAGATCATGTCGTATTAAAATGATTTTATCATTTTTATATGCTATTATGATTTAGTTTACTGCCAATTTTGAATCCGACCTAAATTTAAATAAGTTAAACATAGTTTGTAATATATTGAGGTATCAGTAGGTTGAATATGTGATTTACCTACCTACTGATGTCCTGAAAACATGTACCTATATTAAAATAGAAATATTCGTAGTTAAATATTTTATTGTCGGTTTGCCTATTGTTATTTGTTATTTTGAAAATAGTCGATGTCCGTGGTCATGAATAAAATAAATTAGCTGATTATATAACATTCATGATCTAAATAACCGTGCCATGTTTATATGCACATATTTACCAGATGATTCTTGCCTTTTTAAATGTAGGTAAATGAGGATCCTTTAATGAGTATATTATGAAATAAAATAAAATAGTTTGATGTGTCTCTCAATTACGAGTGCTAGATACTAGGTCAACGACGCGACCCGGACGGCTGAATTGCCTAATTATAAAAATTAATACATGATAAGAAATTTAAATAAAAAAGACAATTCAGACAAATGCATTTGATTCAATCTAAGTTTTTTTAACTGTGGGTCATAAAAAGTCAAAAACTAAATATTATTTATTTTTTAGGTATTGTTCAATGCAAGTGTTGTTTGTAGCTCAAATATTTTATAGCGGACATTGGATTAAAAACTAAAAGTAATGTTTTTTGATTGATTAATTAGTCAAATGCTTACGAATTTGATTAATGTTTATTTAATTGAAGATCTTGTTAAGAATTTTACCGTTGACATGTCATGGTCAGATATAATCCCTATTTTAAACGTTCACAAATGAGTAATTCCAAAAGCCAAATGCATTTTTTATAATGTCAAGGAAAAGTTGTTTGATATGGCAGTTGTATTTGTAGTGTTAGTACCTACGGAGCATACGTAATCCAGACGTAGGACAGGACGCCCATAGATTTTAGGATAGTGATTTGCAGTAAGAGCATTAGAAAACGGTCTTGACGGGCCGATAGAGAGACAGACGGATGGTTTATTTTTTCTAAAGAGGTACGGAACCCTAAAAATAACTTATTATCCATTCTAAAATGTGATTTATAATAATTTTCTTTTAGTATAATAGAACAAAAAGACGTAAATGAATATTTTATATCCGCAATGTTTTACATGCCATAGATAGGAAGCAAACGTAGTATTAAAAATAAAAAAATATTTTAACTTATTTTGAAACACAGAAAAAAACATGGAAAAAAGTTTCATTTATACAGAAATAGTAAAACCGAGTGAGCCAATATACACCATTACTATCCAATCTCGAGTAAGTATCACATAGGTTTTATCTCTGACTTTTGATAAAACTACGATTCAAATACGATCGGGTATTCAAACGTTATCATAGGAAAAATATTCTTCTTTCATTGTATCCAATGCACTTCAATTGTAAACAAAGATTAACAATAAGGTTTATAAGCAAATATGAGGCAAATAAGTGTACAGTTCAGTTACCTACTAACATATACTACATACACAGAAGTTACTACGAAAATTTTACTAATCCAGAAACCTTGTGGGTTCCCTGACAACCTTACTTACTCACGAAAAATACAAGAAATGTTATTTATTTGACAGATCATAATGAGTAAATGACTATGATAAAACAAGGTATACATATGAAATTCTGTATAATTGACTGTACCTACCTACCTATGAATGTCGTTAGTTTGATATTGATGATGAAATAATCTTCTATATAACCCAGCCAAATGTGCTAGCTCCACCCGCGAATCTGTCTGAGTACTAATAATAATTACTAGCCCATGACTTTGTTCGCATGGCTTACAAGAATCGATTTTTTCGTCCTAAAAATTATTCAATTTCTTATATTCTGTCTGGGTACGACGTCTGGTTTTCGACCAAATCCGCTAAACGGTTAACGCGCGATTAAGTAACGAATATTAGCACAAAGTTTGACGTTCATAATGTCTAGTAGTAGGAAAGTATTGCTGAATTTTGTTTGTGCCAACATTTTAAATCCATAACATTATTTATATCGTAAGAAGTATGAGAAATTATTATCACATGTACTAATTAACACATTACGTGAATATAAAATTTGTAAATATAGAAAATTAAACTTTTATATGGTTAAAGAAAATGAATTTAGAAACTTAGGCAGGTCAAAGGTGAATTCGAGGTCGTACAAGGTGAAGTCCAATAGGTATACCAAACCCAGCTACCTAAAATGAAATGTTTGTATAGATAAAATCTTGTCTCTATTTATTATATTCATCCTCACACAATGTTATTGGAGATGATCGTATAATATCATTAGAACAAGAAAAAACTGATTTGCACATATAATAAGATATAGTCATAATACCTATGCATCAAGATATGCATAGTTCTGTTTAATATTAAACTCTCATGTTTTTAAGTATCAATAAGCTGTTTATAAAACACAATCCTTTTTGTTTTCTTTTTTAGAAATATTTCAATTGTTGTCTGATTTTTCTAGGTCTGTGCGGAGTGAAAAAGTAGTTTTCTTTCTTTTTTTAAATTGCGTATACTTTTGTTGAGTAAACGTAGAAAAAAAAAGGATGCAATATCCAAATTTTGATCATTTCAACCTCTGAATATATTTAATTTTAAAAATCTAGCTAACTATGTATTCGGCCCGACCACCGAATAAATTCATCTCCAGTATCAGCTCTAGGTCGGATAGAAGAAAAATCTTAATGAAGTCGTTCTTAAATAAACTAGTTTTTGACAAAGCATTAATTATGGCAATTAAAACAGTAATGGAAACTTAGTCGTAAAAACTAGACATTTTATTACAAAGTTACTTAATAGGTAGGTATGTGTAAATCAAACATTTTAAGGGTTTAATAAATCGTATTTAATTACCTACCTTAACCAAAATTGGGAGGTGGGAAAAGGTTATGTGGTATGGCATCGTTGACAACGCCTCGCTTGATACTGACTGTAGCAATGTTAATTCACATGATTGAAACATCCCTGTGACATTTGAGATCACAACGGACTCTGTTTGGTTTTGATTAGCACCTACATGCTTGAGAAATCACTGTCAATGCCTCCATAAACATATTTATACCTGATATCTGCAGTGAAAATTATAGACGTTCTGAGATCTTACAAGTGAAAACATTTCAGTTTATCTCTAGCAAAATGTTCAAAATTGTAAGTTATTTTAAAATGTAATACAACCGTTTTAAAACTTAGTTGTTTCCTAATCTGCCTATATATATCAACTGTTATTAAATTATATAATTTTTGTTCTAGACGTTATTTGCTTTGGCCGCAATAGTATTAGTTTTCGCGCAAGATCAGGCTCCTCAGGGACAACAGCCTCCAGTTGAAATTGTCAAACAAGACTCCACTGTCGATGTAAATGGATATAATTTTGAGTAAGTTTAATAAAATTCCCTGACATATGTCAACATGGACTTTTCAGTAAAAGTTTGATATATTTTCGGCATACATAGCGACGTGACTAGGGCAGTCTATACCAATACTATACTCCCTATTTAGCTGGATATGGTTAAAGTTAATGGCAAAGTCAGACAAAATCTATGAGGGTTATCTAGTTCGTGAATCGTACAGAGGTTTATGAATATAAAACCAGCAAATTAACCCTACTCTTTATGTGACAGTTTTGAAACAAGCGACGGAACATCAAGACAAGAGCAGGGTGATTACAAGAATGACACAGACCAGCAGGGACTCCTAGTCAAAGGCAGCTACAAATACGTCGCGCCAGACGGACAACAGATTTCTGTTTCTTTCGTCGCTGACAAAAATGGCTACCAACCAACTGAACACAAAGGAGACCAACCCGCTGGTTCTCCAGCTCCTGCCCAGTCTTAAACCATCTACAAAGTTAAACTCCATTTTAAGGTTAACAAGCGTTGCGCCGGTTTGACTTTAATTACAATTTTTACTTAAATGAGTATAATCAAAAATTAATACAAGGATAGAAATGTATAGACATGAAAATAATAATAAGAGAAAACCAATAGAAAATGTAAATAACTTAAATGCGTGTATCGATTTATTGTTATTAAATTAAAAACCAATACAAAATATTTCGTCGGTGCAATTTAGCTTAAACTGTTAACGGCTTAAGTGCATGAACTTAAGAAATCTTTTAAAATTTTCATCGTAATCCTATAAATGTTTAACAATAATAATCTTGTGCCATAAATAAATAAAGGAGTAAATTGAAACAGAAAATTCATTTCTTTTCTTAATGCCATTTGTCGTTAAATTCAATTTAAATATTACGTACCTACGTGTTAGTTACACAGTACAACGTTTGACTCACAAAGAACAACATAGTTATTTCAATCTGAACAAAAATCTCGCAAAAATCTTTCCTCAAACTCTAGGCACCTAAATAGCTTATTTATGGATAAAATTAACTTGCTTGTAGGATTGTAGGATTCCAAAGTGCTTGTAGGATTACCAAAGATTATATTATATTCTAGGCATAAAGTAGGGCACTAGCTAGGTACAACTTTTAATAAAAGGTTTTTACAA
Organism: Choreutis nemorana; assembly: GCA_949316135.1. NCBI lineage: Eukaryota > Metazoa > Arthropoda > Insecta > Lepidoptera > Choreutidae > Choreutis > Choreutis nemorana. The sequence goes on from OX438600.1 coordinate 5,440,706, forward strand.
TTGACTGATGGGTAACGATCTGTAAATAGGATTTTGGTATTATTAAAACTGCAGTTAAGAGCTATTTCATTAGAAAATACATCTTTTAGAGACCACCATCATTTTACATACCTATAAACAGGCTTAATAAGGTTTGCATTTCTTTGACTCAAGTGTTTGGCTCATTTTAAAAACGCCTTAAATTTTATTACAAGCAAATAATTCTGTATTTGTTTCTAATAAATGATGACTGACACCAGTTGTTTAAGAAAGCGGTTTCAGACTTCTCTCCTAGGAATGGGAATGGCCCAGAGGCCAAAAGCTATAGGGATCTACGGCCAGGAAACGTCTGACCGTCAAAACACCTCGGTAAGCCATTAATTAACAGGGAATAAATTAAATACTAACCAAAATTTTACAGCAGTAATATTGATGACAGAACTTTTTAAAGGCACAGAAGTTACGCTTCATTTTCACAAGATCTAGGTAGTAAATACACGCGGAGACTTGAATCGCATTTAACATGATTGATCGTTCGTCATGCCAGAGACTACACACCCACGGATACAGATATAAGTTTGCCCTTAAATTTACCATGTCCAGTTAGAAGTTGAGCTACTTGATAAGAGAGTTAAATTAAACTACGTAACATGTTTTGAGGCAAATAAGTTTCCAGCAAGCACATTGAATGTCAATCTGTATTTCGTAAGTAATTCACGTAAGGAGGGCGCTGGAGACTCACTCCATGGCTTTTAGCTAAATTCTCAAGATTTCCTCTAGATATTTTCAGTTATCACTACCTGTGATATATATTAGTTTGATTACTCTGTAGGGAACCTACATTATTTATTACTATTTATTTTTATTTATTTTACACACTTATACTAATTTATTATTATCAGAAAAATATTTTACTAAATTTATTTACAAGAAAAAAATATATTTACAACTTTTAATAAATACAAAAAACATTAGATAAATACATCTTATATATATATATATATACACACATAACAAAACAACTAAATAAATTAATATATTTTATTTATGATATCATATTACATCTTTTCACGGCGAATCCGAACACATCTGTTAAAGCGGTGAACCGCCTGGTCGTCCCTACATTTCTGCGAGGAAGTTTTAGATCTACCGCATATTATGATATTGACGCAGAAATCGAACCATAACAGATTGAAAAGAGATCTTGAGTCGATACTTAACCGATGCGCGACGCACTATATTTTATTGTTTTATATGTTTTACTCCTTATATTAATTTCTAACCCTGCTTTAATTACTGGACTATTGTTATTGCCTGTGATTCGGATTGCTGTGTCAGAACTGGTTTGAGTGTATGTTGTGACTTTTGTGTGATTCAAATATACGTCCCACAACTCAGGATTTTAATAGTGAGTTTAATTTATTAATACTACACATCCCAACTCACTAAAGTGGTGACCCTGTTGAACTGTTGCGTTGAAAATGAGTTGTGAGAAAGGTGACCACACCCAATCGCGTGAAGCGCAATTACCTGCTTTAATCACCACAAGTGACTCATCAGAAGTTTGTCGAGTTAGAGTCCGGATTCCTCCCTTTTGGCCTGAAAAACCCGCTATATGGTTCGCTCAGGTTGAAGGGCAGTTTGCAATATCACGTATAAGCGAAGATGTTACGAAATTTTATTACATCATATCACACCTAGAACATCAATATGCAGCAGAGGTCGAGGATATTATCACAAATCCTCCCTCGTCGCAGCGGTACGAGAAGCTCAAAGCAGAGCTCATCAAGCGTCTCTCCGTGTCCAGGGAAAACAAAGTTAAGCAACTCTTGATGCATGAAGAGCTAGGTGACCGCAAGCCGTCGCAGTTTCTCCGGCACCTGCAGCACTTGGCAGGACCTAACATTCCGGAGGACTTTTTAAGGACAATATTTACTAGCCGTTTGCCTAGTTCCATGCAGACCATCATAACGTCGCAGGCAACGTTACCGTTGGATTCGCTGGCAGAGTTAGCCGACCGCATACACGACATCGCACCCGCATCGCCACAAGTAGCTTCCACATCTGCTCAGAAGTCCCTGGTACATGCAGTGTCGGCACTTGATGTCATGGCGCGGCAGATTACGGAGCTGACAAGACAGGTTAGCGCGTTGACAGCGAGAATTGATGAGCGATCCCGTTCCCGTACTAGGGTAAAGCACAACCAGCGCAACCGTTCGTCGTCTACGAGATCCCAGTCCAGCTACAGGCGTTTCCCGGTTTGTTACTACCATCACAAGTTCGGTGAGGAAGCGAGAAAGTGCGTCAGCCCGTGTGACTACGCTGCGGGAAACGGTCAGAGCAGTCGGTAATGGCGACTGACGATTGCTCTGCCACTGGTCGCCTACTCGTCACAGACCGTAGATCGAGAGTCCAATTTCTAGTGGACACTGGAAGCGACGTTTGTGTTTTCCCTCGGTCTGCGCTACGTGAACGACGAGAGAGGACGGATTTTCAGCTATGTGCGGCAAACGGTTCCACCATTTACACTTATGGCTATGTGCATTTAAATTTACATCTCGGCTTACGTAGAGACTTTAATTGGCGTTTTATAATTGCTGACGTTACAAAAGCTATCATAGGTGTAGATTTTTTATGTTTTTATAATTTACTTGTTGATGTACGCAATAAGCGTTTAGTTGATAACACGACCAATGTTTCAGTTACTGCAAATGTTATCTCAAATGCTGATGGTTTGATTTCTAGCGTCAAGGTATGCAACGGTAAAGGCAAGTATCACGATTTACTAGCTCAATTCCCAGAAATTACACGACCAGCCGGCGCAACACGCATCACTAAACATAACACCGTACACCATATTCGCACAACAGCAGGTCCACCAGTTTCTTGTTCCCCTCGTAGGTTGCCACCAGATAAACTCAAAATTGCGAAGGCAGAGTTCGAGGCGATGATCCAAAATGGAACCGCCAGACCATCAGACAGCCCGTGGGCGTCACCATTACATTTGGCACCCAAAAAGGACAGTGGTTGGCGTCCATGCGGGGATTACAGGTTACTCAACGCCAGGACCATCCCTGATAAATACCCCATCCGGCACATCCACGACTTTGCCAACAGTTTATCTGGTTGCACCATCTTCTCCACCATAGACCTGGTTAAAGCTTACAACCAGATTCCCGTTTTTGAAGCCGATATACCGAAGACGGCAATAACAACACCTTTCGGTTTATACGAGTTTCCTTTTATGACGTTCGGATTAAGGAATGCGGGTCAAACATTTCAGCGTTTCGTCGATGAAATGACCCGAGGCCTGGATTTCTGCTTCCCTTTCCTTGACGATTTTTTGATCTCGTCAAAAACCGAGGAAGAGCACGAGGAACACCTCCGCCAAATATTCACCAGGATGAGCAAATACGGTATGTTGGTGAATACGGCAAAATGTGTTTTCGGAGCTTCCGAAGTTACTTTTCTTGGTTACCGAATATCACGAGACGGGACAAAACCGCTAGAGGATAAGGTAGAAGCCATAAAAAATTTCCCGGTCCCTAAAACTGCTAAGGAACTTCGTCGTTTTTTGGGCATGGTTAATTTCTACCGTCGTTTTCTTCCCAAGGCTGCTCAGATTCAAGGCCCACTCCACGCTTTGCTACAGGGCTCTATTAAAGCTTCCCATCCAGTTAATGTCAGTGGTGAAGCGTTACGGGCATTTCAAGATTGCAAAGATAGCCTTTGCAGTGCTACTTTGCTCACCCACCCCCATCCTGAAGCTGAACTCGGACTGGTAACTGATGCCTCTGACTTCGCTATGGGCGCTGTCTTACAGCAGCGTATTGAAGGTAATTGGCATCCGTTGGCGTTTTTCTCACGGAAACTCAGTCCGTCACAGCGCATCTATTCATCGTATGATCGCGAGCTCTTGGCGATATACGAGAGTATTAAATACTTTAGGTACATGCTTGAGGCTACGCATTTTGCAATCTACAATGACCACAAGCCGTTATGCTACGCCTTCCATCAGCGGAAGCAAAACAGCTTTCCCCGTCAGTGTAGACAGTTGGACTTCATTTCTCAATTCACAACGGAGATTCTTCATATTTCGGGTGAGAAGAATGTCGTCGCTGACACGCTCTCCTGAGTTGAAGAACTTCAGCTACCGGTTGAATTGGAAGTTATAGCCCAGTCTCAAGCATCTGACCCGGAACTTCAACATTTTCTTGAGGCAGAAACTTCCCTGCGCCTCAAGAAAATTTCTATGCCTGGTAGTCGTACTGAGCTGTACTGTGATGTCAGTACGACGACTCCCAGGCCCTTCATTGCCAAGCCGTTGCGAAAGCACGTCTTTGACAGCTTGCATTCGCTAAGCCATCCAGGAGCCAACACAAGCGCTAAATTAGTTGCGCAGCGTTTTGTTTGGCCACAGATGAGGAAAGACTGTCGTGAATGGGCTAGGACATGTTTGGTCTGTCAGCGCGCTAAAGTAAATCGACACGTTTCGTCGCCGATTGGCACTCTCGATTTACCAAGCGCGCGTTTCAAATATGTTCATTTAGACTTGATCGGTCCCCTTCCTCCATCTGCTGGTTACCGCTACTGCTTGACTGCTGTCGATCGCTTCACGCGATGGCCAGAGGTAGTCCCTTTAGCGGATATTACAGCAGAGTCTGTGGCTAAAGCTTTTATTTCCACCTGGGTGTCACGATTTGGCTGTCCTGCAGACATCGTAACAGACCAGGGTAGACAATTTCAGTCGGCACTGTTTAACCAGCTATCTAAACTTATCGGGTTCAAGCAGCGTCGGACTACAGCATATCACCCACAGTGTAATGGTTTGGTTGAGCGCTTTCACAGGCAACTCAAGGCTGCTATCGTTTGCCACAGCCGTTCCAACTGGTCTGAGATCCTGCCTATCGTACTTTTAGGTATCAGAAGTGCCTTCAAACAGGATCTCAATGCTTCATCAGCTGAGCTGGTTTATGGCGAACCGCTTAGGCTACCTGGTGAATTTCTTGGGCAAGAGGCTGAAGGTTACACGTCCGATGTTACTGATTTTTCGGCACGAATAAGAAATTTTATTCAAAATTTAAAGCCAGTACCCACTTCACACCATAATAATAAACATAAAACTTTTATATATAAGAGCCTAAACACCTGTAGCCACGTATTCCTTAGGGAAGACGCGTTACGAGGTGCATTGCAACCTGCTTATACAGGGCCGTATGAAGTTGTGGAAAGGGGGGACAAAATTTTTAGAATATTAGTCAAGGGAAAGAATATGACAGTATCGGTAGACCGCCTCAAGCCAGCCTACATATTGTCCGAGGAGCCCGACGACATTGAGTTACGTAATCCTTCCCAGATTCCTATTCCGGAACGTAAAACTCGTTCTGGCCGTAAGGTGTATTTTCCAGATTATTATCGCCCTAACTAGGTCTCTGGAGGGGAGTGATGTAGGGAACCTACATTATTTATTACTATTTATTTTTATTTATTTTACACACTTATACTAATTTATTATTATCAGAAAAATATTTTACTAAATTTATTTACAAGAAAAAAATATATTTACAACTTTTAATAAATACAAAAAACATTAGATAAATACATCTTATATATATATATATATACACACATAACAAAACAACTAAATAAATTAATATATTTTATTTATGATATCATATTACATCTTTTCACGGCGAATCCGAACACATCTGTTAAAGCGGTGAACCGCCTGGTCGTCCCTACATTTCTGCGAGGAAGTTTTAGATCTACCGCATATTATGATATTGACGCAGAAATCGAACCATAACAGATTGAAAAGAGATCTTGAGTCGATACTTAACCGATGCGCGACGCACTATATTTTATTGTTTTATATGTTTTACTCCTTATATTAATTTCTAACCCTGCTTTAATTACTGGACTATTGTTATTGCCTGTGATTCGGATTGCTGTGTCAGAACTGGTTTGAGTGTATGTTGTGACTTTTGTGTGATTCAAATATACGTCCCACAACTCAGGATTTTAATAGTGAGTTTAATTTATTAATACTACACATCCCAACTCACTAAAACTCCAAACCCTGACGATAAAAAAAATATTTTGTAAAATAAACTATAAAAGTAGGTAATGTTTTATGTTGGAGATTTAAAAAAAGTTGGTCCATTACGATTGAACTCGAAATGTTAATATAATTATAACATACGACAACAGTATATTTAGAGTGATCGAAGTAAACAAGTTTTTTTCCAAATCCTCTAGTGACATTAACGAACAATAATGTATCTATATCTATTCTACACTGACTTATCAACGCCCAGCCTAAGCCCTTAGATCTAGAAAGCTGATTTTTAACAGGTGTTGTTTGTAGGAAGTTAGCGGGGAATAAGAAAGGCGACGAAACAGGGGTTGAATGTTTGAATGCAAATTTGAAGCCCCGGGCAAAAGTTTTTTTCTATTAAAAAAAAGAAGATTAATAAAATCATTAACTTATTATGGTATGTATTTCAATAATTTCGTATTTATTTGATGAGAAAAATTAACAAATTTATGTTTTCTGTATAATTTATCCATGCTGAAAATATTTAAGAAAGCAAACGTAAGGTTCTCTACATCTTATATTTTCTTAATTTATTGAAAAAGTTTTTGAACTTCTCTTTTATATTACTTTTACTCATTATACGCATATTACACGTGAGAACATTTGTTTTCAATTATGAGTTTGTTTGTCTTTAATCTATAACTTTTTATATAGGTACTAATTCTATTAATGTACTGTATTTAAATTTGAATGAGAGTCGGAAATAACATTAAATAAAATTTTATTGTCCAGTAGCCGGCACTATCCTTATTTCAGGTTTATATCCTTTGTCGTCAGCGGTGAAAGAGACTACGTACTGCTGGCCATCGGAACCAGTGTAAGAGTATGAGCCTTTGATGCCGATGCCCTGGTGGTCACCAACTGTAATCAGCTTGGCCTCCTCCTGACGAGACACACCGTCGCTTGTTTCAAAGCTGTGAATTTAAATGTATAATTGAAATTCTGATTTAAGGATGATTTTGACCAAAAGTGCCAAATGATTGATTAACTCATCCAAGGTTAAACAAGGTTCACAGTTCCAGTAGCCTTCAGATGCTTTTTATAGCAAAGAAATCACGCACGTCACAGATATATTACCTTCATATGAACCTATACAGATGTTATTGTAAAAAATAGGGAAGTGCACACCAGACTACTTAGTGTGGGGTTGTGAACCTTGATCAGGTTGTTGTTTTCGATTGAAATCAAAGTAATTCCAGCAAAGTTTTGGCTGAAAAAGGGGCTCATGATTTAAGCACAAGTAGGACTAAGCTATGGGTATATATAAAGCTGTAAGATTTTTTGTTTTGTTTTTTAATTTATAGATTACTTTAATAATTACTTACTCAAAATTATAACCATTTTCATTTACAAAACTCTTCTCACTAAGAATTTTTGCGGTGGGCTTTGTAGATGTCGGCGATGGATTTTGTGCTATGGTCACAGCTACGGCAGCTAGGACAAGAAGAACTGAAAGTTGCTGCAAAAAAGAAACTACTTTAATGGCGAGAATATTAAATAAACAATATTAGTTTTTTAATACAAAATTTGCTTTTTAAATTTAGGACTTTGAAACATTAAACAAATAAAATCTCAAATTAAAATTATAAATATTTTACTCACCAAAGAAAGCATTTTGAAGTCACTGTTCTACTTTGCAATGAAAGTTTTCTATCTACTGATGAAAAATGTTGGAAGATTCAGCTTAAATAGAATAGTTGTTTGTCTTTGTTACAACAATAAAATTTACATAGCAAAGTTAGCAAGAACCTTTGAATGTGATAACTCGATAACGTCACATAACCAACAATGTCGAAAACGTCTTCATACATGACGATTGCAATGCTTCGCCTTCAACTTAACATTAACATATAGCATTTGTATGCGATTGAAATTCATAAGATAAATTCTAATTAGTATTAGATATTGTTATTAGTATAGTTATTAATATTATTTTTAGTATAGTTTATTAGAAGTAATTATCGAATCTTAAATATGTATCTATTCAAATCGTTTTATGAAATACAGATTAATTGACTTTTTTATGTCTATAATTATTTTATTAGAATCTAACTAATTCACACAAAATACAATAAGAAATTTAATAAAAATCTATGTACGCATTTTGTAGGGTAACGGGAAAAAGCTACTCGCAGTTTAAAATAATTAAATGTCGTTTATTTGTTTAAAATTCCGTTGTATTGGCAATAAGTCTAATTTTCAGATTTAAAAAAAGTTAAACACGCTTAACAATATTAATATTTTATTAAATATAAATAAATAACTTAATTTATGTAAAATCTAATTTGGTTTGGTCTTTATTTTTAAATAATCTATCTTTAAGCATTATTCATTGAAATTATAATAAGATGCTTTTAATTTCGATTTGCATTTTGAATAGCTAGGTGAATAAATAGTTATTATCTATAAGTTAATCATTTTAATTTAAAGTCGTCGAGTTCTCTAATAAATACTTTAGTAATTTTTAATAAGTTAAAATTTTGCAGTCTTTAATTTACATTTGAGCTACTTTTAAGACGCAGAGGACCTTAATATGTAAATATAGTCATAATATTGCTTCCACTCATCTTGTCTAAGTGCTTCTTTCAACAGTTATTAGTTATTAACTGTTTATAAAATATACAAGACGACGACGTTAAAGGCACGGCATATTTAGTCATACAACCTTTTTATAAATTAAACATGTCTAATCAAAAAATAAAATAAATCAGCAGGTGGTGAAAAAAGCCTAGAGTCATTCAAGGATTGTTCAAATGAACAGCAGATTCGATATCTATCTTGCTATTACGTAACTTTTTTAATGATTGTTCTGTAGCCTCTCTTCCCAGCTTTATATGACATTTGGTAGAGCTGTCCCTTGTTGTCGTACCAACGGACTGTGCCTAGGACGTCCAATGCAGCGTTGTTGGTGCCTGGATCTAGGATGGTGCCTTTCTCTGTTCTAGATGATCCATCAGCTGCGTCGTAACTACAATAATATAAAAACATTGTTCACTAAAAACATACTTATATTAAGTTATATACCCAAAATATCAAGTTTTTTAAGGAAGATGTCTGGAAGTTGTATACTTATTTTGTATTTTAGCTCATTTATTAACCCAAAAGTCTATTTAGTACCTAATTTAAAATATAATTTCTGGACTGCTTAATGTTAATTAAGTTCGTTATGGTAAATATAAACTTTGGTGTTTTGCTTATGCATGGTCGCCTGTAAGATTGTTTAACTTAAGATATATACCTAACTATTGCTTCGTTATAAAAAGGTGAATAGAATGCCAATTAATCTTAAGATAGCGAAAACTATAAGCAGTCATGCCATTTAGATTTTTTCCTTAGGTATTTATTGATAAAGCCTCTTAAACTGTTCTTCGTATTTAAAATATTTATATTTTATCTTTTACATCAGAGAAGGATTACTTAGCAAAAATATTCCCGGAAGTCTCTACGACTGGCCAAATTGGCTATTTAATTCAATGAGTAATAATAAAATAGGTTATATTTTAATTCAAAATTAAATAAATAAATCCTTTTAAAAACGTTACATTGGAATAAATAGGCAGTTACTGTATATTAGTACATATTATAATCTGTAGTAACCGATAAATACTATGTTGCACTTATCTAGTGTGCCTATGAGTTACTAAATTACCATGCAATATTATTAAATTTGTGCAGGTATATTGTAGTTCGTAGCAAAAACGCCGTATTTCTCAAAAGATGACCTGGTGCGGAAGTTATAATTTTATTAAATATAATTAAAAAATTACAAACTAATTGACTTTACTCAACTTTAGTACATCTACAAGTATGATTTTTTTGTTATTTCCTGAGTTACTTGCACTAAAAAAGATCTGAAAAAGTAAATGAAATAAAATTGTTCATGATCAACAACATATTCTACGCGGACAATGACACAGGAAGCAAACTAGTCATTTGAGATGTTATTGTAACTCGTAAACTCATAATCGTTAAAAGCTGTTTAATCATGTTCAAATTCTATAAGAATTATTCAAATCACGATTCGTTTGCATAAACGCGAAATTAGTCAGCAGGCATTGTAAAGTAGCTTTTATGTATGTTTTGAGGTTTAGGTCGTGGGGAGTTGATTTCATATGGCAATTCTCCAATAGTTGTCACTTCGATTTCTAAATGTTTTCTTTTGCTAAAACAATACCGCTGTTGCTTTTATGGGTCGCGTCGGTGTAATCGATCCGACTCTTTAATGTAACCTTCATATTATATTAAACAAAGTGCAAGCAAACGACAATAGGTTCGAGTAAACAAAATCCAATTAATATTTTGTTTGAACTAAGTGCATGTAAGGAAAATATAAAGGCCAATATATACAAATACTCGTTTGTTTGTACGCTAATAGGAATTTGTTTAAGAAGTAAAGCGTGAGTGAGTCATTACATTACTTCCTTTAATACCTACCTATTTATATTTTTGTTTAGTTAAAAAACATTCGTTAAGTATTAGTCCTACGATTGTTCGTTTTCACGAAAATTACAATAATAATGCAAGTCGGTTAGTTTGGAGGAACGACTTTAAAACTGTAATGTGTTACTAGTATACCTAATGTTTAATTTTCGTGAATTGTTTGAAAATAACAGTATTGAAAGTCGAGTCCGGATAGAGGTGAAAACAATTTAGGATTCAAAGAAATATACTCAATACTTTTATTACGTAATTTAAACTGAAAAAACAAAAAATCTGAAATAGTTAAGTCGAAATTTTAAAACCTGTCCCCAAATAAAATATTATTAACTAGGAGTGTTAACATATTTTATAAACTCCCCAAGTTGTAACTTTTTAACTGATTTCCAACTTTTGCTACTCTCCTAAATAAAATCTTTGTGTTTTACCAATTCAGTTCAATTTGTGAGTTAAAATCTGAGTCAAATTTCCAAGTATGAAACTTTTGTTTTTAGACAATAGGTACTTGTCATTTATTATTATGTGGTCAACGGTCATCAAGTCAAGGAACCGCTATGCACTAAAATAATGTTTTATAGGTTTTTAACAATATATACTTGAACAAAAACATATAAGAATAATATACCAGGGAATTCCGCTTGGTTACATCGGTCTTATTATCTTTAAGTGCATACAATTTAAATAGGCAAGGAACATTAATTCAATCTCTCTTAAGTTTATTATAAAACAGTTTCTTTGTTTAAACAGTAATAACGTGTTTAATTTAAATACGTAATTTGCATAATCTTTAGGACGAAAAGATGTTTGAAGGAATTCGTTTCAAAATTATGATTAAACTTTTTTGTGGAAATATTTGGAACGAAGTTACTTTATGCAGCTTGGATATTGGAGAATGGGAATTGTCACAATTTGAAAATATCACAAAATAAAAACGAAAATATCATTTGTTTCGCCGAATTTCAAATTTTGAATTTGTGGTTATCGTCAAGTTGCCACACTTATACCAAATTCTACAATATATTAAACATTTGATTTCCGTAAAAACTAAATTATTTTATCTTGTTTTTCATAACAGTTACCATGACATCCAAACATCGATCTTTTGGTCAATGTATAAAAACTTTAAATATGGCAACAGATGCGATTCCTATTACTACAAGCCAATGAACAAAATATGTTATATTTATTAATGAAATTTAAATTTTAATATGTTGATTTTGTGTTTAGGCGACAGAGTTTCGTTCCGGACTTACAGTTTGCCCTTAGTATATATATCGTGGTTTCTCCTGACCGCATATCTTTTTTTAGCATTTATGTTTGTTTTTTAAATTATATTTTGTTACTTCCTATTATAAATGTTTTTTGAAAGTTGATTCTTATCGAAATGGATGTGCTCATTGATGAACCTAATTAGACATGTATGTTTATTTAGCAAAAAAACTTTTTTATTTTTAACTCTTTGTCTGGGTAGGGTAAAACCTCTACAAGTGAGCTATTAAAACGTGCACCATGATTTGATTTATATAATATGAAAAGTAATTTGCTTTATTTTGATAACTAGCATACTTTTACGAGTTTAATCAATTTGAACGAGAATGCATTTTATTTTATTTTGACTATGAGCATTGAACATTTATTGGTCCGACTAACCAATTTACGAGAATTTAGATACCTTTATAATTTTTACAGTGGCTGATTTAACGAAAATTAAAATCTTAAATACAACACTTCTATGATGTACCATTTATCATTAAACCTCTTTTTTTCTTGTAAAAACATAGTATTTTACAAGTAAAAATATTTGTGTCGAAAAATAACAATTTTTAATATCTATTCATTACAATACTGACACCATCTTGATTAGACTAGCTGTAGATTATAAATATAAAATAAATTTATTGTGCTGTATAAAACCGGCCAAGTGTGAGTTGAATTAGCACGCGAAGGGTCCATACCGTCGTACAATATGTACGTCGTACTTTTCAGATAATTTCGTAAAAGAAACAGGAGCAAGCAAAAAATGACGGAAAATCGTGTTTCTTGTATTGGAAACCCTTTTAAAACTTTTCAAATTTATTTATGTTTTTGGTCATTGTTGTTATAGCGGCAACAGAAATAGACATTGTCTGAAATTTTAAGATTCCGACTACTTTGGTTCATGAGATATAGCCCGGGACAGATGGAAAGACAGGGGAGGCTTAATAATAGGGTCCCGTTATTTACTCTTTTGGTATGAATCCCTAAAATGGACAGCAGTTTTGATTGCACTGTTAAAAGCCTATTTTCCTCAAATCAATCCACTTCCGATTAGATATTATTATTTTATGTATTATTATATACAAATATTATTTTATGTTTTACTACGGTTTTTAACCGTTGTCGGTGGCAATTTTTAAATTATGTTGACGTCTGCGATTTTTTGAAGATTATCATTAATTTTGTACATAACAAAACATTCGATTTTAGAAAAATATCTGGAAGAAACACAATCATTTGATAGCAAGCAAGCAAGATGTCTGGGTTTTCTTGCCTATCGTAATATTAACTATTAATACATCTTTAAAATACTTACTAAAAATTGTAAGAGTTTGGCATATTAGCTGTTTCCATTTCGTATCGAAAGTTTTGCGGTTGTTGGCTTTGCGATGGCAACTGTTTGGTAGATATCGGTGCCAGCGTCGCCAGCATAGTAACCTGGAATACCAATAAATAAAATGAATGTTTGACCCAGCCTTATTTTAAGAGTATCACATTATTTGAATAACATTTGGCTATATCTTTTTCGCCAATTAGATACCAACTAAAATGAAAGTCAAAGCAGTTTATAATTGTTTTTAACGGAATATACAGTTATTGATAAAGATTTTATCAGATTTTTTTATGTTTGTTTAAACATACATGAGATGTCATCAATAAAAGCTGATGTATTCATAATTATGATTAATATAAAGTATGTCGATGACATTATACAACAACAACAACGTTGATACTTTTTCAAAATATGTATAATTAATTATACACAGATTAAAATTAAGTGAGATACCGTTATATGTTATATGATAACATGTACGTTTTTATTTTCGTAGCGGATCGCGCGTCAATTTTTCCAAAATATGTTTTATATATTCATGATTTTCACCTTGGATTTACCGGCAATAAATTACTTGAACAAATAAATAAGAAACGTGTTGAATAAAATAAAAACGATAATCTTTCAGTCACCTATGAGTCACTTGTGTACATTTAGAACACTTTAAAAAGTAACGACTAAGAATATTAATAAACTTACAAACAACAAAGAGAACCAGAAAAAAATCTGGATTCAATACATCATGCGGAGCATTAGCTGAGGGCACGGATTTTAGATTCTAGTATTGACATTTAATAATTTCATACTACACGTTATAATTCAAACAGCAATGACATTTGCAACATTCTGCGTGAACATTAATGTTGTAGTTGTAGGTACTGCAACAGCGTTAAAACACTTAGTAAGACTCACTAAATCAACACAACTAAGCAACCTTGGGTGTATGTAAGTTGCAACTAAATCTTGTTCTCGTCTAATAAAAAAAGTATAATTACCAAAAGCAGCTTCATCTTGTTCCGAAAGGGACGGGTTATTTCCTGATCGGAGTTAAGGCTGAGTGTGGTAACGGTTTCGCAAGATCGTCCTTTTATAGAAAATGTTTGGATTAACACGCGGCGGAAGACATGCGCCATGCACTGACTCAGCTGAATGAATCTGAGCTAATTCCACTTAGTCCGTCCTACTACACCAGACGCAGATCGACATGTGAATGAAGCGAAGATTAACGATGTTACATCACGGATCGATGCATAATCAGGTGAGGCAAATGGTAAATCCAGCACGGTGCTTTTGACAAAACAATTGAACATCCTAATGGGCCTGAACTACGTAATCGACAGTTTTTGTTTAGTACAGTAAATGCATAAAGTCACTATCTACGTATTAATTTTTAATTATATTTCTTAGGTTTAAATGATAAAAAATAAATCGATGACTAGGTGATGGCACATTTAATAATAACTTGCTGCGGGGCTAGGTGTCCCGAGTTTAAATCTCGACACGTGACTTAAGTATAAAAGGTTATTTGTTTTTGAAGATTTTATATGCACTAAGGTAGTTCTGTCAGTATATGTACACTAATGCACAAATCTGCTCTCCTTTGGGACGTTGTTACTTATAAGTTGTTCCAAATTATTATAATGTTTAATATTATCTGTTAAACTTTAGGTACCAGCTCGTGCAAACCCATTAGCAAAACGGTAGATTAAGTATTTAGCATTAGTGACTACATTACCAATATTTAGCAAGTCTTGATGACAAGCAGGCAATTTATGTGATTTCGTAGGTGCTTGGTATTCGTCAAGTGTGTACGTTTTATTGCTTTTTGTCGTTTTCTGACTTACAGTTTTGTAACCTCTATCATTGATTGCAAAATAACAGGAACCACGCATACATATACAACCACCAATAAAAATTTAAATGAACTTTCTCTGTGATGAATGGATTTTTTAAAGCCATTAAACATATTGAACTACAAAGTATACAAAATTTACAACTTATGTACATGTAACATGCTGTATTTGAGAACTAAAGGTAAATGGTGAATGAATACAACCACCACCCCGTCCCACCGCTGGAACTCCTTTTAATCAAGACCAATTGTAGATTGCAATGTTCCAGAGTTGCGATCACAAACCGTAAGACGTAGTGTGGACGGCTCCCACGAGCTAAATGGATAATCCCCTTTAGCTTTGGCTTTTGGTTGTTGTAAAATCGTTAGGCTACTACTTTTTGGTTCGAGTAGTTTTAAATACATGTTGGCTGATGGTTGATAGCATGTTGATGCCGAGGCCGATGGCAGGGTTAGGCCACAAATCATCACCAGAGTCAGGCACGATAGCATACGAGAGATTCTCACTCACTCTAATCACCGCTTATTACAACAAAATTTAATAATTATTTAAGGACCTAAAATCAATTACCAATCCAGGCACAACGATCGTGGTTAGGGAGTCGCCAGTATAGAACAGCAATTCTTTGTTCCCGCGTGGCTCGTACATAAGTTCTGGATTCCGTCAGATCTCGACGTGCATCTTCTTCGCCGCAAGCACGTTCCCTTACCCACTGAAAACGCATTCTAGCGCGTTAATCGATATTAAATGTTATCTCATTTTTGCTGACACGGCCTTCCTGACTGACATCCGTTCTTGGGCGTTAATCATCTGCATCACATACAAAAAGGAAATACAACGAATCTACATTTTTAACTTTTATTACGCACAATTTAGTGGACACACAGTAGCACATGGAGCAAAAAACGTAAACTTTCAATGTAACATCGCTCTCGGCATCAAAACAACACAACAAGTACATCACCACCATTAACAACAACAACAACCACATTAGTAACTGTTGCCGCCCCACGCCACCTCCTGAGGATCAACATCCATCTAGAGTGCGGCAGGCCAGGGGCTTGCAGCCAACCAACGTAATTACTATTAACAACAAATTTCTCACTTCTCTACATCTTTCGGAATACCCGTTCCCTATATGAAAAAAGACTGCCGTGGAACCAGTACCTCTTTCCATGCCTTCGTTGCTATCAACATCTCTACCAGGAACCTCACCCACCTCTCGATACTCAGCTACCTATGTTAATACCTTTCTTGTCCTTCTGAAACCAAACGTAAACTTTCAATTGGGTATTTGTATGCTCGTAGCGAGCTATCTATATTTTTCTGTTCATACCTATCATTTACAAGAACTTTCGTAATTTTGAAAGGTCCTCCTTATGTTCTCTGTATTTTTGTTTGGTAGCGCTCACAACACCTTAGGAATACAAAGTCACCTTTGTAAAATTTTTAGTCTCAGATGAAAGTCAACTTTTCCATACTTTATGTGTATATCGCGTTCTGTATATTTGAATCTCACTTTACCCTAAAACTATCAGTTTCAGTTTCAACTGAACTAAATTTCGAAATACCTTAAGGGTACTAATGCCGAACATAAGCTCAGTGAGCGTACGGCCGGTGAATCTATATTTAGTAGAGTTAAGAACTAGTTGGATTTCTCCGTGATTCTCCATCCCAGTCATGAAATACTTAAAAGTTTTCATGACTCGCTTCACACATCGCCCCAGTGACGATGATGTGCAATTTATATTGTTATTATGGAAAACTTTTTAAAATAGTTGCTTATGAAACATCGAACCAGTTCAGCAAATAATCTCTTTGGAACCCCTAATTAGTGGATACCTTGTTTAAAAGCGTTTACAGCAACGTTAGCATCTAGACTAAGATTATAAACGCAGTTTACCACTAGTCTAGACATGTAAGGTGTGCCAGGCTACAGATACTTTTGGGATGGAATTTAATCGAATCTGTTGTGGTCCTGAAGCATCCTTGCATGCCTTACAAAACACGTATCAATAAACGCGTTATGCCTTAATAGATAGTTTAAAGTTATCACATTTTTGCCAATATATATTTTATACAATTACCTACATGAACTCTAAAATTTATATGTCCAATGTACATACCTATTGGTTACGAGAAAGATTAAAATGCGATATGTTTCTGAATCTATCATAATACACTTACATTCTGAAATGAAACGATTGATTGAATTTTCAATTTAAATTTTATTGCTCAGATATTTACGGAATCTTAGATCATTTAAACTTTTTTTTACAATGACCAACAGAATGTACCTGTTGCTTTTTATAATTTTAATTGAAAATATTTTAGCTAACTTAGTTTCTACTAAGCCTACTAAAATTGAAAATGCTGAATTAGGGTAGGTTCTAAAATTAATTTAATCAGTTATTTTAGATAATGATTAAATATTTATAATTTTTAAGGGCAAAGAAAGTGAAAAATGCAGTATCAGCTACACCTACAAACGCTACACAGTTTAAAGATACAAAACGAAAGGCTATGTTAATCCTTGTAAATTTAACTAGAATAGATGAAGCTCATCGTAGTATGAGTCATAGAGACAGGAAAAACAAAGAAAGGGGTGTAGCTCTCAAATTCTTGGAATTTGATAAAAACGGGAACAAAATCAATGATTTGACTATGTCTACTTTGAGAGATGTGGCGGAATTTATCAATTCTACTTATGGTGTCACCCTCTGTGAAGAATATTGTAAAGAATTGGAATATGGAGAAAAATAAAAAGGTGCAAAACGGAATAAAAGGTGCCAGCGATTTTTTGCCTTATTATCACAAAAAGTGTAGTAAATTTTAATTTAACAAAAATTGAAGGTATTATACATATTATGTTTATAAACTTTTAAAAACTATAAACTGAGATTTAATACTATGTTATGAATATAAATTAATATTGTGATGAATTATAAGAAAAGAAGCGGATATGTATTCACGTTATAAAAATTATGGAGATGTTAAAACAATATACAGTTTATCGATCAAAGTGCTCTAATTCCAGGACCAAACGAGTTAAATTTATCGGCACAGACATACCGCTGCGCAATGAAGGTTTTTGCTTTGTGTATATGTCGTGAGCCGACCGAGATCTGCCTGTTCCTGTATGTTGCGATTGGCCGATTTATTTTATGATGTGCTCAATCTAATGTTTGGCAAATTGAAGCGAGTTTCTTTTTATCGATTTTCCCTACAATTCAGTCAGCCATATCGTAATATGGCTGGGCGCATCGTAATGTAGTTAGATAGCACGAACATTTTTATTCATTGGTGCGTTTATTTTAGCTATTTTAGGTTAGGTATTGTGACCAAAAAAGGCATAATTTTATCATCTGCTGTTGAAAAATTTTAAGATAAACAAGATGTTTACTTGTGACTTAGTTCTGTCTCACTCACAATATACCTAAAGAAAAGATTTGCTCAAGCATGGCCGGGTAAATCAATATGAACGATAAGCTGTTATTAGACTGGCAACTCGAGAAAAGGTCAAAAAGCACACTGCTGTCACTACAGCAGTGTGCTGTCACTACAGCAGTGTGCTTTTTGACTGCTCATTTTACTGAGCGAAGTCGAAGTTTAGCACACTGAAACAACGTTCATGTACAGGCTTGACGGAACTAACATAACTAAACTCATACCGACATTGTAATAAAAAAGGCATACTTTAGAGAGCAAAAGAAGAAGAGGATAGTTAGGATTCGCATTACCTAGTCGGTAGTCGTGTTTCTCACGATACAGCTGGAGCCAGTGGAGAAGCGTGACCCACGCTTTACTGTTGGCGGAAATAGAACTCGGAAACTTTCGAAAAAGAAAGGTGGCGAGCGCAGTGACAATCATCGGAAAAGGGGCTATCAGAGAAGCAGATTCCTTTGATAATAAGCATAGTAGTAAGTACAAAGTCAATTCTGTAGACGCAATCATTCACGCGTGACGAATGTTAAAATTACAAACAAAAATCTTACGACAATAAGTTGTATAAGCTTTCCTTATCTTTTTTTTTTTTGGGGACACTTGACACTGTGTCCCACCACTGCAACTCCTGTTGCATTGATGCACAGGCTGTGTCCGGACACCCTACCGGTTGTCTTGGGACCCGCAACGAAGTTAATCAGAAGAATACGAGTTAGTAAGACAGCGGTTTCAGACTTCCATCCAAGCAAAGCGAAGACAGGGGAGGCAGTCAGCAGACGCCTAACCGCCTAAACACCACGGCATGCCACAACTAACAGGGGATACATTAAATACTAACCTAAATCTTACACCAGTAACATTGGTGAATAAACTTTTAAAAGCACGGAAGTTTCCCTTTTTTTTCATAAGATCTTGGTAATAAGTAGTACTACACGCATATAACTTTTTTAATCTATTCTTGTAGGTGTAAAATAAAACGGACGTTCGGATGAATTACTTGGCAGGAAATATCTATAGTGCCGTTTAAAGTGTGGAAAACGTAAAGTTCGACGATTTGGCTGCTCTTTTCGTCATCTCCCAAATAACTCAATAAAGCCTACAGTAACATTAACTAGCATTTTACTGTAGGCAGATTCAACATTCCATCTATAATTTCATTTCTTATTTAATCCCCCATCAAAATTTATAATGAAATCTCTTGACACTGGCAATTGACTGACCTATTTGTTACCATGACAACATGTCAACAAAATCTTTAACTTATTGAGTAACTCAAACCAATATTTTGCATTTTGTAACTATTACAAAATGCATAATATGTTTTTTTCTACTTGCAAATTGAAAATGGGAAATAATTTAATGGAATATTATAAAACTGCTTATGAGAAAAAAAATACAGTTCGATTTTATCTAGTTCGCATAGAATTTGATATCTGTATTTTTTGACAGAATTATTTAAATTGACAGCTAGAAACGGTTCGTATAAGAATATAAAAATCTCAACATTTAGAACTTTCCTGAACTTTAACGAACATTTTAGAACAACAACCAACTAAATTGACAAAGTCGTTCTCATGTTATGGCGTGACCAAGGAAAATAGTAATTCATTTTTATATACATAGATAGATCAACAGACGAGAGATGCTGCATCGGGCTTCAAGTATTACAAAATTATGCTAGTTTCCTTAATAGGAGTAGATGAATAAGACTTATAGTGTGTGAGGCCTGATATTTTTTTAAATTAAATCTTTATTTCATAATTCATAATCATAAACATAAATTTTAGGACAAATAATTTAATATGCATGATATGTTGTGAAATCCCAATGTTTGTTTTTCGGAAGACGTCGAATGTGACATGCAAGTAAATTTGTTTTGAAACAAATTGAATAAAATTTGATTTTGCAGACAATTCTGTTATACTGAAAAACATTTACTGATATAATTCGTGTATTTAATGATGCCCTTAAAATAAAGGGTGATTTTCTAGGCATTAGGTTTTAAATTTTACGCAGCAATCTCTCGTTTTGGGTCAGTGTATTGACCGTCTAAATGATTTGACGATGTTGGACTATTTTTTGTGGGGTACGTCAAATCTCTAGCTATTACCGATAAACCAGTATCGATTCAAGCACTAAAAAACAACAAAAACAACATCACACGTGTTATCTGTAAGATACCAGCCGATATGCTTGAAAAAGTTACTAAATATCTGACTTCTCGTATGGACCTAAAACGTATCGTGTCCAACATTTATACAAAATAATAATTAAAAAGTAAATGGCAAAGATGGGATTTAATTCTCTAAACTTTTTCCAATTTTCCTGGTTTTTAAAAATAACGCTTATAAAACCTAATCCTTATAAATAACGCCAAAAATAACATTTTTAAGATTAATGTGGAGCTAAATAAATATATTAATCTTTTGATTTCAGTTGCGTCGGCGCAAACGCCAGTCATAACATTATTATTTTAAATACAGTGTAGTGAATAAAAATGCGCAAGCGAGGTAATTTTGTCTGTAAGGTCCGTAAAAATGACTGAACATGATGTATTATCTTATGCGGTATTTTTAATCCGTGATGGAATCTATTTTGAAGGACATAACAGTGCGCCAAAGATTGTCCCTCATCTGCACAGGCCTTATTATTGACATCCCTGGTCGGAGGCTTCTGACAAAACATTCGTAAGGCATATGTGAAAGTAGTAAACTATAAACTTATAATAAATATTCTATCCAACAACAGACGCAACCAGGCTTGGAGGGAGACCCATCCGATTCAAAAGGCTATCATCAAGAAGTGTAGTCTGAAATAAAATATTTTATCATTTACTATTATGACTTTATTGAGAATTAAGGTATCGAAAATTTTTCTCATATTCTCGGGTTTACGAATGATAAATTCTAGATTTACGCTGTTTAAAGGTAAAATTCTAAAACAGAACCTAAAAACATTTCATTACCTAAGCAATATTACATTTAATTACCTAATAAAGGATCCTTAACGTTACCAACATGATGACATTGGGAACCGCAAAAGTATAAATATCTTTTTGAAAACTACAAAGTTTTCAAAGTTACTATTGGTTTCGTATTTCGTTCATCTATTCGACCTTCATAAAGAAACTTACCACTTGTATTCCCAAGTGTATGCTTTTGCATTATGTTTAATGTAAGAACTAACAACTGCATATACACACTACTCACTGTTTCGTAATCCTCAGTCACCGTCTCTGTTGTAGATATTGTATATAACATATCATCAATTGTATTCGAATCCAAAATGTTTTCCAAATTTTTTTCTGTTGAAAAGCTTTTGTTTTCAGGCCATTGATTTGGGTTTTCAAATTGTTTTTGGAAGCCGAGTGTTTGTTTTTTTAAGGGGCTATTATTTTCCATTTTATCATATTGAGTATAAATTGGTTCTTCTTTTGGTAGTGGTGGTGGTGGTGGTAGTGGTGCTTCTTTAGAGAAGTTGAATAATCTAAGAAGAAAAAATAGAATGTTGTTTATGTAAAGAATGGTTAGTGCTGTAATCATTCTTAGTTTATTTAACGGAGCACCGTTAAAATGTGTTAAAAATAAGATAAAAATGTATATTTAACTTACTCGGATGCTTTATCCTGTGGTTTCCCTCCCAAACGAGGTACTTGTAAAGATATCGTCAAGGGGGGCGTGAATTTGAATAAAGATTTTGCTGGAGCAATATTGAAACCAAACTCAAACCTTTTATGTTGAGGGTAAGATAAGACAATACCAAGAACTTGGTAAGAAACCAGGCACACGAATAACTGAAAAAATAAATTTTAAAAATTTCTTGCTTTTATTTAATAACCGTTTTAACAACATTTCCGAAGATAAATGAAATAATGAAACACTGTTTTAAAGTAAAGTTTTTAAATGCTTAAACACTGGTTTTCATATTTAAATTATAATTTAATTGGATATCACCTTTTTAATAGTACGATGCATTTTCTTTATTTAGTTTTTAGTTTAGCTTTTTGATATTTTGTGTTATAAGACACGTTATGTTGTTACTGATCACGAAATAGTTCTGCTTTGTTCTTATTATATTTTATTACCTGGTAAATTTTTGCTTCATTCATTTTTTGTTCATCATATGAATGTTATGGTTCTTATAATGATAATCGTGACTTCACGGACACATCAACTACGGAATAGGCATACATAATGTAGATGAATTTTCCTGAATCTGTATTCCATTCAACGTGATAATTATGCTGTGGCTATTTCAGCATTTTTGTTTTATTTTATTGTTCAAACTATTTTTTATTTGATGTATTTATCACCCCGCCCGTCCACCACACCATACTAAACTACTTAAAATTGACAAATGAGGCATCGTTGGAAGTGTCAAAATCGTCCGCTGGTTATAGGTTACATGACGTTATATTACTTTGAGTAGGCCGTCCTCTATAGAAAATAAAGCCATAAACAAAAAAATATCTTGTGAAGCGTCATTGTTTGGTATCAAATTAAAGGGCTTGAGAAGCACATTTTAAAATTATATATTGTAATCTTTGACTCACGGCTTTTCTTGTATGTAACCAATATTTGTCCCTTTATTTTCTAGTTAAAATATATATGCAACAAACACTTTTTCTCATTACGGATTACTCCAAAATAGTAAAATAAAAATAAGTTTAAAAACTAAAAAGTATGAAACAAGAAATATGCTTATACTAAACCTAACCTTAGATATCAAAATAATTCGAGTAAGTTTGTCTAATACCGTAGGTCGTAGTTCATCGCCCTTTATCTCAAAAACGCTTGAGCGCACAAAAACATGTTTCAGATGAAATTTGTCGCAATTTATGTTCTACAATCTTCGGGGCACACCCGCCACTCTGTCCCACCACTGCAACTCCTGTTTATCAGGATCAACAGTGGCGTCCTTTGATCGAATAATCAACGAATAATGCAGCTGTGCAGTGATGCACAGGCTGTGCCCGGACACCCTACCGGCTGTCTTGGGACCCGCAACGAACTTAATCAGAAGAAATAGGAGGTAGTAAGAAAGCGGTTTCAGACTTCCCTCCCAGCAAAGCGGAGACAGCAATTGAAATGGCCCAGAGGCCCAAAAATCTAAAGGGGAGACAGTCAGGAGACGCCTGACCGTCTAAACACCACGGTATGCCACTAACTAACAGGGGATAAATTAGATACTAACCTAAATCTTACACCAGTAATATTGGTGACAAAACTTTTTAAAGGCACGGAAGTTTCCCTTCGTTTTCACAAGATCTAGGTAATAAATAGGACTACACGCAGATACTTGAATCGAATTCAACATGATTAACCGTTCGTCATGCCAGAGACTACACTCCCACAAGATATGATGGGCAGTTTGCACAAATTCTTGATCCGACGTTGAACATTCGCAAAAAGGTGACGGCACCAAGTTAAATGAATAAAGTTTGCCCTTAAAGTTACCATGCCCGGTTAGAAATTGGGCTACGCAATGATCGATATCAAGCCACGTTTTATTTAACCGTTCGCGCACTATAGGGAAAAATTTAAATAAATGCCGCCCCTTAGTCGAAGTATCCCATCTAGTTTGCCATTCGTCGATTAGTTTTTTATGAACGTTGTCGTTGCTATCAAATAATCTACTGATTTTAGCCCTATCCTTCGGTTTTAGAAAATCTGAACTCATACCATTCCGCGAGTTGTAATACATTGCCGCACGCCGTTGTATTTCCAAATCTACCGGTAAAACGCCCGCAAGAATCGGCAGGGCCTCAGTGCTGACGGTTCTATACGCTTTACAAAGAAAAATTAACGCTAATCTCTGACTCTGAAGCAATTTACGTCGCGCAGCGCCAATTGTGGCTCTATCCGCCCACACGGGGGCTCCGTAACAAATGCAACCCAAGAAAGTAGCAGTATAAATTATTTTTAATGACTTAAACGACAATCCCCAGGTCGAAGTTGATATTCTATTTAACGCATAAAAATTTCGTTTTGATTTTTCGCAAACTTGCTTAATGTGCTCAATAAAATGGAATTTCTTTTCAAGTATCAAACCGAGATAACAAACTGAGTCTTTCTTTTTAACTGTAACTGAATTAAATTTAAAGCGCGGTAGCCCTACTAAGTTTCCTTTTAACATTAAATACTGTGTTTTATGGGCTGCGAACTCAAGATGATTCCTCTTTCCCCAGTCGGCCACCAGACGTAGGCAGGACTCAGCTAACAACTCAACTCCTGTTCTTGTATGAGATTGAATAAGCAGGAGACCGTCGTCTGCATATCCCGTCAGCGAACAGTTAGCCGGTAACGGTATAGACAAAAAGTCATCAAATCCGATATTCCAGAGATACGGCCCTAGCACTGAACCCTGTGGGCAGCCCCGAGTCAAAGCCTTCGACACTGCATGATGACCAAGTTGAAGCTTAGTTGTTCCATTTATAAAGTAATTGTATATTAAGGAATATACATTGCTGTAACAACCTCTGTTTTTAAGTTTGAGCAATAAGATTGGCCACCATGCATTATCAAAAGCACCAGAGATATCTAGGAATACACCTATGACGTATTTAAACTCCGACGATTCTACCGATTTTCTCACCGAGATAGCCGCGTCGATTGTTGATTTGCCGATAGTAAAACCGAATTGACGTTCGTGAAAAGTTGGACCGCCCGGAAGAAGCCGAGGTACGATAAGACGCTCTAGAAGTTTACCCAGGGATGGTAGAAGGGTAATGGGTCTATACGATTTCGGATCATCAGGTGGCTTATCACCGCTTTTAGGTATGATTTTAATTAGCCCGCGGCGCCAAATTTGAGGAAAAACCCCTTCAGCAATGCAACGGTTATACACAATTAAAATAGAATCCCCAGCGGACTTTACGGCTTCCTGGATCATCTTATTCGATATTTTGTCTTCCCCAGAGGCCTTATTAACCGGTAACGCCCTAACAATTTTGACAAATTCATCTAAAGTTGGAAGATCGGACGAAGGAGATGTGGGTGGAACTGCAGCCATGAGCCTAACTTCTCGATGATAGTCGGTATCATTTTCAGTAGTGTCGTCCGGAATGAGAGCGTTAAGAAGGGCCTCCGCCGTCTCCTCAACACCAAGAGTGTGAGCATCATTTATTTTGATGTTTGAAATAAATGCTTGATCAGTTGCTCTGTTAGCTTTGAACTCATGATATATGGGTGACCATGGCCCCTCTTTGTCTAACCTATCAACTACTTTCCGAAGTAAATTAGTTTTTGATTTTTGGACTGCAGCACGGTAGTGAGACCTAGCAACTCTTAAAGCAATTAAAGCGCTATCATACCTATCTGACGAAGTATCTTGTCCTAGGGATTTTTTAGCTTTATTTAATTTACGACGCGCGCTTCTAAATTTCTTACGAATTCCTATCAGAGAATCATTCCACCAGTCACATCTTTTCACACTGGATATAGATGTTCGTCCCAGTGTTACATCAGCACAGTAATTGAAAGTATCTGTCATAATTTCAGCGCTTTCTGTTGCCGATAGACGCGGGTGAGTGAAGTCTCCAGCATGTGACGCAAAAAATGAACTAAAAAAGCACCAGTCTGCACGTCTGGTTTTATAACGAAAGCTTTGTGAACGGGGCGCGATATCTTGTGTCAGCTTAGGGTTGTACTCGTACACGATCAAACGGTGATCACTACATGACGCATCAGGAAGGACACGCCAATTAGAGATTTTTACGTACGCACTTGAAAGTGTGACGTCAATGAAAGATTCGCCCATAGGGCTGCTGTAAGTAGGTGGTGAATCAGAGGTGTTATGAATTTCTAGGTGCATTTCTGCAATAAACTCTTCTACTGCGGCGCGACGATCCGCATCTGCTGATCTAATTTTACCAAACCAAAGGGGGGAAGACGCGTTGGCATCCGCGCCTATAACTACAGCCTGCCTAGGAAGTGCATATAATACGGACCGCAAGTGATGTAAGTGAGGGTCTACGCGATCAGAGAACTGAAAGTAACAGCTAACTACATATATACTAAAAGAAGGACACGAGACCTCCGCAACGGCACAGTGGGACGACGAGAGATTATTAAGAGCTGTGACAGTGAAGTTTGAACGTGACACGTATATTCCCGCGCGAGCTTTATTGTTTATTTGAACTATCTTATTACGAAGCCCAGCGCTCTGGTACTGTTCTTGAACGAGAACTATGTCCAAACTATACTCAATTACAAGCCTATCTAACTCAGACGTAGCTACTTTATCGTTATGAAGGTTTAATTGTCCTATTTTAAGCTTGGCCATAGTTAGTATTTATAATCAGTTGCTCTAATTTTGCCTTGTAGGTAGGACAATCCTGAGACCCGGTCTCATGATCGCAGGGTTTTTTATACTTTTTACACGACGCACATACTCGTTTAAAAGTTGGTTGATTTTTGTTGGTACAATTTTTTGTGTCGTGTGACTCGGCACAGTGAGCGCACGATGGTGTTTTTTCAGTACAATACTTCGCGGGATGACCATATTGTTGACAATTTAAGCACCGAATTAAATCTAAATCGTCGATGAACCGGCAAGTTGTCCAATCAATGAATAACTTTTCTTTCGTGTTAATCAAATGATTTCGTATCGAATGCTCTAACTCGATCCCTAACCATTTACGGTTGTCATTAAAACTGCGACGACGGTAAATTTTTGTTGAACGTAAAAAGTCACTCTCGGAAAGAGTAATCTCATCTTTAATGTTCTGGCGGTATAAACAAACTAAAAAATTATTTTCGTCCATCGAGTTCGGGACATCTTTAACAAGGATTCGCGGTTTACGCCCTTTAGGTTTCTCCAAACGCAACCCTGCTGTTTTGATAGCCGCAACGGATTCTAATTTCTTTATTTGACTCTGATTTGTGACGCGTAACACGACGCCAGACTTAGCCGTTTTTTTAACGCCGACAATTTGGAAACCATCTGATGGTTTGATCGCTTTCATTAGCGCTTCTTTCGTCGCGGACGAGGATTTAATTTCGGCCGAACGTTCCTCCGTCGGGTAGGCCACCACACACGGGAGCGGCGCGCGAGCCTGAGCTGCCACCGGGGTCGTTTTAGGTGGCAATCGTAACTTTAAAGTCTCCGAGTACGATTTGGTTACCGCCGGAGGACTAACGTTAACTTTATTTTGAGCAATTACTAAATCACGCTCCGATTGCGCCAACTTAGTCTCGAGCATCGCAGATTTAATTGCAAGTAAAGAAACAATCGAAGTTACTCTCTGCGTCATCTCCATAATTCCTGTTTTATTCGCAATATTCAAGCGCGACCCCGAGTCGTTTAAATACTCGTTAATGTTGGTTAGGCATGTCGATGCCTCTTGCACGAGATCATACGATGAACTATCGTTACCGGCGGAGACGCTCAACTCAGAGGAATGTGACGTATTCAAATTAGATCCCAACCGTTGCATACGCTTACTAGTTACTGGCGAAACACTAGCCGGTGATAATTGACTAAATGCCCTTTTATTACTAGTAGGAGATCGCTGAACTATTTTGCTTTTCTCAAACGGGTTTCCCCCCCCGTCAGGGGGATCATCATTACGCCCGGACATCAAAGTGTAATAAGGAAACTTTAAAAAACTTAAATATTATATCACCAGGTACAATAAAATAGATAATACCTAACAACGATCAGCTGGCTGCCGGGTCGGCGCCCCGACCGGCCGCCGCGCGCCTGACTACCTACACACTATAATAAAAAAGAAAACGTTTGACTTACCGAGTAATGTGGCTATTTATCATCCAAAACAACGCAAATGTTTAAAAACTTACGGACCCGACGTTTATCAAACCTTTATTTTACCAATCACTACACTAGAACCCTAAAATATGCACTTCACACACGTAATTTAATTAATTATCGCGATCGCATAAAAAGACCATCCGCACACGCCAGAGGTGGGGAGGGAAGTGTTCTACAATCTTATAATGACATCGACATCACTGGAACAATAGAAATAGAGATAATCGCGAAAAGCTGCTTTTCATCTGTGACCTTGAATAACAGAAAACGCCCACTCAACATTTTATGAGACATGAGATAACTTCTAGAACGCCATAATGAAGGTATGTAAAAACTGCGTATTATCTTTCAAACTGAGGTTAACCCTTTTTTATGCTAAAATGATTGGACTATCTCAATTCTGCAAGTTTTATGTTATTTTCCTACAAAAAAGGATGAACTTGAAATAATTAAAATAGCAGTACACGCCTTTTTAGGTATGTAGCGATTTTTAGGGTATTTCTACATAAAAGTCGTTAATTCAAGTTTAATATAACGTAGTATTTAATGTAAATGGTTCAAATTATAAAACATCGTTTTAAAGTCTTGGCTGCTTTGAGATGAGAGATGGTTAGCTGCTCCGGACATGCAACACCCTTTGAGGTGGTTTTTGACGCTGCCGAATTTGTTTTACTCCAAGTCGTTTAACCACTTGAGCCATGTGATCATTCAAGCGATATCGACCATTCGCCAAAAGCAGAAGACCCAATTTCACACCACGCTTCAATGCTCTAAAACAAATTTGTATTTCATGCAAAAGTTTTAAGATTACAATAATTCTGATATCTTTTTCTTGAAATATAATAGGTGTTATACCTCGATACTTTTCGGCTTAGTTTTGGATCTGATAATTTATAATCGAGTTTAATAAACTTAACGATTGTTCTTGTAGTCCATCCTGTATTTTTTACAAGTTTTCCTATAGCTGATAAAACCAGTTCTCCAGTATTCACATTTTTTTTAATTTTCTTTACCATGTTGTTCTGCACTGCAACTGAACTAAAACTTTTTTCACTATAAAAAAATACCTATTGTTGGATAAAATTTTACCGCTTCTGTTACAAAAACATTGTAATATTGTATAAATTGTCACTTCTGTTTCGTTTTTGGCAGAAGAAAAATAAAAACAAAAATAACAAAGGAGTTTTGTGTATAGAGATTTTAATGAAATATGCAAGAACGTCTTTAGATAAATGCACATTGAATATTATAGATCACAAAAACTTTCTGCAGGTCTTTGTAATAAGAACTTGTATAATATAGTCCGGTCAATTTAGACATAAAAATAGTGATCAAATAAAGAAAATTCCGACGGAGCCAAATCTTCGTAGAGACCTTAGGTTTACCACAAGGAATAAAGTGTCAAAAGTCGCAATCAGTCCATGTGCGCTAAGGGACTTATTCGGGGCCCAAGGTCAAAATTTTATGTTTTTTGGACTTTTCTCGAAAATAGTAGTTTTATCGAAAAAGTACTTCAGAGCAAAGTTGTAGATCTTAAAATTTTCTCTTAGACCCACTATTTCCCAGATATTGCGCTTGTAAGAATCATGTTCTACATAATATGCACACATTGTCACACCACCTGTGAGGTAGTGTACTCGGCGCGTTTTTTTAACGTGGTATCCCCGGTAGACCTATTCCACGAACCTTTATAACTTTATTTTCAGGAACAATAATTATTTAATAGTATGAAGATTATTGATATGGGTTACTGAGTTTAACTGTCGTTCTAACTTTTTTTATTACTTTAATCTGACTCATACTCTTCATATTCAACTTCAACAATCATGTTTTCTTCAATTTCTTCTTGTTCTTCTTCTTCTCCTTCCTGTTGATGAATGCTTAGAAATTGTTCAAAAGAAGATGACTCAGTTGTTTCTTCATTAAAATCACATGAATCTTCCTCTCTTGTATTTAATTAACATTTGAGCAAGAGCAATTGGTACACGCTGGAGGACACTGCAACTCTACTTTTTTACAGCCACATTTGGCACTACAACCTTTCTTGCAATTGCAAAAAATAGCGTTAAGAAGTTTTTCTGGAGCAGGGGGCAGTAAAGTTCGAATCGGTTCCAAAGTATTATTTATCAATTTCCAACCCCAGTCTTCAGGGTTCATTGCCTTGCCATGTCTGAACTTGATAGTATACTCGAAACAAATGTTGAGTAGCAGATGCCGATGTTGAAGGAAGACAAGATAGTTGTACTTGCTTTTATTTCGTGTATTTTTTACAAATGTTAAATATCTGTACGTATCTATGCAGTACATTTTTTTTGGAGCTCAATAAACCACAAGAAGAAACCGAATTCCTTTAGTAATTAGTATTTGAGGTGAAGAATTAATTTCTGTAAATACTTTTCGCAGTCAATCAAACCTTTTTTTTCAAATAATTTTAATACTGAATTTTTGCCCCTTTTAAACATTGCTGACGTAGTATTGCATCCCGTTATCGCATGCAAAATAAAATATAGTTAAGGCATTTTGGATAAGCTGATACTGAACTTTTAGAAGACTATATTTCTGTCCGTTGTTGCGCCTTCCCAGGTTTTAAAAAGTAAATAATTTTATCAGATGGAGTCCTTGCAGTGAGCAGTACTAACAAATCAACATCTTCACCCACTAGTTTTATTTCTTGCATTAAATTGTTCTATTGCTGTTTCAATTATGAGGCAATATTTTCACCTGTTAATTTGTTATTCAACATAGAAATAAAACGAGATTTAATATTAATGTTTGCAAAAAAATGTTGTTGGTTTACTGGAACTGTCATAAATTCATCAAACATTATGTCGGTACCTGAGGATGTTTTTGTAGTAGGACGACGGTGTTTTGCAGCATTTATGTTCTTTATTGTGTCACTATAGCCATCAAATACTACCGTAACTGTGTGACCATAATGTCTACGTAAATACTGAACATATTTTTCAAAAATTACGGCAAAAGATTTTTTCTCGATCCCACACAATGTGATGTAGCAGATATCTTCCATCAATAGCGTAAGCAGCGTTTGTACAATCAACCTCAGCATTGACTGATTGAAAGCAATTGTAAAGAGCCGACTTCATTGTTTTTCGCATTCCAGCTGCATCGAAGAGTGATAACGGGTAAGGAGCTAAATCATATGCGAAAAATGTTTCAATTTCATCCTCAAAAGTCTTAGTGACACTCATACGTTGAAATAATAATTCTGGGTCTATTGGTACTTCTTCGTCGTGAACTTTGCTACTCACACACAGTGCTAATCACAGCTAAAAGAGGAAGTACTTTATCTGTGCGTTTCAGTTTTATATGATTGAAAGTTTGACCAGTCATTTTAATGGGCTTTTGTGCTTGCTTGAGTACCTAAATATGTATATCCGTGGCATATGTGTGCATACTATGTAGAACATGTTGTCTCCCTTTTTGCTGAAGGGATATATATATTTATAGTTTTCAAGCAATTAACCATTTGGTTAGCAAACAAATATTTTGTTTGAAATAAAAATAATCAGCAATCTTTGTTTCACAAATAATTTGATAATGTTCAGTAATTTCTCCCGTATTTTATTGTTCAGTATTTTCGAATCCCCCCATCTTACGAGGAGGGAGACCCGAAAGGGCTACCGTGTGGCGCCAGCGGTACTATTCCTAACGATATCCCGTTGTGCGTCACCACTAAGCATTGTGCGGGATCGCCGGAGTGATTTTAGTTGGTATGCCAGTGGCCATGTGTCGGCCCGATGGAGAGCCCCATTTACCCCCTGTTTCCACCGGAGAGATTTCCACTCCATCGAAAAAAAAGAAGGTACCTTGTCAACAAGAGGCCAAAATCAAGTAAATTAACACACAAAATTGGATTTTTTGTTAGTTATTGCAGCTTAAATAAATGAATATTCTGTACTAAAAGTAATCAAATGGTTTGTTAATCACTTTTGAGGTAATTGTATAGAATATCGGATTCGATTTTACAGATCACCGGTATGCATTTAGCAGCATTGAGGTAGACTATTATTTAGATTGTAAAAATACTTATTATTGGAAATGTTCTTTGCCTGTTTGCTTAAAACCAGGTGCTGTTTCTTGAATGCAGTTTTAATTAATACAGAATATTTTCATTAATATCAATAGTTTCTAGAGATGTATTCGATTCCAATTTGTTACTTTACTCTAGCGGATCATTATTGTATCCAAAATCGACAATATCAAATAAATTTACTCTTAAAATTAGACAATTGCTTACCTTTTAAGTGCTTATCAACATTTTTTATAAAAATAAATGTATAGGTAAGCTATAGGTACTAAAAATATCTGCTGTCAAGAATGGCAAAAATTTTCGATTGATTTAATATTGTTTTCTAGATCGCTATATATCTTTGCTCACAAAAATAAATATTATGCAAACCCTTTAAATTGACAACACTATTCCTTTTACAGGATGTGGTGGCATAGAGTAGTGGGTATGGTACATTTTCAAATTTCACAAGGCGCCTGATGGTCAGCAATTACCGTAGTCTACCTTTGTGATGTTTGCTTTATGCGACAGTCACGAAGATGCTCTACGTACCTTAGTTATTATTATCAAATAAATCAGAATGAAACAAGGACACGGTTTTTTATATTAAAACAATCCTACATTTCTGATAAGCATCGCCTTTACATGCAGTACAATTTGTTATATAGCTAGTAAGCTCGGAGTGAGTTGCATATATTAAGATTCTTATGCAGGGTTGAAATTAATTAGGAAAAGCAAAAAACTAATAAAAGATCTAGATGACTTATGAGCACCTCTCATAGAAAAATTCTACCTACGTTGCTGTTGATAAGAAAACGGCGCCTGATGGTAAAAATCACCGAAGTCTAGCAAAGTATATAATATTTTGCTTTGTGCTTTATGTCAGTTGTTATGCGTATTTTGTTTGTATCCATCTAACCCCTCAAAGCACCAGCGATAAAACTCAATTCAGACTTCCGAATAAGCCTCGCATACATTAAAAAACATATTTCTTAAAATTAGAATATATCAACTTTCTTAGGATAATTATATATTCATAGGTATATAGATCAAGATAGGTACGAAGATATATATATATAGCTGACAAAAGTATGATTGACAGTAGGTATATTTTTAAACTACAAAATAAACTCATAGAATGTTGGGGCGGGTATTCAAAAAGGCAATCAGTCGTAGTCGTAGTTCATCAGCTGCGTGTTGCGTGCAAGGTTCGATTATGATATGAATGACAAGTAAGTATCCAACCATTGTATAGTTTTTTTGTAAATAACTTCGGGTAAGTACAAAGAAATATTCCTTACAGGTACCAACAGCAAAATGAATTTAATTATTTTCTTGAATTAAATAATACTTGAATAGCCCTTAAATCTTGAGCTAGTGGAGATGAATACGATTATTCAACAAAATGATTGAATTTCATTTACTGTTAGTATCTGTAAGGAATATTTGGCACGGCAAATCTAAATATATCTCATTTTATTTGATTCAATGTTTCCATGAAATTTTACAGGAGACCACAGACGGTGGCTATACTTAATATTTTGTATCATCTTCGTATCTAGTAGTAGGTCTAGGGTAGAAATAAAAAATAAACAAATTTAAGTGTCAATTTTAAATAAGTAACTTATAAAATTGTTGAACTACGAAAATGTTGGCATATCTAGTTTTGTCATATTGAGATTAATTTAACTTTATTATATATAGTAATACATACATTTACATTTGATAGTCGATACATTTGTCTATTCGAATGAAATACATGAACAAAATAAAAGCACCGTATAGTGTAAATGTTCATAGTAATCAAAAGATACGTCACTCGAAACGTCAACCCGTGAAAATTTAAAAAATATATATTATCTGCCATGAGTTTGATACCTTTTTTTTCGGGGCACACCCGCCACTCTGTTCCACCACTGCAACTCCTGTTTATCAGGATCAACAGTGGCGTGGAGTGTGATACCTTGCTATATTATAAATCTTTACAGCCGTGATATAGTCTACATTTTGCAATGCACACTTGTAAACCTCTTAATTATTTATCACTGTAAAGTGCCGGACCATGGAAAACACCATATTTTTTAATCGGTTAAACGATCACATTATTTATGGTAATTTATCAGATTAACAAGCCTCATCCTATATTTATAATATCACCACTATAAAATATTCTAAATTATATAGATAATAGCATTGTTCAAGGCCTACTACTTTTTAGATAGCAGGCCCACGACGATCTTCTAGTAAAATTTGTCTTTTATTTTATATTATCTACACAATCCTCAAATGTATTGTTTTTAATTTATTAATTGATCCATTGTTAATATCAGAATCAGATAGCAAGTTTAAAATGTTTGTCATTTACCCATACATTTTTAAATGGCGGCTGACATAGTTTTAATAGGTTTAAAAGTATTTATGAAACAATAAAATATACTGGGAGACTTCCGCTACCAGAAAACAAGTCAAATCTTAGCTGCCTTCGAACTTAAGGTAATTTCGTACACTTTCATGTAAAGCTGTAATATTTTGGGTTTAATAAACATTTATTCATCCATAAAAAATATGAAGCTTTTTTTCTGAGTGAAAAATGTAAATGCATATGAAGCAAAAAAAAAAACAAAATCTGGTGCATAAGATTTGGTGGATTCGAGATCCTGAAAGAAAAAATAAAAAGGGCGACGTTAAAACTGGGCGAAGTTACGAGTGCAGGAAGTTAATTTTTTTATTAGAAAATATCACTATTATTTATTTTAGTTCTAAGTGAGTATACATTTTATATCTCAACTAAATTATTTACTGATGTGATGTTAATGTCTGTATAGAAAATATAATATTAGTGCCTCTCTAGCCTACACTCACGAGTTGAATTAGATATTGTTACTTGTACATAGACAATGATTGCCGATTTATTATACAGCCGGCTAGTTTTTTATAACGCCTTTTCCATTGATTATTTCGTGTTTTAAACAAGAACCGTGATTTGATGATATGAAACAGCTTTGACTTACATTTTGCTGTAATCTTACGCAATTTGTTTACTTTTTTCTCATTTATTAATATTAAAATGTAACCCATTCAAATTATGCCATTTATATCTATTATACATTAAATATTTGTTTAGCCGTTTATCTTCAACAATTTTTTTTTAACTCACTAAACAGTTTTTATTTTTCTTTAGTTTTTGTTTTCAAACATTTTCAGAGCCATTTGTCCCTTCCTTTTTTCAGTCATTCATAAAAGGTTTGAATATGTTCCCATTTATTAACTCCCTTTAAAGCTGAGTATTTAGTAAGGTCACATTTTGTTAACGTTTTAATTTTAATATTTGATTAATTTTTGGTCAAATTAAAATTCAGTATTAAATGGAAATTTACAAAAAACCGCATATGTCCTAGGAAAAGTAAATTTTCTTCGTGTTAAATAAAGTTATCAACTTAGTAATGTTATTGTTATAGTAGCATTCTTATTGCGGTTAGATTATTAATTAAGTCTCTGCAGCTTTCGTAAGGTTTGATCATGAAAAAATAATCAAGAAAAACAGTGGGAAAAAAAGTGAATCATAGTTTTTGGTCATTCGCTTTATTTTAACGTATTAGACTAGTGTTTTCCTAAAGATTTATGTTTATCCGAGTAAAGAGGCTACGACTGCTGGGGGCACGCCTCCACCTGGGCCCTGTTCGATAGTGGGTTGGAAACCGTTGTCATCGGCGATATAATTGACGGTGTAAGTGACTCCATCAGGGCCCACCCACGAGTACACTCCGCGCACCGCCAGCAGCTCATTCTCACTGCCCACGTTTCTTAGTTCCCCTTGCTCTTCATGCCTGTGGCCGTCGGATTGTTCAAATCTGGAATCAGGTATAGTTTATTACCATACTATCAATTTTTAGAAATGTCAAGCTTTATAATTCTATAGAGCTAAGAATAATATTCTCTCCTGTTTAATTATTATGTGAGTAAAACCTAAATAAATGAATGTAAAATTTTTTCCTCACGCCTTACTCTCAATGATTTAGGGACCCGTTTTATGAATTTACAAAGTTAATAGAAAATTATTTTTGTTTCTCTTACCCATAATTATAGGTTCCTAATCCATCGTTAACTGAGTCGTATCTCAACAGCTGGATCTCCTGTGGGTTCCCGACTTGCCGCGAGTCCCTGTTCTGAGGAGCCGCCACACACACTCCGACCAAACAAAGTATCACCAACTGAAACCAAATCAAACACTTACAATAATTTCACTTAAAACTTCCAACTGTCAAATTCACTTCAAATATTTATACAACACAACGAACCAATTTCATTTTCTTTTTAACTTTAACTGTTCTGTCTTAGAACAAATTGTTATATGCGTGCTAGAATCGTCCAACTCAACTTTTATACTAGGCTGAATATAATATTACAACACACGCATTAGTTGACGTCTTGTTATAGAGTTTTAAACATTTGACCACTCCTACGAAGATCGAAGGTAAGACGAGATCATCTAAAGAACATTTCATAACACTTTGAACTCTTAATTAAAAATACCGCTTTTATCAGCATTTGTTTTTAAAAATACACGTGGCTGAAAAAAGCTTTTGAAATTAAATAAATAGGTTTTTTCTTACATTTATCACAATATGAATCAGGTGAGAAAATGGTATGATAAAAGGTTTACAATTTTATGTTCAGGATTCTTTAAGTTAGATCCGAAAAGGGACTATTTGTTTATTCATAGTGAAACTAAAGTATAGTTTCATTGAAGTCCAATAATTTCTGTCGCCTAATAATCCAATTCATTATTTTTTATGTTTTTCTCCATAAATTAGAAATTTATTTTTTATTTAATTGGTAAATACAAACATTTTATTCATTTTAATTGTATCTTTAGCTCTTACCTTCAACTCTTTCTGATAGGATGTCAGTAATTACTATAGGAATGGAAATAAAATCTGTCATCTGCTGTTAAATTTGTATTACTAGCCGATATCATTCTAGACGTCTAAAATATATCTAAGAATCAAATGTATAAAATTGTAAAAGGACGAATATTTTCATTAAAATTCTTAAACGGGGCACTGCAGTACACTCATACTACATTAAAAAGAAATAACGATATCTTTTTTTGTCATACTCTCAAAAACATTATCTTTTACTTTACAACTTATAGGCGCTGCTGTAAAATTTTCAAGTACAAACGTTGAAATGGTAAAAAGTAATCACAATAAAAAGCTTACATAACTATAGTTGCCGAGTCTACCAGTAATCGATTTGTACCAGTATCCATTTCCATTTTCCAAATATCTCAATTCCTATTTGACTAATTAAACGTATTTTTTATGTGAAAGGATATAAACGAATTGTTTTTTTTTCAGAAAAAAAGAAAAAGTAGGTAAGTTTAAAAACTAAAGCACCACTTATAACAATCACACAAATGATAAATTTTGGAAGTACGAGTACATCTATTGATCTTGAATTTGCGGTCATTATTTCCCCCTTTTCTGGAGTTATGTGTAATTTAATATTTCACTCGAGTTGGAGCTTGTCGATTTCTTCTCTTTCATTTGACATGCCAGTCGCTAAGGAAGAAAATTTTTTTTTTTGTCTTCATATTTTTATTACACAATCGCTAAAGTACTCGTATTTTTTTACCACAAGGTGTTCCCTATGCCAACCGGACTATAAATAAATTAACTTACTTCATCAAAATCGGTCCATTAGTTTAGGTACCTTTAAACACATAAAATAAAAACATATCGACTGCTAAAATCATAATCATATCAATATCAATCCGGCTCTGCCGTATTCGGGTAAAAAGAGGAATATGTTTGATACATATATATATATACGTATATCGTAAAAGTATAAGATACCATTTTTGTAGACCGTTAAATTTCCTACAAGAATCAATGCAGCTCATCCGATAATAATTATTACTAAGTCACAAAATTCAGAAAAAATATATTTTTCTTTAAATTCTTCAATTTTTGACCTTAAATATCTTTTAAATGACAAGATTTATCGAAAAAGTATCAGACCATTTTTGTAGAGCATTTAATTTCCTTCATATATTGACGATGGTACGGGCTTAACAAGCTATTGGTGATGAGATATGACCATTTTAATATCAAACTAAACCGAAAATAGAAAACTATGATGAGGATAACTGGGTGTATTTTGGTCTCATTAGTGTACAAAAATATAAAATAAAATAGATATTATAAATTTATCTATCATAAGTAAAACTATTGATTGGTAGACCTAAACTAAAAGTTACAAAAAACAGAAGATGTAAAGTAAAACTCCCAGATGGCTACAATGGTAGAAGCCAAAGAAATAGTCAGGTCACGTTTCATTTCACCAATAGTAACTATATGTTGTTTTTTTTTTGAGGCGGATAGTACATAGACATTTATTATAATCCATTTTTGTCTTTTTTTGGATTGTTATTTTTGTATAGATTCATAGTTCTTTATTTTGATTTTGTAATTTCCTTATTTTTTGTTACTTCTGACATGACAGATTGACTCTTTTTTTATTTAATCAGATTGTTAGTATTTGAAGTTAATAATTTTGTTTGTTTCGAAAGAATGTAGAATTGTAATAATATCTCGTTAAAAAGAATATCTTTTTATTATAAGTACAAAGATATTTTATAAGATATTTTAAGTAAGGAATACACTTTACTGAAATAAATCAATAAAACGTAATGGACTACAGGATGAGTCGGATGAATTAGCAAATAAATTGCATAGGACGCGATACGTCAGGGATACGATAAGGGAATAAAAAATCTTCGTGTGGTGAACTATGGTGGTTTATTCCAAAACATAAACTTAATTAAGAAATTAACACTGACAATTAACCAATCTAGGAATAACAGATATCATTTTTTTATAATTCTCATTAACTTAACACTACACAACTAAATATTATTCGCCTTGGCAATCGTATATTAGGACGACCTGTAGCAAGGTTAAGTGACTGTTTACGCAAGGCAGCAGTTGGATGAGAAGAGTTTAATATCGGTCTGAGTGGCGTGCCTTGTGACGCCTACGTCCAGCAATAAACGAAAACGAACTGATGATGAATATAGTATTGTGAGACAGTGATCAGCTTAGTCTCAATTTTAGTTGGCTTGGTCAATAATGTAAGTGTACTTTTACAAACAAATATAACACGAGACTAGATCCTATTATAGACTA
Organism: Choreutis nemorana; assembly: GCA_949316135.1. Lineage (NCBI taxonomy): Eukaryota > Metazoa > Arthropoda > Insecta > Lepidoptera > Choreutidae > Choreutis > Choreutis nemorana. Next base: position 5,480,097 of record OX438600.1, read on the forward strand.
GAAATTTTCTAAACATAACTAATTCCTTATTAACCGAGTATAGATGCTACGTGTGCTGGGACGCCTGCGCCAGGGCCCTGTTCAACGGTGGGCTGGTAGCCGTTGTCATCAGCTACATACTTGACGATGTACACGATGCCTTCAGGACTCGTCCACGAGTACGTACCGCTCACTGCGATGTATTGGCTCTCACTGCCGGCGTTCTTTAGTTCGCCTTGTTCCTGATGCTTTTGGCCGTCAGACTGCTCAAATCTGAAACGTTATAAAAATAACAATTGTTTGTTTACAAATATAATTATCTCAAGTTGATAAATCAAAGAATATAGATTTGGATAATCAGTTCACAATACGTATATACTATTATGACTAAAATTAAGATATTGTATTGCTGATAAACTAAAGTCAGATTTACGTGTACCTAAATATATACAAATTACAAAATAGGGAAGTATGTAAAATAAATACATACAAATTGTTTATTGCTTGTCATATCACAAAGAGGTCTGAATGCCAGTCTGAGTGACTGGCATGTCAAGTTTATCTAAAAAAGCTCAAAAATCAATGTAATATAATTACCCAGTTATTATGAATCTACAACATTGACGAACCTTAATATTTTTAAGTATGAGTGAGATGAGACATTACTTCAAATTGTTTAGGCACAAACGCTTTTTTTTATAAAGTAGTAACAATGAAATGCTTACGAAAATCTATAACTGCCGAGTCCATCATTGACCGATTCGTAATTCAACAGTTGTATCTCCTGTGGGTTCCCGACTTGCCGCGAGTCCCTGTTCTGAGGAGCCGCCACACTAACTCCGACCAAACAAAGTACCACCAACTGAAACCAAAATCAACAATTACAACCGGTCACTCAAATCTGCAATACTGATTTCACTTTTCACATCAAAAACTACAAACCAATTTCATTTTCGAACTTTGAAGTTGTATCTTGGCTTGAACCAAAACGCAATGTGCTCGTTACAGACATCTAGAACATCTTTTATACTATAATGAATTTGATATTGCAACATTTGTATTAGTTGATGAAAGTTTTAAATGTGTTGTCTTCTGCAAAAAGAAATCTATGACCTTTAAAATTTGAATCTTTGCAAAAAAAAATTATGTAAACCATTTACATATGTCAAGTGGGTGATATTTATGCTACAAAAGTCACAAAACATGACTTAATGAATTAAACCGTTAATTAAAATTAAATATCTAAATAAAGCGAAATGAGAAATTGTTTTTAGAGAAATAAAAATGCTTATTTACATAAATAAATTAACAATTATATCTCGGGACAATTCACATAAATTTAATTTAATATTTTGAGAGTTCACTCCTAAATAGTAAATAAACATGTGTAATGTCAATGTTATTAAATGTAACGTTTCCTATGATCTCTACATACATTTTTTGGTATGTTCATATTGTTGTTGTTAAATAGACATGTAGATTCCTGTTTTAAATAGGAATTGGTACGTAACAGTTTACCTTAAGAGACATTGTCGAATGTATTTTAATGTAGGATATTACTTTAATCATTAATTTGAAAAAGAACCTTAAGGTTTGAATCACACTCAGTCGGCAATCGATAAGCATGTTATGTGAATGTGAAATCACTTTTTAGTATGAAGGCGCATACGCATCAATCCAGTTTTCCGCTGCTTAAGCATCTTCATACGAAATAGCGATTTTCTATAGATAAATTGCTGATTGATGCTGACTCTGGCGAAATATTTGTAATTGAATAGTAGTAGGTTTTCTTCCCAAAACATCAGGTAGGATGAAGGTATGGTTGTTATCAGTGTTAAAGCTATCATGGCGCTAGACATGACGAGCAGCGGAGCCCTCAAGCTCAGTGGGCTCTAGGACCAGCAATGCTGTAAAACTTATGCTATCTCTCGTACACATTAATATCGTAAATAGTTTTGCTGAGACTTGTAGTGCACGAAGGAGCTGATGATAAACTTGTTAAGTATCTTTTAAGTATTTATACTAGCTTTTGCCCGCGATTTTTATGGTTTCTTCACTCAAATTTGGATAATTGTTTAATGCTTTTAGGTTTATTTTAAAAAACAGAACTCTTTGAGAACACTACGCCATAAAAAAATCTGTAAAATATTTTGATTGAAATAATATTAGGATTTCGACTTAAGATTATTCAATATCACATTGAAAAAAACAACTATGGGAGTTTCTTGTCGGTTCCATTTTGACAATTTAAAAGTCTGTTTGACAGTTAAAAAGTCTATTTAAATTAAAATAACTTGACTTTGACTTGATAAAACCCAAAAAAAATTGTTTGGGACTCAGTATTTTTGCACCAACTTTTACCTAGCTACCCCTCTAGTTGTTCATTTTTGGTTCATGTGTGCTTTAAAATTACATTTTTATTAAAAACAGAAAAATTAATATACATTGAAAAAAATCAGATTTTTTGTTAAAAAACTTTGTAGGTCTTTAAAATTCTAAATCCAATCTATGCAGATTGGATACGAACGATACGAATTCATATATTCATAAAAATTATAAAAGCATGTGTCAAGGAGATTATCATAAAAATTATATCAAAACCTATTCAAAGTCATATTTACCAATCCTACTGGTAATTTATTTAATGGTATTACTTCAGCACTACTTCAAAGAACAAACGGAGGCGCTGAAATCGCACCTTTGCTTATCCTTCTTCAACAACAATAACTTACGATTACGCAAATACACCAGTTTCAAAAATTTTACGGCATAGAAATTTAAAAGTGTCTAAGAGATTCAAAATAATGCATAATAATGCCATTAGTGTTAAAATGTAGTCGGCGTTCAGTCGTTGTAATGTACGAAGACCTTTCTCGACAGCACACAAATCAAAACAAAGCAAAATAAACATACAAATAGTTAATCGGGTTATTTGAGTAAATATTACATGGGATTAGAGTCAGAGAAATATTTTATAATAAAATTACAAAAAAAAACATTTGGAGACAAATTTAAAAGAAAGTTACAAAGAATTTTTTTTCATGACTTTTCAGAAAGAAGTTTAAAGAATTTGCTTGCTCAGTAACATTTAAAGCCCTTTATTCATATATTTGTACATCTAAAAGGCAAAAGTGATGGACTGATGTATCAACGCACAAGGCAAACCCTTTTGGAGCTAGAAATACTTTTTTGTTGTGAAACGTGGGTAAAGCTCACTTCACACTGCCTAAACTCCCTAGAAACCTGTTTTTAAGACGTTGTTTTAGAATTTAAATCAGGAATAAGAAAGGTTTATAAAAATTAAAACAAAGAAAGGCCTAACTGACTCATTAGCGCCCAGCCTAAACTCTTAGATCTAAAAAATTTACTTTCCAAACGGGAAGTAGCCCTGTTTATTTATTGAAATTGCCTGATCTCATCATGACTTGGAATTACATAAGATTTCATTACACGTTCCATGTAACTGACCGCAGTTAAATTGCCCCCATCCGAATTAGCAGCTCAGTTTAATCCTAAATTCTTCTTCATTCTAAGCAAGACTTGGCCCACCACAGCGCTCTGTTTCTTTAACGCATGGTTGCTAAAAACCATATCAGATGAGTACAAGTATGAAGAAGAGGAGGTGCTTCTCCGTACTTGTACTCGGTCTGATATTACTAAAACTGGACCTTAGATTCGTCTGTGAAGAGAATTTCCTCCAGTTCTCCATAGTCAACATAATATTATTGTATAGGGAATGAAATAACCTTTCATTAAAAAGTAATTGTTAGATAAAAGATGAGGGTATATTTTCTACAACTATACACCTGTTGCTACCTAGTAACCACATAGTTTTCTTTAATGAACGGTAGGCAAGCATTATTTTTTTCAATTCTCGGTGTAGGTAATATTCTTTCAACTTAACCTTGATTTAGAACAATAATTAAAGAAGGAAATTAACATGTTTTCTAAGTTTTTCTATTATTTCACAATGTTGGCCATTCATTTAGCCAGGCAACCCATTTACGATGTATTTCGAAACTTTTTATTTAACATATAAACGTTTTCATTATCAAATAACAGATGAGGGGGTATATTTGCATGGCGGTATCCCTGATTAGTAGTCGTAAAATGAAATGCCAAAGTTCAAGTTCAAACATAACAAAAATATATTATCTACAGAAAAGAAAGAAGAAATTTATTCTAAGAGTGCGGCCTCTGCAGGCTAGCTATTAAAGATAAGCCCAGAGACATTAGCCTTTAACTACGGCGCCAGTAGCAGAGTTTTCAACGTTTGGTTGGTATCCATTCTCATCAGCGACGTATGATATTGTGTAGGTGATGCCCTCTGGACTAATCCACGAAAACTGCCCCTTTACAGCAACAAAGGACTCCTCCTTGCCACCGTTCTTCAGTTCGCCTTCAGCTTCAGACCTTGTTCCGTCAGATAGCTCAAACCTGGTAAACAGAAAAACTTATTGATGCTGTAAGGGAATACACATTCGAAATCTGTAATAATACTAGAGCCCAGACGACTTTTTAACAAAAGGCAAACCACAAAAGACTATTATATATTCTATTTTAACAGGAATTTCCATTTGCGAAATTCAGAAAGGAAGATGTTACATGACAACGAAATTTTTGTTGAAAAGACTTACGCATATTTGTAGTTTCCCAGTCCAATGTTGTCGTTGCTGTATTTAAGGACTTGAACGTCAGCTGGCGCTGCCACCGCCGCGGCCACAAAGCACAAAACTACGAGCTAAAAGAAAATACCATGTTAACAAAATGAATTCTTCACGGATAATACAAAATCTTTATAGCGCAAAATAAAAAACCTACCAGTTTCATTTTACTTAGGATGTGTTTGAAGCAAAAGGATCAAAGGAAATGATTATAATAGAGAAGGAATGCACGCTTTTTATACAAAATGTTCAATAAGTAAAAATCATACATATTTAAAAATATTTAAAACTTATTATTAATCAGTACGAAGGCTAACAACTTTTATAATATTGTTTTTTGCCATGATTATATGATATAATTTGAATTAATCGGTTTTAACACTGACTACTAATATTCATCGAAGATATCCATAATGCATTAGCAACTTTTCTTTCTTATTTTTTATCCTTCATTTTGCTTGCCATTTTTAGGGATCCGTGCCCACGAAACCTTATTATTAAGTCCCTGCCGCCGCCGCGGTGTCTGTCCATCATCCGCCTATTATTGGACTCTCACTCTTGACCCGTCATAGATAGATAGTTGTATTTTCCCAATAAGTACACAACACAACAAGAAACGTGTTTTTTGCCGTAGATTTATAAGAAATTAGGTATGTTAAATCTTTCACAATGAATGGGACCCTTTGTGTTGGAGCTTTTTCTTATTATTTTTAAACAGTTTCTTGGGTGATCATCTACAATAATAATGTTAGAGTAAACATTGTAAGTTTTTTTTTTGAATTTATTTACCGTTTATTTTTCCTTATATACTTTGAAAAAGGTTCTTGAACTACAACATTTTTGAATTACAAAAATATATTTACGTTCTTTTTAGTGTACTTTTATACCTTATTATTAAAAATATTTGGTTGTCTTCTCTATAGCCTAATCATTAATTACCGTCTTAATTTGTAAAGGAGATAGTGTTTTGTCTTTGTGGCCTAATTTCTTTTATTAATGTTTAAGATAAATTCGAAAAAAAATAGAAGATATTTTTAATTCTAAAGTTTTCACAAAACTAATTTTAAATCAGAGATGTTTTATTATATTCTACTTCTAGGAGTATTTCTCTCTTTTAAAAAATATTAGGTAATAAAACACTTAAGGGAAATATTTACAATATATTGAACTATTACAACACAATGAACGAGTACATAAATATTATATACGGGTTCAAATTACTATTTACAATTGTTTGTATGGTTTGGACTTAGCCTAACAATGATGCAACGACGCCGGGAGGCACGGCTCCTCCAGGTCCTTGTTCGATGGTTGGCTGGAATCCGTTCTCGTCTGCAATATATGTCACTGTGTAGATCACGCCGTCGGGTCCCACCCACGAGTATTGGCCCTGCACAGCGATCCCTTCATTTTCAGTTCCCGCGTTCTTCAACTGCCCCTGCTCTTCGTGCTTGCTTCCGTCCGACAGCTCCCACCTGAAAACAGATGCAATTTTAAATAAATTGCCTTTTCAGAAAATCAATTCCAACTTTTCATTTAATTTCTTCTAATTGGCGAGTTCACCTAAGAAAACCGTTAATTATAAGGCAAGTAATTTAGATAAAAGAGTGCGAGAAACGCATGAATATACTTGTCTGGCCGCAAAAAGTTAACAATTTGGCTAGTAAAACACTGTCCAAGCTACGATGTGAACTTTAATCAAAAGATTAGCAAGCTAACTCAGTAATTAAATAGATTTTTAATCTGTCCGTCGACAGCAAACGCACGCGAAATTGTATGAGTCTAATCCGGAGTTGTTGACTTCGTATCTCAGTATTTGAGCCTCGTTAGGGTTTTGGGGCGCAGCAGCCGCAGCGGCGACCAGCACGAGTACCACGAACTGAAAAAACGACTGCCTTTAATTAACAATCCAAATGAGAAAGTCCATAGGTCACTTCACTTTTCACCGCACGAATCACAACACTGACCAGTTTCATGTTTAGTTGTTGGTATTATTCTGCGACTGTACTGTTCAAAGTATTGTTATTGTGTGTGCTGTTACGTGTCCAGATGTTTCTTATATATTTCTTCTAATACCGCGTTGCAACACTTGGGTAGAGATGTTGTTGTTGCTGAAGATACATCTAATTCCGATGTACTTACCGAGAGAATGTACATACACGCATACAACAAAAAATCCATAGTATACTTGTGTTTGCACACCACCGGCAAGTACCTACGATATGATGACCCATGCAATATTTCTTAATAGTTTCAAAATAAATGTCAATGTTAATAGGAATTTAGAAATAAATAATTTTCTTTACTTCTTATTCACTCGACAATGGACTGCTATTAGAATTTCTACAAATTAATTTATTATAAAACGATTACATTTAAATATGACACTAGACACTGATATACTCTGTACAAATAAAGCTTTTAGTCAACTTTAATACATAACTTGAAGCTAGGTTAGTTAAATCATAGTATCATTGAAGTTTCTAAAATAAAAAAATCATTCACTATAATCATAATATCCGTTGGGGTCAGAAGATATTTACAAGATAAATAAATGGGAGAAAATCAATTAAACCTCAACCTTAAAACTAAATTTGCTACTAGTTTGATGTAACAACAATTAACTAAAATCCGTGTCTAAATTAACGTATTAAAAAACGTTGACTCTTTTTTTAATAATTCATCAATGACATGTTGTGATGTTCATACGTAACAATTAACACAAATATGATATGGTTTATGAAAATATCGATCTTATCGTATCCTATTACTTTTATTTGTAAAAAACACTTTTTTACTTTTTACAATGGAAGTTCTAATTTAAGATTTGATGATTTACTTAATATTTAGATATCACAAACGTTTTATAGCTACAAAAATGATTGTTAGTTTTTTACAATACAGTATAGGCGCTGGAGGAAGTTTAGTAATCAAAATGTGAGAACTGCAGTCTGTGGATAGTTTTGAATTCAGAAAAGAATGCGGTCCACGGTATGTGGTGCGGATATTTTGCACACTTATCTAACTCCCTCCAGCGCCTATACTATATTATAACAAACTGAAATGGAAAATGAATTGAAAAAATGTGTTTTTGATCCAGTCAACCTTCAAAATTCATCTGAATTTAGAAGGTATAAGAAGTCGAAGTGTATCATAAAAACCGGTCAATTGTAAGTCGGATTCACACATTTTGGGTTCTGTACCATCGTAAAACATGGGAAGACGAGATTATACACAGCGGGACCAAATTGGATGGAAACAGCGAACTCAAGAGAGGATCGGCACCATTTGAAGGAGGCTTTTACCTGCAAAAGAGTTCTTGTAGACTAAAAACAAAACTTATTAAAATACTACCAGCACTAACTACTACAAATACTAACATATAGAGATAAGCACATTAAAGAAAAACTACTTACAAACTATGTAATTTACTCATGTCTTTACAAGAAATATATGCTTTTTTAATTTTTATTATATTTATTACCATCGTACGAAATAAAAAACACAGCGGAGGTTTAGTATTAGGGTCCTTTAAGTAAGAAACTCTAAAAATTATAAGCATCAAATCGTCTATTGTAAAAATGTGTATTAAGACAGACATTTAAAATAATTATACTATTTTGACCTTTTAGTTTAAAATCATTCACAAAATCTGTATTCTATTAATAGGAGAGTAGTAAAGTCTTCTACTGTTGGTGGTGACTCGTTCGTAATGCTCTAAGGCTTTGGAGCCCTACTGTGCTAATAAAAAATACAATACTAACCTTTGCAAAATAATATAAACGAATAAGTTGACCGCCTAATACTGAAGGTGGCATAGGACCACGGCATGGCATTTAGTACTTAACAATTTCAGATCACAATTTTCTCTTATTCATATATTATAAAACGCAAATTTTCAGGTTTCAGGTTTTAGTTTTCTCTTCTTTTTAGATTTCATCTATGTCCGACAAAATCGAGGGTTTTCTGAGTTTGAATCTGATTACAATAACAACTGATTAATAACTGAGACTTTACTATTATTAGTTTCAAAATATTACTGAAGTGTTAGTCAAAATTGCTTGTTTTCTCCTGGAACTGCAATCTTGTTGCTTAATGTTTTAGACGTAGTTTTGAATGAACATGTTTTGTAATCGAAAGATTGTATTCGCATATTATGACGAATACAATAAGAAACGTAATTAGTTGCTCTTAAAAGTTTTACTCTAACGTAAGAAGTACGTGTACTATATACTATATGTGTTTGACTTTAAAACAAGTTTAAAGCGTAGGATCACTCCGCCTGATAATTGTTGGAGCAAATGTGCAGCTAGGACTTCGATCGACTAAGTATGATGATGAGCTGTTTAAAATGTAGAATAAATAAGACAGTAACGTCTCAAAGCAATATTATTAATAAATGAATGCAACAGAAAACGAACGCGGTATTTTCCTAATACGTTTACTTATTATTTATTTCCAACTCTATAATTGAATAACCAATTTCTAGCAATTAGCAAGTAGATTGTTAAGGAAACAATACAATATCTCGATAATTCTGTTTTATCTACGCTATAACAAACAAACAAACATTCTTGTAAGGTTATGGGAACGTTAATCAACTAAAATATTCGGCCTTTACTCGTTCTATCGAAGATATTTAGTTACGACGGAGCGCAAGTTCAATGGAAATTTACTAAAAAGATGCTTAATCTGATGTGAATAAAGATGATAATTCACTTTGCAAATTAGACATAAATTAATAAACACAAATTTAAGTTGGTAATCGTGTAGAAAGGTCAAGGTTTAGCGTTTTGCGCTGAATAATTGGTTTAAAAATGAGTTTTGAGATGTAATATTTCTATTTAGAAGAAATTTGATTTCGAGGGTCTAAACTGTTTAATTCAAGCCACAAAATTATCAAAAAGCTATTGTTCCCATTTAGCCTGACCTAACCCATCGAACTTTGTCCCACTATGCGAATGATATAATAGTGTGTTTTATTGGATTAACATAGACATTACAAAACGAGATATATATATATATATATATATATATTGATGGTTGTCATGCAACCGGTCGCGTTACGTCACAGACTGTTGAACTGCCGCCGTTGCCGCAGACACACTGCGCCGATGACCTCCGACTTCTGCAACTATACTATAGGTGTCGCCTCTACTTTATTTTAGGTCAATCTTCACAACACTGTGTAAATCTTCGCTTTCACTTTAACTTTTTTTGGAAGGTTTCCAGATGTTAAAGCTAAGAGACCAAATGTCTAGTTATTTAAGAAAAAGCTCGTCATTAGATTTAATAAATTTTAAATAAGTATGGTCGTAAATTTAAACTTTTATTTATAAAATGGAACAGAAGTTGGCGCGCCGGATTGAAAAACTTTGTTACAATGTAATGCGGCTTTCTCACGATCAGCCGGATTCAGTTCGGCTGAAATTATTTGCGCCACTTTGAATGAGTCATTCGCATCCATCAAAACGGCATTTTATTGTGCAGCTCACATACAAACGCGGGCTTCGGTCGGTACGCCGCTTTGAAAGTTTCCAACTAAGCACTGATATGATCACAAAAACGAAAATGGCGACATAATTGAGAACAAAGTACTGTGACAATGCATTGTGATAATTCTAAAAGAACCGATTTTGGTTGCGAAAGGAGTGGCTATTTCAGTTATCATCGATTAGGATTAACCTTATCTAGGTTAAGTGTTGTGACCACAACGCACTAGCCGAGTTAGTAAAGTGAGCCAGAATTATCTTAATTTCATTATTTTCTGATTATTGCAAGTGAGACTATTGTTACATTTGGAGTTACACTATATACTTAGTTTGTCTTAAAAAGGTTTAAGATTATAAAATCTGTTTTATAAGTTATAGTCACTCTACACTGCACAATAAGGCTAAAAGTTGGAAGATGCTTTGCAGAACTTATTACAATCCAGCTGATCGTGAAGTAGCCGCATTACATTACGGTGACGCTTTTTAATCCGGCGCGCCAACTTGTAATACAGCATGTTATGTCATTTGGCTGCTATATTTATACAAGTTTTCTACCATTTTATAAATAAATAAAGGCCAAAAAAATAAAAGGCAAATATTGATTTAATACTCGTAGTACACAAGTAGGATTTTTCAGTAAGAACTACAGAATGAACAATCACGTTTTATTTAATTAATAAATTGTGTATTCTCTACACTCCTCAAATTGTATTACTTTATTTATTTTTTTCAAAATATATTTATATTAATTTTAACCATATCAAACAAAATATAGTGGTTTTACTGTATAGAATATTTATGTGAAACCACAGAACCAATTCTAAAAATTGTTTCACAAATAGAAAACCATTTTCGCAACTCTGAGATTGAATTTCATTTTGATGTATTGAAATGCATTTTATAGTTAAGGCAATTTTATAATTGTACTAACTGAGATACTTTTCGGTATTTTTTTTAATATTACTTAAGAAATACGGAACTCTTTTTGAAGAATGCTTGTCTTTGATTTTTAACCACACTTTTATTATATTGTATTTAAATTAAAACTCTTCTCTACATAAATTAGTTGTTCTGTTGTTCTTTTCACTTCTGGTTTCCACAGCACAGGAAATCTTATAAGAATATGTTTTAATATCTAATTGAGTGGTTTTTGTGTTTTGTTTGTAAATTAAAAACATTTATATTACAAGGTCTTAAAACAACTTAAAATAAAATAATTGTGACTTGTATGACAGCTTTGATGTTATAAATGAATGCCATAGCATTTATTTGGTGAGATGAGTAGGTCAAGTTCGCTACTTCTCCCATTGACGTTTTATGTAAGCAATTCTAAGTAGATATAAAGTTATTGGTATTGTTTGTCTTAGGTACAATTCTAAAGACAAAAATATTTATTTAAATAATATTTGATTAACAGAATTGTTTATTTACTTACAAAGTTCATTGGTCACTTGCTAAGTGAACGGCTTCAGCGTTTGTTTAATTCGAGGCGATTGGTAGGCTGAGTATTCATTTAGTTATGTATGGACATAATTATGGTAGGTACATAATATTGTAAATTTGTTTTAGGATACTGCTATATATTTTGTACCACATTCCTTTATAATAACCCAAAAATATTTATACTTCTACTAAAGCAACCTGTAATAAAATAACTGCGATCCAATATTGAAGTGGGTAAAACAGTTTTTTGATAATAAAGCAAGCAACTGTGTTCGGAAATCTTACTCAGCTCTGTTTTTAGTCCTTCGATATTTAAATATTTTTATACTGTAAGAGAAATTAATCCCAGTTACGACAGAGATGGGAATATTAATTCTTAAACGTGATTATTTTGACGATCTCGTGGCGCAGTGGTGTAAACAGCCGACTGCTACGCTAAAGGTTCGGGGTTCAAATCCTGGGGCAAATTTGAAGACGTATTGTTTTGCTTGCCGGTCTTGGATGTAGTATTATTATCTATGTAGTTTATACCATATCATTGCTTACTTCCTGTAACATAAGTTCTTACGATACTTACTGCAGGGTTGATTCAATGTGTGGGTCGTGATGTGGTTTATTTATTTATTTATTATATTACACTACATACAATATACTTCATTACATTTATACAATCTAACTGTAATTCTCTAGTCATTTGATAGCTTTACCTGGAAAGTTTTCCGGGTAATATTGTCAAAACCGATTTTTGGTCACCGTTTTTCCAAGAAAGCAGCAAGCTACGGGAGCGGCGACGATACGAGGTCGCAAAGTTGAAATTCGGAAAGAGCACCTCAAAATCTGTAAGAACACATTTTCAAAACTCCCAGAAGATAAAAGATTTCAAAGAAAATAAAAGTCCCTAGGGCACTATTGCGACCTTGACTGTTTTAAAAGATTCCCAAGGGATTTAGTGGAACTTAATTTTATAGCTAAAAGTTTAAAGATAGGTATTTTAGTTTCTTCCCAATACATAATAGTTCCTAACATTTTTATTTGCTAATTTCTCATAAATAAATCATACTTGTTTAAAATGGATGATTGTATCGCCTCATTATTTCTGACCTGTGTCTTGCATCTTCACGCATCGAAGATATCAATCATGTAAAGGGCGGTACACACGCAATACATTGCGTACTGTCAGCACTCGACTACATTGTTAAATCTTATCATAATGCAACAAGTTTCCACTAATGAAATTGGATTTTGACAGATTTTATTTTATTGCTTAAGTAACCGATATTGGTACATATGTCTACCTTTTAGGATACCTTCGGCAGAATCACTATAACCATTTTTTTTTTTTTAAACACATGTAAAAACCAATGGTTAAAAATTAATCTGTTTACACAATTTACCCTTTTTTGCAATACAGTAGCAATAAATATTGATTTTATTTGTAAACCTATGTATAAGTATTATCTCATAGTAAGACGCTCACCTTGTTTAAAGACAATTCTTTCTATGTAAGTAAAAGGCGTATCTAATCTCATTTGTATTGTATTGAGTAGGCGTGAAATATGTTATATTCGCACACTATTGATCACTTTTGAATCATAGACACAAAAGAGGAGGATTATAAAACTTTATGGTCACTTTGAAATATTCAGTTGCATAACGCTATCGCATCGAATTGTTTATTTTCTTCAAGACGAACATTTTTGTGGACTTTTGATTAGTTTTTTTTTTTGCATTTTCTTTACTCAAAAATATTTTAGAAGGAACCAGTAACTCTATCGAGCTCATCCTCTGTAAAACAAAGGAGCATGAAGCAGTAGACACGACGTCTACTCATGTGACTGTCGAGAGTTTTGGATGAGTAATACGACACTTCAGATAGAGAATATCGTTCTCTATCTATTTCACACATCTGAAACAACGAACAAGCACACAGAACATAAAGAAAAGATAACGTACATCTAAATTAAACTGTACGAATTGTATACCGTAAACGTTACAATATATTAATTAGCACAATACCTGCCTTTAAGTAATAATATTTATTATAATATTATTCAATTTATAGGTGTGTTATGAATTACACCGTTTTCATAAAACACCCCGTGTTGTTCAATAAAGGTGGAGCAATGGTGAGTTTTAATATACGTAATCAGATTTATTTTCAAATATTGTTACCTTTTTGCCGTTTTCGTCATGACATATCAATTCTTCAAAATGGCTGTTTAACTGTGATTTTGGGTTGTAAAAGTAATTTTTCAATTTGGCATACAGATTTAAATGCTAAAAATTAAATTTTCCAATTCAGAAAAGGAAGTTAAATTGCACAGCTTTAAAATAGATTAGTAAGAACACACTCTTAAAAGAACATTTTGTAATGCTAATAATAACTCATCATAACATTTATAGGTACAAGTAAGGTTATAAACTAACTTTAGTGCGCTGGGAAAACTCATTAGGAAAAATTCTTCGTAATTCGATATCTTCGCTGAAATTGAGACCGAAATGAGTTTTGTCTATAAAATCACAAAATGTGTTCTTGCATATTCATTTTATATTTCAACATCACTCACTATGTATAAATTGCACCATCACCTCGCTCGATTAGGTTATACAGAATCTAATAGGGAACATTCAAGATTATCCTTCAAATAAAGGTGACATTTACATTTTGACCACATCAATATCTAGGCGATTAACGAAACTTACAAAGTATGAGCAAATATCGTTAATAATTTTCGACATCACTTCACACACACTTTCGGATTGTTAAAACAAATGGTATATTCCTAAATAGGTTTACAACTTGGCGAATGGTGAAACGAATAACAGAAAACTAAGATTTATTTTCAAATTGAATGATATAACGTAACCATAAAATATTATCGAAATGTTTGGCGACTCGAATATTATTAACAGAACCTATAAAAAGGGATTTAATATTATTAGACGCTTACAAAATAATAAAATATGTATTTACCTGAATGATAAAATCTTGACCACTATCTTTATTTAACATAAAATCTTTTAAATTAAAAATATACATAAAATAATTGAATCCTAAGAACTTTATAATATTCTTCTATCATTGAATCTGAATTCATTATCATTGGTATGGGGTTGAAATCCATTCGAATCTGCTACATATTTAACTATGTGTAGTCTACCAGAAGGGTCTATATATCCGTATTCACCTCGTACGACCAACGAGTTCGATACTACACCCCCGTCTTCTTTCCTGAATGTACCGTCCGAGGTTTCGTATCTAAAACGTAAAATATATTTCTTATATTGTAAAGAAAATCATATAATGAATACTTATGATATGAAACACCTATTGATGAGAGTGTTGATGTTATTTTAACCTACTCAAAACTGTAAGTCCCCAATCCGTTGTCGTTGAAGATGTATTTTCTTATTTCTCCGTCAAGGCCGTGGGAGTTTGTTAGAGGAAGGAGTCCACACGCCACAAGCACGAAGACGCACAACCGCGTCTGCGCACCTTTTACCTGTACATTACAAACCAACCACATGTCAAGGTCGACCACCTTCATCAAACGGACCTTACTACAAGTATTTGTATTTAATGTCATGGTTTGAATCTCTAACATTACCATTCATTTCCTGATTCAATTCCTATATTCTTCGATATAGTGTGAGAGACATGGCTGTAAAATTTAGTTACGACTTACACAAACACAACTTTAGTTTAAGTTCTATTTAAGGTGTCGCAACTATCACTTTCTCTGGTTTTAATCCATTAGTCTAAGTATTTATTTAATGAATGGTTTGATATATATTTATCTAAATTGTATAACGAAAAAATAGAACAATCAAAATATTAACAAAGTCAGATTCAAAAACTACAATACATTATAGGTTCTGTTAAAAATCGAACTGAAAAGTTATGAAACAAGAAAAGTTATCATGTAATATTGTTAAATATTCAATTAACTTTTTAATCAAGCCGAGGTCATATGCCTCTTATCCTTACAAAAATATATAAGACAATAAGACGATCACATTATATTAAAGGTGGCATATGACCATAGAATCCATTTCATTTAAATGTACAAGATTATGAAAGGGGTTGTAGTGAAAAAAGGTATATAAACTAGTTTATTTTAGCTTAAGGCAAGTCTGACGATTAGGATTCATAAATGGCGTGCGACTTTATGCAACAATGTTAGATTGTATCTTCACAAAAGTTCAAATCTATAAAAGTTACATCTATAAATAACAAGATGGCACGTTAAAATATCTTATCTTTCTTTTGTATAAAATGTTACCGGCGGCGTGTTAAGGTTTCCGTGACTGATAGCTAGGTTTTATTCAGCTTGGGACAGACCAAAGCTGAACAAAAATTGTACCTGTGTACAGTTTAACTTGATAAATAATTATGTTTAGTCGACGAGAGCAAAAAATAAATTAGTTTAGTTAAGGGACAAAATTATCAAAATCAACTTCAAATGTTGTTTTTTTCAAAACTTACCATTAAGTTAGTTATTAATAAATTAAACTGGTTCTGAAACTTACCATATTGTAAAGTTTGTTGTTTGGTGTGACAAGCACTGAACAGTCGGGACAACTGCCCACACTCTTTATATCCAGTTCCTCAAGAATATCAGGTCTGGACCTCATTCCTTTGTTAAACATCCTACCTCAAGGTCCCCATGTCAATGACATCTTAATCACCATTACGCAATGGAAAAATTAAAAAATGCCTAGATGAGATGAATTTGCTTTTTATCAAATGCGCTAGCGCCTTCACTGGATACTTGAGCTTAAAATGTACAGTCACAACAAAACGCTGCTCGAGTTTCATTAAACCCGTACTTTGAATTTTTAAGATTTAAACTTATCTATAATTAAAGTTGGGTTTCGACAAATTAAAATTCAATAAATTAAAGTTACCTAAATAATAATATTATTAAAAAAATTGAAGATGAAAGGAAGTAAAATATAATTAATTATCGAATAAATGATTACGATACTTACCAATTTGTTTTTAGTCAATTTCAGGTGAAGAATATTAAAAACTTATGTAACAATTTTCTTTCTACTTGGCACATCTAAATAACAGTAATTACATATTATCTTTATAATCGTGATTAGAATTTACCAAAACCTTTGATTACGTAATTTAACCACAACTGCATAAAACTACTCGTAACTACATGAATGGCATTGAATACTTAAGGTCTTCGCACATTAAAGGTCTTCGCATACTAGCTCAACGCCAACTCAACTCACAGTATGGGATTCAAATATGACCTCTGTATCATAGTATTTACAGTAGATGTTAGAACATTGAAAAATCTATTCTTTTAAAAGGATTTAAAGCTTTCATGTCAATGCTATACTGTCAGTTGAGTTGGGGGACTCGTCTTTGAGTCGTTGTAATGTGCGAAGTCCTTTATTGTAGGTAAATTATTTATTGGAAGATTTAATATTTTTGTACGATCAGTAATAGTAGCAAACAAACATAGAACCCACCCAATAGTACCTTAGCACGTCGTAGTTTATAAAATAGACGATGGTAAAGTTTTGACTTTGCCAGTGTTACGTAAATGGTACACAATACCAAATATCAATTTTTTTTATCCCCACTGTCTTTTAACCCCTCGAGATATCTTGCAGTCTTACTCCTTTGGAAAATTAATAAAACATCATTTATACATTAAACAATGATTTATTTAAGAAAAGATTATAGTAATTAGAGGTCTTTTCATCTATTTCTGTATCTGATTTTAAGCTGTGTAAGACAGCGTATTAAATATTATAGAAACAAAATGAATACGTGACGTTTTGGATATCATTTTTTCAAATAACAAAGCAATACCTCACCAAATCATCAGCTTCTGTATTTTCATTGTTCTTCAATTAGCAAATGCTTATAAGAACCAATTTTTAAGTATGTGTTATCCCACAACTGAAGCCACTAAATTTGGTGGTAACGCACCCGTGATTACACTCTGAAAAAAATACACTACGTTATTTACGCAATTTAATTTTATTGATTAAAATAATCTTCCCTCTAATGTAAAGTTAGAATTTTAGTAAGAGATAAATTTCGTTAATAAATAATTATTTTGGAATTGGTTTTAACTACTCACAACAGGTTCGATTTCTGGAGTGTTAATATGGTAGCCACTTTCGTCAGCTTTATACGACACTATAATTAATTGCCCATTGACATCCAAATAAGAATATTGTCCCTTAACTAACAAAAACTCATTCTCTTGTCCTCTATTCTTTATTTCACCAGTTTCAAAACGTGACAATCCATTAGAAGTTTTGAAGCTAGAAAAATGTATAAAATAAACATTCAATTGGCATTCATTAGGACCCAAGACGAGAAGTGCTCTCAACTGATCATGGTTAGATTATAACAATCTGTTTTATAATAATTTGTGTAAATCAATCATGTTTTTGAGAAACAAATACACAATTACAATTATTTGTCTTTTTGACAATTGAAATGAAGTAAACCAAATTAAAGTATAATAAAAATATTCGGTTTGTTGTAACTAATCGTTAAAAGATGACCTTTTAGATGAAATGTCAAAGGCTAGATTTCATGAAGACTACTAACTGGACTATTGTATTGCATCAAAATGTCACTAACAAATAATAATCAGTGTCTATCATAATATGATTGAAAACTTGTTGTGCCCCGACATTTAGTATCGATAATTTATATTGTAAATATAAATCAATTATTATTTCACAATTTAACTCATAAATATGCATACAAGCATGCGTAACACAATAACTTTCAATTTGGTTCCTTTTTTGTCATAAAAACAACATTTCTCCATAATTTAATATCTTACTAGGCGATAAATTAAATCACGACCCTTCAGACAATATGTTCACGTATAAGTATAAAGACATCCGGCAGAGAATCTGTAGTACACCTATACAACTGTAGTATGGCAAGGCAAGACATAATCAGAACGATCTGATCATGTCATGCTATACATCCTCATCAATATATCTTTGATAGACCAGACAATATAACACTTTCATGTATTGAATTGCTCAGACATAATTTTAATAAGCCTTAAATAAAGACTGATACAAACCACCACAATCCACAAAAGTCGTTTTATTCATAAGCTGCCTTGAGGATGGGAAACTAGTACATTCATTTTCAAAAATACGTAATCGTTTTTTCATTGGTTAAGCAAGTTTTTAATAAAAACATATTTGCCACTTATTATTTTCACAGCACGCAGACAAACTCAGTCATGCATTAAACCTTTTTATCTGTTGAAGTACTAGGTTTTTGTCTGGTGAAGTCCTACAATGGAAGTATTTTGTCAACCAAGGTTAACTCCATTGTTTAAACAGGAAAGCAACTTTTCTTAGGGATGATTATACACCCCTTTCCTAAAAGTTGTTTTTAAAATAATCATCATAGATACCTATATATGCAATCACATATAACTAATCAACCGGACGAGCAAAAATATCGATAAGTTCAAATAAAATATATTTATATGATTACCTGTACTCGTAGTTTCCATTTCCGTCATTGATATATTTGTAATCTGTGACAGTCGCCTTTGCATCATCGATTGCCGGTGCCGAGTAAACACACGCCACAAGTATTAAAACAACAAAGATCTCCTTCATCTTTAAAATACAAAACTGTTAAATTATCATGACATATTTTTAACATTAATTATAGATAAGTTTACCTTAATGAAATGCACAGCGATGTACACGAACAAGTCTCTATGCCTTTCCTCACTAGTATTGTTCCAAGGCTATCAAGTTCAATCTTTTTTAAAGGAAAAAAGACAATTTTACACAAACTTGATTTTTCTATTAGACACAGGTCTATACGTCCGAAGTTCTATTCAAAATGTTTGTCTGAGACTACGTTCATCTCAGTTTTGTACTTATCTATTGTAATGTAACAATTGCACGACGCTAGGAGATCGAAAAAGTCAAAATATAAGGACAAATTGGTTCGATCAACGAATCGTTCGATGAATCATAAGAATTATATTAACCAACAAACTTATATTTAAATAGCAAAAACGAGAATAAAACCACATACAATGTAACAAAAACAGATCGTATCGTCAGAACAAGAAAAAACTAAAAAATTGCTTTATCGTATGGATGTATGTGTGTGTGTGTGTATTTACTACAAGGCGATTTTTAGGCTAAGTTATTAAAACTAAGCGTTTCAAAAAAATACAAAACAAAGAAACAACGGAGGCTAAGTAAAATAGGGTTTGATTGAATGTATATGGTAGATCTACGTGCGAAATCATCATGAGGGATGGTACCACCCTCCCTTCTATTTCTGTCGTGAAGCATAAGCAGCTACGTTTCAGTTCTAAGGTTTGAGGAGCCAGTGCAATTACTGGTACGAGAGGTTTAACATTCTGACCTCTTCATGGGCAACGCAGAGGGGTGCTCTTGGCCTTCACCGATATCAGGGGCATCGTCGTGTCACTAGGCAGCAGCTTTTCCATCAGGTGTACCGTTTGCTTGTTGAATGAATGTAGTTACTATAAAAATTGAGTTAAAATTACGCGTTGATGTTTTTTACATTAACAAAATTTAATGTTTGAAGATAAAGTTGGTTAATTTGGAAATATGTGACTTTTTGGAAACTTATTTTCATGTCATTGTATAATAAGTTTATAATGTCTGGACATTATCAATTTTGAGGTGTTATTAATTTAAATTAATACAGTGGTTTTAATATTATCTTTTTAATTGGTAAGTTGAAGTAACAACGGGTTGGTCATGTAGCTAGCAGAACCAATGACAACTGGGAAGAAAGATTCTTAAGTAGTGACCACGGGCCGGAGGGCATAGTGTTGGACGACCCCCCATGAGGTGGACGAACGACCTTATGACTGCGACTATGGATAATCGGTACGGTTGGGTCATTTGGGGGAGACCTATATCTGGCAGTGGAAGTCTTCCGCCTGACTGTGATGGTGATGATGAATATTAATTTGAATTTTATGGTAGTTTATAATTACTTCGACAATTATAAATCTTACATACTATTTACTATTATAGAAACTGTTTAAGACAATAAATTAATAATTTATTAATATTGCTTATAAATTATTGTAATAAGCAATTATTAAGCTTTAGAGTTTACTTTTACTGTTTGTGCATAGTCGTGATATGCCGATGTTGCAAAGTAAAAAAAAAACTAATAACAGCATACTAATAACAGCTATGCTATATGTGACGACCTCTGTGGCGCAGTGGTGTAAACTGAGGACTGCACGCCGAGGTTCCGGGTTCGAATCCCGGCGGTGGCGGAACTTTGTGTTATTTGCAAGACGCATTGTTCGCCTACTGGTCTTGGATGTAGTGTTCTTATATATGTAGTTTATACCATATCGTTGCTTAGTGCCTGGGACACATGATCTTACGATACTTACTGCAGAGCTGAGTCAATGTGTGTGTCGTTATGTGATTTGTTTTAAATTAATCCAGATTATATGAATGTTGACTTTTTACTCCGTAGTACTTTGAAAACATGTGAAACTAAATCTGGCTTGTAGATGTTAGTGTATAAAAGTAATCAATAAAATTCATATGTATTGAAAACTTTGAGATATTAATTTATAAAATCAGCAATAATATTAACTATGAGAAATTATACTGTATATGTAAATTTGTATTTGAAAAGCATCTTATATTCTATTCTTCCTCTCGTTTTTAATTGCGAAAGATACGATAAGCAATTTTGTTTTATCGTCATTATATAACTGCTAGACAATCCGACATTAGACCTACGGAATATGTTGTTCTACTCGTAACTTTATAACAATAACTTCAGTATTGCACGACGTTTATCTAATCTATGAAATGTCAGGCCGTTGTCCGACAATGGCTCGACATTGATTAATTTAGGTTTTGCGAGCGTGTCATCAGCGGCGAGTTATCAGTCAGGACGTGCGTATCACGACTTAAGATGATTAAGTACGAATTAAAACATTAAAAAGACAAAAACACAACTAAAGAATATAGTAAAAACATTATGTATAAATTTCCTACATACTTAATTACATTGCGATCATTATATATATCTAAGTATTTGGATTAACCTGAGACATCGACTTTTTACAAAAAATCTTTAAAATAAATAATATATGACAGTAGTCGATAGTAATGTTGTAGAGAGGCAAAACTTATGCAGGCGTTAATTTTTAAATAAGTCAATTGCATTTTAAAATTCTTAAACCAACATTTTAAATGAACGTACAGAATGAAAAATTTAATATAGGCTAAATTTTAATAAATTACAAGCTTTGTAAACATTAAGTTTTGTATCTTGACATGTTTTTAATACTCATATTTATTAATAGTGCCATCTTTTGGTTGAATTGGATCTTTCTAGGTCCAGCCTTTTAAAATGTGTTATACTAAAAGAAGTTTTGTATGAAAAATTGCTTCATCAATTACATTGTAGATGCCGCATCATGTTGAAGTTATCTTAGACTAAAGTTTGGGGTCTTATAATGTTACAGAAATGACAGTTATTATTCCCTGTTTATGGCTTGTCTACACAAAAACAAACAAGTATGATTTTAAATTGATTGGACTGATTGAATAACTTCATAACTTTGTACAATAAATGTATACAATCGAGGTTAGTTAAAGCATTCGATTTTTTCTAATAATTAACATTTCCAATATAGCCTAAGTACATCAGAGAATATTTAAAGCACAAGATAGTTTTTTTTACAGTTGTAGATTTTCAATATCAATTTGTTTATTAAGCATCTTTTTAAGTTAATAAGGTTAAGTAACATAATCTTGGGAATTTTCATTCTTAAATTTTTAATGTAGTACTTAAAAAGTATCATAAACCAATCCGTAACAAAAAAAATTTAGTCCAATTTAAGGCA
This sequence comes from Choreutis nemorana, assembly GCA_949316135.1. Taxonomy (NCBI): domain Eukaryota; kingdom Metazoa; phylum Arthropoda; class Insecta; order Lepidoptera; family Choreutidae; genus Choreutis; species Choreutis nemorana. The sequence goes on from OX438600.1 coordinate 5,502,570, forward strand.
AACGGGCAGGCGGTTCTTCATCTGATGGTGATACCGACGCCTGTGAAAACCTGCAGGCAAAAGATGTCTTTTTAAGACTTTTTAAGACTTTTTAAGAAGGAGAAGTTCTTATTAAACTTAACCAAATAGTTGTGCAGATGTCTGGTGACGAAATTCAGCACGAACAATTCCTCAAAACACTTCCCAAGATACAAGATGCAGTGATAACCGATATGTCTTCGCAATACCAAAGTATCTGATAAATTTGAAATAGCCTGATCGTCGATGATTCGGGCTGCGCTTCGTTGTATGTATTTATTATAAAAATGTTTTTAAAATAAAAAGCTTTTTTTATGATCCTTGTATTTTCTACTGTGGCTAGTCAAAACACAAAGTTAATTTGCAGGGTTGGAGATAAACGGTCAATTTAGGAATAAGTTGAAAATTCACTTAACAACTTAATGACAAAATTTTCTTCATTTAAACCGTCCAATATTTGTAATCTCAAAACTGCGTCATTTAAGAACTGATTAAAAATATTTTGTTTGAATTGATGTACATTCTCGTTGATCACATTTTCAAGGCTAAAAATACAGTGTTGTGAGTAAGATTTTTTAATTAATTTAAAATGTGTATTATTTTTATCTTAGTAAGAACACGATTAACTAAAATGAATGTTTTTAACACATAAAACATACATAAACATAAACTCACGCCGTAATCCCTCTAAAGGGTTGGCGGAGGTATCACACACCGCATTTCGCATGTTTATATTGAGTCCCAGTTTGACAGGTTGCGAATCTATCGCCACTATCCATATACAATGAGCAACATGGCAACTACAACTTACTGCACCACGAGACTCGAACCCTCGACTTGCCGGACCGGGTTAGTCGGTTAGCAAAGGCACGTAACAAACTAAGCTACCACAACCTCCACGTCAGGTTTTTAAAAGTGCTCTAAGAATTTTGAAATAACTTATCACTAACTTATTAGGGAATAGGTAAGACACAAGGACCTATAAAAATATTGTAATTTTTGGAATTGGTGCAATATTGATGAGCGGGGGTTGTCACTCAAGACGTTTGGACGGCAAATTGAGTTAGATGCAAATGTGAAGTCATGATAATAATCCATCTTTAATGAGCTACATAACTTAACTTTTTGCATAATCTCCTTTGTACACCTATAAAAAATTTGTAACTTAATTTAATTCAATATTAAAATGCTGATTATACTTAACAACTTAAAACACGAAAAAGTGTACAGCGTAAAATATTAAACATATCTTTTCTTTAGCAAAATATACAATATTTGTAATACAATAATATAATTAGGAATACAAAAACATTTAAATGAATGCCACAGAAGGTAAAATAGCAGATGAATATTAGTCACATGCAGCACATCAAAACTTTTGCATAACATTTTTTTTTTTGAGTTGATCAACAAAAATACATTTTTAGGTTTTCTTGCTGCTTTAAATTTCTATAGTTAACATTTACTTCTTAAATTCCATAGCTCACAAGGATAATCTCAAGAGATGTTATAGAGTTGTATATAGTATGAACAGAATAAATTTTAAAAGAGATTCAAGTTGACTCATAAAATTTTATTTGTAAAATTAAAGTATAAAATACATCACAGTAACAATCGTCCTTATCTACTTAATATCATACGTATCTCAATAATTGAGTATTATTCTTAACAAGTTATATTCTGTATCGTCAGTCATTGTCGATGGTTTGCGTGACGAGTTATCCACGGAAAGCCTGGTTCGAATATTGTTGCTGGGGTTGCTGAGGTTGGGCAGCAATGTATTGCAAAGCACGAGCGATCGCCTCAGGTACTGGAGGAGGAGTAGGCAAATGAGCGCCTTCGGCACGGAAACCTGGAAAACGTGATAGAATTATTAGATTTCTTCAACAATGCAATGCAGACTATTACAACATTTACATTTAGTTTTGGAAAACTTGACATTTTTATAAAACAAAAATCAATTAACGCTACGAATACTAGACCATTGATGAACTGTGAAAACTAAAAGTGTAGAGTTACCGTTTTCATCAGCAACGTATGTGATAGTGATGGGGATGCCCTCAGGGGAGGTGTAGCTGAAGGTTCCTTGAGCGACCTGCGCTTCCGCGTCCTTTACACCAGCGTTCTTCAAGTACCCCTGCTCTTGAGCAGCGATGCCATTACCAGTTTCATAGCTACAGTAAAATTTTGTCACAGTTTATATTAAGTTAATGTTTCTTATCCAATAAAATAATCAATTTCATATAAAAGATCTATTACTATTAGTCTTTACTAGTTTATAAGCATTCGTTTACCATAAATTTTCGAACTTATTTAATATAAACTTTTTATTTATGAAACTGCTTAGTAAATAAATGAAATATTATCTAATAAATAATTTGCATTATCAACATTTACAAAAGTCTAGCAAGTGAAATCAGCTCAAAATGTTAACATTCAAGTTGTTATTTTGACTGGGTTTTATCAATAAATCACGAAGAATAGTAACAGTGCGGCCAGTATTATAGTAAACGATAGCCTATGGCACATGCACTAAAAATACCAAATCTAATATTTATCCTACTTTTGATCTCAAATGATATAAAACAACCCGTTTGCAGCATAATGCAACGTAATAAGACGTTCTGACAAAACGTTTTGGAATCTCGCAATCTTGATACATTGCCAATTTAAACGAATGTTGCTCTTGGGAATCTTTTGTTTCACTCAATGTACTTTTAGTGCATAACGTGTTAACGCAACAGAAATAAACCTAGACTGAGCCATGATTGAAAGACATTACAATTGCTAGGTGTGGAGACATGTTAAAAGATAATTAATGGACCTTTGCAAAATACAAATTACGTTTCACAAAATTAAATGTCAAAAAGACAATTTATTTTGTTTAACAAAATAAATAAGTGTGTTTTAATGTAGGCTAAAATAATTAATTTCATTTAGTGTCAGTAATTTAATTAAATCTCATTATTTTTTCTATTTTTTTCTTTGGGTTCTAAATATTTTTATTTATTTCAGCAAATTTTAAAAGGAATTTGTGTTTAGGGGTAGATAAAGGGTTTCCAAAAAAAAAGGTCTTGAATAAATTGCTTTTGCAAAACTTTTGAGATCAAGTATTTCAGTGAATCATCAATATCATGATGCAACGTTGACCTGGTCACAAATTATGTAGCACCTGTTTGACATTACCTCATACGGTTCTACCCTAATTTATGTATCGGTAGACTTCAAAGAATTTTAACCAGTAAAATGAGATTTATTGTATTGTGTTGTGTCATCTGACATCTCTGACTATTCTAAATGATGGTAATTTAAAATCAACCAGCAAACTATATATATAACAACGAAATTATAGCGAAGCGTTCTTACGGTTACCGCCCACAAATTCGACATTTAATGGCTTTGACACCGACGGAATGCCCGGTTTATGAACAAACTTAATCTTATTTCTAAATCTAGATGCCTAGTTAGTATGTATATAACAAATCCTAAGTGTAGGAGGTAATAGGTCACTTGATAGCACTGGTTTCAAAGCAAGAAATTTGTAAGGAAATTAAATTATTTATTTCGCAATAGTTGCTTTCAGTTTTCTTTGCGACACTAACAACAAAGTAAGCTTTCAATTCAGACTAGGTATATCTTTGATTGCATGTTGTGTTTGAATCAATGAAAAATTATGATTTTAATGGGACACGTCAGTCAATTATTACAAATAACTCAACTAGACTTCAGAATAACTATTGGCATACATTTACATTTTGATCCGAGTAGATCCTTCGTCGTGTCTATTCATTTTTCAAGTTTTCGAAAGATTTATTTGCTATTAGCAATCAAAGCAATCAAAGCAAATTTGACAATTTGACAGAATCTTTAAGTTTATAATACTGTCATATGTCATTACTTAAACTCGGAAAGGAAATCTTCAAATAACAGTAGTAACCTGTATTGGTAGGAGCCGTCATGGTTAATTTCCTGGGTTTGCCTGACGATAGGGATGATTTGTCCTTGGAACTGTTGCTGCTGAGGATATTGTTGGAATTGAGGAGCAGCCACAGCCACGGCAATCAGAGCTGACAATGCCACTAACTGTAAATAAAACATATGTTTAAAACAAATGCCTACTAATTACTTACTTGTGATTTTCATTCGATCAATTGTTAGTAATTAATGAAAAGTCATAATAAGGAAGATAAAGTATACGTTACTTTAGTATGAAGTCATAGGGCAAGAAGCCACGTTTGATGATACATACAGTCATACATATAGACCTTTTTACGACATAATTTTAGTATCGAGTATAAATGATTAACAATAGATTATTTTATATCTATGGAGGTTAATAGGTAAACAGTATTGAAATGTTAATGCCTATTGACAAACGCGTTATATTTGCCTAATATCCGGCAATAAATATTGACACGTCGACATCAAATTTTAGACAAATTAATAATGCAAATGTTACGAAATATGTCCTCTAAACTACTTTGTTACAAAATGTATCAAATATAATAAACAGCTGCCGTTTACCTACATTTTGAGATTTACGTGTTGTAACTTTGATCTATACCGACCTTTGGAAAATCACAATATATCACGATGATCGATATTAAGGTTTTCTTAAAACTGTTTCATCACTTTAATTTATATGATAAAATTACGTTGTGACCGGCCTGTAGTTTTCTTGGATTAAAATCAAGAAGTAATTCTGAGTTTCATAGTTCTAAGCATTTAGTTTTTCCTAATTATTTTGTTTCAATTAGAGGCCAAAATGGCTTCAATGACAAAATACAATGTATCCTTAAATTCGTGGTCTACTGCCTAAAATGCAATAATTATATAAATTACCTCATTAAAACGTTAAAATAACATATTCTATGCATAGTTTACCGGTATGAAGACATAATACATTGTTTGGCACGGGCCTTTGAGAATGTTGTCGAAAAATAACTACCTCTACTCGTGGGAAAAGCGGAACGCATGAGACGAGTACAATATGCAACGCCATAGACTTTTCAAATTTGCATCATATCTCATAGTAATAAGAGCTGATAGGGTTCTGCATACATTCTGGTTGTCATTTCATATTTTGTTGACAACAAAGACACAAAGGGACACCTATCATGGCATCTGGCATTGTTCAAACTTAATAACGATGTAAGGCAACGTCAACTGAGAATATGATTAAAAATTTAGAGTTTTATATAAGCAAGTAGTATGTATAAAGCTTATTACTTAAATTTATTTACTATTTACCAAAATATTATCGCATTCGTTTTTGTTTTTTTTAAATTTTATTTTTAGCTTCACGAAAATGTATATTCAAGTATAAAAACGAATTAGAATGTCTTACTCTACTTAAATAATTAGTTCTTAACGATTTTAATATTAATGTGAAAAGAAAATCATTCTCAAAAATCAATAGTTCATTAATTAACAAATATTTTAAAAATGTAATTATATAAGACCATGTATCAAAAATACAATTTTGAAAACTTTACTTTTCATCCAAAGTGTAAACCATAATTTTTGGTCGCGTTTTTAAATAGAAACGTTTTTTAAAATATATCTATGTAATAATGTATTAGCTCTTGGATATAAGAAAAGACAAAAAAAAACATTTCATCAAATATTTTGGCAGTTGCGCCAAAAAGATAGGTACTAAATAATTTTAGAACGAAAACAAGAAAGAAAATATACTAATATATTTTTTTTATAAAAAAAGAAAATAATCTGAAAGGACACAATCCTTTTTACTATTTATAAATATTTTGGAAATATTCATTATTATCAATGTTTAACAATATTAAAAATCAATAACATAAAATTAAATAACTTCTCACTTACCGATCTCATGTTAGCTGTTTGTTTTAATGTTAATTTGGAATCTGATGATCTTCAATAGATGTATGAGGCGGGAATGATTTTTGAGATCGACGTCTGAGGCTTTTATAAGAGTCGGCGCCGACGCAGCCCGTGAAATTGGAGTATGTGGGACAGCATACGTGAAGACTGGTAACTTTTACCCTCAAGTTTTACTAACCACGCAATCATATAAAGGTAAATGCCAGAAGCATTGAATACGTCAAAGATGGTGGTCTTACTGTCCCTCTCAGTACTGTTCACACGAAGCTCTTTATCAAAGCTATCGAAGCCGCCCGCCCGCCCGTCACACGCAAATAGTCACTTAACCTGTCCGATAAATAAATAAATTAAAATGATATTTGAAAGAAGAAATGATTTCTTGGTAAATAAATTTGGGATTCAGTTCTACAGTGCACCAAATGTTTTTTGTGAAATTCATAGTTTTAAGATTTTTTTAGTTATGCCTTAACATTAACTCCTTGTGGACGTAATTAGTTTTAAATAATTATGTAATGGAATGGAATGTAATTAAATATGATAAGACATTGGAACAAATCTCAAAATTTGATATCGGTCTTCTCAACTGAAGCCGCAGGCCACAGGTCCTAAATAACGACTTACATACAAAAAAAAGATGAATATCTTAATTCATAAATATAAAGAACCCGGGATATAAAAAGACAAGATCCCACCGCCGCGAACAGAATTATGAATTTTAATAAGTGTGGAAAAGTAAATAATTATAAGTTTCGACATATGTAATTAAATAAAATTAAATTTTGTCAAAAAATTTGAATAATGCATATATTATATTTTTAAATATATACATAAAATGAGTACCTTTTTTAATTTATGGTCGAGACAATTAAAAGGAGTGTTTTATACACACATTTACTTCAAAAAATGTGAAATCTATATCTTTTGCTACCTCTTTTTGCTGTATTGGACACAGGGAAACCTAAAAACCTGAATATTTGTAATGATGGATAACCCGATCACATTTTCGCCTACGCTCATTATAAGTGTAGATTGACACATTGCTAATTACGTTGCGGCATAATTTTGTCGCTATGTTCAGTTTTATTAGAATGGTTTTCATTGTATTAACGTTCAAACAAACAACTTAGTACTTAAAACATTAAATTTTGCAATCAATATATCTGAATCTAACTGTAAAAATAATAGTTTCAGGGTCAAAGCCATTCGACTCACATCTTAAGGTAGAAAATCTATCTAATAATTTAGTAACAAATAAATGGTGTGAGAATAAACTATTTTTTGGTCTTACTTCTAATCAAATTTATTGGCCGTTGGACAATCCACGATGAGTAAGTAAATCATTAAGAGGACTTTTATGCAATTACATGTCAAATATTAATGAGTTATTCTCAGCTGGTTTTCTTTTGACATTTTATACTGTATTCGAAGTCAAAGTCAAAACGTTTTTATTCGAAAAGACTTAAAATAAGCACTTTCAAATAGTATTTTTTTTCTATCAGCGGTTCAGAATGCTATTTCTACGGGGAAAAATCTGGCAAGAAAGTTCCGTAGTTGCTTTTTCCAATATTAAAAATACAATATGGTTTTATTACAACTCACATTTTGTGAATCTGAGGAATGAGGTAAGGAAGAGAGGGATGGGGGATCGCGCGAATGGCGTGTGGCGGCGTTTTGTGTCGGCGTTAAGTGGCCGGTGCGGGCCACAAGAAGCAAGAAGCGACGATTTGTAGCATGTGGCGGCAACTGTTGTCAAGCGTGTGTGGCAAGTCTATATAAAATGTGTGAAAACTACAAAAAGAATCAAACAGACCATAAGTCATGCGTCACTGTCGAAGTGATCGCAATTGCATGAAGGAGACCTTACTCATACTTACTATACAATTTTCAAAACTTTGTTTGGCTATGGTGTCTTAAATAAAGGTACAAAACTTAACCCGAACTACACTCTTGATAGAACTTTTTAACTAATTATAATTTAAAAAAACATATTAGTAATATAATTTTTAAAGCAACTACAAGGATCGTACCTAATGACATTAAACATACTTCGTATGCGTTGGCGTAATTATTGGTTTAATGGGAAAATCTCCGATTAATTAAATTCTATTTAATACTAATATAGAAACGATATTTATGTATGTACACAGAGCATCAAATTGCCAATCATCTATGAAGGTTCACACGCCGCAGGGTATGAATAAATTACCGATTTGCACTTACCTATTTACTGCCATAAGTATGTAGTAGCAAAAGGATACATTGAACTTATGCTTTATTGGAATTGAAATAAAGATCAACAATATCGCTCAAAATCTTTCTCATAAACGATGTTTCTGTACCACCCAACAACAATGCTTTTTGCTATTTTACCTTGTTACCAATATTAATGTCGGTTTGTATGTCTGGAGTCATTGATTTGACTATGGTGTACTAACCAGAAGATATCAGAAACATATAATTTCAAATTAACTTATACATAACAAAGAGAAAACAGTAGAATACTTCATTCATCAGTACCTATCGTCAAAAACCGTATTTTCTTTTCACATATTTTATTATTTTCCCTTGTCCCAAAAAGAGACATTATTCTTCGCTTCGTCTTTGAGATTAAAATACTACCTACTGTAGTTCGTATACCTAAGATAGAGCCATTCATGCGCTGGATCTTACGGCCCGACTCCTATCAGGCCCAAACCTGTCCTATTTTTCAAGCTGGAACTAACGATACAGCTGTTTGAGTGACTTTTGACAATAGTAACCCAAACAGACACCGCGGACTTTAAAAATTTCAAGAGAATTTTTGTACGTTTGTTAGAAAAGTTTCGACCGTTATTACTGATGTTATCCAATTATTTTACTCTGCGAGTTAAAACTTCGTGGTATAGCTAAGTAAATAAGTCTGAAGTCTAGGTCTGAAGTCTTGGTGAAATTGTTTTTTCTACAACCATTTTTTTCTGTAGAATATTTTTTTCGGAGCTTTCACTTCACGAATCCAATAAAATTAAAAGAGCGGGGTTCAGTGGGTATATTTATTATGTTAATTTAATCAACAATACCTTACAACATTTATTCTTATGACGTACATTAAAATATTAACCACCTTATTTTTTAGAATGTTATGGAAATAGAACTAGTCTATAATAAAATATAGATTATAGTATATACACATATTTAAAATGCCAAAAACAAATATATTTTACATACGTATTATTATTATTTTAATGTTGAACACCATAATATTGAAAATTGAATGCTGGTATACCGATAGAAATGTTAAAACATGGATTGGTTACGTCATTGTTTCACAGACACCTCATTCTTGTTGACTGCAGTTTAAAGACAATCATAGTGACAACAGTGACGTTACTAATTAAAACAAGGTGTTTTGTTTACTGGCATTTTCACAACTGTTTTATTATCTAAACAAGTTACATAGTTAACATGTTTACACTTCTAGTAATTCTACGAACAAAACTACTTCAATCATAAGTTTTTACTTCAGTCGAGTGAGAGAATTATTTTAATAATAGATACAAAAACTTAGAGATAAAATAATATGTTCCCTATTCCGCCTTTTGGCTTGGTAGCCCATAAAATACTTTTATTAATTATATTTTTATTCATCGTATTTAAAATCTTCTAGGTTTGAATGGTGCAGGTTGGTATTGAGGTTGAACATTTGAAGATGCTGTAGCAGGAAGAGTCTTCAAGTATTCTAAAGCTTTTTGTATTGCCGGTGGAATTGGTGGTGGCGTTGGTAGATGCTCGCCCTGGAAAGGAAAAAATCACTTGAATGGGCTCCAACAATATAGGCTTCATTAACTGAAAAAAAATTAGAATATTCAAATAAAACCTAATGTATTCAGCCTCGCCTTATTTCAAAACAGTTGAACTTTATTTTGTCAACTGAGTAGTAGTGATATATCGAGCTTATTATTTAAATTATGAATTTTATGTTACGACTTGATTGTCGATAGGTGTTGCGTTGATAAAAAAGTTGTTAAACTTGATTGATGTTGGTTTAAACTGTTGTGTTATAAACTTATTTAAATTTAATTGTGCTTTATTAAAATACCTAACTATTGATTTCAGACTAGGTCATGTGTCAGTGTTTGATATTTTGCATTGACATTTCGCTCATGTTGGCTAACTAACTCGGTTAACATCGAACTCCTCTTTCTTATGCAATCCTAGTATCCACCTCGCTTCACTTAACTTTACTTCAAAGACAACCCGGTAAAAGTAAAATTAGAAAAATAAACTTCGTATTGATATCTCAGGTGATTTTGAAATCTTTGCACATTAAACGTGAGAAATAAAACATAAAATTGTATTTTTATGAAATGATGTGTCTAAATGCAAGAAATATATTTAATTATATATTTAAATAATTATATGTCTTCAAAATCGTGATTTGAACATTTGTGAGATTTAAATTCGTGTACTAGATCAATTTCAGTGATATTTTATCAAACCATCACGCAAATAATGTCACAAAATCCCAAAATTAGGAAAATTGTTCGAGTCAGTCATACACTTACATGGAAAGTTAACATGCTACTTTTGATACATGTCTCCATTCTATATTTTGATAAACCTCAGCCAATGGAAGTTAATTTACAACTGGGTCAATGTTGATTGTTTTGGCATTGTCTAGGTTAGAAACGATGTTTCGAGATTTACACAAACACCAAAAATTACGACGCGTGATAGAGAAGATTGTGTTTAAACAAGCGTGGTTTTATTTATGAAAATGTTTTACCGGTTATTACATTCGGAGGTCCGACTTTTAGAATCTGAAATCATTAATTTATATCCAACGGGTTGAAGCCGTAACACTGATATTCCCAACTAAAGATGTCAAGGTTTTCTTGCCGGCAAGTGTTGAGGTGTATTTTATTTTATGTTGCATTACACAATGGTCAAGCAGCCATCTCGTCGTATCCTTTAATGGTATGATGGTGTTTGTAAAAGTGTTCTTTTAGTTTAAATCACCTTCACGTCTTTGATAAAAATCTCCGGTTCAAAAAAAAAACATATTCGGAGTAACGTTGAATTATTTGTAAATTATATGGGAATGTCTCTGAGTTGATGACAAGTGTTAACCTCGGAAAGTCCCGTGAAATAATTCTTTATCATAAGTAAGATTAATATGGTGCTTTATAAACCGGTATTCTTTCAAGAAAAATATTGAAATATTTATGTACATTACAAATTATAGCCGGAACGAGCTTTTTCAGATGGCGAGTTTTGATTATTCAATTTTAATATCCATGTCCATCTTATTGGATGAGCCAAGCTATCTTTTCTCGAACATTTGTCACTAAGAAAATATATATTTTACAGTATCGTAGACTCTCACAAGTTACAAACAGCCCAGTGTTTAATATCTTTCAATTGGATTTACATTTTTGCAGATGCGGTTATTTGAAATAAGTCACAATCCCATTATACAATACCTATTTAATTTTATATGACTAATCGTATCCTGTGTTATACCCTATTTAACTTGAATTTATCATTTTTCATAGAGTACCTAGTTTAGTGAAGTCACCTTTAAATTGATTTATGTTCGTATTGCAAGCGTCGACGTTAAAGAAGTGAATCATTCCTTTTGTTTTACTAACCTGTGGCTGGAATCCATTCTCATCGGCGATGTAGGTGAGTGCGATAAGAGTGCCCTCTGGTGATTTGTAACTGAACTTCCCTTCAGCTACCTGCACCTCCTCTCCTTCACCTTTGCCAAAGTTTTTAACATAACCCTGCTCTTCTGCATTTATTTCATTACCCGTTTCGTACCTGGTTACATAAAATGAATTTTAAAAGGTACACCCATAATACACAACACGCTACAAATTACAATTAAGCTATTTTTAAGACGATATTTTGATTGAATCAGTTTTGCAATATTCAGAGTTAGATATAACATTTAATATTAATAAAAAACTCAAACACAGGTGAGGTTAGAGGTCGCTCTCGCGCAACGAGGGCGAGGGTTGAGCACAAAACTTGTTGGTAGGTACATTTAGTAGTTAAGTTCTATCAGCACGAGAATCGAATCTCGATCTTTTTTCCGTGTTTCGTAGTTTTATGATTTTAAAACCAATTTACGGTTTTCGTTTTTTTCCTTTACTATAATATGGCTTCTTATCAAATTTTATGATTCTAGGTCAACGAATGTAAACCTAGAATCATTAAATTTGGTTTTCATGCGTTTTAAATGTATGGGGACATAAATACCAATATTTTTTGATTGCGTAGACTTAGAGGATTGATTTTTCACAGCTCCTAGGGACTGACTGCAAAACTCAGTATTTGGTATTAATTTCAACTTCATACATTTACGCATTCCAGCGAAAAAGGTCTTGACGGGCCGACAGAAAGACAGACGGACATAAAAGTAATCTTAATATTATATTTTTTCCTTTATAGGTACGAAACCCTAACAATAGCTTAATTAATAAAATCAAATCAAAAGACTGGCCCGTATGTAGGTACATACCTACATATGAGCGATCTTTAACTGATAATAATTTGTATCAGAAAAGCTTACTTGCAAGATTCCATAAAATACATCCTTTCAGTGACTCAAATATTTAGTGAAGTATTCTTTTAATAATTAGAATTACTTCCGTTTCGTCTTCAAAATTTAAGAATTATTTTTACTACGCTACAATTATTGTTACTAATGTTAACAATTTTGTAGTGTTATTGATCTCACAGCCATTTATAAGTTCCGTCGACGTTTGGACCTTCGATTTCCTGACGTATTATTGGAATCTGTTCACCAGGCTGTTGTACTTGAGCTGCTAAACTTGCTGCTACCACCCCGAGAAGAACCATTGAGATCTGGAACTGAAATAAGAAAGGTTAGATTTTTATAAAACCCAAATGTTTAAAAATTTACCTCCGCGCTACAAAGACTTCGCGAAGCCAAATAACAACGTGATCTTCCATGCAAGAAGATATCCTGAGGAAGATTTGAAGGATGGAAGTGTTTAAAAATCATATTTCTCAAAACAAATACAATTTTTCTGGTAAGTAGCGTTTTATGAATATATGTCAATGACTCCGTTTATGGTGGTCAAAACTAACGCAAACATTCGCGTTCTCCGAAGTGCAGTGTTGGAATTATAAGGCGCCGAATAAATACCTTATGGTCTATACTATACTGATATTTATACAAAACAAATTTGAGGCTTTGATATAAACAAAAGAATTAATAAGATTAGGTACCTATTTTTATGCTGATACGTTATAATTCTCTTCATAATAAACACAACTTGGATATGAAACAAAAGGCTTACGAAGGGAGATCTCAGTTGAATAGTGTTGCCATAGTCTTTATATAAACGTGACTTGGTTTAGTAACATGTCGGAAGAAGATAAGTGCCGCGACCCGACAAGGATCTCATTTAATGTGAAACATCATTCTTCAACCGCTGAATAGGTACTTTCCCTTTGGCATTATTGAACAGGAATGATATGCAATTTATGATGTATTCATAGTTTGTCTTTTTTCCAAAACTTTAGTTCAGAAACATGTCAAATATAAATATTAAGAGTTACCAAATTTCAAAACTTGGCGTTTATTTGTACTAATGCAGTTTTATAGACGGGCGTCTACAGTTTTTATAATCTCATTATTAATTTTAGACTCTCATCAAAATTGGTGAAAAATCCTTATGCATATTGCAAATGAAACGGTTTTTTTACTCGCATATGGGTATAAACTAGGTACAATTTAAAAGGATGATCTTACCATTTTAAAATGTAGGGCAAACTGTGGCGTAAAGATAAAGTCTGGATACAGTCACAGTCAGTCGGAGTGTGGGTCTGATGACACTGTATAGGGTTTATATACCGATCCTTTACCTATGAACTTCGCGCGACCCAACACCGAAGCCCCCGTCACAGACAGACTATAATGGATAGGACAATATTCAAATATAATTAATAATTCTAACTTGTTACTCATTTATTTGAAAAACTATTGTATAAAATTACGTTTAAAAACTAAAACCCGACTACTGAAAACCGCGCTCTAAAATGTAGGAAACAATAAAATATTCGCATCTGAATCTGTGAAGTTAAGTATTAATTTAGCCGTAGTCATATGCCACCTACAGTATATGGCAAACTTACTCACTTGTATAATTTTATGGTAGGTTAGGTTTTGGTGTAGGCATATGACCACTGCTAAATTAAATACTTAACTTCACAATTTCAGATGAGAATACTTTCTTGTTTCTTCACTATTTTGGAGTAATCTGTAATAAAAAGTATTTGTGGTTTATATATTTCGGGTAGAATTAGAGAGAATATACGTTTAATTTAAGTATCTTGAGCGTGATTTTAGAATTTTTATAAATTATCGGTCGCATGCAAGCAAATTCGCAAGTAAAAGCTAAGAATGTGTATATGTTTGAAATGTGCTTATTAAGACCTTTAATTTGATATCAAACACGATCACTTCACACGAAAAAAAACTTTATGTGCTATAGAGGGCGCCCTACTCAATTTAATGTGACGTCATATAGCCTATAACCAGCGGATAATCATTTCACATCTACAGATGCCTCAATTGTCAATTTATGATAAGTAGTTTAGAAGTTATGTGGGAACAGATGAATATTCATACATATGTACACACATACATATCAGTCAAAATCATAACCCTCCTTTTTGCTTCACTGTAGTTGTGTAAAAAGAAAAGAAGACTTGAAGGATTCCGTACCATAGAACAAGTTTAAATGAAACAAGAACAAACAAAACATGTCGAAAAAATCACGTTTCTAGTATGTAAGACCCCCTTAATATTTAATATTTGTTGTTGTAGCGGCTGCCGAAATAGACCTTTTCTGAAAATTTCAAAAGTAGTTATTATGGTTCGTGATATACAGCCCGCTGACTAACAGACAGACGGACTGATGGCGAAGGCTTAGTAACAGGGTCCCGATTTTTTATTTTTAAACGAACCCTAAAAACTAATGAACATTACCAGCTACGAACGAAGTGTGGTTTTAAATTTCATATGAACTGTCGTATCCTTATTTTCTATACCAAAATATATACTCATGCCTATGCCTATGCGATTTATTTCGCGAGATCCATAGACAGACGTAAGTAAGTATTATTTTACATAAACCTCACTTTCTACTAAGTTCTTTCATTGTTAATATTATTACCTATATTCTATTTATTTTGAAAAAAAAACCTTAACTTACATTAAGGTAAAACTTTACCTTTACTTTGCACTTTAAATATTTTTTCAGTTAACATATAATTATGATAAGTGTCATCTAATTTTCTTATCTCATGAAATGTGACGGTTGATAAAGTTCTTAAAACAATTTATAGTCCACGCCCTGAACCTTCGCTCCTATAAGGCTGCAACAGACGAAACCTTTAGCTGTATCGTAGCGTTGCCGTCGCAACCGGGAGACAATAGGTCACAGTGGAATCCTACACTCACTTTAAAGAACTAAAACGTTAAATTTTTACCACTGAAGAGTTGTCAAGCGAAAATAATGTATACTGCAAGAAATATCAAAGTTAAGCTCACAGAAAAATATTCAATCCATGTATAAAATCCAAAACTTTATTAACACTTAAACCGTTTAAGTATTAAAAGCTCTACAGTCTTTGTAGTACCCACAAAAAGGAAATATTTCTCGCGATATTTTTATGAATTACACCTACGATGCAAAGCGTAACCTAAATGTAATCTGTGTGTAAATGTAATATTGATTGTTTTTTAATCCATACACTTATTAAACTTTTCGTAAGAAGTAGTTCCATCCATCCTTGTAGCATCTACAAGTAAGTTGCTGTAGCCAATTACTAGTTACTCAACTCTCCAAAATTGATTATCCTTTTACTTCATTACTACATATTCAATATTTGTTTGTTTCCTAGCCGATGTATTTATTTTTAAGACGAATTAAGTCCCATAGTCAATAGAAAATGTCAGCTTGATTTTTAGGGTTCCGTACCCAAAAGCTAAAAAACGGGACCCTATTACTATAACTTCGCTGTCCGTCCGTCCGTTCCTCCATCCGTCTGTATCTCATGAACCATAACAGCTAGACCCTTGAAATTTTCAGAAAATGTCTATTTCTGTTGACTACAACAACAAATACTAAAAGAATAAAGCAATCAAAAATTAAAGGTGGCTCCCATACAAGAAACGTGAGTTGTTCGACATTTTTGGTTTGCTCTTAGTTCTTTTCTGAATTTTTTAAACAGTATATAATGTTTAATCTTACTAGGTGCTACGGAACCCATCACGTGTGAGTCCGACTTACACTTGACCGGTTTTTAAGTAATGTAGTGTGTTTTCCTTAAATTATAATGATTTTTTGATCTGATCACGTTTGAGATATTTAATTTTCCCAATAAATGTGAGATCTACTGCGCATTGTTGATTCACAAAATTCATTTTCCATTATCCCATAAAATGTTTCATTGCGTAAATTAGTTATTTTTAAGGTGAGGCTCAGTTATGAAATTTTGAGGGATATAAAATGAATCGGTCGGTGCGTTTGCTTTGACATGTTATTAGTATTAAATTACACAAAGTAGACGAGTAATACTCGAACTAATGTCCAAGCACATGTTCAGTTGTGAAACTGATCATCACTGACCCTACCGAATCCTGTTCTGCGTGTGGCATTTAATATTTACAACTAATGTAGAATACCAACGAAATAATGTTTTCTCAAGTACTAAAATTAAGTTTGCAAATATCACCATATTTGTCTTAGGCAGGTGCTAAATACAAAATACGTTGGCTACCGATTAATGTTTCAAGTTATCAAAGTCAAATTTATTGCTCTATCACACTGGCTTATTTACTTTTGCTTCACTTCTATTAACACCTATTTAAAGTTTTTTTAAGTGAACAATAGATGAAGAAAATAACATAAGTAGGATGGTATCAATCCTTTTTCAGAATAAGCATTTCCATTCTTATCAATGTCATAATTTCATCTGGATACCTACCGTACAGAAATCTTTTCTTTTCTGTGTATTTAGTTAAAGTAATCTTTATGTGGTTTTTGGTTTTATCCTCAAATGCTTGAATAAAGTCTTAGACATTGGAAGAAAGTAAAACGTAATTTTGTCCCTTCATCATTATCATCAGCCGCATACATCTAGCGAATTTCTGTAGCCCTGACAAGATTGTAGGTCCACCTAGTAGTCCAACGCCGGCCCGTGATAACTTGATCACTATATAATCACTTTCCAGATCACTTTTCGTATGACTTACATTCAACTCTTCCATAGTTTATGAGCAACAGAAATGTCACCATTTCCACACCAAAAACAATTCGTAGACTCTCTCTAGGCTAGCGTTTTATTTCGGCAACTATAAACTCTTCTGATGCTGAGTGAAGATGATCGAACCAAAAATGTATCATGCTTGCCTGTTTAGTCTAAATGATAAGACATGGACTTTATTCGGTTTAATACAGCACTAAAAAGTCCAGGACTCTTTGGATTTAAAGTTGTATACTTTTAAACGATATACTGCGTCTTGAAACGATATTTGAGCATGGCGTAAACTTAGTTAAATTCTAGTACTTCTTTAGTTGTTTTGGTTATTATAAGACGGAAGAAGATTAAAATTGTAATGCTCGTAGAATACAATAACCTGGGAGAGAGAAACCCTTGCTATTGAAGAATTGGTGAAAATAATAAATGTGAGCCATTCGAGATTTAATGCAGAACATTTCGACATCGTCGAACATCCTCGTTTTTTTTAAATCCAATGCATATCCGAATCAGAATAGTCATTTTGCAATTATAGATGATACAAGTCAATGCAGATTATTTAATTTTTTGTGAGATTTATGTAGACAATTTAACAACTATAGGTTTTAGCTATGGAAGTTAATATAATTTTTGTTAAGAATAACTATAGCTATCATCAATTAAAACATACGTATACATAGATCGGGAGCGAACTAAGAAATTCAGTTTATGGTTGTATTGGAATTTTAATTGTGGATTTATCGATATTGTAACGGATTTTTCACAATGAAGTCCAACCACTCTCCATATATTGGTAGTCTGCTGATTCTGTATACTTGAATTTTTTGCTTTTATGTAGTTAGTATGAAAAATACGAATGTTAAATTATTTGACTTTATTATGTTAAAACTTATCCTAATATAAAATATTTATGTACAAAAGTATAAAATGAACACTTCAAATGAATTGTTTACTGCTATCACTAAACAAATTACAATGAGATTTGCTTTTGTATATAAGTGATGCGAGCATTGAGTATTTATTCTAAGGCCCCTGAAACGCTATGGATAAAACCCGGTACCTGTCTATACACGATGTTAGATATTTGAACCTGTTTGATATTTATTTTGTTTAACATCATTATCATGGGTGCAACAATTTTTTAGAGTTTTCAGGAGCTATGGCAGCTGCGTTGTTGTTTAGCTACGTAAACCCGTCTTTAGCTTCCAGTTTTGAATGTGATTGATTAACTAAACTAAGTTAGAATTAGTTAATCTATTGTGGGTAGTAGTGGCCTTTGTAATCCAGAGCTTCTTTTTCTTCATTCTGTCTCGCTGCTTCAGGATTGTTCCTCGCTTCAATCGCTGCTCGCTCCTGGAAATGTTAAATATATTCGGTTAACATGTCATTTATCAGAATTTGCTTTTTCTAATTCTACTAAATACCGAACGATTGAAATCATAATAATAAAAATAACTTAAAAAAAGATCTTAATTAACCTTAGGATTCTTGGGTTAATTCTGAATTAAACTGTCAATCGCACAAAAATCGAGTTGAACTTGGCTGAAGAAAATTGACGAGCCGCATTACTATTTGTTTTAGGGATTTTAGTTTCTTAAAATGAAGATAACTTGATGTAAATAGTTTTATAATAAAATACTAAGAAATGTAAGCGAAATTTCAGATACGAAAATTAAGCAATGTGTTAAACATATCTTAACTAAGAAGGATTACTATAAATTTCAAATTCAATCAATGAATCCAATCAAATATGTGGAGGATAGAGATTAATGGAAGTAGTTTAATTAAATGCACATGTTTTTCGTATTGATAGTTGGAGTGTAGAAGTTGCAATTAGCATCACCAGTTAAAGTAAACTTTGAACTGTGACTAAATGTTCATGCTCGCTGAAATTTCTGTGCTTATAGCGTCAGGTGCCAGGTCGCTCACTTCCCACTAATATGATTGAGGAGGGCGATGGCTTAAATCTACGTTATCAGGATCAGGTCCTGTTTTGTGGACTCGCTCACTTGGTTGCACTTTTTCTATTATTTCATCTATTTCGATTGTATTTTGCTTACATTACATTCATTTCATCCTTTGTATTTCATACAATTTTCTCGATATCTATTGCCTTAAAGTCATACTCATCCTTGTAATTTTTTTATTTACTTTATTTATAAAGCAGATAATAGTAGTAAGTAGTAGAGTAGATAATATCGTTTTGGATTTAATAATTAGAATTATTATGTTTTACAAATTGTAAGTTGTAATAGATAAATATTGTGTATTGAATATTGAAAGATGCAACTACGGTGGTTTCTCGGCGGATTCTTCGCCGTAGAAATAGCATACCGTAATATGATATTAAAGAAACGATTTGAAATTGTTTATTTTGAGTCCATTCAAATAAAAGCATTTTGACTTTACGAGATTTTATACCTGAATATCCAAATTAAAAACATCAATTTTACTGGAGCCGGTCACAGTGTCTTAATATTGTAAGTATCCATTAACTCACTTACTCGAAATTTCGCAATTTCCGATTCATGTTCATCGGATTCTTTGCTTACCTATATATGTAACTATAGCTAAAACGTACGATGACGAGTGAAAATGCCACGTCATTAAACTAGTTCAAAAATTATAAAAATACAATATTTATATACTTACAGCGTTCGCTTTTATTCCTGCGTAAATGAGATCTAGTCCCTTCTGAATTTCCGGCGACACTGGAGGTGGGGTGGGGATGTGATCACCCTTGACCCTGAAGCCGAACTCATCAGCAGTGTACTCCACGGTGATAACCTGGCCATCAGGAGCGGTGTAAGAGTAGGACCCAGCCTGCACCAGAGCGTCGTGGTTTTCGCCAACTGATTTCAAGAAACCTTGCTCTTGCGCCTGGATGCTGTTGCCGGTCTCATATCTGGAAATTAAAATATGTCGGATAAGTTTCAAGAAAAGATTTTGTGTCCATTTTGTTTTTTGATAAATAAACTAAAACATAGCACCTAATTTGAGTAATATAATCTTCAAAATCACAAGAGAACAAGAAAGAAATATCTAACGTAAATTAAAAATGACCTGCATCACACATAATACAATTGAATGATATGTTGTTATATTAGTTACATTGAAAGTCTCAAGAACCTTTTAGTTTTTCCACCAATCAAAATTTTATTAAAATAAAAGTTCTTACAAGTCTTCCTGATTTAAAAGTTATTCGTATCATTAACATAAAATTAATTATCTGTCCTTAAAAAATTGTAAGCGTGAAGAGGATTTACAAAACCCGCAGCACAAGACCAAAAAAACAAAAAATTTAATTTTAACATTTTCCAATTAATGGTTTGCAATTAAAAATCTAAAACAATGGATCAAGGCAAAATAGAGAAGCAATAAACACTCACGCTGTCTTGTAGCTGCCATCAGTGCCTTGTTCTTTATCGAAGCGGATAATGGGGATGAAGGTTGTGGTCTCTAGCTGGACCCTGGGCCTGAAGTCCTCTATCGGCTTGGACTGCCTGAACTCTTGGGGCTGTTGCTGACGGTACTCCTGTTGTTGCTGTCTGTATTCTTGAGCCTGATAGTTGTTGTAGTTTTGCTCTGCGGCATGCTGATCTTCAATTTCAGATTCAGCCTTCAACGATGGTCTTCTTTGAGGAAGAGCACACGTGAGTGATAGCACGGCAAAAGTCACCAACTGAAATTGTAAACAAAATTATTTTAATATCAAATATTTATTCCGATGTATACGCGGAATCAATTAACAGAAAGAAGCTTTTGTTGTGCTTTCATAATGCAAACTCAAACAAAAAATATAAACTTATATTAGTAATTTTATTTTCATTGCCATTAAACTTCTCGCATTCAAATGTCTCACCTAAGAATGACAGATAAGTTACCTTAAAATCCTTTGTACATAAAAATAGAACGAGATGATGTCATACAAAAGAGCTTAATCATATTCGTAATGTTGCAAGATAAGATGAACGGATACAATAGGCACCACATCATTGTGAAACCGCCTGGTTCGACACGCAGGTTGGGCGAAAGTGGGCTTCGACATAATATCGGATACGTATCCACACCCATAACCGATATATATTAAAATAATTATGCCTCATTCATTACAATAACTTAACATCTTAATTATATCACTACTCATTTCAAATGTATAGGGTAAAGAGAATATCTAATTGTAATACCTAATGCCGGAACAGTTTACAGGTTCAATTATAAAAGTACTAGGTTGACTTATGCAACGTTTCGTGATTCTATCTGAAACTAAACTGCAGGAATTAGCATCAAATCAAACAATTATCGCGCAATTCGTGCCAATCTTTACTTGTTTGTGAGTTTTATACGTTCTTGTTTCTAAATTGACCAGAAGATAGTTTCTTCACTCACTGTAACTTCAATATTGATAATGCGGCATATAACATTCCATCTTACGTTCGTTACATTGTGCAACTAATTATTTTTTCATCTATTTATTACGAGGTTTGTTTGCTTCATTGCTTTGTTACGTATGCTGTAATAAAATGAATATTTTTTACAATACTAAAGAATTGGATTTGTTATTTTGTAAGAAATGGCATGATTTATTTGAATGCTATATTTAATCATTGACAATTTTTACTATAATGAACACGGACAAGTTTTAGGGCAACACGACATCTGCATCGATTATGACAAATAGGTAAGATGGAACAAGATAAAAGTATGGAAAATACACAAAACCATACTTATGCAATCACTAGACGCAACCAGATCTTAAATAATAGAAAGTATTACGAAAACGAGGTTAGTGTGTGTCATAGAATTTACTGTTATACTTTGACGGTCATTAAGCCTGTATCAAACACACATTAAAGTAATTTTTTCGTAAGATGTTAACGATTCACTATGAAATAGATCGAAACAAGTTAATATGATGACATTTCGAAATGTATTTCGAGATGTGGTTGTAGCTTAATAGCTCTACAAGCAATTTAAGTAATTTTAAATAAATTAGGATATCATTAAAAACTTGCTGAATACTAATTAATCTAAACGTTTGCTCATCTCATTCATACGTATCGCTAAAAGTGAAGATGCTCTCATAACTTTACAACGTGTGTTTCTGGGTCAATGTCATTCAGAATTTCTTTTGCAGTTCACCATTTAAGTTTCAATGCATTTTTTATATTGCTCATATAAATTCTTGAAAAATCTTGCACATAACTTTTTGAAGACCAAAAGCTTTACTGTTTCCAAGCTTATTTAGCTTCATATTGAGTTGAAGTAATTAAGTTGAAAGAAATCTCATCGGATGAAACGATTTAAAATGTCAAAGTTGAACACCGGCCGGCACGCCCAAAGGGCCCAATTTAGTCTCGAGACCCGGTAGAATCCTTTTACTCAAACCTAACGCAACTTAAAATTCACACGGACGTAAAATAACCAGTTTGTAAATAAATGCCTATTAGCATTGACTATCTAATTTTTGTACCTGCTATTTACATTACCTTTAAATGTCACATGAACGCATCGAAACAATTTATCAAGAACACATGGACATGACATAAAGAAATCATATTTTTTCTAAAAAAGGATCTTCATCACAAAAATATATATTTACAGAACAGATTAAAAAACTGACTTCGTTCTAAACTATTTCATGACCTTTAATTTTATTGATATCTTCTATAAAAGTTTTCACTAAAATTAGATTCTATAACTTACCAGGAGCTTCATCGTTGTAAGTGTAACGTGCAGTATGAGTACACGTAGTGTCCCGTGAACTATGTCAGAGTGGTAGTAGTCCGCTCACTTATATACTACACCCCTGCCACTCGCGCGCACGCTCAGCGATAGCACTTTCATGCTCCATCTGACGCTGCAACAATGCAAACCCTCTAATCCACGCATCTTCCAATACTAATGTAATGATAAAAATTTAATATATAACACATTAAGTTTCGCATTTGTTACACTAGTTTCTTATTACTATTTTATAATGTTGGTAAATTCTTTAGGCATTTTGTAAATAAATTAGCCCATCTGTTTATATCTATAGTCTTCCCTTTAATATTTATACTGTGTTTTACAAATTTTTACAATTCAGTTTTAATATTGAACTCTTTTTTTCCGATCTGGTTAGATTCTCAAATATTATAAACTGCTATGCTGTGCTGTAACTAGGACAATCTGCAACCTACTCTAATTCTCGATCACATGCAGGAGATTTATGTTAGCTTACATTTAATTGGTCTTAAATGTTGCCAGGATGGTTAGATCGTTGCCAGAATCTTGTGTAATTCAAAAAGTAGTTAACTTAAAATACAAAATTATATGCATAACACTGAAAAATATTGTGATTGAGCATCATAGTTATAATTCGTCGTTATAGTACCCTACAAATAGTAGTTCTTATTCGTCTGCAAAACGTATTTTGCTTTCATTATTTTAAGACAATAAATGACTGAGATCATTAAAACATTATTTGTGTGAATTTTTTTAACCAACCTACATCACTTGTGCCATTACTGGAACTTCGTTTTGTTATGTTTTATAAATGATTTTTCTGCTTACTCTACTGACTGATGAAAAATAAAGTTTACCAACTTAAGTGCTGGCAAATATACTTTACTTCTTATATAAGGCTTAAAAAATATATTTTATTCCGGCTTCACAATTATAAATCATACAGTTGAGTGAACTGTTAAATTACATGTTATTGCACCAGCTGATTGTTTACTACAGTTAAGTGATCATCAATCGCTACCGAAACATTCCAATAATTACATACATAAATATAACTGATGTTAATCATCACCAGGTCATCGAATACTTTCCATTGACCCAGCATTTTAATGTTACATAAAATGTAGGCGTCGTCGCCGGCATCAGAAAAGAACATGTCAGTATCAGTTATCAAGGAGGCTTGTGCAACGCGTAGGTTCAAAAGGGTGCGTGTACACCAGCGCAGCGCTGCGCCGGCGCACCTACGTGCACACAACGGACGATGCGCTCGTTTGTTCAGCTAGTTCTCATAAGTGTTACGCCCAAAATTATGGCCATGCGCAAAAAGATGATAATAATGACCGAGACTTGTCCTATTACAATAACTTGTTTCACTCTATTTTACGACAGCAACTGTAACGTTATATCGATATTTTCCTTATGATTTAATATTATAAAATTAAATCGGTAACTTTTCATATTAAAAAAGCTTGATTTAAAAAAATCTCAGGAATTTAAATTACCTAAAATAAAAAATATGTTAAAAGCCTTCGGATTTAATTTAACGTTCATAATCGTAGGTTTGATTCCCTACTTAGATTTAGAATCAAATAATGTTTATTGGTCTTTTAATGATGTTACAGGACTTAGTGATGTCCTTGCTCAAAAAAATAATGTTTTAGGCTAGTCTCTTTTCTAACCGCGAAATTGGGTCTGAATTTATTTTATTTTTTGGATGAAACTGGTTTTTTTTCCCATTTCAATTAATTGCTTCATAAACTCGAAATTCATAATATCGTACATATGTAACTTTTAACTACGTCGAGAGATAGTAGTTAGAAATATATATTAACATCTACACGTTATACTAAACTCGGTGGCAATTAAATAAAACTCGCATCTTATATTGAGCAACAAACAAGTCACTAATTTGACAATTTTTATGAAATATTTAAATAATAAATTAAATTGATATCTTTTTATGTGAAATAAATGAGATGCGGCGAAAAATAAATTAACAATAATTTTGTTCATAATACATACATTTATGTGATGAATTTAAAATTATTAAAACATGTGTGTATGTCGAAAGTGTTACTTAATTATCACGAAAGAGTGTGTGCTCTTTGTAAAGCTGTCATGGTTATCACCTAGAACAATACTAAACCTATTGTGTTACATATAATATAATTGGGCACTTGTAATATGACATTGCTTCAAGACCGGCTAGGGACTACCACTTTGTTAGCAAATGTTATGTCAAGTCGAAGCACATCAAATAGGTTCAATTTTAATGCCGTTAAGTATTACAAATTTGATTCTCGAGAGATTTTAGCGCGTTGTATCAAAACTCTATTTAATTAAAAGTTGCAAATGACATTGAGAAGAGGAGGATTTTACCTCTTTTTTAAATTAGATCTTCGGCTGTAATAGCATTTGTCATAGAAGCACGTATTAAAATGCGATCACTGATTTTGACATCTATACACAATTGAGTGATACCCAAGTGATAAGTATTCATTACGTCATCAAGATGTACTTATAGATGACGTTGACAAGCAATACGAGAATTAGTATTTCATCTAGGTATATGTTTCAGTCTAATTTTAGATCGCATTTACAGTGCATTTGTCCATTAGGTAAGTTTTTGACGTCCTTGACACGTCATTGGGCTCAAAAGCTGGTACAACTGGGCAGTGCAGCCGGCTAGTCGAAGAGATGAGTTCGTTCTAGTACTCGTTACGTAAGCTCTGCACGCGAGGTTATTGACTCGTGCGCGTTTGTAATGTGAAGTACTCTATACACCGCGCCTTTAATAAGGTACCTATTAACATAATGTAGATATGCAGTTTAGTAATCAATATGTGCTGAATTTCAGTAAAATTTCCTATTTATAAAAAAAGCTGTTCATTCTTTAGACTAAATTTATTAAAAAATATTTTTGTAAATGTGAAGATCATCTAAGCTGTTGTTGTGCTTGCAGCTTCAGTGGTCGATGCTTCAGAGCTGGAAACTGATTCAGTGGTAGAAGGAAGGTCAGATTTAGTAGTGGCGTCAGTTTCAGCAAATGTGCTACCTTTCGATATTGAGGATGTTGTAAGTTCATTAGCCTCCGTAGACTTTTCTGTTTCAGACGATTTTTCATCAGTTTTGGAATCTTCGGATTTTGGTGCTTCCGCAGATGGTACTACTGCTGAAGATTTTGGTGATTCCATTTTTAATGATTCTGAAGGTTTCAAGGATCTCGTTAACGGTACTGGAGCAGATCCGGCTTCCACGCTGTCTGATGATTTACTGGATTTTTTGTCAGATTCAGCTTTTACAGCGTTTTGAAAAAGGGCAGGAGCTTTAGGTAAATGGTCACCAATAGGTCTGAATCCGTTTTCATCAGCTATGTACCTGTTTATTTTATAAAAAATAATAACATAAACCAAAGTATAAAACTATGTTTAAGTAAGCTAATTAGTCATAAATGTGGATTATTCCCCAGAAAAGTGATAAAATTTAATTTAAATTAATTCATTCAGTGTTATTACAGTCCATACTTAATAATCAATCCGGCGTTTGATTACTATAATAGCTTGTGCCTATTACATAATATGCATAGTCTTTTCTTTGAGATACAGTGTAACTTATGTCCATTCTCAGCATTTAATTCCTTCTCAAATGTTATTGAAATCTAATCTTCGAATATATTGTTAAAAGGCTAACAAATAAACTGCTACTTTGGTATTTTTGTTGTATTTAAATTATTTGTATCGACTTTCGAAATTGGCTATCTATTTGTTAGGTAATTTTTCTACAAATTTAGGATCAAATGTATACCATATTGGAGAAACAGTTTTATGTTACCTTAAACTAATAATAGTTCCATCGGGAGCAGTGTATGAATAAGATCCTTGTTGGACATGGATCTGGTCATTCTCCTCACTCTCTCCACCTTCATTGCTATCCTTGTTTGCGATGCGACCCTCTATCTTAGGTACATCTTTATCAAACGAAGTCTCTTCACGTTTGATACCATTTGCAGTCTCGTAACTGAAATCAAATAACAGAAACAAATTGATTCCATTTATTTCGCAGTTAATAAGATTGTACAGTTGAGATTGAGATTTTTCCTTCACAAAATTCCAGTTAAAATGTCGACATATCGGATGACCATGTTTATTGTTATTAAGTAAGAAAAAGTTTGAACAGCTTTATAGAGTTATTAGTAATTGATACTATGAAATGCGTTTATTAATGCATATAAAATTATTAGTATTCAAAATAAGATAGTTTTAAAATATAATAATCGTTGTTTAGTGCTTTCGATACAAAATGATATGTTATTGCAGGGCTAAGTCGATGTGTGTGTTGTGATGCGGTTATTATTATTAATAACACCCAAACTTAAACTGACACCTGGAAGAGCATCATAGTTCTTTTGTTATATATCTCGGAATAAATACCTGAATTTGTATGTGCCATTTGCTTCAATTTCTTCTGATTGCGCTACAATAGGTATAACAGTTGGCTGTTGCTTCTCCAGAGGAACAACATCTGTAGATGTTGGGGCCGATAGGACACCTGCTACGAAAAACAAGAAAACTACTCTGTATATCATGTTCACTGCACTTCCGAAATCCAGTTCCGAATGATACTCCAGACGTGGTCATCTTGTATAAGTATTGTTGGTCTATTTACACTACCCTCCCCCCGCCATCCGGTGGAGTGAGCCTTTGGCAGTGCTAAATACTTCAACCTTAACGCTTGACAGATATTCTCCGAAAAATTGCACAATAGGCAAGGTGTCATCAATTAGAATGGTTGGTGACGAACCCTTAGAGTTTAAAATCAATCTTTTAATTTGTAAACTTGTAATTAATTTTCACCCTTAGGTATTTGTAAGTAATAACTTGAATTCACTGCCAGTAGATATGAATTTACCTACTCGCAAGATCCTAAGAAGGATGATTTCCAACTTATCAGTGTAAATTAATTAGGTATTTTAAAAATTATAACTTTAACAATTTGTTTTGTATTATATACGCATCTTAATATAATAGTTACAAAACTTATTGGGTTTTATACTCGCCTTAAATTTAAGACAACATAGATTAAATGTTTAGGATCTTACAGAAATGAGGCCGTTCTGGGTAAAGTCTACGGTCATCCGAACCTAGTTATTTGCCCACCCGCCTTCTCGCTTCTAGGTATACCTACTGTCCGGTTGTTTTAATTGATTTTTTCAAGGATTGATATTATGCAAATACAGATGATTTTATGTAAAGAAAATGGTGAATATTTTCGAATTCAAAAACAAAATAATCTTAATTCATACAAACTTTGTATCCCCGTTTCAGAGGTAGTATTTTAGAAAATGTTTAAACTCGTGTTCTTTCTAATTATTGGCTTAAAAATACATTTCATTGCTTTTAGCTCCAAAAATTACGAACTTTCAAAATACCTTGCCTTGCTTAGTGCCTGCGATATAAGATGTCTAATCTTAATGCGATAATGGGATCTTAATGGGATGAGTCAATGTGTGTGAAGTGATGTGGTTATTATTTATTTCTTTTATCTATTTACCCTTTTCACCCGCTTAAGGTTTGGATTTCGAAAAATCCCTTTTGTTCCTTGTCATAAAAATAAAAATATTGAAAAAAAAACTGTTTGCTCATCAACCCCATTTCACCCAGGGGTGATTTTTTTAAATGAGTTGTTACTGCGAAATGCGGTGTTCAACACCTCTGCCAACCTGTCGAGAGATTACGGCGTGAGTTTGTATTTTTTTATATGTGTTGTTTATTTCTAATCGTGAGACTTTACACAGTCACATTAACAGCTTCAAAATGACGAAAATCCATTCTAATTTCTTTTTACGCCTGAAAAACAGATAGATAACTAATAAATAAATCAAACAGTATTTGACGGTGAAAAAATGACAAAAAAACTTAAAAGCCCGCTTCCACAAACATTCCAAGCAAATACATACCATAATCTGTCGAAAGAATATAAACACAATGTCGGGAAGTCGGGAAGTCCAGTTGAAAGTTGTATTTACTGATTTGAGTAATAAAACTCGATGTACTTGTATTTATTTTATGTAAAATATTGCTAAACTCAAAGTATTTTTATTTATATATTGAATTGAAAAAGAATTACCTAATTAAAATGTATAAATAAAAAATTCACTCATGAATATTTTCATACTGTGGAAACTATTATATAAGTTTTACTAGTCATGTTTTATGTATCAATTTATAATAAATCAATAATTTAATGAAGTAGTTTATAAGATAAATTTAAGAATATCATAGTAACTACATATCACACATAGACATACTAAGGACTAGTAGGGAGGTAGGAAATTATTTTTATAATTATCTGGAACAAGTTCACAGTTGTAAAACTTATCGGAAATGATTCTGTTACTTTGCCCGTCAGACAGGTAATATGATTATACTAATGATTTGATTCGAGCTTCTTGAGTCATCTCATTAGTAATTTATTCGTGACTGTGTTATGTTGTTTTATTCAAAATGAAAAAGTTTTTAGTTAATTTATCGACAATTTTGATAGTTTCTCAATTTTGTTTTTGTAATGTGTTAAATTTCAACCACCCTCCATATGCAGAAGATAACGAACAAATTGAATCACAGCAGCAGCAGCAGATCAAACAGGTACGATGGCAAGAAAAAGTATTAGAAGATATAAAAGATATTTCAACAACTAAAGAAGAGTTATTAATTGCAATACCTAGTCGATCTCAAGACACTACTTATACTTCTTTAAAAACACGTGATGAAGTACAGGTAAAAAGTGTGGCTGATATTCCAATCCCAGTTTTATATAACAATGCCCCTGAAATTCAAAGAAGTGAGAAATCTCTTGAACCGACACCAGTAAATGATTTGCAAAAAAGAACGCGTAGAATTAAAAAACGAAGGCGCCCTCAAAAAGTAAAAGAAGAATCCAACGTTGACGGTAAACTAGATACACTTAAGCAAAATGTAACCCTAGAGTCTACAGTCAATGGTCAATTACGGAACAACAATGTAGACAATTCCGATATAAAAGCTGGCCAATACAGCCATGCATATACTGAAATAAATCGTGTAAAAACTGCACCTACAGAAATCCCAAAAATTATTAATAATACAACAGTAAATTCTGAATTCGATAACAAACCGACGCCGACAGAAAAATCAATCGATCTTACTTCAAAGCCAAACACTGTTAACAGAGGTTTAAGACGACACAGGACAAAAGTTTCCACCGAAAATATATCTACACAAGTAGTTGAAGATGACGTCAGCGTAAGTCGTACAAGCAACTTACGGAGGATTTCTAACAGGCGTAGGTATAGACCTGAAACGACTGAAGAAAAAAAACAAACCTCAGAAATTCATAGTACGACAAAGTTGCCTGAAACAAAAAGAAACCCTTCCGAAAATAGTAACTTTCAAGAAAAATCCAGCAGCTTAAACCCTTATTCTACAAATGAAGATGCTAAAATCCCAGTTCTAGAAAAAATTACATCGACATTGAATTCAAAAGATGTATCGTCAACAGCTAACCTGAATTATGAAAATAAACAATCTTATTATGAAACAACAAAATTCGAATCAACTCAGACACCTATTGAAACAGTTCCACAAACACTAGTGCAAGATACTTATAATGTACATTATACAGTTAATCTGCCAGAGATTAATCCAGTACATAATTCTGATAAAGAATCCGTATCAAGTTTTGAATCAAATTCGTTTAAATATAATCAGTTAACCAGAAACAGAGAAGCAGATTCAAATTCTGCACAAAAATTAACTTCAAATAATAACGACAAAATTCATCGTGAAGATAGTAACGTTACTGACCAACAAAACCAAAATATCGGTACCTTACAATCAAGATTCAAAGAGGATCCAACGCCAATAGTACAACTAGCGAAAGAGGACTCTAGGCAAACAATACGAAACCGTAATCCTGTTAAAATTATTGAATCTAAAAGTTATGTTTATGGCGATACTGGAGATTTTCATTTCAGGTAACCGTTTGACTTAGCAATTAGTTGCTTTCGTCCCTGTTTCTCTTAGGAAAGAAGCGATCCATGCAGTTTTTTTTTTCGAAAGATGTGAGCTTTTCCCATTTTATTTCGATTGATTTGTAGGTTTAGATAAACGACCAGGTGAAATTTTTCATAAATGTGAATCCTTATTATTGTCATTTTCTAAACAAATGTTTCATTTTTTTCAGTTTTGAAGATGAAGATGGCACAAAGAAGTTTGAAAACGGTAAATTAAAACGGTTTGATGACGACGTTACAGGAGAATCAGTGAGCGGTGGATACTCTTACAAAGTATTTACAATTTTACTATTATCAAAATATTACCGATTTGATGTTACTAAAGATGATGAAGTCTAATAACAATAATATAATTTCAGGACAAAGAAGGAAAAGAGTATAGTTTGTCTTACACAGCGGATGAAAATGGTTATCGCCCAGTAGGAGATCACCTTCCAACACCACCTCCTATTCCTCCATACATCGCACGGGCTCTTCAGTATTTAGCAACCAAAACTACACCAGAGCCTGTTACGGAATCATCTAATTAAAATTTAAGTTA
The DNA here is from genome assembly GCA_949316135.1 of Choreutis nemorana. Lineage (NCBI taxonomy): Eukaryota > Metazoa > Arthropoda > Insecta > Lepidoptera > Choreutidae > Choreutis > Choreutis nemorana. The sequence continues at coordinate 5,534,042 of OX438600.1, forward strand.
AACATTGTTTTTGAAGATTTTTGGTAGTAGTTTGCCAATCATTTTGAAAGGTCAAATTATAAATAGATAGGATATTTTATTCATGGACTTAATTTATTGTCAGCTAATATGTATAAGTCGTTTAGCTAGAAATGTGAGTTTTGTTAGTCACATGTTGACTATGTTCTCATCGCTGACCTTGAGGCGACGCTCACTTCAGCAAACTAGTTGTGAAGACCTGCGTGGAATGTCGGTGCGGTTGAACTATAGACACTTTTGCTTTTCATTTATTAAACAGCTTCCTACTCAAATCAAAAAGTTGGAAAACTATGTTGATAAAATATATTTTGATTGCTCTTAAATTAGTTTAGAATTTAAATAATGTGCAATTATGCTCTTATTTATTTGAAAGTTCTTTGCCATTTATTTTCTACAGTAAAGTACATATAAAATCAGTAGAGGTGAATTTATAAAAAATAAAAAATATATTTTGCAATGCATCTTTGGCACTGATTTTGCTTTATTCAATAAATAGTTATTAAGTTTATAATCGCTTCACATTCAAACAACGTTCTTCAATTATCACAGGTAAAACTTTAATTTTTATGTATTTTCTGTTGCTTTGTTTAAAAATAATATTCTTTGTCGTTTTGTAAACAAACCTATTAGCTTACCATTCGTAATTGTTATAAGGATTGTAAGAATCCTTTTCGAATGGTGTTTACAAAACGGCGAAGTATGCTTGGCAGTCGTTAGCAGGTACATAAGGCTAATAAGGTCATCGTAGCGTGCTGGTGACGGTTGTCAACTTTTCAGGCTTCAGTTTCTAGACGGTGGTGGTGGTGGCAGAGTCGCAAGGTAATCCAGTGCCTTCTGAATCGCTGGTGGTATCGGCGGAGGAGTTGGTAGATGAGCGCCCTGGAATTATACATATGTTTAGTTGAAACCATTAACACAAGCTCAAATGTCTTAAGCTACTTTAAAGTTGTACCTGGCACCTAGCATCGCCTTGCCTTGAGTAGATTGGTATTTAGTGCGGATTTTTATACAACGCAAATTTACCCACTTATGTTTATGACTTGGTTCATTAATAAAAGTAATAACATTTAGTATTTCAGTTTTAAACTTTAACATATATGATCGGAATACTGTTAAAACAATTCATTAAATTTCAACAACACAATTACATTTTGGTTTATAAGGCAATTGTTTATAACCATCTACCTGATAAAATACCTTCAAATTGAGTAGGTGATAATTTGGTGGTGTCATGAACGATTCACTGTTAAATCCATTATGAATTATGAGTCATGAATTTAAAATTTGAATGTTACAATGTTTATCAATGTGTTGCAGAATCAATGCTATCAATTATTTTAAACTGGGATTGCTTAGTGCTTGTTAACCCTTACGTATTTACTAATAATATTGAAAGACTGAAACTTTAAAGTTGAGACCACTTAGTAGAAAAAAAAAACTTACATGGTGAAGATTAAAACTTTGAAACTTATTAACTTGTAGGTACTTAGCAATTGATATTTATCCCAAAACAATAATCTTGTTACTTAGAAATGTATGACCTTGTGGTTGACAAGGAAGCGCTATGGTAACCACTATGTAAATTGTGTTCCACTACGCTGTGTAAAGTCGTTACCATTACTTAGACAGTTAACGCTTTTACTTTCGTTCCAAGGTTTCGATTTCAACTAAAGTTATGGATTTTTTAAGCACCTACCTATGTAGTTTCTATATTTGTGCAAAACTTTCCTTTGAAATAAAATTGCGAGTTTTTAACAAGGAAGCGGCTTCGAATCTATTGAAGCCCCAGATCTTTGTGCACGGTATTCCCATATTTGTCCCTCACCTCAGGCTTAAATCCTTGTTCATCGTCTGCTACATAATTGAGGTTGATCACAGTCCCATCTGGCGCCGTGTAACTGAACCCTCCCTGAGCGATGATCACGTCAGATGCGTCCGGACCACTTGCCTTCTTCAAAGTTCCCGTCTCCTCCGCCTTGATACCATTCTCCGTTTCGTAACTGAAAATTCAAAGAAAAGGTTAGCTAGCATTATAGAGCATTTATAAATGCCGGACCTTTGCCTGATCCTCAGGAACAAAAACTCTGACTTTACTACAAAATAAGACATACAACCCTTTTACATTATCTATAGGTTATAATTCTATTAAAAATTTGTCATCAATTGAAAAATAGATATTGAGATATCGGTAACCGAATAAAAGAGACAGAACACCGTTTAAAGACTATGTAAATAGGTACTGTGAACTGTAGATAAATGAAAGTGTGTATGCATAGGTATATAACCATATATTTTATATAGGTACTGTGAACTGTAGATAAATGAAAGTGTGTATGCATAGGTATATAACCATATATTTTATATAGGTACTGTGAACTGTAGATAAATGAAAGTGTGTATGCATAGGTATATAACCATATATTTTATATAGGTACTGTGAACTGTAGATAAATGAAAGTGTGTATGCATAGGTATATAACCATATATTTTATATAGGTACTGTGAACTGTAGATAAATGAAAGTGTGTATGCATAGGTATATAACCATATATTTTATATAGGTACTGTGAACTGTAGATAAATGAAAGTGTGTATGCATAGGTATATAACCATATATTTTTGTTGTGTAATAAAGAGGAAAAAATTAAAGTTATTGTTTCTACCCAGAAGAACCTATTCAAAAACCTATTCAATCAATTTATTTAATATGTAACCGTAAATGTTTATCTTAATTTAGAAACCCTTTACTTAAGTAAGTACCTAGTGATACATACACCTAAGTAATGTACACATAGTAGGAAGGTAGCATTTGTATTTATGTATACACAACTGTATCTAATATATTCTGAAATAGCATCCCAGATCTCTAACTTTATGTAACATCTCATACCTGTATCTATATGAACCATCTACTTGTTGATCGAAATCTTGTTTAATGATTGCTATGACTTGGTCGCCACCCGGCTTGCCTTGAGGCGCAGACGCCACCAGCGCCACTACGCCGAAAAGAAACAGCACCTTCTGAAACACGTCGACACATTTTGTTAGCCTTTGCGAAAGCTCTTTAAACCATCAAAACCAACTACGCCTCAATTTTTATAGAAGCAAAGTTTAGTTTTGTCATTTAGTAAAACTTTGTGCACTAGGAGTTATTCTATTTTAACATTGCAAAAAGTAGCCGAGTAATCGAAATTGATTGTGCAAAATTTATAATCATAAAATTGTGTTATTTTATACTAAAGTTCCGCTTATAATTAATTTTGTCATTTTCGAGTGTATTAGAATATTATATTGGAAGGCTATTATTATGTTTTGTCATCTTTGCTTCACGGATGGTAGCTCGTAGCTATCTACTTTAAATACATTGTATAGTGGATCAGACAAAGTACAGAGTTAGCTACTATACCCAACTGCATTGTTTTATATCTACTAAACCGAAACCAACCTTTCTTTCAGTTTAGACAAGAAGTTACGTATTAATGCTTTACTATACTTTAAGCATTCGTAACAAATTTAGGTCAGACATGCGAATGCACATGAGCAAATGTTTAAATGTCCACTTGCTAATTGTAGTACAAAACAAACACAATTATCTTCGGACCATTCGTTCCACATTGACTAACGACCTTCACATGATCCTAAGATGCCGTGTGGTATAGCTCTACGTAAAAGGCAAGAAACTGTAATGAAAGATTTATTAAAATGTTTATTGAAAATGAAAAAAAATATTAACCACTTTTTTTTTAACGCGAACTCATCATGAATTTATTACAAAATATTACACATACATACACCATAAACTATCGGCTATTCAGACCTGAAAATTGAAACTTAGGATACTAGTCTCAACATCTGATCTTTAAACAACTTACCTCATATGACATAAAGAAATAAAAAGTCTTATTTAAATTTTATAAACAAAAATAGTGTTCAATTAAATTAAATAACATCAGCTATCTGCCAGTTAAAGTTGAGTCAAAATTAGTAAAGCCGTTTTAGATTAGGATACAAAAAATACAGACAAAAAGATAATTGTTAAAAAAATATAGCGTAATAATTAATTATTATCATATGAAATAGATACTTCAATTCCATTTGTTAAGGTACGTCAAAATCAAAGTTAGCTAGTATAATTTTGTTGAGTGTGACCTTTCGTCTTCTCAAACTAATTTATCTATTTATCATAGAACAAATTGAGTTTTGCAATAAAGTCAGCTGATACCTACATTAAAATCAATGACTATAGTACAGAAAACAAAAGTAGGAGCTTTATGGATCAGGTACATTCGCGGTCACAATAGCAATAAAAAGTTTTCACAGACTCTATCCATTTTTTTGATATCCTTACCTAATTCAATTGATAGTGAAATTTAACTATCACACAATTTCTACGCAATACGATGTGAATTAGGTCTGAACTAAAATTAAGAAATAGTAACTTGCTCGGACTTATATACCTACATAAGTAAGGTAAAGCAGCATTTTTTGTTCGAATTATGTTATAAGGTACGAATCTTTCAATACATAACAAAAATAAATGAAAAATAAAACCCGACTGCTGAAAAATTTTAGTCTGTAAAATTGTAATCTTATCTGAAATTGTTATGAACTAACGCTTAATAAACCGTTTGAAATCAACATTTGTGTTTTAAAACCCGTTAATCATTACTGCATTTATGAAATACTAGTTTAAAACAGAAAGTAAAGAGATAAATTTAAATAAAAATAGATAGGGGATCCTTGTGTACTTAAAAGCGCAAAAAGATCCGGGGGATTTTAGTGGACCTTGCCATATTTGACACGTTATTGTATACAAATGATCCCCAATAATCATTTGCATTAACATTATTTATAAAAAATCTTATTATGCCCTTTCGTTTGTTACCAAACACGGCATCAATATACAATGTTTTCTTGTTCGTGACTGAATGAGACACTTCCAACAATATCTCATTTGTCAAATTCTGATCAGTATTTTAGAACATGAACAGATACATACTGGTCAATCATATCATTTCCTTTCGACTCTGCTGGCTAAAGTCGGATAAAAATTGTCATTTTAAAACAAACATATTTAAACTAGATCTAGATTAAATAAAAGTATTAATTTAGATAAATAAATAAAATCCCTTTTTGTCCAATTTATTTATCGAATAAGCAACCACACACTCACATACAGTACCATTCTATGAAGACAACTTTATTCATTTAGTTAATAGAAATAGAACATTCGAGAATTGCAATGTCGACCTTTAAAGGTAGCCTTTATGAAGGGATAGGGTTACGAAGGTTGACACTCCACACTCGGATATTATAAATATCAATTCAATGACATCTTCAAATCATTTTCAATGCAAATCCATACGGGTTGTCTAAATTATTTCAAATTACCACCAAATTGCACGTTTTTATATGAAAAGCTAAAGAAAGTGGATTATGCGGAGTTGTAATGTATATATTCATAAAAAGAAAAAAGTTTATACAAATAAATTGAGTAACGGGTACAGCAGTGTGCAATGATGTTTTTTTCCTGTTAAATTTCTTACGTGGCAAGAGGATTTCAGTCAGTCATCTCTTAATTATTTTATGTATAGTCTTAATAAAAAAAAAAATTTTACTCAAAACATAAAGGTAAACATACAGGTATACAACGAATAACTTTTCTGTTATACAACGAATAACTGAAAAGTTACTGTATGTCAGAATGTACCAGGAGGACTAAGTAGTATTAATTTGTTAATTTTGTTTTATTAAATAGCTGTGACTTTATACCAATTGTTGTCAATGTGGATCACAAAAACATCAATCATAATCTTTATTACTTATCTAATGTGTCTCGACTTCATCTATTATGTTAAACAAATGCATAAATTTATAAATATACAAATTTTTTAACAATAAAATTCAGTTTTTACAGCTTCAAATTATCCAAATGCGGTTGTAAAATTATTATTGATAGTGTTTTGCTGCTGATATAAAAAACGCGTCAAGGAAAAACTTTTTAGCGTTCCTCGACATCAATGGTCCAGCAGAAAGCCAGAATGAATTATGACCGAACCTAAAACTACGGAACTTTTTAATCTTTGATTTTTTCTTTTAAAAATTATCATTAAACTTAAATCTTATAACAGAGGAAGATATTAAATAATAACAACATCACGACACACACATACATTCAGTCCCACAGTAAGATTAACGAGTCTTATGTCACAAGTGATAAACAACGACACTGGTTTAAAAAATAGATACGAATACTACATACCATAACCAGTAAGCAAAAAAATGCGTCTTGCAAATAAAACCAAGTTCCGCCCCGACTGGGATTCTAACCCGGAATTATTTGCGTGGCTTTCAGTTGTTACTCCACTGCGCCCCACAGGTCATTTGAAACTTGGTATGAATATTAAGGAAATTTGTATTTTTTAGGAATAAATTAGGACCTATTTCTTAAACACCTGACACCAGAAATAAACACTTAAAACCGTCCAAAAGCGAATATGCTTTTAAAAATAATGTTTCTTGAATGTGTGTGTGTGTTTGTTGCCAAAGGAATTAAGGGATATCCCATTGAACCAATTAAAAAAACTTAATCAATGGCTACAACAGCAATTTGTTTATAACACACAACAACATTTCGATATTATTTTTATAAATTGTATTTAGTTTTAATTTTGACAGATCAGAAATTGATTATTGTTTTTTTTTAATTATATTTGTTATATTAGTTACATTATAATATTTCTACTTCAGAAGGGCAAATTTTTGTTGCGACAATAATTTAATTACAAATAACGCCTGTATCAAACACAAAAATTAGACAAATAAACTATTATAATGAAAACTGGTTTAGCAAAAAGTTGTTCCCAAAAATCCATTTAATCAAATCTGACAATATTTGATTTTTACAAAATAGTCCGTAAATCGAATGCTACTATTAATGGATCTATTTTTAAGTGTCAACAAACTTATTTCATTCTTAATTGCTCTTTTATTGAAGCAGCATTTAAATTTTAATATACGCATCCCTTTCTTATTATACGTCCTCAAACTTCACACAAAGCAAATGGTTTAGAGAAAATGTTTATTGAAAACGTCTACTGAAAGTAAAACATCTTCCAGTTGATGTTTTGTCATTAATGTCAACAGTTTGTTGTCATGTTTACAGAACAAAGTACTTCAAAAAATATAACATGTCAAAGTTAAATCCTAAAATATATACAGAACCCTTGGCCCAGATCATTACGTTATATTAATGATGCTTTTCGCTAATTAACGTCGATGCCTAGTCGACTACTACTTCTAGTAGTCGACGAAAAGTCAATTTTAGGTCAGCACCTTTTTAAGTTAATTATGACTTAATTAAAGATGATTAGTTAATATCTTTGGAGTGGGTGTTTAACTACTTATTGGATTTGATGTTTTAATTTGTTCAATCTCGAAGATTATGCAAATTGTGTAAATACAAAGATCGGTGTTATTTTTGTTTACGAACTTTTTAACGTTATCTTATTTTTTAAATGACAAATATATATATTGGAAGAATTTACTTACATTATAGACTAAAGAATAGTTGAAGATATACAATTGTACATCTTTGTTAACAAGATTCCCATGACCCGTCAATATTTTACAACGTTTTATTAAGATGTTGCATATACCGTGATGAGATAAATATCTATCTCTACATAGTTGTCGTCGATTGAGGCTTTTAAAACTAATTTGTAATGTAAGGAGCTAAGTAAAAACCAATATACAAAAAAAAAAAGTTTTTTTATTATTTTTCAATACAGCAACTGCGTCTTAATATTTCTCATCGCAAAAATATTCCTATACCAATTCTCATAACACAGACAAAATAATTTCAAAGTGTTTATTTCGTAAATCATTAGCAGTCACGTAGTAGTGGGAACGTATTTTATGAATAGATTTTCAAATTTGCGAGTTGCCTCGGAAACGACTTTGCAGCGAGTGCAAAAACAAAGGCGTGTGCGTAATAACACTCAGCACGACACTCCATACTTACCTACATCTGATTACAAACACGGTTTTAGCTAAAACATACATTTGGTTGAACTATCAAATTAGCTATAGATAGTAAGCCGTCAGTAGCAAAGTCATCGGATATCATTATGAATCTAAATATTCACAGAATCAAAAAATAACATTGATCTAAGGATTTTTTTTTTTTTTTTTTGCGTAATAATAAGTACATTTTATTAAATCTACAAACACATTCATTAATAACAACCATTCATACCTTACGTTACCATATGGAAAAAAAATAGTTTAAAGGTATTTATTATTTTTATTATTAACTTATCTATTTTATTGTCTTATGAAAATCTTTATAGTGGGAATAAAATAAAATAGATAGATAAGCAATCTAGTACAGATGTTCACATTTGGTAAAGGTTAGGTAAGTTATGTGGGGGCAAGAGATCCTCAAACATTGTGCAATCCAGGGCCGGGCTAGATGCCCTATGTGTTCTTACTTAATAGGTAAACTGTAAATATTACTATACACTACAGAGTAAATGGGAATCAACTAAGTCTACCTAATCAATCCATAATAAAAAAGTCAAGAATAGTTAGGTTATTTTAAATCAGTAAAAAAATTTTACTGTTTGAATTTTAATAGAATGTTGGGATATAAAATTGCTTTTAATACATTTTAAAGTTTTCTTTTTTCAATAATACATACTTGTAATTAACGTCAGTCAATGAAAAAAAATGACTTAATAACAATGACATAGAATTCAAATAAAGCCAACAAAAATCTTAATAAGTGTACAAAGTACTCACCATACTTAGATTGATTCACTGAGTAAGTATAAAATGCAGGAGATATCCCATGTGTCAGGTCGGCGACAAGTGCGCCCCAAAGTACTTCAAGTTGAAGTCACCAGTCCCTTATATAGAGACGCGAGTTTGTCTAGCAAATGCATGCAGTAGGGGAGACTGCAGCCGATGCACCGACCAGGGCCGAACTACCCAAATCATATTTCTAAACACTAACATAAAAGTCTCACGGTAACGTTCAGTTAAACAGAACTTTTTATGTTATGTTGAACTAACTTTTTATCCAACAATTTTTTTGTATCAATTCGTTATGAATGTCGAATATTCACGTCAGTAGAATTTATAAATGTCGGTCAAAAGTAACTTAGTATTATGTTAACTCTAAATTCGTCTCTTCCATTTAACCTTATGTCGTTCAGCCACAATAGAATTACTATCAGAATCTCGTAAAGCGCTAACAAAACTTAAAATGAGGAATGAATGTCAAAGCGCAACAAATTGAAGATTATGAAGTATATAATATTGTGTTTGTGTACCTAAAACTATTACCACTAGCAAGCAAGCAGACATGTCTGTAACAATACAAAACATTTTTTCTTCAAAAAGAATAGTTAACTCAGTAGTATCTTTAGGAAATTGATAGTATTTACGTACTAAATGGTAAAGTTGAGGTTATTAATTAACTACGAAGACAAAAGACGTTTGTCTGACAGAGAACTGCAAAAACCCTATTGTTAATATTTTTCAATCAAAAATAAATATTAGTCACCCACTATATAATTAAACTCCCAAAACTTGAACAGCAACAAAACATTGCATGAGAATTGACATTTACCTATAGCCGTCGGTTAATGTTGAATAGAAAATTTTGACAGTTAAGTTTAAACCTCTAAACAATAAAACAATTAACTGTTGTTTTGCCTTTATTCTCCCTGATTAATCTCGTTCTTAGATAGAGATTAAAATATCTACTCTTTGTGTGAGACCGCTTGCCGCATATACCTACTAGTACAGAACTCGACTCAGGCTGAGAGTCAAAGAGAAACCTTTGTCGTTTAATAAATGAACAATCGGCTATACTCGTAGATTTTTACTGAAAGTGTACATCAAAATACTAACTATGTCGACTCCACCTTAGATGACTCATTTAATTATTTTATTTGTCGGCACGTTAACTATAAAACCTAATAAGGTCTTCTCTCTTTATGTCATTAAGCTCACGGATGGCATCAAAGCAACATGAATCAATTGATCAGTATCACAATCTCTATTACCTACAGCCGTTTTGATACTTTACTGTGCCTTAGAAAGAGACGAGATCATATTCAATTATAGACATATTTTACTCTAACGATTAACGTTGATGCAGAGATTTTTATAAATGTTAAAAATAACAAAAAATACTTATTTAAACCGGTTGTAGAGATAAATGAATGGGATGTGCACGCGACTCTCAATATTATAAGTAGCTGCCTATCGCGGTTTAGAAGTTGTTTAAAATCACTTTGAGTTGAGGTGTGTTTTATCGACATGCACTTACAAGATTACGTCAACTACTTATGTTTACAATTGCCTAAGGTTTACTAACAATTTAATTTGTTAAAACCATTAGCTTTACTTCAATCGACTGTAAAATTAATATTCCCTTTAGGCTTAAACTTTTCTCAACGTCTAAAATCCAATTTAAAATTTCTAATTTATGTACATAAATCAAGTTTAAACAAGAGTTAGAAATTAATAAAAAAATAATTAGTGTAATGGACGGCAAAAATCGCTCAAAGGTTTATTTGAAAAATTCAATTTATCACTATTTTGTTAGAACCAGTTCATTGCGGATGTAGTTATGAAAACTACTAAACTATGATGATGATGGAATGATTATGCTTTTATCAATTAGGGTTTATATTCGTCTTAAAACTTTTTTTAAAAGCTCTTATCTAAAAGAGCTTTTAACGAGACTAAATTGAATTAAATACTTTAAAACCACCACACATCAGCCCTGCACTATGATATAATCCTGTATCGCTGATACTGAGCAACGATATGATATACACTGCGTAAATAAGAATGCAACATCCAAAACCGGTAAGAGAAACAATGCGTCTTGCAAATTACACAAATCCGGGATTGCCGGGACTCGAACCCGGAACCTGTAGCCATTTACACCACTTCGCCCCCGAGGTCGTCAACACTAACACTTCTACTTTAACATAACTATTCTTCATTATCAAGTCCAAGAGTAACAATAGATTTTGAGATTTAAAAAACTCTTAAGTTACTGTTAGTAATAAGTTTATTCAAACAGGAACTATAAGGTATGATGCACACTAAAAACTTTATTACAATATTCGATTCTGTACCTACATTGCAAAGTGCTTTACGGTACAATTTTAATGGACACCGTGTCAAATTAACTTTTAATTTGTTTTATGTTCATTATTTAATTTAAAATTAATCTGACTATCCGACTCCGGTAAACCATCTGTGCATGAAAAAATATGTACATAGTTTTGGTCTATATTAGGTCAAATTAAACATACACTTATCTTTAGATAAGAATGTAAATAAAAACAACAAACGCATAAGTAATAAAAATTATTAAATTAAATGCTTGAGACATATTCTGCGACCATAAATTTTCAATTTATTTAATTTGTTCGTACTCGTAGTAGAATCGCTGCAACTCATACAATATTCAAGTACAACTTTGACATTTGTCTACGACTGCTATCGGATGATTACTCAGTACTTAAAGCTTCATTTGACATTAACATTACCTACATTTTCAAACTAAACTACATACTTGATTATTATCACTCAAGTATCTTTACTTCATACCATCATATTGTCATCTCAAAAGATGTAGTACTACTTAATACAAGTACTACACGGTTACCGATATCGATGACTATCAAAGTTAAGTTTCTAATATACGTACTTATGAAAGAGGTAGAGTTTACTGTTTGCTTGTTTGAATTAAGTAATTTTAATACATGTTTCTATGAAGAAAGTCACAGCCAGTAAGGTTAATCTGTACTTTATGTCTTACTTTCGCAGCAAATATGTTAATGGCAATGTCGAAGCTTGTTCGTAAACAAATTAAAATATTAGATCTATTTGTAATCTTGCTCAAAATAAGGCTTGAATTAAGTATCTGCCTACGTGTAGTTGTAGTTATTATATGAAAGAAGTATTGAACTGTGATCTTTGACTCGAGTCTAGTTAATGTTAGTAGTATGGCGCCTTAATGCAATCGCAGCAGTGTCGTCTGCCTACTTATTATACCGAGATCTATTGCACTAAAGAGAATACAATTACCTTAATGTTTCTCTCTCTTTTACTCTTCTAATAGCAAGAGACAGACATAGAGTACACGCTCATGTAAATAATTTGTTACGGAATACACAAGTAATGTAGGTTCAGCTTTGGGTGGGTTTCACGATTATTAGAACATTTTCCTACAATCAAAATTCCTTTACAAACGTTTTACCTTGTAATAGATCATTCCTAGAAGCTTATTTTATTAAAATATTTATTGAAGAATGCTTACTAAAAATAATTATAGAAGAGTTCCTGCTTTAAAACGTTTACATATTTTTATACCTACTTTAAAATATAAAAGTAGTAAAAATATGTTAGCGCGTGTTAGTCACCTTCTAAAATTAAATTTGCCAATGTCTTTATCATAGAAGTTGTGATGTTTATGAGTAAAACTGGGTAATACAACTAGTGTTTTAGATTTCAAATAAATTCAAGTGAAGACGAAAATATACCACTTGTAGAGATTGTAGCTTCTACATTGCAAAACTTAAAGGTTAAACAGTGAATTTGTTTTCTAATGACACTAATGCAAATTAATCTTCAATGCTAAGTTAAACCTTTTTTGGTTACGTAGCAATTCTCTCGATTTATAAATTAATTAATAGAATACATTTATATAATAAATTACTTTCAGTGGTTTTGATAAATATATAAATATCATTGAAATATATACACATTATTGTTTTATTTATTGATAATTTAACTGTTATGTGTAAAATAAACTTTATTTTTTCCGGGCACACCCGCCACTCTGTCCCACCACTGCAACTTCTGTTCACCAGGATCAACAGTGACGTCCTTTGATCAAATAATCTACGAATAATGCAGCTGTGCAATGACGCATAGGCTGTGCCCGGACACCCTAACGGCTGTCTTGGGACCCGCAACAAACTTAATCAGAAGAAATAGGAGGTAGTAAGAAAGCGGTTTCAGACTTCTCTCCCAGCAAAGCAGAGACAGCAATGGAAACGGCACAGAGGCCAAAAGCTAAAAAGATCTATGGTCAGGAGACGCCTGACCGTCAAAACACCACGGCAAGCCACTAAGTATACTAAATCTTAAACCAGTAATAATGGTGACAAAATGAACAATATATGAATATGCTTTTGAAATATATCAAATTTATTTTTATTTAAACTATATTTAACTTTTATCTGATTTTACATACTAGCTTACTAACTATATAATGGACGTACTTGCAGATAATGTTTTAAGAGCATTGTGTAAATGTTTGATATAAATATCCCAAATTGTCATAAGGTATGCGTTAAAGGCTACGACACAGTTTGATAAACTATAGTGATATATAAAAATTTTACTTTATTAATTATATTCATTTATGCAATTGTAATTAATGTAGAAATAAGTAAAGGAAAAAAACACGAATAGATCTCCCCATTGCTTATTTTTAATATGTTTATTTGCAACGTGTTGTAATAATAAAATAACCACATTGAAAACTAAATTTCCTTGTTAAGTTATTTCTTGTGTGGGTAATATATTCTTGTTATTATTGTTACAGCGCACAATATGTCAAATAAAGATAGATCGACGACTCTGTGCATTAATCACAAGGAACCTAGTTCAAATTATTGTATGAATAAAATAAATACTTTATAAATATCATAGAAGATATCCTACTCGCTATAATATCGGTAGAACAAAAAATCCTCCTGCATTATAATCAAGAAGGCTTAAATTTTGTTCGCTTTTTTTTTTCATTTTTCCCTTTCAAGTCAATCAGTAGTCCGGTTGTTTCTGTAATGTAATTGATAGTTTATAATCTACATTTTCTTGAAAGTTTTAAGTTGTTAAATACTCAAAAAATATATATTTGAGAGTAGTTAACGAACTTATTGTATATCTTGGCTAGTCGATTGTCACTTTATTAAATTGTATTAGATAAGTTGCAAATTATAGAGTACTTACAGACTTACCCATTTTAGTATAATAGTATGAGAAAACAAAAAAAGGATATCAGAATTCACTCTGTACTAAAATACAGTAAAATGTATCATTTTCTTCAGTATATTTACTGCCAAGACAAAATCATAATATTCATATTTCATTCATTTTACCTAAAACTACTAAATGTTGACATAGCTAATTGAAATTGCTTTTTATATTTTAATTAATCATGATTTTAAAAAAAAACAAAGTAGAAGCTGCATTACTGCGGCTGATGCTTCGTACCTACAAAACTCATCCAACGTTACGTAGAATGTGGAACTAGTCTTTGCCGCGATAGTGGAAGATCGCAAATGCTAAGGTCGCGCATGCGCACGCCATAGCATCACGATACGAGAGGTGAAGAGCAACTCTGTCACATCAGTCAAGCTTTTGTCCTGTTCACTATGGAATTCACAGCTGCGTGATTTGTTTATTTATAAACTAAACCAGATCAGGGAAGTTGTCGTATAAAATGTAAAGAAAAAAAAGATGTATTGACTACTACAATTAAGTTAATCAACTGTACTACTACTATAAATATGTATTTCGGTATTTACATCATTTAACATGGACACTTAATTGCGATATATCTTTTGATAGATGAAGCTTAAAGATTAGGTTAAATTCAATTTGTTTCTAAATTAGTACAAAAATGTTGATTAGTTTGTGTCCTGGCGCCCACATAATCATAGTAGGTACATCATACAGTAGGGGCGACCACGGCTCTGCCTTGACCATTTTTATATCTATGTATTTCTGGATATCTATCTGGATTATTTTCTTGTTTTGTTCTTTTTTAGTTCCTCTTTTTGTCGTAGTCGGGTATTTTTTTATTTAATACTTTTCCATTTCCCTATACCCACTTCTGAACTTGAAACTTTATTATGACTCAAACAACACATATTTGTAATATGCTCGCCATGACCTTTCTTTTGATACCAAACACGAGATGAATATCTCAGTTTAATTTTTTCTGGTTAGAAATTAATGTTTTACATCCGTCATAAAAATTATAAGAGTTTTTAAGGTATATACCCATGGGTGACATATCACCCAAACCATTATTACGAATCTATTGGCATCTCATTGATTAAAATCGATACAGTAGTTAAGGTGCAACGCTAGGTCATACATATATTCAAACATCCATAGATTGCCAAAAACATTACTCTTCCTTTTGGCTTTGCCGTAGTCCAGTAAAAATTTATCGCCGAAATGAACCTTCCAAGCGACTGTACCGATTTAATAAATTAGGGTTTTAAAATATTCCTGTTAGTTCAAGGAAGATTGTTATGAAGAGAAAAGTTATATGAATTGAATTATTAGTTTTTATTCCATATATAACAAGTACCTAACTGTGATGTTAGACGGTAAACAAGATTTCCTAATAATGCTAATAAATATTTTACGTCCTCAAAATACTTTTGAATTCATTTGAATAAAAATTGGAGCATCATAATACTGGTTGATTAAAATGATTTTGAATCAATATTATGATTTTTGAAAAACAAATAACTTATGTATATCAAAAGATTGGAAACATAGTTTTACGTTTATGATAAAATCTGACTCAAATGACCTAAAATACTTACAAACTTATTCAGTTAATAGAGTAACACAATATGACCTTGAAGTTATTTTGATTAAATCGACTACGATGGTATGAAGATACTTTAACAAAAAAATAATGACGACCACACGTTCAGTTAAAAAAATTATTTGACAGATTTATTAGGCAAAACTGGTAGCTATTATAAAGATTGATATTCCGAAACATATCTTCTTTATTGTTAGTTGCGTAACTTGAGAACTGAACGTCCATGCGTGGGTTAAAACGGACGGCGTGATCTGTGACAACTATAAAAATCAGGGACGATTCAAATGTTGAATCAATCTGACCCGATGGAGGATTTACGACCGAATTAGCAATCAAATTACCACGCTAAGAACATCATCTAAATAACACGTCGAACTATACATAGAAATGTTTAAATTACTCGCAAAAATGTTACAGACGGTCTAGTTTTTATACATATCCGCGTCTAGATGGGTTAATGAGCTTGGACCATGGACTTCTCATACACCTCATGTGGGATACAAGCATGCATAATGATTTGCAGGGTCAGGGATACAGGGTCTACAGGGGTAAACAACACCAAAACTATAATGTAAACGTTTACAACCCTGCCCATAAAATTAGAAACCTGTTAATTCATTTACAGGATAAAATTAATTTATGTTACAAATAAAGTCCATTGAAAATTCGCAAGAAAGTTCTTGCATGATCAATTACGCAAAACAAATGTCTTATTACTTTCAAATTGTTTATGACTATAAACTTTTAATGCACTGTTTTATTTATGGCTATGCTTAACTTTTAGTGCTATGAATAAATTAGCATTACAATAATCGCTGAAATTTTTGACAGTTTTTTCGATATTAAGAATAAGAATCTGATGACCTTTCTAGTATCAGAACATTAAATTATAATCTTTACAAAGGAAAACTAATACGTTTTAACGGTTAGAACTCACGACGCGGTTACAAACAACCAGCCACAGGCTGCTGCTGAAAACCTGATGTAAAATCTAAATCATTTTGTGTTTTATTTAATTTTATAAAAATAATACAAATCTGCATTCTACGTCAGCTGCGGCTGCCTTTTAAAACCGCGACGTATGTTCATAGCTTGTAACAGTCGTTATTCCAATGCTCATTTATTATGTTAATGTTTATAGCGCCTAGATACAATAACACGAAGACCCAAAAAAGGTCGTCCAACATCGTAAAACATAGTACTTCCGGAATAAACTAATACAAAATACCAATTAATCGCTACATCCTTATTTTTAGATGATACTGACTGAATTTGCTCTTTAACCCAACCAATAAACACTTTCATATTTGTTTTGGACATTTGAAAACGATTCCACAACATGCCTGCAACATCGTCTATAATAATTTGTTACAAGTCTGGATTGATTTGTTCAGCGCCAAGCGTAGTAACGGTTCCGTGGTAAACAGAACCGGCTTCAAACTGATCCCGTGGAATGAGCATAACAATTAATTAATAATTTGATTAAAACATCCAATCACATTATTAAGTTGTCTCATCGATTTCTGGAACTGCTTTGAAGTCTTAAGCTTATTGTTGTTATTCAAAGTAGATAAGTAATAAATACAATAGAACATTCCATTGATTTGTATAGTATTATTAAAATAGCCAAAAATGTTGAGTTCATTAACACACGAACTAAGCAATCATAAAATATTTTATAGGATTGTATTAATCAAATTATTGCCTAGAAAAACCGGAAAAATTGTACCTACATCTTCAACAACATGCTAAATGATTTATTGTCATGTAAGAATGCTTCATAACTCAAACTATGATTTTTTTTTGCGAACTATGAAAGAAAAGCACAAAGTTAAGGTTAAGGTTTTTAAGTGCGTTTAAAAACACATATTTTATGTATCAATTTTTAAGTTCTATATATACTCAAACTAAAGAGATATTTTTTGTATGTAAACCTGGAAACTGCTCATGCAATTCGAAATTTAAAAATGCATACATTTTTCTTTTCATTGCTCTTTTAAGGTGCGACAACAGCTATATATTATGCTAGGATTACCAAATATCAGTGCTATCACGGAAAGGTAATACCAAAAATATTCTCGAACAAAACACCTCCCTATAGTTTTGTGTTTTTATTAGTGACATGATTATATTAAAAGTTCTCAAAGTTTTTGAACCTATTTGATATACAAATTGAAGAGCTTTTATCCCTTATATATTATGCATAATGTCCAAAGCCTTAAGATGTTGATAAGTGTTCCGCACTGATTGTTGTTTTTTTTTTTTTAAGGTAATTGTTTGTATTACTAAAAATATTTTAATCCATTTATGTGAATTTCTTTTTTTTTCACTTACAACTTTTATCTGAAGTAATTCTCATTAAAATTCAAATTAATTAGTTCAAACTTTAAGCCGATCCAAGGAATGTTTTTTTTTTGTGTAAAGGTATATCTTGAATTTAATTTCCTATGCCTTATGCATATTACTAAATTTATAAAACAAATAAGGTAAATTATAATCCCTAAGTTTTAAAATACGTGGATTGTTTGTATAGGAACATCTTTATGAGTGATTGATGAAAGGCACAATTCTACAACACTGTTTTTTGTAGCAGTGTTCAAATAATACGACAATATTGCATATTTACATGTAAACTATATTTCAAATCAATAAACCTAAATTACATTGTATCGAGGTTGATTTTACTATAACCATCCTTCCTGTATCACAAGGTAGAAATAGTTAAGAAGGAGAATGAACTGGTTGACTTAGTTTCTGGCGGTTCTGGCGATGTATTCTAGAGCGCGAGCAATCTGAGGCGGGACTGGAGGGGGCGTTGGGATGGCATCACCCTGTAAAAAAATTGCATCAGAACTCAAATCATAAGATTAATGTCAGGAAAAACAGCATTATAAACATTTGATAAACCTTTCAATAAGTAACAGATTTCCAAAGCTCCTATTAAAAAGAAATTATCTGAATATTTTTTTTTTAGCTGGGGTGGTGACCACGGGCCCGAAGACGTACACGACGAACGACGAATTTCAGCGAGCTACTGGATCGTTCTGGTTGGAAATATTTCGAGGGAGACTGTCTTACGGCTTATAATGATGTTAATTTTATCAACTTACTACGGGTTGGTAACCATTTTCATCGGCGACGTAGCTGATTGATACAACTTTGCCTTCGGGAGATGTCCACGAGAAGGATCCCTGAGCAACGTCCGGCACTACTGGGGGATTCCCACCGAAGTTGCGGGGAACTCCTTGCTCTTGGGCTGCGATACCGTTGTCAGTTTCATAGCTATACGAAATTGAATAAAATTTTATGTTATCATAAATTTATTACAATAATAAATCATAAAGTTCGTTTAATTTTATAGAAAATATATATCAATATCTATATTAACACATCACGTTACAGTTTCAACTGAAAAAGACAAACAGTTCTTTGAAACTATTTATGTCAATAAAGCGTTTTTATCATTTCATTTCAGTTTTGCAGACAAAAAGAGGTTAGAGGATAGTGTCGGCTATCCTCTTTCACCCTTATCTATGGTGAAACAAGCATCGAGCTGTATATACCTATCAAAAAATCGTTAACTAATCTAAAAAAACTAAAGTACCAAAAGTAATGTAGTAATGTATTGTGACAGAGAAAAAATATAAACCACTTACTAGTAGCTGTAGGTACCATCAGGGTTAACTTCGTTGCTGTACTTGACAATGTTGGCATTGTGATCATCATGGACGTATCTGGCGACGGGGACAGCCGGCACGGTGACGACTGGTACTTCTGGTACCACCACAGGGGTCGGTGTCGGCCTTCTGTACTGAGGCTGGTACTGGCTCCTGAACGGTGTATACTGGTTCCTGTACTGATTACCGAAGCTAGAGAAGGCACTCGCCCGGTTGAACTGAGCATGGGCAGCAGCCACCACGCAAGTCAACACGATTACCTAGACATCAAACATAATCAAAAGACTCATTACATGGTTTTTTTTTTTTCAAACATTTATGTTTCGAAAGGGTTTGTGATCAGAATATGTTGATTGATTAACTCTATCGATACTTACAACGAATTTCATTTTGAGCTTTGCTTTGCTCCGGTAAACTAGTTCGAATGTTAGCCAAAAAACTGACGCGATCTTATTTATACGAACGCTGGAACCACCCACTTCAGCTAACAAACTGCAATAATAACATTAAAATAAAATAGATGAGGTCCCAGACGGCGAATTAGATTAATTTTATTATAATTTGGACCATTTACGAACATCAACCATTGACACACTTTGAATATATTTACACTTTAACAATCAGATTATACGGTTTTACAAAACCCTTTACAGAACTTCCGAAGTTTATGGTAGTAACGTTTAAAATTAAGAGCAAAAATATAGAAATTTAAAAGAAAGCTTTAATTGAGGCAACCCATTAATTAATAGTTTCAAAGTTGATGACATCATGCACTTTCTTGAACTGGATCTGGAGTATATTCTAATAAAGTATGGTGGTACCTTGAGTATATTCTAATAAAGAACCATATATTTGTGGTTGTTTGAAGTTTTAACTATGCAGGTATATTGGTTTCGGGGAACTGTTAAATTTACTCAGAAGGTTTGACCAACACACTATAAATAAGTTATAAATTAAGCTTGAAACAGAATTTATCAGTGGTCACATCGCATTCGTAGAACTGATCACTATTAATCTAAGCTGACTAGAAAAGCTTACCTGAAGCATAATTCGATAATTAGGAATGCATAAAAAAAATACTTAAATAATATTCTCGTGAAGGCTGAGTTAAATTTATAATTATTGCAAGTTGCGATCTCATGGTATTTTTATGCTGTTGCTAGATAGAGGTGTATTATAATTGCTTTTAAAATTAAACTTTATTGGTGTGTCTTTAAAGAGTGATTAGACTTATCTATCAATGCATGATGCATCTAGTCTATAAACATGATTTACCTGTAAGATTTGATCATAATTACCAAAGAAAAGGACCTAGTTCTATCTATTTTATAGTTAAGTAAAAGATCTATCTATTTTATAGGTAAGTCACATTTGGTTTAACCCACCCACCTATAGCGCAAGAATCAGTGCAAAAACAAAATCTTACATTTACTTCATCGTTAAAATGGGCTGTGGAATGAAATCTAAGTCTGCGTTTCTCCCTGCGAAAAACTTCTACGATACGATTTTAGTGCTATGGTAACAAAAAAGCACCCGCCCTGCCTGTGAGCAGTCACCATAGCTTACAAACGCTTGCAATACCAGGGACATGATGCAACGTTGGAAACATTTTGGGATGCCAATGTCTAGCAGTGGCAGCGCGCACTCAAAAGAGAGTCACTCAGCGAGCACGGGAATTTGAAACGTTTCATATATTTATAAGTAAGCTTTAATATACAACGGGCCGGACAGCGCACGTTAATCGAACGTAACTATAGCCAAGAGTCACCAATGCCACGCGCCCTAAAAGCACTCAATGCACTCATAGCGAACAATTCGCAATCTGATTTAGAAGATGGATGGATGTATTTTATGTATCTCAGTTTTTTTTTTTTGCAAGACGCATTGTTTCGCTTACCGGTCTTGGATGTTGTATTCTTATTCATTTAGTATATACCATATCGTTGCTTAGCACCTGCGATACAAGTTCTTACGATACTTAGTGCAGGGCTGAGTCAATGTGTGTGTCGTGATGTGGTTATTTATTTATTTTATTTTGTGACAATTTATGCCATAGAAAAACTGCAGTATGAATTTAATGCTGAACTGAATACTGTGTAACGTACTGTATATCTGATAATAATGCGTAATTTCGTTTAGTTAATTTACGTAATTGGTTATTTCAAACGTTTATTTATTAAAGTTAACTAAAACGCTAGTTACAACCAATTTCAGTGTTAAATTTTTATGTTATAGCACGGTATATTAATTTTTATTTGTATAAATTCCCCGTGCATGCCTCGGACACGGTCCATTGTAATATAAAAGAACCCTAATTATCGACGAAGCAAAGCGCAAGTCCGATAAGCCGATACCTGCGACCCGTTCGTCCGTTTGTATGTAAATTGCGAGTAATGTAGATTTTATAAAAAGCTAATCAAGTTTTATCAGTCTATAAGGCTAAGAACTCAAAAAGCAGTTTAAAGCCACAGCCGCCACGGTCTCCGAGGCTTCCGATTAATCCAGACTTTTACCTACACAGTAAAGCGGGATGCTTATGTCCTGCATAAGATACTCTATGTTTATCCCAATTTTTTAATAAATTTCCGCTGGGGCGGGCAGCTAGTTATTTATATTGAGTTATAAAAAAATTATTACAAAACGGTACAATCGGGTTACGGATACGCATAGAAAAGCTTTTTCCAAAACTTTATTTCTTATTTTACACAAGTTATTTAAAGTTCACAAGTTATTTTTGTTTCTACAAATCTGGATTCTTTGGGAGCTACTTAGACCGTGTCGACTGTGACTGCGAGGTAAAATCAAATTCCACGGCGCGCATTTCAGACCATCACCGCACCGCCTGCTATAATCTGCCGTGTTAGCTTTTTAAATATATATTATGTTCATTTTATTAGTTTCTATTATATCTACTTGTGTGATGGACTTAATTAGTAACCACGTGGCCGTTGCGGCAGATAAAGAAGGCCCGTGCGGCAATAAGCGGCAGCGGCTGTGGGCCCGTCTGCACTGGCGCGGTTTAAATCCGCATCGTGAATTCCTGCGTAAAGGGAGTGAATTTTTTTTACTTCCAATAGAAATGTTATTTAAATTATTGAAAGAAGAAAAGGCCGACAACTATGGCTTATATTAAAGCTTAGATACCTAGTAACGCAAGTTATCTTTTATCGGTTAGATTTTTTAAAGAAGTTATACCTATATAATTTATGTACTGCTCCGCCTGATAAGCAGAAGCAGCTAATATGTTGTATAAAGTGTTTCACTTAAAATTTGTTTTCATCGGAACCAATATTTAATCATTATCGTAGACTGCATTTACAAAGTGTCTAATGAATGAATCTGAGCAAAGTGCCCCTACCGGATAGACTTATCGGAATGACTATCGCTATTATTAATACGAGTACACACTGATGAAAAGAAACTCATTTGATGTACGAAAAAAAAGCTACATTAATTTCTTCTTCTTCTTTTTTTTCTATCTAAATTTCTACATACTCAAAGAAAAAAAGGGCAGCTGTGTATTCCTTTTATTTTGTGCGTGTAACAAAGTGAATATCATGTCACATGCATGCTTGAACATCGCGACCACCGACGCCCCGCAAGGCGCGTTTAGAGCCAGTGTGCATTGCTGCGGCTTTGCTTGGTGAGTACAATTAGGGGGTATTACTATTTATATTGGGTATTTTGAGGGTTATAGCTGCTTGCGTCCGTAGGTTTACCCTTGAGACCCTACACGTGACCCTTTGGTGGTGCCAAATGAGCAGCACACTCTGGTGGTAGGCTTAGGCCGTGGCTAGTCACCACCCTCTAAACTAAGCCAACCCGCCAAGCGGTTCTGCCGTGTTCCGGGTTGTTGTTTGGAGTAGCCGTTTTGAATGGATGGATCTGGATAGTGACACGGTCTGTATACCGATACGAATGGCTTACTACGATCGCCCATGATGCCTGGCTTTGGAGCCCAGCGGGATCCGAAGCACAGTGCACCGCTGGCTGAAGTAGGGGCCCAAGTAGCTTGCTAGCCACAAGTGAAAGGCTGCCCCGCCACCTCGCGAAAAACCCAGGATTCTCCACCTTGCTGGTTGGAGACCAGATGGGAGGACCAGGTGGCCATCTCTGGGGGGGTTCGGGTGTCACCACGGTCTCCAATGTCAGGACTCTTTCTGCGCGTTAGTGGTAATGTTGTTTCTGGGTTGTCAGAATCGGTGCCTCGTCCCACTGCCATCCTTCCATCCTATTCACCATAATTTAATGAAAGGGCAAAGAAAAGGAAAAAAGTTTTCACAGCGGCTCCCACTAAAAGTGCACCTCACTAATATTCGAGGTTTGCACTCTAATCTCAACGCAGTCCATTTTCATCTTGAGGCTGAAAAACCGCAGTTGCTGTTCCTCACTGAGACGCAGATTAATTGTCCGGATGACGTGGCGTACCTCAGCTAAGCTGGGTTTACTCTGGAGCATAGGTTCATCCCTCGCGCTGGAGTCTGTGTGTACGTTCGCGATGATATTTGTTCCAAGCGTCTCAAAAGCTTTGAGGAGCCCAGTTTCTCTGTCCTTTGGGTCTTGATAGATACTGGCTTGGAGCAACTAATATACGCCAGTGTGTATCGGTCGCACAGTGGCGACCAGGAGACAACCACGTTGTTTGATTATCTCAGCCACTCTGCTGATTTGGCTCTTGGCTGCGCAGCTAGTCATTTTGGGGGACTTGAATGCACACCATAAGGAGTGGTAGTTCCCGTACCAAATGACCGATCATGCTGGGAGAGAGGCGCGGAAATTAGCATTGTCGCTGGATCTCTCGCAGCTTGTAAGTTGTGCTACAAGGATACCGGACGTTGACTCTCATACAGCCAACTGCTTGGACCTTCTGCTGACGTCTGATCCGGACAGATATCTGGTGTCTGTATCCGCACTGTCTGGTGTCTGGTGAAATCTGTATCCGTATATTCCCCACCCGAATCGTGCCCAGTTGGCGCGTGTGGCGATAAAAGTCGGCAGATTGGGATGAGATGCGGCACTTTTTTTCATCTTATCATGGAAGCGGGCTTGCTTTTCTTCAAGTGATCCGTCGAGATGTGCTGATGCTGTTATCGAGGTCATCTGTTTGGGGATGGAATATTACATTCCTTTCTCTGATGTTTCTACGGGCAGCAATGCTCGGCCATGGTTCAGCGCAGACTGTTACCGTGCTGAAGCACAGAAACAGGAGGCCAATCGGGCCTGGGCTGATGCACGATCGCGTGTATCTCCGGATTCTCAAGCAAACTTGTTTGCTAATCTCTTTGCGGCAAACTCGCGTCTGGATTCTACAGGAAATCTCCCAATACCTCGATGCAATATCTCCATGCGAGATGTTCATATACACCAAAATCCTGCAAAGTCTAGACGTGAACAAGGCTAGTGGTCCTGATGGAATCCCTGCAGTGGTGCTGCGCAACTGTGCTCCTGAGTTGTCTCCCATCCTAACACACCTTTATCGCCTCTCACTTGAGACTGGAGTTGTTCCCAAGTCGTGGAAGCTATCTAACGTGCAGCCTGTGCCCAAAAAAGGAAGCCGTGCCGACCCAGCTAACTATAGATCCATTTCAGTCACTTCTGTACTCTGTAAGACTATGGAACGTGTACTGAATAATCGTCTCCTCGGCTACCTTGAAGACAATGATCTCCTCAGTGACCGTCAGTTCGGGTTCAGCCGAGGTCGGTCTATTGGGGATCTTCTTGTGTACGTCACCCACCTTTGGAGCGAGGCTATAGAGAGATACGGTGAAGCCATCGCAGTTTCACTTGACGTCTCCAAGGCCTTTGATCGGGTTTGGCACGGTAGCCTATTAAGCAAGCTTCCCTCTTTTGGGATTCCGGTTGGTCTTTGCAATTGGATTTCAGACTTCCTCGGAAACCGTTCGATTCAAGTGGTTTTGGATAGTCTCTTGTCCAAACAAAAAGCAATCGACGCTGGTGTTCCCCAGGGGTCAGTTCTGTCGGCAACACTATTCCTGCTACACATTAATGATCTGCTAGTTCCTGGAACAGTTGGTTATGCAGATGACACCACTGTTACGGACAGATACTTCTCCGGTTCGGAGTCGGAAGGAAACTCAGTCTTGTCGAGAGTCTCTAGTTGAGCGCTTGAATCTGGCACTTCAGGCAGTCTCGGACTGGGGTGAAGCCAATCTTGTTGGATTCAACGCGTGTGTTTTTTCCGCCAAACGGAGTCCCTTCCAGCTGACTCCGACTTTCCGGGGTGTATCGATATCGATAACTAATCATATGCAACTTCTTGGCCTGGAAATATCGTCGAACATGAATTTCGGCTCCTACATCGAGTCTATAGACAAAAACGGCGGCTAAGAAGCTTCGTGTTCTATCCCGGGTTAGGCGATACTTCACGTCCAAACAACGGCTAGTCCTGTGTAAGGCGCAAATTCGGCCTTGTTTGGAATATTGCTGTCATCTTTGGGATGGTTCAGCCAAGTATCAGCTAGCAGCTTTAGACTCTGTTGAAAAGCGAGCCCGAAGAATCATCGGGATTGACGATGATATTTCTAACTTACATGACCTCAGCCACCGCCGTGAAGTTGCGTGTCTATCGGTATTTTATAGCATACATTTCGGAGAGTGTGTGCAGGAATTGCACAATTTAATTCCAAAGGCCCCCTTTTATAATCGGAATACAAGACGTAGGCTGAAGTTGCATCCTTTTGTGGTAGAAATTCCGACCATCCGGACTAAACGCTTCGATAGCTCCTTCATAATGTGTAATGTGTGCAAGGGTGTGGAATTCTTTGCCTGCCGATGTGTTCCCTGACCAATATAACTTGGGCCTCTTTAAGGCAAGAGTGAATAGGTTTTTCCTAGGCAGGCATGATCCACCTTAGACCTCATCGCCGCTTAACATCTGGCGGGTTTGGGGTCAAATGTCTGCCTGGTCTTGAATAAAAAAAAATATCAAAACGAAAATATTTTTTTACTATAAAAGAAATAACTAGTTTTAAATAACTTTTGTTAAATTAGAAACTGACTTTTGGAAGAGGCTTTTCTATGCATATCCGTAATGCGATTGTACCGTTTTATACAAAAAAATAAATCCTTTGTATTTTTCGGGGCACACCCGCCACTCTGTCCCACGACTGCAACTCCTGTTTATCAGGATCAACAGTTGCGTCCTTTGATCGAATAATCAACGAATAATGCAGCTGTGCGATGATGCACAAGCTGTGCCCCAACACCCTACGTTGAACACTCACAAAAAGGTGACGGCACCAAGTTAAATGAATAAAGTTTGCCCTTAAAGTTACCATGCCCGGTTAGAAATTGGACTATGCAATGATCGATATCAAGCCACGTTTTATTTAACCGTTCGCGCACTATAGGGAAAAATTTAAATAAATGCCGCCCCTTAGTCGAAGTATCCCATCTAGTTTGCTATTCGTAGATTTTTATGAACGTTCTCGTTACTATCAAATAATCTACTGATTTTAGCCCTATCCTTCGGTATTAGAAAATCTGAACTCATACCATTCCGCGAGTTGTAATACATTGCCGCACGCCGTTGTATTTCCAAATCTACCGGTAAAACACCCGCAAGAATCGGCAGGGCCTCAGTGCTGACGGTTCTATACGCTTTACAAAGAAATATTAACGCTAATCTCTGACTCTGAAGCAATTTACGTCGCGCAGCGCCAATTGTGACTATATGTGTACTCAAGAAAGTAGCAGTATAAATTATTTTTAATGACTTAAACGACAGACCCCAGGTCGAAGTTGATATTCTATTTAACGCATAAAAATTTCGTTTTGATTTTTCGCTAACTTGCTTAATGTGCTCAATAAAATGAAACTTATTTTCAAGTATCAAACCGAGATAACAAACTGAGTCTTTCTTTTAAACTGCAACTGAATTAAATTTAAAGCGCGGTAGCCCTACTAAGTTTCCTTTTAACATTAAATACTATGTTTTATGGGCTGCGAACTCAAGATGATTTCTCTTCCCCCAGTCGGCCACCAGACGTAGGCAGGACTCAGCTAACAACTCAACTCCTGTTCTTGTATGAGATTGAATAAGCAGGAGACGGTTAGCCGGTAACGGTATAGACAAGAAGTCATCAAATCCGATATTCCAGAGATACGGCCCTAGCACTGAACCCTGTGGGCAGCCCCGAGTCAATGCCTTCGACACCGCATGATGACCAAGTTGAAGCTTAGTTGTTCCATTTATAAAGTAATTATATATTAAGGAATATACATTGCTGTAACAACCTCTGTTTTTAAGTTTGAGCAATAAGATTGGCCACCATGCATTATCAAAAGCACCAGAGATATCTAGGAAAACCCCAATGACGTATTTAAACTCCGACGATTCTACCGATTTTCTCACCGAGATAGCCGCGTCGATTGTTGATTTGCCTATAGTAAAACCGAATTGACGTTCGTGAAAAGTTGGACCGCCCGGAAGAAGCCGAGGTACGATAAGACGCTCTAGAAGTTTACCCAGAGATGGTAGAAGGGTAATGGGTCTATACGCATATGGGTCTTTTAGGTATGATTTAAATTAGCCCGCGGCGCCAAATCTGGGGAAAAACCCCTTCAGCAATGCAACACAATTAAAATAGAATCCCCAGCGGACTTAACGGCTTCCTGGATTATCTTATTCGATATATTCCGGTAACGCCCTAACAATTTTGACAAGTTCATCTAAAGTTAGAAGATCGGACGAAGGAGATGTGGGTGGAACTGCAGCTATGAGCCGACTGCAACTTCACGATGGTAGTCGGTATCATAGTCGATAGTGTCCTCCGGAATGAGAGCGTTAAGAAGGGCCTCCGCCATCTCCTCAACACCAAGAGTTGCTCTGTTAGCTTTGAACTCATGATATATAGGTGACTATGGCCCCTCTTTGTCTAACCTATCAACTACTTTCCGTAGTAAATTAGTTTTTGATTTTTAGACTGCAGCACGATAGTGAGACCTAGCAACTCTTAAAGCAATTAAAGTGCTATCATACCTATCTGACGAACTATCTTGTCCTATGGATTATTTAGCTTTAATTAAATTACGACGCGCGCTTCTAAATTTCTTACGAATTCCTATCAGAGAATCATTCCACCAGTCACATCTTTTCACACTGGATATAGATGTTCGTCCCAGTGTTACACAGTAATTGAAAGTATCCGTCATAATTTCAGCTCTTTCTGTTGCCGATAGACGTGGGTGAGTGAACTCTCCAGCATGTGACGCAAAATATGAACTAAAAAAGCACCAGTTTGCACGTCTGGTTTTATAACGAAAGCTTTGTGAACGGCGCGCGATATCTTGTGTCAGCTTAGGGTTGTACTCGTACACGATCAAACGGTGATCATTACATGACGCATCACATCAGGATGGACAAGCCAATTAGAGATTTTTACGTACGCACTTGAAAGTGAGATGTCAATAGAAGATTCGCCCACAGAGCTGCTGTAAGTAGGTGGTGCATCAGAGGTATTATGAATTTATATGTGCATTTCTGCAATAAACTCTTCTACTGCGGCGCGACGATCCGCATCTGCTGATCTAATTTTACCAAACCAAAGGGGGGAAGACGCGTTGGCATCCCCGCCTATAACTACAGTGAGAAGAAGAAGAACAGAATTGCATATAATACGGACCGCATTTTTCTTTGCTTTAGGAACAAACTGAATCTTTACACAGACGATAATGTAACCGTATGATAAAAATTCAGTATACCACTGTAGGGTAATTAAAAACACTACTAATAATTGTTTTTGTATGACAGATGATATTATCTCATTAAAATACAACATCTCGCATTGCAAGAACTACATTTTCCATAAAGTTCACTCATAGAATAAGGTTTTTCAGGTCTCTAAAGAAAGGTTTAAAGTACATTGCTGACTTATATCTCTTTCTATTTCGTGGCACATAGGAGCAGCTAATGCCACATGAAAATTGATTAAAGACAGAACGACCACAAGTGTATGAAACTTGGGCCCACTACCAATAATAATGACTTATAAACCACTTTAAAGGTCTGCTAACGTACTATCACTTTCAGCAAGGCGCATTCCACAATAGGCTGTGTCAGAATTATTATTTTATTGGTTCACTTTAACGCAGTAGATTAGCGTTAAAGTTAACCAATCAAATTCTGCGTTTAGCTAAACATAAAAGGTTTTTTTATTCGCTTATCTAGTCTGGCTTGGTATTCTCAATCAAAATACATTTTTAAATTTACGATTAGGAGAGCATTAGAAAGAAAAAGGGGTTAAACTTAATTAAAAAAATAATAATTAGTGTTTGTAACTAGACATCTTATTTTATTTCCCAATTAGAAAATAAATAACTATGCTAAACAAAAATAAAGTATCACAACGAAAAAGAAAGCGTTATAAAGTCCTTTTCATTTTCAGTTCTTACAGTTATAACAACGTTTTTGACTTGATTTTAAATATTAAATCAGTTTTGGAGTGGCGCGTTTTTGGCGAGGTATTCCAGGGCTCTGGCGATCTGTGGCGGGATTGGATGGGGGGTGGGGATGGCATCACCCTAAAAATAACAAAAAAACAAATGTAACACACAAAACTTTAGTCAACATTTCAACAGAGAAATGTGATGTCATAGTTTAGTAATTAATGTAACTCATTGAGTACTAAGCCATCACACTATTTCACCGTCCTTTAAATGGGGAAAATTATGAGAAAAATAAAAATAAATATATTCGTAATTTTTATACAGTCTGCAAGTAAACCATAATTTCTATGAAAGTAAAAT
This sequence comes from Choreutis nemorana, assembly GCA_949316135.1. NCBI lineage: Eukaryota > Metazoa > Arthropoda > Insecta > Lepidoptera > Choreutidae > Choreutis > Choreutis nemorana. The sequence goes on from OX438600.1 coordinate 5,564,171, forward strand.
AAACTTAGACTTTTAGAAGCAGTACAGCAAAACATTTTAAATTTGAAAACTTTAATCACGGGAAAAAATAACTAACTTTTTCATTAAGGTTTATTTGGTGTATTATAAACTTACCGAAGGCTGGTATCCGTTCTCGTCGGCGACGTAGTTGATGACGACGGCCTTGCCTTCCGGAGAGGTCCACGCGAAAGATCCTTGGATCACGTCAGCGACTGCAGGAGGGTTGCCACCGAAATCACGAGGTGTGCCTTGGGCTTGGCCAGAGATCCCGTTGTCGGTCTCGTAGCTAGAAAAATCAAAAATTATTTTATTTGTTATCTTTTTTTCCGTTAAAAGGATTTAAAATTTATTTAATTATAAGTGAAAGAGAGATCCATAAATAAAAATGTTGGTAGTACATAACTTTTTGCATTTAGCAAAAAAAATAACAAAGACGCGATTTATTTTTAGACTTTTTTTGTGACTAAGATGATCTTTTGAAGTAAATATGATGGGTTTGACAAATATTTAAATCACTTCTGAAAACAAATGGGTCAGAACTAAATGTACTTACTTGTAGCTGAAGCTGCCATCGGGGTTAAGGTCGCTTTCGTATCTGACAATGTTGGATGCCTGATCACTGGATGCAACACGGGACGCGACGGCGACTGGCTTGGGAGCAGGAGCAGGTACTGCTGGTCTAGCAGGAGCGGCAAAAGCAGCGGCTCTTGCAGGGGCAGAGGCAGCGAAAGTGGCTGCCCTAGCAGGGGCTGATGCAACGAAGGCAGAGGCCCTTGCCGCAGCCTGCACCGGTGCACGGTAAGCCTTCTGCTTACCGAACGTGTTGAATTGAGCGGATGAAACCGCCACCAAAGCGACTAGGATTACCTGTGACAATAAATTGAATTAGATTCACTTATATTTTATTTCATTTCAGTTCATAATTTAATAGATAAATTTTCTAGATTCTAAAACAATTCTCACCAAGCACTTCATTGTTACTTCAACAGTTCCAATCGAACACTGACACATTATATCTTCAATATTTATTCTTTTATAGTTAGCTTTACGCAAGTTGACATTGGTTCCATCAAATTAACATTCATATCAATAATAATAAGCTTCAAAAGTATAAATTAATAAAGATCCTGTTAAAAATCCTTTCCAGCGTCACCGGTTACTTTTTGGTTTGGTCATTAAAAAATAGAGTTCCGTCTATTATACTAAAATAAAGACACTACGGTTTCAAACAAGCATTTGGAGGAACAATTGTAACTACATATGACTACAAATTTACCTGAGCATGTTGACGCTTGCAACATATAAGTTATAAGGCTCATGTTGCCGACCCAAGTCATAAAGATTACTGGTGGATTCACAAACACAACATAATGCTATTTAGCTGTGAGCTTCTATACTCTATCGCATATTAGTTTAAATTATGTTTATTTATACGAATGGTTAAGCCATTTTAACTTATTATTTATTCAAAACCGATTAATAATGAAGAATCTCCAAATCTTAAAGTTACAGGAAATAGTATTTAAATTTGGATACAGCTTTATATGCCTTCTAACTAACAAATCTTTTAACAGTAAAATTTTAAATAATTATCACCTACAATCAGCATTTACTACTAACTACTAACTATACTATATACTAACGCAAGTTTAACATTTTCGTTTTAATTTTCATGAGAAAATCCACTTTTTCATCGAACAAAGCCAGCCTGACCATTTAACAATTTATTTTTTGTTTGTTCCTCGAATGAATACTACCTGATTGTTTATCTGAGGATGAAAAAATCGACCCTTAGAGGACTGTTATAAGTTTAGATTAGAAAGGCTGGCTAATAACATGATAAATATTATGAACCTTTAAGAATTTAAAGCATTCGGCCATACAATACATACTCGTAAAAGAAACACAATTTAAAGTCTCAATCACTTCATTTAATAAAATCAAAACTCAATACATTTTTTATATAGTTCTAGGATCAGGTTCAGGATAGTAGCTTTCTGCTTTTGTTCGCATATTATTTTTTAAGGCAAATGAGCACCAACTGGACGGAACCCATTTTCGTCGGCAGTGTAGTCGACTCTGTATTTTCTACCATTGTCTCCTACATATTCGTAGAAGCCGGCTGCTTTAGTTCCTCCTCCGTTTGCAGAAGGTTCAACTTTGCCTGACTCAGCGGCGTTGATACCGTTTTCGGTTTCGTATGAGTAGTTGTAGGTATTGGTATCTGAAACGCTTCCATGCTTCAAAATTTTGGCGTTTTGCTCGTGAGTGTTTTGGTAGTATGCTCTAGGGTACACTGGTACTTGAACGGGGACTTGGACAACTGGTGTAGCAGGAGACGCAACCTTCGCTACCTGAACCACAGGCTTAGGAGTAGAAGCGTATACAATCGGTCTGATGGAAGATACTACGGGAACCACTGGAGGGCGTAGAGTAACAGCAGCCAAAGACGTACCAAGGGTTTCTTGATCAATGCTGCAAATATATGAATTAAACATTCAATTATAATTCAATTTGTAGAAATGATATTTATACTAATTTTAATTTATAACTTTGAACTTTGAATTTAAATATGTAATCGATTTTATTTAAATCATAATGATTTTAGCTTTAAAAATTCCTTTGAAAATGTCATATCTAATATATGTAAATGAAAGAGATCGAAATTATAAACAATAGTAGAAACACCTTCCCCTGTTCACTCAGTAATGAAAAAGAAAGTTAAATAAACGTTGAGGTATTTTATTTAGCTAAAATACCTGTGGAACATATTTTGAGTTATCCGTTTAAAAGTATAACGCTTATGCCCAGAAAACAACGACTAGTAATGATTATATAATAATGAGATAAATTTGTGGGGTCTAAGGAATGCGGGGTTGGCCGCGACTGATTTACCTTCAAATACAGTTGTATATGAACATTATACATATAAAAACAAAACTAAGAATCAATGATGTGTCAGTGCAGTTACCACTAAATTAGAACCTATTAAATAAAAATCATATTTTTTAAAGCTTAAAGCTTAACTTTTGTCTTCGTTATTTGAACTTACGTGTTATAATCGCCGTATTTCACGATTGGAGTCAACAAATGTTGGTATGGAGAGTAAGTCTTAAAGTAAACAGGTTGGTAAGAAGCGTAAAAGGGGTTGTATTTGGGGTCTCTTTCGATCAATGTCCTGTATTTGTTGTCGAATCCTGTGTAGTATTGGTACGGGGAGTACTTAAAGCTGTAATATCTCGCATCAGGGTGGTACAAGCCATTGTCTCCTTTGTACAGCTCAGGGTGGTACTGCCCATCATCTTGAGCGTTGCTGGAGGCAAGGCCAGCGACAGCCAGAGTAACCAACTACACAATAGAAAAAGGAAAATGTATATTTTAAATAAAAAAGTTGCTATTCCAGTTTAAACAGATTAAACGATGATGCTTATCACTTTCATTTTCAATGTTAATAGTAATCCTCCAAATTCACTAATTACTTTCACTTTTCAGGAATCACTTATGTTAGTTTTATTTTGTTTTAACTTACCACGATAAACTTCATTGTTACACTAAAGTTAAAATTCGAATGATAGTTTAGATGTTCTATTGTTTCTTTTTATACAATCTCAAAATACTTAAATGGACTATTTATTGTCTCAAATTGGTTTACTTTTTAGAAAATGTTAATTTTATTTGTTGAGGTGGCATTCAAAGAGACTTATTTGGGTTGATCTGTGATATATTACAATAAAGATCACGCCCATGCTTTGAATTAGATCATTTTGCTAAAAGAGTTGTCTAATGTCCTTCTAACAAAACACAGAAAAGCATTTAAGAAAAACTATTCAAAGCTTTTAAAATGTTATTTGTTTTACCTTTAGTACGAATTTATACTAAAATGAAATAAATAAATATAAATTGACAACTTTATTTTGAATACAAATTCACAAGTATTTTCAAACAAAACTTCCATCTTCATAAAAATACGTACTTTTAATCTTCCGTCACAATTTTAACATACACTTCGTAGTCTAACTTCATGTTTTTTTCATTATTATTTAAATTAAAATCTTTTCGACCTTTAAACGTGTAATATGATACCAAGTTTTGTCCTTCCTCTAGTTGCAGTCTAGGTGGATACCTACAAAAAAAATACTTTTAAGTTTTCTTTGTTGTAAACGAAATCGACAAAAATGTGTTAAAAGGATAATAAATTTCTTGAGCGCCCACTCATTGGGCGTTTATTGCTGGCTTGCATGCCATTGTCGGGCGTTGGCCCTTTATAACATTTGGAATTTCCAAAAACCTTATACGACACCCCCTTTGTTCTTTTATTTAAATATAAACACTGTCCTTAATTACAATTTAAGTACAATACAAGTTGAAACTTCGTCAAATTCGTTCTTTACATATACTCCTCCAGACTTAATAATTTTTATATTAAAAGATTAAATCATTTTAATGCTTCAAAAAAACACTTACTGCGTTACAAATTCTGTCTCTTTCGAATTTTCTGTGGTGTTGGTATATAACAGTTTACATTTAGCCGCAACTTCATTTTCATTATATTTCTTGAAATGATTTTCACTTGCATCTGACGTGTCGCCAAAATTAAGAACTTCCGGTGAAACATATCTGTTGACTAGTTCTTCTATTACTTTGTGGATGTAGGGGTATCTTTCTGCGTATGTTTTTTTACCAATGTATTCTATAGTGTTGGGTGTATCTGGTCCATTTGGGCCGAATCCCCCCTCATCACCAAATCCTCCAGTGCCACCTACTCCTCCATTGGGGCCGACTTGATGTCTGTACCTGTAATCACCGTCGTCAGTAGGATAAAGACCCTGATGGTAAACGTATGTGTACCTCCCTTCATCCCCAGGTATATATTTTCCTTCATCAATCGGTCTATAATATCTTCCGTCGTCAAAAAACTCATATTTTTTTGGGCGATATCTTCCATCGTCATACGGAACACAATAAACAGATGTTAAAACGATGCACAGGATTACCTGAAACAAAAAACACATTTTATTCATCAATATCACAATAATTATTATTGTAATTAAGTAGTTTTAAAGGTTATTATTTATTTGTTTGTTTTTTCAAACTTACTGGCCCAAATATCATTTTTAATAAAGCTGCAGTTTTTTTTAGTGCAAGAAACTAAATCAGTCAACGTTATCCTTTGAACTAAAACTGTCTTCACTTTGTCTGTTATAGATCTGAAACGAACACTTTTGACAGATCTGTTAATTTATCAACAAACAACAATTAATAAAACACAAAATATATGCATTTAAGTCACATAAATTATCATTTAAATGTTCTGATTTCTAGATCAAGACAAAAAATAGGATTTTAAAAGTAAGGTGCGACAAGGCCACTAGATTTGCATATTATTTCAACTTGTCTTCTAAAAGTAAGATTTTGATGCGAATTTTATTTAATTCCAATTTATTCGATGGTCTCACTTGTGCACTGTTCAGGTTACTTTAACTTTTGTGGAAAAATGAGTATTTATAAAAAGGTTCGATGCGACCGACTTACAGACAGACATTATTCTCATTGTAATATACCGCACGCGGCCTCACGCCTCACCTTGCATAAAATAAAACACATAAAATGCAATACATACTTGCATCAGACTGCATTCCAACAACCTAATTTTCTTCATAAATAAAATCACATCTTTGTTATTATTCCTAGAATCTTCTATTTTATAAACTAAGAAACACAGAATACATATATTTGAATCATTATTTGTTTTTTAGAATGAAAATGTAGAAAAAGTACTAACAACATGCAACTAGAAAACCGTATATAATACCTACTACCTAGTGTTACCGTCTTCTCCTGCGTTGAAGATATTTTTGACCCATACCTACTTTTATCCTTTTTTAGGGTTCCGTATCCTATTAATATAGGCATCCGCTATCCGTCTATCTGTCTGTCTGTTAGCAGGCTGTATCTCACGAACTATAAAAGCTACACTCATAAAATTTTCAGAGAATGCCTAATTCTTTACCGCTACCGCTATAACAACAATCACTAAACACATTGAAAATCATAAATTAGAAGAAACGTTACAAGAAACGTGATTTTTTCGTATTTTTTGCTTTTTCAAGTTTCTTTTCCGAAATTATCTTTAATATTACAAGATGGAACGGATCCTATCATATGCGAGCATATATGAAAAAAAAAAACTAGTAAAAATAAATTGACTAAATTTTATTCCGTAGTTTTAATATACCAGATTTTCTTTGAATATGTTTTTTCAAAATTAAAATTTTCGACGCGTTTATAATTTGAAATGGATATTTGCCGATTTTTTTCCTTCGCTTTGTGTTGATTAGTCATCCCACAACAATTTAACTAGGATCATCATTGTCTTAATTTACTATTAAACTTCATTTTAAATATTATTAAGTAACCCGTATAAGTGAACAGAAATGAAATACCTACATATTTCATTTCACCTGAACATAATGCAGGAAAAACCTTTACAATTTGATTAAAGGCCGATTTTTCCAGCCTCAGATAAACAATGAGATATTATTTATTTAAGGAATAGCAAAAATATGAACTGTTCAATCGTCAGGTAGGCTTTTTCTATGAATAAGTGGTATTTCTGAAGAATAACTTTATTGGTCTCTTGGACCACCAAATTAGTCCTTATTCGGGCGAATACAAACTGGCAAGACAATACTTGTAGAGGGAGGAGTTTTATTTTAGATATAATTTATCGACGATACAATATCCTATCATTTTTCATTGATATAATTTTAAGCAAAACCTAAAAGTGAGTTTAAAGTAATCTATAATAACAAAAATCTATAAAATATATATAAAGTATACTGAATATAAGACGGTCATAAATATTAATATATTTGTAAGTACGTAATTTATAACATTTGTATGTATGTATTTAATGTTTTCATGTGTCAAACCTATTGAGTTTCAAATGGTTAGAAAGAATGAAAGAATAAGAAACATGACCTTAAAAGTAGGTTAAAAAGGTTTAAGGTTGCCTATTCTAGTATAAAAAATTTACAACATCTTTATTCGACAGAATAAGGGCTTATTCGGTGGTCAAAGATACCAATATAACTTCCTCAGAAATATCACTTATTCATCAAATGAAGCCAGCCTGACGATTGAAAATTATTTTTTGGCTAGTCCTTGAATAAATACTTTCTGATTGTTTTTCTGGGGATGGAAAAATCGGCCCTTAGTGTACAAGAATTTCGAAGTGCAACTAAATATAAGTTAGTCAAGGATTTGCTTTTAATATTTCTCTGAACTTAAAATAGCTTCCACACCTAAGAATTGGAAACTCCATAACATAATATTTATATTTGCTTCTTGACCGATCTTCTATCATCTAAACAGTGGGTTGGGTTAGTTGGGTAGAATGTTGGGAATAATGTGACTTGTTAATGAAAGAAGGCTAGTACTCTGGACTACTGATTTATATCCTACAATTTCTCGTGGCCTATAATTTAACATTGGGATTGGGATAGTTAGTCATAGAATAAGTTATAGTAATAGTGAATTCAATGTATCAAGTTTAATTCTAATCAGTAATTTTAACCATAAATAAGTAGAAATATCTAATCTCTTATTAATTTTTCTACTTTTGATATTAAATTGATATATAATCGAACTGAAACTAATAATTTTCAGTTCAATTGGAATATATACGAGTAAACAAACTGCAACTGCAAGAAATACAATGCAACTGCAAGAATGGCAATTTAAGTAAGGATACTAAGCTGTATGAACACCGGATAGATCTTCTGATAAATAAGGCTTTTTATTTATTTTCAATAACATTACATAATTGTCTCTGTATTTGATCTTCGTCGTTTTTAATAAATAACTTAAAGACTTTCAACGTTTCATCACCATGAAAAATTGAAAAGTTACAGCTATCGGTTTGCACTTTTATGACTAGTTTCACCTTGTATTACAATTTGTTAGTTATCGGATCTTACTCATTACTAAGTTCATATTATTAACCTGAAATTTATACTCATAGGGCCTTGTTTCTTTTTTTTTGTTATAGGATTGATATATATTAAATTAGGTTTTAAATAACAGTTAACAGATTACCGTTATTTTGGAATTGCAACATGATTTTATGATCTTTTGTTAAATCCAATAAAAGAGAACAAAATAGTCTTTTACTCATTTACGTAGCTCTATTTGTTATTTCATTGATTTTTCTTCCTTTATAAATTAGGAGGGCAACAACCATTTTTACATTGGAATGAGTTAACCATTTTGTAACAGTATATTTTCCATTGATTCTTTTTTCTATTTTTGCGGAAAATTAAAATACCACTGTACTTACTGGTTCATTTATTTTATTTTAAAACCATACTTATTGTATATGTATTGCACTAATATTAATAGGGGACTAGACTTCATTTTTTGGGATGTGTGCACCGATGGGCTGGAAGCCGTTTTCGTCGGCGATATAGTCAACTCTGTAAGTGACGCCATCAGGGCCGACGTACTCGTAGAATCCTTTGGTTCTGAGACCTTCGTTTTCGCTGTCAATCTTCTCTACTTTGCCGACCTCTTCAGCAAGAATTTTGTTTTCAGTTTCATACAGGTAGTGGTAGCCGTCCTCACTGTGTTCACCTTCTTTGCGGATGATGCCGTGTTTGTAATCGTAGTTGCCAACGTTTCCGTTGCCTGAACCGGCGTATTTGCCAGTTGCACCAGATCCGTATGCAAGACCTGACCCTAATCCTGATCCTGAGCTAAGGCCGGATCCTACCCCAAGGCTGGAGACTACTGGTACTGCTGGTAATGCTGGCTTTCCAACACCAAGTCCAGAACCCTGGGCTCCAGCGCCATTTGCACCGTTTCCGGACTTGTCACCTTTGTAAGCCCCACGGTCGCCGCTACAATACAAATGTTTCATAAATATGTTTTTGTTATTACGTTTGTATTTTTTACTATTGCCCCGCAGAGCAGAGGGACAGGGAAGGGTAAGTCTATATATGTTTTTAACTGTGTGTTCCACCGTTGCTCCTAAACTAATGAGCCGATTTTGATGAATGCGGTGTCGATCGATTCTATCGATAATATTTCCTTTACAATTTTTAGAGCGATATTTATTAGTAGTTGGTTTTGGATTTTTATTTTTTTTCTTCAAAAGCTAACGACAATGTCTTTAATTTACTTGATTGTACAATAAAAACCTACCCGTTGTTGTAGTTGTTGTTGTCAGGTTTGTAATTGCTGTTGGGTCCCTGAGGTCCTTCAACGTGTTGGTACTTTCCACCGGGACCTCCAGCGTCACTGGATCCACTGTAGAAACCACCGGCACCACCACGATCTCCGCGGTCACCACTGTTAACAAAGGAAATAAAGATTTTTTTATAATTGAATATTAAAGAAAAAGTTATTCAATTTTAGAATTCGAATCTTACTTGTAAGCACCGGAGTTGTCGGGTACGTAACGTCCAGAGTTGTCACTGTTGCCGCTGTATCTGCCGGAACCATCGTAGGCACCACCGCTGTATCTGCCAGAACCATCGTAGGCACCACCAGTGTATCTGCCTGAACCATCATACGCTCCATTTGTGTACCTCCTCGAGGAGTCATAGGCACCAGCATTGTAACGGCCGGGGTTGTCATACACAGCAGTCCTAGTCAAAGAAGCTGTGGCAGAAGCTCTAGCAAATGGGTTCACTTTAGGTACGGTCGAACGGAATTGGAAAGGAGTAGCCCTGAAAATGTAAAATTATCAATAATTTTAGTTTCATGGTAAACTTTTAGATTTTCATGTATTTTCAATGAAGTTTCATGTATTTATATATTTTCCATGTGAGTTAAATCGAAAATAACTACAATTTATTGTTTAGTTCTACTAGAACAAGTTCAGTAGATTAAATTTAAGCTTTAAGGTAATCATTAAACTAATATGTTTTGTTTAAGAATGTGTGGTTTATGAACATATTTAATATTTATTTAATTACCCAAAATCGGCAGCTAATGCCGCTGTGGCACACAAACAGAACACCTGCAACAGAAACAGTATCTAAGAATATTTTTAAATGACTTCGTCACACCGTTTTTTAGGATTTATAGTAACCAATATTTAACAGACGATTAGTTATATTTTTTACTCCATTAAATTATCATATTTGAAATGATACGCCATTCACGTAATTAGTCACTCACCAACAATGACTGCATTTTCGTGATATTCTGTTGAACCAGAAAGCTAGAATGTGCTTTATCAGACGACTTGTCGTATTTATACCTTTTTTATGTTATTTTATACGGCAGTATTTCTAAGTGGCTATTTCTTCTCATTTACTATGTGAAGTTTGTCAATTATTCATTTGTACACTGGTTCTCAAACTAGATGTCATCGAACATATTTATATTTTTATCCGAAAGCGACAAGAATAAATGTTTAATTTATACTACCTAGTAAAAAATATAGTATTCATTCATACTAACCAAAAGAACTTAAATCCATAAACATTGAAAAAAAACATCCAAATAAATCAGTTTGGAAACCATCATAAATGTTTGAGGTTTTTTATATCAATCGACATCTCTTACTAGCTATTACTTTTTACAAGACTTGCTTTTCAGCTAGATCAAGCATGTTTTCATTTTACATAGTCTGTCAGAGCAAAGTAAATAACGTGTTCGGCCTTTATTGTAGTTCTGGAAAGGATTGAATGTTTGGTATGCAGCTTCCGTGTTATAAAAATGAACTAAATAGTACAAAAAGTTTGGGAATCTATTTAACTCCTAATTAATAATTCTCATAAAAGTTGGTCTGATTTTATTTATAAAGACGAACCCGGCGCTGTTTGACAGATTAAAGTTTAATATATAACTTGAGATGTCACCAAGGTCATCGTTTTAGTCATTCATGTTTATTTAATGGGTTTTTATGCAAATTTCTTAATGTTCACCTTCTATAAATAACATATATTTTGACAATATCGATACAATCCCTCGACTGTCAAATCCGGTATAAAATTCATTGTTTTCTTAAGCGCTATAAAAATTCACAAACTATATTTAATGGTTTTTGATTAATCCCAAATACAACGTGTCCTTGACTCAATTGCCAAGAAAATAAAGAAAACATATCTTCGCCCCGGATGTTGCATCCTCAACTAAGAAAGACTTTGTAAATAAATATCTAATTAAAACAAGAACATAATCATATAACTTTATCGGTATCATCTTGAAAGTAAATGTGACATTAATGTTAAAAAGTAATTAAACCTTTTGTTTATCATGTAAACACGACGTCCTTTAAAAACTAACATTGATTTTACACTAATGTTTTAATTAAATAAAATTACTATGTTCAGAAAAACTTGGCAACATAAAATGCAAGCTGTTTTTGACCTAACAATATTTTGTATGTACGTATTTTCTGAATACATTTGCTTGCTAATGCTTGTTAGTTTTGTTTAATTAATTGAGCGAAACTGGTAATGTTACTTGTATGCTAGTAACGCTTCTTCAGATAGAGTCATCGAACGTAAAAATCAAATCCAATCGCAAATATCAATCAAGGCATTAAAACCATAGGTTTGGGCTCGTCTACAACATTGTCCTTTGAATAATGCAGCTGTTCAATGAAGCAAAGCAACGTATAGCAAAAGGGCTAGAAGACTACTGTTGAATGTAAATAATATGCAATTACACCATTAAATTTCCGTTTATTTTTATATAGGGAGATATGTCTCCATGTGCTTGTATGTATGCTAAGTTTCTGGTTGCTTAATTAAATTTCTGATTTTTAATTTTTCGTACTATGAGCCAATACAGATTATGACGACATAACAGTTTCAAGACATAGCGTTTTTTTGCATGAATAAGGCGTACCCTGACCCCTTATTGACAACTTAAAAGTCATCTGAAATGTCAAATAAGCGTTATTAAAAATGTTAATCTACGAAGAATTTTATAAACCCTTTGTGTAATTGACTGGTTGAATTGAGTGATGATCACAAACTTTAGATTTATTTGTTAAATCTTGTAATAAAAGATGATATAATAAATTGGTTTTCAGTAAGGTATGATGGTGCTTATTACAGTTAAATCGTGAAGTGGGTGCATAATGTTTAAATACCTAAAAATCTAGACGTGTGATAAGATACTACACAAATAAGATATTTTCAAATTTCGGGAAAAAGAACAAAAAAACTTAATTGAAACTAGAGCTGTATGAGCCAACGCTGTTTGCATAATGGCAAAAACAATGTTTTATTTAATTAAAATCATATTTTAAGCAAAATTAGAAACATATGTTGTAGTTAGATTAACGAACTTTAGTTGTAAGAAAAAGTTATTCTATTATTTACTATTACAATATTTTCCATGCAAATTGTAGCAATACCGAATGCGCAGAGGGTAATGTGTGTATAAGACAACCTGTACACTCACATGGGCAATTTTATTGTATCTGGGGATTGTTATACCCCTGCAATTGGCATGGAAAATATTGTAATAGTTCCTATTATTTATGAAGTGTTAGATCAAAACGTCAAATATTTACAAGCCTGAAATCAAGACTTGCTTTACAGCTCTGACCAGAGAGCATTAGTTTGGGCAAGTCCAAACTTACATATTTATTTTTTTACAACTTTATAGCGTCCGGCAGAAATTATGCAGGTGGAAAGTGTTATTAATTAGCGTGTTGAAAATCAGCACAAGTTAGAAGTTACATTTAAAGTATATACTAGGATCCCATGACTTACAAACAATGATTTTATTATTCAAATCCAAAAGCTAAATGTACAACATTTGTATAATTTTATTTAATTCATATATCAATGAAACAATGAGTTTACGTGTGAGTGTACGTCGCGGTGAACTAAAATACCTATCTAAAATGTAAAAGCAAAAATCTGAGTAATGATATGCCTTATTTGAAGACGAAGGCAACTATTTACGAATTCATTCGATGGTAAACGAGCAACCGGCGCCTGATGATATGCAGATAGTAATCTATAGACGATTAAATATAACATTTTCCTCTTTAAGATATATTCAATACCCGTAGGGAATAAATATTAACATTCACCACAAGTGTATTAACAAATAAGCAGAAATCATGCGATTTTACAACCAAGGAACAGTACAGGAAAGTCAGGAAAGGTTTGATAACTGGACGTCAGATTTCGCTATCATCGGGTATTGAAGTCGTAGTGTATGAGTTTGATTACATATTTTAATATTTTTATACCAAATGACTTACCTTTTAGCTAATTTCCTAGATCAAATAATAGAAGAGATATGGAGGTAATGACATATTTTATAATTCTTAATGCAATTTTTTGAAGTTCGTATTATTTTATTAAAAAAATATTTTCTAATTTTAGTGAACCATTAAAGATAACAATTACACACATTTTAAATTAACATTCAAAACAGTCAAACAAAACCGAACCATACTGACGTTATTTTTAACTGTTAAAGAATTTTAGACAGAAGAGAAGGTTTGAAGAGGTTCCATCAACAAGTCAATTATAATCTGGCGATTATGACTTTTTGATCAAGTCACACACAGATCCTCACGACTGACCTGATTTTGGAGACTGTTAGAGGGTGAGATTTTGTAACTCATTATAACCTGTCAATGATGTCACAATTCATACCGTTCGATTAAATCAAACACAATGTCAGTATTGCTAACCGTTGAGAAGTACATCTCTACCTCCAACAGTCAGTCTTATCCAGACTATTATAACTTTTCAATGATATCACCATTCATACCAGTTGAACAAGCCCAAACATAATTTTATTATTGTTAACTATGGTAGGGTTCCCATAAATCAAATGATTTCGGAGGCAATCTATGGTCTTCATCAGTTCTACTCCTCCAAATATTGATTTCCGAGAACCTATTCTTATCAATTATGTGAAAATAACTATAAATTTTCCCAAAAAATTTGAAGAGTTTCCTCAAGATTCCATCATCAGATCCTGGCCTGGTGAAAATGATATCAATTGGAAAGTTCATACTTTCAAACAAAAAAATAAAGTTTCAAGGTAACAAACATGTGTTGGTAGAACAATTCCTATCATATATAGTCTGTATAATGTAGGAGTCTACATTTTAATTTTATATTGATCTAGCATTTGCCCTTTAAGTATGTTCCAAGATCAAAAGGTGCAAAACAAAATATTCACGGAGAAGGGTAAGTTTCGGCATATGTATATGGCATGAGCTAGTATTATATGAAATTATGGTTGTAGTATTTCATCTTTTTACTGCGTACTTTTACGAATCAATACGAAACTGCTTTATTTAGCTAGTGCGAGATTCTTTTGGAGATGGGATTCTCTTCTTTTTCCGAGAATTTTTTCATTGTATCCACCAAATGGTTATTTACGGTGCAGACAATGTAAGTATTGATGTAGTTAACGTTATTGTTTAACCTTGTGAAGATATTTTTGGTATGTAAGATAAATTTGTACTTATAAATTTATGAAAGTAAGTTATTATAACTTTTCATGACCAGCTTTCAGGTGGTAGATCTATGTGCGAGATCATCTGAGTTTGTACCGCCCTCCTTTCTATTTCTGCCGTGAAGCAGCTCGCTGTGTTTCGGTCCGAAAGATTGAAAGATATAACATCTTTACCTTTTGCAAACGTATGGCAGCGCTCTTGGCGTTCCAGACACCAAGAGCATCGTCCCTACGATTCCCATGATGATGGCGGTATCAATTTCCATCTGGTCACACGTCTGCTTGCTAACCCAAGATGTTGCATAAAAATACTTTGAGTTTTTTTTTTTAAGCTATGTGACCACAAAAATAACTTAGTCCCAAATCTGGAGTATTTATGTAATCATGAATTGATTAAAATTATTTATTTTAATTCACACCTCTGTGGCGCAGTGGTGTAAACAGCTGGCTGTTCCGCTAAAGGTTTCGGGTGGGGGCGGTATTTTATGTCATTTGCAAGACGCATTGTTCTACTTACCGGACTTGGATCTAGTATTCAGAGCTGAGTCAATGTGTGCTGAGTCAAATCTAACTTTATTTGACTTCTTATAATTACACGTACTTAATTAACAAAAAAATTTTATGGCACTATCATTTATTCATAGTTTAAAATCAACAATGTTAAAGCTTGTGTTGGTTTGTTTGAGTTAATCAGTAGATGTATCTCTTGACGAGCTTCCTGACTGGTTCGACGGGAGCGGGATGGGCCGCGATGTACTCGAGAGAGCGGGCGATGGCTGCAGGCACTGGGGGAGCCACTGGAAGGAGGTCACTCTGCGAACAAATATTACATTTTAAAAATGGGTAGAGATGATGAGTTTGTAAGGAACAAAGTTGTTCGTTTTCTTTACTTTGCAACATTTTAATCCAAAAGAATTTAATAATATTCGTCATAAGACAAACAATATGTCACGATGAATTTTATTCATTCATGGTAATTTTTGGCATATCAGGCCAAGGCCAATGAAGTTTCAGCTTATTTTATTATGTACTTTTCAACATACTCGTAAGAGAACAAGCAAACGGTTCACCTGATGGAATGTAATTCCGCCGCCTATTGGCGATGCTCTTGGTCTTAGAACGTCAAAAACACCGTTAATAGGTTACTCATGTAGAGATGTCAAACCTCTCGTGCCGATGGCTACATGGGCTCTCCAATCAATTGAACGAAAACACCGCAAACTGCTTCTTGGTAGAAAATAGAATGGAGGATGTACCTGTGGCTGGTATCCGTTCTCGTCGGCGACGTATGTGACCTGCACCGGGGTACCGTCAGGGGCGATGTATTGGTATCCACCACGTACGGTCTGCATTTTAATTACTTTATTTAGTATTGATTTTGTTTTAAAAAAAGTATGAGAATAACACAAACAAAAAACTTTATTTCTGCGGTTTTAGAATTTGTACCTAAAAATAAATAGTTAAATTTTTTTGTATCACTAGATTTAAGAAACTAATCAAGAATAAAAGCAAGAATAACAATTTTGATTTAAGTAGTTATTCTTGCTTACAAACATTTGTTTTACTTACAATAATGTCTAAGTCATCAACTTTTTTCGAGCTTCCGGTGGCTTGGGCAGAAATTCCGTTTCCAGTCTCGTACCTGAAAACCATAATATTTTTTATGTCATCAAATGTTTAAATATTTTAATACACAATCCCATACAAAATCTAAAATTGCCGAAAGGACAACTCTCTTTCTTTATAAATTTTTATACGTCTTAGGCAAACAAGCAGGGGGATCACCTGATGGAATGTGATACTGCCGCCTGTTGACATGACGATGCCTTTAATGTCACAGAACGCTAAGAGCACCGCCAATGCTTTGCTTATTTAGAGGATAAGATGATATACCACTGGTGCTGATAATTTTACTGGCGAACTGCTTGACCGCAGTATCAGGAAAAAAAATACGTACGCAAAGTTGAATCCGTCAACGTTGACATCCGACTCTGATCGGAGGATGGGCGCTTCGAAATCCCTAACGTTACCGACCAAGCCGGACTTGACAACTGGCACGTTCTCAACAGTCCTCACAGCTTGGACTGGCGCTGGCTTAGCAACTACCGGCACTACTGGCACTTCGACTGGAACAAACGCTGGCTGCTCAACAGCTACGGTCCTTAGTACGGGCTGTACTGGCTGTAAGACTGCCCTGGCAGAAGCTTGCGCCCTGAAGGGGTTGTAGGTATCAACTCCTTGGTTGAACCCTTGGAAGGACTGCCTGTTAAAGGTGGTGGCTGCATTGGCTGCGAGCACGCACACGGCTAATACCTAAAAATAAATAATTTTGGTAGTCCTTTTCTCCAGCATAATATTATTCTTAAATTAATTGCTATATTACGTACCAGTAGTTTCATATTGAAGATCTGTATCTTGGTGATTCCCAAAAACAACAGGTGCCATTTCTATAAAAGCTTGTCGTTTTTATAAGATCAGAAACACATTAGAAAAAATAAAAGCAAAGAGTGTTGACCTGTAAAAAAATGACCTTGTCGTAGACATATATGCTCACCCGAACCACACGACAAAGTAGCTCCATTATGTTAAGTTTATTGCTTTTACCGGCCATCGTCAATTTTCGCGACATCATTAGTTACAGGACATCAATTTAATTATAGTTGCCTTGATAGCAAGTGTAGATTGTACAAATAACATTAAATAATCAAATATTGTTTGGATGTAAATTTAAAAAACAAATCTGTTTAGACCTTACAATAGAGCAATAAAAATATTTTCAATTTCATCATGTAAAGTTCATTCCCTTTTTTTAATATGCGGTGTAAGCTTTGTAAAGTAACCCTTAACAAAGATTCTAAGAAACAATCATTCCTATACTACGTATTTATTTAAACCCTTCAAGCTAAAAAATTAGTTAAATATAAATAGATTCTATGGCTAAGAAATAATTTTCAATTAAAAACACATATTCTAGGTTAACAATATTTTTATTTATTATAATTATTTGTTAATGATGTATTGCGATCGCCTTGGCACGGTGTTACCTTGAACTTTAATTCAGTTACCACTTCTTATTTGACCTTTACTAATTATAGCTTATTTTAATTCATACAATTGCTTTAGTTTGGTTGGCTATTATTTTTAACCATAGTCATAACAAACAGTTTTTTTAATACAAATACTATTATGACTTAAAATTATCCATGTCGAAGATAAATTAAGTCCATTATTGAATATTTTTTAATTACCAAAAAAAACGTAAGTTAACAAAACATTATCAGAAGAAATTTTTGTATGTTATCGTTTGATTATCGTTGAAATAAGTCGATTTCTTAATTTCTTTTACAAATACTTTAAATGATCATAACTTTTGTTTAATTAAAAAACAGTTAAATAATCCTATGTAGAACAAAGTCGCGGGTAAAAGCTAGTTAGCAAAAAGAAAAATATTTTAATCGTGTATGAACTATATTATATTTGGTTATACAAATGTAATAAGTTAACATTTTATCATAAAATATCACATACCATTGATTACGTATCCCATTCCAAAACCATATAGCACCAGAGAATTATAAATTAATTAAATACCTGACCTTGGATCGAGTTCTATACAACTTCAAACTAGACTAAAACGAGATTATTAGCAGTATACCATCGTAAATTTTCTTGTCAACTATAATTTAAAACTGGTTTTATAGATTTAAATGCCAAACGACTAAGTATTATTCTACACTCTTCTGCCTAATTATTTCTCCACGCAAAATATGATAGATGTTAATGTCTATAAAATAAGGTTACGTTTGCTTAATTCTGAAAGCCATTTGAGAATGTTTTCTGTTGTTGACTCGCTCGGTCATAAAGGTCACGCTCTGTGTCATCTTCACATTCATTATTTTAAGTAATCAATATAAATAAAATTTATGTTTCGCTTTAAAAAGTGGACGATAAAATGAGCATGTTTATTTCATGCCCATTTACGAAATACACGATAAAATAAACAAATTATCACCATGTTTAACATCAAATTAGGGTGCAAGAGAGAAAAATTTTCAACCAACGTTACGTTCTGGATTTATACTCCCATATAGGCAAATGTTAAGGTATTGTTCACGAATATTAAATATGGATTGGTGAATTTTTTCTACCTTATTAAGATTCTGTTTTATTTGTTTACATATTATACTCTATTTATAAACACGTGTATTGCATATCTCTGTGCCATGTACACGGTACGTCACCACCGTAAAAGTTTTATAAAGTTTTACAACTTATTTTTATTTTTAGTGAAAACAAAAAAATTCATAAAACGAATGTAACAGAAAAACCGGTCCGATGTTTCATTTTACAATGTTTCTTTATTCCGAATCTTTATAAGTTTTTTTAATCCTTGTCAAGGCTCCGTTACTTCATGTAACTACGTGCATCTCAAACCTCTCGCTGAGCCACAAATTACTACAAGCGAGCACATTATCAGTCAGCTTTTTTATTACATATTTAACATTTTATATTATCACATAATTTATTTACGCTTTGAAATTTGCTTCAAAAATATATTTTACCAAAAGGAATGAAAACAATTTCCAATACCATATAAGTACCTTCGTTTTGAAATCAGCTGTAGATAAATCGAAATGGAGATATGTTTTAGGTAGATCTGTCAAAGGACTGATAGACAATGGTAAATTATTAGATGGTAATGTTTTTCTGTAATATTATTAAATTATTTGTTGCCTTGTATTGATGTTAACCTGTGCTTACCACTCTGATACAGAAGACGTCAACGACTTCTGTTAGAACTTGATTACCTTTACCGCCATCTTTAATCAAAAATAAATACTAGATTCAAATGAACCTATGAATATTCTTTTATGTTGATACAAAATCGTTTGAATTCATAATCATATTTGTTCAACATGGTCTTGCTAGATGTAGTTAGTGTAACTTTGTAAAAAATATGAAATTTATTTATTATCAAGTCGATGTACTTATTTATTTTTGTATTTTATATTTTACTTTTTATATTTGTATATAAAACGATACATTTTATTTACAAGTTTTAGAAACTTAATTTTCCAAAATTATCATATCTGAAGTATATGTTTTGCTGTCCGAATTTAAGTTGTTTTATCCATTATACATATACACAACTTTGTGGTAAGTGTGATGTAACTAATCGACATTTTATTCTAACTACAATTTGGAAGACGTTCAAAGACCATAAGGCCACTCTGACTGATGGCAAGTAATTCACGTTTTTTCAGTAATTACCATGACCAAGATGAGCCATACTTAATAAGCAATGCTCTTGACCTATTCCTATTTCTTTTTGTCTAATACTTACTCAATTAAGAAAAAAACAAAAATAAAAGTATAAAATTTATTAGTAAATAGGTACAAAATATCACGCTTACAATTTCAATATGAAATCGCATCTCAAAATAAGATAAAAATGTTTCGTTATTTACAGTATTGCATTCTACATGAAAAAATATATAACAGGTTTGAGTTTTTAATATTATTTGACTATACGATATGACTGAGTGTTAGAAGTTACCGTCGGTTTTCTGGTTGAGGTGGAGCGGTGGCGAGGAAATCCAGAGCTCTTTGGATGTCAGCGGGGATAGGTGGTGAGGTTGGCAGGTGTGCGCCCTGGGGCCGGTAGCCATTCTCATCGGCGGTGTATGTCAGCTGTATGTTGCCTCCCTGCTCGCTCTGGTACTGGAACTGACCCTCAACTTGCAACGCTGGCTCCTCAGCACCGATGTTCCTCAGAGCACCCTTCGCTTCTGCGGCAATCCCGTTGCCAGTCTCAAATGAATACTGGAAGGAGCCGTCAGGGTTGATCTCGCTATCCTGGCGCAGGATAGGAATAGGCTCGGTTTGACCCTGGGGCGCAGCGAGCGCGACCGCGATCAAACCCAAAAATACCTGAAAAGTACAACGTAAATTACTATTTAGTAATCCAAAATGAACGTAAATAAACGAAGGTCTCCATAGTTAGCACTGATCAAACTAGCAACTTCCAGAACATTCTATGTAAGATTCACTTTTTCTGATACTTTGTTTATCTCAGTCACTGTCACTTACAATAGATTTCATGTTTGTATGTGTTGTCGGTAGGCACTAGACAATGTTGATCTAAGAGTGTTATATCGGTATTTATACTTCGGGTCAGTGCGCCTACCACAATATTGCACCACCCGGCACGTGTGTAAATTCGTCGAATTATGTGCGAGGTAAACGTCATACGCTTGCAGCAACATCACACTTTAATCGATTGTCTGTTATCTCCTAAGAGTTATAGATAATATAAGTTTGTCCATGACCGACCCTAAACGAGACAATGGCTGTAAACTCAATAAATATTCTTTGTATTTCTAACATTGTTTTTATTTGCGACATGAACTTTCATTTTAACCAATCTTTTTCTTATTAAAATTAGATGAAGATGTCATTTTACTGATATAAAGAGATACATTAAGCGTCCAGTGTAACTGCTATTGTTAACTATGATTTTTTTGCCATAATTTTTCACAATTCTTACAGTTTTACTGAATGTAAAATGTTAATGGATATTATATTTCATTTAACTTCGTTTTTTGTCTTAATTCTCACTGTTTACGTGGAATGTCACTTACAAGCGTATTTCATGAGCATATAACCTGATAAGAGAAATAGAGATTTTTAAATAATATGAAAAACAGGTTAATCTAGATATTCCCACAGTTTATCGTATGTACCGAGCTACGTTAACAAACTAATTAAATATCACCGGTGCAACCTATGTCACAAGTATTGGACAATAGAAAAAATCTAAAATATTCTCATTAAATTAATAGGCATGATCAAATTTTAATTTATGCGAGAATTTCAATAACTAAATTGCCTAAAAGTTTGAAATACAATATCTTGTTACAAAACCAGTCATTCGAGGACGTTTAGTATAAGCTTATGTCAATAGCCGATAAACACTATTAATAAAAATCAAGCTAAAAGTAATTGACTAAAAAGTAAAGTGAAACTTAAAATACAAAATCATGATTTTTAATTGATCTTTGAAACTACAAGCTTTATTTATTTTCAAAACCTATCAAGTTTTATTGGTGTACATCTAAAATATTTTATAACCTTTGACTTTTGATTTATATAACAATACATAAATGTCATAACCTCTTTATCATACAAACAACAAATTTAGTCTTTAACAACAAATCCAAGACATCGACCCAACTTAAAACTTGACCAACCGTTTTAATTGAAAACAAAATGAGTAAAACTACGTTTATAAATAGCTGAAATGAATAGTCTTTTATCGTTACGAATGAGCAAACGTTATAATTAAATACATTTGATTTTCACATAGTCGTATCATCACATGGATTTAAGTACTGTAAATATTTTATTAAGATTACTTTTTGAAATATTAGGTTCTGATTATCAATACTAGACATATTTATATTGATTTAAGAAAGTATTATTAATGATCACAAGACCAAAACATTTTTATACAAAAGCAGAATAGAACTTTTAGTGTCAAAAATTGTGACTATAAACATATTCTCTAAAACAAAATAGCTTTTTCTATCTATGCCAATTCATGTTTTTACCGAAAAATTTTGTTGTCCACGGTTGTTACACATATAGTATTCATAAAATTGAAAAACCTAAAATATTATTATAAAATTGCAGTAAATAAAACAAAACAAAAATCAGACTGTATTCAGTTAATGATAACATCTTTAATTGAAATTAAATATAAAACTATTATAATACTTATACGGGTTAAAGTTATAGTACTCGCTGCATTTCCACGCAGTATAGCGATGCTCATCTTGACGAGAATACAATTTTTATGGCTAAAGATTGATTGAATAATTTTTCATTCATACAGTGAAATATCCCAGAAATTTGCCTTTTTGAATTACACAATGCGTGTTTATACATTATAAATGTCATACACACGTCGAAATATTCAATTGTTACAAATGCTTCTAATGATTTTCTTGTTACTGGGATCATATTTACAATATTTGTTATCATATTTTCATACTGTTGATTTTTATAACAACTTTCGTCTGTACACATTACGATTACACATACCACAACGGCATTACGACATATAATGCTGTTTTAAACTTATGGTTTCAAAATGCTTATATTTTGATCAATCTTTCATCAATGTATTGTGTGATTATAAATGTTGTTATCGATTTTGTGCATACAGTATTATTTCTGAGGTTTAACACTTTCAGACATTCATACTGCTGAATGATTAATAGATTACGGTACTGGAAAGGTACAAGTGTTTTCACAAACAATTAAACATCGGTCAACATTAATTTGAATTAGGACATAATCGCCTCAGCTTGGGTGTGGCCGATTGATTATACTCCAACCTAAAAATTATTCTGAAAAAAAAACAAACACGCGAACAAAGAACGGATTTCCTCACTGTGACCTTCATGATACTGATATAAATTGATAACAGCAGATGCATGTTTGTTAATTGATATAACAAGATCCCGCAAATTTCTATTAATTTCTACTCGTTATCAGAAATAATTGAATAGTATGGTTTTCATTTATTGAATGGAGGCTACTCGATGCTCACTAATGTTGAATTTATATCATTATTAATATTGTAGACCCACAAGACAAATTTTAAAATGTTGACGGATGTACTGTGTGTTGTTATAGTCAAACATTTATGATATTTTAAAATGTAGTTTCTTGTTGCGAGAAATAGTTTCCCTGCTTACAATAAGAAACTAGGCTTAAAACTTTTGATTTTAGAGTGATTTTAATAAAATGATCAAGAACTAGTATGACAAAACCAAATGCACTTTTATACCTTGTTCATTAGGTTAAAGACAAAAAACATAGTTCTATTTTAGTCAAAATGTATTTTATTTCATCGTAAAAAAAGAGTATCACAAATAAGTAGCTTCTAACTACCGACTATTATAAATGAGGTCATGCGGCTTATGCCGAGTTCTCTTGCTGAGGAGGTGCTGTGGCGAGGTAGGCAAGAGCACGTTGGATTGCTTCGGGTACTGGTGGCGGAGTCGGGAGGTGGGCGCCCTCCGGGTGGTAACCGTTCTCGTCAGCTGTGTAAGTCAGCTGAATGTTGCCGTTGTCACCTGGGTACTGGAACTGCCCTTTTACTTCTATCGCTTCCACGTCACCAACCTTCTTTAAGTCTCCCTTCTGGTCTGCACTGATTCCATTGCCAGTTTCAAAGGCATATTGATAAGAACCATCTCCATTGACCTGGCTATCCTGACGAACGATGGGGATGGGTTCAGTTGGAGCTTGAGGGGCGCCCAACGACACAGCAATGAGCATCGATATCAGGACCTGTTTAGAAATAATAATTTATTAATTTATCCAGTGACCTTGGCTTAGTGCAGTGTACATCTAATTATAATATTAAATAGTCAATCTTATTTGTTATGATCTCTTCACTTTGTTGGCACAAGTGATGCGTTTTTTATTACTATTGTTCGTGGAGGCGGCGTGCCTAATCTAGTCACGCACGCCAATAATGACTCGTGCCACTGAAATTAAATGTCACTGTCAATCACAATCACTGTTCTGAGACTTACTATAGCCTTCATTGTGAGGAGTTTGAGGGTGTCTAACAATCAACCGAGGATGTCGAATGATGTGTCATATCCAGATAATTTGAGTATTTATAGTAGGTGTCATAGGTGCCACCTCCATGCATTTCTAATTTCACAATTCATTGCAATGTCGCAAAATCTATGAAATAAGTAAACATTAGAGTCATTACTTAGACCGTACGCCAACTGGCAGCGGGTTGATGGCGGTTGGGAGAGGAGGACGTAATACTTGTCAACAAACTTTAGTCAAATACTGTTTGTTCAGTCTCAGGCCTAACGCAAGTATTAGTGTTTGTAACAAACAGATAAAGAAACTTCACCTTAATATTAACTATCAAAGAGATGGAGGACATAATATTAAGTATTGAGAAAAGACTATTTCTTATAAACAAAATCGAATGTCGAAAATATTATTAATATTACGATACAGTTTTTAGATTATAGTTTTTTTAAACTACATTTTATTCCTTTGTGTTACTGGATGTAATCAAGGATGCTGTTAAACAACTTTCAATTGTCAAAGATGGTAATACATGCATGATTCGTGAAACCTCTTTTGTTGCAAGCATCAGTACGTTAAAGTAAATGAAATCTCCCATATCAGTTTTAGTAAATTGTATTAGTCATCTCACTCATTATTTTTAGTGTAAGTTTGGCTCAAGGTAAAATTTTCCGAAAGTGTTTGTTAAAATATAGAATAACCAACAAAATCACAAAACTAACGAAAAGTCAAGGGCTCTATTCAAGGTTTCACTCATAGATTATCTGTCTTGTAATTACACAGGTTGCGTGATAAACAAATGTTAACTACCTCTATGTTTTAAATCAAATAGCTAATACTAATCATTATTAAAAAGAACTTGTGAAAGAATATTTAAAAATCACCCTACATCACGACACACTCATAAACTTAGCCCTACACTAAGATATAATCTTTTTTTTGAAGGCAGTAAGCAACAATTTGGTGTAAACTTCCAAGAGAAGAGAAGAATATAACATCCAAGACCGGTACGCGAAACAATGCGTCTTATAAATTACACAAAGTTCCCCGTCGGAATTCGAACCCGAAACCTCTAGCTTAGCAGTCGGCTTACACTAGTACCAGTATTAGTAATCGTTTTTTATAATTTACTACAGTAACATGTCAAGTCAATGTTTATATCACAGAAGTAACTGGTGTAAAATGTGACTTCTGTTAGTGAAAGGACTTAAGTACACTTTGTTTTCTAATAGATAATAGGATTTTCAGAATCGGTTCAATAGTTCCATAGATAACTTTGAACATATACCAAGAAACTCTTTATAAAGATGAATATTTATAAACGACTTTCTACAAACCAACCAAAATATTAAATAGAGGTTGGTAAGAAATTTGATCAATTTTATGGATTCTAAAGAGTGTACTTATTTTTTAGGGTTTCGTACCCCTAAAAACACTCTTATAAATTCACCTCGTTGTCCATCTGCCTGTATGTCTGCCTGTCGGCCCGCCAAGACTCTTTTTTCAAGGATGCTTAAATACTGAGGTCTGCGGTCCCTTGAAGCTGTGAAAAAAATCACACCTTAGTCTACGTAATTAAAATAAATGGCCATTTAGATTGTAATTCCCATACATTCGCAAAGGAAATCAAAACCTATACGGTACTTCACACTGACCTAGAATCATAAATTTCCTAAGAAGCATTATCTTGCTGCACAAGTCTAGGATAAAACATAAATTTATTTTTACATCAGTGTCTATTTTCCTAGTTTAAATTAATATGATTTGTTATAAATTGATGAAATTCTCAAATACTAGTAGCTGTAGGTGTGAAAAAACATATTCTATAAGTCAACGTAATCATAAGATACGGGCGTGTGTACCGCGTTTCAACTTATCACTCGCAATTGCAAAGGCATACATAATTTATTGATAGCGCGGAGACCAATCAATAATATAAGTTTAAAGGATTAATTTTTTAAACATCGTGACATCCGCTGCCAAGACTGTTAGATGACTGGCACGGTTACTAGGCGACCCTTTGGTAGGCGACGTGATTTATCATAATAAATAAATATTGTATGAAACAAAGTGGATAAATGAATGCTTTAAATATTAATTTGATACTTGTACTGGGCTTGGCATTCACTATATGGTGCTTGCCTTTGAACTAGAATCGTGAAATTTTGCAAGAATACATTGTATGCCGACTGGATGTATTTTCTTTATATCGCATTACTTGTTAGTTTTTTCTATGGACATATATTGCAGTCTGATAAATTTTGTTAAAAAATAAGAAAGAACGGGGAAAAATTATAGAACTCGCACTTGACCGTTTTATGTTATGACCCCCTGTTGCCTCGCGGCTCTGTGCGCGTTTTATCTTATGACCCCCTGTTGCCTTGCGGCTCTGTGCGCGTTTTATCTTTTGACCCCCTGTTGCCTCGCAGCTCTGTGCGCGTTTTATCTTATGACCCCCTGTTGCCTCGCGGCTCTGTGCGCGTTTTATCTTATGACCCCCTCGATTTTGTCTCAGACAGCGACAACGTGGTTTTACATTTTAAAAAACATACTATTTTGAAATATATTTTAAAATCAGTATCTTATGAGTAATATTTTATGTAACTTATAATATTTTACTAGACTTCTAAAAAATTAACCATAAATAATCGCCCACAGAATGAATTGTTGTATAATATTGTTAACCAAGCAAGTCAAAGGTCATGCCATCGATAGAGTCGGTTACAAAGAAGTGACCTTTACAATTATGTGGCTATTTATAAAATTTGCTACAGGCTGTCCTTTAGATTTAGAGGATGATGATAACTTAATTGTAAAAATTAACATTAGTGATAACCATGTCATAAGAATACAAAACTGCATTTCTCATACAAGTCATAATCGACCCAATGCACATTTTTAGCATCAAATATTATAGTTAATTAACTTTAATAAAGTCTTCACTTTATTTCTATATTGAGCTAAACCATATATCAATGTAGATTTTTCCGCTTAAAAATGTATTAAAATCGATTTAGTATCGACATGCGTAGTATTACATGTTCAATTGCCAGAAAAAGCTAATTCTTGACAAAGTAGATTCTAGTACTTTATATAGGTACTAACAACTATCGACATACGTTATGGATAAAACGTAGCTAAATTTTCCCACGCCGGGATCTGAGCCATGATGCTTATTTGTGTGGTAATTTTCAACCACCTGAACTCGACGTCTATTTACTTAAAATTTCAAAAAAATATGATTTCTTTTAGTTTTTAGTTCAACAAAAACACGAAAGAAACTGAACGATTTAAACATTGCGAACTAACTCATGAGGCAAAGGGTGTTAAAGGTCATGAGACGTGGAGTTTACAGCGATCGATGTGGGGGTTGACCTTGACATAATGCGGGGAAAGTGTGCAGACCGGTTATATGGTAATCCGAAACAACAATCAAACATACACACATACCACTCTTACTGCTCAAGAAATACGTTTTAAATCTTTTATCTTCTTCAGTAATATTGTGATACTATTGTCATTGTTGGAAGAAGAACGATCTTCTATTTCTTCGGTTCTATGTCTTTTGCACGCAGTCAGAGTTTATTTACAGTTTTATGCAACAGTTGTATAAAGTGTACCTCGCTTTCTTTAGTCAACAAATTTTGTCTAAAATTATAATTTTTAAAATTATTAATAAAATGGATACTCTAAATTAAACAATTGTACTAGTATCACTTGAAATTTTGGTAAAAATTTGGACAATTCACGATTTATTCTACCTAAACAATAATTTTTTTAACTATAATTAAAAAAATAATTAAAGACATACAAATAAATACCAGAGCCCGGATTGAAACCCGTAACAGCCAGTCTCGAAGGCAAGGTCCTCGAACTGAGCTACGAGTATTTCGTCGTCGTATTTGGAATCAATTTAAATAAAATAAAAACTTTATATTTAACGTCAAACTTTAATTCGTATTTGATTACTTGATTAATTAATAAACTTAAACGTAACTAGTAACATACAAAGATTATTTTAACATGGCTTAGTATAACTATCACAAGAGAGAGATTGGTCTAAGAGATTTTAAGGGGAGGTATCGACTTATTTCTTCCTATATTCCCTAGTTTCTGGGCTTTGTGGGGGGAGAGTAGCTAAGTATTCGAGGGCTTTACGAATTTCTTCTGGGATTGGAGGGGGTGTGGGCAAGTGAGCACCTTGTGGCTGGAAACCATTTTCATCGGCGATGTACTGAAGTTGTATTACCTGTAAATAAAAATAAATTATGCATTAAACCTCTTTACATGTTGTGTCCATTATTTTTATAACAAATAGATAATGCTAAAGTTAGCTAAGAAAACCATATCTCTATGCTCACAACATGTCCTATAGGAGCTAACACCCTCACATACCTGCACAAACACAACATATTACAAATTTGTAATCGTGAAATACGACGACTTGGCTGCTCTTTTCGCTATCACCCAAGTGTTTTAAAAAAGCCTAAAGTAATAGTACTAGCATGTTACTGTAGGCAGATTTATCATTCCATCAATTATTTTCATTCTTTCATTAATCATCTTATCATCATTGCATTTCTCTTCTCATCCCTCATTGAAACTTGATAATAAATACTTGATAAAATACTCAAAGATGGCAATGTCATAAAAATACTAACTTCTGTTATTGAAAGTTAATGGGATCCCACAATAAATTTGCAAAGTATGATGACCACTTCATGTTATATTAAATATTTATGGTTTGTTTTAAGTAAAAAAATTGATATGAATTCGAACCTGTCCATCAGGTGCTGTGTACTGGTACTGCCCTTGTGCTGTCTGCGCCTCCTGCTCAGGGACCCCCTGGTTCTTCACGTACCCCTGCTCCTCAGCAGCTATGCCGTTACCGGTCTCGTAGCTTTCAAATGGAAAATAAATCCTTAGGTAAGGTTAAGGTTAGGTGATTTGTTTAATGCTGTCTTTGTGAAGTCATTCTGGTTCCGATAAGTATAGATGACAATAAAATTTAATTAAATCGTAATAAGATTTTCTTAGAATTTGTAGTGTGGGCATTTGACAATGTTTGTAAAAAAGAAACTAGATTTTGGTTAAAATGAAATGAATGGTAAAAAGGATTTTTTATTGTGGGATTTAAATATCGTAGGACAAAAGGTTTGTAAGAGAGCAAACTTTTTGTGATTTCGTTTTAGATTTCAAGTAGAGTAGTTTTGTTTTTGAAGAGATTGTAATGCTTTGTTAGTCACCACTTTTAATAAAATAAACAATATATTCTGAACCATTGTACTTTGAGCATTTACCTCCATTTATAAGATCCATCGGGGTTAATGACCTGTTCCTGTCTTATGATGGGTATTGGTTCTGTGGTGTAGAGCTGCTGCTGCGAATCATGTGGCTGCTGGGACTGGTAAGGCTTTGGCTGGAATTGCTGGAAACTGCTTACGTCAGCCAAGGTTGCTCCCACAAGTAGGGCGAGGAAGAACTGGAAAATATGGTTTGTATATTTTATAAGTAGTTTATGTTACAAATACACAAAAAAAACTTATATCCTGTAAGAAATCTCTATAGTCTAAAACTTATCTCATGTTTAAGTTAATAAACAATTAGATTTATGAAGCAAAGGAATCTAAAATTGATGTGCCTATTCCTAACAGCTGAAAAACTACTAAAGTTAACTAAGGGTTGACCCCAAAGTCACACGACAAATCACTTATACTAAACACTCACAATGGACTTCATGATTTCACTGATTGGAGACTTGAACACTCTTACAAAAACCAAAGAATGATGCACTTCAGTTGTGTCCTAGCTATTTATATAAAAATTTCGATGCAATTACGTTGCATCTCCGATTCGAAGTACAGTTTCACCTCCGGCGACAGTTTCATTTGATTTTTTTGTACTTTCAGATTCTTGCTGCCATGGAACAAAGTCGCTTTTTGAATACCATTTTCCTGTATGCAATTGTGCTTTATGTTATTTACTGTACGTGCTTCATAAGTTTGTTTATAGTGAGTACTTAAGGACAAACAGGGCTCACGTATTAAGATGTAACACTGCATGATCGAAATGATAAGGGTAGTATGAACCTAGTAAGACATGCGTCGACAGAACGCCTTTCGAACCTATCCATCAAAACCTGAGAAAAAAATACAAAAATATCAATATAAAGGCATTAAAATAGTGCAAGCAATACAAATAGAACACAAAATTATTAATATTCGTAATTCCCTAGGTTCAGTTATAAAAACAAAAACACAAATACATAATATGTATCGCACGTAATTTAAAACAATATTTTATGTATCGTATGCGGCACATCAGTTAACAAAATGTTTTAAATATGTATTTTTTGTTAATGACATACAGTGCAGGTATTAAATTAATACCTAATCATTAAGCGTTAACAACATGAAAATCCTAATAACAATCTTTGGATTGTAAATAACTTTTTACAATCATGTAAAATAATCGACCGAGTGTCAGTCATTATGTAATTCGTAAGAAGCTCCATAAAGTTAACCTTAACGCGCAGGAACATCGATACAGAGAGCTTTAAAACCAGTTGCAATTTTACAAGCCCGCTACACAAATATAAACTCTACGCCTATCATAATACGATTCTTTTAGTTTATGGAAAAAGCTCATGTGATGCGCATATGACATACTTCAGCAAGGTTTTTTTTACGAAGAATTTATTGAAATTGCCTCATCAAGGCAAAGTATCAACAAAAACAATATTTTCCACTTTATATTCTTCACTGATTTTTACCAAGTTAGGGACACAGACAAAAACATTGACAACAATATTTAAAGGATAATTGTAAATGATTTCTCGTTACAATTGTTTGTTTCAATTTTAATCTGTACTAGATATCTTACACAAAACTACATTTTGAAATACAACCAAAGGTTTTAATTTTATCAATTAATCAAGCAATACAACAGTTTGTCAAAAAGGATGGTTACCAATGAATTTCGTAGCGTAATATTTTACAATCAATTCCAAAAAGTACATATGTATGTCGTCACTTTAAATGTTTCTGCTATTTATCTGTTCAGCGCCATGGTGATTAATGCACGCCCCGTGGCTATGGGACGCCACTTGCGCAAGTGCGTGGACCATCCGATACTTAAGAGATACAAAGACAACACAAGGAGAAAAAGACGCAAAAAAATTTTTGCTGTGAATTATTTCCAGGAACGTAAAATAAATAGCATACAATCAACAACATACATTAGGTATGTATCAAAATGATAATCGCTATCGTAATTCTAATTTAACATTGTTTTCAAAGAGATTTCATGAAATTAGCCTCTATAAATAACCTTCACAAGATTTAAATTAAAAAATTACATCGTGATTACTATTATTCTTTATTATTATTACTATATCCTTAAATTTAGTTCATTACATGTCGTTAAAAACCATGTTTAGACTTTGTCAACTTTTGCATTGTTTTGGTCCTTGTTAAGCCATGAGGGGCGGTAAGGGTTGAACGCATTGTACCGAGCAGAGTCGTATGGGAATCTTGAACCTTGGGGGTATCTAGGATCATAAGGGTATTTAGGGTCAAAGGGATATTTGGGGTCATTGGGATATCTGGGATCATAGGGGTATTTGGAGTCATAAGGGTATCTTGGATCGTAGGACCTATTGAACGGAGCATTCAAGTTGTATCTGCTTCGGTAGTTGTAAGGATTGTAGCGGTTGAGTACTGGATCATATATTGGTTTTCCATCCTTGTCTAACACTGGCAAAGGAGTGGGAAGAACGCCTTTTCCGTCTGCTGAGATATGAACGCCGGACGGTCTGAATCCTGCAATATTTAAAATAAAAATATTCATAATTTTGCTAAACACATGCTTTTTTTAATTTGAGTTAAGCTTAGTTTACAGCATTTTTATATTAAAAACCGTGGTTATATGGTTAATATATTGTATAAATAAACATAACACAAATTTCAAATTGAAATAAAATAACGCCATCCGCTACTCTATCAAGTTTTACGTTAGTGAATTTATGCTGTAGTATTTATGCTCAAACAACCCGAATAGTATGCTTTTGGGGTTTATTAATAAAGTCGGAAAATAGAGCGAGTATGTATGAGTAAGTAGGACCAGCAAGACCCACTTGTATTGCTAACGTCCGCAAGCCATGGCCTAGGTTGTTTGTTATCAACACACAATATAAGAGATTTTTACCATTTCCATCGGCTATATAGCTGACTTGAATAGGAGTACCGTCAGGAGCGACGTATGCATAACTTCCCTGAACCACCTGAAAGAAACAAATATTTTCTTATTTTGTTAAAAATAAAATATTGATATATATAAATAATAATAAATATATAAATAGGGTACTATTGGGTATTTAGGAGTTACGATTAAAACACATTTAGAACTTCGTTTTTTTCATCTATTTCAGACCACAGTACCTATGAACGGTTCATTGGTTATTATAATAATAATATACGTGACGGGAGGACGTGGTAGCTAAGTTTGTCACGTGCCTTGGATAACCAACCAACACGACCCGACAGGTCGAGGGTTCGAGTCTCGGGTTGCCGTAAGTTGTAGCTGCCATGTTTCTCAATGTGCCCGGATAGTGGCGACAGATTCGCAACCTGTCACACTGGGACTCAACAAAACTATGCGAAAAGCGGTGTATAGGAAGCACCTCTGCCAACCCCTCTCGAGGTACTACGGCGTAAGTTTATATTTGATAATAATATCTCGCAACAATTCACACAAATAGTCTCAGTCTCAAATAAAACCACAGACTTGCACTATGATAGATAATAAAAAAAATGAAATAGGTACGAACATTTATATATCTATATTGTATTTTCACACCACCACCTTGGACCACCACCATATCACACAAATACCTGCCTATGCCGGGACTCGAACCCGAGACCACACATGTCACAGCCAACAGTTTAAGCTGCTGAGACACGTAGGCCGCCTAAATTAAAATTCTAGTTAAACAGTTCTAATGCTAGACTTGTGAGAGAAACATTCGCATTAGAATCATGTGCTAGACACTGACGATTTATTGAATTTTTGTTACTTTCTGCTGTTTGTAATTCTTTAATTTACTGTAATCTACACAAACTAGATAAGGTGTGTGGGCATTTTTCAATAAATTATTTCCATGTTTATAAATACATGCATCTCACCTGTGTCCCCTGTGGTTCTCCAGCATTGTCGACATAAGCGTCCTTTAAGAATCCACTCTCCTGCACTTGTTTTCCATCGGCGGTTGAAAAACTAAAATCATTGCCATTTTCCACCAACATTAACAACTTGACACTCATAATAAAATTAAAATTAAACTTGTGAAAGTAAATTTGTTTGTTTTTTGGAGATAAATCAGGGTAATTCAGGGTGGACAAACGTTACATTCCGTTTCAGAAAGGATATGTTAAAATTGTTTTAAGTTGATTAGGACGATCTAAAGGTGACTGACTTAGGCAGGTAGGATACTATACAAGCACTTTGTGAGGACTAATAGTATAATAATAAGAATAACATACCTGAAAGAATAAGACCCTGGTTCTGGTCCGTGTTCACTTGAGTATGTGAGGATTGGCGTCGCTGGTCCAGCACTGGGATTGTAGTAGGGATTGTTATATTGGTTGTTGTACCCAAAAGGTCTAGGGGTTGGGGTAAACGGAAACACAGTCGTGGGTAGCCCGGCTGTAGTCGTGAATGGAACAGAAGTTGGCGTTGGAAGTGGAACTTGACCCCAGGATGATGAGCAAAAACCAAGTAGACAGACAAGATAGCGAATCATCTGAAAAATGGATAGTCAACATTAAAGACTTATATTTTTCATCAGAATACTTTAAGCTTAAATAAATGGCATTGCGTACAAATATTACTTTTGCCTCGCTCAATAAATGTTTATCTCTGGTGTTCTATGATTTTAATGGTAGTACTTATCATAGGCCAAAGCGAATACCATAGGTTCAATTTCTAAATCAAAAAAAATAAACAATCGAAAAACACATTAACTCAACCATGCAGTAAGATTGAATAATCTTCTATCTTGTCTACTAAGCCACGATATGGAATAAACTACATATATAAGAATACTACATCCAAGACCGGTAAGTGAAACAATGGGTCTTGGATGTAATATCGTAGTAATTATAAAATAAAATAAAGTTTCACCCCCGCCGGGATACAAAACTGGAATTACAATACTACAGTTTTACATGATGATAGGATCAAAGGTATATTATAGGCAGGTTGAAGAGCAGCATTTAACAGCTTGTCTCATATAGTGGGGTAACTTATTTGTATATAACCTATCAAACCTGTGATGAAATTCATAACCATAACTATCCCACAAACATGTGTCTTCAGAATGGATCCGCTTTTAGAATTACGATATCACTACACGATTTATCACAACGTTGACACAATTCTTGGATGTCTTTAAAAACAGATCAACAAAAATAAAAATAGAAAAACGGACTGACGAACGTTTTTAGGCTTGAAATAAAATAGTTTTTTTTGTCACATATATTGTGATGCGCAATTGTTTTACCTTAGTTAACTTGTCCGTCATCATGAGACTGCACTGTTGGTACTCAAACTGCTACTGTTAGCGTGGGATATAAATATTCCATTTATAGGTAGCAGGGTTGCTTTGTTGCTGAAGTTTTTTCTAATGCCACCTCTCAAACGTGAGATTCACACACGTCTTCACCAATCAGCTACCATTATGCCCACCATGGTTCCAAAAGCACGAACTCGATAAGTTGAAACTATTAACAATGTTAACCCCGAAATTACAGTAAATGCTACAACTTGTACTACATAGATTATCCACTCTTATATTGCACAAATATCTACCGGTGGTCTATTATGAATTTAATACTATCATACAAATCAATGCTCCCTTTTCTATTACGAAAAAGTTACTCAACGGATACTTAAAGATCCTGTTGTTGCAAAAACAGAACGTATATGTTCCGGTTTACACTTACAATGTTTGTTGAGTACATTGTTAACAAAATAAAGGCACATAAGTTTCCGTCACGATCACGAAATAGAAATTCCTTGTTCGAAAACAGAAGCAAGAACTTTTCCAATAGGTATATATATTAACGCAGATTTTTTTGCCTCATACCATGATTTACAAAACTAAAGCCATTTAGTAGTTTATCAACACAAATATCTAGCAAACGCCAGTATTTCATGTTTTTTGCTGCAGTTTTTATTTTATTTCTTAATTAGCAGATTTTACCATCTGATACTACGTCCATTACTTACGCAGGTTTTGCAGAAAAATCTTTGGAGAATAATTCTTGAGACTATTTTTTCAATCCTGCTTTTTGTACTAAGTTTGAAACCTGTTAACAAAAATATGGTGCAACTTCTCCAAAACGGTTTATCACATTTTAAAAAGAAAAATATGGATTTATTGAAAGTTGCACTTTTGTGTACACCGTACAATCAGTGTATACACCAAGTGTCTCTGTATGAACACGAGTGTCTCTAATTGCAAAATTAATTCGATACGATAATTCGAGCAGCATCAGCTTGTCTCATATAGTGGGGTAGCTTATTTGTATGTAACCTATCAAACCTGTGATGAAATTCATAACCATAACTATCCCACATACATGTGTCTTCAGAATGGATCCGCCTTTAGAAATAGGTCTCAATGTGAAAAGAAAATAAATTTGTGTCTGACATTTATTTTGCAATTTCCATCGTAGTCCAAAATGATATTTACATTGGTCGTAGGTTATAAAATGTTTCGATCGATAAATTTATTTTATATTTATATACTCTTTCGAGAAAAAGAACTCTTATAGGATAATTTCCGTCTATTTGTCTGTCAATTATCAAGGGAATCAAGTCTATATGGTACTTGCTATTTACTTAGAAATATTTAATAGAAAATAGAAAGAAAATAATAAAAAGTGAAATCCATAAATTTGTAGTTTTACTCGTACATTTAAAAAAAGCGATTATAAACATCCTTTCAGTTGCTAATCTGACCTTTATCGATGTATGGAGACAAAAGTTTTCCAAAGTCAATGTTAAGT
This sequence comes from Choreutis nemorana, assembly GCA_949316135.1. Taxonomy (NCBI): domain Eukaryota; kingdom Metazoa; phylum Arthropoda; class Insecta; order Lepidoptera; family Choreutidae; genus Choreutis; species Choreutis nemorana. The sequence continues at coordinate 5,600,317 of OX438600.1, forward strand.
TCCTCAATCCAGTTTGCCTTTTCGTTCAAGTAATAGTCCGTATTTTCAATGTTTATGATCTTTATTTATTTTACCTTATTCCTTTGGTATATTTACTTTAAAAAAACGAAACCCTTGGTGCGCAAGCCCGACTTCATCTTGAATGTTTTCTTTTCCTTTAATAAGGACAATGAATCCAATAGAACGAGATGAATAGGTAGTGTAACAAAAATTACCCAAAATAAAACAGTCTACTCGTATGACCTCCAACATGCAGTCAAAAAACATAAATATTAACCGAGTTTTTTCATGAGTGATCGTCAGCCAGAGTTTAGGGGTTGCAATACGCTAATGATTTTCTAGTTTTGCAAGCGATTACTGTCTACGGTAATGGCACTTGCCATCAGAGCTGTATGGTGTTGGTTCTTTAACTGTATAAAATGATTAACACACCATAGGTATAGACTACATGCAAAAGTTAATAAAAATATATTTATTCATTCAGAAACATTTCGAGGAGTATTATTTAATTATCATAATTAACATTATAACCCTAAGGCTTATTGAATAAAATAATAAAGACTTGACCTTAATAGATAAAGTTATACTTTACGTTATTTCATTGACAACAATAACTCACTCATTAATATATCAACTCGGAAGTAATTAATGTAAATGTAAAACATCCATACATTTAATAATTATCATTTCAAATGGATCCGTGTCAAATCTCCCACGGTTTTTGTAAGGTTTTAAAATTTTTATAATTTAATTTAGGTACGGGTCTAATTAAGAACCATTGTTGTGCAATTGTAAACTAATTGTAATTGTATCAAACGTAAATGATGATTTTGATTGAGATAAAAAATAGGTAAAATCATTGTACAAATTTTTTATGGGATATTTAGATTTAAACTTACATAAAGATTTAATCTTAAAGCAAAACATGGATTGTAGATGTTGTGAGGACAGATGCAGTTTTGCAAACTTTGTGGGTAATATAATATTTAAATCAATTTAAATCAAATATTTTAATGATTCGCACAAATAGGGAATATTCAATCTCTTAACATCATGTACCTATGATTATCAATTCAAGTCAAGTCATTTGTTATGTTCAAGAATAAATAATCAGCGAATTATTCCTAAGACAAGCGTACAGTCTCAATCAATCCACACAAATATTACGACGTGAAGATCTGGCGTGTATTTCGTTGCAATCCACAAATTGGTTTACTTTTGTAATTTTTAACGGATCACAGTATAACCCAATTAAACCAATAATGTTCTTGAAGTTCAAACGAAAATACCATAAATTAAGTGATATTTGTATTAACTACCAAATTTCTTTTGTTTTTGGTAAGAACATTTTGTAAGATTTTTTTGTTGATTGTATTTCAACTATTATGAAAGGATTGCACGTAATTAAATCTTCTTAATTAGTGTTATGTTACCTAAAATGTGTGTCTCTATAATAACAACCGTCCAATTTAATATTATAACAATTCCCACAATAGACGACTAGGTCATCATAATGAATGGAGTTGTATGAAATATTGAGCTTTCCGTCAAAACTCTCCCACTAACAATAAAAATATAAAAAATCCCACAAAATATCAACTCTTGATAGTTCCTTTGTAATGCTTAGGTGTTATGATTAGTTCAAAGTTATTTTTATACACAAGCGTAAGTAATCAGATCAATGAACAGGACCATATCAGTTCCAATGATTATATAAAACAAAATGAAATTTAATTAGATCAATATCTTAATTCGTCTACCAATTCAGATTAGGAATATCCAACATCAAATTAAAAATAAAAATAAGAAGAGACTTATGAATATGATAAAAATTCACCATAGCATGTCAGAGTATAGCTTCATAGCTTTTGAAAATCATTTTTACATCGCACCATGAATGCTGCGTCGTTTTATAAAGTTAATCACCGTTGTAGGTAACTGGATTATCGTTTCAAACCTTTTCATAGATTTGTTGGCAAAGATGCAAATGAGAATCCCTTTTCTTTTATTCAATTGGGTAACCTTGAAGCAACTTAACATCAAACAGAGTTTGATAAATTAAAGGTTGAGCAAAAGTTTTTTAGAATCCCATTTCTTAAATTGTTCCTAATTCAGGAAAATGGTTTCCTTAGTTATACCAGAAGAGCTTTTCACAGTTAATATTCAAATAGCTAGTTTTGAAAAACGAGACGTAAGTATGTACCTTAGATATAAATGATAAATTAAAAAGAAATTGCATGTTTTATTTAATATACCAGTTCTGGACTCGCGTTGAAATCTTTCGTACTATTATTATAACAATAATTATTAAATCTGATGCTCATGGAATTATTTAAAGAACAACTTTTGTTGTTAATTTGGATAGTTTATATTAAATTTAAAAATCTGTTTTATGTTTAATGGATGGAAGGTGAATACTTATTATCCTGAACAATACGTGGACGATGTCAGATGTTTTTCGCTCAGCAGTTTACAAATGATAGATAGATAGTAACAAAACACAAAAATCCTAAAATTCATAATATTAGAATCATAACATATATATTACTAGTTCAACTGGCAAATAACGCCCTTTAGTAATATAGTTTCTGATTCTTACGGAGTTGAAACATAACATCCTAATCTTTTGAAGTCGATTAGTTAAAAATGACACTCGAGTTTTCAACCTGTAAAGGAACTTTGAAAATATTCCTCATTTGTAGAAACACGTAGCTTATTTGTAGCGGCTGCAAACCTTTATAAGGTGAACAAACTTTTATTTTTATATCCTTTTCATTGTTGTAAAACACACATTGTGTATGATTTATCAGTAAATGTATTATTAAATAAATAAATAAATAACCACATCACGACACACACATTGACTCAGCCCTGCGCTAAGTATCGTAAGAACTTGTATCGCAGGTGCTAAGCAACGATATGGTATATACTAAATAAATAAGAATACAACATCCAAGACCAAGCGAAACAATGCGTCTTGCAAATAACACAAAGTCCCGCCCCCGCCGGGATACGAACCCGGAACCTCTAGCGTAGCAGTTGGCTGTTTACACTACTGCGCCACCGAGGTCGTTAACATTATTGCATGTCTATTGATAATGTTGTACATATAAAATTACTTGTATATGTAATCTGATTCTTTTAAATGGAATGGATTTTAAATTAAGATTCATATAATTATGGTCCGTAGCTACATTTTACAACCCCCAAACAATAACCTGGTTTGGACACAAAAATATCAAAATACTTTAAATGATCGTATCATAAGTTAATCGATACCTTATTGGGTATTTTTGGGCGTTGCCATTACTTTACCTGAACCCTCGACCTCTTCAACCTAATTAATATTCAAGGTCAATTACCAGGATACTTTAAAAACTTCTTCTTTTAATGGAATTATTAGCCATGACAACTTTTTATTATTTATTTTGATAAATATATTTTAATATTAATTTAAATTGTCAAACGCCTCGTGCTCACTTTTTATTTTAATAAAAAAATTATTTCTTTTTGTTGAATTATAATGATGGAACTTCCAAAATCCATTTGCCTTTTTGAATTTAATTACGTAATGAGTGTGTCTTTTAATAATCAAATAACCTCTACCAACAAAACAACTCGACCAGATGGCCAGGTTTTCCCAGTTTTTACCTACGAATTATCATACTAGCAAAGTAACCTATGCCATTAGGCCTCGATAGGGCAAAGGTAAATGTTAATAATATGCATAGTGTTTCTTAAATTTTGTTTTATACGTGATTATAAGAAGGACAAAGTAATTATTTCGACAAAAATCAAAGAATTCATACTCTTCAGTGATGTTTATTTACAATACGTTTTACGTATCAAAACTCAACAATATAAAAATCTAAATTAATATGGCAGTGTGCATCAAAACAACGAGAGATGAGACTAATGACGGATGCGTCGCCATCGTCCACGGAGTCAGCAATGACAAGGGCTCGAACACGAGACAGTATCGACTAATTACTAATTAATCGGGTTCGAGCCCCAGTGATTGGATTTGTTGAGGATTTATCTGCGGGCGGTGGCCTTGGGGATGGATTCACCTTCGGCGTGGTAGCCTGTCTCGTCGGCGTAGTAGGTAATGATGATTGGCTTGCCATCTTCACCGGGGTAGCTGTAGCTGCCTCTGACGACGATCACCTCATGAGGCTTGTTCTCCTCATCAACCACCTGCTTTACCTCTCCATTTTCATCGCGCTTGATGCCATTTTCAGTCTCGAAGCTGTAAAAAATAAAACATTAAACATTATTTAAATAAAAATATTAACTGTGATTTTGTTAAGTTTTATAAATTAATTTTAGTTATATAAAAATAATGTAGTTTAATTTTAACAAAAAATTAAGTACATTTTTATTTAACTTACGCGTATACATAGTTGCCCTGGGGTTGTTGGTCGAATTCTGATCGCAGGATTTTGATGGGCTCCACTGGATTAGCGCTTGCGGCTGCCACGAGAGCCAGGGCGACAACAATGATCTGCACACATCATTATTATTGCAAACCTTACAATTATATAAACCAAAGCTTATAATGAGCGTTACTTAGACTTTGTTCAAACTTTCATTCTTACTAAAAGCGAGATAAGCAAGATAAGGTTACGATTTTTTATAATTAACAAAAATTTACATTACATCCAAAAATAAAATAATTGCATTAAAAACACCGAGATAAAACAAAGTTCAAGCAAATTGTAAGTACGCTTTATCCTTATAATTGCTCTGATCTAATATTAAAACATTAGAAAACGTACCAATTTCATTTTTATAAGTTTTGTAAGTTTGGTAAAATTCGGATGACACCAGATGAGCGACTGATGCCCAAACGATCGTGACAAAATCTTATATACATTTCTCCCGGCCGGCGGGATTCTAACGTCATGTCAAACGGCGGTAAATATCTCGATCCGGCTCCTATGATTCGATCATCAAAGATAGAAAGGTGCATGTATGGGTTCGTAAGCACAACTCTAAGCGTGTACGAGTGCAGAGGTGCCTTCATATGTGTGAATGCCACGCACTTACGCAGTCTGTCGAAGGTTTGACTGAGAAATATACATAATATAATATTTACTCAAATATGTCACAAAAATTAAAGTCAATGCCAAAAAAAATAAACTTAAGTAGGAAAATTAAAACTTAACATCCAAACTAAAACTTTTTTATTAAGATAACCAAGCATTCTTCCTTCCCAATCATCATTTCTGAGAAATTGGTAGGTTACTAGGTAAAATTAATAAAGTAAAATAATTAAAGACATTCTTAATTACATTTTTCTTGATGGAAATATGTAATCAATCGTCGAACTAATCAGTTGAACGAATGGAAATATCTGCAAGTGATTAGTTTCAGTAGTTCAACTGCATGAATATTTTTTTAATTGAACTTGTGGGAGAAAAAAGATTTACTAGTTCAATGTTAGGACTAATGCCAAATTTTCTTATCTACCAATAAAATATATAGGTATACCTACCTATTTTTGTATCATGTATTCAAATTCAAATGATTTATTTAAATAGATTTAAAATAAGTTCTTTCAAATCGTTATTTTTCCTATCTGCCACCGGTTCGGAATGCTTTCTACGGGGAAGAAGCCAGCAAGAATCGTCCGTAGTTGCTTTTTCCAAAAATTTACAATAGTTTTTCATTACATTTTGGAACATTTAAGTTTTCTAACATTTCATCCAAATAAAAATTTTGCTGTGAATACCTTTATATAAAGCAAATTACAATGTGTAATATTTTTAATCATGAATGATTTTAAGTCTACTTAGGCTTTTATTTAAATTCATTTTATTAAATTGCATGAAACATAGGGGATGCAACGAATTTATTATTAAGAGGGGAAATCACGCCCTGTCATATCCCATTGGATCATTACTTCATACCACACACCATGACCTCATTTATGATCTCATCAACCAATTAAACAAATTGAAATTGCGACTTCGTAAATTTATTTATGTTTCATTAGAGATCCGTAATAATAAGTTTGAGAACCATCGATCTAGATGTTGAAATCTATTTGGTCTACGTATTAAAGTCACCGCAGTAGTAGTCTACATCAATTTAACTATTGAAATTAATGGAAAATATGGGTAAAGAAAAAGAAAGTTTAAAAACTAAAACTCAACTGCTGGAAATCACGCTCTAAAAGGTATGAACTAAGAAAATATGTTCATCTGAAATTGATAAGGAAACTATTCGATTAAGTCGTGCATGGTCATGTGTGGTACCTTAATTATTAGGCAATCTTGTATTGTATTACTGTGTTATGTTAGGTAAGGTTTGGTATAGACATATAACCAGGACAAAATTGAATAGTTTCAGAATTTCAGATGAGAATATCTTCTTATTTCATACTTTTAAGAGCGTGGTTTTCAGCAGACGGGTTTTAGTTTTAAATTTCATTTTATGATTTTAGGGTATAATGTGTGATGAAAAAATATATTTTTTTGAAATATATTTTGGGAATATACGTTTAATTCACATTTAAGTGTGATTAAAAAAATATTATCAATTATCGATTGCATGCAAGGAAAGTCGCTAGTAAAAGCTGATAATTTGTATTTATTTGAAATGCGCTTATTAAGCCCTTCAATTTGATACCAAACACGGCCACATTACACGAAAACAATTATTTTGGTCAAAACTTAATATCCCCTTATTCAATTTAATGTGACGTCAACCACCACCACTAAAAAAACAACCCACCAAAAATCATGACAAATACAACGATACCTCATTTGTCAATTTATGATAAGTAGTTTAGAAGTTATGAGGTAACATACCTACATACATACATATCATAACACTCATTTTTGCTTCACTGTTGTCGGGTAAAAACTACTGCAAATCCGCTTACTTAAACTAAAAGCAGTTTGTTAAACGTGCTTGCTGCATGCTTTTGTTATGCAGCGACTTGCTGCACTTCAGTTATTATTCGTTCACTTCATACTTTACACTACTACTATAAAGAACCTATAATGTTTATAGGTACCTATTAGCTCAATTTCAATCAGGGTTTTGTACAGAAATAAAAAAATGTAACATTAAATGTTCATCTTGGATTAATTGCCATGAACAATTGATTGCATATAATTATACCATACATACGTACAACTATTGTAGATAGTTAGGTATTTATCTAAATAACACCTATTTGAATAACTAACTTATACCCTCAACTAGAGCGAAATTCAAAGATAATAAATCATTATTATAATTTATAAGAAGTAGGTAATATATTATTTTGAAATTTTGCACGCTCTTTCCTAGCTAATCAACATTTTGTCTAAAAAGAATAAAAAGACATTGTTAAATCAATATTGACCGCAGTTATGTGTTTGCATATAATTTGAATGATTTTATCAAAGGTTAAACCTAAATAAAAATATCTAACGATAAAGTCGTTAGAAGAACTTGTTTAATGTCGCGAAGCAGACGAAAATAAAAGTGTGAGATACCTACCTGAAACCTCTTAACCTTTCCTCAGGTCTTGACCATCCTTTAATTTGAGAAATATTATTTTCAAGGTTAGTTTATCTTTACAACACTCATTGGCGTTGCGTCACCTTAACGTGAGCTATGCGGTTCTATTTAACTTCTTATTTAAACAAAGAAGTCGCAACCGAATATTACGTTGAATATTTCGTCGTACTACGTATCCAATAGGGATTGCGATACATCCAAACTTATTATAAGTAATGTAAGGGAAAAGCTAACAAGATAATCAAACTAGATTTTACAAGCCTTTTATTAAGTGGTTCCCTCTAAACTGTAAACTCGCACCCAAATATCTGAAGATGTTCACTAAGTTCCAAAAAATACTACATTGCGTAATAAAGAGGATCTCTGTAGACGTCTTTTTTCAATATCACGATCACACGTCCCATTTCTCTTTTCTCCCCAAGTAGGAAAACTCACTCACTTGCTCCAATTATTCATCTGCAAACTTATTTCCGTGATTATACCCTCCCTCCCAAGAAAGCAGCCCAGGGTGATAACCTACACTACGCTGTCACTCCCTGAAGGAATAGTAATCACATACAAATAGGTACCTAGCCTAAATATTTTGCTACATACTTACCTAAGAGCAAAGTAATATGTTCCGTATTGTTAAATTATAATTAATAACACTAACAATGTTATCCTCCTTTACGTCATAATATTTTATTTTTTAGGTAAGAATAATGCGGAAGAAGATTAAACTTTTTCTGAACTCCTCTAAATTAGTTAATTTAATAAAAGTCGATAACTAAAACCGAATAAATAGTTAAGGTCATTTATAACGTAGGAAGATAACGAATAGTTTATCCGGCTGAATGCAAATGACTAGTGTTTTAAGCCTTTTTTATCGCTATATCAATTAATTTAAAGATAAAATTTACCATATTCTATCAGAGATGACTTCACTAACCCGTATAGTCTGAATTTGTCATAACCCTTGACCTGCTAGATCCTTGAGACGAGTTAACACGTTGTAACTTGTAACCTTTACCAATCTATACCTACGTATAAAATGCTTAGTCCTAAATGACTGACTGATGGATCAACGCACAGCCTAAACCGCTAATCATAGAGACCTGAAACTTGTAGGGTGTATTCTTTGTATCACGAAGGCATCCGATAAGAAAGGATTTTTAGAAATTCTACCCCTAAGGGGATGAAAAAGGGGCAAAGTTTGTTTGGGATGACGTGTTTAGTTACAACTAACCCGACTTTGTTTTATAACTCGAGAATGGCTACATGGATTTGTCTAGATGGATTTTTATTAGTCCCAAATAGCAAAATAACTTACAACATCGGAAAAGTTCACGGGAAAAAATCTACGAGGGCAAAGCCGCGGGGCAACAGGTAATATTGCTTTAAAATCTTATATAAGCCATACCGTAACACATCGGTAAGGTTGGAAATATTAGTTATTGCCCCTTGACTAGATATTATTTAAAAAAGGAGAGAATTACAATTAGTAGGCTGGATTAGAGCTAGGGCACTAAGTGACATTCTATAGTTAATGACAAATCTGCCGTATCATACCCAAACTGCTGAACAAATGTTGATAAAATTTGCGTCCATCTTTTGGAAGGACTTTTGATGCCTATAAAATACTTTTATAAGAAAACTGCGCCTATAATATCGCGAACAAAACCTCGAGTTCAGAGGACATATATTTATAATATATAAAATAATTCACAGAGAACATGGTGATTTAGAAACCACCACTCCCAAGGTTATAGAGCGAGGCTTGCGTCCATTATATACTACTCAAAACAAAATAAGGGCCACGAGGTATTTTGTCTGTACCATGATAATCATAAAACCAATATAATTTTTTTTGTCTCCATAACGAAAACTAATGTTGTTTTTACCGTGTAGACCAATAAACTTATTCCAATAACAATGATTAAAAAGTTTATTTACTTTTCAAAGAAAAAATCACATTTAAAGTTAAAAATAAAAACAATGTAAAGTTACTGAAAAAAGAAAATACTCCATGCTCATCTTTTAGTAACGAGTATGCCCTCCTCGTTTCGCTACGCACTCCTGAAGCCTGGAGTGCATGCTCTCAATCAAATGCCTGACATTTTCCATTGGAATCTCTTCCCAGGCCCTTTTAACAGTGTTGATGAATTGCTGTTGGTTGTGGATTTCCTGATCACCGTCTCTAACTCTTCGTTTTAACTGATCCCACATGTGCTCTATTGGATTTAAGTCCGGACTGTTCGCCGGCCACGGCAAGACTTGAATTTGAGACGCTTCCAGTACAAACCGAGTCGCTTGAGCCGTGTGTGCACGAGCATTGTCTTGCATCAAAATGAATCCAGGACCCGCTCGCTGGGCAAATGGGACCACATGTGGTCTGACAACTTCCTCAATATACCGCTGAGCAGTAACAGTACCCTCATTTAAAATAGCGAGCTCAGTTTTGCCGTGTAAGCTTATCCCGCCCCAAATCATTACAGTCGTCAGTCGTTTTGGACCACCAAAACGATCGACTTCATGGATGCAGGCTTCTGAAAATCTCTCGCCGCGTCTTCTCCATACTCTAATACGCCGATCGTCGTTAAAAAATTTAACTTTGCATTCGTCTGTGAAGAGCACCATGCCCCATTGGTTTATGTCCCAGTCCAAATGTTGACGGGTAAATCTTAAATGATTTGCACGATGATTTCTGGTTAATGGAACACGGACAACTCGCCTTCTTGATGCCTGTTGGTCTTCATGCAATCGATTACGAATCGCTTGCGGGCCGTCGTTGTGCGATCTCGGCGCGCACTTAATCGAATATAACGATCCTCTTGAGCTGTTGTAAAGCGAACTCTGCCCAAACCAGGTCTTCTTCTAACACTGCCGGTCTCTTGGAAACGATTCCATAGATTTTGAATAGCTCTTCGAGAAATTCCCAATTGCAAACCCACAGATCGCTGCGAATGACCTTCTTCATTGTAACGGCTCTGGTTTCTGTCAGCGAGTCCATATGACGCCTGCGTGCTTGTGGCATATTGCAAAAGATGTTTCTGACTCGAGATATCAATGAACTCTGATAATTTCTAATAAACCAAGAAGCTAAGGAAAGCAAAACGACAAAGAAAATGGAATCAAAATTTTCAAAAATAATTTTAAATCAAAATTTATTTCAAATTGTTGCCAGCATTAGATGAATACTACAATATTAAAAAGTTTAGGTATCAAAGAGTTTGTATACTCAATATTTTACTACTTTCAATATGTAAATGTTTAATAATTTACACCAAAATGAAAAAATACCTCGTGGCCCTTATTTTGTTTTGAGTAGTATATTTCATACTTTCTTGTTTGCTGTCTTTTTTCTTCCTAAACAGCTATTTATTATCAAAAAATTAAATATGCCGGTTCATTGGCCTTAAAAATATTTTCTTTTACATAGAAAAATAATTTATTTTAATTTTAGATATCTCATGTAAATAATAATATAATATATTCAATTTTAAAGGACAGGTTTACATTTTATTCAGAAATTCATTGTTTATTCAAATTAAATAAATTAACACAAAAGCACATTCTTAACTACCAAGTCAAACGCATTACATGATCAGTCTTTCTCTTTGACGACTTAATGAAGCCGAGGAATTGTAGCTCCGCGACAGCACGTGTAAATCGGGCGCTAGAAAAAAAAAGTATTCTAAGAAAAAAGACAAACGTAGCTACTCCATTCCCATACACACTCCATATCTCTAAACGCTTCGTACACTAAGGGTTCAATAAAAAGATGGGGGCATCTAAAAAACTATTTTTGGTCCAAATAAATTTAGGGCAATATACCCATGAAAGTATCCCTTAAGAGACCATAGACAAACATAGTTAAGATGTATTTCAAAGAAACTCTCAAGAGCTTCTTGAAGGGTTCAGTTCGTAATATCGGTAATCCTCTACACTCTTCAAGAAACTTTAGAAACAACACACAGTAGCTACGTGTGGTATTATTTGTGTATATCACAGTTTAATAGACGTCTTTAAGTCCTTGTTACCTACCATTGAACGATAGTTTGCCATCCATGTAGTATTAAGATACTCACTGCAACTGGGGGTCCCGTTGTCTTTGTTCATCTTCTTCGTCCGGTCGAACGACAGTGAGGAAGGCTTGCATCCAATCGAACAGATTTATATGCTTGCCGCACTCGCGGTGCAGCTTATACGCAAGGCACAGGTCTGGTAATGTATCCACCATGCTCTCAGATGATGGAAGGACGCAGCAAGAACACTGCAAAAAAAAATCCTGCAAGTCTTTCGAAGATAAAAAAAGGTTTAATCCAAAACCTAAGATTGAGAAATTAATGATGACTCCGAAACAATAAGGAATTTTTTTCCTTTTAGCTTTTTCATCCAAATAAAAAGTCAGAGAGTCAAACATTAGAGTAAAAGATAGATAGAGTAAAAAGATAAAACAGGAAGAAATTTTAAGGGAAAAAAATTAAGAACACGTATACAAGATAAAACAAGAGATCCATCTCAGCAAGGCAATCTGGATTGAGTTAATCATTTATCATCTTCAATAATTTTAAATAATACATATGTTTATAGGCAAATCAAATAAACTTGTAATCGATCACTTAAGATTTAAAGATTCACATTTCCTTCTATAATAAATAATGCAATTTAAATTGAACAGTAATAACAGGAAGAGTGTTCTGCGTTTTTTGCAAGTACAAAAAATAGACTAGTTAATGGATACGAGTATTTGAGGTCTAAAGGTGAACAAGAATTATAGGGTAATCAGTGTCGCAAAAAGTATGTTTTTTTTTACAAAAAAACAACGCCAGACTGTAGATAAGTCTCTATGCATAAAATACCTGATGCTAAGTTTTGAATTAAATATCAATTTTGATTATTTTACCCTAACAAAACAATTCAAGCGTGAATGATCGCCAGCTTAGATACGAGTAGATGGCGTATGACCACGGCTATAGTGAACAGTTTCGACATACCAATTTCAGATCAGAAAATTTTCTTGTTTTATACTATATGTTATTGTGATTTTTCAGTAGCCGGGTTTTAATTTTTGATTTGAACTACAAAAGAAGTCGGAATGTGCCAAAACATTATAATTGTTTTTGCCAACTATTTTCTAAGAAGCTGTTTCTAGTGTCGTGATGTCCTATGCACACATTTTTTAAACTTTCGCTATTTCAAAAGATCATCACACATGACAAGACATTTAGCGACAGTTTTATTTTTATACATCAGTTGAGTCAAACCGGACACACAGTTTGACCTTATAAACGTATACCTATATAATATATGTTATATACTCAAAAAACTAGTCAGACTTGCGTACCGAGGGTTCCGTTATAAAACAATAAAACTCAAAAGCTTTGAACTAGATGTTAGTACTGCATATTTTTGGTGTATAATCTAAAGAAATATATAATCGAAATCATTTTAAACTTTAATGGTTTATAGAACGCAGAAAGAACTATCTGTTCAAATAAAGGTTTTCCATTCAAATCCTGACAATCAACACAAATCAAATATTGTTTATATTTTTATCTGTATTAAACTTTTCATCCAAACCACATTAAAAAAATTATGATTTCAAATTGATAGTGTTTGCACAGAACCCTAAAAGGTCACGATTTTTTTATTATTTGATAAATGCTGCCCGAATGGCGGCAGTCTAAAAGAAAATTATATCAGTTCATAATGAATACATTTTGTTTAATTGATTGATGCTTAATTATAAAATCGGCGTCATGTGGTAACTTCGTCGGTGCTTTTCAATAACTATTAATTGGAAATCTATTGAAGTCGAACAATATAATACACCAATTTTATTTCTAAACACAAAAACTTAATGCTACTCTAAAATACAAAATTATTTTTAGTCCCTCAGATCTTGCCATGGATTAAGTTTCTAAATTACGTAATGTATTTATTACTTTACTACAAATATTTTGAACAAGAACAAAATCACTTTAATCTAATCTGCTATATTGAACGACGCCTATATTTTTTCAGGGCACACCCGCCACTCTGTCCCACCACTGCAACTCCTGTTTATCAGGATCAACAGTGGCGTCCTTTGATCGGATAATCAAAGAATAATGCAGCTGTGCAATGATGCACAGGCTGTGCCCGGACACCCTACCGGTTGTCTTGGGACCCGCACCGAACTTAATCAGAAGAAATAGGGGGTAGTAAGAAAGCGGTTTCAGACTTCCCTCCCAGCAAAGCGCCTATTTTTGAAGTTACCTGTAAGTAGTGATGTGGATTGCTCAGAGCTGTGTGTAAGGCGCCGCGTGGAGCTCCAACTATTTGTTTCTTCACACTAGACACATCACTAAAGAAAAATATCTCGTGAAATGTCTGAGTATAGGGTGGTAGCAAAGCTTTGGCGAACATATCTTCCAAGTAACTAACGAATCGAGATCTTATCATTTCGAACTCCGATTGGAGTCTATCTACCTTCGTTGTTTTAGTTGCCTTGAGGAGTTTCTGAAAGGAAGACATTTTTATCAAGACTCTTATAATACGATTATAATAGGTATAGATGGGGTTGCCTCTCAACATATATTATTGGGCAATGTAGGGTCTAAAGTCAAAAGCGATGTTTTACAAATGTAAAGTTTTTACTTACTTCTTTTAATTTATATCTATTTCCAGGCGTGTTTTCAATATCATCGCCTTCTATACTTGTTAAAACGGAAGATTCAGTGCTCGCGTTTTCTATTTGCCTTAAGAATGTAACGAGATGTACCCTAACGCTTTTCACGAAGCTCTCTCCAAGGTCATTGGTGATAGAAACATTATTAATATTGTTCTTCGAAGGGGTGGATCGAAGAGGCTTCACCGGGGAAACGTGTTGTAAAGTTATATTGACAATTCTTAAGGCGCTATTGATATTCTCCGTTAAATTTACTTGCGACTGAAAGTTTATTAGTTGCATACATTCTCTGAATCCAGCAGAACTGGATATGTTCTCTGTAGCACATTTCGTGTAAATTTCTCGAACCTAAAATAATAAAACAACCATAAACGAAACACAATAAGTTTGTGTAGCATTTTTTATATTTCAAGCCTTAATGTCTTAATCGAAATTTAACATGAAAGGAAATATAGTATTGATCAAAAGTGTACTCACAGATTTTCCGAGGATATTCTTTGGCAATCCCTTGATGAAAGAGAAGAGCAGTCTCACACAAAAATAGAAGCTGTACAAAAACTCGTTTAGCTTTTTAATTTCTAGGTACAAAACTTCCTTGAAAAATTCGTCATCTTCAAATAGTGCAATTCTGGTTTCACAGTCTTGCACTTCGAGAAATGGTCTGAATGATAGCAATCGACGGACATTTTCTAGATCTTCAGATGTTAGTCTATTTACAGCCTCTTCAAGGTATTCATGACTACAGCACAGAGATTTTATGTTATCGCCATAATAGTGCTCCATCATGCAGTACTAAAATAATAAACAAATACATTTGCATTCTATATACCACCATGAAAAATTCATTTAAATCTGACTAAGGACCAGTTCACCTACTTTCCTAATAAATTAAAGAAAATTAATCGATGTATGCACATTTAGAATATCATCAACATCATCATATATAAAACATAGTAATGTACTTCTACAATTAATTAATTATATACATAAAATCCAAACCTTAATGCTTTGTAGAAGCCCTGTAACAGAGAAATCATAGAATAGAAATACATCTGTAAGCAGTTCCAAAGCCTTCCCTGATAAATGAAATGGACTTGTGCTCGTCAGAAATATTTCCTCCAGAACCTGCAACCAAAATCATTTATCAGCTGACTTATCACATCCATACAATTATCATCATCAACAGAAAGGTCATAACTAAACTAAGATAACATACAAGTAGACATTGGATTATATGCACTATAAAAATGCCAAAAAATGCAAGCAAATCGAATTTACGTTTATTAATAAAATAAAATTTTGTGAAAATTTACAATCAGATATTTTTCTTGTGGCATTTGATAACGAATTGTACAAGCGAGCGAAATTCTCTGAGTCTACTTGAATGTTTGTTCTACAATAACTCAAGACCAAAAATATTTTTTTAATTGCAGATATAGAGTTCGTTGTTCGTAGTTCAGGGCAAACCACTAATTTGTAGACATTTTCCTCTCTAAATCAACTAACTGAAATATGACACCAGTTCTGTGTAAGTATCTATATTCAAGCAGTGCCTTCAGTGCGATTGCCAAGTGCACGTGAGGCC
This sequence comes from Choreutis nemorana, assembly GCA_949316135.1. Lineage (NCBI taxonomy): Eukaryota > Metazoa > Arthropoda > Insecta > Lepidoptera > Choreutidae > Choreutis > Choreutis nemorana. The sequence continues at coordinate 5,616,069 of OX438600.1, forward strand.
CGTCACTGGCTGCCGATTGCCAGTTTAAGAAGTATTATGCAACAAGCCTCACTCATTTACTACTGAAATATGTAATAAAAATAATATTTATATGCCTAGTGACTGAACATATGGACTACCTAATGTAACAACATCTGCTTGTAAATATTTATGTTCACAAATAAAAATATTTTTGATTTGATTTGATGAAAAAGTACTAAAACATGCAATGACGCCGAAAAATAGCGATAGCATATAATCCAATGTCTACATAAATGCCCTAATTATGCTTGTTTTACCAATTAATCTTTTATAAGTAGTAAGAATATTTGAATTCACAATTTTGCATAATAAATAACACTGATAAGAATACCTGATTCATATAAACAGGAGATGATTGTGAATGGAACACTTTGATAGACAATTTGGAGGAAACATGGTACGGAAATGATTTGTGTAATGCAGATACTGATGTCGCAACTCCAAATACAAATACTATTGGTAACGATGAAATGTAGGAACTGAAACAAAACACTTTTTTAGAATATGGAAATTGTTTTACCTGCCAAGCCTTCATTACTTTTGGCTTTTTATAAGTGAAATTAGATTTTGAGTTTAAATTCATTCAAATTAATAAGATAAAACTAGATATCAATATTTCACTGATGCAACTGCAATCAATCATTTAATGGCTTATGAAATACCTTTTAAAAGTGTTCCAGTTTGATGTTTACTTTACTAAGAAGCAATATTATACTTAACAATTATGTTGAGGCAAAACATTTACCTCAAGATTAAGTTATTACTTCAGTGTACAAACCTGGCAATAAGAACAAAATCTTGTAATACATTACAGTTGTAACTTTCAAAGTCTGGTATCACTATGACTAATGATTTCTTGGTCACTTGGTTTCTTTTTTTTGGAGAAACATTAAGATACTTGTCATTGTACCATTTTTGCAAGAGTCTCATAGTACATCGAGACTTTTTTATTTTTTTCTTAGCCTCAAATATTTCTTCTTCTGAATCTTCATCATTTGTTTCCTGAAAGTATTTGTTTTCAGATGTTGAAAATATACATTGTACGGAACTCTCTCGGCGCGAGTTAAAACCACACTTGTCTAGCTTTATATACTTTTGGTGTACCAAAATTTCCCTTCATGAATATATTTTTTATTTACATTAATTATTAGCTATCAATTATAAATCTCTTGTAACTTTCAATCAACCAGCTACCAAAATGAAATAAAATTATATGAGATTGCACATATGTATTCGTAAAATAACTTGAAAATTTTACCATTGCCTTGTGTCCATTTATGAGTTCCCAAACTATGTTTTCAACAAGATGTTTCACTGTTGACCCATCTTGTGAAGGAACCATTGCTATGTGTGGGGTGACTTCTGTCCTGAAAAATGTTGATAACCTTTTATTACTTGTTTTAAATGTGAGTTTTTAGTTCCTTTTTACCCAAGTACGGCTAAGGTAAACGGAAGGGCTTTTTTTTTCGGAAACCTCAAATTCTAAACTCGAAAAAATATATAGAAGAAAGGAGATAATCATCACATGTTTGATATGAAAAGAAAGGTTATGACGAGCACATTACAAATATATATTTACAACATATTGTTTCATATTAGAGTTTCAGTTTAATAATGGGAAATCGGGAATCAGAAAAGTATTAAATAAAAAAATTAGTTCAAAACAATAACCTGACACCAAAAAAGGTACTAAAAAGGACAAAACCAGAAAATAATTCAGATAAAAATCCAAAAATGCATAGGTACAAAAATGGTCATGGCAGAGCCATGGTTGCCTACTGTATACCTACTTTTTTTGGGTGCCATGATTAAAAAAACATTTTAGGCTTTAAATTAAAGAAGTGCATCCATATAAAATTACAAAAACAAGTATCATAGACAAAAATAATTGCTTAATTAACCAGATTTACATATCTCTAGATTCAAGAATGATCAAATTAAAAAACCCCTATAAGTATAAAACATATACAAAACATAATTCAGATTAACTAATTACATAATTAAAAATTCAAACAAAAGCATAATGTATATTTACTCCCTCTACAATTTAGTATTGAGAATATTTGATAATGTTACCTAATTTTATCAACAAGAGCAATAAACTGTGAGACATGATCTGGTTGATTGACTCCAGTGAGCAATGTGGCACTGGGAACCACTCCATCTAGTCCATACATATCTGCCTCACTGTTCACCATCCTTACATAGATGACAATGTCTTTTAGGAGAGAACTGTATGTTCTATTATGGAGTTCCTTGAAATAGAAAAACATGATATTAGAAACTTGCTGCTACTATATTGACAACCTTAGTGGTACAGTAGTGTAATCAGCCAAGGCTGATGCTACGCTACAAGTTCTGGCTTTGCAAGCTGCATTTTTTGCTATCCTTTCTTGGATGTTGTATTCTTATCTATGCACTTTATACCATATCCATATGTTTCCAATCCAAATCCAATGTGTTTGTTGAGATGTATTTATTATTAATTTTATAGCACTTTAAGGACCTCTATCTCTTAAAAATTGTCCAAAATGTTGTTATAGTGCCATCTCTAATAAGAAGATAGTACTTATATGAAGTTAGTCTGTCTTATATCAATGTGAGTAAAATACTTCCTGAACCCTTAATGTACCTTTTGCAGATAGTAAAGTTTATCTTTGGTTAGTTAATGTTTAAGTGAATATGATTTGTTTAAATACCTGAAGGCTGAGGCTGTGTCAGTTACATTGAAACATCAACCAGCCAATATGCTTGACACTTGGTTCCAGAAGGGATGAAATAGGAACTGGTATATGGATGCTCCCATAGTGAGAAGCAGTTGGAATTTATAGTTTTGCACTAAAACCTACCCATTTCTTCCTACTTCAATGTCATAGCAATGAACAGGCTAGTTTGCAAGTACTGGAGTATTCTATTTAAAATGTAAAAACAAAGCTTAACTATAATAGAGTGAATAGACACAAACAATCAAATATTTACCTTTAACCGGTCTTCTATGAACTGCCAATTACTTAGAAATGTTCTGTACCATGTTTCAGAGTTGAATAAAGATTCAAACAAGTTTTTATCGCTTTTTTTCTTTTGTACCTTTGATCTCTTGAAACCATTTTTAAAAAGAAACACCCCCTGAAATGTTGAAAATAACAAGTCTTAAAATTAAACAGTTCGTTCTGAATAGTGTTATTTTTTTTAACTGATTGATTTAATTGATATTTTTTTAATACCTTAGACACTGAAACCGTTGATTCCATTCCAATAGCACTTCTTGTTCTGATGTAAACCTTTACTAAAATTTGCGTCACTGCCACTGTCACTGTCAAAAATTATCTTCAGTGTAGCCAGATAACTCCATCAATCTTGTGTTCTTTCCAAATATTCCTCGAAATCCCCCAAGATTTTAGCAATAGCCACCTGAATTATTCGATCAGCACCAAACTTCTCATCTGCAGTTTCGTAATTTTGTCATCCTCTACAAAACTCTTTGTCAACTTTAAATTTGTTTTAAATCATCACATCCTTCTAGCAAAATGTATCTTAATCTAAAAATGGATTCGGCAGTAGAAAACGGTAATAACAAAATTTCTAATACCAATTTGCTTATACCATCGTAAGTTCTAGTTTATATTTGATCACTTTTAATAAACATATCACGATTTGGTAACAAAATATTAAACCCAATTTTATTTTTATCTTGTTTATCACCGCATAATTATGTATTCTCCGTACATAACTATAAAAACACATCTAATGAGAATACGCAAAAATTATTCGGCTCCAGCACAAAAATAATATATCTTAGATTTTGTATTTAAAAGTTTAAAAATAAGGTATCGCACTTGTTTAGTACGCCCCCTTATGTAGGTACCATCTTGCGTACTTACCGACAATGACATCGTTTTTCTTCTGTTTTCAAACTTTAAAAAGTTTTATAAAATAAAGGAAGAATATGAAAGAAAAGAAAAAATATTGCAGAAATGTTAGCAATCCGTCGGGTTAAAAAGAAATTCGACTGAATATATAAATATTTTCTGGTGAACAAAATACTTTTTGTACGGAGTTACTGCACTGGGCATCTATATGTTTGAGTATTCTAAAAATAAGTAATTACATTGTACTAACATACTTTTTAAAACTACATTGCTACAGCTACTCAGATACTGAACTGAAATAAAATAATTTTCCAATTAATCGGGTAAAAGTTGACAGCGTTACTCTTTAACTAAAATAAAATGTCAAAGATATGTTGCATTGATTGAGCTATTGGTAAAATAAAAAGCTCCATCTAGTCGGAGCACAGCGACATCTAATAATTATTCTATACATTAACATATGTTTGCATATTTAATATTTTTTTCTTTTTTTTTGATAGGTCATGGCAACATGGAAACATTTTTTTTTTTGGCTTTGTCATCAGTAAGGCAATAAGTTTGAGTATTTTGCCAGTGTCAAGTAATACTTATTTTGAAGTTTTGTTAAGGGCTGAAATGATTATGAGATGAATAATGGAAGGATTAAAAGGATACATGGAATGATAAAATGCTAGTATTGGTAGTGTAGGTTTTATCGAGTTACTTGGGAAATGACGAAAAGAGCAGTCAAATCGTCGTACTTCACGTTCTCCAAACTTGTACAGCACTACAAATAAGGTTCACTGGTTGAAACACATTTACACATTTTTTTATTTTACACATTAAAATATGATTTTGTTGCCAACAGTAATATGAAAGCACATACTAATATCAATGGTAAAAAATTAACAGATTATTTTATTTTTTAAATACAACATATAATATAAATGAAAACAAACTTTACCTCAACTCAACTGGGGCAGGGGGTGGGCGCCCTAGTGTATATTGAAATTAAATAGTTTAATGTACTGCACGTGGTGACAAATGTTACGCCAGCGGTTAAACACATCCTTTTTTGGCTTCGCCGCAGTCGGCTAAAAAGAAAATCTCTTAACTAAACATTTGACAGTGCAATAGAAGCCGTTTTCATGATGGGAATCGTTTCATCACTATTTATCGTTTTTATTCGTCCTCGCCACCTGATTTCCAACAATAAAAGAAATTAAAATTGAGGATCTGTAAATTTATTTACCTACTAGCGGGCCGCCCCAACTTCGTACGGGTAGATATGGGTGTATATTTTTTAGAAAATATCCTATCCCCCATGTTTATGAGGGATTTAATGAATTCCGCGCACATCCATCACGTAGGGCGCGGCAAGTTTACCCTTTGAACGTCACGCCGATAAAACCGACTTCAAAGGCGCCGCCAAAACGCGCGTATTCTAATTAAAAACGTATTATCTCACCACTCACTGTAGCTATGACAAATATAAAAATACGTGTAGATAGCCAGATAAATGCAGAATCCATTAATGTATTATGCAGAATAAAGTTATGAATATCTATCCAAGTTAACTTAAAAAAATAGTAAACCCGATGAGTAGGGAAAACATGTGCGAAAACGACAGGCATTTTGCATGTCGAATTTAATGAACTTTATTAGAATTAAACCTTTGTAATGGCAAATATCGCAAAGTAGAGATTCTGAGGTTTTTTTGATGTATAAAACTTATAGAATGATAAAGTTAATAAATCATTTTAAAACAGCAGCAATCGAAGTTAAGTGAGCGCACATTGGAAGTTGAAACACGTAATGATTTCTATTTTTTTTCAATGTTTCTATTTGTTAAAAAAACGGAAATTCCGCTCGAAAATTGCAATATTAATTAAAAATCACCTGGTATTTTTCTTTGCTCTTTTTCATACCAAAAAGTATTAAAAAAATACTTTATGTTGCGTGCGGGCATCAAATGAAGCCTGCTCGTGTACCCGAGTGACGCTCTACAACGCTTATGTAGCCGAATGGAGTTTATTTTTTCAAAGTTTTACACTCATGATATCTTTTGAATGGAATGTCAGAATCGAATAATTAAAAAAGTAATATAAAGGTATTGAAGCAGTCTTAAATAATAAATCATTTATTTTGATAAGGTACAAATAAAGAGCTTTTTGTAGCGGTGGTATTTTTAGTTTCTTTTTTATATAAAACGCTTATTATGACATTATTATAATAGTTAGAGACATGTTGCTGCTGATTTTTTTGTAGATATCATTTTGTTCTATAATCAATAGTTTTCGCAGCGTACGCGATGTAAGGAAGTTTTTTGATATTTTTACACTTTATCGTAATTTAAGTAAGGATCCCCATTTTTTTAAATGAAATATAGCCTAAGTCACTCAGGAAAAATGTACCTTTCCAATAGTAAAATAATTATTCAAATCTGTTTAGTAGTTTCGGAGCCTATTCAATTCAAACAAACAAACAAAAAATCAAATCTCTCCTCTTTATAATATTGGTATGGATGTTTCGAAATGGATCCGTTATAAAAGTTTGAAAACCACTGTATGTACACTGAAATAGATAATTTTATTGGTCAGCAAACAATAATTCATGACCCGCATGTTTTGACAGTGTAGGTATTGCGTAAAAAACATAATTTTAATTTTATTCCAAAACTGATTAATAAAGTAAAGTGTTTATTTATTAAATTATGTAAAGTACATAACACTTAAAATACGTACATAATAGAAAAAGTTACTAGGTATATTTAAATATGTGTTCAATTAAATCTAATGTTCTTATCTAATAGAAATATTGGTTAGTGTGCTGGAGATCTCGATAGGACGGGTTCTTCGCATGGTGAATGCCTTTCTTCTTCGGTGTTAAACTTGTATTCTCGGTCTGCTGGTGAGTGTTCGGTGCCGGGTGGGGGAGACCTTCCTTCGCCTGCTGCTTCGAGCGTAGGACCCGCTGGACCGAAGGAGAGGCTGTCAGTACTGTACACTTCCCCGGTACCAACGTACTCTGAAGGCTGGTAACTGTAGCTGTTCAAACTGTATTGTAGGATAGTTAAATCAGTAAATAAGTAACTGTGTGGGGGAAACATTTTTTTTTTAAATATACATTTTACAAATTGATACCTGTTAGGCCAATAAGAGATGTCTTCTATCGCATGATGAGCGTACGGGGCGTACGCGTGTTGATAGTATGGTGTGTGATGCTGTGCCGGAGTTTCGTACTGTAGTGGATACAATGGAGCAGGCGCGGAGGCAGGTGTAGATGTCGTTGCGGGGGGCGCGGAGTATTCCAAAGGAGCTGGGTAAGCATGAGGAGGTGTGCGGTAAGGAGCCGGCGATGTGTTCGGCTGAGGTGAAGTCCCCCCTTGACTTGATGTCCAGTAGCTAGAACTACCAGCCCAAGTATAGCTACCACTTGTGTTAACTGTTGCTGAATTACGTTCCGGCGTGCTATATGAACCTGAAATAAGATGATGGTATGAAGAGGTGGATTTATTTCCATGTCGATCCTTAAGTATTATTCAACCAAAATTTTTGACTTACAGGGGGGTGATAAGGTTCTCGGTCTTGACGGCGGCCGTGTTGGATACGGTGCAGGCCTTCGTGAAGCAGAATTATTACTACCGTACAGAGGTTGCGATGCTACAAACCAACCACCGACTAAAACAGTTACAAATAATAAGTAATTAAAAAAGTTTTGTGCGGAAATTTCTTGTAATAGACAGTAGAACAAGACGAACGAATTTTACAACTTTTAGAATTATGTGTACTTGATATTTATAGGTACTCTTAAAATATATCATTTTTATATGTCGCAGGATGATCGGGAAAATCGGATATTTTCAAAAATTCTGGGAATTTCACATAAACATGGGTTTTTGCAAACAATACACATAACAAAGAGACTTACTTTTCTAGTTTATTTTAGGTTTTAACAAAAATCCCGTTGGTTTTGGTATAATTGCAAATAAACGTTAACTTTTTTATGTATTTCTTTAACGGCATTGGTTTAATACCATACTGCCTAATCATCAGTAATTATAATTTCTTCATTTTTGAAGATGATAAATGAGATAAAGATGATAAGATGAAGAATGAAAATGATGAATCTGCCTCCAGTAACATGCTAGTACGGTTACTGTAAGCTCTAAGGGGCTACTTGGGAGATGACGAAAAGCGCAGCCAAATCGTTGTATTTCACTTTCTCCACACTTGTATTTGTATTAAATTCTGCTGATATATAAGAAAAGAATATATATGAAATAAGAAAATTCTAACTGACACTTCCCGTTCCCGCCAAATAACTCCAACTTGTTTGAATCAAGAAAGCTGATTGACAGTTGTCACATACGCGATCATCCAGCAAAATATATAAAACGTGTTGTAAAGTTGCAAACAAGGTTGTGTTAGTATTTAAATAAGGTTGCTACGTGTAAGTTGCTTATCTTAGCAGCATATTCCATAGTCTATTGGAAGCATATTTAAATTGAACCCTGATAATTTTAGTAACTCACACTGTGGATACTGATGCGGCGACGAGCTCTGTTGAGGGTAGTGGGTGCCAACGAAGTCCCTTTGATAATAGCCTTCCGGTCTCTCCTTTGCATCGAGAAAAGCTTTTGCAAAAGGATTATATTTAATCTTTAAAGAAGTAACTTCCTCATTTTGATATGCTGTTACAGCAATGAATTGCGTTTCTGGAAATGGATAAGTCATGATACGTCGTAGGTCCGTGCCAACTTTCACGAGGTGAACTCTAGGTTCGTATTTGTGGAGAGAGTTCAGCATGATCTGCAAGTTATAAAAAAATATTTGCTTATCAAAACCTCCTTTTCATTTTTAATATTTTTAATCTATTATTTTAAAACTTAAGTAAAAAAGAAAATTCTAAATCCAAAATCCTACACAGTATTTTACAGGATGTTTATATCGTAGCATAACAATTTTTTTTTATATTTGTGTTAAAAGTTGTCAAATTTGCAAGCCAATAGCGTAAATTTTACGAGATACAAATAAAAAGTAGTAAAATGATTTCACACAAACAGATCGTCAATATGAAAAAGATATGTAAATATAACGAAGAGACAATAATTATTACAAATGATAGCACGCACAGACAGCCGCTAAACAGTTAGTAAAGCTACAGATTTCACACCGAGACGCCAACATATGGATCTGGATGTAGCGGAGATGTTTGTATTCATTCGCACCACACTCGGTTCGAAGCGTGAGAATCAAAAACACCATAGCGGTAGCTTCGAAACTGTAGCACCTGCACCACACTATTCCAAACTTTCTCATTATCATATCTATTTATTAGTAATCAGTCAACATGAGACAATCAGGATACCAAAAGTGATTAAATACATTATGGAAAATTGGTCTAGATTGTATGCACAAGCATACAGACATGTAAGCAATTTGGATGATCAAATATTTTTACCGTCATAAATTAAATATAAAATAGAGAAGTAATTGTTTACCTGCCCATTTCCATTAGTTTTGTTCGTTAATTTAACTTTGGCAAAAGAAATTGGTTCCTTCATCCAATGAGCTCCAAAGTTTGGACTTTCTGGGTGAATATAAATTGCATTTGAAGGGGGTACTTCAGCTTTACCTCCAGGGACCTATAAAAGAAAACCATTTTATGAAATTTGTAACTCATGAATTAATTTATAACTCTTTCCTCTCTCTGTCAAAAATAAAAACTATAGAATGCGTTGCCTGTCGTAAAAGTTGATTTAGAGATTTGTATATCATGAACATATTGTTCATAAGGAAAAGATGACGGTCAAATGGAAAAACTGACTAACTGTAGGTATTACAGAAGGTAACTGAAACATCAAAGGCTTGACAAAAGTTTGACGATAGTCGAAATACCGACAAATCGGTATCAGTCAATTTTGAATTTACAAATAACTCTAACATAGAAGTGGACAGTGAAAAATAGGAAGATAACAAGCAAATGAATTTGAGAAGGATGACAATAAGTAATGAATGAGTTTAAGGTCTAAACCGACAAGTTATTTACTTTGGGCAATCATGCGTAATGGCACATACGGAAGCATCTGTATATCAGTCTGTATCAGGCTATTTCTTTGTAGCATGGATGAAGTTTAGCGTACATATTCAAAGTTACACATAGCTAACATCTTAAAGTTTTAATTTTGACATAACTAAGACAAAAATTATGTTCTTAGGGTATTTTTTCCTCGGTCATAATTTGCGCCAACTATTAGTAACAGTTAAAATAGGAATAAATATACATTTTTATTCGGTATTGGTATTTCTTACCCATTCGCCATTAACATATTTCCATCGATGGGAGTCAACTTGAACGAACTCTAGTAAAACGGTGTACATTGCTGTAGGGTCGAGTCCGCTGGCTGTTACTTTAACAACAGGAAACATTCGTCTGAAAGAATGAGCTTGTAAAGGTAACCAGCACGTATACATATAGTAACTTTTTTTTTAACTTGTTCACTACAGCTGAACGTGATACTGCATTGCATGCCTATCAAAAACCGAAACAAGTGAACTAAGCAGCTCGATTAAAAGGGGAACCTAAATAACTATGAGATTAAAACCGTATTAGGATGTTTCATAACGAAACTATCATGAATAAAGCACGCTTGTATAACAGAGTAGGTTTGTACTTGTCTTTTCCCTTCAACAATAACAACGGCCATACAAAGCCCAGTTAAGGAGTTTGTCGGTGGCTCGTCATCGCCCAGGATCACTTAGCTACCCTGCGTTAATTACTAAGACCTACCATGCTAATAGCTGAAAACTAGCCGCACAGTCGACCTATTAGCACTCACATTATTTTATATCTATTGGGGATACAAAATAACCCACTGCAAGATGCATTCATACCATCTAAAAGGGTACCCAATAAAATTAGACAACGCAACATTATCAAGAGACACACCGAAATCGTCTCAAACTTACACTTATCTTACTCGTAAATAAGTAAGAATTGACCGAGATTTCTTAAATCAGAAACGGTTTCTTGTAATTCATACAATTGATTTTATTTAATTTATGAATAGTGAACTCGCTAGGTATTTCGATACCTACCTCCGTAAATAGTTGATACGTACTTAAAACTTTGTTTTATTTAGCGGTTCAACACATAAAATATAAACAACATTATTGCCATTTGCCATAAAACTTATTCGTAAAAGTTTTATAATTACAAGTTATTATAGTTTTAACTGTTCTGTTCTTTTGTGTAGACTTAACCACAAAGTAAACCATGGTAATTATGAAGGGTACCTAAGTATCCATACGAGTACACAGATATATTAAGGTATTACACAATCCAAAATGTATAAGCCAAAACGATGTAGTTATTAGTAGTAGAATACCTTTCTTACGTTAAATTAAGTGCACAAAATCCTTGACTATTAGAAAAGTATATATTTTTATGTTCTCTTCTTTATTACCAGGTGGGACATATGATTGTCGATTTTTACAACTTTTTTAAATATTCTAGCTTACTTTACCTTCCATTCTTGGTGACAATCATTTCGTTGGTTAGTGTTTGGAATCGCACCCATAGTTCTCGGTCATCGAGGGCCACGTTCACTTCGCGTTCCCGTCCCGTCCTCGTCCCACCACCACCGACCGTCGGCTCCACCGCACTCAGAATATGAGATGCAGCCATGCTGAAATTAATCACTTTCCTTTGTCAATACTTTCCCTTATTATTTTCACGGTTCCGTAACAAAAATTTACAACGTGATACTAATACTAAGTTCACATAAGCTACCCCTCAGTCGATCAGCTTTATATCATTAAATGACATTTTCACAGAGTGTTTATTTCTAATTACAAAACTATACTAGAAATAAAATTAAACTTTTATCTTTTATTTCCATGGTTGGAAATTTTGGTTTGCAAAATGGTTTTAACAAAAATATTTTTTTCAAGTCAATCTTCTCTATCATCGTTCTCAATTCCCTTGCGATAAAAACTTTAGCAGTGGGTAGTATCTTACACTATTAGTACATCATTTTATGTATTAAAAACCTCCATACGATAGATCATGGTGGTAAGCCAAACTGTTCATAAATCATATTCATCTAAAATTATGTTGTCGTATAATTTTAGATTTAAGCACTACATAGTCTAAAACAAAGTCGCTTCCCGCTCTCTATCCCTACCTATGCTTAGATCTTTAAAACTACGCAACAGAATTTGATGCGGTTTTTAAATCAATAGAAAATTTGATATGTATACATTACTTGCATAATATCCGTGCGAACCAGAGGCGGGTCATTAACTTATTATAAAACAAATTATGATGAGCATTTATGGAGGTTTCATATTTGAATCTTTAGAGATCAGCGTTACGAACTGATGGTAAATTTGTCTATTCAAAAGAGCTTTTGATGATAAAAAAGCATTTGACTAACCAAAGAGTTCTTAGCGTCTATGTGGTTTACTTGACACTAGCAAAGTGTAACATTAGTCAAATAATGGCTTAAAATAGGCCAATTAAGCTAAGTCACTGTAGCCAAGGACGGCTAGGGTCTATATGCTACCAAATTAAAGACCTACATACCTAAATGACTCTAGCTAGACTATCACTACACTTATTAGATGCAGTCTGCGAAGAAACGGATAACTCATATCGATACATGTCGACATTGACATTTATATTTGGAAATAGACGTTGGTTACATTTAAAAGCAAATCATAACGTCACTATCCAAACGAAATGTCTCACGAAACATAATGGCAAATAACCACAATTTTTTCGTCTTAAGTTGACTCACGATTTTCTGGTAAAATGTTTGTAGATATTATTATCACCGAATACGTTAGTTCATCGTCCCAGGATCTATAATTTATCAAACAATGTTTTGTATTGTAGGTACATACATCCCCATTTTCGAAACTGTATAAGGTAAATTTGGTGCAAGAATTAACAAATGCATAAAATATTTTATTAACATACTCATAGCTCATAACTTATAAAACTTAATTTCGAATGGGTACAGATTGAATTTTGAGAGGACGGGGTAGCTGAATTTGTTACCTGCCTTGGTTTACGTACCAACCGGACCCGATAGGTCGAGGGTTTTAGTCTCAGGATGCCGTACATTGTAGCTGCCCTATTCCTCATTGTGCCCAGCTAGTGGCGACAGATTCGCAACCTGTCACACCGGGACTCAACATAAACATGTGAAATGCGGTGTTCGACACCTCTGCCAACCCCTCTGGAGTGATTAATTACGGCGTGAGTTTATGTTTTATGTGTTACAGATTTCCTTCCTATTGCTATTTTTTTAATTAAATGTTTTTATGTAGGTTTTTAACCCTTTTTAATTCTATACCACCACATAGCAAGTTAGCAAAGCAAGGTAAATATTAATACAATAGAATGCATCAAAAGCATCATAACTTGATATTAATGAATAAATCATGTTGTTAATAATAGAAAATGTGTAAATTTCAATTATCAATGTTTTAATAAGGTAGGCACGGTGTTTATATGTACAATATTTGTGCTTAGAAAAGCCGGAAGGGTTCTAATTTCCTTTAAAATTTTAGCATGTTCTGGATTGACATCACATTTCAATCCTTTTCGCTGTTTATCAATATAAAGTCCAAATTAAGATTGTATTATTTAGCAGAATCAATATTACAAACTCTCACAATGAACGGAGACACCTTAGCCGCAGTTAATTATAGATATTTAATTTTGTTTAAACATACTATTTGAAGTTTAACATCTCATTGCTAATTACCCATTGTATAGGTTCCAACGATATAACGAACGTAGTAAAATTATTATTAGGGGAGAATGTAAGCATCTGCAAACTAGCTTAGAAATGTGTTGCTATTATCATTCGATACTAAATTTACACTTGTTCATTTCAATTGTTTATAAATAATAATAATTTGTAAATTTTAGTTCTATGTGACCAAACGTCACGTGGCGAAATGTTGTAATTAAAATAAATTAATATTGAATAACTTTTAAGATATATCTTAAACTCGACCGGTCGTTGGTTTGTTTTGTGTGTAAGAAACACTTGGTAGGATAATCCGTTAGTTTTTTTTAATTCCGTTAAACTTAAATCCTGCCATGTTTCAATGTATTAAGTTTTCTGTGAAATTGTAACAGATAGATGAAAGGTCGGAGAGACTCCATCATAATAAAAATGATTAATATTAGTATGGGTAGTAACCGCTGATTAAAACTAATCAAAATTGTACTTTTGTGATCATAAACTCAACCTATATGCGTAGTCGTTTATGCTTGAGACGTTCTTATCTAAAGGTAAACTATGAAGGTCCCTATCCTATTCTTGGATGCAACATTTAAATTTAAACAACAAGAAAGCATCCGACTTGTGTATAAAACAAAGTAATTACAACGCTAGCGCACTCGTCTGTAGCGTCATTATTCATTATTTTACGACTCGGCAAGGTATAAATATTAAACTTAAGTCGTATAGATGAATTGCGAACATTTTCTTTTTAATGACGAAGCTAAATATGATGTGCGAGTGTTGGCCCCGGTTTTGGATCTAACTCTGTAGAGGCTTACAAAATATACAAAGCGTGCCAGACAACATAAACAGTTATCGCCTTTTAATTACGAGTAATAACGTTGTTTATCGATGGTCGGCTCGAAGGCCTCAGAAAGCCTACGAGCGAACTACGGCCCGAACATCCAACACTTGGAATGTCGCTTAATCACTTTACAGGAACCGCCGTTTTACAGGTCCCTATAAAAATCAAAGATAACAGCAAATTGCTTTGAAGGACGATGCACAAGATGCTTGCTCGATTGAATGTTTATGGCACACTTCGATAAATGAGAAATGTTTGAATACGAGATCCGAAGTATGATTGTCCCTCCTGAAGCGCCCGTCTCGGAGCGGCACAGTGAAGGCGAGAGGTGCTAATTATAAAATGTAAGACGAAACAACCGATATTGAAACCATTGAAACAATACGCGCCCAGTGTTAGTTTTTCCAATTTCATAGTTTGCAGAAAGGCTGCGTAATGAAGGCCGAGAACACTATGCAAATGGAATGATGCCGAAAACTCTGATGTATTTTAATGGTCTTGCGTCATCAGCGTTTGAAACTTGAATTTTGATTATCACTTGCCACTGGGTATACAACCTTGATATGTAAATCAAACAATAGGTAAAATAAATACTGAACTAAGAGACATAGAGTTAGGTAGGTACATATCTGTAATCGTCAAACCATGTACCTGCTATTAAATCAATATTTTTTGTTCGTTGTTTTCCTTCATGATATCGTCAATGTCGTCGTATTTGAATATGATACAATTGATTTCATAAAGACGAAGTACCATTTATTTCTTCATTCAATATTTTCTTTCACTATGTACATTAATTCTCCATTGTACATTCCGCGAATGGGCGTTCCATAAAGAAACAAGATGATTTAATTGAACAAATTTTATTTTATTAAAATTTAACTATTCTATTGTTTATTCTGGCTGGCAAATAAGCGATTATTTGTTAAAAACGCTTAATGCTGAACAAGAAAAAATGTGTTTTTAATATCTGCGTTAATTGAGCAACACACATTGATAATTAATCAATACAACAAACGTTTAAAAGTCCCAGTAGTTCGAATCAAACTTCATTTATTAAAATTAAATGTAAATATCTAAATTCGGAAGCTGATAACGCAATCAAACTTTTTTTCATGGCTACATTTCAATTAAATTTTATTCGTTAACTCTGAGGCTGTCATAAAAGTTTAAGGTTTGACGAGTGAAGCCCATTGAGTAACTCTGGATTGATATTAATTCAAATACCTCAGGTTAAAAAGTCAGGGTTTTATGCTGTGTTGTAAAAGTTTATTGTGGGGCTTTGTGGTGAGTTGGAGTTGCCGATAGGCTTTCGATGGCGGTACACCTCAGCCCCCTCCCTCCTCTGACCCCCTATTCCCCCGCAGTCCCCGCGTCTACAAAGCCAGCCAAGGCGCATCCCTAAAGCAGGCTGAAAGCGGCCTCTATTGATTGCCCCATCTGGTACCAACAAAACCGATAGTGCACACGCATTATACAGCCTTTGATTCCGATGATTCATTAGCTTGTAAAACAGCATACCTATAAATGAGATCGTGTTGTATGTTGCGATTCGATCAAACTTCGTAAATTTAAGTATTTTAGTCTTGTGATGTTATTTTATAAATAAAAAAGTTCGTTAAATTTAAAAAGAAACAAAAAGTCTTACATATTGCATTTAAGATAGTATTCGGTAACATTCAACAAAAGTCTCGTAAACAAAAGACATCAACGTTATGTTCAAGTTTTATTGTTTGCCCCACTATTGAAAAGTCAAAATGAGCCATTTTATATCAAGCCTATTCTTTTATCAAGATATTATAATCATGTAATTTTTATATCCTCGAAGTATGTATTTACTTTTAAATTAGTAAAAATTGTATGTATCAATATTTACAAGTGTAGTTTTAAATAATATATAAATTTTCCTAAATTCATACTAATATTATAAAGAGATATAGTTCATAACTTTGTATTCAGGAGGTAATCTTCGAGACTACACGCCCGATCTGACTTTTACATTTTCTCACTTTAGGGTGGTCATAGGCTATTAGGTATATTTTGTAAAAAAAATACGAGTAAAGTCACGGGCAAAAGCTGGTATGGACTCAATAAAAAATTACACTTTTATTTTACGGTATGAAAAACTATGGTTCTCAATTTGCAGTGGTAACATGAAATATTATATTGATTCTCAATTTTTCAACTTGTGTATATTTAGTTATTTATGTACCTTGTCTATCCTTAAAATACATACTATTATTTTTAGTATTAAATTAAACAATGTTAATTAAATCAAGTACCAAAAAAAAAAAAAAACTACTTAATATAAAAATATAAATGTTTATTTAACACGTTTTGATTCCGGTATTTATTACTTTAAAAAACAAGTGTTATAAAAATACTCGGATATTATTGAACTGACCTCATACTTTAAAAGCCATAAAAATACATCGCCGGTTAGTTTTTAAATAGGCAAAACACAAATTAGTATTTATGTCGAAGCCAAATTGTATAACACGCCGTATATCTAAGTTAGCGTGCCGTATTGTAGAAACGTCGCTTTAATGTAGATCTCAAAAATTGTGTTTTTATGCTAACCATTAACATGATTCTTCAAATTGTCAGTGGCCCTTTTCGACATTTTATTGCAATAATCATAATAATATTTATTTTTCAATACCCTTTCCAAATGAATAATAGCCCTAGTTCCCAAAATAGGTATTCGCCTGTATTTTAAGAAACAGTACTTATCTATTTTGCAAGAGAAGATATACACTTATCTAAATAAATGAGTGCGATTATGGCTCTACCTGGACCATTTTTGTTCCTATCCATTTCTAGATTTCTATCTGAATTATTTTCTTATTTTGTCCTTTTTAGATTACTTTTGATGTAAATGGGTTATAATTTTTATTTTATATGCCGTTTGTATCAGGAGCCCGATTTTAAAGAAAAGCAAAAATCAATCTTAATTTTCTTGTTTTAGGTTCGTACGTCCGAATGAAATAACGGAATCCTTTTAGGATCACTTTGCTGTACGTCTGTCTGACAACAACTTTTTTCTCAGGATCGCGTAGGTACAGGTATCAAAATGTTCTTAATATCAAATATTTAAGTATGCAATCAAATAGAGTAGTGAAAAAATCCGACTTTGTCTAATCATAGAACACAAGTAAAGGATAAAATAACCAAAAACCGTAAAATTGTAGTTACATTACAAAAAAAACAACATAATCGGAAAAATCTTCGAGACTCGATTCTCGTGATTAACGAACTATTTACTATGTCATGGCAAGTGTTGGCAAGGGTAGGTTAAGTATAGAAACCACAATGCACGAGCCTAGCGATCGGAGTAAGCGGGGACGCACGGGGTAGCGGCCGGCAAGTGCTATAATTTTGTTCTCTTGTTACATTTTCGGGACACACCCGCCACTCTGTCCCACCACTGCAACTCCTGTTTATCAGGATCAACAGTGGCGTCCTTTGATCGAATAATCAACGAATAATGCAGCTGTGCAGTGATGCACAGGCTGTGCCCGGACACCCTACCGGCTGTCTTGGGACCCGCAACGAACTTAATCAGAAGAAATAGGAGGTAGTAAGAAAGCGGTTTCAGACCCCCCTCCCAGCAAAGCGGAGACAGCAATTGAAATGGCCCAGAGGCCCAAAAATCTAAAGGGGAGACAGTCAGGAGACGCCTGACCGTCTAAACACCACGGTATGCCACTAACTAACAGGGGATAAATTATTAACAGGGGATATATTAATTATATTCTTGTTACATTTGTAGTTAAACTAGATATTTAGTTTTAACTTAGTTAGGGTCTTGTCTCACTCACAGTATTCGCAATTAATTGGTTTGCCTGTAAAAACCTAAACATGAAAAGCATGACCGGACAGATTTTTATGAACTATAAAGACCGTTATTAAACAGGTAAATCAAAAAAACGGCGTCGTATCGCGATTCGCCCAGACAATTTAGACAGTTCATCTACGACATCTACAAGTTCTTACGGAACCCTCAGTGCGCAAGTCCGACTTGCACTGGACCGGATTTATTTTTAAAATAGTCATTGCTTAAGTCTATGCTACGAGTATTTGCTATCTCCCGGACATAAAAAGTCCGCTGAAGCACTTCTTCTAGAAGCTTTATTTTTTACTTGTGGACATCAATATAATTCACCATTTCTTTTAATTAAATGGATCATTGACAGTTTAATACTCTTCCAATAAGTGAGTATTTAACCATTTGACATGTGTATCACATTTATGTTCAAATAAATATTGCCAAAGCGTCCTTTTTACCCCCACTGTTCTCATTTTTACTTGTGACGAGATAAATCATAACTTCTTAGCATTTTGCTGAAACCTGGTATTGGAAGCTTTTGTTGAAAGGTACCTACTACTGACCTTTGTTACCTTCTAACTATAACGTGAGATTTGAAAATAAACTTCAGTAGGGAAATTCTAAGGATTTTTTCATAGTACTAAGACGCCGCCTAATGACTATACACGGTCTCATATCAGAGATGACACGCGCGCACCACCTTGTGTTTCCACTGTTTCAATAACCATAATAAATTGGCAGAAACATTAATGTTATTCAGCTTTGGATTTCTGTATTCCGAATTAAAGGATTTACTGAATCTTGTTCCAATTTACATGTTGTAAGAAATTCTGCCTCCGTTTGGTACTGGAAAAACAATTAAAAAACAAGATTTCTATGGGGTAATTTATAGCAACTTGATCCTACCTTGCAGTTGCACCATTGCAGTAGTTTATAGATCTTATTTGTGTTGTGTTTGTTTAAGAAAAAACCTACAGGTTTTAGAAAAAAAACTTTACAATCTTCTGAAGTAACGACAAAATACGTACCATATACGTAGGGACAGAGGTGTATTTACCCTAGAGCTAAAGGGAGCCATGGCTCGGGTGGCAGGCTGAGAAGGGCGGCATTTTGTAGGTTTTTTCTTTGATTAAATAATGTATCTATCAATAAATGAGGTGGCAAAGCTAAATGGCCCGGGCGCCGGTAGGGACCCTTTACAAGGCTACTTTTACCGACTTACCGAACAGACCAGGCAAGACATAGCTGAACCTAATTTTTAACCAGCTCAATAGCTTGAGAAAAATGTATCTACCCACAAATAATGATCAAATGGTAAATTTATAATTCCTTTCTTTTCTATTCCTGATATCAAAGCCTATCAGAGGTTAAATTGATGGTGTAACATAGAGGTATTGCTTCGAACCGAGGTCGCAAGAGATCCTTGAAGAGGTGAGTGTAGACTCGGACAAGAGCCGGTGCTAGTTGGTATTGCAGTGGGTCATTCCATTCTGACTTGTGGGATATTTGACTCCCAAATTATATTTTCACATTACACACCCTAAGTATACGTGCGAGGCAGAGAAAAAAAAATGAAGACGTGAAATAAATATATGGATGTACATAGTTTTTGTAAATAAAAATCTGCTTTTGATCCTATTCATTTGAAAATGATCACCTTCCTGTTAAACATTTCAAACCTAACATAATATAACCTAACATAGGTAATTATTTTACTTTTCTAGATCCATCATAGGTACAGTAAAATACTTCCTCCGAGAATAAAACCACAAGTAAAACTATCTCTATGTTCTACATTTTATATTTTACATCTGTTGTTCGTTTTTCTTTTATAAAATTAGCATATCATAAGCCTACCTGTCGTAGTAAGTCGCCCGCCCCAGAAGAGACTGTTATAAGATAGGTTTTGTTAATAGGAAAGGTTTGTGGATACCTTTCTTCATAACTCAAATATAGGTATTGTTAGATAAATTAGTAGATACCTAGGTATATATAGGTATATGTATACTTGGTAGAACCAGAAGTCGGTTCAAAACTGAGAAGTAAATTTCCATACCTGTCTTCTTTATTTAAGTTCTCCACAATTTTATCCTTTATTCACATTACACATTTAACACGTATTTTTCATAACTACACGTTCATTAAAAAAACAAAGTTTGTTTTATGAAGTTTAAGCAATTTTTACAAATATCTGTGGCTACGTGCCATCAGCATGAGGAACTACTGCAAACTCCACTTCACCACACTCATTAGCATGTACACAAATAACAAACCCACCATCAAATCACTTTTCAATCAACTACCATCCATATTTCACTGACTTAAAGTCAAATTTGGAAAATTCTGATTTTATTGACCACCTAAACTCATCATTAGAAATTGACTTCTCAAGCAAATACTTTTAGAGTTTAAATTTAGCTACGGGTTGAGAAGGGTCATGGCAGCACGACTAGCTAACGGAGGCTCCGCCCCCCGTATTGACAAATAAACTGATTGGTGGCAACTCCCGCGCAGATGTAGCACAATCCCGCGCATCTAGCCAAGTCATTTGGCTATTATACAAACACCCAATAACCTTTATATTAAGGTTTATATACCTATTAAAAAATCTGAACTTTTGACCAGAAACTGATTTCGTTGCTGTAAAATTAAACTCATTCCAGCTTACCAAAAAAGGATAGCTTCCATTAAACTTATTACAAAAATATTTTCCAGAAGGGTTTTGTTTTTCAGAATGAATCAATTTCATTTCCCTGGCTTGTGTAGAGTTAACAACTTATATAGCTTATTAAACAACTGTGTTTGTAGGTAGTTGGTATTGATAAATGAAACATAAAAATTGTTATTTGGTAATTATAACAAAGCAAAAACAAAGAAACCGTCTAGGTAGACATGCAACGCAGACCGGGACACACCCGCCACTCTCTCCCACCACTGCAACTCTTGTTCACCAGGTTCAACAGTCGCGACCCTTGATCGAATAATTAACTAATAATGCAGCTGTGCAATGACGCACAGGCTGTGCTCGGACAACCAATTGGCAGTCTTGGGACCCGCAACTAAGTTAATTAGAAGAAATAATAGGTAAAAAGAAAGCGGTTTCAGACATCCCTCCCAGTAAAGTGGAAACAGCAATAGAAACGGCCCAGAGGCCAAAAGCTAGAGAACCAAGAAGGGATCTAAGCTAAGGGGTCAGGCGTCTTCTGACCGTCAAAACACCACAGCGTACCATGCATTATTTCGTATGATAATGTTTTAATTACCTATTACCATTAATTTATTGCTAAGGTATACTCAACCCAAAAGCTGAGTCTGGTGATGATGTAAAGCTTGGCAAAAAAGCATACATGCCTAAAAAGTACTAAATGTATGAATAACCTACGCAAGAAACTTTAGTAGTTTTTATTTTAGTTGTTAAGGACATAGAGAAGAAGCACGAGTAAAGCAAACAGAAGACCTAACAGCAAAAAAAATAAAAAAATCTTCTTAAAAGTAATGACAAAGTACCAACAACCGATCCCCAATCATCCCAATCTGTACAACAACTGGTAGATAAAATAATTATGCTTTTTCATGCCTTCATGAGCTACATGCCTACAGTATGAGGCAGATAAGGTCACAGCCTAGTAATATTTTGTCATTGGGCCGCGCACAAATTCTCCACAAATTTATCAAAAATCAGAGGGCATTGAGAAGGCAACGAAAGAGATGTCTTTGATGTTTTGTTTTGCTTTTGTGATACCCTTTGAGACAAATTGCTTGTTTAGGTACGTCCTGCAATTTTATAAATTTCCTGTAATTAGAAAAAGTATTAGTAGCAGGTATACATACAAATATAATAAAGCAGTTAAAGTAGTATTAGATCCTATGCCTTACTACATAGATTTCATGTGATATTATTTTACACCGACGTAGTTCCTCGAGGAGTCCTATTTCTTATTGATGATTTTCGATGGAACAGACCGAAATTAAATTAAAAACGATTTTTCATGATTTAAGATTATTTCACTTTAGTTCTCATTACAATACTTACTATATTACAGGAATTAATGGCTGTTCATGTGTTATTTCAGACAGGCTAGTTAACGATTTTTTTATTTTAATTCAATTAACAAACGAACCGGGCCACTTAATTAAACACTAGTTAGAAATTTAATGGAATTCAGGTACAGAAGGTAAAATTTAAAAATATCAAAAAACAGCGTCCACGACATAACTTCCCTTCAGTTTTTTATTCTTTACCAACGCATAGTAACCTAATAATGCCAAAACAGCCGAAAATTTCTGCCTACCCTACATTGCGTTGTCCCGTGATGTCACCAACAGGAATCGTAACTGGAACTAAACAAAATCAGAGCAGGATGCGTGACTATCAATTGCGAAGGATGAATTGGAGGTAGAGAACAAAATTTTTTTGATAGATAAATTATCCTATAATGATAAATTTAATTTTTGTAGGTATCCGTCGCTGTAGGTGTAAGAACATCTTCTCAGCCAATATTTTCCAAAAAGAATCCATGTAAGAGGTAAATGAAGCCTAGTCAACATTCCGATGCATCGCGTTCACTTCACCCAGTTACGGTCTGCCGCCGCCTGCCAAGTGCTAATTGAAAAAGGAAACCTCAAACAACGACTGAGCTCAATGCTCTCCACAGAAATGTTTCATTTTTAAATATCCACATGACCGTTACAAACCTATCGTAACAGTATTGGTTATTAAAATGTACAGAACGTATTGTATGAGCTATAAAATTCACTTTAAAAACCAATTCAGAACTTACCTCAACAAAAAATGAGGTTTCTTAATTTTCTTAAATTACTTAATTTAAGAGCTACATAAGCAACATACCTATAGGTCCTAGACATTAACTTTATCTGCTAGTAAATTGAATAAAAAAGGATTTGGCTCCAACATCATACATCAGTCTTCAGATTTAATAACTAGTCTCTTAAAACCATTAGTTTACTTTTGCATTTTTTCATTCTCTCTTTCAACCAGTTAAGGTCGGTTTAAGCAATTCCCAAGCCTTCCAAGAAACTACTGAACCAGAAATTCTCCAAATCTTAATGTTTACAGAAGCAATATCATGGGCCACAAATGACAAATGTTAGTCCTTGGATCACTGGTCTGAAAAGGGTCTACCCATCTACCAGATCTTGACTGTGGCAACTTTTATTCCTTTGCTTCCGAGATTCGATCCTCGTTTGCCAATCGTTTAGCAGTTTTTATCATAATCGAATCCATAATTTAGAACAGGTAATAGATACCAAGACATGTCTTCCTTTATCTCGTTTACGTTGATTCTTATTACCGTGCATGAGCTTTGCAGAGAACCCCGCATTTTTTCTTTTATACCTTGGTAACTAGTAGCTATGCAGGGTTTTTGGTAGGATATGTAAAATTTTGTTGACACAGAGATCTAAAAATGTGTCGTTCCATTGATTACTCATTCTTTCATTCGAATAAAATAAAACTATAAAATTTAGTTTCAAACTAAAACAATGAACTGTAAAATTTTGGGATTATTGATAAAAATCCTAAAACTCATTTTAAAAATTAGGCAACTCTAAATAGTATATATTATTTTCAACTTCAAGCTTTGCATCAACCTAACACCCTATTTAGTAGTTAGGTAGTAGTAGGTAGGTATAAAGTTTTAAAGAAAATTTGCATTATGCTGATTGTGATATAAATACCAACCTCATTTCTAATTTTAATAATTGATTCTTCTTCAATCCTCACACATATCGTTAAATCCGATTAGATTTTTGGTCATATAGATGTTATTTTAGCTAGAGCTGAACTACCTATAGTTCAGCTGTTTACAACTTTAAAACTAGATAGCTCATTTGCCTATACTGAGTGAGTGATGAGGTGGTACTTATGACAACACAGACTTCTGGGAAACTCCGGCGCATATGGACTCTGTTTATTCGGAGCCCCGTGCTAACTCCCCCGTTTATTACATACTACGTGCTAGCAACCCAAGAATTATCTTTTCATATAAATAAAATTCACGCTACACTAACCTCCTGAAATTAACACTTTAACGTAAATACCGCGCCTTCGACTCGTGCCACTGTCTTGGAGACTACGTTTATCGTTTGCCTTGTGTTGTTTAGATTATACTTACATACTTAATAGTCGGCTCATTTAATTGGAGGCTGAGGATTGTAAAACCAAACAACACTGTGTCACGATCCATTAGTCCACGGCAGGCTTTTAGGTGATTGCCGATATAAATGGTTGGTTTATATTTCCAAATAAATTTTTTTAGTTTAAAGTTTTCAGTTTAATTATTAAGATGCTTGAAATATATATTAGCCATCGTTTTCTTAATCCTTAGGAATCTACCTAAAAACGTTAGAAGATAGAGGTAGGTACAATAAAAAGATCTGAAAAAGTTTTAAATTCCATTAACAAGTGTGAACAATGATATCGTAGATAGAAGTTTCGAAATGAACCTGATAGAAAATCAACATTTACTCACCTCCATTTTAAACTTCCCAGGTGTATCAGTATTCGGGGTTCCGTAAAACAAAGAAAATGTATTACCTACAAGTAAATATAATCAGATAGAATGGTCTGATAACATTCTTTTATAATTAAAATAAGTATTATGAGTATATTTTATTAATTACCTAGAGCAGAATTTGTTATTTACTAAGCAAAATTACCTTGGTAGGTATCGGAGACCAGAGACCGGAGACCGGAGGGCAGGTATATTAAAGTTATCCTAAGCGAAAAGAAAGCAAATAGGATTTAATTTAGAATTAATAATTACGCAATAACTGATCGTATTGTTGCCGAAACATTTTGATGCTTAATTTAGGTTCTACTGCGGAAGTTCAGATAAAGGTATCAAATCATGTCGTGAGTAAAAACTCTGAAGCCATTGATATAATGAATAGCATGTACCTACCTAAGAGCCTATACACACACACTTTGCACAAACAGTGTATCAAATAAAACCTAATCTTAAATAAATTTCACTCTTGGCTGTTTTAGAGGCGATCATTGCTCTCCCTGCCTCGGGTATTCTGTTAGTTCTACCTACTGCCTTCTACTTTACGATTCCGTACGTAAACTTACAAACACGACTGTTGACGTGTCTCCGCCATTCTTGTCCACTTTTGTGTTTAAACTTGCGTTTAAACATGGTGACAAGAAACGTGTTCGATAATTATTAGAAGGATCAATAACGCCACAACTATTTGACACTATGTAAATAAGTTTTATATGCGTCGTTCGCCGACGCGACGACGTTAGTTTCTATTTGAGTCTTGATTTGAAACGGAGTTTGTTTTTCGATTTTAAGTAACCAAACAATTAAAATTAACTTGTCTAGTTATTTTTCCGCTGTAGCTTCTATACTTGATTCTATGACTTTATCCAAACTTACAAACATGAAATAGGGGATGCACAACAGCTTTCAATTATTTTATTATTGATTATTATAATAAAATTAGGTAGATACTGGGAAATTGAGTGCCCAATAAATGATCCCGCGAGAGAACGCGATTCCCTTCAGTTTTATTTAAACTACTTGGGCCATTTATTTAATTTTTTCGGTAATGTCTTCCCCTCACCGCCACGCGCAAAGGTCCGAATTGGTAGCAGCAGGCAGCATTGCGATGATTAGGTAAAGGTAAATAACAATGTACCTAATACTTATTGAATAAATAGGTTTTTAAATAAAAATTTTACAATAATGCAATCTAATAATGTCCAAATGCATTGAATATAAAGTATCTATTTCATTTAAGATTTAGCCTCACACAAATAAGTTATTGCAGGGTCAACTAACTTTCGCTTAAATGTTCTTTGTAAATATATATGAACGCGGGGTGAAGTTATTGTTTCTGTCCAATTAGTCGATTAAATCAACAGGTAAAAAATAGCCATTACATCCTTGAGTGGTCAAAACATGAACCAAAAAACGAAATCTGAGATCTTTGTTAATTTCTTTTGCAAAGGCAATTAGCCAATTTTCAATTTAAGGTACTTCAGCTTATTTCAATATTACATAACTACTTCATGTTTATTTTGTAGGTAGTTTTTTATATTTATTGATTGATTTTTTTATTGAATTATATTTTTGACCATAAAATTGTCATCTAGATACATCCCTTAAATTAAGAATACTGCGGTTAAAAACTGTTCTATTATATGGACGGCTATAACACTCTTAGCGCTTTGTGTCCAAAAAGGTTAGACGTTGGTATCTACCTATTTAAAATTGTGAAATACAAATAAAAGTTTGTTTTTATTAAACGCAAATACTATTTGCGGCAAAATAAGCAAAAGGTTTTCAAAAAACCGCTTTTCGGGACCTTTATCCTTTAATATTGGAAGTTGGAAGCTCACATGTAACCTTCGGTGAACTTTGAGACAACATTTAAATGCCCAAATAAATGCTTATACTAAAATTATATAAAGTTGTTTATACAGGGTGTTTGGTATGTAGATGCATAGCTTGAAGTTGAAGCTAATTTTGACTATTTAGAGTTGTTTGAGCTATGGCTGTCAAAGACGAAGTCGGCCTAATTTTTTAATTAATAAAATTCTTGTCTATAAACCCACAATTTTACCTTTAATTCCAATTAAGAATCAGTTTAAACCAATTATTATTAAATTGTATTAGAATAAAATAATGTGTAAGCAATGTAATAACACATTTTTAGTTCGGTGTCAACAAAATTTATTTTTGCAATCGTTTAAAGAAGATTTTTTTTTTCAATGGTTTTTTATTCAATAATAGAATGCTTATGTAACAAAGAAATAAAAAATAAAAATTGTTTTGTTTAAAAAGTAGTAAGTTGTAATAACAGATATCTATCTACTATAAAACTACCTATCTATTAAGTAGGTAAATACGAACTAGGTGTAGTAAGTAGTGTTATAGGACTTTTAACGTAAATACAAAAAGTACTTAGCCAGCCATCTACTTTCGATATATTAAATATGATGATTATTTACTCTCAGCAATTTTAGCAAGAAAAAAACGCTTCGTGGGAGGTATTATGCAAATGATTTTACCTGTAACCCTACCATCGCAAAACAAACATACCTTATCCTAAGCCTGGGTTTGCTTAGGTTTACGACGCGTGTGTAAAACCTATCATTCTTGTGACCATTAAAGATGCCGAATGGCGACAAATTTTGCTACAAAGAACAATAGATCTGCCGACAACCTTCATTAAACATGTTTCCTTCCGATAAGCTTTGAAACAGTGAACGCAATGAGAAGTGTGTCACTCACTACAGGCGATTTTCATAGTTCATCAGTGAATTTAAGGTTTCTAAATTTTTAAGATCAGCACCGTTCATGGCCGATAGTTTAAGGCAAATGGACTTATTAACCATAATATATGTACTCGTTCGGTACGAGTGATATACAGTGATATATCGTTCGTTATTAGTTGTTACGTCAGGTATATTACACATGCACAAGATTAGTGATATGCGATTAAAGCAGTTCACAATTTGATTAATAAGATGGTATTTTCCCCCGACTACGGCGAAGCAAAAACGAGGGTTATGATTTTGACCGGTATGTATGTATGTATGAATGTTCGTCTGTTCCCACATAACTTCTAAATTACTTATCATAAATTGACGATTAAGGTATCGATATATGTGAAATGATCGTCCGCTGGTTATAGGCTATATGACACATTAAATTGTGTAAGGCGCCCTCTATAGGACAGTTATGAACAAAATTTTATTTTTCGAGTAAAGTGATGGTGTTTGAAATGAAATTTAAGGGCTTATAAGCACATTTAAATATATATGCACATTGCTAGCTTTTACTCGTGGATTTGCTTGCATGCGACCGAAATTGATAAAAACCAAAATCACACCTAATACCTAGGTAACACTGAAAATGTTTAGAAAATGAAAAACGGCTTAATGTAGAAAGTTGCCAATACTTTTATTGTTTTTCGAAGCAAACTCCGTTCCTCTCTTCACATCGTCGCCTTCGATGGAACCACCGAAAAAAGAAGTGGGCCAATTCTTCCTTCTATGGCATATTCGTTCGCTTTTACCGCATCTTCAGGGCTCGTAAAGCGAATACTATCTTCTACTATGTTACTACTAATGTTATCTTCAGTTCTTGGGAATAAATAAAAGTCGCAGGACGCCAGGTCAAGACTGTATGGCGGATGACTCATTATCTCGACACCTGCCATAGTCAAATATTCAACAGTTTGTTTTGCGGAGTGCGCTGAAGCATTGTGATGGTGAAGAAGGATCCTGCTTCGAGGGCGCTGCTGTCATATTTTTTCCAAGACAACAGGCAAACAGCGATTGACATACCAGTCTGCAGTAGCTGTCCTTCCATCTTCTAGCACAATTGTCGCGAAATGACCTTTCCGACGAAAGAATGAGGCAATCATCTTTTTTCCTTGACTTCTTCCTTTATTTACCTTAGTTGGCCGATCCTCGAAAGGAAATACCCACTGAGCTGATAGTCTTTTGGTTTCCAAAGAGTTCTAAAATTGAAATTCAAAAAAAGTATTCATTAGCAATGTTTCTAATTTGCCAGTTCTAAACATTTTCAGTGTTACCTACGTATGTGAGTTAAACGTATATAATCTCTCTAATCCTACCCGAAATACATAAACCACAAATATTTTTTTTCACATCCATGCATTTCCACACAAGACGAATTTTATTTTATTTATTTAAAAACACAACAGGTTCAACCGAAATACAGGTACGTACCTATATGAAGAAATGAATATACTTTTGACCTGGCCATTCCTCAAAAAATAACCAATCTGGTCGAGGTGCATCCGCCTAGGTTTATCTACCCTACCTACCTTAACTCTTCATTCACAAGTCTCATCTCTCGTAAACAAACTCTCCAAGTAGGCAAACTCAATCGCTTGCTCAAATCTTCTTATAGTCCGTATTTATTTCCTCCCTTTAAAATACAAAAACTTTTGTACAATGTAATAGATAATATTTAGAATTTTTGACTTTATTTTCGATACTATTAATTATATATTTCTTAAAATGTATAAACTTTGTTAGGCGTGTTTTTGCTCGGACTACCAGTTGACCTTATATGATAATCTACATAGTTAAACACTGCGCGCTCAGTGCCCTCTATTTCGAAAACAATTCAACGTATAAAAACTTTTGAGACAAAATTTGTAGAGAATTTTATCTTCTATAATATTTATAATTAATATAAATAGCGTTAACCCCAAAGGAAACGAGATATTTGCAAAAAATGCCTGAAAAATCGATTTATTGACCTTTGACCTTAATTTTTGACAGACTCGGACACCTTACAATATGTAGGTTTTGAGACCAGTTTAAGGATATCAAAATAAACGTTTATACAAGCATACAGTTACGTTGCTCGAATTCCGCGATTACTAAGTTATTTTACTAAGATGACTGGACTAAAGGGATCTTCCACGGAAGTGCAGACAAATCCGTCGCAGTGCGTCCATAAAATACGCAGTATCAGGCATCGTGAGAAGAACCTTGTCTGCGGTGCGTGGCCGTCAGTGGTCTCACCCGTCTTCAGACCCATGGGAAGACAGCCTTACATGTCTCGTCATAGATATTCATTTATTAACTTAGTGAAAAACTTAGTCAATTTGATAATTGAATAAATCATTGGGACCAATCATTAATCATGGCTATAATAGTAGGTAGCAATATTATACTTTAATAGCTTTTGATAGTCCAAGTAAAACCGATTTAACCAGTGTACATTCAAAGTATCGGTTCTGGTTCTGACCTCTGGAGCCATTAGATTTTTAAATCCTTTTACTCCCTCAACATATTCTTACTAGAAACTTAATAAAAGTTTTGTCTGTAGTTCTAAAATTAAAAATTAAATCCAAAATAGATTTAAAGTTAAATAACAAATTTGTAATTAAGAGAACTATTGCCTCAACAAGTTTATATAATAGAATAATAGAAGACGTTTATTAGAGTATTTGATCTTATGTGAAAAAAAAGGATATCTGACAGTATTTTTATATTTCGTTTTATTATAACATTGAAAAAAATAAAATATGTTTAAAGTGAAAATATGCAAATTATTTGAATTGAATCTCTTGCATTTGCTTACTCACTACTTCCATACAAGCCCAAAACTTTTAATTGAGAGCAAAAGAACAGTCTTAACGAAATGTCTTCAAATCTAAACTTAGTGGTTGGAAGTAGTGTGCTAAATCTAATGCAATATTCAATACCTCTTCACAAATTTCGTGTATCACCCAGATTATATATTTAAGAAACAGCCAGCAGAAGAAATAGCAATACAGCTTTTAAATCATTTATATTGTATCATTAAGTATATGCATAATAATGTGGTAATGATCAAATTACTCGTACTAAATGAGCGGCGATTTTTTCAAACGACTGCTTATCATTGACCAAAGCACTCAATTGTCTATTTGTTGAAAGATATGACTTAAAAATATTATGAGACAAGATTCTGTGTACAACAGAAGTTGCAATAAAATGAATGCAAATACTGAATGCTTCGGTCAAACCAGCTACGATTTTAGGTGCATTTAATACACAGCCAATACAACAAAACCCACTGCCAAAAGATTTTAAAGCCAGGGATACATTTTAATTTACAGTAATTTAAAATCGGAACTATCTATGACATGATTAGTTATCAAGCAATATAATATCAGATTTCGCATCGAGATCTCGCTCGCACGCTCCCTGCAGCATTGTAAATTCGAGGATGAAAAATCTTATTTATACAACCTCAGATGTAATACCTACTAATTAAATTAGTATGAAATATACAGAAAGTAGGGAAGGAACAAGAAGCGTGCTCGTTGGAAGGGCAGTGAGCCACTTACATCATATCCATATTTAATGTTACGAGCACTATGCATTCACAATACATAACTATAACAGACCTATCACGATAAATATATTTTTTTATGTTCAAACAAAAAAACAATCTAATATCGTTTTATAGAAAAAAGAACATTAGAAAACATTAACATAGTGAAAACAATAGAAATTTATTGATGCTATTTCCAGACATGGAATTGTTTACTAAAACAGGCTTTTAGAGAAAAAAATTCTAGATAGGTATTTGTAATAGTAGTGTCAAACAGAGGTCGTTTTGGGATAATTTGGAAAAAAAAACTTTATACCAAGCAAAACGCATAACTTTAAAAAACAAGAATAATAATCCTTGTATTAATCATTTTTGCAGTTACCACAAATTACTTAAACAGCAATTTGTAAATACACAACATAATAATAAAAACTGACTTAGTATCATGATACAAATTTAAATAAATCATACATTACAATTTCCATCAAACTTTTTTTAAAAGATCGATGACTGTAATTTCAGATATTGTTTTTTTACGATCAGTTTTCTTACCAGCGAATCGTATTATTTTCATAACTAGTATAATCAAAACCTAAAGAGGTCAAATTAGTCACTTCGTATGTTTGGGTGTTGCATAGTGCTCGCTTGAATGCTTATAGTTGGAATCCTAATCCTTAGAGGAGGTGTCCATGGGGCTTGCGGGTTGTAACAGGGGTGGAGCTGGTTCTACAGTTGCTCTGGCCACGAGCCCTATCTGCCCCACTTGCCCCCCCTGTCCTACTTGTCCCACTTGCCCCACCTGCCCCGGCTGCACCGCAAGTCCCGGCACCGCTGGCTTCACGAACCGCTCGCTTGGTCGGCGCACCTGTACATAAATTTACTTTTACTATAAAAGACTCACCGCATAATACTGCCGCAATGCATAGCCAAAAAAATCTGAACTGAGACTACAACTGAGGACCGCTTTTAGAGTGTGATGTGTTCATATCAATGTAAAGGTGAATTTTTATTTCTGCGTTGTGGCGCGGTGCGAACCGCCATAGTGTGCGCCTTAACGGTCCCATTTTATTTTTTGGGATGAGTAGGATGAGTTGTAGTAAAATAAAAACTTTATCTGACAATTACAATTTTGTAACAGATACTCAAAAATTGGCATCAAGCAGGTATGTATGTGTATAACAAACTTAGACAAGCCAGTTAATTAGGGAAAATTAAAGTTTTGTGTTGTTATTGTTTCCAACAAGACAAAATAGTTTTTAAAATTTCGTAAAAAATACAGATAATATTATTCTGAAGCACTTGACAAAAAACCAAAAAATCAATAAAACTGCTTATAAAAGGGAATATACATTACTTTTTTTTATTTATTTGTTTAAATCGATCCTACAAATTTACACAAATCCCTTAGATTTTCTCAAATATCTGACTTCAAAGTCATTGCTTAGATAGAGAGATCCGAAGTGTACATCTTCCAGACTTACTATATTTACTTTGAATGGTTATACGTGGGTAACACTGAAAATGTTTAGAACTGGGCAATTAGAAACATTGCTAATGAAAACTTGTTTTGAATTTAAATTTTAGAACTCTTTGCTAACTTAATGTAGTATATTCCATTCATTTGTCATTTGTTTTTTGCGAATTGGCGGCAAATGTCAAACTTAATCTAAAAAATTAACCTAAATCGAGAAAATTTTCGGTCAATGATTTATTATGACTTTCGTTGTGGGCTTACTTAACAACAAAGCTATGATAGGCTGCGATTAGCATTTCTTAATTAAGCCCCATCTCGTGCCACTATTTACAATTGGTTTAACGAGTTTAAGCGTGGATGTAGCAATCTTAATGATGATCCTCGTGAGGGACGTCCTTCAACAACGACAACTGAAGATAACATCAGTGCTGTGAGACGCATGATAGAGGAAAATAACTGAGTGAATTATCAGTAGATACGAGCAAGCCTAGGCATTGGTATGAGTCAAGTTCAAAAAATATTACACGAACATTTAGGCGTCAGGAAGCTTTGTACCAGATGGATTCCCCATACTTTAACTGCCAAATGTTAGATAAGTTAAACGGCAGTGACTCAAATGCTGTATTTGACATCGTCACAGGTGATAAACGCTGGATATATTGGTACGAACCCGAAACCAAAAGACAATCAGCTCAGTGGGTTTTTCCTTTCGAGGATCGGCCAAATAAGGTAAAGAAAAGAAGAAGTCAAGGAAAAAAAAAATGCATTGCATGAAAATTAAGTATGATGTAGTTTATACGCACCGAGCCCGATTGCCATTTTCAAAATGGGAGCATACAGCATGATTTTAAGTTGGAAATTTCGATATTTTATATCTTTGGCCAAATGCAACTAATAAAAATAAAAAGTTCTAGACCACAGGTCAAAGACAAGTAGTTCTATACAGGTGTTACCTGTGAGTTAAGGTGCATGTTAGGTCGGAATCCAGTTGCAGATGGCAGCAGCGGCGAAGCGTACGGGGACAGCGGCCGCGAACCGCCCGGAGATGACACGGATCGGGAACGAGCCTAGCAAGAAACCATTACATCTTAATATTGTTTTTTATATCTCATAGAAAGGACGATTTAGATAAGTAAAAGTTGATGAACAATTTTTATGCAATTTATCGTCAAATGTGTCTTGAAGTCTTGTAAAACCCAGATTTATTCCAACGTGGACTTGCCATGCAAATGCATTTAGGCTAAGTTCAAAGGCAATTATAGATCTGGAAAAAAACATATAAATTCCAAGTGACACCATAAATGCAAATTCCGTAGAATGCTTAGTTCTAGTGAGGTCTTGAAATACAATTAAATGCAGATTTTAAATTGATATCAAATGGAAGAAAGTATTGAGTGATTTTAACTCACACTGAGAGCTTCATTAAATTGCCTCTCCTCTTCCATTTCCAGAGATGATTCGCTTTCTGAGAGATGTCGGCACAAGGCTTCACGACGTTCCACCTACAACGAGATTATCGATAAATAACTTTTAATATTTTATCTATGTATGTACTTTCAAAGCTGTGTGTTAAGGATGTAGCCGTATATATAACATTTGTTTGTTAATGCCTCTGCCCACCTATTAGGTACATTTTTTTCGGGGCACACCCGCCACTCTGTCCCACCACTGCAACTCCTGTTTATCAGGATCATCAGTGGCGTCCTTTGATCGAATAATCAACGAATAATGCAGCTGTGCAGTGATGCACAGGCTGTGCCCGGACACCCTACCGGCTGTCTTGGGACCCGCAACGAACTTAATCAGAAGAAATAGGAGGTAGTAAGAAAGCGGTTTCAGACTTCCCTCCCAGCAAAGCGGAGACAGCAATTGAAATGGCCCAGAGGCCCAAAAATCTAAAGGGGAGACAGTCAGGAGACGCCTGACCGTCTAAACACCACGGTATGCCACTAACTAACAGGGGATAAATTAGATACTAACCTAAATCTTACACCAGTAATATTGGTGACAAAACTTTTTAAAGGCACGGAAGTTTCCCTTCGTTTTCACAAGATCTAGGTAATAAATAGGACTACACGCAGATACTTCAATCGAATTCAACATGATTAACCGTTCGTCATGCCAGAGACTACACTCCCACAAGATATGATGGGCAGTTTGCACAAATTCTTGATCCGACGTTGAACATTCGCAAAAAGGTGACGGCACCAAGTTAAATGAATAAAGTTTGCCCTTAAAGTTACCATGCCCGGTTAGAAATTGGGCTACGCAATGATCGATATCAAGCCACGTTTTATTTAACCGTTCGCGCACTATAGGGAAAAATTTAAATAAATGCCGCCCCTTAGTCGAAGTATCCCATCTAGTTTGCCATTCGTCGATTAGTTTTTTATGAACGTTGTCGTTGCTATCAAATAATCTACTGATTTTAGCCCTATCCTTCGGTTTTAGAAAATCTGAACTCATACCATTCCGCGAGTTGTAATACATTGCCGCACGCCGTTGTATTTCCAAATCTACCGGTAAAACGCCCGCAAGAATCGGCAGGGCCTCAGTGCTGACGGTTCTATACGCTTTACAAAGAAAAATTAACGCTAATCTCTGACTCTGAAGCAATTTACGTCGCGCAGCGCCAATTGTGGCTCTATCCGCCCACACGGGGGCTCCGTAACAAATGCAACCCAAGAAAGTAGCAGTATAAATTATTTTTAATGACTTAAACGACAATCCCCAGGTCGAAGTTGATATTCTATTTAACGCATAAAAATTTCGTTTTGATTTTTCGCTAACTTGCTTAATGTGCTCAATAAAATGGAATTTCTTTTCAAGTATCAAACCGAGATAACAAACTGAGTCTTTCTTTTTAACTGTAACTGAATTAAATTTAAAGCGCGGTAGCCCTACTAAGTTTCCTTTTAACATTAAATACTGTGTTTTATGGGCTGCGAACTCAAGATGATTTCTCTTTCCCCAGTCGGCCACCAGACGTAGGCAGGACTCAGCTAACAACTCAACTCCTGTTCTTGTATGAGATTGAATAAGCAGGAGACCATCGTCTGCATATCCCGTCAGCGAACAGTTAGCCGGTAACGGTATAGACAAAAAGTCATCAAATCCGATATTCCAGAGATACGGCCCTAGCACTGAACCCTGTGGGCAGCCCCGAGTCAAAGCCTTCGACACTGCATGATGACCAAGTTGAAGCTTAGTTGTTCCATTTATAAAGTAATTGTATATTAAGGAATATACATTGCTGTAACAACCTCTGTTTTTAAGTTTGAGCAATAAGATTGGCCACCATGCATTATCAAAAGCACCAGAGATATCTAGGAATACACCTATGACGTATTTAAACTCCGACGATTCTACCGATTTTCTCACCGAGATAGCCGCGTCGATTGTTGATTTGCCGATAGTAAAACCGAATTGACGTTCGTGAAAAGTTGGACCGCCCGGAAGAAGCCGAGGTACGATAAGACGCTCTAGAAGTTTACCCAGGGATGGTAGAAGGGTAATGGGTCTATACGATTTCGGATCATCAGGTGGCTTATCACCGCTTTTAGGTATGATTTTAATTAGCCCGCGGCGCCAAATTTGAGGAAAAACCCCTTCAGCAATGCAACGGTTATACACAATTAAAATAGAATCCCCAGCGGACTTTACGGCTTCCTGGATCATCTTATTCGATATTTTGTCTTCCCCAGAGGCCTTATTAACCGGTAACGCCCTAACAATTTTGACAAATTCATCTAAAGTTGGAAGATCGGACGAAGGAGATGTGGGTGGAACTGCAGCCATGAGCCTAACTTCTCGATGATAGTCGGTATCATTTTCAGTAGTGTCGTCCGGAATGAGAGCGTTAAGAAGGGCCTCCGCCGTCTCCTCAACACCAAGAGTGTGAGCATCATTTATTTTGATGTTTGAAATAAATGCTTGATCAGTTGCTCTGTTAGCTTTGAACTCATGATATATGGGTGACCATGGCCCCTCTTTTTCTAACCTATCAACTACTTTCCGAAGTAAATTAGTTTTTGATTTTTGGACTGCAGCACGGTAGTGAGACCTAGCAACTCTTAAAGCAATTAAAGCGCTATCATACCTATCTGACGAAGTATCTTGTCCTAGGGATTTTTTAGCTTTATTTAATTTACGACGCGCGCTTCTAAATTTCTTACGAATTCCTATCAGAGAATCATTCCACCAGTCACATCTTTTCACACTGGATATAGATGTTCGTCCCAGTGTTACATCAGCACAGTAATTGAAAGTATCCGTCATAATTTCAGCGCTTTCTGTTGCCGATAGACGCGGGTGAGTGAAGTCTCCAGCATGTGACGCAAAAAATGAACTAAAAAAGCACCAGTCTGCACGTCTGGTTTTATAACGAAAGCTTTGTGAACGGGGCGCGATATCTTGTGTCAGCTTAGGGTTGTACTCGTACACGATCAAACGGTGATCACTACATGACGCATCAGGAAGGACACGCCAATTAGAGATTTTTACGTACGCACTTGAAAGTGTGACGTCAATGAAAGATTCGCCCATAGGGCTGCTGTAAGTAGGTGGTGAATCAGAGGTGTTATGAATTTCTAGGTGCATTTCTGCAATAAACTCTTCTACTGCGGCGCGACGTTCCGCATCTGCTGATCTAATTTTACCAAACCAAAGGGGGGAAGACGCGTTGGCATCCGCGCCTATAACTACAGCCTGCCTAGGAAGTGCATATAATACGGACCGCAAGTGATGTAAGTGAGGGTCTACGCGATCAGAGAACTGAAAGTAACAGCTAACTACATATATACTAAAAGAAGGACACGAGACCTCCGCAACGGCACAGTGGGACGACGAGAGATTATTAAGAGCTGTGACAGTGAAGTTTGAACGTGACACGTATATTCCCGCGCGAGCTTTATTGTTTATTTGAACTATCTTACGAAGCCCAGCGCTCTGGTACTGTTCTTGAACGAGAACTATGTCCAAACTATACTCAATTACAAGCCTATCTAACTCAGACGTAGCTACTTTATCGTTATGAAGGTTTAATTGTCCTATTTTAAGCTTGGCCATAGTTAGTATTTATAATCAGTTGCTCTAATTTTGCCTTGTAGGTAGGACAATCCTGAGACCCGGTCTCATGATCGCAGGGTTTTTTATACTTTTTACACGACGCACATACTCGTTTAAAAGTTGGTTGATTTTTGTTGGTACAATTTTTTGTGTCGTGTGACTCGGCACAGTGAGCGCACGATGGTGTTTTTTCAGTACAATACTTCGCGGGATGACCATATTGTTGACAATTTAAGCACCGAATTAAATCTAAATCGTCGATGAACCGGCAAGTTGTCCAATCAATGAATAACTTTTCTTTCGTGTTAATCAAATGATTTCGTATCGAATGCTCTAACTCGATCCCTAACCATTTACGGTTGTCATTAAAACTGCGACGACGGTAAATTTTTGTTGAACGTAAAAAGTCACTCTCGGAAAGAGTAATCTCATCTTTAATGTTCTGGCGGTATAAACAAACTAAAAAATTATTTTCGTCCATCGAGTTCAGGACATCTTTTACAAGGATTCGCGGTTTACGCCCTTTAGGTTTCTCCAAACGCAACCCTGCTGTTTTGATAGCCGCAACGGATTCTAATTTCTTTATTTGACTCTGATTTGTGACGCGTAACACGACGCCAGACTTAGCCGTTTTTTTAACGCCGACAATTTGGAAACCATCTGATGGTTTGATCGCTTTCATTAGCGCTTCTTTCGTCGCGGACGAGGATTTAATTTCGGCCGAACGTTCCTCCGTCGGGTAGGCCACCACCACACACGGGAGCGGCGCGCGAGCCTGAGCTGCCACCGGGGTCGTTTTAGGTGGCAATCGTAACTTTAAAGTCTCCGAGTACGATTTGGTTACCGCCGGAGGACTAACGTTAACTTTATTTTGAGCAATTACTAAATCACGCTCCGATTGCGCCAACTTAGTCTCGAGCATCGCAGATTTAATTGCAAGTAAAGAAACAATCGAAGTTACTCTCTGCGTCATCTCCATAATTCCTGTTTTATTCGCAATATTCAAGCGCGACCCCGAGTCGTTTAAATACTCGTTAATGTTGGTTAGGCATGTCGATGCCTCTTGCACGAGATCATACGATGAACTATCGTTACCGGCGGAGACGCTCAACTCAGAGGAATGTGACGTATTCAAATTAGATCCCAACCGTTGCATACGCTTACTAGTTACTGGCGAAACACTAGCCGGTGATAATTGACTAAATGCCCTTTTATTATTAGTAGGAGATCGCTGAACTATTTTGCTTTTCTCAAACGGGTTTCCCCCCCCGTCAGGGGGATCATCATTACGCCCGGACATCAAAGTGTAATAAGGAAACTTTAAAAACTTAAATATTATATCACCAGGTACAATAAAATAGATAATACCTAACAACGATCAGCTGGCTGCCGGGTCGGCGCCCCGACCGGCCGCCGCGCGCCTGACTACCTACACACTATAATAAAAAGAAAACGTTTGACTTACCGAGTAATGTAGCTATTTATCATCCAAAACAACGCAAATGTTTAAAAACTTACGGAGCCGACGTTTATCAAACCTTTATTTTACGAATCACTACACTAGAACCCTAAAATATGCACTTCACACACGTAATTTAATTAATTATCGCGATCGCATAAAAAGACCATTCGCACACGCCAGAGGTGGGGAGGGAAGGATATTAGGTACATATGAGATAAATGTGTCCTTATGTGCATATTGCTTATAGAAATATTGTTTCCGCTTACCTCTTGTTGTAATTTTCGCTGAAGGCGAACATTCTCTTCCCGAATGTTTTTCTCCTCTAAGGCAAAACGGTGCATTTTCTCTTTGTTCTCGTTCTGTGAGACAGTTAATTGATTCCTGAAATAATAAAATAAATATGTATTTACTAAAGAATCTTTTTACGATTATCATAGGAACACTTCGTCGTTGTCAAACCAATATCTGCTATATACAAAAAGTTTAAACTTTCAGTTGTCAGTGTCAATGTGGAGTTAAAAATTCTCATGTAATATTTAAGGAGAAACATTTTTTTTTTTAAGTTACATGTGTTATACATAAATTTAATTATCTTTTAGGTCTTGATTTACATTTGTTGATACACATAGCATATTTTTTCTAGCGCTCATAGTTCGTCGTATATAGATAAGAATTACATAGCGGTTTTATGTAACAAAGTTTCATAATTGTCAAAATGTTAAAATCTCAAAAAAGTGCACACAGCAGATATCGGTTTGACAGACGTTTCGACGACTTGAGAAATTCATTGGTAGTAGTGATTATGGACAAAACAATATTTAATTAATACAAATAAATTGATAAGAATTAATTGTGTCTTGTTTTGTAGAGTGGTAGAGAAGAATAAAAAAGAGAAATAGTCCAACAATACAGCTCGCCTATTGGTTCATTTGAATATATAGATAGTTAGAATACTACAAGTTTGCAGACAATCAGACAAAAACTAAAAGTTGAAAGTAACTGTCACACACTCCAATTTATTAATAATAACCACGACACACAAATTGAATCAGCCTTACAGTAAGATTGAAGTATCTTGTGTCCCAGGTGCTAAGCAACGATATGATATATACTACACAGTCAGATCATAAGTATTGTCACACAGTAAAAACTATTCTTTTAGAATGCTGGCCACAAAAAAGTTTATTGAATTCGAATTGTTCATGAAAATAAAAATCTATACTTTTTAGAATTTTACTCATTTTTAAATATGGAGTGGACGCTTAAAGAAGACCGTGTTGCAGTTATTGCGTTGCATCGTTGTGGTTACGCGCCAATTCAAATTTTTGACATTCTGAAAAATTTGAATATAACCAAAAGATTCCTTTATCGTACCATCAAACGACACAATGAAGACTCGAGTGTAGATGACAGGTCAAGAAGTGGTCGCCCTCGGTCTGTTAGGACTCCAGCAATGATAAAAGCTGTGAAAGCGCGAATTCAAAGAAATCCCAAACGTAAGCAGAAACTGTTGGCCCTTCAGATGGGGTTAAGCAGAACCACGGTGAAAAGGGCATATCGAAGAAAAACAGGACATCGTTTGAATGCTCGTCTAATGGACCTGAGACTGAAGAGATGCCGCGCTTTGTTGAAGCGGTAGGAAATTCTTTTTTCGGATGATTTTTTTTTTACCGTAGAAGAGAGCTACAACAAACAAAATGATAAGGTGTACGCACACAGTAGTGAAGAAGCGAGCAACCGTATTCCGCGTGTCCAACGAGGTCATTTTCCATCCTCGCTTCTGGTATGGTTGGGAGTTTCTTATTGGGGCTTAACATAGGTACATTTTTGTGAGAAAGGTGTAAAAACGAATGCATTTGTGTATCAAAATACAGTCCTGACGAACCTTGTGGAACCTGTTTCTCATACCATGTTCAATAACAGGCACTGGGTATTCCAACAAGATTCGGCGCCAGCTCATAGAGCGAAGAGCACACAAGACTGGCTGGCGGCGCGTGAAATCGACTTCATCCGGCACGAAGACTGGCCCTCCTCCAGTCTAGATTTGGATCCGTTAGATTACAAGATATGGCAACACTTGGAGGAAAAGGCGCGCTCAAAGCCTCATCCCAATTTGGAGTCACTCAAGAGATCTTGATTAAGGCAGCCACCGATATTGACATGGACCACGTTCGTGCTGCGATAGACGACTGGCCGCGCAGATTGAAGGCCTGTATTCAAAATCACGGACGTCATTTTGAATAAACTTAAGTGTCATAAGAATCTGTGTTTTGTTAAATTCATTTTGGTATATAAATGGTTAAATAATGAATAAACTTGTTTCAATTATTTTATATTAAACATGTGACAGAATTTATGACCTGACTAGGTATAAATAGATAAGAAAACTACATCCAAGACAAGTGTTACAATGCGTTTTACAAATTACACA
This sequence comes from Choreutis nemorana, assembly GCA_949316135.1. Lineage (NCBI taxonomy): Eukaryota > Metazoa > Arthropoda > Insecta > Lepidoptera > Choreutidae > Choreutis > Choreutis nemorana. The sequence continues at coordinate 5,657,647 of OX438600.1, forward strand.
AAGAACAGCCCAAGAATTCAAACCAAGAACCTCTAGCGTAACAATAGGCTATTTACACTACTGTACCACATGACAGAGTCCATTATTACTCTTTTAATTTAATAAGTATGTTTTTTTTCTAACATTACCTTAATTTCACAACTTCTGATCGTAGTGTTTGAATATGATTACTAAGATTTGATGCTGTATCCCCATTGCTGATGTCCCTGGTGGAAGAAAAGTCACTAATATCAATTTATAAGGAATATTGTTTACTTGGATAAGAAATAATTATTGAAAAAAGTATAGAATATAAGTAAATACCTAGGACTTGCTGGATCTGAAACCGGTTGATCCAGTCTTATTTGTAAAGATCTTTTTTCGGCTTCAAGTTTGTCCATTCTCTTCCATAGTTTGTTGACTAATGCTTCTTGTTCTTGTTCCAAAGTATTCTCTAATTCCACCTTTAATGTTAATAAAATATTATATTAACCAGAATGTGATAAAATTTGATCAAATTGACATTATGTTATTATATGCCAGGCATGATAATGTTATTATATGCCATGCATGATACAAAGCAGAAAGCACAATGCTTTTGGAATCTGCATTGTGTTACTCACAAGTTATACATCTAACAAGAAATGATTTTGTTAATTATTCAGACAATAATACAAAAACTTTGCAGTGTTTACCTTTTCCCTACGGAGCCTTTCCAAATTTGTTTGTTTTGCAAGTGTCTCTGCTTCAAGTTTTTCAATTTTTCTCATAAGTTTGTTAACCAAGCATTCTTGTTCTTGTTCCAATGTCTGTTCCAATCGACATTTCTCTTGGCGTAGCTAAAATGAATGAAAATAAAACATTTCACAAATTTAAATCTACAAAATAACCTCATTTTAATTTCATTCCTCATTTCAATTCAATTCAATTCAATCTGTATAGATTCAGTTTTTTTAATCCTCAAGAAACTTAATTATTATCAGGAAGAAAGTATTCTATGTGTTTGATCTAGGTGATAAAATATCTGTGTGCCAAATTTCACCCAAATCCCTTCAGCCATGTTTGAGAAACCACAAAATTGTAAAATCCTTATTCATACTACCTAGCAGAAGTATCTTAATTTGCACAATAGATTAAGAAAATTAGTTACTGAAATGTTACTGGAAAGTGGTTAGAACCCAGTACCTCATAGTGACATTCTCTGAGTAAAATGTTTGATACCTGATTCAGTTTTCTCGAAAGATCATTAGTAAGACATTCCTCTTCCCTTTCATAATGGTGAGCTAAAGTTTCCTTTTCTTTTTTTAATGCTTGAATCTTCTTCAACAATGTATTTGAAATATACTCTTCTTCTTGTTCAGCTTTAGCTTGCTAAAAAAACAATGAAATGTCTGTAAACATATTATGATTCAGATATTCAAAAATAAACATTTGAAAAGAATTAATGTTCTTATTCTACTTTAGTTTAGCTATATGGTATTTATATACCTAGATGCACATATAACACATTAGGAAACCATCACTGTTTTATCATCACCAATCAAAAATCTAATGGAAGTGAGTATGTGAAAGTAGTCATTAAGGCAATTGTAATAATGTGGCAATGCATAATTTCAGCCAGGAAAAAGCAACCAGATGACTTAATATTTGAGTTCCTGAGGCAGTTTCTAATCTTTTTTGGATAGTGCCACATAAGCAAAATGAATGGATTTGGATAAAAAGGGGGATGGTCAAATGAAAAAAAAATGTTAAGAAACCGAATGGAAAGGCTGTACCATTGAAGTATGTACATATAATCTCGATTGTAAAAAAATATCACCCGAAACGTAAGGAAGGATAGTGCAAACAATTTTTTAAAAATCGTGTATCAAGTGTGAGTGCCATTGAGGATTTTTTTTGTTTGTGAGTATGGATGCTAAAAAATTGTCATGCGTATCTGCTGGATGGTTTTTGAGAAATTAAAGGGTAAAGTGGCGAAAATTTACGATTTTTTTCAAAGTAATATTGTAAAAAACGAATAACGTTCTCAGAGGCTCCAACTATGATATGTATCAATGTCATCCTTTTTTATAACATTTAACTCCATTTTAGCCATGTATGCTATCCATATTCCATTAGAAATTATTCAAACCTTTATGATTAATAGCATATACAAGTGCAATATATCAATTCAACATCAAAACATATTTACCTTTGCTGAGATTTAAAATTGGAAAATTATCCATACCATAAAATTGAGGTTAGAATAGCATTAGTTAGTGCAAACTGTCCATATGTTTCAGATGATAATTGTTTTAAATAAAAGTGACTATGTGTACTTCAATGCTACCACCTTTCCATTCGCCCCCCCCCCCCTCCCTTCCTTTTTCTCTGAATCCATCCATTTTGGGCTTATGAGGAACAGTAAAAAAAAGGTTCCAAATTGCCTCAAGAACTCAAGTATAAAGAGCCATCTGGTTGTTTTTTCCAGACTGAAATTATGCATTTGCCACAATATAACTATTACTTTTACATAGTCACTACCATCTGATGTTTGATTAGTGATGCAGAAATCCTGATGTTTTCCCAATGTGTTATATTTGAGTCTAGTTTTTACTATAATATTAGGCTTTACTATAATTGTGAAATGGTTTATCTGCTCTGCTTTAAATAAATACATACAGCATGCATTATGTTTAATGTGAGTAGTACAAATAACATGAAAACAACAGAGAAGAAGTTACAATCACAAAAACATTGAATCTTCCCTGCCTGGTGTAATGTGATGACAAAACATTTAATATTGTTATAGCATTCATTGTCTTATATTTATGGTATGGTATGCACAGTTGCTAAGTCATTCAAGTTTTAAAAGTATATGAAAACTAATTCTGTGAATTAAGTAGGTACAATGTGACAATGTGTCCATAAAAATATAAAAGTATCATTGTATCTATTGTTGTACATGGCTACAACATATATTTAATCTTAAGTATATAAACTAAGCCTAGATCATATTACAGGTTTTGAAACTTCATAAAATTACTTATCTCAAGAACGCTTTCACAAAGGTACTTACAATAGACACTGAAGCTTGCCTTAGTGCCCTATTTTCTTCCTGTAATGCCTTCACTCGAAGTTTGTATGTGTCAAGTTCAACTTTTAGTACTCTGAAAAATTATTTTGTTTTTAAAAGATCTATTTTGTATGTTTATTTTTAAATTAATTACTGTACCTATTTTGTTGCTGAAGAGATTCAATCCGTTTCTGTAGCTGATCACGAGAAACTGTGCTCGGTGGAAGCATTGCCCCGCCATCAAGGGAACTCGAGTCACTTTCTGAAGCAGAATCTGCCATTTTAGTACCTATAACCACGATTGGAGCCTTCACACGACAGAAATATATTTAATTCGCAATAATAAAAATTAGTTCGTACCAGGTGAAATCACAGTTTCATCCATTTGCACCAAAAAACGAGGACGGATGGTATTAAAAACACAAGAAAAAATTACATATGATTTTACAAATGATTTCTAATATGCTTGTGGTCTAACGAAAAAAATCTCCAAGAAATTTAGACTTTATATAAAGAAACTTGGACGAAATAATTCCATATATTTTCTTTATTATACTAAGTGCGAATGCCTTTATTACGAATGCTGTTGAAGTTTTCTTCCATAGAGTAGAGAAAAGTTTTTCTTTCATTCCATCCACGAAGGTTTTTTCATTCCGAAGCTCACTCAAAATTTTGTTTTAAAAAACGATAACGATAACCTAACGTTATTGATGTAACGTTTCTTTCGTCAGTACAGACAACCAAATTATTTTGTTTAAAATAAATACCAAAAACATTATACCAACAATTTAAAGCAGTTTTAAAGAGTTGTTACTTTCATTTATTTCCAATTTTAATTTACTTAATTTTAATAATCCAATAATCATTTGAAATAAAAATATTTACTAGTCCGGTCACACTAATTGAGTTACCATTGCTAAAAGATGTAGCAAACCAGAAATGTGATACATTAATTTATTTTAAAATAGGATACCGCATCCAAATATATTATTTAAATATTCTCCTCTTTCACATTTCAGGGCGCAAGTCAAATAAAATTAGATAAATTTTTTCATACCTATACTTAGCAAATTTTTCACCATCTGTCTTTTTTTTCTGCAAACAGTTGCCCAGCAACGAAACCCGTCATTTTTAATTTCTTTATCGTATCTTTTCAATCAAAAGTTGTAAATTATTTAAAATTTTACAAAAACGATTTAAATAAAACGACATTTCACCAGCCGAAATTGAATATGTAGACGTATCTTTTATCCATACAATAAAATTAAATTAAATCAATAGTTACTAAAATAAAAACAATCAAATTCACTATTAGGAATTTACGTAACACACGTTGCTCAATTTGAATAAATTCTTAACTCATTCAATTTTTATTTTATTATTTAAAAAACAAATTAATATGTATTTATAAACATAAAGATTACATTGAATAAATATGCTAAAGTTAGTAACTTTTTGTGTCAACTATTTCAAATTTTAGTTTTGGATTATTCTGAAACGATTCGACCATAAAATTTATCCGTATGAAAACGAAAAAATTTAAGTTAAAGTAACCATTCAAATTATTGTTTTAAATAAAAGAAAACTGAAAACTATTATCAAAGTGTCAAAACATTATAGTTTTAATAGACGTTTTTTTAAGTTTTAGAAGATGGTTATTTTACGTTTGGTATAGTTTACGGATATTTGGTCTAAGCTGTAATAATTTCATAGGTAAATTTATTTTATTATCTTACGGAACCCTCTTAATTTAAAACAAGATGACTTGGACATGTTTAAAATTTAGCGGCCTTTATTTTCAAGTGTAGTAACACAAAAACAGAAAAAAAAACAAAATTTAGAAAAAGTGACACACACGCCATAATGTAAATTGCTTCTGAATTTGGCGTTTGAGTAAAATTTTATAATTTGAAACCTAAACTTGATTTTGTAATGTATAAAAAGGCAGTGAAAATGTCCCTCGTTAATATTGGTAAGATTTTAAATAATATTTGCGCTTATAATTTGAGGCGTTACTTCAACGAAAGATTATTAAGGTTGGATCCGAGGAAGCAATCGAAGCCATTTCGTATCGTTCGTGTAATGTTATAAATGAGATATCTTTATGTTTTTCATACTATACAGCAGTTCTGTAGTTTTTACGAGTATATCGATTGCAGTTAAGTTCTAAATCAATGGACTTACATTAGCCATTATGAACTGCAATTCATAGTCATTTTTAGTTCTATTGTATACGTAGTGTCCAGGGTGTAGGGATATGTCATTGAGATGCTATTACTTTCATCATATTAGTAGTTTTTATTTATCAGTATTCCATAAACTTCATACCGTTAATATCTGATGTGCTGCACTATTAGGTACCTATACAATAATGTGATAAACCTGTGTATATTTTGTTAAACACAAAATTTTTGTAAATATAATTAATTGTTGTTTTTTCTTAAGGGTAAGCTAATGCAATGGCTCAATATTACCAAATAGTTGGGCAAGGACATTCATTAACTCTAGAGGATCTTCAGAGATACTGTCCTAATATATGTTTAGATGGGATCATAGTGAACCAAGATGACCAACAATATGCACAGCAACAGGTACAGATAACTTATTACCATTTTTATCTTACAAATTCTACATTTGTTTGTCCCCTAATTTTGAGATTTTTAAATCAAAAATGTTGATGCAGGTTGTGGTGCAGCCAGCTGAGCCAGCTAATGAGAATATTATAGTTAGTGAGGGGGTCCAGCCTCAGCTGGTGGTAGGAGATGGTCTTCAATACCAGCAGCAGTACATCATCCGCCATGAGCCCCCTCCACCACCACCACCACCAACTGATTTTCAACAACAACAGGCCCTACACAGACAAGTAAGTCTCATTAATATAAAAATGTAATGCATTTTTTGTTATTTTTGAGTGAAACAAAATTTATTAATTCTACTAAAACATCTAAAATATATTTTTGAAATTCTTATGATGAACATTTACAGATATTTTTAACTGTTTTGTGATAAAAAAATAAATGAAATTTCAAATGTCAAATAAGATTTATAACCTTTTAAAAAGTTGGGAAGAGTTGAATATATTTAATGGGTCTTTATGTTATAATAATCTTAAAAATTTGTTTACTTCATCTTTGATTTCTGATTTAAATAAATATTTTGTTTTAGAGAAGTTAGAAATAACATCCTTTCAGACTAATTTTATTATAATTAACTGATTTTATAGAAATTATGAAGAAATTTATTCTTGTTATTAAATGATGATGTAATTCTGTGGGTTGAGGTTTTAATCCTCCATAAGAGAATTTGCCTATCCCCATATTAATATATATAAATAAAACAAATGAATATGCAATTATGCATAGTTTATTTGTAGGTTTACTACACATCTGATTTGCCTGTGGATGCTCAGGTTGTATTGCAACAGGCTCAGCAAATCATAGATGCATCTTTAATGCAACAACCTGCTCCACAACGACCCCAACATGTATGTCTTAAGACTAAATAAAATATTCAATTTATATGTCATATAAATAATCACTGTCTAATTTTTTGTGGGAATGTTAGAAGTTATGTAGAATTGTCTTCATGTATGCTTTGCATGATAAATCCTTTTAAATTTATTTTTACTTTTATTTTCTTTAATGAAAGAGTACTCACTACCTTTTTATTTTGTTGAAAAAAAAAAAAATTAAATCAATTATATCAAATCTTGTTAGCTAAACTATTATTGGACATAACATAAGAGTAACAAATGCTTAGCTTAATAAAATAAACTGACAACAGCTTGGGTTAGACAACCAAAAATACAAAAGCTAATTACTAACTATCAAATTTTAAACAAAATAAGCCCACAATTAACTGTTTTAATGATAAAAATGTTTTTTTTTTCTTACTAAGTTTGCTGTTGTGTGTAACAGATTTTGTGGATATGGTAGTAGTTCCTGTAAATTGCTGGTTACTTGACTTTTTTTTTGCTTATTAATATCCTTAACTGATAAAGAATTTCAAAGAAGAATAATCTAGAGTGAGCCTTTAATAGAGAGGATCTACATTTATCAAAGAACAATCAGAACATAGATATATCCCAGTAAGTTTCGTAATTAGCAAAGTGGATGTTGGATAAAAAATCGATAATTGTCAGTTTACGTAGTCTAGCTAGATTGTTCTCGAGACAAGTTTAGTGAGAATGTGGTAGAAGTAATGTTGGTGGGTTTGCGGCAGTTGGTGAGCCCCGCGCACGTGCTCTCGCAGCCGACGGTGATACATCCCGCGCAGCCGCCGCCGCCGCAGCCGCCACCCGCGCCGCCGCAGCACCCGCCGCCGCCCACTGTGAGTGCCGGCTCCGTCCCAAACAACCCATACTCCGACATACAGAGCCGGCCCTAGGGTAAAGCGAGCGACTCTAAAGGTCATTTTAGGCGCCTAATGATGTGGAGGCGCCGAAATGCCAAATACGAGAGTAACAAGTATTTAAAAAAGGGTCACCAGTTAGCGAAGGGCACTGAAAAGCATGATCTCGCTCTACCCTTTCATGTTACAGGCCTATATGTCAAAGTCGTCGCGCACTTCAATTGCAGTTCAACCCAAATAAAATAAAGTTCCTTTGCAGATCAATGTTGAGGTCCTGCATTAAATATTAAATTTTTGAATAAGTAAAACAATAATGGGATTTTGTTTGTGGATAAAAAAAACATGTATGTTCCAGCAGCAGCAGCAGCAGCAACAACAGCAGCAGCAGTTGCAACAACAACAACTTCAGCAGCAACAACTTCAGCAACAACACCAACTTCAACAGCAACAGATGCAACAAACGCAACAGCAACAATTAACACAACAGCAAATGTCACGTTCCCCACAACTCATACAGCATTTACAACAACAGCAACAACAAATTCATTATCAACACATTCAACAACACCAAATCCAACATCAGATGCAGCAGCAACAACATCTACAGCCGCAACAAATACAACAGCAAGTCGTCATGCATGCCGCCTACATCAATCAAAGTGTAAGAATGTATTCTCTTTGTTCCAACACAACAATATTTCTCTTGGTCTTGAACTGGTGGTGCATTGAGTACAGCTACAGGCTTTATTTCTATGCCCTAAATTGAGTGGCAACTTTAGACTCTCAAGGTTTCTCAACACAGTAAGTAATGTGATAATCATGTTACCCTTACGCGTCTAAAAGCTCCTTAATGCAAATCATACTATGGGTATTTACAATCTCCATCATGTTCATTTAATAAAGTATATTATACCATCATTTGTATCTGTAAAGTTAACATAAATATTTTCGCTAACCAGGGTAATCCAAGTCGTCAACAGCCACCTAGACTACTGAACCAAGCACTGAGCAGTCCGGGCGGTGTTACTCTAGTTCGCGCTCCAGTAAGGACGGTACGCCTGAGACGGCCAGTAGCTGTACTTTATACACTACATTTCAAGAAAAAATATTTTAATATGTAATCTTTATGCGGCACACATTGAGCGAAAGCTTGAGACACTGGCGTTTCTCATACGATAGTTTACATGACGTTTAAGTTACCCGCATGCATCATAAAGTTATTAATTCAAATCATACTATGGGATTTTACAATGTCTTTTAATATAATATATATACCTTCATTTCTACAAGTACCGTTACAATTTTTTCTCTCAATTCAGGGTAATCCGAGTCGTCAACCGCCACCTAGACTACTGAATCAAGCATTGAGTAGTCCAGGCAGTGTTACTCTAGTTCGCGCTCCAGTGCGGACAGTACGTCCAAGGCGACCTCCTGCTCGCGCTGTAGGCAGCCCCCTCACTATGCCGACTAGACTCATCAATTCACATCAGCAGGTTAGTATATAAGACTATTAACAACACTCCGGTGGTGGGATGGTTGCAGTACGTGTGTGTTGTATGAGTAATTAATAACAAACAATAATAACCACATCAGGACACAAACGTAAATTATAAAAATCTATGAAAGACGACCTGCTGCCACACCTCGAAACGATTATTTTGATGTTGTTACGTTATTATTTGAATGGTACTGCCTTCCTAAGAAGTTGTTTACCCCTTCTTTCCATGTTTCCAAATGATATAATTACACCCAAAACAAGAAAATATAGAGAGAATATCAACAACAGTAATATCCATTTTACAATACACTCACTGATATACACACAAACAGTGTATAATAAATTGATAACAATATTGCATCTAAAACCAGTGAATTAAACAATTCATAAATCAAAATAGTACAAAGTTCCGCCTGCACCGGGATTTAAATCCGAAACCTCTTGTGTAGTAGGTGTAACACTGCGGTGTCACAAAGGCTGTTAAATTTAAGCTTATTTATAACCAATTTGAGTTTAACAGTAGTTTTCTGAATTGGGAATTTGAGTTTAGAATGTCTCAACATGTACCTAAACTAGATTCAAGCAACAACAAATTTGAGTACAAGTGTAGACATGTTCAAATTCTCAGTTCAGTCACTGGTTCATGGAGTTTTTATTAGAAATGAACCTGTATGCAATGCATAGCTATAATGCGTTATATATATTTCGCTAGTACTGATACATTGCTAAGTTGGTTACTTTCTCATGGTTGTATTGCACTCTGCTGTGCAGTTGTAGGTGATAAATAGTCTAAAGATAATATGTTATTTTATTAATAAATTACTTAATTATAAATGATACAGGGCGGCTCAGCGGCTGGATCACCACGTGCTTCAGTCCGAGGGCCGCGAGCTCCCTCCCCGCGTTTACTGAACCCGCACGCACAACACGTACAGCACAGAGCGCCCAGACCTCATAATCCATTGCACCAGGTAATACACCTATTGGATTACTCTTCCTAACTCACTTCTATGTCTTACTAGATATTGTCTTAAACCTACTGTGACAATTTTGTTTTGAATTATAGCAGCAGCAACAACATCAGATGCCTCAACATATTCTAAACCAGCAACTCCATCAGCAACCAGTCCAACAAGTACAACAGCAACAACAGATTCACCAACAACCAGTCCATCAAATAAATCAGCTCAAACTTTCCACACAGCAGGTAATTCATTGATGTTTTATTGAATTTATTAATATCATCAATTTTAAAATTACATCATAAAAAAGTATACAGAGAATCATCTACATATAAATCAAATTATGTTATAATTAAGATAAAATTTGCATCCATTCAAATATATTTAGAGGGGGAAAAATAATCAACAAATCTGTTTGATTTTTCCAGCAACAAATTTTATTAAACCAACAACAGAACCAATCGCCTGCTAGAATCATAACCCCACAAGGAACCATTGTCACTCAAGCTTTATCTCAAATGCCACAACAGCACACCATAGCACAATCAAATCAAAACAATGGATCTCTACCTCAACAAAATCTCACAACTTTACAGAATAGATCATCCCCCCATCCCCAACTTCAGCAACAGAAGAAAATTACAGTACAAACTAATAACGCGAATGATATGGATGACCTAGAGGAAAGTATTACTGCCGCAATAGTTCAAAAACATCCTGAAAACCAATCACAACAGTTCCACACGCCCCCTCCGCCTATACGTCCGAACCATGCAAGTGGATCTGCAACACAACAGATGACATTTAATCAAACCCCTTACCAACAACAAGGATCTTTTGAACAACAAACTCAACAAACACTTACACAGCTTTTAATGGAACCTGAATCTATTGAAGATGAAAGGCAAGTTGTAACATTGACCAATGGCCAAAGGATTACCTTAGGAGAGTTCAAGCGCATGCAGCAGCCACCTCGGACGCCTAATCAAATTCAGCAATCAAGGTAATTATATCTAATTATAGGTAACAACTAGGGGGTAATTTTATTAATAGTTGTCAAATGAAAATAAAGTATCACATTTAGTTTTCTAAATATGTTTAATAAAACAAACATGAATTTTCATTACTTGTGATTTTAGGACACAATTTAAACTTAAAAAATTAAAACATTCACCCAGATATGTGTTCTAATAAACAATGTATACCAAAAACCTATTACTACCTTCCTATATTAAAAGCCTAGCTAAAAATGGCACTAAGACAATTTTTGTGAATCCCTCAACATTTGTGATATTGAAAATCACATTCCTTGCTAAATTTCAAGTCTTGCCTTGCTAATTGCTTGCTATTGGTCCATGTTAATTATTCAAAATATTTTATAGAGAGACTGCCAGACAGACTTTGGTAAGAAGTAAAGAACCTCAGAGACCTGTACAAAGAGTGCCGCCTATGCAAACACAACAAGTTTCAAGACATGGTTAGTAGTTAAATTGTTAAAATTACATTCTTTTGATTTAATTTCCTGTTCCATAAACCAAAGTCGGTTTTATGAAAAAAATATTTCTTTCATGAGTTCATTTCATGTAAAGGTTATTCAATCTACCTAACAAAAAAACACTACTTTTTCTTATAGAATATGTTGAAACGCCAGTGGGATCATCGGAACAGTCTGCAGAACCACAATCAGCCAAAATGTTAATATTCCTACAAAATGGAGAGCAGAGACTTATCACATTTACACTTCCTAAAGAAAGCTGTACCCTTCAAGAAGTTTTAGAACAGGTATTTATATACATGTAAAACCAGAACAGTTAAACATCATATCATGCACATTTCATATAATTTTAGAAATGATTTATGTTATTATTTATTTAAACAATTTAAACTTCAGTGAAACAGTTTATTGTTAGTGTTCCTTGAGTGGTTGGAGGGTTTGTTTTGCAAATTTGGTGGATTAACAATGTAAGAGCCCCTGTGTGCCTGTTTACTACTTCTGGGTCTAGCTTACTTTTGTCATATTCGAATTAAAGGACCTTTAAAGGTGCCATGACACTCATATGCATGGTTTGAAATTATTTAACAAAACTATTTTTTTAGGTTAATGTTCCGTTCTCGGATGATACACACATACAGTGTATGCAGCACACAAGTAGTGAAATAGATTACTTTGTATCAGTTGGCTCAACTACTCGTATTGAAGAAATGCTAGAGAATCATCCAGTAAGTAGCATAAATTTTTACTCATAAATATTATTTATAAGAAATATTTGAAATTTGACTTTTGAAAAACTGAGTAAATATCTACATTACTTTTCAGATGTTGATTGGAGACTTAGCAAATAGTTCACCAAGTGTCTTGTCACAACCTCAAAGTAGTGAAGTTTCTACACCTGAAAAAGGACCTTTATTAGATAATAGTAAGTGTATACCGCTATTGTATGGATAATAAACATAGTGTAATGTTATAAAATGTATGAAATTTTTAATTATGGGTCACACTCTAATAGGCAAGCATGATGCTGGTATATTGATTACAGTATAATCTAAAGAAGATTAGTAATTAAAGTAAATTAAGGTTAGTATTTAATTAATCGCCTGTTAGTTAGTGGCATTCTATGGTGTTTTTACGGTCAGGCGTCTCGTGACTTTCTCCCCCTTAAATTTTTTTGCCTCTGGGCCATTTCGATTGCTGTCTCTGCTTTGCTGGGAAGTCTGAAATCGGTTTCTTACTACTTCTTATTTCTTCTGATTAAATTCGTTGCGGGTCTCAAGACAGATGGTAGGGTGTCCGGGCACAGCCTGTGCGTCATTGCACAGCTGCATTATTTGTTGATTATTCGATCAAAGGACGCCACTGTTGATCCTGGTGTACAGGAGTTGCAGTGGTGGGACAGAGTGGCGGGTGAGCCCGAATTAATTGTTATGTATGATGATTATACACAACTGCGGAAACTCAATAATTACTCATTATAATCTTTTTAACCCGTCGTCACCGAATTAAATGTATTCGTAAAATAAGTTGCTACCATTCGGTTTTATTTCTGCTCGTCAAAAGTGGATGGTAAATAATCAAATACCTTATTGCAGTGAACAATAGTCCCGAAAGTCCAGAACAAAAATCACCGCCACCTAGATTCGTCGAAGGCATGTTGGCATTATGTAAAAGTTGTGGTTACACTGGCTTCGACTTTAACCGATGTCAAAGGTAAAAGAAAAATGTAAATTAAAATGACTTGTGTTATTACTTGCATGAACTATAAATTTAACTCATATATTTGTGAAATCATTTTACAGATGTAAACGGATATTTACAGAAGAACCTAAAAGTGTTCCAATAGCAAGTAAAAAAGTAGAACAAAAGAAAAAGGAAATTGAAAAGCCACAAATGCTCGAAAAGCATAGGTATGATCACGTAAACAAGAAGATAGTAGCAAATCTATTTATATTTTATAAAAATCTTAACATAAAATTAAAATATTTTTTGTTACAGCCCTGTCGTAGAAGGAATAAAATTAAATTTATTAAAAACCACAGTTAAATCTTTAAACAACAAAGCAGGTGTAAGTTAAACTTTTTTTTCCAAAATCATACTTCTTCTCTCGTTTCTCTTATTCTGGACTCCTCAACACAGCTTAACTGCAAAAACGATGGTATTTACATTTAATAGAAAGGGATTCATGGGAAGGACAAAAAGATAAGACTTAATGGGTTAACATTTCCGACAGTTTCAATAAGACCTGCCGAGCTAAAAAAAACTTCAAGTAAATTGTATCAATCGTAAACTGTATATAATCGAAGTCAATCGTAAAATGGCCATTTACTGCCATGGAACTGAGCTGTCCATACGAATAGTAGCCGTCTCGAAAAAAATAGCTTAATTGTCATAAAATATGCAGTATAGTGTAGATAAATTAATTAGGTATGTTTATAAGAATTTCTTAAAACTGCCTTTTTAGGTCTGCAGATACAAATTTTAAGAAAACTCAAAAAATACTATACTTATTTTAAAATCTAGGATTAACAACACTATGCAATTTGATATAGATAACAACGACTCCACTTCAAGATAAGAAACCAGCCAGAGTTAGAAAACCAAGAGGAAAGCAACCTGACCCAGAACCTGTCATCCTAACCCTTAGCTCTGATGAAGAGGATTCAAATAGTTCAATGCTAAGTAATCAGGTAATTTCTTTATTACTTAATGCATATTAAAATCGTTATGTTGATTGATACAAAAATGATAAACGGGGGCAGATTACTCCATGGTGTACTTTTTAATATTAAAAATAGAATATATGGAATAGTATGCAGTAACAGACACTACCCACAAAATATTATTGTTATTCTGACAGACAGATAATTAAAGGTCAAAGTGGCGAAAATGTTGGATTTTTCCATTGCTTTTTTCACAAATCGTAAAAAATTTGTTAAAATTATTAAAAACGGATGACGTTAAATATATATGTTCTCAGACGGTCCAACTGTGACAGTTATCGATGTCATCCGTTTTTATAATATTTAACCCAACTTTTCAACCCTGAAAGGGTTGATAATTTTGCATAGTATCCGTACACTATCAGAAACAGTTTTAATCTCAATTTTTATGACATTGTGCGATATTAATAATAAATTTGAGAATATAAATGTTTCTGATTAAGTATGGGTAAAAAATGGGGTTAAATGTTATAAAAACGGATGACATCAATACATGTAACAGGTAGACCCTCTGAGAACATGTATAATTAACGTCATCCTTTTTTTATATTTTTAACACATTTTTACGATTTGTGAAAAAAGCAATAGAAAAATCTAATATTTTCGCCACTTTGACCTTTAATTACTCAAAAACCGTCCAGCAAAAACGGATGACAATTTTTATGGCATCTCCACCAACAAACAAGAATTTTCGTTAAAAGCGCTGCCGTATGCTACACGATTTTTTTACGATCTTAAATAAATCGTCCGTACGTGTCGGATGACAATTTTTATAACTATTATTAAGTATGTATACTTGAATGCTACCGCCTTTCCAGTCGGTTTCTAAGCATTTTTTTTTCTCCTTATCACCCCATGCCTTTTTTCTCGGAATCAGTCCACTTTGAGGATATTGGGTCCTTTACAAAAATGTTTCCAAATTGCCTCAGGAACTCAAATACCAAGAGTCATCCGGTTGCCTTTTCAAGACTGATTTACGCATCATTGCCTTGACTAAAATGCCATTATTCTAAAAGCGTTACATTTTCTCGCGCTTGAGTTACTTCGTATGTCATTTCCATACATTTTTAATTTCTGTTAGCATTAACGCTTGTGGAATAATGGCATTTGTCTAAGGGACCGGGAGTTACTTGGCGGGCATTGGAAGTATTAGTTAAATTTTCTTATTTTATTGTATTTTTAAATTTAAATTTGTCAAATGCTAGTACTTTAACCAGTGTCCATATCTGTAGTGCTGCACAAGTGTAGTGAAAGTGAAATACGAATATTTAGCAGCGAATTATTTGTTGTTTGACCTGACTATTGTCTTGTGTTCAATTACATTTTGTTATCCTTTAACCATGTTTTACTTGGTGTTTTAACTAGAGTCCATAAGATCTTCAGTTTAAAAACAAAAGTGTTGACAAATATTTCATTTAACACATTGCACTTGATACATAGAAAATTAGGTTTTAATCCTACTTTAAGTGCTCGTAAAATCAAAAACATTTAAAAAATCTTAATTGTGCTGAAAATGCAATCTGTACATTTATTTCTATACTCTGTGCAAATATATAAAATTGGAGTATCTGTTTGTAATATCGCAATAATAGGTTATCACTCTGCATGTGAAAGTTTATACGACACAAAAGACATAACAGCATATTTATTTTTATTTTGTCTGTGTGTGTGTTATTTCCGGGTATTTCACTGAAAGATATATTTCAGGACACTTTGGATATTTTGAATTTTGAAAAATAAAAAGGGTTACGTACCAAAAAAGTTAAACCCCTAAAATTAAATCCATTTCAAATGTTAGATGTGAAATATGTTTCTCTAAAGTAATAATTTCCATGCGTCGTGTGCTTTGACTCTGTAAAATATCCGCCAAACACTTTTTGCGCGCTATGCAGCCTTTTTGTGCTCTGCGGATTTCAATCACATAAAAAGTGTGTCGTCTTCGCCGGGGTTAAACTTCTTTAGGAATGTAACTAACTAATGAATTCGTATTTTCTAAGTCTGTTGATTTCATGTTTAAAAATCATATTCTACTAGTCTTTGTTTGATTACTTCTTATTTTATGGCTTTTTTTTAGTTTTTGCAGCATGAGCATTCAATAAACACAAAAGAACCGTCGCCCAGCGAAATAGAAGGCGACACTCCAGACAGTGGAATTGGAATGGATGATGGTAAGTTTTTACAAATTATAAATAATAATAAAATTATTATTTAGATAAATATCCATTGAGTAAAACGTTACCAATGACCTTTTGAAAAAAACAGATAGGTTTAAGACTATTTTTAACTTTATCATTAATTATACTCATCAAAATATTTGATACCGCAAAATAAAAAAATATGAATCTTCTCTGAAAAAATAAAATGTTGATATTTTTAAATTATTTTGTGAATAAAAATATACCACGATTAGACCGTGACGTCACTGTCTATAAACTTTCACGTTATTACATACATTGTTTACGGTTTGTATAGGAAATGTAATGCATGAGTAGGTGCTTTCTTTAAAATTATCAATTTAAAGAAAAAATCCTTTTTTTATTTAAATTGATAATTTTTGTATGCTCAGAAATAAATATTTGATAATAATAAAAAAAACAGAAAACAACCTGAAGTCTTGATATCGAGCGAAAATAAGTTTTTTTTTTGTAAAATGTTATTTTTTTCGTTGGGTTTAGAGAAAAAGATGTTTCCAAAAGTTATGGTGGGGATTTCGTATGAGGGTGTTTAAGTATTAAAATATATACTGAATGTATTTTAAAAAATGGAAAACGAATTATAAAACATTTACTATCAATACACCGACGTACGTACGTAAATCGATAATTTAAAAAGGCTTTATCAAAGGTAGTTAAGTGTACCAAAAGAAAATGTTCCCAATTTATAGTTTTAAAATATGGATTTAACAATTTGTAAATTAAACAAATATTTGGCAACCAGCTCCCCTTTCTATAAGAATCATATAAACACTAAAGCTGTAAGTATTTGCAAAAGATTTATTTACGAAATAAATGTAATACAATCACATTAAAAGGTTTCATGGCTCTTTCATATCTTTAGAACACAACGAGATTTTTTTTTTAAATTATACTCAATACATTCTTTACCGTGTTTAGCTCAAAACAAAAACATGACCAATAATGTTCTAAAATAGATTTTATGTCATCCAGATTTTTTTAAAGCGTGTATGATGATTTTTACACGAAATAATTTTAAAAAAGCTCAACCGCGTATACACTCCAAAGTCTTATATAAAAGTAACAGATATCATTAAATTATTATCAGAAATGAGCAAATAAATGTACAATCGAGGTCTTCTACGCATTACCACTTTTAAATCACTTTTGTGTGCAAGCGAAACTACTACGTTTTTGGGGGCATCCTGATTGGCTGTAGTAATTTTGCTTTTACCAATCACGGTATAGAAAGCAAATTGAATGATAAAAATTAAGTTAAATGCGACGTTGCCACGTAGATAAAGGAAGAACCATGAGTAGGTAGTTTTGGCAACGTTTCATTTTGTGTTAAAATTACCCCTCGTTCACACAGTATTGTACTGCAAGTTTTCGGAGCTTAAGTTAGGTTTGTGGGATGTGGTCAGGGATGGGTCCATGTGGTAGCCACATGGGCACTTACGGTGGTTTAAGGGGGTTCCTAAAACAGCTTATTTTTGGGGTATGACTAGTGATGTAAATAAACCGTTTTTTTTAACTTGAAAAAAAAACAACCGTTTTTCAATTAACAACACTAGGTAGGACGCACTGTTTCGAAGATATTCGTTTTTATTACTTACAAAATAGGTTAATTTTATATGAGGGGATCAGGGATGGATCCATGGGTAGCCATATGGGCACTTACGGGGAATCTAAGGGGGTACCAAAAATAGCAAATTTTTGGGCTAGGTCGCATCGTTTTCTAGATATTAGTTTTTACGGCCTTGAAAAAAGTTATCCAAAGGTTGAAAAAATTAATCAATAAGTACTTTTATAAACGTATCAAAAAATATTTAAAGCAACAACAATATCGGTTAATTTAAAAAATAAGCATGAAAAAGCTAAAAATAGATATCTCTATCTCTTTCTAGTAACATCATAAGAACACTATAAGTTCTATACTTCCATTAAAAAAATAACTGGAAATATAATTTTTAATTCAAGCTTTTCTCATCCATTCACAAATACAGTTTTCTCTTCATACTATATTTGTGAATGAATTAGAAAGAATAATTAGCCTTAGAGATGAAAACTGAGAAAAAATAATTGATCTGTTTTCCTCCATGCATTTGTTTCGTTTAGATTTTTTTACTCTGTTACTCTCAAAATATATAAAATAATAAGGTTTTATGTCAGCCAGATTTTTTCAAGTAATTTTGACGACTTTTGTGTCCATGTCTGCTACATTTCAAATCCTGACCGCTGTGTGTCACCTTGTAAGTTCAAGCGTAGAACTTAGAAGTTACGAAAATCTAATAAAATCAAAATTATGATGGAGGTATTTAAAAACTTTTGTTTTTTCTTTAAGGGGGGAGCCTGATTTAGAAGCTTCGAAAAATCGATTTTTTGAAGGATTTTTTTGGGAAGGAAAAAAATATACGATTGGAATGAAACTTTCAGGTTTTATTGTTGTATATTTCAACAGTCTTCTCAAATTTTTTCATGAAGATTTAAGCAATATTATGCCCGGGACAAGAATTTCGCCGAGGCGTCTCGCGAGCGCTTTTGTTGTGCGGCGGGAATGATGCAGGTCGCAATTTTCATCTGAAACAAAAAACCCAAAAATATTTTTATTCCTGAATAGTATAGCTTCTAGTTAAACCAAGAAAATTGATGAAAACGTTCAAATTTCAATAATTTTTAGTGAATTGAAAAAAAAGTTCATTAAAAAAAAAAAAAAAATTGACTTTAGATTGTTTAAAAAATATGTTAATCTTAACTTTTTCAAGGTTTTTTAGGTTCAACTAGAAGAGAATTTCATCCCGAATAAAATGCATTTTGTTTTATTTCGATAGGACGTTTAGTTTTTTCCCTATCTTTCCCGCCAATTAGGAAAAATCGTAAAAATGAAAACTCGAGAAAACGTGCGTCAAAGTTTTCGTATATGAAAAATCGTAATTTTCTTAAACTTACCGCGTTATTATGCTAATCAGCGATTCCTGGTCCATAAAGTAAACCTTCACACTCTTCAAAAACCTGGTTTGTGCCCTGTTGTTCGAGTCTGCGGGCTGTTCTGGCCTCTTTACTACACAATGAATCGCGCCTGTTTTGTCGGGTGACGCGCTCCTCGTCGGCTCTCTTGGCGAAATTGTTACATTGCTGTCCAATTTTTAAATCCATCAACTGCATGGTTTTCAATGCTGCACTGTAGCCTTCGTTGAACATTCCTCCAGCGATGTAAGCAGCAATTTCGATGATTTTAATGCCTGAGTGAAGGTGTTTAGGTGTCATGCACCACACAGTGGAATTGAACGACTCGTTCGCATTTTGTGTGTGTCCACCCAAACACCTCGTAAGCAGCTCGTCCTTGGATAAGTCCTCGTACACAGGACGAATGTGCTGCTCGACATGTTCGTCAATTAGACGTGGTGGATGTTTAAAAGCCGCCAGGGTGTTTGTCGCTTCAGCTCTGCGCCACTCACTTGAAGATTTGCTCACTTTTGGATAGCTCTGCATGATTTGAAGACGTTCACGTGCCGAAAGACAAATCGAAACTGAACCCAAATGCTAAATGTAGCTTTGCTCGAACCGACGCTGCCAGGTCACATATACCGTTATAATACATACTTTTATCCCTACATAGCTCTACAATGACCTTCTGCGAACAGTCAACAGTCCCTCGAAGGACCGTTATTCTGTTTGGATCATAACACGAACAATAGATCGAGGGGCGGAGCGCGCGCGCTCCGAGCGATCCGGCCGCTCGTATATACCTGCTCGACGCTTGCCGACTCTTTCTTCTATAACTCCGAAAATATTGCGAATTTCCGTCTGAAATTTTGAGGACACATTCTTAGATAGTTTAGGAAGACATTTATGCAAAAAAAAAAAAATCGATTTTTTGAAGCTTCTAAATCAGGCTCCCCCCTTAAATCAAAAACGATGGTAAAAATTAAATTAAAATTTCTACTATGCCGCACAATATTATCAAAATTTTCATATAGCAACATTCGTTGCGGTAATGTCAAATTTAGTACGCGTCGCGTGCGAGCTGTTATGTCGCCATGCTCATTGTGAACTCGAGTTTTTAGAATATCTGTCTTTAATTTGAGCAAAAATGTCTGAAGATTGGTTTAGAAGCAAAAAAGGTAATATCGGAGCTTTTTTGTTACCGAATATAATTTACATTGTTGTCGAACAACCCACAAAAAGTAATTGTAAATAAATTCTACAAGTCGCTTTTACAACTGTCGGTGGTCGTATAGAACTGTAAATTTGTCAATTTCTACTTAATTTTAACCAATTTAAATCAGTTACTTAAACTTACCATTATCAGAAGTTTAGACTCTAAATTTACACAGCTTAACTGGTTACGACGCAGTCGGTTACTTGTATATATACAATAGAGCTGCACATGTTTTATACAAAAACATGTGCAACTATATCGAAACTATATATTATTATTACATAAATTTCTAAAATCATAATGTTATTCAAATACAGATGCTAGCAGAGAAGAAATCACTCTCAATAATCAAGGCATTATCACTTCACTCTTATGTCGCACAATTCGAATTGGCTCTTATAGATTTACACCGCAGGAAAAGGTAAGATTTCGTTTAAACTTAAATTTGATTAAACATTTTCATAAGATAATTTCACTTCTTTAATTATGTAAAAAAATCTTAATTTACAGGTATACATATCATCTAAAGGCATTAAAATAGTTGCACCGTCACTTAAAAACGAGTCTAAAGATGTAGCACTTCAAATTCAGTTGAAGGAAGTAGTTCGTGTGCTAGTACATTTTGGGAAAGGTTTGCCTGTTATATTCATTTATACTATGAATAAATGTGGAGCCTACATTAGAAAAGCATTAAGCATGACTGAAGATTCAGGTGAGATATTTATTTGGCAAATGTATTGTTATAAATAATGGCATTTTATGTATCTTGATATTATTATTATTTTTTTATTTATCTTCAATAGGGCCATACTATAATCCTTTGTCGAAAGTTGACCCTTACAAGAGGATTACACTCCTACCTGAAGTGATAACGGAAGAAGCTAAGATGGCATTAAAAACTTTATTTGGAAAGCTCATGGATGAACTAGATACTAGGGAAGCTAATGAAATTTTGGTTAGGACTTGTACAAAAGAAAACAACAGTATAACTAAAATGGCAACAAGATCATCTAATGCCTCAATTATGACTGGGGTCAAAAGGTAAATACTTAAAATTTTGTGTTTAACTTTCTGTTATCAGGTCCATATGGTTAATTTATATCCTATTACTTTTTCAGTGCAAATCCAGCTGAAATTCGACAGATTCTCATATACCCCCCCGGGAAAGGAGGAATACCCATTAATACAGAAGATTTCATGTGCTTAGCACAAGATCAGTTTTTGAATGATGTCATCATCGACTTTTATTTAAAGTATCTTTTGCATGAAGTTTTAACTAGCAGCCAGAGAGAAAAGACTCATATTTTCAGCACATTTTTCTACAAAAGGTTAACAACAAAACCTAGTAAAGTTAATAGAAATTCTAATCCTCATGAATGGGATACTAACCTAACACCAGCACAAAAGCGTCATGCAAGAGTAAAGACCTGGACTAAAAATGTTAATATATTTGAAAAAAATTATATTGTAGTTCCTATTAATGAAAATTGTCACTGGTTTGTTGCAATCATTTGCTTTCCAAGCTTAGAAGGCTGTCGGAGTATGATTGATAACCGTGCTGTGTCTCCACAAGAGATTAAAAAAAGAGGTAAAAGTTTTGATAATTTATAATTTGAAATTTACTTTATTACTGAATCTATAAATTTAAATATTGATTTTAGAACGAAGATCATCAATGCAAATAGGAAGCACAACTATTACGCCGCTTAATAAACAGGAACAGCTTACATTAAGTTGTGATTCTGATAACATCAGTGAACGTGATGAAGCAGAGGCTGATGTAAGTAATCTTCCAGTCACAGGAGTATAGGATATTAAATAAACAATTGCATCTTTGTTTCATATCGCATAAATCATCATAGCAGTGGTGGTACTGTTATATAAGCTTTTCACTCATTACTTTTTATTCACACTAATTCCATGCTGAACTTTCCTAACTGAGTTTCGCTCCTGCCATCTCGCTCGCAAATGCTGGCTTGCAACAGAGCTTTTTTCTCTGTCTCTTACTATTTGAAACTCCAAAAATCTCTTGTAATGCGCTATAATTATTAGTTGTTAAATTTATGAATTAGTTCTAAACTTAAGCAATTCAAGCACATGAAATCCATAGTGTGAGTGCATGTGAATGCAAAATATTCCTTTTGCTCTTGCCATGTGCTTCACTTGCAATGTGCAAAATTATTTGGCAATTGTTTGTTATGTTTTTGCATATTAAATATTTATTTGAATGGTATAAACAATATACAAAGGTAGTCCCTTGTGATAACTTAAAGTGGACAAAGTAAAATGATTGAATTTTCCTCAGAAAAATCGATTGGTTTGTATTCTTCCTTGGTATTGAAAGATAGTAATTTGTTTGAACTAATTAATTTTGTTATTGAATAGTCTCAAAGATTCCTTTGCCCAGCTGAGTTCTTTGACAGAACATGACCAGCTATACGAAGTTTCAAATACATTTCAATACATTAAAATGTTCGCCAAAATTTTTTTTTTTTTTTTTTGTCACTTTAAGCAAACAAAACAACAATAATAGTATTTAAGTTGAACCTTATTTTGATTGGCTCAAACAAACCTAACAACTTTTTAAAGTCACCAAAAGTATGGTATTGCAAAACTTTGGTGAGCTTGTCCATGCCAGCAAGTCCATAATGGAAATATGAAGTCTAGATTTAAGAGTAAAACTACAATAACAAATCTCTCGGCTGGCCCTGTTCTAAAACTCTAGGCATGCCACTTAATCCTTATATTTCACTACATTTCAATCAAACATATTTTTTTTTTCTGTTTAGGAAAGTGATTTAGATATGCAGTGTGATTCTGATGAAGAAGAACCAGAAAAAGCCCCTGTTGAAAAGAAAGTTGAACCTCAAATAGTCGGAAAAACTGAACCTGTAAAACAGTAAGTTAACAGTAAAAAATAATACTATTAGTGAGTGTGATAAGGAGAGAGGACTTTACTTTTTGCTGTCACAGTCTACACATTAATACTAACGTCACACCATGGCATCTTGTCTTATAAACTGTTGGTGGTATTTGGTTAATAATAATAATGTATTCATATCATTTGTTTTAGGCCCTGTATATTAATATTTGATTCCTTGGCTGGTGCATCAAGATCAAGAGTTGTTGCAACATTAAGAGACTACCTTACATGTGAATACCATGCAAAAGTAAGATTTTTGTAATATCTGAATTGAGAGTGGCTCTACATACAAGGCATCCTTGGTTAAATCTTAGCTTGGGCAGATAGTTGGCAGAAGTATTTGTTCTGGGGTTATTGGATGTTTTCTATGTAGAAGTAAATAAGTTTGCATCTTTATTTAGAAGAAGTAGCCAAGAGGTTACTTTATGAATTATTGTCTTAGTAAATCTTTTTCTACTTGTTAAATTCATACCATAATAATAATCATAATAAAACGAAAAATATTTAAATAAATCTTTATTTTCAGATATCTCCAAATAAAACTTTTAATAAAGATAACATAAAAGGAAGCTGTCCTAAAATCCCACAACAAAATAATTTTACAGATTGTGGATTATATCTGTTGCAGTATGTGGAACAGTTTTTCAAAGTAAGCCTTAAATATTTTTTTAAAGGACCATGGGCAAAAATGTATGGGCCCTGTCCAAACAAAATATCAACTTGACAAGATGTTTCACAATTTGTGTAGACAATTCTGCCCATCGTCCTTTGATCTGGAGACTCTAAATTAATTTGAATTAAATATTAAATGTATGACGAAAATCACTCAACCTGATTCTTTTAAATAGGGTTTTTGAAAAATGATTTATGTTCCAGGACCCGATTTTGGACTATAATCTCCCAATTAAACAATTATCTAACTGGTTTGATGAAATAGTAGTTACAAGAAAGAGAGAAGAAATTTCTTTGTTACTAAAAACACTTATGCATAAATATAATCCAGATTCGCATTTGTCTTTGCCTGATATAGCATTCCCTACTTTAAATGGTAAGCTACTTTTACTTTTGGTTTAATGGTACTTTATTTGGTAAACATCATTTGTTGATATGAAAAATAATTAATTAATTACTATTAAACCTTTTTTAAAAGGTAAATTAGTAGAAACTGAAGAACAACAAGATGATGTATCAGATAGTGATAAAGGGGTATCAAGTTCAAGCAAAGGTTCAAAGACTGAAGGCAAGGAGATGGAAGGCCAAACCCTTACATTTGTAAAGCAGATATCAAGTGGCGATATCTTAGTGAAGCGCAGTTATGTTGATGCCTCAGATACCATACATTTACGAAAGACGATAAGACTGTCAAGTGATACCGAAAATAGATCAATGGTGCAAATTAAACAAGAATTTATTAAGAAAAGTGATAACGAAAATCAAATTCTTATTCCTATAAAATTGCACACTAGTGATTTAGTTAAAGACATTCAAAGTACGATTTTAGTTAATAAGAGTAAAAGTTTGGGTGATAAAAAACATGGTGTAAATAATCAAAATGTATCCAGTGTTAATTGTATTAGACAGAATGTTGGTGAAAGTGATGGAAATTCATTTCTCAAGGCACGAAGAATAAAGCTTGATGAGGTTACTGAATCAAGTAAAAAGTTTAAAAGAAATGAATGTTGAACCCTTTTCTTAAATTATTTTTAATATTAAGACATGTATAGTAGTTTCATGAACTTGTAAATATTAGTATAAAGCTATTAACTTGTATTTAATACTGTATGTATTTTATTAAAATAATGTAAAAAGAGTTTTAAATTTACTCTTGTATAATATTAGATTTGACAAAAATATAAACCTGAAAGTTAATTGATTTGTGACTTTATCTTCCCAATTTGTTACTTTTTTAATTATTGGATAAACTAGAAAAGGAATAAAGAGAATAAAAATATTTTTCATTGATTTTTAACGTTCACCTGCCCTAAGATGCAAATACTGGTTGATAGGAAATATGTAACTTGAATATTTATAAGTTATATCGCGTGACGAGTTGATAACTTCACAAAATGGATAAAGTACAGAAGTAAAGCTCCATACAATCCCAAGGACATAGACATAATTCACGGATGTGCGTCCTTACGCATGCGAGATTAACTCTGACTAAAACACTACTCGCCCCAAATTTATGCGAAGAGTTTATAGTTCATTGATTTTTTATTATCATTGATTTTTTTGGTTGAATTGTTACTTTAAACAGTTAAATTACTTTTAAAAATCTTGTGTTACCTACATTTAATAATTACCATGAATTTCAATGACACAGAAATCGTTACAAAATAATTTCAATAACAAATACTAAGCAAGACCAAATGAAGGAGATAGTTAATTTTTTTTTGGTCCAAATATTGATTACTAGCGCCTGAAATTTAGTTAATGCAATAAATAAAATACTTTAATGTTTACATCAACATTATAGGGCATAACTGTAGATCTAATCTGATGTATTCTTATATAGCCCTGTAAAATGGTATAACACCTGGTTGTGATGAAATTTTTTACTTGTGTTCAATGATATTGGTCGTACCAAATTTAAAGATTCTAAGTCAACGTGAAGTACCCATCCAATAGGTTTTGTTTCGTTTAGATGACTATATGATAATATGCAGATTTAAATGCCGTATATTTCTATTGTATTGATTTTCTTACAGTCTAGGGTGAGAGAATGCGGTAAAGCTCATGTCAAGTGACAAAAACGTGGCACCTAGTGACAAAAACGTGGCACCTAGTGACAAAAAATATGTACATACCTTACTAGCCCGTAACATACATGCTACCCATAGAACAAGCAATTAAATGAGAAACATGCATGCACCGCCAACAGTTCGGATCTTGTTTTAAACTAATTTAATGTTTATCTGAGAAAAAAAAATACTAAAAAGGCTAAAGGCTAGTAGACAGAGAGCAATATCACAACACTCTTTCATGTTAATTAGTGTTTCTTAAATGTTCTTGACATTTAAGAAATTCCAAACGATTGAATGTACAATTTGTTTAAAATAATTGATGAATTATTATTGAAAATAAATTCAAGTCATTCTAAACTATTGTTGCAATTAAAACTTACAGAATTGTGTGGAGTGAGTTTTACAGTAGTTGATAACATGAATTTAAATTGAGATAAGTATATTATTGTTTACAACCAAGCCTTTTATCATTAATATAATCTTCAATTTTACAATACGCCTTTTTCATTTTGGTTTTTTATAAATTTCCGTTAAAAATCCGTAAAATTTCTTCATCAATTTCTTGAAATCTTGTTAAACATTTGGGTCACTGCCCATAAATGCGCTTTGTACAGACTTTTGGCGAAAGGATGGTTTGTTAAGGATATTTTTAAATCTAGTTTAAATATTATGTATATTGTGCACGTTTTAATCTCTTTGCAGTTTTGGTATATAACTATAATGTTAGAATAAATGTACCGGCTAGATAATGTTAGAATATTAAGATCTTTAAATACTACTCTTAGAGAGTCCCGAGCTCTAAGGCCATGTATTGCACGAATTGCTCTTTTTGCAAAACAATGATGGAATCTATTGCTGCAGCCTTCCCCCACAGCAAAATACCATGTCATTAAGCCATGAAAGTAACTGAAATAAACTAGACGTGCGGTGGATAAAGTAATTGTAAGCTGCCTTACTTTGTAAACTGCGTAGGCAGCCGAGCTCAGTCTATCCGCGAGCGCATTTAATGAGTACAGTAAAAGCTCTTTGCGGGGAATATGTTCCTTATATATGCCGCGAATATAGAAATCGTGAATACGGAATGGTAATTTATACGTTCATAGGTGACAAAATATTTTGTTTTGTTGACATTATAAATTAGAAAAAGAGCGGTAGAGACTTGTTACTCGATCACAATTTTTGTAACAAATGTGAAAGACAAAACAATAAAACACGCAAACCGGCTTTTACCATAGAACGGAGAAGCAACATCTTTATTCACCGAGTCATAAGGTTGCTTTCATTCTGTTTGTTTACATTCTCAAAAATAGCGATCGTGGCGAAGGCGGCTTATGTCAAAGTCCTCGGCAATATCGTTTAACAAAATACTTTAGGCTTAGTTGTAATAAGATTTATTTTACTTTTTTTATCAGTCCATTTGACGGCATTTACAAAGGATATTGGGTTGGATACCTATTGGAATCCTTAAATTATTATGTATGTCCTTATTACATCCGCGAATAAATAAATTTTTAGCCATGAATCCAGGAATTGGATCACATTTTTTTAATCCGCCAATATGGAGCTTTTACTGTATTCCACTGCAATTTACTATGTTATGTTATGCCTAAGAGTGAAGTCGGATCTACAAAATCTCATTTTACATTATTTACGAATATTTCATTTAATGTAAATTTTACGTCAGAAAATTAAATGCCAGGCACCTGGTAACCCTGAGCGCAGCTAATAGGACGAGAGAGTTACTTGGCGGGAACGGGAAGTGTTAGAATGTTCTATTTTATTGTCTTTTCTTATATATCAGCAGTATTTAATGTGTAAAATGTGTTTTAACCAGTAAATATCTGAAGTGCTGTACAAGTGTGGAGAAAGTGAAATACGATGATTTGGCTGCGCTTTTCGCCATCTCCCAAGGAACTTTAGAGCCTACAGTAACCGTATTAGCATGTTACTGTAGGCAGATTCATCATTTTCGTTGTTCATCTTATCATCTTCATTTAATTTATCATCTTCAAGGTCAATGATAATTTCTAACGATAAGGCTCAAACGGACTCGTATCCAGAGCCGTAAAAACATTTATAAAAATACATGCATGCAATGTTTACTTCACGTTTCACGTGTTCACTTATATTGCGAGTATTTGATACATTGTCTTGGAATAATAGTAAATATACATAGGTATTGCAAGAAGTTAAATACATTTTAACTTTTTAATTACCACGTTTAAAAGACGGTAAAATGTCCAGCGAGAATGTTGATATAGGTGTGCTTGAAGAGAAAGAGAGCTGGTTGTTGCATCCAAGATTTTTTCCCAGCAAAGTTGGGGGGAAACCAGCTTGGTTGGACTTAAAACAAATACCTACTGTTAAAGACTTAACCTGTAAAGCATGTGAGGATCCTTTGATTTTCCTGTGTCAAGTAAGTATTCAGCACATAACCAATTTCTTGTAAAATATAATTTTAAGATTTTCTCCTGGATATCTAAAGTAGATTTTCTTAATAAGTAAAATCTTTATAAATGTAAGGACATTTGTAGATTTATGCACCATATGAAGAAATTGACCATGCATTTCATAGGACTATATTCATATTTATTTGTGGGAAAGGATCATGCTGCAAACAAAATTCTTCAAACAATTTTGTTGTTTTGAGGTGTCAGTTACCAAGGAAAAATGATTTCTATTCTTTTAAACCTTATGAAGAAAATCAAAATGAGGTAAATGATCTAATTGTGTAATTTAATATCTTAAGTCACTATATACAATAAAAAATGAAAACTCTTTAAATTAAAGGTTTTTAATATGGACAAATGGCCCAATCTTTGTGAGCTTTGTGGATTGAGAGCACCCTCTCATTGTTCTAAGTGCAAGAGCAGTTACTATTGTAGCCGAAAGCACCAGATACTTGATTGGCAAAAGGGTCACAAACAACTTTGTCCTGAATTGCAGGTATGTTTAAGCATTTATTGAATGTTACATAATCCATCTCCTATTTTCATTATATTGTCTGACATATTGCTGAAGTGTTATGCTACCATAATATACTTACTTTGTATTTAGTTACCTAATTTTTTTTTTTTGTGTAAATTCAAATCATTAAAAATATTGGTTTTAATTTCAGAATAATCAATCAATTAAGGGTAGAAATAATTTTGTTACTACTGAAGCTGGCAAATCTGTTTTGTTTAAAGAATGGGATCTTATAGTTGATGAAGAAGAGAAGGTGTGTATATATTTATAGCAGAACAAGCTGTTACTAACAAATTAAATTGATGTATATATGTAGGATATAAAAATTATTTATCTAGGAGGAACCTGAAGCCATCGATGTCAACAAAGAAATGGAAAAACTACAAAAATTGGTCCAAGAAAAGAAAGCAGGCACTTTAAATAATGTAAGTGAAAGTGAATTAGAGGAATATACAAAATCAATGCCTGAAGATAAAGTTTTTAACAAGTTTAACAAAAGAATAGCAAGGCATCCAGACCAAGTGCTCAGATATGATAGAGGGGGAAGCCCTTTGTGGATCACATCCCATGCCGAGAATAACACCCCTATACCAAATTGTCAATATTGTCAAGGACCAAGGCAGTTCGAATTTCAAGTAAGCATAGATTAAATGATTCTTATTTTAGTTTTGAAAAACCCAGTCACTGTATTTATTATACTGTGTTCATAAAAGGGCACTTTGTATTCATGCAAATTGAACTTCCACAAGGGTATCACATTTTATGTTATGAAGTACATACTTTTTTTCAGGTAATGCCTCAACTTTTAAACTTTATAAATGTTGGCATTGATTTCAACAGTATAGATTGGGGAGTGTTAACTGTATTTACTTGCTCATCAAGTTGTAATGATGGCCCAAGCTACAAAGAAGAGTTTCTAATAAAACAAGATTTAATCAACTAATTACAAATATAAATAACAAATTACTTATGATGTATCATCATTCTTCTTTTATATTATTCTTTCCATAATCCTCTGCCAAATAAGTTAGTAAATCATTCATCCCAGTGAACTCTGTCCTAGACTGTGGTGGGTTATTTTTTGGTAATACTGGTAATACATTTCCCATTTTGACTCGAAATTCTTTTAGCTAAAAAAAATATAAATATATTTATCAAACCAAATTTTTGATATTTAATGTGACAAAAGGAATTTGTTGTAAATGTTTGAAATTCAGACAATATCTTGAAAATACTTACATCTTTAGCACCTGAGAGTTTCCATATTCCATAACATATACATGATGTTCCAGCAATAGCATAAATGCTACCCCAACCTAAAGCCCTCAGTGCAAGAATAGCACCAGCATCTGCTGTTTCTAAACTGCTGTGCAATCCTGTGAAAAGAAGCAATTAATTATCAGTTTAATTTCACATAAAATACACTACAGTAGTACTCTGAACTTACATCATAAGTTGGAGTTATAATTTTTAAAGATAAAAATAAAATTGAGGTTTTACTGTACAACGAGGTTAAAACCTTTGTTGAAATATTTTGGGTCTCTCTTCTTAGCAGCAGCCAATGTAGCACTAAATCCTACAACGGCAGATATCCCAGCTACTGATGCTAAAAATGCGCCAGCTAAAAATAAATAAATTGTTGAATGGATACAAAATAAATCATTTGAACTTTTTTTCTTTACGGTTGGCGTGGACTTGTAAACATCAACTTTTCGTGAAAAGTGAAAACAAAATCCATTTTTATTTTAATTATTTCTAAAAGAAAACTTAATGAAAACATGATCATTGTAGAAAAATACTGACAGCACTGATTGCACAGTTTTTGCTACAATCTAATCTTCTTTACCTTTTATTCTTTGAAGTCTCTTTTCGTTTTCCATTTCATAGACATTTAATCTGTTTTATCACCATTTTTTGTCAGTACAATTTAATATGTTGTTAGTACTGTTTATTTCTCATAACCTAAAATAAACCTTTTCTAAATGTATTTCTTTAACGGCATTGGTATAAGTACCATACTGCCTAATCATCAGTAATTATAATTTCTTCATTCTTGAAGATGATATATGAGATGAAGATGATAAGATGATAAAAGAGATGAAGAGGATAAGATGAACAATGAAAATGATGGATCTGCCTTCAGTAACATTCTAGTACAGTTGCTGTAGGCTGTAAGGAGTTACTTGGGAGATGACGAAAAGCGCAGCAATATCGTCGTATTTCACTTTCTCCATACTTGTACAGCACTACAGATATTTACTGGTTAAAACACTAGCATTTTACACATTAAATCCTGCCGTTACACAAGAAAAGACAGTAAAATAAGAAAATTTCAACCACTACTCCCCGTTCCCGCCAAGTAACTCCCAATCAACTCCCAATTAGCTTTTTTTTCATCTCTCTTTTTGAAAAAGGAAGAGAGCGTTTGCGCATATAGCTAAGTCTTAAATACCTAAAACTTCAAAAGAAGGATTGGAGATAAATTAATAGAGTTGCAGGAATGATTTTCGTTGGCACAGGGGAGAATAAAAACTTAGTTTTTCGGACAATTTAAATGCTTGCAAAACAAAACCTTCGAATAAAAATAACCAAAGTAAAATGCTAAATAGATTGATTCACACTTATGTAGTCAGGGCACCGAACCGGCACAGTACCGTTCACCGTTATAATTTTAATCACAATGACGGTGCAGTCCTCTTAATGACAGTTTTGGCGCCCGCAATGATTTTTTTTGGCGCTTTTTTATTTAACACTGCTGGATTTCTGGCGTTAGCCGTTAGGCGTCGAGGTCTCTTTCGTACCGACGCTGTTTTTTGGTCAGGCAACCGTTTTCTAAAACTCCGTCTGAATAAGTCCTTATGTTTATGTATGGAACAGTTGGTAGAACTGTTTGTGGTGCTAAATGTCAATGTCATTGTCTAACAGATTCGAGACTATGTAGTTATTTGGCGGGAACGGGAAGTGTTAGTTAGAATTTTCTTATTTTATTGTCTTTTCTTAAATATCAGCAGAATTTAATGTGTAAAATGCTAGTGTTTTAACCAGTAAATATCTGTAGCGCTGTACGAGTGTGGACAAAGTGAAATACGATAATTTGGCTGCGCTTTTCGTCATCTCCCAAGTAACTCCTTAGAGCCTACAGTAACCGTACTAGCATGTTACTGTAAGCAGTTTCATAATTTTCATTATTTATCTTATCATCCTCATCTCATTTATCATCTTCAAGAATTAATAAATTATAATTAATGGTGATTAGGCAGTATGGTACTAATACCAATGCCGTTAAATAAATACAAAAAAAAAGATTCGAGACCTATCGGTACAAGTGCATGGTGTGGTTTTGAAAGTGCTGGATTTATAATTTAATCATTGTTCTAAGAAACAAAAACTTGTAATAGTGTAGTTTTGAGTTTTTTATTGTTTTCTCTGGTATACGTCTACACTTAATAATGAAACAAAAATCATGCATTAAAAATGTATTTCATGAAGCTAGTGAAAATAACGATTTTGTTAAAGTTTGCGCCCCTATGGTCAGATATAGTAAAGTTCAATTTAGGACACTTGTAAAAAAGTAAGAATCGTTTTAGAATGCTCACATAAATTTATTTTTATTGTATGTTAAATTAAATTTTAATGATAAGTCGATTTCAGCTATGGAGTGGACTTGTGTTTCACACCTATGGTACTCGCCGATTCTTTCTGCCAAAATTCAAAAGCTCGATATAGTGAATTTTCCACTACTGTAAACGATACACCATTAGTGGTGCAATTTGCTGCTAATAATGTGGATGATTTTCTTGATGCTTCAAAGCTGGTGTACCCTTATGCAGATGGTGTGGATCTTAATTGTGGTTGTCCTCAACGTTGGGCTATGAAGGATGGATATGGATGTTCACTGTTATCTAAACCAGAGCTAGTTTGCAACTTAGTGAAAGGTGTGAGAAATATCTTTCCAAACACTTTCAGTGTTTCTGTCAAAGTTAGACTTTTAAATGACTGGAGGAAAACTTTACAGCTTTGTCAGCAACTGGAACACTGTGGAGTTGACTTTTTAACAGTCCATGGAAGAACACCAAGTCAAAAAAGTGCAGGTAGCATTAACGCTGAAGCTTTAAAAGACATCTGTGCATCAGTACAGATACCTGTCATTGCCAATGGTGGAATCAAAACATTGTACCAAGCTGAGAATTTAGTTGATGAAGTAAAATGTAATGGAGTGATGGCTGCCAGTGCAATATTGACTAATCCTGCCATGTTTAGTAACATCTCTAAGACTCCATATAGTTGTGTTAAGATGTGGATGGACATGAAAGACAAAGATATGGACAAAATAGCTTTTCAGGTTTACCATCATCACTTAGTTTTTATGCTAGAAAAAGTTTTGACTAGAGAGCAGAAACAAAACTTTAATGTTCTAAATACTTTTGAATCTGTAGATGAATATTTGAAAGAAAATATTTTAGATGTCTTAGAATTTGATGAAGGATTTATAGGAAATAATAATTTAGAAGAGTTTGTACATTGTGAATTTTCTGAAGAAATAACATTAAAACATTCTTCAAAATGTAGAGGTTGTAGCAAGAGTTTACATTACTGTGTTTGTAATAAATATGATAGTGAAAAATCTGATGGTAACTTTTTTACCTCATATGTCAAGGAGTTTGATAACCTTGATTATATGGATAGTAATATTTTTGAAGAATATAGTTGATTTATGAAAATGTTGAGCTTTTTAATTCATTTAAACCAAAATTTATTTGATTGAAATATTAAATCTAAATATGTAGAGGTATGTACACATGCAATTCAAGCATTTATCTAATTGCTCAGTTCTGTCCACTAATAAATAAACACCCATTTTGATCAGAGGTAAGCCAAATGATCCAAATGGTACAGGGATCCCATAAATAAGAGACAAGTGAATACATTTGCCTAAGCTAAGCAATAGCTTCCTACGAATTAGAATATCAATTCTAAATGCTATGGTATACAGAGGCATGTTATGTTTTGTTATGATTTTTTTACTGTGTTCTATAGTTGATTGAAAACGTGAAAGCGCCTGATATTTTGTAAATGCAAACATTTTTGTATTCAAGATTTATGAGCATCTATTTATAATTTATAGTAGAGGATTAAAGTAATATTATTTGTCCAGCCTAGGGCGTCACCCGCAGGTAAACAACCATAAACATTCATATTTCTTTGGTAGGCAGGTAGATATATATACAGAAGTGTGTATTTGGCATACATTTAATTTGTACATTACCTTTTTTACATATCTAGATTATAAGATGGATAGATATTGATTTTATTTAGGTAATTGACGAACAAGTAGCTTGACTTATTTCGTCTAGTCCTTTAGAAGATATAAGTGTCTATCGAAGATATAAAGTAACTCATGTTGTGAAATAAAATAGATTTTTATTTCTTAATGAGAGATAGGTACGATTACTTCTAAGTCTTAATCGTGTAAAAATCGGTTTTCAAATTGATTGTGATGTTTGTTAAATGACATTGCAAAATAAAGAATAGGTTCATCATTAACCTTTTTATTTAACAATCAGTCTCATTAAGTTTAACGCAACGAGGTATGCTATTGATAGATCGTTCTTAAAATCTTTTAAATATCAGTACCTAAAATTTAATTTTACAATTAAAGTTTTCTAACTATCTATTAGGTAAATGTTGTGTAGGATTTTTTACAACGTCATGTGCAAACAAGTAAACGGTTCACTTGATGGAAAATGATACCGCCGCCTATAGATAAAACCTTGTATTGATGCTCCTGATGTCCTGGAACGCCAAGAGCAACGCCTGTGCGTTGTCCAAGTAGAGATAAAGATACGTGCCGGTTCTGGCTCTCCTATCCTTTGAATCGAAATATAGCGAACTGCTTCACGGCAGAAATAGAAAGCAGGGTGGTACCAGACGATCTCGCTCGTAGATCTACTATGTACCTGTTCTATTTAAATATAGAAGCTAAGTAGAAATAGAACCTACGTCATTTATTACATTGTTTTATAAGGTACCTACTTTTTTTTTTGCAAATTAGTGAAAATATAGTCACTTTATCGTAAATACCTAAGCCTTCCATAGTCTTAGTCCGAAGGACACTTGTAAAAGTCGATTCTGAAAGCCTAAATAAATTGTCGTGACCTTACATAACCTATGAATCCAAATCAATAAATTTTTCCTCATTGGTTGCATTCCAGGTACTTCGTCGTATCGATCCAAAGCCTTTCAACAATTCGAAACGTACCACGACGTTATCTCAATGGTTCCAAATGGGAAGATTTTTTTGATCTGATTGATGTAATGTGAGATATGAACAAATTAAAACTTACAAACAAACAAACAATAACAGATGGATTAAGTTTTATTTTAAATTGGTTAACATTTGTCGAACCGGGTTGGCCAAATCAGTTGATTAAATTACCATCAGACATTCAGACATCAGGGCAGGTTACTACTCTGTTATTTTTCACTCACATTATCTTTTAAATCAAAATCAGAAATATTATCAGGATCAGAATAAAAATTACAAAGGCCTCCCTTGTCACTTGCGCATACCCGTGCTTCGCTAGTACGTTGAGTCACGTGCTTGTCTGTTAATTCCGCCAGATGCAATCATGTCAGACGTACCAACTTCTTGGTATACATAATAGTTTTTAGTGTCACATTGTATGCAAAAGTACCAAGATTGGCCGTTGACCGACAAAAATACACGAACAACATAGAATAATCTACAAATTTCAGAGATGCAGGTAAAAACATTCCAAGCAAATTATCCTACTGGTATAAAACTTTATTATAACAAGTCGAAAATAGTAGTTTTCGATAAAAAAATCGTTATAAATCATTTATTGATTTTTTCCAATATATTTTACATATTATATCCGAAATGCATAATATAAAAATGTTAAAGCTGATATTCTTTCCGTGTGTTCGATAGTTACTGTCATCTATTAACGTTACACGAAATTGAAATATACATTTTTTACTGGGATGCGATTTCCGACACAGTTTGTCTCTCAGAATTGGCAGTGCCAGAGCGCAGGCGTACTAGTTTCCCTTCGCGAATACCAGCTTTTCTCAGTGGCAGTCTAACATCCCTGGCCGGATGTGACAATCGTCAGTACCAGAAGTCATATCTTTATGTTTTGTTAAAAAATTGTAACATAATCCTTACTCGTTATTTATTTCGTTTCGAGTTTTTTTAGGTTCTAGATAGGTTTATTATCTCAAATCTGAGTAAAAGTCAAAGATAAGTAACACAAATATAATTGACAAGGTATAAGGCACGTTGCCATTATTACACTTAAAATATAATGAGTATAGTAAAATAATTTCTGAAATCTTGTATAAAAGATGCTTAATTAGACTAGACCTAATTCTAAACAAATAAATTATATATTGAATAAAAAATCTAAAAATAAAAAGTCTATTACTTTCTTAGGCGATTCCTTCATGGTCCGAAACGACTATGAAGAAAAAAGTCTTGCCTTTTTGGACCATTGAGATAATATTAATCACTTTGGTCCGAAACGTAGCCGTTTCAATTCAATAATCGTCGTGGTGCCTTGGTCCGAAAAGCTGTGGTCCGAAACGACGAAGTACGCGGATTGCAACGGCCCGCCCGAAGCGCTGAAACAAAATCCATTGTGTGGTTTAAGTTTAAAGTTTACATACATGCCATAAATATTAATTACTGATCATGCTTCATCTGGCTAAAAATAATGAGAAAAAAGTAGTTTTGTACACTCGTAAGTGACATTTTAAAATTAAAACATGTTCACGCTTCCGCCTTATCCGTGTTCTTCCAAAAAGTACAAACAGCGGACGTACCGTAATACAGTCTGCCTACTTCTGAAGTGGCTTCTAGTAGGCCGTGGTGATGTAAAGTGTCAAAGGTGGTCTTAGTCGAGTAGAGACTGTCCTAAGGAGTGGTGACCTCAAGCTCCCATTGAGTTTTCGTGAGATTGTTCCATTTAACTTGTATATCGATCTAGTTTTTCAAGCTGAAAGTTTTTGAAATAAAGCGAATTTTGAATTGTGTTCAAAGTGAGTACCTACACCTAAATCTTGTATTAATGTTTTTGCTTTAGACTACGAATTACTTTATTTTAAAGTTTAGTCCATGGTTATGTTGGTACCTAAATTTACATTTAAACAACTCCAAAATCAATTTTTGATTAAAAGTACGTATTCTTATAGAATGGTATCTATTGATAGAAAGGGTAAGGCCTACTTATGTAGAGTCGTAGAAGAATTCAGTACTTTAATTTGGTATCATTGAATTATTTTACAAAAGATTTATAATGACATTTTTCCTTTTCGTTTATATTTTGTAATTAATTTTGTGTGTATCTCCTCAAGTTTCCTCATGCTTAATGCTTAATAAATAACGACTTAGGTTTACTAGTCAGGTATTCGTAAATACATACTTTCCAATTTGTATTTAGATAAAAAATAAATTGATAGTGTTCTAAGAGGTTCCCAATATTTATAACATTCCAACTTTCCATTGTTCAAATCTAATTTTATCGACCGTGTAAATTTATGGGAAATGAATGAATACAAGACTTGCAACGGTTTAACACAGGGATTTTAAAAGCAATTTAGTTAGATTTTTAAAAATTTATTCTTCTAAAATTTGCTAACTTATTCTACTTCTACTTATAGATACCTATTGTGAAAGTTTGTTAGTACTTTTGTTACTCAATGTAACTTAAACGGATTTAATTAAAAACTGGTAGTTACTGGTACATAAATATCTACTTAAACCATGTCCTGGACTAAACCATTGGATACTATTTATCTCAAGAAATACAAAGTTTCTGAGGATCTCTCAGAAATACTCACAATCTGAAGCTATTATTTAGTAGGTGTAGGTAGATAGAAACATAATAAATAAGCAGTTAAGTGAAGCTACCTATCAGTGCCGAGAAATATAGATTTGGTTTTAGGACCCAAAATTCTGAAACTGTACCTTGTGTAATGTAAGTTTGAAGCCACATATCTAATCTAACCTGAGTATTTATCATTCTACTATCTAACTATA
This sequence comes from Choreutis nemorana, assembly GCA_949316135.1. Taxonomy (NCBI): domain Eukaryota; kingdom Metazoa; phylum Arthropoda; class Insecta; order Lepidoptera; family Choreutidae; genus Choreutis; species Choreutis nemorana. The sequence continues at coordinate 5,695,737 of OX438600.1, forward strand.
AGTCTTTAGTTAAAACGAGAACTTGTTAAGACATTTGTAAGATTAACAGAAAAACATTGTAGGATGCTAGGAAACTAGTAGATTCTGGGGGGGGGGGGGGCTCGGAGGCTCAAGGCCCCCAAAAACTATTTGAGTTCTACTCTCTTGGTATCTTTCCTTGTTAAAACTCAAATTTAGCGAGGACGAGCCGTCCCTAAAAGCATAAACCAAAAAAAGGTCGCCAGTTCTAAAGGAGTGTGTAGGAACACTCCTAGAATTCTAGATCCGCTATAATATTATCTATTAAGACGGCGCTCGATACTTAAAACCATCAATATACCAGTTTAATATCATAATTTGAGTTGAAAGTGTAAGTGGGTACCAGAAACACATAGCTGCATCCCTCAATTTAAAACAAATCTACAATCTTTGATACTTGGATCGGTACTTGCTTTATCTGACTTAAAACCTACGCAATATTTAAAAGTAGGTGCGCACTTCATCGCCAGAGATGAGAATCAATTCTAATTTTCGTTTATTTGAACAGATCTATTTGTTCTGCGCTTTCACGTAGGTAAGGCGCTACTTTAAAAACGTTGACCTGGTCCAAGATGTATGTTTGGTAAATTTTGGCTCACTGCTGCTATCAAGTTAGCGAATGTCGTACTTTTAATTTTAGCTCAAAGTAGATACTTGAAAGTTATTGGTGTTATAAATACAAACTTTTAAAAGTAGGTGGATTGAGTTGGTTTTTTTCGAATATTTTGTAATTGACAATCGGGTTTGGCTTGATGATGTAAGCAATAATGAAGAACAGCTGTAGATTTTTATAAACTTTGATTTATAAATATAACTTATAAACTATTTACAGATGTGTGAATGGCTACTATCCGGAGAATGGTGTGATGTCCAAATATTGTGTAGTGGTCATGTGTTCAGTGCTCACCGTACCGTTTTGGCATCAGTCAGTACATTTCTAAGGGTAGGTTCTGTTATTAGAATTTTATAACTTAAAGTTTAAATCAATTACGAACAGAAGTTTAATTAACTGTCGGTATAAGTGTTAATATATACAAATGTCTACCTTATGATCCGCTGTGATTATGCATCTATTTGTTTTGTGGCTTACATTTTTCTGCAATAAGTAAGTACTTAAGTTTTATTCCTAGTTAGAAGTAGTAGTAAGTTTTTAGTTTTTACGCATAACAATTTATTTGAAATACATTTATTATCTAATATAACTTCTTTTTTTTCAACTTATTATTTTAGGAAATTCTATTATCAAGTTCAACGGAAGAATCTCAGACAATTATAATTTTACCTGATTTTGAAATAGAAGCAATGTCATCAGTACTCTACTATATTTATCACGGGGAAGCTCACATTAAATCAAAAAACTTTTCAAAGTTCTACGAGATATTAAAGTGCTTGCAAATTTATATTGACGATTTTTGTGTACCAAAGGATTATAATCCAAGTTTAAAATTAAGTAATGATTGCTCTGAAAAAAATGGCAACCAGGAGAAAACCTTTGTCCATATTAAAAAAGTAAGCAATGAAATACCAAAACCTAACTCTATAAATTCAAGAAATTTTGACCAGGGAACATATTTGCAGAGTTGGAATGTATTATGTAACGAGACCCTCAGAAATCTGCACTTAAATAATGGAGACCGACAAAGAAGCTCTTTCCATGTAGGTCCATTTGTCTCGACATATCATTGGAACGGTAACAGTAACGGTGGAGCGGATAGCGTGCTTGCAATATCTAATGAATCCTATCGTGCTCCATCTGTCCCCATGATGAATATAAATGGTAAACATCTCAGTGTTTACGAGGCACTCCCAGAATCTTGCGGACATATAATAGATGGAGAGACTCTTAGCACACATACACCTCAACATCCGTGTCAAAATTTCCAGAAATGCAACAAAACTTCTGATCTTGAACTTTTGGAAACCGATAAAAGTTCCGAAGAAAAAAAGCTAAAAAACAAGTATAAAAATATCGCTAATAATTTATGGATGAACTTGTTTGATCCTTTAGTCATTGAACGGTCATCGTTAAGACACGAATCAATCAAAAGTCCTCATCAGCCATTATCACTAGATTTAAGAGTTAAAGAATCGCTTGCGAATGTGAATACGATGTCATCTCCAGATCATACTCGTATCGAAAATGATGAATATGATCCAACAATAAGACCCCGTGAAGTTGCTTGGGTTGGCGAAAAACAATATCCAAAGCCAGCAATTCTTAATAAAGTACTAAATAGTCCATGGAGCCCTCATATGACGTGTTTAACTAAACCATTTCGTAGAAAACACAAAAGTTTATCTCTTCACCAAGATAGAAACGTAAGTTACAGTAGGTGTCAAAATTTAGTTTAAGTTATGATTTGTATGTAGATATAAATTAAAAAATATCATTATATCTACCATTAACTAATATTATTCCTAACTATATATCACACGATTTGCATGACTAAAAACGCACTTAAATAAACAGGCGACGGTAAAGATACAAACATCAAGCAAATGGTAAATGATAAATATAAAATGTTTTCATAATTTCAGGTTTCTTGTGATGTGAAAAATTTAAGTGACAATAACAACAATATTGATACTTCTGTTCGAGAAATAGTAGAGAAATCAACGGAAACTGATGTGAATATTTTATCAGTTAGTTCAGGTACAGCTGCAAGTGTTATTGACAGAGATGACATGAAATGTAGAATTTGTGATCAGGTAAGTTGACTTTTACATATTTCATTTATTTTCCAAATAAACATCATCGGATGTTCACTGTTTGTATTGCCTCGAGAGACTATGATAGTGATTATAAATGTGTCTTTAAACTTATATATTTCATAGCTTAAAGTTGTATTAAAGTGTCAGTAACTGTCCTTGCCCGGTATCTAAATTTCTATTCATATTCCTGTTTTGCATTTATATTATAATACTTATCTATGATATAATAGTATACCTAATTTAAAATTTAAGTGTCTGTGATAAAAAAGTGCTTTTTCATACATTTTAAAGGGCATTTACACGGCACTTGTATCAAAATTTTACAGCATTTAAATTCATTTGGATTGTAAGTAGGTTCATGGGTATAGTTCAATGGTTATATTATGGAAAACTTATACGTTGAAAACTTGATACCTCCCTATATTGCACATTGTTGTGCTGTATCAACTTTCAATATTACCATGGGATGGTATAAATATAAATAATTGAATAACTACCACATACTCATACTTAAAACTCGTATTTTTCCGGAGAGTAGTTAGTATGGGAAAATTTTAAAGTTTCCTGAAGGATGTCAATAAGTGTATCTATTTTTATATAGATAATAGTTCGAGATCCAGCAGTAAATTTACTTCGTTCATCTAGTCTTTTATTAAAGTTAATATTCATGAATGGGAATATACATTTTTCCGGGTTGCCTATCAAAAATTGTCTCCTCGCCTTTTAATTAAAATAATATTTTAAGATTTAAATATAATCCACTCGCCATGAAATTATATTAAATATACATACATTGTTTTTCTTCTGTAAACTGTTACTTGAAAAAATTACTGCAATATTCGAGTTAAAGTATACACACGAAGAATAACAAGATAAGAAACACTATTCACTTTTGGTGTTCGTGCTATCGTCATCTATCTATTTTTTAGCTCTAAGGCCTTTGATTACATAGCTACGCTTCCGTTTACGACGTACTAATTTAGAAAAAGCTTATTACATTTTTTTAGTAATGGAAAGATAAATAATTATTAAATTATATTTCAGGTGTTTTTGAATAATGATCTTCGAGATTTACATATGAAAAGCCACTCCAGTAACGCCCGCTACACTTGCGTCGAGTGTGAGAAATCGTTTTCCCAGCTCCGAAACTACAAGTACCATATGTCGGTCCACCGTGGCACGAGAGAGTTCGCAGCTACTTGCACGATATGCGGCAAATACTTCAACGATAAGGGATACTTGAGCAGCCATATGAAAATACACAGGTGACTCATACCGTAGCGGTAACACACATGACCCCTTCTAATTTCTAGTAACGTTGAAGATTAATGAGACAGATACCTACTTAATTATAAACTGCTACCACTTCTACTTAATCGCATCTCATATCTTTAGGACGGGTAACCTCATAAGAAATAACCCATTTCATTAAGACTGTCTACACATTTTCGTCCAATGTAGACTAACTAGGCGACAAAAAACGTAATCTGAATTTGGGAATTAAAAATAATTAAACCCGGTAGCAAATATAGGTTGGTAGCTGCAGCGAAGGATAGGTTTAAGAAGAAATAGAAAGAATGAAAATAGCAGGTTAGTAATCAGCGGGTTAATAGGTGCCTGAATTTGTTGTTAAGCGAACACTTGACTTCGGATAAAAAGTAAAATATAAGCATATATGTATAATATAATGAGGTTGTATATAAAGTTATCTGAAATGAGAAGTAAATAAGAATAAGGATGAATAATATACATTTTATCTGGAATTTATGTCGAAATTGAATTGAAAATTTCCAGCAAAAAGTTAGTCGCATATATCATATATATTTTACACTTAAACCAGATGAAATATTTTTCTTGATGCGTTCCAATGAGTTCAGTATTTAGTATTTTTGTTTTTGTAGGAATCGTAAGGAATACAAGTGTTCCGTATGTCCGAAGTCGTTCAACCAACGCGTTGCTTACAACATGCACGTCAGGATACACACCGGTAAATATTTTTAACGTTTCATTAGCACTTATATACGTACAAAAGGTATAAATTGTTTACATGCTGTCTTAGGATTTCTCACATTTTATGTTCTTGCTAATATCATTTACAATGAAATAGAAAGTTTACTATAAGGTTTAGGTACTTTATTTACTTATTATCTTGTAGTTTTTCAGGACAAAGCAAAACCAACGAAAAAAATCTAATTTATAATCTGTATATAGATTGCATATACACAATAGGCCTAGAGATTACATATAGACCTAGCCTAAAGTTCAACCATTTTGTTATAGATCTAGATATTTTTCCGGAACATTTTATACCATTAAGAAAAAAAAATCTGTTTTAAAATAAATCCTTACTACTATTTCTATTTTTTTACTTACTATTGTTTTAGGGTTGATAGATTTATATAAGCATGATTTTTTTATTTAGTAAATTTTTGGAAATTTGTGATTTGTACTTATAGATCCATATATATTTATTTTTGTGTTTAACGTGCTGTTATGCTAGCCGTAGGAACATATGTCACAATAGTGTCTCAGAACATTATTACAATGTAACTTATATTTTATACAAATTATATAGATACCTACACCTACTTTAAATAAAAAAGTAATCTAGATTAATCCTTTAAAATCGGTTTTACTTTGTCACCTCTATATTTTTTAAGGAGAATGGTTCGAATTAAAAAAATAGAGACATTTTACTTACTCCAAATAAAATGAAAAGAGTTTGGCATAATGTAATAATTGCCTTTTACAAGAAAATAATATGATTTGATATGAGAAAACGATATTAAATTATTATCCAGTCTATTACTTGTGTTTTTGTTGCTTAGGAGTTACGGAACCCATAGCACAATTTATGAATTAAATTGAGAGTAGGACAATTTGTGTGAATTGTTGCACATTTAATTATTATTTATTTAATAAATACTATTTAACATTTTTCTTAAAGGTGTAAAACCGCATGTGTGTGAGGAGTGCGGCAAGGCGTTCTCTCGCAAGATGCTATTGAAGCAGCATCAGCGCACGCACTCGGGCGAGCGGCCGTACGCCTGCCCGCACTGCGACAAACGCTTCGCCGACAGATCCAACATGACCTTACATCTCCGATTGCATACAGGTAAACTATGGGCTTAAAATCCCATACTACACTTAAACTTAACACATTCAAAATTTAAAGAACTCCCAAAATTGCCTACTGACGCTATAACTTGAGGATTTAATTTCCATCAGAGGTGTAGCTGTATCAGCCGTATCAGTGATACGCCTCTGATTTTCGTGCACAACCCTATCTTTAAAGAACTGGCAAATACATACAAACCACAAAAGTATTTTAAACGGTTGTCCCTTAAAAATCACCTCACCATGTTAAGAATATTTGATTTATGATCGTATCGAAGCTTATGACAACTTTGTCTTGGGTTTGTTCAACGCATTTGATTAAATTTATTTGTAGTTTAACATTTCTCTGCATCATTACCTCACTGGGTGTATATAAACGATAAGATTACTTTGTAGTTGCTTCAAAGCTTTTCAATACGTTTTTGTGGGTAAAATTCATAGTTCAAAATGCTAAATCAAATTTATCTTTTGTGTCTATATTTTCGTAGCTTTTGTCTAAACTCGTCGTTCCCTCTCACTTTTAAGAATGCCATTTTTGGAAGTCTTTCAATTTAAACAGTAATAATAATAATAATAATCAATAAAACCTTTTCTCTAACTCTTCTAGCCATTCCCGCAATGTATGTTTTTTTTTAACTTTATACAAAAAGGGAAGACCATTACTCTCAAATAAACCTTAAATAGTTCAACTTTAGATTTATAATACTTATTAAATTTTGTTTTTAAAACACTTGTGAAAAAAAACACATAATAATAAGTGGTTAACATGTTCCTACATAAGAAAAGCTAAATAATCCTCTGTGTACTAATCACTAGCAATATTATTTAATAAGCTTTTTTTACTTTCAGGTGTGAAGCCGTTTTCTTGCTCGTTGTGCTCTAAATCGTTTACTAAGAAGCATCATCTAAAATCTCATCTGAACTTCCACACTGGAGCTAAGCCTTATTCTTGTCCTCGATGTGACCTCGCTTTTACCCAGTCATCTAACATGAGAACACACTATAAGAAATGCACTGCCTCCAAATCATCTACCGATAACCTTTTGTCGGAGTAGCATATTAGGGCTGGAGATGTCTTAAAAACATATTATTTTCAATCAATAAATTTGTATTTTTTGTGACAACATTGGAGTTAATTAAAACTTTTAATTTCAGATATTCTAATTTTATTAACGAAAAAATATAATAAAACAACAGTTATACAGTTTTTACTCTTTTTAATTATGTATTTTATCAGGGTTTTGTGTTAAATAAAGTTGATGAACAAAGTGTATAAAATTATTTTTTACGTACTTATAAGGCCAACAAGATACACAAATTAATTTACTAACATCCATTCGGTTTTCCTTGAGATTGCTATCATATTTTTTTCTTATAAAAACAATATTTTCATTTGAAGGTGTTTTTTCATATTGAAAATTGTTGCCAGAAACATGGATGTTTTTCTCAGGTTGTCTTAATGTGCAAAACTAGGTTCACGAATTAAGTAGATAGTCTATACAATATGGTCATTTAAAGTGTACTTGAATCCTAAATACAAGATAATATATATTAATTATTTATCAGAATTGATATATTTAGGTAATTTTATTGAGATATAATTGCTTATTTTTCTGTACCTTTCGGTATTGTACTTATAATTAGATTGGAACGAACTAATTCGTAAGTTAATTTTTATAAAAGACCGCTTGATAATTGTTCAAATGTTTGAATAAACTTTACTAAAACGCTTCCTATGTTTGCAACTGCAATACATATTTACAATTGATAAACATTTTTACTGAAATACAGAAATTATTACGAATAAACCCGTATCATAGAAGTTTAAACTTTTGCATAATATAAGGAATGGCGAAAAAGTCTTAGCGGAGACATTGGTTAGTTATTATATTGATTGTTTGTTGATTCACAAAACATACGCGATCGATGTTGACATTTTTTCAATAGCCGTAAAGTACAACAGAAGCCTGAAAATTGTATGTAGTCTTGTTTGTACCACATAAGAATATATGTTAACTCTTGATATGATTTATGAGAACTACTCATTAATGCTCTGCGGATATACTCGTATTACTGTAAATAATCCCTTAAAAGAACAACTTGCAAAAGTCAGATGGTGATTATCTAAGGTCGGAATTATAGAATTATATAGATTTGTAAACTCAGGCTTGCTGTGTACACTTCTAACTAAAGTAAGTGGATAGGTACAGACGGCCAGATAAAAGCTTTACATAACAAGTGCAATATCAAGCCATAAACTGTACAAATTAAGAACGCAATGGTACAAAGTCTTAACAGGTGAGGTCGATCTGTGGCCGTGTGAACATATACTTCTTTTTTTTGTTCATATCCTTTTTCAAAATCCAGCGCTACCTTGGTCATTTTGAATGTGACCTTTATTTGCATTTCAATTCTTCTATTTTATAATGAATTTTTAGCTCTTTACGAGATTTAAATTTCTTGTCAACACCGAAATCAGTTGAATTTCATCTTAGGTAAAATTGTGCTGTCTGTTTAAATAATTTTATATTTGATCGACTTACTTCGTTATTCAAAATTTTACTTCTATGATATAAAGAGTATAAAATATAGTAATAAATTTTTAAGTGATTGCCTGTAAATCTTAATCGTACGAATAATAGAAATATACAAAAAGCTATCGTTTGGTTTACATCTCGTATAAGTTATACAACTTATAACGATTATTATTTATTTGCAGTTACGATCAATTCTTAAATATTATCGTAAACCAATAGGTATCTATGTATCGCCAAACATTATATTATATAATTACTTTGTGTCAGCCTTTTCGAACAGGAGAATAATAATTACATGGAATTTGGAATATAAAATATTATACTAGTAGAATTGGTGAATTAACTTTACAAAATTTAGTAACCTGGAACCTTATAATCGAATGCCGTGTGGATAAAATACGCATCAAATTATATTAAGCGTACCTTTCTAAAAATATTTAAAATTCTTTGTACGATATTCGAGAATCGGTTCCGAAGGCGTTACGGCGGGTCGGGGCCTGCGCCGGCGCACTTCGTGTTACTCTACCATGTGAAGCACCATTTGTTCTAGCGTAGGGAAAATTTACATAATTCGTCGATCCTAATCTTAATAACATTAGATTAAAGTTTATGCACAATGCCATTACTCATCAATTATTCATAGGAACAATGTTTTAAAAATACTATACGAACAACTCCTTTCGGATAACTTAAATAACTCAGCGCCGTTTGGCACATGCCTCCTGAATTAGTTTTAAACTGCTCTAGAAATAAATAATCAGTTGTGTATAACACAGTGGGTACATATAATGATGTGTTATCAGCAAGAGTTGCCGATGCAGTTGGTTATTGTGTTCTTTGGTTGTAGAAGTTTCGAGAGGATTACTTTGCAAAACCTACATACACAACTCTTCTATAATAAGCAACAAATTGTTTGAGAAACCCTTAAAACATAAACTAATATATAATAACTGCTAAAATAACATTTAGTATTTACAATAGACTTGTATGTATAAAATTGAGCATTAATATAAAACAAAGGCTGCTGAAACCTTACATTCATAATTATAAAATGCTTAGCAAAAAATATAATACATACTCCCAAAGGGGACTAACTAACCTTAAGTACTTAGTACTTAAAAATAATTATCGTTTCACACTTAACCAATTTTTACAAAATATGTACAACTTAACATTCATATCGTAATCTCATAGCCACTATTGAGGCGAATGGTGACGTCACACTATTGTCTCTTATGGTACAGAATACTTTCGCTTCACTAATCACAAGTTGCGGCGGGGATGTAGTAGTCCAAAATATCGGATCAGGCTCAGGTGCACTCAATAATAAGGGGCTGGCTGGATTCGATGACGGTAGGCCGCGGCTCTGGAGGCGGCGGGCCGTAGTGCGGCGGCGACTCATGGCCTGACATAGGCCGGAACTGCGGCGACGGAGGCGCGTGCGGCGCCAGGTGCGGCGTCGTTGAGTGTGCATGCAGCAAGGCCTCGCGACCCCCTCCGCCGAGACCTCCACCATCCCTCCCCATCGAGTGCATCTCATACGGGTCCTCCCCCTCCCTCTCGTGGTAGTCTTTGTCAGCAGAACCTGTAAAGTGGAGGCGAAAATGAAATCGGCTACGTTCAGTGAGAACACAAGTGAAAGTTGTAGTTTCGCCCACCGCAGAGAAAGTGCATCGCGCTGTAGTCATTCACGAGACTTTGCGGGACTATGCTGCTTTAGTTTTTATTCGAAAAATGTTTTTCTGTTATTTAAAGTAGTGAAAGTGACAACTTAAATGAAAATTAACCTACCCATACATTCATTAGTGATTGCAAGGACTTCTTCGATGTTGTTCGGTTTACAACTAGTAGTTTTCCAATGTGTACGTAATCCGGATGCACTGATGTACTTCTTGTCACAACCCTGACAGACGTATGGTCTGTCATTAGTGTGGAGCCTCTTGTGAAGTTTAAGATGTACGAATTGCGTGAACTTTTGCATACACAGATCGCAGGCGTAGGGTTTTTGTCCTGAGTGAAGCCGTAGATGAGTTTTTAAATTTGATGTTGAAGAAAACCTTTTCTTGCAGATATCACATTGGTGCGGTTTTTCACCTGTATGTACTAAGTGGTGTTTTTGCAAATGAGCCAATTGTGTAAACGATTTATTGCATACGTTACATTTAAACGGGCGCTCTCCAGAATGAGTTCTTAGATGTACTTTTAGATTAGAAAGTTGTCCAAAAGTCTTGCAGCAGACGTTGCATTCATAGTGCATTTTTCCATCTTTTTTCTTTAATGGATATGGTAAGCTCCTATAACCACGAGAAGCTTGTGAGTTTGGACTTAACATGCCACAGGAACCATCAGGGCTCATACTACCGTGTGGTTGTGCATGAATAACAAGTTGACTATTCAAGTTAGAATTTTGTATTAAACTCAGTTGCGAACAGTTTTTAAGTGTAATTACACTGGTCGAAGATGGATAGTGATGATTGCTCTGAGCGCTTTGTGATCTTTCATATTGATGCGATGATGAAACCGGAGAATACGTTGTCGGAGGAGAACCTAACTGAGTTATAATTGTTGAATTAGGTGGCGAATACAAATTGTAAGAATAATTTGGGTAGTGACTTTCATATCTGGTTTCTCTTATTTCCCTTATTTCTCTGATTTCCCGGATTTCAGTCGTATGGGGAATAGTATGGGGCGGAGACGATGAATATATTGATGCTGCACTTGGTACAGGCAGCTGCTGAGGAAGTGGTAGTAGCGATGGTAGCGGGGTTAGGTTCGAGCTTGAGTCGGGGCTGCAGGCATTTCCGTATCTTTGACTTTTCTTATATGAGTATGCCATTTCAGTAGGAGAAGACGGAGGAGGAGTAGCGTTTGGCTGGCGACGGTTAGGATCATTATTGTTAGTATCAATGCGGTTCCCAGTTAATATTGTTTCTAAAATTCTAGTGTCTGGTGGGGAGTATCTCATGAAAGCCGGTTGTGGAGATGGTGAAACTGTTCCATCTTCGTAATATGGTTTATTTATCGGAACTACAGTATTTTGTGATGATTCCAACACTATAACAGTAGATGTTGCTGGGTCTCGACGTGGTGGTGATAAATTTTGTGGAATGTTATCCGTAACCTCTTCAGCAATAACTAATTCTTTTTCACTTTCGCAATCAACATCTTTATGGTTTTGATACTGATATGCTCTTGGCATTTTAATTTTTACTTTTCTGTATTCATTACGGTGCATATCTTGATCCGTTTTCTGTACGATAACAGTCTCTTTTGGTTCATTTGTTTTATTTGAACAATCTAAAACATAATTTTCTACGTCAGAATCACTGGAGTCTTCCGGAGGTGTAAATTCATCGTGATAGCCATTGCTATGATAGCCCTCGTCGGATCTAACAGACCCATCAGTAGGTGTTAGTTGATGTTCATAGTGTGGAGGTCCAGATTGGGTCAGTACAGGAGACTTGCTTCCTAATTTATCTTGATGAGTTTGGGCCATAGGCGATGGTCCTCTCAAATCTCTGTATACTGACACTTGAGCAGGTGACCGATTACTATGTAATCTTGGATTTTCAAGTTGATGAATTACAACATGAGATGTACTTTCTTTGTGTTGATGGACTATTGTTGCCGAAGAATCTTTATGATTGAACTTTACTGGGGATGGGGGTTGCATACTACCAATAGGAGATAGTGTGATTTGTTCATTTGTTGGATGTTGTTCTGTTTTATTATGGACTACGTTTGAAGAAATATCATTTCTATCCAATTGTCTTTCTTTTTCAACAAATCTGTGTTCATCTCGTGAAAATTCAGAGTCATCGGCTTCTCTTTTGCGACGAAGATTTGAAATTTCTGCTGCTTCCAAAATTTCTTTCGCATTTGCTAATCCTAAAACATACTTCATATGGTTGAAGGCAATTTCTGGATGGACTGGAGCAGGTGGTAGGCCGTAGGCTTTTTTAATGGTTTCTTCTTTACCTAAAACAATTTATAGTAATATTAATTGCTTTTATTTTTGAGATTCAACATACCTTTCGAATGAATAAAATAAGATTTTACTCACAAATAGAATAAGTGGCACGTTCTGGGTCAATATCATAACCCAACCTCGTCGCAAAGTCTTTGCAGTACCAAACCATGAGTTCTTCATTAGGCATAATATCCCTAAAAATATAAAATACGTTACAGAAAGTGTAAGTTTGTGCATGTGAAGTTTATTGAAGTTCTGAAGTGTTGTTTCAACAATATTAGTGGAGTTTTCATTACCTGATTGTGTAGAAGTAAATATGCTCTTGATGCTGGCATGCAACAAGATTCATGACGGAAAGCGAGTATGCAGACGCAACGTATCGCATCCAGTTGGCAACGCTCGTATCTGACCCATCCAGGTAATAATAATCACTATCCTTGAATATCTGGAAACGAAATAAACAACTGTTTACGATTTGAAAGTTAATTAAATTTACTTTGAACTTAGAATCTTTAAACTTCGATCATTTTAAATATGAACGTAAAGTAAAGGAGAACGACGAGTTTCAATACATTACTGAGCCTAGAAAGTATAAAATTGAAAAAGTTACTATTTTATATAGGATTTATTCTGTATAATTTCAAAGAACTACAAATTTTAGAGAAATAAATGATTGATTAAACCATTTCTAACCTCAAAACTCCGAGAAAGTAAAAATAACACAATTATCCGTGTATAGACTTGAAAAAAATATACTTTCTTCACTTGTCTGCTATTTATACTACTAAATCTATGCGTACTCGGAAAAAAATATAACTCAATCAACAATTTGTCTAAAGGCTCTTGAGGATGCTTACCTCCTATTGCCGGACAGAAATTGAATTGCATTGCTTCTTCGTACTATGAGCTTTTATTAGTCGGGCTCTCGCCTAATTTTTGTTCGCCTTTTAAACGTTTGTTTGCTATTATGCCTTTCAAAAGCTGGCCTGACTTAAGAATGGTCAGGCAACCAGAATGGTTTTTAAAAGTAAGCTCCCAGTACACATTTACAATTAGTTCTAGTTTTGGGTCCAAAACGGTCATTCTCCTTTGTATTGCATTCATTGTTTATATTGAACATATTACATTTGTATTATTTATTGTTTCTAGTTTTATACAATACTAGTTCTATTAAGCACAGTTTTCTTGCAGCCCAAGACGAAATTAGGTTATTAATAATTTATTTAAAAGTGTGTTAGGTTTGCTTAGTTGTTAAAAATTACACCAAGGAGTTAGGCGTGTCTTTATTTAAGACACGAAGAACGATACAGCTCATAGCTTATATCTTGATGACATTTAAAAGTTTTAAAACCCATTACCCTTAATCTAAAATGATAAACCTAGGTCTCACCTTAATATTCCCATACGTGTGATGTCTGACAGTTTCCTGTACCTGGCCCAATACAGAGGAATATATGTTAGTGAAAAGAAGGGTATAAGCTTTACATCGGTGCATCTAAATGTCTAAAATGTATATAATATTGAGGCACGTAAACAGAAGTGAATGAAAAATAAATTACTTAGATAGACTTAGATGACAATGGTTAACAAATAGTTTGCTACATTTGTACAGTTAAACCTGAACCGAATTAAAAGTTTTGGGTGGGGGTCATGTGCTACAATATTTCGGTAATACAACTCACCCTCCAATAATATCGCCATGATACTTTATCGTTAGGTTTATTTGGTGTTCTTGAGCCTTCGAATGGGCCGAAACGTGTTCCTCTAGGGATTACGCCTATACTCCAAACTCCTTCCGTCTGAAAGTCAATGATATGTTATTATTTTATTGCATCACTCCTGATAGGCTCGTACAATATTTTATTAATAAAAAAATAATCAAAAACGAAAATAAACTGACCGGTGTGTTAGGCGTTGATAATACTGCAGATGGTCTTAGTGTGAGACTTCTCGGCAAGGTCCTCTCAGCTCTATTTTGAGTACCTCGTTCGCAAGGCATATCAGGCACGATGTACACAGTGAGTCTTTCAAACTCATCCTCACGCATACGTGTAACATCATAGGCGCCCGCGCCGCCCACTGCCTCACTCGCAGCGGTCGCAGTACGACCCACCATCGTTGTACTTGCGACTTCTTCGTTTGTAGACTGTTGATTACAGGATATTTTTATTTTTATATGTTTTGAAAGTGAAACATAACACTTAAAGGTCGTCATTATTAGAATGTAGAATTTATTCGTTTTACAAACAATTTCGAGTTAGGTTTAAAGATTTGACTGTTATAATTGAGAAGCCAAATCCACCATCTTTCAAGCCCAAAATTGTGCAGACAGCTGCGACGTTACGGAATGCATTCTTCCTCTGTAGCACCGCATGCATTTCGGGAATCGACATTCAATTTTGAAGAATAAGTCTTGATTGAAAAGGTCTATTTCTGTTAAGTAGGAGGAGACAGTCGTGGTTCAATAAAGGGGCGGTGCTACTACTGACCTAGTTTTGTGATAAGTGCGCACTTTCCATTGCGCAGACACTTCCCCTTTGCCTATTTTCTATTTTCAACAATTTCAGTTTTATTTTCAGATATTGGATCTTTAGAAAATCGCTATTGATATTGCCTAACCTTTAAAAAATATAACTTACCAATCTCATCGTGATGAGTGTTCTTTTATTTTTTAAGATTTTTCATAACTTAATAGTATTTCTTTGTAACTTGTACCTGAAAAGAAATTTTATATGAATTATTATGTTTCAACAAGAACTTTTTTAAAATACTTATGTTTTTTTAATTGATTCAAATAGTGTTAATATCTTGTTGTAAATATTTTATATAAAACCTTTGATTGATTTTTGAATACGTATTGCTTTGTAAAAACGGTTGAACAGATATACTCGTACTTTTCATTTAATTTTAATTATTTCACACCTACCTAAAGTTTAATGTAATTTTTAATTCAACAATTGTCATTTCATAAAAATATGTATCTGTAGACTGTTATCGACGTTTATAGATTCATAATTAGGTATATGAATACACGTTGTGGCTGGATATTATTTATGGTTTCTTACAACTCATAATCAAAGTTTATTATTATTGCTAGAACAGAAAATAAACTAAACAGCACAAAATACGAGCATAATGAAATGATAACTAAAACAAAAAATTATTTCAATAATTTGTTATGAAGTGTAAAATTTTTATTAACTCAATCTTCAATTTTCTAATCCATATTCTCATGTATGAAAAACAGGCTATATGTGTTGCAATAAGTTCCAGTTTTTCAGCAATCGTTAAAAAGCCTCAGGAATTTAAAATATTGACCTCACACTACAAAACATGTTTTGATGCGTGAAAATCTTACAAGTTAGCTAACGGTCATTCATTTGATCTGTTTTGATTTCTACTACGCTAGCTAAAAGCTATACGGGAACAGATAAATATACAAACGAACACCCTTGTTGGGTAAAAACATTAAAGAAAATTAGAGTGTGTGTGTGTTAAGTTCTCTGCGGACAAATGTCCCTCGTCCACACAAGCTTCAACAATTACATTTTCAATTCCCAAAATTCAAACAGTAGTTGAATATAAGAAAATGAGGCTTGATTTTTTTCGTAGTCAATTGAAACTTGTGACATTAGTAAATATAAATACTGATGAATCTTCACATTTCTTTCATGTAAAATATTTAATGTTACCATCATAAATGTTGATGTTAAATAAAATTGGTACATTTGACAACTTGTAATCTTAGTTATAAATCCAATTTTTTTTTTTTAATTTACACTCTTTAATGGGTGAGTTGTGGTGAACTTGACTTCCCGTTATGTTATTTAAAATACAAATCTATATCAGATTCATTGGTTAGATGAATGTGACGATGGTCTTATTTTAATTATTATGGGAACTTTAATTGATCAAAAGGCCATAACCTTAACTAAAATAATAAAAACTAATTATAACATGGATTAAAATACTAAATTTCAAAATATTTAAAAATTAAAAAGCAATATCAATTCGGGAACTCATTTAAATATAGTAAAATTAATGTTCAGTATAAGTTGCAAATCATTTGCGAATAAGGAAGCCAACATTGATGTGGAGTCATTTTATATCATTTTACATAACATATGCGTGACTTTGTTCATAAAGGTTGCACTTCAAATAAATAGTTGAACGTTGCGTAAGAATGACATTGATAATAAATACAAGTAAAATTGATACTTTCTTACAATCCTAAAAACCTTACTTGTGGATATAAGTTTTGATCAAGGTTTAATTATTCTTGTACCAAAATGTTTGTCTAATATTTATATTAAAATTGAGTAGTTCACTACGATTGAACTTGAATTAAATGATGCAGTTGTAATGAGTGCATGTTAGTGAATCGTAAGTGTGCTAGGGAGGTGGAGGGGGGGGGTGCGGTACGAGGCAGGGGTCTTGCACGTGACTGCAGGTTGCGCAATGCGCCCGCGCAAAGTCATACGCGCGTAATGCTCCTCATGTTCATTAAACTGCTATTTACAATATATATTTTACACTAATTTGATTGTCTTTCTTTAAGTTTAAATTAAGTCCAATTGATTCATGTTCCAAAAATTGCTTAAACAGAATCTTCTTGTTTGTTGATTGTTCATTGCTTACCTAATATATTTTAGATCATTGAATTTTAGTATTTGTTTTGTAAAGCCTAGTCATTATTTTTATTTATTTGGGAATAAATGTTATTTTCAGGGTCAAATAAAGACATTAAATTGTTTAATTGTGCAAAGCCGAAGCTATTAAATTCTAAACATAAATTTTTATTGATGAAAAATCCTGTCAAAGTTCCCGATCAGATAAGAAATGGAATTATTGTTTTGTAATGAATTCTCATCGGATGAATACGGATGAGCTCGCGCGCACCAGGAAATATCCTTGGCGCATGCGCGTCGATGCTCTTGAACTTGCCCTTTTGCGCTCGCGACGCGCTATCACCGATGCGCGATGCTCTCCAACGTATACAATCGTGAATATAGACTTTATCTCAAAGTAAATTCAGTTGTTTTTTAAACATAAAAATAAATAATTAGATTGCAAGTAAAAGTAATGAAGTAGCATAATTTTAATAAAAAAGAACACGGATGAAAGAAGGGAATTAAGTGTTTACAGATTAAAATTGCTGTATTTACATAGTATGTGACTATTACAGGTAGTTAAGGTTGTGATAAAGTACTATTACGGATTTGATTTATAAAATGGAGAATAAAATTTCTGAAGAAAAAAAATCCTCTTTCGTTTTCAATCATAACTTTGTTAAGCTTCTCGTAGAATGGCTACATAATGCTAATCATTACAAGGTCATATATAAAATATTTAATTATCTATGTTCGGGTTTGTAAATGCATATGCAAGAGTGCGACAGGCACACCAACCTTGCATCTAATAATAAAGTTTAGATACGTAAGTAGATATTTCTATTACATGCACAGTTATGTATTATTTGACGATTTTAAACAATGAATGTATAGACCTTTTAGTTCGTATCACCTAAATAAAGCAAACACGGAACATACTGCAGCGATATCAGACTTACAAGAGTTGATGAATAGGTACATAAATTGGATATTTGCATAAGCATAAATACTTAATACATCCTCTACATCTTTTAATATCAAATATACATGCGCCTATATCATGTTTGTTTGTTAAAACATAAAAGTACCAACACCTGAGAAAAATTTATGCATTTACTTATTAATAGATCTTTATATGAATCAGGATTTTTCATATTATGAATAAAGTGTGTCTGTGTTACGATATAAAATGAAATTGTATGTATTTGTGAATACTTGTAATTAATTCTATCATTTATTTTACGAATACTTACAGCTTCAGTTACAGTTTCTGGCATTCCTTAATGACACAAAGTGTACTTTGATGCGTTTCGCGGATGTCGCTATACGTTTCCGATCGAACAAATTTCGGAGGAGAAGAGATTTGGTATGGAGGTCGGTGGTTCGCGGAGGACGACGACGACGGCCCGGGCGGCCTCGAGCGGCCGGCGGCGGCGGCGTGCGGGCCCGCTCGGTGCAGCGCGCATTATGCAACGAAGCCGGGGTGCAACCCGACCTGCCCCACGTCTAGCGCGTCGACCGCCGCACTACTTCAACGCCGAGACGTCGGCCGCGCCGACCTACATGCACTCCGAATGCAATCGACACACATATTCGCGTCTCGTTCCGATAAACGCATCGGACGAAAGCGGCCCGCGGGGCAGACTGCGAACGAATTTGACGGAAAATGCAGTGAGTTTGTCGCTTTCCTGCCGGCCGACTCAGCTGTTAGACGAGTGAGAAAGAGCAGTGCAGTATAGCTGCGTGCTGCATTCAAGTTCATGACTTCCGTAGTAGTGAGTGAGCGACCGCGGCGCGCGCCGCCGTGACCGTGCTCTCGATACGATGTCATCCGTCTCATGTTATGCTGTCATTACGTATGCTTCTAATAATTACAGGCGTTACAATAAACAATCTCTCATAAAGCGGGATGAATTAATTTTGCATATAAAACAATATTTGATCTTTATGATCGTTGGAATATTTTAAGTATATAATTGAGATTTTAAATATATTTATTTAAACTATCCTGATTATTTAACATTCGTATCGGCACTAAAGTGTATAATGAAGGTAATAATAAAGAAGGGGGTGGTTTGAACTGGCAGCGAAAGCCGTGGAGGGGGAAACTCCCCGGAAAGCTTTCACTCTCGCGGGTCGACGACATAACCTGCACGCACCCTTACTACATCCTACTATCATATTTTATATGAAATTCTATAATAAGCAAGAATCACCTACATTATCTTGCCTAGCGCCGCCACGGCATGTATTTTGCAAAAGAATCAACTGCGTCTCAAACGACTCAAGGAGGCGTGAGAAATATAATTGTCGCTATTTCTGAAAATGTTACGAATTGAATTTGATCTATAATTTTATTTCATTACGATCATACTTTGTTCGAATTAATGGATGGAAAAACTACATACTTGCTTAAAATAGGACTTTACGTTAAATTTGAGTTCCCTAATGCTGATTGAAAGATATTGATTGATTGATTGATTTGTTTTCTTAGGCTTTTCCGTATGTCGCAACAAGATTATTGCTTTGACAAAGTTAAAACGCTCCAAGGCTTCAATATACTAAGAAGGTAAATTAAACGCAGAGTTTAAAAATGTTAAAGAGGAGCACAAGAACATCATATTGCACCAACAAGGTACTGAAGAAATAATATGTTTTGTTGTTTGATTTACTGTTATTGATAATTTTTAAGACACAAATTCTTGGCTTGAAGCTGAAATACGAGTACTAAAATGAATTAAAGTGTTTCTTAAAACTTTTTAAACGACTTTTAAAATATTGAGGTTCGATTGTATTTATGTTGTTTTATGTATTTTCGTCGATTTCTCCGTCAATTATTAATATAAATATAATAAAATTTTAAATCGGAAAGAAATAATTTTTATATTTTTAAAATGTTACTCTATAATCAATAATCCTTTATCTTTTTAAAACGGTTCTATTACGCTATTCTCGTTTGACATCACTTGTGGTTGTTGCCCACTCTTTCTCACATAACATCTTTGGCAAACATTTAAATTGTTCCTTTACAGATCGATATGTAAAACGTATAATTTATTTAAATCGTAATTTGATTTTTTTTATTATACCCTATTTCCCTATTCTTCCGTATTAGAAACTAATAGTTGTGAGTTTTTTGCAGTTGTAAGTATGGCATAACAGTAGCAAGTGGAGATTGTAAGGTTCCATTAGTAGGGGACGTGCAGCCGTCGGTCTCCTCCGCACCCTGCTCCTTCCATTATCCAATATTGATTTCACTATTTACAGCCTGTAATTCGTTCACGCTGTAAACACTATCTAATAGATCTATAGCTAAGTGTCCATAAGACTTGATAATTTATTCATGGGTTACCAGATTTCAATTATGTTAGAACAATAGTTTCGATTAATGAAAAACCAAATCTTTTTAGTCTTTCTTACTTAGTTATATAGTAAATTAAACGTAGATTTAAATTTTAGAGATCATGTGGGAAGAGGGTAAATTTAAAAATCAACACATGTATATAGACATGCTATCACAATACTAAATGATTGCAAATCTAATTGCAGGAAATACCAATTAAAGAGTTATGAAGGGCTTTGTTTACTTTTCACTGTGGTAGGGTAGGTCGCCTCCAGCCAGATTAGGGTGCGACCTACCCCAAGTCTGTCTGGCTGTAGACGAACAACTAACGTTATCGATTCACCTAATAAATAATTGTGTTATTTCCTTACAATGAGTTTTGTCCATTTAAATAATCTCTTTATTTTCATATTTTTGAACTTTGGCTTTAACATTTAAATCGTGAAAAAAATAAGCTGCATCGATAAAAGAGAAGCTATCATTTATAAAATTAACAAGACGGTGAGAGAGTGTTAGGTTGGATTCAATATAGGCAGTGGTGCGGTTATAAAATGAAATTATCTAATACGGGATCAATTAGAGCATGAAAAGCGAAGCGCATCGAAAGAAAATGCAGTTTTCCATGGGCGGCGGAGGCTTCAGCAGTATCAAAACACTGAATCTTCCGGGGTGAACGGCCGGAGCCTCGTCCCACTAGCCCCCGCGCCCGGCGCCGCTCACCGTCTCTCTCTGCCAGCCGGCGAATAAATCGCTACCACGCGCTCGTGTGCGAGGAAATGCGTTTATGTGTATTGGGCGCAGGTCGTTGACACTCTCACCGATTTTCTTTCAGCTTGAAATGTTGAAAACTTTTGACTGCAGCTTTCGAAGGTGAAGTGTGAACAGTTTAAAGATATCGATTTTATGTTATGGTTGTATATTGCTTAGTTTTTTTAGCTCTGTCAGAAAAATGAGACGATAATTATATTGTAGCCTTTGTGTTTGTGAAACCAAAATGCTTCTTTTAAATGTAAAAAATTCAAATATTCTTTGATAAGTTACTTTTCTTCCTTTTCTAACTGTAATCTGCAATAAGTGAAATCAAGAAGTTTCTATCTAAATAAGATAAACCGATGAATTCATACTTAATACTAATAGGATAACTAGCAGTACATCTATATTTATTTGTGGCAGTGCTTTGCCCGCATTGCAAACTTGTTTTCCCCCTTCTTGGGGTAGGCTTTAATACTCATTCATGCTTTTTTCCTGCTCTTTCAAATCATAAGACTATATTTTGCTCCCGTTCTATTTGCTTCCGCGTCAGTACAGCAACATACTCTATGCACTAGACCTAGCCCAATGCAGTGAATTTTGCGTAGGGTCGATGTCCTCTCCTAGTACTATAGTAACCGAGCTTTTACATAGTTATATCGACTCAATAACGAGCCCCAATAAAGCTTGCAAAGTTTCTATCCCCATCTCGAACCACCCGCCAGTATCCTGCTTTTAGACTGCACTAAAACAAACAGTTACCTCCAAGTTTTTATTACTCTATGCAATTTCACTTTTCGCAAAATGTGCAACTTTGTTTGTCGGTGCAATAAACCTTTGTTTTGAAGTTAATAGGGGAAAAAACTATTCTAATGACTAACATTAGACATTCACGTTTTATGAGGGGTTTCGTTAAACAATAATGCAAAAGATACCCCATACTCCATTTGTGAGAATTGCGTTTGGCAAATTCTATAAGTTGCATTTTTTAAAAGTGACTGCACAATAGAATCATAATGTTAAAAAGTGCAAAAAATACTCGTACTATTGCCTTTTATAATTTTTCCAAGGACTAAACAGTTGTAACCAAAATAAGTTCTAAGAAAAAGGTGATGGTAATGGTTTACAAATAAAAACACTTTATTCGGTAAAACATTGTTTAAGACGAGACATAAAGTTTTTTCGTTGGTCAAAGTTGTAACCTAAACATGTGATAACAAATAACTTTAACTGCCTGCAATTTAAATCAACCTACCTTAACCATAAAGCGGTGCCGCAGAGTTCTGTTTACATATTTTGTTCGAAAAATATTGTTTTTTTCTTTTATCAGGTCCTAATCAGGTTATTATCACTCATTAGGTTAAACTATGAGGTTAGCTAGGACGAGGTTTTATGTGATTACTAAAAATGAGGGTTGTTCTCAGCTCATTGTTGCATTAAACTATTAAAATAATAGTGCATTAGGTGTGAAGCATTGGTCTAGAATGTGAGTGTAGGGTCATCACCCGCGCAGTGTGTCAGCGTTTAGTATTCCACGTGTGCCAGCCCGGCCGGGTAACGGGACTCGCTAGTCTGCACTGGCCTTTACTTTCATCGATCTACCAAATCACTACCGCACGGTACACTTTCCTTTGTTAGTTTTTCATAGCACTCTTAATAGAATTTTGCTGGAGTTCATTTACGAAATCAGAACTTTAATTGTACGGGCGCAATGCAGTACCCTTTCAAATAATGCGTTAACATGGTGTTGAAATTGTCTAAAACAAAAACAAAAGCATGGTTAAAAAATTTATAGATATTCCATTTAAATAAACCCGATTATTTATGGTTTAAAATGACAATAACCATTAAGTAGAGGAAGCAGCAAGTGTTCGGCTTTTCAGATCTCAGGTAGAGATTTGGGGTACGTTTTTTTTTGGTCGGGCCTTTGTCAAGGATTTACCGTTATGTGATCGGAGGCCATCAGTGATTTGTGGTCACCAGGTAATGTTATCTCTCAGTAAACAAAGATTTCTTTATTTTGCCCAATCTATTCGGTTTTTAATTATTAACGGTTCTATATAAATCGGTGTTCAATAAACTTCTTATCAACTTACTTGTTTAGGTTCTTTTCTAGGTTCAGGCTTAGATAATAACAATAAAAAATGTACTGTTATCTTTAACTGCTAATCGACTTAGTTCCATACTAAACTTAATTATTTTATTACAATTACCAGAAAGTGATCTCATCAAATAATCACATAAACACATCAAATTCAACACCATTCTATTTCATTAATTCTAATTCTTTCCGGACATCCAGTCCCTTTATAGAATAAGACAAATATTTTTAGAGTTATTTTATTATTGGTATAAATAATATAAGAATATAATATTAAAAATCATTAAAATTATGATAAGTATATTTTATTTTATGGAGACTATAAATGCTGCCAGGTACGTAGCAAAGTCTTGGGTTACATACATATGAGTTTTTGAAAGGCTTTTAATACGGTATCTTTAGGGCTGAACTGCCGTTAGGTTGGGTCGATAAAAAATATAAATAGGAAGGTTGCACGGAATGCATCGCATGCCTTGCTGCAGGGTGCAACATAAATTTATCCTTTAAGCCACGATATCATATTTTACACAATAAGTTGGGATCAGTAATCATTTTAAAAATTGTAACAACCACAACATTTGATGTCATGACCATAGGTATCGTACAAGTGAACTACATCTTTACTACGGTTACTACGCCGTAGATTTACTACGAAGATGCAACCTAGGAAGCTTTACCATCAACGTTTTATAACTAAAAAGGATAATAAAAAAACTAAAAGAAAGTAGGACGGATATTACATTTAGAGATTTCTCGCTCAAATTTGAACAGCCCTATTGGATAACATCTTTTAATTTTGCCTTTTTATAATGTGTAAGCATTTGCTCATTAGCTCTCATGACTAGTTACATAGTAGGCCATGGTAATGATTCCCAAAAATAAGTAACGTATCCAAGAATCCTTTAAGAATTGATCGCACACAGTTTGTCACTGTGTGTGTCACTAAAAGCTATAATATCCTCTAACGGTTAGTTACTCACCGATCTTTTCATGTTTGTTCATTACTTAATTCGAATAAAGTCTGCAATAGTGATATAATTTTATTTTCTATAATATGAAGTATCCAGTATTGGTTCAACTAATAGATCGGTTGTGCTGATCGTGATTTCACGTTACCTTACTTAAATATGGTGAGGCGACCGTTGGCTAGAGCCGGAAGGCCACTGGCATACATTAAACAGCAAGTAGGACAATATGACTGTCTAGTTGCAGTCATGCATTTGTGGATCATCCATGTGCATTTCCGGTTACTAAACTTTCATTGTTTAAATTTGTATGTCTAAGTATATTGAGATTGCGTTGCTGACCCTACAATCCTTGACTCCGAGATAAACTACTTTTTTATAAGACTGAGGATCACGATATTGCGTTGTTGACTGTACAACCCTCACCTCATATAGAACAAAACGGTCGTTTGTTGTTGTTGAAAAGCACAATTTTTTTGATATCCCTGTTTTTAAATGTTGAATAATTAGCTGAGTAATTAACTGTTGTGCATTATGAGCCCACGTCATCAAGGGCCATGACGCGGAGGGCACAAAAAGCGCATTACATAATGCATGCGTGCGCGCCCCGAGGCGGGAGGTACCGTTGCACGAACAGGTTACACTCCCCCCTCCAGTTAACTCACCTCTGGATGTGCATACCCCTGGCTCGCCAGCAAGGAAAGTCTTGGTAGAAAGTAAATTCTACCTTTCCTGGTACACCCGTTGTACCCTTATGTGGTAGTGCTAGAATATTTTGATTTTAATGATGAAATTGTTTTGTTTAAATATGAGTAAGGCTTATTTGTACAGGTGTTGCTGTATATTATTGATCGTTTCTCGGTTATTTACGTTTTTAAAACAACAAATAATATTCATGGCATTATTTTAAATTTAACACTTATTTTATTATAAACAATCTGATAAAATTATATTTTTTCTTGACTCTTTAGATTCTTTACTGTTTACTATAGACGGAAGAGATAATTGAAAGTGGTATTTATTTGTATTGGTATAAGTGTGATAACAGAATGAGCGAAAGGCTTGTAATGGTGTTGAGCGTCGGTGCGGTTCAATGACCGAGTTTTCACGAGTTTGACGGCCTGTTGTTATATCATCGCAGTCAGTGTCATTGCCGAAACCACGGCCGCTCCGAACAACTCAATTTGCATCTTTTGCCTCTAACATTAAGTTCACTTTTATTTGCAAATATAGATTGAATAGGTTCCTTTTTTGGCTCTATCTATCTAAGTTTTATATTATGTATGTAGATTTAAATTTTTTGTCTGAGAATTTGAATGAGATTTCATGGAAAAATTGAAACTGTTTTTTCTGTTTGGTTTAGTTTTCGATTTGTTTTCCATTTATATAGTTATTTAATTTATGAGTCATATTTTATTAATTTTAGTCCAAAAAACTCAAAAAGAACTGAAGAAGAAATGAAGACTGACATTATAATAATTTAGTAATTTTTGCTGAGGGCTTATTTGGTTATTTTCTTTGAAATGAGTTTCTCTGTCTCTGTCACACTCAGGCGTTACAGGTATGTATGACAGGCCGCGTGGCGATGTTACGTAAGCGTCATATATAATATGTACGTCGTGTGTGCGATAATATGAACGCTCACCTTGAATCCGAACGCGCCAGGTTCAAGGTTCCGTTTTTGCAAAGCTGAAATCTTAATAACAATAGCCTGTAGACTGTACTTATGTGTGTGTTTCTGTGTTAAATATGTGTTGTCGAAAGGCTAGCAAAAAGTAAAATCATAGTTATTTCAGCTTAGCCTTGCCATAGCGAAGGATCAATTTGAAAGATTTGTTAAAAGCAAATTAATATTTGACATTTCTTTACTTACATTTGATTTTTATAGTGTTTAGAAGTAGTTAAATAATAAAATAAAAACGTCTCGTCACTACAAATCAAACTCAATATTGTACAAACTGTGTTAGTGGTAGCAAAAATGATATTTCCTTAGTTAAATTTTTTGTCGTTGTTGTATTTTCCTTTTTATAATTATAGTTATTATGATACTAGAAATTATTTGAAAAATTACAGTAAGTACATATGGTTAAGGGCAACCACATGTGATGACTGAATGAAAATATTTTCTTATAAATATCATCTACATTTCATTTAATTTATTTGTGAAATAAAACAGGTCACAATCAAAACTAATATCAAAGACATTTGTATCTAAAGTGCAACACGACATGGTGTCTTAATAGCATAATCAGCAAAAAGGCATTTTATGCATTGATTTTCGTTGCATTGATTGCAAGAAAGTTGTCTTGAAACAGAAGAACTAAGCGCAGGCAACATACACTTGACCTAAGACGCGCGTCGATGTCTTTTGACTGGATGAAGTACAAACCATAGTCGAGACGTCTTTTATCTCTGAAAAAATAAATTTAACTCAATTCAAAAAAAAATCTTACCATTACAGTTACTAAATCCTGATACGTAGGCACGATGAAAATCCAAATTGCGAAATCCTCGAAAATGTTTTGTTTATCACTAAATATCTTATGTTTATCACTTAAAAATATTCCACATGCCACTTGAACAGTCACTTAAAAATAGGGGAAATAAAAATTAGTCTTTGCTTGAGATCGGTGTTTCTTTCAGTCTAGTTAAATGCAAGAGTCACAGAGTGCGGGTCGGTTGCTAGCGAGTCATGTTGCGATCTGCGGAGCTGGTCGGCTCGCCTTCGGATAACTGATAAAGTATCGCTCGGTTCATGTCGGAGACGTCCTTCCCGCGCGGCTTCCCAAGTACATGACTACACCCGCGCCATACCTGCGCCCGCGCCGCTCCAACCTCTTCCGCACTGCGGGTGAATGAACTGCTCCGGACGACTGCGACAACACCACGCCCCTCTCGCTCACACACCAATGCCATGGTCGGAGCCCACACTTAATTTTTACTATTCCATCTCAGCTAGGTAATCTAGAACAAGTGTCAAACAATGTTTGTCTAACCTAAGTTCC
Source organism: Choreutis nemorana (assembly GCA_949316135.1). NCBI lineage: Eukaryota > Metazoa > Arthropoda > Insecta > Lepidoptera > Choreutidae > Choreutis > Choreutis nemorana. Next base: position 5,722,865 of record OX438600.1, read on the forward strand.
AATTTCTATATGGATATCGGATAGGTGTTAACTTGATTTGACGTAGCTTACAGGTACCTGTGCCTATACCTACATCCTTAATAATGTTTTGAACTAAGTAACAGTTTACTTCGCAAATCGCTCTAGAAACAGTCACCCTTATGATAAATTACTTAGGAAAGGCACATGCGCTCAATCTGCGTGTTTTACTTTAAACGAAGCTTTTCCAGGATGGATGCTAAAGTTCACCAGATACACTTGCTTTAGGATAAATAAACGCTTTATTTTATTAATAGATACTATATAAGATTTTTTTTTCTAAAATTTCAAGTATTTCAAAATACGAGTATCAATCCAAATTTGATTTAAATCGATGCAGTGAGTTATCTGTAAATAGATTACAAGATGAAAGGAAGACTGAAATACTACTAACGTTTATCAGAAGAATTTGATTTTCGGTATACTGATACATATACATTACATTAATTGTAATTTAAATTATCTACGACTTTCTGGTACGAATCTATTAAGATACTCGTACTCTTGGAGAGATTTTGGGGAGAAACTACATAGATTTGGGTGGAAAATACATGGAAAATCGCTATTAAGTATAAAAATGCGTAAGCAGCGGAAAGCTGAATACAAGCGTACGCATTTTCAAATTGAAAATAAACTTCCCATTTAAAAATGTATAGAATAATATATATATGTATGGAAAATCGCCATTTAGATGGTATGTTAGGTGCGTAAGCGGCGGAAAGCGCCAACGATGCTGATATGTGTGATTCCACCCTTAACAAATTATTATAAACAAAAAGCCCGGCTGCTAAGAAACAATCAACTGAAATGGGAATACTTTTATTCATATCGATTAAGTAAATTAATACTAGCACTTAGTAGTTCTAGTCTACGTTGAAATTTAGATATTATTTTTTATTTATTTTATTTAACTATCTGCAGATCTGTTTTACTGTTACAATGAACTCCTACAACCTATTCCAGGAGTCTGGATATGAAACAATTCTTCCTCCTGTTTGTTTTGAGTCTATTTATGTATATTTTTTATTAAAATTGTTTCTTTTAAGATAATGCAAATTGTGTTTTTTATCGATTTCACCAAAAATTTACAAAGGAATTTGAATTGAAGATCATCTTGGTTTATATTGAAGAAACTCGATTGTATGAAAAAGATAAAAAGGACACGAAACAATTTTACCGTTAACATAATGTATACAAATGAGTACAAAAATAACATCTGAACATTACGAAAAGTCCATTATGTCAAGATCAATCTTTGATATAATCGCAGCTTTTGATCCCAAGATTCGCTCTACCTGCTAAGCTTGATCTTTTTTTTTGTTAAAGGGTAGCTATTATAATTCCGAGTGAAAGAAAAAATCTAACGGTCCTGCATCAACCAACGAAACACACATTGCGATGAAAAAAACCTAACAAATAACAGCAACTATTACGTTTCCTGCGAAGAACAAAATAGATGTGACAAAAAATATGTGAAAACCATAGAACAATACTTTTTAATGTTTGTTCTTAAACGTTTTTAATATGTGCAAAGAAATGTATTATTTCAAATGGTAATGATAAAATATACAAATTATTTGTATACTTATATCATCAATTTATAATACCATAAATAAGACCAGTTTTATGCAGTCAGAAATCATAGGAAATTCAAAATAGAAAAAGGTATATTGTTCAGTAGTCCAAGTTAAAGGGTTGGTATTGTTTTTTTTAAGAAAGTAAATTACCGGCCACCCACCCTAAAGAAATGGTAATGAAATGCACTATTCTTTTCAGCGTTGGCTTTCATCTATTTGATTTATTACGTTCAGTAGCTATTCTGTGTAAGCAATTTACTTCACCAATTGTTCCTTGGACAAAGCCAGATGACATTTTGAAGCATGACATTTTCATACGAAAAAAGTAACAGTAAATCTGTTATAAAGATCTTACTAATAATGTTTTGCAAAAATGATTTTCTCAAATTGTCGCTTATGTCAAGAACAAAAAACCAAAATTATACCTAGTATAAAAACCGAGGTGCTTTTTGTGAGCACGTTTTATAATCATAGAGAAACGATATTTTGAGGCAATAAAAAGTGGTCGTTGAAACTGACCAGTTAAAGTACCCCCTCCACTAAAGGACTCGACGATTTGGGAGCAACGTCCTCGACCTTGAGTCTAGATGAACTTATATAACCGCCAAAGCCCGAGGGCCAAACCGAGGCTTCCTCAAAATTATTTTCTAGTTTTTGCACGGCCGCCATACTGCCTGGGTTGGACAAAAAACCTGTGTGGTAACTACTTACCTAACGATAGAGATAGGTAAATATGTATCTTCAGTTAATGTACTTCGTTTAATTTTGTTAATTTATTTTACTAGTTTGGGCTAAATTGATAAAAATATCGTTTTTGTAAACATTTTAACAACCTACGCCGTTTGTATTATTGTACCTACTTTTTGTAATATTTTTTGTTAATTACTCCATGGAAAGAACTTCTACAGAAAACTAGCAGATATGGCAAGACTTAAAAAGTAAAGTTAGGCCCTTAAAAGTAACAAGAGACATATGTTGCTGTTTTGAAGAAAACAGACAAACAGATATATAAGAAGAAGAATGTATGTCGAGGTTGATTACAGGTTTCAGAAACAAAACTTTTTAATGTATAAAATGAATAGATATAATATAGCAGCAAAGGCAAAGTTCATCAAAATGAATGTACTATTTAAATCTTTAAAAATTTTAAATCTAGCTAAATTCTCATCATATGAGAGTTGAAATTGTTGTTTTTATATTATTAAACACTTGAATCTTTAAAACGTACCTAGTTCATTGGTAGCGTTGAAGCGGAGTCCAAAAACATTTACTACGCAGTTTCTATATACCAATTACCAAATCATAAAACTTCGTATACCTTTAATATAATAGATGAAGTTCGTAGATAGCCTCGGTTGCCCAATATGATGTCATCACCAAAAGCAAGCTGCACAAAAAAGCTATTGTGCAAAGAGTAGAGCCGTGGGACTAGCTAAAATATACGTGCGTTGAACTCTTTTGGCTGCCGGAGCGAGGCAACAGCGACTCTTTAACTAAATTATAAATGGAAAGATTATATTTTCGACGTAACATAAGGCGAAAATTTTACTATTGTTAATAATTTTAAGTATTAGTTTATTAAAAATACTTGTAAGCTGCTCATACTAATATAATCGTTTGTTTTAATTGTAGATCGAATGTTAAAAGTAAATATTGAAGAAAAAATATAAATTAAGATGCTAAAGCACGTGTTGTAATAATAATAAGACATAGATTATAATTTGTTACTTTTAGATTAGAATTTTGATCACCTGACAAAAATGATGTTATATTTGGTCTATAGATATGTGACTATAAATCGAAAAAAACGATATTTCTCTTTGTAATTATTGGTAACTATCATGTCTCCTTAATTATCTTATTAATAAAACTGTGAAATCTACAATATGTTATATAAGAAATATGTATTGTGAAAAATTTACACAGCCACAGTATCTAAAGGAATTCTCAAGTCAATTGTTATCTTCGTAACAAAAACCTTGTCTTCCAGAATTCTAGGTTCTAGGTCTCGCTCAAGTTTTAACCAGAAAAATATTTGTATATGTGTATATGAGATGTGTTCTTATTTATTTGTAACTTATTTTTGTGACCTTCCTGATAATGCAATATAAATTGGTTTTTTGTATGTGTAATGATAAGATCGACTTCTAGAAAAATGCATCTTGATAATTTAATATAAATAAAACAATGCTTTATTCATGTGCCACACTTATTAGACTAAGAAACATATCAAAATACATACTAATAATCATCTTTTTACATACAAAGTACCTAAAAACCTCGTGACACTATGTTCGTACAAGCTAAGCACTAAGTTAGCTCACCAGCAACTGTTTTCACTGAAGATTAAAGTAGAACTTAAATGATAGTATAGAACTCATTTCCATGACATCGAACAGTCGTTAACATTTTATCGTATTTAACCATTTGATTATATCCATAGTTGTTAAGTAAGTACGAGTCTTTGCCCGCATCAACTTGCGCATAGTGACATCACGCTGTAATAAGGTACGTTGCCTTGCAGCTTTATTTAAAGAGTTACCCATATTTTTTTTTTGTAAAATAATTTAAAAAAAATATTTAAAACGTGACAGTATTGTTGCTGACACAATAAAACCGTAAATGTTTGTGAGTTTATTTCTGTAGGAGGTCATAATTCAATCTACTCATCTGATTCTAAATATTATATTTAGTAAATGAATAAAGTCAAAATCGTTACGCGATAAATCAAGTTAATATGACACTTGTAAGACTATAAATATCATCAAAATCCTTTTAAAATAATTTATATACATACCTACTCATTTAAAATGAGGTAATAACTTAAATGCATGTAATAATAATAACCACATCACGACACAAACATTGACTCAGCCCTACAGTAAGATTAAACTGCTTATGAACCTGCGACACAAGATTATTTAATAAAAATGTAGGGCTAAGCAACGATATGGTATTAACTACATAAATCAAAATAACTTTATTCCATAAACTTAAAAGAAAGTACTTAGAATCGTCAAATGAATTTATTTTTTTCTTAAAAATGACTCGACCACCGGTTCGGGAAATTTATGTCGGGGTCTTCCCCAAGCCAACTGCCAAGAAACCCCACCCCGGATTCTGTAATTTGTTAGATGAACATGTTTTTATACTATACTTACAGCCACTAATACATCTTACAGTCTGGGGTGAGAGACTGCGATAAAGCTCATGTCACAATATATGAATTAAAGTAAAGTTATTTATAAATTACGTCTTGTAGTGACATAACAATTATGTACCATACTAGCTCATAACATACATGCTACTCACATAGACCAAGTATGAGCAGCATGCATGCACCGCCAACTGTTTGGATTTGTTTTAAACTAATTTATTGTTTATTATGTGTTAATAAATAAGAATACTACATCCAAGACCGGTGAGCGAAACAATGCGTCTTGCAAATAACACAAAGTTCTTCCCTCGCCGGGATTCGGAACCTCTAGCGTGGCAGATGACTGATTACACCACTGTGCCACTGAGGTCGACAAAAACAAGTGTAAAAGTAAAGTTATGACACGACGTCAGATTTAGTAGTGAATTGCATTTATGGAACCTTGTATGAAGGAGTATCATACATTTTTTAGGAGCTACGTATCCTTTCGGAGACTTCAACAGTCTGAAAGCATGACTGTTCCCCATCTACATACCTTGATAACGCCTTTCAAACTCTGACATTGTTTGTTCGATAACGTTAAGGGTTCATCACCTACATTACCTACAAAGAAAGTCAAATAGGTTAGGGATTTGTTTTATTGACATATTATATCGTATTTTGTGATAGTATTCAGTCTCACTTGTATTTTAAATGTAAATCATGTTATTTGTGATTGCACACAATTTTTTTAGAATTGATTTTTTTGAACTGATGCTAAATATAATTAAGGTTTAGTTTTAATTAACTAATTAAATGTGGTTCTGGGATTTTTTTTTCTCTAAAACCTCCCCACTAGATGGGCTTGCTTCGCTGTCTTTTATCATAGAACAACTCGGCGAACTGGAATCTCTGGTAAATCGTTTCGGTACTAGAATGTATATGGTAGTGGCATTGACACTTATAATAAATTACCTTATTTCACCTAGTGAGTTGATTCAAAGTAAAAGTCAAAATGTTTTTATTCGAATAGATTTAAAATAAACACTTTCAAATCGTCATATTTTTCATCATATACAATTATTTTCTATAACAGCTTACAATTTGTAAAACATAATAATTCTAGCTTTCTAATGATTGAATATAAAACAATGTGTTATATAAACAAATTAAAAATAAATAATAACAAAGATTTGTATGATTTTAAGTCTATCGCTTTAAAGTTGTGTGAAATACAAAGGTTGCAATGAATAATGGATGTACTATGTACGAGAAACATCACGCCATTAAATCAGTACTCTTAAAGGCATCTGTTTTATACAACCCTAGTGCTAATCTGTAAAATATTTATAGCATTTCAAAGAAGAAATTTGTGGAATCCACGATTTGTCTTGATTTTTGTTGTTAACATAAAATAAGTTTCATAAAACATTCAACGATACAAGCAAGGAAAATTAACACAAATGACATTTTGAAGATTTATGAAAAACATTTTAATGTCTTTAGTGCAAAAAAAAAATCAAAATATGTTATAACAATGCTGTCAGGATATACCTTTTTTTAATTTGCCATGAGTCTTGCATCAACTTTACGGCTCTTTCTGTTGTATCATTAACTGCTCTCAGTTTCACCACCTGTTTTTAGCTTGTTCTAAATAAGAGCAATATTAGATCATAAAGTAGTCGTTGAGATTCCTGTCAATAATTCTGATTTGGTTGAACAAGGCCTAACATAGGAATGAAAGTCTTCGATTTTTTTTTCCTAAAGTGACCCACAAAGATCTTCGTTAAATGGTATGCAGTGTTTACTGTATGCAGATGGAGTTTCTTTGGCTAAATGATAACAACAATTTTGCCTTTGTTTCTTGGTCAATATCATTTGTCAAAAAGACAGACTGCCATTTCATGTATCAAGTGCCATAAATGATAACTAAACGTCCGTAAAGCTGCTTTTCTTCATAGTTTTGAAAGCTTTCATAGTTTTCAAAAAGCACTTACACAGATCCTGGTAAGGTGCTATCAGTTTGGTAACATTTTAACAGCTTGCTAATTTCTGAAACGTTGAAGCAAGAAAACTTTTCTGAATAGCTTTGTTTTATCACAGGATTAATATTTTTTCCATCTCTCTCGAAATTTTTAAACAATGGAATGTTAGGATTGTTGGTCACTTGGCTAATTACTGCTTCAAACATGCCTTTTACTATTCGTAGATATGATGGCAGCAACCAAAAATAAACATTTCTCCAAAATTTTTGTTCGAGAAGCACACAAGCACCATTAATACGACGTAGTGGTATTTTAACATAGAATTGGTACTTTGTCTGCGAGATTCCAGTCTGTAAATGCATTGCAAACTGCTTCTACTTACTCACTTCCTGTACAGTTGTCCAAATTTGGCACTGCGATGAGTTGTTCTTTATCATAGAAAACAACTATCAAGAAGCGTTCTTCTTTACATTGACGCACATTTGAAGCCGGCAATAGTTTGTCTATCCTATGCACGGTTACTGTTGTTAATTTTGGAAATCAAGTTACAAAGCGTCACATTTGTATCCGAGTGGCTTCAAGAATACAGACAGAATTTCTCATACCTCACTAACGCCTACCTAAAGCTAGATAGAGTGATATTTTTTTAATAGAAACTTTTTAGTATCGGATGGTGTGCTTTCAGTTGCGATGGACAAATTTTCAGAGATAGAATCAGAAGGCAAATTTATTAAATACGTTCTGGAAGACTTCTTGTGTTTTGTGCTTATTATATTTTTACAAATTCCACCGACAAAAAAACAGGTTTCTAGGTCCAAAAGTCAAACTTTCATATAAACTTCCAACTTCCTGCTGTCACTGTCACTGCTTTAAAGGTGAAATTTCAGAAAACGTTGAAAACAAAAAAATCTAAACACCAAAACATCATATTTCTAGCTCCAAATGTCAAACTTTCATATAAACTTCCCATTTCCTTTTACCCACTTAACTTATGATAAACCTTTACTTCTTATTTGTTTAAGTTCTAAAAACAGACATGTTGAAAGAAATCAGTCTTCTAGATACGAAGTTTTAAGCTGGACAGTGAGACAGGGTTAAACCAAAGATTCTTCTCTTCAGGTGTGCAATTTTTGAAAAAAAAAAATCTGTATTTCTTTACTTCTCCCTAATTATTAATTTTTTATGTATTTCTTTCTAATTGTTAGTCTAGACGCAATGTTTCTTCCATTCAAACTATCAACCCGCTGTTAACAACTTTATGAGTTTTAATTTAATATGCCTTTATTATTCCTTGCTAATTGTCTTAAAAACAATGCGTAAAAAAAACATTTAGCCTGGTAGGTTTAAGAGTTTAGGCTGGGCATGAGTCAGGGTTAAACCCACGTTTCATCCCTTCAGGGACGTAGTTTTACAAAACGCAAAAACATATATTTGTTTAATTCTAACTGTTATTCTAAACACAAAGTTTCATATCTGTAACTTGAAATATGATGAACTTCCATGCAAACTTACAAGCCACTTTTAAATTTGAATTGTGAAAAATCCCTCCTTCGTTGACGCCTTCGTCATATGTGAAATACGTGTGTGAAATTTCAATTTTCTTGCCTAGGGTTGAGTCTGTGTGTTGATCTGTCAATCGCTTTTGCCTTATATATTTGACACCGCTGATGCGTTGATATAAAATTATCTGATAGATTTTGAATGTAAATTTCTTTTCTTTTGGGCAACTTATACAAATAGGAATTGCCGTTGCATAAATTGTTGTTTCATAATGTAATTTGAATATTATTCTAATTAAAATTAATCAAAATATATCCGTATATCAAAAATTTACGAATGAACTTGCGAATCTAAGTGACGCTAAAATTCTTTATTTGATTTTTCAATTGTGACGTCACCTGAGTCATATTCATTTGTTTCATTAGATCTAACAATTTATATATGGATTCCACTTCGATTCGTAAAAAAGATTTGACGTTTGGGAATAAACAAATTCGATAGCGAATGTAAATCATCATAACAATAAACACGTGAACCAAAATCGTTGCACCTTTTACGAAAAATAAGCGGGTATTAAATATGGAACACTAACAGTTTATATGAAGCAAGAGTTGAGAAAAATAAAAAAATAAATAAAAACACGTTTAAGTAATGCGTTGACATACACAGGTACACAAATATATTGACATGACTTGACTTTGTTTATTGTCAAGAAGAGGGTAACATATGTATACTCTTTTGCCGAATTCCAAATACTCAATGACCTCTAGTAATTATGAATGAACAAACACCTTAAAAGAAGTCAAATTACTAGTTAAATACGGTGTCGACAGTTCCTAGTTTAAGATATGACTCACTCGCTAATCATTTTGAAACGGTACTACACGTTTACCTAAAAGTTCTAACACAGTAAAAGAGTACTCATATAGCGCAGGATAAAAAATATGTATGACCTGGTTGATCAGATTCTAGCATATATTGATTTTATTTTACGTTTATGAGCAATATCTCAATATTACTAATAGTATTTTGAAACACTTGATTTAATTTGATATCCTCACAAAATTGTTGCTTAGCATAATCAATGACAGTATCGTAATAAGGAATTGAAAACTATTTTTTTTTTCATTTCATATAATATTTTTTACAGCACACATGCCCTTCATGCTTCCAACATGTTGGTGAAATATTATAAATAATTTGGTTTCGTTTGAGGCTGATTTCTTACTTTGAAGCTGGTTTTAGTAAATATGTACACATTTAGTATTACACACAGGCACACTTGGTCGTTAAGTAGCTATGAAGATAGTTTTCACATTATGTCCCCTCCTTTGAATCATACTTAGTAGCGATGTCAAATGCCTTATCAAAAACCTAACAATTAGTAATAACTTGCGTACATGTGCCCAATGTTTGTAATTTATGATGAATAGAAACCTCTGTGTAAGATGGATAACCCGGATAGGATTTCGGTATTAAATATACTTAGGTTTTTTTTAACTCAAATTGCTACTAGACGTGTCAGCTAGTTGAATACATATTGGGAGAGCGTTAGATCAACAACTACATACATGTAATATCCATGTTTTTGGTACTTGCAAAATAATACAGTTAAATGCAGATGCAGTTGGAAATATATCACTCGTTGTCATAGCAACTATAAAACACATTGGTACATAGTTTACATTCGTACCAAAAGAATTAAGAACAAACCTATGAACTTGATTGTTGAAGTCAAGTTCATACATTCGTTAGGTATTATATTTTTTACAGTCTCAGGCTCCCAAAGGTTTTATTTTTAATAGTGTCGACGTAATGGTAACTTACATAAATATAATTGGTAGAAAACGTCAATGTCAAGTAGGATTGCCTAGTTTTCTAGTATGAAGGCGAGCGCTTGGATTGCGTCGAGTCAAGGTAAGTGTGCCGATGGCCGGGGGTGACCTACTGGCGCCCCCTCCATCTGCTGCGTTCTGCACTCGCGAAAGTTCAACGAACCTTCAGCAGAATTCTTGCAGTCGTACTCGAATGTTACATTACCGAGCTGCTGCAATTGCCTACACCACTGCGCTTCGTCGAACCTCCGAAACTATCTACGAAACATTTTTGGCCCAATTCAATATATTCTACCTACTGCTGTGGGGGTATGAAACTTGTGATTGGCTACACAGTTTACAAATACAATACTATTGTACTTAAATATACGTGAATAAGTCTATTAAAGATTTCAATGTGGTTTATTTGAAAGCTTTTGGTTTTCTTTTAAGTAATATGTTTTTAAGTAGAATTTTAAATCATAGTCGGTTTTAGATGGAGAGATAATGATGTATGATGTGAAAGAGTAAAAAGAGGTGCAAAGCGCAAATTATGTAAATGTAGTTTATTATATCACCGAGCGGCGGCGGCCGTGCAGCGAAGTTTCGTGAATCACCGGCAAGTTTAGTGCGACGCGTCGGTTGGCTCAGGCGCATGCTTGGCCACGTATGTTGACACCGTTACCTGTTGTTACTTTCTACGGAAAGCTTTTCTTAATTCTTAATTAATATTAAACTAGAAGAATGTAACTGAAGTTTATAGGAAAATTTATAAATAAAGTTATATGTATTCTGTGAAGGGCGAATAGCATTTTTTTTCAACATAATGTTTTTTAAATACAAAAGTCATTCATCAATAGATCGGATAAAATGTTTCAAATTGATACCATTATTTGCATTACGCTGCAGTATTAAAAATAAATTGAATTAAATAATAACGTCAACCATCTTGTGACTCTTTGATTTAAAAGTCACACTACTTCCTTAATATAAATAAAGAAAATCTTACTATCATCATAACAACGCATGATAAAAACTTGATCATGATTTTGTCAAACAATATTTATAATTAAGTTTAAGAAATAAGTTTTAGGTAATATATTAAAAATGTCATCATTAACAAGGGTAACAATACATTTTATTACACTTGTATAAAATATTTGAATAACATTTTAAAGGGAGTCATCTCGGACACAAAAAACTATGAGAGAGACTGGCAATATTAAGATTATGTCGCGGACTAATACATTTTTACTGAAGTCATGGTCATGAAAATAGGTATGTAGATACGGAAAACGTGTAACGACTTTTTTATAATTGCACAAATAGGAACTAAATACCAGTTAATCCCATATTTAGTTAAGATTAAAGGAATTTTTCCTTAAAACCCTTGTATTTTTCGTTAAATATAGCTAGCTATCGTAATACATTAAGTTATTGGGGTTTTAATTTGAGACAACAATAAAAATGTAGATACATTGAATATTGTTGGGCGGCGAATGCGCGCGCGCCGGCCGCCGTAACGGCGCAAGGGGCCGATGAACGCGCCTGGCCTTATTCCATCGAACTATCGCAGCCGAGAAAACACCACTACTTTCATTGTCAACTTGCAATTCTTAAACTTCTTTTTACACTATGCTGTACTGGATGTTTTCGTTTCAAAGACTGACATGACTGATCTCTTTGCAGTTTTAGACAATATATAAATATAAAAAGTTCATTCATCAATGTTAAAACTTTAAACTGGTGTAATTATTATGAATAAATTATCATTAAGAATATTATACAGGTATAATTACTTTTATCTAATTTGATTCCAGTCCAGTACACAAATCCGTCAAATGACTTGAGTATTTTAACAGGTAGTACATATAAATCACTTGAACACTCGTTACAGATTGACAAAGATTTAAGCTAAACATTAGTTACATTCAAAAATTAATCTGAAGCAAATCTTGAGAGGTCAGTGGCGGTCATCGATATGTGTGCAACGGTACATCATTGTAAAGTTCGAGCTTCTATTATTTCGACATTACATTCACCAGCGAAAATTTTGACCTGAAAGAAAGAGACGGAAATGGTTATTAGCAAAATAAAGAGATTTGAATGTTGTCTCTTATTATTTATGTTGCGGCTCAAGATAATATATTATTGTAATTTATCAATAGCAAATTTTATATTATATATGCTTTACCAGACTATCGGCATTACTAGTATTTAATATTAACATATTACTATTAAATATACTTAATCAAGCTTTTTGAAAAAACTATTAAGTAATTTAAGTCGATAAAATACTGCAGTATGTTGTTGAAGTGAAAGAAGCTTTTTTATTAGCTAGTTAAAAGTCGTCCTAGTTTCTCATTAACCTGAGCACAGTCAACACGTTTTTCCATAGTTCGTGTCTGTGAGTGAAAACCACATTGCCGCCTGCGCGGACGTCATTCCACTTTTCCGAGGCGTTAGTGGCGTAGAACGCATCCAGTTCTTCTAGGCCTACGATGTTCTCTTGTAATACTCTTTTTGTACTAGATTATAGGAGCTAGGGAGAAGCGGGGGAGGTCCACTGTCGTTGGGGCCAGCGCGCCGCCGATGCAATTTCGCCAATGCACCAGTGTGCAGTAGGTAAGTATGTCAATGCACTCTAATCTCTTCCCTTCTCTTAGCAATCACTCATGACAAGTTCAACACGTCTCCACGGAAGTGTTCTGTTAGGTTTCGAGGAATTAAAATGTTCAATTGACGAAATAAACTTGGCCTTAGTTAGAACTTCGGCTGTTTTTATTTGGGCTTCAGTCTATAAGAACTTCAACAAATCCTAATGGAACTAGAAATTTCCGATTTATTCGTTCTTTTAAAGTGACTCAATAATGTATTGTGAGGATGAAGGTCATAAAAATTTGGACTAAATTAGTTAAAGGAGTTAGGCAGGAAGTATGCAGCAGCGACAGACGACGACGGGTTCGTTACCCTGTCTCGTTTTCATTAGCGCGCCACGGCCGGCGATCAGCACTGAAAATTTCTTGTTACATCGCTTTTGAAAATCGCATTAATTTCACGTATGGATGGATCGGAAAATATTCGCAGAACGATACATCTTCAGCGCTACTGGAAATTCTTATGCGCATTTTTCAAACTTGGGAAGTGATTTCTAACCATCATAAAATATCTCATGTAAAAATAATATTCTTAGGATTTATCTATAAAATAAATAATATTTAATGGAAGTGACTACAACTAGTAACTCAGAACAGATATCAATCTTCTGAACTGAATGCAAGTCGTAAGAAAATGTATCATACCTGTAGTGGAGTATTTGCATAATCCTCGTAAGAGATAAGATTGTTTTGTAATTGTAGTTGAAGGCAGGGTCCATTGTGTAGGGCTACAGGTGCGCTAGCGCAGGCAGTTTCCTATCGTATCTAGGCGGACGACAGTAGCTGTTTGCGAAAGTGCACATAATTGGATCGGCGCTTTAGAAAGGGGGTTATGAGTTTGTAAGTGCAACGAACCTGCGTGCATTTCCCTGGGATGCGCGCGCTTGGAAAGCGATTCCTGGAAACGGCGACAACGCTGGCTGATGTGTGACGATCTCTACGCTACCTTGATAAGGCGAAAAGTGAAAAGTAACAACACTTCTCTTAGATTCTTTAGATGGATTCCTAGCGTTAACTATGAGTTTTTCTTAAAGTCTTTCCCTAGGTCTTCGATGGATCATTAACCGAGAACATATCATAAAACTGTTAAAACGTATACTGAAGTCATAAGCCTTTACAATTTTAATATTATAGGGTGAGGCGAGGAAACTTCCTTATTTGAAAATATCATAATACAACAATAATCATAATATTAATAACATCATTTAAATATTTTATATGCATGTTGTGGTACGTTTAAAGATTTTTGCCTTGCTTTTTGAAAATCATGTTTTGAAAAACGAAACGGTCTGGCCGAACGAAATTCTTGGTGTTTATCAATCTTTCAATACCTTGGATTAGCTGAAGAACAATATTCGTGCTGTTATCGCCAAGATGGACGCTGAAATGCTAAACAAACTGGACCAAAACTTCAGATTTCGACTCTCCCAATGTTTCCCAATGTTAGACTACTACTGACTAGAACGATTTCCGTTTCAAAATGCAATAAAAAACTTCATATGTATAATTATAAAATATTCAAATTATAGTTTCAAAACTTGTTTGATGACTGATTTTTCCAAAAAGAAAGTTTTCACGTAGCACCAAACAAAGCTTTTTGAAAAATATGTGTTACATAATTTTATAGTAACACTAATAAGTAATTTCTAAGCAAAGTAATAGTAGCTAATAGTTTTTGGGCATATTTTGTCTTCTAAACGTTAAATGTGCTGAATATGTAATGCATAAAAATAACTTCATCCATAAAAATGATTAAGATTTTTGAATAAAAAAGGCCACCTGGAGCCTGCCTGCTATTGGTTACAAAAAATCAAATCTATTATAATAAGGCAACTGTTAGTCGAACACACGCCGAAGTAACGGGGCCAAAGGGTTACGAGACCATGTGCAACCGCTTAGGCGCCGGATATGGGTTAAATAATCACAGTTTTTTTCAGTATCCTTCCTTTTAACCCCATTCTTTTTCAACTTACATAACTGTTGTTGTAATAAGAGATAACACAAAACTACATTTGCAACTGTCTCTGGTTAATCAAATGTTTTTAATGAAAGGGATTTCCAACAAACAATACCAATACAGCTATGTCACTTTTTACCGAATGCATTTTGTGAACACGTTTCGTTTTTTCAAAGTTTCAACTTCCATCTGTTTATGTGTAGGGCGAGGATAAAATATAATACCGTTACGGTAAAAAAAGTTTTATTTGTGTTAACCACAGCTACCTGAAGGAAGTAGACTCTGGTTTGGTTGACTCTGATTCGATATTGTTTTTAAACCTCAAATTAGTCACACCCTGGAAACGGGAAAGATGACCAGTCATATATTATCCTGTCAAACTATTGTTCTTAAGAAGTCCGTTCCTTCTCGGAATTGTGCATTACTATGGGTCCCAGCTTACAACATCAACTGTTATTTGCTAACGGGATTTCTGCTACGGCTAAAGTGCATTTTAGTGAATAGTGCAGCAAGTTTGTGACGTCACTGCATTGCTCCCGTTCACAAAGGGTCCGGCACAAAGAACTCGGCCACAAAATACCATCGACAGTTTGTTTTTGACGTCACGTTTATAAATCATTTAGTAAATGAATTTAAGGTTTTATAAAAAAGGCAATAGAAAACATTTCAAAACAAAGCTAATAATAATCGTTAAATAATTTTGGAAATCTTAAATAACAGAATTGGTGGTAACCTATTCAAAAATATATAAATGATACAAAAATATTAATGTAACGGTTTAATTAGCAAGTTACATAACATCATATCTAACCTGTACATTGCGCCAGATCGGCTTTGAAATCACATGATGACGTAGTCAATGTTCCATTAGGATTTTCGAAAATCAACTAGGGAGCAGTCGTTAAAACGATGGACCATCTAAAAAAAGTGACGGGCATTATTAAAAGTGAGCGCTTGCTTTAGTCGACCCTGGCTACAATAAAAGTAAAAGAAAGGACACTGTCCCGTTAGATTCCCGTGGCGTTGAAATAGACAGAGTAGTAACTGCGATAGGGCAACGAGAGATGGTCTATATTACACTGCACTTAGTTCGGAATGCATCCAATGCGATACGCTCTATGTTAGGTTAGGTTAAGAAATGAGAAAATAATGTTTTTATAAGATAAAGAAAGTAGTGCCTCGTTAATAGCTCAATAAATAATGTTATACAGAAGTGGCTGGGATGTAGTAGTGTAGTTCAAATCGACTTTTTTTAATTTTTCGAGGTTGTATTTAACAAAATAAAAACATGCTTGAGTTTGATGTGTCTAAATACAGCAAATGCGTTTAATAACTTGCATTTATACCTATCTATCTATTGGTTAATAAGAATGCTTCCTTACATTTAATCATTTCATTAGATTCAACGATTGAGTAGCAATAACTGTTATGGACTTGTGCATATACATATGCAGACCAAACCAATGCAGTGGCTTTATTTTAATATGTATGTTCATGTTACATACCTCAATGTCATATGAGGCCTAGTTTAAGTTAGTTAGTTGCGTCAAAGTTGAACTTTCTTTATTTTGGGTTACTGTCTCCTTGATCTGGGAATGCAGTGTCCTATGTCGTGTTTACTTGTATCAAACTAAAACGTTCAAAGTTCAAACAAAAGAGATATTAATTTTATCATGTTGTTATTGTTGTTATAATAATTATGGATAGCTATAAATATTCTAGATAATAAAACTACATATACATAGTTACATTAACAAAAAATATTAGACTTTACTAAAATAATTTGATCCTACACATGGCTAATATTGTATGAATAAAACAACATGGCTGAAGCTTAACTCCATCATTAACTGCCAGACTGAAAGGAAATCATTAGTGTTACCTACATTTAAGCAGATTAGTATATTAATTTTAATATTTGCTGATGTAACTTATTCTCGAGAAACCATACTATAATTGAAATAAGATAAGATTATAGGATCATAGTGTAGCCAGTGAATCTAATATTAGATTAATAAAATGCGTCGACACAGAGAATTCTTGTGGTTTTATCGATTCTATTATCCAAGAAATGAGGCACTCTGAGCCAATGACCTCTTAATGTTGTTGTAAGTATAACAAGTAGGTACATACTGCAGTCGCTTCCTGGAGAAACTGGACGGGGGATTCAAATAAGCCCCGCTAGGACCTCTCCTTGTTAAAGTACCAGTTTATTTTAGGAGCCATAAACTTTCCTTCCAATGCCAACGCACAGAACTGGAAATAGTAAATACTTGTTGGTTGCTACTTGCAGGCTACGAGTTTTAGATACTATTTCAACAAACGGCGCGGCGTCAGCAAAAGTTGTCTATAAATATTATTTTCTAGCAAAAGAAAATGGTCTATTTAATTTACAATATGCTTTCACCTGATATGTTTTTTTCTAGCAATAAGTGGAACTGGCTTGGTGCGAAGAAAAGTGGCGCGGGTTAGTTCCCGCGACCAACACATGGCTCTGGTATCGCAGCGCACGCGCATTGCTAGTAGGAAAGTTGGTGGTGACGTCGGAAAGTGTTACGACGAACGATGGTGAACTGAGGTTGTCTTTCGCGGTAGCTGGCCTACTCGCAGATTGTCATTCTATCAATCCGTCACCATGATAATACCATTGTCATCTGACAGCCACAACCGCAGGCAACAACGAAGTCATTTTAAGTTGAGAGATGGTATTGTTCTCTTTGCAAAGACAAATATGTACGTATTGATATTTCTGATTCAATGGCCTGCTCTGACTCAACAATGTGACTTGTCATGAACTAAAATAAAGTCAAAACGTTTAACGGTGAATTGAATCGAAAAACTTTACAGATTTTGAAGATAAAAGTTATGAAAAATGAGTGTTAAAGAACGTAAGGAGTTTTTTGACAAATAAAAAAAAAGTGAGATGTTTTACGAACTGAAAATTAACAATAAATTTCCATCTTTATTATGTATGTTCTCACTGTAGACAAAAACGGTTTTAGCTCGATCTACACTTTGACATGAAACATAATAAATAAATCTGGTTAGAACCTTGTTAGAAATTTTTCAGTCCGCGGAAAACATTAAGCACGTGCGTTAACAATAAATATAAAACAACAAAACAAAAACGGGACTTTTAACTCACAGTAAAAGATCATAAGGGTTTAATACTAAAATAAATCTCGAACCAAACTAAATGACAAGGACTATTGTTGTGCAAAAGCCAATAAATGAATGGAATTGTAATAGGGATGGAATAAATGGTTTAACTATGATTCGATATAACATTTGTGAATAAAACTATTCATTAATGTAAAGAAGAGATAGGATATGAAACTGTACTATAGAAAAATAAAAATTATCAATTTACAAAACTTCAGGAAAACATTCAACCCGCTTTTCAGCACCAATTGACTGGAGTACTAGTAAAGTTAAATTTGGTTAAAAGTTCAATCGTGAATAGGAATAAATAGGTACAGCCGAGTAGAGGATAAGCGATAAAAAAATCGAATGTAAAGTCGGGTGCACATGTATTTTCTAAAAACTTTTATATCTTTATTCGTTATGCCTTACATGAACTGTGTATTAAACCGATATACTTGTAGAATTTAACAATTTAGGTTTTGTTAATGATCTGAAGAGTTGATTTGTTAAGATTTTAATAATTTCTCTCTCCTTTCTTTTCCTTTGTTAATAGTAAAATCTATATATAGTGCATATTAATGATAATACTCAGACTATAAAGCGGTTTCTATGTGTTCAAAGCAAGGATTCAAATTCTCGGGTCATTGTAATTGGGAAGCGGGAATCCTGATGTTGAATGTGCCAATCGAGACTCCATGTACGAATATCAAATTAAAAGGTCCGACTAGAGACGAGGCAGCCTAGGCTAGTTTTTCAGTTGTCGAACGTGCCTTATAATTTGGTAGTGACGTGATTAGAGTCGTCGGCCTCTTGCACGTTTTGTAACGCGCGCTGGCGAAATAGGGGTCATTGACAACGCCTTGCTCTGCGCACTGCCATCGCTTTACAAAAATTAACATACTTTTGTATGATGAATCTTGGTTTTACTTAGTTACAATTTCAAAACTTAGAAATATCAGAACATAAACCCATTTCAAAAAACTAAGATGTTTGTGCAAAACAACGTATTTATTGATGTTTTATATTTCATTTTTCACATAAATGTTTCCCACAAAAAGATTAGCCCCTTCCGGGAAGTTTATTAGAAAATATTTTCAATAGATCGTAAAACTGCATTGATATAAATATTAAGGTTTGCACTCCTGCATCCGGGCTTTGCAATTATTTTAAGGATGTTAACACAATTTTTTCACCGTGTTGTTTAAGAGGCTTTGTTGGGTTGTGTTAAAAAAACAAACATAACCATCAGTAATATCAAATTTATTGAATTATCTGAGATTGAATCATTAAACGATTCACAACCGATAACAAAACCAACAGACGTCCCCACATGTCTTGGTAGTATTTTGAAAGCCATGATAGATTTATTAGTAACTAGCTTTTGCCCGCGACATCGCCGCGTAAAAGTCGAAAATGGTTCTAAAAAGATTTTAATTACTTGACATTTGTCGTAATATTTTTGATAATTTACACAATATCTTAGTAAAGTTTATTAAAATCCTTCCAGTAGTTTTTGCGTGAAAGAGAAACAAACTTCTTTTCATTCATACAATCTTATAAACTTTCGCGTATATAATATTGGTAAGGATTTGGTCAGTTTTTTGCGAGTTTTAGAACAATGACTAGTTTTATCTTTGATCTTAGGTCAGGCGATGTCGTGGTATAGTTTAAAGTGAACCATTCACAGCACTGCGAGCGGCTGCCGCGTCGAGGCCAGAGTCTTAGCTGTATTATACCTTTAGCTATGGCTATTTATCCTAATCTATCTTTTGGTATCCATGATAGATCTTGCAAGAGCGTCTGCAGCTACACTGGAAGATAAGTTGTCTGTTGGTTCAGAGTGACAAACAGTGTTCTGTACTTATTACAACAAGGTAAAAAAGCCAATAACTTTATTAAATTCTAACACCGGCTTCTAACTCTGCTGTTATAAATCAAAATTTATTTTGCTTATGTTGCACATTTAAATAGAATAGAAATAAGTCTTATATGTAATTTTTTGTGGGTATTAATAAAAAAATTTGGATCTAATTTTCTTTCGTGGCAGCCGTTTGCTTACTGCTAGCCGAACTGAGAATGGGCGAATTGGTTTAAAGCCTATGATGCCGTGAAAATTGTGGGGAGTAGGGGAAATACGCAAACCGTCGCAAGATCCAACGAAACAAAAATTAGTGTGAGGTGAACGTACGCAAGTGGCCGCGGAACAAACGCGTCAGGTTGATTCACTTTTCATCGACAGTCACTTTTCGACTACCAATATAGCTCTGCTTTTGGCAAAACGAAATGAAAACTCGTCATAAACAACTATCATATTTAAATCTAAACTTCTGAGATTTGAAATTCATAACAAGCATGGATGGTTTTTGTTAATTTATACTTTAACTAAGTTTTAATTGATTCATAATCAATTTCATTACTTAGTTAAAATAAACTGATTTTATTGAATAAAAAGTTTTGAAGTATGTTTGTTAAATACTGAGACGTTCTAATTTTCATACTATAGAACTCCATTTTGAAAAAAAAATGCATTTACGAGGTTTTCAAAGTACGGTATTGTTATGCAGTTAGGATCAGTAATGGCGATCTAATATTTAATTATGATTTGATTTTACAAATTGCAAATAATTTACTAACAACTGTTTAAATAGGGAAAATTAATATTGCAGGAAATTGAGAAATGAGGTTTTACTTTTATTCAGGCAGCGACAGGGGTCATTGAACTGTTTGGCGGGAAATATTTCGCGCCTCCGCTTCGCTCGCCGGCTCACAGCCGCCATCTTCCATCGCTGCCAACTCACGTCTCGCCATGTGATGAGATGATGCCATACAAATACAAGATAACATTAATTTTCATACCAACGGGTTTTTCCAACAGAAAAATCCTTATATCATTCAAATAACTTCAGTTTAAGTATAAATTTAAAAAACTGTTTAAAATAATATTGGAAATAATTTGTAAAATTTTAGTATATATTATTAATTTTATAGTTATCTATATTCATGAAGATAATAAGTCTATATAATTTTTCTACGCGCACGTTGATGTCTATTGTACTATATCGATTTTTGCTATAAGTATGTACATTTACACATGCCATACAAACCATATTTTAAATTATCACGTAATAAACTTCTTTAAATTAAATACTTTAGTTTACTTCTTTGACTGATTTTCTTTTGTTGCGATATTAATGTCAGACATAAAACAACATCATTTTCATATGCAGAATTCAGGTTGTTGAAAATCACTACCGGATTATTAATTTTACTAGCTAAATTAAGTCTCAAACTTAAGAATTTCAATTTGTGTGAACTGATTGTATGCTCAAGTACATGAAAAGTACTAATTTCTTTTCACTTTTGTTAAAACAAATAAGTCACGAATAAAGAAAACAATTGATTTAAAAATATTAATTATTCATACAGCAGGGCTAGGAGATAGGAAAAAGGTTGGTTTCCGCATTGCTGGCTGCTGGGTGATGCAGTGAATGTTTCCGTGCGCATGCGACTCTATACAGAGTTCTTGCAGGGGTAAACAACCTTATAGTATTTAAAAAATACAAAATGGATGTTACTTTTAGTATGTTGTTAATTATTGCATTTGCCATTTATTTATTTTAAGAAAATATTGTGTTGATTTGTTAAACACAATTTATGGAAACCATCATATTCATGAGCATGTGAGAGTTCAAAAGGCTCTCTATCTTATTAACTATTAATATTCTGTAATAATAGTGAAGTAATAAATAGAAGCTACTGTGTAAAAAATATACTAAACGATGTTTAAAAATTTAAGCGAGACGCTTGTGTGTGAACTTGGTAAAGTAAATAGTTTTTTTTCTTTTCTATAAAGCAGGTTATTTAAAGTTTTACATGACTACTTGCGTTCGGCTCAGAATTTGTAATGAAGCTAATCTGTGTGATAGAAGGAATCAGTAAAATAATTCTAAAATCATAACCATGTAGTATGGCAAACCAAAGGTTGCGGAGGCTGTTAGCCATCGGCGAGTAGCGGTTCGCAAGGTTTAGGTTCAGTCGAGTTCATTGCCATAGTTTTGTAACCCTTCTTGTGTAACTCGCTCTCAGCTGCCCTTCCTACCTCTCACTTGCTCTCAATACTTCAACTTATTTATACAAACATTCGATGTTCAAAAAGGGAACTTTCGCACATTTTTAGCTTTTAAAATTACTTCCGTGTTTGGATTTTTCTAGAAAAGTTTTTGAACCGATGTACAGATTTAATGGCAATTAGTTCCCTAGAATTTTTAAAATTAATTAATTTTAATAGTGTTGGAAAATTTTTGAAGTGAAAGATAATTTTCAGTTATACTAGTAATTTCAGGTTCAATGCTCTGTTAGGCGTTTTAATTCCTCAATGTTTTAGAATTTGATTTGTTGTTAATTTAAATAAATCTGAAGTGATGAGAGTAAAATAAAAGTGGAAAACTTTGTAAAGAAAAGTAAATTTTTAGTGTTATAGAGTGTTTTAAGTGTAATTGAGCAACGCGTAGGCTGGTTCGCGTCTAGAGGTCGTTGTCCCCGGCCTTTCGAGAGAGTATCGAACCGAGCGGTTACGTCACCCGCGCAAGCCTCCAACTCACTTCTGGGGTGCTATTCTTAAAGCACTTAGCATTCACAATAAAACTTTAAGACATTTTCAAACTTACAAATAGTATAGGAGCTTTTATTAAGCGTTTTTAAAATCTTACTATTTTATTTATAGCTCAAATATGTAATTAAATTTTTATTCCCAAAGATAAAATTTAATATTTCAAGAATTCATTGTATTGCTATGTTGCGTCTATCTATAGTATTTTAAATTAACAGATACTGATGTAACAACAAATTTACAGTTTTCGTTTTTTTCTTCCTTTATTGGTCTATAAGATATTCTTTCTTGCTAAATTACATGATTATAGGTCAACAGTACCCTATAGTTTTTGATTCCTGTAGAGGGTGGATAAGATCTCCACATGCTAATCAATCAGTTGATAGAGAAGTGTTAGCGTTCGTGCTGGCGTGCAGTTCTCAGTCAGCACGTAAGGCGCGTGACTATCAGCTGATAGATTAATTTTATAAAACATAGTTGTAAAGTCTGAGAAACATTAGGAATCAATATGAGTTCTTGAGAGCCAGTTGTTTCTCTACTTACCACCAACGCGCTACTGTTGTTTTCCCTTTGGGGGTAACCCCAATGTACATCACGCCGGCGATCCACCCACAGACGTCATCATAGCGGAGTAGTTCTAAGATCTGCTTTGTCCATATGCTTTGGTTACGAAGACTTAGAGGGTTGATTTTTTTCACATTCACAGCTACAAGAAACTACCGATCTCAGTCTTTCTTATTAATTTCAACTTCATATCTCTACGCGTTACTGAGAAAAACGTCTCAAGGGGCCGACAGACAGACAAATGGACAATGTAGTGATCTTGTAAGGTTTTTTTAAAGTCACAGAACCCTAAAAAATTTATAATATTTGGGATAGAATTTCAAGGTCTATGCAATTTATAGGCTATTTTTTGCAAAATAAAAAGAGAATAAAATCGCAGGCTAGCAGTTTTTAATACAAATTTACCCTCGGCGTCTTTGCTTGATCAAATTGCAACGAATACCCTAAATTTTACTCGCTATGAAAAATAACTTCAATAAGCTTTTTTAGTGTGTACTTTATTACATGCTTTATATTTATCAATGCTGTAGTAGTAAGTGACCAAAATGTTGTTTTTTCAGAGGTATTGTTATTATATGGCGGCGGTGGTACTTCATAAAGTAGGAGATGATAATTTTAAAGTCGTGACGATGACAAAAGGACAAGCTCTTTGACATCGTATTATTAATAAATTGACGAAAGCACTATAGATATTCCGTAGATAATTAGTTAGTGTAAATAAGTGCCTTGTGTTTTAAATTTTTTGTGCCCAGTTAAATCTAAATTAATTTTATTATACGCTTTTTTAAGTAGTCGGGGTTTTAGTTTTATATTTACTAGTCCATGATAAGGTTATAATTTTTTTATGGACAAAATGAAGCGAAGAATCATTAAGTAAGAAAAAAATTAAGTTTGGCAGTAATAGTATTTTTTATTTCTCTTGAGGTTGAATTGGATTTCAGAGTTCCTTTCTAATGATTACAAATCATTGCTAACAGGCTTAATTTTCTCGATTCAATAATTCAATCTTCTATCTGTCTGTAATTTACATTAAACTCTCACGTTATAAAGCCGAAATAAAGCGAAAAACATGAGCTTATAGAGTTTTAGAATAGACCCCTATTCCAGCTACCCATACAATATTCCTGTCCTTGCTCTATCACTGAACTTTTATTTACATTTTGTCGGCAAAAAATTATGGCATGTTTATTCTTTGGTTTTTGTATGATTGAGTGGTTTATAGATAAGTAATAATTTAAAAATGAATTTAATTGTGTATCGTTCTTGAGTCGGAGGAAATAGTTATTTAAAAAATCTTATTGTGTGATAATTTGATTTTATAATTTTATTACATGTAGGTAGGTTGGTACGTATTATTATTATAAATTAATCACATCTTACTTTGTAATGGCGACTCATGTTTTCGCTACGAACGACTACGGTTACTACGTGCTACGCCGTAGTTGCTCTCATTAAAAACAAGAGCTGTTGTAAAAATTTCGGGCACAAAATTGAGGGCTAATACTTTCATCGGTTACGCTCACTCTGCGCGCGCGCAGTAAACAAGAAGCAGTCATTGACCCCGCTCGCAAGGCCACTCACTTACACAACACTGAATTTTATCGACTATCTTACAAATAAAATATCTTTTTACATTTCCGGCATCTGGCTCTGTCGCTCGTTGCATAATTATTTCAACATCTCGTAGAATTTCTGGATATCTGTTTTGGGAATTCATATAAGAGTTAAGGGAGTTGTCAAGCGTCGTGGCCATACATTATTTATATCTACTTTATGAAGACCATAACTATATGACTAGAAACCAACCCATAACATTAAATATCAAACATCATTGAATTTTGCGTAAACCATATTTGACTTATTTGATTCCCATATTATGTTTTTCAACATAGAAGTGCACATGTTGAAACGATCGAAATCGTAAAGGCAGTAAACAACTGCGTTCTCGAGACTGTGAACCCAAACGATCGGTCATATAAAGCGAGCTGTAAGTAAACGCAGTTTAAGTTGCATCAGAACATGAATTTAATCTTTATTGTTATAGCAATAAGAATGACGTATGTGTTTATGGAAGTTGGTGATCGAACAAAAGTACTTTCCCGGGCGAGTAACGGGACCTCACGGAGAAATGGTCTACGAAACCGAAACACGCAGTACCGTTAGTTCCCCGCCTTGCCGACGGGATAATCGTGGTAAATGGTAGATCACTGATCCTACCTTTACTGCTGCAAGGCATTCCCTTCTCGCCTACCTAACAACCATTATCGGTACTGTACTTAAAGTGGTCATAACGGGTATATGTATTTATTTTGTGTTTAAAAATTTTCATCACTTTACATATAATATTTTAAATTGTTTAGAGGAATACACGTTTGTTACTGACATAAAAGCGGAAAAGAATTTGCCGTTAACTTTAGAGGGAAAATTGGAAAACGTGTAATTTTGATTTTATAACGAGAAACAAATTTATTCTGATGTGAAAAAATATGATTAGACTTAAATACAAGATTACACATATTCTTGTTAAAGTTTCAATGGAAAATAATTAAACAGACAATGTGGGCACATATTTTATTTCATAATTATTTTCTTTAAAAAATTTATTAATGTAAAATTTTGCAAATTTAAACCGAACAGTACAGGTAAGTATTAATTTTCAAAAAAACTAATTATAAAAATTCAGAGACTTTTATTATTCGTTTTAAATTAATTTAAGTGCCTCTAGATGAGATATACACATTTAAATAGTCTAATAACTTTAATAAATGATTTTTGGAAAAGTTAAGTCAATAAATTTATTTTGTACAAGTTATTGAGATACTTGTTTTATACAGGTTTCTTGTCTTAAAGCCTATATTTTCTAATAAGTATAAAGAGGGAATAGCATTAATTTTATGCTAAATTTGATTTGCAACTTGTCCACAGCTTGGTTTATTCCTACCTTACACTCCAATAACTAGATATAATTTATTTTTAAAAGGAAGTAGTAGCCTCTCTTAGAAGGTTTTGCTCTATGATTCAACTAAAAACTGTTACTTAGTATATAATAACTATGTAGTAAATAAACTGAAGCAACAAAAATCCATTTGTGATGAAGCCTCGCTTACATTTCGAACATGAAGGAAACTAGTGACCTCTGGTTTGTCCCTGTGTGATGTAGTTGCTGGTTGCGTTAACAAGGAGTGGAGCAGCGCCACCTAGCGTGCTTCTTCATTGTTGTAATAAGTAAGCATCAAACTAGTTCGATACTTAGTGAAAAAGTTTTTAGCCTACGCAATAGATGCCACTATTTATTTAAGTGTAATTAATATTCCAGCCAATAACAATTTTCTTTTTATTCGGCGAATATACCTTAAAATATGTAGTATAAAAATATAAGACTACGTCTTAAATACTAAAAAAAAATCTGTTACAATTATTATGACAAAATTGTTCAAGTTGTTTAAATAAACCTATAACAATCAAATTTGTAAAAAAACAAGAAATTACAAAGTTAAATATTACTCAGTAACCATGTGACAATATTGGCACCATTTAAAAATTCCATAATTTACTTTTTTGCAATTTTTTTCATAAACAATAACTAAAACATGCGAAAATTATTAGACAATTTGTATGTATTTCATTTTTGCAACGTAAAAAACTGTTCCCTTCATAAATCTTTTTAACCGATATTACAAGTGCATAAAAAGTTTCCATATGATATAATCAATCATACACTTGTTAGGTTCATATTCACATAAGGTAAACTGTGTAACAAGTGAAAAAAAACTTGTTCCCTTTTTTATCATTTTTATGTTCTTTTATTTAAAAAATAAGCGAATTGATTGGCTGCGTTGAGCCAAGGGCGACCCTCACAGTTGCGCGCTACGTCCCTCCAAAAATCTACCAATGGCAGCCCTTTTAACCCGCGAAGGGTCCGCGCCCTTTTTGCTAACAATTGTTGTACAGTACGTAGCAAAATTCATAATTATTTAGCTGTTGATAAAGTTAGTCTTACTTGTACTACTGAAATGTGGTTCTTATACTCATAGTTTGCTTATTCTATTTATTTATATGGAGATAATTACAATTAAAGTATATGTACTCACAAATTTTCTTATATCTTAAGGTCTTGCTTAAGATACTTCTTAAATACTTACTCGATTGCAAATACATTAGCTTGCAAACAAAAGAAATCGCAATTAAATCTGTCTATTCGTTTTAGAGCTATTACGCCGCAGACGCCACACACGTTAAAGTTGAACAATCCTCTTTTTTCGTCAAAGGTTAAAAATAGAATATACTATATTCGTAGGTAGGGTTTAGTTTTGACTGGAAAAACCTATGGTTCCTACACTATTATTATTTATGGGTAGTCCAATTTCTTATCACCGCAGAAGTATCCTGCAGTCAAAATTAAAAATTACATTCAATACTCATTAGTTCTTTTCAAGACTATATACAGTTTTGAAATTTGGTAAAATTTAAACCTTAAGTAACATTACAGAATTTTTTTATTGAAATACAAATAAAATTGTTATGAAGTAAAATTTTCGTTGGTTTTCAATACTTTTAGACATAATCTTAATATTTTGTTTAATTCGCAATATTTGTTTTCACATTGTTCTTTAATTCGCTGCTACATCAGGCTCCTAGTGTTCCTGGTCGAGAAGACAAAAAACACAAAAATTTTAATATAATATTTATACAGTGTAGATTACTAGGATACTTCTTTTAATAAGGTTTAAAATCGCCATGGTTAAAAAAAGTGCACTTATGTGCTTGAACCAATCTCTATCAAATAACGTTGATATAAAATAAATAAGAGATAAAACTTAAAATAAACAAACTCATCATGACAGTGCTGTCATATCCCTTTGTTAAAGTTTGATTCGCGCTTTATTACCAATATTCATGCAAGTAATACAGGAAGGCAAGTATGTAAACGTTGACGAGATGATCGAAAACTCAAAGCTAAAAATGTATCATGGTATCCTCTCTAGCTTTTATAGCTATGGCGTTAATGTCCCTTTAGAGCGCTTTCAAATCATTGTTGATTGAAACGCACAAAAAGTTGTAATTTTTGCGTGGGTGTAAATCCGAACGGTTCGGTCCACCCTAACTTTGATGGTTTCTATTATTATTTACAAATACTTGACGCATGCGTACGAGATAAATCTCAAATACTTAAAGTTTTCGGGGTAACAATACTTTATAATTCAATATGAAATAATTCCTTGTTTAACTCGTAAACATTTAATGTTGGTATCACAATCACAAATAAAATAGAAACGTAAAGATAAAGCTGAAAATGCTGAAGGCTAAAAAAAGGAATAAAGTACTTTGACAAATTTTCTGCAATTAAAAAAGGAATTGAGGGTTGCCACGTGGGCAACGTCCTTTGTTAGTTTTTTACTAATGTTAATTCTGAAATTGGGGTTTTTGTGCGAGATTCCTATTATATTCTGCATTTTTTTCGACTGGTCATTGAGGGGTCAGTTTTAGGGTGCTTTATCGTGATTAACTGACAGTCAACGGTTTTTTTGTTAATTACATTCGTCACACTGAAAATTTTATGATTCTATAAAATACATTCTACATTACATCCATTTACACTACGTCTAAAAAGGGGTTATGTTATGCTGGCAGTTACCTATTTCGATTAAATACTTGGTACTTACGTAATATGGCAAAAACTTTCAAAATGATAAACAAGTTTCTATGTTAGTGGATATACTTACTTGTTTATGAATATAAAACAACGTTTCTGTGTTTACAATCGAAATAATTTCCTAACTTAAATCTGAACAAAATAAATAGTCTACACTACTACAATCTTAACGTCTTAAATAGTTCGTTTTGAACGAAGAGATTTTGTTGTATTGAAATGGTCATATAATTTACAATGGTACTCAAATAGTAACTAAAATTTAAAAAATATATTTTTGGGTAAAGTGAACATACTCTAAGTGGACGAAATAATCAGAGTGAGTGTCAATCATGGCTCTCTACACGTACCAACCTTATTACATTGGATTGATACGCTATTGTCCACTTCCAAAAAAACCCTGACACGCGTCCGAAATGCCCGAAAAATGTGATTCATTTTTTGTCTGTAAAAAATCCCCTATTCTATTTGCAAAATAGTTAGGACCTTTGATCCTTATCCCATATTAAAAGTAAATATTTTATGAAACATTATCGCAAGCGTTTTTTGCAGATAAGATTTAATTACTAAAAGCTTTGATTTATGGATCGCTAAAATGTTTCACTACCTAACAATAAAATCTCCTAAAAAACAACGTTAGTCCACAATTAATACTGTATTTTGGTAAAGTACTTACAAAAAGACAAATTCACTTGTCGGCAAAAAATTGTCAGAAATATTATTGATTAAATATATTTTTGCAATTTATGTAGAAAATAGGCAATACAACGCTAATATTTTCTCAAATCTAGAGCATTGAGATCTATTACGGGGGTGAGTCAGGTAATTGTAGGGTAGCCACGATGAAGACATTTATAAGATATGCAACTCTGGAAATCGTGTCCCATTCAGGGGACTTCAGTCCACGACTTATTACATATCCATAACAGATACTAAGTTTTTCGAAAAATATGTTTGAGGCGATACTGTTCAGCAAAAAACCGTAGTTGTTTCCTATCTTGAGCCGTCTTCACTATAAAAGAAGTAACATCAATCATTATTTGACAGCACTTTTTTGTTTATAACCAACTTCAATTTAAATTTCAAACGATATTAGTACCAACATTATTAACAGTAGAAGGTACATACGTTATAAAATAATCAACTTGTTTTTTTTTTCCAGCTTTATTTAAATGAAATTTTAAACGATGGACATACGAGTGTGTATTGTGTCCACGAGCTGACCAGCAGATGTTTAAAAGGCCGGCTGTTGGGCCGAATCCCATGCCGAATGCGGACTGCGCATGCGCCCGACCCGCAAATATGGCCGAACCACCAAATTAATAATAGATACATTTCGTGTTAGAATATTCTAACAAAAATCTAAAGGGCTATCTTTAACCTATAATTAGACTTATTTATAGATCTAAACGCATCTTCAAGAAGTTAAATCCACTAATTTATATAAAACCTA
The DNA here is from genome assembly GCA_949316135.1 of Choreutis nemorana. Taxonomy (NCBI): domain Eukaryota; kingdom Metazoa; phylum Arthropoda; class Insecta; order Lepidoptera; family Choreutidae; genus Choreutis; species Choreutis nemorana. The sequence goes on from OX438600.1 coordinate 5,752,929, forward strand.
TTTATGAAAAAGTATATGAAGAGTTAGTGTATTTTGGGATTTACAAATAAGCCATATATTGATCCTAACAAAGCCAAATCTTAATTTATTAAGTCGCTATGAGAACGTGTATAGGTTGGATTTAAAATAAGTTTGTTCTTAAATAAACAATTGATACCAAAATGATTTGACTAATAGAAAGTTGTACAAATAAAATAATGTTAGTTTAGATCGCCTGATGCAATGCCAATAGGTTGTTAATAAAAGTTGACATGTTTTCGAGTGTTTGTTATTTTTTAACCAATGAAACTCTTTTAGAGCTCTATTTTACTGATTACTAATCAATTCAATACATTCAATTGTCGCACCATTCTCACTGAAATAAGTGAACCTAACCTACGAGTATGACAGTAATTTTTTCTTTAACACGACCTACACATACATGTCTGATTTCCTTATGCTTATTTGCAATCCACATTGTAAAAAGATTTTTTTCATCCATGTACAGGTTTTGTCAACTAATTTACGGAATAATAAATTAATGTATAATAACTTCATAAAATTAAAACTATGTAGACAACGTGCCTTCATTTTATAAGTCCTGTCTTAGTGTTGGTTAGTAAGAAAATCCTTGTAGCTGACTGACGTCTCTTACTTATTTACAAACTACTTGACAAATTTCATCATTCTGATTTATTTAGTTTTGAGTTTGCTACTCGTATATATCAGTCAGGACAAACGATTGCATTATCTCTATGCAATGTCCTGACTGTTTAAATAATTTTACAAAAAAAGTTTAAACGAATGAGGTAAATTAGGAAACTCTATTAGAAAGAGCCCCAAAAAAGCGTGGAACTGTTTCAGTGATTTTCAGTGGACCAACTTTCGTATGAATTATACAAGATAAAGTACAATATTCATAGTAGGCATGTGTTAGAAGTAGGTACGACTCTTTGAAAAGATACGATGACACATAAAATGCAAAAAAAGCTTTGTGAAATTGAATCGTAGATTCTGATGCATTTGACTTAACCAAAGAAGAGTATTCTGAAATTTATGAATGTAATGTTTTATAGAGGTTTTATTAAAATGCGGCAATATTATATGTTACGAACACTAACGAAGAGCGGGATGTAAACAAATAATATCTTTCCGATATACGTACTGTCTAAATACAATACCACTATAACTTTTTTTTGGTTGTAAGGTTGACATTACATGTATTCTGTCAACTAAAAATCACGATTTAAAAAAATAAAATCTAGTAATAATTAACCCATATCGTGTTGGTATTTATCCCGACGTCAACAGTGCGAGTCTATATACTGCCATATACAGCGGACCAGCCCCTATATATGCGCGCACCCTACGCAAAATCCACGCAAATCGCGCAGTCCAAAATCACACTCTTTACGTATCACATTGTAGATATATTTAACTGAGCTTATTACTAAAATATATTCTGATAGATATTATCATGTTAAAGGTTTTTAGAAACTTGCAAAAATATATTAGAGTCCTACTATAGTGTCCATTTTGTGGTGAGATTTACGTCAAGTGGTCAGTCTAATGTTGTATCGAGCAAAAAGGTTATTATAATAGAATATTGTTTTGTGTCGCCGATTTAAAATGATAAATCTCTTAAAAACGCTTTGTTAGCGACATCGATTTATCCAAAAGGCAGAATCGACAATAGCTTTCATGAAGGGTAAGAAAATACTATTCGCAAAATTTATTGTAAATTTTATGTGTTTGTTTGTAGAATAAAATAAAACAGTAGTTTTTTAATGATAAACACTTATTTATAATATTCAAAAGTTCGATAGAGTGGTTAAAACAAAAATGTATTGATTAATTTGTAAAAATATTGCTTCTATTTATGTATGTCTTAAGGATAAATTATAAAATACACATAAACTGTTCTAAATATGTAAAAGCAAACAAACAAACATTCCTTCCAAGTATAATCAGTCCTGCTCAATGCTCAATGATACCTAATGTTTCTTGTTAACTTGGTAGGAATGCTTGGTTGGAGAGGAACAGAAAAAAATATATAGCACTTATTTAAAATTATATACCGAAAAAGATTTTTTTTGGCTTCTTTTACAAAAATCATTCAATGTAAAGTGTTTATGAATTAGAGTAGGTATATGCACTTTCATTATTTTTAAAATATAATACAAACATTAAGCTTCGCTTACTAGTGGGGTTTGTCATAAGAGGCGTAATAATAATTTGTTTAACCTAATAACTTTTCCAGAATGTAGCGTATGTGCCGCGGCGGCGGCAGCAGCGGCGGCAGCGGCTGCATTTGCGGCACAACACTGCCCGGACTCCAAGTTGGTCTACCCACCAGCTGTTAACACAAACGTTATCGTCAACGGCAATGGAACTTGCAACGGATCGCCGCAATTCACTAAAACTAGTAAGTACTCTTATAACTGTTATAAAGTACAAAGTGCTAAGCATTCTTTGATAAGAGATAGTTTTTCTAGCTACAATTCAGCGCCTAATTTATCCTTTTACCACTGAGTGAGGGTTAATCTTTGATTAAAAAATCGAGTTAGTATTGCCATTTGTAACTGAAAAACGGCTGGCACTAATTCTATTGTCTTTGATTTCATGGATTTGTCTTAGTCCCAAATAGCAGAATAACCAATCTAATAATTTACCTATAAATTTCAAGGAATAATTCATTGGATGGACACTACATTCAATTGTTTTATTCTCTCATAATTCATAAACTGGGTTCTTCATTTCAAGACAGTAATTTTGTTTAATAAGTAAATATGAGTTGCTTAAAACAGAACATCAAAACACATCACCTTTCTCTTTTTAGTGAAAAATTATGAAAATCAGATTAACCGTAATCATGGTAAATTTCTTATTGTATTTTTGGTTTTGATTTTCGAATAGGTACCTACCGACTTTGCTTAATTCTAATTGGAAACTTTTGCATTTCTATGAGCAAATTATAATAGTGTAAAAATCACATTAGAATCATGATTTTAACGTTTTTGTATAGGTTTTTCATGCTTTTATTATGCAACGTTTCTGGTGTAGATTTTTTGTTAATAGTTGTTAAGGTCAAATCTTATATACTGAAACTGAAACCTTAAATTCAAAGACAGTGTAAAAATAAAGTAACAACGAATATATTGTTGAAACTTGGAATAGGTTCATTTTTTGCACACTCTTTATAAAAAGCTTGATTTAAGGTAAATTTTCATAAAGTAAACAAAACACAAATCTTAATACTGCACATTTTAAATTATGTTCCCGTGTAAATACTTGTGTTCGATTGAATGTAAAAACTTACTTAGGTATCTACTATGAGTAAATCTGTTGATTGTAATTTTGATAGATCATTCATATTTTAAATAGGGGTCGTGATCAGCACCACCCCTTCAACGTCAACGCCTCTAACAAAAATACCTATCAATCCGTCGACACAAAACGAAACAGGGCTAGTACGTAGTCCCTTTTAGTTCTCTTTTTTCTTAATAGATGGCAGAAAATTTCCTGCAAAGTGCTGCCATCTGCTTAAAGTTCAACTAGTAAACCGTTTCAATGAAGCCCTCCGTTTTGTGTGATCGGTTGAATTTGGTTTAGTTGAAATATTTATATTAATTCTTTCGGGGCAAACTAGAGGTCCCTGTCATGATGATAAGCAAAAATACTGAATAAAATATTTTCTTTCCATAACTTTTTATTTAATGGTTCAAAAGTTTGAATATTGCAGAAGTCTAGATCAATTAATGATAGTAATAATAAAGATTATGTGATTTTAAAACAGATTTTGGTTATTATACACTTCATTTTAAGTCACAAGTATATTAATCAACATTAACTAGTAATTCTTACATACATCATAAGCGTTAAATTGTCGAAATTCTCATTTAAGTGTACCCATAATCTATTTTCAAATTTGAAACGGGTGTAAGTCCAGCGGAATAAACTACGTTGTCTGTCTTAGTCTTAGGAACTATTTTATTGTTATCAACTATAAAATAAAATCTATTAATTCTTGGCTATTTTGACCAACCCTTAGTCATTTTATATTAATAAGATTATAAAATATTCTATAGATCCTACAATTGAGTTAATTGTTTAGAATTAAACAAAGATCATAGAAATTTTAACAAGCTGTGACACAAAAACGAAGAAAGTAAGCGACAATCAGTCGAGTTTCATTATTTTGAAAACTTGTATTTCTTGTAAAGTGTGTATTGTATCATTGTGTGTTCATAATCATTCGCGGATTAGAAGTATGACAATGTACAGGGCTGGAACGTCAAATATGACAGTTTACAAGGGGAATCCCTTGGACAAAGGGTGTGTCATGAAATTATCAATGCCCAATTTTTTTTGTGGAAAGGTTCCTGAAAAGGAGTAATTTAATAAGCTACATTTACGAATGTATCCATGGTTACGGGTACATGGTTATGGGATTCATGTTTGAGCCTTTCTTGAATTATATTTTCAATTAATTTCCATAGATTAAAAAACGAAAACTCATCTTTTGTTATAAATATAAACAATCAAATTTATAGAAATCTGCTGTGTTCAGACAAACATTATACGATAACTTGAGCTAAAGTAAAGTGTCGAAAATAAAACTTTTTTTAATTTAGCATATAGGGACATAACTAACTATTACTTCAATGGTTTCTGTTACAACAATCAAAGTATGTGCCTTCAGCCTTTTTTACTATTAATAATACTTAAAGAGGCCGATACCTGACAATAACAACTCGGATCGTTTATAACAAAAAACAAAACGTTTCAAAAAGTCGGACATCCCCGGCAGACCCTTCGGTCACTCTGCTTGCCGACGAGGAATTGAAAATGTTTTTTATTTAAATTTCTTGTGTTCGTCGTAAAGCAGCGGTTGGCGCGAGGTAGTCGCTTGCCCTGCATCGTACCCTTTTCTGTTGGAAGTTTAGAAGCGGGCGAGCAGCAGCGCTTGCTTCGACAAGTGACACATTTTGGGGCACAGCCGACGGCGCTTTCGGGCAGTGCACACGTTCCGTTAACTTCTCTATTTTAAAAGCTACTTGCTTGACGGTATCCGGGAAGGGACCAACCGCATAGCGCTCCACTACACTGCCACTAAATATTCGATGCAGTCGAGCTGCGCGCGCGACGCGTTGCGTGCACGCCACCTTCCTCACATGCAATATAATACTGCCCGCCGCAGTTGACAGTTATTTTTATATCTATGGACTGAATCTTGTTCTTGAAACTAAGCGATACATATAGAATATAGATTCCTTTTCACGAAGAGAATGGATTTTACAAAGAGGTGATATTTGTGGTGCTTGTTTCGATTTTTTCTTTATCATGAGCGGAAGAGAAGGCGGAAATGCAGTACCCACAAGTAAGTTTTAGTAATTCTTAAATATTATACAATTCAAGTGTATTATACAAAAATTATATGTTAATGTAATTGTGGTGTGTTGTGTTATCTTCATATCTTGATTTCTCAACACACGTGGTGAGGGAGGGTGTCGTAGCAAAATTACGTCAAAAGCTGTTTCCTTGCATCGGGGACTAGATATGACCCCTAACGAGCGGATGTGTTGTTGTACGCAATGCGCGGGAACCCAATGACAGACATTTGTTAATTAATAACATCATTAAAATTATTCAAATTAAGGTTAATAGTCTCGATTCACCGATGTCGCACATATGCGTACCATGTTTACATGATATCAAGTTTATCGAAAACATTGCGACTCATCTTCATCATCAAGTACTTCTATTCAACTTGTTTACTAAGATACTACCGGAGTTTTGTTTGTTGTATTATTTACGCAGTAGTTTTGTTTATCAAATAACTTTAAAATAGTATGGTAATAATTGTGAATTACTAAGTAAGAGTAACCAAACTCTGACAGTATTAAAGCTCTTTGAATAATACAGGTAATAGTGAAATTTTAGCTAACCATGTCAAAATTTATTTTAATTAGATGAACTTATTGTGCCGGACCCTTCTTCAAAGAGTGTAAAGAATAGAATTAGAAACAAATAACGTATATGTATAGTGTGCTAGTTTTATGAGTATTTTATCAAACACAGGTCTACACATCGAGCAGTTGTTTACGATACCATACGATACCCGGGCTAGAATGCGCGTGCGTGCCTGCTATATGCATCCAATCTTTATTCTCCTCTCGCAATGCAATATCAACTCTAAACCAATGTTGAAAGAGTATCTAATTAAATGGTACATGATGACATTCCTTTAATTTGTGTGAGTGATAGTGGTTAGTGTGCGTCAAGTATGCTGACTGCATTTTCGGAGGACCTTAATCTTAGCTCCCCCCACTCAGTTTTGGTCGTTGACATGCCGCCGTTAGATTATAGAATCGAATGTCTTACTGATGTTTATTCTGATTACGCATTGGTTTCGAGTTGTTTTCCGTTTATATTTTACCTTGATTTGTTAAAATTTTAGTCGCTATTAATTTACATTTATACTCTTTTTGTGCAATTGGATCATATAGCGACATATTATGTAAGATTGTATACAAAAATAATAAAGTGATTTGATCATAATAAAATTAATTTACATGAAATCAATTTCATCGTTATTCATGAAAAAGACAAAACACTTTACAATATGGTCTAGTATAGATTTACAAAGTTTATTTTCAGCAAAACGAAGATATCTTAAATACAAGAGAAGAATGTTAAGCTAGAAAGCTTACAAAGTAAAATGTCTTCGATACAAACAGACATTCCAAATATTTAGAAAGTGGATGTTAACTAAAGTCCCTACGTAAGGCAAGTGAGGCAGCAGGACCAGAGTCAATTACTTGTGAATGGTTTATTTTGTCTCTCTCTAGCTTGAGAGGCTGCGCCAGCGCCATGCGATGCGAGCGGCGATGAATCACGGTTTTATATCAACTACACTTGTACCACCTCATACCATTGATGACGGGCAAATTGGAAACAATGAATGGCGAATCTTTTCGTCATTTACATACAATTCTGATGTTCGTCATGTAAATTCTAAAACCGGCGTGTGCTATGCTTACTAATTCGTTAGCAATTTTTTTCGTATGTATGTAGCTGCTCAGGATTAAAATGAATGAAATTGTCTGCTACTCGTACGCCACGAGTTGCTTACTAACGATTTATTGAATAAGTTGGATTACGGCAGAACGTGCTTTTCTATAAGTTACAAAAGGACAAATTATACTACAGTCAATTCCCTGAAATCTTAATTCGAAAGCACGGAAAAGTAAAAATAGATTATTCCTCCTTGACAAATAGATTTTTCAAAAGTAACAGTTGAAACTCTAGACGGAGATAACTCAAACCTGATCTATATAGCTGAACATATTGTTTGATTTATGAATGGGGAGAATGTAAATAGCCTTTATAGTACCAACCAACTTATACTAATACGAGGCTCAGAACTTGCGTAAAATTCCCCTTTAGTTTTAAAATAACCCAGGTTGAAATTAGTTCAAACTCTAACACTTTTGACATAGGAGCAAACTCAGAGTTAAATGTCACCGTTTCTTTCCTTTTTATGTTTTGGAATGCGGTGTTCGTTGTCAACATTGTTTCGTTTGGTAAAATTAGTAAATTACCGGTTCAGGACGATTCATAACGTGTTCTTCATGTTATTAATTATAGAAATTAGCTAAGACCGAACTAATGGGATCAATTTGAACCCCTAAAATGAACGGATTGAGCTACCTAAAATTTTAAAACATTTTAAATTAATTTTTAGCAATCATTTATGTTGGTAACTATTTAACTTACCTGTAGGTAACTTTTGTTTACATAACAATATTTTATTTTGAAATATCTTATGCTATTACTGGTAGTTAGCAGAACATTAGGTATAACTACTCATTCGTAGAAATACCTCAAGAGAACAACCAACACTTTCAAAATGAATTTAATTACAAACTCACTTTTTATGGATTAATTTATTATATTGCATACAAACATTTTAAATAGACTACCCTGGAATATACATTTTGATTGATACAAAGTCAATTTGTGTAGTAAAAGTACTTATCCGTTCTCGAACGCTTCATTATACGCAGTATTTGAGGTCGCGGACCAAACGGAATGCAATCAAAAGTGTAGAACGAACATTTGGTTGCATAGAAATTCCAAAGAGTAGGTATGCCTCGTATAGTTTTGTTGGAACGCGCCGCTTCGAGCACGGCGACTCGAGCCACGGTGCAACATGCTGGGTAAACAAAAATACCATGGACTGTATATGTTTAAGGCATGCCGACACTTACACCCAGTACATACTATTAAACTAACGACACGATGTTACATAAATAAGACTAGAATATATATAGGTAGTTTGATGTTTATTATTGAAACAAAATAGGTAAATCGCCTATATTCATCCTACGTGTATTTCAACTAAATGTAAACTCATAAAAATAAGTTGATATGTATAATTTTTCTAAAACAAGCTACCTAAATCACAGTTATATAAAATATAAATAGATAATTTTTTAAATTTAATTATATGATTGGTTTAAGTTCCTTGTTCGGAAAATGTGCTGTTAAAATGATATTTAATAATGTATGACAAAAGCGAACGTAGGTAGGTATATCAATTGACAGATTCAATCCAATGCAGAGTTATAAGTTCGCGCCCGGTGCAAGATGCACTAAAAAGTTTTAAGCAACAAGGATTACGTCGCGAATTTCTATACTGATGATATTAAATGAAGTAAAGATCAAACATCTAATTAATTTTGGCAAGTGGGTGGCTAGTCTTCTTGATAACAAAGCCGGAACGTATAAAAATAATTATAAATAGGAAATATAATAAATTAAGAATTTAAATAACCACAGTAGAACATGCCCATAATTGTATTTATTTCACGAGATAATAGTACGTAGTTATAGTTAGTTATTACAAAAAAAGATGTATTTATTACAAATTCATTTTTAATGTGCTTGTTAGTAGATAGTTTTAATAAAAACAAAAGATGTTTAATTCAAAAGCCCATTCACTACCTGTAGTGTAAAGCTTTATTATAAATGCATAATTTATTTAAAACAAAGAGAATTATGCTACATTATGCATTGACTAAAGGCACCCTCTGGCGATCTATAAAGATGCTTGATTTAGATAGTATATTTTTACGCTTCACGTAAAGTCCACTTACTTGAAATACATTCGATAGAAAATATAAAATTAAAATATAAATTTTGAGTACTATGTAACACTAAATCTAATAACTCTTCCTCGCGGTCGGGTAAAAACCCACAAGCGATATTTTTTGTCAACTTACTTATTTTTAGTAACTGACTTAAATAATATAAATGTAAATTCATGTAAATGTTAATCATCAGACAAACTGAAAATATTGAATATCACGTGTTCTGATTATAAGGTAGGAAATCCTTAAAATATAAAATCTTTAACTAATTAATCCTACTTTTTCAGACTTCTGAATAAAAACTATCTTGAACGTCATAATGTGGATTCATTTAAAACAACATTAAACAAATATTTCGAATGAAATGCAAACAATAATTAGAGTGACTTGTTTAAGTTATTTTGGAATGCAATGTTCAAATAATGCTTCTTTTGTGTTTATGACTTTGATAACATGAGGTTGTGTTTGAATGCTAAATGCCACTCAGATGTGGCCTGAATCTAATCGTAAAGTACTTATTACGTCATAGGTACTCTCTGGTAGTCTAAGTAGTAACAGTACAAGAAAATTTACTATGCCAGTTAGTTTCATAGTTATTTCGTTTCTTAACACGTCAAAAGGAACTCATTGTATTTTTTAAACGCTGATATATTTAAATTTGTATTTAGGGAAACAATTGCAATAATACCTGTCGTATGGCGACTTTCCGTCGTTAAAAAAGTTATTTTCGTACCACCATCGTCGTTTCGTGTTTACATTGAATACTACTGAAAGGCGAATCTAAACTCTGTTCAGAGTTTCTAACGTTAATTTGACGCTGTAACCAGTCAAATTTAGTTTCGGTGTTTTCGACTTATCGTAGGAATTTGTGTAGACAAGAAAACTTGAATACGTGAGTGTAGACCGCGAAGCCACACGGCGCTTGAGTTGCAGTGGCATGGCAATGAATGAAGAGGTACCAGATACGCAACCTAAATACCGCGCATTCTTCCAGTGGCAGCGGCCGCCACGTGTGCCGACTCGCTTTTACCGAGCCGCCAGAAATAGGTACCCAATCTATGTTAGTTTACATACCAACCACATTAAAACATAACTAACTTACCGGCGATCTTTGCTTTACATAAACAGAATACCTGTAGGCTTTCATAATTCTGTATCTACTTTTTAAATTGAATTCAGATAAAAGGTTTCTAATAGTTTCAACAGAAATGAGTAAAAGTAGAATCCAGTGTATGTTGTAATAATAATGCGTTATTGGTATAATGAATGTTTATTGAGGTATTTTAAATAGGTAAATATAGTAGACGACATCCGGTATTTTGCTTTTCGATTCATGTTTTTTTGTTTAAGAAAATTAATCATTGACAAGAATTTTACGGAAGTTGGCATGAGTCACGTTTTATATCGTAGCAATACTAAGAATTAAGTAAATATCATTGTATCATGATTAATTCGAAACTCAATATCCTTAACTATGAAGTCTTTGGACTTAATAACTATGTAATACACAAAAAGAGGAGTCTATTCTTTAATTCTGTTCCCACGTTATTTTTTGTAAAGGACGCGATAAGGGGAATGGTATACCCTTTCTAAGTCCAGAAACGATCGTGGGGCCTTATTTATTGCTAATAGATTTCCGAACGGTACAATCAGGTCCACGTATGCATTTATAAGAAGGGGACTTTTGTTTAATGAAATCACAAAGATTCATTGCAGCGGATGGACGGTTCAACAACATTTTTAAATAACATTTAAAATAATTAGGTTAAGTATCTGTTTCTTACGAATACCAATTAACATGTAACGATATCCAATATTTTTTAGTTTTAAACAATATAAATTAACCTTACTATCTATACATTACGTTTTGTGCAAGACATTTAACAAATAAAATAAGCCGTGAACTTCAGACACATTAAAAATGTTAGTACATATTATTTAGTGTAAGCTATAAAAAGCTTTATTTTTGTTTGCGATATAAATTGCTGACGATGGTGTTAATTTATTATTCTCACTTAAATTTATATGTACCAATGAACGTAATGATTAAATTACAGCACCTGCTTTACCCATGTAAAAATAAATACCCGGGATTAATTTAAAATACCAGAAGGATTTTGCTAAGCTCAATTAGAAAACTTAAACAAACTGTTTTTCTTTGTTCGTGAAGTTTTTGTTTTGTCCAGATAGAAGTTTAATTATAGTGCTAATATACAGACATAAGCTTGTCTTTACTGCGCATTAACTACTTAAATGTTCATATATTAAAATGTATAATTTTAGTTTAAAACGATAGAAGATACCTATGATAGGAATAAAAAAATCACTAGAAGTACACGTATATCTTTTTTGTTCATATATCGAAACGCTATAATGAAACTCAAGATAACAGATTATAGGATTTTTGTTTTATATTTTTAATAAGAATAACTCATTTCAGATATACTGAAATCAATTGATTGTACAAAATAAGAGTAATTTCAATGACATTTAATTTATTTGGAACACGTGTGCAAGGCTACGTAAGTACGCTGCACATTCCGTTTGTTGTGTATTTCCAAAAGTTAACGGGCGTCGAACGAGTACTTTACAATTTTTTGACAACGGAAGCCTTTCATAGGTTATGTATGCAATGACAAGAAATTTATTAATTTTGAAAGAAAAATTGGTTCCTCCAAATGAAATGTGATATGCTATAATACCTTACACGGTGATATTTCTTTAGGTAACTGTATCGGTTTTACATTGAAGAGTATAGTTGTAAGTTTTTATTTTTCTTTAAAGGTGCCGGAAGCAGCACTACTAGCGTGATCGGTGTGACGCGACGCGGTCGCTGCAAGTGGTTCAACGTGGCTAAAGGCTGGGGCTTCATCACCCCTGATGATGGAGGACAAGATGTCTTCGTCCATCAGGTACTTAATAAAGCGACTGTACTTTACGATTTTTGGGCGCAAAGATTCATCGACTTTCCTGGTGCGTTATTCTGCTTCAATCAGGAGATATCTAATTAAATCAGATTTGCACTGTAAATACAGTCAACCCTACGGAACTAAGTTCGTTTTAGAAACTCTCTTTGCAACTAGTTAAGATTTTCAGTTATCTGAAATAGACATTAAATACAATTCAGTGTAATAAAATAGCAATTTCACGAAGTATTTACCAAAACAATATGAATATCTGAAACTCAAAGAATAACGCGACTTTTGAGTGAATTACTGGTTGGGCCTGAGTTTCTGCAGATGCTATCATATTTGTGGCTCGTCTTAAACATTTCTTTCGTTGCTACTTTGATTCAAAATACCATTATAGTAGTCAATTTAACGTGGGTAAAGCTGTTATGTTATGTAATACAGTCGAAGAGTATAAAAATTTCATTGACAAAATGTGTATCTAGTATCGGTTGACCCGATAGTGTGCTTGTTTGTGTGTTCAGCTTATCAAGGCCGGATGTTTTTTCTATACATTTACGCCACCAAAAATGTACTTAACTTCACCGCTTCAACGTTAGCGGTAAATATATTAGGTCAAGACATAGTATTGAATGTCGATAACTTTGATATTTTTCTCGCAGCCGATAACTGGGTCTGAATTCGAAGGGCTGAGGGACGGTCGTTAAATAGTGATAGATAATGAAATCATAACCTATTTTCAACACTCATAAAAATTTAAATGTTATGGCAAGGTTGTAATTTTATAAAAGTGGTAAAAAAAAAAAACATGATCTCTTAATAGAACAAAATAAAGTATAAGTTTTATCATACTCCTTTAAGATGAATTACATGGAATAAGTTTGGAATTAATTTTAAAGATCGTTCTTTGATTTCCCTTTTGAAAATCAAAGTAACTATTTATTTTACTACTTCTGAACTATTTAATATTGTCACTAACGAAAAGAACGACACGTAGGCAGAAACTGAGATGATTCCATAAGCATTCCTTCATTTTTACCGAACACCATGAATAAGCTGGCTTTAATTTAGTTGTCAATCATTTCGCATGGGTTTTCAGAGTGTTATCCAGATGTCGGGGTTTCGGTCGCTAGGCGACGAGGAAGAGGTGGAATTTGAATGCAAAGAGTCAGACAAGGGCCTAGAGGCCACACGCGTGTCTGGGCCATCCTCGGTGGACTGCCAGGGGTCTCACCGCCGTCCCATGTCGAAGAAACGATTCCGGAAAATACGGTACAAATTTAAAGCACAAAGTTCACAGTTTTCCTTTAGTGTTTACTAGTTTATTTAGTCTTCGAGTTTTCTCGACAAGCCTTCATTTGAACTAAAACTCCATCAGAAGGAACAATATTTTAAACAGGTAACTTTACTTCCTAATAAAATCTTACATATTTTAATATATTTTCTTAATTCATTATAATTTAAACTTCTTATTTTGAAGAAATAGTAGTTAGCGTAGTAAATGACTTTGGACCACTGGCTTCATAAAAATTTTGAAGCTCCTTTTATGTTTATAAAGATGTACGATCTGAAATAGTTATAATGACATTTGAAATTTGCAATAAGTCATGTTACATGTTTTTTTCTCAGTTGCTACAACTGCGGGGAGTTTGCTAATCACATCGCAGCCAAGTGTAGTATTGGACCCCAGCCAAAGAGATGTCACAACTGCAAAAGTGAAGACCATCTCATTGCAGACTGCCCTATCAAGGTAACCCAACGACATATTTATTTGATCACCTTAAACAGAAACCATGTCATTTCAATTATTTTTTGTTTAAATTTAACTTATTGATTGAGCGTATCGTAACAATTTTTTTATGTTTTATTATAAGGATTTTATATGTAGTAACTCAAAATAAATACTTAATTTATAGTGCAATCCTTCTCCTTTTTGATGTTCACCATTTATTAATTTTTACACTTTATTTCTGTTCCAACTATTTTATTATTCAGATAAGAATGATAAAGCTGTTTCTCTCACTTGAATCAGCGCAGTCTAACTGAGGAAATACCCCTACTTTATAGACATTTACAGTTAATTTTCATTACATTGCTTTTCTGTGCGATGCTTGCTGAAATTGAATCTAAATTTTCCAACGTCTATATTGTTAACAATTCACAAATAGGTGGAGTGTATGTTTGTTTAATATAGTAGTTACCAAAATAATATAAAATCGAAAGTAACGTTGTATTTATGTTTCTTTAAGGTGGAGAAGAAGGACGGGTCGTCGAGCAATCCGGACAGTCCAGAGGAGAGTCAATCGAGCCCAGAGCAGTCGTAAACGAACCGTTCGAATAAGAAACGATGCCATTTTAAATTAAAAGTAATACGTCTTAAACCGTTGGAACCTCGTGAGATTCCCAGCAAATTATTTGATTTGCATTAGATATCTTTCGTTTACAGAAATTTGTCATTAGAGATGAACTGTTTTATAAGTATATAATTATAGTTTACAAGAAATAGTAAGACTGAAGGAAACCAGTACAAATTCCATAGTTAAGTTTCTACATGCAATAATATTAGATACGTAACTTAAGTAGAAATTCTACGCGTCTAAGTGTCATTTAGTTCATTACGAGCCTAAAGTTATGCGGCCGTGCGGTGAGGAGGGGAGACCACCCACATGCAATCATTGACATACCGAATAATAAAAATATACGCACAGCCAAAAACGACAACACCTATACTTTTGAAGTTGGCTTTGATTTTATATTTAAAAACTCTTATTTAACTGAACCAAAATCATTTTTAGCCCCGCTAGGCTTGTCCCATATTAGAGCTCTGACTTTTATAGATTTACCCAAAGTTAAGCGTATTTTATAATATCTTTATTAATTTTATTCCTATTTTATTAATTAACAAGCCCCACCTTTTACATTGTACTATCCGTATTGACTTTGAAGTTAGGTATGTACGTACCTACTTGTTTATATTTTAATATACCTTACTTTTTTCGTAATAGCACATTACATAAATCAAAACTTATGAGAATAATTAAGTTAGGTACTATAATAGTAGCTGTACTTTTCAATATGATTTTTGTGGAAAAATATTTAACGACTGATGTTCATGATTTGTGCCAAAGTTCTATAAACATTTTGATGCAATAATTTTTATTTTAGTTTAAGTGATAGTCGCAAACTAGGCTGACTTACAATAGCTACCAGACAATGTGTTCCAAGTTGTTTAGTGTTTAATACAGATCCTGGAAAGAGTACAAATATTTTAGGTTAGTACCCTCTAAGGTTAAGTTGATGTCAATATAATATCTTTCTAGTATCAATTACCACTATTTTGAATAGATAAAATTTAAACATTACCGATCAGATCGTATGTAGTTTTTGAGGCGAGTAAAGCTTATAAATTATACAAAAATACAATGTTAACTAAACTCTACACGCAATATTGAACGTGTATTTTATTTTTTGCATATTCAAAATATAGCAAATTAATATCATAATAATATCCTGTGTAGGTACTTAATTAACCCTACAATATTGATTTTATCGAGTTATTGTTAATTAGTATAGAATGTAGCAATTTTGCACTGAAGTCCGTTTATGAGTTTTATTGTAGGTGATCCCGCCGTTTTAATAATTTGTTATGTATTCACTTCTTTTTTGTAATTTTAAGTGAGTTGCAAAATGATTCAATTTCGTATTTTTGAAGCAAGGGAAATAAGATTGAACCCAGATATTGGATTCACTAGTCTTACCCTTATGATGCCTTCATACAAAACAACTGTCCCGTAGGGCTTTAACTATGATTTTAGGAATGTTATTTAATACGTATTATTGTAGTCACCGATATTTTATAGAATCAGGCATTTTTTATCTCTAATAGAAATCTCAAGTTTTCATTGATACTTTACTATAACATCACATAATTAATGCAACAAAAAAAAGTTTAATGTTCAATATATACGGGTCTTTATGATTTGTAATTTTGTAGTTATTAGTTTAAGGTTGAAGAAAGACTATTTGAAAACAACTACCTCATGTAATTGTAACGTTGTAATAGAGTTCTTATCATAAGTTTTAGATAAATATAGATTTTAAAAAATAACAAAGTTTAGAGTTTATTATTCCATAATATTTTATGTCATAGTACTGTACACCGAATCGAGGATTGTATTTCTTAACTTTAAAGTTTAATTTTGTTTTTTTTTCAAAGAAAATTACAATTTTATAAAACATGTCAGTGTTTTATTTATCATTCCAATTACTACACTACCTCATTTGTTTAGGTATAGTCTACAGCAGAATTTAAAACAATCGTTGTTTTATTCACATAGTGAAAGTATAGGTAAAAAGTTAGAAACTTATGGACTGGAATAAGAAGATTAATTTAATGTGATTGTTAAAATATTATGTAATTTATTTTTGTATTTGTTTTTGTGTTTCATATTTTTAGTGCATTATTTTAATTAATAGACCTTAATTTATCTAGCATGGCAGCAATAAATCCATTTGAATTTGAAAGACAATGACAAAGACAATATATGTTCAATTGTTCCAAGACTTAACTTTCAATCAATTTCAATGGCTTTCATTTTGTACGCAACTATTTATACGAATTATTGGTTAGTTATTGTTATAGATTTTTTTGTAACATTTATTTAACTGATTATTTAATATTAATATGTAGGTAAAGATGTTGATATGTTACGTTACATGTTTTGTATTGAATTGTAAGTAAACCCGTTTCCTGATTTGTCGGTGTAGTATCGGTACGAAATCGGTATTCTTGGCATACGCGGTAACAAACCTAAGTCCTATGTTTGTATGCAGCATTCCTGATTAATACGCTTAGCGCGGTACAGATTCGGTACCGCACAAAACAGAAACGCTCCAAAGAAATAGAAACGAGAAATAATTTCAGCTTTTAAGGTTGCTTATGGTACCGCGAATTCCAAGAACACCGATACCGCACCAACAAATCAGGAAACTTCCTTTGTATATTGTAAAGAGACACATTTTTTTAATTTTTGTACAAATCATAACATAAACTCATGCCGTAATCCCAAGAAAGGGGTTGGCAGAGGTGTTCCACATCGAATTTCGTATTTTTATGCTGAGTCCCAGTGTGACAGGTTGGGAATCTGTGCACACTATCCCGGCACAATGAGGAACATGCTACTACAACATACGGCAACACGAGACTCGAAACCACGACCAGTCGGATCGAGTCAGTCGGTTTACCGAGGCACTTAACAAACCTACCTACCTCGTCCACCAAGTTTTTGTTTTGTGTTTTATCAAATAATTGTTCTATTTTTAACATGTCGTAAAAATGCCTTTAGTGGGTTTTCACAATAACTTTGTGGGCATTGTTTTTGGCAATAATTTGGTTACCTATGATCAAATTATTATTGGACTCAAATACAGTGTAGCTACAAATTATCTTCTAAGCTGTGACAATTTCCACCTTTAGACAAATTACAATAATTACTTATGTACGTATGTGTGTTTGTTTATAATTTACTGATACTATCTTTTTAACAAAGGACAATTTATTGTCGATAATCTTGTACGTGACAACTGACAGTGAAAGATAATAACTCTAAAACGGATTGATAAGTAGATTAATATTAAATACCAAAATGTTAAGATATTGGTAATATATAAAATGGTAGGAAATACAAATACTAAATAAAAAACAAACTAACAATCTGGATAATAATTATCCGGCTCAATGATTTTATTTTCAGAATTTAGCGTTCCCTAAAGTATTCCCAAAGATAGGATCCTTGAGTATGGAGTAAGCCTCCACTACATACATCTGTAGCGGGCTGAATCTCATAAACCGTAGTAGGTTCTACAAAAAAAATGGAGCCCAATAAAAGAAACGGGACATAAACAACACTATCGTATATTTTGCCCCGTCTTGTACCTTGGATTTTTGTGTGAGTCCAACT
Source organism: Choreutis nemorana (assembly GCA_949316135.1). NCBI lineage: Eukaryota > Metazoa > Arthropoda > Insecta > Lepidoptera > Choreutidae > Choreutis > Choreutis nemorana. The sequence continues at coordinate 5,770,932 of OX438600.1, forward strand.
TGCACAAATGCAAAGCCTTTGGTTTGTTAAATCAGTTATGGACATGAACACTTAGTCGAAATTGTCCTTTGCTAATCTAAAACCCTTAATTCGCCATTTCGACTTTAATCTTATAAAGTTAAATCATGTGTACAAAAGTGTGTTTTTTTTTGCATTGCTTTGAGCAAAATACGAGATAAGCGCTCTTTTCTTAATTTATTTCGAAAAATAGGTATAGTTGATTAATTAATTACAAATACAGGTTATGTTAAAAACCACCACACCAAAAAAGGTTATTAATAAGAGCACATTTTATATGATATGTTTAACACATGACAATCTTTAGAGCTGTAAAAGAGGTACGGCGCGTGCTAGGCTTTTGGCCGTGGGTACGCATGAGGCCGACTACTGGCTTCACGCGTACCCTTCGTCAAATACAGCCTGAGCCTGACACGTTCCTAATCGCAACCTGTCTACGGCTTGGGGTTCCAGTCTACGCCCTCATAAATGTCCCTCACGAACTGTCATGCCAAAAAAGTGCAGGCCGCTTCTCGAGACATACCGCACTTAACAATAACGCTCATACGCTGGTCCTTTGCCACCGTCAACGTGCCTATTCTACTTGAGCCGATCGGTATTGCAAAAGACGATGGCAAGAGACCGGACAGTTTGAGTTTGATTCCATGGAAGATGGTTCGGGTGCTGGTATGGGATGCAACCTGTGCAGACACGCTGGCCCCTTCCCATTTACATGGAACCAACAACAAGCTGGCTTATGAAGCGGCTGAAAAAGCAAAAGCAGTTAAATACAAGAGGCTCCAAATTTGATTTTGTCCCATTCAGTGTCGAGATCCTTGGTCCGTGGAGTCCCAGCGCTATAAAGCTTCTTAAGGAAACAGCAAAAAGGTTAGTCGACATCACAGGAGACCCAAGAGCCTGCTACTACCTCGGACAAAGAATTGGTATTCAAAGGGGGAACGCTGCCAGTGTCGAAACCTTGCCTCTTTAGATAAGGTTTCGAAGACTACTTTTAATAATATATTTTAGTTATTAAGTTTAAATTTAGTTATTAAGGTTTTAGTTTTAGGTTCATTGTTCTAGTGTATTTTTTTTTTCTGTATAAATAAATATTATTATGCTGTTGTATCTAAGAATATTTTATAAATCAAAATCTGGCAAATGAGATATCGTTAAAATTGTCTTGGTTGTCCACTGGTTTTGTTCCTTATGGTACGTATACAAAATATCATATGACACCTTCTAATGGACATAATATTTTTGTATAAAGGTGCAGTTGTGAGGTTTCAAACGTAATATCTTAATTAGCACATTTCAAATAATTAGAACGTCAAAGGTTAAAAACGAAAATCCTAATAAATTAGTAGGTCCAGACATGGTTAGTAGTAGTTGTGGTAGTTAGTTACTTGTTCAGGCGATATTCGTAGTCTTATGCCACGCGTTCACATTTGATCCATTGAATAAGGAAAAATACAATAGCAAGAAAGCAAGACTTTTTCGTTAAAAATACTTTTTATTTTATAACCTTTTTTTGTGTTGTTTGCAATCTTTAAAAAATTTAAACTGTGCAATCCATGTGAAGATTTAAATAAAGTAATAAAAATGAATGTTTTAATTATTAAGAAAGTAAAATAAATTCATTTTGAATTTTCACCGAATCTTGTTTGTTGCGGTTTTGTATATGGTAAGAATTTCGAAATGATACGAATTCTTGCTTAGACCCGGTGTCTTTTTTAAGGCGTACACAGGTTTTTCTTAGCGTATACACGGGCCCTAAAGGTGTTTTACGCAATATATTTGAAAGCATGTATCTAATATATTATTACTTACTATAAAAGTTGAGAGCAATAAGACTACGGCAATCCTGTGAACAGAACTATTTAACAATTATATGAAAATGCATATTTAATAATGCCCGACATGAATATATTATGGTTTCTTACTTATAAATTAGTCAAATTAAATAATCTAATAGTTTTATAACTAAATTTCCTAGTCTGGTGAATGGAGGGGACAAGAATCCATTAAACGATTTAGTTAAAAGTAAGATTCATTGCAATTTGAATCTTATTTATGGGAACAATAGCCAATATTTGTAAAAATAGAAAGATATATATAATATTTAATCAACGCGCTGTCTGAATTCAGCAATCTGTAATCGCACTTTTTTTAATCGGAAGATCATTTGTAAATTAAATCATTTATTAACAACTTTAGATAACGGCAAATTCAAAAACGATATAAATAACCCCCCTTATAATATGTAATTATTTCGTGATATACCGTAAAAATGAAGCGGTATCTAATATTAATGTTAATGTTATCTTTTGCATTTAGTGGTCAGTGTTAACGTTTGTTTTATGATTTTGATTAAAATATTAGAATAAATTTTATAAAAGTAATTTGTGTTTGGTTTTAGATGCATCAGATCGACAGCTTATTATAAATGCGGAGTTAAATTTAAGAAATCTGTTGGGCAGCAGAGCTATTGTGAATTTGCCTCGTGAATCAGGTACAAGTGAAGGCTGCTTCATAATTAAACCTGATGGTTCAAGATTACCTATATCTGCTACTCAACAGTATGCTGGCATTTCATGGTATTTTAGACCTAACAGTGTTTTTGCTTGCTCCGTTGAGTTGGGGCCTTTAGAATCAACTATGTTTGGAAAATGGACATTAGTAGGATGGTTTAATAATAATGGACAACTGTTTGAAGCCCAACAATCAGCAAACATTGCTCAAGAAGGTACGTTATTTATTTGTTTTATTTCATAACTCCAAAATATATGTAAATATAACATATCAAAAGTCTATTCTATTGTATACTATGCGGGTAACTAAAATATAACTAAATCAAAAAGGAAAGAAAACAAACACTAATATATGTTCTTTCTATTAAATCTATTATTATTTTTAATTTTTATATTTGTAAGCAATTTTTAAGTGAACTTTTATTTGTTTGTCATGAGTCAGTAAAGTTCTTTAAAAAGAAAATCATTCCAATCGGATCGACTGACGGATCGACCGATCGCAATTGGACGAGCGAGAAACACCGATTTTTTTTCTGACTTAAAACTATTGATTGCATCTTCAATTTAATTCACATTGCATATATATAATATGACAAAGAATAAAAATTGTAATTGTGTGGTCTTTCTTTTATTACTAAATTTCATAAAATCGGTCGGTGTCACTGCAAGTTTTCTCATCTCTATAAAATTGGGGCGAGAGTTACATTTGTGTCTAAGATTAACAATAGAATCATCAGTGTATATTTCAAAATTTTAGGTGGTGATGTTACCTTGGCTCCATTAGAGTATTTGACAAATGTAGGAGCGACTGTAGACATTAGTTTGAACGAGACTGGTGCGATTGGCACGTGTGGTCTTAGCACACCTGACGGCGGCTATCATGAACTTGATGAAACATTTGATGTTTCTGGAGTCACAATTCATGATAGTGACGGATATGTCAAGTGTAGAGTCACTATCGGGCCAATGTCTTCAGAACTATTAGGTGGATGGACTTTGATATTCCTGAAATCTGATCATACCCACATCTTGCAACGAGTCACTATTGATTGGGCTGGTAAGATTGAAGTTGATCAATATTATAGTTGTCATTTAAATACCAGTTATATGCAAACTCTGAAATACCTACTTGTTACATCACGAGTTTAGCCAATTTAGGTACGAGGTTTTTTGATTTTATAAACAACAGACGTTTGATTGAGGTAGTTTTAAATTAACAAATAAATTATTATTTTAGATCCATCTAATCCAGAAGCAGAAGCATGGGAAATAGCTACGGCTATTCCAAACACTATTGTTTCGTTACTTGGTTCCTCCGTCGAAATCGCAGTGACCCGAACAGACCGTGGTGGATTCTTTAAAGGTTGTTCCTTAACAACTCCAGAAGGTGTTACCCTTCCTGTTTACTACAGGTATTATCCAAGAATAGAGTTTACTTTGGCAAATAGAATTTCTGCTTGCATAATAACGCTTGGACCACTAGACGAAAGAATGTTTGGAAGATGGACACTTTCTGCCGACTATGAAGTAGATGGATTTCTAGTTGAAAATAGACAACCAGTAACAATACTTCGTCATGGTAAGTGTTAAAAAAATACCATTTGAAACATTAAATACATCATTAAATTTAATATCATGTAATATTTTATAGACGGAGTTACAAGATTGCCAGCAATGAGACACTTTACAAGTGTTGGAGCGTTTGTTGACATTAATATTGGTCAAACTGGAAGTTCTGGGACATGTCGTCTTAGGAGTCCTGCCGGTGTAGAATATGCACTCACTACAGGATCTCCAATTATTGGAGTCACTGCCCAGAGCAGTTCTAACTATGTATCTTGTAGAGTTATCATCGGACCTATGGCTGCTGGACTTTTAGGAGAGTGGACTTTAATACAGCAAAATCTTGATCAAACGCAAAGAACACTACCAGTGAATATTGTATGGGCAGGTAAAGATATTGTATTGAATAATAAAGTTCCAGTTTTTTATTATAAACGATTCAACGATGATTAACTTAATAATTATTTTAGATCCAACAAACCCAATGCAACAAGCTAGACAACTTATTATTCCTGCACCACAAACTATGTTTACTGACTTAGGAGGTGTCGTCCCTATTGGCGTCAGCAGACAAGATGGCTTTTTTGAGGGTTGTTTTTTGACTATACCAGACGGCACCACCATTCCTATTTTTGAAAACTCTCAATATCCTGGTGTTACTTATGATGGAGCGAATAGATTTAATGGATGTTTTGTTGAGATAGGCCCTGTTGACGAAAACATGCTTGGTACATGGATTCTTAAAGCACATTACAATGACCATGGGACTCGCTCCGAATCACAACAGACTATGAATATTATTAAAGACGGTATGATTAAAAAGTTTTTTTCTTTTTAAAATATAAGAACATTGCAATTACAACTATAAGTAATAAAATGTAATAGTATTAACTTAATCACGTAAGTTATATTGTTTACAGATCTGATAACCACCTTTCCAATTTTACGTCATTTTACTCATACGAATGAGTTTGTCGACATCAGTTTAAATCAAACGCATGTTTCTGGTACTTGCGTTCTCCGAAGTCCACTTGGTGTAGAATATATTTTAGATTCAGATTTGGAATTAGATGGCGTTACATTAGAAGGGAATTCAAAATTTGTATCATGTAGAGTTTTAATAGGGCCACTAACGGATTCTCTATTAGGTGATTGGATTTTAATACAAAAAGTAGAGGGACACAGAGAAAGACGGCAGCCAGTTTCAATTCAATGGGCCAGTAAGTTTGATATATTGTTAAGTTTTGATTAAACCATAAAGCATGAATGTGCAATCAAATTTTATTTTGTTTTAGATCGATTAAATCCTTCACAGCCTTCGGCACAAATAGTAACTGCTACGGAACAAAGTTCTGTCGTTAGCTTTGGTAGTTCCGAAAATGTTTACGTAGCTTGGCAGTCTGGAATATTACATGGTTGTTGGATTATCACGCCTAATGGAGAAGTTTTACCAGTATCTCCAGACAAAAGATATCCTGGAATAACTTGGAGTAGAGCAAATTCTGCATGGGCTTGTACAGCTACGTTAGGGCCTATTGATGATGACATGGTTGGAAGATGGCTTCTGGTTGGTAAATTTGAAAACGATGGAGTTTGGGTAGAATCACAACAAGCCATATCATTGTCTCGTAATAGTAAGTTTTTTAATGGTTCATTAACCTATCCTTCCCATGATGTAAAAATAAATAAGTATTTTACTTTTAGTTGAAATTGAGACAGCGCTACCAGTTCTGCAGTTTTGGACCAATATTGGAAGAACCTTTGATCTTAGTTTAAGCAATAAAGATGAAGCATTTGATGTTTGCCGATTATTAACTCCATCTGGTATCGTGTACGTTCTTGACGACAGCCTTGATCTAAACGGAGTAACTGTTCAAAAATCTTCAAAGTTCGTATCATGTTTAGTTACCATTGGCCCAATGACTGAAGAACTTTTAGGTGAATGGACTCTTATGCAAGAGCAAGGTAACCAATGGCACAGAAGACAAACGGTCAAGATATCTTGGGCTAGTTAGTATTACACACCGGTTTTTAAAGTAAGTTTTAAGTATGTTTGGTTTTATCGACTCTTAATGAATGGCAATTTTCGATTTTCTTTTCAGATCGTGAAAATCCATCACAAGAAGTATGGCACTACACAAGAACTCAAGCGCAACAATCAGTAGTTAACCTTGGAGAATCTATCGATGTATTTGTATCTCGAGAAGAAGGTTTCTTTGAAGGTTGTTATATTACTACTCCGGATGGAGCAGTTCTGCCAATTTTTCCTACAAATAGTTATCCTGGTATCACTCATACTGGAGTTAATAGAGTAACAGCGTGCTTTGTTAAAATCGGACCGGTAGATGCAGACTTAGTAGGAAGATGGACTCTTTCTGCAAGATTCAATAATGCTGGAAATAGAATAGAATCTCAAGTACCAATCGTAATAACGATTGGAGGTATGTCTTACATAAAGGTTTTAAATCAAAATGTTATTGTATGTAAAACAGACCTTTATTATGTATGACAATATTTCAGATGGAGTAACGAGATTGCCGTTAGTTAATTATTTGACCCACGCAGGCCAATTCGTAGACTTAAGCATGAACAACACCGGTAGCAATGGGGCTTGTATCTTGACTACACCTACTGGGCAAGAATACTCCCTTGTTTCAAACATCGATTTATCTACTGTTCGAGTAATTCCTAGGGATGCATTTGTTAACTGTGCCATCAGAATTGGACCAATTACTGAAGCAACACTTGGTCAATGGACTTTAACCGAACAGAACGTTGATCAAACTCGAAGAATACAATCGATTTTGATTGCCTGGGCTAGTGAGTATAATGAAACAGTACCTATTAATAATAAAATTAAATTTATCCGCGTAGAAACATTTACTCAGCATTTTCAGAGAAAGTGATAAATGTGTTTAAATATTTCCCTGGATATTAATTATGCGATTTTTACAAAGTGAATGATCTACAAAAATCCTGAATTTACAGTTTTTGTTTGTATCTAGTATCAAAAATTCTTCTTTTACAGATCCCCAGTCCCCCTCACTAGATTCAAGAGAAATAATACCAGTAGATGATCAGTTGTTCTTTGCACGACAAGGGTCTATTGTGGCCATAACTATGCAACGCAAAGATGGTCTCTTTGAAGGATGTTTCATAACCACACCACACGGGGTAAATTTACCCTTGTTCCCTGAAAATCAGTATACCGGTATAACGCATGTTGGTGAAAATAGGCTGTCAGCATGTTTTATTCAGTTGGGGCCAATTGAAGAGTACATGCATGGTACTTGGACACTCATCGGAAGATTTTTACACTATGACGACGGTATCAGGGCTGAGTATCGACAACCGATTCACATAGAATTCAGCAGTAAGTGTTTCAATCTGGAACCATTTATATAAATGTTTATAATCTACATAACTTAATTTAACCTTTTTTTTAGGAAAAGGACCGTTTATCGCTTGGATTGTAACTGTATGTGTAGTCTTATGTATAGTAGCAGCAATTGCGGGTGTTTTAACGTTCAGGAGAAGTCGCGTTTGGACTCAAAATAAGTTCCATACGTTTAGAAATAGCTTCAGAAGCTCAGCATCAAGGGCTGATTTAACTCTGAATGAGTATTCACCACCGGAAAATGATTTTACAACTCAGGCTCATAACCCGGCTGTTTTAAATGTTAATCATCAACAGCCTGCTGTTACTCCTAATTTTGATACTCCAAATTTTGATCCTCTAGGCGTAAGGAGAGTCCAAATTTCAACTGAATAAACAATGTCGATTTATTTATAAGCTAATTATATAACATTATCCAAATATGTTTAGTATTACTGATACTCACACTGTCGATACCAGTGACAGTATTACATTGTGATATGTAAACAAATAATCTGATTTATTATAAATGTATTATAACTTAAATATGCATACATTTGGTTCTTATTGGAATAAAATTTATGATTATTTTATTGCAGTTTTGCTTGATAAGGTTTTGCGAAGTTTCGCATATGAATTTTATGTTATATTAATTTATTGCTGAAGGTTACTGATACTGGTCAACTGTGTCTGAAAGGAACATTGTACACCTACATTTAAATACTCGTTATAATTGATGAAATTACACAACACTTTTCCTGTATTTTTTCATTATAAAAAGTTTCAAGTTAATAATGTACATATTAGAAGTGCATAAAGTTTGTAAAGTATAAAGATCTAAAACTACGTTATGTTACTTGCTTCTTTCACTGCAAGCCTGAAGATGAGTGACAGCGTTGGTATAAAGGGGGTACTGAAAGAAGAGGCAAGGAGAGGAGATGTCACGTTTTTCAGGAAAACCGGGTGAAGATGGGCGCTCGAAGGATGCAGCAGTGCGGGGCGCCCCCTCTCTGCCCGCTGCTGTCCCGTTCTCCCTGCCATCCCCCCTTGTCCCCCCTCAGAGCCCCTCGCTGACGTAACGCTGCCGCTGAGAGCCGCCCGCCCTAGTGTGTTCCGCGCCGCGCTACACTCCGCGCCATCGCGCTCGCCGCGCCCTCACTCACGTCTCTCACATTTTTGCTCTTCAAATCCGAGCTCATAAGTGAATGAGGTGCACCAACTTGTTGTGTTAATTTGACTTTTGGCTAATGAAATAACCATCTTCCGAGCCGAGTCCCGATTCCGCCCCGAAGGCCGGATGGATCGGTGTCATTCTCTAATAACTTGCCCTTAATTGCGTTGCACAATCTCGGTTTCAACAACATAGTTCTCAATAACACCAGATTCCTTGCTTGATTTTACTGCATAACGATATCTGCGTAGACATCTGATAAAATTTTATATTCGCATTAGATATATCTGTCAGATTTTAAGAAATATGGGTTTATTGGATAATTGTTTCATTTTACATTTCTTTATACACGTTTCTTTGATTATTAAACAAAATTGGCAAATAAATCAAAATTAGTTGAATGAAACCTTTACAATTGAAGCACATATTTCATGCCACTGCATTTCTTAACGATCTCTCAACAGATATATCTTAAGTTTTGGTGGACGATGTGTGTAATCTATAAAAACATTGAGTCGTATTTACAGTAAAAATTGGCTTTGATAAGTGTCGACGGTAAGTTAGATGTTTGGTCGTGTCGATCATATGTAGTGGATCAGAGCTTTAGTCACTAGAACGATTAGAACAGATGGCATTCACCTCCAAACTTATCGACTATGAATGGAGGATGCAGATATATCACCCATACTCATTTAGAATCAACTGCATTAACATTAGATATAGTTTTACATCTTGAGATGTCTTTTTAAGAGAAAAAATAACTGTATTTTGATATTATTCCAACGTTGAATTGAATCCCTAGGTTTTCATGTAGGAATTTAGACTAAGGTACCATTAACTATCTATGCTGTGCTACGAGTACTATCGATATTACTTTAAAAACAACAAAGCTAATTTTTAACAATTTGTTTACGTTTTAATTAAAAATATAAATATGCATAGATCTAAAATAATAAAGGAGCTTACAAATTATAATATTTCTTTGCAATTTCCAAAGGTACCATTACGAAAATTGAGGTAAACAAAAATTTCAAATATAGCGCCATCTACAGATTTCAGTTTCAAACAAACTAAATACGTAAACGTAAAACGAAAATGGTATAAAACAGCTCATCTTATTTCAAGATAACACGCAATTATATTTATTTCGTTCAGTTTAAAAACGGATAAACTTAAAAACATATCCTTTGATGTGTTTGATTGTTCAAAATACATAGATATAACTTACCACTCAACTAAAAGTGGAATAGCTCGTGTTCAAAAATAGAAGATAGTTATAGATTGGTAGTCGCGGTCCTTCTAATCATTAATCTATGGTTGTTTTCTTGCTACCCGGTGATCTTTCCTGTACATAAAGGTGTGGCAAGTATCTATCTTCTCTGGAAAACAATTAGTCTCTAGAAAACAACCTCGGAATTTGAGATAATAAGTTGAAATCTATCTTCATTTTGGCGATCTAAAAGTTGCTTAAAAATCGCATAATATGTCGTGTGGGCATCGTAAGTTATTCAAGGTCAAAGGTAAAAAAACAGGTTTCCGTAATTATCTCGGTTTCTAATGCTCCAGTGGCGTCAATATTTATTATAAAATTGTAGAACATAACATTTGTTGGTAACATTTTTCATTCGCTTAACCGTTTTTGCGATAGAGGGCGGTGAACGCGCAGACATTAGACATACTGACTTAGCTTTTTGGGTAGCTTCTGCTATTGCAGATACCAAGAATACCAATTCCGCACTTTCGGAAAAACTACCTAAAATGTTATTTAATCTCATGAAATCTATATATCTCTTAGTGCTAAATAAATATTAAATTTGTCATTTTCTCAATTTCATATAATCCATAAAACGGGTTGAGACTGACAAACAAAAACAGAAGTTTAATACTAAAGTTTAACTTGACAAAAAATAATATAAGGCGTTTTATTTTAATGATCTGATAGTATACTTCTGTTAATAATGAAAACGTATGTTTTGAAAGCTGTTCTGATCTCTCACGTTTTTCTACCGTTCAATAGTTCTATTTTAATCTCATCTGGAATTGGGCTTTTCGATTCTGTCAATTACTTGCAATATGATGGAGCTTTTCCTTGTTATATTTTATTGTGATTAAATTAATCAAAATGGCGTTATGATACATAAGTTCATTCCATTGGGTGCACTCATTTTTTAATAAAAGTTCGTTTACCTGGTAAGCTTAGGTAAGTAAGGTTACGTACATACTTAATATAAAGTTAAAATGTTAGGTTAAATAGATTTAAATATTGTAGGCCCAGTCCAAACAAATTCATATTTAAAGCATTAATTTATCGTCTTAAATTCATATATTGTTTACTTTTCAACCTTTGATTATTTTTTATTACCTGCCTAGATAGTGTCAAGCAACAATCGTAACCTAGATGGCCCCTCATTTTATGGTTCCGTACCCAAACGGTAAAAAACGGGACCCTATTACTAAGCCTCCGTTGTCCGTCTGTCTGTCTGTCAGCGGGTTGTATCTCATAAACCATAGTAGACTAGGCTTGAAATTTTCAGAGAATGTCTATGTCTATTGCCGCCATCACAACATGTACTAAAAACGTAAAGAAAATAAAATGAAAGTGGGCTCGTAAATGGATTTGGAAAGCAATCGGTTCATAATAAAAAATAACGAACATTTTAATCTATGATGATAAAAAATATGTTTAATATTAACCTCGTTTTTACAAAGAAATATGTTCTTCCCCTACACCTATATTATTAATATATTTTATATTAGTTTACCCATAGTTGGGAAATTTTATTTCATGGCAGGAAAACACGGTAAAATTTGACCGATTAAAGGACAAAATTATACTTCGTACAATTAATTCACTCTGTAAAATATGTTAATGTAATTTTTGCAGTCGTTTTCATTCGTAATTTTGTGAGTCACAAAATACGTTTTTACACTTCAATGTCAGTTTTGCTATTAATCAGGCGAAATGAACATTTACTGTAAGAATTACATTACATGTTTTTGACGATTATACATTCGAACTTTCTATCTAGACTGGTTAATAATCAAAGTTTTAAACATAAAATAGACCTCCTGCGAACGGTCACCTAGTAACCGTGGCCGTCATCTCACCGCCTTGTCAACGGAAGTCACAACGTTTTTAAAACTTAACCTTTTAATGTTTACTTATCATCATTTTAATAGAATAATTGATTTACTTAGCCAATAATATAAATCAATCTGATCATTAGAACTAATGCACAGTTAACTATTAAGAGACACTTCCATAGATAATTTGTTTCCGATCAATTAATTTAGGCCACAATAGGAAAAAAAGCACTTTGAAATACCATATTTAATAATTTTCCATGACGAATACTAGTCGAAATTTCGTGAGCAGGAATTTTGTCAAACTTATTTCCAACCCAGCCAACACTGAAGAAATCTGAGCGCAGCATGCTAAAGTTTCCTTCAGGTCATAGTCACATAACTGGCGATGGCACCATTCGTCAGGAATGTGACTGTGTGATATACAAACATAACCTCAAAATTAAAGTTAAATTGAAGTACACATAACAGTAGTAAACATAACCTCAAAATTAAAGTTAAATTGAAGTTTAATTTTGAGGTTATGTTTGTATATCACACAGTCACATTCCTTTGTCTGACTTCCCGGGAGAATTTTCCATCGTGAACTGAAATTTATTAATTTTATTCTGGAACTTTGAACCTAAGTTTTCATAAAAATTATTTTGACAATTAAATTCGTTCTAGTAACATTTAAATAGGCTGTAATGGACCTCATTAAAAACCGGTTTAGATACGAGTCAAACTCCCGCACCCAGACTTCCGTACAAACTTGTTGTTACTAATATGCGGATAGTTATTTCAGCAAAATAATCAAATCTTGATTTTTTTCGTTATTAGGGATTCGTAACTATTAAGAAAACGGAACGTGTGAAGGTAAAAAGTTTAAATTAATATCAAATATTGCGGTCCCCTAGAGCTGTAATAGTTAAGTTGTTTAATACTAACCGCAATTTTATGAATACGGATTCTGTAAAATTATCTCAAGTTTTATAAACTTGGGATCATTTTATCTTTTGCATTAAAACATATGTTCGATCTTACGTATGTTCTTTGAAATATAATGTTTAAAATGCTTTATGTTTAGCATTACAACTTTGAAAATCCACTTCAATTCATTTTGCTAGTAGGTATGTCAATTAAATTCTTTTAAACGTTATCTGGATAACATAGAGGGAGAGGTCCTCCATTTGATTTTGCATAATCATAGGTTTGGTATAGGCATATGACCACGGCCAGTTTACTTAACAATTTCACTTGAGAATGTTTTCTTGCTTCATACTTTTTAAAGAGCGTTTTTCAGTAGTCGAGTTCTGGTTTGAATACTTTTTTAATTTATACTGTTTTAGAGTAATCTATAATGAAAAATGTTTTTGTTGTTAAGCTTATATAAAATATAACTTAAATTCACATCTGATGATTACAGAAATTTTTTATCGATCGCTTGTAAGCAAAGGCGCGGGTAATAGCTAACGTACTGTACGTACTTGAAATGCGCTTATTAAGTTATTTATATTGATTCTCACCCAAGCCGACTGGTCCTTGTGGAGGAAAATGCTCACGACCCTCTAAAGATAAGAACTAATTGACACACGAAAAGTAAAAAAAGATTTTATATCGCAACTATTAACTGTCGATCACTCAGAACCCCTGAAAAACTTGAAGAACTAGAACTAGCAGTAGAAGAAATAAAATGGGATATTATTGGAATAAGTGAAATGCGAAGATTTAGAGAAAGCATAGTAGATTATGGAAAATATGTACTACACTTCAAAGGTGAAACGCCTGGACTGTATGGAGTTGGATTCATGATTAAAAGCTATCTTGTAAGCAACATAGAAGAACTTAGAGGAATCTCAGAACGTATCGCAATTCTTAACCTTAAATTACCCGTAAACGGAGAAAAACCCGTAAAAGTAAAAGGAAGAAGAATGGTCCATTATTCAGGCGTACTCACCAACTGAATCAGACAAAAAGGAAGAGATAATAAAAATTGAAAATATTTATGAAGATCTCAGACATACCATCGATAGCGCACACAGACACATCATAGTAATGGGTGATTTTAATGGTCAAATTGGAGCACAAAATAACGGAGAAGAGTATGCCATAGGAGATCATGGATTTGGCGCTAGAAGTAAAAATGGTTCAAGGCTAGTCAATTTTGCATTTGAAAACAAATTAAGCATTCTAAACAGCTTCTATAAAAAGAAACTTTCTAAAAAATGGACATGGATCTCGCCCAACGGACTTTATAAAAATGAAATCGACTATTTTATGTCCAATAATAGAAAGGTCTATAAAAATGTATCTAAAATAAATAATTTAAATTTTAATTCAGACCATCGAATGATTCAATCAACATTAACAAGATCACATATCAAGAAAAAAATAATATTCCACAATAAATCCACATGTCTTCAGTATACAAATAATAATGACCTGCTGCTTAAAAACCTTCAAATATCACTCAATGAAGAGGAACTTGAGGAAAAAAGATATGTTTCCACTCAACAAAAATACAATAAACTACTCAATCAACTAAAAAATGTAGTAAGAAAAACAAACTTAAATGTCAAGAAAGAACTATCACACAAAATGCAACAATTGCTACAAGAACGAAAACAAAGAAAACGTATAGAAAACCGCCAACAAATAACAGAAATAAGCAAAAAAATTAGTGAACAACTTAGAAAAGAAAGAAAAATAAAAAGGTTTACAACATTGGAAAACTGTATAGAAAAAAACAGGAGGAATAAAAAAGGCACTGAAAAAACTAAACTTGGAAAAATATTGGATACTAAATATAAAGAGGAAAGATGGTAATGTTACAGGTAAAAGACCTGAGATACTAAAAATTGCTACTGAGTACTACAAAATTTTATATCAAAGTCAAATAACGGGATACGTTGTAAGTGAATTAATTTAATTGTTACTCCAAACGATTCGGAGCAAGTACCAGAAATATTAAAGGAGGAAACAATCAAAGCAATTAGCACACAGAAATGAGGAAAAGCACCTGGATCAGATAATGTTACAAACGAACTTCTAAAAATTTTACTACCAGTGATTGCTCCAAAACTCACAGATATTTAACGAAATTATCATTACGGAAAACATACCCGAAGATTGGATCAAATCAACAATTATTCTACTACATAAAAAAGAGACAAAGGGGATATATATAAACTACAGAACCATAAGCCTCATGTCAAATGTTTAGAAGATATTTTCAAAAATCATACTTGCTAGAATTACTAATGCCCTTGACGAAAATCAGCCTAGAAAACAAGCCGGATTCCGCAAGAATTTTTCAACTATAGATCACATCCACGCCCTAAGACAGACACTTACAGACACAAGTTTAAAGAATATAACAAAACATAATACCTAGGATTTGTGGATTTCAACAAAGCATTCGACACGCTAGAACATAGTTTTATCTGAGACGCACTACAAAGGCAGGGGGTACAAACAAAATATATACGAATACTTAAAAATGTCTACACCAAAAGAAAAGTAAAACTAGAATCTACAGGTGAAGAATTTCCTATAAGAAGAGGTTTACGCCAAGGAGATCCTATTTCACCAAAAAAAAATTCAGCTGTTCTAGAAATGATATTTCGGAACCTCGATTGGACCAATAATGGACTGAATATAAATGGAGAAAACCTAAGTCACCTTCGTTTCGCAGACGATTTAATTTTATTTTCAGAAAACTCAAAATCTCTTGAGATAATGGTACAACAGCTTTCAGATCATAGTGATGAAGCAGAACTCACAATGAACTTAACAAAAACAAAAATAATGACAAATTCTACAAAAACACATGCTATAAAAGTTAATGATAAGCAAATAGAATATGTTGCTGTATATATACTTAAGACAACTAATATCTACTGAAGATTGCATGCAAAAAGAAATAGAAAGGAGAATAGCTAATACTTGGAAACGTTTTTGGTCACTAAGTGAAGTCATGAAAAACAAAGAAATGCCTGTAAAAGAAAAGAGGAAAGTATATAATATGTGTATTTTACCTTGTCTACTATATGGTTGTCAAACTTGGGCATGAACAGAATTACAAGAAAATAAAATAAAACATGTCACAATGGAATGGAGAGAAAGAAGTACACTGGGAGTTAAAAGAATAAATCGAATAAAATTGAAAGATATAAAAAATAAAACAAATTTCAAAAACGCAAACTCTACCTACAGACTTCTAAAGTGGAGATGGGCAGGACATATGTTAAGAGAAAAAAAGAGAAATGGACTAGAGTAATAACAGAATGGTGCCCACGGGACTGCAAAAGAAAAAGAGGTACACAGAAGAAAAGATGGGAAGATGACCTTAGGAAAATAGCGGGTCCTGTGTGGACTCGCATAGCAAAAGACAGGACTAAATGGAAATCTTTTGAGGAGGCCTATGTCGGGAGACAAGCTGTGACGTAGTAGCTACCGTTTGCCGATAACTACATGTTATTAAACACTACAATACAACCTAAACTCAGGCAATCTTAAATAATATTTATGTAAACCTAAAAAACAGCAATTTTTTATTTATTTATTTATTATATATTGATACAAAACACGGTAACATTACATGAATTTTTTTGTTCATGCCTTGCCTTATAGAGTGCGCCCTACTCAATCTAATGTTATAGCCTATAACTATCGGTCGATCGTGACAAATAAAAAATACTTCATTTGTCAATTTATGATATGTAGTTTAGAAGTTATGAGGGAACAGATGAACATTCATACATACATTACATTCATGCATACCGGTCAAAATCATCACCCTTCATTTTGCTTCGCCGTAGTCAAGCACAAATAGTTAAGGCCCTAATTGATCCCCAAATATATTTGAAAGAACAATAGTCTTCATTTTTCCCGAGAATACTCACTGCAGCAATTTGGTTAATTAAACTAAAATCAAGAACGCGCTAGAATATATAAAACCGGTCGAGTGTGAGTCTAACTCTTACGTGCTAGAATACAAGATTAAACAATAAGTATTTATTAAATAATTTTGTAAAAAAGAACGAGCATAAAAAATCTTGTATGGGAGCCACATTTTTTTTTTTGTAGCTGTAGATGAGTTTTGAGTAGATGAAAAGATGTAAATTTACTAAATAAACAAAATGTCTGTTTGGAATGTCAATGTTTTTTTTGTAAATGCATATGAAACTAATTATTATATTAATTATGTATACGAAACCTATATAAAAACAACAATTTATTTGTTGCATTGTACAGATTGACATAAAAAAATTCGTCATATATTTTGAAGAGAACTTTCGGTTTGAATAATTCAAAAACATGTACTGTTAAATATAATTCCAGGTATTGAAATAGTCTTGAATACGAAATTATTTGTTTGGATAAGGATTAATACAAAGCTATAGATAACATAGTCAGATGGTTGGGATTTCGAAAAGAGTTGGAGATATTTTTGTAGATATTGGTATGATTATTAGTATTTGTAGAACATTTTTTGTTATAATTTGCGCATCGCATGTGATGAAAATATTTATGGCTACTATTTTTACACGTTGGGTTACATTATTAAAGTTTTAGTAGGGGTTCCAAATTTTTTTTAGTAATAAATACCTTTTGTGTTTCGGGGATAATGTGGCATTTTAATGATGACTTTTTTTTAATCGGTCCGTGTGGTTTTTGAGTTTATTCGTTCACATATACAAAATACAATCGTTCAAAACTTCATTCAACATTGAATAACATGATTACGTTCAATTTTAAAGGGAAACTGGATGTTTTTTAAAGTATGAAATGAGATTTTTTAAACGAGATATTGTTGTTCCTTTCTCCAACATTAAAACTAAGGGACTTAAGATGGAAATACAATCCCTTGATTTACTAGCATATTTAAAATAATCATAATTCAATAAAAAATTACTGAATTGAGTCAATAGTAATGAGATCCAGAAGTTTGACTGGTGCAGAATGATTGGTGAAAAGAAAGACTAAAGTGAAAAAAGCATTTTTGAAATTTATTTACAATCGATTTTTTTCTCCTGTAACGAAAATACTATAAGAGATACAGAAAAATGGGTAAAGGGCAAAAAGTGATAATTTCTTTATTAACTTATTATTATTATTATTTTTTTCACAAGACGACACACACATTGACTCAGCCCTGCACTAAGTATCGTAAGAACTTGTATCACAGGTGCTAAGCAACGATATGGTATATACTAAATAAATAAGAATACAACATCCAAGACCAGTAAGCGAAACAATGCGTCTTGCAAATAACACAAAGTCACGCCCCCGCCGGGATTCGAACCCGGAACCTCTAGCGTAGCAGTCGGCTGTTTACACCACTGCGCCACCGAGGTCGTCAAAACTTAATATCAATCATAGCTAAAACATTCAATTCGACCCATATGACCGTTCAAAGTTCGCGTTAGCCTGTGATTTGTATCGTTTTGTAACATTGTAATCGTTGTCTTTAAAAAAAATAAAGATTTAAAAAGTTAAAACTCTCGTGAGCTTAAGTCTTACCTATAATAAAATAGCCAACAATATGATTTTTTAATCAGCTTCACAGCGAAAAAATTTAGTGAATTATTGTGGAAAAACCGATCTCTCTTTACTACACTTCTTTTTAAGTATTTGTGGCAGTTATTGCAATAGCATAATTGCAAGATCACGTTTTTTAATACTGATTTTTTTTAAATGGATATAGGTTATAAATTCCACTTTGATTTTTAATTTCATGTACTGCAGCCAAAATCCGAGTGAACATGTGTTGTACGCCCGAGGCTCTCCTCTAATGGGAGGTTTACACAGGTCGATCTTCGCCGCAGGGCTAAGCCACGTGGCGAAAATCGACCGTCTAAATGACAGTTATTCGACTATTCCGCAAGTGACTTAAAGTCCCAAAGTTGGGGACCATCCGACTTTTGGTATACGCGACAAGCAACTCAGTTGCAGGCGATCGTCCGTCGACTCAATCTCGAAAGCGGCGAGTTGAAGACATCTATTCAACATTTTTGACGGAAATTAACGAGTCGCGTCCATTTTTGTCGAAAGGTGTAAAAGGTGTACACATGTAAAATCAATGAAAATAAACATATCGATGCGTTGAAGGAATGGAATTTACTATTTACGGTAATCGCGAAAATCCACAAAGCTTGTAACTTAATAATAATTTAAATCAGATTTAAACTGATGAGACAGAACTAAAATTATATACATTACTTATACTGGTTTATACAAATATTAAAAATTATTGCAAACTGAAAAAAAAAACAGTTAAAAAAACAGAAATGTTACTACATTTTACTTGTCAGTTTTTTATATGTTTATGTCTCTAGTTACTAGACTTGTAACACATTTTTAGTACCTTATCTTTGAAAACAAAATTGACGTCGAAGGCTCAAAGCGTTTTCTGTAACGGAATAGTTTATTGAAAATATTTACACCATTATTATCCACAATTCCCTTTTCCCCTATATTAAAGTACTACATCAGTTTTCTAGCGCGTTTTCTATGGCTATGATATGTTACATTTAGGTAAATGATAGAACTTCCTATTTTAAACAAATATTATAAAGGTTACAGTTGGATGCACTTTCAAAATGTATTGCAGTATCCACATCCATAGTTAAGACACATAGTCTTAGTGAAAATATCCAAATTATTTTTACTGCAGAGAGGAAAGGAAGAACACTGATAGAAATTTTGTGTATGAAAAACGGAGAATTGACCTATTGTGCCAACGATCATCTTCATAATTTTTTGGAGTTTTAATTTAACACCTGGCATAACCAGGTCCGAAGCCTAGAATAGATTTGTTCACGAATACCTAAAAACGGATAAATCTCAAAAAATATATTTAGAAACCATTCATATTGTATTCGCGCTCAAATATTAAAGAAGTGCTTATTTTAAGTTAGTTAGGTTGTGTATCGTAAATCCTATGTCATTACTTTTTGTGAGGATTATGTTTTCAAAAACTTTTGATGCCAAGAGGTCCTAAATATTTTTTGTAAATTTGACATCCAATTATTCAGAAAATAAAATAAATAAAGTTCAATTATACTATTAATTATAGTTTTTTTTTTGTTTAAAATTGAATAAAAAATCGTAGTTATTGCTTGTTGGAATTACTAAATTAATTTCCGAATAAGTTTAATACCTAGTCTGTTGTACAAAATCTGATTGCAATTCTTTAAATAAAAATGGTGCAATAAATGTAACAGCTGACATAAAACCAAAAGATTTTACGAGCTTGTAAATTCATCGAATTAAAATTAAAGCGTTCCTGAACTGTCATAGTCCAGCCCGAATGAACTATAAAAGCACTCGGTGTGGCAGAGTAACCAACAGTCATGGACCAAAATCGAATGTTGTGAGGAAAGATGCGCACGCATACCTCTCCGCCCGGCCCGCAACTCCGAACGCCCATTGATGATCTTCATAATCTCAATATATGCCATTACGATTTTTTACTTGAACTTTCAGATCATCAACCAAGATTATTAGCCTTTAATAAGATTCATCTCTGTAGTATTCGATTGGATAGTAAATGGATGGTTAATATATATTGAGCACGAGTATGTTGTTGTAGAGAGGGATGCTGTCGGTCGGTCGCTAGGTTTGGGCGTCGCTGCGTCTCGGCCGGCGGCGGTGGCGGCGGTGGCGGGCGGCGCACAGCCGAGTGCGCACTAGGCGCCGCCACGCGCGCCTGCTTCGCGACCCAGTCTGCTCTGACGTTTATCCGTGTCGCCCGGTGTCATTTTGTCGCATCTTTTTTCACAATTTTACCGTGAAACATTCTGCGCATTTAGTGAACCGTTAGAGCTGTGTGCCGGGGTTTCGCTCAGGTGGTAGAGCATCTGTTCGGCGAGCCGTGTATTTGATTTCGGTGGGCGTGCTCGTGTCGGGCTCGCCCAGCCCGGCTCAGCAGCTGGCCGTGTTTACACGCCGCGTCTGCACAAGCGCCAACATCCACCGCGACATCTCTGCAACAAACACGCTCGCATTTACTATTCAACAACCTGAATTTTTTACTTTGCGAACCTTCAACGAGATTAGTTAGATATTTAAATGCAATCCTAAAGATAAAGGAGTCGTAGTGAAAAATTTGTGTAACTATCGACCTCTCCGAACATACAGAATTTTGTAGTTCATTTGAGTGATTTCACGGCTTCTGAAATATGGGTGCTAAAGAAAGCGTGGAGGCTGCAAAATATTCTGCGCAAAATTGGAACAATTTCGAGGTTCGTAATAACTTTAAATTAATTTGCACATGGAGTGTTTGTACTAACCCTCTCCCACCTCGTGAATGTCTGTATCAACGGCGATTCCTGCCATCTTAACAACTGGTTTAATTAATGATAAACGTGTAAAGCAATTTTTATGCACATCAAGAAATTCTTAATCTGCATGTCACACTGTTTGGTACTTAATTTAAATAAACATATGAATAAAAACACCTAAATAATTATAAAAGTGAGTGGTTGTATTGGTGAATTTAGAATGTTTCGTGTGCTTGACCAAGTAGTATGGATAAATGTGTGTTAGTTAAAAAATTACTTGCAAATCTCAGACGCCAATGATCAGTAGCGACTTCATAATAATAAGATGTTGTAATTTATTGAGTTGACGCATGAGAGGCTGCGTCAAGTTTTACGTACTCTACGTCTAAACCTCCAGGGCATTTATTGCTTGAAATAAGATACTTCAATAACTATATACCATTATGCTACCTGCAGATCTTTAGATTCAGTCTCTATTTAACAGCAGTTAATTCATTGATGCTGTTTTTAGAAGTTTTTTTAAAATATCGAATGTATTCTATTGATACCAAATTTATTGGGATAGTGACAAAAAACGTTACTGAAATAGTTGACATCAACAATTTCAGTAACGTTTTTTGGAGCCTCCCTTTAAATGAGCCAAATATTAAATTATGTTTTGGGAAAGTTCTTACGATTATATCGTGATGTCTATTCATTTAACTTTAACCGTCATTAACTTAATCAGAACTTACGATATCAGATAGCTAGCAGGTCATCATTTTATGTACTTATAGGAAAGATAGATCACCTTTCAGTTTCGACACGTACTTATGCGTAGTACTAGGGCTTCATTATCTAGCTAATAGAGCCATCTTTCAACCTCTGTATACATTTTAATATCAAATATTAGAAAGTCATTATTAGTTCTCAATTCTCATTAATTCCAGCATAAAGCAACTTCTTAATTTATTAACGAATGCATTTATGCAATACCATGACATGATAATGAAATCACAAACGTTTGGAAATGAGAAGTATCAACTACAATTAAACATTTAAGTGATTTCAGTTATATTTGTTATATTTATTGTAAAAGCTGTTTTAGAGTTAAAGATGGTTACAATGGTAAGGAATAGACAATTGTACCATAAATTTTAAAGGTAGCAAGAGACTATGATAAATAATTACAGTTTCCATTCAAAGTATTAATGTAGTGACAGTGTCTCACTTTATGCATGTTTTTTCATATCACATCATAAACATCATTTATAAATTAATGGAATACTTAAATAAAATTTAATAGTAGTAAATGCATGCTTAATCTGTATTAAATAATTTTAAATCTTTCATTTTAATTTTACAATAAGTACTTATCTACTTTTTTCGGAATTATGTAAGAATTCCGAACTTAGTTCTTATAAATTTATTAATTTAAAAATGATTTATGAACTTAATATATATTTTAATTGTAAAGAGTCTGTTTTTAAAAATACTTATTTATAATAAAAGTTATTGAGGTGTTAGTGAATTTTGAAATCTTGACATAAAGTAGTACACACAGCCATGGATAAACCTCACCTGTTTGAACTTAGTACCATTCTTAAGTTGGCCAGCATAAGGATTGATATTGCATTTGTCATGTGAAGCTTTATTGTGTGGCCGTTTGTACTAGCATAATGCTTATAGGAGATAAGTAAGGGAAGATTACGTGAAGGCTATACGGCGTGATGTTGCAAGTGTATATTGTTTGCAGCATGGAGTAAGATCTAGCTACAGGCACGGCACGCAGCGCTCTCAGAGCCTCACTCGCGGCCACTCCCTCTCAGGTGCCCATGGAACCTGGTGACATCACGGGACCGCGGGTCAGTATGCTTTTTACACTATTCATAGGGTTTCTAACCCAAAAGGGACCAAGTCCAAGGACCCTATTTGTGCTATTACTAATCCTCTGAAGTCCGTCCGTCAGTCTGATTGTAGGCTCATGAATCGTAATAGATACATAAATAAATGAAATGAAATTTATTTCTATCAATTGTTGCTATAGTTAAAGATAGGTAAGCACTTGGCTACAATCTCATTCAGTGGAAGGTGTAGCATGGTGGCCTAAAAAAGGCATAGTTACTATCGAATTGAAAAGAACGTTGAAACACCAGAATTGCCAATTTACTTAGTTATAGTCTCAGATGGTATATGGATGGTAATCAGTATTCATTTCAAACGTTGATGGTCTGTTATCAAGAAAACATGAAGACCATAGTTTTAAGATCACAGACAAAAAAGGAAAAATAATGTTAGCTGGGGAAAATTTACCAGCCCGAAGTTAGATACAAAATACTACTCTGCTAAAATAAAGTATGGTTTCTATCTCAAATCAGTTTAATCTGACTAAAGGAATTTCTTGCAGAAATGTGTATTCAATTAATAAAACATTGTATTACTGTTAGGCTCTACAATTTATTTTAAAGCGCAGAGTCCACTGTTATTTCTTAAATTTGTTCTTCATCAGATAAAATAGAAAAGTTTAGCTGCTCGAGTAAAACCTTGACAAGTCAGTTAGTAATAAATCTGATAGTAGTGAATAAATCTGGTAGTGAGATATTCTAGGTAGGATGAAGTTAACATGAGTGGGTAATGTTACAGGCAGCATAGTCCAGTGCGCCGAGTGTGGGCAGCGCGCGATGGGTAACAAACTGTCGTGTTCATGCGCGCCAATACTACGCAAGGCGTACCGCTACGAAGACAGCCCGTGGCAGAACTCCCGACGTCGGGATGGACACCTCATGAGGTAAATATTACTGTAACATCGCAACTAAAATACTTAAGTTTAGTTTTTCTGTACCGAATAAGACTTTTCTTTTGAATTTGCACACAGATTGATTATTTCAAATTTCTTATGCTACGAATTAAATTTTGCAACTTTACTGATTTTTGTGTTAAATATTAAATGCACAATATAAGTATCTACAGAGAGGAAAATAGAATCCGAACGTTACGTTATAGAATCTAAATTAAGATAATGTTAGCATAGAAAATCGAAGTTTATAAAAGAGTTTGTGACCTCAATGACTGTCCGAACTTTACTAATTGACTTGATATAATAATGGGTGTACTCGATATTTCTCTACAATTCAACTAAAGGTTTATCTTTTTTGGATGCTGTATTAACAAACAAATGCTTTTTAGGGTCGATAGCGTAATATTTTATTCATATGTACAGTTGTAGAACTTATTTGCTTAGCTATAATTGCAAGTTTCGGATTAAGTGGAAACTTGATCAATACCTAAAAATTAGTTATTTTTGCAAATAGGGTTTAAGGATTTGGTTGGCAAATACTTTAATTTTTTCTAATATTAAAGTGGGTGTTAAGTTTAAAATGCAACAGCTAATAATTTCTTTTAAAATTCCTTGAGGTCTAATCCTACGACCTCCATCTCTAATGTTTCGCTGCTACGCAATAATCTATGTAAAAAAAGGTTACCAAGTAACTTATATATTTTTGAAGTTAGATAGTTTTGAATATGAAGGTAGTTTATATTGTCCTAGTGTTTCAAGTTGACAGAAGCACTTATTGAATAAATAATAAAACACATCACAACAGACACATTGACTCAGTCCTGCATAAAGTACTCGTGTCACAGAAACTACTTAGATATGAAAAAAATAATTAATTAGTGTTTAAATACATATATTGCACGCAACCTCGGCAAACCCGATAAATTATGGTGGGCTTGTCCAACGATTCTATCTTTTTTGCACGCAATATTTGCCAAAAATATAATTTAATATATTTTTATTTTAATAAATTAGCGTAAATTACTTAGAGAACCGAATTAACTGATTTCTCAATCTGAAACTCCTATCTATGTCTTTATTTCTGATTAAATATACAAATCTAAACGGATGTTTTCTCGGTTTCTAATTAAATACTAAAAGTTACATTTCCGTGTACAATCGTAATATGATCACCTAAGAAGTTGGAGAGGCCTACTAAATTTAACAGCTAAGGTGTATAATCCAATCAAAAATAATTTGATAAAGACTATGAAACAGCAAACGAACACACAGGGTAACATTAACCCGTTTCATTTATTAACGTTTGACCCAATTAGCTGGTGACGTGGGGTGTATCATTTTGTTATAAAGTGAACAATATTATGCCTCAAAGTTAAATGACGCGCGGCGGGATTGGCGGTACGACTCAAACAAATGCGTTTAAAGCAACAGTCGCGATCTAATTGGACAATGCTAATTAGCTGAGAGTATTGCTAGTCGTCCCGGGTTCGAGTCCCGGCTTTGGCAAATATAACTTTTGTGTGATTAACACTGTAGTATGAGTCCAGTATAGTGAGTTATGAGTTTTGCTGTACGATACAATGTATTGCTGATTTATAAAAGGTCAGACAATGTTATTAATTATTATTTATAAAAATGTGTATGAAAGGAAATGAAAGAAAAGCAATGGAAGTTTGTGTGAAAAGTTAATTGTTAGTGAATGGACAAGTCATAATGATGTCACAAGATATTAACAGACTTTTTTCTGTTGTTCATGAAACATTAAAGGTTTTAATTAATATTACAAGAGTAGTTTCTAATGTAGATAGTCTAATTAAAATGTTTATGTCATTATTGCTGTTAAATTTTTATTCTCTATCAATAAAACCGAGATTTCATTCATTCGTGACAGGTGAATTGATGAAGCCAAATTTAAATTTTAGAGATAAAGTGAAAAATGAAATCGATATCCACAATTCAAACGTCCAACATTCATTTAGATGATAAATGAATTTATTAAATTGATATTATTAAAAAATCTAAGGATTTCTTCTAGCTACTTAAGTAATGTACTTTGTGTCTTAATGATAAGTTTGATCTTAAGGAAGATATCAGAATCTGTCGAGAGTTATAGCATAAACATAGAAATTACTTTCTATCTAACCTTTCAACGTTTAATATCTTCTACTCTGACATATTTTAAATAAAACATTTTCTAATTCATTTAATTCCTATGAATGTTCCTAAAATTCATTTTGTAACCTCACCAAAGTAAATACAGACTCTGGGCGGAGGTGTTTCACGTGTCGGCCAGTGGCGCCGGCACTGTAAAGTGGCAGCAAGTGTCAGAAGATCTGGTTCCTGTCAACATCACCTGCATCCAGGACTCCCCGGAGTGCGTGTTCCACATCACCGCCTACAACTCGCAAGTCGACAAGATTCTCGACGTCAGACTAATCCAACCAGGTATACATTAAATCATATAAAAAGTAAAGTTATTATCCATATCTATACGAATATTTTATCAATCCAATGTCTTTCAGTTATGTTTTGACATCTTAATAATTAAACAAATTTCGATAAACATAGCAAAAAGAGTAAAAAACTATAACACGAATTCAATACGGTAGAAGTCGCGGGCTAAAACTAGTTCAGTGAATTAATTTCAAATTAGTCGCATAGGATTACATGTTAAATAAACAGTAAGTAAAAAAACTAAAAATGATCTATAGCTAACATTCCATGAACAGTGGTACAAACTCGCACACAACATACATTTTATAGATGTGATTTGGGAGTAGCCGACTGCTGCTTTAACCTAGTTTTATTTTAAATTTATACTACTGATTAGGAAATAAAGTTATTGACCGCCATTTTGATAGGTACAAATTTTTAGTCGAATCTTTTGAATTAAGATTTTTTTAATAGTGATTTTTGTTAGGATTGGTAAGGTTAGGGATTTGATATATTATTCGCTGTCCATACCTACCAATAGACATGTTTTGGAAAGCTTCGTATTCAGTCAAATCTTCGACTCTACATTAAATATCATTATTAAGGTTATTATTTTTTATCAAATTTAGGAACCCGCATTGGGCAGGCATCAGAATGTTTCGTGTACTGGAAGGATCCGATGACCAATGATACGTGGGGTCTAAACTTTACATCACCCATCGATGCCAAGCAATTTAGGGAGTGCTGCGTAAGTAAATAGACTGATGTAGCTCATGTCATTCATTAACTTGCAGGGAAAAGCCTATAAGGACTTTATGAATTGGATTATCATTCTACTCAAAATTATTCCCGTTATCTTTAACATCCTAAGAACTTTCCTTGGGTTAGTTCCGGGGTCCCCCGGTAAATTGTTCGACTCATTCCCTATTTTGTGATTTTAGTCACCATCATTCAAATTCTCACGAAAGGCATCGTCGAGCTACAGCCTGAAGTTAGAGCCACCTGGAAGCAAGCAGAAGATGAAAGCCAAGCGGAAACCACTCTCCACACCAGCTAGCCCTAATCGATCAAGGTCAGTATTGTATTGTCAAAATTGACCTGTGTAAACATTAAACATAAAATCATAATTATTATAAGATGTCTGTTTCCCACAACGTTTGATATTACAAAATATTTATTTACCACTTTGTTAGAATGGAATATTTGAGCTGTACCATAGTAGATAATGTTCCACAAACAATAAATGTAGCAATCGTTTTTTTCGGATAACAGCCGCCTCTTTGTCCCACTTCTTCGTCTTTGTCTTATTTACCAGGATCAACAGTGGCGTCCTTTGATCCACTGATCAACGAATTATGAAGCTTTGCAACTAAGCACAGGCTGTCCCCGGGAAATGGCCGGCAAATGCAAAAAAACTAAAGGATAGGTCTGACCGTCAAAACAACACATTATGCCACTTATTCACAGGGGGATTCACTAAATACTATCCTACATCTTACATCAGTAGTATTGGTGGCAAAACTTTTTAAAATTATCGGGAGAGAGAGAGAGTTTCCCTTCATTTTCACAGGATCTAGGAAATAAATAGGACTACAATTGGTGATTTCGTTTGTCATGCCAGGGATTACATAGCCAGAAGATATGGTGGGCAGGTTGTATAAATTCTTGATTCGAATTTGAACATACGCAAGAGGTTGCAATCACTAAAAAAATAAAGTTTGCCTTCAAAGTTATCATGCCCGTTCAGAAATTGAGAGATGAATTGATCGATTTATTCTGTCTACGTTGTATTTAGTCGTTGACACACTTAAATAAATAAATAATTTTCCCGATTCAACGATTATTTTTTCTACACGTTTTCATTATTATCAAATACGATATTCAACTCATTTTGGGCTTATCTTTCGGTTTAACAAAATCTGAATTCATACCGTTCAGTAAGTAGTAATAAATGGTTGCACGCCGTTGTATTTCTAAATTTAAAAAGTCCGTAAGAATTGACCAAAGGAAAATTGAAGCCAATCTCTGATATCGAAGCAGATTAATGTAACATTTTTAAATTAATTAAACAACAAACCCCAGATCGATATCCTATTTACCGCATAAACTTTCGTTTCGTTTTTTCGCCTACTTTCTACTCACAAAAAATGCTAATGAATTAAATTTAAAACACGGTGGAAAAATGTGGTGGCATATCAAAAACTGTGTTTTAAGTGCCACAAACTCAACATGATTTCATTTCCCCGGTTCGGCCACAGGAAATAATTCTGCTAACAACTCAGCTCTCCTATATCAATCGCAATAGTACATTTAATCTAAAAATTTGAATGAATTTAGAAAACATTGTCCACGCTGTTACTGTCCTTTGTATAGAACAACAAAGATAAACTAATTCAGTTTTAGATTTTGGTAATTTTTTGTAGAATAACAATGGTACTGTCTGTGACCATATACTACATATTACGAAGATTTCTAACTTTCTTAGTGTATGAAGAATCTAAAGTAAGTATTTTTTCTATTTACTAATAGTGACATTATTGAAACCTAATTTTCTGTCTGTCCAAGCTTGACTTATGGCCGTGAACCTCAGTGCACGTGCATGTCCCAGGAGCAGTATCAACGGCTAAGGTCTCAAGATCCAAGATATAGTAAGTTTATTGTTATTATATTAGGAGATAATTCAACTCGAATAGCATACATATTTGTAGACAGGTGTGCACTTTGTGACGTTTGGCTCAATTGTCATAAGATTATAGGCTGGAATCAATAGTTGTCATATAATATCGTCATATCGACTAGATTTTAAACATTAAGATATAAAGCAAAAAATATGACACCAATTCAAAATCGTAATATTTATTATTACTTATGTTTTGTTAAGCGATTATGATGAATAATTAGATTTTCAATAAGATATTTTCACGACAGGATCCTCAACATTACCTCGGACAACGACGCGTGCCATTGAGACTGATGCAGCGGCCGCGGCCGGACGCTCCGACAAGGTCACGGCTGCTACGTCCTCCACATCTCTTTACGACAATGTCACCGGGTCTCAACCACCACCTAAACGTAAGTCAAAAGAGCAACTGAGTTGTTTTTATGTTTAAATACCAATTTGTCTGAATCTCATGAGTAGATGAAAACTGAATCTGTGCCAAGGTTCGCTACAAACCATTGCAAAAAAGAATGGTTACGTGATTTATTTAACTTAATTATCCATATCATCAGTTATGTATTCGTATAGATATCGAATATTGGTATGTATCATGGCTAAAGACAGATTTAATAGAATCCACGATGTGCTTGCATTTTTTTCCTGTGCGAGTTCTATGAAATAGTAATTTATAGCCATTGTATTTGTATCGTATATTTTCAGCTGCCGCTCGTGCTGTTGAGACGCAGCCTCCGACTCGGCCGCCAAAGTCTCAGGAGACTTCCACCATGACCACCAACACTTCCACCGCACCTAAAACTGTCACGGCCTCAGTTGGAACTCATGGAGCAGGAGTAAGTCAAACATTAAGATTTACATGTTATTTTATATACGGTATTATTAATTCATAGCGTCGTCGTAAACACCTTCTTCTGCAACATAAAATCACTTAAGCAAAAAGGAAGTGAAATAATATTTACTGAGTCGCATTTTTACCTTTTTGCTAAAAATGCTATGTTTAGTTAAATATGAGTACAACTTGTTCCATTGAATATTGTTTTGTTCTACAAATAATATATATATATATATATTACAAACTATTTTAGGCTAACGAAGATTCTCAAAGTCAGACTCAGCACGGACAGGACTTGAAGTCAGAAGGGGTGCAAGCAGGCGGTACTCTCACCTCCAAGTCATCCGGCACGGGCACCAGACCCACCAAGGAGCATCTCCAGCATATGCCTAAAAGCATCGACTACGGCGATGGCAATGAATCCGTATGTTTTTATTGATTTATCATTAAAAAGGGTAAATTCCAATAGCAGTTATGTAAATTATTTTAAAATAATTAATTAAAAATAGACAAGCAAACATAAAATAACAACGTAAAAAAAATAACTTTACCCGTCTTTTGTCTGCAAGCAGACTAAGAATAGTTAAGTTTTAAAAGCGTTGCTTTTGTTAACGTAAACACCGCGATTTATTGTTTTTTACTTGACAAAGTTAACATGATATCAATGCAATCTTACAACAACTATAATCAATGTTATGGTTTTAAATTTAACGTGGCAGAAATATGAGTATTAAATAGTATCAATAATAAAAATATATTTTTACTAGTGTTCATCAATTTAAGATATTGTTTGTGGACCAAATCTCATGTTTGGGGTACGCTTTTGCTTTTTGATAAATTAAATCACAAATTATTCCTCAAATTTAAAGAAGAGTCTATTGTTTTCTTAGTTTTACATAACATTTTGTATAACCATAAAAATTACGTTTCCAGGGTCGTGAATCAGACCGTCATTCCATGCACCATCACAATGTCATCAACAACAACACATCAGGTTCACGTCGGACTAAATCCAAAAGCACTGAAGATATGAATATGGGTAAAACTAAATAAAATATTAAATTAAAGCAAGAATAAAGCACCTGTACTATAAATGTAATTATCTACGTTTGTAGTATTAGATATAGATCGACTTTATTCTTGGGTAATCTTTATTTAAGACTTTTTAATAAAAAAATCCAAAAATAATTGGAACCTATAATAGGAAATTACCTTGGAAGATCCATTGTTTTAGTCTTTAAAATTCTTATTTATGAGGTATAGTTGTTTTGTAAGTGCGATACTAGATTCAACACTTAAAGTCATTATGAGGGACTGAGTCAATGTGTGTCATTTACGTTGTTATTGTTTTCAGACTCCAGCACGCTAAAGCGCATGCTGAAGCCAATGCCCTCAACGGAGAGTCCCGTAACATCGCCGGAGATGGGTCGTCGTCGCGCAGCCGGCGCGAATGCGTGCCCACAGTCGTGCACGGCGCACACGCACAGGCACAGCACGCATGCACACCACGCGCACCACGCACACGCCGCCAACAACAATAGCCGCCAGAGCTCCCAGCGGTACTCTTCTTCTAGGTTGTAAACGAATTGGCTATAAACTTTATGCCAGGCTAACGCACATACCTAAATAATTTTTTCGTAGTGGGATCATATTCTTATAATTTAAATGCCACAATAAACGTTTAAGTGTAAGGCAGGAGAATTTCTAAATTTAATTTCGCATATAAAAGGACCTAAGAATAAAAAGTTGAACACTCATCTAATCAAAAATGAAGCATGCACGTAGCTGCTACTTGGAGCTTGATCCTACTTTTCAGGTGTTGGGCCCGTATTTAAATCGGATATTCCATTGACAGAGCATTTTATATGAACTTGTTGGAAATCGATTTTGTGTTGGCGCCGAGAAGTGTGGTTGTTTTGCCAGACCTCTAAAAAATCGTGTCGCATCTTGCTTACCAATGAGTAAGTATTTCGCTGTTCACATTTGTCCGGGTCCACCAATTCTCTCCCCGCTGCCCCTTGTTCGGTCAGTGCCTGCGTTGCTGCGATCGCGGATTAGGTGCACCCAATATTTCGTGTCCGTTTCATTCTTAAATGATAATACATACAAACTTCGTCGACGTGCATCGTGCAAAACTCCTCGCGTAAAGTGTTAAATATTGGCACCAGCTTCGACCGATAGCTAGGCGCCGACATTCGATTGATATACAGATCCGACACCCGACAAGTGGGAACGAGCTCTAACACTATTGTTTGTGGCCCATTGTATGTCTTGTCATATTTTTCTCTTACTCGATATAGTTACGTTAGACATACGCAATCGTAAGACGCATTTTGAGTGGAAGAGTTTGTTCTACTTATATTCGAGGGTCGTTATGTCGATTTACTTTATATTCCCTACTCAAGTAGATTTTGAACACTAATATTAATTTTTTATATAGTCGTGGCGTGGGAGTGGGGGCTGCTCCTAGTGGGTACCCTGGCCGCGGCCTGTACTTGGAGCTGGGCGGTGGCGAGCGCGACATGTCACCACCATCTGATAATGTCATGTTCGACAACCAATGCTATGCGACTACCCCGTCATCCTCCAACGGAAATTCCGACCAAGACACCTGTTCGCGACGTGATTCTAGATCTCATCACCATGGGGTAATTATTTGAATTTAAACTATAATAGTAAAAAGTAACAACTGGTCATGTTAGAGCTTGGGTAAACTTTTTTTCTTTCTCATGATACAAACTTCAGCCAAATTTCAATTCAGATGTATCCACAAAACGATGACAAAGATATACAATACAATAATATTTCCGTCATGGCTTTCTATAGAAAAACAAATAAAATTTTACGTATACGTAGTATTTTAAAGATACCGAAACCAATATCAAAACCTGTAGCTTAACAAAATAACCGTTGTAAAACCTTACCAGCAAAAACCGTGCCTGTCTCGGCAGGCATCGCAGTCAAGCGCCACGCCGGCTCCAGGCTCACCCACATCCAGACTCCTATTGGAATACGAGCTGCACCTTCGCAACACTCTCGCCAAAGGAATGGACGCCGAGAGCTACAGCTTACACACCTTTGAAGCGTTGCTAAGTCAGAGCATGGAAGATCTAGGTAGGTCTAATTTGCTGATTAAAATACTTAAGATTGGAGTAAGTCACAGTTATTTGAGTAAGTAAACTTAGATTTAAATCCGAAATATGATTTCGCAGTTTAGGGTTACTATTATAACATCATGATTCTGAAAATAGCTCTGACTCTGATCATGTTTTATTGACTCATTCGATACTAATTGTTATTGTTTGCTTTTAAGCGGAGTTCAATGACAATATGGCGGCTTCCAATCAACGAAGTCCCTACCCGCCACGACGACGTAAGCATTATAAACTTATTTATATTTTTAAAGTCAAAATGAAAATTAACCCCATCACAAGTTTAAAAGTGCATGACAATACTTCAAGACAATTTTAATAATTCACCTACCTTAACGCAAAACAAAAGTTACTGAAACAATTCACATGAAGCTTATTTTTATAATGATATTGAACCCATTTTGTTTTGATTTTTGAGGGCCAACCCAAGAACAAATTCTGCAATCCTTGAGAAACCTTAAGGAGGCTGCAAGGGCCAGAGGTGAACATTTATTATATACCTATAGTTGTTTTCATCTGAAAGGGTTCATGTTTCCTTTCTGAAATACCTATCTTCTACTTTACCACACATATCTACATATGTATGTCATTTAAGTTGTGCCATTATTTTTAGTTGGTTTCCAGTTTTATTTTGTTATTTTGTCTTACCTCACGTATCAAGCGGCTGTCTTGAAACCGCTTCAATGTTAAACCATTTTTGCTAGTTATTTTTTGCAAAAACACATTTTAGCATGTCAGCTTCTGGGTTGAAAAGAGTTTATTGGGATGATTAAATCTTTACGGCCCTAATACTGTAGTAAACATCTGACTGCAGTAGTTAATGACACCGGATAACACATGAATGTACATAAATGTTGGCTGACTGTGACTTGGCTTATTATATGCATCTGTAAAACAGTGTATTCATTATATAATTCTCAACTTATCCAGTGAACAGTAAAAATTTACATACATGCAAAATAAATTGGTATTATTTAGAAACCTTTGAAAATGTAAAGTCTCTTTAGAATGAAATATCTATATAAATAAAAGTTGTGTTATATATTTTATGTTTTTTGATGTCCCCGACCAACCTTAGTATTATACATTACCTCCAATAATTTTGGTTGCTGTGTATGATTGCTGCGTGTAAGAATGTTACTAATTTGGCTTTGGATTCGGCCAAGGTCCAGCGTCTCAATGTTCTGGCGGAGGGAGCCGTTCGTCCACTCTACCGCTGCCACATCGCCTGGGTGTGGAACGGCAGCACAGCGCCAGGTCTGACAGAGATGGATACTACAGGTTAGTTATATGAATTAAATATTTAAATCTATTAAAGAGAAAAAATGCTCTGACAAAAACTAGACTGACCTTTTATGAATGAAATAATAAAAATTGTTTTCTACCTTTTTAAACAAATAAGTGTTGTATATTGTAGTAAGATTTTAAAATGTTTAAATGAAAATATAATAATCCTATTTATCGTAATTGTTTCAGTGATCGCAACGAACTGATGCGCGAACGTGAGAGGGAAAGAGAACGTGGGTATCTCAGTGATCATAACACAAGGTAAATCATGTTTTATGTTATATTAAAAAACAAGTACAGGAGTACTGTTTTTGCTTATTAAATCAGTTAAACGCTTATCAGAAACTTTAAAATATGTTGATATTGTAGGCAGATATAACCTTATCTGACATACAAAGTAATCAACAGAAAATATTCAAAAGACAAAATCATTAATCATTATATCCTTACTTCTTGAGAGTAATCAATTAATATTCTACCAAAGTATTTTCCACTTCATTTCTTTATGAGCTTCTTAAAAAACTCTTAAAAACCAAAACAATGGGCAGTTAAAGAGCAGATTTTTCTGTTATCGAAATAGACATGAAAAAATCTACGAAACAACTATTTTTTCATTTTTAATCCAGAAAAGTTGCGTATAGCTGGACTATAAAAGATTGTATGCAAACAAGATTTGAAATGATTGACATAAATTTTCCTAATCATACAGCGTGGCCATTTTGTAACATGTCTTATACACGTATATAAAACAAGCTTGTCCTAATAATAACCACTAAACTTTTGTTACAGAGATCGGATACGAGATCGTGATCAAGGGTACCTGAGCGATCACCAATCCAGGTAAGATTTTTTCAATTCTATCGGTATTATACTATATACAGAACACTGTACATAATATGCATATAACAAACAACAATAATTAACAAAAATATCCCTCGAGAGGGGCAGGTAGAGGTGTTAAACAGCGCATTTTCGCATGATCTGTCGGGTCGGTTTGGTCGATATCCAAGGCACGTAACAAACTAAGCTAAAACGTTAAAAACTTTTGTTGATTTTGTTATGTCCTTGATAATATTAACCTGATGCTGAAGCACCAAGCATTTTGCGGGATACCGAACTCCTCAAAATAATACAGCAGATAGTTTGCTTGGGATCATTAAGATGGTCTGAATGAGTAGAACGTTAGATAGATCGATGAAGCTATTTAAAAAATTGACTAAAAAAACTTCACAAATATATTGCAATTATTTAAACTCTTCCACATGCTGTTTATACGATAACTTTTCCTGAGATACAGCATTTAAAAAAAACCAAAGAAATTCTTGGGCCGACACTACTAATGACCTAATTTACACAGACAATTTTGGGTTAGGATATAAATGAATCACAAAACTAACTTTTTAAGGGAAACATTAAAGTAACCAGAATTTTAAAGACTAGCTATAGTCATGTATCAAAAATCTAATTATAGTTAATAAATCACAAAGATACGTTTCTCGGTCTGGTAATTCATATACAAACTTGACCATTCTACTGGATAGTTCGAATGATACGTATAACTCCTATTCTGGTGCACCCATCGAACAAGGGTGTTTAGTGTCAAATCAAATTCCCCAAAAAATCAAATCCAATTCACCAAAAGGTGAAATTCGATTACGAATTCCTTTTAAATTTTTCCGTTTTATTTATTTTAGAACTAAAACATTTATAATTTACATAAGAAATATTTTTAATATTGCATAAAGAGCATTGAATGAAATGGAACGCACTTACTCGGAACTGTCACAAGTTGATGTTATCAAAGTGAACGCAGTTCGTTAAAGAAATTCTTTAAAATGTTACCGCTGCTTTTTATGAAAAAGTATATTTTCGACGTTTATTCGATCGGCCATGGATCAAAGTAACTCGAAGAAAATTGCTAGTACGGAGCAAAAGCTTCGCTTATTCCATATAGTGGAGGTCGACCACAGAAAAGTGGAAAATTTTCGAACACATGTAGTAAGATCAAAGCCAAAAGACGTTGACGTTGGTCAAATATTGCAGAAGAATTCAACTCCATAACAGGGGCTGAAAAGACTTGGGAAGAATGGCACAAGGTATATATTTTCAGTTCTCCCCTTGGCTTTTATAATATGGAATAAAATATCTACTTCTCAGCAAAAAATGTAAAATCGGTTAGTATTGACTGCAGATGAGATTTTAACTTAAATAACATGGATGTGGACTTGTTATAATACTCAGATTGATTCATATAATTGGCTTAGTAAATCAATCTATTCAAATTACATGTAAACTTTAAAGGACTAACTTTTTAAAAACATCGTGACTTCCGTTGATATGACGGTGAGATGATGGGCACAGTTACTAGGTGACTGTTTGGACGAGGTGTCAATTATGTTGAAACGTAATTAAAATATGAATTGAAGGCGATAAATAAATGAATTAAATCTGTTATTGGGACTTTGCTTACGCCTACACTACCAAGTACGCTGTATAAGAATCATACATATTCTTAATACGAGGGCGGGTCAATAAGTCCGAATAAAACATAGATTTTTTGACAAATAAATCCTTTTTTTTTTTCAACGTAGTCTCCCTTGAGCTCTATACACTTTGTGCATCGCTTCTCCAATTTTTTATCCCTTACAAAAAATATGATTTGTTGAGTTCCTCAAAATAGGCCTTTGTTTGCGAGATGACTTCATCATTGGAGTCAAATCTTTTTTCACCAAGCCATTTCTTCAGGTTTGGGAAAAAGAAGTAGTCACTCGGAGCCAAATCTGGAGAAAATAGGGCGGATGAGGGAGCAATTCATAGCCCAATTCAAGGATTTTTGCCATGGCAACTGCACATGTGTGCACCCTTGCATTGTCTTAGTGGAAAATAACTTTTCTTGGCCAAATTCTTGTTTTTTTTTTCAAATGGTCATTGAAGCGGTCCAATAAGTTGGCATAATATTCCCCATTGATTGTTCTTCCCTTTTGAAGGTAGTCAATGTGGATTATCCCACGTGCATCCCAAAAAACAGTAACTTTATTGGCTGACAAACCCACCTTGGCTCTCTTTGGCGCTGATTCACCCTTAGAAAGCCAATGTTTTGACTGTTGTTTGGTCTCTGGTGTGTTGTGATGGATCCAAGTTTCGTCTACGGTTACAAAACGGCGCAAAAACTCCTCCATATTGCGATTAAACAACGCCAAACCTTCCTGTAAAGTTGTTACACGATTGCGTTTGTGGTCAACTGTGAGCAAACGCGGCACCCTTCTTTCGGAAAGCTTTCTCATGCTCAAGTGATCATTCAAAATTGAAACCACTTAGCCATGAGAGATCCCTACGGCTTCCACAATCTCTTGCACTTTCAATCTTCGGTCGGCCAACACCATATCGTGAATTTTTTCGCTTGTTTCGGGGGTAGAGACCTCAACTCGGCGTCCAGGACGTTCGTTATCTTCAGTGCTTCTACGGCCACAACGAAATTCAGTAAACCACTTTTTTGCCATTGAAATCGCTGGTGCAGAGTCACCTTAGTATTTATCAAGCTTGGTCTCGGTAATGGTTTTTTTTCGCAAAAAATAATGCTTAATAAGCACACGAAATTCTCTTTTTTCCTCAAATTACTGGGTAGTCTGATAAAGATAGCTGTCAAACACAAACTAACTGACGCAGCAAGTTAAAATTTTGATAGGAGTCAACTGACAGGACCTGTTGACAGGAGTAGTGTTGCTTTTTCAGTAAAAAGGTCAGAATTTCAAAAAGTCACGGACTTATTGACCCGCCCTCGTACATAGCAGGATAGAATTTTGGTCATTACGAGACCAAGCAAACCTAACGGGAGGTGGATGGTGCTCAATCACAGTCTCAATTATTTGAGTGAGCTGTAATAGCTTTATGTTTGAAGAGATCTTTACTTAACCTTAAATGTTTTATTATTATAATAATAAATAAACCAAAAAATAACTCTAAACCTATTTCTTAATTCAAATTCCTGTTCATCGTTACCTACGCCCAGACAGCCCTAAACTCATTGCCTTTAGCTCTTCAACTAAATTAGTGAAAAAGTAAACACAAAACTTCATTCAATAATTCGTAAACGAACTTCGTATTCTATCATTCTGACACTACGTTCTATCGTACTATTAAGTTTTGAGAATGCATAAACTGTGTTTACTTCGAAAAAAATATAATTTCATTTCTTCGAATAAATTTGTTACGACTGTGAACTTTTTTCGATTGCATGAGAATTGCCTCCATGTTCGTCGACAATTCAAAACGGTGGGATTAATCTTATAACATAACAGGCACCATCAGCAAGCTTCCGTCGGCCACTGATTTTGCAGTTTATTGGTAAAGCAGCACAAGAGCCTAACTATACGACTGCTACGCTACAGGTTTCGGGTTCGAATCCCGGCGGGGGCGGAACTGTGTTATTTGCAAGACGCATTGTTTCGCTTACCGGTCTGTTGATGTGGATGTTGTATTCTTATCTATGTAGTATATACCATATCGTTACTTAGTTCCTGTGACAAAAGTTCTTACGATACTTACTGCAGGGCTGAGTCAATGTGTGTGTCGTGATGTGGTTATTATTTATTTATTTATGTCTATAGGAAAGATATATAGAATTTTCGAAATCGTTAAGATGGCTGGTTTGCGTTCATTTCAATTTCCAACCTATCTTGCACATATATAAAACAATTCACCTCCATTTACATAGTACGATATGTTTAAAACTTAAATTTAGTAGACCATTACTTTACAAGAGCATTTTATTTAAATTCAACCCCAAAGGGAAAAATAGGGGATGAAAGTTCGCATGAAAATGGCTCGAAGCTGAGAATGATCAACTGGTAAAACAAAATTCACGAGTAGAATTTTAAATTGTCAAGTTTAAATAACATAGCAAAGTTTTCGATTTCACTGCATTTGAAGTCGAAAGTTCGATTCAATTTTAATGCATATGCTTATTGCATAGTTTCTTTCTCCACGTTAACTTTAAAATTAGTTATCTGTATCGCAAAAGATAGACTTCTGTCTGTACAATTTTTTATTTTGACTTTGTGTTGAAAGATGTACCCTACGAATAATGCGCATTAGTATTAGTATTTTAATTTTAATCAAACATTTTTTTAATTTACTTATAAACTAATACAATGGTGAAGTGTATTTTTTACGTATTATAAAAATGTAAGTAAAACGAAATAAAGCATTGAAAAAATTAGTAAAATATCTCGTAAATAGAAAAATAAATAATAGGAGATTATTAATATTTCCAAGATTAGGTTCGATATATACGGCGCTCGATTGAGTGACGTTACAGAACTGAGACGACTTACAATTTGTATGGACAATTTTTTTTTTTTTCGTTTTTTCAAATTACGTTTAAAGTATTGAAGTCTATCCTTGCGATCATAACTATAAGTAGTTGTGATAAAAAGTTTTTTTTTCTAAAATACTAAAATTGCGTCTTTTGCCAAAATTTTGGTTTAATATTATCATGTCATTATTTCCGACCAACTAAACCGACCAACCAGTTGATCCGTTTGATACTCTCTGAAACACTTTCTTCCTAATCGGACCAACTAATATCATCTATATATTAACTTATATTACCCTTCGATCCCTTTTTCCACTCCGACCAACTAAACCTAAAGAATCAACTTTTTAGGAATATCGAATAGAAAGAAAAATGTGTGGAAACAAATGAAATATCACGCGACATATTATTTAACTAGTCTAAACAAAATAACTGATTACGATTAAAATAACATTTTTTATTTGTGATAAACTTAAATTGACAAGTTTCCTTAAACACAGAAAACTAAATGAGTTCCTATATTTTTCTTATTTTATGTTAATCTTATTATTTTTATACTATACTTGTAATATTTTTCTTATGTTTATCTTAATTTCTCCATTGCATGCCCAAGACTGATATTATTATTTAAAAACTGCATCATTATATGTCGAATTATTCCATCTTTGTTCGCATATTTTCTGTTCCTTTTTATGGGTGTTTGTAATTTATTAAATTTCTCATTTCTTGATACGAAATTGAGCAAACGTAACAAAGTCACGTTTTTGTTTAGAACTTTATTTAATTTCGAATGAAATGATTCTAAAACATTATTTGTACGGTGCCGCTGACCAAACACACTTATAATTTTGAGGTGATTGCGTTTTTTAAGTAAATAGTTAACATATTTCATAAACCGTGACATTTGTAGACCACTTTCTTTGTACTCTGTTTTAATGTACTCCCAACCGTCCAATATCGAATTTTCCGGTAACAATGGAAGAATGGCACAAAGCCCTACAATTCTTCGCTCTTCTTTGCACTTATGGTTTAATTTTTTTGATCTACGCCACATATTACGGGTCCAGTGATAAAAACAACCTTTGATTGAGACATCTGGATATGCTGCAGCTATAGCGTTACATAAAGCGACTTCAAAGTCGCAATGCAATATGGTAATTTTAAAATCAGGTAATTTTGTTTTTAAAAGTTCGAAAAGTGTGGTATATGTTTTTTGTTTTTTGTCGGGCATTAAGGCGTAAATTAAAGGTTTAGTATAAACTGTGTCTTCTGAGCTGCCGAAGTCCCCGTGGATAGTTAACAACTGATAAAAAGGTTTAGGGCAACTTTGAAATGTACCATCTATAAAAAATTCGTTTGTTTTAGCTAGTTGTGATAGTGACTCCTTTGAACAAAAAACAAGCATTCTATTATTTTCCTCCTCATATTCACATAGAAGAAAATCACTGTGTATTTTTGGGACTTCAACCTCTCTGTAAAATCTAAATACAGTTTTTGTAGCACCAATAGCTTTATGTCTAGCGTCATAAAGTCCGCTTTTTATCTTAGAGAGTTCAGGCATTTCGGCAACAAAATTTAGTCCCTTGTCTAGCATTTCACAAACAGTATCTTTATAAAGGCGAGTTATCGGTAAATCACTTTCAGCTGCTTTATTCTTTAATTTATTCATTTCGATTACAATCATATTTTGTGAGCCATCCATTACACAAGTATGGGGTTTTCTTTTTAAAATGTTGGTGTTCTGAAATCAAACCAATAAATAAATTAATAACCATAATAATACGAAACAGTGAAGGAGATCAGGTCAGAGTCCACAGAAAAGCAAGTGAAAGGTACCTACCTAATCACAAATTTTTTAAGTACGTAAATACGAAGCTCCGAATATAATAAATACGTATTTAGCTATATGTACTAAGTAATGAGGGGTAATGTGGTTGGTACTCACTTTAAACGTAATGCTCGCTTTGCACTTTTGTCGTTTATAATTGGTACACCGTAAATAAGTTGCACCACTTTTAAACATCCGTACTTGAGTATATTGGTAATTTTCATGTATATAAATTATACCCCCGTTCTTTTTTAATATTTCTAATGGCTGATTTTTTTCACTCATGGTTCTGGATCTCACTCACAAGGCAGAAAAGCTATTATTATTTATTTTGTATTGATATATAGTTAGAACAGCAGGATGTACAGAAAATTCAATGACATACTTCTAATTAATAAACACTTACCTTTTTTACAAGTGGCCAGTTTAAAAGTGGCTAGATACCTAAGAAGTATTTAGACTTTGTTGTTTTGTTAGGAACTATTTTATTATTCAAATTTTGTTACTAACGGATCAACTACTAAGTTGTGCCGTTAGGATAAAAAACAGTTGACCCGTTTATTTCCTAAGTGATCAACTAAATAGTTGTTTCGTTAGGAATAAAAATAGTTGATTAGTTTTAGTTGATCAGTTTTAGTTGGTCGGAGTGGAAAAAGGGAATATTATTATAAATATTGAGTTGTACATGACCTTTTTACGTTTCTCGAAAAAAGTAAAAACAAATATTTTGTCCATTCGTGTGACGTCACATGCGAGTTAAGAGGGCACAGACGTTCCGAGTTTAAATACGTAAAATCATTTATCCATTACTCAGTCATTTATTTATGGATTTCAAAAATACTTTCACCCGTTTCTTTGTTTTGATCTATATTTAAATTAGTTTACGTTTAATATAGTATTATCAATATCACTAAAGTTCTTCATTATTAACAAGAGTTTTCATTGGGTAACATCACCATTTATTGACGGTACACATGTCTGTGTCTCAGCTCAATATTAAATTAGATTCAGAGTATTTTATCTCTCTGAGCTGTCATTCTGTCATTATTGGCATGTCACAGACAGTACCATTACACGAGTGATCCTAAACGGGTTCAGTTTTTTCATTCGAAGGTGAAAAGAATTCTAAAATATGGAACAATTTATAAAACCAATAATTGCTCTGAATTAGCTGTTTCAACAAATTACTATCATGACTTACATACTTTAATATATATAATATAATATCTAGCCACAATCGTAACATAAAGACAGTACATTTTTTTTAGGCCTGTGTGCGAAATACACACAAGTAAATGTAGCGTCTTCTGACTTTTATTTTTTTTGTAAATATTTTACGGCTCTGAATACCTTTTGAGCCTTATCGTTATAATTCATTCTTGAAGATGATAAATGAGATGAAGAAGATAAGATAAACAATAAAAATGATGAATGTACCTACAGTAACATGCTAGTACGGTTACTGTAGGCTTTAAAGAGTTACTTGGGAGATGACGAAAAGCGCAGCCAAATCGTCGTATTTCACTTTCTCCACTCTTACAGCACTACAGATATTTACTGGTCAAAACTCTAGCATTTTACACATTCAATTCTGCTGATATATAAGAAAAAACAATAAAATAAGAAAATTCTAACTGACACTTCCCGTTCCCGCCAAGTAACTCTCTCTCTGTCTTACAAGTATGCCAAGTAATATCAGCTTTTCAATATTTCCCATTATTAATAGGGGTAAAAATTATGATGTGTTTATTAGTTTCAAATTAAAATATATTTTAATATTTTTTCGCCAAATTGTGTTGTAAAACTAGGTTGATAATCGTATAAATTATTTTAAAAATTGTTATCTACCTTTCGTTGCTTAAAAATCTCGAAATATAAATTTGTATTTAGCGAGTTA
Organism: Choreutis nemorana; assembly: GCA_949316135.1. Taxonomy (NCBI): domain Eukaryota; kingdom Metazoa; phylum Arthropoda; class Insecta; order Lepidoptera; family Choreutidae; genus Choreutis; species Choreutis nemorana. The sequence goes on from OX438600.1 coordinate 5,814,116, forward strand.
TTTCTCTAAATCAGCTACTCATTAAGTTACGAAATTTAATTCCAAAGAATGACAACACAGTAACATGGTGTAATTTTTTTTTGCTATTTTAGCTAAAAATTAGACTTCGTTTCTTTATTTACTAGCGACCCGAACCAGATTCGCGCAGGTATTTTTTCTTAAAGGATGTAATACCCAATATCGCTAACCAGAAAATTAGCTGTCTATAAAATAAAGTTTAACAGCTTTCAAATACGTAACAACCAACATATTACAAAAATGATCTTGACGTTAAAATATAAAACTGTATTTATTGTATAAATGTATTTACAAGTGTAATAAATAATCTTCTTAATTAATTTCACCTTATTTAGAAACAAAAACACTCGGGATATAATATGTTATTGTAATTATTCAGTAAACTTTCCATTAAAACGCGTGCTTTTTTCAACATGGGGTGGAAGTGCGCCACGGATTGAGTAGCTAGGCTGCGACGTCAAGCGACTTCCATAGGCCCGCCCCATTGAAGAAAAAAAAATGTGACTCGTGTCTTTTAACAATTTATTTTTAAATTTACTTTAGGTAACATCTTACGTAAAATCGAAGTTGAATAGCTTTAGTAAACTTTTTTTAATATAGGCTTGTGGTATCGCGGACTCTTTTCGAGATCATTAAAAAGAAACAATCTCACTATACATACATTTTTTGGACAAAGCTCCCAGACGACTTTATTTTTTTTCGACATCTTCAACAATAATCGTCATATTTCAACCAATTTACACCTAACCTTAGCGAATTAAACATTAAAACCACACTCAAGAATCCCATGTTGATGATCGTAAGCATACATCCAGCCAGAAAGATAGACAGACGCGGCGAGGAACTTCGTGTTATAATATATAGAAGTATCATATACTTATAAATAAATAAAAGTTAGTGAAGGTAGTGGTGCAGTGGTGTAAACAGCAGACTGCTACGCTAGAGGTTCCGGGTTCGAATCCCGGCGGGGGCGGGACTTTGTGTTATTTGCAGGACGCATTGTTACGCTTACCGGTCTTGGATGTTGTATTCTTATCTATGTAGTATATACCATATCGTTGCTTGGTTCATGTGACACAAGTTCTTACGATACTTACTGCAGGGCTTAGTCAATGTATGTGTCATATTATTAGTGTACTTATAATATGGAATATTTGTAATGGTTCCCAATCATCCTCAATAATTCCTGCTCACTTTTGAGGTATAAATTGTAATATTCATATGACACAGACTACACGTTTACATTTTAATGATTTTATACTTTATTATTTAGATTTAATGGCCCTTCAACGCAACGATATTTTAATAAAAACCCAACCAACACATTTTAATTTTTGGATTTTTTTTTCATTGGTCAAAAAAACAAGGAAATTAATTTCCGATTTCCTTTTAACTCTTCACGAAGTTCTACGTCGTTACCATGATCAGAAGCTCCCTCAGTAATCCTCGCAGTCGCAGCTTTCTTGACCTCCTGAACGCCGACATGATCATGATCTTTTGAGGTTTTCGTATTCGTTATGAGGAATAATAAAATGTCAGGAGGTGATATCAGGGCTATAGTATGGGTGCAGCAACGTTCGAATACCTTTCTTTGTCAAAAACTCCTACACAATGAACAAGTCAAGAATGGGGCGTTGTGGTGGTTTGTAGTATGAGCCTAGAATCTTTCCACCCTTTTCCACCCTTTAGCTGACTTGGACACCTGTTTAAAGCTTTGTGAGAATGTATGACGATGTGTTTCTGTTGATGTTATTTATTATTAATATTGTTATTGTTGTGTATATGCTATTTCTAAATTTATAGTCCAATTTATTTTTCTTTTTTGTATTTGTTTTATTTTAATTGAATTTAAAATTATGCGTTTTTATGGTTTGAGTGTTGAGGTGTTCAGCTGATACTCAAATGATCGATCATCCGACTCATCCAAATTATTCCCGATGTTTTCTTTTACGGATTTCAATAAAATTGTTTGTATCAGAACAGGTTGCATGTCATGTGACTCATTTTCACGACCTCGTTCTCGACCTAAAAAAATCAAAATTATCCATATGGACAATAAGTACTTTAAAATCGTTCAAATTCCTTTATAACTACCACCTAAACCTAAAATACTAACTAAAAGTTATCTTTTATTTTAATGCTTAAAGATACATTAACGCTTACCCAAGACAAAACACTTATTTTATCAATAGGTACTTTGTAATAAAAGCTCTGATAAAAGTTAGTGGTCAGACAATAAACACAAAATATTGAGGTCTAGATCATTTTGCCAATATAAAACCCACCAATCGAATTTAATCAACTAACTTGAAATTAAATAATTATGTATTATAAAATTCTACGTAACACTTTCTCAGTTTAATTATACAATATTAATGCCTCATTAAAGCCCTTTATACCATTACAGTTAAATATTTATTAAATTATTAGTCCAAAAATTCAATAGGTAACAATATTGTGAACGCATTTTTACATAAAGTTTGATTTCTAGGCGCAGTCGCTTACCTGTCACATTAGTTGTGACTGCGACGAAGGATTGATCTGATCCCAGGTGTGCTCAGCTTGCTTGGGATAGAAATAGTTTTTTTTTCGGTATTTATTTAACACAAAGTTAACTATTAATCATATTACGTACCTAAACTAATAGAAACTCAAATAAACCCAATTTTATATTGCACATTTTAGATCTTTTATCGTTTAAGGCCTCTACAGACTACTATGTAAACTGCCTTAATTTAAATAATTTAATTGAATAAAGTTGTGCGATTTATATAATTTGATACAGCAGTGTAATGTTAATAAAAGAAAAGTCTTATTTGTAATGTGCTCGACAAATATGTTTATATCAGTTTATTTAAGTCATAATATATGCTCAAGGGGCTTTAGTAGTTACTAATGGCAACCTCAGTGGAAATGAATTACTCGATAATTAAGGTTAAATAAAAACGGAAAAGTATTAAATACTAAAATCTAAAAACTAAAAAATGACTTGGGTGTGATTTGGTTGGGTTTTAGTTTTTAAACTTATTTTATTACCAATATTTTCCATAAGAAGTGCGATGCAATGTTTTTGAACTCTCTTACCAAGAGATATTGATTTATCGGCTTCCTTATATTGTTATTCTAAAATAAGAAGCTTTGACTCCATTGTCTGAGGGTAAAATGACAAGCGGATGTCTTCTTATTTGAATTTACCTTAATTATTGATAATATTGCGCGTGGAAATGCTTATTGACAGCGCAAAATGTAGAAGAAAATGTGCCACTTGAGACGCGTTAGGTATCTTTTTCTCTCAGTGTTATCGATTAAAATATAAGATCAATGGTCAAACTTTAGGTTTTAATCAGGCACAGACACGTGAATACCTAAGTGAAAATGATTTACAAATTAGGTTATATTATAAGTCTTTCAAAAAAGTTTCACACTTACTTAATAAAAAACCATTCCTTTTAGAGTGGAATTAAAAGGTAATTAGACAATTTAAAACTCTTCTATTGTTGCATTCATTTGTAACACCGTTAGTCCACCACAATCTAAATATTACGGCCTGTTATATTTTTCCACAAATAAAATTGTGATATACTACTTAAATTCTCCGCCGCAGCTCTCTTTAAATATTTTTATAGAATAGTTTTACAAAGGTTTGTTGTAGGGAGGTATTGGCCTACCTACTACTCCATCAAGTGTTCCAATTATATTAAAAGACAACGCCACGTCCTGTCCGTGCGCGAAGGTACTCCCGAGGGGCCTGCCCCACAGAGGAGTGGTAATTTCCGATCGAATCCGACAAAATAAAGAACAATACACACGCATTCTTCACATATCTACCAAGTAATAAGCAATGGAGAATGTCGTGCCTTCAGGCAACTTAAAAGCCGAGGGATAAAATTAAATGTCATAAATGTAAATTTTTTATTAATAAAAAGGTTCAATAAAGTAAACTAAAAAAAATGCCAGATAAAAGTAAAATTCGATACTTATGTGTGGGCTGTAACTAATTTTTACAATTTGAAATGAATTCAAACCTACATACATTGCTAATCTGATGCAAAACAAAACTGAATCCCATCACAGCCGGGAATGTCCGTTTCAAATTAGTTTCCCGTCGGTTGCCTAATTTGTATTCCAAATGATACTTTAGATTAGTTGAATTTAAATTTTACAGTTTAGCTACTTTACTAGCTGGAGCGAGGTTTGACTGCGGTAAAAGCTTAACGAATGCGTGTCTACATAGTTTTAATATTAATTTGAAAGTTTACATGTGAATATTTTCTTTTAACATAATGAAATATTAAGTTTAGCACACTTTGCTTAGGTTACATGAGAGATTCGTACAAATTTTCATGGATTTATTTTCGCCTTGGTATCAAATTTCTAAATAATTTTTAAAGGTCTATTAAATCGGCAGCTTAGATGATAAGAGTCCCGCCTACGGGAATAGACATCTCAGGTTCCATCCCAGCTAGGGCAGATATTTGTACTATGAACGTTAGTAGTTATTCTTGAGCTTTCTTTTTATACTTAAGTATATATCAATGTTTGTAATGAGTTTAAGTTGAAAAATATAATTTAAGTTGACACGCTATGAAAATGTTCCATGTTTTTATTGTAAAATCATAAACTGAAACAACATAATATATAGCAAAATAAAAGTCAGAACGCGTAGTTTGAAATTAATAGAATATACGAGGTATTACAAACGTTCTGAAGTATTTCATGTGAACGCTTCACAACAGCGCTGCACTGTCGAGATAAATATTGCACAATATTTAAGCTGTGTATGCAAAGATGAATCCATCTCGCCCCTGGAAAAACATTCATAACTATTTCAACAACTGAGTTTCAAGAACGTGTTTAAATGTATGAACATTGCAAGAAAGGCCTCGTTAAATTATAACAGACATTAACAACAATTTATAGCTAGAATAGGATTAAGAATATTCTACATTTAATGCTTAAATTAATTATCATTAGTAAGCAAGAACACCTTTAAACTGCTTTGGTAGGCAAAACTCCTACAAACATTATATCTAGACGTTTGCAAAATAATATTCTGAGTTGAGTTATTTGTTTACAATTAAAAACTGTTTGAGGTTTATTTTTTAGATTTTTTCGAAGGACGAAGTATTTTACCTGAAAATTAATGGAAAAATAATTTAAAGTTGCCAACCCGTTATATCTTAACTAAAAAAACACATGTGTTCCATGTATACAGACCCATAAGCATTCGCAGCAATATTTTGAATGTTAGTTTCGGTTTTGAGTTTTCAATTTGAGTGAGAGAAAATTCAGTACGACCTCTCATCTAATGACATAGAGGTTGCAGGTAGCAGTAGATAGCGCTTATTTTATTCCTGCTTCATTAAATCAATTACAGAATGGTTACAAGTTGTTTGAAGAAATGGCGCTATACTTTTATTTATTCCTGTTGCATTTATCTATTATTGTTTTTGTGACTAGCTTCGTGAGTACGAACCGCTGCGCGTCGTGCATCGGCGAGTCCGCTCGTGCGGCGTGGTACCGGCACTCCGACGGGTGGCGGGCGGCGCCTCAGCCCGGCCCGAGGCGCTCCCCCTGGGACTCACTGCCAAGCCTCCGCCACGAGGGAAGCCTCAACGACTCCGGCTACCGCAGCAACAGGGCTGACAGCTTCGAACAACGGTAACTATAGAACTAACCCCTACAACACATGGCTTGTTATCGTTCTAGATTTTCGATTAACTAACAGTTGAGTTTTCGATTGTACTATAATAAATAAATAAAATAATAAATAAATAACCACATCACGACACACACATTGACTCAGCCCTGCATTAAGTATCGTAAGAACTTGTATCGCAGGTGCTAAGCAACGATATAGTATATACTAAATAAATAAGAATAGAACATCCAATACACTATACACTACTATATATATATTCTATACACTTCTAACTAAATTTTAGTTATAACGCCCAACTTCAATACAATGTCACTATAGTAATTCATTGTTTTGTTTATTGGCTAGCATTAGTTGAAAGTTTATAAAAATATGGTTTTTAAAATTAACACAACGTTATATGTTTCGATCAGATGTAGTGAACCCGTTAAAACCATAGATTAATGATTGCTAGTCGCGATGCTCCTACTGACAAATAGAAACTTATTTATTTTTTCTTCTTTTGATGGCAATATGAAATGTTAAAGAGATCAATAATTGAAGGATGAAAATGAAAGATTAAATAATGAATCTACCTACTACAGTAACATGCTAGTATTGTTACTGTAGGCTCTGTTGAGTAACTCGGGAGATGACGAAAAGAGATATAAAATTCTGCTGATATACAAACAAGTAAAGAAAACAAGTAAGACATTTTTTCAGTTCCCGCCAAACAAATAAAAAGAAAACTAATCTTATATTTTTTCTGCCAAAAATCAATATACGCGTTACGTTAATGTTAGAATGGTGTGTCTTATATCGTTATCAAATCATTTTCAAATAAACAGTTTGCACAACGTACACGTTTCATTCAAAATCGGACGAATGGGAAAACAGTTTTCCCATTGAACCGATTTGTCGGTCGAAACGGAAAAAAAAAACATTCCCATTGGACCGTCTGACCGATTGACCGATCAGACCACTGGGAAACACCCTGAAAATCAAACTTGCGTAACTACTCCTACACAAAGGAATTCTATTCCAGTGATGTGAAATTTAATTAAAATCTGTATTGATTTTGTTCTTGTGTTAGTGTTGTATGCATCGACTAGCTTTTGTTTCCGACTACGTTAGCGTTAAATTATTGACACTTCAAAATTATACCTTGATAAAATAACGGTCTAATAAATCAAACAAATTAAATAACTCTCTCTAAAAAGACACCTTCAAATATTATTTAAATCACTATAATGTGTATTTTGCTGAATACACCTAAAACCAGTTGGAAATAAAAACCTATTCATCTCAATAGATCTACAAAACAATATATACAGACAATTAGGGGATGCTGGTTTTATAATATCATGAATGTAAAGCTAGTTCAGAATATACCGTGATGAAACTCATCAAAGTTGGAATGTAAATATTGACATTACAAATTATTATCAGTTTGAAAGTATTTTCCAAAGGGCGGTATCCACAAAATTGTTATTTTGTAATAACGGTTCCATAAATCGAAAGAGGTTATTATTCTATTGCTTTTTAATTTATTGATGACCCGAAAAATAGACTAATAATTTTACGTTACTTATTCTTCTTCTTTTCCATTTTCATTTATTTCGTTTTGTTCGTTTCTCACTTCTCACCTTGTTTGACCTCAAATCAAAATATGGGTCTTATATTCTAAAATATTAATAATAGATATTATCGTTTTATTTAATGATTTCGTTCAAAATCAACATGTTACTTGACTTGAGCATTTTAGTCTTGATTATGAAAACAGAAATAATTGCATTAATTGACTTTAGACTTTTTTGAAGTTAAGCCTTCATTATCTTGTTTTATCCTAACTTCTGGCCCACAGAGCCAAACGCAAGGATAATTATTTCAGAAGTCCATGTATATTGTGTGTTTTACCATAGCTCCTAATCTAATGAACTAATTTCTATGAATGAGTTGTCAATAAATATATATTAATGTAAGTTCTAATATAGAATACTTTTTGTTGTAAAAATCAATATGACATAAAAAAGTTATGCGAAAAAAAATCTCGCAACCATATTTGGATAATCCACATGGAGAGAGCTATGATCGCGTTCTCTGTTGCGCCATTCTCATTCCCGGCATACAAACTACTCTCGCGCGATATTTATTGGAAATTTGCATAAAAAGAATATAATGTATTTATTTAGTTGCTGAATTACTTTTACATCATATTTGACTCCTATTTGCTCATCATAGTATCTAATTGTACCATCCATACTTTCGCAAGGTCGGGGAGAAAGTTTTCCCTATCGTTTTGATGTCTTATTTTGTACGGATAATTTTAACCTTCCTACAGTTTTCAATATATGTCTTGTGTGGAGGCAGATATTTTATGTTCCGGTGAATAGATAAGAGTATTTTTTCTACTAACTCACGACCGTCACAGAATACTTTATGCCCTTCTAAAACATGCGTTCTCGATAGATTACTTCCCAAACTACTTCGTTTACATTTGTAGTGATTCAATTCATAAGGTTCAATTAAATAGTTTGCATGACTTAACACGTTTCAATCATGATCGGATGAATAGGATTTTTCTTCCCATATTGGACCCATTCATCGGTCAAACGGGGAAAAACTATTCACATTGATTTGACTACCCGTTCGACAGATCAGACGAACGGGAAACACCCCTTTATAAAGAAGTGTCGATGATAATAGCGACTTGTAAAACGTAATGTATTCCCAGGGGCGTGTTCGATCGCCAGGACAGCATAAGATCGGAGTACACGAGCGACAGGGAGTCCTCTCGGTACGGGATCGTCCAGCAGGCTTCCATTGACAGCACTGACTCCAGAATATGCTACCTCACATCGAGCGAGGTAAGTAAATTCACAATTTAATATTTTCTAGGTGCTAGACAACTCGCCTGGGCTACGTTTGAGCAATCTCCGTAGGAATATCGCCTACCTATTGTGGTCAATATGTTATTATTATATTGAAGTGTGAAGTATGTTAAAATTATATGGATAAGGAAAGCAGATAACTAAAACTCAACTCAAACTAGAATTTCGACTACTAGGCTATCTCTAGTAGTAAGAATTTCTTAAAGAATTTAGATATCAGGCTACGAGCTTCACCCTTTTCTTCTATAATAGGTACATAAATTCAATAATGTACCTGAATATATACATATAACCGCTAGCTAGTAACAATTTATGATATTTTAAAAACTGACGATAAAGCGAGATTTAAGTGTTATTATAAGAAGCGTTAGGAAAAATGATTCACGACTTTCTTGCTAATGATGTTAATTAAAAACATAATCATAGAATCTATACGTCATTTGTATAAATGCAAGAAATTAATACAATTTTTTTGGCTTAAATTAGGCATTGTCACGCGTACTCTTTACTATATGGTATGGTATGGTATGGTATTTGAATGACATACACAAAAGCCATAATTGAAATGTGAAACGCACTTTGTACTTATACTGTATTGCCACTGTATGAATGGTAGAGTGCATTCGATGAGACGGAAAGTTAATTGTTTGAAATTTATTGATTTCATGGCAACTGAAAAGTTTATTCAATTAATAATTTTGCAGTAATTAATTTCAAAATGACGCGTAATTTTCGAATACAAATTTTAATTAAAGGAAGTTTGGATAAAATTATAATCAACAAAGGGCCTAAAAAGAGTGATACCTTAAATCTCAGCACAATTTAATGTTGGTGCAAATTAAAGGTAACTTAGAGCAAATAAATCATGGATAAAACTTTTATTAAAATAATTCTTAGATATATAGGATATCCTTTTACTGACTTTGACACTTGTGCAAAGTGGAATTTAATATTTACTTGATTTAAATTTTAAAACACGACTTGCCTCAGCTTGGCTTTAGCAATCCAGCTACTTTCATGCCCAATTTTTCCCACATTAGGGCTTTTCAGGCATAATCGTTATTGCTGTTTGTTGTTAATCAGTCACCAAGATCAAGATTAGATCAATCAGATTAGTAGACGATACAATTGAAAAAATTATTAAAGGCTTAAAGTATGAAAAGAATAAAAAAAGATTTTAAAAAACCTTTATATATTTAAATTGAGAAGAAACTGAATTACCCAGTTACCTTTCTTTCATAAAAGTAAATGATCTGTTGTTCTAAGTTTTCTTTTTGTTTAAGTAATATGAGACGGGAATTTCATTTCTTTTTTCAGGCTTTGTTTCAAACGAACGTTTGTATTCATGACGTTTCCTGTCTAGACATTACAATAAACGACGTAGTGTTACTTTTGTTAAATGTTAAAATTAGGCGTGTCTTTTGTTCCATTTTAAATGTCATTTAAATTATTATTTATCAGGATTTTGATGGATCAAGTACATTTTATGGCACAACAGCAAAATTGAGTCTAAATACTATCTATTGATATATTTTATGAGTCAGTATTAAGACTAATAATACTGCAATAAATCTGATTAAAGATCTTAGGCCTTAATCTCAAAACATTTATGTATTTTTAATTTAACTCTGTCTTTAAGAAAATATATTTAAAGTGCTCATCCAATTGAGGAACTTAAAATAATTTAACCAACGATATTTACTTTATTATTTTTAATAAATATAAAATGATTCGTGTATCGAAACACAAAAAGAATGTAAAGCTTTTTTGCTACAATACAAGAAAATAATATTCAAAATAATAAAATATGACTTCATGAAATTAAACTGTTTTTAATTATGAACATTACTGGGTAGGTATATCTTATTTAATGTCAAATATATATTGCGTAGACATAAGCATTGCGTAAAAGAGAAGGGTCGTTCTTAAAACAAAACTCAAAAAAAAAACAATTTAATTATTTTATGGTTAGTTGTAAAATTCAAATTTTGTTTTAAACCAAATTAGCCTTTCAGAACATGTTACGTTTTTATCTGCTTATAATATCATATATAAAGATAAAAATAAATAGAAATATAGAAATAAAGATAATATTTTATATAGTGTAAATAAAATGGTATTTGTTTAAGTATAAATGTTTACATTCACTGTAGGTTATACTCAATTATATTATTAAAAAGTTAAGGTTTAGTTAGATTTGATAAATGAAAGATATTAAAGGTTTCTTTCATACATTGTTCGTACTCTTATTGGTTGCGTTACATTTTTTTAATTGTTTCCATCATTGACAGAGGAAAAAAATAGTAATCAGCTTTAATCAATCATAAAGTGATAATGTATGAAAGGAGCAGTCCGTACCGCCCGGGGCCTGGCTAGCTAAGCGCAGGTAATGGAGGGCAAAGCTGGGCTGTGGGCGTCGGGCGCGCTCGGGAAGACTCGGCGGAGTCTGCGCCCGACCGGCTGCAAGTGGCGCGCGCCGCTGCGCCCCTAGCTACACCGATTGTGTTCCAAGCGACCATCAAAAATAATATTTTGAGGTTAACCCCAACCAAGTGTCAATGCAATGACTCGAACCAAACGTGACTCCCAAATGTTTGAATACCTAGAGACTTAGAAGTGTCGAATGTCGCGTAGAACGTTGAACCGAAAGCTGAGACGTTTTGTTTGTGTCAATACAAAGCTTTTACTGTCAAGTGCACGGACAAAGAAGATACGCAGCGTCCTTGCTTAGTTCGCCAGAAAAATATAATTCGTAGTAACTGTTAACGTAGACTGTTTGAACTGTTGAGGAACTAGTTATTTTGTAGTTAACATATCCTGTGAACCGAATAAACGGCGTCAATTTCGTGGTCAATGTAAGACTAGTTTGTTGATATGAGACTATGATTCCAAAATATTGAAATAAATATATGTATATTAGTCATTGAATGTTATATACTAGTAGAGTTCCTGCTTGTATATCGCTTGATCCACCTGTGATATTTCGTCCTTGGTAAATTAATGTTGACTAGAGTGTTAGGTACTTCTAAAGCTGCCAATAATTGTTGTTTATAAATAAGAGTAATATTCATAGGGTGTTCGTTGTAGTACTGCTGTTACAATTTATAATTATTTAGCTATTTGAATTGTTCCATTTAACGATTTATATAAAAGAATAAAAGACTCGAAAGTATTTTTACATAAGGTTAAAGTTGTAAGTGTTAGCTTTTTTCATTAAAGTTAAGTGAAGTTATACAATGTCCGTAATGTAACGCATGGGGGCCATCAAATCAAAGAATGCAATATGTATAAAGGTAAAATATTTTATAATTATATTATACAAGAAATTAGTTCCCCTTCATGCTTAAATACATTATCTAACTTTAATACACTATTTTTCTTCTTGCCCTATTTTGTTTTTTGTGTTTCTCAGTACCTAAGTACTATTCCAATGCAAGGACTATATGAGTAAAATAATTAAAATACCACATTATTAAAAACTTAATTACCATATCATATATTTTATACCCACTCCAGAAAGCCCTAAACAGTGAAGTTAAGAACAACTTCAAATGGGATCTAGCATTAATACAAAAATTATAATTTTCCAACGTAGGTATAAAGAACTAGACAAACATCTTCAGTTCAACAATTTCTATCGGAATTTCGTTCTCTATTTTTCTCGCTCAAAGGTTAAATGTAAAAAAAAACGCTGAATGAGCTTATTATTATATTATTATTATTAGCTTATTAATAAACTATTAACCTTACCTTCTAAACTATCAAGCTCCTTAATTCTGTCTTAATACTCGTAGCTTTAGCTGTCCGATAATAAACAGTTTTAAACTCGATATGTCACTGAGAGATAAAGTAGTTTCGAAGATTACCTCATACATCCAAACTAACAAACAGTGGCTGTTTATAATTATAGATGTAAAGTTTTAAGTTGTTGTGCAGGAGGATCATTGAAACTACTCTTAAGTATTTTTTTATTATTTCACGTATATTTTTAATGGGCTTTCAGAGACAACAAATCTCAGATCTACGTCCTAAGTCTAATCAAAAGCGAGTAGGTGACTTCATAATGCTTTATTGATATTTAAAAATCAAATCTTTATATTTTCACTTGTTGCCTTTAAATTTTTCCGTACGTTTTATATTTTCTAAAATAATATATTTTTATATTTATTTTATATTTATTTAAAACAGACTAATCTAATGAAGGATTCACTTGGCCTTAATCAAAATCAAAAACATCATTTTCTACATGCGACCCCGCATAGTTTCCCTAAAGCGCTTATGACAGCTTACTTCTATGTTTCTATTTTTACACACTCTTGATTTGCTTTTAGATTAACTAAGCTTTATACATTTCAATCTACAGTTTTTATTGGTATTATAATTATATTTAAGAATAAGGTAAGGTTTATAGACTTATTTGGTCTCAAATTTGGGGAAAAACGTACTATGAGCTTCGACTAAAATTATGAAAACCGAAAATTGTGTACGTCAGAAAATATCAAGCTCAAGAGTTTTCCTAATAGCATAAAAAATGTTTTCACAGCGACATCGCAGTTTTTTGTCGGTTGTTTATTTTTATAGCAATATTGATGTAGTTAACGATCCGTGAAACGCGAGCTGATGCTTTCAGATCATGAAACCGTGCCATAAACTGTTCCTTATTGCCATCATCCTTCCATAATCCTTATTTGGAATATAAAATCTAAGTTATTAGGTTGCTTCTAGATCTTTTGATTTTCTCAAGTTTAAAAACATGAAAATAAATTTCAAGTTAAATTTATTTTGGAGATTTACTTGGAGATTTTTAATATTAGTAAATTACTAATACTCTCGAAAAATTTTAATTTTGGTGGAACCCATTCTAGCTCTGTAGTTAAGAGATTTCTTCATCTTTTTATTCCTTTTAATTGTCTAATGTTACATTTGTGACGCATGTGTTAGGTATATCTATGTTCTCAACGTTACTGGTTATGTTATTGATAAGGGGGTGTTGACACCTAGTAGCGTATTATTACCTCCCTGTCTTTACGTAATACTCGATGTACATATAAAGGCTCGGTTACATAACTTAACAGGAGCCTTTTCAATTCACCAGCCTCAAACTTAGCAAACGATAATGTACATAAGCCTGCGTATAACTTGTCATGCTTCTATTTACCGTTTTAATTAATTACAAACCGCAGTGATATAATGAAGAACCTTGACATTTTAACTTGAATAGCTTTTAAAAAGGTAATTTTGAGTGGTGGGGAACGCCGCATCGTATTTTTAGAACGGTAGAAGACGTGAAAGGGAAATGTTGCTACGTAATGGTTGTGATTTTGAAAAGCAAGCTGATGCAGTCGAGATCCCAATGGTATTAAAAAGCCTATGTTTATACTTGAGCGACCTCAAACTGCCGCTAAGGCTGGGCCACTGTAAATTGTGTCAGGGTCGAATCTGTATCGATCTCGCTTCTTTCGTAGCGACAACGGACCCATCCTATGTGTTTCCGGTTTACGTCAACCTACAATACTTGTTTTTAGTTTCATTAAAACTAACAATATACGTACCTAGGAACCCCTCATATATGCAAGCTCAGTTTTTCATTTTTAAGACCACAAAGTTTACATTTGCTTACACCTTGAAAAAATAAAAGCGCCATCTACCGTATTTTCAAATAGCACCATTCTTTTGTTTTTAGTATTCAAGTTTCAGACACAAAAATAGATCCGTAATCATTTTCTTTTTTGAATGTGGCATAAAATAGTGATGACAGAACTTTTTTTTTCCTAAGACTACCAACTGTGACTATTTTTTCATACAAAACCTTGTTTTATTTGAAAAATTTTTGTAATTTTGTAAAACTTGTCGATCAAGTCAGTGCATACAAAGACAAACGTTGGTGTGTTGTTTTTACCCAACTACAGCAAAGCCAAAAGGAAGGGTAATGTTTATGGCAGTCTATGTATTTATTTATGTATGTATGTTCCACTGTATCGCCTAAACAACTAGATCAAGATTTATGAATGGTGTGAATAGGTTTGTAATAATGGCCCGGCTATGTAATATTTTTGTAATTTTCACGATCGAAGATAAAACTCAGAATCTAACTTTGAAAAAAAATATTGAGATAATCATCACGTGAGGTCAAAAGACAAAAGAAAGGTCGAGCACGTTACAAACATGTATATATAGCCATTATATATGTTTAAGGGGCATTTGTAGATACTAATAGCGCACTTAGTGGAAAAAAAAAGTAACTCGATAATTAAGGTAAAATCAAAAACGGAAAAGGATTAAACACAAAAAATAAAGTTTAAAAACCTGATATAACCCGACTACGCCATAAAAGGGATAAAAATGACGAAACAAGAAAGTAAATTCTGATAGAAATCCACAAATGTATATGTACAAAAATGGTCCAGGTAAAGCCGTGGTCGCACTCACTGGTGGTCTGTTTAATCCTGGTGCATAAATAATCATAGTAGGTATATATTAAGTGCGACCAGGGTTCTTCCTTGATCATTTTTACACCTATGCATTTCTGGATTATGCTTCATCCTTGTCAAAGTCTAGTTTTAGTTTTTAAAAAGAAATTTAAATTCAACTATTTCGTAGGTATCGATTTTAAGTAGTTTAATTTGTTAATAGCAATAAAAAATAATATTAATTTTAAGCTAAAAAAACAAATTAACTTTGGTATAAACAGTTATTTAAATTTAGTTATGTTATCATGTTAGTTATTCGGTATTACCAAAACATACAATACAAACAAAAATAACTGAAAAAGAAGGACAAACAATGTTTTGACACGTTACTAACTATTTGTTAAAAGTTATTCCATTACCGGCTTTCCCTTTTTCATATGGGTAGGAAATTGACAAAAGGCATAACAAATAGAGGTTTATACATTAACGAAAAACGTTTACAAAAAAAGAAGAGGTTACACAATCCATACGAATTAATTTGTGAGTAATTATTTCCTATGTCAGTGTATTTCATTAGTTAATTTATTTACAAAGGTTCAGAAATACTGAAACACAATACCCAGCATATGATATCACATATCCTCTTAACGCTAGTCTAATGGCCGTGCAACCTACTTTACTTTAGACGCGTCAAACTTTCCTCGTTCTCATGTGTTTCTTTTTCCTCTCGTTATTTTTATATTGATTAATGGATGAAAATTCATGATACTGATGTTGAAAACACGGAAAAACAGGAAGCTTTGCCATTATCATTCATGCCTTTAACTTTGAAATAGACTTGCATAGTTGTAGTTTGGAATAGTTGTGACTAAATACGATGTTGTAGTGTATGACCTTGGATTTAAACGGTTGTTTTTAGGATTCAGTAGGCAAATTCCACTTAGATCTTTGACCATTTTGTCTTGATGTTAAAACTATTTTACTTGATAGTCATTCGATCGAGGTCTTTTCGGCACCGTTAAAAGAACATAAACATTGCTAAAATAATTATTGTACATTTTATAAATAAAAATACAAATTTTATGAAAAAAGTTTTGTTACATCAGTTAGACAAAATTGTTTTAGAACTGATTTTTAGTTCATGAAATAAAACATAAGAATGCCTTTAACTTTTCGTAAATAATGCCAATAACTTAAGGCTAAGTGGTTGGTTCTTAATTTGATGTTTTTGTAAATAAATAACAAGTAAAAAAAAAATAAAAAGAAGCTGTAATTTTAAACTTAAAATGTAATTATTTTTGGATCGTGTGTTGCAGGGTCCAATGTCGTCCATAGCCTGCAATATTTTATTGTCAGAGGCTCGCAACTTTTCCCGGAAACTTTGATAAATCACGTAAAAATTGGGTACCCGGATTCTGCAAACATTCCTGATGCGTAACACTATTTTGGTCGTTGGATGCAAAAGCGCACCATACATTAAACCTACAGTCATGGGGCTTTATTATAATACCTATTTAGGAATTTATTAATTTCATAATTTCTAAATTTGATCAAAGTAAATCATGGGGTTCCTCAGCTCGAGTTATTCAGAAAAAGCGTATGTGTGGGATATTTAGCTTACTTACTTGTTTACGGCTTACTTTAAAGTATAGACAGCGGAATCTGTTGAGATGTCGTCGGGACCAAAACTAAAGTGTAAAGATACCACAGAAATGTCCCCATAGAAAACCTTTCTGGTGCTTCGGCTGACGCATTTATTTTATCACAGCAGTATCAGGAAAACAAAATTGGCCTCTTAAAGTACTTGTAAAAACGTTTGATTAGGTTTAAGACCCCTGGGTTGTCTCACGCTTTAAAATTTTAGTCTGCCTAGCGACAACGTTTGATAAGATCAAATAAAAGCTAAAAAAATTACATAATTAGAACATAACCTCAAGAACTAGCGATATAGTTCATTCAGAAATTAATTTTCCACAAATTAAAACAACAAATAATTATTATACACTAACTTTTAATAAGAGGGTATCTATTTAGAATACTAAGTGCTTATATAGATCAGAAATAGAATATTATATTAATGTCGTCATATGAATTTTACATGAACAAGAAATAAATACAATGGACAGATAAAATGATCCAACTTCACGTTCCATCGAATTATATGTCCTACGTACTATTTGTGAATATTTGTTAAATAAATAAATAAGTAAATATCAAATCATAATAAATATTGATACCACATACGCTTGAAACATAATACTAAATGTCTTTACAAAGACAAATTCTAGTAATATCTGTCAAAAATCTTTTTCTATTTTATCTTAAAATTACTTTTTCTTGTTTCAGGTAAGTTATTATTTCCAACGATTTGTACACAAAAGGAGTAAAATAAAAGGTAGGTATTTAAAGATCACTCAGGAGATTCACAAAGAAAACATTAGGTAAGTAATTGAGCACACTGGTAAGTACCACTATTATTTCTCCGTGTTTCTTCCTAGCTTTTAACCTTTGAATGAAAAATAAGAAACACTTTTCCACTTTTCTCGTGTCATTAGGGCGATTCAACAATACATATTTCTTCCTTGTCTCCTAACGATTCAAATAAAAGTAATTACTGAGCTGTTTCGATAATTACGAACGGATAGGTTACTTTGGTGTCCATTAACTGAACCATTTTATCTTTTCTCATGAAAAATTGTGAGCAACAAAGAGAGAAAAACCGTTTGGAAGTATGTATTATTTCTATTTTTGTTTCGTTAATGCTTTGATATTTTACCTAAAAATAAGTAAGGATGTGATAATCATTATTCAATTTTACATTCTAAAATTATTTTATTTCTAAATAGAAACTGGATCACAATTTGGTTGTGAGAGTACAAGGAAATTGAAACGGTGAGAATGAATCCTTGCAAATAAAATCAATTCTGAGAACAAAACAAAACATAAGGCAGCGATGGGCCTTTTGTGCTAAGCAAAGAAATAATGAAGTCGTTTGTTAAATTATTCTATTCGCAGTTCGATACAGTTAACGGGTGCTTACTCTGATTTTGTTCGTCATTCCTTTGATATTAAATTTCGTTTCGTCACGTACCACGGTTCCCACCCCGTTAGCGCTGATTGCAAACTGGGTACGAATCGTATAGGGTAGGTCAATGCTTCGGCATAAAGCTTAAATTGTCTAGTGTAACAAGCCCAGTTCAAACTTTCAAGAGTCTTTATCAAGAATAGGATAGCGCTATCTATTACTATAACGTCCGTCCCTCTCGATATGGAGCAGTAGAGTTGGTGTAATGCGTGCCTTAATACAAGGTCTAGTGAAGTTGATCTATGCAGTGGGAGCGGCGAGGTAGGAGATGGGGAGGGGAGACGGGAATGGGAAAGTGGGGAGATGGAGGGGGGGTGCACCATTCTCACGCATGCGCTCTTCACTTTCCGCCATATTATTTTCTCGTAACATACTCTCGGTTCGTTTGCTCGGTCAATTATCTCCAACGAATTGAAGCACCGACATAATGTGAAGTAATTTCCTCATGAAACAACAGTATAAAGATTATTGTTTCTCTTTTTAACTCAGACACTTTTTGATTTCCGTTTTGCTAAACAACAGCCTTTGATTCATGTTTAATCTGGTAGTTGAGTGATTATTCGGTTAGCAATACATTCCAACTTAAGCGAAGTAACACTTTTGATCGTAGTGAAAATTAATTAAGGCAGAGTATTAATTAAATTAGTAATACTGACTGTTAAGAGAGCGTTCAGTTTCATTATATTTGGGCTCCAAGCAGTCTCGGTATCTCAAACGTAATATATCATAATTTATCAAATGGGAAAATATGAGCTTATTTTCTTCTTACATACTTGCTGCTGTAGGTAAACATTAGTCAATTAATACTCAGGTTTACTAACTATTGCAAAATATAGGTATTTAATTGACACTAAGAAACATGTATTGTATGATATTCTAAAACTACGCCGTAGTAACCGTAGCCGCGTAGTATTTCATTCGCTTTTAACAACCCTTTTGAAAAGGTCATCTGCTTTGATCCAGTTTTCAAATCGAAATGCATTTAAACCAAGTAAAACTAGTTAGTGGCAATCACTTGAAATCATTTTACCTCGGAAAAATCTTGAGCGCTTACCTTTATCTGGCTTGCGCGGTTATTTATAGGGGAACAGTTATTGTGTTACAAAAGTAAACAAAAATCTATAGATTTTTTCAATGCGTTAAAATTGTTAAAAACATGTGTGTTTGGGACGTTTCTGAATACGGGAAAACATATTACCAACATCTGTTTTATTTTTACAAATTTTCATACATTTTGGTAGAAATAAATGTTCAAACAATTTCAAATTCTTTTTTAGTACATTTGATTGGTTTTGTCACCTTTGTTGTTGGTTTTTGAAGAAAGTTGAAAAGCTTTTGTTAATTTTTACAAAACTTTGGTAGTCTAACTTTTCGTGGCAAAGTTGTTGCAAACAAACATGTATCACTGTAAACTTTACTAAAGAATATGAATAATAACTCTTTGTTACAAATGAGGGAGAAGGCGACAAAGTAATTTCACTTCCTGCGCTTTAACTTAACTCCTAAAAGCGTTATCGCTTTCAAAGCCACTTCACAAACCCAAAGGAATCCTCGCTGAAAACATTTTGTACCTCCACCTTGTACGGATACCTTTTAAATTTGATATAATTAGTGAAGAAAAGAAATTAATTAAAGAGGATTAACTTTTCAAAACGTGTCATCGTAATCTTTAACAGACTGCTTTTTAAATTTTAATTAGATCCGACTGAATCACTTTATAAAGGAATTTGTAACAATGTTTTCATAAGAGAGACAACATTTTATCAATTCACTTACAATATATTTTAGTATGGGCGTAGTTTAGTAACGTAAAATAATAAACTTCATCTTGAAATATGATACAAGTTGTAGCAACTCATTGTCAAATGTCCGTTTATTTACGAGTATAGCTAATCTAATGTAACTTGACAATGTTAGTACCACGTATATAACTTTTATTGTTTACATTCAGATGCTTTTATTGAATGGATAATAAATCATTTTTTTTTGTATTATTTTAAAACCTATACACTAAACTTCATAGTATTCAAAAACAAGAAGTAATTTTTGTTGCTTCCACTCTATAAAGATTAATTAAAAATATGCAATCAACGCTGACAATAAAAATGATTGATGAGTTATCGAGATCTAAAAAATATAATCAAGAGTGCTTCGGCTCTGAATGAGCACAAAATATAGTAAATCTATGTAGTAGTTTCTGTGTCGTATTTTTATAAAGAGGATGAATTTATTTTTCTCGGGTCGAAACAATGGATAGTTAAAATAAGAAAAAGAAGATTTAGAAGAAAACACACATAAATAATTTCTCATGATTTCATTTTTAATATTTGTTACGAAAGTATTTTTCTAACAAATAAGTAATCGTTATTTCAGATTTCATTAATGATTTAGTTTAAAACAGGTTTACGTAAACCTAGGCACATTTTAAAAACAATTGGACATCCGACTTCATTTTGTTACGACAAACACAATAAACGCGACGAGATTTGATTCAAACTTTAAGTAGTAAGTAGTTTCAGTAAACTAACCTTTGTAAGTCTGTTTATTGAATCTTCAGTATTTATACGTTAATGTTAAATCGAGTTTATTTTATTTTAATATGCATACGATTACATTACGTGGGAAAAAAATAATATTTATTTTTATTAAGTACGTAGAGCGTTAGTGTTATCAGAATTAAATAGGAGCTGGTTATAGAAGTAGGAGGGTAGTCACCCGCAGGCGCGCGTGCTCCGAAAGCGCCCGAGGAGTCACGATCGTTTTGCTCCGATTCGTAACGAAGTTTGACGATCGCGACCGCCCTCCGTGGACGCGTGTTGGCTTCAGTAGCTGCGAGGCCGCTTGGGCGTAGGAGCGGCTCACAGCACGCCCGGTGTCTGGTTATATAACTAAAAAAATCTATTTATCTCCTCTACGAATCAACACTCAAGTTGTTCCGAGAGAGTGATTCGACCGAAGACTGTCTGTTGGACCGCTGCTATCATCGTTGTTAATGTGCATGAGTGATGTGTACGCCTATTCTCGCGGTGAAACGACGTCAGAGCAGGTTAATCCATTCATATTCGAAATTTGATTGAAGTGCCTATTCTAGATGTTACGAGTATCGAGTGGTAACAAAGCTGACATAGATAAAACATTGCACATTTCATTAATTCCTAAATTTTTGAGTTTATTGATATAACCCAAACTCTTGGAAAAAGTAATAACTTTAGATTCATTAAGTTATTGTTGTTTCTCGTATAATTTGACCAAACAGAAACAATTAATCTTTTGAAATTTGGCGCAATGCAGGATGCGAATGAATCCATCCACGCTGTTGCGGTGAATATATCCAATCGTAATTACTGACTCAATTAGATCTGTGTTTCAATCTCTCTTGATTAACATAGTAAATCATCACTTTGTATAGTTCAGTTTTCCCTTAGTAAATAATGACTTTTAAATATTATCTATGAGTGTATATCTTTATTTTAACATAAAAACGTTAGCCATAACCGAGATTTTCCAAAATGAATTTTAACAACAAGCATCTTAATGAATTATTACTACTTTTTAATTTCTAATACATATAACTTATAATTGTAAAGTTATAATATTTCACAGGTCATAGTATTCATTTGATAGACTGTAAACTACAACAATCAATGATTAGTTACTTTATTTTAATATTCTTGAATTGTTTACAAAATAAAAAATTAATTCGAACTTTTCACATTTTTTAGTTTCTTAAAATCATTCGATACTTCTATGATAGTTTATTTTTCTTGCAAGATACATTATCTACATATACGAATAAAACGGAAAGTGTTACTCCAATTCGATTTTGCCGATAAATGTATCGGAATCCAAGACGGTCAGATGGGGTAAGGGGTTTCTAAACACATGTCATCAAAATATTCTCGACTTCACAATTGGATTTTCGCGAAGAGGGTTCCGATATTACATTGTAACTACCGTACATGTTCAATCTCAAAAAAATAAAAAAACCATGACAATTATTTTACCATATTGTTATTCAAAAATGAGGGAGGTTTACTACTAACGATTAAAACCAGATTTTAATGTTTTTAATAGTATGTAATTAATTTTCGATTTTATCTTATGAATGTCTTGAATTAAATAAAATCATTTGAACCACAATTAGACCGAACAATTCAATGGTTATGAATGACCATAGAAATTGTTTATAAACAATAGCTGATTGTCACTTACGACAACGATTTTGCGATCTCTGGTTGTTCCCCATTGTGCTCTATCCCTTAAAGCACTTATCTAGAAATATGCATCGTTTGTAGGTGCATTTACTGTGAGCGGGTGTTTACCGTAATACTCCGCCTCTACAGACAAGAAAGTCCAAATGTAATGTCGCTTTGCTGCGGCATTACGCTCTACTTCACCTGGAAAAGTTCGCGCCAGCTATTAGCGGAATTAAACGCGGCGAAACTACAAAAATACTCTCTTGAGTTGTGAATGTAAAACCAGGAGTCCAATTCCTTCAAGACATTCGCAGAAAATAAATATGACTCTTCAGTAGATGTTGATGACATGCACTTTGCTAGACAGTTTTAACTATTCAGTTTTAAGTGTTTCTAAATAACTGTTAAATAAATAAACTCAAGCATTAAGTAAATTGCAATTCAATCTGTAATCAAGTAAAATTGTGACACGGCGAAAATAAGACTTTTATTTTTGTTGCGTTCCGACAGGTTGTTAACGTCCTTTGCAGAACAAGCGCGTCGCACTTCAATTCCAGATTGATCTGGAAATAAGTATTCCATTTAAATACTCCATTTATCAATCTAATTTACAAATTACAAAATCAATTTACCTTTAATTAGGCATTCCCAGTTTTTTGTATATTTAATAAATAAAATCAAATACTTAAATATTAAAGCTAAATTTAAAAAGTATTTGGTGTAAATAGTCCCTTTTTTACTTCCTTAATTTATTGTATTTTAGTTTTTGACTTTGAAACTTTTGCAAACACCGAAATGTACAATGTTTTATCTGTTTTTAACGCTTAAAGAACAGTTACAACAAACTTTTGTTTTGAAATAAAATAAACAATTGTGTTCAACATACCTAATAATTATAATCTAAACAGATCATTTCTGAGAACCTTGCTTTTTAAAGTATGAGAAAAGTGAAACAAAAACGATAACAGAACGCGAGGAGGGTTTGGTGCGCGAGTCGCTGGTGTTGTCGAGTGGAGCGAGGAGCAGGGGCGTGATGAGGTGACGCTTGAGCGCCGGCCGCTGACGCCGCTCCTTGCCAATGATGGTGGAGACGCACCGCGCGCCGCCGGCTCGATGCGCGCGCGCGCCCGAGCCTCGCGCGAAGCCCGCATCGGCCTCGGCGCCGCCATCGCTCTCCGGCAGCGGCACCAATATGCACCTCCGTCGCCGTCGCCACAAAACTGTTCACTTTGGCGAAAATCTCCTAATGCAGGTCTGCGCGGATCGAGCACACTTAGAAGCTCTCGGAGCGAGGATACCAGACATCTCTTTCTGCCATAAAGCACACACGGGGCTTCGTAAAGGTGATGCTCGATTCTGCTGCGTTGCACATCACTGCTGCCTTGCGGCGGGCGCCCTCGCTGCAATGACGACTAACGGGAGGCCGAAACCTCGACGAGAACGTAGCGGAGATTCGCACTCGAGCGGCGGAGAAACAGCCACTGACAAAGGGGAGGGAAGTGGTTCTGGAAACAGAGAATCAAAAAAAAAAGTCAAACATCACCACCACCATCATCACCATCACAAAGTTCATAACTGCCCTTACCACGACGTAGCTCCACCTCCTGAAGAGGAACAAGCTGATGAAAAGTCAATCGTACCGAAAAAAACCGTCTCGCCTTATCTTTATATACCTAGTAAACTAGAACCAAATGTACAACAGTTATTCAGTTTCATAGAGAGTGTGTTAAGTGCGTGGGCGGCGGAGGAGGGCCTGACGAGCACTGGCGAGTACTCCGAGCCGGACGAGCGTATCGTGCGCCGACGTAAACTGCACAAGTACAAAAAAAGGACTGACGTTCTTAATATACGTCGTATCGTATATGAAGTCTCAATGTTACATGAAGCTAAACTTCTCGGCAATGTCAGGTTTCGCCACTATCACTGGAAGGGAACCGCGCAAACCTGCAATGAAGCATTTCTGAGAAAGGTGAGATGATTCTACTTGAATATAAATTATTATTTTGACGTGTAATAAATCATCTACATATGTACAACTACTGATAATGTCAGTGATGCAGTTTTTGTAAACCATAAAATTAAAGTAAAAAGCTGCAATCGAAATCACGCTTGGTAAAACGTTCGTATATGAACATACTGTCATGCTCGCTCGTTACATAAATTACGGTTATAAGATTGGAATATTTTTATTTTAATATTCATTAAAGTTGTTATAAAAACGGCAAATGTTTTTCTCATCAAAATACTAACTGTAGAATGGACGTAGATCAGATTGAACGTAGAATCTCGTATTTCATACGGGCTTAGGAAGAAGGATTGGCCCTATCTACTCCGTGACTTCCGACTCGAATAAGGTAGGAATTATTTGCAAAACAAAATATATTACGTCCCTTTACATTATAACCGTGAGAAAATAACATTTTATAGGGCACTAAATACATTTTATAGGTACATCACGTTATCAAAAGCTGCGCCTAGCAGGATACTACTTTAAAATGTATGAATATTGTAAAGAATCAAATTGACAAAAAATATTTTTAAAAATAATACAAAACAACTACTAAGATAACAAGTTAACTGATTGAAATCTTAGTAATATCATAGTATTTCTGCGCTTCCAGGAAACTTGCTGTCGGTGTTGAGATGCTAGGCAGTTACAATTTAACGCAATGGATAAACTATTATGATGTTATATTTAAAGTCGCTTAAGGTTGCTTCAATTCAATTCTAGTTTATTTATGTACATAATAGTTACTTGGTAGGTAGCAGTAATTACCTGATCGTTAATAACCTCGTATAGCATCCGACAAACTGAAGTTTAGTTGTAAACTAGCACTTTTCCTTTAACTAAGCGTCCATCGTTGGTAAAGTAACTAGAACTATATTTCACAATAGGTAAGCAGGACTAAAACTTACTGCAGCGAGCTCCGAGGTGCCAAAAAGGGGTTTAATATTGAATGCTATCGAAAGTTTTAATTCAGTTGCTCACGGCTTCAAGCTTGAGTTTAGGCAGCTGTTTGCAAATCTCCTTTCGGACTGAATTCTGTTCTGTTGTTTTTATTTATGTTTTACTTTAAGAGTTTATTTTAAATCATATTAGTGGCCTTTTTTGTCATTGTCATTAAACATTTCGTATTCCTTGATCTAAATAGTTATTGCTTTATGATAACTTCTTTCAAAATTTCGTTTGGATACTTTGAAGAAATTTGCCTTGTTTGTTGGAACGCCGAATTTGTGGGTACTTTACAAACATATTTTATACTGTCAAGAGCAAGTCTCTCTTGAATCTCTGCAACTGTTGCGCCGCTACTTTTAATAAGTAGGTACTCAGTATCTAAAAGTGACTTACAAATCTTTTGACATAAATTTATGAGCATTATAAAAAACCTCATCATATCCTCAGCATCTACATGGTTTTATTTTTAAATTTTTCATTTTGAACCACAGTACAATGGCGTGAAATTTCTTTTTGTGTTCGCGTTGCATTCTCGGTAGGTTGGCGACTGCTATAAATTAATTTGTAGGAAAAAGTTGTGTAGATTCATTTTTCCTTGAAGGACGCAGCCAGTGCACAGTGCCGTCAAGGGCCATTGAGCCAAGAGCCGAGTCCACCGCATGCGCTCAAAGCCTTTTCTTTAACCACCACTATATTGTGTTACTAAGTTACGATCAAAAGCAAAAGATAACGTCATGGCTGTATATGAAACTCACAAGAAAATGTTTTTATCATGTAATTAATTTACCATAGCATCATTTTTAATGTACATTTAATGATTCACAACCAAATATTAACCAGAGTATATGTTTTCTCGTTTGTAATCAAATTGACATGAATTATTATTCTACATTTTAATTTCGAAAAAACCTTTCGAAGTATCTCGCGCATATTCATAATTTTGCATTGCAAATCTGTATGTAGTACTTCTTGTTGTGGTAGTTTACTTTCTTTAAACAAATTTGACCCTTATATCAATGATACAAAATATATGTTTAACAAGTTTAGGGGAAGAGGTGGAGAACCTAGTTGAGCGATACATTGTACATAACCTGTATACATGTGTACAGGCAGCGTGCATACATAAACGTGTTTAGGTCTGTATCTAGTTAAATTAAGCTGTAGCACATGTGGGGGAATGAAGTTACGCTGAAGCGTGTTCAGATTTAAATTATACGCTACAATTTTTTCCCCTCTTATTTCTTTTAATGTAACTACTCTACTTTTATTTTATAACAGCACTGATAGCATTGCGATGTTACTCGCAATATCAGATGTTGTTTACTCTTGAGCTGTTTACAAATGAAAACAAATATGAATAGATTTTTCCATAAAGGTTGTTGCGCATAAATAACATATTTTAGAAAAAATCAACGCATTAATTGAACTTATTACGTAGTTAACGTTCAATTGATGCATTGATTTTTTCGTAATAAGTTCAATTAATACGTTTATTTTTAAAAATCTTAAAATATTATATCGCATTTTGATCATTTTAAAAGTAAGAGTTTATGATCGATTTTCAGAAACTCAAATAGTTTTTAACGTTTACACCTACATTGGCGCATTATTACATACAGTTTAATTAAGAAAAATGAAAACAAAAAAAGTTTATTGGGTGCATTAATCTTAAAGATACAATACATTTGTTTTCAACTTTCAAATTTCATGCTCGTCTTTTTATTTGAGATGTTGTGTTATCTGGAAAAAATAATCCCTCCGTCTAAGCATTTTCATCAGTATTGTCAAAATTACAGGTGAACTTTTCAACCATTTGGCCGGTTTGATTCTCGGTTCAAACTGACAATTATTTAAAAATTCTTTGTTTGCAATTCTTGTATCAATTGAACAAGATAACAACATCGTTTAAAAGAACCGTCCAATTGCAAAAAAATATGTATAATTATAGCTACTAGAGATCGCCGGGTAGACGAAACTCGACAAAAGAATTTATGTACAAAAACCTCTTTATAACAATAAACAAAGTCATTTCATGTCAAATATTACACATGTCATGTACCTATAATTGTGTATCTCAACGCTATAGTGTGTAACGTTTTTTTAAATGTATTTCGATACATATTATTTAAAAATACTAGCGCCCTCTCCGGCTTTGCAGTAATTTAGCATATACCAGTAAGATGAAGAACCCAATATTACAAAGCATTAAACTTGTTACCACAAAAAAAAGTTTTAAATAGGTTTCAACATAACAAAAAAAATCTGCGCCGACGTTTCAAATTAAAAAAAAAAGGGAATTATATCGAAATCATTTTATTAACTTTATTGACCTTCTTGATTTCATTCCTTTTCACGTAGCTTATTTTAATGATCTGTAATAACTCTAACAAAATTTCATCAATTCACCCTTTAAAAATTGTGCAAATAGGTAGTAGATACGCACTACTACCTATTTGCTTACCGTCGACATAAAACGAAAATGTGACCAAATAACCAATATTGACAACCTCTCAAAAGGCTTGATTTTTCCGACATATTCGACAATCTTCGTCATATTTCAAGAAATTCATACAAATTCCGTTAAAAATCCCGTTCTGTAGTTTTTGATACCCTTGAAAACATGCATCCGGAGAGACAGACACGGCGGGGGACTTTGTTTTATAATCATGTCTAGATGAATAGATATAGATTAGGTTTTTGCTTCTCATATAAATATTATGTTAAGAATATGATTAGATATAACAGAAATAATTTAAATTTTTAAATAAAATAGATTCCACTATCGACTTTAATTAATGCGTAAATATAGAAATATACAGTTTTTGTTCATCATAGTGTTTTCAATTTAAACTGGTTATTTTGTAAAATCCACTGCGAACGGAATTCAATTTGAAAGCAAAATGAAATCGACTTCTAACTTAGTTATAAATTAACTTAGTTACAGCAATCAAGGAGATTATTCTATATTTTGTTACATATATAACACATTAGCAAGACGAGAATTGATTCTCAATGGGATAAACTAACTGGCTTTGGTTGTACCCAGACCATTGGTTCAGTTGATATATAGATATGTATTTTATAAACCTAGTTTTCAATTTAAAATCAAGAAGATCAGCTATTACTAAGGTCTAATCCGTACCTTTTTTTTGCTAAAATAACATAAAATACAGCTGGTTATAATTAAATAATTCCTCTGGAAAACGTGATAAGATTAGATCGTATTCAAATGTTTAATCTGATTTTAACTAAATGAGTTGATTAATTGGCAAGTTTACGTTTTAATTAAAAATAGGAAGTTATAAATCGGTTATCAATCGACCGAGGAAGTACCATCAATTTACAGAAGACAACAGCCGTACTATATACTGTATGGTTTTCTTTCTGATTGGATTGATCGTTGCAGAGGTGCGCTAACATTGCGATAACGATAATTCGGAGCACACCCGCCACTCTGTCTCACCACTGCAACACCTGTTCACCAGGATCAACAGTGGCGTCGAATATTGACGAATAATGCAACTGTAAAATAACGGACACGCTGTGCATGATGTGATGATTTCCTTACTTTTTTTCTTACTCTTGATTTCAATGATATTTTCATTAGAAAACTAACAAAGCATAACGGCATAAAAGAAGAGATGAATCTTAAACATCTTTTAGCTATGTTCACTATTTTTAATACTCCTCGACTCTTATTTACTACATACTAGCAATCCGCCCCGGCTGTGTGTGGAGGGACCAAATACAAAACATTAATGCGGCCTTGACGTTTCAAGTATGGGCTAAAATAAGTTTGAACTTTAAAATTATTTACGTCATATAAACAGGAACTATATAATAAATTTCACGACTATCAATTTCAACATTCAAAATAGTTGGTTTCGTATCTGCCCTACATTCTATTTTGTTAACTGTCAACATAAAACAAAAATGTGACAGATTAACCAAAAAATTACTCGAAAATAAAAATATAAACCAATCTAAAATGCAACTTGGAAATTATTCAGTACATCTCTCTACTTTTTTCAACTTGACTGCATGGCATGGCAATCCTGTCGTCGCGTCAGCGGCAAGCATAATTCCGCTTGAATTTATTTTCCCCCGCGTAGTTTTTAATTTATGATGACTCTAAGATATTAATTTTAAATGTGTGGTGTAGTGAGCTATTATAACGTGTATGGAATGCTTAAGGTAACTAACGTTTTCATTTTATTTTATAAAGAAAATACTGTATGTACTACTTTGTTTTATCTCAAACGGATGAGGTAACGTTTTCGATTAAAGCTTCGAGACGGCTTAGCAATTCATACATTCAAAATAGTTCCGTATATATTTGTTAACCGTCAACATAAAACGAAAATGTGACAAAATAACCAATATAACCTACATGCAACATTTATTTACAACCTCCCAAACTTTATTTTTTTCGACATCTCCAACAAACTTTGTCAAATTTCTACTAATTTAAACAAAAGATTAACGAATTAAACATCAAAACCATCATCAGGATTCCTATGTTGATTGTTGAAAACCATTTTTAGATGAAGTGCAAACGTCAAAACCCCCAGTCAGTTGTTTTTGTGATTATTGCAAGCATTCATCGAGGCAGATAAACGCGACAGGGACTTTGTTTTATAATGTGAATAAATTATTATAGTACGAGTATATGGCGCAAATTAAGAAACACAATGAAAACAAAAAACGCCTTAAGTGTTTATGAGTTTACTTTATTAAAATAAGGAATCTTACTGTCGATCTGTGAAAGAAAATTAAAATCGTTAAATTTTCCCAAAAATACACAGGTTTGAAATTTAGTGTTAGATAGAAAGCGCAATATCCACGTGTGACGTCACACGTGGATAGCGTTATATGCTATATATAGAGAAACGTTTTAGAAAGAGACAGAGATTTATACATTTAACACATTTTAAACAACCGATAAAAATGAATTCTTTGCCCATTAAAATTTTTCTTTCACAGATTGATTTGTAATATTGTTCAGTAGTCCGATCCCCTATTGTGATGAAGATGTAGGTAAAACTTAATCCCTAACACACTCTTATGTAGCTACAAAAATGTTAGAAATACCCCTCTAGTGTAGTTATCAATGCATTACTATTAAGAAGACTGAGACTATAGTTTCATACAGAATAAAACCGTGTTTGTATTTCTTTATTATATTAAACCATATCTTTCACGAACTACGTCAAAGTTATATTAAGTATTAGGTATTCTTTGTGCAATTTTAAGCTTTTTTCTTGACTGTAATTGAGATGGGTTGAAGGCCTCTTCAACCCGTTACAATTACGGTCATGAAAAAAAACTAATTAAAGAAATTAAGAAGAGCAAGAAATTTTCCTCCTTTCTAAAAAAAGATTGTGACCAAAACCAAATTTATGAGTTTTTTTTGTTCGTAACATTAACCGAGAACATCATAAAAATACAAAAAGTTATTTTTACGAACTGAAACTTCAGTGAAAAAGTTATATAGCATAGTTTTATGGATGCCTTCTTCGAACATCCAGAGTGTATTTGTAAATATTCCGATGTCTAAAGCTTCTGATACTTATAATATAATATAAGCTTTTTTTCCTAGATATCTGATGATGATCGAATGTCCCTGACGACTGCTGTATCTGACGAGGAAGACCCCGGAGAGAGCGCCATGAACTCCCCGTACAAAGGAAAGCAGACCGGCGCTGCTGCAGCCTCCTTTAACTGCACTGGAGCTGTCAGGAAAGCTGGGTAAGCAAATTATCATCACATTAATATTAAAATATAAATATTACCATACATATGCAGTAATTCCAGTAAATGATAGTTCCAGACTAAAATATTAATTGCGAAAATCACAGTACTTGAACAATTGAATGATTGAAATCGTAACCGCCACGAACGTGGTTAACAAAATCTTTGTCAGTTGGCAGATACAAGCTGCTTGAACCACTTGATAGAAATAACCCGGTCTGCATATTACATTATTGTGATGATTATTCCAGTTCGAGAATTCAGTCTACACGTGTTTTGCGATGCGAAAAGCCTTTCGAATTCCTACAGTAAAGAATATGAACAATTTAAATACTCGTAAAGGGAAATTGCACTGGTTTATTTTATTTTCCGATATCTATTAAAAGTTGTACATGCATTGTTTCTTGATTACTTAAGTAGAAAACCAAAGGCCACATTCCAATAAATCTGAAGGTTTTATAGTAGGCACAGAAACAAAACTGCTATTTTCGTGTTATGTTTTCCAATGTCTCTTCAATACAAGTCCGTGTTTAATGTAAGCTTTTATTGTATCCTAAAATATCTGTCTTATATTACTTCTTATTTCAAAATATGACTTGTTTCGATATTCAGTACTTTGATTTAAATTTACTAGGAAAAATACTACGAAACCTACACTTGAATGCAAGTTTTGCCAAAAATGAATTTAAGTATATTATTTTCAATTAATATGTTTTTTGGATGAGCTACTGATGAATTTACTTATTTTTATATTGGATGTCGAATTTAGGTACGAGTAGTATCGAACAACAAATGTTTGTCCTACGTGTTTTAAAAGAAATATAGAATGTTATTTCAAACCACAAATATAGTTGGAAGCTCAGTTTGTGACGTAAAAATTACAATCCAATCCAACGTGAATCCAATTAATCCAGTGACCAATCAAAGCGACAAGTTGATAGTCGTAGCAAAATAACAGACTCTTTCACTCTGAACAATACACTAAAAACGTGACTCCTAGTTTTAGTAAAGCCTCGTAAATATACAAAAAATTGAATTGAAGGATTTTTGTCGTTGACGATGTTCTTCCTGAAAAGGTTCGATTTATATAGAACTATATAATAAAGACTATTACACGTTACTATAAATTTTACAATACTATGGTTGGTGGAGCCCATTTTTAACACTTTCATAAAGAATTTTAACTAAAATAAGTGACGTCAGGCATGAAAAAAAGGAATCTTACAGTGTTGACGAGTTTCCACTGGAAAGCCTAAGGCATCCTTTATGTGGCTCAAGGCAACAATCTTCCCCATGAATCCCAAATGACCGGAGGGAAATCTTAGCCGTGACCCTTTCATCAGGCTTGTAAAAACTTTAAGGGACAAGTGAACGACATCGAAGGGATTTTTCAAATCTACCCCTTCTATTAAAATGATTCATCTCACAAAACCTTTTCACTAAATTTAGCTTGTGGCTTTAAATTTCTTTGTTAGTTAATCGTATTATCGAATTCACCTTTTGTCTTGTCAGCATTATGGAACGTCCCATCGAACAAAGTCATTAACTATTTGAATTTTCATCTTTCTGGTTTTGCTGTAATAAATCATTACCTTAATACGCAAGTCAGCAAACTCATTACGTGCTTGTTCAGGATTAACTTTCTATAACTAATTTTCATTCAAATCGACATTTAAAACAGTTTAAATTAAATAGTATTACATGATCAATGTGACAAAGGATTTATAATTTAATCAATTCAAGTTTTATTTATGACTCGACTTTGGAATTAACAAATAAAACATTATGTTACACACAAAATCTAAACATCCGATCAAATAAAACATAACCGGTCACACCGTTATTCATTCGACATAAATAATTAAACTAAATACAGAAACCATACCTATTTCTGCAAACATTAAATAAATAAATAAATAAACATTCTGAGTACGTGATTATTATATTACAATATTTTTCTATAATTTTATTATGTATAAAAATATGTACAGAAGATTTTATAATTGCTTTCTATTACCCATACATTCATGATTGTAAGTCGTTGAAGCACAGCGGAGACTAATAAATTAATCTTTGTTATAACCACTACACTAGAATGATCTTTAACGAAATAATTACAGTTTAATTAAATTTAGTTCCGAGCAGATACAAAAGACGCCAATAGATACACTGTAGAACAAACACCTATTCAAACTTTTAAACATAGCTCCCGTATTGTATATACCAGATACCATAATATCAGTTTTTCTTTTTGGACCTTAAAGATTTAGTTTTAGTAAAATTCCGAGATGAGAATCAAATATGCTACTTTCGATCAGAAAGTTGAGGTCAACAATTTTATGAAATTGTAGCGGTCAATAGTCAGACAACAGACGATTTGAATATTTATTTTTAGAATTATGCGAGTCCTTCTAACGTCGAATGGAAAGTATTGATTTATGAGCTGGTACAAAGTTTGTTGTGGATTATTCGAGTCTCGGAACATGGTCCGCTGCGTTACTTTGCTGGCGTCGCATCTTCATATTCATCAAGTTGAGGATTCGAGCTCTAGCACTTTACATAAATAAACCAGAACGACTCGTTCTCCCAACTTAAATATCGACTGTTTTAAAGCAAGTAGTTTATTGTGTATGCATTGTATCACAATATTATAATGAATATGTTTCCAAACTTTAATTTTTAATTGAAATTTTGTTTACAGGTTTTTAAGCGTGAAAAAATGGCTACTTCGCAAAAAACATCAGATTGAACTAGCTCGAAAACGAGGTTGGAAGGGTTACTGGGTTTGCTTGAAGGGCACTACCCTTCTATTCTATCCCTGCGATTCTCGCGAAGGTCGTTCAGTAGAAGCGGCTCCAAAGCACCTGATTATTGTGGACGGAGCGATCATGCAACCCATTCCAGAACATCCAAAACGAGACTACATATTTTGCTTAAGCACCGCATTCGGTGATGCATACCTTTTCCAAGCACCATGCCAGGTAAATTTTGCAGTGAATTTTCGTTTTCCGTTGCTTGTTTTTCCCGCATATCAACTAGAACGTATTTCTCAGGTGGAGCTCGAAAACTGGGTGAACAGTATACACAGCGCGTGCGCCGCGGCATTTGCACGTCACCGCGGCAAAACCGGAACTCTGCATCTGCTGCAGGAAGAAATATACCGACTGGAAAAGGCCATCGAGTCTGTGAGTATTTATTCAATTGTTCTGTTTATTTAGTTGAATGTAAATTGTTGTTTTCCAATAGACAGGAATTATTTATGAACACGAGCTAACTAAAAGTGTGACATTTATTTTGTACTGATTTAAATTTAAAAAACCGTTCATCTATATTATTTTAAATGTATTATTCAAATTAGTTTTCTACAGTCATATTATTAGCCATTTTTCTACACCGCTTGAAGTACATACCTATCCAGACATGTAAAATCAAATAACTAATTTACGCTTGGAATGGAAAGCGCTGAATCCAACAGTAGAGTATAATGCACCTCTCGACCTTACTGCGCATCGCTTCGACCTGAACTAACATAAGCATTGTTTAACCTGAACGGATCTCTTAACTACCTTTGTAAACGCTTTCTGCTGACATCAATCTCGACTGAAGAAAATACAAGGGTTTATTTCAAATATTCTAGCGTTTAATTGCTTTTAGCGATCTAAGTAGAATTGTTATGTCACTAACTTAAATACGTTCCTTTGTCCATATACTAAACTAACTATACGAAAAACTCGAGTAAAATCGTTGACTGTTTTGATTAAACCGAAAGATTTAATCATTTAAATTTTACCTCTCAAGCGGCAATTAAGGAAACTGGAGTTAACCCGAAGATGTAACAAATTAACTATTAACAAATTTAACAGATTACGACCTTCTACTTCACGAACTTTAGAGATTACATCCTTTCTCAAATTTAATGAAAATAAACTAAGGAATACGGCAAAACCTAAAAGGTAACAGTAACATCGAATTTTGTGTTGTTTACTGAACGCAAGAGAAGAAGAGCTAATATAAATAATTTAGGTGATACATTCAACAAATACTAACGGTGGTTTTAAATATAAATTTATGGCTATATGAGAATATTGCGGTGGTAGTTGCACTCCTGGTGGAGATCGCGCCAATTTCCGACCCGCACCGGGCGACCGCAACACGCGTCAAAGCCTTTGTGGCAATCTCTCCTCTACACCGACATATATAATAATCTAAATATAAAACAGAACAGTATTTCAATATTGCGTATTGGGTATCTATTTACCATTTCGAAATTCAAATCATTTGACAGAAAGCGGGATTCAGATTTTCCATATAAACATAATCGGGATAAATTAAAAACCTGCACGAGTTCGGACATGTATCTACCAATAAATCCGAGAGGATGGTAACCCTGTAGAGCGATCCATTTTACTTGAGCGACAGTAACGCATGCATGTGGAAACGCGCTTATTAATATTCATAGCACACGTGTCTCTGAGGCAAGTTTTACGAGGAACTACCCTACCCCTCCCTCTACTACTATTCAAAACTCGTTGTGTTACCTGAGATTTACCTTACAGTGTTAAAACAAAGTTTAAATTGAAGCGAATCTTCATTCTATGAAGTTTAAAGCTTTGTAGGTACTTCAACTAAAATAAAAATAAAATATTAAACTTGTTAACTGATTCATATTATGATTTGGCACTAAATGTAACTAATTGGAGTATTTGGAGATGTTTTGAGTTGGATTGTATTTTGTATTATTTTGACATTTTGTTAACCGGCTGTGCCCTGAGAAAAACCAAATTACAATTGCAAATACATCGGTACAGTATCGCGCGACTGAATTAATTGTCACTACAGTATTAATTGAATTTGCTACCAATTTAAATAAAGTAATTACGCAACAAAGTCATGTTACTTGATTGGAGTATATTAATTAGTTTTAAATGTATAAAACTGATAATCACTTTCTGTTATTTTAGTTTAACAATCGACTATAAGTTAATATATCAGTCATTATAAGTTTTTAATTGCACACCGTACATGTAGAGATGAGAGTTATTTAAGCTGTTCCGAAAATTATTGCAAAACGATGTTTTATCTACTAGTAATTGGGTTCCTTTAATTACATACACTTTACATACGGAAATTATTGTACTCGTAGAATGTTTATCAGCACGTGACTGAACCAGCTTTTGACCGCTATTTTTGTTTGTTTTGGTCTTTTATTAGAATGCAAATTATATCTGAAGTTTAGAGATTAAAATGTAACAAACATAGTAACCATCATATATAATGTAGCAAGGATTAAATTGACTTTGTGAATAGGATAACTAACTAGAATATAATGTTAAGGACCACAAGCTGCGACACATGGCTGATCTCCAGCAATCGGTGGTTTCTGATCCCGAGACCCTCGCCCAGCTTGCAGTACAGATGCTGCAGTGGGAAGAGAATCTGGAGCGCTTGCACTGCGAGCAGTTCCGCCTGAGATGCTACATGGCCAGCCTGCAGAGTGGAGAACTGCCCAATCCTAAGGTTTGTCACCAATTAAACAACAAATTCTTAACGTTCTTTAGATAAGTTTAGCTTGTAAGACTGTGATTTTTTTATTTCATAACCAAAGTTTATCAAAATGTGACATCCATATGACTCGATGATAAATCATGAAGTATATAATTACCAACTCTTATATAAGTTCAG
This sequence comes from Choreutis nemorana, assembly GCA_949316135.1. Taxonomy (NCBI): domain Eukaryota; kingdom Metazoa; phylum Arthropoda; class Insecta; order Lepidoptera; family Choreutidae; genus Choreutis; species Choreutis nemorana. The sequence goes on from OX438600.1 coordinate 5,850,743, forward strand.
TTCACTAGATGGACCTATTATTTTGTAGGACAACGGAGTAAAATATTTTGCTACAATACACAGATAAATGAACAATTGTGTTTTTCGACATTGCAATACTATAACTTTTTCCCAAAGGGTAAAGTGAAGAGGAAAATTACTTTAGTACTTTATCATCTACAAGTGGCAATAAAACGCGAATGTGATTTCCAAGTTAATAAACTTAACAAAGCCTTCAGTTAATTTTAATTAAATGTCGCAGCCCCAATTGTGCTCCGTACGAAATCATTTGTAATTAATGTTCTGTATCATTTATCAACACTTCAGCCATTAGTTACGGGATCTTTATTTTCCTTCTGTGATTATTTTGTATTGTTCAACTGTGTCACACCGTGTGTAAAGAAGTATTACGCCGAAAACAATTCATATTAATCACGAAGTAGGGATATCGAATGGAGGATTTGATTGTCATATGAGTTTATCAAGTTGACAGCGAGAGAAAACGTCGTGACGGGTTCGCTGTCAAATTTGTAGGCTTCATTTGGGCTTCACTGACCGACATAGGTCAGACCACGGGCTTTTGCTACGAAAATACTTACACTAAGACCCATGTCAACAAATATAAATGGCGTCGGTTATGTTATCGAATGTTACTGTACATGAGTACAGAATCTAAGGAAAAAACATCTTGCTTCACAAGGAAAAATAACCGGCCGCTTTTTACAACAATATCATTAAATATCACAAAATAAGTTATAATACTAATTTCACTTCAATGGAAAACGTTCTTGTAATGGCTATTGTACTTGTCTTTGTACACCTTTAATTTGTAAACTGTGCTAAAATAAATTTATATTCTATTATTATATTTCCACATTCTCTTAAAAACAGCCCGTTGTTAAAAAGTAAACGACATTTAAATTTCATCCCTTAACTTGCCAACTCACATTTTACATTAATACAGAAACAGTTGGGTATCCCGTAGATATATTTATATCTTTTACACATTACAAATAATGTGTCCGTTGTGCAGATGATGTAAAAGAAGGCATTTCTTCAAAGGAAAGAAAGACTATTGTATTGACAGATTTACGTATACGTATAAGATCGAGTCCTGTATTTGAATGATAAAATTCAATACAAAGTCGAAAATTGCAGTAGTCGGAGGCATTTGTGACAATATTGTGTAGGTACTTTTGAAATAGTCTTTCCTTTTCCAAACATCAATTTGTTTTTCTGAGTTTCGGTGAGATAAAATCAATTCCAACAGATGACTCGACAGATCGAGTGTCTGATCCCTTTTATAATATGAACTGATCAGGTCGGAACGGAATAGGAAAAGGAGTAGATTAATTTGTTATATTAGATATTTACGACTACGAGAAAACAATATTCGTTATTTTAAACTAGCCTAAACGGTTTTTCACCTTTCGCTATTAAATAAATAGTTAACACTTTTGTTTGGTAGGTTTTTGCTGTGATTACTTTTCTTTATTTTTTTTCTGCCTTTTTACTGACAGATAATTTGACTGGTTATGTCATAGGTACCATTTAAAATTTTCCCCTACTATTCCCATTTCCAATCCTTACAATTTGCTAAATAATTAAATGGTTTACCAAAAACCCTGAAAACTAAATTATTCATTGTTTTTACTTTTTTTTGTACAGTCGCTTCTGACTCATGTGTCACGGGGTACCAAAAGCACGTTGAACAAGCTAGGTGTGTTCACGGTGTCATCATTCCACGCGTTCATATGTGCCCGGTCACCGTCTTTGCTGAACAATTTGCTGGCTGGACGCGGCGCCACCAAGCGGCGGGCACCAAACCTCTCGCGCTCCAATTCCGGATCCAGCAGGCGCTCCATGCAGGTATAATAAAAGCAACTTCAATGGTAATAGTATTCTATTGACAACTTTAAAATGATGAACCTGACTAGCAAAAAAAAATAACAATCTAAATTTATTCATATCACAAACGCTCTTTACTTATATAACTTTTTATATCACATCGACATGAAAACTTTTATTTATCGTCAATGTTTTACATGTGTAAAAAACACCTAAAGGTACAAATAATTGGTTCGGTTCATTATAAAAGCAGAGTAAACTAATCATTGGTAGTACTTTTTTTAATTCGCTACTTTCGTTGACTTTCTGAACCGTGGAATTTCCCAAAAGAGTCTTAAATCCTTGGCGGATTGCCGCTGAGGCGTCCATCAGGTTAATTGGTTAAGTCATGGGAAGTGATCGTTAGCCCCACTGGATAATCAGATATTGCGTAGCTTGTTTATTTACATGCATACAAAATAAGTTCTTGTTTATTTAAATAAGTAAATTCGGTCGGTAAAATAGATCTGGTATTTAAATAAACCAATTAGTAGTGATTGGTAATTCAGCAATTAGTGATTTGTTATCAGAAAAATCCTTAATCGCATTTTAAATAAGAGTTCGTTTTTAACCTTTAAAACAATGAAGTTCAATTCGAATAAGTTACAAATAATAAAGCCATGTAAACCAACTAAAGCCAACTTGAGACACAATATTGCCATTTCTTGAAATTTTTCAGTTACTATTAAATTCTTAGCTTGGTAGACATTCGTTTTAAAATATTTGATCGCTTGAAATCTGAAAGAATCGATCTATTCCCCGACAGTATCCACTACAAAGGCTCGGGATGGGACGCTCTCATCTCGACATAACTTATTATTACGATTCTGTCAAAGCTTTTACTTTTCAAATCCTTGAAACTCGCCGAACAGATTTCTGGAACAAATATATTCTAATTCTAAAACGAATTCCTAGTCAGTTATTTTATCTGTTATATAAATAGCATATTATAAGACAGGTCAAATAACGACTCATAGATTATTGCTGACATGTTTTTGTTTTAAAGTCTAATATGGCAAAAAATACTATGCCTGATGGCATAAAGTAACCGCAGCCTAGACCTTGCTACATGAAAGCCTTTTCTACCTATATTAACAACACTTTATTTTTTGCTTCGCTACAGTCGGGGTAAAACAATTAATTACATCTGTTTTTTTCTAAGATGTCGCGTGAGGAAGGTGAGGCCACGGTCCGAGTGTCTCTACCTGAAGGTACGACAGCCACAGTCGGCGTGCGTGAAGGAATGACAGTCGAGGAGTTCCTAGCTTCAGCATGCTTGCGACGCTCGCTCAACCCGCTCGAACACTTTGTCAGGGTGAAGAAACGAAGGGACATGGAGGACCATAACTACTTCGTCCCTCATCGCAGCGACCTCATCGAAACCTACGTAAGTTTTTCATTTGAATGAGTGGTCATAATGAATTTTGATTTGAAGAACCACCTACTTTTGAAAACAAAAGTTGTCTGTTAAAAACCCGTTATATTTTAAGCACACAATAAAATATATGTTATACCATCTGTCTTGATTCCGTTTGTTCAGACAACCTCATAATATTCTCTATCCTAATTCTTATTTTCCTACATAAAATTAACTACACATTGATGCTAACGCGTTACACGTGCCGGCAAAGGAGAACGACGAGTTTCAATACATTACTAGGCCTAGAAGTAAAGATCCATGAACGAGATTGAGAAAGTGATTATTTTATAGTTATAGAATTTATAGAAGAATATTCTGTATAATATCAAAAAACTTCGGAAACGAGATTTTAGGAAATGAATGATTGAATGAACCGATTTTACCTCAAAATTGCTGACAAATACCCTGAAAAAGTAACACAATTGTCCGTGTAAACACCTGAAAAAATAATACTTCCTTCTTCGTTTCTCCTTACTATAATATATATTACAAATTCTATGCGTACCTGGAAAATATAAACAATTTTTGTCCAGGCTCTCCAGGTTGCTAAATTAAAAGGTTTCAACTCTAGTGTTACTTCGGTAAATTTTTATTTTTTAATAATTTGAAAATATCAGTTATTCTAAAAATGAATTAAAGTTTATTGATTTTTTTGTATATGAATCAATTTTGTGCATGAAAGTGAGTTTTGGGTCCAAAACGCTTTTTCTCTTTTCAATTTCAATTAGATATAATGTTTATTAATCGACACATCGACTCAGCAGTTTAGCCTCTAACTATAGCGAACTGAAAGCAAACAAGGCTCTTTTATAGGTTAAAAGTGTTCTCGTAAAGAGGGTTTTTTAATTTTTATCTCTTAAATGGGTGGTTATGGTAGGATGTTTGTACGGAAATCACTTGAGCGATGCTCTGACAAATCATCTAGTATTAGAACTCAAATTTATAAAAATCAAAATTACCTGATAATCTTGTCGTTGGCAGCTTGTTAATTATAAATACATTCTTAATTTTTCAGAAAATAAAAAACACAACAAATAAAACGTGATTGGTAAATTCAAGTTAAGACTAATTCCGCAAACACAATTTCTAAACGATGCAAAGGGATACATAATTTTTATCTCTTCGGAAACAACGTAATCACGACGAGAAAATTTTTGACATAAAAGTACATTTGTAAAGGGAACAAAAGTTCATTACTTTAACGATGTGCTTTCTCAAGGGTCTACTGAAAGTTTTTACACAGATATTATTTTTTCGGACGATCTTCACTTTTCTCTTAAAATTATAAAAACGGTCAAAAGCCTTTGTTATAATAAAAAATATGATTTCTCTGTACATTCTACTAACTTCCCTGTAGGTTCAAGTTAGTAAAATATTACTTGAATTACATTTTGCTGTATGTGAATTTTATTGGGTATTTTTTGAAATGGGTATGACAGATAAAGAATCCAATTTTGTTTAGCAGACATTTTCGTCTGTCATAAAATGCATTTGTTGTTGAAAGTTAACAGTATTAGTTTTGATTGAAAACATGAATAAGTTTGGCAATAAATCAGTTGCCAATTGAGGCAAAATGTTTTGTTGAGAATTACTGTAATTTAAATAAATATTAAAATTTCAATATGGTCGGTTCAAAGCGAAGTAAAACGGTCTCCCTTTTGATTAGGGTCAGACAGTCGGTCGGAAACAGTATGTACATATTTTTTTCTTTTTGCCTTAACACAATTATGTACTTTATTTATTGAATAAAGTATGTACATATTTATGTGAAAATAAAAAGCAAAAAAATTGTTTTATATAATCTTAGTTCCATTCGATTCCCTTCAAATAATCAACTTTGCGTCATATTTGATGAGGCAAGAGTGGTGTCAACATTGCAGACAATTTTATTGCGATAATCCCTTAGATTTTTCGGGCGAGCATAAATTTACTTGGACTTTACCCGTATTAAGCTACCAACATAGATATACTTTTAAAACGATATTTAAAAATTATGGGTTATTAAATTATCGTTTAAAATTGGAACGTGGGAATGTGGACGAAAATGTTAAAAGAAAAATATTTATTACACAATACAATTTTTTTATAATTTTGTCTGTAGGTGACAAAATATGTTTTTTCTTTATAGTACTAAATAAATTGCAAAATTTGCTCCTTTTACCATAACATGTTGTGTAACATAGACAGATTTGTTTTCAAATATTGTTCCATTTGTGTATTTTTCTATAGTTACATACACATGAAGTCGTAGAAGTGTGCGCGAAAATCCTGTATCAAGTGGAGCTTCAGCGCACCACACTGGATCAAATGTGGGGATTCAGCGTAGAAGCCGAGCTCATAGAAAACGCAGAGAGGCAAGACGAGCTCTGCTGCTACGTCAGCCGGGTCGAAGACAAGAGCGTCGCTATGCAAAACGGTAACTACCTTATGCGCCTAAAAATAAGATTTACACTAGAATGTACCTTTTTGACACGACTTAATTTATTATGTAATGAATTCACACGACCCTTGGTCGGTCCAAACAGATTTTCACAAGAATCATGTATTACATTTTGCAAAAAAAGCAAGCTAAAAGCTATGTAAAATTGCTAAATATTTTTTTTGTTGACATATATTATTATATTAATGTCGTATATCCATTGTGTATTGAATTTATGAAAAAGAGCGCAGCGTTGCAACGGTTTTTTTCTGTATTTCGCGTTTAATTATTCTCTTTCAGTCAAAGTAACTAAAAAAGATGTTTCATTTATTTGTGCCAGGTATAATCAAAGGCGACGAGATTATGGTGATCAACGGAGCTATAGTCTCTGACCTAGATATGATGTATCTGGAGAGCGTCTTACAGGAGGAACTTTCGCTCGTCATGATGATGAGGTAAATGTTCACCTTTCACAAACTTTACATGAATTGACTTACATGAATATAAATGCTATTAGCCGGGTTATAATTTATCATGACTTGAAACATGCCGTTATTCAAATAACATGGTATATTTATTCGTTTATTTATTCTATATAGATTTCAGTAAATAGGTACATACTGTCACATTTCGTTCATTTACCAAACGTACCGTCTTGAAATGAAACAAGCGCAAAACAATTAATAGTACATTAATATTGATTGATATGTTGAGGGTTATTCAGGACTTATAAGGAGCCGCTAAATACAAATTGAAGTAAAGGTACAAAAAAGAGAATGGGACGAAAAGTAAGTCCAACGTTATTCACCAGATTATTCATAGCTGAATATTTAAAAGATTTATCTGAAAACTTTGGTATACTTATTGATTAGATGATAGGCCGTTTCAGAGAGGACTCAGGTTGCTTATAAATTAGGTTTTGAATAAAGGTTGAGCTCTTCAAGTAAGAACCTTACCTTCTTAAATATATTACATAATACATACTGTGCACGCCCATTGAAGAATCTTGTGAAGTAAAGAACAGGATGCGGATGTAATAATGAGGCTGAGAAAGCTAAGGCCTCGTGCTTGCACATGGAAACGTTTAAGAATTCCTTCTTCTATTTCCGTTGTTTTATCACTTTAAAAAACTTCTATTTTATCACTTTGTTATTGAAGTGTTCATTTTATTTTCACATAAAACATGTACTTTTTAAATTATTGAAAAAATTATGACGTGAGCAAATAAATTCATATACTGGTTTAAGGTTTATGTTTGAAAGGCCACCGCGACATAGGACGTTTTAGAACTATCCCTTAATAGACATTAGCTGCCCTCATACACCTGACCTTTTTGCGCCGGGTTTACTGAAGCGCTCGCACTGACCTATATTCAGCTGCCCTACGGCATAACAACGTAACTCGAGACACTTTATGCATTGAAAAAAAAATCTCAAATACTTATTCCTATTTCACATATCTGAAAATATGTGAAATTTTTGCAAGTTGAGTTATAATTGTTTTTACATCTTAAATCATAACTGTAAACGTATATCTTTGTTAGTACAATGATTTCCTTATTAGCAGTTGATTTTTAACGTATATTTTCACTGTCATAAAAACAAATGGATTATTAAGAAATGTCAATATGTTTAAAATATACCAACTTTACAAACAAATCTATTAATATTATTAAATAAATAATAATTTTGTTAATTGTTTGCGTGAAAAATATAAAAATGGAGTTATCTGGTTTTACATCGGCGCTACCTTCGCGTCGCTTCGTTAGAATCCGCCGGCATTTTGCTCGAAGCTCACAAGCAATACCGACCGCGTCACTTAATGTTCTGCGATAAACGTCACTGTGAATATTACACCATGTTATTGTTGTAAGTCATCTCTCTGTTCTATTGTTAAGAAATTAACGTAGGTAAATTCCCTTAAAGCACCCTTTGTGTCACAAAACGTAAACCTTGTGATTAATCACAAAGACGGATAATTATTAAGCTACAAGGTTTAAATGTGATGTTGCATTGTTACATATTACAGTGTCTTGGATTAGTTTTGTAAGCACTCTTTTAATAACAAGTGCATAACAAAAGCCATAAATTAACTTGGAAAATTGGAAAATCTGGGTTTTTACTCCTGTTAAATATTCTGATTTGTCTTCTTTTCTCAAAAATTACCACTCGAAACCTTGATTAATTAAAAAGTGTTTATTAAAATTTGGTTACTAAAGTTTAGAATTTAAATGTTTCGAAATATAAACAAAAAACCAATTAAACAGGTTTGCGTACAAAGAACCCACGGTGCAAGAGTCCGCCTAGTACTTTTTTTCCATTGCAATTTCATTTAATGGCTAAAACTTATAAAATAATTAATCCTCTAAACAAAGTCAACGAGCGGAACGTTGCTATTTCCCTTTCAAATGGATTATTGAGGCTACGACTACGCAATCCGATGATTACTACGGCTTAGGTACTACGAACTACTACTATTTATTCAAATGTCATTTCTTTTTTGGTTTCTTTAAGTGGAATTAAGTTACATTACTCTTTTAAAAAGTAATAAAATACATGCGACACATATTTTAGTACCCGTGAGACTCTGCAAGACTGAAGTGTTAAAAGAGTTTGTAGGGTGAATTTTATATAGGTATTTGACAGTATTGTGGAGTTAAACCTTATGGATTTGCAATATTTTATATGGCCTTTTTCTTGTGTAGGTCGTCTCGTACCGAGCCTCCCGAGCTAGCGGGAGCGATGCGAGCCGCGACAGACGATATCATCGACTCGCTCGTGTGCCCGCCGCCGCCGAGTGACCCACCGGTCATCTCCGACGACATGATCTCCGGCCTCATCGTGCCGGCACCCGCCTGGAGTGAGTACAGTAACCCACTACTATTATAATATAGAAAATGTATATGTAAAAATGTTAAATACTTTTTGATCTCATCAAAATTTAAGCACTGACTGAATTATACAGTCCAGTGTTATTGTGTTACCTTGGTTTTGGACGTTAAATGAAAATGTTGAAATAAAATAATAAATTAGATTTTAATATGTTTGGTATATTACAACAACCCAAATCGAACAACAAATACTTCGATATACGAAACATTACATTTCAACATACAAATTGGACTGACACATAACAAAAAATATAATACAAGTTTGTGGAACTCTCATTTTTTTTCATTTGCAAATTCAGTGACATCAAACGACACAGAATTTAATATCACATCACATATTTTCAATAAACATTACGTTTGCAAGATTTTTCAATTACGATTTACCTAAAATATTTGATCAATTTCATATTTAGACCACATTTCTAGAAAATCTACAACTTACGAGACTTTCGGTGGGTGAATTCCAACGTATTAATCAGAAAGTATAAAAACAATTTTCCTATTAATGCGAATTATTCTAGAATGTTTTAGTAATCGTACTTATACGTAACATTCTAGTTAATGTATTAATGACGTAATAACAGAAATTAACATAAATGTAACCAATTTGCACATTTCACAACATTACAGCACCTATGATTACCGACAAACATAATTATGCTATCGATCCAAACCCCCTTGTATTTGGAATTACTCGTATGTTGTATGTGTCGAGTATTATTAGTACGAGTAGTTTTTGCAATCCTAATGTTGCTGTTTTACGCAAAATTTTCCTTCTCGAGAGTAAAACCTTGTTTCTTGATGTTTTTGCACGAAATGACATATGTGAAGTCAAAGTGAAGTGTAGGAGTAATGTGAAGTACCTACTTAAGTTCAGAGTTTGGAGGTAACGCTCTCCATAAATCCACATCTTTTAGTATTCGTGCCATTTCCCTCCTATATAGCTGTAATACGAAAACGCAGATTTCTGTTTCCCTTTCTCTCCTTTTTCACATTGACTTACGTCATTCTGTTTCATTTAGGCTGCCACCGTTTATAACGAAACTGTTTTATCTTCCATTAAATATTGCCACCTTGCCAATGCGAGCCTTCATTTTCATCAGTACTCTGTGAAAATAGTAGAAATGTTGTGATTTTATATCAAACGCATATTTATTTTTAAAAGATAAACAAATGTAAGAATGTAAATATTTCGAAGTTCGAAATTTAACATAACTTATTATGTAAGTAAAATACATAAATTCCAAAAGTACTTAATTACACTGTTACTGGAAAAAAACTTTAATATTTGTGCGTTTCGTTTTATAACTAAGAAATGAGAAGTGTCACTGTGGGTTAACCAAACCTATAAAATAACCTTCAACCATCTATGAATAAAAAATGTTTGACCTAGTTTTTTCTCTCCATCAGATTGATATTTAATTATATACCTAACGGTTTTATTTTGCCAAGGGATAAATTTTATGCCAACAAAATCAGCTTGGTTTTCCTTAAGACATAAAATTCAGTGACAAACTCATTTGCAACGTTTTCTGTTCCGATTTCATTTAGCTGTTTAGATCATTGTTGTGCTTTCAAGAATTAGAAAAGTCGTTAATTTACTGTTCTTACAACAGAACCTTAGTATTTTTAATAGTGTAGCTCAGTCTTAACGAAATACTTAACGAAAATAAATAAAACGACAATATTGGAATAGAGCTAGTTTTTAATATGTTGTAGGTTGGTTGTAAGTAGGTGAAACGTTTGTGATGTGGTGTATTCGATGAGCTCGCATGCAGCATTCCGAGAGGTAATTACGGCGACGTATTGACTCGTTTAGTTTGTTTTTGTTTTATGAGAGCCGTATCGGACTCGGTCGGCGCGCGCTCGTGAGCTGTAGAACAATGCCGACCCATCCCAACGGCCGCGCTATTTTATTATGACTTTCTCCACTAACGAGACAATTAAGCTCCCTCACTCGAATGCTCTTTTCTAATGATGTGCGAAAAGTTCAAGAGGATAGGTATATAATTTAGTGCTGATTTTTTTTGTCGAGTTGACTTTGCGAAACGGATTATAAGTAAATAGTTTATGGAAAAAATTACAAAAACTACAAAATAAACTTTATTCAACGACAGACAGACTAGATTTAAATAGAAGTTATTTTGATAGCGTTCCGTACTAGTACGTAAAAGTAACCGCGAGTAGGGGAATGTGAAGTATTTGTGAAACGGAAACATCCGCAACGAACTAGTTAAAGGCCGTGACCTCCCCGGGGCTGTTTGCTTGCACCCGCAGTCGGCTTGTTGCGACCAAAAACTCATTGTGTGTCTCCGTGTCATAAAGGGCCCCCAACATAAAAGTTTCGCCGCTAACACTGTAATTTCCTCAGACGGTATTGAAAAGTGCGCCTCTTTTGAGTCCATAGTATTGAAAATTTTGCTTTGGTTTAATCATCGGTGTACGTTACCAATTGAAGCTCTTGACAATGGGGTCAATAGATTTGTCTGGTGGAATAGGCGCCACTCTCATTTGAAAAAATGTTTGCTTATGACTTTTGATTGTTTGCGAGAAACGAAATGTTACGTTGAAAAAATCCAACGTTTGATCAGCGTGCGTTATAATTCTAACAAAGAGATCTTAACATAAAGAAAAACTGAAAAGGCACCTTTATTTCAATCCTTATTTTATAGTTTTATTCACTCGTGTCAGAGACAGTTAACAGTTAGCAGTGGTCATCGCCCTACAACTTTGTGTAAATTTGTTTGTTTTTTTTTTGTGCCTTTAACCTTCTTTTGTTGTTATTAAATGTTATCAATGTTATTAGTATGTACAAACTTGTGCAAATTGTAATTTCTGCTTTTTAAATTACCAGGTAAAGAGTTATACAGCCCCGAAGCAGACAGCCACGACGCAATGAGTGGTCCACCAAAAGTCAGTTCCCGAACGAACTCCTTCGAGATTGAGAACCTACTTAAGGTATTACACAAACACAATTTACCTTTTATGCACTGCGCGTGACAAAATTCCCAATTCAATTATTTGTTTCCCGGCAACTTTTTCTTTCATATTACATTACCCAGGTTCCTCTGCCTGCATGGTAATCGTCCCTTACAAAATAATCAACTCGGAAACGTAATGTCATTGAATTTCAAAACATTATTAAGCTTTTAAATTGCGGCCCCGTACATAGTTGATTCAAAGTGACTGGTTTATAGTCGCCTCGAATAACTGTTGTTGGCAGTTTCGTTGGACAAACATTGGAATAGAGCGTATTAACGTACGATCTTAAATGTAAATTACATATTTAATCAACTATTCTGGCAAGTTTCCGAGTTTTCTTAGCAAGTGCTCGCAGTAAACATCATTATGAAAGTTTTAACTTACAAAGATTTATTGCAACTTTATACACTGAGTCAAGTTTGCAAACTGATTTTCTAGTGCGAATATGAAACTTCTAGAAGTGTTAGATAAAAGAATACCAAGTAACTACTTTTGTAAGAGATGATATTGAATATTCTATTTAATGTAAATAAGGTTATGTAAAGAATTTATATTTCTTAAATATTTAATGTACTACAATTTGATATTTATTTACTAAAAAAATAATTTAAAACAGATTTAATATAAAGCTTAAAATACAGCCATTTTAAATCAATAAAGTAATTTAATTTTTAGTTCATTTTCGAAAGAAACTGAAAACATTGCAATGATTGAAATGATTGCAACAATGAATGATTGAAATGGCTGTTTCTGTCACTTTATTACACATATTATGTATGATATACACCTATTTAAAAATCATTTTTTGAAATATTGTTGAGTAAAGAACGCACGTACCCTGCAAAGAGCAAGTGCATGAGTGTGAAGGCAGTTACGCATGGTTCTTGATGTTGTCTTGTGACGGGAGTCGAGTATCATGCGTACTAACCGGGGGGGTTCTAATCAGAAGTGTGGGCGCTCACGTCAGAGCGCTGAGCAGGTGACGGGCTGGTGTCGGTCGCCAGCTGAGACCCGGCGTGGCAGCCCCTCCGGAAGCGCCGCCGCCACGCCCTCGCGGCACCTATCCGACGCAGATAAGCTCAGGAAGGTGCTCTGCGAGTTAGTTGACACCGAACGAGCTTACGTCAAGGTATGTATGGAGTCGTAGTATAAAGTCGTACAGCGTTGCAAACAATGTTCTAAACGACTCCAAAAAAGGAGGTGGTTCTCAATTAGCTTTTTTTTAGTCAAACTTTACTGTTGCTACAACGTACCGAAGTTTGCCAGTACTTCAATACAATAAATACAATTATACAAATTATAATATTTAAATTATGATTTTAAAACATATGTTTCTTTGTCTGAGATACATTTCTTCAAACTCACATCTATTGCTCACTAAAGAACTCATCTTCAATATGAAGATTTCTGAGAAGTATCAAAAGCCTCAAAGAAATTTGGAGCATCCAATCATATCTATCTATAAATACCTTTGTTGTTAAACTTTAACCAGAACAAAACTTATAACGACTATTCTAAAGGTAATTTACCTGAAGCTACGTGAAATGAAAACCTATTTCGGTGAGAGGGTAATTAATGATACAGCCGCTCCATATTCATCAAGTCGAAAACTTTTGATGGATTAATAAAACCAAGCTATTTAAAACTTTGCAAAAACTCTCGCACCTGAACTAAGCTTACTCGTGGCTTGTTAGTTCACAATTAATCTTTTAATTAATGGATGGCCAAAAAGTAGCTGGACTGACTATAAAATTCACTTACAGCATCTCAATAATTTACTGGAGAACTACTTGGAGCCATTGAAACGAGAAACTTTTTTATCGAACGCGGAGATCAACGCTCTCTTCGGAAACATCCAAGAGATAGTCACTTTCCAGAGGCAGTTCCTCGCAAACTTAGAGGAGGCACTCGAGGCTGAACCTAACTTCCATCACTTTGAATTCTCTAATCAGTTCAAGGTAACATTAATAAAGTTAAGTTTGTACTGAATTTACAAGTAACGTTGTACCTTTTTGTAAAACTATATTTTGTTTTTCAGAATGTGCTCTTCGCAGTCGGAAATTCATTCCTCTATTATGTCAATCACTTCAAATTGTACAGCTCTTTCTGTGCCAGTCATAGTAAAGCGCAGAAAGTTTTACATCCGAGTAAGTTGACGTCTTTTACAATACTTGAGAAATATATATATGTGTATAACTGTAAAATGTTCATTTAATGACCAGATGAAGGAAATCAAGCTCTTCAAGAATTCCTGGCAGCAAGGAACCCCAAGCAACAGCACTCTTCAACCCTCGAATCGTACTTAATTAAACCCATTCAACGGATACTCAAGTACCCGTTGCTACTTCAACAATTAAGGAATCTGACTGACCCCAACTCGGAAGAACACCTCCATTTAGTGGGTTAGTTATCGTTTATCCCTTTTAAATCGAAACCAAAGTACATTTCGGAGTTTTTATTTAAACAATAATAAAAATATTACAGAGGCACTTAAAGGAATGGAAAAGGTTGCGGAACACATCAATGAAATGCAACGAATACATGAAGAATATGGTGCTATATTTGATCACTTGTTTAGGCAACATCAAAAATCTTGCAAACAGCCTATTGACCTAAGTCCAGGTAATATACGTAAATAATAAAGATCTTCTCTAATAATTAAAATTCTTTAGTTAAATTTTCATAAAGGTTATTATGTTGCAGGTGATTTATTATACTACGGTGGAGTGGAATGGTTAAATATTTCAGACTTTTTAGGAAAAATTAAGAAAGGATTGGAATTACACGCTATGTGCTTTGTATTTAAGTCAGCTGTTGTCTTCCTTTGCAAAGAAAGACTGAGACAAAAGAAAAAATTAATGGTAAGCTACTTTGAAATCTTTTGAAGATCCACATTCGAAAAAAAGAATAAGCTTTTGCATAAGGTAAACATGAGGAAATTGAATTAAAAATCGTAACCGCTTCTTTTCTTACCGTCTCGGATATTACATTTTACTTTTGTAAAAGCCGTAAGCATTTCCATACGCATCATACATAATCTTTTGTGCAAACAAAGACTTTTCTTGGTATAAATTGACTTGAAAACCATTTGGTTTAAGAAGGTATGTTTTTAACTTAAGGGCGTATCATCCAAAAACAACTCGAATGAAGTAGAAATCATTCGGTATCAAGTGTTGATCCCAGTGACAGAGGTGCAAGTGCGAGCATCGTCTGCGAAGGATATGGACAGTCATTTCCTATGGGAACTAATCCACCTACGGAGTCAACTACAACGGCGTTCGGAGAAAGTCTACGTGTTATCTAACAGGTGATATAACAATTCATTGGTTTTACTTGCTGTTTTGATGGAACTTCAAATATAAATAAACGTAAATATTTCAACATTTATCTATATTTCTAAATACTGAAAAACTTTAGCTGTGTTTTACTGTTACTTATATCCAACAGAAAATATAAAATATGTATTTCAATAAACAACAAAGGAAGTAAACCAGCACAAAATCCACCTGGCGGTAGATTAAGATAACAATCAGACTGTCGGTGTTACTAGCACAAGATGTCACATGTGTACCATCTCCCTGAGCCATTAACGTACTCTGACGATCTTTTGTATTCTCCCAGTCAGACTATACCTTAGGGAGTCCTTAGGCCTTCGACCTTCGTTTATTTGTAACATTTTCAATGCACTATGAAGTGTAAGGAACGAAACAAAAACATTACATCTTATAAGTTAGACCTTTTTCCTTGTCGAGTCTGCCGCGGATTCAGCTTTCACTGAAAATTTAACAATGAGAGAGCACTTAATAAAACATTTTTTTTTAGCACTGCTGACTTTAGGAATGCGTTCCTGAAGACTATCAGGCAGATTATTCGCGAGTCTGTCCGTAACATGTCGTTGCCTACAACCCGGCCCGCGCCCGCTCCGCCTCGCGCGCCGCACACCCTTGAGAGAGACTCCGATCGACCTAAACATCAGGTAACTTTTAACTTTTTCTTCCTAAAGTTCTTATCTAAACCTGTTCAGTATCCATCAACTAACCGCTTTATAAATGTATGATACTGGAATGGGAATTAAAAAGATAAAATAAAATAAGTAAAAATGTTTAAAGTTAAACGGTTTAATTGAAAATAAAAATAATAATCGTGTAGAGAATGTACTAAAAGCAAAAAAAAAATTCGGTAAGTCTTAGGTGTTACCCATCATACCGTTCTGCTTAACAATCACACCTTACTATAAAACTTTTTTCAATTTAAAATCTACATACATTTGTACAGACATTTTAAACTTTCACAAAATGATTTGAGACAAAAATTGCTCTAAAAATTAGCAAATTTATTTAAATGATTTATTTTTTCATAAAGGTCCATGTGATGCAAGGCTCCCATACTTTAGGCAAAACAAAGAAACCGAAAACTTCAGGACAACGATTGTCAGCTGGAAACATTGAGGTAAAATATTTTATAATACATTAACATTCCGTACTTGTCATAAACTTTTTGGCTGAATTGAAAATTAACTTGTTGTTTAATCAATTATGACCACAAAAAAGTTGCGGATTCAAGTCTCGTATCACAATGTTTATGTCACATTTTTCGTTCGATTGAAAAGTTTAGCTTGTTTAGATTTCTATAGACACACAAAACATTCGAAATTAATGGAAAGTTCCTGAATTAAATAAGTCCCGACAATCTCCAGGTCGGTGAACTTTCCCGTGAGAACTCACAGGATACCGAGGACCCGCCGACAGTCATCGCTCCCGATGAACCGTTCAGGCATCGAAGCAAAACCTTAGGTGATACTGCAGGTTTGTAACACATGTATTAACTGAACCAGCTATAACTACACAAATAATCGATCTTATTTACCTCATGCTTAACAGAACATAACTTAACTAAATATTTAACACTATCTAGTATTTGAATTCGATTAAAATATCTATCTTTTTCATTGTTTGTTTTACTAACCGTTAAATAGAAAATATCGCTCCTCCTCGACCAGCGGTAAACCAGGTAGAAGAAAGACCCGACGGGTCCAAATCTGAAGGAGAAGATGAACCACCACAGCCCCCTCCTAAACGAAGCTTGGGCAAAACACCCAACCATCTCACTCTAAGGTGAGTAGCTCATGAAATCACTCAAACTGTACTCTACTAAGTAATAATGCAAAATGAGTTGGTAGTGGCAGCGTAATATTAGTTTTTGAAGGAAATAGCAATTCAACGATAATACCAAATCTTAACTTAATTTGAAAAAGGCAATCAAGTCATCTGGTAAAAAACTTAATACAAACTCATAGTAATTTATTTAAGTAGTTGCTTAAAGTAAGGACATTTTGTTTTTGCTTGATTTTTCAGCACGACATCAACTTTAAGCGCTGGTAGTACTGGTAGTCAGGCTCGGCTCATTCAATCTTCACACCAGCCCACGCAGTACCAACCTACCATGGTCAAGGAGTTGGGTAAGCAAGAATCAGTTTCTCTAAAAACTTCTCCAGAAAGAAAATCTTCAGAACCGAAGATAAAAGTGATTCGATCAGCATCAGGAGGAAACATCAATAGAGACAGATCTCCAAATCGTTCTATGGATAGGGCGTCTCCAGATCGCGACCGTGTTACCAAGGTCATCGTTTGTAAGTCCCCAAATAAGTCGAGCCTGAAACAAAGTAAAACATTGCATCGCTCACCTCGAGGTAGCATTGACCAGTCGAGGTCACCGGCATCCAAGTCGCCGAGAGGATCCATTGACAAGTCACGATCGCCTCAGCAAAGTTTCGATGGATCCCGGTCGCCTCGCGGAAGTATTATGAAGTCGCGGGAAAATAGTGTTGATAGATCTAAATCTCCAAAACCTGCACCAAAAAAAGGCATCATGCGGACACCACAAGCTAGTTTCGATAGATCTCCATACAGATCCCCATCTGCTAGTCGTAGATCTTCGAAATCTAGCGGCGAGAAACTTGCTCGTCTCGGAACTAATTCTCTCGACAGAATGACACATTACTCTCAGTTAGCTAAGGCTGAAGATAAAGCTATAAAAATGGGCATCGTTGTATCGAAATCTACAGAATCTATTGTAAAGAACATTGAGCACCCGACTTGCGTTCAATGTTACTTGTCAGGAAAAAAACAGAGTAAAGCCTCCTAGCATAAGGGGAAGGGCAAGTCGCCCAAAACTAGGAGGAAGTCTCTTCAATCCATCTTGACTTCATCTGATCGTAGCAGCATCGAGACACTCGATGACGAGCGTGATTACAACCCTCGCGAATACCAAAGGAGCAAATACGATCAAATCCATGTTTAAATTCTCAATATTATCTTTACTATGTTTTAAGTAACACCATTAGGTACAATTATGCCTGCTTACTTAAATGTAGTCAATTCTATTTGAATATTTTTAGTTAAATTTATACTTAAGTTTAATATAGCTTTGGTCGAAAAATGTACCTGTCCTGAAATAAATGGAATTGAGTAGCGATCAATTTAAATATTCTATTTTGGTAAATTTTTAATTATTTTAAATAACTATTTTCTTCCTTTACGCTTTGCTGAAGGTAATCTCTTTTAGTCTATTTCTACACAACCTTATTATACAGCTATGTTTTAAAATGCAAATATACATGAGTTTAAAATATTAATCTTGTCAAGCCTATAAATGTATCTAATTTAGCAGTAGAGAAATGACCGGAATTAAAACTATGACACACTTTATAGGGTAATATATATTCACGTCTCTTTCTAGAAGAGCAAATAGTTAATACTACAAATATATTCAACCATAAAATAAATATAATCAATTAATTCCAAATATACTAACTTACCTACAAAATTACTAGTTAATCCAAGTGCTAAGTGTTACATAATAATGGCTGTGGAATCGTACTGATGTTAATTCCTATACAATTTTTTTCATAGTCTCTTTAGTATTATTTTGATTCTAATATACATCCCAATAGATTAATTATAATTATGTAGTTTTACCATTAAGTCTTCCATTTCGAAATACCTAGTAATTATTAATGTTAATTATTATTTCCTATACCTTTTAATCAACCTGCTCAATTTTTTTATAATTCTGAGTCGACATATTCGTTGACTCAGAACTTCAGAACAGTTAGTCAAATATTATTTTAGCCACATTAATGTTAGGAACAACGTGTCATAGAATACATACCCATAATTTATATTGCAGATGGCTTAGATCAAAACCTTAACTTGGTATCTGTTAATACAAATATGAAAATAGTGATCACCGTACTCTAAGCTATCTGCGTTATATAGAGTCTAGAAAATGCATAATCCACCTGTTAAATAAAAATATAAAACTCTTACTATACTCCAATGCATTGTATACACGTTTACCCATATATTGTTTGGACTAAAAACGTTCAGAATAAGGATTGTTATAGCACTTTTAATTTGTTGGTTGATTTGTTGCCGTGTGTTCCTACCTCCTTTCTATGCAACTATAAATTCAATCCACAAATAAATAGACAACTACGAAGTGAAATAATAAGAGTTTTATCTTTTTATTAATAAGATGGAATATCCATATAAAAGAAATAGTTAACGTATTGATGTATTTTAAAACTATAATGTAAAAGTAGTCAACCGATGAAAAATAAAAAAAGCTTGCAAAAAATATTAAACGTCTGTGTTAACCACGCGATATAAATGTAAAATCCACATAAATAACTAGGCGAATTCATTATTTAAGTAGCGCTTTCTTAGCTATGCACTATCTTTATATTACGATGCACTATTATATACATACTTGAACTGTATTGTGGATAATGTTATAGTTGTATAAAGTGGCTGGTGCACCTAGGTTGTAGTAATTATATTTAAATAGATAGATAATATTAAATTTAACTAGCCGTATATCATAACAATCTTATTTGAATGTTCGATGCAATGTTGCCAGGTGTAGAACTTCCGAGTCCATATAACACAGCTTATTACTTTTTCACGAACGCGGGTATCAATGTTTTAGCTCAAATCTCGCATGTTTTCAAGACGGTGTCGCACTCTAGAACATTCATCAAACATTCAACTCTTTGCTCGCGAAGTCCTGGATATCAATTTTGCAATTAATAAGTCTAAATTTCGCCTTCGCATGAAACAGTCCGCATGTAACCTCCCTTCACTTTCGCTCGTTATGTGGCCATCAAATGAAGTTCGGCCTTAAGCACGTAAAAGCAAAGTCCGAATTTCATTTGAATGGAAATCCTAGAGAAGTGTCAGAAATGTTGAATTCATTAGTAAGTGGATTTGTACTTAAAGTGACAAACGAGCGAAGTGTGTCGGGTGGAACCGTGCGGATAGTTGTTTGAGTTGTGTATAAAGAGTTTGGTGTTTGGTGTGTTGTAGGGTCGCCGGTGTGGAAACCGCGCGACATGTCGGGCGGCAGCGGCGCGCCGCCAGCTCCCACCACACTGCCGCGCTCGCAGCGACCCGCGCCTCGAGCTATGCACCTATCTGCCAGCAGAAAATCGCTCGCACCGGACCACACACACTAGTTTTACACTGGCAAATCATCGATTCTCCTTACCTTCAAAATGTATCAAATTATTTAAACCGAAGTGTTATATATAATGTTTATTAGGTGTGAAGACGGTGATGTTTCGTTGTGGACAATACCAATTAAAAGTGCAGGAATCTTTTTGTCACTTGTGAACTAGAAACGAATCATGTCTATATGAATTGGAATTATGAAAATATGGTATTTGAATAAGTCTCTAACTCTTGTGTGAACTACATAATAATCTTAATATCTATAACTGTACCTCGAAAGCTTTGTTTTGCTACAATCACAACACATGCATGGGTTACAATTTGTTAATTGATTACTAGACTTACTACCTCCTCGCTTCGATAGATTCCTTTTTAATCGTCTACGATAAAGTAAACAGCCAAATTCCATCAGCCAAAATATTATAGATAAAATATTTTTGCCATAAACGCATTTGTTGAGTTGACTTGAGTTCGTCGCGTAAAATAATTCAGACCTATTAATTCACTTCAATTTATGCTCAATCAATCTTTACGCTCAAAGCAAATCTCATTACAGTTATAATTTCATTAAAATTGAATGCTCAAAGATTTTGTTTACTTTTAACTACCTGAATCCTAAATAAATAAGACTGCGGAAGGCTATTTTATGGAGAGAGTTAATTTAATATTATTTTTCAAAACCGTTGTAATAAAGCCAATTTGGCTGTAACTTTCCTAATGCAAAGTATAATTAAATCACCTTTACGTAGGTACTAGAACAATATTGTGCTAACTCCTAAATATAATTTTACTTATGACCTATAATATCATATTTTACTTCGTAGGTCAAACGTGTAATTACAAAATTAATGACAATATCAATAGAAAATCCAAAAACGTAAATGAGGTTGCATAAACATGTTTGCTTTTCGGTTATATTTATAAAATAACGTAAACATAAATATATGATAATAGGTATTTAAATATTTATTCACTATATTATGTAACATGATTGAGAGATTTCGAAATGAACATTTGGTTCAAGTTCAATATGTATTATAGTCTTCGTTTATTTGTTTTATATTGAATCTATTATAATAAAACTATGTATGTGCCAAACTAGGTACGTCTTCACTTTTCCCATGTATGTTACACTGTGACATAACAAAATAAATATATTATGAAAGTAGTTAGCTGTAATGTACTTGCGTTTATTTTCTTCGCATTTACAATGCAAGTACTCACTCCCTATAGTTGAAGCACTTACCCTATGAACAAATACACTAGGTAGTTTTCATAATTATTTCTCTTCGTGATCAGATTCAAAAGTTCTATCATAGGCTAGGCGAATGATGTACGTGTTACTCACACGATTAAGTTTATCCTTTATTGAAAATATACATCAATATTATATTTTATTTATTAGTATCGAAATAATTTTACAGAAATATTGAGGTTAATTAATGATCTGATAGTATTTTGTTCCGTTGTTTCAATTATCAAGTTAAAAAATACATTTTAGGTTAAAATACACCTCTAAAACAATATACGCCTCTAATTTTATGACCTAAAATAAAAATTATTTATTCCTTCTCAATTCTCGTCACGAAAATATACCGATTAATTATACACCATTTTGTTGATTGATATAAAATTGCTCATTTACGACAAAAGTTCTGAATAATAGAATATATCACAGGAATCGGAGGATTGATATAAGTTCATTAATTAGCCTCATGTTTCATTCAACTTTATAATAAAGCGCTAACATAATAATTTTACTATTCATTTATATTATGTCTGATGGTATTTAATTTAATTCTAACAACTAAGTTGATTTATTTCTACGTTATTGTTTGTATTGTTTTGTGATTAATGAAATAAAACCTGTTTATTAATATACATATGTTAAAATATTCGAATTTAATAATTACGAACTTATACAATCAATTTATAGATATTATTATACTAAGAAAATAAAATTAATAAAATGAATAAACAAAATATGAGTGAAAAATTATAAGATGAATTGAGCTCATGAATCGCGATTGTATTTCATACTTCAATGACATTTGAAATGTAAAGTAGGGAAACGAATGAATATTTAGAAAGACTTCGACGGTAACTAACGTTAAATAAGTATTCAACAAATATGAGTTCACGTTGGTATATGTTGCGAATTATGTTTTGTTATTTGACCTTTTATATACCTGTTAACCTAGTCTACATTGTTCATATATTTTTATGCAAATTATATAAGCTTATAACTTTTGTTTTGTTGTTTCAAAATTACAATGTTTGTAAACTTGTTCCGAAATAACGACTATAAGAGACTATAAAAACCTGCAGGACGAATAATGATTCATGTTTTCGAAATTATACATTTTAGAATACTTCTTTTTAATGTCCATTAGCACGTTTATGTTTTCTAATAACGCGGTAACCTAAAATCCTTTGTCGATGGATTAGACAAAAAGAGCATTAGTTCTGTTGTTAATAAACTCCCTACTCGATGTAAAGCCTAAATTATAAAAGTGCCTTCACATGTTTTGGGAACGCAAGCGCTGACGTTAAATTTCCTAAAATGTGAAATATTTATTGAGAAGCGGTTTACAAACATTGTCTAAAAATTGTATTATACCTATATTTGTCATAAGTTTCAAATCCAGTTAACCATCCTTTTTAAACTATGTATGTATCATGTAACTTTGTTTTACTAAGCATCGTGTTTTACATACAGATACAGACACATACAGAAAATTACTTTTTATTGCTTATGAATAAATAAAGATTATAAATTACCTTTGTTTTTATTCACTGCCTTTGCAACGAAAAGTGATCAGCCCAGTTTTGCTGATGTAAAACATTTTCCAAGATGAAACTAAATATTTAGTTCGTGGAAATGAAAATATAAAGTATCAATTTATGCAAGAAACAAAAGTAAGTATTGAGACATGAAAAGAACAGACGCCTTGGTATGAAGATTGGTAGGTCAAAATCGATGTCCCATTTGTTCCATGGAAAATGACGTAAAACAATTTGAGAAAATATTGTCCCTATTTGTACTATAGAACAGTTTGTACTTTTTGTCTCAAATTGTTCCATATAACAATATATACAAATATGTATCTATCAAGTATATACCATATCGTTGCTTAGTTTTGTGACACAAGTTTTTACGATACTATATGCAGGGTTTAGTCAATGTGTGTGTCGTGATGTGGTTATTTTTATTATTATTAGCTGAAAAGTCTGAATTGTATAAATTAGTGACATTAGAAGTGATAAATAAAAATTTTGTTTGAAATCTTAAAAAAAGAGAAAATAAAAACAAAAAGAGAAGAAAGATAATGAAAACATAAAAACCCCTTAATGAACCATCACTACAGGAAGCTGCCAGACCTTAGCATGAAAATTCTTCTGGTAATTCAAGTCCTATTACAATCTGATGATCGATATGAAACATACGTGCCTAATGAAAGGCTTTGATACCATCCTGATTTCAACATTAATTTAAGGTTACTCTGGCTTCAACCAAAAATTAAGAAATTTCTTCGTCCTACTTGTGTGTAAATATTTTTTCAGTGAATCCTCATAGTTTTGATGCTGCACTAAAAATTAGTAAATCAAAAGATTGGACCGAAGCAATGAAATCTGAATTTAAATCACAGTTGCACAATAAAAATTTGGTCATTGACTTACTTACCTGCTGGGAAGAAGATTTTACTAATTAAAATTCAACAAATGGATGCAATTTCTGCCATTCTTCAAAGACATATAGGTGAAGAAATCTTTATGTTTTAACTCCTGTTCTTTGAGCAAGGAAAAGAAGATGTCTGTTAAATAAGTCTCTGAAACCGAAAAATTTATAGTATTTTATTAGACTCGCTCAAATGTGGATCCATGCATTTATAATCACAAGTGATATTTTTTTCTTCACTATATATGTTGACGATTTTCTTTCTTTGTTAAATGATATTGATATAGAAGAATATATAAAGAAAAAACTTGATGAAATAGTTTGTATGAAAGATACGGGAGAGGCAAAACAATGTGTTGGTTTTTAACAACTCACTGGATAAATCAATTGATATCAAATTTTTGCTAGATTCAATACAAATTACTGCAAACCGGAATGGATACCATGAGATGCAAATATGCAATTTATAAAAGCGAAAAGAAAAGAAGAGATTTTCATTCGTACTATATCAAAATGTTACGAGTGCTGACTGCGGACTGGGCATGTAGCACAGACAGGATACCAATTTTTTTTTCAGAGTGCTGCCATTAGTTGGTGCTGTAAAAAGCAAACTATATCGCTTTCAAGCACGAAAGCAGAATGACAGAACATATCATTGACTTCATCAATCCAAGAAGCTTTATGGGTAAACCAATTAGAGGAAAAGTTTTGACTAAACTTAGTAGGTACATGTTTTCTTATTGATTGTTTTCGAGTAAGAAGCAAGCATATAGATGTTTGCTGTCATTTTAGAAGAGAAAAAATCTCAGCAAAACCATTACCTGTGAAGTACGTGAAGTCAGAGGACATGGTGGCAGAAATATTGACAAAAGCTTTTCATCGTCCAAAGCATGCAATGTCTACCAGCTCAATGGGTTTTTGTTGAGGAGAAGATGTTTAATTATTGAACAAAAACCAGGTAAAATCTAGCGGGAAAATTTCAAAACTCTTTCTCGCTTTTACGTACATAAAATTAATCAACTTATCCACTTAACTTATTATATGATATAAAACACACTTCACTCACTTGACTTCAAGCAATCTTTTTGGATTCAATTCAGGCGTGTCTGTCCCTATAATTCGCCTTTCCGGGGTATATTGTTACAGATAAGCATTCATTATCGGCTTCATGTCTTGGAAATATCGTCGAATATGAACTTCTGTTCCTACATAGAGTCTATATCACGAAAAGGGATCGTCACACCTCAAACACCAAATTTTAAAACTTCTAATAAAATAGAACATTTAAATACAACGTGCGGTATTCAACCATTGTTTTGCTATTAAATAAAATCAATAAATCTTAACATGCAAAAAGTTATGAAATTCGAAAAATTGGTTTTTTGATTGATATCGCTAGTAGTCACTCTAATACGATGAGGAATCATTTTACCTTTCGGAATTATTTCGTACGTACCTCCCCTACCTAAATTGTTACACCCATGGTAGTACTTTATACATCTCAACAACACAACATCCTTGTAGTCCCTTAACATATAACTATATGCAAGTTTTTTTTACTTTTTTTACTTAGACTTAGCTAGTTGCTTTATTTTTTATAAGTTGTGACTTTAAGTGTCTTTATTTAAAAGGTTAAAATGAAACTCGACTGAGTCAATACAATTGTGTTTATTTAAATCGTAAGTTGATGCCGATAAATCAAACATTTTAGTGTTTTCGGAATCAAATATAGGGTACAATTTGCTAATAAAACAGTTCCTCTAGATTGATATGAGTGAAACATTTAAAATATAATTAGGTAAGTATTTACAAGAATATTTAATTATAACTAGATACATTTTAAATTTCGATTTAATAATTTGTCAGTATTTATTCTTCTCAACAAACTTTAGTAATACTTTTATATGTTTGGTTTGCTTTGTTGAACAAATTGAATTAACGAAATTCCCACCTAAAACATAAATATAAAGTGGAACAAGGTTTAATTAAAACTTGTCAACGAAAATTTTAATATCAAACAAAGCTACATAAAATAGGTATAAGACGAGGATTTAAATGTTTTCTAAGAGTCTTGGAATTCTTTTTTTTCAAACGTACTTAGAAGTGAATCCGAACAGACTTTTTACCAAACATTTTCACATTTCTTGTTGAGATATTATTTATAAATTTCAATCTTTTATTAATCTAAATTATTACAGGGACTGTGAAAAAATGTATAGTATAAGTCTAAACTAAATTCGAAAAACAATGCGCACAGCATCTGCAGTTTATGAAATGGTTTACGTGAAATATAACTTCTGCTTTGAAAAGTGTAACAAACAAGAAAAAAAAATAGCTTTTACAAAATTCATTTGGAAAGATTTGTATAGTAGTTCATGTAAAATTAAATACGTTAACGAATATTAAAAGAGCTGGATTTGGTAAACATATGAAGACGTTAGCAGACTAAAGATGGTACAGCTGGGAAGCTCTAGAATGGAATGACTAGATATTTCAATAAAAATTACCCACAAAATCTTTATAGTAAAATTATCGTTCTAATACTTAAACAAATAACAATAGGACTATCTAAGGAGATGTATATCGTATATACATACATATGTGGCACAATCTACGGTTGACTATAATATTATCATCAACTAACATTACACAAACTATATTTCATAAGACAAACAAAGTGTTATTTCACTAGGTATTTAGTATGCGTTTACTGCATTCAAACAATTTTCATGAAATAATATATTCCTAATCGCTAGCAAATTTTGAAACTTAAATTAAAATCAAATTTTGAATCCAATTATTAGGAAATCATAAAAAATATTTCGCGTTTAAGACCAATTTGCATCTTGCCTTGCCAGTCCATATAACAAAAAACTATTCTCTAAAAAACAACTTATGAACAAACAATGTCTTCATAAATATTTCTTGCAAGAAACATGAGTGCACGCTATATTAAGTTTAAATTTTATGTTATTACATGTAATATAATGTAACTTTTATTAAATATACTATTATATAATCTACTAATTAATGAGACAATCGGTTCAAAAGAAGTTACACTAAGTACTATCATAACATGGTGTTCCATTGAATTACGCTAGAATAAAATTCTTCAATCCTATATTCATTATCATATTAAATAGGTAAGGCACTCCTTTAATTTTTGCTGTTTTAGTTTCGAAAGAGATTGGATTACAACAGACACGCAAACATTCTTACACATAGTAAGTATAAATGAAGACCAATGGAAGTTACCGACGAAACCTTGCACCACTCAATAGATGGTTAGGCAAATAAGCTCGAGAGTCGTTGATCCTTTATACGTAACATATTAAACTTTAATTATTACATGACTAGTTTTTTACCAAATAAATTAATAATATAACAAAGAAATCAAATGTTAATGCCAGGATTTTAGTATAAATTAACAAACGGTTCAAAACTATTAATATTAGTTTTAAACAAATTGATGAATTTATATTTAAATATTTATTATGTATTAGGTACTCTGAAAACTTCATACCCCAACAGACATTTTGACGTTTAAGTCGTTGGACCCTAATTATTTGAATAAAAAAACATTTTATTCATAAGTGTTGTATGTTTGACTTTAAAATTTTTATCAAATTTGACTACCTAAATATATACTCATACATGACTTCATGAAAATTTCGAAGATAATTCTAATACGCGCGGCATCGTTAGCGACCACAGAGTTCATAAGTTTTACAAGGATATTAATGTCTCTATTTTTGTTTTTAAATGCAGAGAAATTACAAGAAGTACTTAGTTATTAAATTAGCTATGAAGTTTTTTATTAATAAAAATATATTTTTCGAACTCAAAAATAGAAAGTAACTTGCAACACGACAAGAATCGGTGAATATTTTTCTAAACGTTGGTCCCAATTTTAGCTAAAGTTTTAGTTGTAATCGGTTTGTTTAAATAATATTTTGCCGAATTTTGATCAAATTTGATTTTGTAACTTATTTGAACTTAGCATCGTTTGGAAAAAAAAGTAAGAAATGATTGTGTGTAAAGTGTTCGAGCGATACCGCGCGATCTCTGGCCGGGTTCTCCGAATAAAGGCACATTGAGTCATGAAACATTTGTTATCCTAAGCAATGGTGAACCTTCCATTCCCACTCATGTTAAACATAATTATTTTTTCTTTTTAAGACTGATCTAAAACTAGTTAAAGGAATAACTAATTTACTCTGAACATTAAATTAGACGTCACACCACTACTTTAAATCTCTGGCCGATTTTCTACGCTTTGTTTTATTTCTTATCACATCTTAAAGTTCTATAATGTCGAATTCGACTTTGATTTTCATTTGGCAACATGGTGGTGGAAATATAATTTGTCTAATTAGCTAAGAGGCGATATCGCCTAGAATTAGAACTAAGAGAAGGCCGACCTCAATAGGTGTCTTCGCATTTGATCTCGCGGGGGGCAGGCTGCGAGGGCCACTGCTCACTGGAGCTATCCCAGTCCGGGAACGACTCGAAGCTAAAGTCACTGGATACGTGTCCCTGAGCCACTTCAGTGCGACTAAATGCTTCGGCGAACTTCCCAATCTCCGTAGACCCGAACGCTTGCTGGAACGCCGGCAGAGGAACTATTGGAGGGCGTTTCTCTTCGGGAGGCGATCGAGGAGTCTCGGAGTAAGGACATCGATCTCGGGCTTGCGGCGTTTCATGCGTTACACTGGCTGGCTGATAGTCTATTGAATTCACACGCCTATTCCGCTCTCCGTTAAAGGCAGAATCTTCGTACATTGGGTAAGGCGTTGATCGCCCATCCGGCGGACACGGATTTGGGACATGCGAGTGGGAATTCTGAAAATTATTAATATTATGTTTCAGCTTGAAACTTTTAATAAAGACAATACAGCATTTTTAAAATGAAAACTTACTTAAAACGTTAATTATACCTGCCATATCTGACGCAATTTTAAATACAGTTGACGGTAATTGACACATTAATTGGCAGTCAGCATTGAAGGCGGAGTTAGCATAATTCAGTAATTCGACTCAGAAGAGTTTAAACTTATATAACAAAAACTAACGAACCTTGATCGGTCGGCAATCAGCAGGGTACCTCATAACTTCCCGAGAGCAGGGTCCTCGCGACCACGCGCTTACAGCAGCACCGCTCCCCCAACCACCTACATTCATCATACCCATCTGTCAATGAAAAATGTACCTCTATGTTACGGTGATTTGTGTCTTATAACTAAAAAGAAAATACGTGGTCATACAACCAGCATTTGGTTAACATCAATTCTACAAATATACAACTGGTACAAAGGTAACGTTTAAAAATAGTAACTAAGATAATTTACCTTTACAAGCGCAGGTATGAGTTGTATAAGTAATATATAATTACATAATATAAGTAGGTATAAGTGTGAGTTTTGTGTGTCTAATTTTAATAATACTGATTCAATGGAAAACATATTCAGTACCTGATAGTGAGACCACATCGGAGGCTCGCAGTACGAAGGCCCTCGACCGTTCATCCCGCAATCTAACGGTGGCTATAATAATAAGAAAAATTACATTAGTTTAGCTGAATAAATTACAATTTTAAATTCACGTATAAGGGAAAACTTATTACAATGTATTCAAAAGTAAGTTACTGTAAATTACATATTTATGATACGACTAAACCAATTATTATTAAATATGGTAATGAGAATTTTCAAAATTATGGTTGTTTTATGTTTTCTTCTAAAACAGGTAAAGTAAAATTCGGCTTTGACCATATTAAAAATTATAATCGACGCTTGTCATAACCACAATTCATATAAATGAAGGTCTTATGTGTAGTGAGGAGTATAATGGTATTGTAGATAACATTGATTAGGGTGTGCATGTTCGTACGTTATCGATTCATAGGGCAAAGGGCTGCTACGGCCACACGCACACACGTAAACAGCCCGCTACGTTTATTTACTCTATAAAACTAAACGTTGACAGGAAAATATCTTCGAAGGTCTAAGTGATTTTTGTCACAGTTTGATAAACTATAGCAATTAAAATAAAAAAAAATAAAACTTTTCTAATATTAAAATGTTATCGAAAAATAAGATAATCAATAAACAGAGACATATCTTTTCGCAATGTTTTATTACTTTTTATTATTTTAGTTCATCACTATTTTTCTGGTGTAGTCGTTGTTAATTGTTAAAATTTTATAAAAACAAAATAAACTACAACAAACAAGAATGACCTTGAAACTTTTAGTCGGATAACTTTTAAACTATTTATCCAGGCAATTGTATCTCTGCGTCGTCTGTATGATATTCGCTTAGTAAACGTTAACTTTTGTAACAATCAGTCATTCTGATTTCATTGCTCCTTCTTGAGGGTGATATATCGCGAAGAATAAGGGCGAGAAGGAATGTATGCTGACAATCTGTACACGAGATAATGTTTGTTGCTAGGTGGGAGGGGAGGGGCGGGGCCTCGTGGGGGAGTGCGATCGATGACCATCAACCCCATTGCTGCATCGCACCACCTGCATCTATCACATCTTCATTCACAGGATACTTGGCGAAACCAAGAATGTCTGCCGCCTTTTGTTAACCGCGAACAGACAATACAATGGAAATAAGACCAATCAAATTAAAAAGTCTAACAATTTAACTAGCCACTTCAATAAATTAAATATTAGAATTCATAAATTTTCTGGTAACTATTCAATAACAACCATTAAGTTCGTATCGTATGTATTATCGTGATTTAGAATTTTTTACGAAAAGATACTTGTTACATATAACTATAAAAATTTAAAGTCTTGTTTTTTAGTAAAGCTCGTGTTACGGAGTCAATTTCTATCATTGGTTTCGAGCTCACTTCATTAGTCCAATTTACTGTACAACGCATCGGGTTCGCTCCGTAGCTGTTGCTACGCGTCCGCTACGGCGTAGTCTAACTACGCAAATTGATATTCAAAACCCGTGCGCGATCTGTTGAAATGGGGCGATAAAGTTAATTTAGTGGACTTAACCTGAGTCCACTAAAAGTAAACATTCCACTAAATCTGTTTTTGAATCTCTAGCTTATAAGTGAAATATCTACGACTATAAAGGAGGTCGAAGGCTTTATGGGCTGAGCCGTGGAAGCGTTTGGTGGGGGTTTAACTAGTGGCGGGAGATTTGCTTGAAGTTGGTATCGAGCGAGCGGAGCAGCCACGTGACGGATCGATCAGCGCTCACGACACGCGGAAAAATCAACCGCTGACAGCTTTCATGGCTGTGGGGAGCCTCGCCCCACTCCACCCTTACCATAGAATACCTTATACTAGAGCTACGCCGTTGCCGCCGCCGGTATTACATACTACCAGTAAGCATTCGCTAAAATCTTGAGATTTACTTTTTTTTTAAACCTGATCAGACATCTACAGTATTATTATAGTATCAATGTTAAAAAATATATATACCTACCTATACTTTGCGGACATTATTTCTTGAATATTAAAAATTAAACTTTTATGATACCAATCAAGATTTTTTGTTACTTCTTAGTATACGTACTTGTAATTGAAACTGTTTTAATGTCTAACTAATCAATGGATAGGACTTTCTCGTCTACTCGTCAGTGATCTATAGTCTCTGCCTAGACTACCCCCCCGGCAAACTTGTCCCCTCCCCTCCCCGCCCTCATTAGCGCGTTTGTACCGCTCACTTGTGCCTGTAATATGACTCCGTAATGATACCACTTTCAATTTCACTCTATTATTTGTGGCTCGTCCTACTATGTATTTAACACAGATTTAGCCAACAATGACTAGATCAGGCCTTCGCGGTAGTTCATTGGCTTCTTATTTATGTTATTATTCTTATTGATTATTTATAAGGCAAGAGTGAATAGGTTTCTCCTGGGCAGGCATGATCCACCTTAGACCTCATCGCTGCTTAACATCAGGCGGGTTTGGGGTTAAATGCCTGTCTGGTCATGAATAAAATAAATAAAAAATTACGATTGAATTTTATATAAAGTTTTATACAATTATTTTTGTCTATAGAACCATCTTAAAAAAGTGGATGATAATTTTAACTATTTCATTGATTTATTCCTTATGTTTGTTAACTTGATCCGGAAATAGATAAAAATATTATCATATTTGGTAAAGGTTATGTCCTTTTCAAATGTAATAACTAAGTAAATCGTTTACATTACTTGTGATACTTGCATAAAATCATCATACATAAGATACCATATTCACCAATAATGGCATATGTGGAAGAGTCAAGATCGGTTTATCCGTAAAATTGTAACAGATTGTAAGGCAGATTCTTAAATATATTATAAAATAATATTAATTTGCCTAATAACATACAACATTATTTTATTCTACAAACTTACCGAAGACTACATTTTATTTCATTTAGGTCGCCTTAATTTTCGCTTACTGATGATGAGTTAAACGGTATCATTGATGTAAATAAAACCCCCGAACTTTTGTATTCATTCAAGTAACTATTTATTGAAAATTGAACTTAACATCAAAGGCGTATGATCGAGATTGTATCGTAAAGTTAAAATATTAGCCCTCTTGTGGCATTGACCTTACTTCATAAAATCACTTTGTACATTTTAATCATATTTTATCAAAATATATGATGCGTTAACTGGGAAGTCATGCTTAAAGTTCTGTATGCATAGAATTTTAACAATCTTAAGTTATTAAGAACTTTTCAACCATATTATTATCTGTGACACTAGAAATAACAAATGACTAACTTAATGGTCTAATACTGAAGATGGCATATGACCACGAAGTTTTTTTTTGTTTTGCGAACCGTCTTTGTTTTACCCATGATCAGCAGAAATACCGCATACATATTATTGTGCTTTGAACCTTCAACTTCAACTTTAACAAAAGCTTATAAAAATACTTACCGTTGGCGGTAAAGGTTGGTGAGACACAGGTGTATGCGCCCGCGCATCTCTACGGGCTAACGCACGACGCACCCGAGCTTCCTTGGCCGCATACACCCCATAATCTAACACAAAAACATACTTTTAATACAAGAATACATCATGCTACTTCTAAATCTACTTGAATGCCAAAAAATGACTGAGGATCCAAAAACTTGAATAATGTTTCACGAAATTTATGGTGTCAACCAGTAATGTAAAAGCAAAGTACATAAATAGGTGAAAATAAAACTAATTAATGAAAATATGATTTGACCTTTTATGTAACTAATGGATGCCATGAAGAATGATCTAAAATATAAAAATAAATGGCTATAATAACGCAAATTGATGTAGCAGAGAAATTATTGAAATAATATCTGTATGCTCAAATGTCTAAATATATTATTTGTAAGTCAGACGAAAGTAAACATCCTATTATATTCAACTCTCAAACCGTCTAGTGAAAGTAAATCTCAACGTTTACGCTGCACTACTTATTTTTAGCTTACAATACTTATAAATAGTTTTTGTTTGCAATCCGCCGCTTCATAAAACCGTACACAATTCGAAGTCACAAAATTTATACTTTTTATGAGACTTTTCCCGCGCTTTCAGACGTTCTCGGCATCCCTTTTAAGAAATTAGAATACAAATAGTTGACTCGTGTTAAATTGCGTGAAAAAACTTAATTTCCATATTCATTAATCGTTGACTTGTCGACAGACTTACTGGTTTTTCTCGTAAACAAATTTACAAATAAAAGTCTCGAGTAAAAGAAGAAAAAAGCTTAAATAAATAAATAAAGAATGTTGAGTGCTGTTATACATTTTATGCAGTCGTTGATTAGTACTATGTTCAACTTCTTCTCTTTCCTAAAGCTAAAGTGCCAGCATGTATAATATCACGTCGCATGCATAAAGGAGTTGGAAGAATCGCAAAGCGGGCGTCGCTACCCCGGTCAATATGTGGAGTGGCGGTGCGGGTAATCAATCGCACTGAGGGGAAGGAAGGGGCTTCAACCACCTGTAGAGCATACCCCCTTCGCCCTCGCCCCCGTCACCGCCTCTCTCGACATCGACACGTGACGTCGGACTCCAGAAATCCGCCCAAACGTAAACATTAATTCCAACTTCATTCTTCACCGTCTGTTATTTCAAATGACGTTCCCACTTATTAGTAAACAATTCAAAGTCACTGAAACTTCAACTATGCAAAAACGTCATTACACCAATGTTGTTTAAACCTGCATACAGTATACATATTACATACCTACTGTAATTGTAATGTGGAGTTTAAGAATGGATATGAAACGTAACTCTAAATTAGCGTAAAGTAATTAGCAAACTTATGTAGCTAATGTGTGTACAATTAGCCAAAAGAAGAGAATTGCTTGTTTTGTCACTGTATTTTTAATTTGATATTATTGAAAACAATGTCTCAGAAACCTTATGCGAAACAGAAAATTTATGCGTTAAGGTTGATTGCATAGAAAGGTCAAGTGAAGGTTACTACATATTTGATAATAGCGAGATTAGTTTTAGGATCAAGATTTATCTCCAATAACATTTTATAATTAATCCAAAGTTGTTTTTTTAATACTAACAAAGTTTACTTACTCAACAAAACCATTATATTTTTAATAATGGCGTTCATAGTGTGTTTGCGCTGTAATAACTCATAGTTAAGAATGAATACCCACCCATAGGCATGAGATGTTCGGCTCGGTGTGCATGGTGCGGGTAGTCGTAGCGGTAGTAAGTGGCATAGGGATCGTGCGCGTGCGGCGCGTAGTAGGAGTGCGCGTATGGTGCGTAGTGATGCGTAGGCGCGTAGCCTCCCTCCCAGCCCGCGCCGAGCGCGCCGTAGTTGCAGCAGTCCATCGTCTGCGCCCTACGCGCTCCCCACTCCTGCGCCGCCACATCCCACAACCATCACCACACTCTTCTGCCACTCCACCCTTCGTCTCCTACTTATTTACAGATCGACCGGCATCACAACAATTAATAACATCCTTCGTCACCAGACAGGTATCGATGTCCTATTTACTCGCTAGTAAAGTTTGTATAGTTTGTTGGCGCGTGAAGTAGTGTTGACTGAGATCGAGCACAGTTCCGCGGCAGGAAGCAGGCGCGGTGTGACGTGAGTTAGCGGAAAGAGGTCGTTCGAGTTTGCCGGCGTCGAACGACCGACCGAGGACGACGAAGGCGGGAGATCGGGGCGGGTGTGGTGTGGGACGCGCGGGGCGCGCGCGGGTGGGTGGTGCGGTGGTGCGACGCCCGCTCGCCGGCGGCTCGGCGCAGCGCGGCGCTCGACGGACGCCGACTGAAGCCGGCTGGAATCGATACGCCGCGGGTCGAGTCGCCGCCGCCCGACCCGCCGCGCCGCCCGCCGCCTGCCTCTGCCTGCCTGCCAGCGCTCTGCGCTGCTACAACTTTGTCTTTCCCAACGGAATTTTATATTTAGAACCGACCATGGTGAAACAAAGTGATCAATACTTTGCACTATTACTTTATTAGAAATAGACACTTTCACTGGTAAACTCGCGGAAGAAAAATTATAAGATTTCCTTAAAAGCGACCTTACCAAAAAGGCCTGTAGTAAATTCAACCGATTGACCGTTAAATATGTAAAAGTTTGAAAGTCAAACTCTAATCTAAAAATTAACTTGAATAATCTTAGGTTAAATTGATGCAACCTAATAGTTAGGGAAGAGTTAATGTGAGTCCCTGTAGGTGTTTTGTAGTAAAGTTTTATCGAATTGCGCGTGGGCGGCAGTGACCCAGATCGCAGTGGTTATGTGACGCCCGCGCCCTCTCGTAGACAACTACTCAAACACATTACTGAAAACTTTTATTTATTGTCTGACACTGAAACAAAGATAAGATGCGGTTAACATCGGAAATTAATAACAGTTCAAGAAATTTACGTAAGAAAATTGTAGTTAAATGAAATAACCAGATCTATTTGATAAAATGTTATCCGCATTAGAAGGACAAGTCTTAAATTAAAATATAATTTAACATTGTGGTTTTTATTTTTAGTCATAATAAATAAGTTACAGCATCAGCATATTTTTATCAAAGGATTACATTGGCATCTTAATTTTGTATTTATTAAGCATGATAAATGTAAGTTAGGTTAGCTATGCTTCATGGAAAACTTAATACTTGTGATTGAAGAATATTCTTCCTTAATTTAATTTTATTTTGTGAGTTAATTCTTATGTCTATTTTAGTTTTGACTTTGAACTAGTTACGAAACTAGAAGACTGCAATGAAGATCCGCGAAATAGAATAAAATTGCTAAATCCTATCGGACCAGTCATTTATTTTTCAGTGGGCACTGGTTGCATTGTTTTGTTTTGATTTGTTTTTATGGTCTTTAAAATAGCTATGATTGTATTTATTTTAGTTTGTATAGAGTCAAAAGGAAAATAAATGATTATTTGTAAATTGCAATCAATGCAAAATTGTAAATGGCTGATGTGACGGAGAGACGGGGAAGAATCCGGCAAGATAGTTGATCTTGCCGGATTCTTCCCCTTAGATCGGCGTTCCGAACCAGTAGTAAAACAACTTATCACCTACTTTTTTATGATTTGATCGATTTAAACCTTTTTAATTATTTTCTCTTCAACTGTCACTGTGAGTCAGTGTCCTGTGTTTTCATTTGCATTTCTTGCCTTCAATAATAATTCTTTGTCGTATTTAACTAGATAACGCCGAGAAAGTATCCATGTCTATTGTAAACGTCAATGCGATATCTTGTATCATTTGAAACAAAATGTTGGCATGAGTGGTTAAATAACAATTCAAGCCATTATTGTCTTAAACCTTTATGACGAACCTTTGATTACCTGTACCTACTACAGTAACCGTTTAATACGGTTCTCCCCATTATACGCCATTTTCTATCAGTCCTGCAACTTGAGGCATGTTTTCATACCTTTTTATCACGTTTAGTAAGCTTCATCATCTTGTTTAATACGCTATTTGTGAAAGAATATGGTTTTCTTAAATATTTAGAATTTAAGTCCCTTAAAAGAAGTCAAAAGTGATAACGATGAATAAATAAAATAATACAAGTGAGTAAGTTTGCCTAAAACTGTAGTCGGCATATTACCTTACTCCTTAATTGAATAGTTTACAGTTTCAGATGAGAATCATTTATTCATTCTTACTTTTTAAAGCGCGGTTTTCAAAAGTCCGGTTTTCCTTTTTATTTATTTTTTGTTGCAAACACAAAATGATTGTTCATTAGTTTTGCCTAAACTCGAAAACAGTTTGACTGATTTGAATGACCAGTCAGTAAAATGAGTAAGAACAGTTTAGAATTGGACCTTCACAAACATCATATATATAATTATGTATACATGATATTTCTTATTTACACGAGTTCTTAAGATACTTACTGCAGATTTGATTCAATCTGTGTATTGCAGACACTAAGTAACGATACGGTATAGACTACATAGATACAATACAACATCCAAGGCCGGTAAGCTAAACAATGCGTCATACAAATAACACAGTTCCGCCCCCGCCTTGATTCGAACCCGGAACCTCTAGCGCAGCAGTCATCTGTTTACACCACTGCGCCAGAGCAGGTTTGACGGACAGTGTTTGAACGCTTTTATTAAATACCTAAGACTTACATTGTGTGTAGGAAATGTAAATGACAATGCGCTATTGTTATTTTGGTAAAGTTGTTTTAAATAGGTAGATCCAACCATTTTAATTTGGCTTATCTAGAGATATTCACAAAAAGAGCGCCTGTGTTTTAATTGAACCTGTTGGTGAAAATCTATAGAAAAATGACAGCAAAAAACATCGTGGTACGGTTGAACAAATGTAAATCCAATATAAATTTTAACCAAACACCTAATAACGTATCGTACTCGTATTTAGTACTCGTATTTAGTAGTAAGGTCGCCACAATAGGTACCTTTAATAGCGAATACTAGGTAGTATCCAATGGCTACAGAAGAAGATAACTATAAATACTACTACACTAATATGTAGTAATACGTTTTATTTTGTGTAAGTAATTTGAAATATATGTTATATTACATTGATCCTTTGACTACTATTTGCTTATTTATGAAAATAAGTAGGGATTTTATATTTAGGAAGGTATACAATTAATAATACTTCTCAGTGGTGTTTATTTCATTTAGTTTGGTATTTCTATATAATATTACGAAACCAAGCTCCTTGTTTTGCCAGTCAATTATATAAATATGTAGAAACCAATGTATCATGTGTTATCTATTCAGAAAATGCTGACATCATTTATTGAGTTGTGGAAAACTCTTATTAAATAAAGTGTTAAACTAAAAATCTCACCGAAATGAGTACATCCATTTATGCGCTATGAGGTGTAGAGAAAGAGAGATAGAGAGTCTTCATACTTTGTCACCCTCTTGAGTCGGAGGTTTAAAACTATATAGGTATAGATAAACGTACGCCTCTATCATGAATTGAAGATACAGATGATTAGTATATCGTGGTCACATTTCATATAAACACCTGTTAGCAAACCTGTTAGCAATTACTCTTTAGCCTGACTTACATATTCATGGGTATAACTACTTCAACGAATCGATAACTGAGACATTTCTATTGTTTCTATTGCTTACAAACAAGTAATTTAACATTGTAAGTTATAGGCAATCTTCTAAGAATCTAGCCAGATGAGATTTCTAGAGAAATGTTAAATATGTCAATAATTGAAATATTATATCTATCTACATACCTACTTGCTTATATGTAGGTAAGTGTCCCTTTAAATGTCTGTTTTTCTGACCCTTTGGCCTCCAAATATTCAAACCAGCAAAATAAGACTCAGTTTTTTAAGTTTTGCTTACTTTTAAGTTTCCTAGATGGTTTAGTCTTAAATCTGGAGGGAAACAAAATGAAGTAGATACATACCTACCTAGTCAAATCCAAGATGCAACAAATCGGACACTCAAAAATGTTGCTCATATATAATGAAGATCTAAAAGTAAATATAGTAGTAGATAGTTAGATAATTCGGGATTAGTTTGTTTTTCGTAGTTAAAAAGTTAGTCGAAAAACATGAGCGAAGGATTCAATGTCAAGTTCTGTCTCGGCCTCAAAAGTGACATTTGATAGAAATCTTGCAGTCGCAGTAGCGGGAATTCATAAAAAGTTTTAGACCGTACCGTACATTTAGCAATCGATCGCTTTTCCATGGATAAACAGCGCGACCTTGCAAATCGTCTACTTGAGTTTTAACGTGACGTAGTTATAAAAGTATATTAAAGTAAAGTGTATTAATTACGACATACAGATTATATGACAATTCCAATTAGGTATGTACGAGTAGCTCTTCCAAATTCATATGTTTATGTAAGTTGCTTAGTTTACTGTTCTTTTTCCATAGTAGCTAGTTACGATCTAGTGAACACAAAAAGCTCCCATCATCAACCAAAAAATATTTTAATGTTTCTATTATCATCACTTGGATTTTTTTCTAAATAGTATGAAAGTGTTATAGTGTAAGCAGTGTTGTATATAAGGCAGGTTATCATGCAGATTGCGGCGAATCAATAGAAGCGGCTCGGTCACTGACGGAGGATGACGATCAATAGCGCTCCAGAGCTGTCTCCGCATTGAAGGGCTTCCTTGAACGCTCTTACACCTACCTAACTACACGTACACAGTATCCATAACACTACCTATACAATGCACCTCACAACCCTATTCACAAATATACATATGTACCTACCCAATCCCTTCGCGCGTTAAGTAGCCATACCGCGAATTCTTTAATCGACTAAGTTCGGAGAAGAACTACTTAGAATAAGTTTTTTAGTAGTTTCTTGCCAGTCTTGGTTTTTCCAATAAAATTTTGCAAATAATAAGTAGCCTTTTAAATAGAGAAACGGAAAAAGTTTTGAAAATGTTCCGTCTACAGGGTAGTCACGTGTATTATATTTCGCTGCAGCGTTAACTTGCCTGGCCTCTGTACTTTTTAATATAAATTAAGCATAAGTGAATTTGGGATAAGCTTATACTAATTCGGCGCAAGCTCTGACGAAACGAAAGGATACAACTTTTTTTAAATGAAACACATTGTCAGAAGTGCGTTAAGAAAAGCGTTATGTAACTGTATAACACATCTCCTCCGAGCATAGTACGAGGTCGATTCATAAAATTAGATGCAGTTTTACCTTATTTGTTGTTAATGTTTTAGCTATATTGTTTTGTGTTCAAGTAAACATTTAACAGAAGTTGGTATAATCTAAACCAAGGATATGTAATACACATGTAACTTCGCAGTTATTTCGTTAATTTGTGACTTCAACCCACACGGACTGGGTATAGTAATTCCAAAACCAACATTTATTCTGAACCACTCAACTTATTATAAATAAAAATAATTTATTAATGTTTAACCTAATTTAGCCGTTAAGCTAGAATGTTGAAATTTTATTACTGTTTAGTTACAGGAGTTCTGTAAACTGTTAATAATTAACGACCAGAAAAAGAAACTAAAAATAAATAAAAGAAGCATATATTTTATTTCGTAACAATATTTTAAAATTGTATATTCTTAAATTTCTGAATAAAATTCAACAAGTGACTTTTAAAATAACGTAACCAAATTAACCTAATAGTCAAAGCGGCTGTGCCAAAAAACGCTGTTTTATTTATTTTAGTAGAACACAGTCTACATAAAGGACAAAACAAAGGCCAAAATAAAGGTCTTTTAAAATGAAAACATAAAAGAGATTAAATACATAACATTACACACATACCTATGTAAAAAAGTGAATCCGATTTATAAAAGGCGACCCTCTTAAACAATCGCGTGTCGGTTTATTTATAATTTGTTTTATTTGCGTTTCAATGTCATTTACTTAATTTCTGGCGATAATTTTATCCAATGCAATTAATTAGTATTTGGTTTTGATTAATTTTAGCTATTATTAATTTCTCAACCGTCAAGTTTTTTTAGCAGCCACCGCTTCATCTATCCCTTTCACATTAATGGCATTCAACATGACAAAGTTTATATAAATAAGATATTAATATTAACTTCATGTAAATAAACAAAATTTCACTGAGACCTATAAATAAATTAAAATATATTATTTTAGACTATAATATTATAAAAACATATAATTAACAAAAATAGGCAACTTAACAACTTCCTTTTAGTAATTCAATATCTTAAAACAAATTTACACCATTTGGCACAAATCACCAAAATAATTACAAACCCATAAATAGTTATGAACTTACATAATTCTATATGTCTTATATAGCAACAGAGCTTTAATTCAACATTATTTAAAAATTTATCACTTTATAGGTATCACAATAAAAATTACTTCCAAAGTTGTTTTGTACTGTTTTAGTTGAATTTGCTCTATATTTAACTCATTACCTTGAATCAACAATAACAAACTTGTTAAAATAAGGCCATTAATGATTTATTTTGATTTATTATTACATTATCTAAGTTATTGTTTTGTTTAGTTTTTGCACCAATATACTTATACTACTTATATATATATACTGTATTCAAGTAAATATAGGACTTAATACTAAATAGTACCAGAAATACATTTTGTACACCTAAAGTATATGAAAATAAAATTAATATGTCTATGAGACTCAAACTTACATAAATATTGAAACTAAAAGCACAAAATTTTAAATTAATACTATAGTAGAAATCCTATAATTTAAAAATATACAATAAACCTTACACATGTCATAATGAAATTTCAAAATAATATTTTGCTCAAATCCCTGTAAGTCAAAATTACTAATACTAGTTTTGCTATTTGATCAAAGCTTTATATTATATGGCTTACATTACAATTATCTGATATCCTTTGAGAGGGCTATCTATAACCTTTTTCTTTGTATAGATTTTATAAAATCAAGTGACAGTGTGATGCAATCAATTTACTTATTACTGGTAAGAGAAAATTGTAGATCACTACAACTTCCAGGAATTTGATCAAGTGATTAATTTGAAATTTTACTTCATTCAAATACAATTTAATGCTCATCAATTATTTTTAACATTTCACAACTCACAAATATTTTAGGGACGGCGACGATCGTTGACACTACAAGGCACATAAAAAAAACGTTTTTATCAAAATTTAAAGTAAGGCACAACATTTTCAGTTCCTTTGACCATGATTCGCCCACATATGCTCCTTGAAAGTCTCTCTCATGGTGAAAGACCTGGGGCAAAGGTAACAGCACAGCCTATTTGTCAAATCTGAGTGCATTAACCTTACATGATACTTGAGTGCTGATTGGTTGGAATACTTCATGCCGCAGTGGGGACAATCTCCACATATTGCAGCATGATTTGACTGGTGCGACATCCCTTGGGAGGTAGATGCACTCCCTAGACTTGGAACACTAGACATTCCAGCTAATAACATCAATGCTTGTGACTGTTCAGAATAAGTATTTTCAGAATCTGTATCATCTTGATTCTCAGATAGCAAAATCTCAGGTTCAAACTCAGTTTCCAATTTTGGGGATTGCCTTTCCGATTTTATATGGGGTTCTTCTGTAGTTTTTTGTATCTTAGAAACAGGTTCTGTGCAAGTGTTGGCATCATTGTTTACTTCTTTTGGCCGATTGAGACTAACCATATTTGACACTTTTTTTACAGGATTATTGGCACTTGCATCACTTTTTGTTGGATTGATTCCTAAAATACAAAACCATTATTAAGTTATAAAAAACACAGATAACATTTTTAGTACATAGTACAACACAGGATATCTCTTTTCAAATCCTAGAAGGCTTATCATATAAGTACAATATTTTCAGCTATTGACCTTGAACAGCTCTATCTACTCTATCTCTAACACTAACAAACAATATCAATGGCCTAAACAAATACAATTTGAAGCAAATCTACCTTGTTATTACTGAAATTGTAAATAAACAAATAAATATTTTACATAATTATTTGTAGGTAGAACATCTCTTACCTGAGATTAATGATCTGGCAAGCATACTGTTTTCATAATCTGGAAGACTGTCCTCACTGTCACCTTGAGTGTTGGAAGCCTGGGACTCATCATCAGTGTTCTCTAATTTAACTGCTACAGGAATGTTGTCTGCTTGAGAGTTTGTCTAAAATAAAAATATATTATTATTACTATTAAAACGATTACAATACATTAAATTTAAGAAAGTAATGCCAATTTGGACCAATTTTTCTTTTTCATGATCCAAATACAAATGTATCTGAAGTCATATTTGTTTAGCAGTTTTGGCATGAAAAGGTAACACCCAGACAAAATTGATTTGCACTTATATTTTCTTACCGTAAGATTTGAGATGTGATTATTCCCATTTGCCAAAATAACTGAAGCCTCCACCTTTCCATCATTCTTCTTTTCACCATTTTGTGGCACAAATACAGGGTTGTCAACTTTGATTGAGTTCAAAACAACCTTATTACATATTACATCACTATTATCAACTTTACTTTTTTTGTGACCATCTCCAACTGAGATATCAGAAGGTTTGTCTGAAGTACTTGACCTTCTCTTCTTAAGCGCTGGAAGTTTTGTCTCTTTGAAACCACCAAAATGTGATTTAGAAGATATTGTAAGTTGTGTGTATAATTTGTTGGATGTGTTTGGAGATGAAATGTTTTCTTTCTGAAAGAAAATGAACAAAAAATGTTTAGCCAGTACTGGGTATTTAATTTACCTATCAATCAATTTAATCTCAAACAAAACATATACATAAATTATGGATAATATGCAAGTGGCATTAAAATGAGTGTTAGGAAACCTACAAAATAAATGAAACATTTAACAAAACATGTGTCTATGTTATATCAATTATAAGATACAACACCATTGATTTGTATGTAGAGACCCTCATAGTAAATTTAAAATAAAAGTTTGCTTCAATTATCAAGAGAAAGAAAAGACAGAAGAAGATTACTGTTAAGATTCCACTATGGTTTACAGTGGGTTTATAAATAAAAAGCAGGTAAATTATACAAAAATTCATAGAAAAAATCATGTTTTTCATTTGATTATTACGCATACCTGT
Organism: Choreutis nemorana; assembly: GCA_949316135.1. Lineage (NCBI taxonomy): Eukaryota > Metazoa > Arthropoda > Insecta > Lepidoptera > Choreutidae > Choreutis > Choreutis nemorana. The sequence goes on from OX438600.1 coordinate 5,894,521, forward strand.
TGAGTAGCCCCAGTCAATCCTTTAACTTGTAACAAGGCAGCTGTGTGAAGAAATGATGACAGTTTACTTTCCTCAATAAAAACTTCTCCTTGGTACATGTATGATAGTAAGTTAACAATATCATCTGCAGAAACATCTTTTAGTATTATCACTGGATGTTGACATGGATTCTCCTGTAATTATTAAGAATTATTTGTTATGAAAGTTAAAGGACCATAGATCAGTGATTAATAGTATCTATGGATAGTAGTACATTATAGATGTTTGTATACAAACGAAGGTTATAAAGGTCTCGAGTCATTCACCTTGAACACATTCCTGAAGTACGGGCTACACGCGGACAGTATGACTTTATGGGCCTTGATATTTCTACCTTCGCAGGTCAGAGTCACGTCAACTAAATCCTCTGAACATTTCAACGAATCCAAGGCACTCACTATATTAGTCTGAAAGTTATTCCAACGTAAACAAAACTGATCTGCCATCGTTCAGGTATTGACTTGAAGAACCTGCAAAAACAAATTCACTTTTACTTGCAACTTTGACAAATGTCAAGAAATTCGCACATATATTAATAACATCATAAAATTTAAAAAGTCTTACCGTAGATAAAATTAACGTTGCAGTAAATCTCTTCATTTAGCGATTTTTAACCAGTATTCTCGAAAATGCATACAAAATGCACTGCTCGACCTCCATCCATCTAATTTGATCTAATTTCTTTCACTTTGCTTTGCTTGATTTAGGGCTGCCAACGCTAAATTAATAAATCCCCCAACTAATAACAGTGGAAAGCCAAATGTCCACTTTTAAATAGAAAGTAAGCGTTAAACGTTAACATATTTAAAATAACAAATAAATTAAAGATTTAAGGTTTAGCAATTATTTACGAATCAGACAGGTACTTACCGTCTATCGTTGTTTAAGTTGTTTTAATAACACCTCGACATTTTTCATTAATATCGTATCTGTTAAAGAAATTAACTTTGACATATTTAACACACAGATTTGACTTTGATGATTGAATTTGAGATTTGCTCTGTTAAATCGAAGTGGTGAAATAATTCCAGTAGAAACTTTGAGTTGAGATTCCATACAAATAGGGATGTTTTGCATCTTTGCAAACACTGGTCAATCCATGGACGTTTTATTAAAACCATAGACCACTTTTTCATTGAGGTGTTATGTCAAAAAAAGTTGTTTGTAAAACTTTTATTTAGACATTTGGAGGCTTACTATAACCTTTTAAAAACAATCATTTTTCCAGGAAGATTTTAAGTCAGCCACTAAAATAATTACATTCGTTTTATTTCACAGCCAATGGGATCGGAGACTTTTTCGACTTGTCCATCATATAAGATGGTTTTCCTAATTCCCTCCCTTTTTTTTCTTGTTGTAATTTAAAATTAGTCGTTTTGAATTTTCCACTAACAGTTTTTTTTAATGGCAACAATCAGTTTCCAAATTCTAGAATTTTTTGACAGGCCGACAGCTGGCTGTCATACCTACTGAAATGACAAAAAAACCATAGAAACCGCGATTCGAAAAAATCAACAGTCGAGTTGCGTGAATCATTTATTCAAGAAGGATATAGACAAAGCTTCAATTTCATCCAGTTATCCGAGTGTTCGGAGAATTTCAATCTTTTAAAATGGCTAACGATCCTGAAAGATTCGATTCTATGCTGTTGGCTATGGCTCAGCAACATGAGGGTGGAGTTAAAGATGTAAGTATAATAATACAACAAGAATTGCTACAATGCAGTGTTTTAAATTGATGAATTGTATATATTTTTCATTAATCGCTTTCTTTGTATTAGTTTGGTAGATCTGTCTTTTTAATTTGCCAAAGTTACTAACCTTCATTAATTCCATGTGGTATGGTTATGTTGTTTCACATTATTTTTTTTATTTTATGTGTAGATATTAAATTTAAAAATTTTATGTTACCTATCCACCTATCTGTATCTGTATCTGTAGTCTGTCCAAATTACTACCACTTTTGACAGTTTGTCCAAAATCAAACAATGTAACTTTACACCAGCAGCCCCAAAATATATGTTCAATTTAATATTGTTTTATTTTAGTAAATAAGTTATTAAAAACCAATATTCTGAATTAACTGAATGACATCACAAAGTTGCAGCTACATTTCCGTTTTCATTTAAAACCCTAGGGATGTTACCAAAAAAAGATTGTTGAATAACTTGGAAAGATAAATTAAAAAAGACGATGAAAAAAAACGAAATTATCTATTTTGTAAAATTTAAATTTGAATCAGCCATATTTGATGAATGTATCAATTTAATCAATTGGTGTATATGGTATGTAGTGTATGCATGGTATATTTCTATTGTAATTTAAGATTTAATCAGTTTTTAAAGTTGTACTAAAAATATACATTGTTTAGTTGGGTCAGTGTTATCATATTATTGTTTAAATAATATCTTAAGAAAGTTTATTACAATAACCTTATCAATGATATTCAAAAGCAGTTGTAAAATTGAGATTTCATAAAAGATACAACTTGTAACTGTCTAAGTCAATCTTAACATAATTTAAAAATAATGTTTATTAAATTTTTCAGCTTCTTAGTACCATTGTCAGTTTTCTTGCAAGAAAAACTGATTTCTTTATTGGAGGAAAACCTGGTGATTGGGAAAAGGTATGTATTTCTTGTGTCACATAAATGATAATTAAGTAAAGTTCTTTATCAAACTGTTTATTTAAGACACAAATATTTTTATATTGCAAAATACTTTTGTTCTAAACTAAAACTTAATTCCAAATCTGAGACTGCCTTTTAACTCACCTGACAGAATAAGATCCATAATGTAACTCAGATATTACATTTTATCAAAATATTGAAGCAGCCTTATGTGATAATGGTTTGTTTCAAGTGCTTTTTAAAATAAATAAAATGATTGTAACATGTATCTATTGTCTGTTACTTGTGGCATTGTAGCATTCTATTACTTGTATTTTTTTTAACTTTTTAAAAATTGTAGCCAATGTTAGATATAGCCTTCAGTAATAAGTATTAACATCATACACTTAGCAGAGTCAAATTTCTTACTTTACTTTTTAGGTTGTTAAAGATACATTTGAAGTTCATGCAACTAAAGCTAAGAAAGAGGCTGACAAAATAAAGAAGGAGAAAGAAGAAGCAGAGAAAAGACTAAAAGACATCCAGCAGAGAAAAGAGCAAGAGCGGCTCCAGCAAGATATTGAGTCAGCATCAGTGGTGGAACTAACTGAACAAGAGGCTGAAAAACTTCAAGAAGATATTGAATCAGAAAAGAAAAAAAGTATGAGTTGTTCAATATTTTCTTATCATACTAAATTTCTACAAAAAAAAAAGACCATGAACTTCATAGACATAACATGAATAGATATGGACTAAATGGATACCTATGAATAGGTTCATTATAATGCACTATTTACGCCACTGAATAATACTGAAAACAATTAGGATATATGAGCTATGGGCTCATAAATGATGAAAAGTAATTTTGAATTAACTTATTGGTAACCATATTAGTCCATAACAATTGTTTTTTTTGGACCATGTCCTTTTATAAAATTTTTAATAGTTAGTTCAAAAATGTTAAATATATCATAAAATAGTCATATTCACAGAACAATGTGTTTTAACGGTTACTATGTTATAGTTTTAAAAATGCTGTTGAGGACCAGTTACATTAATTAAGTAATTAATAATGTAACTAGTTATAATATTTTATTTCTTTGTTTAATATTTTTGAACTTTATTTTTGATAATCATGAAGTGTGAGTCCTGAAATATAAAAATGGATTGATGCTACAAATCTGAAACAACAGTTGTATTTGCTCGTGTCATTTCAATGACATTGTTTCGACCTAGTAATTAGAATTGAAATTTTTGGTAGATCACACATACAACATATTATAAAATTTGAAATCTATTATTTCTGAAGCTAAAATTTCCTATTGAGGAAATCTGAAAATAATATAAAATGAACATCTTACTTTAAACAATAATTAAAAAGATTGTGAGAATAATAATCAAAATATCCTATCTACGTATTTAAATTAGTTAAGTATAGTTTATGCACTTTTGCGCGAAACACAGTGACATAACAATCATCAACACCCAGCGGGCGACTGTTAGCGAATAAGTGCTTATACAACTTTTATGCACGTATTTCTTTCGTCACTTTTTAAGCAGATGTGAGGTGGAGCGTGTATTTAATTTCGTTGATAATAGCCAAAGTCCAAGTTAAAGGAAGTTGTATTTTATACAGATTAGAAAGTCCAGGTCAGACCAGAAAATTCTGGATGTTTTTCTATTAGTCTTGATTTATTTATCAACATAAAATGTGAAACATAAAAAGTTTGGATGCTATGTTTGAAATAGCTCATCCAATGTCAAAAATTATTTCACCAATATTTAGTAGGGACTTTCAGGGTGGACATGATTAAAAAAAAATGGATGTAATAATAATACTCTATTAAAATATAATTTGTTTTATAAAAATATTTTTAGAATTTGAGGAAGATATTTGTATAAAACTGGATTAAATGTTGTAATTATATTCGAAACAGAGTCAGAGAGTCTGGGGACAGTGAAGGGATCACATAAACATAGACGCAGTATCTGATAGTCTCAATTGTATTATAAAAAGTAACTTTATTTTATTAGAATCAGAAGTAGGCAGCGGTGACAGCGTCGAAGAAGCTGATAAAGTTGCAGACGAGCCTCCTGAAGATGATGATGACCCTAAAGAAAAAGGAAAACTGAAGCCAAACAAAGGGAATGGATGTGACCTGGAAAATTATCGATGGACTCAAACACTAGAGGAAATAGAGGTAAGTGCCTAGCCTAGTAAAGATAAAAATATACTGATGTTGATTTTGCTTTTTAATTTTTACAGGTACTTTTTTCTTACACTCTTAGTATCAAATCATAGTCCACTAAACAAGCATAATTAATGTCAGATGGCCAACCATAATCTTAGGATGCCTAAAGTACATGTAATACCAATAGTATTTCTTTCTTGCTGCAGACGGCATATTTCTATAGAAAACTAGCACCTTTGTGGGAGCGTATTGTTTGATAACTTCTATGTATAAATGAGATACCTCACTGAGAACTATTTAAGGCCTTAGGTTGAAGCAAAGGTTTTTTTGTGTTCAATTTTTTTTTTAAATCAGAGTCTCCTAAACGAAAATGATATCTAATGCTATTAGTAAATGGGCAAGATCATGCAAATTATTTAACATCTAGGAACTGATCGAAACCTATAGTTAAACGCGTTGGGAAATTATATCAAATGATGATTTTGGGGTCTCTACTCTGTTCATATGAATTTCAATGTACCTAGTACGTTAGTAAAATATTTTTGTGTTATTTGTAGAACAGAATTAATGGACTTTATTTCCTTTGCATAAAGTTGGTCTTAGATTTATGTTGTCAGAATGCAAACATAAAGCTTAGTTTAAATCCATCTGTTATCTCTTTCTGTACAAACAATAAGTACTTTAATTTATGCGCGATTTTGGGGTGATAGTTGCGTCGAAAAGAAAAACAAGTATGAGATACAAGTTTTATATTATCACAGTTATTATAATAAACCAACCTTAAATCTTTAAAAATTTGACAGTGAATTAATGTAATAGCCAAAACACAATAAAATTGAGATTTTCATATTACACAAGTACGAAATTGTGCACTTTTGAGGAAAATAATACTATTTTCTAATATTAAATTTATGACAAAATATATTGAATTCCCTACATAATTTTAAACACTATCCTATGTTTACTTATTTACAAAACAGAAGCTATGAATAGTGTTACTGTTTAGCAATCAGTAGTCTATTACCCATTTAGTAAAATTTTCTAAATAAATATAAAGTATAAACAGGATATCCTTAGTTTTAAATTAATACTACTATTACTTAAATTTATTGAATTTACTGGGTAATTATTGCACTGTATTATATTTGTAATATTAAAACCATTCAAATATGGCGAGATACCAAATAATTAAGGCACGTTGTCATTTTTAAATAATTCTACATAGAAAGCTTAAGTTATGTTGTTTTTGTAGACTACAATCTTCGACGAGTATAGCCTTGCTTAAGAGTATTTGTATATTCCGGTTTCCTTTCGCATACGCACTGAAAAAGAAATAAAAACATTTGAATAAAATTTCTCGATCAGAGTTTTAAAGGTGTGTGACCTGTTTTATCCCTTAAGTTGTGCTGCATTATTTTTATTCAACGATAGCGTGAATGACCTCACACACAAGGATATACATAAACAAATTGTTTTTAGGACTTTGTTTTACTTTTGTAATTAACTTTGAAAAGTAAAATCATTTTATGTTCCAAAACAACAAAAAAAGCGAAGCGTGTTGTAAGCGAAAAGTTTTGGTACCGAGGTTTTATTAAACTTACTTTCAACGAAGCATATAGCCGCCAGAATGCATGCGGAGAAAAGTATAGTCATAGATATGACTAAAACTGTGATCTGGTGTGAATGGTCACAGCAGCAGGTCCTGGGTGGTTTCTCGGGTCTTTGCTTTGTGTAACCATTGACAACCGTGAAGTGAGTCGAACTCGCTACTGACTGCATGTCTTGCTCCTGCGCTGACCCGCGTTTTACTCCATTCCAAAATCCATCCGCGGGGTCTCGTGATTCCTCCGGTATAGATACTACTGTGCTGGATAGTCCAGACTTGCGGCCTTGGCTGTTTAGTCTTGTTTGATACGACGGTGGGTCCTCTCGCTTACTTCCTCCATGCATCCGGGCCAAATGTGCCGCACTTAACAGCAGTGATCCCGATGACACGCTCTGCCAAATAAGAAGAAAATTAGAAACCACGAAATAATTTTCATTGCTTAGCTGGTGATAAATAAATAAGGTTCAAATTAATGGAAAGAGAACTGCCTTTCAGTTCGTTACGATTGACTGTTTACTTTAAAGTGTATTCAAAGTTGACTGCGCAAAGATGAAAGTAAAAGTAGCATCGAATAATCGATTAGAAACGCATAAGGAAGTACAAATTTGCTAAGCGTTAAAAGCTCGTTAAAATCACAAGTACAAAAAGTACTTTCAGCAGTTTTGTATTCCAGTCTGTTTGATTGCGCACGCGTTGTTACCGTGCCTTACGTCACGAAAAGTTTTGTCAAGATACTTTTACTGAAAAAGGTCACGGATTTGTCGCATTCGTCGGTTCCTTGAGATCAGTTGTTCTAAAAGTTAAGTTCCACTCTGGTAATGATTAATGACGCAAATTGATAACATTTAAAGTAACAATAGAGTTAGCAATTGCAAAAGTCGATTAGAGCTGGAGGCGGTAGTTGGTTGTCAGTTTCCAAATTAGTCAATATATCACTAGTAAAGAACTATGTATGTAAGAAATGACAGAAAGATCCTGTTGTCCAGCTCGGCGATTAATTGGTTTATTGACCCCGTTGTACCTTTAATTGGTGATTTTCAAATTCGCTAACAAAAACATAGCAAATGTTCACCTTTTTTTGCTTTCCAAATGTTCATTCTCTACATCTAAATGCGATCAAAACCCAATTCTGGGTAGTTTTTTTGTTTGTCTCTAAGCGGATCAGCAGTAGGTACTCGATAAATATTTTTGCTGTGATGACGTAGGTTCGCAGTTTTTTCTTCATGGGAAGTCGATCAAATCTCGGGTTGCATAGTCATCGTTTGAAGTTTTTGCTTCAAAACGGATATTTTGTTTCATGATTATACCTATGCCAGTAATGATGGGTCTTTTTTTGCTATACGACAGGTGGGTCGGTAAATTGCTGACCCGAGTCAGGTCCCGTGATTATAGTTATGTCATCGATTAGCGTTAATAGTTCGTTAGATCTTCAGAGATTTTTTTAAATTCCATAATTGTAATGAAATATTATAAGATCTTAATCTTTTCCGTATAGGTATCTTTAAAGGGCAATAGTTATGAAGCTTTCATATTTTTTTATGTACGTATAAAAAACTTTCGAATCTTGTGATGTTATTGCGATAGCAGTGTGTTTCTTACATGTGTACTGTGATTGCTAGAAGAGCCTTGACTGGAGGCTGAGCCGCCTCGAGAGCGGGAGTCGCCGACGCTGCCGCTGGCACTGCTCCCCGACAACGATGGCCGCGGGATGTGCCAGTCCCGTGAGATCTACAACAAACAAAAATCAACTTAATCTATGGATCCTTAAAGTCCAATATGAAATTAAAAGTTAACCCTTTTCCATAAAAAATAATTTATACCCGGACAGCTATATTATTATAAATACAGTTGAATTGAGAATCTTCTCTTTATTTATCTGTTAAAAATATAAACTGATTATTAAACGCTTATGTTGGAATGTAGCTAAGAAGCATAATTACTATTTTATTAAATGTATAAATGTATATAAGATTTTATTGCCATTTATAAAGACCAATTAATTCTATTAGTTGGTCTGATGTCATTTCGAGTGGGCGATGTAAATTAGTAAACACTTTTTTTCGTGTTAATCATGTTGTATTTCAGAAATATTCATAAAAACATACGAAGCATTGAACAATAATATATATTTAGTGAACAGTTAGTCGAGGAAATTTACAAGTACTTCTTGCGCTTAGTTTAGTATTTGAATTTGTTTAATGACTAGGAACTTAGTCCTTACAATCAATTAATTCCTAATAAGAGACCTAGGACTCTTAGTAGTATTTCAATTTTATTTCCTATTATGTTATTAATTACATAACATTAAACAAACCCTGATTGCTATTGACCTACATTTCATAAATCGTGCCATTGGTATGCAAAGTAAGTTACATGAATTATACAAAAATGTTTAATTCTGAATGTGTGTGTCAAACCTATAGAATCTATTTATGTAGATAGTAGAGCATACATTACATACGTCTTTATCTTATAGCTACATTTGGCTTTAAACAATACGATTTTTTTAGATAAAGCCATTTACGGTTTTTAATATTTTCAAGAAATCTAAAAACCTAAATCTTCTATTGTGTTTTAGAATTAATCGTCGCACACCATGTGTAAAGATTTTATTCAGTAGATTTGTTTATTATAGGGTACGCTTTTGTCTTTATACATTTAGTCTCTCTAGCTACTTACTTCATTTTAACCTGTTGTTTCGCTTTATGCAGTTTGTCTACCATTAAATGATCGTTCCTATCCTTGTAACCGCAAGAAGTCGAAACACATTTAAATTTAGATTCCTCTAACTTCAAATTATTAAAAGGCATGAATCGTCTTAAGTGTGAGTTGGGCTCAAGGTTAAGTCAAGAAATTAAAAAAGAATGATCTAGGGTTCTAAATAGATAGTGTGAGTGAGTTGGGCTCTAGGTAAATTTTCTAACTTAAACAAATAAATTAGTAAAACCTACAAGTCAAACGAATTGCGTAGTGGTACGGAACTCTCGATGCCTTTGACAGGCTCCCTGCTAGCTGTTTTAATTAAGCCCTTACATTGATTCAAGTTATCATAAAGTACACACTCACACGCCCATTCATTTAATCTAACAAGGTCCAAACAATTAATTAGCCGAATACATAATATAATTTTAACTATGGAATCCGGAAGGTATTGTCTACGATTTAATAAGTATGATACCATATTCCTCATAACTTACATCACACAAAACTTTTACCGTATTTTTAAATTCCAAACTAGTATTTACTTGACTTTTTGTGAACTTAACAACAGTTAACAGTATTATTTGTAACTTTGATGGTCTCAATTCTTTCTGTTCTGCGGTTAACAGTCGTAGTTGCAAAATTGCTACACGCTTGATTTTTGTTTGTTGAAATAGCTTTTGTTTATTGATTTTCAGGTAAAGTGGCGTCACCAGTACCTCAATAACTATATTCAATTATGTACATCTTATGCAACAATGCTTAGTGTAGGTGTTACCGAATGCGTAATCATTTTACCGCTTCCTCATCTCTTTGGTTTGTTGCTCTATCATTTTGATTAGTTTAATCGTCTTCTGTTAAAAAATTCTAATGTTTAGTTTTTGATAAAATCAATGGTAATTTTGTATTTATTTGATCGTGAAATTTGATAAAATCATTTGTATTTAACATTGATTCAGAATTTTATTTTATGTCTAACCTTCCAGTTCGAGTTTGACATAAGAAGGTCTGCGTTCAATACCTGCCTTCCTATCATCAGTACATTTGCTTTATTAAAACCTATTGTCGATGAAGTTTCATCAATTAAATTTTTGGGTCAAGTCTTGTTCATAGCCCGATTGATTTTGTCAGATACGGCGTTCAAGGTTCGCGTTCTCTTTATTTGCGGTCTCGTTTCGTTAGCCTCTTACACAATAATTCTTAGCTTTGCTTTTGGCTTCATGGACCTCTTTGTTGTATTGATAACATGATGGATAGGCATTTAAGGCATACCATAATGCTAGCTTTTCTCTTAAAGCAACCGCAAGGTCGTTCAAAATGGTTAAATGAGCGATGAACTTTTTATTGTTATTTGGGTTACTGAATGTAATCGTTGCTGGTCGTACAAGGCAACTCTGCTTACACGGTTGATTAAAAAGGTGAAACGATCATGTTAATCGTGCTGAACTGTTGCAAGACTTACAATATTTGTAGGTTCGCATGTGTAGTGCTCAGTGATAGAGGCGCGGTGGGCGCAAGTTGCAAAATATTAAGCCAAATGCATAAACCGGTTTCATGATTGCGCTATGGGGTACTTAGATGCTAAAACCAGTGTTTGACAATATTTACGAAGCAAACAGCGGAGAAATTGTTTAATTTATTTAGGTACTTTTATGTAAGCAGAAATAAAATACGTCTCATGGTGGATAGTTCTATATAAAAACGCTGTTAAAAACTAGAACAAAAAAAGTCAGGTGGGAACTCGGTTGATTATACAATTTTCATTGTTTTCTGTCGACGTCGAAACAATAATTGACTTGCTCGAAGCTTAGAAAAAATATGAGGTGTTGCAAGCGTTTACAAAAATAAATCATTTTTTTGTCAACTTGTTACTGTCAAGTTAAAACATCTTCCAATTGAGTTAAAAAAAACTTTAAGTGTATCACGTTATCACACTCACCGTATACTTCATCTCTCTATAGCTCTCATCATCTATACCTAATTCTAATCATCCTCATTTTATAAAACAATCCCAATTCTGAACCAATAATTTGCATTCAATTGTGACTGTGTTAAGCGGAATTTGTGAAACGAAATAATCCTTATTAATGTAATTCTGCCTTTATACTATTTGTCATGATTTTTATTAGGCCACCAAACATTTTGCTTGAAGATAAGGAGGTAAGGAAGTCAAGTTTAAATGTAATGAACAATAAAATGTGTGCCACTAACCGGAATTGAACAAGTGGTATCTTTTTAACAGGAACAGTTATGAATTGATATAAATTTACTTTGTTTTGTATAGAATACAATGCATTTGTATTCATTATAAACAGGTATCGGTAAAGCACGTGTGTAGTGACGGATGTGTGTTTGCATGAATCAGTGTTTAATAGACACTACACGTGGAAACGACACGTTTTCAATTCCCCTCGATAACTAGAATTATGCATAATTATAACTTAAACATAACATCGAGATGTTTGTGATGCACATATTTATGTTTGTTAGATCGTCTATTAAAAAATTCCACAGTTAAATATTTGTTTCTAATTAATCGTGTAGAAGTATATTTTATTTCATGGGATTGCTAAAAAGTAAGTTCTGCCGTGAAACAGTTCACTGTGTTTCGGTTCGAATGATTGGAGAGCCAATGTAATTACCGACACGAGAGGTATAACATCTTTACCTCTACATAGGCAACACCTAGGAGTGTTTCACGACATCGGGGGCATCGTTTTGTTAATAGGCGGCGGTATCACTTTCCATCATGTGAACAATAATGGAAATTGTATATAAAAAAAGGAAAATTTGTTATTTGTCCTGTTTGTCATACTGAAATTGAAAAGGTTTTTATTTCCGATCACAAAAAAAGTTGAGTTGATATTGTAGCATCATCTTTATTTTTGTGTCCTCAAATTCTATTAATTGATTCTATTGATTGATATGGGTAAGTCTGGGCACAAAACTTTGAATTTTTATGTGTAGATCATTATGGTACGCATAATAGATCTTTACATATGGCTAGGTATAAATGCAAAATATAGAATGACATCAGCGTACGAAAAATAGTTAAACGCGTATGGGTTGTAAATATTATATTACGGTATTTCGCATGTCTGCTATTAAGTTATTATTCATAGTGTTGCACTAAAACAATTAAAAATTAGTTTTTTATGGTTTTAATCAATCCACTGGACAAATTATAAATACCAAGGTTTATGAATTAAAGTATCATAACTATATTATAATTAAGATTAAGGCACGCAAGTAAGTCAAGAGTATAGGTCTCTTCGTTGGATCGTTATGACAATGACATAATTCAGTCATGCTGTATTCGTGAGGGAGGACGTGTATTATTTTGTCCAATTAACGGTAACAAGTGAGTTCTATAACAACAGGTGCATAGTTGTGAAACATGTTTAGTTCTATAAGACGGTCTAGTTATGCAACAGCGGTAATCTTTACGAATCAACCGTCAATGCATGCGCAAGCGCACCGTGTCTATAACGGTTTATTGTGATCACGGAACTCATTACATAGTAGGTAGGAACATACTTCAAAAGTTATAAAATGACCGATCTCATTAATATAAAACGGTTGCCCGCCGAAACTAACATAATACCATCAATTCCTAAAAGATCGAAACGTCAAATTACATAAGTGATTGATTTTTTTCAATTATATGGATACTGAAATTGTGTGAATAAAAAAGTTCATTATTTTATGTTCCGATGGATTTTAGTAAACAAAATAGGATGGATCTGCTATTGCGGTTTTCTGAAATTTTTATGTCTAGCGGTTTCAGAAAACCTATTTCCTGACACTAGCCCTCCAAATGGCTTTCGATTTAAGAAGATTTTTGGTGTTTTTAAGATCCATGCCATCTCGGATTTTAGATTTTGCAATTTAGTGAAGTTGTAGTGTTATTTTTAAATACAATTAAAGTTACAAACTATAAGCTTAATATATTATCTTCTTAAAATAGACTGCGAGGCTTACTTTCATAAATAGACAATGCATGCTACATTTACTATGATAATCAGTTAACGCTTGTAGTCTGGCTTATTTTTACCAGAGAAAGCGTACCTCTTGTTTCTTGGAACACTTTCGGAGCTTCAAATGACACAATGGATAACGGTCTCTGATTTTATTAATACTTTTGATTTCACTTTTAAATTCGATCACATTGTCTTCTTTTATAAAAAAAAACGTTTAACGGTACAGAAATATTTTTGTCATTAAAGAATTTAACGTTAGCTATTTATTATGTGTGTCCAGTGGTTAGATAATGCAGCAATCCATTTGTCATAAGCGATGTTGTATGAGTCAACTGATCAAATCAGAGATTCTATATACTGATTGTTCATTACTTGATCCATTACCATCTAAAGTGGGTATTCAAGAAATTTGAAGGGTATTTTTTTGCCATTGGATCAGTAAAGTGGAATAAGTTAATGAGTAATATTTTTTTAGGACTCTACTTATAATGAGTTTGGTGTAAAATGATATGCGATGGCCATGTCGCATATAAATTTAAGTGCTAAGTTTGAATGACAATGGAAAGACGTGCTTTTGAACGTCCAATTATCATATTTTATACGCGATTGCATGAGGACAGAGAAACATAAGTCATTGTTCACGCCGATCACAATCCGACATGATGCTTATGTTCGTCCTTGAACTCAATTCCTTATGTATTTATGAAGCTAACGGGAATCGTGTCAATGCAAATCGGAGCTGTTTGGCTACCGGCTAACAAATGACAAAGGCATCTATATTGTGAAACTAATACATATTGTTTAGTTTGTCACTCGCCTTGCTAAGTACCTAAGTGTTAACTGTAGTCTTGCTTAGGCAATTATGCGATGGAGAATATCTTTTTGCGATCACAATACTGTAAAGTAAAACATCAAATAGGTATGTAATCTTTATATACATTTCAGAGTGCCTTAAGCAACATTTATATAAGTTCGCTGGTTGGACCGCACTCGTTTCAGCCTTTTTCACAAGGGCGTTCCAGCAAACAATAAAAATAAACTAAAAACTTAAGAAGATAAAGTTAGATTCACATCTTTTTTTGCGGGCAACAGATAATTAATAATAACTTTTAAAATCACAAATACATCTACCACGTCCTCAAATACAGTGCAGTGCTTATAGGCTGTGGTTATATGCATTTCAGTAGTCGGGTTGTAGTTTTTAAACTTTTCATTTATATAGCTTGCTTCTTACCCTTGTAAAGACACCGCTTTGGATTAGTTTTCTTTGTGATTTTCACAATTTCCAATTATTTCCTCATAAATTGACCAAAGAAGGGTCAATTTACATTAGCTTCTACAATTTCCATTTTATAAAAGTGATTTCTCATAACTCTTAGTTATTCTTATTGAACCTTTACCTTCATCAGACATGATGTGTACCTAAACTACTCTACCCATTAATCAGTTATCAATTATAGCTTATAAATAAAAAAGCATTTCCCGGTTCGTTTTTCTCTACATATAATTAGTAGTTTCGTTTCTTTCCTACTCGATTCGATCATCGATACCTCTAGTGCTGCATTCTTTTAAATCGATTATCTATTAATAACGCCTCTGTTACGAATGGGATGTTCAGATTGAAAAAGTGACCATGGAATCGCAGCCGGATTCTCGAACCCATTCATGTTTTGATGACATCATTTGCTTACGTATCAGTTTTAGCTTCTGGTAGGCAGTCTGGACATCTAAGTCGTGCACTTGTACATATTATTTGTTACATTAAAATATGACGTTTCAAGAGTATGTAGTTAGATGATTTTGTATTCCTTCCTCGTGTGCGCCTACGTACATTTTGGATGAATTTTGTTTTTTTTTTCTAGAGTTCCGACTGGTCTAAGTAGGATGGATGTTCTTTACTGTTTTTAATGCAAATATGATTTTTTCTATTTAAAATGAGTTATGTCTGCATTATGGTTTGAATAAGTCATAACATCAACCTATTTCAGTATGGTTACAATGTTAAGATTCTTCCTTATTTACAAATACTTGACAACAGTATGACATAATAACGCGTCTACATAAATCAAAGTATTGAACACTAGTGCATTTTATTGCCACATTAAATCTGAAGAATATTAGGCTAATGTTTATTTAATATTTATTCTTTCTATTGGTTTTAGTTTTTCTTGGTTATCATAATATTTTACGTGAAGCGAAAACTTTATACCCCTTTTTACGAATGGTTAAAGTCTGTGGTCAAAATGAAAAGAGTAAATACTATGTAAGTTATTGGCTATGGTCGAATTACGACTACTTTGCTACCTTTTTTACTTAAGTAAAAAATGAGTTCAAACGAAAATAATTTTACTTGAAATATCCCGGTTAATCTTAATTTTTAATATATAAAACAAAGTTTTACTTTTTAAATTTTAACGAGTACGAGTAGATACTTCTATTTTTTAAGACGTCAGATCTCTCGCCTTGAAATGCATTAAATATTGGCAAAAACTGTTTCCTGTGAAACACACGATAATAATTTCAGCAAACATTTGACAAAATATACTGACTACAGTAAATTCAATAGTTATATTCCATATTCAGTAGAATTAATTTTGTCTCCATAGAGTTTTAAAATGCTCGAAATGTAATCCTCAACAATAGTCCTGTCCCCATTTTAAGGGGACTTGACATAGATGCAACAAATTTGAAACTTTTTAAACCAAGGGCTGAGCCGAGAGTTAGAACTTTATACTTAAACACTTTATACTTATAGGTCACATGTAAATCATAGTCGCCTGTCTTCCTCAGAATGTTTTACATATTACACATATTACCCTGATAAAATTTTAATTAAATTCTTTCGGCTTTACGTGATTAAAAGATAGAATGAACAATTTTTCTATAGGTCACCTATACAGTAGAAACTAGCCATATGAAAACCAGTTTTTAATGCAAAATCTTAATCTTAAAAGAAGAAAAAAACAGTTTTCTAACGTTATTTCGTTCCTTAACTGAAGTGGCTTGTCCTTGATAAGATTTGAAGACCGGCTTGCTTACAACTTTCGCATGATTCTGACACCAATCATTTGGGAATTACAACATCGTAACTGTACAGTTGTTAGCTAGATATCCTTAACAAACCAATCTCGGAAAAATTTACCAATAACGAATAAGTACTACTATCTGATACTACCTACTATCAAATAAAAAATCGCTTAAATAATAACATAAAACGTTAAGGGATCTAAAAGTAAACTAATAGGGCCAGCATTGAGATAATTTTATTTTTATTAATGTCAGCCAACAACAGTAGGTACTCGTCACATTTTTATTTTGTTACATCTCTGCAGTGACTTGTCACAATTTAGTTGATTAAACTTAACTTTTTCTTAAATGTCAAATTTTATTTTTACACTCGTTCAATCACATTGACTTTTCTAAACTCGTGTTTGTGCAAAACCTGTTCGCATTAGGTTGGGTCACTTTTTAGCACGAGTTTCTGTTGGTATTTCAAGTATTTATGATATTTCGAGGGGTTTCCCAAAAATAGAATAAAACGTGTCAACGTTCTTTTCTTAAATAATCACGAGCTCGTGATTTTTGTGTTTTATTTACATATTAATGATTATTCAAGTGCGGATTACCCAACCACACATCCTGCTTTCAGGGTCTTGGTCGAACATCTTTGTTTGCTTTTGTATAGCACTGTGACCTGTCTAAATCATTTATAAGATCACGAGTCACTTTTGTTAAAGTTCCGCCTACTATGTTATGGAAAATCCTATGTCGTCAAGTAACAAGGATGTGTATTGCTTATTAGTTAACGTTTACGACTAACAAATCATAAAATAGCTTTGACATTATAATTCAAAGTACCTACAGTAAACCAAATAGATGAAGCACTTAAATACAGGTGATGCCCTGATTTTGATTTTGAAAACTATAACGAACTTTCGTTAGTGTAAAATCAGTTGTTAGGAACATTTGTTTAACGAGAACTTCACTTTCTTGCTAAACCTGACATCTCCACATTGTTAGGCGGTCAGTATTTGACTGAATTTAAATTTAAATGATGTATCGAATCTAGAGACCGATCGAAAATAATGTGACGTGGTGTGATCTGTTGATTGCTACATAACCACAAGGTCAAATGCAAACATTCTGGTAGTACCAAATAATATCCATAATGATCAGTGAGAAGAACAACGTATGATATAAAGTTATGACATACGGCGGTGTGACGTATATTAAGCAATAAGTTGTCTTCATGACGTAACATAAGATATAGCCAGCCAGACAAAACATGCCGTGGGAGGCGCATGTTACACACACGCGACTTATATGCAAACAAGTAATTATAAACATATGAAATAAATAGATTCAGTAACCCAGTAAAGAAAATTACATTACAATGTTGTGCATTGTTTTAGTATATAGGTAATATTTGACAACTTGCATAACTTCTCTCTAGTAGGGTACCAACTACAAATAGACCTTGACAATTTAGCCGCTGTGTTTGAAGAAAAGACGAATAAGGAGGTCGTAAATACTTCAATGTGATAGTGTTTTAAATTAGCGAAACTGTTCATCAAATAAGGTGGAGTTAACCTTGCCTTTTCTATGATGTTGGTATATAAGGAAACTTTCAATAACATAAATAGCAAATATTCAACTTTCCAGATCGTGACGTATAGCCTGAAATTCAATGCGGAAACTAGACACAAAACTACACCAATTTTACACCAGCATTTAATATGAATTCGGAATTTAAAAAATGTAAACGCTACAATATTCATGTATAGTAGAAAAATAAGTATGAAAATGTTCACAATGACCGCCACAACTGATTTAGCATATCATCCATATTTATTAAGTTGTTGTGCAAACATTGGCCATGAACTAATCTATTTGTGACAGATTTTTGTTGCCTTCGCCTTTGACACTACTGCCTTTTTATTATATAATCATCATTTTAAGCGGAAATTTCCTTTTGTTAATATTTCCAAGTAAATTATTCAATTTAAATACTTTTTTCTGCTACTTGTTTAAACTTTCAAGGCGAAAAATGGAATTAAATTTGGCTCAGTTTTTGTGACCTCAGATTCTTAATAAAAACAGAGTAATTGCTAACTCAATAAATCACATGTACTTTTCTTATCTTTATAAAATGTTAAATAACTATTAAAAATGCTAATTTAGTGAGGAATTATTTGATTGAGTTGTGATTTGTCAAACTGTAAGTTTTTAGCAATTACATCTACTCCTCGACCTCCATCAAAAAATCTGAATAATCGTTAGCTTCTTGCGATATTTTTTGTTTCAATTATTTAAAATAACATAGACATACCATTTGACAGTAAAATAGGATAATGTAATGCTTATTTTGATTTATTTTATATTGATGAAGTGAATCAAGTGCGATAGTAGAAGATCCATTCTAAGCCCTTGTTAGGCTGTTTGTTGCTTGAATGATCTGCAACCGTAGACGTCCGGATTGGCTGGATGCAAGTCCGGGTGTTGTGAAATGTGAAGGCCGACCGCCGAGGGCACTTAGTTCAGTCCCTGTGCCATTTAGACGAAGCCTAACTGTTAAATTAACTCCCATTACTGAGATACCAAATGGAGCACCTTTGCTGAAACCTATTTATTTCCCGAAAAATCCTTTAATTTTGCTATATCGATGTCAAAACCAAGAATATATCTGTATGTGTAAATTGTAAATATTTACTTAACTTCACTCCACTTGAATTTAATTTTTGTCAATATCAACAATTTTTATTTTGGCTGAAATGGAAATAGTGAGAAATATCCTAGTAACTAAATACGACTTTACGGTCACCATTTAAGTCAATCTGTTTTATTAGAAAACTTGACACTATCCGTAAAAACACCATCCACATTAATAAGTAGCTAGGCAAGAAATTTAATACCACAGGGTTTCATAAACATCTTTTTAAGATATTTACCAAAAATTTTAAAGAAACGCATGCTTACTAGTAAACATTTCTACGGTTGTGTACTTTTTTTTCTTTAAAATTATACGAAACTTTTATTAATTAAATTAAAACATGCAGAAATAAAATCCATCTAGTCATTATTGAACATGTTTCGAAATCCAAGATTCGTTTGCTTAGTCTATGTTTACTTCGCAAATAAAATTTATGTAGATTTTGAGTCCCAAATACAACAAAATGAGTTTATATTTTGCTGACCATTTAGTTTAGTATGCGGATATATTCAAGTTTTGTTGGCGCCGAACTAGTCTTCTTTTGACTATAAACGGTTGATGTCCTCAGTTGGTTTATTAATAACATTCCAGTGTATCTTCAAAATTAATTGGTCTCGATGCTTCTACAACCTTAGAAACTTCGAATTCTAATATATTCAACATAAACAAACATTCTTGAATTTAGTTTTGAGAAAAGAATTGCGAGATGACTTAAAAAACGGAACTCCTTCCCTTCGTGTCCGATTTGCGCTTGCGATTTTAAAATTTATCATAAAGTATTCAAAATATTACTCGTATACCCAAACGAATACTTGCTGCTTTTAATGCATTTCAGGTTTTGATGAAATTACACTCGCTACACACATATTCATAAAATAAAGGATTTAATACTCCTTCATATAGTATTTTCAGTAATCAAGATTTTCAGGTAAATTCTGGAAAAAATTGTTTCTGAACACAAGAACATGTTACTCGCTAGCTTTTTAATGACACTTGTTGGAGGCCTGAAATGCAAGGGATGGTCGTAATTAACTAATATTTGTTAATTAAAATGCATCATGCTTTCCCTTCTTATCTATAACTAAAATTTCATAAATATCGCGGATTTACTCGTAGTTTAAAAACCTGAACAAAACTATCATGGGTAAAAAAAACTTGACGACATCGTAGGAATGTTAAATGTTGTATTTTGTTTAACGGTATCCTCCCCTTACATTAATGAATTCCTTTTTATATTTGTCTTGGTATAACATATATATTTGGGTCAGACTCAAGAAAAACAATGGAAGATATTTAAAGTACGGAACTCCAGTGCAACGTACACTTGACCGGTTTTAGATATATAAATAATTTAAATAGTATTCAATAATTTAAACTTTTACATCATGTAAGTATTTCAACCAATACTTGCTGCGGTTCTTACGTTTTACGCTATCAACAGCGTCTGTGTATTAAAGATTATATTTGCGCAAATTTATCTTCACATATCTATAGTTGTATGACATTTGAATGGAATGATTAATAAACATTTTTAACAAAGTAATTAAGACCAAAAGTCATTGTAATAATGAATTGAATGCATCGCTTACCGAGCTTTTGGTATCCATTGTTTACGCGCCGCTAGTAGCAGGCTTATCTTTACGTTCTGCAATAGGCAGTTCACTATTGTGACGACACTGAACACTGCATTCACTTTGTCCACATTGTTTAATTGTTGTTGAGGGTAGAGGTAAATTTTTTCTGTTAAGTTTGGTCTCTCTCGCCCTCTCCGTGTGGCCGGCGTCGTGTGACGCGCCTGCTCCAAGCGGCAAAGCGACTAGAGTCGAACTGAGAGTGTTGCAACAGCCGCCAAGGTTTATATATGAGGTTGCAACTTGCCGTTTTCAACTCAAACTTTTTGCACTCTGAGAAGTATTCCGATTATTAAAATAAAATTTAATTTAAATAATTTTGGATATTGTTCAATCAACTTGTTATTTGTTAGGTGACTTTTGCGATAATCGTTATATATGCAGCTATATAAATGTTAAGAAGCACTTATTCACTCAATTCGCGGACACTACCTCGATTCGTAATGACTTTGCGATAAAAAATACTTATCTTTTCGACCATATTTTTATATTTTCGTTTTCAACATTATCAAATTATTCTTGACCTAATCCAGAAACACATGTCCGAATAGAGTTATCGTAAGCATCTAAGTGAGTAGGTACAGGGAAAATGTAGACAGCAATGCAGTAGGTCGGTGACGTTGTGATAATGTGGAATATGAGTCGGCTCCCCCTTGGTGGCGCGACACGACGGTTGCGCAAGTGCATCCAGCGAGGACGCGCGCCGGCGCCCGTGGAATTACATTACAGGAGGCGGATACTGCGACCACCTTGGGAAATTTAAGGTTTCGTTTAATGGATTATACGTGCTTTGGATATTGTTATATTTACCTTAGCTACCAGTTTCAAAGTTCCACAACAAGGAAACATAGAGATGAACCTATTCTGCTGATTAAATTTCCAAGTTTGCAAAATTATACAAGTTACCTATTATATTTCAAGTTTAATTGTAAATATACTTTTTTTTCTAATAATAGGATATAAATAAATCTAGCAGGGCTATTCACAATGCTTCCGAAAGTTTTTTTTGGAAACGGGATTGTTCCGATCGTCAAGTATTCTATCCTATCTTATTCATCGCTTATAATCATCACTTTTCAAGTTGTCGCCAGCCTCAGAGCTTCCGATGCGAACTGTCACGTTTTACAAAAAATAATTTGTCCCTACGGTGAATATGAATAGCGTTCCCTTGAAGAAGTTGTCGAATCCGAGTCGATTTCGTGTTCCGAGACGATTGTGAATATCCCTGCAAATGCGAAAAATTGTTCTAATGTAGTATTATACCGATCTCTATTTCGAAAATTATAAAAAACCCATTCAAAATCGTTTTATCTTCTGAGCACATTAACCAGGTAAGCCTTTGCTCCAATCCCGCAATTTAGCTATATAGTCTAAAGTGGTGTTTAACATTAAAGATTATCTTTAGTCACCACGTATTTAAGGATCTTAAACATACTTTTTAGTCCATGTAATAAAAGTACCCGTCTTTTACATACGAAAGTAACAAGATAAAAAAGGTTTAAACCATGCCCAAACATCAAAAGTTATTACAAGACGCAGTTCTGGTAAAAATATGAATTTTGGTTTAGGAACTAACTTTAAAACCGAAATGGTCCTGGACTTATACGTTCTGGTTTAAACCTAATAAGTCCATGTCTTATAATAAGACTGATTGAGCTTAAACATGCAAAATATTGCTTCTATGAAACAGCACTATGAAGCTATGACTCTACTGAAAACACCACAAAGACAGACATGGGCTTTAATCATATCCCTCCAAAATAATACTTTATCCATCTTTTTGTCATAAAGGTACAACATTTTTATTATTATATTTAAAGAAATTTGCTAGGATTGTTCCAAATTAAATTGAATATCTACTACATAACCATGAATTTCCAATAGTATGCAACTGAACGACCAATGAAATTGACTAAATAATAAAAAAAAAATCGTATTGTTTATCCTCCTTGATGTCTCAAAATTTTCCCTTTCATTTTTTCAACTGTTTTAATTTTATTGAAAATAAGATATTATTCTGTTTAACCTTAATTAAAGTTATGCATCAACACAATGTTCAAAAATTCAATAAGTGGTTGTAAAAATGGCAAATACAACTATAAAATTGTGATTGTAACACCATGAGATTTTAGAAATAAAAGCAGATAGACCAAGTGTAACAGGAAAGCTCGGTTAAGCCAGTCGTAGGTGAGTAGTAACTACGAGTATTTGATATTAACTGTCCAATTTTATTGTCATTGCCGACTAGGAATACCAAACCTTAACATAGGTCGTTCGAAAACCTATAAAGTAAATAAATTGTGTCATAAATAGATTTTTTTTCATTTAAATTATTAATTGCATGTTTTATGACTTTCAAAACCATAACAATTTTCATTTAAATTATGTAAAAACATTAAAATAAAGAAAAAAGTTGGGACTTATTTCTCTACCCTGGAAACTGTAAGGCATATTTTGCTTCAATACTGTCACCTGTCTGTCATGCATACATAGCTGTTAAACTGGACGCACGTCATTTGGTGCGCGCGCTTCATCTGCCTTTAATTCTATAATCTGAGGTCGGAAAGGTCCAAAACTCGAGTCAACAAATAGGGATAGTACAGAAATAAGATTCATACTATGCGCACTTTAGCAATGCATACACAGACATCATCCAAGAGTCATTTACGGACACGAATGTTTGAAGGATTGGGAAGGAAACACGCGGGATTGCCACTCACTGCAAACACGTTATTCGCGTCTTTTTTGTGCAACGAGTTTGTCGTTTTATCATTCTAAATATTTTTTGTTAAAATTCTTGAACTTTTTAAATTCATTATTATAACTACTTAAAGATAAATTACCGTGAATTCCGACTACACAGAAATCGTCGAAAATTTAGTTAATAAATATTGAACATCAAACAATAAACGTTTAAATGTGAGTTTTATCGCTATTGCAGTTTTTATTTTGTTGCATGTTTTTTGCTTGAATAAAAATTGTCATCCCTAACCCAAATTTCGAGCGAAGCAGTCAAAACTGAAGTACATACATTAGCTATACTTCTGTATACTCTTTATTTTGTGGTCGAGTTAACTTGAAAAGATGTTTCTAGAACTTTTTCCATACACAGCATTCAAATTTCTAAAAAGTTCCAAAAATCTGTGGTATGTTTGATTATACAGATACATTTATCAAATCCATATACACTTTCAAGTAAAATGTATTTGGATTAACTTTATATATAAAACTTTTGTTTTTGAAAAAATACGTATTCAAATAAAGGTTATGAAGTTACTAGTATTTTTTTCTTAGGATATTGGAGACTACATGATCAATTGCTTTTTACCAGCACCGTTAAAGAAGAAAAAGTTTTTAAATTATAATGCTCCATGCAAAGATTACAAAATTCAACTGTGAAATTAAAATTTTGATACCCTGAACAGTTTTTATCTTGTCGTTACAAATGTAGAACTAAATTGAAACACCATTTGGTAGAAGGAATAACAGCCAATTTTAGGCATACCCGATTTTTGACACTTTTGCATATGTATGTTAGCCAGTTTTAACCGTAAATAGATTTTTATCAGATATTCCACATGACCATATAAATTTTAAGTAAAAATGTATGCTGTTTTTTATTTGCATCTCCATTCTGAACTTTTGGATTTATTCCCTTCTTCCAATTGTTGGTACAATTTATGTTTTCAATACGAAAACTGTATTTGCTTGTGAAGTAATAGTAAATCATTCGTGTGCTTTAAATTACATCACATTCAATTAAGTTTAATTGTGAATTGTAAAACAATAGTGGACACATCTGTAGTGCAGGTTCGGAGCTCCCATTAGAGCGGGGTCGTAATCGACGCGTAATCGTGTGAAGGTATCACAATACCACGGCTATTGAGTTACTACAAGGTTTTATAAGTAGCTATTCGTTTAAGCTACAAAAGAATGAAGGCTCGGTTAATTTCTCAGCCACACGCACGAAACACCTTTGAATAAATGAAATACAATTATATCATCAGCACTACCCTATCGTTAGCGAATCACCAGCTCCGGCCATCCCACATTTTAATAAGACAGCTGTCTTAATCGCCAAGATATTTGAAATAAATTTATTTATACTTTAGTATTTTGGTCAACTCATGGTTTTTCCACTTTTTCGGTTTACATGTCACTTTCTGATTTAATTTGTGTTCAATATTAATTCATTTCTAATCATGTTAGATACCTACTTATTAAATTCCTCTTCTCTGTTTTGTAATATATTCCTTAGTAACTATGCTCGTTTCTATTGACTTATAATTATATCAAATATTTGAATAATTATAGTGACATGATTGATCATAAATAGAATTAACATTTTGTTTTTGTAGATTTCAAGTAGATCTTTTGAATAATTTTTAAAAAGGTGGTGTTTTTAACTCCTATCACTTTATTAAGTAGTTTCCTTGTCTAGATAAAATGTATTTTTATTTAATTTAAAAATACTACTTAAAAACTTTATCAAAATACAAGTTCTATTCTGCATAAAGCATTGTAGAATTTGGGAAATTTTTTAAATATTATTTACTACTCTGACCAAAATGACCAAACACTGTTTCTTACGGTAGATATTCATGAGTTAAATTACTGTAACATTGATATTTTAAGTGGGGTTATTATTGAAGCCATATCCTGAATGTTATGTTTTCTTTCATGCGGATAGCCTATTTTAGTGAATAGTCCTTGTTATGGCGCCGATGTAGCATTATTGTATAGCTGGGGGTCATTAAACGGGAATTTTGTCAAGTTAATGATTCAATGGTAAGCAATATAAAGCTGTGACTTTACAAGGCCGCTAGCGAAAATGTTTTTGCTACTACTAAAATAAAGAAAATGATCTTGAGGCTTGTATTAACATAAAGTTTAATGGGTTTTTAGTTTTACGAAAAATAATGGAAATAGAAGAGAAATAATATCCACTTATGCACTCCGCTTCTTGAAGTTACCAATTTGGTTCTTTTAAAGTTCATGCATAGCACACTATTTTGGCACCCCAACAGCACGGCTTCAACACAACAATTACCTTGTAATTAAAATAAGAACATCGTGTGTGTGCCAGCGCGCTGACAACACGCTGGCCGCGAGATTGAATGCACTGATTTGGCCAGCTCGCACTTGCACCTCGCGGCCAGCGTGTTGTCAGCGCGCTGGCGGCTAGTAATTAGAATCGACGGAGATGTGCTGTTGTGGTGCCGGTATAATGTGCTGACCTTTACTCGTAACAAGATAGAGGTGATGCTATTAGAATTTAATATTTTGTTTGTTTATCATCATCTTAAGGATTTTTTTGAAATTGACCTTTTAAACTTTTCGCTCAATAACCTGAAAACGAATCTAACACGACTCTGCTCTAACTCTGAAAAGTGAATGAAAAAAAATTGAATTCCCTGTAGGATTTATTTTTATTTTAGTGTAATGATTATGATTGACCACTTCCTTTGTGTAACTTTTGGGAACTAGGTAACCATAGTTAATTTTAAGTATAACATTGTGATAAAGATACGTCTGTTGGTTGCCAAAATAAATAAAAAAGACTAAAAAATAAAAGACTAGGTTCCTATAATATATAATCAAAGACTAGGTCTCTATAATTCATCAATTTTCACTAGTCAAGGTTATATTCTGATAAATAATTTCAATTCAAGCCACGGATTGTATTTTATTTTTAAATTTGCCGTTATCAATGTCTGCCTCGTGACTTTAAAAGTCAAAATTATTCAATATAAAATAAATTAGAACAAATGCCAAAGCATCTTTGCAATGTTACAAATAGATTTTATATTTTATTCATATTAAGGTGTGTAAGTATTATATGTCGATTCTTCTCTCGCCGCAAGCTAGACTGCGACCACGGTTTGTCCGGTTTTGCGCAGATGCGGTTATAGTTTATACGTTTAAATCGTCCTTGTCAGGAATGCGAGGTCATCACGTCTTCGCCGCTGTTTTGTGGCGGTCCTCTTGTGAAACATTATTATGTTATAAACGTTCAAGCAGTATTACACACCCAATATCGATCGTGTCGCGTACTTTTATCCTAGAACCTTGTCCTGCCGTTTTTCGCGGCTATATTATCAAAAGTTTTGTAAGTATTTCACTATAAAATATCAGTATTATTTGATAATTTATAGTAAAATAAAATTTTTAAGTTATGCAAAATTTTGTGAAAAAATGCCATAAAATCAAATAATATTCAAACATTAGTTCAAATAATTTAAATTAATTCTAATGTTATCCAAATAATAAGTATCTTAAAATATTTTGTTAATCAGGGTTGACGCATATATAAAGTGAATTCCGTTGATATTTTTAAGAAGTACGCAGTACCGTTTAAGTCCAAGGTAGAGACTAGTTTTGACGTCACAGATTGTGACGAAACATTCCACGAAAACGCTATCCGTGTTGTTCACTGCTATATCCTACCTGGCGTATGAGTCATTTAAATATTTTTTAAATTTGGAGTCCTCTTAGATCTTACCGTCTGCCATCTAATTTATTAGAGCAAATTCTGATTCAATAAGCCATCGACACCATGGCCCGT
This sequence comes from Choreutis nemorana, assembly GCA_949316135.1. Classification (NCBI taxonomy): domain Eukaryota; kingdom Metazoa; phylum Arthropoda; class Insecta; order Lepidoptera; family Choreutidae; genus Choreutis; species Choreutis nemorana. Next base: position 5,921,551 of record OX438600.1, read on the forward strand.
TACATAGAACAAGCTGAACACAAAGTAGTTAGGTTCCTGTCAGTTAGATACCAGTTTTATTTTAACAACTCTTGACTTTCCCAGTCCTTTTTAATGGGTCTTGTCTTGTCTCATTTACATTTTATTTTTAACTGTACATTAATTACATGACCATTTTTTCGACTGTGATGATTTGGGAACTAAGGATTGTAATGATGTAGAATTTTAACATTTCCATTTTTTTGGTTTTAGCTCCGCGTTCCTCTGCGCCAGGTTTTGAGGCCCCGGGACTTGACAGTTGTCATCAGTAAGCGTCACCTCAAGGTCGGGATTAAGGGACAGCCGCTTATCATAGATGGAGAATTGGACGCGGACGTGAAGATTGAAGAATCCACCTGGGTGTTGCAAGATGGGCGAAATCTACTCGTTAATTTAGAAAAGGTAAACAGATTTCGCTAATGCGCATATTATTTCGGATTTGTTGTACGGTTTTTCCTTAATTCAATATTTTTGCCTTAGGTGTGTTTCACTTCCTAAAAGATTGTAAGTAGTCAATATAATGAACATATAGTAGTGGTGTAACGAGCATATAATTTGTACTTGTAAGAGTCGACCCACAACCGAAAACCGCCCCCAACTATCAACTAGTTCTGAGGACAAAAATTCAATGTATTTTTCTCATAAAGGTGCGAAGCTAAAGGCGACGGTCATCATGATAGTCATGCATGAGACGATCGCACTCTTTCTTTTTTTAGTGACTCAAATTTTTGTCAAACTTGGTATCGAACTGAAGGGTTTTATAATAATATTTGTATATTGAATACAATGATACTTACAAAATTCCGAACAAGGAGTTAGAGTTTAGATAGAGAATACGTAATTTATCTTTAAATTACGTATGTGATTAATGAATAACCTTATGATGTTATTATTTCGGAAAAATAAATATAATGTCCATTAAATTTTTATTTGATCATCATAATATTTAAAGTTTAACCTTGTAGGAGCATAATGTAACCTTCTCAAATACTTAAATACAAATATTTGAAACATATGAACACTACCGAAAAACAAATTCACAAAATCTTTTATCTCTTTAAGAGCATAAAACTATTTAAGATCTTCTTGTAGATTTGCCATTATTATTGTCTTTGGTTCGGTAACATTGATTTGATCACTTTTAGCAAGTTTTAAGACGAGTGCTAAGAGATTAACACTTGGATATTTAACAGACTTAAAAAGTGGGATGGTTCGATATTCAATGCGTATTTTATTGTAAATGCTGGTTCACCGATTTCTTGAACTTTTTTTTTTTAATTAATAAATACTGTTTACTACAATATGGGTAGAATCTGAAAAGGGGTATCAACCGAACAATATCGAATCGCCCCGAGATAAACCATTAAGATTTCTTTAATCTCCAAATCGACAGGATCATTTAAAGCTGTGCCCGGTTCGAGAATTTTATAGAGTAAAACATTATTGATATCTTAGTTATTTTTTTTAAGGTTAACAAAATGAATTGGTGGAGCAAACTTGTATCAACAGATCCTGAAATATCAACCAAGAAAATAAATCCAGGTAAACATAACTTGTTTTTTTATCTGTAACTTACTCGAGTACCTATAACTTACTTACTTACAATGTGAATTTGGATTTGAGTTTTATCCAGTAGTGAACGACGAATTCAGTCAAGCGAGTTTTACTGTAATATAATTAAATGAGTCTTAAGTGAAATTAAATGTCACCAGTCTCCACATTTAAATTTGGAGTATCATGATATCGCTTGCGAATCACGAAGTCTTAAGTTTGATTCCCGGCGATAAAACTTTGTGTATTGAAAATTAAGTTTAGGTATATGGTGTTTAATGACATTCATTACTATGTTATATTAAAATTTAGCGTTCAGTAATGAATGACCATGTAATCTTCAAGCAAAATGGAAACTTAATTTCGAATATAATAAATAAAAACATAATGGAGATCATTTGCTCAGAATCTTGTTTCCGTGATGAATCAGGCAAGGGTGTGACAACATTGTTGTGATGATATTATGCAGACTAATTTAAATGTTTTATTTTTAGAGCCCTCAAAGTTATCGGACTTGGATGGGGAAACTCGTGGTCTGGTTGAGAAGATGATGTACGATCAGAGACAAAAGGAAATGGGACTACCAACTAGTGACGAACAGAAAAAGCAGGATGTTCTAAAGAAGTGAGTTTTAGTATTTATAAAATTGATTAAAATCATTACTTAGTTCAAAAACTTGTTTGAGATAACAATAAAAACAATGCAGAAAGTGACAATTAATTATTTGATTTTAATGAAGATGTTGATGGTAAAAAAAAAACATTTTATTCATACAAAAATATTTATACACAGGTTTATGGAACAACATCCTGAAATGGATTTCTCCAAGTGCAAGTTCAACTAATAAAGTACTGAAGAAATTGTAAATATTTTATATGTATCTTATTTTAAGTTTATGTAAGCACTTTGATGTTTAAAATTTACGAATGGAGAAGTTTATTGTATTTTTTTTTTCGATACTAAAGATTGAGTAAAACGAAAGAAAGCTGTGAAAGAATTATTACAATTCCTCTAAAAATTAAAATGTTATGGGACTGAAAAGTTGCTCTTCCAAGAATAGTTTAGAAACACGCGGCGCTATAAGTGACAAGTTTGCAAAAACAAAAAAACGCTAAAATTGCGCGTTTTGCCTAAATTTCGGTGCAAAATTATTAAAAGTACTTACTTGTATATGACCTTGGAGGTCAGACTTCAACACATTTTACTTTTCTCGAAAAAACTAATATTTTGTCCATATTATCCCAGTCGTATGACGTCACACGTGAGTCAAAATACCACAATCGTTGAATTAATGACCTTAATCATTTATTGATGGATTTCATTAATTGTTTCTCTGAATTATAAGTTCTGATCTATATTTTGTGATTACTTTTAATATAGTATGTTTAACATCATTGAACTTCTCTATTGTAATTATATTAAGTAGCCAGCCATTTATAAGTTAAATTCAACTGTACAAGTCGAGTCAGTAAAACATTCACTACATTATTTTTTAAATAGAATTAACATTTTCATTTACAATAAATGTATTTTTAAAATAACGAGTTTTTTTAACATATTACTTATTATATGGACCAGATTTAAGTATAAGAGATATTACTAGATTGAGTAACGGCCCTCGACTATATTCAAGGCAATGTCAAGTCCAATATCTCAGGAGGCAACCGGATGGCGAGCGATTATCTGGGCCTTGAAGCAGTACAGAATCCCTTCGTATCCTACGAGTTGACCCTCAGTGGACAGGGGCCGTGATATGGGGGTTGAGCAATTTCAGAGAAATCATGCCCAACTCTACGTTCAAGGTTTAATTAAAAATTTTGATTAAATATTTTAAGAATGTGATAAACAGACACCACAAAATTTAGAAGGATCAATTGTTATCTACCTGCTTTAACGAATTTTATTTATTGCGTATAATATCTATCAGATAAAATCAGATACAGATAGACAGAAACAGATAGGATCTATCAGAAACCCGCAAAACAAAAACAAATCATGTTTTTGGTACTTACTCGAAAGTAAATTTTCAATTAAGAATTAAGCACTCCTTAAATACCAAATTACAGGTTGATCATACACTCAGATTAATGATTAGTCTCCGCTGTGGTCCAACCAGATGCCGCCCTTCATTCTATCAATACCTCAATTAATGCGGCAAATTTTTACCCCGACTACGGCGATTTTTTTTTTAATGTATTTCTTTAACGGCATTGGTTTTAGTATCATATTGCCTAATCATCAGTAATTATAATTTCATCATTCTTGAAGATGATAAATGAGATAAGGATGATAAGATGAACAATGAAAATGATGAATCTGCCTACAGTAACATGCTAGTACTGTTACTGTAGGCTCTAAGAAGTTACTTGGGAGATGACGAAAAGCGCAACCAAATCGTCGTATTTCTCTTTCTCCACACTTGTACAGCACTACAGACATTTACTGGTTAAAACACTAGTGTTTTACACATTAAATTCTGCTGATATATAAGAATAAGAAGACAATAAAATAAGACAATTGTAACTGACAATTCCAGTTCCCGCCAAGTAACTCCGCTTGTGGTGAGTAAAGGATAATGCTGTCAACTTTTACAGTTTTACCTGATCATAAGGAAAATTATTTTGTAGTAGTCAATTTCTATTTAACTTTTGTTGAGAAAAAAACTTAAACATATGCCTACATTTAAAAAGTTAAGTAAAGGAATTAAAATGAAAAAAATATGGAAAAAGTTTTGCTTATTTAAATAGTTTGAATTTAATAACATCTATTGTGTAGCAAAATGTCAGTACCCACACTTTTTAAATATATGCCATCGCTAATACGTTACTCATGTAGGGGTAAAGATGTTATACCTCTTGTGCTAGTAATAACACTACCTCTCCAATCCATGGAAAAAGAAGACATTATTTTACTGCCAAATATTTATTCACTGATCCATTTCATAATTTTGATTATTTTAATGTTAATTTTTAACTAGTGAACTAGGGAATAAAATTGAATTTTGTATTTTTAAACTTACCAAAACTACTCTTAACAACTGCCACTTTAAATCAATGCCATAGATATAATAAAACTCCAGCACCGTATCCTGAACTTATGAATGAGGTATCCCATACTAAGTCACACACACATTCACACCATAGTAAGTCTACCGCCCGCCATTACGCACTAACACTTTATCGATTTAACAAGTTAAGAAAATAAATAAATAATACCGACGTGTATGGTGAAAAGCTGTGAAAACCGCATTGAAACCATGACAATAACCAAGGGGTCACTTTCCATAGCTAAGATTTTTTTCCCCTTGCAATTCTTGCTGAGCTAATTTTGTTTGTTTGTTTTGTTGTCAGAACTATCTTCACTAATATACTTGATTCTTATAAGAGTGTAGGAAAGGGTATGCCAGGCGCCAGGGCTTGTTTTTTTGTCTTTTTAATGCGTTCCTCTATAAAATACTTAAAAATAAACACGTTTGTTGTTTGTTCTCGCTTTTATCAAAGTTAATATATTTCTGAGTATTTTGCCAGCGTGAAGTATTATTTATCATCAGGTTTTGATGAGGAATGAAATGATGAAGAGATGAATAGTGATAGTTGGAATAATGAAAAATAATTTGCCTACTGTTGTAAAATAAGATTATTTATGATGACAGTCCTCATTCCCGCTAAGTAACTCCTGGCTAGCGATATTTTGATATTTTCTACACTGGATATGGAAATAAGATAATTTTCGAGGTGGCAATACTATCTATGCGTCAGTGATGTCAAAGCTCAAAAGAACTTGTATCCAGAGCCATTAAAACTTTTAAAAAAAAGTTAGTCATGTCACTGTCATTTATTTTACGGTATATTCCGATATGCACTGCGAGCACTGCGCAGTGGCCAGACTTTGGTTTTTCAAGTACCCCAATGGAGATAAAACTTCCACGTCAACCATAATTCACCTCAGATTAGGGCATGTGTGCTCCCCGATCTTTCTTGCGAAAATTAGGGTGAGTGATCATTCCTGCTGCGAGTGTGATTTAGAGGAAGGTTCTCATATTTTTTACATGCATCAATTTAAGAACTTCCCTTTATGACTGTTTACCCAAAAGTATCCCTCGTCCCGTCAATCTCAACTATTTGTTGTCCTTGTCTCATACAAAGTTCGTTAAGTACCTTAATATGTTTATAAAATCCAATAATATACAACTGTGAAGTTTCTGTGCTATCCTTGTGTTGTCCATGTGCTGTCCTTATAATGTAAATAATTGTTGTTTATATTGTTACTGATTCGGCAACTGATCACAAGTCAGAACACCGATCATTTTCTAATTTATAGCATTGTTTGTTCTCATCAGGTGACATTGGCTTAGTTGTCGTTCAATACGATAGTCGCCATAAAATAAGAATTGAATTGATTGAATTGAACTGCGCAGTGGTCTCAACAGTGAAAAGTTCATTCTGTTTTAGACGTCATGAAGATGCCCTTATATTTCCACTGCGAGCATTGCCGTTTTAAGGCAAGGTGCTCGCAATGCTTCGATCACGTGATCAATGCAAACAATAGTTTTGACTGGACTAATAGTTTGAACTACTGATTTGATTATAACAATGGCAACGTTAAAGAAATTAACGTAATATATATTAATTTGAAAAAGGCATAAAAAACACAGTTTCACAGTATACTGGGCCGCGTTCCGTTTTAAATAGTAACCAGTATACGGGCTCTATAGGAACGGCTTCACTTTTACTAAATTGACGTCACTGCTTACAATGGTCGCAGTGTATATCGGAACACAGCCTCATTGTGAGACGTGTTGCGTGCTTCCAGCTTTGCATTGCGTTGCGTTTCGTGAAATAATTTCGCATGTTTTATTTACATTTGCGAATGAAATCTAAAAGTAAATAAAAATGAGTAGAACAGCATTTGCCCCTGAATCTTGTTTACAATATCTAGAAGAAAATGCGAAAAATGAATCATTTCTCATTGGATTAATTTTGGGTCAGGTAAGATGTTGCACTTAAATCCAAGTATCATCTTCGCTGTAAATACTCATCAAATGAACTTTATATAAGCATTAATATTACTTATTCTAGAAAGTGGAAGCGCGAGAAAATGTGGTACATTTAGCTCGTACACCAGAAGAAAAGATCTCTGATACTTGTTCTGAAACAAGCAGTTATGTGGAAAAGGAGAATGTTCGATCACTCACTGAGGTGTCAGAGTCCTGGGTCACAGACCACGCTAAACATGTCACAAGGATGCTGCCTGGAGGGATGTTTGTTCAAGGTAAGCTACTAAACCAAACCACAATATTTACATACTGGCTTAACTACACACAACTGTTAATTTTACACAATGTATAACTTTTAGGTATTTTTATAATAAATGATGATGACATCTTTGAAGACCCTAACCAATTCAGCAAAGTGAGAGCCATAGTGAACTATATGCATAAATCATTGAATGTGAACCAGTACATGCATGGAAATTGTCCAGATTCTAGTGAAAAGTTAATCCTACACATGTCCATAGCTACAAAGTTGCTAACATGTAAAAGCATTGAAGTAGGAGTAAATAATAAATTAATGATGAAGCCAGTTGATTTGAAGTTTTTGCCAAAAGCACAGCAATGGCAGAGGTTGGATTGTTACTTTGAGTTTGATGACATATATCCAGTAATTGTTAAGAAAAGTGGAATATCTGTCAAGCAACAGTTTCAAGTGAGTTAGGCTGAACTAATTATGGTGGAATTTATCTGGCATTGTATTAGCGGAAACCAAAATTTTACTGTCATGTTACTGTTTGGAGTAAGATATAACATAATACTAACATGAACTTTATGAACAATAAATAACCTTTTTTTCACCATTTACATATGATTTCTTTTATGAATTTTTGATTTAAATGATTTTTTTGCCTTAAGAGTACCAAAACTCAAATATTATTAATAATTTCTCTAGTAACAAGTTAATGTTTGATAGAAAGATTTACCAAATTTTTCTTTCTAGCAAATATTAGATTCAGCACAAAAAACAGTAGAATCAAGTGTGATGTTCATTGATGGTGAGTTAAAAAGTGACAATGATGTTTTGGAACAACTGAACAAGAAGAAGAAAGTTAAAGTAAATACAAAGATAGTCCAGACACAGGAGGCCCCCAAATCAATGCAAGTCTCCCTTTTTGTGCCTTATGTGAGTATAATCTACTTATCTGATTGTTTTGCCTATATTCAACATTTAAAACGAAGGGAAACTTCCATGCCTTTAAAAAGTTCTGTCACCAATATCACTGGTGTAACATTTAGGTTAGTATCTAATTTATCCCCTGTTAGTTAGTTGCATACCGTGGTGTTTAGACGGTCAGGTGTCTCCTGACTGCCTCCCCTTTAGTTTTTTGGGCCTCTGGGCCATTTCAATTGCTGTCTCCGCTTTGCTAGGAGGGAAGTCTGAAACCGCTTTCTTGCTACCTCCTATTTCTTCTGATTAAGTTCATTGCGGGTTCCAAGACAGCTGGTAGGGTGTCCGGGCACAGCCTGTGCATAATTGCACAGCTGCATTATTCGTTGATTATTCGATCAAAGGATGCCACTGTTGATCCTGATAAACAGGAGTTGCAGTGGTGGGACAGAGTGGCGGGTGTGCCCTGAATATATTCAACATACAGAAATATTTTCTCTGTTGAAATAATTTTGTTTGTAGATATTTTAATAAAATCCCTTTGGCACTATTAAAAAGTTAAATTTAATCTGATAAATGCAGCATTGAAGTTCTTTAACCAATGTTTGTAATTATATTTTAATTGAATTAATCTCATTGATTTATTTGTATGTGATGTTATTTGTATAAAGAGTGTATGATTTAAGTATTTGTTATATGCTTTCAGGTTAATTCATTACCAGAGACTGTAGAATATTTGGAGTGTGATGGTAGTATCCATTTCAGTGGGGTTGTGTCGTCAAGTGTGTTTATGTACCCCAAGTCAACTGTTAAGGAAACTATAAATGCTGTCAAACAGGATATCATAAGGTCCTTAGCATCTAGGTTTACCATGCACTGTGATGCTTTGATTGACGATAATTTACTACCTGAAGGTAAGTTGATATCTACTGAACTGGTACCAAAAAAAAGGACAAACTAAAATTTTTGTTATGATTGTTACATTAAAACATTTGTTGGTGGACATACTTTTTAAGAACCTCACTTTTTTCTTTTGGTGGTTTGTAGGTAAAAAATGAATTTGAGATTGATTTTCTTGTCAATTTCTTCTTAATTTACATGAAGGCATACAGGTTATTATGTAAAAATAACTGATACGAGTTCTATAAAATACAAATAACTGGTAAATTTTGTCCTCTCACTCGAGACCAAAAAAGCCACAGATACGCTATAACCCACACAGAGAGACAAACATTCCACTTTTAGTTTCCTGGGCTAACTGAATTCAAATACAAATTTATTGCTTTGATGCTTGATTAGATAAAAGTCTTATCATTAAAAGAATGATCTAAGAACATTGAATGCCGTGCATTTACACATTTGCCTTTTTGTTTGACAGAGAAAGTGTGTTTCAATGAGCCCCCACGACGAGTGCTTGTCCCAGTTGGACCACTATACCTGTGTGATTATTTATTCCCCGGAGAAGCTCCAGCTGAAGCCCTGCTCTCTGTAAAAGAACTTCTAGACTTACAAATCACAGAAAGTGAAGTTGTTTGTGATATTGAAACACCAGCAGGTAATGGATTTGTAAATTGTACAAATTTTAATAATTAATTACATTTAAAGTGGCTGTTTGATTTGTTATATGTAGGTGCCTGTCCCAAGTTTGTTTTACATTAATTTCAAACAGTTTGGCATATCTTTTGGTAGATTCAAACATCATAGGAAAGTTTGCCGTATTTTTAATTTTTCTCAGAAGAAGCCATTATTAAAAAGACCCTGACACGTAAAACAAAATAATTAATATGAAGTTTTTATTTCTAGATACATCAGAATTCGACGCACTCGACAGAGATGCGAGTAATGAAGAACTTCTAGCTACACCGCAAGAAGCAAGCCAACTTGTATACATTACTGGCATATGTTTTGCAATGTTTGTCTTACTAGTGTCAATTATTATACATTACTACGAGGCCATTGTTCGTGTTCTAACTAAGCTGCTTTCGAAAAATAATTAAAAGAAAGTAGTGATTTTGGGCTTTGCTGTAGCCAACGAGGAAACTTTTCTTCCTATTCTAGCATTTATAAACAAAACGTAAACACACAAACCTTGATTGAGGTTATTGTTACTTTGATTATGTCTAATAATGTTTTATTGGATCTCATATTTTAACATCTGGAACTGTTGGACTTTGAAGTGGCATTTATTTAGCCTGCCTTATATGTTGCAAATAAAGATGTTGAAGATATCAATTAATATGAATAATTCTTGTGAATATATAAGTCAAAAATAATTTAATATATAAAATTTTATAAATCGTTTAGATATTTGAATACTTCCGACTTTACTCCGAATTGACACAACGAAATTAAAATAAATTTCGTAAATAAATATGATTAGCACAAGTTTGATTCATTTGCTAGTTTAAAATTTGACATGTAGCATTTTTGTTGAAATATAAAAGATGTCGAGCGAAGCGAAAGGGAGGATAATTTTTTATACCGATTTAATAAAATATTTATACCGATAAGTAATATAAAATTTGCTCTAAAATATTTAAAAGTAAAAACCATTGATTATTAAAAAGAACATAGACAGTAATGCGCCTCGTCCACGATAGACTAAAAATCTCATAAAGCGTCTTTCGTAGGGCCATCTACTCGTACTTCGTGTACACAGTGAGACTGCCCTGGTTAGGACACTCTGTATGGACGTAGGAACAAGAGAATAATTTAGACTTCTCTCCGAGTTGTCGAGCTCGGCGCTTAGCATTAGTGTATTTTTTCAAAGTTTTACACTAACTACACAGGTAAATAAATCAAAGGCCAAAACTATGTATATGCCAAAGTTCTCATGCGATTACCTGGATTTTGAAGTCCCAAGAGCTTCTAACATGGACCTTTTGTTTCTAATGCTAAGTAGTCAGCTGTCCTTAGTTACACCATTAAATTACGTTTGTTCCTCGTACGAGGCAAATTTAATAGTCTTCAATTTAAAAAAACTTAAATGGGTAAATTAATGCGGTCAATAAAATATAGACAGTAATAAAAAACTACTGGTTAGTTATTTAGTCCTACAATGTCAGTAACAATAATACATGGCTAGTCTAAAAAATAAAAGGTCAGTAAAATGGATGAATTGTCAGTAAAAAGAATGAATTGGTGGTTAGAAAAATAGTTCGCCAGTTCAGTTGGCTATATCGTGATTATATGACTGGGCGCATCGTAATGTAGTCAGTTAGCAAGATAATTTTTGGATCATTGTGGTTTATTCAGGAAACATTGGCTAGGTTAAATTGGATTAGGTATTGTGACCACGATGGGCTCTGCCAGGATTATTTTCAGGGATTTGCATCCACACATGTTACTAACCAATATAAAATTACATCACCGACCGGCGTTTCGTCGGGTAAAGATTGTGTAATTTTTGTGTTTTTTTTCTGACGGCGGTGCACGTGCACCCCCTTACACCCACTCCCGGCGCCCATGGTGACCAAAATCTATAAAATTTTGTTATTTTCTGAACTTGTTAATAATCATGCATTTTGTCATTTTTAACCATAACTATTTATACAACTACCGTTCTTAAATCAGTGCAACTTAAAAATGGTAGAAATCATTTCAGCTTGGACACTTGATTTTCATATATTTAGATTTGTTAAGCACCGCTGTCATAGAGCACAAGTAAAAGAAAAACCACCAAAAACCATAAATGTATAGTAATGTCACAAAAAAATTGAGGACAATTAATTGCAATTGGGACAAACGACAAAAATCTTCGAGACTTGATTCCCGTGATGTTTAGTATTTACTGATACCTATAAGTTTGTACGGAACCCTCGATGCACGAGTCAGATTCGCGCTGGACCGGTTCTTCCTACCTGACCTGACCTGAAACCTGAATGGTTAGTGGATACCTATATTTTAAGAGCACGCCTGCCAATTTCTTCTAAAAATAAATACTTTCGCATACCATTTTCGCCACCTATAATCTAGTAAGTAGGTAAATTTTTATCAAGCCTAGCTGTTGCATTGCATTGATCAACATATTTCTGTGTCTGAGGTGAAGATAAGAAATCGAATAACTACATAGTCAGGAAAAGCCAAGGTGTCATTAAAATATAAGATTACGGAGGTGTTTAACACATTTGTTAAGTTGTTGTCACACAATATGAATGTTAAGAGATTTACCTTCAAGTACTTAATATTACTTAATTACTTCTAAACTTACCTAAGTACAACTGTATACAATAATGTTTAGAAGCACCACACGTTATTGGTTTTCAATAACAATTACAGGTTAAGGATGAATAGCAGGGTTCTGGTTTAAACCATCTTGATGTAAATCATAATCCGAAACTATAGTCAGCAAACGTTGGTTGGTTCCCGATACGCAGCGGTGTAACCTAGCTCTGACACGCGAGGCCCTGGGTTCGAGTCCCAGCTCGGGCAGTTTTTATAACTAGTGTTTGGTCTTCATTATTACATGTTAACTTCTATTTAAAATCGTTGCTTAGTACTAACCTATACACAGTTGAGATTACCATAGTTACAACATATGTTTTCTAAAATAGTCTTAATTTGAGTAGGTATTGAAAATTAGTTGTAGGCTGTAAGTATTTAAATGTTTGCAAGTTTTGGGAAAAAATTGTATGCTCTATACTTGCACCTACTTTCTGCAAGCGACAGTTCAAAAACTTATTCGTATCTCAAGTATAAAAGTAGGTTGAAAGAAAGTGAAGAAAAGTATTCGCAAGGAAGCCTTTTAATAAATTATTCATAATAAGTACTGATATTCAATTGATTTTCCGATGCAAATGCGCGACTTTCCACAGAACTTTCATAATTGTCAGCAGATGGCGCCACGGTTGACTACAATGCTGATAAATTAAGGAGTTGTTACGCTCGCTGGCGACTGTCGAGGTGTGGCTCTTGTGTGCTGCGAGAGGTCGGCCAATTAACTCAGATAACGTTCTTATCAACTTTAGTCGTGTTATAACCACGGTCGTGTTTTGATAGTAGGAAGTGAGAAGGCATGTGCTCACACTAGTTTTGATTTCAGGCTAGTTAGAACTAATAAACATTCGTTAAAATGGTGTAGTGTACCTATGTAATAAAGTGTTAACTAAGTAAATAAGTAAAACCTTGATTATCGTTTGAAAATTGCACGAAAATGTAAGCTTAATTGCATGCCAGTGTTCTCAGGTGGATATCGAGATTTGCGTGATAAATTTATTCATTAAAACCGGTTGAACTTGTCCCGTCTGCGGCGCGGCCGGAGACGTTTGTTTACAATGGCATTCTCGTTAAATAAGTTAAAGAATATTTTGAACACAAACCGTGAGGGGCAGTTGGCGGGAAGCGGCAGTTTAGATCCGGAGATTGGGTTCAAATTGTCTTTACACCCGGTGTCAAAGAATTTGTATGTGACCGTTATAGGAGCCCGGCACCTCCCCACCTTGTTTGGGTTAAGTCGCGCCCATGGATACCTCGTTAAGGTAACTTCCGTCTTTTGTTATTTAAAGATACCTAGTTATAATTATTTTCTAATTTTAACGATGCTCTAATGCTAGGTTTAGGTTCTTTAAACCCTTATTTAATAACTGGTTATTAAGTAGCACACAACTTTCATAACTTAGGATCCAACATTTAGCCAAAAAATTCTTAGGGCGATCTTACGTTTTAGGGTTCCTTACCCTAAGGTTAAAAACAGGAACCTATTACCTACTAATCCTCCGCTGTCTGTCCGTCTGTGTGTCTGTTTGTCAGCGGGCTATCCAATGAACAATAATAGCCAGACTCATGAAATTTTCAGGGAATGTCTATTTCTAAATTATGTAAATAAATATTTTTCTTGTTTCTTTAATTGATTTCCAAAATTTTCCTAAAATTACCTAAAAATTCCATGATGTTTAAACTTATAAGATGGTATGGAACCCATCATGTGCGAGTCCGCCTCACACTTGACCGTTTTTTTTTATTATGATTTAAATTAAAATTATAGGATGTTTTACTCGAATTATTGGGATTCTTCCGTAAAACAGATACGATAGTCTCGCTACAAAAGTCGCTTCCCGCAGTCTGTCTCTATTTCTGCTTTGATCTTCAAAACTACGCAACGAATGTTGTTGCGTTTTTTAAAAGATAGAGTAATTCAAGAGGAAAATTTATGTGTATTTAATACATGCATAATATCCGTGCGAAGTTAGGGTCGATAGTGTTTAATAAAACAGCGAACTTATGAAGCCGTTCTTAACTCAGTTCGATGTCGGGGCTCGGAATAGTCTGTAGACGACTTCCGTTCCTGGCGGGGTGTTGTGCCGCTAGTCAGATATAAATATGTATAGGTTTAATTCTTTTTGGTTCTGTTGTAAAAATTAACCGATACTTGCGCAAAAAGGTTCTCAATTCGATCCATTTATGATTAGTTAAGGTTATCTGAAATTATTACAAATGAAGATATCATAAAAAATCGAAAAAACATGATTTTTAGGTATTACACAAGTAGATAAGGTAAATACGTACGAGTAGATAGGTAAATCATGAGTCATCCTTATTATGTCCATTACGTACCTGTAAGTAATTGATCGACGAGAACATATACCTACTTAATCTAATTAATTCAGCAAATCTTTCTGTCTTTGAGTATTATTTAACGGGTTAGCAAAATATTTATGTTTTTGTGAGCAGATCAATGCAATCGATCAGCAGAAATTGTTTTATGGTCAGCAAACTAGGGCAAACATTTATTAAATGAATCGGAAATTTTTGTCATTCTGGAGGGCTGAATTTTAAGTACAGTGTATTAATTATATAAGTTGCAATGATTTAATTTTAATAATCACTTAGAAGGTAAGGAGCTAATCAAATTTTGTGCGACAATTTATTTCAAATTGTAGATTTTACACTCGAACTGAATTTAAGAAGAGGTACCTATAACTTATGGTAGGTAACCGATTCAGCAAACTATTAACCCAGGCAGATCCGTAGTATTTATAAGATTTTAATTTCGATTTTATCTTACATTTCAGTTTATTCTAATTAAATCTAAACTACTATTTTCAGTACTTATGTTTACATTAATAAAGATATTTGAAAGTCACCATTCGAAATGTTTCGAAAAAAATAGATTTAAATCATCACCAGTGTCTGCATTCTTCCAACAAATTACCATTTAAATTACTAGAATGATCTACTGTCCACTGGTGTTACATCCGGATAATTGTTTTACTAATTAGTGGCAAGCGGCGGTCGCGACGCGAAGTACATTTCATGTTAATGATTTAGCTATATGAAACAAAATTCTATTGACTTTGGACCGAACGTACTTTAGAGGACAATTTGGTTACCACTAAGTGCTTGTAGACCCAAATTGCTCGATTCCATGCCACTCTGTACTCTGGAAGTAGGTACCAACCATCCGGGTTTAATTTAAGTAATAAGATAAGTATTTTATTGCTTCAAAACTAGTTCGAATTTAACAAACTTTGAAATATGGCATGGGCGTACCTACGCAGCTTTCGATCCAGGGGGGGGGCAGATAATTTGTTTTGTCTATTCCTCTATCTGTTTGTTTCGGGTAGTTTCAGAAACGGCTGAATCGATTTAGACGGGGCTTTCACTGGCAGATACCGAATTTTATGGTGCATGGTATAGGAAACTAACGTAAAATGAAAAATATTTCATCTGAATCAAAATTTGACAAAGTGAAATATAATAAGTAACACAGTGACATTTTCAAACGGACACACTTGCCATAAAGCTACGGGAGGTGCTAAGTGCCGAAGACGTCAGAGTTCTCCGGCCTATAAAAAAAAGAGTGGCAGTGGCTCGTATGGGTAGCTGTGCCACCGACGACATTAATTAATATGCCTGGCTTAATTTCTCCAAATGGGGTATTGCGGTTGAGCTGTCCCAGCCCAGGCCATTTAGTGCCTAGAAGTAGTCCACATAGCTGTTGTATGCCCAGGACATGTGGACCACAGTGGTCTGTGTTTCCGCTGCGGAAAGCCCGGACACAAAGCGACTCGGCAACTCAGCCGCACTGTGCCGTCTGCGAGGCGGGGAGGAGACCAGCGAGACACCCTTTGGGAGGAAAACTCTGCCCCAGAAGATGTTTTATAAGGACCGGGAAGTCAAAGGCAGGCGCGGCAGCTCCCAGGCCTCCATCCAAGTCAGAACAGGGCTTGCAGGTGATGGATACGGGTGTATGGGACGCTTCGTAAAGGGGCCCTCGAGAGGATTACGTGCTCAGTGTTCGGGCACATGCATCGGGTCCGCAAGGACCACCGTTGGCGTGGGCCGCAGAAGCAATACTCATACACGTAGACCCTCGTCACTCTGTCTGGCATGATGATCACAATGGGGTTTTAGTTGTTAGGCACGGCGTAACCGTGATTCCAACATTTAGACCCCTTTAGCCACCAGGGGGGGACATAAAAGGGTCTTCATGTCACCCAGGGGGCTAAAGGGGATCATGAGGATTTCCCCATTTAAAAAACAGCTATTTGCTATATGCGACAACCTTTTAAAACCCTTTTTACAGAACCTCATTCTGTAGTCACTTGGGAAAACCATTCAAGAGAGTACACTTTACAGCCTGGGCGTTCGTGGATTCTTCTTTGAAAAACATCAACTAACTCGGTACTAAGGGGTGAGTTTGATTTCCCTGATGATGACGAAAGGTGCTAAGGTAAAAAGTTGTCGTAGACATCATCCCAAAAAAATTATCGAACCTCTTCATTATAAATGCGGTAGAAAACACAGAGATTAGCGAACATTGAAAATCCTAACAGCCCGTTTTAGAACTGATTCAAAAGGCTTGAGCGAGTTTTCCGGTATTTCTGCTCAAAGATGATAGCAATTATTCATGTTGAAAACTTGTGTTTTGTACAATAGTAACCTTTTCCTTAAAGTACAACTTTACCTTGATACCACCGACCTGTTTTTGAAGGAAGTATAGCCTTGTCTTTTGAGTAGGGAACTGAATATCGCTATATATGAATTTGGTGCGGAGAATGTACTGGAAAACGAAAAATCGTCGTGGTGTGTTTTTGACCATAGTCCGATAAGCTGTGATCTGAAACGACAAAGTAAGTAAGGTAGTTAAGTTATTAAAACTATAAACCGACCACAAAACTATAAAAAGGGCGAAACATGAAAATTATTCAAATAGAAATCCAGAAATGCATAGGCAGAAAAATGATCACGGTAGAGCCGTAGTAGCACCTACTGTAAACGTACTATGATTATGTGGGTGACCATTTTCATTAAAGGAAAATCAGTAACAGGAATTGCTTAATCGGCCTTTTTAAGTCAGCTGGAGGCGTGCGGTTTCGGAGTTTTAACAATTCTGTACCCTGAATAGTTTTTAAGGGGCGGATGGTAGATGTAAAATGAGCTTAACAGCTATGCTTACGCTTTTATGGAGTTAATGATCCGTACTAAGCTAGGCGGTTGTAGCCACTTGCTTTGTAACTTTAGGCGAAATATGATTGATGGTAGCAACGTTATCATTTTTAATAGGCAGGTAAGTTAGCTTGTTAGTAAATTAGAATAATAATAAGGTTTTTTAGCATGAGATAGAACAAAGTTGTTTTTTTTGTGCATAATATTTCTTGTATGTCATTAAGTTCTAAATAGCTATTAATGTGACAATTTATGCATATTTTAAATAATGAAATAGTAGTATAATCTTTATTTTTTTCAAGATATCTAAAACAATAATACGAATAAACGGAATGTAGTGAAAAATTTGCTTATTAAAAGATCATTATTAAAATTAAAGGAGCATGTCAATGTCAAAATACTCACTGCGATAGGTATTTTTTAAATGGGCGCTTAGTGTTTCTTTGTTTACAAAATTTCTAATCCAAAAAGCGGGCTATAGTTGGCTTTTTTATTTATCTCAAAGAAAGCAAATCAAAAGTTTAGTTTAGTACGTATATTCAATACATTTTTTATCTCACTCAATAATTCAACTGTACCTTTAAGTTTAACTGAACCAAAAATATCCTTTACCAATTTACCTTTTTATTTAGTATGTATTAATAACGTTATAAAAGTAACTTTCATAAGTAATTGATATTTTATGCCAAATAATTACAAAGACAAAAAAAGGCTGTAAAATATGAAAGCAAATTATATTTTTAGTATTTTTTTTGCCATTTTGTATAACGTTAGCTGAATAACAATTGTTAGAACATAACAAAGAAAACTTCAACTATACAAATTCGGTGTTCGGCTCATGTGCGACTTGGTATTCAACAAGTTACAAAGAATCCGGCCTTGACTTCCAAAGCTGAAGCTGAAGCTGTAGCTATATTACCTACATAATACACCTTCCTAATATTTAACTTCTTCCTTCGTAGGTACCATCAGTGTACCTGAATAAAAACATACAATAAAGTACCAACTTGCTTGTTTATCTTCCAATTATTATCCTGACTAATCTGTTAGAGAAGTGTGTTTAACTTGGTGGCCAACATTTCCATTAGATGGAATAATAAACTAACCTCGTTTTCCACTCACACCAGGAAAATTTACTTATATTCATTTACATTTTTGAAACTGTAAGTATCTAACTAATAGATACTGTGAACTAACTTTTGCTATCCAAAAAATATGTAATAATAATTAAAGATGCGTTTTATTACACGGTAGTAAACCAAAAAGTGGTCTGTTAGTTTGAAGCTTTTGATGTAATTTTACCTGGAGACTTTTCCGGGACTTTTGAAAACATGCGATTTTATAGATTTCTATGTGCTCTTTTGGAATTTCTACTTTCCTACTCCTTTTCAGTTCTATAACGAAAAAAAACTGTTATAGGTATAAAATTTAACTAGAAACAATTTTCTACAATTTGTGATTCGATTTTTTATTGTAAAATCAATAGTTTTAGCGTACAAGTGTCGTTAGGTCGGAAAACCGCCTCTTGAGCACTAAATGAATTCGGGTAATTGAGAATTTTAGAATAATTTTGTATTTGCAAAATTAGAGGATATTAAGAAAATTAAATATAAAGAAAAATCTCATTTTTTACCCAATAAATAATTGTGGTGGTTATCTGCTTAGATGACAAAGCATTCAGTAAATTTATCCAATAAAGATAACCGACTCTCTGTGATATTACTTATATTAAACATACGACGATATTGAAAAAGTGACAAAAGAATTATGAATCCTCATGGTGCAATAATTGATACTAGAGGTCGTATACCATGGTAGAACTAAAAGCACCACATTATTGCAAGTCAAATCAAATTGAATACACTTGTAGATTTCGATTCCATATACATGTACAGTTGACGATGAAATGAAACTTTGACGATGAATTGGGGTAGAGTAGATACTTAACTTATTGGCATATTCTCCAATTTATTGGCACTTAAGCAGTTCCAACTTGCTACTTACTCAGAACGTCACTTAAACCTATGGAGTCAGGCTTTCTCTGAAATCTCTTTATCATGTGATATGCTTCTAATAGTTATTAATCTACAATATAAGTGTTAGAAGATAACGATGAAAGTATTGCGGCGATAGTTTTCTGTTAATTATTACTAAATAAGTAGTTTTAAACTCCGTTTATAATTCCCACTACATTGTTATCGAGATGTTTAAGTACTTTGCGAATCTGTTTTGATGTTTACTAAAGACGTGTTTCCTCAACACACCTATTGGCACTGAGGATAATGTATGTACTGGAGATTAGTTATTTTCACAAAAAATACTATTATTGTTACATTATTCTAATTTACAATAAAGTATTGGAGGCCTTGAGGGTATTTTTGGCGAATAGGGCATTTGAGGAAAAAAAATAGATTACACTTCAGACTTCCAGGACATATAGTTTGTAACATAATAATACATTGTGGTTATATGGAACGAAAATGTATACTTAACGTAAATTAAGGATAAGGAGTCATAATTAATGTACCCCGACTCTTCATTATTCTTATCTGGTAATAATTCTTCTCAAATTTGTTATCTCTTATGTCGTAGTTTGATGGAATGTATCATAAGTTTTTACGTAACTGCTGAACTTCCAGTAAAAGCCTATATTAAAAAAATAATATTTTAATTAATTATTTCAGGTTAAACTATTCCCTGGCGACAGTAAATTCGAGACCTCTCTCCAAGATAGTTCATGGCCTGTGTGGAATGAAGACTTTAAATTTCAACTCAAACCGAAAGAGAAACAAACAAAGAAGTCAACAGAAAAGGTCGACCTTCAAAGTCAATTAGCAGGCCACTTTGTATCGTTAACTATTTACGCAATACTTGAACCTCCAAAAACAGATGACAAAAAAAAGAATAAGACGCTGGATGCGAAGAAAACTCCAAAAGTGACAGATCAGGAGGAACCGAAACCAAAAAATGGATTTTTAGAAAAGACTTTTAGTAGTTTTAAATCAACAAAAATAGAAGCGACAGCACAGAAATCGATATTTGAAAAGCGTAGGACGGTCGGTGCAGCAACCTGGAACTTTGACTCAAAGTTATTTCAAAACGATCTCAAGAACGGTTTAGTTGGTACTCCAGACATTTGGCGGCCTATTAGTGCCATTGCGAGTGGTTTATCGTCATCAGATTCTAGGGTAAGGTCTTTGTATTTTAGCAATATGAATAAATTGGGAATAAAATCTATTTAAAGGGGTTTGCTTTAAACTTCTCATCGATATAGAAATATACCTATTGATGTATTTACCTGCTTTGTTGCCTATACTCATAGATTGTGGCATGTGTAAAATCATGCAACGACTATCAATTAAGAATGAGTCATAGCAAAGGTATGTCTAGCAATTGAAGTTTTGATTCTTTAATAGTACCTACATTCAGCCGACAATAGAATAGGTTTGACCTCGTTTGTTCCTAACTAGTGATGTTTCGATGACGCAAGATTGCAGCTTCGTCTTTTACAGGCCTTCAATAATTGTGTTCTTAGTTCTTGTATACATAAATAATAAAATGCTTGAATACATTCGTGACGAAATAACAAACAAACAAATCTAGGTAAAGGGACCTTTTGATCGAAAACACAAGTTTTAAAATCTACAACTTGTTTACAAACTGATATATTTTTAAATAACCAACATGATACAACGCAATGATGATGATAGGTGATGTAACGGTGAGGTGATTGAATTAAACGTTAGATTTTCCTCTAAGTAAAGTAGAATAATTATAATAGTATAAAGCCACCTTAAAGTTAGTAATATTTACTCGTGAACATAAATGAGGTTTCGTGTTAATTAACACTTTTTTTTAATTTATTTGTGTTCACAGAGAGAGAATAAGAAGGGTCAACTGGAGGTAACGTTGTTATACACGGCGAGTGAAGATGGGCTGAACGACATAGTTCAGTTGACAGTAAACCGACTTCGATGCAGCGTACAAACTATGCAAGAGCAGGAACAATTTAAAGGTAGGTTAGGAGTCGTAGGTAGGACCTACTTACCTACTTACGTATTAGGTAGGTACCTGATCCAAATGTGTCCACTATGAGTTCGGATTTCTTGACTACAATGTACAGTTAGTTTGTAATAGTGATCTTATTTCCCTATCTATCCGGTAGAAGCGCTTTGCAAAGATTCATACAAAATTGTTTTAAAAATTAAGATTTTTGTGCCATAACTCAGCCTTGTTTCAAATAATACCTGTTGTATCCTACCTATTAGTAATAAAGACGGGGTTTAATTTAATAACAAAGGAATAATTCTATACAGTGTAGGTTTGTTCGCTATTGCCGGTTTATGTTCGTTAATTAAAATCTAAAAGGTAGAGATACGAAAGCGACAACGTAGTATTTTGTAACTCATTTAATTTCTCCAAATTCAGAATGTAGTTAGCTCGCACGTTGTGCTCGCATGAAAGCCGGCATTTTGAATTAAATACTTTAGATTTTTACCCTAAAATTAATATTAGGTTACATACTCTATTAGTAATGAACGGTGAAAATAATTATAAATTAAATAATTAATTATTTGGTTTACAATTATTCTAAAAACAAAAAGTTTATACATCGGATCCGGTCGTCTCGAATTATTCATCTCATAGTAAACACATATCTATGTTTTATAAATTTCTCGCCTTAATTTAAGTGCCTAATTTAAATTACTTCATCTCAAATAACATGATAATTAAGAAATCCTGGAGAAGATAAGGTAGGGGTAGGTGGTAATCTCTGAAGTACAATTATTACAAATTTGATCTGAGAACCCTCCTGTTATATTCCTTTTTTTTGATGTGGTTTACATTAAAATCTTTACAACTTTTTTTTAGCGCCACTATACCTGAAAGCCACAGTATTAGAAGGTAGTAAAGCGGAGTGCTTTTGGAAGAGCGACCGATTCATCCCGACCATCTCCGCAAGGTGGGACCCCAAGTCTTCCACTGTCAAGTTAACAGTATACAAAGCTAACCTAAACAATGTTAACATCTACATAAGCCTCGGATGTAAAACGAAGATGGCAAAAAAAGAGATTCTCGGTAAAGTGAGTATCGATGAGAAATCGGCATATTCAGACAGTTGGAGAGAGTGCCTGAGGCAGCCGGGCGTACCGAAAACTTTCTGGGTTAACTTCGAATAAATTGTTAGGAGTCCAAAAGTAAAATTAAGATTTATTTTGTACGTAATGATAAAACAAGCTTTGTTGTTAATACTCTTTACAAGTTGTAATCTCAATCTTGGTTGTTGACATTAAGTTTATAAGTATTATTGTTTTGTAAATCTATTAATAAGAATTTTAATATTTTTTTGTAACGTTACATTGTATACGTATCATTTGATTCTATAAGTAAATACATAACAAACTTTTTAGGTTTCTCTCATAAAATACCGTATGACTGGGAGTGCACTATATAAAGAGCTGCTCATTCAAGCAACATAATATATTTAAGCACTAGTAACTGGGTAATGTATAATAGCTAAGTGCACTTCCTTGCTACTGTTACTTGTCAGATGAAATAAGTATTGAGACAGATCATTCCAGTTAATGTTAAATATGATATCTACTCAATTTGATTAAAACCTGTAAATCAGACAAATTCAGCGATAGGACTTTTTATAAAGCTTTTGTGCATTTGTTCTTGTACATATTTTAAGACATTCCAAATCAATATCTTATGGTCCATGCACTTTTATCTGAAAACAGCACAAATATTTTAATTTAACAAACTTTAAAATATGTGAAACAATAAATACAATTATATCTAAAGTGTCGTTCATTTTATTTACTTTATCAAATATACATAGATTTAATTTTAAAAAAATTGTCACTTAAAAATGTATGTACATAAAATACTTTCGGCGCCAGTAAACCGAGGGTTAATCCTCCTTAAAGTTAAAACCAACAAAAGATTTTTTACCTCATCAGCAAAAAAAAAATTGTAGTATAAAATGTAAGGAATCGATAAGTATGCTAGTTTTGCAAGGTTACATAGGTAAGGTAGTAGTTTCATATTCAGGTTGAAAAGAAAAAAATCTGTTTAAATGGAGAAAAATTTAGTTTATATTGTGAAAATACAGAGGTGATAAAATTCGTGATAAAGGTAATACGTGGGTATTTGTTCACGATGGTAATTTATGTGGAGGATATGAAAGAATTTTACAGAATCATTCTCTTTTACGAGGGTATGGATTTGTTGTAACTTTCGCTCCAAGTACCCTTTTGTGACACTTATCTTTAGCGTTCCCTTTTTGTGTGTATTTCGTATTCGCCAAAAAGAAGTGAGGCAAAACCAGTAAAATATCAATTGTGGAAAGTAAAATGACATTATGTTTCATTTGGTTTTACACAGTAGGCCGTAATTTTATTAAAGTTCAACAAAAATTACACGACTCATTTCACCCGACAAAAATTGCGCTCGTCTGGTTTAAATTTTGTAAAAATTGTACCTTTTCAAAGTTAAGTCTCCGCGACTTTACTCACTTAAATTGGACTAGTCCTAATTGGGGTTGTTAGTACTTTACTAAAACCGCAGCCAAATAACTTGACCGTGAGAAAGAGAAAATTTCCTAAATTAATTTATCTATGTAATAAATTTCAATGCCTGGATTACGCTTTACCTTATTTATCAAGAGAAATTCGTAGGGTTATTAAGGGGAATATTTTATATAATACCTAGGTGTATTAAGATATAGTATTTGAATGATTTATGCCCATGCCTGAAAAGCAAATTATAATTGTTATATATTGCTATTCTATTGAGTTCAGGCGTTTTTTTCTAATACTTACCATGTATAGTATTTCTTGCGAACACCATCCATGATCAGGTTCGGATTCCCCAAAAAGAAAAAAAAATGCTGGACATATTTAATTGTCGTGCTTAAGTATTGTTCATAAGATGTAGGTACCATTAATTTTGATCTGATCAATGAACCAATAAATATAATAATAATAATAACTTTTTATGTACATGTTAGTTTTTAGAATTGAATATGTAAATTGTAATCACATTAATAACACATCACATAAACTCACGCAATAATCCCTTGATGTTGGGATGTTGAGTCCCAGTGTGACGGGTTACAAATATGTCGCCACTATTCGGGCACAATGAGAAACATGGCAGCCACAACTAACAGCAACCAGAGACTTGAACCCTCGACCTGTCGAGTCACATCGGTCTATTTCCACCACATGTAACAAACCACGTCCTCTAAATCAATTCCTCAAAAAAATCAAAGCGTCTGAAATTAATACGAGTGCGGGTCAATAAGTCCGTGACTTTTTGAATTTCTGACCTCTTTACTGAAAAAGCAACACTACTCCTGTCAACAGGCATCTTTCAGTTGACTCCTATCAAAATTTGAACTTGCTGCGTCAGTTAGTTTGTGTTTGACAGCTATCTTTATCAGACTACCCAGTAATTTGAGGAAAAAATGGAAAAAAGTGAATTTCGTGTGCTCATTAAGCATTATTTTTTGCGAAAAAAAACCATTACCGAGACCAAGGCTAAGCTTGATAAATACTATTGTGACTCTGCACCATCGATTTCAATGGTAAAAAAGTGGTTTACTGAATTTCGTTGTGGCCGTACAAGCACTGAAGATGCCTAACGTCCTGGACGCCCAGTTGAGGTCTCTACCCCCGAAACAATCAAAAAAATTCACGATATGGTGTTGGCCGACCGAAGATTGAAAGTGCAAGAGATTGTGGAAGCCGTAGGGATCTCTCATGGCTCAGTGGTTTTCAATTTTGAATGATCACTTGGGCATGAGAAAGCTTTCCGCAAGATGGGTGCCGCGTTTGCTCACAGTCGACCACAAACGCAATCGTGTAACAACTTCACAGGAAGGTTTGGCGTTGTTTAATCGCAATATGGAGGAGTTTTTGCGCCGTTTTGTAACCGTGGACGAAACCACCACAACACACCAGAGACTAAACAACAGTCAAAACAGTGGGTTTCTAAGGGTGAATCGGCGCCAGAGAAGGCCAAGGTGGATTTGTCAGCCAATAAAATTATGGCGACTGTTTTTTGGGATGCACGTGGGATAATCCACATTGACCATGAACATTGACATTGAAGGGAAGAACAATCAATGGGGAATATTATGCCAACTTATTAGACCGCTTCAATGACGATTTGAAAAAAAACCGACCTCATTTGGCCAAGAAAAAAGTTATTTTCCACCAAGACAATGCAAGGTTGCACACATGCAGTTGCCATGGCAAAAATCCATGAATTGGGCTATGAATTGCTCCCTCATCCGCCCTTTTCTCCAGATTTGGCTCAGAGTGACTACTTCTTGTTTCCAAACCTAAAGAAATGGCTTGGTGAAAAAAGATTTAACTCCAATGATGAAGTCATCTCGCAAACAAAGGCCTATTTTGAGGACCTCGACAAATCATATTTTTTGGAAGGGATAAAAAAATGGAGAAAAGCGTTGGACAAAGTGTATAGAGCTCAAGGGAGACTACGTTGAAAAATAATATCATTTATTTATCAAAAAATCTGTGTTTTATTCCAAAAGTCACGGATTTATTGACCCGCCCTCGTACCAATGAATAAATTCCATATTAATATGAGTAAATGAGGTAGGTTAACCTCATGTACTCGTATTTATTTGTTTTCAGGTTGTTTGTTGAGTGAAATTGTAATTTAATTTGAAATTTTTTAAATTTAAAACATTTAATTGATAAATAGATTTCCAATTGTTCGAAACATATATATTTTATAGATAGAAATTAAATTTGCTGATGCAATTAATGTTGATAATAATGCAACAGTTATAAAATTTATATTGTTTATAATAGTAATACGATCTGTTGCAATTTTGAACCTGACGATCAAAATATTTTACTATCTTGTTTACAATTTCAATTAATATAAACAATTCACATCTCAGATATTCCTAACAACAGATACAGAAATTATCTGCAATATAATTTAGGAATTAATAACATTAAATACACACTACTACTACTGTCGTAATTAAATTAAAGCATCAACTCGACATTAAGTCACGAATAATAAAGGTGAGATCCAAAGCCATTTTTATTTATTTTGAAGTTTTAAAGTTACAGAGAACAGATGTATCTGTGAGAACCTACATAATAGTAAAACAAGGAAATGGATTTTCTTTTAATTATTTACTTAAAATCTTTACTCTCGATATTTGCGAGCAAACTTCACAAGAACAATAAATAGTCTCGTGGGCTGTGGGTTAGGGTCGCAGGAAATCAGAATTTAATTAAAATTTATTGCGGATCTTGTATAATTTGTATATTCAATGTTCTAATTTTTTTTTTAGGTAGGTATCATTTGATAGTCCCTTTTTAACGTAACTAATCAATAAAATAAAATGAATTGCAAACATATACTGAATGTGTTTCCTTTGTTCAACCTACACGGGATACCTGCGACGTTCTTCCAAAAACTGTTTTTGTTTTTCATTATTTCCTAATATTTTATGTACAGTAGCCAAAATCTCTAGTGCATTATTATTGTATCAATGATCTAATTGAGACTCTAGGTGGAACTGCATATGGGCAGTAGGACACGTGCCCGGCCGATTTCTGAGGTTTTGCTTTTCGTTTTAAAGTATGCCAGTGCAATTACGGAGATGTCATAATTTTCAAGGGGGAAAAATAATTTTTATTTTATGAATTTTTGATTTTTGAGCTTCTTTAGTTTTTAAATACTTATGACCTATTAGTCAATATTAAGCCTATTTAAATTTTAACTTGCGTTTTCCAATTAACAACAATTTATGGGTACATTTTCTTAAAACTGTTGTTGATGCTAGCTTTAGTATAGTATCAATTGTGTGTACAATCGTTGAGATGGAACGTATAAGCTGAACAAACATTAGATTGAGCACGGTCATTGAGCTCAGCTTTGTTATCACTTCCCGATGAATCTAATTTTGCCTTTTTACATTCCGTTATTTAAATGATACAGACTTATTTATCTCCGGTTCTAATATTTATTCAATCTGTCTGTTATCCAACTCAAGGCTATAGGAATATGATTTATGAAACAACAATAATTTCTTTTTTGTTTGCCAAAGCCTGTAAAACAATTATTTATTCAATATTGAGGTGGTGATCCTGGTTGTTATAGTAACCTTCAAAACAGTTGGTACAAAAATGGGGAAGTTTAGTGATGTTGAAAATACTATATTAAACGCAATCACATTAAAATATAGATTAAAACTAATAATCCAATGAAACAATTTTTGAAGTCCATGAATAAATGATTCAGTATTAAATGATTGAGTCTGGCCTTTTGACTCGCGTTGACGTCATACGACTGAAATGAGTAAATACAAAATATTTGTTTCTACTAGAAATTTTCGAGAAACGTGAAAAGTGTTGAGGTCTAACCTACAATATACAATTAAGTGCTTTCAATAATTTAGCACCAACATTTAGGCACAACACGCAATTTTAGTGCAAACTTAGTTGTGAATGACCTCAAGTTTTATACCTCAATACTTTAAACATAACTTAAAAAGTAAAAACAAAATATTTTGTCCGTACAAATTGGATGTCGTCTCAGTCCTATTACGTCATTCGTTGGAGAGCGACGCTTCTATAAAGCCTATTGTTCGTACCTGTTACGTACGGATAACCGGTGATGTAGGAATATAACCTCAATGATTTAGTCCATGCCCGATCACTAATTAGAGGTGAAGGGGGATAGCTTGTTCGGTTGGATACCGGATAACCGGATATTCCCCCGGACATTGCAACAAAGCTTGTTTCGTAACGTTTATGTAAATCTAACGAAGACTTTACAAAGTGTCCCTTACAAAAGCTTCGTGTTTCAGCACCGTACATCAACATCCAAATTAACTATAATGGTGACCTGTAATCGATCCATGTTAGATGGACTAACTAAAAGGCGGGTGTTAAAGATGAATGAGAGAAAGGAAAATCTATTTAACACAATAAATCAAATCAATCTAGGAGTAAATTATCTTCTATTTGGCTTTTTGACTAATTTAATTTTCACTTGCAGATAAAATTAACTTAAAAGACGACGAAATTGAAAAGCTGTACCTCACTCGCGAAAAGTGTTCGAGCTTACAAAAATTTGCATTGCAATACACATTTCCAACCGCTCGCTGCAGTATTACCTACATTTTCTATTAAGCTGTGAATAAAATGTTTTAATTTTGCTACGATGATAAATCATTGTCTTTTTTTACCTACTGTTGTAGAAAAATACTTTTTTCACGTCCGTTCAAGCAATTAATAGCGCCGTTCTTCTATCTTGATTAAAATGTTATTCAGACTTCATATCAATTTAAAAGTTAAGTTGGCTGTCCTACTTAACTTTAACATTATTTTAGGTTTAGATCTAATAGGTAGGTAAGTATATCAATCACTTTAGTAACTTCCGATTTCTATTATCTTAATGTAATGTAAACATTTGTAAGTGTACCTAACCTTAAATTAGTAAAGTATATAGTATACAAAGGCCGACGATTTTTTAAAGTTTTACTTGTTAAACTTACTTGAATCCAATGTATTTTTGGGTGATTTTTATAACTCACGATATTGAATAAATCATAAGTTTTAATATTTTCGCTACTATAACATTAAACATTTTGCTTGATAAAACGTTCTTATTATTATTTTCAGTATCAGCACGCCAAATAACAATTGACTTATGTGAAATTATATAAAAGTTTTTTCATCGTTGGCCTGTGTTGTTTGTCATATAATAATGCTTAATTTATTAGATTCTATTCAAATATCTAACTGTTTACTGACAGCTGTAGAGATGAAAATATTTTTGTAAATATATTATAATCTTAAAACTTTTAATCACTAAAGCTTTAGACTACAGAGTTTAATAACATTGGAATCGCTGGTTACTTTACCATGTACCTTATTTAACTCTTATAGCGTCGGCATAAAGATAAGAGTTGAGACATATGCAAAGCATGTTTATGAAAGTAATACCTAGTCTGCGAGTGCGCGGGCGCACAAATCTATCCAGTAGTTCACGAGTCGCGGACAAGGTATTGTTGAATTTAGTGCTATTTCTCGTTTCCCGCCGAATAATTCCTAAACCTATAATGTAAATATTCAACGCTTCGGTTTATCTGAGACCTGAGGTAAGTGATTGTTTTGCGTTTATTGTTGTACAACTTCTGAATAGACAAACCTGTTTAAATATTCGATTTCAAATAAATAAAGTTTAATGGGTTAACTTTGTAATTGTGGAGTAACCGTTAACAAGTACTTTCTTCTTTAATGAAAAGAGAATTAATTTGAATAAGAGTTTATTGCTGTATCTTTGAGTACCTACTTTGAAAACTTACTTAACCTGATATCTAAGTAAGTTGAGTTTATTTTGGTCGAGTTGTAAAATGCAAATGCAAAGTACAGTCGTTGTCAAAATTTGTTAATTTAACTCTATAATTTATCAAAATTGTTTTAATTTAAATTATCACATTTCTATTGATGTCTTACAGTGTTATTAGATAAGCATGCTCTTCATTTCAAGAATATTACCGTTTATTGTCCCGAATAAATAAATGGTTGTTCTCTTTAACTTTTATAGGTACTATTTAGGTAACTAATGGGGCTAATTTATAAATAGATTTGCCCACAGCTTCCTACGCGTAGATTGCTCAAAACGCCTTGAAGTGGAAATTCCTTTATAATTTAATGCAGAAAATACTTAATTGTAGAAATGTTATGTTTGATTTTGATATATAGTATGAAAGCTTATGTATTCAGTCTCTGGGTCAAGCATGACTCTATAAATGATGATTTTCTGCAATTTGTAAATGCTTTAAGCTTTATCCTTAGATCCTACTTTCGTTCTTTTTAGGTAGTTATGTATTTTGTTAGAGATAAATTTTCTGTAATCCGACATAATCAGGCTAAAAAAATATTTTAACATGTTGATGACCATAAAATCAGAGGACCTCAAATTATGTTTTTATCTTTTGACAATGAAGCTCAAGTTCCATAGGCTTAAATCACCTAACAGAATCTTGTAATGTGTATTGTGGAACCTCGTGTTATCAGTAACAGTTTATGACAACCGATGAAAAAATTACAGAACTGCGAACTAATTACAGGAAGCTACATCGCAAACTCGTAATCTTATCAAATCTCACGTGTAAAGGCGATTGGTTATACCTTATCTGCCTTTTAATTTGACTTCGAGTGTACTTAGAAGGTTTATAAGAAAGAAAGCCGTATATTACGACCTAAGCTGCGTTTAACCCGAGTTGCAGAAACTTTAATTATTTTATTGGGAATTCTCTCGGCTCCATCCTGTAGTTTAGGTAAATGTCTCTACCCCTACAACTGTCATTGTTAGAACCCCATTAACATACCTACGACTTCAACCCCAATTAACAATGCTGTTAAAAAAACTTTCATGTTTAAGCATTGAATTAAGTGTGATTCCGTTAACCTAAATCATTAAAAACACTTCACTAAAATCGCATACTAAAAAAATAAAAGGTCTCTAGACCTTTACGAAGTTTTATTTTGTGCTTGTTATGTTACTAAGAATATCTCGAGATTTTTATATATAGGTATCAAGCACGTCTCCTTATCGATACGTACTTTTAAAGCCTCGTAAATGCAAAATTTGTAATCGGAATACTAGACGTAGGCTGAAGTTGCATCCTTTTGTGGTAGATATTCCGACCATCCGGACTAAACGATTCGATAGCTCCTTCATAATGCGTACTGCAGGGGTGTGAAATTCTTTGCCTGCCGATGTGTTCCCTGACCAATATAACTTGGGCCTCTTTAAGGCAAGAGTGAATAGGTTTCTCCTAGGTAGGCATGATCTACCTTAGACCTCATCGCCGCTTAACATCAGGCGGGTTTGGGGTCAAATGCTTGCCTGGTATTGAATAAAATAAAAATAAAAGGTTTTTTGGTTTAAACTTGTAACACAGGTAAGATAAGACATTTCCAGTTACGACCTAGATGGACACACGATCAATAACAACAATAAAATATCGAGCCTTTTCAGGAACAACATCGTAAGCGACAATTTGCTTTTTACAGAGTTTAAACTTCATTGTTTTATAAATGAAATTATTTGATTACTTGAGTCTTTTACGATAATAGTTTCTTACCATAATAAAGGTATTGTAAATTAAAATATAGCTTCAAACTAATTGAAATTAAATTTAAAACTGCCTGATTAAGGGATTACGAAAAAATAATGCCAGTTTGAACGGTGTTTTGCCTTGTTAGGAAAAAACTTTTGCTATTTTCGTCATCAGCACTTTTGACTTAACCAAACACAATCAACAAAAAATTTTTTGTACCAATTTTTTTTATTTTTTCTAAATAATAAGAAGACTGTCTACTGAATTTTATTATTATATTTTACTATACTTTTTTACACACATCGCGTTTTTCGGGTTTTCCCTGCTTGTCAGGTACTGAAAATTTGTTTAATTCTTGTATTTAAGTATGTAGTACTCGTTACGACCTTTGGGGAATATAAATTTTTTTCGGGGCA
Source organism: Choreutis nemorana (assembly GCA_949316135.1). Classification (NCBI taxonomy): domain Eukaryota; kingdom Metazoa; phylum Arthropoda; class Insecta; order Lepidoptera; family Choreutidae; genus Choreutis; species Choreutis nemorana. The sequence goes on from OX438600.1 coordinate 5,953,218, forward strand.
CACCCGCCACTCTGTCCCACCAGAGTATATAAATTATTAAATTATTGGGGAATATAAATTATTAAAAGCTTGCTACCGCAGCTTTACCACGGAGCTTTGTATGCGCTGAAGCGGTAAGAAATCCGATAGCTTTTAGTACAAAATTACCGTGACATTGGAACTGGTGCCGATTATTCTAGCCCTGAAATAAATATGTTATATTTCTACATTAAATACCTACTCGTATATCAAAAGACCAACGGCAAAAGTGTATATGTACTTTTTTCTGTTAACTTTGGGAGAAACATAGGTTATTATTAGAATAGGGACCTTAAAAATTTGGAAATCAATCTCTTTGATGATCAATCAATCTTTATGAGTAGAATATCTCGGTGCGCAATATGTATTTGCTATGTGGATATTTATATGCATAAGGAATTTACGCCTAGGTATGTCAAAACGTCTCAATGTTCATAGAAATCTATCAGTTCCAATCAAACTTACAATTCCAACCACCACCGTAATAAAAATATTAAGGATAGAAGTATTATTCTTAAATATTCAAACATACATTTTTAAAATTGAGCATTTAATTTAGGGTTGAGGTTAGAATCCAAAATCTTTTTCAAATAACGAAATGTTAGTACTTTATTCGTATATAAATAATGTTTAAATATTACATAATAACATTGATGAGCGGACCTATTTTATTTAAACGCGATAAATTAATTTTTGTTAATGGAACTCTTGGCCAAATCAATTAATTTTAAAGTAATTTATGCATATTACAATCAACATAACCACAAAGAACTTTTCAACATATCATTTTATTCAAGTTAAAATAAATAGTAAATATTTTATATTTATGAGTATGTAATTATAAACTTATAATTTTATAAGCTTTAAAAACATAAATGCTTGATGGATTATGTTTTTTTATCTATTCGTAAATATAAAGTTCTCTGAAAATACCAACCTCGGGGAAAAAGTAAGATGGGGTCGGGAAAGGACCGAGGTTTGAGGAGTAGGTAGGTATTGACTACAAAAAGCAAAATTTTACTTTTATAGGTTTTAGAAACGGTAGGTATAATATCTAACAGCTTCTTTAAGCAATAAAAAGTTATAGTGATGCCTAAAGTTCTCAAGTGCCTTTTTCGCAGTCACAAAACTTCTATCTAATAGGTAGTAAAGTGAATGAACTTTATTACCTATAAACGTCATCATCTCTTTTATTTTAATTTACATCATATTTTTCTTTGTTTTCTTGGAGTTCTTAAATATTAGGAATTGTTAAGAACTTATTTATTATACATACTTACTAGGCGAATCCGATTAAGCTAAATATTGTTAACAGGCGCCAGCGGGTTTAAGGGCTTTGACAATACCTACATGTAATGCCCATTATAAAATATGTAACAGGGCCGAAATTTGTCCGAAATCATGCAAACTCTCAGTCCAAAGCACACCGACAGCTAATCAAATTCAAGTTTCAAAGTTCGTACCCAGATGGCATCAAACTATTCTACAACAACGCGGCAATCATGATACTTCAAGGATTGAGTTTCAAGCTGCGTTCAAAAAGCATCCGTTTTCTGGACTAAGCCAACAGCTTTAGTTTTCAATGTGTACAGGGTTTCAGGTTAGGCGCCGCATAAAATGCTATTACTTTTGATGTTAAATGACCGATAAAGTGAAAACGCTATTATCATTGTGTCACTGAATGTGAACACTGAACAGCCGACGAATGATGCGTAAGTTTATGACCGTGCCCACTGGTTCGAAACGGCTCGTTTTATTCCACGCAAGAGGTAATACCAGTTTTACAGGACTTTTATTACGTTAAAGATAAGGATCAAAATCTTTTTACCTTAAAAATTGTTCCGGCAAGTGGCTCTGATTTAATGTCGATTGGTGAGTCAGAACGTGTACCTTCACAATTTATTTGGGTATAGAAAAATAATAAATTGAGAACCATAACATAAATAAAAAGATTTCAATACATATTTTAAAATACACATTTTAAATCTAGAGAATGTCTTAGGTACCTAGTATTTAATTATAGATTAATGTATTTAACAGATTTGTGAAATATAAAATCATACCGGAATACCATACTTAATGAAGTAAAAATGTTTACTTTCAGTGAAATCGCCTTTAGCTCTGCCAACTCTTCCACGTAGAGGTCTATCTTTGATTAATCGGACTTCAGTAATATAATCTGAACTAAAACTTTTGTGCTCAGCCAATAATTTTATATAACGTGAAGTTTTTTCTTAAAAACTACATTTAGACTAATTTTAAGCTAAATAACTTTTTAATGGTTATTATTTTATTAAAAGAACAATTTAAATACATCGTTTTTAAAGCTTAAGGTTTTACCGTTAGTTTAATTGCTTCAGGTACAAGTACGGATTGATTGTATTGCTTGATTTAATCACGGCATGGGAAAAAAACCTACGGACTACTAATTAGCCTCAATACAAGGAATCATGTGGTGAGAGTTCAGACATCTGCTCACATCCACACATGTACAAGTAACATATGCTTATTGACTATTGACACACTAATCCTCTCTTCCAGGGTTTAAGACAATTTAAAATATGTTGTTTTACGTCTTTAATTAATTATTTTTAGCTCCGATTCGTGTAAAATAGAGAATTTTTCGCCTATGGATTAATATATGGATTAATAATATTTCAATTATAATTTAAATATGTATTTTACGAACTTACCCAAAACAGTTGTTTATTAATACTGGATTAATCTAGACTAAGGTATTTATTATTCTAAAAATATTAATACTATGTACCTACCTACCTAATATTTCTAGATAACCTATTTGTTTCAAGCTTATTTCAAATTTAACGAACAAAGTAATTGCGCAATGTAGCACAGGCTGTAACCGCCTGGTTGCCTGGTGGTGGTAGGGTGGGGGGTGCCTACCCTACCGGCTGTCTTGGGACCCGCGATAAATTTAATCAGAGGAAATACATAGGAGGAAATAAGAAACCAATTTCACCCAGCAAAAGCGAAGACGGACAGTAATCGAAACGGCTCAGAGGCCAAAAAACTAAAGGGGCTACAGCCAGGATACACCTGACTATCAAATCACCAAATTATACCACTAACTAATATAGGGATATACTATATACTAATTTGCATCTTACATCAGTCGAACAGGTCCTAATATGGTTATTTGTATTATCATTAGAACTAAAGGTGTAAAAATTTGTAAACGAATTATCAGATCAATTGGTCAACAGGGAGGGGAAAACTTTCAAATATTAATTTTGATCTAGATAAAAACAAAGAGGGCGAGCTAAATAAAACCGTTAATACTTGGAATTGAAAATAAAACTGCAAAAATAAAGCTTTTATCCACTCTTTAGCTTGAAATGATAATTAGCAGCTTTTCTCTTTCTCATCTTATTCCATTTGTTGCCCATCTCAGAACAACTTATAGTGACTAGCATTTTAGTCAGTAAAGGAAAGAAATTAAGCTTTCTTGTAATCACGATATCTTTACAATTATTAACACACTTTAGAGAACTTTGGTAGTGGAAATAGATCTATAAATTTTACCATTCCATCAACACAATTTGGTATCCATGCATGCATTTACAGCCAAAACCCATCACAAAAATTAAAAATTATTGTATGAATTCCAAATTTTTGTAATGAGCTTTCGCAATGCTAACGTGTAGTTGTTTTTTGTAACTATTTTTAATAATCGGAGGTATTAAAAGGTGGCTTATGTAATATTTCAGAATTGGCAGTTGCCTGAAGAAAAACCCACTAAATTTAAAAAGTACACACTTCTTGAGACACCTTGCAGATACCCACTCTGATCGTTTAAATTACTTTCGATATTAGTTATTCTCTTGAGTGTTCATTATTATGAAAACAAACTACTAACGAAAGTAGAACTTTTGTATTTTTTTTAAATTGCATTAACCAATAAATTACCCTTTATTATATTTTGATATTTCCAACTCATTTAGAATCCTACTGTTTGGAGTACTTTCACGCCTACGCAGTTAAATATTGGGTAAGCACTAAAAATTGTGCTGAAGTCTTATATCGTTGCAAGCTGTCTGGATCAAACAAATACTTTATACGGAAAAATCTTCGTGGCTTTACGAAAATATCAACGGAAATTCTTCATGTTTACCGTACAGGTACGACAGGAAAGCTGGGGAACATGACATTAGATAGACATATTCCATGATCTCACATGGGACACCGGATTTTTAATTTATGTAAACATTTTGGAGTGAAAGTTTACTCGCAAAGATACCTACTTTAGAAATATAAAGCTTAACACATTTAGACAAATTAAATTATGGTCAATTCATGAATGAAACAATACTCTATGACCCCGTTGAACAGTTATGGCTTAGCACTATGTTCAATTATAACAATTCAAAAATGACTTCGCATATGCTCGCGACACTTCTATATTTGAATGTCCTTAATTTATTTTCCTCTATATGGCATATGCATGCATATAACAAAGAGAAGTATCACCATTAGCCAACCCCGTTGTTTTAATTGCATTGTTCTTTGCCTATTGTTAGCGTATTTATTTTTTTGTTTTTTAGATCTTATTCGGTTTTATCTCCGTATGTAATTTGTTAAGAAAAATGAATGGGTCATTTTCAACAAGTATGTTATCTTGTTAGGACTGGTTTTAAGAACTGTTTCTAAAGATTACTTCTGATAGATATGTTAACATTCGTGTAATCAGTTAAACAGGAATAGGTAATTTCTTACTATTATGTTTTTATTACGAAACGCATAAAAACAGTGATTTAGAAAAACAGTCACATATAAGTTTTTTGTTTGTTTTAATAGATGCAGACTTCTGGTGATTTAAAATCAAGGACCGAAGAATATGAGACAATCGTGTCTTTCAGTTTTCTTCCTGTTACTAATAATGGAACATATTTTCACGAAACAAGTAAGTAATTTTGAAATATCATCTTTTATAAAAAATAACAATAGGTTTTGGACAAATTATAATCTGTCTGGTTCGGTTAGTAAATTTGAAACTTTTGGTGGAGGTCAATAGATTAGCATATCAAAGGACTATATTTTAAAAGAGTCCGAGATCCAATGTTTGACAAATCAAAGCACAAGGTTGTTTCATATCTATGCAGGTCATAAAACTGCATTGTACAATGCATTGTGCCTATAAAACCTTTGGAATTCGGCCAGATCGAAAATTGTCTTGGTCGATCAACTGTGTACCATTGTATTGTGCTGCATCCATTGCCCTATATCATCGAATAATAAATTATTATCTGTCAAGTATCTAAATAGTCAATGCTTTATATGGTTTGTTTGTTTCAGTTGATAATCGACAACAAGGAATTGAATTTAATCAGACCAGATGTTAAAGAAGAAAGAAATAATGTGCTTATTTTTCGTAAGATACTTTCAGTTTTACAATTATTTCTATATTATTATATTTACCTTAAGCCATTGGGTATAGCAAAGAACATAAAACGGTTAGCAACGAAAAAAAAAAAAATTTGGAGAAATGAAATTGGTTTGTTAGTCCGCCTTAGACCACAGTGAATCGCTCTGGGTTTATCACCTACTTAGCTGTCAAAGAAGTAAATAAAATAATACACTTAAATCAAATGAAGTATATTAGGTAAGACTAACCAAAAAAGCTACTTTTTAGACTTTTAACATAGCTTTATTTATTCAAACATTCAACGAATAAAAAACACTTGAGAAAGTCAAAGTGTAATTGGTTCTTTTCCTTGAAAACTATAAAAACAATTTGAATTCTATATTAGATTATTTATATTTTCTTTTACTACGAAATAGAAAAAGCACATGACAAAGAATAAGGGAATCACAAGCGTAACTGTATAATTCTTTCTAACTCAAAATCTTATAATCTATTTTCAGGAAATTAATAAACGGATTTTGTAAAATAGTAGATCAGCATATTAAGCGTGTTCATTTCCATTTGAAAGGAATAATAAATTGATTTAAGATCGAATGCTAATTTATTACTTGAATATACTTATTACAATTTTTTTCAATTTCTGAGAACACATTTCAGGTAGAAGTGACCATAAATCGTTTAGTAGTTGGACAGATTGGAGTACTTGCCAGAGTGGACGACGATACCGACGGCGCCACTGTCGCAAGCGACACAAATGCGGACATAACCTTCGAATCGAAGTTTCGAGGCTAGTCTATAATTTTAACACGTTTTACTTTTCGTAGATTCTGTTGAAAAAGTATATAAATGTGGGAATATGAGGGCTTCTACGCTTCTTCTTACTAATTTCAAATGTTTTCATCAACATTTTTTAATTTTGTTAGGTATGTCTTTTTCGGGATTTAGTCTCTGCTTACATTCGGACTGCACAGTTTTTTTTGGAATTTGTTTATTAATTCGTTTGATTAATAATTCCGAGCATTGATTTTAAGTCTTGTAAATGCGAAGTATTATCAACAAGTTATTTAAATGTCTTACAAATAAATGAAACTCAATAATTATAGTTATATACTCGTACGTTTATTTAAATACATGTTTTGCTTATTTTATTTACCTTTTTAAGATAATTTTTCAGATGCAGCAATAGAAAAAAAAACTACACGGATGCCTTTGAACGAATCGGAGATGCCGTCAACGTAAGATTTACGTTTTTTTTTCATATACACCAAATATTTCTTGGTTTTATACAGACAGATTTCCAATTCATGTTTAATAAAATCTTATTGGCCATGTCCAACCTTTCAATATTAAATTGACTTTCTCTTGTCAGCCTCGACCTCGTTTAGGTTCGACTAGAATTATAACTTTCCTTTGAGGGACATGTTTATTACATTACCAACTAATTCGATCTAGATCTTAGGAATAAAGGGATTTTTTTTTTCAAATGATCACGTTACTCTTACCTAACTCCTTAAACAATCTTTCTTATTATCTGAACCTAATTTATCGAATAGTAAATATCGGTCTTTTGATATGGTTTCAATTTGTATGGGTATGGTTAACAAAATGTTTTTTTTCCATACAAAACAATTTATAAATATACATTTATCACATAATGTTAAATTTTTCAGCTTGTAACACGACAGTTAAATTATAAAGAGGACATTCAGAAGAGGTTTAGAGGGTTCTCTTTGTGGAGCCAATGGACTCCGTGCTCTAAAAGGTGTACTACCGTCAGAAAGAGGTATTATAGTCTGCTACATTTTCAAGACAAAGTGTTTGAAACCTATGCTTCGGTCCGACGACGTCAAAGAAAGCCGATCTCTTATAGTTTTATGGGCGTTGTATTCTATTTTACTTTTTATTGATGCAAAAAGCTTGATATCTAAATTGATTAATAGTTATTTTTAATACTACCTACCTACTTAAAACCGTTCGAATCTAAAGATATAGCATGCTTTGTTGCGACTGATCTACGACCAAATTATAATATATGATATGTTAGGTACAGATATTACGAACATGAACATCGAAAGAGAAAAACTAAAATTGCTTCACATATTAGTTTCATTCCCGTTCAAAATCGAACCCTGTATGATGGATGCGAGTTTAACTATATATTTTTATCTAAAATGTTTGTTATAGAGTTTGCTTAAAACATTCTTTATGCGGTTGGAAATTGATGAGGCAGACTGCTTATTGTTACTTAGAAGGCAGCTTCTGTCATAGATGGATCCGTGGGAGGATGCAAATGAAAAAGGATACAGGTGATTGTAAATAGGTATCTACTTTACTAACTTTCACGTTTAAGTATAGATACAGTCTAAACAATTAATGCATTTAATTAATAAAACCTCTAGTTTTAGTGCTTACTCTTTAAAATGTTAGATTTAGTTATAAACTCTTTGCTACGAGTATGTGCTTAACTTAAAGTTAACAATTAATACTAACTAGTATTTGTATTACATTTATTTCTTAAACTAAAAATGAATTTACTAATCAAATAGTTAAGACAGCTAAGATTAATTGAATGGTCAAACAATTTGTTATGCTTTGCAGAATATACAGTAGTAGAGTCAATGCCGGCCCCAGTACCCGCAATTCACCATGAAGATAGCCGGCATACGGCGGAGATTTCCGAATGCGGGATACTTGGGCATTCAGGTAACGCCAGGGCTAGACTTCGTTCACGTATGAGGGATATGGTGAGGATCATTGGAGGAAGACCCGCACCACCAGGGAAGTGGCCGTGGCAAGTTGCAGTTCTCAATCGTTTTAAGGTTCGTTTCGACTCTTTAAACGTTATTTTATGTAATATTGAAAACTTTATTTACACAGACGCCTTTGCACAGACGGAAGTAAAGGCATAACAAAATCTTAATAACTTTTTTCCGTAAACTTAGAATCGTTAAAAGAATCTAAATTTTTCTCAAAAATTACTCGACCACCATTTCGAAAAAGTCAAGTTTGGGAAAACACCGGCAAGAAACCCCACTTCTGTATTTTATGTAGGTACTATATTTTTTTCAGCGATTTCGTCCGCGTAGAAGTCGAAAGTGATTCTAATAGGATTTTTATTACTTGACATTTATCGTTATACTCGTACTTTGGACAATCCACAAGGTATATTCACATAGCCTCTGTGTTATTCTGACGTACATATAAGCTATGTTATTGAAAAGTTTCTAAAATCCATTCAGTATTTTTTGCGTAAAAAATAGCAAACATCCATTCATCCACACATGATTAAAAACTTTAGTAAGGATATTAAAATGTTTATACTTAGATACTACTCGTAATACATCTTACAGTCTTGGGTGAGAGAATGCGATACAGCTCATGTCACAAATTATCAAATCAAAATGAAATAAATAAATTACCTCTTGTAGTGGCAAAGTAGTATAGATTTCAGCAAATATTTTTACAGAAATGTTTGGTTTCAGGAAGCCTTTTGTGGCGGCACCCTTGTTTCATTACGCTGGGTGGTAACAGCTGCTCACTGCGTCAGAAAGAAACTGTATGTACGTCTCGGGGAACACGACCTGTTTCTCAAAAACCGCGGGGAAGTGGAAATGATGGTCACTGAAGCAGTTATACATCCCTTGTATGATCCTGATACTGTAGTCAATGATGTAGCATTATTAAGGTAAATTGGACTTTTTTGAAAGCAAAGTTTAATTTTACTAATTTTAATAGTAAATTTAATGTTTCATAATTTTCTGGTACTTGAATCGTCTCAAAGTAGATTTAAAATCTAAAACATTTTCTTAAACATAAAGGTTGTAAGGTCACTTTTTAATAGGGTAGATCTGGGATTTAATTACCAGAGATAAGTATTAACAAGCGAATATCTTTAAAAATATAAACAGCAGATCGCTTGTGGTTTCTGATAATTGTTACTATGATAGTGCTCTACAGATTGAAATATGTCAATTCCGCTGAGTGCACCGGAGAACAGAGATATATGTATTTTGTCTGTCTATTGTGTTTATATATGTATTTTGTTGTTTATATATGTATTTTGGCCATGCAGCAAACTTTTTACTTTATAATTTTTTGGTTTACGTGAACTTAATTAATAAACATAATTCTTCTTTACGTTTTCTTGAATTGTGGAGGAAAATTTAATCATTTAATTCTTGCTCAATCACGGGATAGTCTAAATCTAATTTCTGAAAAAAGTACCAATTACTTAACAAATTCTAACCTACAATTAGAACCTACAATTGAAAAGTTTGGACATCAATAAGCATAAAAATCATAACAAATTGTTAAGGAATTTTAAAAATACGATTGAAAATAGAAAACTTGTTGATTCGCTCCCCGTTCGCAACTACACTTGAAAAAGTACCTTCGAAATTCCAAAACGTGTTGCGTGTTTTACTCTTGGATGGATTTTACGGACAACTAACACTCGAGCGAGCAATAAAGTTTGATAATTACATATTTATTGGTTAGATTACCATCGCCAGCGAGACCAGAGTTAGGTCATGGCATCGCCTGCTTGCCGCCACCTGACCAGGCTCTCTCACCCCACTCCACCTGTGTCATACTCGGCTGGGGAAAAAAGAGATCTACAGACATACACGGCACCAGGATACTGCATGAAGCTCAAGTTAATGTTAACTTTATCTTTTTGATCGCTATTCAATTTTAATGTACCATAAATTCATCCTTTATTGAACTTTGATAATTTTTTAAATCCATTTACTACCAGCCTTTGACACTTTACATTACATATTTTTCTCAAAAATAAATATTTTTAATTTGAATTTGGCTTTAATCTGAGATTTTGTTTAAATGCAGGTGTCTACGATCCAGCAGGCCGTGTGCAGACGTTCGTATTGGCAGTACGCAATCACGGATAACATGGTGTGCGCCGGCCGCGGGCGCAGGGACTCGTGCGCAGGTGACTCCGGGGGACCACTGCTATGCCGGGGGAAGGATTCTCTCTACTACCTACAGGTGACTTGAAGAACTAAAAGCAAAGATCTATTTCTTCCAAATAAATCCGGGGATAGTGGTGGTAGTCTCATAGAGATAGTGTTGAAAGTACCAGCTCCTTAAAGTAAAGTCCAATATGCAATAACGTGTTATGGAACCACCAAGATTCTCTTTTTCTGTAGCCTAAGATATAGATAACGTAACAATATCAACACAAGAATTTGCAAATTTGTACAGGTTGGTTGGGTAGCCTAAAAGGAAAAAAATGTATGTAGGTACCTACTCACCCACTCTCGGAGACATTTCAAGGCGTCGAACTTCTAAATTAAAGGGTTCTATTTCCGTCAGGATTATATACGGGTGACCTTCAAAGAGAATAACTAACCAAGGGCGGGCTAGTATCTAACTTGTAACATGCAAATTATGTGATTAGGTTCATGATATACTTTCCTCGTTTAAATAAATATGCGTGTGACCTTTGTAAATTTTATTTTATGACATGCTCAGAAATCGGGAAAAATACCCTGAACTGGTAAAATTACCATGTTCTTTAGAATATTATCTTGAGCCTAAAATAAATTTCAGTTACACGGAAACTTTGAAATAACATTATGATACCATGCAATTTTGTTAAATTGTTGTGGAAAATCAAGAAAGAGTTTTGATTTTAAATATTTTTACGTACTTTCTCCTTTTACATATATCTTTTCTCATAGGTTCTTTTAACAGCAGTGTGATTAAAGTACCCACGCTAAGATTCTATATTTTTTATTCAAAATGAAGCTATTTCTTAAAAGGAAAGTTTTGTCCAGTCACAGATACTATATGATATTTTTAATGTACCAACTACTTATCTAGATTTTTTTCGTTTATGATAAATAGACCAAAGTTTTATAGTAAGAAAACTTAAGTCGTAAATTGTGTTTATTCGCAGGGGATTACAAGTTTTGGCGACGGATGTGGAAAACGTGGGAAATACGGTATATACACTAGGACTTCCGGATACATACATTGGATAAAGGCCATCATGAACCAAATGTACTTCGATGATTAAATTACTAAAAGTATCGTTTAAAAAAAAATAACTAAATATTTGTTTTGTAAGAGACCTTAGAACGATTGATTAAAACTGTTTATCATATCCAATCCTTTACTGACGTGAAAATAGTATTATCAGAGATTGTTGAATAACGCGATACTTTCAAGCTCACTAATAAATCACGTGGTTTAAAAAGCAGAGTCTTGTCCTTCCAATTTTACTAGTTTTTACAGGTACTCTGTGACCTATGCCCGCGGTTTTTGAACATATTTGCGTGACCTAAGCTGTGATTTATTAGAAGTTTCCGTTTATAGTTTTTATAGTTTTTTATTTCACTAACAGATGACGTTACTTGGTCGGGTCAATTAAAAAGTTAAGAAACTTATTTTATCAGTATTTTATTGTGTAAATATCAGTGATACTTAGAGGCTTGTATACAAAAACACCATAAGATATACGTTGTTGCTGTTAAAGTGCCAAAAATGACTTTGAAAAATACTTTTAATGATGGTTATTTGACCCTCAAAAGATGGCTCCTGTGGTACACGCATCAGTAATCGTCATTATAGTTCGTAAAGCTACTATCAGATGGCGGTACTGTGTAAGAATTGTACAATAAATGTATTATTCAAAAGTAAAACTGTTTCAATATTCAAAATCTCCATTATTTCTTGTTCATGTGAATAGGGGTCTATGTCACCACGAGCTATAAAGATACTCGTGATCTCAGAGATACATTGTTGAACGGCGCAATAAGTCACACATATCGCAACATACTATATACCTAATAAAATTCAAAAGTGTTTTCTCGTAAAAAAAGGTTAAAGAATACGCCTGCCAACCGGAATTAAAAAAAAATCACAGAACAATCAAGAGGCTTTGTTAAGCGAGTTTATTAAGCTTGACCACTTTGTTTGGGTCAAATTTAGTGATTGAAATTTTACCCCCTTCCTGTTGACAGATTGACTGATTTTTGGTACAAACCTTTAGTTTTGATGACAATACAATATAATATATTTAGTATAATCAGTATAGTGTTCATGGTGTAGTATATTCTTCTAGTCAAACCCTTTCATTTGATACCCATATCGTGGGGGTTGGATTTACTATTGTATTACAACCAAAAAATAGAGAACGATGTTGATTTCAATGAAACCGTTTAACTTAAGACATTTTATATTCTTCTTTTACTTTTAGTAAGTCAAGATCGTCGGTAGGTAGTTATTGAAAATTGTAAAAGTAATGAACATAAAATCAAATTAAAGATCCAATAGGTATTTGGGCTGAGGATCGGATTTAAAATGTTGTATTAAGTTCTCAACGAATAAGTAATTCCCTAATTATATTTTCACATAAAAACCGCTGTTACAATAAATAAATATTCGAAAATAACCTTTTTAATAATCTCCATGCACATGGGAAAAAATAATTCCTCGGAGATTAAAAGGGATAAAGTAAATATTGTTTTGTTTTACTGTGTCTAAATAAATCTTTTATTTAGCTTTACAAATTAAGATCATACGACAGTGAGAATTTGCAGCATTAGATAGTATTCACATATATGCAAGCATTTCTTTTCATTTCATTTATGCTCTGTGTGAATAAATCGATTGCAACCAAATTCCACAAACGTAAAAAAATACCACTATATTTTAATTATTTGTAACCGGAATGTCGTTTGTCTAGCTACTGGGATTCTCAGATATCAATTTTGAACGCAATCGACGCACAAATGTACAAAAAACAAAATATACAAAGTATGTACAAAATGTACCATTTTGGTATTCAAATAAATAATTTACAGAAAAATAAGAAGGAGGGTAAATGCACAAAGTTAAGATCGATGCCATCCAGTCGTTTCCCGGAGGGCCAATTGACGTATAAATAAATAACTGAGTTTCGATAAATTTTGATTCGACAAAACAGTTTTTGATAAATTATTATCTACAAAATGTGATTTCGACAAATTTTTCACCGACGATCGCAAAGTTAAGAAAAAAATTATAACATAGAAATTGAGCAGGACAAGGCAAAAAACTTTAGGCTATTTTTGCTTTAAACTAAAATAATAATAAACTGGTATCATGAAAACTGGATTTTATTTCACACACAATCAATGACGATCCTCTATAAATAATAATCCGAAGTGGATATGCCGAGTTATAAAAAATATAATATAGCAAAAATAATTTTTAAATAGCTTTGGGCTAATTTAAGGACAAAAAGTTTTACTAAAAACATTTATTTTATATTTACCTTCATATATAGTATTTACCGAAATATTGTATTATTGTTATTGTGTATTTACCTAAGTATTGTATTGCTCGCATTAGATCCAATGTTATTTAATACCTGTACCAAGGGGGTTGTTATGGAAAAAAGGAATTGAACTCAAGAACGGAAGTTGTTAAAAAACTCGCAAAAAACTAACATTATAAATAACCCTATTATAACCTGTCATGCATTTAATTAGGTACATATTTATTTGAGACTAGAACCAACATGATAAAAACCAGATATCTTTGTCAGCATCATCAGCTGGAAGACATCCACTGCTGGACATAGGGCTCCCTCAAATAGTCCCAACCGGAGCTATGCCGCTTGCATCCACGCTTTCTGTTGCCGTCCACCTCTGTGGACAGTCCAACAACACGTCGCTACTCCAGAACCTTCCTTCCCCAATGATCATCGGTTCCACGAGCTATAATGGCCAGCCATTGTCAGTTCAACTATTTTATCTGTTGGGCTATGTCAAGGACTATAATAGTTCGCTGACGGATCTGCTCATTTCTGATTCTATCATCTTTCAAGAAACCCTTTACAAAACTTAGCAACCACAAAGAATTTTGAAAACGTTGAAATACGTGTTATCCATTTATCGTGCTTATGTGTATTAAATCAAGATTGAGTAAATCTAACCAGAAATTTAATTATTTCGCTAAAGAAAACCCTTTTTGACCGGGAACTTATTTTAAAAGCTTTCAAATTAACATTGAAGCACATAATATTTCAAAAGTTGTGACTAAAACTTCATGTTTTACGTCTTACTTTGTGTTTATGCTTTATGTAAATTAGATCTTAAAAATTTGGTATTCAAATCTGCATTCTCTTTTCCCTGTACAAAGAAATTTGATTAAAAATAAATGCCTAAATATACTACAAATAACATCGAAATTTTTGTATATTTTATATTTTCTTGAACAATGGCTTACCCTCTATTTTCCCTGAAACTTTATTCTAAATATAAATGAGAGTTTTTAAAATCAGATGATAGGATTCAATGAAGCCTTAGAGCCTCCGACGTTCCAAGTAACAAACTTTGTAATAGTAGTACGTATCAAAATATAAAAGGTTGCTATACCAAACATTTTTATTGTTAATACAATTTTTTATTTCATGCTTGTTTAGAAGGACAAAAGTAAAAGGATTAATGCGAGGTTTCTCTAACATAAATTTAATGGCTTCCTAGCACATTGCCAGAATACCACCCTGCTAACCCGCAACGTCAGTGACCTTACTGAAATTAAATTTTAATTAAACCAGAAAGTACAACGGCTTTTAATTAGAGCTCACTACTAGTTTTCATGTAAAACACTTTTCAAAAAACGTCGTAAACGTGCTAACGGTTCGACCACTGAACCACAAAACTTCTAATTTTAATTTCATTAATCATAGTTCAACTCCATGACTTAAGAGATCGTTTTCTCGAGAGTTGTTCATTATTATTAGTGCGCACTATGCAACCTGAGCGCGTTATAAATTTTCCACTGGGGCTTGATATATACGAGCACCGCCATCCTTAATCCCATGAGGCTATACTACAAGCCGTTAACCGTGACTTCAAATGCATCAAATTTTATAATTAATCGTGTTTTTGTTAATGTTATTTTAAAAATGTACTATGGAGTTTTGTTAAATTTTGATTGAAAAAAAAGCGATAGAAATGTTATAGATAAGCATTTATGGTTATGTTCACTTTTTGGTTTTTACCTTAATCTTCTCTTCAGTATTTACCACATAAAACTTTGTTTTATTTTCAAAATACATAATAATTTTATGATTCAACAGAAACTCAAAGCTTGTCCATACTGAAAAAAATAAAATAAACTTCTGAATAAAACGTTCACACAGGGATATTAAATTCCACACAAATAATAATGGTCTTAAACTAAAACTGTGTTCTTCTCTGTCGATTCTGTAAATTCTATGTTTGGAGGACTCACTTTTTACAGAAACAACTTATGATGGAATCCAATTATCACAATTTAATTTTAAGCGAAGAAACATCAATCCTAAATGTTTAAATTTCCTTAACCATATTGCCTTCTTTTTTTCGTAATTTAAAAGGTGTTTAAAATAAACCTATCATATTTGGGTTGGTAATTCTGACACTGTAAAGAACGTAACTTTATTAGATTTTCTAAAAAATTTGAACGCGCCAAAACGAGCTTAGTCTCTTTTTTAAAGTGTTGAACTTTCAATTAAAACTAGATTAGTTTAAAGTTGGTTGGGCGTTAATTTATTTAACCTACCTAAAGCTATAATTAATATAGGTTCCTTGAAGAGGAAAGTAACACCTTTTTACAGCAATAAGGAAAGTGAGGAAAATATTAATCCGTTAACAAGTTATTTTAGAAATCTATAGAAAAAAAATAAAGATTGATATTTCCTCTGCCTCTCATGTAAAAATCCAATAAACGCTACATTTAGTATTCTACGAGAATCTTGACCGAATAGTTTGAATATATTTAAAACAGAATTGTAATAGGTAATAAATTGTAGTATTATAATTATTTTACACATGTAGAATTTATTATTAAGGTAAATTAATAATACCTGAAAATAAACTTTCTTATTCTCTCGATTTTCGTTATCTACATAAAAAACAAGCAAAACATTTTGTGCGTTCTGCACGTACTTCATTTTTATATGGTGCATAAAAACTTTTCGATGAGTTTTGACATATTAAAATGTAATTTAAAACTTTTGCATTAGGAACAGGCATTGAGCAGTTAAGTTTATATATTTGAAGTCAAAGCAAACTCACAATGTACTAAGCAAACAAAGAGGCAAAAGTTTCCCAACAATCAGCATTTAGTTATTATATTGAACGCAGATTGTGATTCATATTACCATAGATAAAACTTATTCTGATGAAAATGACTATGTACCTAGTTCAATGTTAATTACAAAAATGTATTTTAAATAAAAAGCAGCGTTTCGGATCGGTAACTTGATCAGTCGCCCCTCCTAAATTAGAAGAGAGGGAAAGACAGTATAAATTTTCCTCTATTTCACTCCCAAACCGCTTTTCTAGGTTAAAATAGGAAAAACTAATTTCTTGACCCTAATGAATACATGAATTATTTAATGTGGTTTGGTTTTAACATCGTCAAGAAGTTTATTCTGGAAAAAACTAATTATATTACGTATTTATAGTAATATGGGTATGTTTTGTACAAATATCATAAATTAGGCTCGTTTTGATCTATGTCTTGCGCCTGTGATCAAAGCCTTGGAGAATACGTTCGGTAAGTTTCAAGGGACAGAAAGGTTTTAAGAAGCCAACCCCATGCCACGAGACTGTGAATTAATATTGTTTCTCCTATCTTTATCAGCCGCACAAGCCACCCCATCGTAAGAGGTGAGACAGGTAGCAATCATCTCGCAACACTTCCTTGTGTAATTTTATGTGTCGTAATTTGAGGAGGTAATATTCAAACGAACTGGTGCTGTTTTACTTATTTAATTTTTAAAACAAGTTTATCATCAGTTTTGAAAATATGCCATTGCACAAAATTGTCTTTTTTATGTTGGTATCGTATGAAAACATATTTTTTACTTATCTTTTTTAATTTTCTCATCGGTTATTGATGAGAAAATTTAAATTTCCTAGTGAACTCAATAATTTTAGTTTAATTGAGTTCACTAGGAAATTCCAACGTGGACGCTTATAAACTAGTTAACTAGAATACCGCAGTTTACTTTTACTTAAGCCACGTATTTAATACGAAGCAACGAAAGGAACGATGTTTATTGCAGATATAATGAAATTCCGGTATCCGAATCAAGAACTCTCAAAGAAAATACCTCGAAAGCCACCGTCAACAATTGTAATTGAAGTCAAAACCTTTGTAATAAACTTCCCTTTTATACTACATACCTTATTTAGTATTAAGGAAATCTGTGATTTTGAAAGGTTCCAGTAAGAACTTAACGTTTTCTATGAAAATTCTTGCTAGCTGTCAGATTTTCAAGGCTGATAAATTTACAGATAAAGTTATGCACATTTATTTTTCGATAACTCCTTTGTTATACAAGCTGTTTGTAGAGTTACTTCACTTTTTAAACAAGCTTATCTAACATACCGACTTTCTTCATTTGCCCCTTGCCCTGTAACAAGTCAACACGGCGCTCAAAATGTGAACAGAAAATTCATATCCAATGTAATAAAACTTTTTAACTCATCTGTAAAAAGGAATGAGGAATTGTGTTTATGGCAAAGAAATAAAACCTTTTTATAAATCATGAAAACATAGTTGACATTAGTACTAAAATACAAGGAAATATCAAAATTTATTGTTGGCTTATTCAAACAAAATATTCTAAATTATTTCTAGTTTACTTTAATAATTGTCAAAATCATAAAGTTATAATTTAATACAAGCACTCGTGAAAAGTAATCCAAGATGAATGCTGTACCAATAGCATTAAACAAGGCGTCGATGCGTAAATATGAAGATTTAGAAGTACCTTGTGATGCTGTATTGGCGAGCTATGTGTGGATCGACGGCACGGGGATAAATCTACGGTCAAAATGCAGGAACTTCGATTTCGTGCCTAAAATACCTAAAGGTAATATAATTCTAATTACCTACATCTATGATTGTCTAAAGTTGTTTTGGATCCAATATTAAATGAAAAGAAAAACTTCGAAAACAATGTTGTTGTATGTATATGTGTATGTATGTATGTATGTTGAAAGTTTTTTTGAGAAATTTTCATGGAATTCATAATAATGAATTTTCTCTGATAAAATTGGGATTTAGCTTTTCAACGCGAGTGATTAAGTTATTCAAGGGCATAAAAAAGCGCTTTTATTTTAATTATTTTGTAATAAATCTAATACTATATTTACGGATTTAACATTTTTCATTATGTTATCTAGTAATTTTCTTAATGTTGCTTACCAAGGTAAATACAAATTTTATGATTTCCCAAAAGGCAAAACGTCTGATTCACATATTAACCATTTTTTGCTATTCAATTTCTACGTGATGGCATGTCCTTATGTAATCACTTCGTTCATGTAATTTCTTAAGCTTGTTAATCTTATTTTGTTATTACTCTGAATTTTTAAGCCTAACCTCAACATTATTTAATCTTGTAACCAGTTGTATGAAGGTGACAATTTTTTAATTTCGATTTAAAAACCTGTAGTTTTGCTTTATTTAAGAAGAAAGAAAACAAAGCAAACTTTAAGATTTCTTTTGGATCAAGACTTCCTTTGCAGTAATTAATGAATGTGTTTAAAAACCTTGACACTATTGTACTATGTCTAATTCTTTAAGAAATGTTTTAGAAAACTAATAGTTAGCTTTAGGGTAGTCACCTCAATTTTAAGTGTAAGAAGATATTCATACCTTTAATTGACAACTTTATGAGGTAGGTAGATTATTTTTTATCACCAAGGGACGATTTATACTTAATTAAAAGTCAATCGATTAGGTGTCAGTATTATTTAACAGATCTGCCGATATGGTATTACGATGGGTTTAGTACGTCACAAGCGAATCCGGATAACTGTGACACGTTCATCTTCCCTGAAGTGATTTACCATGATCCGTTTAGACGCGGCAACCACATACTAGTCCTGGCCGATACTTACCAATACAACTATAAACCTACTGGTGAGATATAACTAACCTTTTATATAAAGTTCACTTATTTTTGTACCTAAAATAAATCTTTGTTCAGCAGAATAGAATTTAGAATATTGTTTCAGTTCCTTACAAATACAGGAATAATGTTCTAATAATGTACATTACTGACAATTAGTGGTTTTTTCACAAACAAAAGCTTTAACGATAGTTTTATATTAGTGTATTATTTCATTTCTTTAGCAACAAATTATCGAAAAAATTGTGCACTTCTTTGTGAGAAGGCTGAGGTTGAAGAACCTTGGTTTGGCTTCAATCAAGAGTTCTTTTTGACTACCACTGATAACCGCCCTTTAGGCTGGCCACCTGGTGGATATCCAGCACCTCCAGGCCCCTATTACTGTGCAATTGGAGCTAACAAAATAGTCGCTAGAGACCTAATGGAAGCATTTTACAGGTGAACTGTAATGACATGAACTACTTAAGTTTTTGAATATATAAAGAGAGTAACTAATTTTAAAACCATTAATGAATTGAGTTATAACGCAGGTTAATATAACATACGATAACGAGGTCATAATACCCTTAGTGTATGTGTACATACATACAAGTATACAATGGTATCCACTATCTCTTTTGTTAGAGTAATTTTTAATTGTATGTTTTAAATGAGCATTGTGGAAAATAAATGAAACGGTTAGGCATAGAGTATTAAAATTCAATTAGAATACCTCACTACTACTACTAGTAGATGCAAAGCAAATCTCTTACTCATATTTTTAGGTGCTGTCTGTACGCTGGAATCCACATAAATGGAATTAATCCCGGCACAACACCTTCACAGTGGAACTTTCAGGTACATTTAATTAATATCATATTGTAAGATACCTAAACCTCATTTGTATGTTGTTTAAATTTTAGTTTGTAATATGAATTTGGAGTCTCATTCTTCGGGCAAGAGAAGCCTATTTAAATTATTTGTATTTACCTAAGTATTTAGTTTCCTTTGATCGAATAAGTAGGATTGCTGTAATAACTCTCTGACTGTTATTTATTATCGATGATTGTATTAAAAAAATACGATTGTTGGTTAGTTACTAATTTGTGTTTTTTAATTAAACCGTGATGTTCAAACAAGCAGACAGCTCACCATATGGTAAATGATACCGCCGCCTATTGACACGACGATGTCCTTGATGTCCGGAACGCAAAGAGCCTTGCAAATGCGTTTGCCATGAAGAGGTAAAGAAGCCTCTCATATCGGTAATCACGCAGGCTAACCAATGCTTCAAACCGAAACAAAGCAAACTGCTTCACGGTAGAAAGGAGGGAAGTCCTAACACAGATGATCTCGCACATAGATCCTGTCAAACCTTTCAAAATGTATTGTAAATCTTTTATACCTTTTTCAAAAGTCGGTTGAGTAATACCGAAAGCCTTGCTTCTTTTATTTTATATTTGATGTTATTTTTGCTACTTCCCTTGCGATAAAACAAGAATAAAATAAATGAAATCAAATAGTTTTATTCATTAAATTTTAAAAGGGCTTGTAAAGGATCTCCACTTAAATGAACACATAAACTTACGCCGTAATTAATCCCTCGAGAGCACCACATATCGCATGTTTATTCGCAGTGTGACAAGCAGCGAATCTGTCGCCACTATCCGGTACGTACGAAATACAGTAATAAATTTTAATACTATTTGGGATTTGATTCTACCTTTAATATTTAATCAAGACAGATGCTTTTATAAAAGCTGCGTTGGGAGAAGACATTAACCTTTTCTCTAGTAGGAAAAAATGGTCAAGAAAACTATACAGAAATAATTTAAAATATTCTTAGGTTGGTCCGAGTCCCGGTATAAGAGCGGCGGACGACTTGTGGATGGCTCGGTACATCCTGGCACGTCTGGCTGAAGAATACGGAACAGTGGCCAGTTTTGAACCACAAAGCGTCCCCGATTGGCCAGGGAACGGAACGTTTACTTACTTCTCAACTAAAGACATGAGAGTGGAAGATGGAATATTGTAAGTTCTGGTAAAAAACTAAAACACAATAATCTACTCCAATCGTTTGTCAACGCCATTATTTAATTTTATTATATGGACAGATCGTATTGCGCATTACTGAATGCAATGTCCTTTAGAGTTACATTGTTTGAAACACAAAGGTTTAATCTGGGCTCCATTGTGAGTACATAGTGACATCAATCATAATCCAAAAGCCCGCCTATTGCTGGTTGGTCTGATATTAACAAAAAACGGAAAGTCAGCAGGAAAAATGCTGCATTTAGTCTCTAAATCTTAAATTTCGTTATAACTTAGACCTTCAGGCCCTTTTTTACCTTATAAATACCTTTTTTGATTAAATCAAATCTATAAAAATAAAGATGAGCCCATATCGCGTACGCGACAGTTTTGTCGTTTTATTTCACCTCGGCGAGGTGCCCATAATTTTTAAGCCTGTCGCTTCGAATGGCATATTTATAGCCTTTCCACTCTGGAGATTTTGAAAACCTATTTGAATTTTTTTTGCAGGGTGATCGAGAAAGCCATAGATAAGATGTCTCGCCGCCATGGCTCTCACATTAATGAGTACGATGCAAACAATGGTGCAGACAATGCCTTGCGGCTCTCGGGCAAAAACGGGATGCCGCATATCAGGGACTTTACTGCAGGTGACTTGACATTATCAAACAGTTTACAACGGACAATAGTGACCGTTTTTCAATGGTTGAAGTTAAATGTCAAATGCAAAAACTCTACCGCCAGTAAACATTACGACTTGTGCTAGCTTGGGTTCTTTGTTTTTACAATTTCAATTGTTTTGTCTTTTTATTTTTGTGAGACAAATCGGAGGTCATTCGGCGTGCTTTTTCTTTGTTTAATGGGTATACCAGTCTAAAACGATAAAATAATAATAAGTTTACTAGATTTCATTCGATGTACTGATGTAACAAACAAGAATAGGTTAATAGAAGCAGATAGCAGAGGGCAACATCTGAGACAACATAACCACGTCACCTGACTCTGCAAAAACAATGATTTGAATGCATAAATTAACGATTGGCAGTCGCGTTGCTAATACGAGCTGAAGCATGCGTACAAGAAAAATGCGACAACTCCAAGTACGCTTTCACTTATTGATGCGTTAATGATTCCGTTAATGTACTTTTGAAACGTATTTGTATTATAAGTATTTAAAAATTTCGTATATAAATTTAACTTTTCTTCAGCTACTTTCATAATAAAAACTGAAATACTAGACGGCAAAACTATAAAAGTTCTGTCAAATTTTACATTTTCTTATGCACGCAAGAATCTTTGGTGAGTCGTCACACACTAAAATAAAATGTCAAAAACAAGTTGCTGCATTTATTAAGCTATTGGTAGTATAACCATTAATCTAAGTATTAATTTAAAAAACGGTAACTGTATGAATACATATAGGACCGAGATGTTTCCTCTAAACCTATCTTTGTGACATCTATGGTATTGTTATCATTCATAGGCTATGGTAACTGTGTACTATCAGGCGGAATATTTAATGGTTAAACATGCGATGCCCAGTATATTGAAGAGTGGACTACCTAGTAAATTATAAATCTCTTCGGATGCTTCGTATAATAATGGTCAAACGTCACATAGGTAAGTTTGTTTAACCATTAATTATACTTCATCGTTGCATCCTCAAGATTTATAATTTACTAGGTAGGACGTTTAGAGCCTATTACGAAATGTTTTCAAACGAACAATTCAAAATGATGATTTATTTACTTCTGCCTTAAATCAAACACAATCATAACCACTTCTAGCAAAAGCGTTATCATCACAATCAGAGTTTAATTCCAATGTGGATGAGGAAAATTCTCTGAAAGGAGATAGTAATAATTTATAATCGGGATAGGAAAAAAAGGATATTATAGCTGACTTGGCAAATATGGGACGACTATAATACCAGTAGCTTTATCATTAATTATTTCGCGGATATTTTTTTATTTTTCATTTCAAAATTAGGGAAATTTTGAAATAAATGGTGGAAATGCATAAAAATAAAATCTATCCCAGTTAGTCGTAAATGCATTCACATTAAAAGCGGACGGATTCCTCTTCCATGACACGTACTTTACACATTTTGTGTTTAATCGAGACACAGAGATCACTTTTTGGCTTTCCGAAATTAAGAACAATCTCGTTAAAAGCAAATGATGACAAATCCCATTCTGTATCAATATTTTTGCACCTAGACTCTTCATCCGCTTCAACGTTCCCCCTTGATTTAATACATGAAGCAAAGATAAATATTCGTCTTTCCTCACACCTTTTCCAAATGTCCCGAGAAATTTCGTTTAACTAGTTATATTGAACCCCACTCATCCTATTGATGTATTATATTCAACCGTATTATCAATGCGCAAAAGGGTTTTTGAATTATGAGTGTTAGCCGCGAAACATTGAAGTCCAAAATAAATTTTAATTCGAAAAAATTTATGTGACATTTCTGTTCTGACCTCCCCCAGAAACCATTAGCCTTGACAAATCACACCCAAACCCGTAAGTGAAGCATCTGTAAAAATTCTAGAGTATCGCAACCGCTACGAATAGGATTATCAACTGACATTATATTTTGTTCCCATTATCACTTGATTTTTGCAAGGCTTAAAACTTTTGCCTTTCAAACAGTTTCGTGTAAACCAAACCATAGCACACTGCCGGACAGTCTCCAGCTAGAACACCTACAAATTTTGCAAATTCCCAAATTAAAATAATAGTTTTATACGAAACTTCCTTGATTAAATTTAGTACTTTAAATCGTCTTTCAGTAGGAAGCCCTAGTGTCATTTCAGCTGACCTAAATTCTAAACCTAAAAATTTACGGGTTTGGCAAGGTAAAAGGTGACTCTTTTCCATGTTAATAATAAAACCAAAATAGTTTAACAGCTTCATAGTTTCACTGACACATTTAAGACAGTCATTGTACAAAATGCTTAGGCAAAGGAAATCATCCCATTAATTTACAATAAAAAATCCCTTATGTCTAAGAAAAGACACAATGGGTTTTACCAGTATTGTAAAAACACCTGGTGCTGACGAAAGACCAAATGGAAGACACTGAAAGTCATAAGTTTGACCCCCAAATCTAAATCTTAGGAATATTTTAGATAAGTCATGAATATTAACAAGAAAGTATCTTTAAATATCTTTCAAATCAATGCTTGCCATAAAACATCACGGAGACATAATCTTAGACGCCGTTCGATAGTCTTCTATTTTAAAGTGGTTGATTACGACTAATTTGTTGAGCGACTTAAGGTTTAGGATAAATCTCTATTTATTGTCAACTTTCGGTATAAGAAATATTTATGACAAAAACTGATCTGGCACATCCTCGCACGGAAGAACTACACCTATTTGACTTAACCTTTATATTTCTAAATTCAAACTAGCCCTTTCTGATTTGTTAAACGAAGACACAACATCTTTACATCAACGACCAGCGTACATCGTCTGTCCGTGATCGTATCAGATAATTAGTACTCTTTGTTTTTCACCACCTGACTACAATTACATTGTAGTGGTATAATAAAAAAAAGGTGCATGACATGACCTCATCATAGTACTAAGACACCAAGTTACATCTTTATATAACTTATATCGTGTATAAACGAACTTAATTTATTTGTATACAGGCATTGGTGAAGAGGTAGGTAGCTAAAAATTCTTGTGTTGAAAATGTATTGTCTGTAAATCTATAAACTCAGAACATAAAAGTTCGACCAAAAATAATCGAGGGTATTAGTAAAAAATCTACATTAACAAGGGTAACAATTTTTTAAATTTATCTCAATAAATATAATTATTGTATTTAAAAGAGTCACTTGACCTACAAATTAAGTTATCAAATTTAGTTGTAAACAAAGAGAAAAAATATTCAACATACAATTGTCACAACTACCATACCGTAGCAAGCGTTTTTCCAACTTCTTAATTTGACACGTTCTTGCGAACGTTTACGTTTACCCATTTTACTTTAATTACAATCACGAACTTACTTTATAGTTTAAACCCTTAAAAATAGTATCGAAAGAAATAATTCAAATTATGGTTATAACGATGCCCGCACAAAGAAAGCGAATGAAGCGGGATTGTGGGTACAGACGCGTCATAGGCTGCGGCGGGGACGGGGAGCTAAGCCTTGAGTCGTTTTAGTATTTATTTTTTAGATTGACAGCTCTAAAATTGTGATCGATGTCCAGTACATTGAAGAGTGGACTACCTAGTAAATTATAAATCTTGAGGATGCAACGATGAAGTATAATATTCAACGACAATGGCTTTTAGGCCTGAAACTGCGTTTAGCTTGTGGTCGCAGCGGTTTTACACAAAAGTGCTTCGCAAGGGTTGTAAAGCAATGATGTGTAAAGGGCCCGGAAGTCCGCTTAATGCAGTATCAGGCCTTAGAAAACTTTTGTTAAAAATTGCAGGAGTTGCAAATAGGACCTGCAGCGTGAGAATACCACGCCAGGTGTCGGAAGACAAGCGAGGGTACCTTGAGGACCGACGGCCAGCCGCCAACGCAGACCCCTACAGAGTTATCTCTATCATGCTGGAAACCTGTGTGTTTGATCAATAACTTACCCTTGACAGTATCTCCACTAACCTCCTTGTGAATGTAATAAAAAGTTTTTGATTATTTCAGTGACTTCTTTTGGCACGTTACCTAGCGTCTTGGTGTTATTATCAATATTTATAGCCAATGTTTTTTCTTTCTTTATGCTTGAGGAATATACCTTATTTGCGAAGTAGGTTAAGTTTCTAATCTTTGTCTTTTTATTTAACTTCTATCTTATGTTCAATATTGCAATAGTTTCTACAGTGATAAAATAAGTGTAGGTGTAGAGAATAAAAACATTATCTTATTTTACACTGATTTTGGACTGCATTTATCCAAAAAGTAAAATTAAACTATTATTTTTTCTATTACTTATTACATTTTCTAGTTAGAATAGAAAAAATACTAAAATATTGTCTAGAAGTTTTGTTACACCACGAACTATTTTCAAATTTGCTTATTTTCGCTAGTCTCTATTACTCAATTTTAATCAAATTATTTTAACAACTGGATGTTTGTGGTTGTGGTTTGGTGAAATCAACAGGAAGATAGGATATCAGAAGCACTCGATGCGAAGTTAGGTTTCGATAAAACTAACAACACATAGACACTATCTCTGCCGGCGGAGACGAGGAGGGCCCTCGTGGCCCTCAGCCTGGATTCCCTTCTGCGTGGAAACCTCAAATATCCCTCGATAGTCCGAATGCAACCGGGTCTGTACCAGATCAGGTTCGACTGGGAGGTGGACGGGTACAGTGGTCGTGCCTGTGCTTTCTGTCTTGTATTATTTTTATAAAGATGGTACAGCCTGATAAAGCTGCTAAGGCGGTTCGCGGAACTCGTTGTTTAAGAAAAAAAAGGTAAGCTTCCTTAGTTAATTCTATTGAAAACATCTACGTAAATCATCAAGTTACGTGACTAATATTCAATCAATATCAAAGCGGTTGCCACGGGCAGTAGCAAAAGCCCTGTTTTAATTACAAATATATTTTGGGAGACAAAAATGAAATGAAATGAGTAAATCGATTTTTACTTTTCAAAAAAAAAAATCGCTAAACTAAACACCAAAAGGTTTTTAATGAAGCATTACTTATTTTAGGATTATGGATTAATTTTGATTTCTCCTTCTAGCTATAATATCTCGACGTGTATTAAAGCTATTACCTACTGCTATGTCTGTAACTAAGACAATCGTAAGATCAACATAAAATAAATAAAAAATAAAGAACCAAAAAATTAGTTAATAGTTTTAAGCCACTTGACTGCCAGTCAGAAATAAACATCGGATGTTTTCCCTTATTGGCACACAATTAATTCCGTGATTAATTAGTTTAAGAATACACCGACCCTAGTGAAATAACATGATTTTTATCCATTATTCACCGGCCTTCGTTCATTTATTTGAAAGAAAAAAAACAAATTCATTAAGGTTTAAATTTTCTATTAGTTCAACATATTTGAATTATCCTAATCACATACGTTGAGAACTTATTGCTAAATTAAAGTTTACAAGTTAAATTTTATCCTCACATGATATGTCCTTAAATTCGACAATGTTACTGTTTGGAAAAACGTATAATTCGGTTACTTTTTCATCTTGTAAGTTTGTGATGTCATCAATGGAATTTTCGATGAAGGATCTTTTCTGCGACCCATCCTGTATGGAAAGGTACCGCCTGCCATTCGTGATGTCGGGTTCCTTGTTCTTTTTCACTGTAAAGTCTTTTTCTACACTTTTACTCCGTAAACAATGACAAGGATTTCTCGTGGACATTTTAATTGATTCGTTTTGTGCGATGTTGATTGATTTCCTTGAGCAAACACTGCGTTCATTGGTGGAACGGAACGACAAAACACGTGTCCTGATCGATCTCCCGTCCTGTCCAAAATAAATACAGCGAATTAAAAGTGTAATATAATGAAAACTTAATAATTACCCTTTAACTTCTTAGGGGGGTTTGATGGGTGAATTTATCATCACTACATTTTTTTTGCCACTCAACATTTATTGATAGGTGATATTTAGTCAATAGATAGTAGCTTAAATAAATTTTTTAATTGTTTTTTTTTCCAGTGAAAGCTTGGAATCCTTCATTGGGTACTGAAGGTACTGTAATTTGAGTAGAACTATAGAGAATAACCCCACAGTGACTTTTTAAAATCTCTTTGCATAATTTTAATACAATGGAGAAGTTTAATAATATTGAAAATACTATATTAAACGTAATCACATTAAAATATAAATTTTACTTATAAATCAATGAAACAATTAAATAATCCATGAATAAATTACTGAGTAATAAATTATTGAAGTTACGTATTTTAATTCGGAACATCTGTGGCGTTTTGACTCTCGTGTGACGTCATACGACTGGGATAGTATGGACAAAATATTAGTTTTTTACTTATTAGAGAAACGTAAAAAGTGGTATGGTAACATTCAATGTCATATACAACTAAGTACTTTCAATAATTTGGACCAACGTTTAGCCACAACACGCAATTTTAGTGTTTTTTTTTTAAATTTAATGCAAACTTTTCACAACTACTTAGCTGTGAACGACCTTAAGGTTAAGACCTCAATACTTTAAACGCAATTTAAAATAATAAAAACAAAAATTTGTCACTACAAATTGTGAGTCGTTCAGTCCTATTCCAGGAATCGCAATTTTGATGTCCCATATCTTTTTAATTTTAAGAGATATTTTAATCACTGTTTCACAGCTTTGTTTGGTTTTACTTATTTTTTTATAATGAATCGTAAAAAAACACTAAACTTCTCCATTCTCTATTGATAATACTTATGAAAAAATAACTCACGTCAAAGCTTTCATTCGCGTATCTGTTAGATTTATTCCAAAATGTAAACCGCTGTTTGAATTCCTTTTTGAACTTTTCCTAAAAAATAATTGCTAAAGTAAACACATTGTTTAAAGTTAAAACAAACATATTATTTTGATTGATTGCCGAAATGAAAATATTGTAGGTATTGTGTTTTACTTGTGATACTTACATTATAAATAGCATAAATAAATGGATTATAACAGGAGTTGCTCATAGCTAGCCAGTCGAAGCAGAAAAATATTACATTAATATATTTATATCTGAAACAAAAAAAAATGTTAGGCAGATTGAAGTATTCAAATCAAATCAGCAAAGAATTTTCAGCGAAAAAGTCAGTATCATTGAAAATTTGATGATGATGTACCTAATAATTTTGTATTCAACCTACGGCTGCTAACGCGTGTAAATTTTCATGTAGCGAGTGGTTGAAGTAGTGTTACTGTTGGCAAGATTGATAATTTCATGCCAAGCTCAAGGACAGTTTATAAACATTCCCGGCTAACAGATTATACGAGTATGCTAACTTTACCATCAAACCGTGAATTACCATTATGATACAATTACTCAAGTGTTAGATAAACTTAATGTGATATTAGAGAATCATAGAAGTTTCAATTTAATTGAATTTACGCTTGAAATTTGAGTTTTGTCAGAAGTCGACAATCTTGAAGGGCATTTAGCAGAAAACAATTTTGAAATCAAGGCAATGAAAACGAAAACGACGTTCCCGTTTTATTTGTAGTCTGATGAAAACCATACAATCAATTGTATACTTCGACAACATAACGGAATCGAAATTCAAATCCTATCTGCTTCTAATCCAGCTCTTACATTATTGATTTTGGAGGCTCAAATTCATTTTCAACATATGAATGAATGAAAAAACAACAAAGTATTAGTTTAACAAAGTATCTTCATAGGATGTCGTTGTCAGAATGTCTTCTGGCTAGGGATTAATAGGAATTGATGTCAAGAAGTAGCGTTAAAGCCTTGCAAACAAAGCTGACAAGTTTTTACCGACTGTTTTTCTCGAAAGATATTTTCAATTTGTTATTCTTTTATATTAAAAACGAGATGACTCGCTAGGTCACCAGAATGGTTTGAGTTTAAAATCCTGTAGAAAACGGGACGATTGCAATTTTTTTCTTGACACTTAATTCCAAGATTTCTACGCATATTTTTAAAAAGTAGCCATAAAAGTCCAAGTAAATTCTTGATTTGCGTTTAGCAACGAACCTTTTAATTTTACTTATACAATCTCACCAATTTGGAATTTAGTTTCCTTCTATGCCGGTATTTCGTTAATAAAAGTATTTTCAAAATCATATAGCGAAGAATCCATTTTATCTACGGTAACAATAACGAAGCCCGAAAAATATTGGTTCTCCCTGCCAGTTCAGCAAAATATTGCATCTTGAAGAGCGTGCCCGCCACTGACATTTATTAAGTTCATATAGTAACTACTTTACCGAGTTACTATCATTTTTATTTCAAAGATAAAAATAATTTTCAAAGATCAATGAAGACAAGATACAAAAATTTGAATAGATAGGAAAATTTGTTTACTTTTACTACTTTCATTATTTTTTCTTATAAATATAATGGAGGCAAAGATTAATTTTAAACTTACTCATTAATTGATGAGAAAAATGACTGCAACAGGAGATAGCTTTGTAGTGGGAGCCAACAAAGCGCAAACAGCGCCACGACTAACACCAACATTTTAATTACCTAAAACGACATATTAATTAGTTCCTACATTTACTTCCACTAGTATTTTGGAAAATCTCAACTACTTCATTTGAAATAAGCATGCAGTGTATACGTAAAAAAAAGAAAAATGTTGTCCTAGCCTATAAATAAAAAATACATATAATATCATAATATTTATTCAAATTGTATGTAATGCAAATTGTACTATCTAGTTGGATAGCATTGTAAATAAATAAATTTTAAAAACTATCGTAGAGCCATTACATTGGTTTGCAATGAAATATGTTAAAAGATATCCTTCGGAAAAAGATTTCAGTAGTTTTCTATTTGTGCCAGATCGAAACCGAAGCAATCCACCAGTCAACTATAAATGTCAATCAGATTTAGTATAACTTTAAATCAACAGCAAATAGTTTAAGTTAATGTGGAAGTCACATTGCACGTACAATGCACATATTATGTACAATGTGACTACGCAGCTTCTACGCGTACTTAGCTCAATTCGTAGCAGGTATAGTTTCGTAGTAATGACCCGTAGTATAAAAATATATTTTTATATATTGTGAACAGAAAAACTATTTCAAATTGTCAAAAGGTTGTTATTTATATATTTTTATGTTCTTGTTTAATTTTATTTTAAAATTGCAACTGTACGACGACAATAACACTTGCAATACAAAGTATCACGAAGATGTTGACACAACAGAAAAATATTTGTAGAGAGCTACAGATAAAGTAATTCCTCCCTACAAAGACCCATCGGCTATAGATGTGGTTATTCGCCTACATGCATATTGTTCTAGTGTGCGTGTCTTGTTAACTGCGCAAACTCTAGGTCACACACACTGAAATAATGTGCACATGCATATTGTTTAAACTAATGTGAACTAACAAAAATCTTACTAATTCAAGCAACCTTCATGAGATGGAATAACTGTACCTAGTTTGTTTTGTTTTACACCAAATTTTATAAACAAATTTAAAAAACCTTACTTTCTTTTTATTTTTCATATGGTTTGCGTCTCTTGACTCGAGTGCTGTCCCCGGAGCGCGAGTACCCCATAGCTTCATTGCCATATGTACATAGGCAAAGGATATCACGCACAGAGGTATAACATACTATAACAAAATCTAAGCATTAGGAACCTATTCTTCATTTATAAGTTACTAGTGAACACTCGTGGACTACTTTTTTCCGCCCGCGGGAATCGTACATTTTTCATGATATTGCAGACTATAATCTATCTCGGCCAAATTTTATTCATGTCCGTTCACCCGTTCTACCGTGACTGACTTACTAACATCTGAACATCTAAAAATTCACATTTATAATATTAGTAAGATAAGGATACAGTTTCAATAAACTTAGCTTTGTCTGTATTACTACAGTAGAATGAACAAAACAATAAGATCACCAAACATCGGCCTGGACCTTTATTGTATTTGGCTCAGTTAATACATATCCCGCAATCAAATAGATACGATAAGATTGTCCAATTTTAATGTGACTTTTTCGTAGTAATACAATTCCACAATCTTCTTTGTCCTTTTGTAAGCAAATATTATACATTCCTTCATACGTAATATCAAATATCAGAAATATGATCGACAATCGTAAGATTTTCAATATTGTTATTTGACATATTATTCAAATATTGTTCAACATAGGTATCAAACTGTAATAGCGCATACCTTCGATAGCGCAGCCAAAGAGGTAATGAAAAATGAAATAAAACACCATTTTGCAATCGACTTTAAATGGAGAAATATTCCGCTATCGATGTTTACAAGCTAATTTTTTTTAACCAAATTAAAATACCTTACAGATAACCGCAGTCAGACAACATTAGGTCATTAACTAACATGTATCAGTACATGATTGCAGGTATGCGAGTGCTCCTTGAATCGGAGGGATAAGGGCAACACGTTCTTGATGGTGTTACCAGCACCCTCGGGTCCCCCTTTCATCTCTAGTGACTAGATTCAAGCTGAGATTCCATCAGTCATGAGTAAATAGGCACTGTTTCAGTGAGCATTTTACACATGAATAATAGCTAAACTTAGTTGAATTAATAAGGCTCGTAATACAATTTTTCGATGTTAATATTTCTGTTTACAGCAGAGTTTGAGAATCTACTATACAAATTAATTTTAAAGCTTACACAGCTATAACTTACTTGAAATATATAAAGTAAAAGTCTATAAATAGCCAGAGAATGAGATCCAAATTCACTCGGGGTGCAAAATGGTTTCTTGTAATAGATATTTGTTACTGAAAGAGAAAAGATCATTAATATTATGAGATTGACTCAGTAGCGGCGTAAGGGGGTGGGGTGGAGGGCGGCCTGGCCTGGTATCAGGGGGGTGACAGTGGCAACGGACACGTGACTCACGCAGTCCTAAAATCATTTTCCAAATAAAATTCCAAATCCTTGACCGATTTGATGTTATTCGGGGGTGCGTAATAAAATGTACTCTGCCCCAGGTGCTAACCTACGTTACGCCACCACTGGGTGTATTAAACAACACTTATTAATCATGAAAATTATTCATTCAACGGATGTTTTAATAATTTTTAACAAAATCTGCATTTTCTTGATTATATTCGATTTATAGAGGTTTATTTTTACCAAAAAGATCAGAAGTCTAAACAAGTTCATGAAAATAATTGACAAAAAAAACAGTAACTACGACTATGACATGAAAAAAAAACAAACAAAATTATACATGTGAAAAAAAGCCAAGAAGCAAATAAAATGGATCTTATATTTATAAACTACTGATCAAAAGTTTACCGACCGAAATCATTGATTAAATAGTATATACTAAATACTGGAAAGGATTTTTTTGTTAATCTAACATTACGCCTCTTTACTCTAAAGGGAAAAATAAAAAAGTTACTTCGGCCCTACGGGCATTTAAAAAGTTTTCAAGGATTTTTGTTTCTTCTTTGTTTTGAGTGTATATGCATATTTATATTTTTATACTTTGTTTTATATCTGTATACATTTTTTCAATAAAACTTACCGGGGTCGTGCTCATCATCCATGATGACTTCCCATGACATCGCCATGGGAGCAGCAAGAGCTAAGGCCATCAGCCAAATAACGACGATCACCAATTTGGCTATTCTTTTTGACGTGTGAGCACTAAAAAGAGACATATGATTAGTAACCTTGTCATAATTTAGTAAAAATGTTATTACGTAAGTTATTGGGTTAGTAAAAACTGCGTAGAAAATTATATTTTATGTACAAGGGAAAATATGAAAAATATATTGTAAACGAACGCAAACAAAAATCATTAAAAACCGTTTTTCGCCAGCTAAAATATCAAAAACCACACGCAAAATATAATTCGCCATCGCTATTCTTAGCTTTTTAATTTACAAACGAAATAGGAAGCCTTCTTTTTTCGTTCTGATTGCGTCACAGCCAACTTAGGATTTATATTGAAAAATCGTTTTCCTAATCAAAATTAAGTTAGACAAAAACATGTCACAATTGTTTCCCTACCATGGGATAAATTAATTTATTGTGTCAAAAACGAATAATCAAATAAAAGAGAATAGTCCAAAAAAATATTTAGTGATTCCAGGAAGGTCAGGGGTATACGGAGAACCTTTTAAGACATTCAGAAAGCCTGGCCTGCCTCTGAAAGAGAAATTTTATATACTTTTCTTCGCCCCATACCTACATACGTTTCCAATGAATCTTAGCCAAAATATCAACATTGATTTGGTTTGATATAAGAACGTAATTTTACAAACAATTAAGTAACGTTTTCCTGTGGCATATTTATTTTCAACTCTTTAAAATTATCACGTATTTAATGTAACAAAAATTATACATCAATTAGTTTTAGTGAGAAATGTTTGATTTGATAAAGGCACGCCATTTTGAAATGATCAATAGCCTATGCAAAATTCAAAACTTTTATCTCGCTTTAGCATTCCCGATACGCATGCATTTTGATCGGTTGCTAAAAGAATATCGAGAGAAATTGTAAATTTTGAGCACCTTCATGTACACTAAAGGATAAAATATTTATCGTAAACAAGGAATACAAATTAGATTTCAGATTTTTATATGCAGGCAAACAAAATTATATCTTGCAAAACCAATGTAATATTTGATACATCGAAAAAACAACGTATGAAACTGACACCTTGCTACGGTTAATGGTGGATTAGGTGATAACTTCAATAACCAACAGCTTCGTATGTTCATATTAAAATTTTGGTTTCAGAGAACCTTAAACCCAATAATTAACGAGTTTATTTTTACGTTTTAGTTTTTTTTTTCTGCCATTATTTAAAACATCTTAATAAGTAGCAATGGCGGCATTTTGCATGAAATTTTTTATGGATGGTATCCGCCTTAAATCTCATGTAGTTCCAGAGAAAGTTAGTCATTTAATAAAACGGATATTTCACATATAAGTGATTTTAAGAATTCTTCTCGAAATAAAGTAAATTCCACGAAAAGTTAAAAGAAAATAGACATTTAAAATATTTCAAGGAAAAAAAAGGAAAACAATCCTTAACAAACGAAAAACAAAACAAACTAATAAACAATATTTAAATATAGTTTTATACATTCGTCATATCCATTCAGCGATCAGAAAACTATTATAACTAATCTAAATTTGATTATAAATCTCCTAAGCAGCCTTCCAACCATTTCTACACAGCTCGTAACAAATTATAACAATCTATGGAGCTAGATGATTTCTAAGTAACGATAAAATATTGTTAGTTCATGAATACTTTTCATAAATTAGATTATTTTACATTATATTCTATTAGGTAAGGTTTTCAAATCAAAATATTACAAAAATTATAACAGTGTTTCCCTATTTATACATGTAATAATACCTTATCAGATTCCAAATAAAGATAACTTATCAAGGAAATGTTTGGCATCAAACGTTTTAGCCTGATAAATTATTTCTAAAGCTCAAAATGGTTAAGCGATAACGTCCTGCCAACATAAGCTGAAGCTGTTATAAGTGGAGTAACCAGTCAAATTACGAATAAAACCGCGCGGACGTCCGCTTAAGGGAGTTTCAGTTTTAGATCATCTCGGAATAAAACGGATTATACGAAATAATTATAGAAACCTTTATTTTGGGCTTTATCTTGTCTCATAAAACACAAATAGTCACGTGTGAACAAACATCAAAGGATAAACAATTGAATGTGTAGCGTTTCGTTTCGTTAAGGAGTTTCATAAGCAAAAGCGCGTGTGGAAAAAAAATTGATTAGCGTAATTAGTTAAGCTTACCATCGGATAAGCCATAATGTTCTATTATACAAGGACGCAAATGGAAATAAACCCTTCTAATTATAAAAATCTGTTCACATTTCCGCAATGGCTGTGAAAAAATACACAGATTTTTACGAACGACCCACAAATCAAATCATTTTTTTCAACCTTACTCCATTTTTTAGACCAAAAGTTGAAATATCTTCTTGGTAATTTAAATCAATTTATCTTAATTACATCATAAATAATTCAGTTCAGAATTGGGCAAAATTTACATCTTACACCAAAGGATTGTATCTATCTATTTATTGATCATAGTATCAAAAATCAGTACCTTACTTCGTCAAAAAAATACAAAACACTCTTAGACATAGCCTCCGTGACTTGGCATCATTAAAATTAAATGTCTTGAGCATGGCTTTCTTTGAAAGTTTCATGGTTTTTCTAATTAAGTAAAACTACTCGACCAAACAACATGCTACAAACGAGAAAGTCTTTGTCGGCCTCATTTCAACAGAAGAAATACTATCTGTGTGAGGATAAAATTTCTTTTGGCGACATCATGACGTCAAGGTTAAATAACTTCCATTAAATTAATTAACATCGGCTATTGTAAGCCAACATTGGTATTATTTTGCCAAAAACATACAGCAAATGATACTGGTTTGTGTATGTGTTGCGTGAGCAAACATTGAGAACTTATGAATTCCGCTTTGTAATCTACTTATACCTGAGTTTTTTTTTTTCAAATTAGGTAGGTTGAACCTATTTAATACGTTAACATAGCATTTAATTTAATTTTCTTTACGCAATTACTAGAAATGAAAGAAATGCTTTTAATCCATGCTTGCTGATATCAGCGTTGTTTAAAGAAATTGTTAAAAACTCGACCATGTAATGTGAGCTGCAAATAAAGTAAATGATCTATTCAATAAAAATCTTCAAATAAAACTGATATATGGATTAATTTAATGAGTAAACTGCGTTGAATTTATAAAACGCAACGCACGCAATTGATAAATTATTTAATTCATGATTACTGCAGAGGATTACTGTATATTGTGCGAGAAAATCCATTTATTAAAGCTTTGCAAGCTGTGGCAAAGTCGTTATAAACAAAACGGTTAGTTTGAAAATACGATGCAAATTTTTTAAAATATCAACAGGAAGGAGGACAACCTGTTGGTGAGCAGTTACCGTAACCCAGCGGTTTCCCATTAATCACGTGAGTCTTGAAGGGCGTTGAATAACAACACGATAGATTACGAAGGGCTAAGGGTCATTATCACCTGCATTTTTTCATTTCTTTGGGATTGGTTTGGTACCTCAGGTGACAAAAAATCCATGCAATATAAAACTTTTCATCTAATTTATTCAATATAATCAACAAAGTATTAGGATGTATCCTATGATCTATCGGAGCTGTAAACCCAAACATATTGACTAGTTTAAAAATTTGGAATATGAAAAAGTAGAAGATCTATTGAGGTTTGGTTTTGATAAATGGGTATTTACGTACAATATTTCTAAACCTTTTCTCTTAGATAAATCCTCCTTCTACTCAGTGGCTCGTCTACTCACCGACTCCAAGACTTGTATGTCGCAGGGCTGTGCACAGTGGAGTTTCACAAACTCTTTTCCATATTGTCATCTTACAACGTACTTATTACGCACATGCATATTATTATATGTACCACAGACACATACACAATCACACGAACACACGCATACGTAGCACTTAAGTAGTTCTTGCTTTAGCAAACAATGTGTTAAGGAAGATGGGCACGGTTGCATTCTGCGCTCAAAAGAAGTTATCATTCTAAAATTGTAAGAACTTGATTATTAATAAAGCGTTTTCATTTTCCAAAATGCAATCTAGCGAAAACACTTTAAAATAATTATTTATTTATATTTTCCACCTCTCTCTTTGACGCTGCTAAATAAGAGATTCCGGCGGGGGCGAACCTTGTGCTATTTGCAAAACGCATTGTTTCGCTTTCTGGTCTTAGTTTTAGAATTCTTATCTATGTAGTCTATCTATACCAAAGCGTTGCTTAGTGCTTGCGATACAAGATTATATCTTAGTTCAGGGCTGAGTCAATGTGTGTTAAAACGTGTTTCCAAACTTGATTTTATACGCTTAAATTTTAGATATTACATATGTATAAAATACCTATTTATATATTTAAATTACAGTGTTCATATATTCCATTTCAGTTAAGTTATAATACCGTTTGGATGTTTCTTCTACGTTTTTGTTATTTGTATTTGCTTACTACGAGTTAGTGGTGTTTAACAAGTATTATGTAAGGTGTTTTCAACAGATAAAGGTCTCATTATCACATGCATTCAACGTCACTTGGTCATAATACCTATTTCCATGACTTCAAATAAGTCCTTTTCAGCATATTTTGTACCTATTTAGACTATTCACAAATACTACTATTCACATCAAACACACACATGACGCTACTGTGTCTGTACGTCGTATTTATTTATTTAAATAAATTTGATATTTTTAGCAATTAAAGTTGTCTCCATAAAAATAATTGGATGTGAAAATGAAATGAACATGGTGATTCCTAGAAACAACTTTGTAAAACCTTCAAGACGCAGTACAAATCGTACGTGTCAGCTATTTAACAGAGTAAACTCTGCAACAGGGAAATCTAAAATTGAGCTAACAACAGACAATAACCATTTTCGGTGTGGGGAAAAAAAATCTTTGTAGTTTAATATTTAACAAGAATATTAAATTCGTATTCATAGTGTTATTCACTTAAAAAAGTAGCCCATTACGTGCGCTACTTTGAATTTTATTACTACAGAATCTTCTACTGGTCCTAGCTTGTAAAACGTGTCCATAGATCCAAATCTATAGACAGAATACTAAATTTAAATATTGTTGTAGTATTTATATTTATTTTTATTTAGAACTTGGTAAGCATTTGACCCTAATCGCGCCCGATATTAAGCGACGATGAAAGTCTAAGGTGGGACATGCCTAGTACTCGTATATATACCCAGAAGAAATCAATTCCCTCTTGCCCTAGAGCCCCAGGTGATCAGGGAATGTGTCAACAGGCAAAGAATGCCACCCCGTAGCAGTACGCATTATAAAATAATTTTCGAAGCATTTAGTTTGGATGATTGGAATATCCGCAACGAAAGGATGGAACATCCCCCTACGTCTTGTGTCCCGATGATGAAATGGGGCCAGTGGAATTAAATCGTGTAATGTACTTATGAATAAAGACTCCCCTGGTTCAATTTATCACATCTGATACGAACCGTTTATAACATCTATTTAGGACCCTAGCACTAATTGTGCTGACGATACTTGCCTTTGCCTATAGAATTCGGGCGTGACTTGTGTTAGTGATTACAGGTGGTTAGATCTTCATGTGAGGTCGTCTGTGTTGGTACCGCCCTTGATATTTTAGCCGTGAAGCAGTTTACTGTGTTTCGGTTTGAAGGATTAGAGAACAAGTGTAATTACCGTCAAGAGAGGTACCTAGGCGTTGCCCATGCCATCGTCGCGTCTTGTTAATAGGCGCGCATTCATTCAGGTGAGTCGTGTGCTTGTTTGCCTATGAGGATGAATAAAAATATAAAAACTTACCTGAGCGGCGTGATGATGGCTCTATGTCTGTCGATGGCGATGGCTGTCAGTGTGAAAACGCTAACGTTGACCGACAGCGCTTGCACGAACGGACAGAATGGACACATAAAGTGCGGCAGCAGCCATCTCTGCAATAACGCTGCTTGGAACTGCGACGAAAAATAAATTTTCCTTTATTAACTCTTTTGTCCGTACTAATAATTTATAAAAAAACTGTGAATTTAAATACATCGCAGTCGAAGGCGGCTTTGACACGTACGAGTATGAGTGTGATGAACAGGAGTATTGCTCTGAGATGTGAAAATAATGTATGTTTATTGTTGAAAGGAATTCTTGTATCACAAATCTAGTTGGCATAAATTGGAAATAAGATAGTCCATGTAAATTGTTCAAACGACTATTAAATTTAAAATAAAAATTTGGAATGAGAGTTACTAGAACAATGTTTATTTTTCCTGCTTAGTTAGATACCAAATGGTTTGTATCATTGTATTATTTAAGTTATTTGGTACACTACTATCTACTGCAACTACTATATACTACTACTACATATAAAGACACTACTATCGATGTACTCAACGTTATAGATTTTAACCAAAATACCATAAATCCGATACCATAAATACCGAGGGCTTGAATCTAGGAGAGAAACTCAATAACATCTTATAAATTGCCAACTGAAATTGATACCAACTGCTTTGCAGGGCTCGCTGGGTTGTATAATGATTATTCTTTTAAGTGAATATCTTTATAGCATTGAAATGTATCCCATATCCAACAGAATATTGTCTTGTAAGATGTAGCCCGCTCGGATGAATGCCGGTTCAATAGAAATAACATCTTATTTTAGTTCGACTTGGAATAATATTGTAGCTTATCCGCTTGCAGATATCATTGCATTCAGTAAGAATGCATAAAGTTCAAACGAAAATAGTCCCAGAAGTAAAATAATTTAGACCTTATCTATACCAAATACAGCCGTTCACAAAATGAAACACCTTATTATCAATTAAATTATTCGATTTCAACTAGGTGACTATTATTTGTTTGGGTATAAGAAACAGACATGTAAATAATGAATCCTACATTAAGGGTTGATCATAAATAAAATCAAATTGTCAAGCCAAACAAATAAAGTTTACTCAATGCGCAATACAAAGTCAGAATGTAAATTTGAAGAGCTTTGAAGCATTAGAACCCAGCACTGAAACACACAATTTCAGTTTAATTAAAATTGCGACTAAACCCCTTCTTGCAACCATTTAGTTTGTTACGATCTGTTAATATAATCACTTTACAACTTGGTTGTTTTACATTTATACAACGGCTTTTTCAGTTTTTTATTTTTATTATAGCTATATTTTTACCGACCTGCAGAGCCAAACGGAAGAGTAATGATGTTATGGATGTTATGTGTTCCATCGTATATCCTAAACGAATGGACTGATTTGATTGAATGAGTAGTCAATCGATAAATATTAATGCCGTTGCTCGTGACTTTGCTCACATACAACCGACAAACGGGATAGTTTTCTAGTA
This sequence comes from Choreutis nemorana, assembly GCA_949316135.1. Lineage (NCBI taxonomy): Eukaryota > Metazoa > Arthropoda > Insecta > Lepidoptera > Choreutidae > Choreutis > Choreutis nemorana. The sequence continues at coordinate 5,994,120 of OX438600.1, forward strand.
AAATAATGTCTCAAATGTGAACTAAATGTAACATTTTCTCTTGCAAACCAACCAAATATACATATATTTTGTATATCTAATACTGGCGGTATTATGGGTAATATTTAAAATAATAAATAAGTTCAAAATCTATATTCCGACAACTAAAAAAGGATTGAAACAAGAACATATCTTTTTATATTGTAATTTAATACTAATGTGATGTATGTATAGGCTTAAAATTGTGTTTTATTATTTTCATACACTTTTTAAATCGAAATTAGTTATCTAATCTCATTATTATTTTGTACATTGTCCGATCTAACTTTATTGATTGAACAGAATTCAAATGAAGGTTAAATAATAAATAAAAAAGGAATCAATCTCCTAAGTAAAATAACGCAAATTTTTTCCATAAATTTCCCTCACTAACGAGAGATTGTATACAAAACCTGAATTGTATACTTTGCCTACATTACATAATTCAACAAGATGGTTCATGACTACACGGTAACAGAATCAGGTAGATATTTGCATTGAAAAATAAGTTTAAAAACTAGAACCTGAACAACGCGATCTAACAAGTATGAAACAAGAAAATATTCTCATCTGAAAATGTTATTTAATTTAGCCGTGGTCTTATGCCATCTACAGTATTCAACAAAAGCAAACTTACTTTTTTGCATTATTTTGTTAAGTTAAGTTTGGTGTGATATTGGGACCCATTTTCAGATTTTTATTTTTACGATTTTGTATTAATCTGTAGTGAAAAAAAAAACATATTACTTAATAAACATTTAATTCACATCTTAGGCGTGATTTTAGAAATTATTATCAATTACATCGGTTGCGTGCAAATAAAGCCGCGAGTTATAACTAACAATGTGTAAATATCTGAAATATGCTTATTTAATTTGACACCAAACACGGCAACATTACCGCTAGTGGTACCTCACTTATCAATTTATGTTAATTGGTTTAGAAATTTTGAGGGGGCAGAGGGAACAGAAGTTATGAGGTAACATTCATACATACATACCGGTCAAAATCAAAACCCTCCTTTTTCTTAAAAATATGAAATAATATTGATTCTTACTTGGAATGGAACAGCAAACAATCCTATAACTATGTCTGCTAAAGCTAAATTTGCTATGTAACAGTTAGTGACACTTTGCATTCGTCTTGATGTGGCCACAACCCACATTACAAGCAAATTGCCCACGACAGCCAACACAGATATCGATCCATACAGGAAAGACAACAACACTATCAACTCTGTCGGAACATCATACAGAGTATCTGAAACAATGGTAAATAAAAACTTAAATGGTCGAACGTTTAAATTAATTCAGAAACAATCAACGAATTATGAACTTTAACAAAAAGATGCTTTAAATCTGTTAAAATCCTATAATTTACTTGTTTTTTAGGTATTTACTAAATGTTAAAATAGTTACTTTAAACCCTTACTATGGCAAATACGTTTAAATTATAAAAAATATTTAAACTTTCAGTAGTTTTCTAGCCCCTGAAAATTTTATAGTTGTTACTATAGGATTAACATCCATACATCACGACACACAAATTGACTCAGCCCCACAGTAAGATTAATACACAGTAATCTAGTATCGCTAGTGTTAGCAACGATATGGTATCTACTACCTTAATAAGAATAGCACATCAAAGACATAGCATTGTTTCGGTTTCTTTGAGGTCTTGCAAATAACACAAAGTTCCATCACCGCCGGGATTCGAACCCGGCACCTCTAGCGGAGTAGTCGGCGGTTTACACCACTGCGACACAGAACCCGTCTAGGAATTTAATTAATATAACCACTGACCTAACTTATATAATGCTATTGTAATAATACGCCAAGTTATCAAAAATGTATTTGACTTTATCCTAATAAAATAAGGATAGAACTTACCATAAGTAAACGTTATATTATTCTGTGATATTAAATCTTGAATTGTAATATTTCTTGGCCAGTCTGCATCATTTTCTGTCGTTGAGTTTTTATTGCTGCAACAAAATACAAATTCAAAAAACATTTTGATCAGGTGAATCAGCAACGAATTGTTTTTGCTATTCTTTTATTAATTATAAATTGTTACTTCAGTAATTAAATAATGGTTACAAAATTAACCCGAAGGTTTTCTTTATTTCCGATTCATATCTCGATTGAAGTTATTAAATGTATTAAAAGCAGAACAAAAAACACATTTTGTTGTAGAAATAATCTAAAACAAAATATTTAATAATTCAGAAACATTTCCTGACAAAAAAATCTATGAATAATTCTCATAGGTAAAAGATTTGCTTCAGATTCAGACCAATTAATAATTTTTTGCTGTCACGAACGACTTCAACTTTAATAACCTCTAATATATTTAACTTATTACAAATAAGAAGTAATTAAAAGGCTAAGCCTGAATAATCATTTGGTTAGTAAATAAATATTTTGTTTGCAAAAAAAACATTCGGCAACCCATGTTTCGCAATTTTTTTTTATAATGTTCAGTAATTTAATTAACAGTCAATCCGCAAAATAACTATTTGTTCAGTCAGATTTCAACAATGCAGCATAGATAAAATTGGTATTCTTTAGTTTGTTTATTACAAATAGCTAGGTTCAGTTAGTTTAGGTATTGTGTCCACAAAATTTCGACAATTTTAAAATAAATTAAACGCAAAATTAGATAAGTTTCTTGCCTTCTAAGCGCTTATTAAAATATTATTAAACACGAGGCATTCATGCACCATTGCCTTGACTATATAATAATATGAAATTTATTTTAAGGAAAAAAGGTAGGAACACAAATAATATCAGTTCATGAAAATCAACAGAATCCAGAAAGAAAAGCATTCTCTTACATACCTTACTAAATTAATTATGTACTTAGAGTTACTTAACTATTTATTTAACAAAGGTCTGTGACAAATACAAAAGGCAGGAACAGATCGCATTTGTAAAAGGTAGTCTGAATACTATACTGCTAATCAAACCATTTGTTGAGAAAAGTAAAGCCTATATTTGAATAAGTCACTCTCGGAAATACTCCTTCACACCTTGTACACATTATACCTGTTACGGCTATTATTTATACGAGTCAGGTGCGAATACATCCGTCTCGTTATATTATTTACTTTGAACATTATTATACATTAAGTATAACGATGATTAAAAGATTACGAGTATCATGAATTTTATTTTTCAGGTTTTGATATACATCTATGATATTATTTGGAAAAAAAGGATGACGACATACGCATTTCCCGTAGACATAAAATTTGCCCTTGTATTGGCAGTAAGACCGCGCCCGGGAGTTGTAAAGTTGCCTTAATGATCCCATCTATCTACACAAGCTAGGTAGGATATAATGTGAACGGCTAAACGCCATAACTTAAAAACAAAACCCACGAGACTAGTTTGGTAATAAACTATATGACCCTACCCTACTACATGAAGTCATTCAATAATGAAATCTTTCTATTTAATAATAAACAGGAACCCAACTTGATGACGATTTAAAACTTAAAAAAAAAACATGTAGTGAGTTTTATTTTTATGACCAATGTCAGGCCATATTTATTCTTAATAGTTTATTTTAGGAACCCTGTTTAACAAGGACAAAGTCCATTAACAATTCCGTTTCCATACCAATGTGAAAATGTATTTAGCTATGTTACAAAGTCACATCTCTATAGAGTTTTCACACGATAGTTCGAACAGAAAATTGGTACCGATTTTTTCTTAAAACTGACAAAATCATTTTCGTAACAAAGTGCCATTTTAACACAGCATTTTAACAACAGTTCGATTTTTTAAAGTTTCACTCTTCCCTTTTGTCAAAAAAGTCAAAAAGCCAAGACTTCTGTTATTATAATTTCTTTTTCCGATGATACGAGATGATGATAAGATGAACAATGAAAAGATGAATTAGTTTACATTAACGTTCTAGTGCGGTTACTGCAGGCTCTAATGATCTACTTGGGAGAAGTCGAAAAGAGCAGCCAAATCGTCGTAATTCACTTTTTCTCACTTGTACAGCACTATAGATATTCACTGGTTTTATACATTACTAGCATTGTATACATTAAATTCTGCTGATTTTCAAGAAGATAAAATAAGAAAATTTTAACTGACACTTTTCAAACTCCTCAATCAACTCACAACTATTTTGATATTTATTATAACGTGAAAAGAAAACGTTACAATCATGAAGGTCTTATTTTTTTTACTCCTTTGTAAAATAAAACGCTTTTCACTCAAACAAAAAGGCGGAACCCTCTTTGAGTGAAACAGTAAGCACTTGTCCAGGCTATACCCAGGTAGCGAGTACAAAAGAAAGCGTTTTTACAACAGTTTGAATTCTGATGGCGAAGGTACTTTGTGTATTTGCAAGTTTCAATTTTTAGTTTACTACATTAGTATATTTAATTCATATCATTGTTATGATCCATTTTTGACGCTACTTGTAGTGACCACTATAAGTTTAAAAAAATGTCTTCGGTTTGTGTGTATTTTGTTATTGTTGCTTTAATTTTGTTTTTTTGGTCCTTAAATACCATCTCAAAAGATTTATGTATCTAACACAGATTAAAAAAAACCCTTTTAGTTCTAAAACATAAATTTGAGTGAAATGCATCAGATAATCACTACAAACGTAGTTAAAATTAATGTTGTCATTGAGATGATTTAGCACCTACTCAAACACATCAAATCAACTGCTGACATAACGTTAATTAAAACTACTACCTATACTTTATATATAATTTGGAAATTATACATTTAAAAGTTATTTAAAAATATTTTGCTTCTAATTCTTCATTTTTTTCTCATTAAATTTAATGGTACAAGAGATATTTCATGTCTTCTTTTTAATTTTTTTGACTTTCTTATGATATTCAGAAAAAGCTAAATAGGTAATAAGAATCAAAAAGTTACAAAAATATGTTATTTCTCAAGCGCAGTGTATCTTTTACGTGACGAAATTAAGAGACGAAATAGTTTCGTCTACTCCAACCAACTTAGAATACCGAAGCTCAAAGATCTTTTCTATTAACTACTAAAGTATTTTTGCGCGGCTCTTATTGCTATCTGTTTTATCGGTGTATTTTAAATAATTGTAACCGTATGAATAAATCATATGCATTGTTAATACAACGAAAAGAAGCTTTTAATAAACATATATTTCCTACATTCATGTAATTTGCTTCAATTCAGAGCTTAGCATTAAATTCAAAATTGCATAATTCCACAGTTTGGATTGTATAATCTTATAAATACACTATTCTCTTGATCTCGAGTCTGGGTAATAGTAAGACACGACCACAAGAAGGTTGAGCGATAATATTTAAATACAAGTATTTTAATATCAAAGCGTAATTTTACAAAGCTCGCTTTCTGAAATGGTGCCAAAAGGTCGAAACCAGAGCAACTCGTAATCCAAATCTAAACTCTTGTGTAGATAAGTTCAGTTCATATTATTTATATTTAATAATATTATTTCACTGCATTTCTCTCGTTTTATTACCCTCAAATAATTTAAATATATTTATTTAATAACATCACTCAATATAATACAGAAATAGATTTCATATTTCAATAACTTTGCTTTGGTTGCGTAAAATGTTCATAAAACATTCAACCCTTTTTCGAAAACTTTCTTATTCTCGTTTGTGTCTTATAACCTATTCAAGCAGCTAGTTGTGGTTTTCTAGGTCCTAGAGCTTCTTTTTTTATATTTCTACCTTTAGATAAATTATTATTTGTTTATCATTTTTTTTTGTTTTTATGCCCTATTTGTTTATTTAAATTTGTAAAGTTGACTAAAATAAAAATAAATTGATGATTAATCAAAGAAACAAAGCAGTAATCAAAAATTGTTATTCTAATACGTATTTTGATTATATTCTGTGAAATTTTTATTATTTTTGGAAATATACATTAAAGGCTTAAACGAAGCCTCGATCAATGATCAGTACTTAGCTCCATCTAACTCTGGTTAAACTGGTTTCAAAGGCCCTTGGCATATCCCAAGTTATAAATAAATTCTTCAGGTATTGCACTCTGTTCTCCAGTTATCGGAGAACGATTTTTCCCTATATTCTCATTTGCCCTATAAGTTTATGGCATGTATGGATGGATTGTTTGTGGCGACTGCGTTGGATATCCCACAGCATTGATTCAAACGTGTCGAAAACTACCGCCGAAGTTTGGAGACCTGCATCTTATCATTCACAATAACAAATCCACATCCATTGAAAGAGTCAAATAACACTACGATTTCATCCAAAATCTAAGTTATTTTACATCTTACCGCTAGTAATGATCAGTCAGTAAGTTTTTTATGATGTCATTAAAGCAACTGGAAATCAGATTTTTACAGTTCCAATAAATTTGTCCCTGAGCATATATATGATTACCATCACCGATTTGGTATTCGTAGTACATAGGAGTTACACGGCGAGTAAACGTCATACATATAATTATTATCAGTCCAAAAACAAACAAAAAAATGCGTCCCTACTTTTTGTTACAAATAAACATTAGTTTTATCAAAAGCACATCAAGGCTCAAATTACGAAGAGAAACTTCCCAAAAGAAGATCCCAATTAATTAAAGGTTGCTGTTAGTAAACGAGAAACTAAACTCATTCCCAAATTGCCAGTAGGTATACCTTTTTATATCTCACACCTATATAACAAAATAATAGTAAACGTTTTTATCCTATTGATTCAAAAGGGAGCTAATTAATATTTGTTGTCAACAAACAAATGGCTCAATCGATGGAAAGCAAGAACCATAGGCTTTTGTTGCTTATAATTGTAACACGTCAAATTATTTTAAAATATTTAATTTCCTAGGTTAGTTTTACCCACACTTGTTAACTTGACGACGACCTAGAAAACTATTTAGGTATATGGTAAACGAATTGTTCGAATCTATTATTCTCTTCGCAAAAGAATTAACAAAAAGTAATTTGCGTGGAATTAATGAATGAATATTCTTCCAAATAAATATATCCCACTGTCAGCTACCTATAATAAATAATAGATTAACTTAAACTTTCATGCTTTGCCTATTAGAATTATTTATTTATTACTAGCGGTCCGCCCCATCTTCGCAAGGATAATTCAGAATATAGGATGAAGTACCGAATATCGCCAACCAGAAAAATTGTTGCCACTAAAATAAAGTTCAACAGCTTTTGTAAAGTTTAACTTATCAACCAACACGCTACAAAAATGCGACCTTGACGTACATTTAAACATTTTAAGAAACGACATAAATTTTATAAACATGTATCACCTACTTTATTTAACCTACATAAAAACAAAAATCCAACCGGGAAATATTTTATCATTGACATTATTTAGTACACCTTCCAATAAAACGCGCGCTTTTTTTTCAGCAGGGGCTGGAGGATCGCCGCGGATTGTGGAGCGAGGCTGCATGACATGGTTGTATCATGCGACTTCCATATTGAAAACCGTCATATTGAAAAAAAAAAGTTACTTGGCGGGAACGGGAAGTGTCAGTTAGAATTTTCTTATTTTATTGTCTTTTCTTTATATATTAGCAGAATTTAATATGTAAAATACTAGTGTTTTAACCAGTAAATATATGAAGTGCTGTATTAGTGTGGAGAAAGTGAAATACGACGATTTGGCTGCTCTTTTCGACATCTCCAAGTAACTCCTTAGAGCCTACAGTATCCATACTAGCATGTTACTGTAGGCAGATTCATCATTTTCATTGTTCTCATCTTATCATCCTTATCTCATTTATCATCTTATCATCTTCATCTCATTTATCATCTTCAAGAATGAAGAAATTATAATTACTGATGATTAGGCAGTATGATACTAAACCAATGCCGTTAAAGAAATACATAAAAAATGATCCCGTTTTAATTTTATCATACGCCGAACGTATTCATTTCAATTGTATGGTGTAGAACTATTGTAATGTGTATGAGATGCTTAAGTTACGTTTTTATAAATATTGAAACCGAATCCGTCGAAGTAGTATTTGCAAGTACTACATTATTTTGATATTTTAGAAGTTACAAAGTATAAGCTAAGTTTTAAAGATAGGGATTTACCATCGCGCACTTTTTTCTTGACCTTAAAAAAAGAAACAATCTCACCAAACATTGTTTTGATATATCTCAAACGGATTATGCAGCGTTTTCGATAAAAGCTCACAGACGGCTTGATTTTCCCCGACATTTTCGACAATCAGCGTCATATTTCAAACAATTTACATAAAACCTTTAATAAATTATACATTAAAACCATACTCAAGAACCCGGTCGGTAGTAATTGAAATTATAGTAAATATACATCCAGACACATAGACAGACTCGGCGGGGGACTTTGTTTTTTGTAATATGCATTTAGATGATTTTATTTTTCATAAATTTCGCACGTTTATAATGTTTTTATAATGTTTCTATTTTAGTTTTTTTAGTTTATTTAGGTGTAATATCTAAAACACTTCAGCACAATAAGTCATAATAAGTTTTAATGGAATTGTCCTGAAATTTCATTCATACTTTCTACTGGTTTAACAGTTTATTCTGCAGATCATCATTTAGGAAAATCAAAAACAAGCTAGCAGTATTTATTTTCCTGAAATTAGTTAAATTAATAGTATTTACTGAAATTATGCTTAGGATATGTTTACACTGCCGGCGTATTAAAGTCATAAGACTTCTTACCTGGAATCCATTGTGAACGGGGTCAGCTGCTTTATATAAATCAGTATTTGAGATTCTTTGTTCCAGAGAGGCCTCCTCCCTCACTGTGCTAACAAACTGGTCACACAAAGCACATATTCAGTCTTACACAGTGTTTGTCGAACGATTAGCACGACTGCCCTCGCTCTTGAAGTTGACATTGCGCACTTAACCGCTGCTGTAGATTTTCTAACATTGCCGTCGCTCTTTGAAATTAGCACAGCGAACTACACAATTTTTATATTTCATTTTGAATGGCATGTTTGCTTTGTATATCCACAATGACATTATTTAAATATTTTCCTATGATATTTATTTTTTCACATTTTAATGTTTTGGTTTCAGTAAATAACTGTCTTTGTTACAGACTCAACAACACGATCAAATTATCACTGCCTTAGAACGACTGCATTACTACTCTTGTTATCTTTTAAATGTTTTCGTCTGAAGATAAAGAATTTTATCTCATGATTTACACAGTAGTTAAAGCAAACGGTTAATTTCTGTATCAATTGTTCAGTGTTGCATCTTACGAGTATCAAAAGTTTAATTATTTTTATAGAACTCTATGCTTTCAGTAACTTGTTTGTAGTTTGTTCCACAGCCGTCCAGTTAGTAGGGTTTCGCACTTCTATTCGCGTTCTGTGTAAGTATCGGCTCCGTCCGCGGCACGTGCGTCACTCGCCCGGCAGCCACTGTGCGACTACCCTTCAGCTTCTGTTTCAGCGCCGTCTGCCTCAAATCATATCCTCTCGCTTACTACCAACCATTGAAAATCACTCGCAATACATAAATAAAAGGGTTTTATATTTCTAGTACCTACCGATCTGTGAGATCTGTTTTTTAGAACACAGTAAATTAACCGATGATGTTTAGTTTGATACCTTTGATTACCCAGGACATGATTTTAATGTTTGTACTATTACTATATTTATAAAGTTGCAGCGGCCCGCCCCGGCTTCGCAAGGGTGGACATTTATGTAATTTTTATAAATTACTTTTTTAACTCGGTAATATCTTTTGAATGGAATATACGATTTAAATAATTCAATAAGTTTTGTATAGGTGTTGAAACAGTCTTGAATACGAAATAATTTAGATAAGGTTTTATGTAAAGGTTTGGATAACATGGTCTGATTTCGGTCGGGATTTTAACTTTTAAAATGTAAAAAGTAGTTATTAAATAACAACCACAATAGTTGGACATATGGTATCAGGAAGTTTTTGTAGATATTGATATATTCTATAATATTGTAGAACATGTTTCTGTTCTATCATTAATAGTTTGCGTAGCGCATATTTTCCCGTTTAAATTTTTAATACTTTACATTTAAATTGTATGCTAACGCGCATTTGGTGGGTTTTTATTCTATTGGTTGGTATAAATTTATATAAAGATTATGTAGATAGACTAGTACAAAGTATTGTATTTAATATAAAAATATCTTTTAAGCCACCTACATTTTAATAAAGATACGAGTCTATAAGTATTTAAGGAAATACCAATGCAATCAGTATTTTTTTTAAATATTTAACTGGCGTTGATAATGCTTGAGAATTTGTTGGCTTGCATAGTTGATGAAGCTGGAAATAGAATTGGATTTCAAAGTGGATTTTAGAGTTGCAATACTTCTAATAAATACAAAAATCATTTGCCTATCTAGTGAATAAGATGTTGTTTACGATAAATTGAATTTTGGAATTATATACCGTATTATACATATAAAACCTTTTATACCGTATATTTAATTACTTATAAACCTTTGTAAATAAATTATCAAAAAAAAATTATGTGATATTCTTTTACCCATAATAATTATTTCTGTTAAATAAACATGACAGTTTAAGCCCTACACAGGTGTTACATTTTCGGAAATTACTAATAATTTTTACTGAAAAAGGCACGGTGGGAGATTGCTTACCTAATCTTATCATTTTATCAGCTAACCATTTAAATACTTCGTACGAAAAGGACACCAAACATCGATGTTTCCTTTTTGAACGTCATAAGTTAAACAACACTTTTCGTGACTTTTCATTAAATATACAGATGAAGAGAAATCGATCAGGCGACTGATAGTACTACACACAATACATACTTAGAAAACAAACAAACAACACAAGTATGTATATATCTATAAGTACAAAATATGTTTACAAATCCTCATTAATTTATCTAACGTTTGTTTGTTTTTCTTTCACGCCTGATCAGAAACTGATTTATTACGGAGAATAACATACTGTTGTGTAAACAAAAATAAATTTCATTCCATTTAATAGAATTAATTTGAATATCGTTAGATAATATTTGTACAATAACAGCTAATGAAGAATGAACGTAGACTGAACATAAATTTTTGATTCATTCAATTTTCATCTCGAAATATTGATTCTGTTAATTGGAGAATAAGTTCAAGGAAAAATATTCACTTCACTTCAGATGGTTGAGGACGAATGTTTGTTATAATTAGCATTATTTTGACAGAATTGGATAGGATAGACCAATTGCAATTCCTTTATTCTACAAATGATAATATTTCCTATAATATTGTTTGTAAAGGTGTGAGAGGAAAGGAAACATGTTATGAAGTAAACAATCAATTCAATTTTTTATTAAATCTCCCACTGGAATACAACATTCCCTCGGGCGCGAAAAGTGGTGTCCGATCCATTGCTTATTAAAAGTTTAAAATAAGTACTGACCTAAAACAGAAACAACTACCGACTAATGTCGATAGGCGGACGCAAGCAATTTAGTTAACTAAGTAATTGTACACTGCAATTACAATATGATTGTGAAATACAATAAACTATAAGGAAGGATTTAAATATATATTTTAGTTAAGCGTATATTCATCTGACGAAACTAATTTCACTTTTTAAACTTTTGTTTACAAAAGTTCAAATGTTCAGACTAAAATAATCAATATTTATAGGCGCGATGGCGTAATAAAAAAAAATCAAATAAAAACAGTTTTTTCGTACGGACCATATTAATGTTAAAATAATACTAAAACATGATTCTTACGAATAGTTTAAGGCTTGCGATATTGAACTGAAACGCCGTAAAAAGGTTTGTTTTTTTTTTTACTGTCTGTGACCTCCTTCGGCCTCTTTAACCGTTATTGAAATTTAATAAGCAGGTCAAGTACGGATAGGTTCCTTATAGTTTCTTTAATGCCAACATGACCAGTAGATACACAAAGATTCAACCCAACCTTTTTTTGTATTTTTGGATGTTCAGTTGGAAGGTAAAGAAAAAACCGGGCATTCCGGGCAAGTTCATGTCTAGCCACGCATGAAATAGGGTTCCGTAGTGACCCATAATTGTTATGATTTTATTTTCAATATTAAGCGCATTTTACAAGTTAGGCCTCTATAACTCGTGAAATAACAAATTTATCCAAGCAGTTATAATTTTTCTTTAAAGTGAATCATATGGACAACCATCATGATTTTTTTCAGGTTTTCGAGCTAGCCGTTTAAATTTTTTAAAGTAGAAAAATTTGCTTGAAAGTTTAATATCTCGCAAACGGATGCCTAAATAAAAATCGTCTTTGCAACCCCTCAATGTTTTTAAAAGATCTAAGATCTAATGATTCTCCACACAATGGGGTGGACGCGATCATCCCCAAAATCCAAAAATATATTTAATTTTAGTACTTTGTTGACATGGTGGCCATACATCCATGCAAAGTTTCATCTATCTAGCACTAACCGTTTAGACGGTAAGCCGAGGACGAACACGAAACTATAAAGGTAAAAAGCAGTTTTTCAGTTTAACATGAAAATCAATCATGGTAAATAATTTGACTAGGCAAAATACTCTAAATTCGAGGCAAGTCGCTTGTTAATAAAATAGGGCAAGTTTAATTTCATTGGATTTGAATAAAACAATATTAAATCTCGCATGATTTAGGTATTGAAATGATAAAGTCTGGATTATATCGTAAATATATAAATATGCCTGGAGAAGTGAATTGCTCTGTTTTGCATGAATAGAGGCAAAGTACAGTAAGAATGAAGTGATAGAAAGGTTTGTTTACAATGTTAACTTTACAATGTACCAAAATCGATTAAATACTGAAGGTTGTGAATTTAATTTGCGATCACCAACAAAGCATTTTTTCCTTGTTGTACGGTTTTCTAGTATAAAGTTCAGTTTTTCAATGACAAACATTAAAACAAATAGGAAAATAGCTCAGGCGTAAGGTTAAAACATCTGTTCCTAATTGTTAACATATGAGTAGTTTATATAATGGCTTATTGTATTGTGTCCAGCTCTTCATGATATTTACATTAGTGAGATGCAAGGGTCAGACAGTTCAGAAAAACGTGCGGCGTTGGACTGACGCTTACCATGTTGCATTTCACTACATCTACGTATTCGGTGGACGTTATAATTGTTGTAGAAATTCTAAAATTTACAGGTATTAACTTTCATACAAATCTAAAAATTTCGCCCGCAAGTATTTAATTTAAAGTAAATTTTTATTTATATCGTGTACCAAACTCCATTAGATCCAAATTGTAACGGCTTGCAATAAATGATTTAAGAAAAACACTCTTCAAATGTTCAAAACGTACGGCATCACATTACTCCGCCCATTCAAATAATTACAATACGGCTGCTATTTCAATAATGTGAATTCTGCTTAGTTCTTGAAAAAACATGTGAACCACTTAAACAACTGTCTAACTAAAGCACTTATAATAACAGGCTTAAATTAATTGTTGCTCTATATGTAACACGTAAAATTAGAAGTAAAAAGCTAGGTTTTTAAGTATTACAGTGCATCAACGCCCAGTGTTCTTTGTCTCCTTGCGATAAACGCGACCTGATGATGGAACAGAGTGACAAGCCTCCTGGAGCTATGGAATGTGCCACTGACGTACACTGGCGGCAGCTGGACCGACGGCTACGAGCCATAGAACAACCTGGTAACACCCTTGTCTTTTTACCATGAACTTTGGTACCATTAAGAGGCAATAGACAGACTGCGTGGAGCAGTAAGTACCGACAAAAATGTTGATTTTACACACTTTATTAATTAAAATTTACATTTAAAACCCATAAACTTTTGAATTAATTAATATTAAATAGTGCACTGTCTATCATTGTTTTTGACAAGTTGTTGTTTTGAACAACTTGCTTGCATTCCTGCCAGTATGATTTTCGCACAGATATTTCAATACATTTATTGAATTAATCATTTTCAGTACTGACAAACTTGAAACCTACAACATTCCAACTTTGAATTTAAATTCAACGTTGAATTTCTATCGCGTAGTGTATTTAAATTTTGAACCGATTCCAAACTAGTTCATTTAATTAACTTCATTTTTAGCTTATAATGCCAAATGTGTATAATGACTGGAGTCATCACACATTACACATCATTGCACATTTGGAAACGGGTTAGAAATGCAAATGAACCGAGAAAGCTAAATTTTGGCTATTACGTGGGGGGCCCATAAAAGCTTAACTTCAAATTGTTGACCAAAATAACCTTGTGCATTTTCCGCCATTTTGAAAAAAGGGTTAAAGTCCGTTTTTTCATCATAACCACGAGCCACGTTAGTACTTGTAAATATGCACGGAAAACGTGTTGGCGGACCGCACTTTCCTTTGGTGGGAGTAGTGAAAGATTATTCAACCTATTCGTCGTCTTTGATTTTGCGAAGCGGTGGAATCTCAAATTATCAATCTTTGTCTCCTCTTTATCAGCGCCATACGGAGCGATAAGGAATCGCTTTCCAGCACAAGCTAGAGTAAAATATAATAGAAAGACGCAAATAGCTAAAAACGAAACCTACTCTCCAAATTTATGGTTTTTTCAGTCGATATCTCGAAAACAAAGAATAATACGTGAAAAGTGTAAGGATCTTAGTTCAGTACCTTTTATTCAAAATGACGGAGCCCTCCCCCCCCCCACCAAAATTTCCAAAATCCAAAATTTAGCTTTCTCGGTTCATTTGCATTTCTAACCCGTTTTTTAGAATCTTTCAATTTATTTGCATCCAATCTGCATTGTCACTTATTCTCTTAACACCGGTGTTAATTGAAAATGCAGATGAGTGATTGAAAATGGCTCAGTTCTGGCTTCAGAGCAATAGTCACAAACAGTTAACACTGTGCTGGCTTAGTGATTTTTTAACCTAGGTGCTTCTAAAAAGAACAATAAAATCAAGTATATATTTTATTGTCATGGATGTGCAGGCATAACTTTTCTGTATTTGAAGTGATAGGTAATTATTTTTCTGTTTAAAAGGAATTAACTCAAATGTTAACCTTAAGAAATATTTTTTTATTTTATTTTCATTGGACTTAGGACTTAATTACAAAAGTCTGCAGAAATTATTTTCTATTTTATTTGTCAAGTCTGGACGATAAGTTACGGGCAGTCAAGATGGCGGCAGTGTTCGAAGGGAGTGTGCCGTTGTGATGCTACCAGGAGGTCCCTCACTTGCTGGAGGTCAGGCCTGTCTACGCTCACTGCTGACTTGGTAGCCCCCGCCGACCTGGTCACCATGTATGTATTTTTGTCATTTATCATCTGTGCAGGACTTAAACACTTCATTAATAGCCACATTAGAACGTTTGAGTGAAAAAGTGTTTTGAAATATGGTAGATCAGATTATGAAAAACTTAAAAGTATTTAAAAGTAAAGCAGGAAAATAAATTAAAAAAAAAACAGCCCGCCAATTGTGAAATCTCTGAACATTACCCAATCACAATTTTTTTTTGTGATGTAACTTCAATTTGCATGTTTCTATGTCCCTGTACTTTTTGAAGCACTTGGTCTAGAATGATATACGGACAACGAAGTGATTTTTTATATACAAGTGATTCCGCCGCCTTTTAACATGACGATGCACTTGTTGTCATTGAAAGCCAAATGAATTGAATTGTGATGCTATAAGGGTTACCTTTGAGATATTTAACCCAAAAAAAAAACAAGAGAAAGGTCCTTTCAATTGGATAGAAGTCGTATGATATATTTATGATTTGTTTCCATTCAGTGGTAAAACTTCAAAGACGTGACAAATTTCCATATAAAATAAGCTATGACGTGTTTCAAATCAAAGAGAAGGTGTTGAGATACGAAGATGTTAACTACAGATACGTTTAGAATAAACTCATTATATACAAAGCCATAATAAAAATAAAATGTAAAATAATACTGACTTGAAATCTTGAAATCTAAGTTTCAAAGATTTTATTGAAAAAATCGATTTAAATGTGTATTTAATTATTTGACTACAGATATCTATATCATGAAGAACGTTTGTCTATGGTTGTGTTAGATTTGTTAGGCGTGTACTAACATGAACATTGCTTCAATGTACGTATACTCGAGTTTGCTTAGTAAAGATGTTACGCATACTAGAACGATTTGCATGTACCTACATGTAAATCACTACCATAGCCGCGTTGTCGTAGCGAGATGGAATAATTGTACCACTGTAATTTAAAACAATCACTCTTAATCTTCCTTTTTGTTAGTACAGATCCCATTATGATTCCGGTAGGAGTTTTTAGAATATCCATTTTCTAAAGTGTTTTTTGTGTGTGGAGAAGGCTGATGACAAATTGAATTGAATTGAATTTGAATTAAATTCAATTTGTCATCAATAGTGCCTTTTCCATTTAAATACTCTTATTATTACAATTTATTTGTCCATATGTCAACGTGCTAAGGCGTAGATGTCTCGTAAAGTTAAAATTGATTTCTACTGATTTTTGCAGATGAATTTGATAATAAAACAAAAGATATCGTTTCGAAAAAAATAGGAGTAATCAAATGGAAAAGGCTGTATTAATGAGCTTTCAGTTCCATGAAAGTTGTATTGTGACCATCCTGCTTTTACTTATCAACTTAAATATTATGTTTTGTTTTATATCCAAGCATGGAACAAACTAAGGTAACGTTGCAATATCGTTCCCCTCTTCTAAAAGCTTGCTAGATGAAACACAAAGCATAGTTGTTGAGTACTACACAGTTTTCTAGTTTCCACAAAAGTGTCACATTTATGACCACAAAGATTTATAACTCGATCCCAGAATACTTTCACGTAATAAATAACATAATTATTCTTAAAATTTGTCTTCATGAGTTCCTGGTTAACAAAGACTTTTCCAATAAATGACTTTCTGGATGAGAAAAAAAAATCGGTAGATGTAAAACTTTAATTTTGACGTAACATCAACTTATATATTTAATTTGCACTGCTAAACATGCCAATGTTCATTTTAAATTGAATGAAGTAACTTTTGACATTACTAATCTGATTAGATAATCCTCTGTGTTTATTTTTTCTTTCTTCTATTTATGCCTTATTCAAATTGACTTAAACTGCATGTTTAATTTAATTAATCTGTTTTATGTGAATGATCAATTATAATTTTCCTTATTCGACAGTTGTGACTATTAATTATTAAATTGTAGCTATTTTATAGACTTCTGTAATTTCGTATGTCGATATGGTAAAACCTGTCATACTGATTTTATTTTAATTTTTTTAAAAATATATATTTAATTCACATTTTATTAATTTGTTCCATGTAGAAAAGGAACAAAACGGCAATAAACGTCAAATTAAGTCTAAAAATATAACTTCAATATAATTCCAGCGACCTTGGAACGAATAAGCTTCGTACTCTTCACAAAACTACTTTCAAAGGGATGAGATCTCTCGTTGAGTTGGATATGTTTGACAACCACGTGGAGTACTTACCAGCGGGACTTTTCGACTCACTCACGAATCTCAGAATATTGTGAGTATTTTTAAAATATTTATAAAATATAAAACTTTGGTGATGAAATATAGTGCGATCTAATGATGGCATAAAAGGGTAAAATTGACGTTTTCAATTTACTTTATGTACTACTCTTTAATTTATTCATTAATCCACGTCAAATTATGTAGAAACTTCGGTAAAGTTCCGCAGCATTTTGATCGTCCATGGTAAACAATCAATGAAACAACTAGTTGTTTCATCTCGAAAAACAAACATCTGTTTTAGCATCAGCATTAGTAAATCAGTTTGAATTTATGGGTTCAAGTTTAATATGTCTTACCTAAGCTATTCTTGGAATTAGACTTGACCTGAATAAAATAATTGAAAACCCACATTACAGAAAAAATAAATAAAAACTATTAACGCACCATGACTGCCCTGATTGTAAGGTAATTTCTGTACGTAGATTTATGTATTTCAAGATAAGTGTTTTTTGGTTGTAAACAGTTCATATCAAATTAAATAAACTGCATAAGTAATAAATAGATAATGTTTCAGGCGACTTCAAAGAAACTACTTAGAAGAAATCGACAGCGAGGCATTCCGTTCTACGAAAAAGCTATTCCACATCGACCTCTCGAACAATTTCCTTTACACGCTCCCTGAACGATTGTTTGCAAACAGCTCCCACTTGGAAACTATTGACATTTCGAATAATCAAGTTACATACATCCCATCGGACAGTTTCGTCGGCTTAAACTCTATAGTGATACTTGACTTATCAAAAAATAAGATTCAAAGGTTAGAAAATGGAACGTTTTTACTTAAGACGCTCCAAATATTGAAGCTATCCGACAACAAAATTGAGAATGTAACGACTAATGCCTTCGAAAACTTAATGGCCTTAGAAACATTGTTACTGGACAAAAATAAGTTGGAAAATCTCCCTCGCCGCTTGTTTCAAAATCTGCAGTGTCTCACGTATTTAGATTTAGCGAACAATTATTTAAATAGTGTAAGTATTTAAAAAGTTTAATTCAATTTCTATCTTAAATAATTAACTTTTTACTAATTTTAAAGTTATTTGACACAAAAATTAATACGGGATTGTACTGATGTGGACAGTAAATACTAAAACAGTAAAATACAATCCACATGATCATTACAGTAAATTATTTATCGTAGATAATCAACATTTTACTTTTCCAGTTGACTGGAGTCGAATTCGAGCAATTGAAACACCTTCGTATTTTAGATTTAAAACAGAACAACTTATCGGAACTACCGGATTACTCTTTTTCTAACTGTACCAACCTAGAGAAATTGGATTTATCGAGGAATAAATTACGATATTTGAACATTACAACTTTCCAGGGATTGGAAAACCTCACATCCCTGATTTTAACTGAAAATAAGCTTTACGAGGTTCATTCCAAAACTTTTTCTACGTTGAAAAATTTGACTTCATTGTGAGTATTATTTATGGGTATTTTTGTTCCAATAGTAGCATAGTTATGTACAGTTTTAAAGGTTATTATATGGTTATGTAGGTACATCGATGGCAACATGTTTCCTTCGCTTCCATCCCGCACGTTGGATTACATGCCGAAATTGGCTATAGTCAAGCTTTCCGGAAATCCTTGGCACTGCGACTGCCACGCCCTCTACATTTCAGCGTATGTTTAATTTTAAAGTTTGTACTAATTTACTTATATGGAATTTTCATGTAAACATGCATTTTGATATCCATGAATTTGTTGAACATGCAAACTTCTATCTATGTGTGATTGAAATCATTGTTGTAGGTAAGTTAGTAAGAACTAAATAAGTACCTTACTTGACAAGTACATTGGTCTAAAATGTAAAAACTTGCGTTGGTGAAATAATTAAAATCAAAACATTTGTTTTAAAAGACCGCGCAGCAAAACCTAAGCCTCAGCTAGTATCAGATTTCTGTTAAGTATTTTTCCCAAAACGATATATGAAACCTTTGTTTTCCATGTAGCTGGGTGCGTTTAAACGAGATGAAAATATGGGATTATTCTCCGGCTTGTGTTTCGCCTTGGTACATGGAGGGGCATTTTTTGAAGAAGTTGAAGTTTCCGGAGCTGTGTTCTGGACAATGGGCCAGCATGGTGAACCTGTCTCCTCGTCTGCCGATCCAGCAACTCCTCGCCCTCAACGTGTCAGTTAATAGGAAACCCCAAGGCAGCATGGAGCAGAATCATGACATCACTACTATCGACCCATGGCACTGAAAACAAACATGTATGAGCATCTGTAGCTAATGACTAGTGTGTCTACCATGAGTATGAAATATTATTTTACACGTCAGACACAAAAGATTACTGCGATTTGTACAAGCGATCATAATTTCTCTTCTAACTCAACCCTTGTTTTAATGTTAAAAATTGAATATCGATATGCAATGTGTCGCAACAAACATCTGTAATTAGCCATTGAACCAGTAAAGGGAAGGCAAATAGAAAACTGTTATGTTAATTTACCCATACCTGTCTGAGTTTAAGACAAGCGAGTTTAATTATAATAGCTTAACATATATTAGCGACAACGACCTCGTAAGGCGGAATTATAGATATCAGTTAATAGATTAAGATTCCGTTCACTTTCAGGTGGTTAAATGTTATTTCTCTGTTATTCTCTGATGGCTATCGTGTTTAATGTTTCCACTTCAATCAAAGGATTGAGCTCTATAAATGCTATATTTGAATATAAAATACTATTCCATTTGCATAACTAATTACTAACATACTAATTAAGATGATTGATACTCCATATTTGTCGTGATCGATTATTGTTTGATACTGCGCATATACTGCGTACCATAATGAAATCCTAACTATAAATCCTAATATACTTTCCCCTGTCTCCAATACGTTAGAATTATTTTGCATCTTTGCGGTATGTATTCGAGCAATCACTTCTTTTATTCTAAAAAGATATTTAACACTTTTAATAAAATACAAACCTGTTTTATTATTTGTCGTAATATCTACAACTGTCTCTTTCAGTTCATATTATAATGCTTCAAATATAGCTTACTTATATTCCGCCAACGCTCAGGTTATGGAACTGCAAAGTCCTATTTGCAATCATCCCTCCGTAAATAGAATAATATTAGGGTAACTTCTAACTATCAAGTTAGACTTATCAGGTAGTTATAAACTTTAGGTGTACAAACATAAACCACCTTGTTTTAGCTACTTAAGTTCTTTAAAGAATGAATGAAAAGAAAATACATTAAATTGCAGAAAAACCCTTAGAGGCCGCTATCATATAAAACTAGCCAGCGATATGCTTAAAAATAATAAATATAATCTTTGAATATAAATCATTTTTCCTTTAAACATTTAATCAATCAATAATCAAATATTAATAACCTTTTGAAATCTATTTTATCACAAGACAAAGCTAATCATATCGCATACTTACTAGATATTATCAATTGATTACAAGTTTGAATATTTTACGTCAGTATTGTTATTATTTTTGAAGAGTTCTACAATGTTATAAGCTGCTTTTACAAATTTATAAAAGTTTTGTTATTTTTCTTTGAAATCTGTGTTAAAAATAAAGAGTTCGTTTATTCAGTGACAAAATAGAAGTGTATATAATGTTTCAAACATTAAAACGAAACTGAATCATAACAAAATGCATTGGATCATATTATTGATACTAGCCAGCCGTCCCTTTATCAGTGAGGGTAAGTGTTTTTGCATAAGTATACGTAGGTATTAGTGTTTTGTTTCGTATGTCTGCTTCCTTACTTACTGACGACCTCTACATCAACGTTTAATACCATAAGTGGTTCATTTTCTTGGCGAAAGAACAGATAAAACTAAAATTGAATAACTTAACCGGCATCCTGTAAAAGGACCTAACCCAAAAATGTATAGATGTTAGTTCTTCAAACATGCTGGTGCTGAATTATACTCTAAATGTGTTATTATACATGGATTACAATTTAAAAGATGTATATATGATTCAAATAGACTAAATTGTATTGTAATAGACATAAATACGAATTTAATTTTAAAAATAGTGAGTTCAATATATTTGTGCCCTTAGCACGGATTTAAAAATAATTGATTAATATTAACAAACTTTCTAAGAATAAGTAATTCTCTTTAAACGTTTTAGTTAAAAAATGTATGGAAAACCAAACAAGAAGTCAAATATTTCAAATTTCTAAAATTCTGGTTATTCTTGATTGATGAAAAAGCCATTTTATTTTAGTTTCTTTTTACTAAAAGCAATGACTTTTTACTTATTATTCATTCAGAATCAATAGTAAACTGAAAAAAGACATTCAAAATTAATGATACTCGTATGTAATAAACCCCCAAACATTGATACTTTACTTTTCAAACTTATTTTATTTGTTTGTTTGTTTAGTTTACTTGTTAACTATCTATTATCTTGGGTGTACATATATTCTCTAGAATAGTCTTTAAGTATTCTTCAAAACTAAGTTTAAAACTAAAATCCACCTGTGAACAATCTATATGAAAAAGTAAATACATCCAATAAACTGTTGTATGATTCCAACTCGCACTTGACCGATTTTTTTAACATCGTAACTCTAATTACGTAATAGCTTACTAAGTGTTTGTTTATTTCTTAATTCAATCGTATCCGGCTAGTAATGTTCAGCTCGATTTATTTGAATTAATTTAAAAATGAATAGTAAAAACGTTTTTCTATTAAATTTTAAATTTAAACAACAGTTTATGCCAAAAAAACATCAATAACAAATTACTTCTGATTACGGTTTTTCCTTCAACTGAAATTCTAATCAAAGAACACCGAAAGGGCGTAGAGGCGTAAAAGCAGGAAGAAGGCGTGAAATTGTAATTTGTACTGATGTGTTTATTGGGTTTATGCGTATATCGTTTTTTCCATATTCGCATAATAAGTTTATTTCGTTATGACATTATTCCTTGTAATTGATTTAGTTACGTTACGTTTAATAAATGTAAAAGTTCCCAAGTAAAATAAATTTACATTTGATCTACATCGTTGATTTAGGTTTCGTTAATAACAATCAATCAACCCAGTCTATTCTAAATATGGAAACAACTTACTTATTTAAAATATTTTCACATTAGAAATATACATATGGATATGCATAATAGATGAAAATATTTTAATATTTTAACTAACAAAAAATATATGAAAACAAACACGGTGAAATTAAGTCAATATTTTGTTCGAAATTATCGAGACTGCTTAAGTAAATATCAATACGAAATAAATTATAAATACAAATGTAACTCATACGCATAGTATTATATACATGAGAAAATCACGATACTTTTTGTATTTTTCTTATCTAGGATGCCAGATGGATGGTGTTAACTGGCTTGTTCCAACTGTTATAGAAATAAATGACACTCAAAACGGAGAATTCTTTAGTAGAGAAACTACGGGGATACTTGGTAAGTAAAAAATTGCCGTCACAAAAGCTTTATTATAAATCCATGTTATACCAACGTTATGAATGCAAAAATAATTATGCCCGTCTGATTTTGATCAAATTGGACATTAAAAGCATTCTGAGGAAGAACAGACGTTAAATTTACCACAAAAATAAATACTAGTTTTATAAACGAAGCCCTGAACAAAAGATAAACCCATAGATTAATGTAGCAATGTACATATCTACATAGGACACAATAGATCTAATTTTGTCTTCGCTTTTCAAGTAAATAGATACAATTTAATGTCTTTGAGCTTCCCATTTTGCTTGAAAATTTTGCCAGCTCTGAAAATTTTGTGCTACCCATATTGCTTTCAATTTAGACAACAGCATGTAAAAAGTTTTGTGTGCAGAGAATCAACCAATTTAAATGTAAAATTACTAGTGTTAACCATATTTTTATTGTGTGTAAGTAAAAATTAAAAAATTTGTAATGTTGGTACACCGAAAGGTTTTTGTGAGATGCAAGCTTGGCAATTAATTATTTTAGTAATCATTGTTCAATACCTAGATCAATTATGAATGACGACGGTGTCCATTGCGCTCCCCGCGACTACCAATAATAAATCTATGATTCAATATTTTACATATTTTAAAGGATACTCCGCTGTCACCCAAGGATCTCAATTAGTACGTGGGCCATACTTCAGCGTTAGCTTGGTGGACTCTGTATTCTCAATAGGTACTAACGAGGCATTCATCGAGTACGAGGAATATGAAACCGCACAGTCTGACAGCGTGTCTATTGTCTTCAACTGCCAGGAAGGCGGGTCGGAGTTCTTTGTTAGTATAAAATCTTTATTAAACATTTTGCTATCTTTAAACTAATTTTATCGAATGCAGTTATTAGACCAAACAAATCTAATTTGTTATTTAGTATGCTACATGAATGGAAAGAGGGGATGATATAGCTTTGAATTGATTGAGCCAACTACACCTCATTTATGTTGACAAAAAAAATTCATAGACAAAAAGATACAGGCCATTATTTGGAGTAATAATATCCAAAGGGATACTTTTAAGATTGTTCTGGTAAAAGCTCTGGGCTCAATAAGTTTTAATACTATAAATTATAGACTAATGGTCTCAGTGTAACTAATCCTGTAGCATTGCAACGGTTACGATAACAGCACGACTTGATCAATCTGTTAAATCGTACAATCATTTTAAAAAGATTCTAATTTTACCTTTGAACAAATCGTAAACTATCGGAAATAAAACAGAATACTAACCTATCATAGACCATTTTTCACAAGATGTGACATTATTTGTATGTGATATATCTAGTTGGGTTAGCTCCAAGAAATAGAGTTCACGCTAAAAGATTGTTTGATTTTATTTGCCTAGCAGTCCTCTAGCAAAAAACTATAAATGTGTTTCGTTCGTTGCTTTGTAGGGATCGTTCTCAATCTTGTCATTATAAAATTTGAATAAAGCACACCAAATAGCAATAACTTTGTTATCATACGTGACGTTATATTTAAAAATAAACTGTATATAGATAATCAGACGCTGAGTCATACAAATCAGATTTTTTTGAATAAAATGACATGATAATGAATGTAGAACATTTTTCAGGCCATGCAAATAAATATAAGAGATACGAACAACAACGACCCAATATTCCAGCCTTCAGATGATTATGTGTTTACCGTCGCTCCGCCCCTACCACCAGGGTTTCACCTTACAGATTGCGTTAATGATATTATCGTCAGAGATATTGACTTGACAACCCAAAGAGTAAACTTCGAAATAGAAGAGAACCCTTACTTGGAGATTTTGTTCGATGAATCCGCCACAAACGAAGCCAAGAGTTTCCAAGCGATTCTGAGGACGACGTCTTTTATAAGATCATTGCCGGAACCACTCCAGCTTAGGATAAGTGCCACAGTAAGTATAATTCACAAATAGCACTCGTGCATACGAGTTTTCTTTGTTTTCGACGCTGAAGTTTTAAGAGGCTACACATATAAACCTTTTCAGATGTCGCATTAAATTAAATAATGGTCTTCTTACGACAGGAAAAAATATAAGTTTAATACCTAGATTATGATTAAATAGAAAAAATACCTTAAGTGCTACTAAGAAAAGAAAACGCAAAAATAATTGTTCGACTCAGCTAAATAATTAATTATACTAGAGCGTGGAATAACCATCTCAGTTGATTTTAATCACAAAACTGAAATTAATTCTCCGTTTTCGACCACGTTATTTTTTTTACCCACACAAGACGGTTACTTTATTTTTTATAGTAAGTACCTAGTATAAAAAGGAACCACCTTAACTAAAAATAAAATATGATATTAAAAATATGTTTTATGTTTTACACTAATAAGGTAGCAGACAACCCTAGTTGCCCGCATTATTCTTTAATGTAGCAAAGCCATAGTTTACCATGTTGGCAAATAAAGACTGATATAAACATTAATGGAGCGTTTTAATTAAATAATAAAGGACGTGGACTTAACTGGCGATCCCTCCCGGACGACTTACGCCACAATCACCATCAATGCTGACACCGACTTCGAATTACCGACCGAGCCAATCTTCAACGAAGCGTTCTACTTTGCCGATTACACTGAAGCCCATACAATAATATTAGAACAAAGGATCTCGCTCCTGCAAGGATACGATGATCTAGTTACTTTCGCTTTAGAAGGAGGTAAGAAACTTTATTCGATAAACGTATCTGTAGATTAGATGAATAGATCAACAAGGGATTCTAGCACTTTTAATAAGAAATTAAGTATTATAAAAACTTCAATATATGAACTTATATTGTAAGATGGTACTTACGTGGAGACTCAAATGATAAATGTTCGTAGCTTCAGAAGGATCATTCAATTTATATTCTATTAATATGGAATTAAATGGAAGATCGTGCCATATATGTAAACATTTTCATTCAACCATATTAGATTTATTTAGATGAAGACCCCAATGTCGTCTAGCCATAAAATAAGAATCAACCCCTGTTATGAAAACTAAGCAATTAAAAACAGAAAAAGGCTCTATAATAGATAAGGTTTATACCTTAACTCACTATTTTGTTTTGTTCAGATTACAAAGACTACTTCACTATCGATAGATCTGGAAATGAAGTATCTGTATTGGTCGTGTCACCTTTGTCTTATGAAGACATTCCTGAACGTCAAATATTTTTGGTGGTGACAGCAGAAAGGGAGTATACAAGTGGTGCCTCTACAACTCTTATAGTAAACCTTCCAGAAGGTAATTGAGTAATTTTGTATTAAATGCATCAAAGTCAAAATCAAGATAATTGAAATCAAGATTAGAAGCCAATAGATTTGTAATTAAACACAGTTTTATTAATGAAATTTAACCAGATGCGATTTGAAAGTTTTTATTCCTTATTTTTTATTAGTATTGAAAAGGGAAATAATTTACTATTACTAGATTTCATTGTTATTTTAGATTCATCTATTTCATTTAACTAATGAGGTAAATTCGTTTTGTATTAGAAACTTCTTTTTCCGCAACTTGAAGTAAAACGGGTTAAGCTATTTCAGCGAAAGAAAGAAAATGCTGAAATGAAATCCGAATTGAATTTAACCAAGACATTGTGGTCCGGTTATTTTATTTTTCTATGTATAATGCTAATGTTATAACGGAATTTGCGATAGCATATTTAATTTAAAACCTATCTACCTTTATTTTTAATTTGTCACTGACTTTATGTGTAGAAATCAGGATTAAGATATCTGTTGTTATTCATATATTTTATTCTCTTCAAAAATGCTATCGCTGCAATTATATGCAACGCGTATAAACTATGATGCATCATAAATAATTCTTCAAATACCTTAAAACCTCTTTCAATACATAATGCCTACATTAATTTCCTGTGATTTTTTTAGAGATTCCTCTACTATTTGAAGAAGCTCATTACGAAGGTAGAATTGAGGACAATAATTTATATCTGCAGCCTCTTATATTACAGGAAGGGTATGAGAGCCGACAAGTTGAAATTCAAATCATAAGCGGTAACTTTTTTTTTTGAGATCTGTATGGTTATTACAAAGAGTTTTCCCACAATTAACATGTTCCTGCTAGGGAAGAAGGTCATGAACCTACTGATAGATGGGATGGAATACCTTATCCGGAAATCCCCTTCTAAGTTGTGTTTTGGAAAAAACGAATTAACATTTGACGTTATGTACCTTTATCTAAAAAATGACAAAGAACAAGGATATTTCAAGTAGGAAATTTAAGAAAAATTAAATATGAACAATAAGGAAAAACTAAAAATGTACACACGAACCGATTAAATCAGTAAATGGGAAAGGGAAGGAATTCTTTAAGTCCTATGAATAAAATAGGTTTTTCAAATCTCGCCCACTATGATACTTCTAAATAAATTAATAATTTATTTGTTTCTCGTCTATACATTCTTCTACATTAGTCCAATTTTTATAATTAAGGTTTGGTCTATGTTTTAAGCGGAAATACGAATGTATCAAAAAAAATTCTTACCTTTATATACAAGAAAAGCACAATACATTTATGAATTTAGCAAGAAAAATTATAAGTTATAATTTTTTATCAGTTTTAAATTTTTATATTACTTATGTTTATTTAACATGTTTTCAGAATATAGTTCCTATTTTAGTGATACTCTAGACGTAAATGTTTTAACATTAACAATGTTGCCATTGGATGAAGAGTCGATTAAAAATAACAACTTTATCACTTTACAAATAATAGCTACAAATGGTTTTACGTCGAGTACTACGATTGTAAACTTAGAAATTATAAAAGATGATACATTGACTCCTGTATTCGAACAATCTTTATATGTGGGAACTTTGGAAACTGAGAGTGGATTAAACATAGAAAAAATAACATTGAAACAAGGATACGACTCTACAGTAACTCGGAATTTAAGTGGAGGTATATTTCACTTATTCAATTTGTTATATTGGACTACTCTCAAGATAGTTATTCCACCTTAATTACATGTTAAGAATTAGAAACACCCTTGTTATATTTAACCTATTTAACCTGAAAACCTGTTTTTCCATAGTTTTATACTTTGGTAATTAATTTCATAATGGTGCTTTTAAACAAATTGATTGTGATCTCTTAAGGACATGTTTCTTGACATTTTATAGTTAACCATTTTAAGGCCTTGACAACAGAATTACGAAAGTCCAAATGCTACAAATGCTTTTTTTTGGACATAGCAAAAGTTACAGGTATGATATGAGAATGTTTTATTTTAGAGCACAAAGACTATTTCACGTTAGTTGAAGATGGCCCATCAGTGACGCTGTCTCAATTAATTCCTCTGACACAAGAAATATTAACGGAATCTGATATAACTTTGTTCGTCGACGTATCTAAGCCTAGGACTGTTGGAGCTACCGCTGTTATCAAAATCGTTCTTCCCACCATAGGTAAACATTTGAGGTATTAATTTTTAAATTAAGTAGGTCAAGTAATTAATGTTTTTAACACTAACAAATAATGTAGAAACTAACTAATAAATAGTCTTGGGAGTTCTTGTCTGTTTTTAGGGAAATTAATTTAAGACGAAATGTTTAGGGAAAAATTTAAGACATTTTTCATTAAATGTATTTTTTTATCTTTGTGGTATGATTAACGGATTCATACTACAATAGACAAATTAAGTCGTGGTTCATATTAGTGAATGGGTTCTTTATTTACTTTAAGTATGTTTAACTTGGTTGTACGATACTCAATCGTAATAAAAAATTAAAATATTAAAACAGTTTGCTCTTTACTTTTACCCGACTACGGTGAAGCAAAAAGGATGGTTATGATTTTTGACCGGTATGTATGTGTGTGTATGTTCATCTCTTCCCTCATAGCTTCTGAACTACTTATGAGGTATCGTTAGATGTGTCATGATCGTCCGCTGTTTAGAGGCTACAGGACGTTACATTAATTTGAGTAGGGCGCCCTATTATAATATATAAACAAAAAAAATGTTTCTTGTAATGTTGTAACAAGGCTAAAACTTCGTTACAATATTCCGAGGACATGAAGTGGTTGTCATAAAAATAACAATTAGAATTTTGAAAGGAGATATAAAAATCAATAACTGTTATTTTAACAAACAATTCGACCTGATAATATATATAAATATATATTTTTATAACTAAGGACTAGTATTTATTAATTGATACTAGTTATTGATTTGTTTTAACTTTTTCAAACTCTTTTTTATCTGTTTAAAAAAAAAACTATTATTTTATGACAATCACTTCTTGTCCTCGGAATATTGCAACGAGGTTTTAGCCTAGTTACAATGTGGTCGTGTTTGGTATCAAATTAAAGGGCTTAGTGAGCACATTTCAAATATATATATATATACATTATACATATACATATATACATATACATTGTTTGCTTTACTTACGGGTTTGTTTGCATGCGACCGATAGTTTATAATATTTTCTGAAATCACGTCTAAGATGTGAATTAAATGTTAATTCTCTCTAACCGAACCTAAAATACCAACAAATTCTTTTTTCATTACAGATTACTCCAAAATAGTAAAAATAAAATTTTTGTACTAGAACAAATTGAAGAGAAGAATTTAGAGCGTAATTTTCAGTGGTCTGGTTTTAGTTTAAACTTTTTTTTTAATAGGAAGAATATCTACGTAACTGTTCCTAAACACGTTGATGTTTTCTTAACTTTATTTATTTGTATTCATTTCAGACCTTTTAACTCTTCGTTTTACCCAAAACAATTATGTTGGTACTCTCGACAACAACGACTTGGAAATAACTCCGATTTCATTGCTCGGAGAGGCACCTGATGACATTACACTCAACGTTTTAGGAGGTAATGTTTACTTTTATTTGTTAAGTTTCCTCATTTATTTTCATGTCTTATAAATTAGTTTTTTGTACTGTAGGTTCGTGTGCAAGTGCTGTTTCCAATCTAAATAATAGGTAACAGTTCCGTACAACAACGTTATTTTTGTTTGTGTATTTTCAGACTTAAATGCCTTTTTTAGAATATCTGGAGACCCAGATTCGATTGAGATTGAACTAATTCAAGAACTTTCCCCTGAGATCTTAGAAAGAAATCTAATTGTGTTTGATATTGAGGCATCAAGCCAAGATGTGACCAGTGGTTATGCAACTATCGTAATAGAAATAATAAAAGAAAAGAATGTACCTATTGGACCTGAGTTTGAACAAGCTTACTACGTCGGCCAGTATTCGGAACTGAGTGGCCTCGATTTCCAAGGAACTATACGCCTCAGCCAGGGGTTTGACAGTACCGTTAATTTCACAACATCAAGCGGTAAGATTTATTCCTTCAACTTTAATGTCAGCGTAAATTATTTTTAACAAGGTTTGATTTATATAAAATATAATGATATTGGAATGGAAAAAATTAATTTAACAAGTTACAAGTATTACAAAATGAACATTGACATTTCAGATCAATTAGAATGGTTTCAGACACAAATCAATGAAAACGAAATATTGCTCGGTGTCCCTGAAACAATACCCCAGGAAGTATTAGAAAATAACGATAAATTTATTTTGGTCATAACAGCTGAAAATGGATATAATCTCAAAACAACTACGACTATTATAATCAATGTTCAGAAAGGTAGGTGATTCAATCAATAAATGAGTATACATAACCAAGTTACAATTTTATATTATATCTTTAATTGGAAAAAAACTTAAATCCCATTTAAGAGATTACAAATCTAACGGTTCATCAATTTGGAAGCATAAAAGCAATGTAAACAAAACCTACTTACATTTTCAAAAGTATATTCTCTAATACAAGGATTTACATAAGAAACTGAATTCACTCATCATTTCACAACCATTAGACAAAGGTCGATTTATGATAACATTTTAGAGTACCGTTTTTTCATTAGTACGTTTAGAATAAATATTGAACTTACTTCTTTCATTTTAAGCATCTTCGGACGTAACGATACTCGGGTTTGAACAAGCAAGCTACATTGGTTCGTTAGAAAATTCAACTTTGACAATAAACTCGATCACACTCCTTCATGGATATACAGAAAACGTTGAATTTACTTTGCACGGAGGTAATAACAAAATAAAATTGGTCAGAAATATAAATATGAAAATTGTTTTACCCTGTTCACATCGATAAGAAAGATAATTTAATGTTTTAGATTTTGGAGATTACTTCGAGAGTACGTCTCTTGGATCGACAGTAACAATCTCTTTATTGAGGCCTATACCCCAAGAGTCCTTAATCACTACCAAGTTTATCGTCCTGGAATTACGAGCCACTGCTCCACAAGCAATTACGGCAACTGCAACCATTGTTTTAGAAGTAATACAAAGCACTGACCTTATCCTTGTCAGTCTCAGCGAAGTGTTTTACTCAGGACAATATAATTCGGAAACAAGCGTGCTCACATTTGCGCAGGACATAACTCTTGCAGAAGGAAACGACAAAACTGTTGAATTTGAGTTAGAAGGGGGTAAGCGGAATATTTAATTGGTTTTGTGTCCTTTTAATGTACTTAAATTTTGTAGTACAATAGACTAACGTTTTATACTTGCTGCAGATGATGCACAGTGGTTCGCACTAGAAGCTCGAGAGAACAACGTCCAAACTTTGGTGTTGCCATCACCTCTACCTGCGGAAGTATTGAAGAACAGAAACATGCTTGTTTTCGTGGTCACTGCTACTAAGCCTGGAGCTAACACTGCAAGGTCTACTATTGCTATTTCAGTGTCAGGTAAACTTTTCCCCAAAGTTTTGCTCTATTGAAACTCGGATGGTTGTAACTACTTTGCTTTGTCTTTTTATCTCAGATTCACCGGAAAACACTCTCCTTGGATTTGAACAACCAAACTACGTTGGAACACTAGAAGATTCTACTTTAAATGTAGACTCGATCACGCTCCTCCACGGATATTCGGAAAATGTTGAATTCACATTACATGGAGGTGATACATAAATCATGTGTTTTCTTTTGATTGATATGAAAAAACAGTTTTATTACATGTTTTTAAATTGATCCTTAAATGAATACTATGTAGTTTGCTAAAAGGAATATTCATTTAATGGTTCCAGAATTTCAAGATTACTTCGACAGATCGTCTCTTGGATCGACAGTAACAATCTCTTTATTGAGGCCCATACCCCAAGAGTCCTTAATCACTACCAAGTTTATCGTCCTGGAATTACGAGCCACTGCTCCACAAGCAATTACGGCATCTGCAACCATTGTTTTAGAAGTGATACATAGCACTGACCTTATCCTTGTCAGTCTCAGCGAAGTGTTTTACTCAGGACAATATAATTCGGAAACAAGCGTGCTCACATTTGCGCAGGACATAACTCTTGCAGAAGGAAACGACGAAACTGTTGAATTTGAGTTAGAAGGGGGTAAGCGGAATATTTAATTGGTTTTGTGTCCTTTTAATGTACTTAAATTTTGTAGAACAATAGACTAACGTTTTATACTTGCTGCAGATGATGCACAGTGGTTCGCACTAGAAGCTCGAGAGAACAACGTCCAAACTTTGGTGTTGCCATCACCTCTACCTGCGGAAGTATTGGAGAACAGAAACATGCTTGTTTTCGTGGTCACTGCTACTAAGCCTGGAGCTAACACTGCAAGGTCTACTATTGCTATTTCAGTGTCAGGTAAACTTTTCCCCAAAGTTGTGCTCTATTGAAACTCGGATGGTTGTAACTACTTTGCTTTGTCTTTTTATCTCAGATTCACCGGAAAACACTCTCCTTGGATTTGAACAACCAAACTACGTTGGAACACTAGAAGATTCTACTTTAAATGTAGACTCGATCACGCTCCTCCACGGATATTCGGAAAACGTTGAATTCACATTACATGGAGGTGATACATAAATCATGTGTTTTCTTTTGATTGATATGAAAAAACAGTTTTATTACATGTTTTTAAATTGATCCTTAAATGAATACTATGTAGTTTGCTAAAAGGAATATTCATTTAATGGTTCCAGAATTTCAAGATTACTTCGACAGATCGTCTCTTGGATCGACAGTAACAATCTCTTTATTGAGGCCCATACCCCAAGAGTCCTTAATCACTACCAAGTTTATCGTCCTGGAATTACGAGCCACTGCTCCACAAGCAATTACGGCATCTGCAACCATTGTTTTAGAAGTGATACATAGCACTGACCTTATCCTTGTCAGTCTCAGCGAAGTGTTTTACTCAGGACAATATAATTCGGAAACAAGCGTGCTCACATTTGCGCAGGACATAACTCTTGCAGAAGGAAACGACGAAACTGTTGAATTTGAGTTAGAAGGGGGTAAGCGGAATATTTAATTGGTTTTGTGTCCTTTTAATGTACTTAAATTTTGTAGTACAATAGACTAACGTTTTATACTTGCTGCAGATGATGCACAGTGGTTTGCACTAGAAGCTCGAGAGAACAACGTCCAAACTTTGGTGTTGCCATCACCTCTACCTGCGGAAGTATTGGAGAACAGAAACATGCTTGTTTTCGTGGTCACTGCTACTAAGCCTGGAGCTAACACTGCAAGGTCTACTATTGCTATTTCAGTGTCAGGTAAACTTTTCCCCAAAGTTTTGCTCTATTGAAACTCGGATGGTTGTAACTACTTTGCTTTGTCTTTTTATCTCAGATTCACCGGAAAACACTCTCCTTGGATTTGAACAACCAAACTACGTTGGAACACTAGAAGATTCTACTTTAAATGTAGACTCGATCACGCTCCTCCACGGATATTCGAAAAATGTTGAATTCACATTACATGGAGGTGATACATAAATCATGTGTTTTCTTTTGATTGATATGAAAAAACAGTTTTATTACATGTTTTTAAATTGATCCTTAAATGAATACTATGTAGTTTGCTAAAAGGAATATTCATTTAATGGTTCCAGAATTTCAAGATTACTTCGACAGATCGTCTCTTGGATCGACAGTAACAATCTCTTTATTGAGGCCCATACCCCAAGAGTCCTTAATCACTACCAAGTTTATCGTCCTGGAATTACGAGCCACTGCTCCACAAGCAATTACGGCATCTGCAACCATTGTTTTAGAAGTGATACATAGCACTGACCTTATCCTTGTCAGTCTCAGCGAAGTGTTTTACTCAGGACAATATAATTCGGAAACAAGCGTGCTCACATTTGAACATTCAATAGCCCTTGCAGAAGGAAACGATGAAACTGTAGAATTTGAAATAGTCGGAGGTAGGCTGAATCTATATTTAACACGTTACTTTATTGTTTTTCCAATTCATGTTACTCGTCAACCAATGTTTCATAATTGATGTAGATGATGCACAGTGGTTCGAGTTGGAAGCCAGAGAAAATAACGTTCAAACTTTGGTCCTCCCGACACCACTACCAGCGGAAGTATTGGAGAACAGATACATGTTTGTGTTCGTGATCACCGCTACAAAGCCTGGATCTAATACTGCCAGGTCTACTATTGCCATTTCTGTGACAGGTAAAAATGTTTTAAAACCACGAATTTACAAATGATCAGGGAAAAGATAATAAGTGCCATGTTCTTGCTGCCGAACACATGAAAATCTACTAAAGCAATATAAATTATTATAATGTTGTCCTTTATTACTAACGGAACATTGTGCTCAGCCATATGCAATATGAGTACTTTCTCATTTGTATCCATTTCTTAATTAAGATCCGATGAAAATATTCGAATATATTTTTTGAGTTCAGAAACCCGAAATCCATTCTTGACACTTTTTTTAGTTTCAAACTTGCAAACTGAAGACCATCTCGTTTTTAGTGAAACGTATTACAGAGGCGAATATGTTAATGACCAACTTGTATTTGAAGATATAATATCTTTGACTGAAGGATACGATGAAATGGTTGAATTTACATTGGACGGAGGTACATGACTTAATTTTTTTACATATTTATAATATAATATCTAGAGTGTGATAAAATAATTACCGGATTCGTTATTTATTATTTTAGATGGATCTGAATATTTTGAGCTCGTGCCATTAGAACCTAATAACATCACTTTGCATTTGCCTGCACCTCTTCCGGAACATGTAACTATGTACAGATATCTCATAGTGTTTGCTGTGGTGGCATCTAAACCAGGAACCAGAACGGTGAAATCAAGTATTATTGTCCGAATCTCAGGTATTGTTGTCCTCAATATATTAAGTATCTAAAAGGAAAATTGATGGAATTAAATTGTCCTTTAACCAATTATTTTGCTTTTTATGCCTAGAAGACTCATCGATAGGTCCTACCTTTGGACAAGTTGTATTTGAAGGAGTTTTACACGTACAAACTAATGATGTTCAACATGAAGATATTATTATTACAAACTACCATAGTGACACAATTCATCTGATTGGAGGTAATTATTGTATTCTTTACAATTTGAAGTAGGTTCAAATTACAAAGCAACATGCCATAGCAAAGCGAACAGCCGCAGTGATTGTTGAAGTAAATAACAATTAATTCGCAAAAGAAAACTGCAAATATATTGCAGTAGCGTGATAATTCTTTTGAAACCTCAGTCACTTTTTATGCTACTATATTTAGCTACATATATGCCAGAGTACATACACTAAATTGAGATCATCAATGTAAAATTGTTGCAGAATATGCAAGCCTTTTCGGTGCATCCGCCATCAACGGGTTAGTTCAAATTAACATCGTTACGTCTTTAACATTACCAAGTGATTTGAAATTTATTGTATTAGAGATGGAAGCAGACACTGCTAGTGCTGCACTAGTACTAGAAATTAATCAAGATGAAGGTAAGATATAGGCAATAGAATTATGTAGTTACTCGAATATGTAAAAAATTAAACACTAAATTATGGTTCTTTTATAAATTGTCAGTTATATGCAAGTAATTATTTGGAAGGGGGGAAGAATGGCTTACGGTAAGATTTAAAAAGTTAAAGTCATCACAAACTAAATAGAGCTTAGGTAGCATCTGTATCCGGACGTTCATTTTATACCAGTCAGGCATTTATTCCAGCGTGTAAGATTATTGCATAAAGATATTGTATTTTTTTTCTCAGAAAATCCAGTGATCCCAACGGTGACATTCACTTCTCAGGCTTATGTATTTAGGGTCGATGTTTCAGTAAGTGGGACCATAGGTAGAGTCGAGGCATCGGCTGATAATGGAGAAACTATCACATACAGTTTGATTACTGACAATGGTAAGTGGTAAAAACCCAGCTGAATTAAGTGACGTTATGATGTTATGTTTTGATCATTTCTTTAAAAATCGGTGACGGGACGCGGTAGTTACAGTTTATAACATCATCCCCCCAAATCGTCAAAATATGGAGAAAAGTGTAAAATTGGTGCTGTGTGTTTGGATTTACAAAAACTTACAGCTGAGGACTTGAAATTGCTTGATAAGGAATTATTTATAAAGAAATTGTTTAAATAGTTGGCTGAAAATAATTTTATAATCACAAAGTATTTTTGTAGAAAATATCATAATAGGTTGAGCCAAACTGATCGCTGCCGTTATCGCGTTGATGTGATCCAACCTTCAGTAATGACATTATTATTATAGGTTTTTTAATTTATTATTGATGACTAACCGTTTCCTATAGTTAAATTTGCATGTCGAATAAGAAAGGCAAAACATGAGCACGGCATTTATAGTTTTAAAGAACTGTAAACACCATGGTTTTGAGCAAACAAATGATTGAATTGAATATGATAATTACTTAATAACCATCTCTGGCCGTATGCTTTTTTGTCTCTAAATAATATAAAAAATTAAGTCGGTAAGTAAGAATCATAAATAAAAGCAAAGGAAGTTAAAATAAGTTTGCGGTTTTAAAAATTAAGGCGGATTGATGATAAAGGATTTAATATATTTTATTAACTTACCACATTTTAGGACTTTATCTTAGTAGGTATATTATTTTGGAAATATAGTTTTATTTTATCCATTATGTTAAAAATGCCTCAAAACAGTGAGAGCAAATAATTATATTTTTTACTTTGAAACGCATAAAACAATTATCAGACAGAAAGTAACTAATTCTTCTGAAACAAATAGGTACTTTTTATATAGACAAGATCTTTGATACTATGCTTTGATGTATTTTTTGAACCTGTTAAAAAACGGAGAAACCTATCTTATAGATATATAAATATATATATCACAAATCAGTTAACAACTCTGATTTTATATTAAATCAAAGTAGTTAAGTATCGCAGAAAACTGATTATTTACCTATTCCTCATTTGAGACTATTTCAGTACTAGGTATTTTTTTGTTTTCAGGGCACCTCCAAGAGCGTTTATACGTAAACAATGAGGGTGAAATACATTTGTCAGCGCCAGCCAACAGTGGTGTTTATAATTTTGAAATAGCCGCAACAACAATTTTCACGAGAGCAACTGCCACAGCTGCGGTACAAAACATTCGACCTTTAATATTTCCCTCATAACAGCTAAATCTGTCATTAAATACAAAAGGCAACCCTTTTTTTAATTAAAGTAACTTCTTTGCAACTTTCATTTTGAGGACTTTTAACAGCTATCGTTGTTTTTTACGGAAAAAATAAAAAAACAATGAGATTGACATTATGTTGAATTGTATTTTTTCCTGCTTTGCAAAAAAAAAATCTAAGTATAATTCTGGACAAGTTCTTATACAAATTTCAAGAGTGTCAGATAAAATACTTGCTAAGTAAGTAGCTTCATTTAATTTTAACCCTTTACCGTTTATTTTCAGGGTCATATGACTGTAGAAGTTGTTACTGTACCAGACTGTGATAACGATGAACTAGTTATGCCCCCACTTATTGTGCTGGATAGAGATGAAGAAGAAGAACATCAAAACTTGGTCGTGCTTGACTCTACTAGATATGAAGGTTGCCACTTTACTCTTAACAACCGTTGGCCTACGGAACAGGATTGGCTGTATGTGGATGAATACGGCTTACATACACGAAGAATAGATAGAGAGGATCCCAAAGTAGCTTTTATGGCTCTGTCACAAGTTCAAGTGGAACTTATATTAGAATGCGATTCGTCTCAAAAACGGGCAAAACGTTCAGTCAACACTAGATATGACTGGCTGGGACCCTACGACTATGGAGTCAATAAATGGATACTTACGGATTCCATCTTATACAACTCAAAAAGGAGTTTTGTTAATTTAATAGTAAATGACATAAATGACAATCCTCCAGTATTTATTGGTAAGGAAAATGAGCCGCTCGTCGTCGGTTACCCAACATCTGAAATAGAAAATACCATACTACCACGGTCTTTAGCAGAATTACAGGTATATTATCAATATCTTCAAATAACACCAATTTCAAACAATGTTTTATTTCGTAGGATGTACATCCTCCACATAAAATATAGCATCATACACAGTTAAGATTAATATAAGGTATTATCGACTAGCAATATGATAGGGTCAGTTAGTTTTATGGTTCTGAGACCGAAAGACAATCGACTCGAACGTATTATGAATAAACTGATGACTAATTTCAAAGGTAACTTTTGTGGTTTATAGTTACCAAACGAGTACCAGCCAGTTTAATTCTCATATTCTGCATTTTCATTACGACATTTGTCGTATGCTTGGTGAGTCATTTCCAACGCAATGGCTGCATCTGTTTCTCTTGACCGCCGCTTTGCCTCCGAGGTGTATTTCCTTCGAAACTACGATCAGCCTTATGCTAATCAGCTTTTTATTCATTTACTACTAAAACTTGAGAAAACCCAGATTTGTTTTATGATAACCAAACAAGAAAAGTGGTTTCTCTGGACAATACTGTTGTTATTTCATTTATACTTTACTTACTTTACACTTTTTGGGAGTTTATTGATAATCAAAATAAGAGTAGGTATGTTTTGTAACTTTAAAGGATATTTATAACTTTTATGTAAAAAGTTCATCATAAACGATGCACTTTATTAGAATTAAATAAAAGGTTACTTGAATAAATTTAGGGCTTACCAATTCATACCAAAATTCGAATATAGGCAACCGATGCGGATATTGGTGAAAACGCAGCGTTGTTCTACTGGACATCTCATGATGCTGTCGCGGTGTCTCCAATCACTGGATTTGTGCATGTAAAGAACTTAGACTTACTAGAAGATGGACTTGAACTAACCATTTTTGCCACTGACCAAAACGGCCAAGGACCAAATCGCCTCACAGGATCTATTACTCTGACGGTAAAATTTTAAATTACTTTTCAAAATAATAATAAACAAACTTCATATATCTACTTGAAGGTAGGTAGATTTTTTAGTATAATCCTGGCAAACGTAATAAGTATAAGGGTGCATTCCACCGGAAAATCATGAGAACCTTTTAAATTCAAATTTTTCACCAAAACAAAAGGTCTCTTCTATTTCAAGGGTTGTTAGGTGTATTAAGGGTCCCTTTGTCCATTTCATCTCTCTATTTTTCTTTTGATTTACACACAATTAGTAGGTACTCAAAGGTCAAAATTTTGCTTATGTAGATAAACTTAGAAAACAAGTGTTTGTCATCTCTTTTATTATAAAATGTATGTTATTTAGAGCTACGACCTAAAATTAATTAACAAATTAAAAACACGA
Source organism: Choreutis nemorana (assembly GCA_949316135.1). Taxonomy (NCBI): domain Eukaryota; kingdom Metazoa; phylum Arthropoda; class Insecta; order Lepidoptera; family Choreutidae; genus Choreutis; species Choreutis nemorana. The sequence continues at coordinate 6,033,681 of OX438600.1, forward strand.
AATTCAAGACTTTACTGTTATAAGACGTGTGGCTAACAAAGTTACTGTTCTATCTGATGCCCTGGTGATATGATTGAACAAGTAAGATCTGTTCTGACCAAATTTTATTGTAGGGAAGAATCTAAACAAAAACTAATTGCTGACGTATGATGTGCAAAATCCAAGACATAATGTAATGCGGTTTCAAAAAAATTGCTTCAGGTACTTGTACGTAAAATTTTTATTTACATTGTGTAGTGTTAAATATATACATACATTAATGTTTGTATATTGTATGTTTTGTAATGTATCTTTATTTAGAATCAACTGCACTTAGACCACTGCAAAACAATATGTCTATTTCAAAAAGAAATCCATTATATACCTTTGGACAAAAAGGTATGAATACCAACACATATTTAATATTAATATAAGAAGGATAGTAATAATATATTACAAATACTAATGCGCGCACATTTTCCTGTAAATTTGTCTGGATTTCATTATTTTAACTTATTGTCTTTGTTTTTTATATAAACTCTACATTTAACGACCTTGGTGGCGTAGTGGTGTAACTACCGACTGCTACGCTAGAGGTTCCGGGTTCGAATCCCGGCGGGGGCGGGACTTTGTGTTATTTGCAAGACGCATTGTTTCGCTTACCGGTCTTGGATGTTGTATTCTTATCTATGTAGTATATACCATATCGTTGCTTAGTTCCTGTAACACAAGTTCTTACGATACTTACTGCAGGGCTGAGTCAATGTGTGTATCGTGATGTAGTTATTATTATTATTATTAACTGAAAAGTTTGTGACATTAGAAGTGATCATGAAAAAGGACACAAAAATTTTGATTTAAATCTTAAAAAACATCGTATTTTCCAGCTAAATGTGTGTTTGGATGTGGAACAATGGTTCACATTCCTAGAAAAGTTATTCTTATTCTTATTTATTCGTATCCGGCTATCTCGTGTCCAAGTATTTATTTTGAACTAATCAATGCTTCACAATCACAAATTTAATGGTTTAAGTTTTTAGATTTAAAAAAATAAAATCACAAGATACAATACAATACAATATTATTTATGGTTAATACATGCCTAGATTGATACTCCGACTTAAATATATTACGTACCTACACCTCGAAATTAACCTATTTACTATACAAAGTACACGTTATAATTTATAATTTAAATAAACCCAAAATCAACGTTTTAAATAATAAAAAAAAACCTTAATTTTAATTCCTTTATTGTAGTTAGATGTCATAGTTTTGTATTTTTTCACTAACTTTTATATTTTGTCGTCAGGTAAAAATGCTTGAAGTGAGTCATATAGCGGTTGTCACTATAAAAGATGCATTCTTAGAAGATGAAGCAGAAATATTGCAGACACTTAGTACATCTGTAGGATATGATATTAAACTATTAAGATCCGTGATAACTTCACAAGATGTCGGTAACTCTGAAAACCGCAGAAGAGTTAGATCAGACACAAACGGAATCGGTACATCTTTGCAACTCTATGTGTACGGAATACTTAATAAACTACCGGTTGAAGTAACTAAAATCGCTCAGTAAGTTACATTTTTAATTATTTAAATCTCTATTAGGTAGCTATTTATCATTACTAATTTTTATATAACGTTATTTTAGAGACATCGACAGCAATGTGTCCGCAGTTTCAGTCATTTTAGTTACATTAGAAGAACATCTCCAAAATCTTGACACGTGCGTCATCCCCGGACATGATGTGGGCTTATTGGCATCAACAATTGTCCTCAGTGTCCTGCTCTTCATACTAATTGCTGCCATAGTTGTTTGGTACTTCTTGAAATGGTAAGAGTTCCGTTACAACTGTCGAGATATAGCTATCTCAGAATCTAACACGAGTGTTTGTTTTATCCCGTAGGAAAAAGAACCAAGTTCGAGTATACGAACAATTTAGTGATGGAAATAGCTTGGCTTCAACGATTGCATCTACGGAAGAAATACCAAAACCTGAACAGACCAAACCACGGCTTAACATTCAAGAACTAAAAAAAAGTGAACGAAGGCTACAAGAAATGTTAGATGCACCATTCGTTGACATATCAGTGGAGAGTCCTAAAAGAAAAGAAGAAACGCTAGTTAACATACCAACTGAAACACACTCTCCTATTGTGATTCAATCAATCGACAAATTAAAAAACACTGAAGAATCGGATGAAGAAGACGAGTTTGGAAAAGTGAACCAACCTCGTAAAAAATCAGTAGTAACATTCAATGAGAACGTAGAGAAAATAATTCACGTCGAAGATATCCCGGATTCAAACGATAGTCCAGGGTATGAAATATATAAATTGTAGGCGCTGTTAAGCAAAATTTGTATATATCTAATTTTATGTATAGTTAAAGTTGTCTTTTACTTTTATCAACACTAAAAACTTAAATTTCTTAATAACGGTACTTTATTATAAGTTTAAATCTTAAATTCAACACAAAGGCATTACAATAGTTATAAAAGGCAATGTCCTCTTTATGCTTCTTAGATAAAATCTGTCTGCGTACGGATAAAATGTAAAAGTGGTTGCTTCTTATTCAGTTTCAAGGTTCCGTCTAATACAATTAAATAATTATGAATAAAGAATCATAATAAAATGATCATTTTATTATTAAAAACCCCTACATGTTTTACGGCTGAGTAAGTTTAAATGTTTTATTTAATGCATTTAGTTTAGCTTGTGATAATATTTAACATCCGTAGGTACATACGTACATGATTTGTTTAAACGCATTATAATTAAACACACTTTTGTTAGAAATGCATATTTTGAAAGTTTAACACTAATATTTATGAACTAAATTCCTACTATATACGTACTCAAGTTCGTAACTACTGAAAACCAATTTGTCTTTTTGTTTACTACATAAACTGACTATAAGTAATAAAATAGGTATTTACTTTTATGGCAAAGACATGGAGGTGCAGTGATTCCATCTCACAGAGAAAATTGGACGAAAGGTTATGTTAGTTTTATCAGATGTTACGTAATGCACTTTGTTTCAGTATGTGTAATCTCAACTTTGCTCTAAATGATTGATTTTGATTTTATTACATCCTCCTGTGTCAACTCTCACAAGATTCGAACGCTCCTTAGAAACTTTTTCTCTGTACCATTTCTTTGTTCATTTAGTAAAGAGGTTACGCACACCAGAACGATTTACATGTACACGTCAAATCACAACCAAAGCCGAACGATCTTCGACAGGTGGAATATCTGTATCCATGGACTCTTGATGTTCATCAGTCGTGTGGGCCAGATGGCGTACCAGCAGTAGTTTTAAACCAGTGTGATCCAGAGTTTTAACATGTTCTGAAGCGCCTTTTTGCACTTTCCTATGACAATAGGTATGTTTTGTCTTACTGGAAAACTACCCACGTACACCCTGTGCTTAAAATTGGCGATAGATCGGACCCTCCCAAAACTTATGCAACTCTACAACCTTATCAAGTGTAATCAATGTCAGCAGTTCAGATATCAAGATGAGCGACCGCAAACACGTCTTTCGCCACAGTCGATCAACTGGTGATCTTCGAGTGTATCTCACACTCCGGTAGACTCTAGCCGTCAAGAGTGAAGTTGAGGCTTTGGCTGTCAGCCTATATAGCAAAGGCGTTCAACCGGATTTGGCATCGAAGTCATCTGAAAAAACTACCATCGTACGGACTTCCCAAGAACTATAGTCTCCTAATGGGCCAAATAGCGTTAGTACACTTCAACTACATATAGAAACACCATTAAGAAAACTTCATTTGCAATGACACAACAGTTCCAGTATGTTCCCCGCGCCATCGTTATATCCAGCAATATTCAGTTCAGTAATCACTTAGATGACGAGGGTACACTGGCTTCCAAAAAAGTTCAGTGTGCTCAAGACAAAGCGGTACTTCAGGGAAGACCAAAGGCTTCTGCTCTACAAAGCACAAGTACGGCCCCTCATGGATTATTGCTATCACATTTGGGCCTGAAAAGCAGCTCAAACCTTTTGTAATCGATTCGGCAAAAGGGTTTTAAAATATTATTCCAGGGTCGCCCATCGATTTCCCTGATATCGTACTGGTTCATAACAAAGTGACTGCTTACCATCACGCTAGGCGTATGCTTATTTGACACTGTAGTGATATAAAATCTTCACTTTTCAAATTACTTACCAGAATCAAATTTTGTTCAAATTTTATAGGTTTTATCAAAAATGAAACTATATTACGCCCCATAATATAAAATATTTGCCGGTGAAAGTCCCGTCAAAATCTTTTAAGCTTTTCTGTGATTAACCGAAATAAACAGATTGGTGGGTAGAAGGATAGCAAGAAAAAAATGGCTCCTTGCCTGGACCCCTCCAGGGGCAAGTAATTTTTCTGGCCATACGCCCATGTATGTTTCAATTGTTTGTTTTTATTATAACAAGTTTTGCCCGCGACTTTATCAATACTACAGAAGAGAATTGTTGGAAAGAGAGTTGTTGGTTAGTCGTTATGTCGATGTTAAATTATTTTATGTTCACTTTTTAAACGTCATTAAAATCAAGATAACATACAAAAAGCTTTTCCGTTGCAAATTGGAACAATATCACATTATGCTTCCTAGAGCTATATGTTGTGTCATATCAAAAACAAACATCTGACTGATTCGTTTTGGAAATATCGAAAATGTGTTAATTCAATTGCCACATTCTTTACACCGAGGCCATCAAAAACTACCGAAATAAAAATTACATCAGCAGTTCCGTTTTCATCCATGTAATGACGGAAAAATAGGTAAATCCCCGTATTTTGTCGTTACAATAATAATTGGTGATTCCATTTAGGTAACTTTTTACCAAGAAACTTGCACTTGTAATTATATACCGGCATTACCATTTCCTGTATTAGGTATATCGTTTTTTCCAACGTTTCCAGCATAAAAAAAAAACAAAAACTAAAACTTTGGATATCTCGTGATTTTCTAAATACCTTTTTGGATATAAAATTAACGTCTGTTGGAGGCTTAGATATTTTTGTAACATTTTGAAAGATTAGATACGCAGCTAAAATTTTTAAGAGGATCAAGCAGAAGGTAGCCAGCTCTTACCCATAGCTGATGCCTATTCACGTTGGAGACCTTTATACTGGAATATAATTAAGTGTTTGTATACGAGGGCGGGTCAATAAGTCCGTGACTTTTTGAATTTCTGACCTCTTTACTGAAAAAGCAACACTACTCCTGTCAACAGGCATCCGTCAGTTGACTCCTATCAAAATTTGAACTTGCTTCGTCAGTTAGTTTGTGTTTGACAGCTATCTTTATCGGACTACCCAGTTATTTGAGGGAAAAAATGAAAAAAAGTTAATTTCGTGTGCCTATTAAACATTATTTTTTGCGAAAAAAAACCACTACCGAGACCAAGGCTAAGCTTGATAAATACAATGGTGACTCTGCACCATCGATTTCAATGATAAAAAAGTGGTTTACTGAATTTCGTTGTGGCCGTACAAGCACTGAAGATGCCGAACGTCCTGGACGCCCAGTTGAGGTCTCTACCCCCGAAAAAATTCACGATATGGCGTTGGCCGACCGAAGATAGAAAGTGCAAGAGATTGTGGAAGCCGTAGGGATCTCTCATGGCTCAGTGGTTTCAATTTTGAATGATCACTTGGGCATGAGAAAGCTTTCCGCAAGATGGGTGCCGCGTTTGCTCACAGTCGACCACAAACGCAATCGTGTAACAACTTCACAGGAAGGTTTGGCGTTGTTTAATCGCAATATGGAGGAGTTTTTGCGCCGTTTTGTAACCGTAGACGAAACATAGATCTATCAGACCAGAGACCAAACAACAGTCAACACAGTGGGTTTGTTAGGGTGAATCGGCGCCAAATAAGGCCAAGGTGGGTTGGTCAGCCAATAAAATTATGGCAACTGTTTTTTGGGATGCACGTGGGATAATCCACATTGACTACATTCAAAAGGGAAGAACAATCAATGGGGAATATTATGCCATCTTACTGGACCGCTTCAATGACGATTTGAAAAAAAAACGACCTCATTTGGCCAAGAAAAAAGATCTTTTCCACCAAAACAATGCAAGGGTGAACACATGTGCAGTTGCCAAGGCAAAAATCCATGAATTGGGCTATGAATTGCTCCCTCATCCGCCCTTTTCTCCAGATTTGGCTCCGAGTGACTACTTCTTGTTCCCAAACCTGAAGAAATGGCTTGGTGGAAAAAGATTTAACTCCAATGATGAAGTCATATCGCAAACAAAGGCCTATTTTGAGGACCTCGACAAATCATTTTTTTTTTTTTTTTTTGGAAGGGATAAAAAATTGGAGAAGCGTTGGACAAAGTGTATAGAGCTCTAGGGAGACTACGTTGAAAAACAAAATGATTTATTTATCAAAAAATCTGTGTTTTATTCCAAAAGTCACGGACTTATTGACCCGCCCTCGTATTTACTTAATTTAGATTTCTTTAGGTTAACACTGTTCCTATTTGTAACCAATTCAAATCATTTACAAACATTATTTTATGTATTTGAAGTTATAAGTACCTAATGTGTTACTTTGGTTTATCTTGCCTCAACTTGAATTTATTCGGTGTCTTATATAAAACGTAATTTAGAAATAGGTAACTGACAACGACAACTCTGAGCTAAAACAGCAAATCATAGTTTTCAAAGTTCTGCCCTCACATAGGGCATAGGCTGGCGATGACCTTGTGCACCTATATAGGTTAGTGATACCGCTACAATTCACAGTTCATAAGTTTATCAGAAAAATCAGGAGCAGAAGGATTTGAAAACGATGTTTGACAGAATTATAAAATCCGAACCTAAATTCAATGGATAAGGTTTAGGAACATACATTGTTGATTCTTTAAATTTTATTTTGCATTAAAAATACTGCATTTTAGTATATTTAGACTATCTATAGTTTTTGATATAATAATATAGTTAGTCAGAAGACATTTCGAATTAATATAATTCGTAAAAAATATTTAAATAATCGTTTTCCTGTTGACAATAACACAAAATGGCAAAAAGTTGTCACCTTTCTGCATTCCGGGTAGCAAAATAATAACCATAAATAAATGTGCGACCGTTGCAAAAGTTTCCAATCTCGTTTTAAAATGCTAAATAGGAGGTGTAGGTAGGTGTATCATAGATTTAGTGCTTACCTGCCCCCTTGGTCATTCACCTCTACATCGACAGTTATAACAAATGAATCAATAAATAAGATAGTCCGTACCTACATTAAAAGCTTTTAATCTGATAAAACGGTATGTAAAAGAAATCGATATCATATTGATAAATTAATCATTTCAGTGTTAATGTTAGGTATATTTAAACATTCTCTTAGAATGAGATAGGTAACTTGCTCAAGATAAGCTGATTATGTCAGGCATACGTTATAATACCTACCTTTAGTGACTAAGGAAGGGTACAGTTCTATCTGAACCAGATATGGTAAAACAATACGCAGTTTTTGAGGCAAGAGTTTAGTATGACTGTGGTTTTCCGTCTAATAAATCTTTTCTAAAAATAATTGTGATATCCCAGCAGTCGATCCGTTTCTATTTTACAAAAAGCTCGCTCCTCATATCTCTAAAAGGATGGCAATACACCCAGATCAAATTATTTCAACCGAATTAATCCAGAGAATTGTCTCAAAAGTTGGCCAGTCTGCCTTTATAATTAATTTCAGATCTCAGAAAATTCCTACGCTATTCCTACCTTTACTTTGTCAATTATCTACCTTTATCTGTAAGTCCATTAACTTTTCAGTTGTAACAGCACAATGTTCAATTCTAAGGTTCTTTACCAATACTTTGTCAACATTTACGCAAAACCTGAAAGAGTAAAAAGTTTATGTACCCTTGGGAGATTTTAGATATATCTAGAATAATAATATCTAATATCACTAAATGGACAATGCCTACCAGTGACCATCTATGTATAATTTATTTCACTAAAAGCAGGTATTAAATATTACTGAAATATAAATATTTAACTATTCTTACTCCACGCCACATGAAGCCCTCTTGGAAGACGTTTAATAAGGATGGACTATAAGCTCATTATGATTTAATTGTTTGAAGATCAACCGCCTTTTTTTGGTTATTTTTACTTACGAAAACCCAAAGATTAAATGTAAAAAAGTTATTTCTCAACAATTGATGAACTTTAAATCAAAAAGAAGGGAAATAATTACAATAGTTGTGTTTGTTGGCCAACTGATATCGAAACACAGAACAAGGCATTATTAACAAACATCCTTTAAATAATCATATTCAGTGTTCGGCCTCGTACAAAGGAGATATAACAATAATTTATGAATTTTATAACGGTTGCCTAAACGTTCATTCTACATTATGCATGAGAGTTAAATATGGAAAACCTACTTTTTGTGCGAAACCGTTGTCCCTTACGCAGTAACTTTGGTAATTCCTTACGTTAACTGTACTTACACCTTAAGGTAAACAAACTCAATTACACTCACGGAAGTTTTGTATTCCAAATTAAATTTAAACATTTTCATTGAATTTGAACCGTGAAATTGTAATTCTCATTGCACAAATCATACGAGTATATTATTCTGCTTCTGCCTGATTATGTTTAAGATTATACAAAACTGGTTCATACCTATTACTTTTATTGAACAAAAATTATGCATATTGAAGATAATTTTGAAAACTATAATAGCTTAAAGCTTGAAACGAATTAATAAAATTCTAAGGGTAAGTGAGAGCCAGTGCAACGAAAATAAATAACTTAACCCACACAATATAACTAATTTAACTGTCATAATTAATCGATCTCTTAGGTACAGTAATATTGTTAACTTATCACTCTTTTGTCGATAAATCAACATAAATCACTTCCTGTTAACGAATACCTTTTTGATGTATAATTATAAAAAAGGTAAGCAATAAAATTGTCAGAGTTCAAACGCCGTAGCATGTAAATTTTCAATCCTAATTAAAATGTATCTTTTGTTTGTTTATGTCCCACTTAACTTTTAAGTAAGTATACTAAAATTCGAAAGTAAAGATGGATGAGACGAGATCGATCCGTTTGTTGGAATGGTTACTAATCATGCATCAATGGTTAAAAGTAATTGAATATAATATGGTATGGGTCTTAAGGGTCTCAGAAAAAATTATATCTCTTTTTATATTAGATTTAAATAGTGCTTTATATAAGTTGCGGGCCTGTTTAACTTAAATACTAATAACTATTATTAATATTTCAACGTCATATAATTACAATTTCAAACATAGCCAATAGTAAAACCATACAGTCAAGTTGAGAACCTTCTCCTTTTTTTCTCCTGATAACAATAAGACAAGTTAAATCTTGCATTGGCTTCCAGAGTCCTTCGGTATTAGTGTAATTACAAACATAAGTTATTTTGTAGTTCCTTATGTAACCTTTTGCGTGTTATTAAAAATATTTATTGTTTAAGACAATAACAAATAAATTTCAATTCTCATTTGTTTACGGAAACATCTTCACATTCCCATGTTTATTGAATCCATTTCAGAAGAATTGAAATTACAAAAGACTTAGCAATGTATAAGCCGAGTGTATTGCTCCTACCTATATATTAGGTACAAAAGAAACCTAAATTGAAGGAAAAGTGTAACAACTTATTCTCTAACTAAAAGGTGCTTAGCAAAGATTCATACAAAACTGCAACTGAAGTTACGTGATTATTTGCTGCGAGATCTTATATGTATTCTATTGACTATGGTATTTGTATATATGTATGTATTTCGTTGATTAGCACCCCATAGTAGCTACAAGCCTGTGGTTTATATGGGACTAAGGCAATTTGCTTGTTTTGTGGGTAAGGAAAAGGAACTTTAACAATTTATTCGCAACAAAGTTTGCATTTGTTGGTAAAAAAACTTTCCCAAACCCTTTTGAATTCAATTTAAGAAATTAAGTTCGTTTGAGGACAAACATAAAGGTTTAAAAGTGGTTCAGAAAAGTAACTCCGTCCATTATTTAGATCGACTGAGTCGATAATATATATACCGATACTATTTTCGGCGATTCATTTATTTTGGTCGTTTTGGGACGTGTTCCATAAAATCCAGTTCCAAACTGGGCTTATCATCCGATTAGAAATATATTTTTACTCGTAAGAGACGCTAAAACCTGCTATATATAGGGTCATTAGCGAATACCTACTTTTATTTATCAATTTGTGATTCTCTGAAATTCGTAAGATAAGCCTTGAATCGATAATACTTAGGCATTTTGTGTAAAAAGAGTTATTCCGGTAGGCAGGGTTTGATCTTATGTATTTTCTTTACCAACAATACAGAACTCATAAATAATTCTTTTTCTCACCTGCCTTTAAAAAGTAATTAAGCCGTTTTCGTTTAAAAAGTAATTAACGACAAATTATATTTATCATTATTCCAGTTAAAATCTTAATTATGAGATGTCTAATAAAACGTTTATTTCTCAGTGAAAGGTGAAAAATATCTTAACTTTTGTAATTATCTTTATTTTTCCACATTTGCGGAAATATGATAAACGAAAACAAAACAATTCCAAAAATGAGCATCGTTGATATAATGACAGTAGATGTGACCTAGCTTATCGCATAAAGCAATCAATAAAGGACCATAATTTCCAGGTACCACTCACCATAGATTAAAGGAACGTCCACGTGGATAAACCAACAATCCCAATTGCTGATTGAGTTATTTTTATTTAACAAATAGTTGGACGTATAGTTCGATGGAACGTAAAGTTGAATTAATTTGTCCGTCCATCTTGCTTTCAGCTTGACGGCTTCATATTAGTAGTTCCAGTGATTACATTATTTATAAACATGAATTATCTAAATGTCAAAAACATACTATTTAATATATTAGGGTTCTGTAGGTTGAATGAGAAAACTAAACCCTTAGGATCACTCAGGTATTAAAAAATTTTTTGTTACGAAAAAATGATATTTTATTTTTCGATATTTTAAAAGCGGAGAAGCGGGAATATCTTTGAGACTTATTTCCGTAATGAACAACCTACCTTTTACAACAAACAAGTAAGGAACCCTCGGTGCACGAGTTATTTGACCTGGCTTGTTTTAATATTACAATATTTGAAAACATGGTTTTTAAATCTTCAGATCATTTTTCCATAAAAGCTACGATTTAAAAGTCATTCAACAGTATTTTATTTCGTACTTGGAATTTTGTATTCAACCTTAATCATTCTTGTATTGAATCCTCAATCATTCTGATGTTGGTTGGTGTTAAGAAAGTGGAATGGAGTGTCTCCAAGATAACTGTTTTACCAAAAAACGCTGCGTCAGATTCAAAAGGGTCGGTCACTGACCCTTAACATATTGCGGAAAAAATACAAAAATTTACATTTAATCTTGTCCTGTCCCTCCCGTTGATTTCGAAGAATGGTAGGTACATACTGATGCCCATCTGATTTTTCTTCAGCGATAGCATTATTAACAATACAATACCGCTATTGGAATTCTACCACGGTAATATATTGCCCTTAATTAAAAAGATAAATCATTTATCATAAGAGACAAAAGAATTTGAGGATGAACGGTATTTTATATTTAATTTATATGATTGCAAGAATCTGCGGGTCATTCGTTAATCGTTAATCTACAAAGGTCCTCTATGTTGTTTTCATAAATTTTGTAATGAATAAGCATAATTATATTTAAACACAAGACTGAACATAAACATAATTTTACGAGTATAATTTATTCGACGTAGTAATTGTTTTACAGATCTCTATTGTCCAGAGGATGAATGATGTTAAATATTGTTTTAAGATTTTTAACAAGAACTTATTAGAAATGAAAGATAGATTACTCATTAATTATTACGAATTAATACGACAAAAGCATAAGAAAACTTTGTTATAGTAGTAAAAACCAAGTGGCGTTTCTTTATCGGAAAAACAAACAAAAATATAACTATCATAATAAATACGACTTACTGAACAAGGGCAAATTAAATTAAGTATTCAGTTTAATAAAAAATGTTTTGAAATTTTTATTCATATTTGGATTTTAGAATCACTCAAATAATTATTAATTATAATGTATCGCGAGAGATTGTGCCTAATCACCCAAGGCTATAATTTATTCTAAGCTGTTTTGCTTCCGTTGTATTAAAGTTCAATATACCTATCTATTATTATTAATGATGTCAAAAGAATACTAAACATTTAAAAATACATATTTAAGGAGTTAAATGACTATTGTATGTAGGTACATATACGGATTTTATATAACTAAATATAGCTACATATAGCTGCTGTCTTCAAGCATGTAAATATTTTAATCGCTCGTGAATAATTTGGTGATTATTCCAATGGATTATTCAGGCTTTTTAATTTGCCAGTTTAATTACAAGTAGGACAAATAAGAATGATTTAATAATAACCTAACCTTAATGCATTTTTATCGGTCCATTAGTTTTTGAGCAAACTTACATCCGAAGACCAAAATTTTGTGAATGTCTCCAAATACGCTAGTTTTGACGAAATAATTTGATAACCATTTTTTTCTTTAACATTTTTGAGTTCATTTATGACAGCGATATATTTGCCACAAGTTGTATATAAGCTTTTCGATATAATTTCTATTTAGAATTCTCTTTTTTTCCAATCCTGCAAAGGTTGGAAATGCGTAGTGATTAAAATGTAGGTAGATAGAGAATCTCACTGTATGAAAAGATAATGAGGGCCTCAGTCTGCTAGACGTGTGCGAGATGTGTTAAAGAGCTTTACTTAAACAAAAGTATAGCCTTTGAAGCTTCTAGTTTTTGTTTACTCATTTCAAAGGTACAATTCCATTTCACAAAATACACATTTCCAATTGTGATTAATTCGAGACTTCATTTAACTTTTTTAACAACTAAACTCTAGTTTTCGCATACTCATTTCAAACGTACAATTCCATTTCACAAAATACACATTTCTTATACTTAAACTAAGTTATCTAAACTGTGAAAGGGAAATAATAAGCTTCTTTTAAATGAGAGGTTAAAATAATAATACTAATAATAATAACCATATCACGACAAACACATTGACTCAGCTCTGCACTAAGATATAATCTTGTATCGCAGGTTCTAAGCAACGATATGGTTTATACCACAGAGATAAAAATAGTACACTCTAGACCGGTAAGCGAAACGATGCGTATTGCAAATAACTTAAAGTTCCGCACCCGCCGGGATTCAAAGCCGGAACCTCTAGCTTGGCAGTCAGCTGTTCACACCGCTGTGCCACCGAGGTCGTCAGGGTCAGAAAATACAACAGACGGAAGTTTTTGTTAAAAAGACATTAATAACATGTTAAACACTAATTTTGTCTTCCATTGTCCACTATAGGTATTTTATATGACAGTTGTATAACATGAATATTCCTGCATTAAATTTAATTCTTAGGAAATTAAAAAAAATTATTAATTATATTTGAACTACACATGATACTTGTTTGCATTTCATGTTAAAAAAAGTTATTTTATAAGCGTGTCCCAATTAAACAATTGAAACATTTAAATAAGGAGTTAAAGAGGTGATTAAGGATTTTAGGATTTATGGGGTCTCCTAAAATTTTTGACTTGCCAAAAAGGATATCGGACACGCCGGCTGCGGCCCACGGCTCACCCATACGAACGAATGTGACACACTCACAAGGAACCCGTAGCAGGCTTAAGCGGTCGCCGAAATCACACACACACAGATGAAGATGACGCCAAATATGTTGCGGTATTGAACGTTAACGTAAGAGGTAGTATAAGACGCGCATCTTTAGGTTTGCACAACTTAGTTTTAAAAGAAGGCCGCTGGAGTGCGGGCCATGATAGCGAATTTGAATCCAGGATCGTGAATTACTGTTGGCTCTTAGGGCTGATTGTGTATAGAAAATTGGAAAGAATTCCCGCAGGCCTTTGACGGCCACCTCCTCGGCCATGGGGCCAGGAAAACTTATATTCATTTTGGTAAGTGTATTTAGTTTTTCTTTATAAAGCTTAAATTAAATAACACTTAAAGACAAGAAATATGATTGATATTCTAACGCAATTAAATTTTATGCGGATCCTCACTTCCGTTAGCCTTGAACTTTACTAATAGATACAAATAAGTTAACATTAAAAAGGAGTGTGGTTTAAATATTAGATCACTTTACAAACGTACAACTTTTTTATTTAATGATAACCTAACTTCATTTTGGAATATTCCATAAAACTTTAATATAATAAGAATGTATCCTTTGAACAAATGTTGGTCTCAAAAAGTTAAAAATCATACTGTAAAGGACAAGTAATAAAATTACAAGCAAAGATTGACATTTTCGACGTGACATGTTTCGCAGATTTTTGGTAAAATACCCGCCATATTATGTACTACCCCACTATTAATCAAACGTCCCATCAAGTACTCTTCCACGCATGAAAAATCTTTTCAGCTTAAGCACTAGCATGATTTATATTATGAAATTCATTTTTTAAAGCGACAGGTATTCACTTTAAAATAATTAAACTTCGTAATCTTTAAATTTTACTCTATTTATTTGAAATCACTGATGACTTAAATAAACAAGTTTCACAATTTTCTGAATATGTGAGTAATAATAAAAAATAATTTCGTAAATAAACTTTCCTGATGGTCGTAACGTGTAATAAATTTTATTCGGTATCAGTAATCTGGATCTGGAGGATCATCAATTACAATACGTTTCAGTTATTCATTGCGCGTAGGTGTTGTGGCTAAAGTTCATTGAATTCATACTCTCCCCAAGAATTACGTAGAATAATAATGAAGAAGGAAGGATTATGATTTAACATTAACAAATAAATTGTATTTTGTCCCGAAAAACCTATCAATAATTTTACACCAAATTAGCAACTTAATTCTTGAAAATAACTAGACATGATTTAAGTTTAGTCGTAATCTTTAACTATATGATGTATATTTACCTATTTTACAATTAAATCCAGAATCCAGAATACTGGCTATAATGAATGAGTTAAGTATAAGTAATTTTGTGTTGATTAGTTTTAAACTTTAAGTCTATTAAAAGACCTATTAACCTTTAAAAGGAAGCGGTATCTTATTTAAGTTTTAATTTATTATAACTAACTTAAGTTCAAGTTTTAAACATTTTAAAAGGTTCATTTCGGAAGAACAATTAGTCATTCTTAATGTACTTATGACTAGGCGATCATCTTTCGCGAGACTCATGTCATTTGTCGAAGCTCATTGTCCTGGAATGAATTGGTTTTACAAAAGACTAAACCGGGTTGTTGTCACTTCTAATACGGTCAATTTGCTCTGAGACACCATTAAAAAACGTTACAAGACCATTGTATTTTATCCACGACCAATGTATAGAAGGAGCGTAAAGACGAAAGTAAAACACAATAATGTTCCGTTAACCGATCAATGAAACTACGTATGGAACCGTGACGTAGATTCGTGTATTTAAAAATTATTCATTTTATCCTTAACTTCAAGCATTAGAGATTCAATTTGAGTAATTTAACAGCAAACGTCTCGAAGGCAGTGATTTGTAGCGAAGTTATTACTGAAAGTAACATCTGTAAAATCGAAAACCTTCAGATCATGACTGAGTCCCGTCACAGATTTTCTAATAAGGAGTTTTTCTGGAAACAAGAATGACATTATGTTTGAAAAATAGTAAATATACTCTATTTCCAGAAATTGCTCACCTACTTTTGTTTAACAGATTATTTTATGATATACAAAATAGCTCAAGTTAAAATTGTAAAATGATAAAGCCAATTTATATCAATGATAGCTAATGATAGAGCGAAAGACGTCAATATAATTATCAAACTAAATTATCTTGATTTCTCGTTGTTCGTCGTCGATATCCTTGAAAATAGGATTCTCTGCAAAAAGATTTATGGGTCAAGAAATCATTAAAGGCCGTGAGAGTTAATTTCGGCGCTCACTTCTGAAGTAGAGGCAAAGTGAGTCGGGTGCAATTGACTTTGTCTACTTTAGGCGGATGTAGGTGTTCTAAATATCCGATCAGCGCCCTCAGTTTGCCACTGCCTTAATTGCTTCTAAAGCTGACAGCTTCTAAAGCCTACTAAAACTAAACACTTACCTTCGGAACATTCTAAATTAAAGTGGGATTATAAATTAATGAATAAAAAGAAATATAATTATTTAAATTACAGAACCTTTTTTTTTGTTATAAGCTATATAAAGAACCCCTCACTTTTTTTTGGAAGGCCAATATCTTGACATGTGATCGCTACGCCTAAGTTTACCAATAAATAATCTTGTAATCTAGTCTACTTTAGTCAAGACAGGCTGGAATATATAGTAAAGAAAGTTTGAACGCCTTTTATGTTTTCTGTGTTAAGTATATTTTTTTATGTATTTTCCTTATGTACCGTATGTTTATGTTCCTACAACTAACTCTCATTTCGTAGATTTTAGTATTAAAGAAAACTAACGTTTTTTGATAATTAAACAGAACATCTAGTAAGTACCTAGTTCAAAGCTAGTAAAACCGCTTCGCTTAGCCTTTGTCCTCTCCTAAGATTATGTCTCTGCCTTTATCACTGTATAACGAAGAAGGCACATTACGGACACAAAGCGAATGCACCAACAACTTTGATTAAAAATAGATTCAAAAGGTTTTCATTTTAGTCATTCTTTCTTGAAAAGAATACCGATTTTTTTTCCTCTATCTCGAATATATCCGAAGTTAAACATTTTTAAATACAAATTTAAAAGTTTATTCTCATGGTTATAAATGGATGATATTTACAGTGAATCACCAGTTATTTTGTCATTGATATATTCTAGCGATTCCGGTTATGTGTATCTTTAATTCAAATGGCATGTTTAACGAGGCATTTACGACTATAGTTGCCATTTGAACATCTTATCGAATGCTTAAAGCACCCTTTACATTATATAAGGCTAAAGCTATTAATTTATTGATTACTAGAGCATTTCAGTTAAAATAACCTTCAATAAAGTTTCGCTTAATTGAGTAACTTTTAATTAGTAAAAGTAAGTTGAGTAAATAAAACTTTTATTCCTAGTTCAGAAAGGGTAAAGAGATCGCATTATTTAAATAGTACGAAGAGATAAGAAATTGATAAAACCGTTGCATGAAATATAATATTTTCGCAAAATACAACATCGTAATTGCCATGGGATATTAAATAATGTATTCTCATTATTAATTTCAGTTAGGTTAATTACCGTCCAATGATAGAGCTTAAACAGTTTTCCCTCTAAATGAAACAGCTTGACTGGGTATGTCTATACAGTTTGGCGAGCTACTCGTATTTATGTAGGCTAGCATATTGAAGGGATGGCCACAAACACGCTGTTAATTATCATAGCTCAAAAGCTTAATCAATACGTTTTCTCCACTTACGTACGAACGGCCATACATCACAAATGGCATTTGAATCCTTATGCAATATGACTTAAGAACTGTACAAAATCCAAATAGTTTACGTGTAGCCGTAGGTGAGTATAGGTATATTTATATTGCACTTGTTTGCTGCCTTTGTAAAAATCCTTTGTTGAATCATTTCTTAGATAAAACGTTAGGTTGTGGCTTTACTAAGCTACAATGGATTTTAGTGTAAACGCTGGGAGATGTTCGGAATAGTCTCAAAGGTTGCGGATGCGCTTCACCTCTGACAGGCTGACTTGGTGCGGTGACGTAACTCCCTTGATGCGACTGTAGCGGCCTTTAGCAAATACCAAATAAATACATACTGCTCATGTATGTTTCACTAGCAACCCGTCCCGGTAGGCCGTGAAGACTATTTAAAATTATATTAAAATAGCAATTACATTTAAGCTAGTCACTTCGTGAATCTGTAGAATATCAAACTCGTGATGTTTAGTCTTAAAAATATATTTTTAAATTTTACAGGTGAATTTAGAATTTCAAAGTGTATAATACTAACCACCCACCTATCCCACCAATTTTGTAAGGTAGAAAATAAATAACGTTCGGCGGGCCACGGATCTTAGCCTATAAGATTTAACAACTTCGTTCATGTAATATTGTGCAATGATAACAAAGCAACGTCACATTATTTACTTATGCAGTAGATCGTGGCCAAGTTTTGAGCTAAAGCAATAATACCTAAGGTTATATCAGGCCATGTATAATTTGGTGGGATTGAGATATTTAATTAGTCATAATAATAATCGACATTTACCTTAATAAATTATGCGTTGAGTGCATTGCAGATATAATGCAAAATGTAATAGGTATGTTTTACTCGAGTAAGGAACAATATATTTTAAAACCATTTATTTTATTCCGATATTCTTGGTTTTGGTGGTTCATTGCTTGATTTCTGCATAACGATACTCACAAATGAGTCTATTTGTATATTAATGTTTTATTTTTTTCCTGGGGATGCGATTGTTAAGTAATGGATAGACAAACAGACAAGGTGACTGGGACGGCGGCGTAGTATCATGTAGGCTTAGTAATAAATAGGATCCTGTTGGCACCTTTTTGGTACGAAATACTAATAACTAAAACAAATATGATTTAACAAACATTTATATTATTTACTTACCTAAAATTGAACTGCCAATGCGAAACTATATCTAATAATGATATTATTTTATGCAGATTATAAATGAATCATAACCGATTATTCAAATTTAATAGAATTAAATGTCGCAAGGAAATAAATAATCGGATAAGGTTCTCACGATGCGCCCGCACACTCGATTTCTTTGCCCCATTCACCTATTATTGTTCCAATTGTTTGGACACCGATGTTTGTTAGAATTAGACTATTAATTCCACCCGTGTTTGCCTGCACTGAACCGTTATCGTGATCACTAGGATGAAGCAATTGCGTCCATTTCTCACGAATCGCTCAGTTCTTAATTGTTTGATTGTTATGAAATTCTAATAGTATTATTTGTTGTCTTATAATTAATGTACAGATATACTGGCCTTGCAAGGACGTAATTAACTTAACATCATTTGAGATGAGTTTTACCTAAAGTAAATACAATATTGGTAATTAGCTACCTTAAATTCTGATTATCAGCCGCTGTTGGAGATAAAAACAACAGTTTTTGTTGCAGAAAAACTGTTATAATAGATAGTTCGATAGTCAATACAAGAAAATACTACATTATGCAACAAATAATAAAATGCAATGCAATATTTAATGAGCATTGTTATCTATCTTTTAATATGCATAAGCATGCGATGTATTTGGTAAAACGATAAAAAGATCAACGAGGAACATTCGATTGACATCACATTAAAGTGATCAAAAGCAAGAGTAAGGTGGTATATGGAGACTTTCACTAGGCTTGGGAGTGGAATTCAAGCAACCTTCGTCTGTTTGTCCATCCATTTAGCGTCCACATTAGCGCACACACATCTAAAACGCGTGACATAACATATTGGCGTCACCCACTTTATTCCTACCTTGACATATTATCAAATGGAATATATTTGTATTAATAACTCAAAAGAAAAACATATAAACCAATATCTGTTACTAAAACATTTTTTCCAGGCTATACAAATGTTATTTGTCATGCAAGTAACGTCGGGTCTAATTGAGAAAAAAAAACAACAATTTAACTTTTACTGTACTTGTGTAATTTACGAAATCATGCGTAAACGTGTGAAATCTAGAAATAGTTTTGGCAAACATTTGGAAATATCATTGTCATCGCCATTAAATCGCATTTTTTAATGCAAAATCCCAACGTCATAACAATTTTTTTGTCAAATCAGAAACGATCTTCCGCACAAAACAACCTCTTTGTTCCACCCCTACAATTCCGCGAAGAAGCCTATTCAATCATTTATTGAAACTCAAAGATCTATAATGAACTGTTTCATAACGAATAACTTCAAAGTTTGCCTAAAAAGTAATTTGTAATAAAACTTTATTTAATAACGTAAATAGCCCTTAAAGAAGGAATGCGTAAAGAAATTTAAGACAATCACTTTCGTGAAAGGAAAAAATAAGATTAATTTATCTAATGAAAATATTTACGGAAACAGTGTACCTTACCTGCGTTTCTTAGGAGCTGCTCCGCTTCAAGATAAAGTACCTACATACAAATTACATCATAAATTTTGGTAATCTTTATTTATATAGGTACGATAAGGTAAATTAAGGAAGGGAGCATACGTACCTTTCTATTGAAATGTTTAATTTGAAAATTTTACCTTACACCAATTATAGGATAATAACGTAACATAATGTTTTTATTAAACACATCTATTTTACAAAAAAATACATTTTAAACTATACATTTACCAAAAAAATACAATTAATACAAACAAAAATACTATTAATAGTCCTAACCTGCATATCTTTTTGTGATGCTCATAGGCATTAAGTACACACTCATTAAAAAAATTACATGAAATAGCTTGTTTAAGTTATTTGTTAGAAGGTAAAATCAAACGTATCGTAACGTAATCCACAATTTGCCACATTTTACTAAAGTACGTTTGTCGTATGTTCATTGAAGAGTTTTGTTTGTCAGGCGGAAAAATTATTGTGTTTTATTTATTTAAAACATTATAATAAAACTTAATTACAAATACTACCTCTCTAACCAAAAGTAATACATCTAACAACTTACAATGAATTTCATTTGTTTGAAAACAAAACACTCATAAAGTAAAAAGGCAACAAAACCTTAAAGATTTTTACGACACTTGGTCAAATGGTCAGTGATTTTGAATTAAGATATTAATAAAATGAATAAATTATTTGGAAAAACAATGACCAAACCAACAAGTATATAACCTTGTGCTTACGTTACCAATCAACGATATTAGTTGATAGTGAATAAAATCCTACATTATTACTTCATAATGTTTATTTATAAAGCATGTCATCTCATCTTACAACAGTAAAATACATAACACAGACAAGGGCATACAAATACCTTGCTGTTATAAAATCCGCTTGGCAACAATAAAAAATATTTAGTAAACATTATTATTTAGTATGACAGTAAGTAATGAATCTCCGGTTTTAACATTGTTGTAGGCTTTTCAATGAAATTAAAAAATCTATTTGTTTTTTACATTTATTTCTTATATTGTTCGATGCTGGAATCGCCCCGGTATCCCACAGATTCGTTATATCTTTAAAATATAATATAAGGAGTAACTCTCTGGCACGTAAGCTCTTAACAAAAATCACTTAATCCATTGCTCCGTTTGAAAGAAGCACACAATAACAAAGCATTGAACAAATATCGCATTTCTCATTTTACAAAATATAACTTTAATAACGGAATCTAAAACGAAAATAATGGTGGAGACAGCGGTATTGTGTGAGCGGGATGGTCCTTTTAAAACATATTACTAGATTATTATATTTGCGGAAACGGAAACAGTAAAAAGGCGATTCAACTATGTACCTTTTTAAAAGACGTCATGGGCAAACAAGCAAACAACTATAATACAAAAAGCATAATTGCATTAAATACAGGTACTACATTCACAATAGTTGTTTTACTGTTCTGACTTCTAAACTTACCTAAAAATAATTATTTGATATTAGTTTTTTTTTTTTAATATCCTACACAACAAAAAAATCGATGTGAATAAATACACTTATTTTACTGAAATAATCTACTAGCACTACAAAGTGCTTGATACTGGTTTCAAAATTAAGCTCAAATATAGTCGTTTAAGTTAAAACATTCATGAACACTTTTGTGTTTGCTAAGCTCTACTACTATCGACAAGAAGTTTCCTCACAAAAGAACTTTCTGAAGCAATTTCAAACGACATTTAGTATTTTTGGAACAAACAGCACAGACTTAAATGTTGAACTTACAACCCAAAACGATACTAGTTTCACGAACTACCTGAGTTTAGCAATGAAACTTGTCAAGAAAGTTATAAAGTCATACCTGAAAACTACCTGAAACAGTTCTTAAACTGGCAAAAGGGTTCTAGAGAGTTTTGAGTACTATTTCATACTACCTACAGTAAAAATAAAAACAGTCTCAAGTTAACTGTAAATAAGGTTTCTTTGTCGGACGTAAGAATTGTTTTGCGAATAATCCGTTGAAATTGATACGCGTCCGTTTTTTAAATGCCTTCACGTTTTGTCCCGGATCAAAACATGAATACTTGTGATGGGTTTCGGCAGATACGTGTGCTTGGTAGGTTCCACATATTACTGGCATACATACAAGATCAACAAATTGTAGGGGCACGGACTTGCTACCGAGGTTCGTCGTAAAGCAGAAGCCGCTGCAACGTGGTTTGCATCGTAATAAGCTAAATCCGCGCGAAATCGTACACATAATATTTCAATTTAGTAAACTTCCCACAATCTAGATTTTATATTATTTATATACCTTTATGAACTACACGCTTTATGAACTGTTTACTGCTACTGGAATACTGAATGGTTTTTTGTTATTTGTTCGATTCTTTTATCTACTCAAACTTAAATATAAAATATAGTTTCTATAAAATGATTAAGATTGTTATGAAACATTCGAATAACCATTGGGATTTTTTAACTAGGTACTATATACTAACTACATAGGTACCTATGAACTCCGTGTACTAGACATAGGTGTACGTAATAAATAAAAAAAAATCTCTCGGAATTAAAAATTATATTTGCGTTCCTGTAAGCTAACATCAAATTACCATTTTGTTGCAACTAAAAACTTTGCTATACTGCTGAATGTTATAATATTTTCATTTTCTTTCTGACAACCAACTCAGATGTTATCCATAACTTCTATATTTGTCAGATGCCTAAGTTATAATTGTGAATAAAAACACACACAGCGCGATTCGTAACAAACGTGTCACTACACTTAACCGAATAAAATGAACTAATAAATATGAACTTTAAACCAAATTACATTAATCAAAACACTTTTAAACTTAATAAGAGAAGAAACATTTTAAATGACATTTATTGTCAATAAGAATATTAATGTTAATGCAAACTGACTGAGATTTCTTACCAAAAATGTATTCATATAAACAAATTCGATCAAGTAAGAAGCATGTGTTTCTAAGCGCAAAAATGTAAATTCCTCATTTTCCTCTTTTCGTAAGTAAAGTCAATATGTAAATAAAATGATCAGCAAGTATTTATGTATTTAATGTATTTAAATAGACATAGTCTTAGTTGGGAAATTGCCGGGCTGTCATACTGTAAGCATCGTAATTGTGTAGCTCCGTAATATTGAGTGCTAAAAAAATAATTTCGTACACTGTTCTTGAGACTGCGACGTCACAAAACACAAATTGAAGTGTCGTCCGTGTAGTGGAACTACCGATTTCACACAATATCACGTAAGTTCTTGAATTTCAACAAAAGTATCTCCAAAAAGTGATAATTAGAGGTTAGACATTCACCAATCATATTGAGCATAGACAAAAGATCAATGACATTGACACTTGTCACAGTAACAGCTAACTAGTGTTGCCAGAGCAAGTAAATAAAAACTACCACTAATTACGTTCCATAACACGCAGATTTAGTTTACAAGAATGGAGGATCAGTTTCAACTATTGTTTGATAAAATGAAGAATGAAATCTTGAACCAAACAATAGAATTGAAAGATTCGATAACAAATAATATAATGGAGAGATTAGACGAAAAACTTCAACCTATTATAACAGAAAATAGAAACTTAAAAATAAAAGTAGAAAATCTCGAAAAGGAAGTAGAAAGTTTAAAAAGAGGAAAGAAGCAAAACAATTTGATAATGTTTGGAGTAAATGAAGGCGAAAGGTCTACACAAGAATTAATACAAAATACAATACATATTTTCAAAACTGACCTTGACATACAATTACAAGAACATGAGATAAACAAAATATATCGTCTAGGAAAGGGAAAGTCTTCTGGAAAACCAAGACCAATTCTGATTTCCTTTACGAGCGAATGGAAGAAGAATGAAGTTATGGGAAAGAAGAAAAACTTCAAAAATGTATATGTTACAGAAGACTACACAAAGGAAGTAATAGAGAAAAGGAAAACGTTGCAGGCGCAGCTAAAAGAGGAGAGAGAAAAGGGAAATATCGCGTACCTGAAATTTGACAAACTAGTAGTAAAAGGAAAAAATACTAACATAAATAAGGAAAAGCGCAAAAGAGAAACATCATCATCCCCACAAAACAATGCTCAACCAAGGAAACAACAAACTCTAATGCCGCCGATTAACAATAGACCAAATGCTTTCGATGTAATGAGGATTAGAGCTAATTCTCTTTCGTCTTTTCCCGCTAAGACAACAACTAACAAAGAATAACAATTAACTGTCGGTAAACGGAAAAATAAACAGCTCAACATGAACCAACATAAAATAACAAAACAAAATACTTCCCCAAGCCGACTGGTCATCGTGGGGAAAAATGACCACGACCCTCTAAAGGAAAAAAATAACACTAACATGAAAAATAACACTAACATGAAAAACAAAGTAAATGACATCCACATAGCAACTATTAACTGTCGATCTCTTAGAACACCTGAAAAACTCCAAGAACTAGAGCTGGCAATAGAAGAGTTAAAGTGGGATATTATAGGTATTAGCGAAATGCGCAGATTTGGAGAAGGTATAGAAAACCATGGCAAATACGTACTACATTATAAAGGGGAGACGCCCGGGCTGTATGGAGTTGGATTCATGGTGAAAGTAAATCTAGTCAACAACATAGAAGAACTTAGTGGATTCTCGGAACGTATTGCAATCCTTAATATAAAACTGCCCGTGAACGGAGATAAAGAAGAGAGATGGTCTATTATACAGGCATATTCACCAACTGAATCTGATAAAAAAGAGGACGTAAAAACAATTGAGGAATTCTATGAAAATCTCCAAAACGCTATTGATAACGCACACAAAAACGTCATCGTGATGGGAGACTTTAATGGACAAATTGGGATTCAAAATAGTGGGGAAGAAAATACCATAGGAAACTATGGGTATGGAAATAGAAGCAAAAACGGAACAAGACTAGTAAACTTTGCACTGGAAAACAGAGTAAGTATTCTAAACAGTTTTTATAAAAGGAAACCATCAAAAAAATGGACATGGATCTCACCCAATGGACAATATAAGAATGAAATCGATTTTATTATGTCTAATAATAGAAAAGCCTTCAAGAACATTTCGATCATAAACAATTTAAACTTCCACACAGACCATAGGATGGTTCGAGTTGCGATGTCAGGAATGTTCAAGAAAACAAGACGATTTCAAAATAAACAATTAGCGGTACAATACTCAGGTGACCCTAAACTATTACTTAATAATCTTCAAACATCTCTAGATGCCGCGGAATTAGAGAAGAAAGAATATCCATCGATACAAGAAAAGTACAACCTATTACTAAATCAACTAAAAACAGTAACCAGAAAAACAAACAAAAGTATCAAGAAAGAAGTCTCACTTACAATCAAACAATTACTACAAGAACGAAAAGAACTTTTACGACAAAAGGAAATTAAAGGAAACCGCCAAAGAGTAACAGAAGTAAGCAAAAAGATCAGTGAACAACTTAGGAAAGAAAGAAAAACTAAAAGATCTAATACAATGAAAAGTTACATAGAAAAGACAGGAGGAATAAAAAAGGCATTGAAGGAGTTAAACTACAAAAAGGACTGGATACCAAGTATGAGAAAGAAAGATGGCAATAATACAGGTAAAAGACTCGAAATATTAAAAATCGCTACAGAATTCTACCGAAACTTATACCGAAGTCAAAAAGAGAAAGACACTATAAAAGAAAACGACGAAATAACTAATGAAGAATATATACCGGAAATAATGAAGGAAGAAACCATAAAAGCAATAAATACACAAAAACTCGATAAAGCCCCTGGATCTGATCTTGTTACAAACGAACTTCTAAAAGCAACGTTACCAGTAATCGCTCCAAGACTTACAGATATATTTAATGAAATTATCAATACGGAAAACATTCCAGAGGATTGGACAAAATCTACAATTATACTACTACATAAAAAAGGTGACAAAGGAGATATAGCAAATTACAGACCAATCAGTTTAATGTCCAATATTTACAAAGTGTTTTCAAAAATAATATTATCTAGAATCACAAACACACTTGAAGAAAATCAACCCAAAGAACAAGCTGGATTCCGTAGACATTTTTCAACAATAGACCACATACACGCCCTTAGACAAATACTCCAGAAATTTAAAGAATATAACAAAATTTACTACATAGGGTTCGTGGATTTCAACAAAGCATTCGACACACTTGAACATAGATTTATCTGGGACGCACTAAAAGATCAAGGCGTACATGCAAAATACATACGGATACTGAAAAACGTATACACAAAAAGCACCGCACAAGTAAAACTAGAATCTATAGGCGAAGAATTTCCGGTTGAGAGAGGTGTACGCCAGGGAGACCCAATTTCACCAAAAATATTTGCAGCAGTTCTGGAAATGATATTCAGAAATCTGGATTGGACGAATAAAGGACTAAATATAAATGGCGAAAATCTGAGTCACCTACGCTTTGCAGACGACCTAATCTTATTTTCGGAAAACCCGAAAACCCTAAAGGAAATGTTGCAACAGTTAGCGGAAGAAAGTAAGAAGGCAGGCCTGTCAATGAACTTAACGAAAACAAAAGTAATGTCTAACTCCTCACAAACAGAGTCCATAACAGTAAATGATGAAGAAATAGAGTATGTAAAGGAGTATGTGTATTTGGGACAGTTAATATCTACTGAGGAATGTATGCAAAAAGAAATAGAAAGAAGAATAACTAATACTTGGAAGAGATATTGGTCACTCAGTGAAGTCATGAAGAACCAGGATATGTCTATGAGGAACAAGAGGAGAATATACAATATGTGTATCTTACCATGCTTACTATATGGGTGCCAAACATGGGCATTGACAGAAGAACAAGCAAGGAAAATAAAAGTTTGTCAGAATGGAATGGAGAGAAGCACAATAGGAATTAAAAGAAAAGACCGAGTTAAACTAAAATGTATCAAAAACAAAACAAAATTTAAGAATGCATACACAACATACAGGTGCTTAAAGTGGAGGTGGGCTGGACATATGATAAGAGAGAAGAAGGAGAAATGGACGAGAATAATAACTGAATGGCAACCACGAGATAGTAAAAGAAACAGAGGCAGACAGACTAGAAGATGGGAGGACGACATCAAAAAAGTGGCGGGCCCAATATGGACGCGCATAGCGAAAAATAGAACAGAGTGGAAATCTTTAGAGGAGGCCTATGTCGAAAGACAAGCTGAAATATAGAAACGACCGTTTACCGATACCTGATTTATGAAAAGAAAAGAAACTGTTAAAAGTTATAAACGTATTTGTAAGAAAAATTACTGTAAAAATAAGTTCAGCAATAAAGGCTATTTTATTTTATTTTATTTTATTTTTTTTTTTTTTTTTAGTCTTAGTTGGGCTTTAATTTCAATATTACAAGTGTGGTTTTCATGTGTTATCATGTCTGTAAAGGTTTGATACCACAACAACAAAGGCTGCTCTGTCTTTGAGTGTCGAGTTTATAAAGATTTTTTGTTACATTTTTCTCAATTTCACTGACCTATAAAGAATCCGCTTTTAATTAAAACCCCGAACTTAAAAGGATTCGTACGACGGACATACTTCAATAAAGCATTTTTATTTTACCCTTTATTGGCTGATTTGCATTTAGTAGAAATCTCTTTCAAAAATTTATTGTACTCATTTTAATTTAATTTACACATTTTAATAAAAAATGTACAGTCAAAGGAGGCGATGCTGATATTGAAGTTTAGCAATTGAAAACAGTTTTTTAAAGTCAATCATTCAAGATGGTAACTATTTTTATCAGTTGAATAGCACAGTAACATTTTTTAAAACCTATAGGCTTCTTCATAATAGTGCAATGAGACCTCCTTGTGCAAGTTAATATTTAAATTATGCTTTTGTTTAAAATTCAAATCCATTTAACACTTTAAATGACATCATCTCGCCACACCTAGGCCATGTACCTACCTACATAAATTAGGAAATCGGTTGTGTAAATCATCTTCTGTTTTGCAAGATCTAGGTCTACCAACTTGTTTTTAGAAGACTATAAACTTTTTTGACATAAGATAGATAACGTGATCCTTAGAGAAGGTGAAAGATAAGTTGTCTAAATTAGATCTTTTATAGGGTACAATTATTAAAATTTGTGATCGTTTTTTTTTCTTAAACTGAATGAATTACAACAATTGTCGTAACCCCTTAGCTGTCCAAAAAGTTTTTGTAAGATAAAATGTATACCAAAGTAAATAGCACGTACCTTAGACATGAAAGTTTACAATATATACACTTTTTCGAAATACTTTTTTTTTGCTTCGTTTCGGGTTTTACAATAATGACCTTTATTTTTTCTTTTCTTTGAATATGTTACATCGCGTAACACTTCGAAAGCTTTTGACGGAAGTCATTGACAAATATTTGAAATTGCTTTTAATTTTGTTACAGGCGACCTTAGTAGCTTCACTGGCCAGTGAAGAGTCGCCAAATGAGGACAGACAGAACATAGCAGAGTCAGTAAAAGCACTGCGCGAGGGCAAACAGCTGGGCACCTACGGCCAGGGCGACAACGAAGTGGTGGTAGACATCGAAGACGATGAAAAGACGCAGTACTATGAAACGAACTACGACACGAGTATGCTGTTATCTTACCATTTCAAGCCTATTAAATTTTTTAGGGCTAGAGTACACCAGTTTGGTTGAGAAAAAGTGTTTGTGTGTGGGGAATGGTATTTAAGTAATGGATTGGAAATCGACTTGTTCTGGCCATAAACTCCTCCTTGGCTGTCGAAATAGGAGCTACCGCTATCGGTAGCTGTCACCAAAGAACCTTAAAATTATTATAGCAAAAAATATAGGAGTACAATTGTATTTATTCTATTTTTCTTGTCAGGCGCTTATGGATTTGGTTACGACGTTGGTCCGAACGGTCAATTCCACCACGAAAACAGGGGTCCGGACAGTGTGACCTACGGTTGCTATGGTTACGTAGACCCAGACGGCCTACTCAGAGCAACACACTACGTCGCCGATAGTCACGGCTACAGGGTGGTCGAACCTGAAAAACCAGTGGAAGTTTTCCCTGAAAATAAAAAGAACGAAGAGCAAAAGTATGTATTTTCCTTAGACTTCACACAATATATTCAAGTTCAAAATCATCAGATACCTATAATTATCACAAGTATTATTTACTTTAATCCAAATATGTCTATGCTATTATAGAATACCTAGGCATATTTAAGAAACGGTTGTTGTTTTGTAGAATTTCTTAGGAAAATTGTCAATGCATGAGACACATCGACGTGATGATATGATTTCATTTTGACAAATGGTTAATGGTTTGACACATAGGATTTTGTTAATTTGGACTTTTTATGAAACAACTATCTACTTCTTATCTTAATTATACCATTCCTTATTTTATTCACTAAAAATTATATTATTAACTAACCTTATTCATACGTAAGTAAAACACGATAAAAAATATTTTGAATGCAAAACTCTAGTACCTAACTATCATTCGGCGAAAAGGCGGAAAAATACACATAAACACATGCCACATTCTTACAGTCTCACTAACAAACATCAACATCACATGTAAATTTTCACCGATACCATATCATGTCATTTATTTTGTTTAAATGCCGTTTGTACGTTGAGAATTTGTAAATACGTAACACATTTTATCCACTCTGTATTTAAGATAAATAATACGGGATACTTGGTTATTCTTAATACAGGTTTGCAATTTAATCTAGAAAGAAGTCAATTGAACAATGTCAAGTAAATGTCATACTAACATAAGATAATACTTGTCAAACTAGCTTTGGAAAAGAAAAATAAAAACATTAATATCAATATTGCTATTATTATAGTTCATTAAGTGATGAGCCTGCACCGGCGAAGGGACAAATCATTCCATGGGAACAACTTTACTTCCCCAAGGGTTGTGGTCGTACGCCTGGAGGTGTTCCAGCTAAACCAATACCACCTAAGCCTGCACCCCCGAAGCCTCGCCCACCTGTAGATAACTCCGGACACCCTAGTAACCCTACCCCAGGATACGTGCCAGGTGGATCAGGTAAGATTTATAGCATATTTAAAATATAAACACACTCCTTCTTTAGCGTCCTTAGTCGGCCTCCGTTTGTCTCAACCGCTGGAGGTGATGGATGATGTTTCAGTTCCAAGTCCTGGCTCAGGCATAGATTTGAGTAATTAACACAGGTATTTGCTCAGAGGTCTTAGTTTGCTATTATATTTGTGGTGGTATGTATGTTTTTAAAAATATTCATAAATTAATCGGCTTTTAATGGGACTAAGGCCATTTGTGAGTATTATCAGAAAATATAAGAATGATTATCAATATGTATTTCTGTACATTTAGTAAAAATATGCCTACGTTTTAGGATATTATCCTGGAGGGCAAGGAGGAAATGGTGGACCCAACGGACCTAATGGCCCTGGAGGACCAAATGAACCTGGTGGACCAAATGGACCTGGTGGACCAAATGGACCTGGTGGACCAAATGGACCTGGTGGACCAAATGGACCTGGTGGACCTAACGGACCTGGAGGACCAAATGGACCCGGAGGCCCGAACGGACCAGCAGGTCCAAACGGACCTGGTGGACCAAACGGGGCAGGAGGACCTAACGGTCCTTATGGCCCTGGCGGCCCTAATGGCCCTTACGGTCCTGGTGGAATAGGAGGCCCCAGTAAACCAGGTATAATTTTATGGTTTTTACTGTGATCAGAATAAAACTAATAAAACATGTAGTTTGTCATCACTGTAAGTTATTATTTCACACTGCAATAATGCCCGAAGAGTTGTTCATTAAGCCATCATTAAGCTCATAACGTAAATAACTTGAAGTTAAACTCAATAACTCAATAAACATGGCAAATAATTAATGGTGATACATACGTCATCATTTTGTCCTCATTATTCATTTTAAATCCAGGTGGACATGGCGGCCCAGGTGGCCCTGGTGGTCCAGCTGGACCAGGCTACTATCCTGGCCAACCTGGCAGGCCAGGCGCACCAGGCACCCCAGGCGGACCAGGTACATTCATAAATCTTTGAATAACAATTGTAGGTCCCAGTTCTAATTTATCTTAGTTTTCGCCTAATAACTTCCCTAGACAATTAAGCAGACTAAGCGGATAATATTATTGAATATAGAATTTGGGTTAGAGTAGTCATTAAAATAAACCCACTTGAAAGACTAAAAACGTTGAACAGAATTTAAATTTTATTAATAAACATAAACATTATTGCAATTATAATACAAACTGCACAAAATCACAATCGCCATAATATATTTACAAAATATTTCATCCAGGTGGACCCGGCGGCCCAGGTGGCCCTGGAGGTCCAGCGGGACCAGGTGGTCCATCCGGCCCTGGTTACTACCCCGGACAACCAGGTAGACCAGGCGCACCAGGCACTCCAGGCGGACCAGGTAAACTAATAAATCTTTGAATGACAATTGTAGGTCCCAGTTCTAGCTCATCCAGCTAATTAAGCTTAGTCTTAGCTTACTATACAACTAGCCAGACTTGGCAGGTTATAATTAAATTTTATAAATCCTAAAACTTAAACTCTAACTCAGTAATTACAGAACGTAGCTAATAAATAATGGTTGTCTATGGTACACTAACAATATTTAAAGGGTCAAAGTCCACTCATCAAACCATACAGACAATCATAGTATTAGTATCGGGGTTGAAGAAGATATTATAAAATACGAACTTTAATTACTTATCTTCAAAATATTTTCATCCAGGTGGACCAGGCGGCCCAGGTGGCCCTGGAGGTCCGGCGGGACCAGGTGGTCCATCCGGCCCTGGTTACTACCCCGGACAACCAGGTAAACCAGGCGCACCAGGCACTCCAGGCGGACCAGGTAAGCTAATAAATTTTTGAATGACAATTGTAGGTCCCAGTTCTAACTCATCTAGCTAATTTAGCTTAGTCTTAGCTTAATTACTACCCTAGGCAACTAGCCAAACTAGGCGGATCATATTATTTGTAAGGCTTAGAGTAGACATAATATAGGTGCCTACTTGAATTGCTACAAAACATTGACAATATCTCAAACCTTAATGACTAGAATAAACATCATTGCAGTTATGACACAAAATGCAAATAAACCAAAACCACCGCGCTATATCTGGAAAATATTTTCCATCCAGGTGGACCAGGCGGCCCCGGTGGCCCTGGAGGTCCAGCGGGACCAGGTGGTCCATCCGGCCCTGGTTACTACCCCGGACAACCAGGTAGACCAGGCGCACCAGGCACTCCAGGTGGACCAGGTAAACTAATAAATCTTTGAATGACAATTGTAGGTCCCAGTTCTAGCTCATCTAGCTAATTTATCTTAGTCTCCGCTTAATCGCTAGACAATGAAACAGAATAGGCGGATTATATTATTTGTAGCGGTTAAAGAAGACACTTTAATATACCTACTTAAATTACTATAAAGCATTGACAATGTTTCAAACCTTAATGACAAACATAAACAGCATTGCAATCATAATACAAGCTGCTAATAAAAAATAACCACCGCACTGTATTTACAAAATATTTTTCATCCAGGTGGACCAGGTGGCCCAGGTGGCCCTGGAGGTCCAGCGGGCCCAGGTGGTCCATCTGGCCCTGGTTACTACCCCGGACAACCAGGCAGACCAGGCGCACCAGGCACTCCAGGCGGACCAGGTAAACTAATAAATCTTTGAATGACACTTGTAGGTCCCAGTTCTAGCTAATTTAGCTTTGCCTTAACACAATTACTGCCCTAGGGAACAAACCAGACTTAGCAGATTATATTATTTGTAGCGGTTAGAGAAGACACTATCATATACCTACTTGAATTACTATAAAACATTGACAATATCTCGAACCTTAATGGCGATCATAAACAGCATCGCAATTACAATACAATCTGCAAATTTATCATAACCACCGCACT
The DNA here is from genome assembly GCA_949316135.1 of Choreutis nemorana. Classification (NCBI taxonomy): domain Eukaryota; kingdom Metazoa; phylum Arthropoda; class Insecta; order Lepidoptera; family Choreutidae; genus Choreutis; species Choreutis nemorana. The sequence goes on from OX438600.1 coordinate 6,066,738, forward strand.
TTATTTACAAAATATTTTCCATCCAGGTGGACCAGGCGGCCCAGGTGGCCCTGGAGGTCCAGCGGGACCAGGTGGTCCATCCGGCCCTGGTTACTACCCCGGACAACCAGGCAGACCAGGCGCACCAGGCACTCCAGGCGGACCAGGTAAACTAATAAATCTTTGAATGACACTTGTAGGTCCCAGTTCTAGCTAATTTAGCTTTGCCTTAACACAATTACTGCCCTAGGGAACAAACCAGACTTAGCAGATTATATTATTTGTAGCGGTTAGAGAAGACACTATCATATACCTACTTGAATTACTATAAAACATTGACAATATCTCGAACCTTAATGGCGGTCATAAACAGCATCGCAATTATAATACAATCTGCAAATTTATCATTACCACCGCACTTCATTTACAAAATATTTTCCATCCAGGTGGACCAGGCGGCCCAGGTGGCCCTGGAGGTCCAGCGGGACCAGGTGGTCCATCCGGCCCTGGTTACTACCCCGGACAACCAGGCAGACCAGGCGCACCAGGCACTCCAGGCGGACCAGGTAAACTAATAAATCTTTGAATGACACTTGTAGGTCCCAGTTCTAGCTAATTTAGCTTTGCCTTAACACAATTACTGCCCTAGGGAACAAACCAGACTTAGCAGATTATATTATTTGTAGCGGTTAGAGAAGACACTATCATATACCTACTTGAATTACTATAAAACATTGACAATATCTCGAACCTTAATGGCGGTCATAAACAGCATCGCAATTATAATACAATCTGCAAATTTATCATTACCACCGCACTTTATTTACAAAATATTTTCCATCCAGGTGGACCAGGCGGCCCAGGTGGCCCTGGAGGTCCAGCGGGACCAGGTGGTCCATCCGGCCCTGGTTACTACCCCGGACAACCAGGCAGACCAGGCGCACCAGGCACTCCAGGCGGACCAGGTAAACTAATAAATCTTTGAATGACACTTGTAGGTCCCAGTTCTAGCTAATTTAGCTTTGCCTTAACACAATTACTGCCCTAGGGAACAAACCAGACTTAGCAGATTATATTATTTGTAGCGGTTAGAGAAGACACTATCATATACCTACTTGAATTACTATAAAACATTGACAATATCTCGAACCTTAATGGCGATCATAAACAGCATCGCAATTATAATACAATCTGCAAATTTATCATAACCACCGCACTTTATTTACAAAATATTTTCCATCCAGGTGGACCAGGCGGCCCAGGTGGCCCTGGAGGTCCAGCGGGACCAGGTGGTCCATCCGGCCCTGGTTACTACCCCGGACAACCAGGCAGACCAGGCGCACCAGGCACTCCAGGCGGACCAGGTAAACTAATAAATCTTTGAATGACACTTGTAGGTCCCAGTTCTAGCTAATATAGCTTTGCCTTAACACAATTACTGCCCTAGGGAACAAACCAGACTTAGCAGATTATATTATTTGTAGCGGTTAGAGAAGACACTATCATATACCTACTTGAATTACTATAAAACATTGACAATATCTCGAACCTTAATGGCGATCATAAACAGCATCGCAATTATAATACAATCTGCAAATTTATCATAACCACCGCACTTTATTTACAAAATATTTTCCATCCAGGTGGACCAGGCGGCCCAGGTGGCCCTGGAGGTCCAGCGGGACCAGGTGGTCCATCCGGCCCTGGTTACTACCCCGGACAACCAGGCAGACCAGGCGCACCAGGCACTCCAGGCGGACCAGGTAAACTAATAAATCTTTGAATGACACTTGTAGGTCCCAGTTCTAGCTAATTTAGCTTTGCCTTAACACAATTACTGCCCTAGGGAACAAACCAGACTTAGCAGATTATATTATTTGTAGCGGTTAGAGAAGACACTATCATATACCTACTTGAATTACTATAAAACATTGACAATATCTCGAACCTTAATGGCGATCATAAACAGCATCGCAATTATAATACAATCTGTAAATTTATCATAACCACCGCACTTTATTTACAAAATATTTTCCATCCAGGTGGACCAGGCGGCCCAGGTGGCCCTGGAGGTCCAGCGGGACCAGGTGGTCCATCCGGCCCTGGTTACTACCCCGGACAACCAGGCAGACCAGGCGCACCAGGCACTCCAGGCGGACCAGGTAAACTAATAAATCTTTGAATGACACTTGTAGGTCCCAGTTCTAGCTAATTTAGCTTTGCCTTAACACAATTACTGCCCTAGGGAACAAACCAGACTTAGCAGATTATATTATTTGTAGCGGTTAGAGAAGACACTATCATATACCTACTTGAATTACTATAAAACATTGACAATATCTCGAACCTTAATGGCGATCATAAACAGCATCGCAATTATAATACAATCTGCAAATTTATCATAACCACCGCGCTATATCTTCAAAATATTTTTCACCCAGGTGGACCAGGCGGCCCTGGTGGCCCTGGAGGTCCCGCGGGACCAGGTGGTCCATCCAGCCCTGGTTACTACCCTGGACAACCAGGCAGACCAGGCCCACCAGGCACTCCAGGCGGACCAGGTAAACTAATAAATCTTTGAGTAACAATGATAGGTCCCAGTTCTAGCTCATTTAGCTAGTTCAGCTCAGTCTTAGCTTAACTACTGCCCTAGACAACTAGAGAGAAGACATTATAATATACCTACGTGAATAAGTATAAAATATTAACGATATTTCAAACCTTAATGGCGATCATAAACATCATTGCAATTATGATACAAACTAAAAATAAACCATAACCACCGCGCTATATCTTCAAAATATTTTTCATACAGGTGGACCAGGCGGCCCAGGTGGCCCTGGAGGGCCAGCGGGACCAGGTGGTCCATCTGGCCCTGGTTACTACCCCGGACAACCAGGTAGACCAGGCGCACCAGGCACTCCAGGTGGACCAGGTAAACTAATAAACCTTTGAATGACAATTGTAGGTCCCAGTTCTAGCTCATCTAGCTAATTTATCTTAGTCTCCGCTTAATCGCTAGACAATGAAACAGAATAGGCGGATTATATTATTTGTAGCGGTTAGAGAAGACACTTTAATATACCTACTTAAATTACTATAAAGCATTGACAATGTTTCAAACCTTAATGACAAACATAAACAGCATTGCAATCATAATACAAGCTGCTAATAAATAATAACCACCGCACTGTATTAACAAAATATTTTTCATCCAGGTGGACCAGGTGGCCCAGGTGGCCCTGGAGGTCCAGCGGGCCCAGGTGGTCCATCTGGCCCTGGTTACTACCCCGGACAACCAGGTAGACCAGGCGCACCAGGCACTCCAGGTGGACCAGGTAAACTAATAAACCTTTGAATGACAATTGTAGGTCCCAGTTCTAGCTCATCTAGCTAATTTATCTTAGTCTCCGCTTAATCGCTAGACAATGAAACAGAATAGGCGGATTATATTATTTGTAGCGGTTAGAGAAGACACTTTAATATACCTACTTAAATTACTATAAAGCATTGACAATGTTTCAAACCTTAATGACAAACATAAACAGCATTGCAATCATAATACAAGCTGCTAATAAATAATAACCACCGCACTGTATTAACAAAATATTTTTCATCCAGGTGGACCAGGTGGCCCAGGTGGCCCTGGAGGTCCAGCGGGCCCAGGTGGTCCATCTGGCCCTGGTTACTACCCCGGACAACCAGGCAGACCAGGCGCACCAGGCACTCCAGGCGGACCAGGTAAACTAATAAACCTTTGAATGACAATTGTAGGTCCCAGTTCTAGCTAATTTAGCTTTGCCTTAACACAATTACTGCCCTAGGGAACAAACCAGACTTAGCAGATTATATTATTTGTAGCGGTTAGAGAAGACACTATAATATAACTACTTGAATTACTATAAAACATTGACAATATCTCGAACCTTAATGGCGATCATAAACAGCATCGCAATTATAATACAATCTGCAAATTTATCATAACCACCGCACTTTATTAACAAAATATTTTCCATCCAGGTGGACCAGGCGGCCCAGGTGGCCCTGGAGGTCCAGCGGGACCAGGTGGTCCATCCGGCCCTGGTTACTACCCCGGACAACCAGGCAGACCAGGCGCACCAGGCACTCCAGGTGGACCAGGTAGACTAATAAACCTTTGAATGACAATTGTAGGTCCCAGTTCTAGCTCATCTAGCTAATTTATCTTAGTCTCCGCTTAATCGCTAGACAATGAAACAGAATAGGCGGATTATATTATTTGTAGCGGTTAGAGAAGACACTTTAATATACCTACTTAAATTACTATAAAGCATTGACAATGTTTCAAACCTTAATGACAAACATAAACAGCATTGCAATCATAATACAAGCTGCTAATAAATAATAACCACCGCACTGTATTAACAAAATATTTTTCATCCAGGTGGACCAGGTGGCCCAGGTGGCCCTGGAGGTCCAGCGGGCCCAGATGGTCCAACTGGCCCTGGGTACTACCCCGGACAACCAGGCAGACCAGGCGCACCAGGCACTCCAGGCGGACCAGGTAAACTAATAAATCTTTGAATGACACTTGTAGGTCCCAGTTCTAGCTAATTTAGCTTTGCCTTAACACAATTACTGCCCTAGGGAACAAACCAGACTTAGCAGATTACATTATTTGTAGCGGTTAAAGAAGACACTATAATATACCTACTTGAATTACTATAAAACATTGACAATATCTCGAACCTTAATGGCGATCATAAACAGCATCGCAATTATAATACAATCTGCAAATTTATCATAACCACCGCGCTATATCTTCAAAATATTTTTCACCCAGGTGGACCAGGCGGCCCTGGTGGCCCTGGAGGTCCCGCGGGACCAGGTGGTCCATCCAGCCCTGGTTACTACCCTGGACAACCAGGCAGACCAGGCGCACCAGGCACTCCAGGCGGACCAGGTAAACTAATAAATCTTTGAGTAACAATTATAGGTCCCAGTTCTAGCTCATTTAGCTAGTTCAGCTCAGTCTTAGCTTAACTACTGCCCTAGACAACTAGAGAGAAGACATTATAATATACCTACGTGAATAAGTATAAAATATTAACGATATTTCAAACCTTAATGGCGATCATAAACATCATTGCAATTATGATACAAATTAAAAATAAACCATAACCACCGCGCTATATCTTCAAAATATTTTTCATACAGGTGGACTAGGCGGCCCAGGTGGCCCTGGAGGGCCAGCGGGACCAGGTGGTCCATCTGGCCCTGGTTACTACCCCGGACAACCAGGTAGACCAGGCGCACCAGGCACTCCAGGTGGACCAGGTAAACTAATAAACCTTTGAATGACAATTGTAGGTCCCAGTTCTAGCTCATCTAGCTAATTTATCTTAGTCTCCGCTTAATCGCTAGACAATGAAACAGAATAGGCGGATTATATTATTTGTAGCGGTTAGAGAAGACACTATAATATACCTACTTAAATTACTATAAAGCATTGCAATGTTTCAAACCTTAATGACAAACATAAACAGCATTGCAATCATAATACAAGCTGCTAATAAATAATAACCACCGCACTGTATTAACAAAATATTTTTCATCCAGGTGGACCAGGTGGCCCAGGTGGCCCTGGAGGTCCAGCGGGCCCAGGTGGTCCATCTGGCCCTGGTTACTACCCCGGACAACCAGGCAGACCAGGCGCACCAGGCACTCCAGGCGGACCAGGTAAACTAATAAATCTTTGAATGACACTTGTAGGTCCCAGTTCTAGCTAATTTAGCTTTGCCTTAACACAATTACTGTCCTAGGGAACAAACCAGACTTAGCAGATTATATTATTTGTAGCGGTTAGAGAAGACACTATAATATACCTACTTGAATTACTATAAAACATTGACAATATCTCGAACCTTAATGGCGATCATAAACAGCATCGCAATTATAATACAATCTGCAAATTTATCATAACCACCGCGCTATATCTTCAAAATATTTTTCACCCAGGTGGACCAGGCGGCCCTGGTGGCCCTGGAGGTCCCGCGGGACCAGGTGGTCCATCCAGCCCTGGTTACTACCCTGGACAACCAGGCAGACCAGGCGCACCAGGCACTCCAGGCGGACCAGGTAAATAACTAAATCTTTGAGTAACAATTATAGGTCCCAGTTCTAGCTCATTTAGCTAGTTCAGCTCAGTCTTAGCTTAACTACTGCCCTAGACAACTAGAGAGAAGACATTATAATATACCTACGTGAATTAGTATAAAATATTAACGATATTTCAAACCTTAATGGCGATCATAAACATCATTGCAATTATGATACAAACTAAAAATAAACCATAACCACCGCGCTATATCTTCAAAATATTTTTCATACAGGTGGACCAGGCGGCCCAGGTGGCCCTGGAGGTCCAGCGGGACCAGGTGGTCCATCTGGCCCTGGTTACTACCCCGGACAACCAGGCAGACCAGGCTCACCAGGCACTCCAGGCGGACCAGGTACACTAATAAATCTTCGAATAATAATTGCAGGTCCCAGTTCTAGCTTACACTATAACTAGCCAATCTTGGCGGGTTATAATAAAATGTTAGAAATCCTAAAACTTAAACACTAACTCGGTAATTAAAGAACGTAGCTAATAAGTAATGGTTGTCAGTGGGACACTAACAATATTTAAAGGATCCAAGTCCACTCGTCAGACCATAATTCCGACCGCAATTTGTGAAATTATACACTTGAATAAGAAACAGACACGGGTCGGAAAAGACGATATAATTTACCTACTTGAATTACTGTAAAACGTTGACAATATTTCAAACCTTAATTAAAAACATAAACATCATTGTAATAATAATACAAACTACACAAAATCATAATAGCCATAATATAGTTAAAACATATTTTAATATAGGTGGACCAGGCGGCCCAGGTGGCCCTGGAGGTCCAGCGGGACCAGGTGGTCCATCCGGCCCTGGTTACTACCCCGGACAACCAGGTAGACCCGGCGCACCAGGCACTCCAGGTGGACCAGGTAAATATAATAACATTCATCTTTTTAAAGGAAAGGGGGAAGGAATTGCCCCGGAGAGTGCTTTATGACTACTAAACACATCCAGACGCTAACGTAAGTTATACAAAAAAACGTAGCAGGTACTGGTGGTCTAGGCCACAACTTGAAAATTAAAAAGTCGTAGTCCAAATTATTACATATAATACGTATTATTTTACAAAATCTATTTGTTATCGAATTATGTATTATATGAGATCAGTTTAATCAAACCCAGTGATTCTTAACAAGGAAATTATTTATGTTGAGCGAGCATATGATTTAGGGTCCAATCATATGCTGCTCAACATAAATAATAACAACAAAAACATAATCATCGTTGTTTTTTAACAGATTTCAAAAGGAATTTGAGTTAAATATACAACATCGTACCCACATATTACTATATTAGTTGCAGAAGAGCAATACCAACGTTCACATTAAACTTACTTACTTGGTTTCCTAGCTCCGTCGACGAAAAAAGTGGAATCGCTGATCTAAACATTTTATTTGCATAGCGCACCAAAATAAAATGTGTTTCTCATTCAGGAGGTCCAGGAGGTCCCGGTGGTCCCGGCGGTCCAGCTGGCCCAGGAGGACCCTCTTACCCTGGTTACATTCCTGGACAACCAGGAAGACCAAGTACACCAGGCTATCCAGGTGGACCAGGTAATTATTTATAAACATGTCAAATCAAATCAAATTATTTATTTCGTGCACATACAATATAGAGATATATCGCTGAGGCCATGGCAAGATTTATCTAATATTTTCAGCTAATTGGCGTACGAAAGTTATTCAAGTCATGAAAAAAATCATTTAAATTTACACAAAGGAAAAAAAGAGTAACATTAAAGTATTTTTAGCATTACAATTCCACAGAATTAGTAAAATACAAGCAATATAATATAGAAATAATCAGTGAATGTCAAAAATTAAAAGTACGTTAGTGTTAGCCCCGTCAAATAGTAATGCGCTTGGCGGCCGTTTCTATGACATTGAACTCATTTTAGCATGCCATGTCTGTACTTTTTAGTCTCTCATGGCGTCACGTCTCATGTTGTCGCCTGAGCTGGAGTAATTTTGTATGAAATTTGCGCATTCTCTACTACGAGATGAAAAAATTATTACCCTAACACAGTAAAAGTCCCTTAAAACACACACACACACACACCACATTCATACAGTTTCACTCACAACCTTTAACGTTATTAATACATTTTCACCGATTCTCCTATTTTTCATAAGTAATTTATTTATTAATAGGCTGTTTTATGTCCTGTATACGTGCGGAACTTATTTAAACTACTCTGTATTAAAGATGAATGTTCAGCGAAACTTGGCTATCCTCAATACAGATTGCTATGTAACCTAGCAAGGAGCCAAAGGAGTCAATTGTACAATGTCAAGTGAATGTCATACTAACATACTTTATAAGATCTAACTTTGGAAAAGAAAATAAATACATTATAATTATTGTCTACTGAACTAGATTTCAAGTTTTTGTGGTTGTATTTAAAATATCTTGTTTTTCAGGTGGACCAGGAGGCCCCGGACAACCAGGACAGTTAGTTAAACCAGAGCAACCTGGTGGCTCAGAGCAGCAGGGTCAACCTGGACAGCCAGGTACGCAAGGGCAACCAGGATCATCAGGTCAGCCAGGCCAACCAGGACAACCAGGGACACTCGGAAAGCCAGGATACCCTGGTCAACCCGGTGAATCAGGACAATCAGGTACACCAGGAGAGACAGGATATCCAGTATATCCTAGTCAACCAGGGCAACCAGAAACACCAGGAACAACAGGACAACAAGGGACACCAGGACAGTCCGGATACCCAGGTCAACCTGGACAACCTGGTGGGCCAGGACAACAAGGAATACCAGGACAGCCCGGATACCCAGGGCAACCTGGACAGCCTGGTTATCCAGGACAACCAGGACAACCAGGACATCCAGGGACACAAGGTCAGCAAGGACATCCAGGCACACTGGGACAGCCCGGATACCCAGCTTTGCCGGGTCAACCAGGACAGCCGGGTCACCCAGGTCAACCTGGACAACCTGGCGGCCCAGGACAACAAGGAGAGCCTGGTCAGCCTGGATATCCAGGACAACCAGGGACACCAGGTGAGCCAGGGACTCCAGGACAGCCCGGATACCCAGCTTTGCCAGGTCAACCAGGACAGCCAGGACACCCAGGTCAACCTGGAAAACCTGGTGGCCCAGGACAACAAGGACAGCCTGGACAGCCTGGATATCCAGGACAACCAGGACAACCAGGGACACCAGGACAACCAGGACATCCAGAGACACCAGAGCAGCCAGGACATCCAGGCACACCAGGTCATCCAGGGACACCAGGACAGCCCGGATACCCAGCTTTGCCAGGTAAACCAGGACAGCCGGGTCACCCAGGTCAACCTGGACAACCTGGTGGCCCAGGACAACAAGGACAGCCTGGACAGCCTGGATATCCAGGACAACCAGGGACACCAGGACAACCAGGACATCCAGGGACACCAGGACAACCAGGACATCCAGGTACACCAGGACAGCCAGGACATCCAGGCACACCAGGACAGCCCGGATACCCAGCTTTGCCGGGTCAACCAGGACAGCCGGGTCACCCAGGTCAACCTGGACAACCTGGTGGCCCAGGACAACAAGGACAGCCTGGACAGCCTGGATATCCAGGACAACCAGGACAACCAGGGACACCAGGACAACCAGGACATCCAGGGACACCAGGACAACCAGGGACACCAGGACAACCAGGACATCCAGGGACACCAGGACAACCAGGACATCCAGGGACACCAGGACAGCCAGGACATCCAGGCACACCAGGACAGCCCGGATACCCAGCTTTGCCGGGTCAACCAGGACAGCCGGGTCACCCAGGTCAACCTGGACAACCTGGTGGGCCAGGACAACAAGGACAGCCTGGACATCCAGGAACACCAGGCACACCAGGACAGCCCGGATACCCAGGTCAACCTGGACAACCTGGTGGCCCAGGACAACAAGGACAGCCTGGACAGCTTGGATATCCAGGACAACCAGGACAACCAGGGACACCAGGTGAGCCAGGGACACCAGGACAGCCCGGATACCCAGCTTTGCCTGGTCAACCAGGACAGCCAGGACACCCAGGTCAACCTGGACGACCTGGTGGCCCAGGACAACAAGGACAGCCTGGACAGCCTGGATATCCAGGACAACCAGGACAACCAGGACATCCAGGGACACCAGGGCAGCCAGGACATCCAGGGACACCAGAGCAGACCGGATACCCAGCTTTGCCAGGTCAACCAGGACAGCCGGGTCGCCCAGGTCAACCGGGTCACCCAGGTCAACCTGGACAACCTGGTGGCCCAGGACAACAAGGACAGCCTGGACAGCCTGGATATCCAGGACAACCAGGACAACCAGGACAACCAGGGACACCAGGACAACCAGGACATCCAGGGACACCAGGACAGCCAGGACATCCAGGCACACCAGGACAACCCGGATACCCAGCTTTGCCGGGTCAACCAGGACAGCCGGGTCACCCAGGTCAACCTGGACAACCTGGTGGCCCAGGACAACAAGGACAGCCTGGACAGCTTGGATATCCAGGACAACCAGGACAACCAGGGACACCAGGTGAGCCAGGGACACCAGGACAGCCCGGATACCCAGCTTTACCGGGTCAACCAGGACAGCCAGGACACCCGGGTCAACCTGGACAACCTGGTGGGCCAGGACAACAAGGACAGCCTGGATATCCAGAAGAACCAGGACAATCAGGGTCACCAGGACAACCGGGACAGCCAGGATCTCAAGGAGCATCAGGACAACCGGGACAACCTGGGACGCCTGGACAATCAGGACAGCCAGGATCGCAGGGATACCCAGGTACAATACCTTTCTATTTTTGCTTGCAGTTTTTATAAGGTAACATTTCTTGCTTTTTCATTTTATCGACCTCGGTGGCGCAGTGGTGTAAACAGCCGACTGCTACGCTAGAGGTTCCGGGTTCGAATCCCGGCGGGCGCGGGACTTTGTGTTATTTGCAAGACGCATTGTTTCGCTTACCGGTACCGGCTTGGATGTTGTATTAATATCTATTTGGTATATACCATAGCGTTGCTTAGTTCCTGTGACACAAGTTCTTACGATACTTACTACAGGGCTGAGTCAATGTGTGTGTCGTGATGTGGTTATTATTATTATTATTTATTATTATTTAAGGAAAAAGGTACCTCAAGTACAGCAGGCAAACAGTAATAAAATTTGCGATGAGGTGTCCTAAACTTCCAATTAACTTAGAATTTATAGTAAAATAAATTTTATTTTCAGATACAATTCCTGAAGGGACCGGTGTACAACCTCCGCCTAACACTCCTCAAACTGGGCAAATGCCGCCATTCCCGATATACGTCATACCATACCCGTTGCCGATAGTGCCTAGCCCGGGATCGTGTCCTTGTTATCTTTTAAATCCAGGCCAAAATAACTCGACAGCAGCACCTCAAGGTCAATTTCAACCGGCCCAAAACAATCAGATGTTTGCTCCCTATGGCATCATAGGTTTTGTGCCCGTTGTTTTCGTTCCATACTGTCCAGGAAACAACACTGACATGAATATGGCTCAACAGAACTTCCCTAACGCAGTACCTGTTCAGTACAACTGCGCACAATGTCAATCCAACAGAGACGTGTATCGATACTTGGGTAGACTGAATGGAGGTCGCAGCGCAGACTTTAGTGACTTGAAAGAGATAAAATCTTTACCAGAATTGGAAAATTTAATTAAAAATCAAATAAAACCGATGAGAAGGGGACTCAAGAGAATTGCAGCACATCCGCGAATACTTGCGAACGATGAAATAACTACAAGCGATACCTAATATCTTTAGGATAAGAAATAGTACGTTTTTATTAATTTTGTTACTAAAAATTTTGAGACTGTCCGATATTTTATTCTTGGACGATCTCAGAATTGTTAAGACAAAAAGAAAGGCAAGGTATTCATTGTTTTATAACATTTGAATCACTTACTGAAATAATACTAGCCATTTTCTTAATTATTATAAATGAAGATTCGTATGTAACATTTACAAATTATTTATATTTTTGATAGTCATGATTGTAGAAATATAGCCTGCCATTTAGTTGTCAATTAATAAATGACTATATAATTAATTTCTACATTGGCGTTTTCATTAAAATCTTTACCTCAGTTTTATAAAACTGTTATTAGATAATAATTGACTACTGATAAGCACACCGTAACTTTCTTAGATGTATGAACATATGATAAGAAAATACTTGTACAAAGTAAAGACAATACTTACAGTAAGTATATTTGTTAATGTGTATCAACAACGGCCGTGACTCACTTTACTCGTCATGGGTCAACGCTTCTCTCTGACTCTTCTATCATAGTAAATGTTTCTTAGAAAAACTTACCTCTTAAATATACATGATACAAAGAGTTTATAATGCTAAATTATAACTGTACAAAACACTAATCATACGAGTAAATAAGGGAGGGGGTCGCAGACGAAAAGGATCGGGGAGGCGATTCAGAACAACATTTTAACAAAAAAACAACTTTAATGGCGAGTTTAATACAAATGTCAAATTCCAATGTTTACTGTGTATGAAATAAAATGGAATCACTCGGTTCTTGAACAAATACATAAGTTATGATCAAGCATCCATAAAATAAAAAATAAAGCCAAATCAATATCCTCCTCTTTTGTTGGTCTAGGTTAAAATATGGAATATTCCTAACGGTAGGCTACTACTTAATACTAATCTAAATATTTTATAGAAATCAGCTAAATGAAAACCGTTTTATTTAAGAGGTGCAGACCTTCATAAACAAACACAACGAGTGATGACTTCCATAAACGCACTAAAGGATAGGAAACATTGTGACAGCTAAGAACTTATTCTTTTGCTTAGATGGTCAACTGTAATGGCCCATGACGAACAAGGAATGGCTATCAAGTAAACATTTCAAAGAAACATAAACAAGAGACGAGATTTTGAAACTTGTAGGTTAAAGGTTTTGCGTTTTGTACTCATTACTTACCTGCATAATATGTGGTAGTCGTCACAGGAATTTTTAATTATTTTTATGTAGTTTTATATTTAAAAGTTTGTGAAAAACTTCATTACCATCGATATTTAAATTACCTGTAAATCGCTTTCAACTCCAAAGATATCACACGCATAGATTAGGAAACAAACATGTTGTTGAACAGATTGCTCTGCTTTAAGAATTCAAAGAATAGAATTTAGTAGAGACTTGATCTACAAAACGATAGTTACAGCCATTGTTTCATAACTTCAAAATAGTTGTGGTTACCAAGAAGTTAATGGGTCAATAAAATAAAGCTTAAAGTCAGTCTGAGGGTTGAGCTAGTGGAGGACGACTATGTTTGGGTTATAAATATTTCCAGACGTCAATTTAAACTGTTAATTCGATTTTTAATTCCGAGATTCCTAAATACCTCTTTCTCTAATCTACTTTAACACAATACACCCTCTATTTTTTACTAACCCTCGAAATAGTTAACTCTCCAGTACAACGCAATAACACAAAGACAATGATGTATTTGTAACATAATGAAATTAGATGCGAAAGCACTTAAAACAAAAAAGTAGACAAGTAACCAAAAAGGTCATGTTGTTCATTTAAGCCGCCCAAATATGCATGTTAATATAGTTTAATGAAGCATAGATATGCACATTACATTCTAGTCAGTGGTATTTATAAATATTATCGAGCTGAACAAACGGTATCCTGCTTTGAAAATAATCCTTAAACACGAGTGCTCCTCCACCTGCCCGGTCCAACTGTAAATTAAATCAGTCAGGTAAACACACATGCAAATCATCAAAATCGGTTCAGCCACTTATAAGGAGTTCAGTGATAACCACGCATATATAAATGCAAGGAAGCAACGGCTGGTTGAATCAATTGATTTTATGAAGATGCTATGTCATACGACCTTACTCTTTCGACCTTGAATCAGTCGAGCGAAGAGATCAAAACACAACATAATTTTACTGACTATTTGTCTAGACTTTAAAAACATTTAAAAGATAGTGACCACGAACTTGTTAACGTCCTACGTGAAACTCAGATTTTTAAATTCTAAATCGGGATTTAATTAATTAAAAACTTATTAAAAATTGTAGCGTAGCGTCGCGTAAAACTGTAGGTTCCTATTTTATAAAAAAAATCACACATATAGGTTTGTACTTATAAGTTGTCCCAAACTGAATTCTAGAGTCAGGGCAGGCAAACAAGGAGTAAACAAAATACCGAACATAGAACCTCCTTTGTTTTAAAGTCAGTTAAAAAACAAATATCCCATAAATTATCGATCTAAATTTAACTTAAAAGACCCGACTACGGTCGGTAAAGCCAAAAGGAAAGGTGTGTATGTTTGTATTTTGTGTGTTCCACCGTTACTCGTAAACTAATTAACCGATTTAGATGAATGATTATTATGATTATAGTAAGTTCTGTGTAAGGCTTTCGTGTTTTTGAACCTGGCAACCCTTTACATATTGTAATGTACTATTTTTAACCGAGGCATCTCAACAGAGGTTTCTCTGAGGCATTATTGGTTTTTATACATTCGGCGTTTCATTTTCTCAGCTTGACAACATTCTTTTTTGATTTTATTGGTTTGGCACCAACATCAAAAACTAAGTAAATACCGGGTCGGTGTCAACGTCCCCGGTGGCCTGCTAATTACCCATTTTCTTATCTTAATATACGGCGTTAATTAGTTTTTGCCAGAAGTTTGCTTTACGGGATAGGAACAGAGACAGGATAGCGACTGGATGGAGCGATAAGGATAGGGGTTGCGTATATAAATTAGTTTCAACTTTTCAGTGGGTCGGGTTTTTGAAGGCAGTTCCCTTTAAAAAAAAATCTTTTTTTTAGATATAAGTGTTATTTTGGTACCATTTCGAGTGGGGTATCAAACAAAAGGGCTACATGTTACCGATAATTTGGTATAATTTCTATAAAGAAACGTCACAAATGTAAATCAAACATATTTCCTCTCCAAGCTTACCGAAAATAAATAGGTATACAACAAATACGTATTTCTTTATGGATAATACCAAAGTATTTAAATACAAATAAGTTCAATAACTTAATCCCAACAACTAAAAGCCGCACTCTGAAATGTATGAAAGTGTTCTAATCTGAAATTTTCATGTAAAGCTAACCATTCTTATTTACCTGTAAATGTTTTCACGATTTTTCAAAATCATTCACTTGTAAATACTCTTAAATAGTCGAATGTATTAACTATACAATATAACCGTGGTCCTACCCTAACAAAATAATACAAACGAATATGATGATCGCATAGGACCACGGTTTGAGCTCCATTTTTTTTCTAAAATCACAGTTCTAAGTAGCGATGGTCATTATAATGATATGATGGTTATATAATGGGTTATTTGTTTAAAAATATTTAAAATTTGACAAGATTATAAAATCAAAAAAAGTGAATGGCTGCCCCGCCACCTCGCGAAAAATCCCAAGATGCTCCACCTTGCTGGTTGGCGACCAGATGGGAGGACCAGGTGGCCATCTCTGGGGGGGTTCGGGCGTCCACGCGGTCTCCAATGTCAGGATTCTTTCTGCGCGTTAGTGGTAATGTTGTTTCTGGGTTGTCAGAATCGGTGCCTCGTCCCACTGCCATCCTTCCATTGTTATGAAGCGTTCTTTAGCATTTTATTCCTTATCTTATTGACTTTAAAATAATTCTTAAACTTTGAAGAAAATGACTTGCTAAACTCCTTTAGATCATAAAATTGCTAAGTAAGTATCTGGCTTTTGGCATTTCGTGCCTTTTTATGTATTTTTTTGTTTTTCGTAGAAAGTTTACGAATAATATCAGCGTTTTTAATAACAGTTACTTAAAAATAGTGTACCATAATGGGATGGGATATGAAAATTTTGCCGTTTTTGCCATTGCGAGAGTCCACTAGGAGAGTCCACGATCGTTCTAGGTGGATCATCAAACCAGGAGCGCCGGTTTTTAGAAAACCATGGATGCTCATTTGATGACTCGAAAAAGTGGCGAGGTGTGAACATAGAAATGCACACTGATCAACCGACAAATAAATACCATTAACAACGAAGGAACCACAAACACCCAAATCCAAACAAATATCTGTTTCATCAAGAAACATTCGTGTTGGTGTGGGAATCGAACCCGCGACCCATGGATCTCAACCGTTAGAAAAGACAAATATTAAAAACATTTTAGAAGGAAAAAAGGGACTACTTGGGTATGATAAGTTTTGCTCGGTCAGTTAAAAAATTGTGTTCTGGTTGTATTCAGCATCCAATTCCCAAAACCTGAACTGAAAAACCTGCAGCTATCAAGTGTGATGTCAAATGAAAGAGAAGATAATCCCGATCTGAATAATACGCATGTTATGAAATAATTAATTATACTATCTTGCTATAGAAAAGTAGGAATTTTTGGTAACGAGTCCAAGATAAATTGTTTTACGTGTCAAAATAAATATTTAACTTTATTTTTCCGTTGGTTTTTTTATTGCACAAATATTACCACCTACCACTATCATCGATCTAATTAATAGGCCTTGAAGATACTGACTGATATTTTTAATCGAAACGTAGTAATGATCTAACCATTGTGTTTATCTAAGTAGATACCTTGTACAATAAGGAAACAGAGACCCTCGAGACGCGATTATGTGGGGTGACAATGTGGTGACAAAGATGTTTCTATCATACAAGTGCGTCACTGCTGAAGGACAGTCGGCCTACTATTAGACTTATTACCTCCCCGTAGACCATTGTCAATCACCAACACAAAAACTCCCACGGTTTATAAAGGTTTGGTGGCGCGCATGCGTGCTCATAGCGCATCTCCTTATAGCACTTACAACCTGTGTCCGACTGAGATTGTCTACAAAACTATTGTTAAGTGCAAGTGCGTGTGTATCCACCCATATAATCCAATGTAAGTAGACAAAGAATTTTGAATTAAAGCGAGGACTCACTTTTAACATTGCTTTAAAAAGTTGGTAAAAATTGTGCCAATTGAAAATTTTAACCTATTTTAGTATTCCATTTTATTGAGAATAATTAACTACTTATATCTGGGCACGTAGCCCTGTACAAGCAGTGGATCATACGTATAAAAAGATGGTGGGTTTGTCTAGACGAAAAAATAATTATTTAGTTTTTTTATTTTCATTTATTAACAAAACAATACATCTACGTACTTTAACATACCTACTTGTACTTGTGTGTGTGCTAGCAACCAAAAGCGAAAACGGTCTCCCTCTGGGTTGTAAATTGCTCTGGAGGCTGCGATAGCATTCCAAATGCTTGTCTACCCTCAAAAGCGACATAACCAATAATACTTAACTATACCTGAGATTCGAAAGCTGAAATACTTAGTTAAAGATATTTTATTATTCGTAGGTATAAAACATAGTATCAGCCTATCTAAATAGCGTCGGCGACGAGTGAAACCCTCTTAAGCCTAACACTAAATTTTACAGAAGGAATAACTTTGTCCCTTGAAAATGTTTGTATGGGCCAAATCCTTAATTTCTCAGTTTTATTTTCAATAAACGTTTGCTTTTTAATATCTAAATCCGAATCATACAATACAAGCATAGATGCGATAACAGCTTTTTACTCGTCACCGGCGACGATAGGCTGTTTGGAGGTATGTAGATATTTACTGACTTATCGAGTAGTTAGGAAGGTACGTTTAATAGTATGACGGCACCTATTCGTAGATGCGGTAATTACAATGTTCTTGGGTAGTGTTAATGAATTGTCGGTTTTCTGTTCGCGTACAATGAGCTTATTATTAGGGCTTATTTTCGTGTGAAAACGTATTGTGATAATGATAAATGGTTGAACAGATTTGGGGGTCAACAATGAATGCATCACGTCATAAACATTAATAAGTTTTTTTTACGACAAATGCGAATGCGTGAGACCTCTTTGACTTAAAAGTATATGGCAATTGCTTACGTAGATATATCATAATACGGGGATTTAAAAGAGAACCCCACTTGTCACCATCGACCAGCATATTATGTCGATACGGAAAATCGCTATTTATTACTAGATGTGAAGATGAATAAGCGCCGAAAACCTGAATCGATGCGTAGGACGCATTTTCATACTAAATAGCGATTTTTCATACATCACATGCTGATCGATGATGATAAATGTGATTCCACCCTTATAGTAATTTTAATCTCGGTGATCTCCGAGCTTCCAAGCGTAGCGGTCTAAACTAAAGATGAAGCAAAGAACCGACAAATACTCGGTGTCCGGATATTCAAAAATTATGATAATTTTCTAAAATTAAGTTAAGAAATATAAATTTTGTGAGGTGAATACTTAATGCTAAAACGGATCTTATCACGATGGCTTTTATTTAAAGGTGAGAAATCAACAAAAAATTCAACATACTTTTAACTTAACACAAATACATATTTAAAGTAAACGGAAGTTTCAAAAACCTCGATAATTCTATTTACTGAAATTAAATACTAGTCATGATCATCATCTTAATAGTGAACTAAAAACGCATATAATACAAAGACATAAGAATAAGGTAGTTAGACATCCGGCCACCGGATAATCGGCCATCCGGCTTCAAAGCTCGCCGAATATTTGATACCCGGTATCCGGCCAAACGACTATCGATTTCACTAGTCTAAACCGCTGCGCTTCAATCTTGATTCTCAGGTTCGAATCCCGGCTCGTGTAACTGTTGATGTTTGAAGTGATGTTTTATATGTATTGAAGTATTGTATTTATTAATGTATGTTTAACGCTGATTACTTTCCACTTTCCAGCTTGTATTAACCAACTTAAGTTAGTTAAGATTAAATTATTGTATTGATTTGTATATATATTTATAGTTATATAATACAATCAGAACTGTTTTTACCCGTGGGTGAAAGTTCTGCGGCGCACCCGGGCACAGGGTCTTAGGCCGCCAGCCGATCGCTGCATACCCATACAAGTAGCGCCGGCCAGTTTCCACCAGGGTAGAGCGAGGGTCTTTTGGTGCCTGTTAGTGTAACTAACGACCTTTTTAATTTTTAAGTCTTCCATCTTTTTTGATAGAAAAACTCTCCTTCGGCGCCTTTTAGTAATTGATTTTTGTAGGTTTTGGCGAACTTCTATTTTGAATTTTTGGGCCTTTTATCCCTTGTGCCTAGTGGACCCTCAACTCGCTCTAGCCTGGGGCTGGCCCTTAAATCTAATATTGTTTTTTTCCTGACACTGCTTTTTTGTGTGGTAATAATTTTAAGTATTTTGCCAGTGTCAAGTTATATTTATTATCAAGTTTTGACGAGGAATGAAATGATGAAAAGATGAATAATGAAATGAATGATGAATGGAATTATGAATCTGCCTGAATCCATGTTATTGTACATGCTAGTTCGCTTACTGGCTATATACAGGTTACTTGAGAGAGGAGGAAGAGCAGCCAAATCGTCCTTTTTCAATTAATCCGCACAGCACTTCAAATATTCACTGGTTAAGACACTAGCATTTTACACACTGAATCCTGATGATATTAGAGAAGAGAAAATTTCAACTCACACTTCCTGTTCCTGCTAAGCAACCCCCTATGACACAGTTTAACAATATCAACAATGTTTCAATAGTCAAAAGTATCTTTTTTAATCAGCCAAAGGTCATTTGCGAACTTTTTTCGATTGCATGAGAAACGCCTCCTTGATCGCTTCAAACATTGGTTTGCAGCTGCAATGCCTAATCTGCATGCAACTTAAAAAGTCAATATTGACACATCAGGATCAGTAGCACTGGAGAGTACGTGGAATAAAGTGTTATTTGACGTACTCTCAGCACCTAGGAAATTAGAAAATTTAAGTACCATATTGTCTCGTCTCAATAATGTTTCGACCGTCCCCAACCCCACTATAGTTAAAAACAGTAGGTATATAGAAATGGACGCGAAAATTATTTATTTAAAATCATCAGTAGGTGGTATTCTATAAACTTCATTTTGAAGTTAAATTTAAAGTACTGTAAAGAGAAAAGTATGTAAGTATTTATATACATATGTAATTCGCATCCGGGCTAAAACAATTACTTTTGATTGTTAAAATATGAAAAGCCTCCTGTTGACAGCCGATGCTTTTTATTAGCGAAGCAAGATTGAAATTTTTTCCGGACCAATATGACGCCACTTTTGCTCTTTGAACGCACTTCCTTAGCAAATAATTCGTGTTACAAGATTTTTGAATTTTTCAACCGTGCTTTGTTTCAAACAAACCCAGTCTATCGCGATGTGTCACATTGTTCTACGGAAAATGACGTAATAGAACCATTTGAGAAAATATTGTCCCTATTTGTTCTATAGAACTACATACTAGCTTTTGCTCCTGCTTTTATTTGTCTGTGAATGCTTAAAACCTACCTAATACCTAAACTAACTTAAATAAATAAAAAAAGGTTTTTTTTTTGTTTGGGGTACGCAGATGCAGACGCAGTTTTCGCACCCCGGCACCCAATATGTTGTAGACGACGCTGATCACAACTTAAGCGTCGACGGGCTGCAGTCGAAAAAGTCTGATATACCAATTATTTGTTTTTTCAGATGGGTTTACGAATACTTTCAATAATAATTTTATTTTTGGGATGCTCTTGCGCAGCTCCGGCTCACAAAGCCATTGAAACAAATGAAATCACCTTAGCTACGCCCATTAAAGATGACTTAGAAGGCGCAGCCAGCGATTCTTGTAGGTACCCGATAAATAATTAATAACCAATTGTTAGTTCAATTATTGTAGTAGGTATAATAAGAACATAATTTATATTAAGTAATGGATAAAAACAATAAACCAATAAGAGCGCAGAATTTTTTATTTTAACTAGCAGCCCGCGACGTTTAACGACACGTCTTCACTAGGATTAATCAAAAAAATTCAGGTACAATTTTCCGGGTATTACAACATGCTACGAATAAAAAATAAGTAATAAGCAAAATCAGTCAATCTGTCACAAATCTACTTGTTACTAAAAATTCTCTATTTTCCAGATGCCCGTCGTTACTCTGATTTTGGAGGTGGTTATTCAAATGGCTATGGCATAACCGGTTACGGGAGCATTGATGATCGATACAACAACGGTTACTACGGAGCTAGCTATGACAACAGCAACAATTACAATCAAGGCTACGGTGGTTCATATGGAGGATACGGATTTAAAAGCAACGGTTACGGGAAATACGGAGGATATGGTGGATATGGCGGATACGGTGGAAACGGTGGACTTAATTCTTACTATGGTTATAACAACCCTTACTATCAAGGCGGGAATCATTTAGGATTCGGATACTACAATAGAAAACCTGGATACGGCAGTATTTATAGCAGCGGAATCACCCCTAACCTTGTTACTGGATATAGGGGATATTCAAGATAACTTTTAGAAGCTTTAAAATAGGCTAGTTAACCAAAGTGCTTTCCAAAGTTTATGCTTTCGAGTTTCTCATGAGTAGGTGAAATAGAGTAAAATTATAATTCAAATAAAATAAATTATAGCCTTAAAATTTTATTTCTATCAATGTGACTTATACATATCCTTAAAACCATACAGGCTTATCATGTCAAAGGTTAGTAGTATCTACTAAAAAGTTTATTTTGAAATTATGTGTTATGTTATAACTTATAGAAAGTGACAAAAGGGTCTAATCTGATCCAGAAACACTAGTTTGCTTTTTCATCGACTTGAGTGCCCTCTCTCGTAGTTTTTTTTCAAGATCTTCATTGTTAACCTTGCCCTCTTCCTCTTCTTCTTCAGCCTCCTCGCTATCAGACGAGTCATCCTTCTTCTTAGAAGATTTCTTATGCTTTTTGTGTTTCTTATGTTTTTTCGAATGTTTCTTGTGCTTTTTAGTTTTCTTCGACTTTTTAGGCTCATCACTATCTGAATCGGAGTCTGAATCTGAAACCTTCTTCCTTGCTTTCTTTTTGGATACTTGGTCACTGTCGGAAGATGACTCTTCTTTTTCACGTTTTTTGGCTTTTTTTTCTCCTTCGTCTCGTGATTTTATCTTAGGTTCTTCAGATAATTTTACTTTGGAAACCTTTTCATCACCTTTTCTCGATTTTCCGATATCAGGTGACACAATTTTTTCTTTAGAATCCATCTTCTTGCCACGTCTGACTTCTTTTTCAGGAGAGCTGGAGGTATCACGTTTTGTTATCTTTTTCTTGCTACCCTTCGCGTCACTGTCAGAACTTTCATCTCGGGAATCTTCCGAATTTTCGACTTTTTTTGTCTTCAATTGCTTCTCACTTTTATCTGACCGTACCCTGTCAAAGCTTTCTTCTTTGTTTCGTTTTTTAGACCGTTTGTCGTCTTCAGACTCTTCCGGAATGTTCTTTTGTTTAGACTTGGAGCCCTTGTGCTTTACCTCTTCATTAGAACTCGAATCTGAACTAGACGATCTAGACTTCTTCTTTCTAGATTTTTTGGCTAGCTTTTTCTTAGAAGCTTTCTTACTTTTCTTTTTCCTATCATCCTCAGAATCACTTGAAGAAGAATCATCAGAATCGCTATCACTTGTTGAGCTTTCCTTCTTAGGTTTTTTTACCTTCTTGGACGATGTCTTTTCCTTTCGCTTTAATTTTGATTTGTTCTTTGATTTGGACACTTCTTCACCACTTTCGCTTTCCGATTCAGAATGACGGGCTTTTCGTTTCCCTTTTTTGACTTCAGGGGCCTTTTTAATTTCTTCATCGTTTTGTTCTTTACCTGATGCATCATCCGCAGAACGTTCACACTTTTTTGTGTTTTCGATTTCATGTTTCCTGAGGAAAGGAGATGGTGTTCGCGAAAGACTTTTAGAATATTCACGAAGTGTTGGAACTTGAATGAAGTCATCTTTGTTGTCTTCTTCATCAGAAGTTTGGGGAGGTTTCACTTGGCTATCATTTTGTGACGTCGATTTTTCATTAACTACAGAAGAGTCCCGGCTGGAACTGGAGATAACACGCTCCTTGGATGGCTCACGTGGCAATGATACACGCTCTACAGACTTCTTAATTATTTTCTCCAGATTTTCTGTAAAATTTAACAATTAATTGAGTGTTTTGCTTGTCTTTTAGTAATGATATTTATTAAGATTCTCTACACAAATCTTACCTTTTCTGGGAATAGAAACAGATTTCTCTAATCGTTCTTTAATGAGGTCACTCGATTTTCTATCACGTGAACGCCTATCCCTAGATCTCCTGCTCAAATCTCTTGATTTGTGATCCCTGTAAACATTTAAGGTTATTGCTAAACTGATATGTTACATCAAATTAATCCTTTTTATGAAAATCTTCCTATCCTATTTTTTACTATTTTCTTTTTAACCTATTTCCGATTTGATTTGATTTTGAATCTTTTAACAAATGAATTCTCAAAAAGTAGTTTAAATTTACAACAAAGTTATTTTCATTTCTTTTGCTTTGACAAAAATAAATATTTGTCAGTAAGCTGCTCATAAATCGAAAAACGTTCAATAGTTACAATTGGTTTTCAAATAAATATTAGCTGTATAAAAATAAATATTTTTTTCCTTTTACATTTTATTGCAGTTAAAATCTATGATTTTACCAATTTAACACAAAAGTTTGAAAAGATCAAGCGGGCACATCGAACTTTGTATTTTAGAAATAAGGTCGACTAATGGTAGGTTTTATTTGAAGCGAATACCTGGATCTAGAACGTCGAGCTGAACGGCGTGGCGAACGGCGCGGCGAGCGGCGGCGACGCGATCGTGAGCCCGAGCGGCGTCGAGACCGAGACCTGCATAGAGGTAGGGCGGTCCACTTAATAAATGACTATATAAGAATTATTGCATTATTGCATTAATGCATTTTATTTATTTTTTATAAATTTTCTGTTATGAGTGAAAGGTATGGTGTCATAAATACTCATTATGTACGTATATACCTATAATGGTTAATGTAATAAAAAACATTACCTATCCCTTGTACGCCTACGTGAACGAGATCGTGAGCATCTGCGCCTTTCTAATGAACGACGACGTTCACGAGACCTACGCAAAAAAATATATATATAAATAATAACATACATTATCCTCTGTAGAATCAAAAATGTAGTTATGCACTGAACTGATGAATACTTGCAATGAATAAGGCATCTCGATATGTTTAGGCCTTTATAGAATATGAAAAAACTTCAATCAAGTTGCTAATACTTAAATGCTGGTAATTTAATTTTTATAAATAGAACAGTACATAATTATGAAAGTAAGAATAACATAAAGTCAGATTGATATCAGATTGGTACAACATTAACACTTTTTTTGCATGTATTGCATTTCTATATTATAAATACCTTTCTCGTCGTTCTCGCTCGCGTCGCCTGCGTTCTCTTTCCCGCTCCCTCTCCCGTTCGCGTTCCCTTTCACGCTCTCGCTCCCTTTCACGACGATCCACCGAACGCCGGCGACTACTTCTACGTCTTGACTTACTTCTAAATGTAAACTTTAGACTTAAAATACGATTCATTGTTTACTCATATAATGATTAAGAAAATAGTTTCCACGACTACTCTTAATGTGTAGAGTTGCTTATTGTGATTTAAAGGAACATTTTAAATTATTAAATTTATCATTTCAGATAAATCGATCAGTGTGAAAAATAAGATTAATTTTTGAAACTATAGGATCGACATCGATGCTTATAGTCAGACCAAATGAATGTTTGTTTTACCTTAATCTTCTATAATTAATGTATAATTATGTATAAATACAAATAATGTTCCAATGTGCATGAAATAAGTGCATTTTTTTTCAAGTTTTTCTATAACCTTTCACGGCGGGAACTGCGCCTCGGGCTAACACTCCCAGAGGAGTCACGGTTAGAACGGTACTGCCTCTTCTTATGTGATGACGACGTTTTCTTGATACTGCCGCCTGATAAACAAAATGTTTAATTAGGTTGCTATTGTATTGTATATTGCAAATATATGTTTTCATTCTCAAGAAACAAATTAAACTTACGTGAAGACACCGAAGTCGAACGCCTGCCGCCACTTGATGATCGTCTTGGTTTCTCCACAGCTTTTTCTTCCGTGACATCTTTTTCACCAACCGACCTTCAAAAGAATGCATTCATAAATTATTTAATGATAACGCACACTTATCCGAGCCGAACCCATCGAATGAGTCGAACGAAAACAAATCGTATTCGTGATTCAACCGATTCGACGCGGGCATGTGTCGGTTTCATAGGATTTAATGTACAGAATTTTAGAATTATTCACATGAAATCAACTCGTCCGATGCGTTGGACTCGGTGTGTGTTCACCTTTATATTGATTCATTTGAACTCAGTAACTCATCTCTTCTAATTTTACATATATAACTATAATATATTTTTGTTTACTTGGCAGGTGAAGCAGATCGCGACTTGACTTCTTCTTCTTCTTCTTTCTTTTCCGATACCTCTTCCTTGTTATCTTCTTTAATGGATTCTTCTTTTAAGATGTGGTTATGGTTGGTTTCCTCTTTAACTTCTTCAAAATTAGGAACCTTCTCAGGTGACTTTCCATTTTCTGTAACTAAATTACAATAATATATTGCACAAAAGAACCAAAATGCGACTATTGCGAAGTCAATAACAATTTATAAACTAATACCTTTTGGTTCCGGCACTTTGACTTCCTCTTGAACTTTTGGAGGGCTCTTTTCCCTACTGCTGCGCCTTCGAGACCGGCGAGGGCTTCCACCATTGCGATGTCTAGTATTTAAAAAAATGTTTAATGTAAACTACGTCAAAATAATGTTACAGAAAAAAATCTTTAATATTTTATTTTAAAGTATCTTATTAAAATAGTAGCATGTATGTAGTAGCTTCTTATCAAGAGATAATTTTCATTCAATGGGATGAATACGGTGTGGCAATTAAACTCCAGGAATTTAGCACTTATTCGAGAACTCGCAACAGTGCGTTATTTGTGTACATGTGTTTGGAAAGAGAGGATCTTTCTTACCGTCAGACGAAATTTCAAGTCGATGGTACGTTTTATTTTACTATCTTAGTCTTTTTCAAAATTTACTTTTTTGGTGGCGTCTTGACGATGAGTCACATTACATGTAACCTATTCTGACTAAATTTTTACAAAAATCCGGGGAAAAACCGTCCGAAATTATTTTTGAATGAGTTACTACTACTTACGATTCAAAGGTTCAAAGTTTCGCTTCAAAGGTATCTGCGGTGCTGTACGAGTTAACTTTCGAGGATTACTGTGTATTACTGTCAATCTTTGTGTAGAGTTAAGAGATAGTCTCAATCCATTATAAAAGGAGGATTTTCATTTTTCATTTCATTTTCATTTTTCGCGATTTGTGTAAAAATTACTCCTCGTTCACACAAAATTGTACTGCAGGTTTTCGAAGCTTAAGTAAGGTTTGTGGGGTGGGTTACTTTTAAAAATAAGCATGAAAGAAGTAATTATGATAAATCTCTATCTCTTTCTAGCAACAGCAAAAAAACTTTACAAATTGGCAACTTCCATTTAATAAATAAAATACCTGAAAACTATTTCTTTCACATTATTATTTCATGCTGTTCTCATAAAGTTCCCGGAACTTAATCGCCATACGTCGTATATAATAAATAAGGCATCGCATCATGAGGAGCACAAGCGATATCGATTCAAAAGCATTTATCTAATGATCATTATTATTTAGTAGTTAATAGTGTGTGTATTACTGACTTCCTGTCCCTTTCCCCGGAACGAGATCGACTCCGACGCCTATCCCTCGAGCGGCGTCGCTCCCTTGAGCGAGAGCGAGTTCTTGACCGCCGCCGATCCTTCTCCTTCGCCTTCTCCTTCTGCTCTTCCTCCTAAACGAATGATTTTAATATTACTGTGTAAGAAATATATTTTATTTTATACCACTTTAACTGGAACTCTCACATCCCCAGTGTTTCCGAGCACTTCAACTTACAAACTAATTTTAATTCTAAAAAAGTTAGTCTTAACAACATACAACTTACCATTCTCTTCTTAATTTCTTCTTTCTTCTGTTGCGTGAATGATTCTGGAATGCCGTTGTCACTAGCTTGTGCACTCAGCAACAACTCCCAGAGCTCGCCCATAAACAGCCGCGCGTTCTTGCCGTTTAAGAAGCCCGTTAGGTTGATCTGCATTTTCTTAGGGCATGGGAACTGGGAATGGAACAAGGAAAGGAGAAAAAAAAAACTTGCATTAGTTAATTTACCGAAAAAACTTACACAGAAACAAAGAGAGCCATATTGCCAATATCGATTTTGGTGCCATTCTCTAATGCATACCTGAAATGAACCATATTATTTTGTGGGGTTTGAACCCACATTTGAAACGAGACCAAATTTTACTTGGGGTTATGTATCAAATTTCATTACAATTTATGAAAAAATACAAAATGTAAAGCCAATAAGAGTCTCTTTACTATCTTAGTGAATCTTCATCATAAAACAAAACAGAAGTGACTCGGGTAGGGAAGCTAGTGGTTTGTACATGTGAAAATTATTTGTGATTAGTCTTCATGATGAGTAGAGAAGGCAGCAGCAGAACAGGTTCGCAGCTTCAGCTGGCGCGAGATGCCTCGGTGCTCGCTGGTGGTTGCGACGATGGCATCAGCTTCACTGCTACTGATGACATATGCGAGGAGATGCTCTTCTTTCTTCATCACTTGCATCTGTAAGGGTTTTTCGAAGGCAACCACATTATGCTGAACGACAAGCCTACTAGTTCGACTTCTCTACCTCGAGTCAAATCTTTCTCTTATCAGCTTTCACAAAACTTCTCTCTTTAATTTCACAAATTGGGTCGTACCCTGCAATGATTTGTTTTGTATAGGGTTAGCATTGTTTTAAATATAATTCCCCGTAAATACCGATTGGAGTATGCTAAGTGGCGTCCGATAGTGCTCGGGCGAAGCGGAGGCGGCGGGCAGCGGCGGGCGACGGCGGCGGCGACGCACTAACCGGACGGGGACCATAAAAATATCCACACGCAATCATTACACATTTTAAACAATACTTCAATTGCAGTTTCTTTAGACATTACATAACTGAATTCTTATATATATTTTTAAACGACCTGTTAAAAACCATACCTGTAAAGAAACTGCAATGATTACATTTTGTAATGGACAATCTATCAGAGAAAAAATAATCTATTAGTCACCTTTTCTTCTAGTTGGTTATTGACATAGTTGATGACAACATCATCTTCCATCTTGAGAATTTCTGTGATCTTCTGGGTGATCCACGGCTTTAGGACATCCAGCTTCACCTTCGACATGTCCACCTAAACAAAAACTATTTTTATTCATCCAGATTAGGGATGATGTACCAGAGAATGAATGTAATAATGACTAATCATATAAGTCTAAGATAAAATGTTGCTATTACATGTTTTTAAATTTCATCAGAAATTTTTGTAGAAATATAAAAAAGCATAAACTAAAAATTCCATCATATTTGCTAAAACGCTACTCGAAAGCGCATGACGTTAGAGCACACACAAAATAACCTAGAGACTATGCTTGGCAGGGGATAAGCACCTGCCACTGTTAAGCAGAAACATGTCTTAATACTTCCCCCCATCCCCTCATTGCTCCTTATTCTACTGCCGACACTCAATGCGATAACAATGTATGTTCTCAAGCAAAACTAACTAATTTGAGTGGTAAAGACTCCAAAAGTGTAATACAACTTTTTGTCTGTCTAACTTTACAGAAAATTTCGCTAAAAAGTTATAATAAAATAGCAAAATATAATATTATCGAATTATAGATTACGAAGTCCAAAATACCCATCTCTTTCTCTCTTTTGTAAATTGACATGTCATCAAAAACATAACTTGTACAAAACCAAGTGTCGCATCTCAGTTCTTGTACTGTACTTAATTTGTATGCATATTATACCAAGTCAGTTAAATAAACAGGAAAAAGGAAGGGATCCCGAAGCTCAGCAAAAATAAAATCCATCTTCAATCAGAAAAATTATAAACAAAGTGTCTACTGAATTCTACCAGAACATTTATTTAAACCCAAAAAGGAACAAATGAGAGACTTCAACAAAAAACAACCCAGAGCAGATTCTAAACCAAAACTATTGAATAGCAAAGTAGGAAAAGCCATATAGAGTCAAAAGATGGAAAAAGCACTGACTCCTGACAAAGTTTTATGAACAAACATTCTCAAAGGCACTGTTGAGAAATACAACTTGTCATTTAAACTCATTGAATTGTTATAATCATTTTGAAATTAATGTCATTTATCTGATATTTCCTTTACCCTAATTGTTAGTCCAAAATTAAGGGGAAAATTATTCAAGATTAAAACCTTAAGCCTGATGTCACACAGAAGTCATTGCTATTGAAGCATTTTTTTGTAATTTTATTATTGAATTATTTAAACATATTTTTTTCTATCAAAACCTGTTTTTTTTTCAGAATTAAACATAATTTTGAGTAAAAATGCATAGAAATATCTTGGGAGTAGTTTCCAAATATCACTCATCATGTCTATTCTGAAAACTTACTTTTTTTTAAATACATTGACATATCATAGACAATTTCTCTTGTTTTTGTAAGATGGCCATATATTGTATGAGTGTGGTGGTGGTGTGAGATCATGATTCAACTATCATTTTATGAATTTTACATAAGTATCATATTTTGATTCAAATACAGTATAACCAAACAGCCTGATAATAATAGGTATAGAAGATTAATAAATGATTTAAAAAAAGTGAATCTGATTTGAAAATGATAATCTTTTTACCAAAAAAGGCAAATTTTGTACTTATCAAATTGTAGACAGTTTATGTGAGACTTGAATGTCTTGTATTTTATTATTTATGTCTCACAACAATTTATTTTTATAATCCTACAACCAAAAGAAATACGTAATTAATATTAAAAGATTTTTACCTGCTGAGTAAGACAATCCCCAAACTTCATTTGCTTCATTAACTTCTTCTCCTTGTCACTGAAGCGGGTGTCCTGCTCTGTACTGGTGCCCTAAAAGGAATGTATCAATAGATATTTTAGTGATGTAGATATATTATATGAATAATAGCTAGGCTGGCTAATTTAGTAGGTAAGTATGTAGTATAGTAAAGGGTTTCTAAATATGTAAGTAGTTTTTGACAATGGGATAAATATTAATCTTAATTAAAGAATCATATCGTATATACCAATAATCAAAACAATTAATAATATTTGTAATTTTAGATCCAGTATCGCTTTAATCTTTTAAAAAGCATTACATTTTTTAAGTTTGATTACACACGCGCTTGTAGGTTAGGGTAATCGGACTTGTCATCATTATATTACGGCAAACTAATGAAACTATAATAACATTTCAGTCGGCTTCGTGGAACTTTATCTTACCGTATACATCATCGTGAGTTATTGTTATAGGGAAAAATCAATAAAATCTAAAAGGAGACCGAAGAACTCGCTCGCTCGCTGCTACGAAGAGGCGTCCAAGATGAACCGACTCCGACCAGTCGAACAAATCTTCAATTTACTTCTGGAAATCCGCAATTTGATCACGCTCTTTCTGTTTTTGAATCATAACACATTTTCGCTTAACACGCAGACAAAAAAGATAATAAAACAAATTAAATTTATGCAATTACAATATTCACTGACGAGCGCGTCGATATCGCCATTTTTAAAAGAAGATGGCATCTAACTTTTTTTCGGTTTCACTCTTCTCTTGTCGGGAAAGGCAAAGAGTATTACCCCATACAGCACAAGTCTTCTGCCGGGCACCAGAATTCTTCTTGTATATAAAGCAAAAACTTGAACTGCCAAAAGGGTATGTCAGATTATCAATACAGTATGGTTATCATAATTTTTGATAATATAAATGGGAATGTAATATAAAATGTTCTTTCGTTTTCTTTTATTCTTGTATATCAGCAGAATTTAAAGGGTAAAATGATAGTGTTAACTAATGAATGTCTGTAGTGCTACAGAAGTGTGGAGAAAGTGAAATACGACGATTTGGCCGTTCTTTTCGTCATCTCCCACGTAACTCCTTATTGCCAACAATAACCTTGTTACGATGGGCAGATTCGTTATTTTCTTCAAGAAAAAAGAAATTACAATTGCTGAAGATTTGGCAGTATGGTTCTAAAACCAATGCCGTGAAATAAATACATTAAAAACACTTATCAAAACTACATTTCCACGTGGTTATTCAAAAAATTTATTAAATAATTAATTCAATATTCAATAAAAACAAATCTGTGAAAAATTTATTTTGTCCTTTTACCACATTCATAACTGTACGTAGGTAGTGTGTCTACTCACTTCAATAAGGAGTAACTTGTTTGTAAACTTTTACCTTATTATCTTTAATAATATTTAGACGCCATCGTAGCATTTGAAAATTATTTTATTATTTTTAATAGTAGTTTTTTCTTAGAGAGGCCTACCAGTAGTTTAGTTTAGTGGTTTGGCAGTAGTAAATGAAAGGGGTAGAACTTTAAACTTTTCTTTTTTACAGATTGTTTATTTTATATATTTCTATTATATTTTAGAATGTACTTAAGATGGTGTAACTAATAATTTTGTCCAATGGCCCAATAAATTAAATATCAAAATAAATAATGATGTTCAACAATTTAAAATATGATATTTATCTGCAAAATCCTTTTTTTATTAAATAAAAGTATTTACAAAAACATAGTTTTTTCAAATCACAAAAAAAGACATTGGTTGTTGTATTCAAAATGTTTTGTAATTGTTTACTCCTTTTAATATGTAACTACTTAGAGTTTATTAAAGACCGCCCTGTATATTTTATTTTCACTTGAAATTTATCCACACATACAATTAACAATATCTTAATTAATTCATTGAATATTAACTTTCATAGAAATCAAAATAATTATTTTTATGTCAAATACTATATTTACTGCTTCTCCTCTGTTATGGAGTGAAATAAATAAAAAAAGTTAAGTCATTGTCAATTTTTAATAATGGTAATAAACAAATAAACATTAACTTTCAAATGCTAATTTGTAATCTAAAATACCCATACAATTATACATATTAAATGAACAATGATTACTCAATTCTTCATACTTTTTAAACATTCCTTTAATCACACCTAAGACCAATAACAATAAATATCTTATTGTAAGTATATACAATATCTGTAAATTCAAGTGGCATACTGTTTCAGTAATATTACCTTAATTCAAAGTCAAATTATGTGCCTTTTGATTTATATATCAAAACTATTGACTTCAGTTTATCTATAAATATATTAAAGGTAAAATATAGGGATAGACACTATGGTGTCAATGTTAAAAGATTAAATCTAAATATAACTCTTTTTGTTAGTCATTTGAAGTAGATGAAATCCAAGCATTAATCTCTATAAAATAATTTAATAGCTTATATCTTGAGTAATTAAAGTATCTGTTTAGATAAAATGTGTTTGTTATTTCTACAATAACCTACTTGAGTTGTAACAATAAAGACCTTATTAAACCTTGTTATGTGCTTACAGGCTAATAAAAGTAAAAAGATTGCATAAGCTAAAATGTTTTCAACTATTTGTTTCAGATACCGTCATCAATTGATAACATTGAACTCTGACATTGATGTAACAGGGCAATATCTCTACGAGTCCCTGACAGTTTTTGAGCAGTTCAGTCTGAGAACTGACATCGCACACAATGTGCATGATAAGATTTTTTTCTTCTGAAGCATTCAGTGCACATAAAACCAAGGAAATACTGCATAAATTGAAAGTTGTTGATAAAGATGTAGTAAACATATCAACAGAACTCTGTTACCATGTAGAGCTAGCTGAAGGATGTGAATACTTAAACATTAACCAGATCAAGATCTTACAATGGCTGTTAAGTTCCCCACTGCAACCTCATGCATTGAAAAATGAAACCATCTATAAAAATGTCAGTGATGATCAAATAATCATTGAAATTGGACCTAGGTAAGTTTTTACACTTTCCAATTATAATATTTTGATTTTGAATGTTCATTAAGTTATGAATCCATTGTCAAGGGTTACTCTATAAGAATAATTCAATTTGGAGAACCTATATTTAACTGTGGTCTCATTTTTAATACTTTGTTTTAGGTTCAATTTCTCTACTGCTGATTCAAGTAATTCAGTACAAATATGTGAAAGTGTTGGACTCAGAGATGTTAGTCGCCTTGAGGTTTCAACTCGATACCTTATCACTTTTAACAAAACAAAATCAATTCTACCGGATCAAATCAACCAACTGGCGGCACCGTTACACGATCGTATGACGCAATGTATTTATACTAAGGAGAATATACCCAGGAAGAGCTTTAATGAAGGGTTACCCAAAGATTTGGAACCATGGTTTGTTGTTCCACTTTTGAAAGAAGGAAGACCTGCAATGGAGAACGTTAACCAAAAGCTTGGTAACTAAACCATTTTTGCGTAGTTCATAATACATCGTTACAATCCTTATAAGTATTTAAATGTGTACCCTTTTGCACAGGTTTGGCTTTTGATTCTTGGGACATGGATTTTTATATGGACTTGTTTGTTAACAAGTTAAATAGAGATCCTACTAGTGTCGAGTTATTTGACCTTGCCCAGAGTAATAGTGAGCATTCGCGTCATTGGTTCTTCAAGGTAAACTGTTAACATATCACATTACCATAGTTTTAAATATTTATTTTATCAATTTATAAATAAAAACATTAAATATAATGCTATGTATTTTAGGGAAAAATAATTCTTGATGGCAAAGAAATCAATGAGTCCCTCATTGATATGGTTGCTTCAACCCAAAAAACATCTAATGACAACAATGTGATTAAATTTGGAGACAATAGCAGGTACTGATCTAAGTTATAAGAATCACTTTACTTATAATGAAATCCTTTAATGAAAATACATACTCAATTATTTACTTTGTTTTGTTACTCAAAGAAAGAATAATTAAAAATCTTTTGCAAATAGCTTATTCATAAACATTTTTAAGATTATTTCACCTAAAAAAAACATTTCAGTGCCATAAAGGGTTTCAAACACACAAAACTTCGTCCAAAGAATGTTCGCGGGCCATCACAAATAGTAGCTGAAGAGACAGAATCTGACATCATATTTACTGCTGAGACTCATAACATGCCTACTGCAGTAGCACCATTCAGTGGTGCCACCACAGGAACTGGTGGAAGGATCAGGGATGTGCAAGGAGTTGGAAGGGGAGGTCACACTGTAGCCGGAACGGCTGGGTACAGTGTTGGAAACCTGCAAATACCAGGTAGGCAAATTGTATTAAAAATTACATTTTTAGGATGATTCTTATTTACTCCATCATTTGAACTGCGTCAGACTCCTACCACATAGAGTTTTGATTTAACTAATTTAACTGTCAGTTTTAGATTACCCATTTACAGCTTTTCAGCCTATGTATAAAATAGTCAGATGTGGTACTATTTTTTAGTATTTAGATTGAGAGTTGTAGAGTAATATTTGCCCTTTCTGAAAATGTTTATTACTTTTTAGTCTAATCATATGAATTTCTTTTTCTAATTTCAGGCTATGACTTACCTTGGGAAGATAAGACTTGGGAATATCCCAGTAACTTTGCGAGTCCCTTGCAAATTATAATTGAAGCCAGTAATGGAGCTTCAGACTATGGCAACAAATTTGGAGAGCCAGTTGTAACAGGTATATATTCAAATTATAATTTACGAACCTACTATAAGGATCTGAAGAAACAGATTTTATGTTTTTGTATAACTAAGCTTGTAAAACTTAGTATAATTTATCATGTTACAGGGTTTGTTCAGTCTTATGGGTTAAAGAACGGCGACAACGTTCGGGAGGAGTTTGTCAAACCCATTATGTTTAGTGGTGGCATTGGGTATATGCCTCATACTATGATCAAGAAGAATAAACCAGAAAAAGGTACTTATATGACATAAAAACGACAGGGTTAAAGAGGCGTCTGCTCTGTTTGGTTCTTTGATCTTTTTGGCATTGGATGATTTTGACACTCACAGGTTGTCTTTCCTTCTATGGTATGGTAATTTTTTGTTGTTTCAGGCATGCTCCTTGTTAAAATTGGCGGTCCAGTATATAGGATCGGAGTTGGTGGTGGGGCGGCTTCCTCAGTCGCTGTACAAGGAGGAGATTCAAGGGATCATCTTGACTTTGGTGCTGTGCAAAGAGGTAAAGTTTTACTTTACTGGCAGTATCCTTTATAACTACGTTTATGTCAACATTTTTTTGATGGTTATAAAGCTCATTGCTTCTAACTTGTGTCAATAACATTTGTAACAGCCATTAAAAATTATAATAATTTGAAGATAATTTACAAGATAAAGTAGTCGTGAAATTGTTAATTTTAATTTAGCGCACATTTTGCCCATGGGCGTAATTTTGTCCATACTTTGGCTTGACAGAGGTCAGTTCTTTAATTTTAATATAAAACTTCGAAATTTTTGTAGGTGATGCTGAAATGGGCAACAGGCTTAACAGAGTTGTGAGAGGGTGTCTTGAATCAGACATCAACCCAGTTGAAGGTATACCTTTATTTAGATTAACTCAACGTTTACGACTACTTAATTTACGTTTACCACTAACATAGTTTTAGACAAGACAATTGTACAATTTTCTTACATTCTGTATGTTTTGTAGCGATCCACGATCAAGGCGCGGGTGGTAACGGAAATGTACTCAAGGAGCTTTGCGAACCTCATGGCGGGGTTGTATTCACTAAAGAGTTCCAACTTGGAGACCCTACCATTACTACCCTCGAGTTATGGGGGGCTGAGTACCAGGAAAATGATGCGCTACTATGCACAAAAGAAAATAGGAAAGTGCTGGAAGGTAATTTATGTTGAAATTAATAGCCACATAACAGAAAAACCTTAACACTTATTACGATTAATTTTTATATATAGCATGTTTTATATCGATTTTACATTATTTTTTGTATCTAATCATGCTAATGATTGTAATTTAATAGTTATTTTATTATTTGTAGAACTGTGTCGACGTGAGCGTTGCCCTGTTTCTTTTGTTGGTGAAGTGACGGGAGATGGCTACATGAGTTTGGTTGAAGAGTCCTTCAATGACAAGTTCTTGGAAAGAAAAGAGAGATTGAAATCTGAGAACAAGTCTAAACTACCTTACGATTTACATTTAGAAGCTGTTTTAGGTGAGTTTTACTTTAATGCATTAGTTTATGTATTTATATATATCTCAAAATAAATTAATCATGAATTTAATATTCTTTTTCAGGTAACATGCCACAGAAAACATTTGATTTTAGCCAAGAGAAAAGAACAAAATTAGCTCTTTCTCTACCTAAAAACATAACTGTAAAGATTGCGCTCGATAGAGTATTGCGTCATGTGAATGTCGCTAGCAAGAGATATTTGACCAACAAGGTATGTAAAAGAAAAGTAAAAAATATATTTTCCATGACTTAAAAAAGTTTAATCACGAGTAACATAAACATAAAAAACATACATAAATGACACGACTCAGGATACAACGACATGGAAAGGACTGTATAAATATGGACACTATATCTGATAGTCTTTATATGAAGTGTGTTTAGGTTTTTATGGGATTCAGCTGGCCGGCTCGCCTCGCCATTGAATCGTAATAACCGATCAGTCGTAACCAATGTCGTCATAACGCATTGACTGGTATATCCTTATTTTAGAATTCATCTGGACATGGTGGAAATAAAAGTTTTCATAACTTTAAAGACAAATAATTGATTGTTCTGTGTCCTTTTGTCGTTTTAGGTGGACCGGTGTGTATCAGGATTGGTGGCTCAACAACAGTGCATAGGGCCACTGCATACTCCTTTGGCCGACTGCGCTATCATTGCACTTTCCTATCACGAGCGAGTGGGCTCCGCTACGTCTATCGGAACACAAAACATCAAGGGACTACTCGACCCAGCAGCAGGTGCCAGAATGTCTCTAGGAGAAGCACTCACTAACCTGGTAAATCACTTTCGTAACATAAATTAAATCCATAATTATCGCAGTCGGTTTTGGCAGATATTTCAACAATATTTTTTTTTTTTTCGTCCCAGCAAATATGATTTCCGTTGTTCCAAGTGTATGGTATGATCCTACATAGGCAATACTCTAATTTGCCCCTATTAAATTATAAATAGTAGTAGTTTTTTTCAATATGTTTTACAATACCTTTGTTTATAATTAAATATTGAATTCAATTTCAAATCAAGGATGATAGCTAATTATAATGAATACGTAGGTGTTCGCCGGTATATCGTGTTTGGAGGACGTAAAGTGCTCAGGCAACTGGATGTGGGCAGGCAAAACTGACTCTGATGGCGCAGCGCTAGTTGTGGCATGTCGTGCAGTTTGTGACGCGATGCAAAAGCTAGGTGTTGCAGTCGATGGAGGGAAGGACTCGCTATCTATGAGTGCACACGTCTCTGGACAGACTGGTACGAAGCTTCTAAAGTTTATCAACTCATTATAATGCCTTTTGGTTACATCAGGTTGCATGAGCTCACAACTTTTGCCTTAAATTAAAAAGCAAAGAAGAATAATTTTAACCTTATTTTGTCGGTATTCTAGTAAAATCGCCAGGGACCCTTGTAGTATCGACGTATGCCCCATGCCCAGATATTTCTGTCAAAATTGAACCTGCACTGCTAAATGAGGGTTCTGCCCTTGTACATGTACCGGCAACATCTGGAAAGTACAGACTTGGTGCTTCAATTTTGTCTCAGTGTTATAAACAACTTGGAGATAGCCCAGCGGATCTCGACAAGCCAGAGATCTTGAAATCGTTGTTCAAAACTACACAAATATTATTGAAAGGTATTTATTTAAAAAAAATAGAATTTTTATAAAAACATTAAAGAATAGAACAATTCTGAGTTATTCTTTAATAAGAAGTCAAGTGCTCAATTATAAGAAACAGCAATTATTGCAATTTAATATTTAAACACCAATAATTTTAATATTTTATTTCAGATAAGAAATTATTATCTGGTCATGACATTAGTGAAGGAGGATTTATAACTGCTGTATTAGAAATGGGTATTGGTGGTGTAAGAGGTTTAAATATAGATGTTAATGTTGAACAAGGTGTATCCGCGATCGAAGCGTTGTTCAATGAAGAACTAGGAATCATAGTGGAAGTTGATCAGAAAAACTTGGCTCACGTGTTAGTTGAATACCAAAAGAATGGTGTAAACGCTAAAGTCATTGGTACTACTGGAAAATATGGAATGAAATCGGAAGTAAGATTTTATTATACAGATATTCTGATGCCTAACTTTGCCTGAGTACAAAAGAAAGTCAAAGGAAGTTTTTCAAATATTTATAACTTAAATACTATGTTTTTTATGTTTTGTAGGTTGTGGTTAAAGTGAATGGCCAAAAGGTTTTAGACACAAACTTAATAGATGTGTTTAGAATGTGGGAAGAAACAAGCTACCAACTTGAGCGTCTTCAAGCCAACTCGGATTGTATCATGCAAGAGTGGAAAGGTATTAATTTTTTTTAAACAATTCATCTATGTTTGTATTTATTTACATGGATTAATCAACCAGAAAGATCACATGATAGTCAAAAGGCTCACAGAACAAATAAGCATTTGCTTAGGGCCATTCACAAACAATTGCTAGATAAACAAGTAAATTCTTTTTAACTTGTTTCTCCTGAGAAACCTAATACTTCGATAATAATTCGGTTTACAATTTATATTTACAGGTCTGGAAAATCGTGAAGGAATTACCTACAATGTCACATTCGACCCCTCTGTGGCTGTTGTTAAAACAAAATCTATCAATGTAGCAGTACTTCGAGAAGAAGGTAACTTTTTAAATTATAGAACGAATAAACCATGTTTCTTTAATGCTAGCGCCCACATAATCATAGTTTATAGTATGTATAAAATAGGTTCGACCACGGCTTTACCTTGGTCATTTGTGTACCAATGCATTTCTGGTATTTATCTGACTTATTTTCTTTCTAAACTTAAACTTTATTTAGACTTAAACAATGATATAAATACACATTTTTCTTTTAATACCGAACACGATGATTATCTTATTAAATTTTTTCGAGGTTAGAAGTTGAGGCTTAACTTTCGTTATATACATTTTGATAAAATTGATATAGCCTTTGTCACCCTGGCCATTATTACGAATCCATTGATACCTCGTTTATTAAAATCGGCAAAGTAGTTTAGGCGTTACGGTGGAACATACATACATACAATGTATTTTAAAAACCCTTCCATTTGGCTTCGCCGTTGTCGGGATAAAAAGAAAAAAGTAAACGTACCGTGTTCAACATAAGGATGCCAA
This sequence comes from Choreutis nemorana, assembly GCA_949316135.1. NCBI lineage: Eukaryota > Metazoa > Arthropoda > Insecta > Lepidoptera > Choreutidae > Choreutis > Choreutis nemorana. The sequence continues at coordinate 6,106,195 of OX438600.1, forward strand.
ACGTGGGCACTAACAGAACAACAAGTGCATAAAAAATAAATTAGGTTAGTAGAGTCAAATTAGCTGTAACAAAACAGAAAATAAAATTGAAGAACGCGAAAAGTTAAAATGCCGATGGACGGGACGCATGTCAGGAAAAAAGAAAATGAACGAAAACAATTACATAATGGTATCCTAGAGACGGTAAGAAAAGTAGAGGAAGGCAAGTTATGCGTCGAGAGAAAAGTTTTTAGAAGATATCTGGTCCAAATTGGATCCGCATAGCAAAAGATAGATCCCAGTGGAGAGTTTTAGAGGAGGCTTTTGTCGAAAGAAGTAAAGATTAACTGGTTGCCGATTGATATAATAAAGAAGAAAGAACACAAAATTATAGATACTAAACTATAAAATTATGGAAAATTTAAATCAAAACAGCAATAAAGTCTACTTTAATATTAAAAATATATATATGTGCTAGCAATTGTTTATTTCACCTATGTGGGGTTGTTTAATGTGTATTAATGTCAGTACCATTTCAACACAACTTAATATGTTATGTATGTATTTTTGTTATTAGGTACCAATGGTGACCGTGAAATGATTGCTTCCCTGTTAATGGCCAACTTTAATGTGTTTGATGTCACAATGAGCGATCTTCAGCAAATGAAAATAACACTGGATGCTTTTCAAGGGTTGGTGTTCCCTGGTGGTTTCAGTTACGCAGGTGTGTATGCGAAATTACATTTTAGTAGCAAAATGCTTATATGCAAGTATTATTGGCTCGAAATCTAGAATGCTTTTGATGAAGCTTGTTTTCCAAATACTTAAAAAATATATATAGATGGTTGTACATACTTTTAAAGAATTACTGGATAAATTGAACATTCAAATATAAATGTGGTTTGTTTTAATGAAAATATTTTATATTGATTATCTTTTTCGCATAACCCATTGCCTATCCAATATACTTAACAACATGTCCAAATATCTATTAAATAGTAATGACTGATTTCCAGACACACTTGGTTCTGCAAAAGGATGGGCGGCGGGCATCTTGTTTTCAGAGTCGCTCAGCAAACAGTTTTCACATTTCAAGAATAGGAAGGATACATTCTCCCTTGGTGTTTGCAATGGTTGTCAACTTATGGCAATGCTTGGATGGGTGGACCCTGTACCTAGCCAAGAAAACTCCAGTAAAACACAGATTTTCCTGGATCATAATCTTTCAGAAAGGTAAGCTAGTATAAGGATAAGATATGCTTGGTTGAATGATTGAATTTTACATGTTTATCCGAGGGCTGTGTTTGATCTATATGAATCTTAATTCCTATGTCCCCTCTTAACTACTAACGGCTGTACCGATTTCGATAAATGATGTCGTTACATTTATCTCTATTGCGCGAGTTTCGTAAGATATCTTAAAATTTGGTGCCAATGTGTGTTTTCAAAAATAAAATAATTTATTATATCGACATGGGTATTAAATTAAATTAAAAAACCTTAGGAATGTTGAATCTTAATTTGAAGTCTAGGTTCAGCTTTATAATTATTACAAATTTAATTTTCCAAGATTTGAATGCCGGTGGAGTGCTGTTAAAATAACAGAAGAAGAACAAGATGTTTGGTTCAATGGCATGGGCGGCAGTATTTTGGGAGTATGGGTCGCACACGGCGAGGGCAGATTCTCATTTGCTGAGTCACGTTTACTTGAGAAACTGACAAGAAATGGACAAGTTGCAATGCAATATGTAGATGACAGTGGTGTACCAACTGAACTCTACCCAATGAACCCTAATGGCAGTCCAGGTTAGTGTTTTCACTTTAATTAAGTCATTGAAAAGTGTTGATGATACAAAATCATTAGCTGCTCGAAAAAAATACTCTTTTTGATTGGACCTAAATTTTTTATATATTTACACCTATATAATGCTTTGGTATATTGGTGTACTGTGTTTCTTCCAACATATGATTTCACCTATGCTTTAATTTTGCAGTTGGTATAGCTGCAGTTCGTTCCCGCGATCGGAGGCACATCGCGATGATGCCGCATCCAGAGCGCTGCGTGCTTCGCTGGCAGTGCCCAGTGCCACAAGCCATGCCCGTTTGTGTTTCCACTCCCACAAGTGACTCCTCACCATGGCTCAGACTATTCCAGAATGCATACACTTGGGCTTCAACTCAATAACTTTTAATAATCTCCTATTCACCATGTGCATGGATTTTTTCCTTAAGTTCTAAGTTTAATACATTGTTCTTATTAAGTTTTTATAAATATATTGTTGTGTACAGTAGACCAAATTTGATCATGTGAACGATTATCTGAATGTTGATCATGTGAACGATCAATAAACTGAAATAGTCACCTATATAAAACATCACTGTTCATATCATACATACACATATACTGTTCAATTATGAAAAAACCTGGTTTCTGAAAACATCCATGTCCATATAGTTCGGTAATTCATGATCTACTGTATTATGGATTGAAATTCCTACAATTTGATTGTATCCAATATTTGTATGTTAAAATATCTATTTTTAAAGTTATATACATAGAAGTTTACATTACTGCAATTTTATTTTTAAAAGCTTTTTTCTGATATGTTAGATTTATATATGAAAGTGAAATATTAATGAGAAAGATGTATATTATATAAAAAACGTAGTTATGTTATTCATACATTCCAGGATGCATCTTTAATGTTAATATAAGTACCTAAACAAATGTGCTTTAAACAAAATTTTATAAATTTTTACAAATTGATGATTTATTCTGTATACACAATAAAAATAGTTTTATACAAATTAAGTTGTCATTTAAATATTAAAACAATTTATAATATTCTCACTTTTTTTTTGTAAAATAGAGATTTGTTTAAAAATATTATAAAACAAAGGGTGAACAAATAATTTTTAAATGTTCATGACCATTATTTCTTTTATAGAGTCACTTAGTTCTTTTCTTCTTGAGTCCTCAAGGGCTCTACAGAGTACTAGGAACCAACGTTGTGGGTCAGCCCTTAATTCATATTCTTCTAGAACTTTGGTAGCTTTACTTGACAGTGTCCTATTATTCATTTCAATGTTGTCTATTTTATTTTCACGGATTTTCAAGTTTCTTGCAAGATCTCTCCAGAATGTACCAACTTCTTCTGTAATGGTTTGGAATATTCTGTCTTTCTTTCTTTTACTAATTGAACTTGATCTGAAGGGGTTGTTAGTAATGGAAGTTTCATCTTGTTCTTTTTTAGTGCTGTCATGATTGTCTGTAACTGAAAACATATAAATAAATGTGAAAATTATGAGACAATAGAACATCAAGTTTAAACACTCAAATTGACCAGTCCAACTTTAACTGCTACTTTACAAAAGAAGAAAACCATAGAAAACAGTAATAATCATTGAATTAATATGATTGAATTGTAGTTATGAATGAAAATAGTAAGAGTTATAATAGTCAAACTATTCTCAGGAGACAAACAAAATTTTCAATATCAATACTCACTGTAGCAGTTAGATAAAGGTCTTGGCTCATGTAAAGCTTCATAATTTTTTATACACTCTAATAAATTGTCTCTATTTGGAAGACTATTGACTATTCTTCTTAAAGGATGTATTTTATCTTCAGACATGATGTCCCTCTCTTCTAATATTCTGAAGAGCTCTGTTATAGAACAAATTTTTTCAAACTTTCTAGGCGAATTAATTTCATCTCGGAATAGATCTCTCAGTGTACAAATCAGTTTTGTATATCTTTCGCTTCTTCCTACACTCACTTCTATTTCTTCCTTTAAGGAATCGTAGTCAGAAAGAGTCATTATTTTCCAAATAGGAAATCACGGATTAGGGAACAAGAAAGTTAAGGTATGGCCAAACCTATTGGCACCATTGACTTACAAATAAGAACGTTCGATTGGATAAGATTTAGAGTATACACAAGAAAAAATAAGAGAAAATAGTTACATTTAAATTACACATTCAGTGTTATTAAGTAACACAACACATCTGACAGTCCCGACACCAATGTTACTCATGTCAATGTTTTTTTTTTTTTACATTTTTACTGGCTTGGATGCGATGTCCTTTAAGCCATAACCGTAGTTAATTTAATGGCTTTGCTTGAGATTTCTTTCTTTATCACATCACTTGATTAAATTTTAGTCACAGTATTTTTAATAAACTTATATAATGGTTTAAATGTTTCAACATTTGATAAAAGTTCTTGCAAGCGGCGGGAGGGACCACTTTGTTTTAAGTCACTAAGTTCACTCACTAATATTAGTCTTTGAATTGAAAAATATTTGCAGTCATATATGAAATGATTTATATCGCCTGTTCCACTATCACAGTAGTTATATTTGTTGTTTGTAAATAACATTAATTTTGCATAGATGCATTGGTGTAGTGTGGTGGTTGAATCTCAATCTAATTATTGTAGTTATAAAATCTCTAGTTGCATTATAACTATAGTACCAAGGTTTTGTTGGAAGGTCTTTTTGTATTTCTCCGTACCATTTTCCTTTTGTTTTTAAATCTTCACTCCATAATTTCTTCCACAGTTGTTTTATGTTCATATTTATGTAGGCTTGAAGATCCGTAAAAGGTATCTTATAAATATTGCTTACATCTAATTCATGAATCCCTTTACTCGCAGCCATATCAGCAATTTCATTACCTGTTATTCCTCTGTGAGAGGGAACCCACAAAAAGGTAACAAATTTGTTCGTATTTTGAATATTATAAATCATTTCTCTTATCATATAAATTATAAAATTAATTACTACATTCTGTAGAGATTCCACGACACTTAAAGAATCAGTGACAATTAAAAATATTTAAATTATTTACAGTTTTTACTACTTTAAGTGCTTCATACACAGCCAAGGATTTAGCTGTAAAAATACTACATTCTAGATTTAATTTAAATGTTTGAATAAATTTCATCTGTGGGTCATAAAAAGCAGCTCTACAATAATTATTAGTTTTACTTCCGTCTGTGTATAATTTGTAATAATGTGGAATCTGAGAAACAAGTGCTAAATATTCATTATTGTTATTTACAATTGTGGTTAATCTTGAAATATTTACAATTTTACTTTTATAAATTCCACTATAACAGGGCCAAAGAGATTTTGTATAAACTGTTTTAAATTTATCTTTAGTGTAATTTAATATACATGACAACTGTGGAGTTTTACCTCTTAAAAGACCAAGAGGCGATTCTATTTGATCAAGATCACAACTGTTAGATTTAGCTCCAATAGAATTTATAACTTCAACATTATTAGAAGTCAACATTTTAAGAATAAAACTTTGTGCTAAATAAAATCTCCTCAAACTTAAGGGCATTATTTTTGTTTCTACTTCCATTGCTCTAATAGGAGTAGAACACATAGCTCCTGTTATTTTCCTTAAAGCTCTATTCTGTACAATGTCTAGTCTGCGAGTATGTACACTGGTAATGTAGGCTAAACAGCTATAATCAAAATGGCTACGAACTATAGATTTATACAAAATACCTAGAATTTTAGGATCAGCTCCCCAATATAGTCCAGTCAAGCAACGCAAAATATTAAGTCCCTTTAAAGCTCTACCTTCAATGTATTGAATGTGTTGTTGGAAACTCAATTGTTTATCAATCACTATACCAAGAATTTTTTTAGTTTCAACTTCTTCAATGACAGTATCATTATATTTAATATCAACTAATGATAAGTCTTTACTTATAGTTAAGACACTACTTTTATTTGCGTTAATGTTTAACTTTAAAGTAGTTGAATAATATTTATGTAACTGTTTTAAAGCATTATTTATATTTTGTTTAGCAATATTTACATCAGGACTAATACTATATAAAACAAAATCATCTGCAAACTGACGGATATTAACGTTATTGGTATCAACATGTTTTAATATTTGACTAGTGTAAATATTATAAAGAAGTGGAGACAGAGTTGCACCCTGCATAGTGCCCTTAGATGCTTCTCGAGGTCCATATAACATATTATTATACTTTAAATACAAAACCCGTTTATTTAAAAAGTTAAAAATCCATTGACATAGATGCCCAGGGACTCCTATTTCAGATAAAACTTTAATCAGAATACTAGGAACTACGTTATCAAAAGCTCCTTGGATATCTAAAAAAACACACACCACGTGTTTTTTTCCACTTTCGCATGTTTTAAATCAGAAATTAATTATGTAAAACTATCTGCACAGCTTTTACCACGCCGAAACCCATACTGAATAGAAGGTATTAAGTTTTTTGACTCTACATAGAAATCCAATCTTGTTTTAATAATATTTTCAAAGAGTTTACCAATGCATGAAGAGAGCGAAATAGGTCTATAAGAATCTGCTTTATCAGGTGGCTTGTCGGGTTTCAATATAGGAATAACACACTGTGTTTTCCACAATTCCGGTATTATTTGACTTTTCCATAATAAGTTCATTATATCTAGCAAGATTTTTTGAGGAGCAATATGTAATTTTTTTATTATTATATAAGGTAAGTCATCAAGGCCAGGTGTAGTATTTCGTCTTGTTTTAAGACTTAGGATGAACTCATTAAATGTAAAGGACTCAAATAAAATTTCTGATTCGGTGTTATTATTATTTAGTGAAAATAATTCTTCAACTGTTTCATCTAAATCCCCATTGGACTGTAATTTATTTAACAATGGCTCAACAAATTCATCTGAACTATTATTATCATAAAATTTTACTCGCTTAATTTTTTTGATATATTTCCAGATTAAACTGATAGGGGTTGTCCTATTAAAAGATTCACATAAATTATGGCAACTTTTTTTCTTTTCCTCAGCTATAGTTCTTTTTTTAATTGCTTCCTTTTTTTGTATTCTATGTAATTTTCCATACTCTGATTATTCCTATAAAATTTTAAAGCTTCATAAGTTTTTATGACACTGTTTTCAGAAATTTTGTTCCACCAAGGAGCTACTACCTTCCTAGTTTTCCTAATTCTAGAAAATTTAGGGACACATATACTTTTCAATTCATTTAACTTTTCACAAAACAAATTATAACTAACTGTGGGGTTGACTTTATTATGTTATTAAACATGTTTTCTGATAATTCCCTAAATTTTTTCCAGTCACATTTACTATAAAAATTATCTAATGGATCACATTCCTTATATTTGCTAGTTAAAACATTAATTTTAGTTAAAATAGGGTAGTGATAACTCCCCATTGGGTCGTCATCAATATGCCACTCACACAGTGGCGCTATAACGCCACTCGTAAAAGTTACATCTATAGCAGAAGGATTACGATTGGGATAAGTTACAGTAGTTGGATTACCATTATTTAAAATACAAAGATCTAATTCATCTATAATGTCATATAATTCATGTCCTCTAGATTTACTAACACAACCAAAAGCAATATGATGTGCGTTAAAGTCGCCAGCAACGAATAATGGTTTGGGCAAATTTAATAAAATATCTTTAATTTTTGGATTCTAGCATTTCCACTTGGGGGACAGTATACATATAGAAGAGTAAATGATATACTTTCAGTTTGATCTAATATAGCTATATTTTGTACATCTTGATGAAAATGTGTATCAAGTAATGAATATTTTATCGAGTGTTTTATCAATATTCCTACTCCACCATGTCTGTTCATGGCATTGTTAAAATGAAAATTATAACCATATATATTTACTGTATCAGTATCTTTAAGCCAGGTTTCATTTAAAAGACAAATATCTATGTTATTTTTATTTATAAATAAATTTAAGAGGGGAATCTATTTGAATACTTTGAATTTACTTTGAATATTAAATTGTGCAATGCTAAGGTAAGAATTTATTTGATTTTTATTGTTCATTAAATTGATGTTGATAGCTGCTTCATGAGTATGTTTCTTATAAAATCCGTGTTAATAGGTTGTTCATCCCCCTTATTTCCTAATTCTATGAGAGCTCGAACTAAAACATCAATTAGTTCCGAACTGTCAAGAATATTCTTTCTTAATGTGGTAGAGTCAATATTCGAATTTTCATTTAAAATTTTTGTATCTTTTTTTTGATATTTTTTACTGTATCTTTCTTTAACGTAGTAAATTGTTTTGTATTATTAAAAGTATTACTTGATGTCACAGAAGGTAGACAGAGAAAATCAGTAACATTAGTTTTTGAATTCAAGGCAGTAGCAGAAGTTTTTTTTATTTTTTTCTCAACTATCTTACGTTGTTTGACTGGACATAGCTTTGATATTGCCAAGTGAGGTCCCTGACAGTTAACACACATAATGTTTTCTGCATTATTACACTCTTCAAAGTGATGTTCTTGAGTACAAATAGAGCATACCTGTTTGTTATTACATATTTTGGCTGAATGATTGAATTGAAAACATTTGTAGCATTGCTGCAAAGGAGCTACATATTCAAAAACTCTGTACGAGTTAAGGTCGTAATTAACGTTTTGTTGTAGAACGCTTGATAAAAATGTTATGCTTACAGTCTCTAGTGGAATAATGTCATTTTCGATTTTTTTGCTAAATCTTCTTACAGAAATGATGTCATATTTCGATGTTAGCCTGGTATATAGTTCTTTATTGGATATGTTCGTTGGGACAAATCTTATTACTCCGGTTTTCTCTATCTCTCTGGCTGGGATAAAAGCTTTAAGATCATATTTTTCCAAAAAGCTACAGTAATTTAAAAATTATTTCCAGTATTATACTGCTTAAATGTTATGGCAATTTAATTCACACTGACTGTGTATGCCAACTACACCTTTTACTAAACCAAATATATGATTTAAATAGACAGAACTTTTATTGCCGAGTCGTTCTTTTTCATTTTTTGACTGGACAAACACTTTAAATTCTAAACTGTTAGAATTTTCCGGATATAGTCTTAAAATATGGCGAAAAGTCAAATTTCTCACCCTCTGCACCATTGTCCGTAACACTTTTTATGAACTGTCTTTTACGCGAAGGTTTCCCGGCTCAGGCTTTGGAACCTCATACCCGTCCATTTTAAAAGTTTTTAACACTATTTACACTGAATTTACAAGCTTTTTACACCTAAAAGTATTATTAATTATTTAAAGTTTTCAAACTAGTCCAATTCCAATTCCAAGTCCAATTGAAAGGTTCCCGCCTTCCCTCATGTCAATGTTAAATTACACGACATTGGCAGTTTTTTTTTGTAAATGTTTTACGGCTCTGGATACGAGTCATTTTGAGCCTTACCGTTATAATTCATTCTTGATGATAAATGAGATGAAGATGATAAGATGAACAATTAAAATGATGAATCTGCTTACAGAAACATGCTAGTACGGTTACTGTAGGCTCTATGGTGTTACTTGGGAGATGACGAAAAGCGGAGCCACATCGTCGTATTTCACTTTCTCCGCACTTTTACAGCACTACAGATATTTACTGGTTAAACCACTAGCATTTTACACATTAAATTCTGCTGATACATAAGAAAATTCTAACTGACATTTCCCATTCCCGAAAAGTAACTCCGACACTGGCAGAATACTCAAAGTTAATGCCATGATGATGGCAAAGCATAAAAAGTCAATTAAGCTATTATCAATGTGGCTAACATTTCCTCTTCATATAGAGTAGGCGCAATTAAAATCAAGTTCGACTTCGATTCGTTAATGAACCAATACTTAAATGAATTTATGAACTATTACCAACAATATAAAACCCTGTCAGCTTCTAACTAACACGCTTCAAAAGTGCCGAAAGAGCGGCAAAATTAGCAAAATGAAAAATAGCCAAATTATGTTATTATTGTTTCTTTATTATATTACATATTTTAAGTGTTGTATTTGATTTCATTGAATGTGAAAATTTTTCATTTAACATATATGGCCAAATTGTAGGATTTCTCTCTCTTGGTATTAAAACAAAGTCCAACTTCTACATCAACACTTTATTGTTAGGATGACATCTATATGTACCATGCAGTGAGCAAAACAATGTTCTGTTAATTATCTCAGGTAAAAATGGATATGTTATAAGAACAGAATACACCCATGAGGTACTGTGTACATGTTCAAACCTAGGATATCACTGACTAAGATATAGCTTCACCTGTATGATTCACAGGTGAAGTTATATGTTGTTATTATTGATGTCTAACCATCTATTTCAACTTCAAAATTGTATTACCTACATTCTAAACATTTAATCCATCATAACAATTTACTTTTTTTTCATGTATTTAAGGTATTTTTTCGCACTGAAATTGTCTTCTACGTCATCAACAATTTTAACTTTCTTCTTTGGTTTTCTTTTTTCCAATCTCTGTTTCCTTTCTTCTTCTGATAATTGTGACAAATCTAAAGGAAGCTGGAAATATAAAATTAGTTTCAGATTAAACAAATAATTCTAAAATTTCCAGTTGGAACTATCACTAAGACAGAATTACAGCTATATTTTTGAGTATGCAACAATATAATTTTTTAAATTTTTAGGTAGCTTCATCAATCAAGTGCCGAAAGGGTGAAAAGATAAATACCCGAATTATTCTTCTAGGTTCATGATATCTTATGTTTATAGACGAACCATCAGCTAATACTATTATTGTTGGATACATCCTTGTATAAACTTCTCTGTGAATTTTTGTTACGGAAGCTACATTATTATTTAAGTATCTTTTTATAGTAAAATTGATCCAAGGTACTTTAGACATTTTGTGTTAACAGTTTTGTTTCACAAGTGTTTATAATTTAATAGCTTAATTTTATTTAAAATAAGGTTATTTAACTTTTTTTAAATCTTTTCGTCCATGGCGCAGGCAATAGTCTTTCGACCATACCACCTAGTCTTTCGTAGAATTTTCCCTTTAATATTAAGTTCATTTATATCTTTCGGAGAACGGTAAAGTAAATTGCTAGAAAATTTAAATTTCTTTTCAAATCCATGTTTTAAGTTATGTTAAATCATTGTCAAGTATCAGAAGTATTATCACTTGTTTTGCCAGAGGTCGAATCCGTGCAAACATCATAATACAAAAAGACCTGAATTATAATTAGGTTATTTAATTGTCACTGTGTGGTCTTTTTTTGTATTTGTTTATCGGCATTGATTTTAGAACCATACTGCCAAATCTCTAAATATATATTTTTATTCTTGGTGATAAATAAAATGATGATGATGGTTATAGGATGAACAACGAACATTTTAAAATATTAATTGACATGCTTAATCTTTTGAATTGAATGACCGATTTGTATCTAGTAATTCAAACAATTATCTACAATGCGAAATTATTTATTTTGATAACTAATACAAGCATGGCCTGATTTTGGTCGGGATTTCTATCAATTTTTAAAATGTAACCACAGTAGTTAGACATATGGTATCGCAAAGTTTTTTATAGATATTGATATGTGCTTCAATTAATATTGTGGAACTTTTTGTTCTATCATCAATAGTTTGCGCAGCGCATACGATGAAGATATTAATTGTGAAATTTTGCTGATCAAGTGGTTATTAGATAGGGTTTTGTGGCTAACTAAATGTTTATTGTATACTACTATATGCTTTATTTTACACTTTGCCAATGGACTAGCTGGTACTCTACACAACCCCTAAGAATTGTATTGATTACCTACTGAATGTATGTATAATGGATAATAATATTCATCTTATTTCATAAATCACGAAGACGGTCCACGTATTTTATGCGCTGCCTAGGCATTGTAGGTATAGAGTATCTGAAATTTACAGATTTCCGGTAACATAGACATGGGCGTATCCAGCTTCTGGCCCAAGGGAAAAATCCTTTTTTCTAACCATCTAATCCAGTCTATCTGCTCGTCCGTCTCTCTGTTTGTCAAAGTCAAAGTCAAAATGTTTTATTCGAATAGACTTGGAATTGACATTTTTTTTACTACCACCGGTTCGGAATGCTATTTCTACGGGGAATAATTCGGCAAGAAACATCCGTAGTTGCTTTTTTGAATATACAAATACAATATTTTCTACTACAAATTACAATTTTCAACATAATAATTCTAGCTACACTCCAACTGTCAATAAGATAAGCCTGTGCAACTAATTAAATTACTTCCATATATCTTTATCCTCTACATAACTTTGAATTTTATAGTAAGCCTTATAATTAAAATTTGTTTCACATATTGCCTAAATTTTATATCTGACATTTCTGTTACATTTCTTAGTATTTTATTATAAAACGGACACCATTTCCAATAAATTACAGTTTTTGCTGATCTAACTGTAGGGATACGTAATTTATCATTATTTTTGGTATTTATGCCGTGACCTAGTCTACGAAACTCATTCAGATGTTTCCTTACATACATAATATTGTCAAAAATATATTGGGACGGTAAGGTTCATCAATTTTCTTAAATAATTGCCGTTATGAATATCGCGCCATAAAGTTATACAAAGCTCGTATAGCTCTTTTTTGTAAAATAATTATCGTATCTGTTTCGGCCGCGCTACCCCATAGTAGTAACTCATAAGACATAATGCTTTTTTCGGGGCACACCCGCCACTCTGTCCCACCACTGCAACTCCTGTTTATCAGGATCAACAGTGGCGTCCAATGATCGAATAATCAACGAATAATGCAGCTGTGCAGTGATGCACAGGCTGTGCCCGGACACCCTACCGGCTGTCTTGGGACCCGCAACGAACTTAATCAGAAGAAATAGGAGGTAGTAAGAAAGCGGTTTCAGACTTCCCTCCCAGCAAAGCGGAGACAGCAATTGAAATGGCCCAGAGGCCCAAAAATCTAAAGGGGAGACAGTCAGGAGACGCCTGACCGTCTAAACACCACGGTATGCCACTAACTAACAGGGGATAAATAAGATACTAACCTAAATCTTACACCAGTAATATTGGTGACAAAACTTTTTAAAGGCACGGAAGTTTCCCTTCGTTTTCACAAGATCTAGGTAATAAATAGGACTACACGCAGATACTTGAATCGAATTCAACATGATTCACCGTTCGTCATGCCAGAGAGTACATAAAATATGATGGGCAGTTTGCACAAATTCTTGATCCGACGTTGAACATTCGCAAAAAGGTGACGGCACCAACTTAAATGAATAAAGTTTGCCCTTAAAGTTACCATGCCCGGTTAGAAATTGGGCTACGCAATGATCGATATCAAGCCACGTTTTATTTAACCGTTCGCGCACTATAGGGAAAAATTTAAATAAATGCCGCCCCTTAGTCGAAGTATCCCATCTAGTTTGCCATTCGTCGATTAGTTTTTTATGAACGTTGTCGTTACTATCAAATAATCTACTGATTTTAGCCCTATCCTTCGGTTTTAGAAAATCTGAACTCATACCATTCCGCGAGTTGTAATACATTGCCGCACGCCGTTGTATTTCCAAATCTACCGGTAAAACGCCCGCAAGAATCGGCAGGGCCTCAGTGCTGACGGTTTACAAAGAAAAATTAACGCTAATCTCTGACTCTGAAGCAATTTACGTCGCGCAGCGCCAATTGTGGCTCTATCCGCCCACACGGGGGCTCCGTAACAAATGCAACCCAAGAAAGTAGCAGTATAAATTATTTTTAATGACTCAAACGACAATCCCCAGGTCGAAGTTGATATTCTATTTAACGCATAAAAATTTCGTTTTGATTTTTCGCTAACTTGCTTAATGTGCTCAATAAAATGAAACTTCTTTTCAAGTATCAAACCGAGATAACAAACTGAGTCTTTCTTTTTAACTGTAACTGAATTAAATTTAAAGCGCGGTAGCCCTACTAAGTTTCCTTTTAACATTACTGTGTTTTATGGGCTGCGAACTCAAGATGATGACGTAGGCAGGACTCAGCTAACAACTCAACTCCTGTTCTTGTATGAGATTGAATAAGCAGGAGACCGTCGTCTGCATATCCCGTCAGCGAACAGTTAGCCGGTAACGGTATAGACAAAAAGTCATCAAATCCGATATTCCAGAGATACGGCCCTAGCACTGAACCCTGTGGGCAGCCCCGAGTCAAAGCCTTCGACACTGCATGATGACCAAGTTGAAGCTTAGTTGTTCCATTTATAAAGTTATTGTATATTAAGGAATATACATTGCTGTAACAACCTCTGTTTTTAAGTTTGAGCAATAAGATTGGCCACCATGCATTATCAAAAGCACCAGAGATATCTAGGAATACACCTATGACGTAATTAATCTCCGACGATTCTACCGATTTTCTCACCGAGATAGCCGCGTCGATTGTTGATTTGCCGATAGCAAAACCGAATTGACGTTCGTGAAAAGTTGGACCGCCCGGAAGAAGCCGAGGTACGATAAGACGCTCTAGAAGTTTACCCAGGGATGGTAGAAGGGTAATGGGTCTATACGATTTCGGATCATCAGGTGGCTTATCACCGCTTTTAGGTATGATTTTAATTAGCCCGCGGCGCCAAATTTGAGGAAAAACCCCTTCAGCAATGCAACGGTTATACACAATTAAAATAGAATCCCCAGCGGACTTTACGGCTTCCTGGATCATCTTATTCGATATTTTGTCTTCCCCAGAGGCCTTATTAACCGGTAACGCCCTAACAATTTTGACAAATTCATCTAAAGTTGGAAGATCGGACGAAGGAGATGTGGGTGGAACTGCAGCCATGAGCCTAACTTCTCGATGATAGTCGGTATCATTTTCAGTAGTGTCGTCCGGAATGAGAGCGTTAAGAAGGGCCTCCGCCGTCTCCTCAACACCAAGAGTGTGAGCATCATTTATTTTGATATTTGAAATAAATGCTTGATCAGTTGCTCTGTTAGCTTTGAACTCATGATATATGGGTGACCATGGCCCCTCTTTGTCTAACCTATCAACTACTTTCCGAAGTAAATTAGTTTTTGATTTTTGGACTGCAGCACGGTAGTGAGACCTAGCAACTCTTAAAGCAATTAAAGCGCTATCATACCTATCTGACGAAGTATCTTGTCCTAGGGATTTTTTAGCTTTATTTAATTTACGACGTGCGGTTCTAAATTTCTTACGAATTCCTATCAGAGAATCATTCCACCACTCACATCTTTTCACACTGGATATAGATGTTCGTCCCAGTGTTACATCAGCACAGTAATTGAAAGTATCCGTCATAATTTCAGCGCTTTCTGTTGCCGATAGACGCGGGTGAGTGAAGTCTCCAGCATGTGACGCAAAAAATGAACTAAAAAAGCACCAGTCTGCACGTCTGGTTTTATAACGAAAGCTTTGTGAACGGGGCGCGATATCTTGTGTCAGCTTAGGGTTGTACTCGTACACGATCAAACGGTGATCACTACATGACGCATCAGGAAGGACACGCCAATTAGAGATTTTTACGTACGCACTTGAACGTGTGTGACGTCAATGAAAGATTCGCCCATAGGGCTGCTGTAAGTAGGTGGTGAATCAGAGGTATTATGATTTTCTAGACATAATGCTATGAAAATATGCAAAATAGTCTAGCCGTCGGGAGATCCGTTAAATTTCTAATTTTCCCTACTGCATATGCCGCCGAGCTTAATTTACTATTGATTTATTCTAAATGTGCGTTCCACTGAAGTTTTGAATCGATATTAATGCCTAAGAATTTAGTCAATCCTACGATATCCAGCACATCATTATTTATTTTAACATCTGTCGATAATGTCTGCACGTTTGGCAAAGATAATTTGAGACATTTAGTCTTGTCACTATTAAGAACCAAATTGTTAGAGTTAAACCAATCTGTTACTTGTTTTAAAGTTAAATTTATTTCATTTTCTTCGTTATATTTTTTGTAGGTTTTAAAAATAAAAGATGTGTCATCTGCAAATAAAATTACATCATCGCAAATTTCATCTAGCATAAACGGAAGGTCATTGATATAGACTAAAAACAAAAATGGTCCTAGAATTGACCCTTGAGGCACACCCATTCTTACAATAGACCCAAATGATGTACTGCTACCGATCTGAATTTTTTAAACACGCTCGTTTATGTAGGATCTCACATAAATAAATAAATAAAATAAATAACCACATCACGACACATACATTGACTCAGCCCTGCACTAAGTATCGTAAGAACGTATCGCAGGTGCTAAGCAACGATATGGTATATACTAAATAAATAAGAATACAACATCCAAGACCGGTAAGCGAAACAATGCGTCTTGCAAGTAACACAAAGCCCCGCCCCCACCAGGATTCGAACCCAGAACCTCTAGCGTAGCAGTCGGCAAGCCAAGCCAAGCAAAAGCAAGCCAAGTGAAAGATTATCGAGGCCGTAGTTTGATAATTTCCCGAGGAAAATGGTGTGACCTAAGCAATGAAAAGCCTTAGAAAGATCACAGAACAGCCTATTAGCGTCTTGTGATCCCTGCCAGGCTGCAAATATTTTACGTACCAGATTAACTCCCGCATCTGTTGTTGATCGTCCTTTTGTAAACCCGAATTGTTGGTGATGTAGGATCCCATTCAGATTAAAGAAACACGATAGTTGATTAAGCATAAGTTTTTCAAAAAAATTACTAATAGCATGTAAAACTGATGCTGCCCTGTAATTCGATGGATCTTCGTTTTAAATATTGGAACAACTTTACTAGGTTTTAGCGACTTGGGAAATTTACCTTTTTCAAGACTAGTATTAAACACTTTTGAGAAGAAAGGAGCTATTACGTGCACTATTGAACCGAGGGCTTTAACAGAAAATCCCCACAAGTCCTCAGTAGATTTTAATTTTAAAGATTTAAATGCTTTCATTATATCTTCCTCTGGCACGTTGTTAAACTTAACGGCCGGTGTATTTTTTACACGTTTTTTGAGGTAATTCACAGCTGTAACACAAGACGATGAAAGATTTTTTGTGAGATCTACTGGTATTTGAGTGAAATATTTTTCGAAAACGTTAGCAACTAGTGAATTATCCGAAATCAGTTCGTCATTTTTATTTAAAGCTATATTTTATCGTTTTTGTCTATTTTCCCTGTTTCGGTATTATTTACATTCCATGTCGTTTTAATTTTATTATTTGATTTTTTATTTTATTACAAAGATAGGTACATAGCTTTCCCTTCCTGATAAATTTTGAATATCGCCTAACATAACTATGAAATTCTACATTATTATTTATTGCTTTTTGTCCGTACAATTCATATAAATTGTTCCTACATCTCCTTACGCCTTGAGTGGCCCAATCACAAAAACGCAGATTCTTTTTTGGTTGGATTTGTGTTTTTTTGCAATATTTGTTCCACTAAAAATGTTAAATTCTACTTTTATTTGTTCAAACATATTATTATACAAAACATCTAGGTCATCTTCCGTGAAACTTATTTTTTTTATTTTACCTTTAACTGCCTCACTAAATTTGCCAAATTTCTAGTCTAATTTCTAGTACGCGGTTCTTTTATTTCCTTTTAAATTCAAGTTTCACTATTTGAGCCGTGTGGTCTGATCTAACGCCATTAAGTATAAAGTTTTCTATCACCGGGCAGTTAAAAATATAAGTATTATCGAGGCAGCTTTTACAGTTTGGCGTTATTCGCATGGGTTCATTGAATATATGACCAAAATTGAACGATTTCAAAATACTAATAAATTAAAAAACTATCTGGGTTATTATTTTTGTTTCGTAAATTAACGTTTAAATCCACACACACTATGACTGGCTTACTTGACCTACTACCAACAATAATAGTCTCCTCCATAATATAGTTTGACAAGCGAGTCGTGGCACAAGAAAACGGCGGCAAATTTGAAAAATCTTAAGCAGACAACACTCAATATACCAGGATAAAACGGTTTTGATAATTGGTTATTTATGGACATTTTCTAAAATTATAAGAACTGCTTTTGTTCTTTTGTGGGTGCGTGCTGTCAGACGACCTGAGTGGTGCAGTAGTCAACATGCAAGAGGTCCCGGGTTCAATTCCCGGCCGGGACAGAAATTGAAATGAGTTTAAATTTCTGCTAAAACCACTGACATGACAAAAAACTAACAAAATATTAAATGATAATGACATTTATTCATAGCCTTGCCTGCTCACAACCTCGCCATTGGTTTCCATAGAAAGAGAATACACATTGGAGCACTATTCAACTTCCATCGAAATATAAAGTTAAAAAAAAACAAAGTACTAAAAATACTAACATTTTATTCATCATAATCAAAATCAGATTCGAGAAACTCAATACCAGAGAGGGAATCGTCACTGTCACTATCGTCTTCACGAACATTTATAATAAATGGTTCCAGTTCAGTCTCTGTAATTCTGTCTCTAGTTTTATATTCATTTTCCACATTAATTATGTGGTCAGTGATTTTCTTCCAGTCGCTTGCGGTGATGGTTGAGAAACATTCTCGAATTAATTCTTCGGTGTGAGTGCCATCCACGCCCAAATTTTTGCTTGCAATCTTTCGTTTGACCAAGCTCCATATAAGTTCTATCGCATTGAGGTCGCAGTGATACGGAGGCAACTTTAAAACTTCATGCCCATGCTGTTTCAGTAACTCTTCTGCTTCATATAGAGGAGTTGGTTTATTTTCTTGCACTAGACATAAGAGCTCAGCCTTTGTAAAGCATTCGTCAAACGAAATATTATTATCAGAAAGCCACTTTTGAATGTCAGCTTTCAAGTTGTGCATTGTAGGTGGCTTGTTAATTTGAGTTACGTGGTAACTCGCATTATCCATGATAATTACAGAGGGTTCCATCAGGTTTGGTATTAGCTTCTCTTCTAACCATTTCAAAAAATTGATTTTATTCATGTCATCATGATAGTCAGCCATTTTCGATTTTGTGCTAAACACTAATAAAGCATTAGGAACAAAACCCTTTTCTGATCCTGCGTGGACTATAATGTGTCTTTTTCCTGCAGATATTTTATCCACTAATCCACTTGTAGATGGTCCTTGCCATGATTTTTTGGGTTTGTAGTTTTGGTGAACATAAGTTTCATCAAGATAAACAATATGTTTTCCTTCTTGGCGTTTTTGATGAATGGCCTCCATGCAGCTAATTCAAATTTTTCTATAAGAATAGATTTCTATTCTCTTTTATTTTTTATTTTTTTGAATTCAAAGCCATTTTTATATAAAAGTTGTCGCAGCGTTTCCCGGCTTCCAGAGAATTGAATTGAATCCTGCAGCTCCATGTGTAAGCTTCTTAAGGTTGGAACACACTATTTGACAACATAAAACTCGTTTATTTTGTTTCTTATAACAGAAATATCAAAATCATCCAAATTGGACACTGTCCGTTGCCGTGGTCGTTTTTTACCTGGTGTATTCCATTCACCTTGGTTCATAGAACCTTCTTTTTGTATTCGTCGTAATGTTCTAACACTTACTCCTGTAAAATAAAACGGATTAATGTGTTAATTAAAATTTTTCAAGGACCATCAAACTAGTACAAAGTATTTAAACTAGTACATAATATTTCAAGGACGATCTAACTAGCACTAGTGTTATTTTTATATTAACTAATGCTAAGTACATTAAAAACAAATCTTTATTCATTGTGAAATTACACAGTTCAACAGATTACTTTAAGAACGTACCTCAAACTAGGCGAAAGCCTGTATTTTGATTAGTCAGATTTTTTTACAGAGATAGTATCAAGAAATTGGATATTATCAAAGGTATATTTTTCAGTTTACTACCTATCATGGTGCTGATTTGTGTTATATATCGTGACTTTGAATTCAACATCTCATTTTCTTGACTTTTTTGTAACTCCAGAACTAGCCCTTGAATTGAATTTCTAACTTCATCATCCACACGAGCTGAAAGAATAAAAGAACAAATGCTGATTTCTAGCTAAGTAAAAGAAAAAATAGAAACATAAAAATATATACCGTCAAGTTTCAATAACGTTTGGTCAGGACGCGGACAGGATTTCATCCAAAAGGCGTTGTTTTTCCATCGCAGCTTCACTGAATTCATTTTTTACTTGTTCGTAATTATTTATCATAGTATACAACATACTTCTCACGCCAATTTTTATCGGTTTCGACATAATTTCGGAATATTTTGATAAAAATACACAAGAGGATAGGTTACAAAACAGATTTGTGACGTTTGACATGACAGTTCGAAAATGTTGCCACATAAAGAATTTGTAAAAATGCTTAGTGCCACGACTCGTTAGCCAAACTCTATCAATGAATTTTGAAAAATCTGAACGAGGCGGCCGATAAACGCATACAATTAAATATTCATCTATTTCTGCACAGGCAATCTCACATACCCGTTCAACAGAAAACTTTACAATATCGTGGCTCTCTTTGAACTTTATGTTTTGCTTTATAAGTATCATGCAACCACCTCCTGCAGCTGATTTTTTGTTAAACGTGCTTCCAATACAAAAATTTGGTACATTGAAAGTCATTTTGCTGTTGCATAGAAATGTTTCCGTAATACAAAATAGTTTGATACTTTCGATAAATAATTCTACGTCTAGTATTTTGCCAGAAAAGCGATTGATGTTTTGATATACAATAATTGAGAAACTATTGGACGGCTTTTCTGTTGCCGTACTATTTAGTTTAAATTACAACATTATTACATTACATTATTTATTACAATATTACAAATTGTATCAGAGTCAGTTACAATAAGCTTAGTTATACTATGTATAACAGGGTTTTATATATTATATGTTACTAACGTAGCAATCGTTTTAATCTGATTCTTATTAAGATACATAGTATCTTTCGTTAATTTAAAACCTTTTAAAAACTTATTTACATCAAAAAATTAAAATTTGTCGCGATGACAATTGCGTAGTTGCAAATTATTGAATTTAATCCGTAACTATGTCTATTTTGATCACCAGACAGCTGATCCGAATACGGAATTGAAAAAAACATAACTTTTTTAACTTTCAATGAGCCCAACTGCTCAAGACTTTTTAATAATTCAGACTTATTTATATTGAGACTGTTTCCATACATCAGAAAAACTGTGCTGCATCTACATTACTATTCATAATTTTATTAACAATATCCGGAAAGCAAATATTCGACATACAATTATTAATCACTTTTTGTCCTAATTTATTATTTAATAAGGATCCCATACCTATCCCAATCGCTTGAGAAAACTACGGTATTGTGAGATGGTATAGAAATATTTGGGATGCTGCAGACACTCGATGCTGGAGGTAAGTTTGGATTGAAGAAATGCTTGTTTAAAAAATTGGTTCAGATAAGATATACATACTAACTAAGGCCAAGCTTAAAATAGGACAATTAAACCTTCATAACGATAAAGTAGCTACGTCTGAGTTAGATAGGCTTGTAATTGAGTATAGTTTGGACATAGTTCTCGTTCAAGAACAGTACCAGAGCGCTGGGCTTCGTAATAAGATAGTTCAAATAAACAATAAAGCTCGCGCGGGAATATACGTGTCACGTTCAAGCTTCACTGTCACAGCTCTTAATAATCTCTCGTCGTCCCACTGTGCCGTTGCGGAGGTCTCGTGTCCTTCTTTTAGTATATATGTAGTTAGCTGTTACTTTCAGTTCTCTGATCGCGTAGACCCTCACTTACATCACTTGCGGTCCGTATTATATGCACTTCCTAGGCAGGCTGTAGTTATAGGCGCGGATACCAACGCGTCTTCCCCCCTTTGGTTTGGTAAAATTAGATCAGCAGATGCGGATCGTCGCGCCGCAGTAGAAGAGTTTATTGCAGAAATGCACCTAGAAATTCATAATACCTCTGATTCACCACCTACTTACAGCAGCCCTATGGGCGAATCTTTCATTGACGTCACACACGTTCAAGTGCGTACGTAAAAATCTCTAATTGGCGTGTCCTTCCTGATGCGTCATGTAGTGATCACCGTTTGATCGTGTACGAGTACAACCCTAAGCTGACACAAGATATCGCGCCCCGTTCACAAAGCTTTCGTTATAAAACCAGACGTGCAGACTGGTGCTTTTTTAGTTCATTTTTTGCGTCACATGCTGGAGACTTCACTCACCCGCGTCTATCGGCAACAGAAAGCGCTGAAATTATGACGGATACTTTCAATTACTGTGCTGATGTAACACTGGGACGAACATCTATATCCAGTGTGAAAAGATGTGAGTGGTGGAATGATTCTCTGATAGGAATTCGTAAGAAATTTAGAACCGCACGTCGTAAATTAAATAAAGCTAAAAAATCCCTAGGACAAGATACTTCGTCAGATAGGTATGATAGCGCTTTAATTGCTTTAAGAGTTGCTAGGTCTCACTACCGTGCTGCAGTCCAAAAATCAAAAACTAATTTACTTCGGAAAGTAGTTGATAGGTTAGACAAAGAGGGGCCATGGTCACCCATATATCATGAGTTCAAAGCTAACAGAGCAACTGATCAAGCATTTATTTCAAATATCAAAATAAATGATGCTCACACTCTTGGTGTTAAGGAGACGGCGGAGGCCCTTCTTAACGCTCTCATTCCGGACGACACTACTGAAAATGATACCGACTATCATCGAGAAGTTAGGCTCATGGCTGCAGTTCCACCCACATCTCCTTCGTCCGATCTTCCAACTTTAGATGAATTTGTCAAAATTGTTAGGGCGTTACCGGTTAATAAGGCCTCTGGGGAAGACAAAATATCGAATAAGATGATCCAGGAAGCCGTAAAGTCCGCTGGGGATTCTATTTTAATTGTGTATAACCGTTGCATTGCTGAAGGGGTTTTTCCTCAAATTTGGCGCCGCGGGCTAATTAAAATCATACCTAAAAGCGGTGATAAGCCACCTGATGATCCGAAATCGTATAGACCCATTACCCTTCTACCATCCCTGGGTAAACTTCTAGAGCGTCTTATCGTACCTCGGCTTCTTCCGGGCGGTCCAACTTTTCACGAACGTCAATTCGGTTTTGCTATCGGCAAATCAACAATCGACGCGGCTATCTCGGTGAGAAAATCGGTAGAATCGTCGGAGATTAATTACGTCATAGGTGTATTCCTAGATATCTCTGGTGCTTTTGATAATGCATGGTGGCCAATCTTATTGCTCAAACTTAAAAACAGAGGTTGTTACAGCAATGTATATTCCTTAATATACAATAACTTTATAAATGGAACAACTAAGCTTCAACTTGGTCATCATGCAGTGTCGAAGGCTTTGACTCGGGGCTGCCCACAGGGTTCAGTGCTAGGGCCGTATCTCTGGAATATCGGATTTGATGACTTTTTGTCTATACCGTTACCGGCTAACTGTTCGCTGACGGGATATGCAGACGACGGTCTCCTGCTTATTCAATCTCATACAAGAACAGGAGTTGAGTTGTTAGCTGAGTCCTGCCTACGTCATCATCTTGAGTTCGCAGCCCATAAAACACAGTAATGTTAAAAGGAAACTTAGTAGGGCTACCGCGCTTTAAATTTAATTCAGTTACAGTTAAAAAGAAAGACTCAGTTTGTTATCTCGGTTTGATACTTGAAAAGAAGTTTCATTTTATTGAGCACATTAAGCAAGTTAGCGAAAAATCAAAACGAAATTTTTATGCGTTAAATAGAATATCAACTTCGACCTGGGGATTGTCGTTTGAGTCATTAAAAATAATTTATACTGCTACTTTCTTGGGTTGCATTTGTTACGGAGCCCCCGTGTGGGCGGATAGAGCCACAATTGGCGCTGCGCGACGTAAATTGCTTCAGAGTCAGAGATTAGCGTTAATTTTTCTTTGTAAACCGTCAGCACTGAGGCCCTGCCGATTCTTGCGGGCGTTTTACCGGTAGATTTGGAAATACAACGGCGTGCGGCAATGTATTACAACTCGCGGAATGGTATGAGTTCAGATTTTCTAAAACCGAAGGATAGGGCTAAAATCAGTAGATTATTTGATAGTAACGACAACGTTCATAAAAAACTAATCGACGAATGGCAAACTAGATGGGATACTTCGACTAAGGGGCGGCATTTATTTAAATTTTTCCCTATAGTGCGCGAACGGTTAAATAAAACGTGGCTTGATATCGATCATTGCGTAGCCCAATTTCTAACCGGGCATGGTAACTTTAAGGGCAAACTTTATTCATTTAAGTTGGTGCCGTCACCTTTTTGCGAATGTTCAACGTCGGATCAAGAATTTGTGCAAACTGCCCATCATATTTTATGTACTCTCTGGCATGACGAACGGTGAATCATGTTGAATTCGATTCAAGTATCTGCGTGTAGTCCTATTTATTACCTAGATCTTGTGAAAACGAAGGGAAACTTCCGTGCCTTTAAAAAGTTTTGTCACCAATATTACTGGTGTAAGATTTAGGTTAGTATCTTATTTATCCCCTGTTAGTTAGTGGCATACCGTGGTGTTTAGACGGTCAGGCGTCTCCTGACTGTCTCCCCTTTAGATTTTTGGGCCTCTGGGCCATTTCAATTGCTGTCTCCGCTTTGCTGGGAGGGAAGTCTGAAACCGCTTTCTTACTACCTCCTATTTCTTCTGATTAAGTTCGTTGCGGGTCCCAAGACAGCCGGTAGGGTGTCCGGGCACAGCCTGTGCATCACTGCACAGCTGCATTATTCGTTGATTATTCGATCAAAGGACGCCACTGTTGATCCTGATAAACAGGAGTTGCAGTGGTGGGACAGAGTGGCGGGTGTGCCCCGAAGATATACATATGAAAAGTTAAGGTTTTATAACGTGCCAAACACGCATTTGGTGTTCCTGGTGGTAAACATTCGTGGGCGGAAGTTTCTTTCAAAGCAAGCAGTCCTCGACAAACAAGTCCAGCAGTCCTCGTCGATCAATTTGACACTGTTTAAAACACGTGCATTTTACACATTTAATTCTGCTGATATACAAGAAAATAAAATCAATTAAGAAAATTTTAACTGACACTTCTCGTTCTCACCAAGTTCCCGCCTTTGGAGTGGAGTTGGTGTTAGAGGTGTGATTGTGCGATAACCTTATGTATGTTGGATTTGGCCTTTTTTACCTACCTGTAATGTCCTATGTCTATCTTTTTCTAAATTTTAATGATTGAATAATTGGCCACATCTTTTTTTAGAAACGCTTTTGGAAGGGGGCTTGACCTCGTTAACTATGGGTTTTAACTAAGTAAAAGCTAAAAGTCTGAAAAACTTGGATGTTTTGGGGGAGGGCTTGCGCTGCCAGGACCCCCCCTTGGATCCGCCAGTGGTAAGGACCAAACCCGGAAGATCTTGCCCATATAACTGTGTAATCTATCGATCTGAGTAATTATATGAATATTAATATTAAAATTCAAGGTTGTTCAAGGTACGAAAACGATTTCAGCACAAATAGATGTTAAGTTCAAAATTTATTATACACAGTCAGGTCATAAGTATTGTCACACAGTAAAAACTTTTCTTTTAGAATGCTGGCCACAAAAAAGTTTATCGAATTCGAATTTCGAATTGTTCATGAAAATAAAAATTTATAATTTTTAGAATTTTACTCATTTTTAAATATGGAGTGGACGCTTAAAGAAGACTGTGTTGCAGTTATTGCGTTGCATCGTTCAAATTTTTGACAAACTGAAAAATTTGAATATAACCAAAACATTCGTTTATCGTACCATCAAACGATACAATGAAGACTCTAGTGTAGGTGACAGGTCAAGAAGTGGTCGCCCTCGGTCTGTTAGGACTCCAGCAGTGATAAAAGCTGTGAAGGCGCGAATTCAAAAAAATCCCAAACGTAAGCAGAAACTGTTGGCCCTTCAGATGGGGTAAGCAGAACCACGGTGAAAAGGGTGTTAAATGAAGACTTAGGGCTTCGGGCATATCGAGACATCGTTTGAATGTTCGTCTAATGGACCTGAGACTGAAGAGATGCCGCGTTTTGTTGAAGCGGTACGCGGAAAAAAAAATGTCTGGAAATTCTTTTTTCGGATAATTTTTTTTTTACCGTAGAAGAGAGCTACAACAAACAAAATGATAAGGTGTAGCACACAGTAGTGAAGAAGCGAGCAACCGTATTCCGCGTGTCCAACGAGGTCATTTTCCATCCTCGCTCATGGTATGGTTGGGAGTTTCTTATTGGGGCTTAACAGAGGTACATTTTTGTGAGAAAGGTGTAAAAACGAATGCAGTTGTGTATCAAAATACAGTCCTGACAAACCTTGTGGAACCTGTTTCTTATACCATGTTCAATAACAGGCACTGAGTATTCCAACAAGATTCAGCGCCAGCTCATAGAGCGAAGAGCATACAAGACTGGCTGGCGGCGCGTGAAATCGACTTCATCCGGCACGAAGACTGGCCCTCTTCCAGTCCAGATTTGAATCCGTTAGATTACAAAATATGGCAACACTTGGAGGAAAAGGCGTGCTCAAGCCTCATCCCAATTTGGAGTCACTCAAGACATCCTTGATTAAGGCAGCCGCCGATATTGACATGGACCTCGTTCGTGCTGCGATAGACGACTGCCGCGCAGATTAAAGGACTGTATTCAAAATCACGGAGGTCATTTTGAATAAACTTTAGTGTCATAAGAATCTATGATTTGTTAAGTTCATTTTGGTATATAAATGGTTACATAATGAATAAACTTGTTTCAAATATTTTATATTAAACATGCGACAGAATTTATGACCTGACTAGGTATACCCAAGGAGATATTGCATGTTTATAATATGGCTTTATTTTATGTCCAACAATTATATTTGAAGTTTATTTTTAATTTCAAGACTAAATTTTTGCCTAAATTTACGAACAGCAAAAATGTTTTAGTTACTCACACAACGTAAATGTTAAAGTTCTTTCTTAACTAATTAAAAAATAGTTAATTAATCTCTATTTTGTTAATAGGTTTTAGGTAATTTACTGATTGTCAAATTTAATGATTTTGGTAAAATTAAATAGCAATATCTTATTTGTTTACTGAATTCTTTAAACTCTGTCTGATAAGAGATTATTTCTATGAAGTAAACAATTCTCATGCAATAAGATATTGTTAACGTTTGCGCTTTGACCCTTGTATCAGTTGACCATTGTTGCTTCTGTAAGACAGACTCTACTATGACCACCTGTTGTTAAATATTTTAATTCACAATGTATAGAATAATTAAAAACGGTTTAGTTTCTAGAAATACTTTACAAAATTTACAAAAGGAAATAAAAAACGTGAAGTTTGCAAAAAATGGTGCCCGTTCTGTTACGACGCAAATTTCGAAATCGGATTGCTTATTCCCGGACAAAGTTGATTTTCCAAGTAGACATATAGGACCGAGGGATCACGATCTTGTGACCATGTTAGATCTTTTAGGCTACAAGGTAAAAAATATCAG
Source organism: Choreutis nemorana (assembly GCA_949316135.1). Taxonomy (NCBI): domain Eukaryota; kingdom Metazoa; phylum Arthropoda; class Insecta; order Lepidoptera; family Choreutidae; genus Choreutis; species Choreutis nemorana. The sequence continues at coordinate 6,133,409 of OX438600.1, forward strand.
TTATTATATAACATAGTTACTACCTATTAGTATAAAATTACAGTGCCTGATGTAAAACTAACTTTAAAAGCCCACATTTAATTTAATTAATACGATGCCTATTACATAAATGAAAGAATATACTTATTTTTTATAGAGCTTGGACCAACTTACCGATGATGCTGTCCCACAAAAGATTCAGTTGCAAGGCCTCATGGATATAAGTGAACCTATGAGTGAGTACCTACTCCAGTTTACATAGAAGTTAAAAAGTTTTTTTTTGAATTACCCCCACAAATCTATTCTTTTTAGGTGAATATGATCTTATTGAGCGAGCAAGAAAAATCGCCGAAACAAATCAAATATGGAGATCATACATCGGTATGGGCTATCACAACTGTTGTGTGCCACATGCTATAATGAGGAATTTATTTGAAAATCCCGGTTGGTGAGTTGAAGCTGTTTGCTAAAGTTTACCCATAACTGTTTGGTACAGTGATTAACATTTGGTTTCCCAATCACATGGTCCCAGATTCGAATTCTAATCTGGGACACTACGTGGGTAGCACTGAAAATGTTTAGAACTGGTCAGTTAAAACATTGCTAATGAAAACTTTTTTTGAATTTCAATTTTAGAACTCTTTGGTTACGTAATGTAGTATATTGCATTCATTTGTCGTTTGTTTTTGTGAATTGGCGGCAAATTTAAAACTCTTGTTAAACGTGAAAATAAACCTAACGCGAGGAAATTTTCGGTCAATGATTTATTATGACTTTGTAGTGGGCTTACTCAACAACAAAGCTATGATAGGCTGCAATTAGCTGCAATGAAGCCCCATTTCGTGCCGCTATTTACAATTAGTTTAACGAGTTTAAACGTAGACGAAGCAATCTCAATGATGATCCGCGTGAGAGACGTCCTTAACAGCGACTACTGAAGATAACATCAGTGCTGTGCGACGCATTATATATGTATTCAAAAAAATAGTACACGAACATTTAGGCGTCAGGAAGCTTTGTACCAGATGGATTCCCCATACTTTAACCGACGACTAGAAACACCTTCGTATGGACTGGTGTCGCCAAATTTTAGATAAGTTCAACGGCGGTGACTCTAATGCTGTATTTGACATCGTCACAAGTGATGAAAGCTGGATTTATTGCTACGAACCCGAAACCAAAAGACAATAAGCTCAGTGAGTCCATTCGAGGATCGGCCAACTAAGGTAAAAAAAAGGAAGAAGGCAAGGAAAAAAGATGATTGCCTCATTCTTTAGTCGGAAAGGTTATTTTGCGACAGTTGTGCCAGAAGATGGAAGGACAGTTACTGAAGACTGGTATGTCAATCGCTGTTTGCCTATTGTCTTGGAAAAAAATCCATAGTAGCGCCCTAGAAGCAGGATCCCCCTTCACTACGACAATGCTTCAGCGCACTCCGCAAAACGGACTGTTGAATATTTGATTTGTCGAGATAATGAGTCGTTCGCCATACATTCCTGACCTTGCGCTCTGCGACTTTTATTTATTCCCAAGAACTAAAGATAAAATTCGAGGTATTCGCTTTACGAGCCCTGAAGATGCGGTGAAAGCGTACGAAAATGCCATAGAAAAGACCCATAAGGAAGAATGGGCCCACTGCTTTTCTCAGTGGTTCCATCGAATGCGACAATGTGTAGAGAGGAACGGCGATTACTGTGAAAAACAATAAAAATATTGGCAACTTTCTACATTAAGCCGTTTTTCATTTTCTAAACATTTTCAGTGTTACCTAGGTACAACCTCTAGGTGTTTAGTTTTATAATTACATTTCTAAATGCGATTGCTTCAATTAACAAAGGTTTTCCTTTAATATATAATTTCTACTTTTATAAATATTAGTTTTTCATTTAACTATTTCAAGGACAACTCAATACACGCCGTATCAACCTGAAGTAGCTCAAGGAAGACTTGAAAGTCTATTGAATTATCAGACCATGGTCAGCGACCTAACAGGACTGGACGTCGCAAATGCATCCTTACTTGACGAAGGAACTGCTGCAGCTGAAGCTTTATCCCTGTGCCATAGGTAAATATATTAAACTTCAAGTCTCATATACGAAATGGCGTATTTAAAAATAGTATTTTCTCGAAACTATTCAATCAAATTCACTATTCATTTCATGTTAATCGTAAAACTTATTGTAAATGTTGGGTGTAAATTTCGTGTTTCTATTGAATTTTATAGGTGAGATGATTAATTTGATTTCGAAGGTACCTACCTACCTTAGTAATTCATATAAATTTTTACCAGTAGACATTGGATTTATTTTGAATTCATATTTTAGGCATAATAAAAGGAATAAATTCGTAGTATCAGCACGCCTTCATCCGCAAACATTGGCCGTCGTCAAAACTCGCTTAGATGCTCTGGGTCTTGAAGTTATGGTTGTCCCTGATGTGAGACAAGCCGATTTTGCACAAAGGGATATATCTGCTGTTCTTTTACAATGCCCTGATACAAGGGGGTTGGTATATGATTATTCTGGATTGGCTGCACAAGCTCAAGAACATGGGGTTAGTTTTCAAGTTACTTTATTTTTATTTTTAAATTAATGTTAGTTGACATTCCGAAAGTAAATCGGTTATTTATTTTATTTCGTAGACTCTAGTAGTGGTAGCAACAGATCTACTAGCAATGGCGTTATTGCGTCCACCAGCAGAATGTGGAGCTGCACTGGCTGTAGGAACTTCTCAAAGATTAGGTGTACCTCTCGGTTACGGAGGTCCTCATGCTGGTTTCTTTGCTGCAGAACACGCTTTAGTAAGGTTAATGCCAGGACGAATGGTTGGTGTGACAAGAGATGCCTCTGGAAGAGATGCTTATCGGTAAGCAATTCAGAATAAGGGATTATAAAAATTTGTATTTTCTATTTTAATCATTTATTACAATTTTATTTCAGTCTGGCACTACAAACAAGAGAACAGCATATTCGACGTGATAAAGCAACTTCAAACATCTGCACTGCTCAAGCCCTACTTGCCAATATGTCTGCTATGTTTGCTGTGTATCACGGACCTCAGGGCATAAGAGATATTGCAACTAAAGTTCATAATGCCACATTAGTGTTGGAGCATGGTAAGTTGAAAACTGACTCAAGGTATCATTGTATTTAACTATTTATGCGATATTTTAATATGAACAAAATTTTGATGTTAAAAGGTATTAGACAACGGGGCCATAAACAGTCTAATGAGGTATTCTTTGATACCATTCACGTAGTACCACTATCTGAACATGATGCTAGTGCTATAAAATTGCGTGCTCAACAAAAGAAGGTTAACTTAAGATACTTTGATGACGGCGCAGTTGGTGTAGCTTTGGATGAAACAACAACAATGCAAGACGTTGATGATTTACTGTGGATTTTTGACTGTAAAGGAGTGAAAGAGGTATTTCTAAATATCTTAGATATGCAAGAATATGATCGATAGCACTTACTTTTGTTTTAAGTGATTAAGAATTTAAATATTTTTTTAGGTGATGGAAGATAACGACGTGAGAAAAAAAAGTATAGTAAATGGTTTATTCAGAAGAACGTCGCCTTATCTGACTCACCCAGTATTCAACATGCATCATTCTGAAACTAGAATAGTGCGCTACATGAAAAGGCTTGAAAATAAGGATATTTCTTTAGTGCACTCCATGATTCCTTTGGTAACTTTTGGGTACTTGGTAAATTTCATTGTCATTATTTAAACTATACCTTTATATAAAACTGCTATTATTATTTTCCAGGGCTCATGCACAATGAAATTGAACTCTACAACTGAAATGATGCCATGTTCGTTTAAGCATTTTACAGATATCCATCCGTTTGCACCTCTGGATCAATGTCAAGGTTATCATACGTTATTTGAAGAGTTAGCTAAAGATTTGTGTGCTGTCACAGGTTATGATCGTGTTTCATTCCAACCGAACAGGTAGTATAATTTTTATTTACATTCTTATTTCATTATTTTTCGAGCTATTTACAATAATAATAATAAAATATTTTTAGTGGAGCACAAGGAGAATACGCTGGGTTGCGTACAATAAAACGTTACCACGAGTTTAGGGGTGAGTTCTCACGGAATATTTGTTTGATTCCTGTGAGTGCTCACGGAACCAATCCAGCATCAGCTCACATGGCCGGCATGAAGGTCTGTGCTATTAAAGTTACACCTTCAGGAGACATCGACATGGTTCATCTTAAAGAAAAGGTATCAATTAAATAGTAATTTTAAATTACCCTTCACAAGAAAAAGTTTTAATCCCTACCGATTAACTTATATTTCATAATATATTTTTAGGTGGAAGAGCACAGCAAAAACATTTCTTGCCTTATGTTGACGTATCCAAGTACTTTCGGCGTGTTTGAAGAAAGAGCAGCAGATGTATGTGCATTGGTACATGAACACGGAGGTCAAGTGTACTTGGACGGAGCTAATATGAATGCCCAGGTATCTGTAAAATACCTACAGCTATTTGTGTGTATTGGACAGTAGTAATGTTTATACGTTTTAATGCATAAATTATAGGTAGGTTTGTGTCGTCCAGGAGACTATGGAAGTGATGTATCCCATTTGAACTTACACAAAACGTTTTGCATTCCTCACGGAGGAGGTGGACCGGGCATGGGTCCTATTGGAGTGTAAGTATAAAATGAGTTCAATTCTCAATATAAGTGTCCACGCGACTTCTGTTTTAGAATCAAAGGCGTAGATACTTATACTTAAAGACAACATTTTTTCGATAACTTGATATATTTTGAGTAACTTGATTTTTGTTGTTAGGAAAGCTCACTTGGCTCCATTTTTGCCATCACATCCAGTCGTAGATCCCCTTGCGGATTTAGGGGACGAGGCACACAGTTTCGGATCAGTTAGCGCGGCACCGTTCGGTTCGTCAGCTATTTTACCCATTTCGTGGGCTTACATTAAGGTAAAAATGGCTAAATATATGTAACTACAAGTGGATTGGTGACATTGAGATATTTTTATTGCTCTAAACCTAAAGCCTTAACTGCTTGTCAAAGATACTTTGAAGGGGACATTCCTGGCTTTTTCCTGGATTTTTGGGAAAAGTTTTTAGGAAGATCTAGTTGTACACAAAATAACTCTATGTTCCTTCCACTGTGGTTTCTAATTATTAAAACGAAAAGCAGATTATAGGTTTGTTTGTTTTAAGATGATGGGACCTAAAGGGCTCAAACGTGCAACTCAAGTGGCAATTTTAAATGCAAATTACATGTCAAGAAAGCTAGAAGGTCACTACAAAACTTTGTACAAAGGCGAGAGAGGATTGGTTGCACACGAGTTTATTATTGATGTTAGGGATTTGAAAAAATCTGCTAACATTGAACCTGGAGATATTGCAAAGCGATTAATGGACTTTGGTGAGTCACGTTTTAAAATTACTTGATAAAGATATTATTTTCTTCTTTTTACTTTATAATTTGATTTTATTTAAGGTTTCCATGCCCCAACAATGTCTTGGCCTGTGGGTGGTACTCTTATGATCGAACCGACGGAATCTGAAGACCTTCAAGAATTGGATCGTTTCTGTGAAGCTCTTATTGTTATTAGAAGAGAGATAAAAGACATCGAAGACGGAGTTATAGATAAAAGATTGAACCCGCTTAAAGTAATTTATTATTTAATAAATGAATTTAATGGGTTGCTTTGTAATAAACATAAATATTGGAACTATATGAAATATTGTATATTTCAGATGGCTCCACACACGCAACAAGAAGTTATCTCGGAAGAATGGAACCGACCTTATTCTCGAGAACAAGCAGCTTTCCCTGCTGTGAGTAGTGCAATATTTTTAAAATGATTGCCTGTTGATAGTTTTATTCGATGTAAAACGGAGTTATTGTTTATTTTTTTTGTTTTTGCAGCCATTCGTAAAAGGTGAAACAAAAATTTGGCCTACAGTAGGACGTATTGATGACATGTACGGCGACAAACACCTTGTATGCACCTGTCCTCCAGTACTAGATGATTTTTAATAAGTTATTGAATATTACTGTATTAAGTAAATGAAATCAATTTTAGCGGTCGTATATTGTATATTTTAGTTTTTCAATATTGTCTTAGAATAAATACTTTCTCTAATAAAATATTTTGCCAATTTGTGTTTTGATCTGGTTCATCGTATTAGAAATAAATATCTAAAGAGTTCAAATACATCTATTTAACTAAACGTATAGTACGAGTACAATAAATACAACAACATAGACATATGTTATGAAAACAAAAACTTTATTTTAAGGCAAAGTTATTTTGTATTTCTAACAGCGAGTGTTTTCTGAAGTTGATTAAACATGAAAAAAATTATCCCTCCAATTCCGTTTTAAATCAGTCGTTTACATTTTGATTTTAGTCGATAAACATTTTGAGTTATATTTCTTAAAACGAATTTTTAAGACAACTGATAAAATTCAAATCCAAATATATCATAATTATACAGGAAACTGATAATTCAATTCATGCTGTTGAGTGAAACCATTTGAGTTTTCATACTATACGAACATTTTAATTCCCCTGACATTATTTTGTTGGGGAATTTATTGTATCCTTAGGATACATACCTAATCTGACACCAAGCTCTTTTGGCATTCGTAATGATGGTCGAGTTGGAAACGGGTGATACGATCCTGTCGAAGGACTCCGTGGATATGATATAGACGATATAGTATCCGTTTCCATTAGTGATGTTATTGTACTGCAAGTATCTTCAGTTTCGTCCCTTACCTTTTCAATTTTATCGCAAAAATCTTTGGGGAGCGTCGGAGTCTCTTTGTTTGGAAATAATTTTGGTGAAATAGGAGTGGATACCTGATCTAATGAAGTTATTTGACACAAGGTATCACTTGAATTACTTTTCGCTCCCATAGGAGAGTCATCATCAACAGAAGGTTCATATGTGAAGCTTATGGAAGATGTTACTAAATGAGCAAAGTCGGTAGCTTGGCTGTTTTCAGTCTTGGATAATAAATCACTTACTTTAGGCGTTTGATCTTCTTGTAATGATTTGTTACAAATATCTCTGGCCGTTGATAAAACAAAATCATTGTATTTATTTGAAAACTGATAATTGTTTTCTTCAAATGACATTCGACTGTCAAAAGAAAACGAATCTTTTGGTTCAAGAGATGGTTGAGTAACAGAAGATGAATACTTACTATATTCTAGATTGGTAATAGGATTAATATCTAAATTTAGTTCAGTTTCTCTTTTTATTTTGGTTTCTGTTCTGTCTTCAATATCATTAGATGATTCCAAAATACTTTTGTGGTCAGATTTAACTAAAAATCCTTTACTTTCCCAATCATATCCATCTTTTTTTATTTCCAAAACGTCTCTTGGCAATTTCAGGGACGTCGAAGCAAATCCTTTATTTTTTGTCATGAATGAATCGTTGCTTTCTAACGAGAATGGATCATCTATAGAAATAGGTCTCACTTTTACAAAGCCAGTTTTTTGTAATAAATCATTATTTGTACTTAATTTACCATAGCCTATTATTGTATCCGAAGTTGATTCTTTAAGATTTAAAGAATCTAAAGGAAGGGGTTCCCTTGTGATAGTGGGACTACTTATGTTTTTATGCTCTTCTGAGATGTTCTCTATTGATTTAAATTCCGGAGGCTTACTTTTTTCTGCGGCACTTTGTTTTGTCAATATTCTACTTAATATTTTAGAATTTTCTTGTATAATTTGTAAAGCTCTTTCACTGTTTTTTCTTCCAAATCGATGGATATAATCTTTTGGCGAATTAGATTTTATATCTACAGATTTAACAGGTGAAATTTCTTGAAAAAGTTCTGTGCAAATTGGATCGTTTGTTTCTGAATGTATACCAATTGTTGTATCAATTTGTAATTTTTTTACATCATCTGCACTTCTAAAACTATGACTTTGTGGTAATGACGAAGCTCTTTCTAATTCTATTTTTGTAGTTTTTTCATCATGAGAACTTTGAAGTGTTAAAGAATCCGGTTTCTTTGGTGTCCGTAACAGTCGCTTTGTAGCTCTTCGATTTGGGATATCTAAATTATTAGGATCTGTCACTCTAGCACCGAAAAATTCTGGGCTGTGTTCAAAGTATTTATCAATCTTTAGAGGAATTGGAGGCTCATCCTCACTGACAACTATACTTTCAGCACCTGGACTTCTAGGAGGACTATCTACATCTGACACATACTTATCAGATAAATCTATATCAGGCACGAAATTTGGGTTCATTGCAAAAGCATCAATAATATCAGGGGGTCTAGTAATTACAGATGGATAGTTTACAGGCCGTATAACATTAGATTTAAAATCGTAGTCACAGGATTTATGATTATTATCAAAATTACCTGGAGATAATTCAATCGGACTTAAGTCAGTAATTTTTTTAGGTAATGCAGTAAGTTTTATAGGGCTTGCGATTCCTACTGACTTAGATTCTTCTTTACTACTATGCAAGTTTATTTTATCTAATTCATTTTTTACTGCTGGGTAAAAATAAGATGATATCGGAGAGCTGTTTTGGAGAGGGCTAGGCATTTGTTTCTTTTCATCACTATTAACGATATAACTATCCCTTAACTTAGACTCAAAACCATCAATATAAATACGAAGTGGTTCACCAGCAGCAGTATCTAAATACTCAGTAATATTTTGAAAAGCTTCAACTTTTTTACCTTCATCATACACTACTAATTTAGATTCTACGGGTGAGGTGGTTATTTTTGTTTCTTTAAGAGGAGAACTAGGTATTTGAGATTCCATAGGAATCAATAAGGGTGATATTTTTTTCCCTAAGCTCATTACATGCTTTTGTTTATTTTGTTCTTGCAATTCAATTTCTGATTCACTGTCACGTTCGTTTTCATCACAAAGACTGGTATCAGTACTCGAAGCTGATTTTGATGAGTATGATGATGATTCACTAGAACTTCGTGATCTCAACGAAGCTATCATTTCGTTAGCTTCTCTTTCTGATACTATAATACCATCACCAGTTTCATCAAAATCAATTGAAGCTTTTCTAGTTTTTTCTTTGTGAACTTTTGGTTTGTAAGTGGGTTTTTTAATATCCTTCCATTTAACGGAATTTCTTCGACTCAAAGTCTTACGACTTTTTTCTTCACTCCAACTTATAGTATCACTTGATTGTTCTTGTGACGAGATATCTGTTTTGTCACATGCAAGTGATGTTTGTCGGGATGGGGGTACAGCTCCAGGTGGAGGGCCAAGTCTTCTTCCTCTAGAACTTACTATTGCACTTTTTCCCAGAAGAAGATTGTTGACCGTAAGAGAAGTTGGTGAAGTTGAAACACCAACTGAAAAACAAATATCTTAAGTTTTTGTAAAAACATTAATCAACCAAAAAGCATAAAATTTTATGCTTATTTTTGGTAAAGAATATTTTGATACAAAAGATAATTACCGTCTTTGTTGCGTCTTGTCAGTGGACCATTAAGTAAGAAATGAATCCAATATAATTAATTAAAACATAATGTACATCACAATTAAATTTACCTGCTGCATGGCGAGCGCAAGCTGCAGCTAATATGACATGAGCCTGTCTTTGTCGTTCTCTTAAACGTGCATACTGACGTTTTAAAGCTCCGATATCCAAAGACAACCGATCCCCCGTTCCTAACCGATCTTCACGTCTCGGTATTATCTAAAATGAAATTTTTACTTTGTCATAAGGTAATACAAAAACCATATAAAACACAATTGCATTGTCCAACACCGCCATCGTCACGTTTGTTTTCAAGGTCACCTATATTGCAACTAACTGAACCAATTGTGTCGTAGCAATGGACAAACGATCGCCGTCTCGTCATATTGATGTCGGCGAAGAAATAATCTTAATAATGAACGTCACCGTGACGACACTATGGATAAAAAATGAAAGTGATAATTATGAGTAGGTGATAAAATAAAAAGAACCTACTCAGTGAGTATTAAGTATATCAGCTACGCATATGTTCTTGCAATTTAAATCATTTAACATTAAACCTTTGATGATCTAATTAGATAAGCTAAGTCACAGTAATATTTTTTTTGTGACGATCTAAGATGCTTAGAATTGAATTTTATAATTACCTACTTATAGATCAAACTAATAAAGGCATTTTAAAAATATTTAAGTGATAATTTACCGTAGCTAAAGCCAGTTTATTTCCATCATCACTTGAATCGCCTTCGTCTTCTGAGTAAAATAAGCGGAGACCTCGCTTCGTCATTGTTTGCATCTTAAACAATTGAAAAAAAATTGTCAAAGATAATTGTAAAACTAAACGTATATTTCATTTGATAGATCAGCTGGTGGTCAAATAAATAAATTCTTTTATTTCGTGAACTTCAATGAAATACATGCAGTTGTTATGGAAATAAAATTAAATTTGTGCATGTTCTACCATGTTTGAATACGAAATAATCGATTTATTTTAAAGTAGCTAAAATATTATAATTTAAAGTCACCAATGTCGATTAAGAAAAAATACAGTTATCATAAATATAAACATGAGGCTCGAGTCAATTTGAATAAGCTATAAATAGCAGATGAAAAAATTCAAAACAAAAGAATGTTTCATTACAATAGTAATCTAAAGATAAAAATTGTAGCAATTAAAAATTCTTAAAACTTCATACTATTTTTGATGAACATTAACATGTTTACCGGTACAAATACTTCATATAAGTACTTTATATGTTATGTAGAAATTAAAGTTTTACAACTACCTTAGCTTTTTTGCCATCGAGAAATTAATTTATGGAGTTCGATTTAAAAAAATCTAAATGCTTATGATTTTATCTGCGTAGAATGATAAATACTTTTCTCTTTTGTTCTTTTTTCTTCTTTAAAATAGCTTCAGCTGTTATGACGTGAAAAAAGACTTCTGTTTGACAACGTTTAATGCAAAAGAAGTCTTTTGAATTTACAATCATAATATTAGTATTCAATTAAAGTAGTATCAGTATATAGTTACAGCAGAATGTAAAGGTGGTTGGAAGGACGGTACAGCAGGCGGTGCGGGCGGGGCTACCCTGTATCTGTGGATGTTACGCAGTCTGGGCAGCTCGGGTGCTGACCCGAACGACACGACCCTCACTACCAGGCTCTCCCCCGCTTCCCACACCGCGCCGGCACCACCACCCATGCAGCTGTAGAACTCATCCGCTGACCGCGCTGACAGAATACGGCTGAAATGCAAAAAGAATTGCAGAGGACGTTTTTAAATTAAAGGGATTAAATGTTCTATACTTTCCGTAAGATAACAATCTAAAAGAGTTCACAATAAAACGGTGACATAATATATAAAACCGTGAATTACTGATCTATCTACGCACAGATCAAATCAGTAAACGAATTGGGTTGCAACTTGTCACACTGATAGTTCTTATGGTTTAGGTATTTGTCAAGAACGGATTTTTACAAACGAAGCTGATCTGGGTTAGCTAATTAGGCAACTTATAAACAAACAGGTCCTTAGGTCCCATCCATAAATTTTATGACTGACTTAGAGTTACATTGGGGAAGTAAAAAGGTTAGATACAGGGATTAGTCATTTCTAATTTCATCTGCATAATCATGCCGTAAAATGCATATAATTTAATTATTCAATCAATTTATCGTTTTTTTTGTTTTATTTTTTTAAGTATGTAGAAATAGAATATTTACAGTAAAACCAGAATTAGAATTGTATGATAAACCAGGGAGATATAACCATTAAAAGAAAATCTCGCTCATCAGAACAACCTTTTCTATGAAAGTTGTATGGTGCCTGTGTACTTTGATGTCATTTTACAGATTGACCTCTCTGTCTAACTAACAACTTTGAAGCTTTATAACTTAGTAATAGATATTTGAGAAATCTAACGGATTTGTTTATGTATATATTTAGGTATCAAATCATAAAATTAATAAAAAGTCATGCACATTCCCTGTTATGGCAACTATGTTTAAATATTTACTCCAAAAGGTTTTAATTCGAAAGTTCAGCTGTTTCTACAGAGTGATGTCTCTTAGCAAGTCAGCCAATTAAAATACTTGAACCTATAAATTTGCCTGTATATAAAAGTTTTAAATAGATTACGCACTCTTGTAACATATCCCAGATGGCCAGAGCAGTGAGGAGTAATACTTCATTGCCGTCCAACATGACGAGGTCCCAAATCCTGAGGAGACAGTCTCGTTGGAGCCACGTAGCGTACAGCGTGAGGAACCATTGCATTGTGAACACATCTGGTAAGGGAGGCTCTACACCACCACCTGAATATGTGTATTTACATTCGTCTTAAAAAAAAAAGAATATGTTTGTACATTTTTCGAAAAAACTGTTGACAGTAAAAGTTAAGTAAAATTTTAAGTTGTTTACTAAATCAACTTTTAATAACTTAATATTGCAAGGTACGCTGGGTGGGTGGAAGCGGCTAGATCACCCTGATTTGATCTATTTGGGAGGTCTTTGTCCATTAGTTGTCGTTTTATGATGATGATGACATTGTACGTACTGGCCATAGGTAAATATAATTAGTACCATCTAAAAATTTCATACGAACAAGAAGGCTAACCATCAGATATTCTCTGTAAGTGGTCCATGTGATTAGCTAGCCTTGGTAGTCGGAGTCTAAGGAGATCTCTGAATGCTGCCATATCCGCTGACAGTCCTCGAAGGTCGTCAGCGAAGTAGCCTTCAGGTAGCACAGCTTCCACTAAGTATATCATCACCTGAAAAAAATAATGTATATATGTATCCGAAACTGATCTACTAACCAACGATATACATAAATAGGGATACATATGAGTATAGATAAATATAAAGAAAACATTGAAGATCCCTGTGTATCTGATTTTATGAAAGCGAACGACTAATAAAATATAACGGTGTACCTTTAGTGAATCCGACTCGGATTTATCCATTACTTCTAAAATTATTGCTGCTAACATATTGAATCCCTGACAGTATCCAACATCTTTATTCCATCTAAAAATTAAAATACATTATTATAGTTACGAAATAATATTATACTGCGGGGACAAAGTTTTAGAGAAAAGCTAATAGCAAACTTCTTAAAATGAAATAACCTTGCATAGGCTAGGAGCACTCTTCTCAGCATCGCTTGGTTTTCTCTCCCTTCAGTACCACAAAATAAAGAACACCCCGTCCTGTGTAAATCCTAGAAATAAGATTTTTTTTAAATATATACATGTATGATTACCAGTATAATAGTCAACAAGCCATTCAAGTTGAATTCATAGAACATCTAATTGGATACGGGCTTGATCTTGTCTCGTAGTAAAGGTTAATGAATCGTTCCGTCGGACGTAACCAACCAAATTAACTATTGGAAGGGTTTGCTTGGTTTTATTAACATTTCCTTTGTTCAATGTGGTCTTATTTTGTGAAAATAGTTAAACATATAAATAGGTGCTCTTGGCCTTCCAGACTTAAAAGGCATTGTCGTGCTAATAATAATAGGCGGCGGTTTCAATTTCCATCAGGTAAACCGTTTGCTTGTTTGCCCATGATGTTGTATAAAATAAAACAAATGTACAAGAAAAAATATCTGAACAGCTTAAACGACTTAATTTGACGATGTCGACAGGTGACGATCTGATAGACTCACCCACACCTGGACGATAATAATTTATAAATACCTTGAGTATTTGTGCTCCGAGCTCGGTGTCATCGGGCTGAGCGGTGCCTGTGAAGCAAGCGCGCTCTGCCACCGGCCAGTCCACGCCGCGCCCGGACAGGTGACGATCTGATAAACTCAGCCATAGCTGGATTAAGAAAATAATTGTTGTCAATGAGACCATAAACGTTGTACGTGACTTGAACAAAAAAAATGGTGCAAACTTGCCTTCAATATGTATTAGTGATTGTTTAAGCAAAGAGTTCGCTATGAATAAGACCAAAATTTACAATGAAATCTAGCAAAAACCTACATTAATAAATATTTTAGGATGTGTACGTTGGGATAGGTTTTGCGTCATTATTTTATGACAGAGAAAATATAGCCAAATGGAATTAATTCTGCTTCTCGGCAGTTTTCTAACTACGTCGGTTTATCAAGTACATAGTAACGTAAAAAACCTACAAAGCTCGCGTGGGGCATATCAGTATTTACATATTTACACATAACTACTACGAGTGAGCTACGCGTGACTACGGACTACATGTCTTTTTAACAAAGTTAGTTAACCAATGCACTTTGCAGAGCCAAGTTAAATGTAATATAACAATCTAACAAAGACATTCTAAATATAGAACTATCCCAAAACCTAGTTTATTTCTAAGGATAACTTTGTACCTTTTTGCTTCGTTCTATATGATTTCAAAATTGCGTTACGACAAATACTCGTACCATTTGAATAACAAAAGGTATACTGGTGAATATTTTTGCTATTGATAACAACCATTTGAAAATCTATGATATACGTTTAAATAGTGCATGCTTAGGCTTTTACTACTTAAATAATAATATGAAAGTAATCAGATATTGTATCTGACAGAAACTTTTGTCCAAGGTTATGGAAAAAAACAAATTATTAAAATATTAAATAAATAAATCGTCCTGACAACAAGAAACTTTTGAAAAGGGTAACTTCAATGTGATAATACAAAATGTTGTCGGAAGGTACCCTAATAGGTGAACGGACGATCTTGTAAGGGAGCCTTTGGAAGCAAGCACCATTGGTAATATTTGGGGAAGGCTTATGTCCAGCAGTGGATGTCTTCCGCCTTATGATGATGATGAAAAAGTTATAAGTAACCTTCTTGCGAAAATGTTGTGGTACGCCGGCGGGCAGGCGCGCAACCAGTCGCATCGCATGCAGCCACTCCGTGTAGCCGCCCTCTCCGGGGCCCTCCGCACCAGGGCTCACTCCGAAACGAACATTCGGATCCCCCGCTATAAAAATAGAATGTAATATGTGTAATAACATAATGTAATTTTAATTTAAAAAACTCTGTAACATTACATAAATCATTTTATTATAAAGTCAAAATATACTCGCATTTCGATTACTACGTTAAACATTGTCGTAATTCTGTTATTGTAAAACCTCAATTGATTAAAATCTCACATAAACACTCTTTGTATGTAACCTTATGTCATAAGTAAGGTTATCAAAGATTATGTGTCGTAGTTGCATGGCTTCATTGGATTAATTAATTTATATTGAACTTTACACGCACCTGGCGAACCCTTGGACGAACTAGCTAAGTTCCTTAGCGAGTTTAAAATTGCACTCATGGGTCCTGCATATGGCACATATTAGACAAAGAATACATTTTATTGGTGCATGAAGAATCAAGTTAGCGAGCTAGGTCCGTTGCCTGCTCGATGCAGTGTCACTGCGGATAGGCTCGCTCGGCCCATCCTCCGGCTACAAACATAATGTCACTATCACTTCCTTCACAAATAACACGCGTGACACCATCGATAAAACACTACGGGACCCTAAAAAATTGCACGCCATATCTCGATAGCATTTGAGACTGCGTAGTCGACCAGCTGATGTGATGTTTACTGGGATTTTGCAACCTCAAGAGGAGGAGGTGCTTTCCCCGTACTGAGAAACTCGGTCAGGATTGAATTTTCATCGATGCAAGAGCGACGTCAACGTTCGAAGAAATAGCTTTAGTCACGACATGGTGTTGTTAAAGCGTTTGTGGTAGAAGTTTGAGGCATGCGCGGTGGAGGGTCGAGCGTTTGCATGTGTGCAGCGTATCGATTGCTGCTGTGTACGTCAGTGTCAGTGGGCGGTTTAGGATATTACTTCATTCGCGCAAAATGCTCTTCAATGAAAGCGCCTTTTAAATCTTTTTCTTATAGAACCAGATTATTTGAAATAGATGAGGTATTGGAGAGCTGTATGTTATTTTTGACATATAAATGATTGTAAACTAATGTATAGTTTCCTCTATATAAAATATCGAAAAATATTAAATCTAGTTCAAAATTTGTGATTTCCAATTACTTAAAACCGTTATTTTTTGCCTTGTCCCCTCTATTCTTACTTATTTAATGTTTTTTTTTAAATAATTGGATACAAACTAATATTTCGAAGCAGTATGGTAAAAGCTGAGGACAGACGCCTTTGTTGCCTCCGTAGTCGATCGCGAATCCTCACGTTTCTCGCCAATCTCTTTCCTGTTTCTTGCAGCCTACTTTGCCAGTGGGCAATCTCATCTTGAAGCTCATGTAGACCTTAGAAAAACAAAAAGAAAAATCAATATAGCCCCGTTTTAAATGATACAAATAAATATTTGTGTGAAATGAAAAAAAAAAATATTGTCAACATTATTACGATCCAGTATCACTATTAGTGATATTTAGTGAGTAGTCCATACAATTTGAATGTATTTTATAATCATACTACGATATTGATAGTGTGGCCTATAGTGTGTGTTCCTTTATCAATGGAGGGTTCTATTGATAAATAGCTACAAACGAGTTTCAAAGTATTAAACTACATAATAACTCTTGTAACGTGTGTAAATACCGACCTAAGTTATCGATATGTTCATATTCATCGATATGTTCCCCGCAATTCGATTGTGAAGATGCCCATGATGCTCCTGATGTTGATCTATTATGAAATAAAAACCAATTCAGTTTTTTCTTAATATTTTAATCAAGGAAAGCATAATTGTAATCCCGTTGAAGGATTAAAGTAGGTATTTGTTCCTTTTTGTATGTTTTATGAGAATAGTAGAAATAGATATAGTAATCGATGGTATCGGTTAATATTACAAGATAATTAGTTTTCAGCTTGATACGTAGGTAATAAACATACAATGGCTTCAAGCCAAATAGCTTGCGAAATATCAGACCCACTATGTCAGACTAAAAGACTAGACAGTATTCATAAAGCCGTTCCTCTATACTTCAATAAGTATTTAACATACACATACAAATTTAGGTCAACCAAGAATACCAAATTTAATTTGGATAGAAACTATTCCTCTTGGATCTACATGTAGATTTTGATACAAAAATCATTTAAATTTCGTTGAAGTTTATAGGGGTTTAGAATTGGAGACTTTTATAACGAGAGCTATACGAATATTTGTATTAAAGGTTTACTAAAGGTCTACAAACCCTTGCCCATGTCTGTAATCCAACCTACTACTGGTACTCCAGGTTCGTTGATCTGAATATAAATCATCCAGCAACTCTTCTACTAACTCTTTGACATCTTTCCTCTGAAAAATCGTAGTTTTTGAGAAAAAACTTTAAAAATCAATAACGTGCAAACGAATTCAATTAATTGCAAAACACAGACACATAAATTAACTTGGCTTCACAACAATACCTTAGCATAAACGTCTCGTGCGTTTTATGTTGCTGAGGCAATGCTTAAAGGCTTAAACCTTTTCAAACTTCAACTTAATTTATGATGGACAATTACGAAAATATGTGTGGTTTAAATAATAATAAAACAGCAATTGGTAAATTTTTGTGCCACATTGTAATACTTACTTTTGCAACGTGTAGCAATGATCTAAAAAATAACTAAGAATTTTAAATCGATCCGTAATAAAGTTTAAAACTAAGCAAGCAAGCACATTACCTTTAAAGTAAAGTTTTCAATTGCAGGAGTTGGTGGTATTAGAGATCGCTTTCTCGTGCAGTTTATGTTTGGTACCTTGATCACTTTTTTTCTTTTCTGTCTTATAGGACTTTCAGGTTGAGGCAGAAGAGTACCAAAATCGACCTCGAATTTAACTACTTTAAGATTGATTGGTTGCTTCACACTTATTGTTTTCATTATTTTCATTAATGATCAAAACAATATTTTCAAACTTAAACTAATTGGATGACTAAATGACAATCATCTATCACTCGATTTTTATAAACTGTCAACATTACTTTGCACACAGGTTCATTTTTAATGAGGCATTTATTATTTTGTTTTCTAAAATAACAATTTAAAACATTATTGAAAATTCGTTGGTGATAGGTTAAACCGATGAGCGTTGTCAGTGGAGTGGTGAATGTTTGACTGCTTTGGGTATGTTGCTGGTGCGATAGGCTCCCACTCAATGCTTGCTGCTGATAGCTAGTGATAATGGGTTAATATATTCATTTGAATGCATGCCCGATGTGCTAAAGGCACACTTACACTCAAATGGTTGGATGCTTGATTTGATGTTTGGTTCTGATTAATAACACCAGTTATGACGTAAAATCTGTGCCCGGACAATCTAACGGCTTTTTTCGGGGCACACCCATCACTCTGTCCCACCACTGCAACTCCTGTTTATCTGGATCAACAGTGGCGTCCTTTGATCAAATAATCAATGAATAATGAAGCTGTGCAATGACGCACAGGCTGTGCCCAGACACCCTACTTGGCTGGGGTCGTCTTGGGACCCTTAACAAACTAAATCAGAAGGAGTAGGTAGTATGAAACCGGTATCAGACTTCACTCCCAGCAAAGCGTAGATAGCAATTGAAACAGCCCAGAGGGCAAATGATGTCGCTAATTTATATTATATAACCAAATATTCGGCGCTATCAGATTTTTTATTGCAAAATACAAAACAAAACTATAAAACAAGTAGAGTAAACAGTAACGAACTAACTAACCTCTCTTTCTCTTTGAAGACCTCTGTGCCGCAGTGCTGTTAAACGCCGACTGCTACGCCAGAGGTTCTGGGTTCCAATCCCTGCGGGGGCGGATCTTTGCGCTTTGTTTCGCTTATCGGTCTTGTATGTAGTATTCTTATGTATGTAGTTCATACCCTATCGTTGTTTAGTTCCTGCCACACAAGTTTTTACGATACTTACTGCAAGGCTGAGTCAATGTGTGTGTCTTGGTGTGGTTTATTATTTATTATTTTTAATTAAAAACGCACGGAAGTTTCCCTTCGTTTTAAAAATATAGGTAACAAATAGCCGAGAATTGTATGAAATTTAACATGATTGACCGTTCGTCGTGCTAGAGATTACACTCCAACAACAAGATGATGGGCACTTTGACGATTAACCTATCTAGATATACAGTTTGAACATAAAACATCACAAAAATGTAATGTCTCTTTTCGTCCGGTTAATAGTAAAACACATTCAAGTATAAAAACGTATTTTGTGGTGCATAAAATGACGAATTGCGCCTTAAGTGAGTAGGAATTATAGAGGACAACTGAAAACTACTGCAAAAATATCATCGGCAAGTAAGCTTTTTATAACTATATGTTACAAAGTGAATTAATTAGAAATGTGTGATTTTGTCCTAAATTCTGTCAAATTTTCCGGCATTTTTATAGTGTGTTCCTCCTTTGAAATTAAAATTAGACTTAGAAGGATGACTTGATTTCTTTACAGCTGCAAGGATCTACAGATTGGATTTTAATTTGAACTTGATACATCTACGCGTTCTTGAGAAAAAGTGTTATGACAGACAAATATAAAGAAAAAAAAGACAAACAGACTCGGATGTAAGAACAAATTTACAAGATATTGCTTATAAAATTTCAAGATTCTTGGTCAACGGGAAGTACCCTACAGGTTTTGATTCTCTTTGCGTATTTATGAGAAATGCGACATAAACGGCCAAATCTTTTGATTTCGTAGATTTTAGACATCCCAGGACCCGCAGACCTCATATTTCCTATTAATTTCAACTTTACAACGCGATCATGAGAAAAAGGTCTTGACGGGTCGTAAGGCAGACAAACGCAGAAATAAGTGATCTTGAAAGGTTTAATTTTTTCCTTTAAATTTAATGTTGACGACTCGATGATTCGTTTTTTCTGTGCGTATTAATATTTTATTACCATAAAATTATCTACATATTTTAGGCCTATTCCTAAGAAAATCTGAAATCACATTATTCCGCGAACTGTAATACAAATGAATATTGTATTGTAGTGTTTATAAAAATGAATTGTTTTTCTCTAATCTTTGATTCAATTATTTTCCAACTTGTGATATTTAAATCCTCCAAATATTATGTCGAATATTAACTTTGAAATTGTATTGAAAAGTTTTATTTACCGTTGTATGTATGTAAGTTTTAAGTGCACGGCGCCCTTTTGTTGTGTTAAGTACCACATAAAGATAAGCTTCTGGTTTGCAGACTTAATTATTGCGAATATATTCGAGTGGCCTGAATTTAATTTCTTTTCCGTTTTTTTTTTGAGACATGTGAAGTTGATTGCGTTTCTTCTGAGTTGGTAATTCAAGTAGGTATATTGTAGGTAGTCCAAAAGTTTTATCAAGTTTATCTTAAATATAACCGGTAGCTATAGATTATGGACACCTATAATTAGTCTATGGGATATTTGAAGTTTATATATTTTTCTGTTTTTGACAACAAAAATAATTCCCTCGAGATCGACAGTAACCATGACAACAGTCAAACATTGCATACTGAAGTCTCGAGCTGTCCGTGGGTTTTTCTTTCGTAATTATTACTTAGTTTGTTGTTTTGAGTCATGAGCTCGAATAATCAGCCAGGATATTGTTCTGCCACCTGCACTGATAAGAAGAGTTTGCAAGAAGCCATCGCTTCCCCTGCGCCTAGAACATCCGATGTTTTCGTAACTTGTAACCTACCCAAGAGATTTGATCATCCACGTAAGATATAGTTCTAGGACATTCATATAAAGTTCTTTTTGTAAATAATAGAAACTAATTTAGGTACATCAGCAGTTTTTTTTGTAATAAGAAAAAAATACCTTTTAAAATCGAAAATTCTTGATGACCAAAAATTTGTAATATTAATGTCAAGTATTTTCTAGTAATCATTAAGGTGTATTGGTAAGAAAATATAATATAATATATTCTTAAAATACCTGCCTAAGATATATGCGGAATCGTAGATACATACTTTGTACCTAAGTAGTTTAAAACGGAGTCAATGATCCTCACACGTGTTTTTGTAACACATGCGGGATTGATCGTAAGATACTATGAATATGAAATGGGATTCCCCATGGCAACCACTTACAATCATGGTGTCTCATGTTACTAATAGACCTAATATATAAAAGTTATACCGTTTACGTACCGTGTACTACGTTTTTTAGATATTTATATTTCTATAAAGTTGTAGATCGTTAAACAGGCGATAGGTTGGCCATTGATTTTTTGTGCAACTATGCAGCTGTAGGTTATGGAAACGATGGGCTGGAACTGCGTTATATACCTAAGGAAAATACTATTTACCTTTAGTTACAAAAATCATTGGCAAAGGAAAAACTATAATCACATAGTTTTTAAAATTTTCAGCGTCTTGTTGAATTTATGCTATTATGCTAAATAAATATGAGAAGCGATGTGATGCATTTTACCAACGATTTAAATATTTGTTTTAATAGAAAAAATTAATGATAAATAATCAGAAATGTATTATTGAGTAAGAGAATAATCCTATTTGCAGACTGGTTTAATGGTTACGGATGTCAGGTGAGCAAGCAACATCCCTTCTACAGGACTTCATCCAGTGAATATGGATGGTATGCACCTGGTAAGCAATTGTATCTAACTAAAATATAAGAGATTATCGACTATAATATTCTATATTAAACATTTTATATAGATATTGTCATGTTCTTTAATATTGTAGTTTTTTTTTCTATCATAAATAGTTTGCGCAGCGCATGCGATGAAGACTTTATGGCTACTTTTACGCCTTTTATTACATTATTCAAGGTTTAGTACGGATCCGTAATTTTTTCTAATAAATGTAGCCTGTATGTTTTGGGGATAATGTAGCATTCTAATGGTGAAAGAGCTTTGAAAATTTTTGAGTTTATTCGTTACAAAATACAAAGATTTCCTCTTTGTTATTACTGTTTTTGTTTTATTATATTTTAGAATTGATATTATTAGCTTTTAATTATGCAAAAATTAATGTGTTGCTGGTGTTTGAACAAAAGGCGTGTTATTTGAGTATGATTTTGATTTTATTTGTATTTTATTACGAATATGTATCAAAGTATTTAAAAAATACAACTTTTTTAGCGATGCTTTTAATTTAAATTGACCTAAAATAAATTGAATTTAATGTTTAGTTTATTCTATTAATGAATAAAAAAGAATTTAGTGAACTTTCTTCTTTCATAAAAACCGACTTAAAATATTTTAAATTAAAATATCTTGTACTTGACCTCTCAAACCTGTACCTTGTGAACTAGTCCATCATTATCTGTATATAAGAAATACGATATACTAAAATTGTCTTATTTCAACACTAATTGAAATAATCATATTCATATAAATTATAAAAATTGTTTAAATTATTTTGTAATTTTGACATTCAATTGAACCTTCAATGTTTGTTTCAATCAGCTCCGTCTTTCAGGGTTACACTCAGTGCCGTCGGTCTATTTCCCAAAAAGTCAACAGTTTTCAAGCGGTTTGGCTGAATCTGGGATGTATCGAAACTATTCCCTAAACACTGGGATGGACAGTAAAGAAATGTGAAAAGCGTATATGAAAAAACGAATAAAACTTATTAATCTTAATTTTTTTAATATGTTAACGAATAGTTTTAATTGTTTTCGTTTTGTAAGTTGTAACCATTTATTTAAATCAAACTTAGAGGATTTAGAGTATTTCTTAAAATAAAATAATGATACAAAATCACTATTTTTTCATTTACTGAATGTTTTTTAGATTTAAGACAAATAATTTCTTATCAAAATATAAAAACCACATAAAACATGGAAGCTGTTTATCTTTGTTAAGAGAAGCTTCGTAATGTTGAGTGTTCGAGTTTTTGATATGATGAGTTAGAAACAATTGGGGTCCAATCGTTGCCATATTTTCTATTCAAATTTTATTTCCCAACGACTCTATTTCCGTACTTTTTCCTTAAAACTTGTTTCATACGAAAAAGCTTCTAGCTTAACACTATCGCAACTTCGTAGACAATTAAGATAGACCTATGGGTTATATCGGGTACATACCATTGCCATAATGTTTGATATTTTATAATAAGCCTATTTGTTTTCATAGCAATAATAGGTAAGTATCACGGCAAAAGCTAAGTGAAATGTTTGATGTTGCTAGGTATACACAGCGTGCCATCCGTGTTCTTCCCAGCCGGGCAGACATTTACTAACCGGCTCGCGGCAGCCGGCATGTACCGGAACTACAGCCTCAACACTGGTATGGATTAATATTTATTAAAATGATGTCTTCATAAACTTTACAAAGGTTTTGGTAATATGTTTAGTATTTTGCAAAAAAAAATTGATCTAATTAATTTAGAATACTATTTGTCTTGATATGAGTGTCCTTCATAAATATACAATTTTTACTTTACCTTGTCTTCATGTAAATAAAACAAGTACTGGTATCAGTAGGTACTTACTTACCAAAAGAGGTATTTATTAATATATTATAGTTATGTCGATAACATGCATTCAAATCCCAATAAATATTAATTCGACAGACATTAGTGCCACAAATACTTGTACATTAATAAATGAAGTTTATCTGGTATGTAGAATTAAGGAAATTGAAAACCCATATGTTAGGTATCTCAGGATATTGAAGTTTTACGTACATGCGTTTTACTTCATTATTTTGTATTAGGTATTATTGTGGCAATGATGTGAGAAGAATCTGTTCAGAAAATCACATGAAAATATGTTACTTTTTATGTTGCGATTTTATAACAGTTGCTGTGAACTGCATTTTTTTTTCTAACAATTCACACAATGCTTATGGAAATGTTTCTGAACTGAATGTTGACAATTCAGTAGTGGGACAATTCAGTAATAAAGCTAGAACAGCACAGTGGGTCCCGTTAGAAAATCTGCAAGGAAAAAATGATATTTTGATACATTGCAAAGTTGGCTTGCAAGCTTTCGGCTCACATGATGATTATCCAGTTTATGATCAAATGTTTTATGCTTCATGAAACTTTATTAATGGCATAGATAAATCAATCTCCTTTATTAGATTAAGGTTTGAATCATCCCTTATACAAAGTATCATACTTTCTTGGTATTTCCTTTTCGTACGACCGTCATATCCGTTTGATTACATTGTAAAACTTGTTTAGCAACAACAACAACAGCATTTATATAATAACTTTAATTTCTAAGTATAGTTGTAATATTTAATATTTCGAGTAGCTTGTTAAGTATTATAAAACACAGAACAATTTCAAATTATTGGTACTACTTAAAAGTAAACTAACAATTTAATATCAACAAAGTATCGAAGTAGATAAATACGTTATTCTTTCATAGACTATAACAAAATTTATAATGTATTTATGTAAAAGTGATCACTACAGTGACACAGTATATAACATATTTTATTATTTCTAATTTCACATTTTATAGACACATAAGTAAATATAATGTAGGTTGGATCCATACACTTGACTTTTGACTTGTTTCTAAAGGGTCGTGTCAAAATCTAGCTACCTACAACACGTGCATGTATTATCTAAGTATCGAATTTACGTAGTGAAATAAGATGCACCTTCACAAAATCTAATAACAGTTCTAATTGAAGCTTTTCCTGTTTTAATGACAAGGCGCCAATAACTGAGGTATAAAACTAAACATTTCCTATTACGACAGACACAAACTTATGTTTATTTGTATTGTATATTATATTTTCGTTGTAAAATCTACGATAACAACTGGTTTAATAATTGTAGTAAACATTAGGTTATATTTGTATCTACTTCAAATAACTAATATAGATAAATTTAATATAACCTACTTATCGAGTCCGAAGTAAAATTTCATCTACACATGAATTACATTGACAGCGATAGCTAAAGAATTTTAATAAGGTTATGTACGTAGGTATAAATTTTTATAAATATTACGTAGCTTAATAATGCATAACTCAATGCAAGAGTACTATGATTATATTCAAGGTAACAATGACTCCATTTTGCTGATATGAAAGCTCATCAGACTTTGATTTTTTCTTCATACCTTCATCAATATCCTCTCCCGTGATTATTTAACTGCTTATAAGCAAAGTTCCTTTTATAATAGGTGTTATTCTTAAGTAATACCAAGGAATAATAAACAGAGGAGTATCTTAAGTAACGCACGTAACAGCATCAACAAGATTCTCTTACAACTATGACGTACAACTAGGTAGTAATTAGGTATTATAATGTGGATTAATTTTTGTTTTAACAATATTGTCTTTCATAACATTGCTCACATTCTAACAATTAGATCTAAAAAGACCATAAAGGTTAAAAAGAATAATTTAAAAATATAGGAAACGTGGAGAATCAATAAATTGTAGGTACTATAAATAAATTATTCAAATCGTTTTTTCGAGGTTTTCTTATTTAAAAAAGCCAACGTTGGTATGTAAATTTTTGCTTCACCTCAAATAAATGACTGTATAATATAAATGTAGATGGGTTACAGAATGTGTGACAGTACCTAGTCGTTGATCTAGGAAGGTGCAGCGTGAGGAAGAAAGATTGATAGTACAGATAGTACACTAATCGCACAACGCAGTTACGCATGCGCCGAATGGTCTCGTTCGATCACAATATAGCTCAGTTGATTCATATTTTCATATTTATTATAAACTTATTGTAAAAAATCTATTTTATTTTACATTAAAACTATTAATATTTTCATCGGGTTGCGTTTCTGTCGGTTCGAGGGTGGTCCCTTGTTTTTGGGAAACTGTAACTAATCGCAGCACTGTCGCTGATCGTCCAGAGTACTACTCGTTCCTATTTGTTAGTATTCGTTCGTATTCATGTAGTTACGTAACATGCTAAACAATAAATAACGTAAAATATGATCGTGGACTTAGGTATATAACAAACGATAAACGATGTGACTTAACTGTATTATCTAGAAGCCATATCGCTGTTTCGGTATAAAGAAGCGCATCGTCGATAACTCTATGTTTACATGTCTCCGAATATCCCTGCAAAGGTTTTTCTTAGGTTTTTCATAGTGTCCTCGGCGTCCTCGGTGAGTACTTGGCTGAGCGAGCCCTGGCGTGCGAACCCGCCGCGGGCAGGCGTGCCCCCTGCGGTGGCGGCGCCGGCAGCGGCAGCCGGCGCGCCGCTCGCGGTGCTGGGAGCTGCCGATGCTGACGACACCGTCGACGACTGAGACACTGTAATATTTTAATACATGTAATAAGGGTATCTAATAGTAAGTACTTAGACTGTTGACGCTTGCATCACCAGAGGTTGAGGTTGCTAAGTCCCCCCTTAATCTTTCTCAATAGCAGTTAAAATATTATTTGAGTTCTGCAAAGGTGCTAAAGAGGGGTTTAGATTCTTTAGTATCGTTGCAGTATACGAAGAATGTCCTCTTTGAATTTTTAAATATCTTTAAACAGCGGTTTAGGTAGTTTATGTATAGTGAGTCACGCCAGGTATCTATTAAAGTATACCTTGAGAGTCTCTACGTGTGAGCGGCGGCGGCGGTGGCTGCGCAGGCTCGGCGGGTATGGGCGGCAGCGGGCGGTCGATGCTGGCGGCGGCGGCGAGCGGAGCGGGCGGAGGCGCGGCCGGCGGGCCACCTGGCAGCGGCAGCGCCCGCTCTTCTGGCGACGTAGCCCCTGAGCTGCCCCCCACAGAGCTACGGGACGTGGTCTTAGTCACACCCGGACGGCACACCGACTGAATACAAACAAGATAAAAGATAAATTGAATGATAATAACAAGTTAGTACTTAGGTATTACTCATGTTTAATGAACAGGGGTTTTCCTTGATTTGTACATAATTATACAGATAGACAAGTTTGTAAATTAATATTTCATTTGAAATGTGTAACACAATCTACTGTTTATTTTTCAGTGAAAAACGATCTCTTCTAGCTACGGGTAGATTACTGTTACAAAGATAAGTATTTCCATAGTTCTCACCTGCATCCGTTGGAAGACTAGTTCGGCGAGATGTCGGCGGTCTTCTTCTTGCGAGTCTCCCATGAAGGATGTCGCGCAGTCGTTCAGTTCGATGATATGCTCCCGCCCGTCCTTACCCACCACCAATTCTAGAGCACATACCTCTAAACCTCCAAATATTTCGCTCACCTAAAAAAAAGCCAATCACAATAAAGTCAGAGATAACATAAGCCATGATTGTAAAATATAGATTTTTTTTACCTCATCGATCCACATTTTGTATCTATCGTTCATACCGATAGCTTCAAGCATGGCTGACCCTTGGTTGGTCTTCCAGTTGCCAGAAATTGATTTACGCCTGCAATACAATGAGCTTCATGGTAATTAAATAATTCATAATTCTTATTGTAATAAGTAACGACTAATTGCATTTTTGAAGATGAGAATCGGTAAATATTACGGTATAAACGGTAAATCCACATAATATTTATTTAGTTGCTGATGTATCTTAAAATTTTAGTTAAGCGCCTAAAGTTTATTTGATTGTTTCAGAAAGTCCTAGTTTAATAGGCGTCTTTCATATAAGTAGTCTCTACAAAATTTTATTTCATCAACGGTTACTAATTTAAATTCCGATAAAAGAATCCGGCGAAATTTGTAGTATGTAGGTATAATACTTATTGTTATCGCATTTGAAGTGTGTAACAAATCGTTTCTACGTGAGGAATATCGTTTTAACAAATACCTAACTAAAAAGTATTTTTTTCCTAAATATTACTATCCTTCAGTCACATTCCGAGAAACTCAAACCGTGACGCTAAATTATGATAGTATATTTTAATGAATTGATATGATAATTAATATCACTTTCATCATTTTTATTACCTAAGTAATGTTTCAGATTTAACTTAGTTATTAAAATTATCTTACATGAAAGCTTTGTAGTTAGTCCCGATCTTTTGTATGTGGATATCATATTTGGCATCAATATAGGGTTCCACTGTACAGTAGGTGCCCAGCATAGCTACAACGCCTGCAATGTCCTGAAAAAATATAATTATGTTAATATACCTCCAATTATATTGTTATTTTTACAAAACAACTGCTCTACTAATTACCTATTTAACTTTGTAAAAAGACTTTAAAAATGCTAGTAAAGGGACTAAAAGTAATCTAGACTTAATTGAAAAATTATTTAGGTATCAGACAGGTGTGACTTGATCCAATTTGGTTTTTAGCCCATTAAATATACTTGAGGCGAGTTCTTGAAAACGTTTTATGAAACAATTAATTTTAAAAATGGTATACATTAAGAGCGTAGCAGGTATTACACTTCACCTGGAAATCTGCCAAAGAGTCCACTTTCACCTTGGCGACGCCGCTGTGAGCGTGCCCTATCTTGATCACCACCGGGAACTTGGGTGCCGTTACCTGCGACAACATAATATGCTTACGTCATCAATCTGCTTAACCTCACCCAACTCAAAGAAGGTACACCTAAATTTACAATTGTTTCAAAGGAAATAGTTATCGTTTTCTTAAAATCACAAGCATAATAGAATCTCACGGATAAAGATATGCATTGTACATTTATACTTCGGAGTCGGATATTTGAATGCGGTTAAAGGTAACAAATACTAATAAGCAGTTACCAAAAGACGCTCGAAACAACAAAACCAATACGCACGAGCTGCAGATATCGTGTCCCACCGTTTCATTGAAAAGCTCTAGCTAATTCAATAGGAGAAATGCAACATATTTAAAAAAGTGCACATCAACACCCATAGGTTCTAATTTAAATATTGTGCCCGAAAACTAATATTGACTATTTCAAACAAATTAAGTTAAGGAAGTAAGAATAAGGAAGTCTATTAAATTTCAGGAATCGTATACTAAATTTCAAAGGTCATTACTTCGTAATAGAAAACGTACTCATACATTGTATGCGGATAAACAGGAAAAGCAATAATAATCGTTTATTTATAAAAGGAATAAGTTTGCTTCAAACCATGTATGTAAGTAATCATAGGGCTGTTAATAAATTAAAAGTAGATGTACGAAACTACGAAAAAAGATACTGTCTGTATCTACTCGAATTGATACATGTAAAAAATATCGAAGCCTATTTATATACTATTTATCGTCTTTCTACTATTTCTTAGTAAAACTCCCGAATAACAACGATCCTTACCGAAAGAATTAAAATATACCCCGATTTTGCAAATCACTTTGCAGCCAGTATATATATATACACATATATATACAGTTAAACATGGCTGTATGCTTATGGTGGTTTGTGCATACATGGTACTAATTCGCGTCATGGCCTTTCTGCAATATCACATCACGTCGTAGCCGTTTTCATAAGAGCAATAACACAAATTTCGCGTTGTGGACATTCTATGTGGTGTTCGGTGAATAAGCGTTTTCGGTCTTTGAGCGTAACATACATACATATAAATATACACAAAATTATCCGCAAATGTGATCCGCATAATGTCTACTACGTGCTATGCGCAAAATTTTTTTTTCTTCCAAAATTCCAAATTTAACTTCCAATCCCACCAACAAATTGTATAATTGTCGCCTTTAGCACAGATCAAGCAATTAAACAGATTCAAACCGTTTAAATCTCAGAAACTATATAAAAAAATGTTAATTGATGATTTTGCAAGTAAAGTAATAACAAATTAACTCAACAGACATGTTTTAAACAACATTATTAAGCTAATTAAACATGAACGCCATAATATAATATAGTAAAGAGCTTGTAGTTCATCAATAGCTTTAGGCGGAAGTTATTATTTTAGCCGAATTTTAAAAAGTAATAACAGTTTACATATTTTACACCTACATCGTATATAGAAGATATATATCAACTAAAACTAAGACAACAGGCAGACAGAAATAGCGACTTTGTTATACACTGATAAATTCCAATAAATCGGTACAAATGTTCCTCTCGTTTTGTTTGTAGATAATGAAAGCGACTGTTCAATTAATGAGTTATTTTAAGAATTCCCTACAATTTTTAATAAGAATATCGTAGAAACAAATGATTAGTAGTGCTGAATATAGAATTAAATTAGAGTGAAACTTTATCTATTACAGAGCATCCTTTATCAATTAAACATGATGACGTCACGACTTGGATGGTATGTTTGTATGTGGGCAGGCATTTGCGCGATTCAAGTGTATGCTCCTTCTGAGTAACCCCCACGATTCTTACGCAACGTGACGCATTTTACCAAGAAAAGTTTACAACCCCCACAATATTACTATTTAAGTATTGTGTCGCCGAAATTCGAAAGGTAGTTTTGGTTTGTCCAGTTAACTGGCGCCATATACAAGTTTATTGCTTCGGGAAATAGGTTTCCAGAATAATGTATACAGTTGTCGTTAAATTTCAAACGGTTTTTAATTTTAAAAAGTGATTTGGTAGAACCGGCGCCGCGGTGTCGTTCAATAAAATCATTTAACGTAGTCGATTTGCTCCTTACTAGGACTTATCTACTGATACATCTATTCGATAAGCGCAAGGCGACTATGGAGGCATTCAATTCAAATATCCGATATACTTGCTGACAATAGCCCTTAATGATTATAAACTGTCGAGAAATAATATCTCACAAATCTCGATGAAGTATTTATTATTGAGGAACGACGATGCAGTTGTCATTTATCAATATAATTGCCTGCTTTGTTATCTCGCCGCTAAATTGTAGGCGACTTAAGACGTGGAATCAGTGCTACTACGAGGAATTGAAACACTCATACGCATAACTAATCAGACTTCTGACGGCTTATTTACAATTATTTCATGTCTAATTAATCGCTTAATGTACATTACATCAGCATAGGTACACATTGTACATTACAATAAAGCTGAAATATGTACTGACTTCAGTGAGTCAACTTTGAGATCCATGAATTTGCAATAGATCATCTCTAGTGGATATAACTGCATTTATTTAAATCAACTGCGACAGAAAATAGATTCACATCATAATAACTAACTTTTTGAGGATCTCGAATTAAGAAACAGTAAACATTAATAAAACTGTAAATCAAAAAGAAAATCTAAAGAAAAGTGAGTATTTCAAAGTACAAGGAAATGCGTTACAGTATCATGCACTGCATGTCTGCATGAACATACACATACTCGTACAAACAAACCTACACTGATCGCGGCGGAGGAGGCGCCAGTCTTCGTAAATTTGCTATTGTTTGCATAGTGTGTGGTTTCCTAATGCAGAGGGAGAGTGTATTTACCGACTTCACAAAATTACTACTTTAAATATTTACTCATTATCATTTGCGTCAAATGATTGCTGATGGAACTAGCATCATCATACATGTTGTTTGTAAATTTGAATTTAAATTCTGGCTTGTGATGTGGTCATGCCAAAATATATATTATTCAATATTTTTCAAACAATTGAGAAGATAGAAGTTTTCCAAAATTATGCACTTACTTGGATATTTCATGCTCTACTTTATTGTTGACACCAATAGAGCCGATATACAATGTTGAATAAAATGTATGGAAAAAGTAATTTTTATTTTAACAATTTGAAAGTAATGCATACAAATACGTTTATGCAAGGTATATTGAAACTTGATCAGTAAGTATAGGTATTGTAAGAAAGCAACAATAATGGTATAATGAGAATATTGTAGCCTGCAAACTCGACCTACATCGATAAAACCATTTGATGTACTGTAATGTTATAATCGTTTTATAAGATGAAGAAGTAAAACAGCGTTTTGTGAAAAGCTGCATGGTTTTTATATAATCCGCAGATGCATTATTTTTATTCGGATTTTTTTAACATTTTGAACATTTGTGTTTTCAATGATAATTCTGAATTTCTCTCTTTTAGATTTTCAGCTTCTTTAAGTAAAAATTATTACTATTAATGTTACTAAGAAAACATTAATATTACAAGGTACTAATTAAATATTTGATCCAAAGAAGGAGAAAAGAACTTTAGTATTATGACGTAGCCAGGATAATGCGAATGTCTTTTAATTAGTGTTAATAACTATAGTTAGGTAAGGTACTCAAAAATATTGTTTCATTGCGCCTTTATTTACTTATTTTTTTCAAGAAATTCAGGGAAATACTTAATTAAACAAAAATATACAATTTCCGAACAGAGACCGTTGCGGTGAAGCACAGTTTGTATAAGGTACTTGTTTATCCAGGTATACGTTAAGAGTTGAGTTGTATGTTTAGAAATACCATGTTTCGGAGAACAATATTTGCCTGAAACTCTCACGTCGGGTCCTTGACGTAACATCCTGTAGACGTCGGATTATATGAAGATGTTGTGCACGTAGCAACTTTTGAATGTCATCTTGATGATGTCGCTACAGACGCTGCGTGGTCCACTGGCTTTAGTCGAGGATAACGCGCAAGTAAACACTTTACGTGGCCCTCACATTTTTTGAAAGCATAAAGGTTCGTCATTTTAAAATTCTTGTTAATTAATAACATTACTTAGATGATAACTGTTTTTAAGTGATATTACCAATGATAAATTTTTATCCAAATCAACAACTGTCAGTTTAATTTTATATAATAACATACAGCTTAAAATTTCATTCCTTTGGACTGACGTTATTTGTAGAAGCGATGAATGTCCCTTGTGTAACACCTACTGCAATATAATTCGTCCAACGAAGTAAACACAAGTAAATATTATTATTATTATTAGTAATGAGTCAGCTGAGATGCGCTGATAAGAACGGCATCTATCGTTTGATATGACGATAGATTTTACACACACGTGCTGTAGTTTGGTGAAGCTGTGGGCGCATAATAACTGGACCGAATTCAGCCGATTGCTCAGTTACCACGAGACCGCCACGAGGAGCGACTGTCGCTCTATCGGACATATTATAGTGCGCGCGCGCATTGACGACTCTACTCACGAAAACATCTAAACATTACTAAAGAAATATTCTCTTACGTTGCAAGGACTAAAAGTGCTTCTTATATTATTATTTCGTTTAATTTGGAGAGGAGCAACAGAAAACCACTCTGAGGGCAGGTGCATTTGTTTACAAATAAGAAGGTATGTCGTTTATACCTGTCATACTTATTTTTTCATAGATTACTTAAACTATGTTTCTCAGAATGATACAATTGATGCAGATACATTATAATATAATAGAGCTATTATTTTAGATTTTAATATTATTTTTAAAACCTTAAAATTAAATAGTAATTTTATTATGTGAATTAATTCATTTCGTTTGTTTTGACATACCATTGGTAAAATTAATAATAGAGTAGTAGTAGTAAAATAAATATTTTATAAATGTTACAGCAAATTACAGATAGAACTACTCAACCTGTAATAAATACTACATACTTTAGTTAAAAATTGTGATATATTTGTTTCAATACGATACTATGTTTTTAACTTGAAGAAAATATTTTAAATCGTCCGTTGTAAACATTTATTTTGTATAAATTACATGTATAAACAACATTGAAATTTCTCAATATCATATAACAGCATCGAATTAAAATGAAGAATCTTAAGAATGGCATGATAAAATCTCAGCAATGAAAGTTTTCGTTCAGGTGACAGTAGGTATTGTAATAGTAGGGCAGCAGGCGTGATACATTCGATAAACATCGTGAATGTTTGTTTAGCATGCACTTACATTGCATCGAGTGCAATAACTCATGCTCACCTATTATTATGTAGGCAGCAAGTACCTATAATATTTTAGGAAACCTTCTTGAAACAAATCTTTAGACATTCGTCTTCCTGTCATTCATTTCATTCTATAAAATTAATAATCTTTGAATCTCGTCTGCTAAGATTAATCGAAACTTTATACAGTTTCTGGATTTGACAGATTCGGCATAAATATAGTAGGAGAAAATTATCTCTAAATTAGTTTTAGGGTCGGCTACTCGCTCATAACATTTCCAGTAAGTATTATTTGCTACGAACTACGAATGATGAAATGGAATAAAATCAAATGAAATTCAAAAATAATTATGCATTAAGGCTTATGTCGACGACATTGGGGAGAAGGAAATGCGTCGTTGAGATGATCCCACTCGTCTACAGACTAATCAAATAACTTTATTACATAATGGTATCCACAATACCTACTCATCATTTGCTACACAATGAATACTTGCACCTAGCTGTAGGTACTTGTAAATTCAAAAATGCATTTCATTGTCTATGTTTCATCAATTTATAATAGAATAATCTTTCCGACATAATCGATGTATTCAAATAAAATACTGTTAAAATTTAAATTCCATATCTAATCTTTCCACTTATAGATGTATCATTATGGTCCGACATAAGCAGTATTGAGTATTGTATAGAAGGAAGTAATAAAATGTAGGGTGTAGTAGATAACGCTAGGACAGCGAGGCGATGGTTGAGCCGTGACCCCTTGCTCGTTGACTCTGCTTGCGGAAGAGGGCCATCAGAGACCCTAACCAAACTATGACTTATGATGGCAATGACACTATTTTATCCCTCTATTTGTTTATCGTAAGTAACCGTTTGACTATAAACTGTGATTTATTCAGCGCCAACTAAAATATTCCACCTTATTCAATTCAAGCGATGTAACTATGCAAGTTGACGAAACTTCGAAAGTTTAAAGCGTAACTAAATGCCTGGAATATTTTATTTTATGTTAAATTGTTGGTAAAGTTTCAAGAAATATTATATGTACAATGGACATACCTATGTATCGTTTAAACGTTTTATTAGTTCGCCTAGAATTGTATTGTGTTCTAGGAATCAACGCAATCTTGATTGCTGAGTATCGATAAGCAAATGGATGCATGCGTTTTATTATCAATTTGCGCAGAAAATAGTGTATCGAATAAAGGATTGCCGCTTGTCGAGTACGTCGCCACAGCATAGGTATTAGGTACATAGAGTACCTAGGTTAGGTAGAATAACTAGTTGACCTACTGGCTCCAAGAAAAGGCCAAGTTCAAGCTCTAATCAGATTGAAAATAACAGCGTCTACACAGTCTCTCTGAAAAATATTGTGGGAACGAAAAATACTGTTTATGAAATTTATCTGAATTTCATACGGAAGAGAGAATTCTATCTTTATAAAAATATGCTGACAGTGTCGAAATACTTTGAACTGTAAACCTTCGTAAGAGATAATGAAAGCAGCAAATGGCTTATATATGGCATTTGATAAGGAAACATTCAACGAATTGAATTAGTAGCCAATAAAACTGTTATCTTATTTTAAACTCGCGGGCAGCGGTGTAGCGGTGCTTTACCGAACGATTTCACCATCCAAGGAAATTTAATGAAAGTAAGCCGGAACATTAGACATTATTAAGCGCTTTAAAGTATTATTCCTGACAAGCATAAACGTAATACTACACTGAGCTATGAAAGGAAATATCTAAAGGGATATAATACCTACTGGACTATGAACTGCAGTATGTAGGTAGGTAATGCAAGCCGCCAGTGCACCGCAAATATGCAATGAATGACCAACGAATTATGACATTCGCCAAGAGAATACTAGGTATTTATTACCATTTCACAATTTGACTTATCATCAGATTTTTCAATCCTCGCCGACTTCGCATTTTGGAAAAGATAGGAGGTACCGGTTCAATCGTATTTGTTAACTTCAAATAGGTCTTCATAAAAATACCACAAGTATTTTCTATTTTATTCCATTTATTTTTATTAAATTTAAGTATTAGGCGCTATGAAATATTTGGTTCGGTTTCAAAACGAATTCGAAAATCTTTACTGAAACTCTATGGGACAGTCGTAAACTGCGTTATCAAAAGCGGCATAAATGGATTAAGCAATACATTTAAATATACAAAGCGCGCTTTTCAAATCAGTCTCGTAAACATAAAGAAAAATGTTTTAGTTAGACTTTGTTTAGTCTGTGGTGTCAAAAGTTACGCAAGTTACTATTAGAGTGACCATTATACTGTAAGAAATTAGGACACGAACCATTTTAACATTTAACACATGATTATGAAACCCAATATTCATATTGACGTTTGTATGAATATTTGCTAACTATTAACATGGTTTGAGCCACACTGCATGCATGAATATAAATGCAGTGCCTGCTTCAAACCATAGAGATGATCTTATTATTATTAATTTCTATTTCTCAAATGAGGGGAAAAATAAAGAAGTTGTTAGTATTAGTCGTCAAGTTCGTGAAAACTTAACATAAAATTAATGATTTCATTGTTGTATGCAATGGCTTAAATAAGCTAAGGGCAAGTCATCTTTGGCAATTACTACATCTGACCACAAAGGCCCGACCATTGTGTCCTCCCACGTAATCTTCAGATTTATATGTTTTCAGAGGCATAAGGCGCTTGTGCTGCACAACGTAGTTCACTTTACTTACAACAAATAACACCAGCATTATGTAATATTAACGCTTTATTACCTGAAGCATTTATCTTTTTCACTTACATCTTAAATAGATTTGTTAGCAGCTTCGGTTACGCCCTAGATAAATAAAGATAGGTATTTGTGATGATACATTCTCAAAAAATAATAATAATTTCATAATCCTGGATGGAAAAAATAACAGAATCACTGCCAGTCAAGCACCTAAACATTTATAGCGTTAGCACTTAGCCTAGTGCAAAGTAATAAAACTCAAAGCTGTAATCTTTAATGTATTCGCGTATTGGTTAGGTATAGTTAAACACGTACGTACAGTCTTGTCTCCGTCGGCTTCACGTATGATTTGTTTATGATAATCTCTATGGATTCAATGACAGAGTACAAACTAGTGGGCAGGCGCCCGCTGCTTTGTAACGGTATAACGAGATGCCTAGGGTTCTTCCAGACCGTCGCCACATCTTCGGGACACCTTGATACACTGAACGACTAAGACACTACTAAGCCACCTACTTTCTTTAATCATTATACACACTGACCACGCCATAATTTAATTATCAACATCAAATTACACACTGAGTATATTGTGACGTCTAAAACTCCTATATATCATACGAATTACACCGAAAAAAATACGAAAAACACCAAGTAAATATTTATAATCTCTTTTTTATTTATTTTTAAAATGAATATTGCTTTCAGAACGATATTAAATAAGAAAAAGGACTCTTGGAATACGAATAGGAAATTATTTAATTGGGTTCAGTCATTGATATACAGTTAAAGAGTTATTACGTGAGGAAGTAATAGCGTTGTGTCAAATTGGATTAAATTAATAGATCAGAGAAAGACTGTAAGATTATATTAAAGAATTGGTGATTAGGCGAGATTGTACTACGAGCTTTCATGTCTTTCATATTTCCTATTGACACGCCACCAGTATTTCATACCACTGTTTCAAATTAAAATTGTATGCAATAAATGTTTACTACGATGAAAAAAATCATATAGCTAACAAAATCTATTAACTCACACTTCATTTCATTGATTTCTAAGAAATATAAACAATAATCAGCAAATGCGCAGCAAATAGTTGAAATGAACTATACCTATGTACGTACTTGTATGTAATTTTGAATTTGTTGTGCTTCAAACACCGGCGACGTAAAAACTATTTCTGTTCTGTACATTTTACATAAATTGCACTAAAGGTTAGTTTATGGAAGTTGTGATCGACATTTTACATATAACCTATAATTTTGAACCATGTCGGTTTATTTGAACTTATGCTCCATGTATGGCATGACCTAAAACCAATTCATAGAGCTAAACTTTGCTTATTAAGTTATTATTATCTCATTCTTACTTTATTTCTCAATAAATTATACCAAAATTTTCAATTACCAAAATTATTTTAAATTGTTTTTATTTTTCTTTATTGTATAAAAAAATCCACAAACGTCTAATTTATACACTAAAATATGAATAGAATTTAATTCTACCGCTGTAAAGTGTCGGTTTCTTTAGAACATTAAATGTAGTTCACAATTGAGCAATCCACAAATAAATAGTTTGTAATTATTCAATACGTCCTAGTATTTTGTTGACACAGTGAATACTGATGCCAAAAACAATATGTCCCTGTCAGACTACACTTTTTTGAGGGAATTATGCTATGTTCCTACTGTAAAATTGATTGGTTGTTAAAATTATACGTAATTAAAAATGCAGTTTCTATCGGTTGAGAACCAAAAAAAATTGAAATTCCTATTCCTGAATTTAATTTGCGTATTAAACCTTTGCAATACTTATTTTTAAAAAATGTGGCGAGTTGTACCTTACGTACAAGTACGTTTTAACTCAGGCAATAGTTTCACCTTCGTGACGAAAACAACGTGCACTAATAAACGTGCAATGTTTAAGATTTGAGAGTCCCAAAATAAACGTGACTGACCGATGACAAGTTCGAGAAAGCCAACGCAAAATACACAACATAATATGCCTTTATGTACTTACGTTGAGGGATTTAGATATTAAAAGGAAACCCAATATTACCTGCTGATTAACTATATTAATTAGTCACTGGTAGCATTTAATATTACCGACTCTTTAACGTATGTGGTTAATTAGCGTTATTAAAACTAATATTTTAGGTAAGGTACGCTAGGTAAACATGTGTATTACATGTAAACTGTACAATACGCACTACTTTTGTTAGATCAAGATATAGGTTAAGGTTATAGGTTTTTTTTCTGTTCATTCAATTTCACAACACCAAAATTAACCTTGCGTTTGCATTTATTGGATTTCGGTTTTAATTAGTAAACCAGATGGTTTGGAGTGATAGTTTGTACATTTCTGTAATTGATTCAAGCAAGTTGTGCTACAAACCCTGATGTAATGTCTAAGTATAGTTTGGTTATGTGTTGTTACGTAAAGTTTACGTCTAAGGTTGGTACTGTGATGTTCAGTTTTATTTACCGTTCGCAAGGTCATAACTACAGTAAACAATACCTACTTGCATCAAATGTATCAAACGATTAATAGAATAAGTACCTACTAATATATTTAAAAATATACATATATAGTGAATATTTAATTGGACATTTTAAACCTGATTTATAAAACAGACATTGTCAATAGCAAAACTCAGGTAGCTACTGGTA
Organism: Choreutis nemorana; assembly: GCA_949316135.1. Lineage (NCBI taxonomy): Eukaryota > Metazoa > Arthropoda > Insecta > Lepidoptera > Choreutidae > Choreutis > Choreutis nemorana. The sequence goes on from OX438600.1 coordinate 6,172,321, forward strand.
TATTTTCATTACCGAAGTTTTTCTTTAAACAGCCATGTGAAGAGATAAAAAAATATGATTGAAGGTTAAATAAGGAATTCCTCGCAAATCACACTAATAGGATAAGGACGTTGTTTGTATGTAATGTAGTTCTCATGTTTCGGGAATTTACATACGTAAATGTAAGATGTTTACCCAAATGAAATTTGCACTAGTACCTAACGAGAACTAACCTTCGAGTAGTTTACAACCACCCATGTGAACCGGCATGTGATGCAGCAGAACTCATTGATTTTCCAAGTTTGTTTAAAATCTTAACTATTTTATTAAAAACAATGTGTCGAAAAACAAGTTTTTCACTCTCTAAGCGAAGATATATGAGAGAATTTGAACGAAATCTAAATAAACAATTCAGATGCTTAAGACTGATTTATTACCCAAGGTTACCTTCGTTTTGAAAATATTTACTCTTTGATGACCTACTGACTGACTAGAACATTGCAAACTTGATTTCTTTACAAAAGAAATGCTTCACCAACATTTATTTAACTAGGTATCTCAAAAACAACACACGAGGACGAGAGATAGTGATTTAATAAATAACTTACTACTTACGTTTTTTTGTTAATGGTGTATAAAATGTTAAATTATCTAATCATATGCGATATACCACTCCATCGTACAACAAAAACAAAAATTGGCAGGTCATTATTTAGTAGGAAGTGGACTAAAAAGTAGTTTGTCGAAATCCATACCCTAAGCAGGCAAAAATGTGGAAGTCGTACTACCTATGTCTGAGCTCTGACTTGCAGAATTCTAAACAATTCGTTTTGAATATGCGGAGACACGTTTTCCATCAAAGGAACTTTCACAAAACTAAGATTTCAAGGAAATGCATTGTTTTAAATAAATATGTACAAAGTTCGTATGTAGCAATAATAAATATTTGCATCGTACAGTTTAAGTAATTTACGTAAGAGTTGTTCTAAATAGTTATTTGACATGTTCTTAATTTGAGTGTATAATAGGTATAATAACACTATTTTCCGGCAACAGACAGCCACGTCGTCACCAATCACAATAAAGATTAGGTAGGTAAGATTGTAACCAAAAGCTTACCTATGATACATTAAAAGTACTTAATCGGGTTAGGTATATTAAGTTGTTTATTACAGACGGAGCAGACTATACTGGAGTATGTAAATTTCCAAGATTTCCTTGATAGAAATGAGTATAACAAACCATATTGGACAATAGCCAGACTTAACACAAGCAGATTTACTATCTAGAATAACTTCGGAAACTGCGTGTAGAACTAACCGAATCTATTTCACATTTTATGACACACTAAACTGAGCTAATTAAATCGTTTGTTACGACATATTCCTACCGTTCATCAGTGTAATATAGAACATACTATTTAAAAAGTCTAAATACACATAAACAATAGCATAGCAAGCAAACTTTTATTGATGTTTCACTGTTTTAGTAAGGACTAAGTTATTTATTTAAGGTTACGGACATACCTTGTCTAAAATAAAATATAGGTACGTATTATTTTCTATATCATAAAGGATATGTGGGACTTATTGATGCTTATTACAGAAAAGTCGTTGTGTACCTTACACCAGTTGTATTTATTTTGCATTGCGTGTGAAAAAAACAACTGAAACGGAAATTACATGAACTGAATAATGTTCTTTAAATTGAGTTTTTATGTTACTTAGTGTGGTCGGATGATTGATGGCATCAGGAGTCAAGTAAATATCTTATGACCTTGACCTTTCCGTTGAACCAAAAATCCGTTCAACTTGAAACGATACAGCTGTTGGCAGTCATCCAGAACTTTCTTAATGCGGGTTAACTGTAATATATCAATTAAAGCCATGTTTAAGCCAAATGTCAGATAAAAAAAATATTAATAACCGGCTGCAACTGAATCCGTTGTTTAAAATAAATATTTCACTTTTGAACCATTTGTTTTTGTGATGAAAAACTTAACATAACATTTCTTTTGAACGTTTCTGTGAGAGTTGTTCTCTTGAAGTGGCTAATAAATATTCGCTCTAGTTAGTGTAAGAAACATCAGAAAATACACAAAAACTAACTATTGCGAAATTATAACATTAATTATTATCTAGGAAGTACTATTTTATTCTTGTCTTATTTGTGTGACCGGTCGATGCTACGTCTGTTCGGCTCGACGAATTCGTGACTACACAATTTATCCTCAAAATTAATGGGCACGATCACAAGCGTGAAGTTATGTGATCCTTTTCGTCACAAACATGTCCCAAGTCAAATGTAAATACATTGATGAAAAGAAACGAATTTTGGCTCATTTACATTTATAATGCATGCAATTTTCAATCTTATTATCATGCAAATGAAGGGTACCTGAGCACAAAGATAATTGAAAGTAATTTTTGAAATACCTGTTTAAATGTCATTAATATTGTATACTTATTGAAGGTTATGGTTTGTGAATGTGTTTGAACCACATTCTTATAAAACCATACCGACCCTGTTTCAGAACGTTACAAGTTCGCATTGCTACTGGGAAATTATGCCACTGAAATCTACAATAATGTAGATAGCATTGAAAATTTTAGTATAGGAATAAAAAAAATTAATTTAATTTAACTGTTACATACACATAAATAACAAAAAAAAAAGTCCTGGATTTCCTGGTAGCTCTAATTATTGCAAATGTTATGCATGTTGGCATAGTAGACGATTTGAAGCATCAAATATCGCGACAAGCCCTGCTTACTTTACTATGCGGGTATAATTAGAACAAGTCTCAGATTGCCGATGCAAATACTTGGCCCATATTATAGAACACAAATGCATAACGTTTATTATTATGCCGTCGTGTTAAAAGTTTTCCGTAATAACAATAATAATTTGTCAAAGTGTATTTTATGAATGTAGATTTAACTTAACTTTCATTCCAAGCTGACTGGTGATAAGACCCAAAATTCAATGAAATTTAAAAAAGTTTATTGTAACTGAAACACAATTCTGATATGATACATATATGTGGTTTTGGAATGTAAATATTTTCGTTTGAGTATATTTATTTAGTCCCTTTATCAAAGACGATTCAAACTAATCTCGACATAAATCCAAAATAATTTCCAGAAAAAAAATATATTTTTTCAATGTACAAACAAACACTACTTACGTTTCTGTATGTGATGATAACTGATACATGACTTATTGTTGATGTAGAATGTAACAAGTCGATCCCACCCAGGCACCGGCTTATAGCGATTTAAACTATTGTCGACCGCGACAATTTTATAGCTCATTCAATATATACTGCAGTTAGCTTCAAAATAACCTTCACCTCTAAACCAAAAGCAATAAGATTCAACATTGAATACACTTTCCAAAGCTCCATTTAAGTACGACTAAGTTGGAAGTAAAAGAGGGAATCTTTTCCGACAGCTTGTTATTTATGTATAATTTTATGGAGTTTATTTATTTATAAGTGTTACGCCGAGGTGGCATTTTATGACTTGTCAGGTTAATAAAGGCCTAGTGCTTTGTGATGAGTACGTAAAACATAGTTTTCATACTTTGGTGTGTGCTCAAAAAGCGTAGCCATGAATGTTTTAACGGAAGAATACCATAAAGTAATTTTATAATAATTTAACACAATTTTCTAAAAAGAGAAGAATATCCGTGGATTTTTCTCTGCTTCAACGTTATAAAAGTAAGTTACAAAGTGTATAAGTACCTCAACCAGGTCGCATTCTCCAATAATAATGGTCAGCTGGATGGAACTAATCGCCATGATTAGATCATCAATGGGCCACCACGGTCGCGACTCGCGCCCCTTCCTCCCGTACGTAATTATATAGTTTTCACATTTATGTCTAAACATGCAGGGTCTTATTAATAAAAAAAGATACGACTCAAAAATAAACTATCAGTTAAAATTATTAATAAAGCGGAATTAGAATTTGATTATATGTATCTGTAATAGTAACAATACCAACCCACATGAATATTTGTTTTTCCAATTTACGAACAGAAACATCGTGATGTGTTTACATTCTATTATCTTTTCTTTTCAAAGAAGAGTGTGTTATTAAAAAAGATTGTTGGTTAAATGTATATGAAAACTTACTTTTTTTCTTTACTAACAAAGGATTTTCTCGAAATATTATTTTTCCTAAGAAAATGTTTTATGGCTTACTCGACCTTGTGTCTGTCATTCGTAGATAAGAATGGCATGCGGTCGCGCTTGTCATCTAGATCCCCAGTGCATTCCAGCCAAAGATAAACACCTAATCATGTCACTTTATCACTAATATGCATAAATCGTTTGTTATTCATTGCTGATGACTTACATTACGTACATTTAATCAAATAAAAGTAAAACATCTTGCCACGACCGCTAAAGCAAAGGTAAGAATACAAAATAAAGATTTAAACAATTATATCTTCCATATTTACTCTAATTGAAATAGGTACATAAATGCTTATATGGACAATGCTCTTACTAAGCAACTGTATCATTTAAACCTATTTCTAAAATGGGCTACTATTTGCCATGTTATCACCGTAAAATTGAGGCAATTCCAGTTCATTTAAATAATTGATAATAGAGCCATTGTATTATTTATTATCTATTATTATTTTACGTGATTAATAAAATGATTACTGTACCGACAGAGTTATTGTATTATTTATTATTATTTTACGTGATTAATAAAATGATTATTAATTTACATTTTAGTTAAGGAATCTAGGGTAATGATGTGTACTGATTTTAATAATCCTTAAGATTGAATTGAACGGTGATTGGTTATAAAATCATTTATCGCGAAATAACAAAGGGATCTATTGTGCAAGGGAATAGATCACAAGAAGGCGACTCAATGCGCTCACTTCTACGCAATGTCTATGGCCACTAATGAATCGACCAATTTATCTTGATTTTAAATCAAATAGCCACTGCATGCAAATACGTACACGTCCTTTCATTGTTGCCACTTGTAATAGAGTTTTGATAAATGTTTCATTTGAATTTTAGTAGACTTTAACACAAAATCAAATACATAGTAGTCGAAGGTATTAATAAAGAATACTACGATATTTTGTGTTCCAAAATGTTAAGAGTTGGTTTTAAAAAAGCTTAGATAGGTTAAAAGTTGTTTGAATTAATCTCATCATTGACCATTTTTAGATATATTTATGGATATTGTTGGGAAAATGATTTCTGTTCATAAATTAATCATAAGCAATTGTTAATATATTTATAAGTCTCCCTCGATTTCTGTCAGGGTATCAATGTAAGGTGAACTTTGTTTTAATGCAAAGCTATTTCGAGAGAATGTTTGTTCGCATTCCTGGGCGACACACATCACACGAAACAGTTTCCGAGTTGCATCGACAACTAAGCCCCTTTTCCGACTATCTATAAAATAGCCTTAATTAAACATCTGCGAATAATAAATCAAATATAATGGTCGTTGAGATGTTGTCCTTCATAAGTTAACCTTATAAAACGGGTTGCAATTACTCATAAATTACCGACGATTAATAAAAAATCGTCGCATTAAATCGATACAGAAACACCAGTTGCGTGCTTACCTGACAATGCTGTACGATCGAAATAAAACGAAGATCAATTTATACGTCAGATAATAAATACAATCAATCAATAATAAAATATCGATAAAATAGTGTTCCTACTGATGATGGTATGTGGAAGACGACAATTTATTATAAAGTTATATCTTTTGTTTATTTTAGATTTATTAATTCCTATCAAGCTACTTTAACTGGATAATTTTTTTTACATTTTATTTATGTCGACGAAAGCTTACAAGGAATTTAACTGAAGACCTTCCAGTGTGAGAATTAAAGGTCATAAATCTTAAATAACACAATATTTGTGTGAAGAATCTTAATGATTAATTACAGTTTGTTTGTGATAGAAATTGTTTTGGTGTTTTAGATTAGGTGTTATATTAGTGTTGCTTTGGAAATGGGTCGAGGTCGTGTTCATTACACCGGACAGTATCTGAAACGACTATCAACTAAATAATAGTTTAGTTATTTTTAGAACATTGCACTTGGAACTTATCACGTCATGTAAGAATTTAGAAGTCCTCGTTTTACTACATAATAAAACATGATTTTCTTATTGCGTTGAGGTACAGGTGTCGACTCCATTTTTTTAGTATCTCAAATTAACAACAGCCCTTCAACTAAAAGTGCTGTTAGAGGTATTTGTTTAGCGTCTAACTAAACAAATCACATGTTGCAACGACCGCAAAATACCAACACTGAGCAGTTTGCAAACCCTTCTAACATACTTTAAACTTTATTGTCATAGCAACAAAGGTGAAATATTCCTCAAGAACTTATTCCCTGACTGCGCCACATGTTCTTACATGATAGGTATTGTTAGCTATTTGTTGCTGAGAGAAACTACGCTAAACAATGTGTTGGAAAATGGGCGAGGAAAACCGTTGGGAAAACTTGTAAATTTAATTATATACCACCTATCGTAATGTGAATTCTTATTAATAATATTTTCTTGTATATTTCACATCATATAAAGAAAGTAATGTTTATGAAATGTTGCATTACACCGTTCCTGGTACAAAACATAAAAATGTATTCGGGATGTTAATAGACAACAAGAATAAAGTGTAAATAAAGAGAGTAATAAGATTTTCCTTCGGGTGTTCCCGTCCGTCTCCGTAAGCAAAGGGGTAATAAGTGAGAAAATTGGTTTTTAAGAAAAGGTGAGGTAGGCCGAGATATTCCTATGACTGTACGAGTAGTAGCAAACACATTCGCATTTTTACACACTTTAATTCGATTTTTTAATGTACAGATTCTAAATTCAAAATATGTTTATCGTTTTATTCAGTCACAATATTTTGATTTGTTTTCATAACATATTGTTTTAGGGCTAGTCATAAAAATAGTTTATGTATTCTACTTTTTGAAGGTGTGATATAATAAAATTGATGCGTTATTTAAAAATCACGCAAGGACACATTGGTATAAGAAAGATTTTATCGCTAAATAAAAACGTAAGCTTCATTTGTTTGTCCGCGCAAAGTTATTCATACATATAAGTATCAATCTAGTAAAAATAAGACATGTACTTATAAATCTAATGGCGAAGGCAAAGTGACATTTAAGAGGGTGTAACCGAAACGTCGTCGAATCAATTAATGTCGAAGACAATAATACTTTAAAATCAACACTGACCCCACTGCAGCGTGTCGATTTCAATTTATGTACCTACCAACCGAATGCTCACGTGTCATGAAATCAAATATACAATAAAACATACTTGTGCGTTACCAAATACTAAAGTTTGCTGCATTTTGATAAATTATTCAACTTTTTGGAAAATTGGTATGTTAGGACAACAGCTAGTAAATGAATTAGTAAATAACAAGACACCAGAAAAATTACTGGCGTCTCAGTTTTCATAAAATTAAAATGGATAATTTAAAAATCTCTATTTCTTGGTGTAATAAAACTCGAATAACTTTTTCATATTCCTTTGAGAATAAAAATAACATAAAACTGGTATAAACAAAGACAATATCGTTTTACTTTTTTAATGTCTGGCGTTCACTGAAGCAGTTGCTCACCCTGAAATGCTTCGTGTAAATATTTAAAAATAAAAACCTGTACCCTATTGTGGTACCTATCAAGGTATCAGACTGATATTTCTCTGTTTTTGTATGTATTATTCATGGGTCTGTCTCACTCGTTTCACATTGACTACAACTTGGCATCATGAAAATTTATGCTTAAAAGCCTTAAGGCATATAATTTTTAAAGCGCCGGTTAGTCATCGATTGTGGATTTAATCAAGTATTACTTGTTAAGACGACTGAGGCTGATAGATCGATATCCTTAGAATCTTGACATGATACATGCGTCTGCTAAAATCATAATTTTAAAGGCAGACAGCAATTACGGCAAGGCCAAGATTTCCAGTTAACATAATTTAGGTATTGTTATGTAGTATTTATTTTTATTATGTTAGGACTTGGTAGAACAAGTTTTCAATGTAATGTAGATTAAAAGGAAAATTCTATATTTTAATGTGCTACAAGCGGTGTAAAACGTAGATTTCCAAATAGTAAAAGTGCTATGATGCTTATTTTTAGGATCCATTTTAAAATCCGCTATTTTGTTTAAAAATTAAGTACCCAGTGACACTCGGGCAGTAAAACTTAAATTTGATATCCATCTCACTATGATAATAAATTATTGTAACGTACGTATTGGAAACGTACATTTTGGCGCCAAAAATAGTTTGATAGACTCATTGATTGATACTTGCGCAATATGGACCGCTGTAACGACTTCATCAAAATCGATTCAGTCGTTTACATACGTAAAGGTGAAATACACAACCCTCCTTTTTTGGCTTCAGCGCAGTCGGGTAAAAATAGATGTGAATCTCCATTACGACTTCTACCGTTGAGTTTGACAATCTGACAGATGCTGTCCATTAAAACTTTACTAATATGTTAATTGGATTACATTTTGTTGAGTATTTTTCCTAAATTAAGCGACAACTTCCCCAAGGATAACGAAGCGGGAAAACTTCATAACGATTTGTCGTATAATTTAAATGGTAATGAAATAATTGACGTCTCATGTGCGAGTTTTGTTTTATTACGTTTTTTATTATTTTAAAATTAGAGGTCTTGCTTCTTTTGCTTTTCACACATGTTTATATTGTGAAAAATAGATTCGTACTTTTATTGATTAGTAGGTTATATTTAAACTTACAACTAAAGGTAAGCATTTTGCGAGCAACTTTTAAGCTCACATTATTGTGCATCATATAAATCCGAAAAGTTATAAATAAGAGGTTTGTCATAGAATCATAAATATTATATTAAAGGCATTATAAGTATAGTATTCACTAAATGTTTGGCATGCAGTGGGCGTGAGAGTGATTCGTATTTCGTAGTAGATTACACGCGTGTTACTAATAATATGTTTAATGAATCATTCACTTCATTCAGTAGAAACAGACTGAATATTTTAATATATAACATTGTCACAACTCTAAATATTGATGTGTAGTATAGTGGCACATAGGTAGACACACCAAATGACTCGATTTTTTTAAAATTATTATCTCAAAGTAAGATTGGTTTATTTGATCTTGATATCGATACATTTGTAGTATTTCGACTTGAACTGAATCATGCAATTGCTCAATATCCCGAATGATTTGATATCTGCTAAATATGTAGATTATGCTAAAATCATGCAGCTTGGTAAATAATGATATCATTTTGATCTGCGTAGGTTTTGTTTTCCGGCATCCTACCTGGTCAATTTTAAGAAAATATGTGCATTCAATGTTTTTGGTTTTATTTCATCTGATTAGACGAAGAAAAAAATTACCGACCGATTTTGCTAATTCATACTTGAAATGAAATGAAGTAATTGATGCTATGGACAATAATTTGAAGTTTCACTCAAATTTGATCATATTCTCAACTGTCCTTAATTGTATGTTTTCTCCATTGCAATTGAGTCGATTTTTAACTGATTCCGAGACTGGGCGCGCTTATAGTAGTATGCAAATTTAGTGGAATGACAACTAACCGCGAAAGTTAACCTTACAGATAGTGCAGTTTGCGAGATTTAACGGTGCGCCGGCGCGGCGGCGTGCGCTGTGCTTTCCCTTCGAGTACTTACCTATAACACCAAACATACCGGATTAATAACATGCAACGAGACCTACGTATATACGTACCTACCGACTACATCTTCGCGTACTCAAGCGTCAAGATCGACTTATGCATGACTCATTATAAGTCATAAATATATTTAGAAGTTACATTCTTTAGGCAGTGAGCAATTGTTAATTACAGTTATCCGATTCAAGTTTATGAGTATCAAAGTATTTTCTTCCTTGAATAATGGTATCGATTTCAACAAACGAACGGATGTGTAACAATTCCGAGATAATCTACAGACTGAGGTTTCTGATGTCGCGGAGGAATTCGCGGTAAGATTTATTGCTACGTCGCAAGTTTGAGATCTCGTCACATAAATCGATTTAATGGTCCGATCTGAGTGCCGATAGCTTCTATCGGTGTCGATGAAACACTATCGATTTACCTGACATCCCGTTGGATAATCGTTGTGAAAGTTGGTAGTTGAGTGAATGGAACAAGGCGTCCATTTGTAGCGAAAATAATGACAATGATTGATACAGAGACGAGCTTGGCACTCAGCTTACCACAATAATATCCCTGAACTGAATACGAATATCCTTCAAACAAACTCTTCACATTTTCCTCAACCCAGGATTAAGCTACAAAGCAAAAAATACAACATTATCAGTGGTTATAGTTATCTGTTGTTTCTGACTTTTGTGACTCAAAGAGGAATTATGAGAAAAATTTCAGGATTTTTTTTCCTTGTAATGTCCATCGCAAAATTGTAAAGATGTGAAGAAGATGTAATACGAACCATAAACATTTAAATGAAGTAAAGTTCAAGTACCTAAGGAGCACGTTGAGATTACATACAATACTATGGATAAACGATGATAGTAAGTGCGTGGGAGGTCAAGTTTGCTTGTAATCCGTTGTTAAGACCTCAGAGGTCATCGGTTCACTGACGCCATACAACATCATGAAGAGCGGCTTCACTTTGTCAGCACAAACATTCAACAACGACCATAGAATACCTAATAACTTCAACTAGTCATTTAAATTCAAAATTAAAAATTCAAGAATTTTGTGATAACACAGTTTAATTCGTAGTTTAAAACGGTATGCATGTTAAATGTCTAAAGGTGCAATGATGTTGTAATTTTTATATAAAAGTACAAGAACAATTTTCAACAAAACAACATATTTTGTAATACTTGCAAACGTGCTAAAAAATATATAATCCACGTCAAAAGTTTCAAAGACCTTAAAAATAGAACCAAAAACCACTATGACTCATGCTTCAAACAAATTGTTTCTTTTGGATATCGGGTAAACAGATTTGATACTCATACTAATTTTTAATATGAATAAACTTGTTATCAGCATCAGTTATTAATTATATCTAGATAATAAAAAACAACAGTGACATTTATTAATCTCAATAATTAATTAATTTAAAAATCAATATAAAAATTATTTTTATCGCCGATTAATGTTAGTCCTTTGCTAATTTTGACCTTTGGTTAATCAGGCTTTTGAATTATTAGCTTTTGGCGGTTTTATTGATCTGAGCTTTGATGCTTTTGAAAGAGTCTACAGATTACTTTTAATACTTATACAAATAATACATTGTTAAATTTTTTATGTAATTTTATGTTAAAATGCCTGTTTGGTTTTATATGATTTCCTACTGAAAATGTGTCGAAAAAAAACTCTTAGGTTCATAGGTATAAATGACTGATAATATAATAATTACGAAAGATCATTCAAATTTTTATATTTAGTTTTGCAATTCTATCAATAAACGTTGACGTTGGCAAAGTTTAACGTTGTTTTAAAGAATTCATTAAAGAATAAAACTAAAACTCGGAAAACTACTTATTTAGGAGTATAGGGATAGCCGATGAATAAACATGTCTTTTCCTGATAAAATTACGAATAAGATAGACTGAGCTCATATCGTAAATTTTACTATTACCATGGTCAATAATGAGCTTCAAAAATGTGCTAACCACATAATATTATAATAGTACGACTGTATACAAAATGTGCATAACATTGCACGACCCAAATAGTATTTGAACGTGATTTGGACATTTACCAAATACTCCCTGCGATTCTATCGTCTTGATGATTCCTACGTGATTATTTTAACCAAAAATAAACTGATATACTTTCATGTTATGGATTTTTATCTAAAAATAACAAGGTACATTATAACTTTTATTTTATCTTAAAGTAATTGGCTATATTATGAGTTTTCACCACGTTTTATGTGTTCTTATCAGATTTATATCGTGCCGATTTGATAATAAATTTTAAAGTGACTAACTGAACATTGCATGACACTTTTGTTTTGTATGAAAATAGACTAAACATGTAGAACCTGATGAAACCTGAAGCAAAGGAAAAATTAGATTTCCCTTATTTTCTATGTTGACACTTAATTTCCTGAAAACTATTTTGTTACGTAAATACTAGGTAAAAGCATTAAGTCATCGGTAAGTCCACTGAAAATATTGCGTCAGAGATATTATTATCATGTTCAGCGCAATTATTAGGAGCTGTATGTTTGTAGAGCAAACCATTCACCACCACCATTGGCAGTGGTCGGCTTCAACGTGCTCCACATCAGACACCCGTTGTATTCACAGCGCAAAGCTGGCTTTTTATAAATGTTTTTTGATTCCATGAAAAGATTTTTAATAAATTTATGATAAATTATTTACGTAACGTTAGATAGGTATTAATACTACACAAAAAAGCAAAACAAACTAAGTTTAACACTATAGCGCGAAGACTAAGATATAGTCATGTACATATAAAAACATCAAAGACGCGCCCACTCATCAATTAAGAGTCGTTTATTAGTAAACATCTTGTTTACGCTCAAATAAAACCGCACCATAGACCCAAATTTAGTAGAAATGGAAAAGATACGTAAGACAATCTACCTGTTCGTTAATTTAATAGTAGATATTACAAATCTGGACAAAATAACATTGTAAAAGAAAGTTGTCTTCCTCTTGACTTTGTGACAATGATACATTCCTAACACAATTTACAAAGTTTTTTAGTATATAAAGATTATGATTAAACTTAACATTCAATGTATCACCATGTTTTAGCCGTAACTTCGTTTTCATAAGTTTTTCATCTTAAGCTTTTGGCTGGCGACGGAATATTATTAGGAAAAGTTTTATTTGAAAGGAGGAAATTTCACAAAGATTAGGTTTTGTTCCAAGTTTCAATAAATTGGTAAATGTTTCAAGGTAAAGTGTTCATAACAGCATTACCAAGAAACAGGCTGAAGTTGTGTAATACTATGAACTTGTTTAAGGACTTTCATTTCATTGGTGAAGGCGAGTTGTTTGTGTCTGTCCCTCAGTCCTCCGCCACGTGGGTCGGTGTGGGTTGTCAAGTTCACTCTGACTTGAATGTCCTGTTTACTAACTAATGTACCTACAGCAGAGCTTGTGCTTTTTTATTTACTTTAAATTATAAGAAAATATAAATCAAATATATTCGTGCTTCTCCAACATCTTTATATTTTTAAATACCAGCTTTTATGTTTACATAGCACTCTTTCTACTTTTGTTCCCTTTAGAAACACCGCAAAACTTAACATAACATTACATAAAGTAATTGTAATATGTTAATTTCCATAGTAATTAATTAAAATGGTGTTTATAGTGTCAGCAATAATAATGTTCGTCGAAGTACGGGTATAAACAATACCTCGTAACATTCTTGAAGTAAATAGTTACCTTACATGGCTGACATTATTTTAGCGTCAGCGTTACCTTATAAGTCTCGAAAATTAACTTTACATCAAAAACGTGAAGCATTCAATGTAAACTGAATTATACATGAGTATTATTTATTTTTATTTACTTAACTGAATTCACGGTAAGCATCTCAACGTCAGCGGACGAAAATATATATTCTCTTAAACTGAACTCAGCTGGGAGATTTAACGCTTAATTTTATTGTCATTAATATTTCAACGCGATACATTTTTGTTGAATATCGTATGCTTCTTATGAGAAAATAAATAAAATGCATGTAAGTAGGCGGGCCCGGCGCCTGGCGGCGAGCGTATGCATTCCGATACATTATTTTTTCAAAATTTACATACACTGCTTTTCGACTTGTATTTTTTGCAATCTTCATATTGCTTAAGCATTTAATCTGGAAATCATATTGCTTATGCATCATAACAGTGACTCATCAACTTCTTTATCAAAAATATTTACTTGCCTAGGAATTTCCCGACAGTTAAAAACTAAAGTGTTTACTAGTATTTTAATTTAAGTAATGCTGTTTTTCGTCGATTGGTCTAAAATAAACATCCTGTGGCTTTTTTTGGTAGTGTTTCATAACATATCTCTACTCATTAAAGTTAAATAAACAAAGGGGAGGTAAGTGGGAGGAAATTGGTTATTGAATAAATGCAATTTATGTTGTATTTATTAAAACACGAATTTATATAAGGTAAGGTATTATATTGCGAAATTGACAAAACTTGGAGAGTTTTAAGTTTTTTAATATTCGTGTGGTCGTATTTTCTTTTAAATTGCTTCAGAATGGACAGACAGTTGCCCTTGTTCGTTACTTTATTGACAAGAGCACTTGCAGTCAACCAATGAATAAACCATAATAATAAAACGTAGTTAAAACCTTATATCTCGTTATTTCTTCAATTAAAAGCAGGGCCTAGCAGGAATTTCTATTCGTCTTCCTCTAATGAATGAAGAGATACGAGATCCTTGTCAGGAAAAACAACTTTTTATTGTTTTTTCCTTGACAACTTCATTTTCATTTTTATGAAACGCTTACAACTCTGATGTGACAAATGGCAAATACCTTTTTGTTAAGATGTTTTCAAACACCGCGTCCGGAAGATGTTCAACGAATAACGAAGACAAAAACACTGGTCTTCATTAGTTTAGTATTATTTTATTTATTGTTTTCTTTAGATGACGAAGAGATTATTTGTAAGAACACCTACTCGAAGATTGCACGAAATAGATAGTGACATAATTTTGTTACACTACATCTTTTTGTCCGTACAAGTACAAAAGCAAATTATGTTTTAATCCGTCAAGTAATTAATTAGTACTTGAAAACATCAATTAAATTAAAGGAAGATCAGTCTCTTGACTACTCGAGTGATTGATTGATAAATTATTGATACGTTCACAAATATAATTGAAATGTCACGACTTTGTATTGGTTTATGTCTGTTTATATTTATGTTGACTGTCTCGTTTTCTGACATTTGTTTGATGATGCTCGTTAGCGACTATTATTGACATTGATATCAATATTAATAGATAGAACAAGTTTACTACTGTATTAAAGAATATACGAAGGATACCTATGTGAAATACACATATATCATATTTATAATGCATGTGCTGTGTAAAAGGAATCTGGGCTGGCATATATGAAATTAATTCAGCTGCAAAGGTGAAAACTACTTCTGTTTGACATACTCTTAGGCCCTTATTATAGAAGGTTGCTCTAGACTCTACACGCGATTTAAAAAACGTTTTAAGTAAAACTTTCTTATATGACGTCACTTTGCATAGACATGAAGCAATCAATGCTCAGCTTTGTCGTTCTTTATTTGAAAAGTTTCCTTAGACCTTAATGAAGAAATACAAACGTCATACACTCTTGAAGTTTTTATTCAATTTTAGCTCAACATGAATAAATAAAATAAAGATGTGTTGTTGAAGGATTTTTATTTAAACAGTTTTAATCCAGACTTACATATTTACAATAACTTCAATCCAATAATTCAGACACAATAAAATCATAACGATTTTAAAATAATAAATATTTATGATTATAATATTATTATTTAACTTTAATTTCATATTCTATAATATAAAATATGAATTTGAAATTCACGTCAAAATATAAATCACAACTCATAGCGTCATAAAGTTTTATTTATAAGAAACTGCGTAAATCCAGTGAATCCATCAGTGGCACACCCGTCACCAACATGTAAATAAAAATGTAAACTGAATCCTACAATGTCAATTTTAACTTCACGTTTCTCGGCGAACCCTGACAAACGATGCATTGTGCATGTACGGAACCACAAACTCGATCATGGGAATGCACCCATAAACTTGTGCATTGTTATTTTTATTTGAAAACGTGTAACATTGGATTGTGGAGCAAAAGGCAACTCGTGGGCTAAAAGCCACTCTGCTTTTAAGGGGCGGTTTCCACAAAAGCGGAGATGAGCTGAGAGCACCTAAATTTGTTTTCATACAAATGACAACTCGGTGAAAAAGCGCTTCTTTGTTCCTTAACGGTGTTATAAAGATCAAATTTTCATTTTATACTATTATTTTATGAACACATTGTGTATTAAAAGAGGTACAGAGATTCCAATATGACGCAACAGCTGCACTTTAAGCTCTGCAATATCCTCGTTCCGCAAGGTACACTTACACTTTCACTATAAAACAACTGAGCTTAAACGCTTAACAACGAGAAAGCTAACTAGACAGCTTAAAAGTTTACAGTTTTCTCGATAATTGTAACGCCACAAGCGATTTCGAAACCTACAAAATTTGTATTAAAATTTCAAAACCAGCATTACACCTTTGAAATGTAACAAATGTTTGCATTGTATCTAATTTAGGCGAGCTATACCTAATATTTAATGTGGAATACAACATACAAGCAAACAAACCAAATAAAAAATAATATGTCAAGTTGTTTTAAAATATTAACATCCGCAATGAAATGGCGGTCTTTGAAAGGTCGATTAGGTAGTAAAATAATGTTCTGTGAATGCGAGTACGAGTATTTGTTTGAATCTCATCGATTGTGTTCCGTCGTTATTGCCGTGTCAACATTAAAAGTGATATCCGTCCTAGCTCTGCTGATATTTGGTAAATCGATGTAGTAAAAATCATATTTGATATTAGATTCAGTTAATTTATCAAACATTTGTAAACTACTTTGTTAGATTTATTGTGAAATCTCACAAAAATCAAATTACCACATCATGCTAGAATAAACCTACAGTTTTAAACAATTGCGACCAGTCTACTATGTAAACTTAACAGAAAATGAAAAATGTTTTCAATTCAGTGACGGTAATAAGGTACTATTAGTAAAAATACTTGTAATTAGTTACCTTTTTATAAATTAATTGTAATCGTAATATTTATTTAAAACTGTCCCAAATATAAGTTAACCTCGTCACTCAAAACGCGGCGTGGGATTCTTGTGTTTATACCATAAATCCTATCTGGATAAAGGAGCCCTGCACTATGGTTATGTATGTAACTTTTTGTACCTTTTTATATGTCAGTAAGCTTTGTTCATGTAAAGGGTGCGCTGGCATACCCCACATAATCGGATTAACGCCGACGCCTACAAATACCTACCGGCTTACACTCACCATTCACTGAATTGTTATTATCGTTACGTTAAAAAGAACTAAGTCAATGTATTAAATTAAATCAATCATTGTATCTTTGTATGCAACAATATCCTGTCGAGCCTGTCACAGCCTGTTTCGTAATAAATATCAAATTTGTTGTTGCGATATACAGCAAAGTTCTAAAACGTTTTATAGGTAAATATATAGTTATAAATAGAAAAAAATACAAAAATTGATATTTAATTAATAGAATATCTTACTAAATCTATTTGATTAAATAAGTTACGGTAGGTACGTTATACGTACATGGCTGTTTGTGTAAGTTTGTTAAATTACGTGATTCGTGTGGTAAACAAAAAATAGGTAATTCACCAGGAAAAAAAAGGTAGAATAACAGAGATTTGTTATGTTTTGAGTAAATAATCTTTTCAGTATTACCTGGTCGCGTGTCGCAGCCGATATATGTATGTATATATTTAGTCAACGACAGAACGATGCTCGAATAGAATGAATCCATTTCTTAATTTCCGGAGCAATTTTGTTGCCTGGCGTGGATCCATTTTCTACATCATATATTTTTTCAAATATCAATCGTCTAAGAACCTTTTGGTAAAGTTTTTTGTACGAATTTTCGTGTTTTCATTTGCTGAAGTCTATATTTAAAGCGTAACAAACAATTCGAGCGTAAACCTCTACATTAAGCTACATTAAGCGGATTAAACGAGGAGTCTGCCCCAAAAATAAAACAAATAGGTTCTAGGGATACAATAGACAAAAACGCTGTTTTTAAACGCTATCATTTATGTATGTATACCTACATAAATTAACAATAATCGTTAAAATGCATTATTTATATTGTATGTTAGTTACCTTCCTTTTTCCGTAGAAAAAAAATCTGAGAAGGTTCTTATGTCAACCCGTGTACATTGTGTACCTATTGTTTATCAGTTAAAATACTTTCATCATTTAAATATTGTGTCTCCTGTATTTTGAATTAATATAAAAACAGGTCAATTCCGTAAAAGCATCCCTCACGACCTATAGTAACTCTCTTTCTCTTTAGCCTGACAAGGTTACAGACTGAATTAACAATAAGTAGTTACATAATTAAAAATGAAATCCCACTCATCTATTACTTACAAAATTTCAGTATAATTCTACAAACTTGGGTATATATTTAGGCAGATAAAAGAATTGTAAGCTTATAAGCTAGATAAAAGCAGAGGCTGATCAATGGAATCAGCGGAATTATAATACTCGATATATGGCGGTGACACTCGATGCATGAATGTGTCTTTTTCTTTTTCAATAAATAAGGGTTATTGGTTATTTTCTAGCAGACGGCTGAGCTGAACTGGTGTGATGTTGACGCGGTGGCTTGCGTTAGCGGCGGTGGCAGCGAGCTGGCGCTTCGCCACCTCATGCATGTGCGCCCCGGAACACCCACAAACACACTTCTGCAATAGTGACTTCGGTATGCTCTCTTCTAAGCATTTTTATTGAGTTTTAATAAAAATATCTTACACAAAAGTCGAAAATCAAACCTCAGTAATTCTTGTACTATAGTATGTACAAGTTCATTTACCTATCAAAGCCTTTCACAGAAACGAAATGGGCGTGTCAGAAATGGATTTAGAAAGAAGTTGAATGTACTAAAGAATATTTAAGGTACAATTTTTAGCACAATTTAAACAAATTTGCTGACTTGCTATATTATAAATGCACACAAATCAGAATAAATCCTAAAATTACGGTTTTGCAATGCGATGTTGACAAACCAATGCAATGCAAGATTCAATAATGTTTCAAAACTTTTATTTTACTTACTTAATTACAGTTATCGTGGGAAGAGTACAGAAAATATTTCACGGCAAAGATTTCTACAATGCATATAAACTGAAAATCCGAAACATATTCAAAGTAAGCTTTCCTTTGACAATTTTTATGATTTTATTCTTACTCTTTACCTTTATCATTTGACTAATATTAGTTTTTCCTGTTTAGGCAACACCCAAAGCCGCTGTAGCATTAAAAACCGGTAGAATATTAACACCGTCACAGGACTCTCTCTGTGGAATCACCCTTAAGCCAAGAGAGACCTACGTCATCACAGGTAACAAGCTTTAGTCAAAAGAAACAGAAACTGAATCACTCAACAACCGACCTACTGTCCGAAGTCACTGACATTTCCTTTTAGGAAAAAATATCTTGTTTTGGGTTTTATTTTTCACGTTTATTTTTTCTGATATTCGAACTCCTTCAAATATTATTTTTATTTTGAAAGCTTCTGAAAGCACGCCTTTTAATACTTTTAAAGGGTTTTTTTTTTGAATAGCTGTTCCCGTTAGGATTCCAAACTCTATATACATTTGTAAAAATAGCTGTGATTGAAGGTGTTCTATGAAAATTGCAGGTCGCGTTCTGCAACTGCAAGCACATGTAGATCTATGTGGGTTCACAACGAAATGGCGGGAAGTGACCCCACGCCAACGGAAGGGTTTCCGGCTGCTATACAAACAGGGCTGTGATTGCAAGGTATTTGATCATTTTAACAACGATGTATTTGTTAATTTTATATAACCAGGTTACATCAAGCTTACAACCTACTTATTGATAGCAATGTCCTTGCAATATAACCTACAACTTGTAAAAATTGGTAGAGCACATATCATAAAATAAGGAACGTTTCCTTTTTTTTTAGGAAAATAACATCATTCGTAACTACCGGAATATAACAATGTGAGATGAGAAAGTACGAAAATTCGTAGATACGAAAATTCAGACATACTGTATTAATAAAAAAACTGACTACTTGACTACCCCATTACGCCATAGGATACCGATTTTCAAAGCTCTTCATTTATTAGGCATGTTAACTTGTCCATTTCAGGTCCACGTGACCCGGCGCCGGACGAAATCTCCTAACACTTGCGTCACTGGCTTCGATGACTGCTTTGAGAGACACGGCATTTGCCTGCACGACCGCGACCGACGCTGCCGGTGGACTAGGTAACACTAATACCCTTATCTACCTTTATCAATACTAGCTTAGTACTATAAGATTTAAGGGCTGAAATTGCGTTAAGCGGTCCCCTCGCGGTCGCAAAGTGCTTCGTGACAGAAAAGTGCGGAGTTTTGTGAAACTTCAACGTGAGGCGTCGCTTCAATGCAGTCCATTAAAGCGACGCAGTTGGTTTATAGTGTGAAACTTGCAAAAACGAAATATACAATTCTTTTTAGCCAGCAATTCGCATATGTAAGTACTTCTAAGAAGGTACAGAAGTCTCCGAATTAAACAAGTGTATGTGTGTGGTTGTCGACATTAAAGTGTCTGTGTTTTATTCAGTACTGAACAATCCTCTATAGCTGTGAGCTCCAAGTGTTGATTTTTCTAGATACCTTTGGAGCTTCCCATCAGGAGGTAAACTTTTAAAGTACTTTACTTAATTCGTTTTAATTAAAATAATTATTTTAATGTTCCAGAGCTCCAGCACTAACGCGATGTTTACAAACGCAACGATTCAACGGCACCATGACTTGATTCAAAGAAAGATCGAAAAACTTCATATTTCTGTACCTTTCGTATATCAAAACGTCCTTTGAAAATATACAATATCTTTTGTATCGTTTATTATCTACTTAACAACCATTTTGCATGATTACTTACCTACAAGTATATGAGCAAGCTAATGCGTTTGACTAACTAATTACCTATTACTTGCCATTTTTATGTTTGTATTGTTTTCAAAGGACGTCCTTAAAATTGTTGTTGTCCAGGACAAAAGTATTTTTAACGTTACTTTATATTATTTATTATTAAGTTAAAAGCTAAATTAACAAATAGTGATATTGTTATCAAGTTTAGATTTAAATAAAGTTTTTTAATGAAATCGTTTTCTGTACAATAACTCCTGATAAAACTACCCGAGAAATGTGTTTTGAATGAAATTTCACATTGACACAATGCTAATTGAACTTCATCATTTTAAATTTCTGTGGAATCATAAAAGGTAATTAATATAACTTACCATATCGGTGTGGTTGTGGTAGAAGGTTTGTTCGATGAGCGGGAAGTTTTCTCTGCCGAGGCGGCGTTGTAATTGCAGCAAGTGTCCGAACACCCATGGGCGATCCTGACGTAAATTCAATCAGTTAATCCAATTTCAAGTCTCGTCGTAAAATAATTGGTTGAGGCTGAGTAAAAAACGTTCATCAGATTAAGGCACAATAACGTCTTGTCCTCCAACGTTTCCCCGCAATCAAGTAACGAATCGAATTAGAGCAGAAGATTAGAATCGTCCGCGCGGTAAGCTTCTGCTCTTCCATTTGTATTTAAATTAGTTTTCGTGTACAGCTACTTCACCTTTACTGGTCTTTGTCACAGGTTTCAATTTCGATGTCTCCATTTCATCCAATTATCCAATATATTATTCTAATTAGACATTTGGGACGTGTCCATAATTAAACGGTTTTAATTTACTAAGTCGCTCATAGGGTTGTAACTAATATCATACCTTAGCTTGAATCGTGATAGATAATGCTTAACCAAATGTTAGACAAGCAATTCCTGTGTTGGAAGTTAACAAGTATATACATCCCTAAAATATGGTATTACCGTCAAATAAAGACGGTTAGTAGTTAAAAACGGTTAGTCGAGGTTCGATCTCCCTCTCAGACACCCTTTAGCGTTGCTGCGGTTCCCGTCTCCGTATGTCAGTGTAAAGGCTGAGAACACTAAGTTCCTTCCACACCAAGCGTCTCTATCAGTAGTCAGCCTAGATTCAATCGTTTAGTGTCACCTGCACTGTTGAGGGATGTATCACCTTTTGTGCTACATCCAAATTAAAATTACAAGACACAAGATTTGAGGCCTCCCAGCCTTAAGGCTTGTAGACCTAATTGTTTGCCCGGTTTTGAGGACATCCACGCAGGGGAGCGATAATAGGGCCAGTTAGGGTTTAAAAAAACAGTAGTTAGTCACACCGCGTGACATGAGCGTGATACTGATATATACCACCTACCTTAAAAATATAAAACGTAAAAGTGTAAAATTTAAGTGTAAGGTAAAAGTTTCTATGTCTTGACGGCTGAACGGATTTGAAATAAATTAAAGAACAGATTAATACCTTCATTAACACACACCTACAACCAGAGAATTATTAGTTCCTGTGACATTATCAAAAAACGTGTAAATAAAAAAAAAACAGCACATGACTCATTATCAAACATTAGAAGGCTTTATCATGTCTTCAAGACAAAAAACATAAATGACGCTTCTTACCTGGAAGTGGTAGATAGAGTTCAAGCTGTTGACGGAGGGAACTCCTCCGAACTTGAGGCCGAGGAGGAGGGCTCGGTGGTCGGAGCCGGCGTCGCGGACGTTCTGCCGAACTAACACGAACTCCGGTCTAAAATAAAATCTCTTCTGACAAAGGTTTCTTCACTTTAAACCAGACTAGCGGAAATCAACGATATCACAATAACTCTTTTTATAGTAAGTATCTCGCTTATTTTTATTTTTAAATGTTACAAAAATACAACAGTGGGATTGGCAACTTATTGGTTTGAAAGTTAAGGATGAATTTTATATCTATCAATGATGTGTGTGTCTACCATGAATTCGTACTTTTTACATGTCACATAACTATGATACACTACACAGTCAGATCATAAGTATTGTCACACAGTAAAAACTTTTCTTTTAGAATGCTGGCCACAAAAAAGTTTATTGAATTCGAATTTCGAATTGTTTTTTAGAATTTTACTCATTTTTAAATATGGAGTGGACGCTTAAAGAAGACCGTGTTGCAGTTATTGCGTTGCATCGTTGCGGTTACGCGCCAATTCAAATTTTTGACATGCTGAAATTTTTTAATAAAACCAAAAGATTCGTTTATCGTACCATCAAACGATACAATGATGATTCTTGTGTAGATGACAGGTCAAGAACTGGTCGCCCTTGGTCTGTTAGGACTCCAACAGTAATAAACGCTATGAAGGCACAAATTCAAAGAAATCCCAAACGTAAGCAGAAACTGTTGGCCCTTCAGATGGGGTTAAGCAGAACCACGGTGAAAAGGGTGTTAAATGAAGACTTAGGCTTCGGGCATATCGAAGAAAAACAGGATATCGTTTGAATGCTCGTCTAATGGACCTAAGACTGAAGAGATGCCGCGCTTCGTTAAAGCGGTACGCGGGAAAAAATATCGGGAAATTCTTTTTTTGGATGAAAAAATTTTTACCGTAGAAGAGAGCTACAACAAACAAAATGATAAGATGTACGCACACAGTAATGAAGAAGCGAGCAACCGTATTCCGCGTGTCCAACGAGGTCATTTTCCATCCTCGCTCATGATATGGTTGGGAGTTTCTTATTGGGGCTTAACAGAGGTACATTTTTGTGAGAAAGGTGTAAAAACGAATGCAGTTGTGTATCAAAATACAGTCCTGACGAACCTTGTGGAACCTGTTTCTCATACCATGTTCAATAACAGGCACTGGGTATTCCAACAAGATTCGGCGCCAGCTCATAGAGCGAAGAGCACACAAGACTGGCTGGCGGCGCGTGAAATCGACTTCATCCGGCACGAAGACTGGCCCTCCTCCAGTCCAGATCTGAATCCGTTAGATGTGAAATCCGAAAAGGCGTGCTCAAAGCCTCATCCTAATTTGGAGTCACTCAAGACATCCTTGATTAAGGCAGCCGCCGATATTGACATGGACCTCGTTCGTGCTGCGATAGACGACTGGCCGCGCAGATTGAAGGCCTGTATTCAAAATCACGGAGGTCATTTTGAATAAACTTTAGTGTCATAAGAATCTCTGTTTTGTTAAGTTCATTTTGGTATATAAATGGTTACATAATGAATAAACTTGTTTCAATTATTTTACATTAAACATGTGACAGAATTTATGACCTGACTAGGTAGATTACTGTTGTGATTTAGTATTAGCAATCTTAATTTCTCAATTATCCGTTGGGGCCGCATTACACAGATTAACACAAATTTGTAACTGCAGTCGCAAGCGGCAATAGAAGGTAAAACTTATGGTAGTCACGCTGGTACCTACTTAACATTTAATGGTTAACTAGACAATTTTCACAAAATCAGATAAAGTTAAGCTTAATAATTATTCTTTACCTTTGTATCTAATAACTTTAAACAAGGTTAAAGCCAATTATGTAAAATAATATGAAAATACAATTTAACAAAACCTTTATCAGGATATGTTAGATATGGTGTATAATATAAACTTACTTGAAGCAGCGGGTAACCTTAGTGCCGCTGCGGTAGACGGCCATGGATACATTAGCTCCCTCAGAGTTGGCCGTCACTGACAGTTCCTGTGCCAAGAATTAAATTAATCTATCATTTAGTATGCTAAATGACCCCTCATTACATAACACGAACCTTATTTTACATCTTAATTTGATTAAAGTTAGGTACTGTTGTACGGACCGAATGAAATATAAAAGTATTTGCCTATTCTCAGGTAAAAAGGACAAGTATTACTTGTATATTTTTTTCGAACCGATCCAAAATTATCATTATCATTTTATTACATTATTTTTGTTTGTGGTTGTTATGTTTTCTCAGTGGAGTCCCTTCTCCATAACCTCCTAACAAATAATCATCAAAAATTTATTTCCTAGTGTTTTTGAATCGTCGAAATGGAACTTTGTGAATTTATTATTACGTAAAGTGCTCGAAAGCTCAGTCACAGGTAGGCTTTGAATTTTTAATTGTTTATACAACGCTATTATCTGAAACTCAGCTTAAATAAAGAGAAGTAACGTTATTTTTTTTTGATGTTGACACACTGCAGTAACTTACCTACCTACCATTAAGCAGGCCAAGTACTTATATCACCCTTAACGCATAAACACAGTCCAGGTCCACCGGTAATAACAACTTCAATCGCCGTACACATGACTGCCTCATATTAAAGTCTCGCATGAGGTAGTTATTTGAATCAAGAGAAAGCTCACCCTGAACTCTGCTTGTTCGACACGGATATCCCACTCGCCGGGAAGCCTCCTCCCTCGGAAGTACTTAGACCAGTCGGTGTTCTGATCATCTACTACGAGCAGGGTCACGCATCTGTCACGGTTGTACCCGCGCCCAACAGATGCTACTGACGTCACGCTCCCTAAACAAACCAACCTAATATTAAATGTTTCCGATGATATGAGTTTGTTGAACTTTGTTGAAGTGTACATAGGACAAATTGGCAATTATCTGTCTATCCTACATGCTAATTTCCAAGAGTTTTCCACAGTAAGATTACAAATGCTAAAGAAACTTTATCTGTTTGTTCCTTTCCACGCCTTAATTATCTATCGAACAAATTTCGAGAAAATTTGACAAGGACATAAATTTCATCCTTCAAAAACATGGGCTTCATTTTGTGTTATAAAATATGAGTTAAACAAACAAAAGCAACATTTTACATCATTTAACGTAGCATACGTATCAGTTAATAGTAATTACCGAGTAAATTAGCGCCTTGGTCTCGTGCAGCCCCGGTGAGGGACTGCACGCGTTGCAACAAAGACTCCCTGGACTTGGCGGGGGAGGAGGGAGCAGAAGTCCCGCGAGACCCTCCTCGGAGGTTCAGCGACAAGTCTCCTCCGGCGGCTGCCGAGCTTGATGGTGCGGGAGGGGGTCCAGACGCACTGCCAATGCTGCCGCCGGTGGCTGTTCGTTACATATTACAAATTCATTCTTTCACAGATAGCAACTATCGTAGGTAATTAGTCATAGAAATATTTCATGGAAAATACACATTTTCGACCCGAACTAGACGCTAGTGTTTAAAAATCCATTCTCAATGTTCTCCGCAAATGAATAATGGTGAAAGTTCAAGTAAATTAGTGATGTACTAACCCTGGGAGGTCGGCCTCTGGTTCTGCGGCTTGGGCTGGCTGGTGGTGGCCGGCTTGCCGGTGTATGGGTCCACCTCGCCCTCATCACACTCTGACTGCAGGTCCCCCGAGCTGAATCTGCGCAACGCCTCGGCTGAGCTACACGCCACAACACGCCACACCGCGCCACCACGCCACCCCACGGAGAAAATCACCAACACGGACAGGACAAAACCGACACACACTATGTAGCCACACTCATTTCCACCTAACTTATGTAATTTGTTTTAGTCTGTGACGTTTGTTGTTAAAATCCAATCGATATATCAAAATAAAAATGACAGTGATTCAGTAGATGTAATAAGTAACTTATTACGAAAAATGTTTATGTAGATAACCATTTCATTCTTATAATCAAACATCGAAAAACGACATTGACGGGATAAAGCGTCATGCACAAATAATGACGTAGTTTTCAATCCATTCAAAATGATAACATCAGGAATGCCTTTAAGTTGAATTATTCAATCTCTCCTTCTAATTTGTCATCAAATAAGTTAATATTGCGTTCTGACGAGTTCTGTTTAGCGCAGCGCTGCGTGTGTAGATTAGCTGATGAGTGGTGCTACACGGCATGAGGCTCAGCGGAGGGACGAGAGGAGAGACAGTGGTCGCCGCAGGGGAAGGGGGGCGGGGTGGAGTAAATGCGGGCGAAGGGTGGAAGCAGCACGGTGAAGCGAGTTTGGCTCTTAACAGTGTTTTACCTTATGTAAAATATATTCTCGAAGTCTTTGATGAGATTCATAACAATTGCTATTGATACTTTAACATTGTGATCAAAATAAGGAAAAATGTATATCAAAAAATTCATATAAAGTCAAGCTTGTAAAATAATGTCAAAAGAAAACAATGACAACGACAAAACACAGGCACATGCATACCTTCTTTTCAAGTAATTGACATTGGAGGTGAAGGAAGTTCGGAAGCTTGAGAAAGACAGGGTTGATGTGGTCGCGGCCTGCGGGCCACAGATCCCAGGACACCCGGACTGCGCTATCTTGACGCCCCCTACGTCATAGTAGAGAAAACTTATGAAAAACGAATGCATTAACAGGACGCATAACTTGGATAACAACAGCGTGCCAAAATCATTGTTTTCGGTTCTAAAAAACAGAATCTTAGGCAAACTTGAAAAGTGCTTCGCGACCAATTTTATGATTTGCACTGCTAAATATTGGTATTCCCTCGGGCAGATCTTTTCTACTAAATGATGACTGTGACAGAAGTCCATGAGCGAAAGAGAAAATTTACCGCATAACACATTTTCAAGTCGAGAGTAGCCTTTTTGTAGGCTTTATCTTCGGTCACATCGTCACTTACCTTTTCAGATTGTGGTGGTATTACGTATTAATAGGGTTTAGGAGATACAAGAACTGATAAAACGCCTATGATGCTGCAAGCGGTCTATTTGCAAAAGTTCACAGGCTGCATTGTTTACTGATCGGTGACTCGTATACTTTTTGCCATCGTTGTCGTATAAAACGAAAAATAATATCAAAGTGAAATTTGATAATAACAATGATACAGATATAAGTGACTAACAGGTTGCCATTTAAAATTCTCATACATGTCACCGAAATAGTAGTTTGAATATAAGGGGTTTCTTTACAACTTCTAACTTCAATTAGTCTCAGTTTTAAATTGAATATAACAGTACTTAAGCGTAAAATTGAATCGAGTTTCTTCTCGTTTAATTGAGTTAGTTAATTATAATTAGTTTTACACAATTAATGTTCAACAGAAAAGCTCTTATCTACGTAGCCTACTACGGAATGCCTACGATCCAGCAATCGTAGTATTTAGTTAATAATTCTATAAACCTGTAAAATTAATTTAGGTACATTCAACTCCAATTTATTTCCATTTATATGGTATGTTTAGTTTATAATTTGTGCAGAAGAACATAATTTGTGTAGCCGTCAAATGATAACATAAATATTCAATTATCATAATTATATATTCACAAGCTTTGTCTTTATGTTTTTTAAGTTATCTTACAAACTTAGATTGTATCAAAAATAAGAACCAATAAAACTGAACAGAACTAAAAACCAAAATTTTTGGAATCTGACTTTAACTCAAGCCTTTTTGCCGGTTTTCACCTGCGCCTGCCACCCATTGTAATGTATTTCAAGAAATATCGTATACCATTTTAAATTAACAAAGCTATGTAATAATATACAAGCTTTACCTTAGGAATTTGGCTGAAGATGGTTCACGATGGCGTCGTGATGAGGAGCAAGAAGGTAGCGACGGGAGGCTCAGAGGGTAGGGAGAAGAATCTATGGAAACAATATTTAAACATATAATAGTAGATATACGTGCGAGATCCTCTGGGTTAGTACCACCCTCCATTATTTTTCTGCCGTGAAACAGTTCGCTGTATTTCGGTTCGAAGAATTGGAAAGCCAGTGTAATTTCTGGCACGAGTAGTATAACATTTTTACCTCTACATGGGCAACGCAAAGGTGGTGCTCTAGGCGTTTCATGACATAAAGAGCATCGTCGTGTCAATAGGCGGCAATATTACTTTCCATCAGGAGAACCGTTTGCTTGTTTGCACATGACATAATTTCGTAAAAACACAAGAACAAGAAAAAAAAAGCCTTAACTTTTGGTGCATGGGAGCCGCATTAATATTTAATATGTTTATGGTATTAGTATTAATTGTTATATCGGCTACTAGACCTTTCCTGAAAATGTCAAGTGTGTGTATTCTGGTTTTGTTTATGATGGTTCATTACTTAGAGTACGCTGAGAGACGGACAGTGGAGTCTTAGTAATAGGGTTCTGTTTTTATTTGGGTTTTATCTTTTGGGAACGAAAAAAAAAGTAAATGTTGTTAAATCAAATTATGTGACTATTTCCTTTAGGTCGCACTAGTTTTATTTATATATTTGACATAGTTACTTATAAACTAAAAAGATCCTTCTGAAAACAAAAATATTAATTAAACTAAACTTTTATTCTAGAGTTGTATTAACTCTTGTTGTTGTCTGTACAAATTAATAAAGCCAAAACAATCGTTTTTGAACGAAATTAAACTTGAAAACAAAAGTTAAACCTTATTCAATGAAATAACTGAATAAAGAGATACATTTATGTATTAAAATAAAACTGAAGTCAGTTCTTGGTAAAACAGAGCTCATTTAGTTACCTGAAAGCAACGGTCACGAACTGTTACGCCAGGAATAAGGGGATTTACCGCTGTCCCTTCCATTTCCAACAGGGTTTATAGCAAGCCGGTGGCAACTAAATATCTCATAAACTAAACCTTGTAAAACCACTGATACCTTCTGTTTACATGTTAATTATTATGTAAAAACACGTGAAGGACGGCTTTTGCAAATGCATTTTTCTACAATTTTAAAAATTACAAAAACATACACAAAATTTATTCATGAATGTATCTGCAGAATTTACTGTGTAATGCTAAAGTATTAACCAGTGAATTTCTGTAGTTATGCACAAGTGTGGAGAAGGTGAAATACGATGATTTGGCTGCTCTTTTCGTCATCTCCCAAGTAACCTTATTGGAGCCTACAGTAACCGTACCTACTAGCATGTTTCTATAGGTAGATTCATTATTCCATCTTTCATTATTTATCTCTTCATCCTTTCATTCCTCATCAAAACTTAATAAGAAATATATCCTGACACTGACAAACAACTCAAAGTTATTGCCATGATGATGGCAACTCCACCAAAAGAAAAAAAATCTGGTTCTTAGTTTTTAATGCAAAACAATTTCTTGGTACATCTGTTGTAGTTCCAATAAATTGTTTTGGTAATAATGGCCATTTTAAAATCCATAACTCTAACTGGCAAGGGGTGGCGAACTGGATACACGCCAGTGGCACCTCTAAGTAGCTATTTACTGGGACAATGACTTCCTTTTGAATTTGCTGTACCGTCACACCATTTCCTTTATTTAAAGAAGTTTAACACTTCCATAGAGCTGAATGAAATACAATTCCTAAACGTAGTCTTGTAAAAAAACATTTGCTTAAATAAAGTCTAAGGATATTTGTTTTTTTTTGTAAATTCTATTGAAAGCACAAACAACCATCGTACGCGAAATAAAATTTATAAGACGTGAGCAAGTACCACATTTACAGGGGTCTACTGGCCATCAGCCAAGTTTTGACACCCATTTTATACTGTTGATATAAGAACAGATAAATGTAGAAGGTTAAAACAGCCGTTTTGCTTTAAAATTAATTATTTATGTCCAAATTAAATATCCCTGTGGAATACCTGAATGACATAATCAATCTTGTTTTACTTAATTTTTATTCACCCCGTACAGAGTTTAATGGTCACGCGACTAGAGCCCGGCTATAATTTTGCCGATAACTTAACAAAGTTAAGTCCTTTTATTTATAATTAATATTTCAAAAAAGTACATTTGGTGTAACTATAATTTAATTTATTAATTTATCTGTTGTCAAAAGTAGTTACAGGAAATCGTTATGTTAAATTATCGTCATAATTAATTAATGAAAGAGCCCTATCTCTATCTACAAAACCTATTCTCAGTTAATAGAGTATTGTATTACAGGCTTCTGGTTTTGATTGACAATCTAAATTCACAATGGCCATCTCTATGCCAGATGATAGAAAAGGCAACGTATTTATCTACGTAGTCGCCAACGTTCCAAGTTTTAAATGAAATACGAGATGTTTTACATAACAGATTTGCATAAAATTACAGAAGGTGCCAAATTGGCCTCTAAAATCAAAAAATATATATTAGATCTACACAGGATAATGACAAATAATATAATTAAGGTAAAAATTGTAAAATAACAACCAAGGTTTAGTATTACTTCTCTTAACATAATAATTATGTAATTTAACTTGTTTCTTGTGAAGATATTCCATAGAAAACTTTATTTAAAATGATATGAATGAATACCATACCTACAATACCAGCATTTTGTATGTAATAATCGAAGCAAAGATATAAGGGAGAAAGCCCTACTACGTGAGGTCAACCCCCGCCCTATATATCTTAACATTCTTAACACCAAGCCAAAATGGTTACAATTAAATTCCACCCAGCATACCGCTCATACGTTACGGTAAAGATTTTATGAATGAAAACGTAAAGCACAAGCCATGACTACAAGAGATATTTCATATGAAAAAACGAGAGTAAATAAAGATTATATAATACTTACGATTAAGCCGAAAGTACCGACAGTCCGGTAGGAATCCGGATGATGCACAAGTTGCGCGTAAAACTGATAAAAATGGGCATCAAGGGGGGAGCCTCCTGAAATACTGAAGTGCGAAGATAGAACCGCGCAAGCCAAGCAGAATATTGATTTTGGGCGGCAACAATGCCAGTGTGGCGCCATCTTGCTAAAATACATTTCACTCTGCTCCAAGTAAGAATTACAAACAATGTTATCGGCAAGTTAACCGATAGGTGGCGTTCGTTATTTTTATTAGACTATACTTTGGAGGATAGTAAAATTAAGATAGCCGGTCAATGCAGAGGATGAAAAATGTATTGGTATGTTAGTTAACTTCTTCAACTTTGTTTCTTAGACTTAATTTCCAGCGGCATCATATTTAGGACAGATTTAGCGCGATCCTTTATCAAAACGAAGTTAAACCTCTAGCGAATTAGAGACACGCACAGAATTACGTGCGTTTAAACATAGGCAACGGACAATACCCTGATAGTTTGACGGTGCCAAAATTAAAAGTTAAAGGAACTAAAAACTGGATACAGTTGTATTACTATGGATGGATGGATGACAGTAGTATAATTAAAACAGTACTCATATACAAATTGTCAGCCACCAACTAGACAAAAGTGAAATGCTATAAGCAATTAAAATAGTCTCCTTTAATTTTTATATCTTGATTAATTGTTGATATTTACACGAAAAGTAGAGTTAAAAAATGATATTATGAAAGCTTATATATTATCCTTATCGCTGGAACTGAGAATGCTTACAACTATGATTTAAACTATTTATCAAGAAAATATTTCGATGCGTTTGATATTTAGGTCCTAATTTGTTTTATTGTTGATGTTTACACGCAAGGTAGAGTTTAAACATTTGATAATGTGTGTATAAAAATATCTTTTTATACACATACACAGTTGTAAGCATTCTCAGTACCAGCGATAAGAGAAATCAAATAAGTAAAAAATTATATAAGCCTTTATAGACTTAAAGTGCAAAGTATTACTCGTAACATTTCTCCTGCCTTCTTTACGATACATTCAAGCATGCCAAGGTTTAAGGCTCTTTAACTTCGGAAGTTACAACACAAAAAATAAAAGTTGGAGGTGTTATCAGTTGGTGTTTTACCTGGCTTTATGGACGCGCCTGTGTGCGTTTTATACAAGTGGAGTTTGCATGTGGGCGTATGTCGTAACAACAGACTACGTTCAGCGATGATCAACGCAGCGTTGCGTAGCCAGACGGTGTTCACACTTCGCACGCTCTGACTTTACCATCTCATTTCTTTAAGCTTTGAGCCACATCGAAACAATATTTGGTACTTTTAAATATTATAAATACCTAAGATTGTCTCAATAAAGTTGCCTTGAGAAAAGCTAGTACAGAAGAACCCGTTGTAAATTTGTAGTGCCTTCGAGTACCAAAGTAGGAAGTCTATAAAACAATGGTTTTTCTATAGTTAATAATATTGAAGTCAAGACAACAACCTCGTCTATCTAAACCAATTTAATTAAAATAGTTTCGGAGCCCAATATGTACGCGGCCTCACGCAGAACCTTAAGTTTAGGGCTCAATCAACATTGCTTGCTCCTGTGTAGCGAGGAATATGGTATCTATGCAGTTGGAATAAGTGTTGAAGAAGTCTTTTTTTAATGTGATTGTGTTGGTTGGTGTCGGTTGAAGACGTTGGTCGGAGCGCGAGGTCCGCGCACTCCGTCGGCAGTCAGTGCTGCTCCGCCCCGCGCTGCGATCGGCCGCCATGCTGTAACATCTCCCGCCAACCCACACAACTGTCAAAACAAGTGTCAAACTGTGCCCAACTGTGATAAACAAACAAAATGTGGTTCCAAATGTACATCGTCGCCGGTCTGCTGCTAGCGGCGCGGGCGCAGGTATTTGTCCAACTTATTTAGATGTTTACTCGACAATGGCAATAGAGGCAAGTCACACCATGCCATATGCTTCGCTATGTCATTTTAATAGGCACCTTAGGAAATAACACTATATGTAGATTAATTTTATTATTTTATATATATTAATTTTATCATAACATCGTTTACATACAGCCTAGGTCAAAACCTATTTTGTTACCTCGGCTACACATTAATGATTTTTTTAGTTGGTAAAAAAAACAATGAAAGACCTTGATTTAACATTTCATGTCTTTTTCTGACTATTCATTAAACCTCATTTTCCTTTTCGATGACTTCATCGACATTTTACCTTAGCGATCAATATCTGTTTAAGTAAGAAATGCAACAATAATTATCACAATTAATTCTTTTGTTCTGTCAAACTAAGTAATCTGACACAAGACTATAAAATTCGGTATGATGTTGCAATGGAAGTGGCGCAGGCGTTACTACCAAAACTTACTAGAATATAAATGTTGAGACACTTTTTTTCTTTACGTTAATTTTGTTTTATTTATTGCAGCGAAAGTTTGCATATAGGCACATTTAAAAAGTATTAATTCATTAGAGCATTAAGCGTGACCAGCACTTTTCGCATCTTAAGGAAATCCGCATTACCGGTACATTTAATACATTAAAGCCACTACCTATAAACTTAATGTAAAAGGGTCAATGACAAATAAACCAAAACTTTTTAAATAAAACATTTACTTCTGATGTAATTAACTAGCAGTGTCTACGGCAAATTTTGTAATTGTTAAAATACTAAATCTTTCAACTATGTTTGTTACTATTGTTTCTAACAACAAGGTAACATGGTGATTCGGTGATCATTCGCCTAACCTACATTTGACATTTCAAAGACTATTCATTCACACAGCATTTGTAAACTCATTAAATACGGGCAGCATCATTTTGTAATTTGACTAAACAGAACGAATTAGTAAATAATACCGTATTTTCAAAGTATTTATATTAATCATAAAATGAAAAAAAAATGCGTAGATAGGTAGTCTAAGTTTAAATAATAGAAAAATTGATTTTATTAGAAAATATATACAATTTTAACTTTGACAATAATATACATAGCACATATGTACATAAATTTTATTTTATAGAAAAATAATAAAAATGTTAATCTTAACTGACAACACAATTAATAAGAGGCAGACAGTTGAGTTTTTTGTTGGAAGCTGTTAAAACAGCATTACTAAAAAGTGTACTTCAATAGTTACCAACATTACTGCAAAAAAAATATCTTATTCTCGACTTACCTACTTAGTACCTAGTTTTTGCAGTGTCTAGTCTCCCAACTCATTTACATATAAAGCATGTATAAATAAATACCGGTACAGTGATGTAAGTACCTACCGTCATAAGGATAAGGCTAGGTATACTTCACTTAGGATGTATTACATATTTAGATAAATACTAGATTCAGATACACATAAAACATTGTATGCAATTTAGGAAGGTTGATCAGTTGCGCGGCTGAATAAATAATTTGTTACGCCTCTACTTTGCCATCAGTTTTAATTATTTATTAGTGTGTCTACCAAGAGATTGTATAGTTTTCCTACACGTCAGTGTGCCTACCATGGGTTTTACCTTCGATTGCCGTTTGCGACTGCAGTTACACATTCAGATGAATCTTTGCAAAGCGCCTCTAACGGATTGATGAGGAATTAAGAACGCTCATACAAATTCACTGTAGTATACTGACGTAGAAAAACTATACAAAGTCATGGTAGACACTCAGGTAACAAATAATACTACAGTGATTTTGTATAAGTTACCTTAATTTCCCCATCAAAACGTTACAGGGGCTCTAATAAGATTCATACAAATTTGTAACTGCAGTCGCAGGCGGCAATCGAAGGTAAAACTCTGGTAGGCGCACAGGTTCCAAAAAGTTTCAAGCTGCTATTATCGTAATTTTCCAAGTGAATAAATTAAGAAGTCGGAGATGTTTTTAACGAATACTGCAAAGGTCTCTTTAAATAAATATGCATAATAATTTACACTTACATAATACAGACAATGACTTAGTAAATCCAGCCAACCATTATTTAACAATCGGATATGATATGATATTTTACCTGCATTATTTCGTTATGTAAATAACATTTGTTAACGCTGGTATTTTTTTTTTTATCATGCAGTTATAAAATTTAATAAAATTGATTCCTGGTAATGTTCAAATGAATTTTTACCAAGTATTTAAAAGATTAATTATCAAATACATGTGCGAAGCCTGCGCCCTCAATCCTAATACGTATATGGACAAACGGCTCAATGCTGAATGCTGAGTAGCAAGGCCATGCACCTACGCATCCCACGCGGCTTTTTATAATAACCACTTATTTAATATAAGGCGCACGCAATGAAAGTAATAGAGGTTTGCACGTTGCCATCAGAAATAGAAAGTTACTAGGATTAGACTTAATCCTATTCTTGGTAACATGACTATACATATTTTTTTTAAATGCTTCGAAAAATCGTTAAAAATCTTATCAAACATACACCACACATTAGTTATCAATATCAAAGATTTTTGGTGAATAAAATAAATACATAAAATCTAATTCAACTCTATAATTGTAGTAGAATCTTCAAAGTTAAGGATAAATCAAGGATTTAGAGAACAAGCTCATAATTTCTATTACTCAGCTTTGAATTAACTTTTTACCAAAACTGTGCAGGGAGACAAACAATAAAAACTACGTAGCTGCCTTATGCTTATCTACAGGGTTGCTTTCAGTACATTATTTTTAAATCAACTATTACTGACCTATTCGACCTTTTTTTATTTAACACACTCCATTTTATCATTTTCACACTCAATTTTTTTAAAATGTTAACTACAATATAAGGTATCAGACATAATGTAGTTAAAAATCCAAAACAACACACACCACGGTAGGGTATAAAATATCATGAATATGTATCCGGACACCTGAATAAACAGTTACCTAAGTATACCTATATTATATTTGACAAATGTATACTACATGAAATTCCTAAGTTATTTGTGTTCACTGTAAATACTTACTCGTTCATTCATAGAAACAAACAGTGACTCGACGGCCTACTGACTGAGTCATTGAGCATTTTATTCTCAGCGCACATGTTGATGATTCAAATTAATTAAACAATATTTTAAATCGTACACACATTTCAATTTTATTCTGACCGCAGAAGAGTGACATGGAAGAAGGAATGTAGAATTTGTCATCAAAACATTGTATTTATTCCGGGTTCATATTAAACTGAATTAGCAAATCTTAAAAGTTATTTAACAATTAAAAGATACCGTTTACTGTCACTTTATTGCATATTTTAAGCTTTTATCTACTATATATACTAACTATCGTTAGACTGTGTACATCTGTACACACTGTTCATTATTCGACTGTGTAGGTATGTGTACGTATTTTTGTCGAAATGCATTCAAGAGTCAAGATTCGTAGAGTCGACATGACATCACTTAAGTAGGTGTAGGTAACAATGAAACATAACCCAAGTCGACGTGCAGTGCATAACGCAACGAACTGTTTGCGATAAATCTGACATTGAACCGTATTCTACTGCTGTTTCGCTTAGGTGAACCATTAACTAATGTACTATTGTTACATTTCAGTCAAGTTTTCAGTGTTATTTGAACATATACCTAACTGATAATGCGGAATATGAAATCATGAATGTTACACATTAAATGAAAGAAATTGTAAACCAAATAATAAATTTAAATTTACAGAATCAAAATCGAAAATTTAATCATAAACTATATTGAATTAACTTAATGAGTAATTATATTTAATATTAACGCTATAAAGTGAATTATTTTTCTTAGTTGCTGTTCTTGGCCTCCATGTCAGTCTGAGGCCGCATCTTCCTTTTCATGTTGCCTTGTAAATAAAACATTCATTTATTACTATTGTTTCAAATTGATTTTATACCTAAAGTTAATTAATAAGTGGTATGACCCCTCATGTCTGATTGTCTCGCTGCGACAAACTAGTGGGAAGAGAGTTTTCGGCGGAAGTACGAACAGGGAGGATCAGCTATTGATGTTTGTATCTTCTAACTAAAAGTAATCTTCATCTATTGTTGGTCTCTTTAGAAAAAAATAGTTTATAGTTTTTGCTTCCTCGTTGGCAGTAGAACAAGTGCCTTACTAAAGTGGGGTACCTCGCCAGTGAACTATGTCCACAATCTGCTATCGCAAAAGGATAGCTTCATTGAATACAATTACTATATCCTATGAGTTCTTCGTTTATGGTGATCAATTAAGGTTCTTCTGTACTTTGAAGAAACTTTAAAGTGGAGATTTCTTTTTGTATTTTTAGGCATAACTTATTTGTTGGAAAAGCAATAAAGGATAACGTAGCTGTAGGAATTTTGTTACGAGTCTCGTTTTGTTAACCTTGGACTAAGATCTAAATAATTCAAATATTCGCCATAGAAGTTTGTTTCATTTTGTAAAAAGGACAACACTAATAATAGTAACATGCTACGCCACCTCCCTCCGTAGGTAGAGCACGCACGTAACGCTCTGATTGTTTCGCTGTCGATCACAGTGATAAAGTGCTGACTCTCGGAAGCACCCCAAATCGTTACAACCTATCAAATAATATATAACTGCAACCATTACATCACACATAAATGTTTTGCAACTTCCCCCATAATTTTAAATTTAGCCATGAAAGTTTGTGTTCGGTCACTTACAAAATGGTGTACATATATCAAA
This sequence comes from Choreutis nemorana, assembly GCA_949316135.1. Taxonomy (NCBI): domain Eukaryota; kingdom Metazoa; phylum Arthropoda; class Insecta; order Lepidoptera; family Choreutidae; genus Choreutis; species Choreutis nemorana. Next base: position 6,210,193 of record OX438600.1, read on the forward strand.
ATCAAATATTTTTTATTCTAATGGATTTAAAATAAGTACTTTTAAATCGCCAAAATTCTTTTTTAACTGCCACCTTTAACATATGACACATCACACCACACAATCACAATGTCACAATCAACATCACAGAATTTTCAATATTATTGTTTTACCACCTTGGTGTTCAATTCTAAAATAATTTAATTAATTTCTTGACACAATTACGAAGATTTTTTTACACATATTAGAAGAATCTTTCATTACACAGCAAAAATATTTTCATATATCGATGTTGAGGTCAAACATGTGTTGTTACACAATATTTGCCAAAGGATTCATCCTACACCAAAAATTGGATCCATAAAAATGATCGTGATAGTCACGCCGATATCTCGACATAGACCTTGAGTTTAGTTTTAAAATTAATGAAAAACTCTTTATTTAGAATTACTTTGATGTAGCCTTTACGTAAATAAATGTAAATTGTTCTTGGCAAAATACACTTGTTCGACAAGCCAGTTGAAACAGATGAGATTCCACGACACGACCGACACCATACAAGGTGCACGGTCTCATTGTTGTCGACGAGGAAACGTGACGAATCTTAACTAATACAACAATACCAAAACATACAGATAATTCGCGTATATGAATAAATAATTCACATATCAGTCACAATTGTCCTTACATCAGGTAAACACATTGTCGATTTAAACACCAAAATTATTTCGCACCGAGGCGTGTCTGTTGCCTTTTGTAGTTAAATCAGCTAAATCTTTAAGAAAAACCAATATTTTATACAATTCCTTGAAACAATTTGTGTTTTCGCAGTATCGTTTATTAAATTTCTTGTTAAGTTGTTTTCTAACCAAGTAAATTTAATAAGCAGGCACTGTTTAATCAACTGCTTTTGTATATTTTGAGTGTGTTTTTAATAATTTATTCAAACAAAAGAACTTCTCTCGATTTATTTTTTTAATGTAAGTTCAAATTAGTTTCTTCCTTTTGTACGTAATATGTATTTAAATTGTTATTTCGAAAGGAGTTTTAGAATAGGGCAAGCCGAGAGATACGTTATTGTAGTTTTTATAATTCATTTCGATAAATGTCTTATTGCCTCATTGCCTGAATACACTTCATACTTGCGCGTTCGAATTAGCGCGAATTTTAAACCATGCTATGCAAAGCATATTATTATTTGATTTGAAAAAAAAAATATGAACGAGAGCGTGAACTTACCTTGGTTCGATAGGGCAAGCCGGGCTTTTGGGCTTGTATGACAGTACCGCCACTGATCTACACGATCTTCTCTTATGCTCCTTTTCATTGGATGTTACCTATGGTTTTATAATTTTAATTAACAAAAATTCTTATTTCATATAAAATTAATGTGAAACCCTATTTGCCGAATTACGAAATAACGGCTAAATTGGAAGCCTCCTTCAAGTGAGAAATTGAAGACTTACCCCATCATTAGAGTCGCCTAACTAGCCGTCATCGGCTTCCTATTACTTAACGGATAACTAACAGTACAACCAGTAACGTTTCCGTGGGAGACAACACTAAACAACTAAATTGTTGCAAAAGGTGTTACTGTGTCAATTTTATACTTATTTTGATCAAATTAAAGACTTGATGATTTGTCCGGCATTTCGAACATTATTTCAACATTAATCTCGTTCACGAATTTTAATGTTTATAAATGTCAACCGTCTCGATCTTTATACTAACTTTAAGGTCAAGGGACCGATTGTTTTCTGAGGTCAGGAAAAAAATTGTACCAATCATTCAATTAATTAAAGTAGTTCTATTCGGGTATTCAAGAGTGATGAAAACGAAAATAAAGGCCCTAGAGTCAAAATTTATTAATATTAATTTATAGAAGAAAACTTTTCTACAATATAAAACAAGGAAAACTCAGAATAAGTTACAAAATAATAACAGCAAGACTTCGTGACATCGCCGTATCTAAAAAAATATATTTGTCAACACCTATAACTATAAATACAAATACGGAAATCTATACGAACATAAAAATATTACAATCTATAAATGTACGCACCTATATTTAATCAAATATAATTGCTTAGACAATACGATTACCAACTAACATACATAAAACGAAAACCTATTCTGATAATTAGGTAGTTAAAAATTCATTTCCCTTTCCTTATAAAGACACCTTCTACTAAACAAGAATAGTTATAAATTACTGCATATCTATTAATAGATTTTCAACTATATTTGAGTGTTTTTGTTGTGTAGAGAGATACCTTTACATTTCGCCTACATCTAGTGACGAAGTTGCTTGTATTGAGGCCATTCGAACCGGTCCGATGGCTATTACATCTAACTCGAAACATATGGGGACCTAACTATTCACTTACATAATTCTAACAGACACATCAATTATTCAGGAGTAAACATTAAACATGTTTGTTTAATTGAATAAATTAATTGGACCTATCTATATGCTTTGTTACTGAATCCTCATCAAGAAAAGAAACCTGTCTATTTTTATCCTGTTATTACTATAATTATTTATTTAAACTAAAGACAAGTGACATTTCTTAAGTCGACGGTCAAGTTTAACCCTAAAATAACATCTACAATTAGGTATGTCATTCATTATGTAATCTGCGTATGTATGACTTATTTGTATGTAGGTGTATTTATATTTTGTTATCTTTCTATTTTATGTTACACATGATAAATAAACATAAGTTGCATAAATTACACATGATGCCAGCAGTCACTTGCAAATACCAAACATCAGAACTAAACGATCTGTTTGGTTGAGAGCTTTCTGTTGAGATATTCAAATTTGATGGGGAAAATATTACTGAGCCCTAACTCTCAATCATAGGAGTTAAATTAAATCAGCCCGGTATCTTAAGGAGATCAAATTTATTGCACTTACGATATAGTTCCCAGATAACATTTTCTTCGTGTAATGGTCAGCTAGTAACATGAAATCCCAATCGAATGCTAGTAATTCTAACAGCGTGCTGATTTATACTTTCACTGGTACATGGCGACTATCCCACGGGTAGCCACTAGCTAGCCAGCTAAGGACAAATTACATCAAACACTTTTCCCTAGAGAAATCTTAACCTTTCTTCTGACCTGCTCGAGTCAATATTCGCAATAGAAAATTACTTAGAATTGCAAAAAAATATTAAATTAGTATTAGATTTTTCCTTTTAATTGATTTTCTTAATCAAATCATGTTTTACTTTGGTTCTATCCCGTTTTTATTCCTATCTGATTACAAAGCCTTTTATATACGTATTATCTACAAAGTAATCTCAATGTTCTCTGTCACTTTAAATTCCATCTTCTTATTTCACCATCACCTATCTCCAAAAGTCAAATTATTGTAACGGTATCTGGAACTACTAATGTAAAACGTATTGCAAATAACCGTATCCAATTACTAAAAGGTAATTCAAGTCATACGATAACTTCCATACAAAAATCCCTCAATTGGAACTATATTGAACCAATGCCCACCGCTTCATTATGCGGTACTTTAGTCATTCAATAATTACAGGTTCTGTGGAGAGCGTTATTTTGTACCTACGCATTGTCGTATTACAGCATTCTTACTTGCTGTTCTAATAATAGCTTCTGTTTTGATCCAGTTATATTGACTTAACCAATTTTCAAGTAATTCTGAATCTGAAATTTTGTCCGAGTGAAACGGATAAACCCCGTTAAGTAAACATAATCGACGCGAAGTAAACGGCAACACAACATTCAACACTAAAACTTATGTCATGCATGTCATGTTGTATGTATCGATAGCCGTCTCTTCGAAGCACATCTGATATCAGTATGTCTACCATGAGTTCGTAAAGTTTTCCTACACGTCAGGTAACATAGATTACAGTGATTTTATGAGCATTCTTAATTTTTCATTAATTCGTTAAGAGGCGCTTTACAATGATTCAAACAAATTTGTTAGTGCAATCGCAAGCGGCAATCGAAGGTTAAACTCACGGTAAGCATGCTAAAGTTTTCTCTATTCTCAACATTTTTTTTATTCGCAGTCGACAAAACAATGGCATTTAAGGTTGACTAGGTAGGCTCCTAATAAAATAAAGTTAAAACGACAATCAGAAAAGTATCACACAGACCGGTGACATCGATTTCAAAACCGCTGTTGCAAATCCAATAAGTAAGGTTAGACCTTACCTGTACCTCAGTGATCATTGAACAAATTTGCTGCAATCATTGCATGTGCAAAGGATGGTAAATTTATTTTAGCTTCAACTTTTTTTTTCTGCTGGTGAGATTAATTGTTACTTGCCTCTGTCTAGTAGTCCGTTGACCCCAGCCCGGTAGTTTTGACAATAACCGACGGTCAGCATTCCTGTAAGCTTCCGACCTCGGACTATTGTTACAAGTAGATGCGAAGATCTATTGTTATTAGCCGCAAGACGTTCAAGAAAAAGTAGCTTAATTTTGATCGAAATTACAAAGAGCAAAAATCTTCTGACTTGACTAAGCGAATTAATTTATATGTTCTACAAATACGTGGATGATACAAAATCAACGAAGATAACAAATAAAAAACGGCCAAGTCCGTGTCAGGCCACGCATAAAATAGGGTTCCGCAGTCACCCATAATTGTTTTGATTTTATTTCTTATTTTTTATATGAACACTTATTTTAGTTTTTCTAGCTTTTAAATGGGGCCTGGACCTTAAAGTATCTCGCAACCCAGTACCTAAATCAAACACTTACTTTAGCAACCTCTCAATGTTTTTTAGACCTATCTAATGACATTTCACACTATGCGGTAGACGCGAGAAAAAGGGACGGACAGATGCTATAAATAAATAGAAGAAAATCACCATTTTTCCTGGTAACTCCTTCAGTGCCCTAGTTAAATTATATTATATAGGTATATATGTAGTTTCAAATGACTAATTATACTGTTGAAACAATTAAATATCTTAGATCCGGGCAAAAGTTTCAGAACAATGTTGTAAAATCATTACAAGTAGGTACATACATAGCATAACATATAGATACATTGTCGGTATATTATGGCGCGGAGGCACAGGTCGATAGGTCTTATGGTTAGAAACTTGAAATAGCTACGTAACTTACTCCCATAAAAGTCGTAAGGAAGTTGGATACGCGGTCCAGGTAAGAAGTAAAACACTACCTTTTAAAAATATTAAACATTATACATAGTTAACAGGATTCTATACATTTTGTACATATAGAAGCAGCATTTGAAGACAGCTTTAACAATATCTTTGCCTGCGGCTTCGTTTATTTCCTTTTTATTAGTGCCATGACTTGATCACTCACATTCATTGAAATCGTTAGTGTCGCTATTGCTATTGAATCAAAGCCGTTTAATAATTATAATTTGAATAGGTAGTGCTATATTAAGATATCTCAGGTACCTACATACATACGGCTCTTGGATATTTCAGGCAGGTATCTATGTAACTCTATTTATAGTACCTACCTAGATATGTGCCGTTTTTAATTAATTCTGAATCATTTTAACATTTTTCTATGTAAACAATTTTATTAGGTTAGATTAGGGTTTAAATACTATTGGTCTAAGAAGTTTATTTTGAATTTTAATAAACTACGTTGAGGTAGGTATTTATTTACTATACAAGTGTTGAATATTTCTTGTTAGGGGCTACATAGTGTTTTCCACAAATATTTTTGTATGTATTTTGGTATCGAACAAAAGATGAGTAAGTTGAAAACTTGATAACAATATAAATTAACATAAATTTCATAGTGATTCGTTATATCTCCCAGAATAATAACCCCAAGAGAGTAAGGCACGAAGCTGTGATGAATAATTATCAGCTTTTGACTTTCAAGTTAACAAACTGGTTATACATTAGTACAGGACCTATGTGTGACCATCACACTAATGAAACCCTAATTGTATCGTTACTAATTTATACAGGATGTTGTACAGAATCATTTTATTTTACAGTCTATGGGTAAGAGCCCTTCCTTACTGCCATAACAAAGAACCTAAAATCCTGTAATCAAATCATTTTTGTTCAAAGACATGCGATTTGAACAAAAACGCCCGCGGCAGATCGAGGAATCGTCATTACAGTCCAGAAACCTATTTAGTACCGTCTCTACCTATACACATAAGCTATTTGAATCTATCCTTTTCTTTCTTACTTCATGATATATTAGTTTGATAGAGACAGGTATGCTGACCACCGGTGGGCAAAGGTTTAAATGTATTAGAAGATCAGTTACTGAGAAGTTTGCCGTCTTCGAAGACGCAGGGTCGCGCCCTTTGGCGACGCGCGCTCACGATCCCATCTACACGACCTGCATTGATACCTTCCTGCCATTACCTCTACTAGAAAGCCAATAAACCCAAATCAATGCCTGGCGAATTAGTGTAACCACATATAGAACTTATCTTATTTCCTGATACCGAAAGCTTTAGTCAATGAAAAACAATGGTTACGAAATAGGTAATCTTAACTAAGAGAGGTTCTTGAGTTATTTTAAATTCTAATAAAAAAAGACTATGTATGACTATGATGTATTCTACAGAATGTTTATTCGTTGTTTACAAGGAAGGGTAGGCGATAATTATGAAAAAGAGATACCTACCCACATAACTTATATTCCATTGAAACACATAGGTGACTCCCACCGTTTATGTCTTGGGGATAAAAGGATAAAAAGGTACCTTGAATTATTAAAGTTAATTACATTGGTATTTCATGGGAACCAGTAAAATATATTATTAATTTTGATTACTTTTTAATGAACCAAAAACCGGTGAAGGGTATCCATGTAGCGGATTTTTGCAGTGAAATGAACCATCCGATGGTAGTTTTGGTTTAACGTAATCCTAATTATATTTATACCAATGTGTGACATAAACCCGCGCTTAGATACGAGTAGCATTTATGCGTGACCTAATCGGCTTGTTATTGCAAGAAATTTGTTGGTATTTTTATTGAACTGTTTAAAAATCATACTAAAGAATTATTTATCTGCATTATATATCTGTGTCTTGCCGGATTCTTCCCCGTAGAAATAGCATTCGTAACCGGTGGTAGTAAAAAAAAGACGATTTGAAAGTGCTTATTTTAAGTATATTAGAATAAAAAACATTTTGACTTTGACTATGTTCCTACCAAACTTGAAAGTACATGTTGGCGCTGGTCGATACAATTTAACATCAAATCATAGGTTACTACTATAAATACTAATACAATTTTGATGTGTGATATTGCTGTGTAAAAGCAATCCACATATCATTTAAAAAAAAACGTGAGTAAACATTTGTTAAGTTTGTTCCTGAGGTTTGTTTAATCAAAATTTGGTTTAAAGAAATAAGTGAGCGGCGGGTTTATGTCCCTACCTGCTATAATATACTACGTGAATTAAGATATACTTTATTGAACACGACATAAAGTTATCACCCTTGCTCCGCTCGGGTGCTATCTTCATACCGTTCATTATTCTTTCACATATCTATCACTCGTATTAATATACTATTATAATAGGTAGGTAGAAAGAAGGTTTCACCATAAATTTTGCCCTTTAAATTATTTATCTAACTTGTCATATTATTAAATGAAAATGTGAACCGACTTTTTATAAATTTAATTTGTAGCAGGCATGTCATACATAATAGATAGGCAATAACAATGGTAACGGTACTGGAATTACAAAGGTAGTTGAAATAGTCGGTAGTCCATAGCGAGCGTCCCCCAGGCTCCAAGGTCCAGATGATTGCAGTAGTTTATGAACCGCACGATGTGTCTCTTATCCCTTTGTTGGTGTATCTTATCAGGAAGAGACAATTACTGCCACGTCAACATTTCTCTGCTGGTTTGTGTTTATTGCCATTGTTGAATTAATTTGTTAATATTTTTATAAATATCATCTTTTTTCTTATCAAGAAAAAAAATCATTCAACAATGGATGTAAACACAAATAGGATTATTAGTAAGTCCGCTCGGACTTGCATAAGTTTTGTAGTAAATATGGAAATCTAAAGCTACCTTAATCCTAGGAACCTGGCGACAAGTCGTAAGTGCATAAAGATAAGCTTTAAAAGCCGTGCCGATTAAATCATTATAACTCCGTAGTTATAATTTAAATCGATACTACCGCTACGTCATGTAAGTATCTAACTATGGTACCAAAAGTACAAAATATACTTACATAAGAACAGAGAAACGAGTACGTAAAACTATAATTAATGTTTACAATGCTAAGTTATGATTTTGACGGGTATGTATGTATTTATCACTGTGGTCAAATTGTGAGAATGACATACTATCCAAAAACGTGGAAAAGAAAAATACTCAGCCGTATCGAATGCTAAATAATTGCAAAATTCCTGCATAAAACATGCCTAGTAGAAACAATGCAGGTAGCTGCATTTGCTTTAAAAGGAATGTCTGGCCAGTACCAGTAGTAGGTACATACTTGCAGTAGCCAGCAAATGCAGGAAGCCCTATTCTAAACAGTTAAACTATCTATGCTGAATTATCACCTTACAGGGAGAGGAATAATTATGCAACTCAATTGCACAATTGTTGAACCATTTCTACAAATGTAGTGAACGTTTGTAGGTAGTAGGTATATATGCCTAGATACCTCTCAAAAGGGCAAAACTATTACAATCACATATGTAGCCGATAATTCTTAGCTTGTAGAGTTTAAGATTATTTTGCCCAACATCGTTAATTCTTTTACGACAAAGTTAGTAGATAGATGGATATGTCTTACTGTACAAAACACTTCGGTATATTTGACTCCTTTGTTACAGAATGGCGAAGGTGCTTCAGAGTTCACGCCAGTAGTGACGGCCACTTGCAAGACCGGGCTCATGTCTATCAGAATCACCTTCAACCAGCCCTTCAACGGCATCGCTCACGCAAGAGAATTCAGGTATTGGTCATAACTATAACGAAATGCTTGCATAGGCCAGTGCCGGAATATTCATTAGGCGGTTTAGGCAACTGCCTTCGTGTCTAGTACTGGCTAGGGGGCACGAGATTTTTAAAATGATTTTTCGAGTATTTCAGCCAAACCGATTCGCACAATCAACTTTTCCGATTTTAAAGTCATTATTGCAAATGTATAAAAGTCTGATGATAACTAATGGCACGGGTCCAATTTCCAAATTCGAGTCGATCTCAGAATTACTAATAGTATGGGCGGCGAGCCATGCTTTGCCTAGGGGCCCCGAAATTGTTGATCCGGCCCTGTATAGGTCGCACTTACTTCGATATTTAGGTACATTCGCTATTAGACAAATTTTAGTACTGTTAAATAAAGGGCCGTGCGCATATAGGGCTTTTCCAACTGAAAAGTTTGGGAGACAGAAAGTCATTGTATTTCAATTCAATAAACAGTTGCAACAAAGTTAATAGTATCAGACGTCATAGGCGTTACTACTTCGATACCTACACCTTTGTATCAGCTTGAACAGAATAAAAACGGTAATCAAATCATCATTAGTAGGTATCTTCATTAATAAATCATGTTAAATAATGACTACTCAAATGCCACAACTGGTCACAAGTAGATACCTACATAGATTACCCACTTTTGCTTTGCATTCATCTTCGTGACAATTTTATGGCATAAAATCCACTCAAAGCTTAGCTTTAAGTATTTCCGCATAATATTTGTTCATGTAAGTAAAGGCGTAAAAGACTTATGTACCTAATTCTAATTAACACTAGTAGATAAAAGGTTTAAGAAGTAGGTAAGTAATTAAAAAGTGTGTTATATTTTCTATATTTAAGTATAAAGTATAAACGATTCAGTATTGTATGGATTCAAATGTAAGGGATTTGTGTTATTCAGGACGCCGGCATGCATGGCACAGGGCAACGGCAGCGAGTTCCTCACCTTCGACGTAAACCTTATGGCGCCAAAAGGATCACCCGACTATTGTGGGGTATTCTGGAATAACGTAAGTGGAAGCCATAGAACCATAAGTCAACGACAAACTACTAACTGACTACAATGAAGATAAAAAGATTTTTACCTTTACCTAAACCCTAGGAGCAAAGATGATTATCTAGTCTATAAGGTAGGTAGATATGTTAAAGAAAACACCTTGCTTAAATTTGTCTTAACGTAGTAAACAAAATGCAAATTGAATTATTGTTTTTTTTATTCAACTTGACCTAGTGGAAAGTGATCACTGCCGCCTATTTTCGAACGAAAAGATGCCAAGAGCAAGGCATATGTAGAGATTATAAAAGGTGAAAAAGATGTTAAGCTCTCCAAATCCTCAAAACCTAATACAGTGAACTGCTTCTCGGAAGAAAATATGAAAGAAAAGAAAGTGGTATCAAAAACATACTTTTCATATTATCCAAAGTTTAACTTAGTATTTAAATAGGTCACGCTGTGCAGCATGTGCATATTAAAGATATGATATAATATATGTCCCAACACCTTATATACATATTTCAGCGAACAGATGAAAAGTCGCTGCCACTCTCCGTCCGCGTGCATCGCACCCTCGAGCTTGCGGATGATAAAAATTACGTCATCACGTGCGGAAAAGCCGGCTTTAAAAATTCCAGGTAACTACTAATAGAAAATATTGAGTAATGGAAATGAACCAAGCATTAATATTTTAACACAAACTACAAACGAAGAGAAGCAAAAATGGCTATCAAACTAGGCATATCTTGCAAATTGTACGTATAGATAGCAATTAGCTATGTAAATAAGCGATTTTTGAAACTTTAAGAGTTTCGTACAAATATTAATCAAATGAATGGAATTCGAAACGAGATAAACCTTTAAGATTTAACGAATTTAAAAATTGAATGTTCATTAGCAAATATTGGATATGGTTATGATTAACATATTTTTAAAACTTTATGTTTCAGAAACGAAACGTCTTTAGTATCATTAAGAGTACTAAACGAACACGGGAAAAGAGTCACCAATGCAGCCTTTGGACTTTCATACATCGTCCGCGCAGAGATGAGTAAACCAGATGGTAATATTTATTTTAAAATAATAATTATTACTTTAATCATTATTATATTAGATTACATTTCGTACCTACATTTCTACGCGTTAAGCTTAGGTCTTTGGTAGCAGCTATTGCATAGGATTTGAATTCGTCATCCATGTGAGTGGCGGGTATGATAGTTAGCGTTAGGTATGATAACCAATTTTGGAACTTTAGTATGCTTTTAAATAACTAACTTATTAAACGTTACATATTTTCAGGAACTCATGGCATCAGAATGAAGAACTGCTTTGCATTTAACATGAGAAATTACACGGTAGATCTCCTCGACAATAGAGGGTAAGAAAATAAACACGTACTATTATTATGTAACAAAATCTGATCTGCAGATTGTTTATTTATTTAACCATACATAAAAGTAAATAAACAATGGAAACAATGTTTTATTAATTGTCATAATTTGTCATATGTATGTTCCAGATGCCCTGTGAAACAGCACTCGGTGACGGTAAAGAACGACAAAGAGTCTGCCGAATTAACTATCGCATCTATGTTCAGATTCCCCGACTCTTCACAAGTAAATTTCCAATGTGACATCGCTATATGTAGAGGTATGTATTTTATTTTAGGTCAAAAAGTTAGAGAATGCTTGTCTTTATCATAAACTTTTTGGGTACTGACCATTTCCAAAAAAAAATTGCTTTTTTCAGGGAGCTGTCCAAACGTTGACTGTCAATCCCAAGACTCGGAGCCGAGTGATGAAGAAGGAATCGTCACGGCATCAACTGGCATATTCGTGCTCGACCCCAACGACAATGCAGGTAGTTAAGTTTTAATAAACAATAATTTAGACTTGCCTGGAACGGAAAGTGGCGGTTTTAATTTCCTTATTTTATTGTCTTTTCTTGTATATCAGCAGAATTGAATGTGTAAAATGTTAGTTTTTTAACCAGTGAATATCTGTAGTACAAGAGTGGAGAACATGAAATAAGACTATTAGGCTGCTCTTTTCGCATCTCCCAAGTAACTCAATAGTCTACAATCAGGAGCGTAGCTACCACCGTATCAGCTGTATCAATGATACGGCTGACCCCCAGGCCCCTAGGCTACAGAGTCCCCTAAAGTGTGTTAGGAAAAAAAAAGTTATCAAAAATGTCACCTAATCTCATCTCGTGCTTTCCGGAAAGAGGAAGGATGCGATAACTTGTAGTCAATAAATATTTTTATTAATTTAATGCACCCAATTTTGTTTCTTTTGTGATAAATCTTTACCCTTCATTTGGGCCCCCAACTTATTTTTAAACAGGGCCTCTCCAAGGCATACTAACAGTACTAACATGTTAGGTACTGTAGGCAGATTCATCATTCCATCTATCATTTTCATCCCTTCCTTCATTCATCTCATCTCACATTTCTCACATTTTATTATATATATTACTTGACACTGCAAAAATACCCAAAGTTGCTGCCACGATGATGGCGAAGCCATAAAAAACAATAAATGACGTTGTTAGATTTGGCTATTTTATTTCACTCATGAGCTTAAACTCTATGTGCCAGAATGTCTACTTTTAAAGGTTGTTACAATATTATTTCAACAATCGTTTTTCACGTTATGAGGATATCTATTTTAGTTTTAAAGTCCAGAAGTATCAGAACAAAAATGCATACTTTTTGACGATAAACTGTTTTGTAATGACATTTGACATTTCGACATAATTTTAATCCAATTTTTTTTTTCTTCTAACAAGACGGATAGGGTTTTTCATCCCAGGGGTTCCAAACGGGACCCTATATAGCCTCAGCTGTGTTCTATCATAGAGCTTTTTATAATGAATCGTAATCTATTTTTAGGGTTCCGTACCCAAAGGTTATCAAACGGGATCCTATTGCTAAGCCTCCTATGTTCGTCCGTCCGTCAGCGGGCTGTATCTCATGAACCATTTTATAAATTTTCAGAGAATTTCTGTTTCTGTTGCTGCTATAACAACAACAAAACAAAAACAGACGAAACAATTTAAGAAGCTCCCATACAAGAAACGTGATTTTTTAGATTTGTTTATTCTTGTTTCTTTTACAAAATTAAGTACATATTGTTAAATGTTTTACGATTATACGGAGAACATAATGTGCGACCACACTCCACACTTGACCGGATTTCCTTTTCTATCTATCTGCATTTTTAAATGCAAGTGTGAGGCTTAGGATTGGCGAAGGAAGACTCACCAATCAAACTCCTAGCATGCCTATCTGTCGTCGGTCCCAGAATAAAACACTGTAATTTTTATTTTGAACCTGCTGCTATAACTAAGCTAATTTGATATTTGTATTTATTACATTTCAGTGTTAGCACTGACATGTGCGGACGGCGGCATCCACCCGCCGTGGCTGCTATACCTGGCCATCGCGCTGGGCGTCATGTTCGTGGTCATGCTCCTCATCAACTGCTTCCTCTGCACGGCCATGACCTGCTCCTGCGCCAGGACTGACGTGAGTTTTACGTCATCAGCTTATCCTTCTTTGTTATATTTTTAAATGTGTAAATAGGCAAGCACGTATATCCTATAGGTGAAAGTTTGGATGTAAGGCACAAAGGAAGTTTATTACTTTGATGGATTGTTCTTGGGAGATTATCGAAACCCATAAGATGGCGTTGTAACATGATTCATTGATCTCTGGTCAAGTGAATGCGGTCGAAGTCGCCGGCAGAAACTAATAGTAATAAAAAGCATTGATTACAATCTTCAGAGCTACTAGACGGTAAGTGACGATGTGGTCAAAAGAAAGGAGAATACTTACCTATAAAATGTCTAGTTAAATGACTAAGTTGTATATAACATGGTGCATTGCTTTAATTTTAATGTCACCTAATGTAACTGGCGGACGAATCTAAATGAGTAATATATAAATATTTCATAATCTAATGAAATGTATTTTTGTTTTAGGTAATAGAAAAGGATCCGTCAGTGGTGGAAGACTACGATCCGTATAGAAGTTGGCATGGTAGTCAATATGGAAGCAGATACCCTTCTTCTACTATACACTCCACAAGGTAGATACAAATATAGTTAGTAGGTACACCAGGAATCAGTGAATCTGGATATTTTTAGTAGTGTTTAGCGTTTAATTTCTGTAATAGTATGAATGTTTCATCAAAAATTACATCCCTGTAAAACTCCATTACAGAGCCATAAAAAGAATATAATATGACAGAGCAAAATGTTGTTCATGCAAATTTTGTAGTGTCTGTATAGATGTGCCTTTGGCAAGATGAGAAACCAGAGTTAGTAAGTTTAAATGTTTTTTTTCTCGTTTCAGGTCTGTATCAGACAACAGCGATCACTACGCGATCGTGCAGTCAAGGCCAGGCAGTCGGCACTCTGGAACGCATAGAAATAGACATTAAGACACGTTCTACTATTAAAAAACGCTCAAATAGTCGTTCATCGACTAAACAGTTGAGTCTCAATTAGGAATATCGATTTGAACTCGACCTTCAAATACAAGTAACTATAACACGATCAGAAATCTCGGTAGATTTTAGTTGACTTACCTACAACGCGAGGGCACTGAGTTCTATTCTAATTTATATATTAACGAACCATTTTTACATGGTTGGTAACTAATGGTGTCCGTGAATAAAAAAAAGGAGGTTAATTCATTAATTTTCTTTTTTTAATGTGAACATTCATAGTATGACGATTCAAATATGTATTATCTTATATATATATAGATCCCTTCACACGGGTAAGCCATACCATATAAGGCTTGCTTGTATTAAAGTGGTCATAATGTAATTAATAAAACGATAACGCTGTCGAAACTTTATACCAGGAATGAACTTCCTATTATGTAAACTTCAATAAAGTTTATAGATATTTTGAGTCGACGGTGACGATTCGACTCGTTCAGTTTGTATTTGTAATTTCAAATATATTTAAAAGACTAACGATTACTTTTTAGAGCGTACCTACTTATATAACTTACCAAGTAAATGATAGAGTTAGAAAACTCTTCAATCAATATCAAGTTACTTAAGTAAATTAATTTGATACAACATACTTCCATCTGCAAGAATTAACAATTTAATCAAATAAATATATGTTTCAATGGTAGGGACTTAAATGTAAATATATTTTACACATGAAACATAGGTAAGAAAAAAATAGTTTCGTTATAACTGCTATTTAGTTAACTTGATACTAGTATATTAATTCAGCCATTCATGTTATTGCACAACGGCTAGGACAAAACAATTTTATACCATCAAAGAGTATTTATAATAATTTATTTCTAATAAATGTATATATCTGATGTCCACATAAACCGAAAATCGTAAAAATATTCTATCTATTTTATATAATGTTTGTTTCGGTTCCTTACAATTTTTGTTTAAAGAACGGAAATAAACAATATACATATTTCAACCAAAAAACCTTTCAAATTTAATAAAAATTAGATCAACCCTAGAAGTTAACGTTTCCATGCATGACTGCATTAACTTACTGTAGAAGATTTCACAACATTCATATGGAATGTGTTGCAATTAATTCAATTTGTGCCATCATCTTTCCCGAGTACCTTTATTTTTAAGCATTGTATTCAATCAACTTGTGCAACGAATCCGTCCATAATAACTTATTTTCATTACTATGTTTAAAACTCATTTATTAGTAAGGTGTAAAATTCGCAATTAAACAAATATATTATGTGTAATAATAGAAAGGATGTAATGTGTGTAATATTTTAGAATAAGTTGCAGGAATAAATTAAGTAAATAAATTCGTTTTTAATTTAATCGTACCGTGTCGCTGGTACAGATACCACATCATTTCTGTGAATATATTATAGGCTAAGAATTTATTTGTATTATTTTATTTTTTAATTAATTCAATAATAGAATAACTAATCCTCGCGTAAAATCAATAAAATGTAATTTTAGTTTATATATAGCATTACTTTTACTTCGATTCGTACTATAGACTTGATTTAAAATTTTAGATAAAGAATAAAAAATATGTTCTGGTAAAGATAAATAGTTAACATGCAGTTTATGTGTTAAAATACAAATAAATCGTATGTTGTATCTACGCCTATATTATTAATTTAAATTTCAAAAATATTTATCAAAATTTGTGACATTAATAAAAATTAACACATTGAATTGTTTTCTTAATATTAAGTAAATAAAAGCCACCGTAAAATGCATTGCACACAAATTCTATTTACTCCTAGTGTTTTACACTTAATAAAATACTTTTTACTTACATATCAAATAAGTTATTCAAATTACATGGCAAAAACATTATTTTATCTTGATATTTTTATTAAGTTAACTTTTTTTTCCTAAAACATATAATAATGCATACATTTACTTAATAATTTCATTTATTTAAAATACAATACTGCCTATGTATCCGATTAAATATTTTTAGACTAGACAATAGTGAGAGGTAAACTTTGCTAAAAATAATTATCTTATTAAACACGTTAAACATTTATTTAATTTACAGTGGAGCCAATTCGGAAAAACCTATCAAAAGGTAAGCAGCTTTTTTTTAATAAGACAGTAAATACAATATATCAAAACTTGATTTGGGTTTTTGACAGGACAGACCTAGTGTTCGTATTTCCACACGAATGTCTATTATTAAAATATATATGAATGTATAAAGTATCCAAATCGATTTACAAAACATTTTAGCGAATTGGACCCAATGTACTTAAAATCCGTATTTTGCTATGGCACATACTGATTTACAAAAACACAGGCTATAGTATCATTACAATTAGACTAGATCTGTATTTACTGTCACAAAACATTACATTATTGTACTTTTGAGACAATTTGTATCAACTATGAGCTGAATTTTAAAGTGAAATAGGCCTAATACTATCGATTATATACCACGAAACAAGACAGTTCATTCATTTTAATTTGACACTCATTATGTGGTGGTGAGATCGTGCAATATGTAGTGAAGATTGGGTACCTTTTTAGTGCTTTCCAGTGTATTTGTGATCGAGTATGGACTTGGCTACTCGTTCATATACTGACCGCTTGTATATTCTCGGCTGACCATCGCGCAAGCCGTGAGGGTACAAACCAAAAGTGGTCTCATCGTCGAACCAGTTACTTGTTGGCTAGAACATAAATAAGTTATTCGTTAATAATATTATCTACAATAGCCAAAGTAACAACGAAACCTATAATGCCACTGTATATATATGTAAGGTATGCAAGCATCTGGACACAACCTCAACAGATGGTCACTGGGCATGGCATGGCATACGTATCAATAAAAATAAACTATTACTTTAAAATTATTAAAACATGAAAAACGGAGGTTTTTATTTTATTTATAAAACATCATAGGCAAATAAGTAGTCGGTTCACCTGATGGAAAGTGATACCACCGCCTATTGACGCGACGATGCCCTTGATGTCTGGAGCGCCAAGAGCACCGCCAAGTGTTGCCCATGTATAGGTAAAAAAAAATATACCTCTCGTTTCGGAAATCACACTGGCTCTCCAATCCTTCCAACCGAAACACAGCTAACCACTTCACAGCAGAAATAAATAAAAGGGTGGTACCAAACCAGACGATCTCGCCATTAGATGTAAAAAGTACTCATATATCTACGAAAAACTAACTGATTTATTTGTGTATCTGAGATTATTCATTCGATATTATATAAGTCCTTTTCCAATTAACAAAAAAATACAGAAACATATAGAAAAACTTTTTGTCATAAACACCCCTTTTATGCTACGCCTTTATGTCAATTTAATTAAGGATCGCTTGAAGTGCAATGTAGGCGGCCAAGGTTATAGAGGTAAGTGGGCGATATTTACGTCATTTACTTTGATGTGACGTTGTTGTCGATATTATTGCTAAAATCAATTGACTTCATAAGTGTGAAAGACTAATAAATCGATATAAATTTAATCTGTACATTGTTTTCAGATCACTGTTTTTTCTATCACTGCTTGCATTCAAATAATATGTGGTATGAAAAAAATCCCATCCGCTTCATCCAAAAACTAAATAAAATACCATATATTTTAACAAAAATTATCGCTATTTAGTAATCGGGGCACACCCGCCACTCTGTCCCACCACTGCAACTCCTGTTCACCACGATCAAAAGTGGCGTCCTTTGATCGAATAATCAACGAATAATGCAGCTGTGCAAAGACGCACAGGCTGTGCCCGAACACCCTAACGGCTGTCTTGGGACCCGCAACGAACTTAATCAGAAGAAATAGGAGGTAGTAAGAAAGCGGTTTCAGACTTCCCTCCCAGCAAAGCGGAGACAGCAAAGGAAACGGCCCAGAGGCCAAAAGCTAAAGGGATCTACGGTCAGGAGACGTCTGACCGTCAAAACACCACGGCAAGCCACTAACTAACAGGGGATAAATTAAATACTAACCTAAATCTTACACCAGTAATATGTAAACCGGAAGTTTCCCTTCGTTTTCACAAGATCTAGGTAATAAATACCACCACACGCGGATACCTGAATCGAATTTAACATGAATAATCGTTCGTCATGCCAGAGACTACACTCCCACAAGATATGATGGACAGTTTGTACAAATTCTTGATCCGACGTTGATTGATTTTATTTAGTAAGTATGCATTTTAATTTTAACCATTCCAATTAAGTGTTTTGACATTTTTGGATACATATGTTTAATTATTTGAATATATGAAGCTAACCTCTAGTTTGAAATTAAGAATGTGTGCTTGCGTTTGATGATGTGGCACTGTAACCACTCTCGACACAGGGAAGTATCCTGGATGGCTCGCAGTCACTTCATAATGCCCAGGAGTCAACAGCCTGTAGTAATCACCGTACTGACCTGATAATACAGATGTTATTATATTAAAACGGAAAATTCTTAATTTAAAACTATTTTCAAATATCAAGTATAAATATATACCTAAATGTAGAGTAGATTCAAAAGTTGATTGAAATCTCACCTAAACTAAGTAAAACAAATTTCATTACTTCGCTATTTACAAAGGGCAATAAAAGTTAACTAAAAACCAATGTTAAAAACATAAAAAGTTTGTTTGAAACACAAGTCAATTAGTATGGTACGAAAATAATCAGACCAGTGTTAACGAATTGATTTACCATGCATGTATAAGTAACACATTAACCGTATCGATACAATTATTTTTACCTATTTTATATTAATATCATATCCTACGTATTTTTACATCGCTTCCAACTGTTTCTAATTTTGTTAAAATACATGGAAACTACTTAGCTAATGGCGAAAAAAATCTATGAAAAATAAGTATATCCTTCATTAAAATTGCTAACAACTGAGAGAGAAACATTGTCAAGGAATGAGATCGTACTTAATGAGGAAGTTGCATACGTTGTACGCTTCCTTTTGTAGTTAATTGGTTACAATAATTGAATCAAACGATTTTACTGGTTCAGGTACAACTGATTAAATGATTTATATGAACATAAACAAACAGTTATGGTTTATTTTTCTTTAATTAGAGTAGGCACTGGAAATAACTATTTCGCAGAAATGTACTCACTTAAACTAATGGCAATTTGCATTTTTCTCGAATGTCATTGATTTGATATACTTACCTTATTTGGAAACACTGAATTGTTGGGAATGCATTATAACGATAAAGAAAATTAAAGTTTATATATCGGTTATTATTATTATTATCACATTACTTTAACAAGACACACATAGTCAAGTTTAATCATATTTTTACGAATTATTATAAAAATTTAACACATGCGAGTCGCAGACCACAGACGTTTCGTGCTTAAATACGTAAATTTCAATTATCTATTTCTAATTCATTTAATGATGTATAAATTAAATTTCAAACATGTTAATTACTTTTTGGTTTTAGAAATTTCGAGAAGCTGATCGATTCGAGATAAATTATATACGAATCCTTGAAAAATGTATGTTGCGATGTTTAATTAAGATTGTTGCATAGGTGCATACCTATACATTTACCATATTATACAATAAATGGAAACGAAGCTCAGTCTGTACTTCTAACGCCAAAACACTGATCGGATATCTATAAAAATTTTCAATATATAAATCATAAGAAATCTAAAAAAATCGACGGACGAAGTCACTGGCATTTTGTCAGCCAGTTTAAATATACATGTGAACCTAAGTAATGCATTGTAGTTACCTGTGGTGACGTCATGTCGTATCGGCCTCGGCACTGGCCCGGTGATATTCACGACAGATACCACCGCATTTTGTATGAACCCGGAGTCATCACCCACTATACCCTTAACCCCCGAATGCGCCCGCCACAAGTAAGCTAACATTGCCTCCCGGTTCCTCTCCCATTCCAATTCTAACTTCTCAGCAGGAGGGTACTTCTCGCAGCCAAGCTCTAGAGTCACTTCGAACGCGTTCGTCGCAAGATAGTTGAAATCTTGCATACCTGTTAAATATTCACAACTATAATTCTGTATGTCGATATGGGCCCTAACGTAGCAACGTAACGTACAAAGCATCAGTAGTATTGGCGTTGTGGTAGTTGTTAAACCATTTTAAAATATAAATTTAAAATGTATTTATTCCATATCTTACTTTACAAGTGATTATAAGAATAGTACGTATCGATTTTTTAACCAACGTCAAATTTTAATCCACTTTTTATTTTCAAAATATTACATGATACAACTACCATCCTCCACAAAATAACTTAATTTTAATTTAAAACTATAACATAATCTCAAAAATATTTAAAACGTTCAACATATAATTTATATATACATCAATAATTTACTCGAACATCTAAGCCTATGTGCGAGAGACAGGACCAAAGACAAACCAGTTTAAAGTGATCTCTCCCAGGGCCAACTAGTTATAAATGTCAGTAGTTACTCTATTATACCATAATATCTTTTGTTCGCACTTCCTCAACTTGAAGGACAGTATACAAACATAGACCAATACAAAAACAACCCAGCTTACATTTTCCTGTTTTTCAATGTGACTATGTGAATGCTATCATTTTAATTGCACTACTAGGGTCATCATGCATGAGTTACAGACGTTGATACTTTGCTATAATAATTAGGGTCTATAAATGTGATATATTTTTCAGGGTAAACTTAAAATTTTCGAATATAAATTCAGATTAAGGGTGTCAAAAATACTGATTATTGTGTAGATTCTCAAGACTATTCTATATATTATTCACCCGGTTAACAAATCTCCTATTTTCAAAACACAAAGAAAACACGTCAAAAATAGCCAGGAAAAAATATATATATCCAAACCTCCTTTCAGGCTATACCAAGCAGCTCCATTGGTGACTCCTCCTTGCTTGCCAAAGTTGTAAGACGCCGAGTCTTCAGCACTGGTGGTGCGGCAACCAATCCTACTCGGCGACGACATATCGGCGTGTGCAGAAGCATATGTCAGGGCTAGTTCTCTATCCAAAGTAACATCTTATTTAATCACGTTAAAATAGTACATGCTAAAACAGGTTTAAGAAAAATCATCCCCTATGTGCATAGCATAGCATTGTAAAGTGATTTCCGAAAATTCATTCTTTTAAGGGGATGTTTAGTCGACTATGACTTGACGGCTTTTTAATATACTTTTGAATACATAAAAATCTCTTGTTAAATTATCTCACACTCACAGGATAAAAAAAAGGGTAACTAATTGAAATGACAATCATTTTTTTAAAAGCAAAAGTATTTTAAAATATCAAGTCAAATCATGAAATCTTGATAGAGAAAAGTTTAACCTGGTAGTGTCATAAATTATACACTAGGCCAAATTGTGTTAAATATACCTGAAGGTGTCATCATCAGGGCTTGCAGAGTACTCCGAGACTGGGGCTCCACTCCTGCTCTCATCATATGGGTAGTTAGCAACTAAGTCCCCTCCATGCATTGCTGCACTCAACACAAAGGGTATAGACATGATCCAGCGCATCACTGCCCTTGTTTCTGGTTCTAACTAAAACATTCATAATAACACTTGTTCATTAGCTGAAACAATGATCCAAAAAACTTATCCAACTTGACTGATTAATGGTACTGTGGTAAAATGGTAAAAACTATATTGTATAAAATACATAATCTACTTGAAAATGATGAGACTTACCGGTGATGCCAACCTAGTAACATCTTTGAGCAGATGGTTGTTGTGAGCTATACCCTGGCGTTCATATTCAAAGGTAATGGCATCAAGATCGGGGAAGTTTCTATTCAAATCAACAGAGTGATTGTTGTTTCTGCCAATCAGATAATCTTGGCCACCCTAAGAAACAATTTTGTTTCATAAATATGTTTGTACACACACAAGTGTGTTCTCGCAAATCACACTATTGATCTGTTAAAGAATCTTAAAGATAATCAGTTTTAATTTAAATCAAAAGTTAATAAAATAGCAAAACCATTTCTATTTATTTTATCAAGGAAAGGAAGAAACAAGACCTTACAAAATTGTAGTTGGATACTTACATATTAGATGTAAATCTATTAGTATGTAGGATACATAGGAAAATTGTGACCTTTCCCTTTTAAACATAAATTGAAAAATAATCTTTGAATTTTATTAAAAAAATGAAAGTTTAAAAGATAAATCCTCACAGTATCAGTAGAAAGCTGCCAGCCATCAGGGTTCATGGCAGGTAGCAAATGAATGCGGGATGTATGGATAAGGGCCCTGATCTGGCGGTTGTGGTTAATGTACTGGTCGCACAAGTAGTCAGCCAGACGTAATAGCAGTTCCCGTCCAAGAACCTCGTTCCCATGAATATTGCCAACATACTTTACTTCTGGTTTGTCTAAAAATCAGTTAATTTATTAATATGAATTTATGAAGGTAGACTGCCTGTTAAGTACTGCTCTATCAAAAATGAAAAAATGTTCCCCCACTTACATGGTTGATGATATCCAGGATTATCAGAGAACTCGATGACGTAAAGTGGAACGTTCCTCACAGATGGTTCAGTTAAAGCGTAAACTCTTGAGATATTAGGACATTTCTCGTGTATTTTTTCCAAAATATAGGGTATTTCATCATTATTATGATGCTTGTCCCAATTAAAATCAGCAGAAACAGTGTAAATTAACACCGAAACGAAAATTTGGATCACGAACATGATTAAGACCGTTTTAATCTACTCACATTCCCAAAAACATACACGATATTAATTTTTTAACTCAATTGTTTTTTAGAGAAACTACTGCGATAAAATGTTGAAACTATCGATTTACTTTCCCGCCCCACGCACGGAAATCAACGACGGCATTAACAAGCGACCCAGCCAGCAAAACAACTAGATTTATCCAGCCAATCAACAACAAGTATTATCTGACAGATAGAACTGACAGATCTATTTAAATGGTTACTATTTCCTCTTTTTATTTAGTGAAAAATGTGTTAAAATAATTTTCTACTTTGAGAATTTGTAAAATAATAGTTTGGATATAACGTTTATTATTACTGAGAACTTTTTTTATAAGGTGACAAAAATTCAAATAAAAAAAACAAACATGACAGGGTTAAACCTATGGCATAAACTATAAAAATACCCTGAAACAAAAAAAAGAAGTCAGTTTTTGTTAGTAAATGGTACTTATTACAGTTACAGTTACTTACTGTGTTTTCCTTTTTTAATTATTTAACTACCCTTTCTTTCCTAGGTACCTTCAATGGTTTAAGGTCTCATAAACATTATTAACGCAGACAAAAAAAAAATAGTTAGCCGTTAAAATGCAATAGATGGGGATATTTTCATGGACTTGATACGATTCGTTAAGCGAGGAATTCAATAATGGACTGAAAACTGGTTACATGAAAGTGAACTGATCGAACAATGACAGATATTCGTAAGGTCATTTAGGCAAGACAATGCTGCTGTGATAAGCGAGGGAAGAAGGTTAATCGTACAATTAATTTTGCAAAAACTTGATTAATGATGAAAAAAAAACTTGGTGTTTATTTATGTCTGTAAACATGTGATTAAAATTTAAAAAATCGATTTTTTTTATTTTACGTAAAATTCAGGTAGTTTTCATACATAAAGCCGTCAAAAAGTCATGTGATGTGTATATTTTTGTAATTTTATGAAAAATATATTGTGCTTTTAAAAAGGTTTAACTAGCTTGTAAGCTAACTTGTAAAAAGGTTTTTCAAGCTATTTTGGACAAAGTATAGCTCGTTACTATAGGCAAATTCATCACTCCATCTATGATTTCTCACCAACTTCAAGAACGAATTATGGAAAACTTGTGCTGTATGGGCTTGTGCTAATGGAAGATTAAAACCATTAAAAAAAGAGCAGAGAGTATTCGCCTATACAGCCTTCTTCTTTTTTTCTCCCCGCGTCAAATGCAGTTTCTCTGACTTCTTTCTCGAGCGGTTTTGCAATGAAACGTTAAGGTTCAAGTAAATGATGACTTTCAGGTGACTAACGAAGCTTTAATTTTCTTGACTATGCATAAAAAATGGAGGAAATACTCATTTCAAATCACACATACATCTGCAAAAACCAGGAATTGAAGCCGGGACGCCAAACATTTGAACTTACCTATTACCAAGTAAATATAAGCCAACAAAACTATATAATACGTCTCGTTTATATCTAACTATCACCGTTGTGTTTTTGTTTTATATACTTATAATAAGTAGACTTATAATTGTACATTTAGTCATATAAGATGCAACCACGTGATGCGTTACGAGACTGAGCAGTTTTGAACACAAGCAGATAAGCCTTGACTATTTTTTATATGTTACCAAAAATTCTTTAGGATCTTGTAACTCGAATCATATCATATTTATTAATACTAATTTAACTAAAACTAGTAACCGTAAGCAAACAGTTATAATCCCTGAAAATTGTAAATCACCTGACTCAGGTCTGTCACTTGTCAGGTTATAAAACCATCATTTGTAATATTTAAAAATCCTCATTATTTACGAAAAGTGTGATCCTGAGTTGGCGTGAACGGGAAGTGTCAGTTTAAATTTTCTTGTTTTATTGTCTTTTCTTGTTTAACAGCAAAATTTAATGTGTAAAATGCTAGCGTTTTAACCAGTGAATATCTGTAGTTCTGTACAACAGTAGAGAAAGTGAAATACGACCATCTCACTGCTTTTTTTGTCATCCCCCTATTAACCTATTAGAACTTACAGTAACCGTGCTAGCATGTTATTGTAGGCAGAGTTCATTTTCATCTATTATTCATCAATTTATTCCTCATCAAAACTTGATAATAAATATTACTCTACACTGGCAAAATACATAAAGTTATTGTAATGATGATGGCAACGCCATCAGTAGAAAAAAAAGTATGATCCGTTGGGAGCTTATTAATTGTGACTCTTTTCATAAATTGGGGAAGTTTAACATTAAAATACAGATTAAAACTAATAAACCAGTGAAAGAGTTTTAGAAATTAATATCTGAGTAATCAATTATTGAAGTTTTACGTATCATATAACTAGGAACGTCTGTGGCCTCGCGTGTGACGTCATACGACTGGTTTTGGTATGGACAAAATATTACTTTTCGAGAAATGTAAATGTAGGAGGTTAGGCCTAACCTCCAAGGTCACTTACAACTAAATACTTGTGTTTTTTATTTAAATTTTGATGCAAACTTGCCACAACTACTTAGTGGTGAATGACCTGGCCATTTAGACAAATGCCTTTATGCTGCTAGCGTTAACGCGAACAGAAATAACAAATGTATGAAAATGACATTACAACGTCGTAACTCGAGCGCGAGGAAATGTCATTTCAATACATATTTATTGTCTGTTGGCGTTAATGCTTGCGGAATAACGGCATTTGTGTTGGGGGTGGAGGGTTTAGACCTCAATACTTTAAACGGAAATTAAAAAAGTCAAAACAAATATTTCATCCATACTAACTGTAAGTCGTCTCAATCCTATGATGTCACTCGCTAGAGCGCTGCGTGTATCGAACCTATTCTTGGAAACGCAACTTTCAAGTCCCGCAACTTTTTCTTTTTTAGAGATATTTAATCATTTTTACACAGCTTTGTTTCGTTTTACTTAATTATTATATTTAATCGGAAAAAAAACAGTAAACTTTTCCAACTTGTCCAACAACCAACAAAAAATTTGTGTAAAATTGTCAAGATGACAATCCAATGTAACGCCGCAATGTAATGACGAGTATTGCTAGCGGTACTATGAGCAGGCAGGAATTAATGCAAATTTGACGTATTCAACATAGCCGTTAGGTGTTTTACCATTTTACGGGGACTAAACATACTTCAGTTTTGACAGCTACGTTCGGCTATGGCTCAAAATATTGAGAAGCGAAAATGTGCAGAAAAATATAAACTACCTTTATTGTTAAAGTATAAAACGAGGACAGGGTAAAAAATTAATTGTTTTCAAACGGGGAAAACGGGAATGATTATTGATTATTGTATTCAAGTACAAGTATTTTCCCGGCCAACGGGGACAACGGGAATGTACCCGATAATACTCGTAGGTAGATCTAAATACACTAAATGTTTATTTTTGATGTTTAATGTTTTTTTTGTTAAATTTCTTTACTGAAATAAACTTTTGACGATATCTATATGGGAAAAACTAATTTTTACTATCGTATATAGGGACCTACCTATAGGTTTTTGCTGGAAACCACTATAAAGCTTTTGCAAGGCATAAATAAAATCACAATTTTTACCTCATTCCAGATTATGAGTTTGTGGTGAGTGTCAATCGCGCATGCTTCATAAACTTCCTACCTACTTCTTCCGAAATTTCGTGTCGTGCGTGGATAATATTTATGTGTGCGTTGCTAAAGCGTATTTTAAGAAGCTTTATTGCTGTACAGTCTTATGGTAGTGGAAGGATAAAGAAAATAACATATTTTTAAATTTTTCCTACCCATTAACTAGGTATTTAGTATCTACTTACTATAAAACCCCTCAATATTAGCAGTCTGAATTTAGTGTATAATTACCACAACATGGCGAAGACTCAAAGGTTCAATTTTTTCCACGTCTCGCCGCGATCGAGATAGCTTAACTTCAAGTTGAATTTGATAATTCAATCTATATAGTGCAATCTAAAAAACAAAGAATATGTATATGTATGCCCAGCCAGCAACTATATTGGATCAATCTAGAGCAATCACTGGAGCAATACCATTAGCACCATTTGCTATGTGAAGTATGTAGGTACTTATATGCAAAAAACGTCGGATAAATACGTACTTCTAATTAAGAAAGTAGTTCCAATTTCATAAAGTCAGTAGGAACCAACGCCCCTAAGGTAATAATAATATAATAATAAGTATCTTAAGACCTTGTTTCACAGGAACTATGCAACGATTTTGTATAAACTACATAGATAAGAATTCTACATCCAAGACCGGTAGGCGAAACAATGAGTCTTGCAAATAACACAAGGTTCCACCCCCGCTGGGATTCGAACCCAGAACCTCTAGCGTTGCAGTTGCCTGTTTACACCACTGCGCCACAGAGATCGTCAAAGGTACCTACTTCATTAGGCAGCGAAAATAAATTATAAAGTCGAAACTTACTTTTGTTTATGTACCTACCCAACCTTTCTAAAACTGACCTGAGTTTCCCAAGCGAGTATTAGACCAGATTCATGCAACCATCCTACTAACTGACTGAGCTTAGCAGTATAGGGTGAGTTTTTTCGAAACATGCCAACACATTGCTCGTAATAAAAGTTTTCTGCCATGAGCTGGAGATCCATCATCGATTCAGCTGTTATGTACTCACCTATCGCAAAATATCCTAAAACAATTTCAAATTGTACAAAGGTACAAAACAATAATTTACAAATTATTTCGAGCGACTGGCATACCTAATTACAATACATCCGTAATCCACTGCCACACAAAAACTTTATTTCTAAGAAGGCAAGCGTTTGGCCACAATATCACCAAATGTTAAGCGACGATGTGGTTGGAGCTGTAGGCAACATAGAGGTAACATCCCAGCTAGCAAAATATGTTCTTAAAAATATAAATATTTTACTCTTTTAATGAACTTATTAGCTTCTGTATAAACGCACTAAGTTTGTATTTTTATGTCAGGTGTGGTACCACAAACATCAAGAAGAAGAACTTTTTAAATAAATTTACGAACAAAATTATATTAGTTGCTTATCTTCTAAGTGATTAGAAAAATTTTATTAAACGCGAGTCACTCATTGCAGCTTTTATAATTAATATGCTGTAAATAATCAATTTCAGCCAAAATGACAAAAAATTGCCACTGATTAAGCTAGCCACGGCTTGCTGACCAATTATCAATTTCTGCTGATTGATTATACATCTCTTTGCTAAAAAAACATGAATATTCAGTTTTTAAAACACCGACGATGAGCTTTTGTGCATTCCTATTTAAAGAGAGATTACTTCTCATAAAGATAATATTTAAAGCCAATATTTCTTAACTTGCACTTGTTAAATCTGTATTTAGACTATCGTTTTTTTTTACATGTCTTTATAATTTAATCATAAGAGTTTAATCATAAGAAAACTTTGCTAGTTGGGATGCTTGTCGTGATAATTTTTACTTGGAGAGGTCTGACTTATACTTACCTACTAAGCTTAGTGCTTGGGTAGGTAACACATCCGCTGGCTAATTGTATTATACTACTAGCTAACACTTTTTGTCGCTTAACGTTTTTAAGAATTTTTAAGCAAATATTATTTTTGCTAAAACCTTTTCTTCCTTTTAAAAGCATTACTTGCCTTTTATGACGCTACTTACCTGCAGGCAGTTTTTCAATACTGTAAGCCATTTCCTTTGTTTTTTTAGACAAAACCTCATTAGGATACACTCGAAATAAACTGATTAACTGTCTTATCAAATCCTGAAAATGGAATAAATACAAATTTAAGCTTGATATTACGCAACTTCCAAGTGTTTGATGATAACTATCACTTATTATATATCCTGTACCTCAGTGGAAGGATTAAGCGAATAAAGCCATGCGTTGCTATTAGCGCCCCACTCGACTTGTCTGTCCACGATGTCCTGTATTGTATCAATTGGTTTTTCATACTTAGGAACTGTGAATGCAGATGCTAGGCCACCTCCATACGCATTGTCAATTATGAGCCCTGTTATCAACAGCCACCCTGTGATACTACGGATTCGCCATTTAGAGCCGGCGTCGTTTTGAGACTATCAACAAAATTACTGAGGTAGGTACATTACTCACCTGATATTTACATTGTTGAATTTTTTAATTTTCTCCTAAAATATCTAAAAATGTATCTAACAATTCATGTTTATCCAGAACTTACTTGCGTTACCATCATGCCAAACGTAGTAAAAAATGCATTATTAAATGAACGTTGAGCTAAAGCCAATGCAATAGATGAGTAGAAAAACGTTACCAGCAAACATATCCACATGAACAAACTAAATGGTAGCAATGGTAGTTCCCAACTAACCAGTAACCTAAAACAGAGAGTAGGCGGTTAACTCGCTAAGGACAGTGCATGGTATAAGCAATCACTACATGGTATAAAACGAAGTCGCTTCTCGCGGTTTGAATTTATATAACACATGCATAATATCCATGCGAAGCCGAGGCGCGGCGGGTCGCTAAAGTTTTATTACAATACTTTCAATGGAATAGGCCTAGATGTAAAAATAACCATTTGTAACTAAATTAAATAGGACCTACTTTGCTGCAGGGGCAACACATGTAATACTCGTTTTAATCCAAGAATCAGTGAAATCTAAGACTTTATATACGTCATACCAGGAGTAAAGAGCGGCTGAAAGAAACAATAGATGTTAACCTAGCTGCTAATTCTTAAAGAGCCATTATGTTCTTTGTTATATTACTACTAGACACTTACTGATACCGAGGTCAGCTCGACCTTCAATAATACTTCCAAGAATACCTGTACCAGTATAGTTGTCGTACAGCTCTCCCCACAAATCCTCTTCTATGGGTATGATCTCGATCGTACAATTTATCCACCTATTTCATGTTCACCATGAAAGTTGTCACAAAAAATAACTCTATTAAGTGGCTATGAACGGACTACGCGGTGATGCCAAAGATTTTGCGATTCGATTCGTAGTCCATCCGTAGTAGTAGGTAAGATAAAAAACCCAAAGGAATCTCATACATAAAATATGTTACTTACCTACAAAACTCTTCGACAATCCTTATTTCGATACCATCACGGCCACTGGGAACGATGTCAGTATTTAAATCGAGTAAAATGTAAGGTTTGTATGTGAAACAGGCAATTCTTAATTTCTTGCCATGCATATTTCTCATATCGTGAGGAAACAAATTAGCTTTATTATTATACTTTTCCGTGCAAGAATTCCATTGGTCTAAGAACTTTGGTTCTGTTACATTTTTTTCATATCCCACAAAATTGTGCGTCACTAGGTCATAAATCTCACATCCCTCTTTGGATTCCAATGCTGGCAATATAATTAGAATATCCGCAACTTCAATGGTCTCACTTAAGGACAAGATATTTAGAAGCAAATCAGTGTTGTTAAAATATATTTCATTGTACGGAAACATAACAACTTTCTTATCGCTACGTCTAGTATTTCCCAAGCGTTTAACATTTTCAAAAGCTATCATAAAGTTTTCAAATTCTTTCATCAAAACAATGTAGTCAGAACATCCTTGCTCAGAAACAAACAACATTTGATCAGTGAGATTATCGTAGTCCTTTGGAACAATGTATGAAAATAAACCAGGAAAATTTAATTTAAGCGGAACTTCAGAAATAACCGAAATACAATAAGAACTGCTTAAATAATTATTTAAAATTGATTGTAACAATATTTCTAAAGACCAAAAAAATGACGGAGTCGACAACATTTTGCTGGGCATAAAAAATGCGAAATGCCTATAAAATTAAGCCTTTGATTATTTAGACAAGAATACTCAAAGAATTAAGCATAAAATGCTTTTATAGCCAGTTTGTCAAAGGAAAAATTGTTATTATATCTCTGTAATTAGGTAGTTAAGGTAAGCATTAACTTTCAGGGTTCAATAAACATCTAGGTAACACAATTATTTTGCGTGCAGAAGGCATTAATATCATATTATATCTACACATTATATTTAATTAACATACGAAAAAAATCTGTTTAAAGACTGGACAATCATTAAGATTATCAATTACTGCCTGGCTATAATAAATTAAGGTGAGGTACCTAAATAAACGTAGTTTAAAGTAGGTAGCGAAGGTAAAATATTGTTAAGTGGTATCATATATTGCTATAATACTTATACAGAATTGGACTTATTCTGCGTTAGTATCTCGTAAATCGTTTATTTCTTTAACTAATTTCTAGATTTCACCTATCTTAAACACAGTTTTATTTTTATGATATGTAATCAATCGTAAAACCGTTTTACCTACACTTTACAGCTCTCTATGACTAGGCACCTACATTATACACATTACTATTGTTACCTACTACTTTATAACTAGTTTACTGATTGTAAGCATAAATTTGAAGTCAAAAATTGAAGTAAAGGAGTGTACTAAATAATATCTAATATGTGAATTGTTTAATCAAACTTGTTTGCTTATTGTTGATTATTTTTGTGACTTACACTTATTAAAGTAGAATACCAATAACTCCAGAAGAAATATTAAGATTGATGCTAAAATCCCCATTGCGTAGAAAATGAAAATTCCCTGAAAACATGTAGATTTGTAGACATTAATGTAGTGGTAGGTATCTAACGTTTGTAATTACGGTACTTACCACAATTTGCCGAAGATTAAGAGGTTCTATTTCTTCTACTTCTCGTTTGGTATGTGACAGTTTTACTTCCAATTGCACTTGGTAGTCGAGACGTTTCAACGCAACCTGTAGGCAATAAAAAACCTTATGGAACGTGTGGAATCTATCCAACGGGCTTTCACACGACACCTTGCTTTTATTTCGCAGGGCATCTCTCATAGAAATCCGTATAGTAACCGCAACGCCCTTTTCAAAATGATATCTCTGCGTGATCGCCGCTTGCATGATCTTACCTTTCTGCATAAAATTATAAATGGCGCTATCAAATGCGACACTCTGATTAAGCGCGTCTTGTTGTCCTCACCACATTCCTCGACATCCAGTGACAAGAACATTTAGTTTCTTTCCTGCACGAACCAATCTAGGCCATTTCTCTCCAATTACTAGAATGTGTACGGTATACAATGATATGAACTCAAAGGTGGAAGACCTTGATATCTTTTTTCTTTCGTTGTCAAGTTTCAGACGCAAAATTTTTCAATATTTTATTATATAAATATTAATTTCTTTTGTGTAATCGTTTAATCTAAACCAATGTTATTTTTCTTTGTGACCTGTTTTTATTTTAGTATAATATGTGTGTAACCTTTGTAAATGTTGTGTTCGTCTGATATAGGCATGTACATCAGTTTCTGTTTATAATATGTGATTTTTATATGTTTGTGTAATGTACTTGCTGTAGAAGTCCCTAAATAAATAAAATAAAAATAAACCTTGCTTAAAATTGGAACATGCGAGTGAGATTGAATAATATTTATATACAGGTATTTTACATAGATTATTATAGGTAATCGCGGGCAGAGCTATCATTGATCTAGACTATTTCATTTGCGGCAAACATTAAATCCGGTTTACATGTCGCCATAGTCACACAGTTTCAACATCATAAGATCGTAAAGTACTCGTAGTTTCACATGTATGTACCTAAAATGGATTTTTTTCACAATTGCAAAATTAATTAATTAATTTTACAAAGAACTTTTAACATTGGAGTTGCCTTGACTTCATCGGTCATGTTTAATTTTAGGTACCTACATCTATTAAATATTGTTAAAATTTTTCGAGGTGAAAACATATTGATGTGGTATCGTTTGATTCATCTCAATATAGGATCGGACAACGAAACGATATTACAACAATACTTACTTTAATAATATATGTTATTCTAAATCGACCTTGAAAATTAAAATCTTTAAATGTTTGCCAAAAATACCCGAGATTAAAATTTTCTGTTAGAGAGGTCTATATCTACGTTTGAAGTCACATATGGGTAGCATCCATATACTTCCCATAAAGAAACCGGTTTTAGAAAAAGATAGAGATATAGAACATAAAAAATCATAATAATAACCTCTTCGCCGAATATTTTTTTTGACAGATCGATTTGAAAAAACGTATATTTAATTAATACAAGTATAATCGTAATATCTTAGGTATGTAAGTTAGATCCCCTTTTGTTATTAAAGGTTCTAGGCTAAATCTTCAATATTATGAGAGGGACGTCTTTTTCTTCGAGTAAAAAATTAAAGGTAACACATAGATTATTCCAAAAATATATATGTACACAACATTACACTTTCATGTTGCTATTTGGTACTTTACAATACCTGAGTTTCCCATGACAGCATCAACCCAGATTCATGAAGCCGGCCGACCAAGTCGCTTAGTTTCGCAGTATAAGGTGAATTCTTCCGCAGCATTGCGACACATTGCTCATAATAAAAGTCTTCAGCCATCACTTGGAGACTCAACATCTTTTTTGCTGTTATGTATTCTCCGATAGCAAAGTATCCTGCCAGCAAAGATATTAGTGATTAAAGAAACTGTATACTAGGTTTTTTTCCAGGGGATGCTTCCCCCAAATTGAATTTTTCTACTAGTCGAGACAAAAAACGCACCATCAGCCACATCGTCGCATAAATAAAAAATACAATAAGAATTACCTGCTGGTAATTTTTCAATACTGTAGGCAATATCTGTTGATTTTTTTGCCAACACTTCATCAGTGTGAACTTTGAACAAACTTAATAACTGCCGAATCAAAGGCTAAAAATAAGATTTTGATAACAATATCATATGTACATTGTTCATAGTTATTATAATATAAACTAAGTATTTCATTTAATCAAGGTTTTATACCTCAGCAGATAAACTAATGGAATAAATCCATGCATTCCCATTAGCGCACCACTCCAATTTCTTGTCTACCAAATCCTGTATGGTATCTATCGACTTTTCATACTTAGGTATAGTAAATGTTGAGGCTAGTCCTCCACTATAGGCATTATCAATAACAAAACCAGTTATTAAAAGCCACCCTGTAACTCTGCGGATTTTCCAAGTCTTTCCAGCATTGCTCTGTGTCTAAAAATTATACACCCTTGCAGAAGCAGTCAAACATCGGTCATTAGTCGGCATCAGACTTAGATTAAGTAGATTTTTAAAGATAACAATCCATTTTTATTCCACAACAACGTTTTTTCTAACAGGTGAAATGTGACATAGTTTTTAATTCCATGCTAATGAACAATCGATGGATACTATCTACAATAGCAAACATTTACAAGCTAAAACAAGTATTTACCGATTGTATACCAACTATATTACTATTTCTAAGTAAACTAGAAAATGTAAACTATTATGTAGGTTTCTACAGCAAGTTAATTTAGCACATCTTTTAAACCTACTTGAGTAATCATCATGCCAAATGTAGTAAAAAAAGCTTTATCGGCTGAACATCCTTGAGCAAAAATCAATGCACACGACGCATAAAAAAAAGTACACAAAAGTGCAATCCACATATACCAGCTGAAAGGCAACAGCGGAAGTTCCCAACTCGTAAGCAATCTGTAAAATATAGGTACATCGTTTGAGCAAAAATGTTAAAAGTACAGACAAGGAAATAGTTATTTGAATACTTAAATTCTAACAGTTTTTAACACTTTTTCTTAATTTAAAATACTCACTTTGCGGCGGGAACGACACAAGTAATTGCAGTGCGCACATAGGGCGCAGAAAAATCCAATGCTCTAAACTCTTCATACCAGGAATACAGTGCAGCTGAAACAATACATGATCTATTGTGTTTTTGCTATTTAAACATAAAATAATTTAAATACATGTAAAATAGAATTATCCCTACTGATTGCGATGTCAGCTCGATCTTCAACTACACTGCCAAGGACACCGTTCCCAGTTTGGTTTTCATATAATTCCCCCCACAAATCAACATCTTCTCTTACGATCTCAACCGTACAGTTTATCCATCTATTATAAGCATTTATATAACCTATCAGTGATCTTTCGAGTTTTTAAATAATTGTTTACTCAGTTCACTAGTTACCTGCAGAATTCATCAACAATTCTTATTTCAATACCATCTCGTCCATTTGGTACTAATGACGTTTCCAGATCAAGTAGCACGTATGGCTTGTAAGTGAAACAAGCGACTTTAACCTTTTTACCTAACATATTGGACATATCGTGTGGAAATAAGTCAACATTTTTTTCAAATTGCTTAGAACAAGAGTTCCAACGGTCTAAAAGCACTAATTCGTCCAAATGTTCCACTCCGACAAACTGATGAGTTATCAGATCAAAAAATTCACAGTCTTTTATTGTTTTTTTCGATTTGAATATAAATAATACATTTGCTACAAATTGAATCCCTTTTAAAGATGAATAAAGAAATTGATCTTCCTTCTTTTCAGGCACCAAAAAGATTAATTTTCTGTCACTTCTTCTTACATTACCAAAATGGGTAACTTTTTCGAAAGCTGCCATAAATGTTTGTGGCTCATTGGTTTGTATAATATAATCAGAACACCCTAGATCAGACAAAAATAGCAATTGGTCAGTAAAATTTACAGCATCTTCAAATGCTAAAGAAGAAATAATTTGTGAAGACGTGAACTCAAAAGATTTATCCGAAACCAAAGTAAGGCAATATGAATTTGCCAAGTAGCGATCAATAACGATTCGCAAAAGAATCTCAATCGTTGAGAATGAAATCGGAAGTGTTAACATCCTATAGATATTGTAATCAACGTTTTATATACTTTGTGTCGAATGTGTAATCGCAGTAAAAGTGAAAAACATAATGAGCTTTCGAACTCGATAGCTTCTTTTTGTATTTATTAGAGCAATCCATTCCTAATTACTCTATTACCTGAACAAGCATCGGGGTTCTAATTTAATATTTCTTTTGAACTTGAACGTCTACAAATATATATAAATAAATAATAACTAGTGTTCTTCATTTTGACATAAAGTAGTAGTAGTTTTACTTACTTTAACCTTATGCGTAAAAATTATGAGTATGAGGTATCCATAAATCCAGACTATAGCGAAGCCAACAGGAAAGGTAAAGTTTTTGGGAGGCTGAATATGTATTTATGTATGTTCCACCATAGCAGCAAATCTACTGGACCTTTTTTAATTAATGAGGTATCAATAGATTCGTAATAATGGGCCGAGTGACGTAGGCTATGAAAATATCAAAATATTGATGTAATAAAAATAAATCCATTGTTTTTCCAGTAGATGGCTTTAGTTATCTGTATCGCGTTGTAT
Source organism: Choreutis nemorana (assembly GCA_949316135.1). NCBI lineage: Eukaryota > Metazoa > Arthropoda > Insecta > Lepidoptera > Choreutidae > Choreutis > Choreutis nemorana. Next base: position 6,246,544 of record OX438600.1, read on the forward strand.
AAGTACGATCGGGTTCCACCAGATGGCGTTAGAAATATAAGAATTTTTACTACAAAAACTTTTTGACAGTTTTGTGATTAGTTGACTCAGTTTTGTTTGAGCGCGTGTCAAATATGGACACTAGCAAAAAGGAAATACGCTATATTTTACCGTTTTTTATTGAAGTAAATATCTTACACTAAAAAGTCAATGGAAGAAAACAAAAAGTAGAAAACCTCATTTTCATTCTATCTACTCACGTAGCTTGTGGATAAATCATTCCGAGGAGCATACAGGGCCCTGCGTACCCAATATAATAACGCTTTTACGATGCTGCTGGGGCTGCCTCGACACTGTAGTGCCTCAGGGATGCTAGTAGAAGCTGGTTTTGATAGCTTCTCAACTATAATTAGGATGCGCATAGTCTATGATTCACCGTGTGCAGGGCAGCACGAAAAGCCTCCTACGGACTGTCTTGGCTAGGTGGGACAGTGCTATTATGCGGCACTGTACGCGCGTCCACCTAGTCAAAGAAAATAAACCATGTTTTGGTCACATAAAGTACTAACATAAAATATAATATATACTGTATTAACAAAAAATAAATGGTCCTGGTCTGCTATAAATATATTTTTATTAAGTACCTAATCTTATATAAATCAAAGAATTTCGGTTGAAAAGTGAATATATTGATTTTATTAAACAAAGGCAATATATGAATGTTTTATTTGGACTGGGATCACGCTTACACTATATATAAAGATAAAGCGTAAATTTGTAGTCACATCTTAAAAAATACGGAAAAACGGGAACAATAATCGAGATTCCATTCTCGTGATGAACTATCGACATTAGTACCTACGGTATTAGTTATACGGAACCTTTGCTCGGTGTGCAAATCCGACTGCACTTGACCGATTTAATTTTATACTATACTATTTAAACAATCCCATATTAAAGTTATTAAACTTTTAAATATCCGGAACCCATGAAAACTGGGCAGGGCAACCCGCACACATTAAAGTGTAAGAAAGTAAATAAACGACAGGTTGATAATTTTAAGCTTCTGTTCTTCTGTAATTTCTTATTACAATGAATCGAATTTTTACGTTTGACAGCAGATGATAAGTAGATGCGGTTGAACCTACCTACTCGTTCTTGCTTGGGAATGTCCTATATAAAGGACCAAGCTGTTAAATTTTTAACACTGTAAACAATAAAGTGGTCGCAAAGCATTTCATATAAATTGGTCCAGTTCCCAATGTACTAACATATTTTGTTGACATAAAATATTGTTTGAAAATTCATGGAGATTGCTTAAGCGAAACTGAGGGCTAGTAAAAAAAAGTGGGTAGGTATGTGTATCTTTCACTAAGCAAAAGGGACAATGCAAACAAATTACCCAACTACAGACTTTTAGTTATTACCTACATTACGAGCATGTCAAGTAAAATACCACTAAAATAACAAAAAACAACAGAAAGATATTTTATTTTGAAATTAAAACAAAATATTTTAGAACCACTAAGGTTAATGGATAATTTGTTATTTCAGTGCGACAAGAAACACGCGGTTGTGTTAGCGCCACCACTAATTTAGAACAAAACATCTTGATACTTTATTTCATAAAAATATTAAACATTTGTAAGTATTTATTTCATTCGTCGTATAGCATTATTTAAGTCACTTTTTACAATACACGGTCAAAACGCCAAAATATAGACTACCTACTCTACTGTATCCTTATTTCTAGTTCTAGTCAAATATACGACAATTTTGTTTAGCATAAAGAGACCTGGGTCAGAGGATAGGACCCAGACCTCTTTATCAAGTAAGTAGATATAGAACAGAATCTAACGTTTTCTAAAAAATCGGTATAAATTCAAGGTTTAAACTAGACTGTAAAAGCGAAACCTAATCTTCTTGTCTTCACTTCATACTCATAATATTATATTTTGATGAATAATGGATCTTGATTATTAGGGCGTCAAATTTTATTATAGAACGGACTGCGCGGGTGGTCGAAATTTCCTTTATGTTAACCGCCCAGTCCCAACTCCCAAATGTGCACTACTTCATACGCATAACCAACATTTATTTAGATAAAATTTATACAACCACGTTTTTCAAAAATGGAAGAACGCAAACAATCTCTACACTTTTAAATAGTCAGTGATTAACGCAAAGTCTTTTTAATTTAATAAATGTATCTAAATACATACAGGAATTTCAAAATTCTATCCAGTTTTAGATAGTCTTCAGACAAAATACTCGTATAAAGTGAAATATTTTGAATCTGCTATGTCAAAGTAATCCAAAAAAAACTTCCTATACTTACTCGCAGTTTCTCCGAGAACAAGCAATTGAAGAATTTTCTTCAATCTTACCTCCTCCTGGGGATTCCAATCCCTTAATTTTGTGTTCACAATGTTTACTGTGTACATTGTAACCTGAGGCATTGCGATGACAACTGCTAAAGTGTACCGTAATGTAATCCAATCCTTGTTGTTCTTTACTTTTTATTACCATCTGCTCAAGCTCGCCCTATTTCTTTTTAAGTTATCCATCTTTTACCACCCTTTTACACATATCTATCACCAATATCATAATGATCGCCTCAGTAACTAGTATCAATTTTGTGATTCCTACCACGGTCATTGATATAATACATATTATGTAAGAAATATTGTTACTACGAATACGTAACCGAAAACTAAAATCATACCCTTTCAGCTCATATCAATTAACTTTGTACAGCAGTCGGGCGGTAGTTCGAACCGTATTTCCACAGGGAAATAAAAAGTACTTAAATAATTATTATTTTATTCCAATAACCATTTACATAAATACCATAACAAAAATACACATCTTCAAAATATTACATAATTTGTCTAAGCAAAGGTCAGTCTCATTAATTAAGTAAAGTTACATATATTCATTTTAATCTTTTTTTCTCAACCTCGCACTAGAAACTTCGATGGCTTGTAACCAGTGCTTGATTTCTTCAGGGCAATTGGGCTTGGAGTCTGCTCCTGGGATTCCTTTGAAGAGAGTAGCAGCATCGACATTGATTAGGTTCTGACGAGACAATACTACCGCGCGGACGAAGCCATCACTAAGTGTTATGAACTTTTGCTCGATGAACAGTGTCTTGTCTTCCCAGTATACGAGCTGAATACAAAATTAAGCATCATTAGTGAGTTTCGAATGAGGTACCTAACTATGACCGATCTGAGTAGCCCCAAATCATTGCATAGTCGAAAATTCTTATTATCTACTATAATACCTACACAATTTTACAAAATCGTCTATTTCATGGTTTTAAATAATTAAATCTTCACTTAAATAAAGGTTTATCTAAAATGTATTAAATTGTTTCAAGCATAAAAACCTGTGAACTATAATAACATATAAAACCTCCTTCAATTTAAGCCAATTTCTTTAAACTCTGGTGTCTATTCTGCTATAGGTACATTAGTTTACCTTAGTTTCGACTTTGTACGCGGTAAATATAGGTATGGTCCTCCTGTATCTGATGCTGGAGGCGCCCTGAAGGGCGTGGCCTTTGACAGCGCTGATGTTCTTGTAGATCCCGGTGCGGTCATAGAAGTGGAACCGAGCGAAGTCTAACTCTCGGACGTATCTCGCGTTGTTCATGTGCTGCAGGAAGATGTCCACATCCTGAGTCGTGCAGAACCCTTACAATAAAACATCAAACTACATGTTAAGTAAATTGTTCGTCCTGAAATATCAAAAACTTAATTGATTCAAAAAAGAGATGGTTGATGTTTAGACAGATGTTGTTAATAAAACTAAATATTATTATTTTCAAAAAGTAGGCAAAAATCTCGGGAATCATAAAATGACTTAATGTGTTTTTTCGAAATAATGTTTTTTTATAAAGACACGACTGATTGATTTTAACATGCGCATACTTAACATAAGGTAAGGTCACCGGTGATGTCTCTACCACTTGTAAAAGTTATCATCCTACCTACAAAGTTTTCCTTTTTAAGAGAAACTTTTACATTACTTTAATAAAATAAAGTAATTTTAATGTATTGCAGTTACTATTTCATATTTATCATACTCACCATATATTGTTGTTGTATCATTAACACCGCACTTCTTTTGAAACAATCTACCGATTCCAATAGTAAATGCGGTCCGGAGAAAGTAATTTACATCCCAGAAGATGTACAAAAGTGCAATAATCGTTGTAATAATACAATACATTTTGTTTTTGTGCTAATTATGAAATTAAATCACAGAATAGGGAATAACATAAGACACTGCACTGATAATGTTGCGTGAGCGTTGTAATGTAACTAACAATCCAACCGAACTAACGTTAGAAGCAATCGCAACCCGTGGCCGGTTTCACGATGCTGACGATGACGCGAGCAACGAGTCGATGAACTCGTTTGACCACACAGGTTCAGCTACTGGTAAAGTATTCTATTACCTTTTTACTCTTACGACGTTCTCGTTAACATTACTATTTATGTGGATACGTTTATGTTCTTGTTGGATGCCCCCCCGCCCTTGAATATTATAAGTCGGCCAATTCAAGTCTAGCGTGAATAGGCTTTTTCTGGGTAAGCATTCTCCACCTTCGACTAAATCTCACCAGGGGAGATAAGAGATAAAAGAAACTACCAAAATAAAAATCCAACCATCCTCTCGTGGTAATGGAATTTGAGTAGAAATTCTATCTACAAAGTGTTGGTGCAAGGGTTGGTGCATCATCAAGTATAATTAAATTATTATAAGCGGAAAGATATTGTACTAAATATTTTAAAACATTTGGAATACACATACCTGATGTGGTATTATCTACTATGAACTTTTGATTTAATTATGAACTGTAGTCTTGACCCCCCTAACATTTTGAATCAAAGAAACTTCATCAAAATTTGATAAAACAATCTCACCTCACATTTGGTGGTGTTAGTACACTGTATTTGGTTGGATGTTTATTTATTATTTTAAATTTTCATAAGTATTAGTAATTTATGAAACAAACGATTGTAGATATTTTATCTAATCGAGGTTTTTCTGAATAAAGTAAGTAACAAAAGAAAACTAGTTTATTGCATGTAGGTATGTGTTGTTTAAACAAAAAATGGACTATTTACATTTTACAGTGTATTTTCTCTCAATCTTTTACTGGTTAAAGACATACTTTTAATCCATAATTGAATATTTTCAGGGCAAATTGGTATATTCTTAGAACCTGGCAAATTCCCAAGTAATTTCTGAGTAGTTTGACCCGATCCTTTATTATCGACTGCATGTTGTCGAGATATAAGAAGAGCTTTTGTTTTACCATCAAAAACTGTTTTAACTTCATGCTCAAAAAATAGCGATCGTTCATCCCAGTAGACAAGCTGAAATCAATACAAATAATGTAGGCAACTCATGGCATCAACATGTAGGTAACATTAACAAAATGCTTCTTTATCCACAATAAATATGATATTTTGATGATCAGAGCGGTTTTAGATCCTAAAGCATGTTGCGACCCGGAGAGGTCGGTAAAATAAGAAAATGTTTCTGAATATGACAGGAATTTGGAATTACCACGATTTACAATTCAATAGAAGGCTGACTACGCGTTGAGAGATTTTCGTACAATGTTGAAAAAAGCCCACCTTTGTGACAATTTTATACGGCACAAATAAGGGTATTGATTCCACGCTTAATATGAAAGTACAGCCTTGTAATGACTTTATATTGAGAATTCGACTTCTGTAAAATATCCCAGTCTGAAAATAAAAGTAATATCGAGCAAAGTCCAGATCTCGAACTAATCTCGCTAAGCGAAGGCTTGTAAATGTCACATCACAATCTTGAAGAGTGCAGATACCTTAAACAGAAGTACAGTCATCAGAATATTACCTTCATCTTTTTGCAACATTATAAGAAAGTCAAACTATGACATCAAAGCATAGGTTTCGTTCGTGTCGTTAAGCGGGGGTGATCTGATCAATTACCATTAAGTGAACCATCTGTTTGTTCGCTCATCGGCCAAAAAAGCCAAATAGTTGCTTATGTACTTATATTAGTAAAGTTCCCACCGTAAGAAATTTTACCTAAAATACACTTACATACCTAAATACTTTTTAACAATCAGATATTGAATCAATAGATAAACAGTCAACATAATTTATCTAATACATAAGTACTTACCATACACAGTTGAACTATCGTTTATTTCTATATTCTGTTTATGTAGCACACCAGTAATAACAGTAAAAATTGTCCTCAGGAAATAATTGAAATCACAAATCGAATATGCAAAAACCAAACAAATTAAAAATAAAAACATTTTCTTTTAGTTTATGTTCCAAGAGAATATAAAACGTTCGGCAAACTTACTGGAAATTAAATAGAAATTATGTTAAAACATTTATTATTCGCTCTTTAACCTTCATTGTTTTGTTCATCAAAGTCTCATTACGTTGTTAGGTAAAATAAAATAGGCTGTCTTTTGCGTTTAAGGGGTTCTACTGCTTCGCTATACTTTATTTAATTACCTTTTATAGTATACTTTCATCTTCCAGCCAAATACCTATAAATAAACTGAATATTTTATAATCTAATACCATTTTTACCAAGCTTTCTATTTATCTACAAAAAAACTCATACGCTTGTAAGTAGGTAGTCATTTAGGCTAATCCGTAAATTTTTACCAAAAATTCTTGGAAGAAGAAAAAACTTTGAGCCTACAAAAGATAAAATCTAATTTAGCTCATTTATAATATGGTCACGCATTTGTTATTGTTAGTGATAATAGCCACGAGCGTGAAGGGTGGATATGTTTTCCTAATCCATTTCTAACTTTGGATCCCAACGGTTCACTGCGAATACAAATTTTAACCACAGACCTAGATAGATGAACGTATAAATAGCTTTATAAATAAAACTATGTAATACATTATCTCAATATTTATTCTAAGGTATGTGTAGATAGGCAGGTAGGTACCTACTTTATTATGATTAGTTATAAGTGATGCTTGGATACAATTACTTTATTACTATAAGACTAAACATATTTAAAATAATTAACAAACTAATATCGTTATGATGAGTCACAACACAAAAACAATGATTCTGGAATATTTAATGGTGGTTACACTGTCGACAATCGGGAGTACATGGATTGCAAGATGTCGGAGTTTGATGTGGATGTTGGAATGGAAGGAGCAATGGAGCTGAAAGTGCTGGCAGAGCTGGTAAAGGCACGAGCCAATCAGAACCGCAGACCCGACCCATGACAAGAGCAGGTAAGAGTGGAGCTCGTGGCCCGACAGGACGAAATGCTGACCACCTTGATTCTACTTCTTCAGAACTCGAAACGGAAGCGTCATAACTCGTGGACGCGCTTGTACTCGGCAAAGACTTGTCACGGAGATCCTGTTAAAAATGTGTTTATCTTGTTATTATTATAGTTAGAAAAGGTGGTGGTCCCTTTTAATTGAATTTTCAAGGTTTTCCGTTTTATAATGATATCGCTTTCCAAAAAGGTAAAATATACTTACATTAGTAAGGTTGAAGTGTTCTACAGCGCGTAGTAGATCGTGGTTACATCTACGCAGGACGAGCTCGAGGACTGACCGCTTCTTCCCTGGGAACAGCTTGCTCAACATCTCCAACCCAGCGCTACTTACTGGAGTCTCATCCACAGTATCCGTAGCTCTAGTAATTGAAACAAACAATTCAAAAGTGCTTATGCTAATATTAATTTCAGGAACTTATAAGGCAACCCAAAAAGTCAATTGCTATTTATTATATTATTGATAAAGAATTTGGAATTCGGTCTTAGTGCCAGACGACATTATTTTGGTTGTAAATCCAAGAGTAGTTTTTAGAAATAGACAGGTATACTTTAGCGTGGTTACTTGATATTTTATTCTCTTACAACTCTGCCTAAAGAAATAAAGGAAATACATAGTTACCGTGCACGGTGAGACGAAGGATGGTTTCCGGCGGAATCTGGAGAAGCGGTGCAGCAATCAGGCATGGAGTCGCTTGTTTCGCTGTCTATATGGATCGGCTAAAATAACAAACAATATGAAATATCCGCAGCAGTGATTCATCTATTAAAATATCTCAATCTTTAATTCATTTTCTAAACTGGTGAACATTTTACAAACTCTTATAAGAATAATAACCACATCACGATATTCACATTCACTCAGCCCCACAATAAGATTTAAGAATCTTGTGTTGTATGTAGGTGCTGAGCAGCGATATGGTATAAACTACATATATAAGAATAAGAATACTGCATCCGAGACCGGTAAGCGAAAAAGTGCGTCTTGCAAATGAAGAATGTTCCGGTCCGCTGGGATTCTAACTGGGCATAACAGTCGGCATATTATATTGCGCCACCGAGATCGGCAAATAGTAAGGTCGAGTTAATAATATTACGTTTTGTTCATCTGCAGCAGAGTCAGGTTCGTCTCCTGGGCTGGGACACGGTCTCGTGACTCTCATGCCATAGATCCGTCCCGGTGGAAGAGACTCTAGTGGTGTCCCGCTTTTCATCGACACTAGGTGTAAGGCTATTTTATCTTCTGCCGCTTGCTGCCTTTTTAGCGCCACCTTGATTTTTCATAAAAATTTAAGCATGTTTTGATTAATATAAAACATCATCACCTAATTATACAGAGACTTGGTAAATAGGAACAGAAATGCAATCTAAACATTATGAAGATAGGGATCATAATGCAGATAAATAACTTAATTTAGCGTTAATAAATAACAAACAAAACCATTTGAGGACATTCGGCCCCATGATTTTGCTTCAATTTTGAACTTTGTGTCATTCAATTTTGAACTTTGTGTGGAATATATAGAAAAATATGGTACCCCTGTAATCGCCGAGGGGCAGCCGCCAGTCGGAGTCGCTTCATTGGAAAAGTAAACGAAACTTGATCTTCCACAAAATTAAATAACATCGGACGTGATTTAGTGTAACCTGCATCGCCCTTCAATTACATTGAACACTTGCCTTAAATTTTCTACCAGACTAAGTAAAAAGTAGGTATCTAGGTAAATATGCTTGTTGTTGCTATAGCTAGGCTACTAAATGGTATCTATGTGTTTTATGTAATTTTTATGTCATATTATTTTCGTTACACCTGTTTCTATTCGTGCAATCGAAACTCACTCACTTAATATGAATTGCCTTCATCAAGGAAAGTACCTTCCCGAAACCTGTGCTGAACGATAGTGACACCCTAAGTATATTTGCATCAAAAATAAGCTAATTAGGTAGGTAGGTAGGTAAACTTGTACACCAAATTTTTCATTAGGTGTATCTATTTATCAAAAAGTATATACGCTGAAGGTAGAGCGGTGAGGCGCAAGTGGTTCGGTAGGTACATTGACATCGATGCATTATGACTGTCTGAAATCGATAGATGCTCATCCGGGCGGGCGACTAAGGTAAACATGTGCCACTTGTTTAAATAAACTCGGATCGCATTAGCTGGTCTCGATTTCACTACATTAAAACACATTAACGCCTCTAAATTGGTTTTATTTTGAATCCATCTATGTGTTTATTTTATAATATTTTTAGTAGATAAAAAGCACGGATGATACGTTGTTATATCAGATGAATCTATCTGATGCTCTATCCTCAATTCTAGTTTAGGCCCTAAGCTCTACAATGTCACTAGATAAAATTTGGTATTTAAATTTCCATCAACAAATTCCTACTCAAATCATTTGTCTAGAATTTATTTCTATCAATTAATTTCTACTTATTTCTTTGAAATAAATGAATTAGGTAGTTCGATAATCACCTGAGCTGCCATGATTCGCTGTCTCTCCTTGATAAGTCCACATTTTGGACACTGGCATTGGCGGTAGGTGCAGGCCTTTTTGTGCCCTCGAAGACTTGAAATCAGTCCATGATTGCGACAGCGAGCGCACTTCGGAACCCTCGCTCGACCTGCACTGACCTTCATTCTTCTTTCTTCTTCAGTTAATAAAAAAACTTTTAATACTTCAAACCAGTGTTGTTGCTGATTCAGGTTTTTACTGTATCAGCGGATGCTGATGCTGATTTTCTTCAGCTAAAATCAGCGCATACTCATGCTCATATAAAAATTACTTACAAAATAACATATCCTAATTTGTAGCAAATGTGATTATTTTGACCATAATTTTGACCAACAACCAGTCATTGTTGACCAAAAAATCAAATGAGGGAAAAAGTAGTTGCTTTTTGTATAACTTTCTATTGCTTCTTTTGATCTGTGCCAAATAAACCCACCGCCGCCGATCAGGTCGAGGGTTGGTAACCGTGGATCCACAATTTGATTGGTTAAAATTCTACGCGACCTACATTGAGTGTCGTCTTTCATAGCCTGCAGAGAAAGATGGCCATAGAGATTGGCAGGGAATGCCGGAGAATATACTTTGAAGTTTCTGCCCTCCTTGCACGACTACCCTTTGACATCCTGACCGAGAAAAATGCTAGTGTTTACAGGAGCGATGCCAATGCGGAGAAATCCTGTCACCACTGGAAATACTAATGTGGCAAACCCGTCTATAGGAAGAGCGTTACGATCGCCACCGAGTCATTGGCGCTTTATGGCCCTTTTTTGTCGAGTAGTGGAACTCTTAATTACCGACTTACTCAGATAGTCATCGGGCATCGATCAATTCTGAATCGGAAAGGAGGTAACAGCATAGTGCCACCACTGTGTTGGAATAAATTAACACATAGTGTTGGAATAAATTCAGCCCATGTAATGGAAAAATTACAGCTTGGCTTCCAAAAAGGCTGATAATAACGAAGCAAATCGGGACAGATCTCTCGTTGCAGCCCATCATTTCAGCCATACTGACGGACCCCTCGCAGTGGAGGACTGTAGCTGTCTTCTGTAAGATCATAATGCTCAAGAAAGAAGCTGCCAAACTTGAGCGAGAGTGTCACAGATCAATGCCTGTCGTACGAGGCGACTAAAAGTCATCGGTCCTGCGGATGTGTTTTTTGCGTTCATTACACGCAGTACTGGGAAAGGTGATAGCTGTGGTGTGGCCTTGCACTATTACAAGGGAAGGTAAAGATTTGCTAATCACAAACCCGAGATGTGCTTTGGCGCTACATGTGAAGGATACTTTCGCGTTGCTTCGGAGAGCCCAGACTCCTTCGATTTGTCGATTTTTCAAAATAAGTTGATGCTATCAGAAATGATTCACCAGAGTTTAATCTCAACAATATTTATTGCCCAAAAATTACAATCTTCATGTCACTTGAAGTGTAAACACGTGTTTTGTGGTAAGTAAATGATAATTATGCAAGAAGGCAGGCTAATAACTCGCTTATTGCCAATCATTCTACACCAGTGCCCTGCGGGCCAACTATATACAGAAAGCCTTAAAGTCACTGAGGGTCCATATAATAATGGTTTCAGGGTGCTATTGGGACTGTCGCGCTATTGTAGTGCGTCTGGCATGTCTGCTACTTCGGAAACTGATTACTTCTTTGCAATAATGCGCAAAAATAGAGTATCATTGGTAACTAGGGCGCGGGACAGTCCAAATGGCATCCTGAGGACGTCATGTGCCAAGTACGACGCACCAATCTTTATGACACTTCTCAGTTATGATGTGTAAACCGACCGAGGAGTGGCTAAAGAGATGAAAATATAAAAAATATAAAATGGTAAATGAATGAATGTAAAATAAAAGCTGTTTTGTAATTTTATAGAATATTTAAATTTTGTCTACTAACATAGTTACTATGTTATTTATGTAGTTTAAATACTAACAATTGAGCCGATGTTGCTAATAAATTGAATTTTATTATTCTTATTATACAAATTACGAAATGCTCCTCAAAAGTGTGCAGGAATTATATAAGACGACTGAAAACTACTGCAAAAATAATCGGCAAGTAGGTACACTTTATCTATAAGTTAAACGAAGTTAATATTACAGTTTTTTTTTTGTCAACATAGGTCGCTATTTTTTTACTATGAACCGATTGCTTTCTAAATCGATATATGAGTATCCTCTTGAATATTAAACTTAAATTTTGAATTATCCTGTGTTTGTTTATAACAAATATTTTTAGTAGAAACTTATTGAACACAAACACATAATTTGAAAAGAATATTTATAATTATTTTAATTTAATAAATGTTTCACATACGTAGTGGAAAATGTTCAATAGCTGGTATCACTCGGCATGCCTCTGAAGACAGAAGACGCCACGTCTTCAAAAGATGAACAGTCGTATAGTTTGCGATTGTTGTTGAATACTGTATCTAGACAGGTTAATAATCAAAGATGTGTCACTGTTGGCTCTAATAGGTTACTAGCGAAATGACGAAAAAAGTAGCCAAATCGTCGTATTTCACTTTCTCCACACATGTACAGCACTACAGCTTAAAAACTTGCATTTTAAACATTAGATCCTGCTAACAAAGACAAAATTGCCTTTAAAATGCTGTATCACAGGACCACAAAATAAAGTATTTAAAAGTAAAGATTCATATAATGCGCGCTTTAGCAACGCACACATAGACATCATCCACGAGTAATTTATGTGCACGAAATTTTTGAAGGATTGGGAAGGAAACATACGTAACATACACAGGCTTTACTAATGTACTGTATCTATTTTGATTTTTGTTTTCATTCCTTCCGAACTTTTCAAAGCAGGGACTATCTGCATATGTGCAGGAACACCGGGACATCATGCTTGAAACTGGTACATATCTCGGCGTTCCTGAACGTATCGAAACCCTTCCCTAGGCGAGAAACATACGTGTTAAAAGTAAGTATGTAATTTCATCAAGCAAAGTATCAGAAGGTGGATTTCGTAGTACCTACTTCCCCTTACTGTTACTTACCCTTAGCTACACCTACTTAAATGAAGGTGATTGATGGTAGGACCTACCTAGGTTATTTCGTCTGTGGACCCACCCAAGTTAAAACTCGCAAAGAAGTTTTAAGTCTACGATCGTGCCGATTTTTACATTAAATCAGCTACCCCAAGGATCTTTATCTATATATATACTATAACCAACCAATATAGGTCGTCGGGATGAGATAAGATCAAATAAGTAGATGCCTACCTACACACCACATTTCCAACTAAATTCGTAGTCAGTAGCAAAATTATCAACCTAGAAGAGGAACGTGAACGCCTCACCTTTTGCCTCGCAGTCAAACTGAGACGACACGATGCCGTACGATTAGATGGTCTTAAGTAGACATCGGATTACCTATACGCTTTTTTCGGCGTAATTGCATATTGTAGTATTTTTTCATTGATGATATCAGTAGTTAGATGTGAGGCGCGTTGTATTATGCCTAAACTGGCATGTCGCAGCCAGTGACGAGCCTCACACGTACTCGGCAAGCGCACTGAATACGCTGCCTGAAAAGATTTCTGAAGAACTGGTGCCAAATGTCAGTCAGTGGTCATTTTCAGCCTCAAAATTACCTACTATTCGCCCTGAACTACGAACTCACAATGAATCTCGGGAAACCCTAAACGAAACCAAGTCTTCGAATTAAAAAAATACTGGCGTCTCATTGGCACGTCATAACGATCCGATGATCGTTATGAAATGCCACAAGATAGGTAAATCTAGAAAATATCTGATTTAATATTTTCACAATAATAAACACATATTGTGAAAATAAACGTGAATTTAAATGATAAATTTGCATATTTAGAGCATGTATCGCTCTTTAATTGCATATTCCGCCCTTTTCAATGCATATTTCCATGAATATTTTGGCATTTTGATAGTGGATATTATCCGATGTCTAGTCGTAATTGTGTGTTGGAACTTACAGTATGGAAATTCATACAAATAATATCGAACGGCTACAGTTAATACAGTGTCAATCCGTTTACGAGTTGATACGTATGCTTCCCAATGTATTTATTGAATTTGAAGTTATCAATGGTTATATGATTAACTTTATCTACCTAGCTAGGTATTACAAACGATTTTTTTTCTTGTGCGTTATATACGCGAAATGTTGTGGACATTTAATATGTATACCTAATTGAAAAACAAATATTGGTAACTAAGTACTTACTTTTGGAGAAATTACTTCAGCACCAATAATGTAGGATTCACTTTACCATAAATTACCCGAACAGGTATTTAAACTGACTTTAGATATAATTTCTGGAAAGTAATATTTGTAATATGACTTAACTAATAAATATCACGTTTAGTAACATTTTAAACACAATTTAAGATTCCGCCCACACAACAACCCGCCCGCCCTGAAACTATTGAGCTTTCGGCAGCAATTTTTGTAGAAATATATCAGTAGGCGTAACAGCATCCGTGTATCTATAAGAGCGACACGCAAAAGAGTCCTTAATCTTTAAACAATAAAACCTTTATTCTCTGATCAAGTAACAGCATCCAAAAGTTACTGATCCGCCCTTGTATTGAGATCAACCAATCAGAGCACAGGATATCGTGGATTGGTTACAACGAGGGAAATGCTACGAAAGAAAAACAAAATATTTCAATGCTGGAACATAATGAATATTCGCTAATGCTCGATTTACTATGTAGCAATGTAGTCTTTGCTATGTAGGATCAAAAGAATAAAGTGTAAATGTCATGAAATTTAATGCTTTTCCGTAATTTAATTATTCATAATAATTTAATAAGGATAAAATTTTCATGTTAATTTTTTTACTATATTTGTCATAGATTAGATCCCCACATTATTAAATTCTTTACGTTACAGAATATAGAAAACGAAATATTTTTAAGTCACATTTCTGCTTTCAAAACTTATTCTTCATTCAATATATTAAAGTTACTATTTTTAATTGACTTTATATTGCAGATTTTTATCTGAAAATTTTATTTATTGATTTCATTTTTCATTTCTAACATAACATAACATAACAAGTTTTTATGTTTCTAATACGAGTTATGTGTTTACTTTGTTTTCACATGTTTGTTGAGCCTTAAATTTAAAAAATATAACTTTACTAATGATTTTCATTATTTTTTAAATACATATTTTTTTTACGAATGAAAAATATTCAGCAAAATAATCTGTAATATATTTCAAAATGAAAAGTAAGACTAAAGAAAATCATTTAAAAATGAACCTACCTCCATAACAATTAATTGCTTATTATTTGACATTCTTTTTGGTAGATAATGAAATGATGTATTAGGTAATGAAATAAAATATGTGATTACTGTTAAAACTAAATATATATTTTTTTTAACATTGACAAGACAGAAGTTAAAAAAAAACATATTTTTTCATTTTCATTTAGAATGCTTCTTCTTTTCATGTTGCTTTGCTGCTTTTTTCTTCATAATTTGTATTCTTTTATCAGCAGTGATAATGTTAATGTTTGGAGTAACAACTTTAGATGACGAAGATGACGAAGATGAAGATGAACTACTGGAAGATATCTTCACAGGTGTAGTGGACCCAGATAAGCATGTTGGTGACTTTGGAGAAGTCTTGTTGGAGTAACTGCTCACAAAACCCTGGCTTGTAAGGCAACTTGCACACTGCCACCCGGAACCCATGTCATTGTCACTTATGACAGGCTTGTGACAATCCTAAACAAAAAAAAAATACTATGTTTAGTTCCTTGATATAAAATAATTAGATGACAATAATAATAAGGGGAACTAGCACATCTCAGAGAGACTAATTATTGTATGAATCAATTTCAGAAAACAAATCACATAAAGCCTCTTTTTTACTGTCTTCAACTTCAATGTGGGGACAAGCTAAATGCTATAGGTCTTACCTGATGATACAATGCATGGCACGAGTCACATTCAACTAGACGATTCCCAGCCTGCACTGCAATCTGCCTGCATACAGCACAAGTCAGGTCTTCATCTAACAAATCAAATGGCAATTCCCCATCAATCACGGAGCCATCATCATTATCTCTCTCAGGGATCTGAATTTGTTGGGGGCTTTGTTGAGGAACAGGCACAGATTTACTACTGGTAGCTTTCTCATTTTTGTGCTTAACTCTTGGTGACTCCATTTTCTCCTCATTAAGATATTTCTTAGGTAAAACATTCCCCAACGTCTTAGAATTACCATAGGTCTGCCTAATAAGATCGTCCAATGTCAACCTAAGTTGTACTGTTGAATCAGATGCACTAGAATGTAAATACTTTAAACATAGTTTAATAGAAGGATCGAAATCGATTGAAGACATTTTGAAAATTTCAGAGGAAGTCTGCACTGTTTTGTATAAATTTAGCTTTAGTGTTCCTCTTGTTTGTTTGTATATCCTCTTGAATGGGATAGATCTTAAAGAACAGGAAAACTTTTTAATAAATTATAGTGAATTATTTTTGCAAATTTTGCAATGACACCCAAAACAGAGGCAGACAGTCAAACCCAGTGTTGCCAGATTAACGATTCGCTTTCCTCCCAAATCCCCCCGGAATCCCCCCAAAACTGAAAACTGAGGTTTTGAACTAGTGTTTTCCCTGGAAGTCACCATATAGATTTTTAAACAACCTAATAGGCAAATGAGGTAACAGTTTACCTGATGGAAAGTGATACCACTACATAAAGACACAACCTTTTGTAGTCTTTTAACGCCAATGTGTTATCCATGTAGAAGTTTAATCCTGTACCTTTCATGCTGGTAACTACAAATATTTCATTTTAAGCTATCTGCGAGCCCATATTTAGAAAGTATATCAATGATTTTGATCGAATCGATTGCATTATGCCAATTGTAAAACCTCCCGAAAGTTTTGGAGCCATTCAATGTCCAGCTGCTTATTTAGATAAACGAGGATTTATTTAGCGAATATGACTTTCACCACAGTCTCTCGACTGATGACCTTCTAGTGTATCTCACGAACCGGTAGGCTCTAGCAGTCAGCAGTCAAGGTGGGGCTTTGGCTTTCAGCCTAAATATATTAAAGGCGTTTGATCGGGCATCTAAGTCATCTGGATAAATACCATCATACGAAATTCCCAAGAGTCTTCGATTGGGGTGACTAACTTAGTCCACACGAACCCTATTAAAACTTAAGTTCACCGCTAAAAAATCTACTTGCTGTGACACCACAGTTCTGGTAAATTCCCCGCACCACCCGTTATATAATGACTTAGAACACAAGGCTACACTGGTTTCCAGAAGAGTTCAATGTGCTCAAGGCAAAGCGGTAAGTCTGGATAAGGCAAAGGCTTCTGTTGTACAAAGCACAAATTATGGCAGGAGGATCTGAAACCTATCTCAAGCAATCTGAAACCTATCTCGATTCAAAATCGAATCTGTATAGAGTATCAGTGATCCCGAGCCTAGCATTGACTAATGCCAGAGATGAATCTTCGCTTTTCTCTGTATTTCCTACAGCTCATATATTCAGAGGGGGCGAGGTATTGTTTAAGTTGCTTTTTACTTGAGCACCTTCCATCAACAGGGAAATCATCCTCACTCATTAAGGTGAAATTGATGGAGGATTGCTTGCTTTAAATAATCCTTTCTGGAATGTTCAGGCACCAGGTAGGCTGAATGCGTGTTTTCCACCCTATAAAATCTTCTCTTTTCTTATTTCTTATCTGAATCAGATTTAAATGAGATTTCTATTAAGCACCCCATAAAATTAGCTCCATATGCCAAAAGAAGACAAGATTTTGATTGGTTCAGCGGTTTTTATGATTACTTGAAACAAACAATCAGACGGACGGGTAGATAGATGATTAGACAGAAAGCTCTTTTTTTCTAAAGGAATAAAGATCACTTTGCCAGTGATAGTGTTTTTTAGTTTTAACCGTGCGATACAGAATACCCAAAATTTTAACCCAAGTTTACGAGGGCAATATAATTACAAAACTTTGAAGAGGAATGGTTGTAATATAAAGGGAATAGATGGGAAAACTTGTAATGTACAATGTAAGTGGGATGTCCTGGAACTCGTTTATACAAGAGTTCAAAATAATCTGAATAACAATTTTTTTATGTGCTTTAATAACGGACTTCTTAATGAGAAGTTCACAAAATCGCTCAACTGATCTTGACATCCACTACCAGTAGCGAACAAAGCAGGCTAGGGACCTCATTTCAGTGGATTTTAATAAACACCAAAAGTCATCAGACAAGTTGTTAAACTGTCATCTTTTCTTTTGTTGCTAAGACCTAGTCAAAACTTGTCCTTTCTAGCAACAAAGTAGCTAAATTGGCAACAGTGCCAACATATGTTTTGGACACTAACAATTTCGTCCAGAAATCGGAATGTCAAACTTTGCAAACACCCTAGTCGTATTATGCACTTATTCAAAATCGATTAAAAATATTTTTATTCGATTATGAACGGATAATAACCATTCTTTGAGTGTTACCAACTTTACAGGTAACGAGTAATTTAAAAATTCTAGCCCTTCAAAACAATAATAATATTCCAGTTCCAACTGTTCCATATATATTTTGTAGCCCCATCTCGCCATTTATTGAATTTATTTTTAATCTGGTGGGTCTTTTATTGGCCGGGTACGACGCTAGAAAAAGCCCAACACTCTTGAGCAACCGGCTTTTGTTAGCTTCGCCGGACGTCACGAAGTGACGTTATGATATTTTAAATATTAAGTGGCAAAAAGCGTCGCGACATACACAACAACAATAACAGCCAATAACAAAAAAAAGAAGAAACACCCGACTAAAATCAAATCAATAAAAGGCGAGATAGGGCTACAAAGTAAATATGTATCAAAACAGATTATTAATTTACAAAATCAAAGTAAAGACGAAATATAAAGTTAAAGTCAGCAAGTCAATTAAATCATCGTAAGTGCTACTTGACTCTTTATAACTGCGAGATAAGAGTTTTCACCGTGGGTAAAACTTAAGTTTTCCAAAAAGAAAATGAAAAAAATAAACCATTTATACTGCAGTGATATTAAATTTTTCATAAAGTTAACCATGCTATTATTTTTACAGAAAGTTAACCTGTCAAACCCATCTCGCGTCAGAAAGTATGAAACATATCAGCGCCATATGTAGTTGCTATAGTTCCTTTAATATTCTCGAATGACAGTTAAACCCTAAATTTTCCTTGTACTATTTAAAATCATCATTCATTCATCATTTTACTACAATACTTAGTTTGAAATTAGTTTTTAAGATCCAATTTCCAATGGAGAACATTCACAAGTCTATAGCGAAGTAGGAAGGGTAGTGAAAAGTTCTTTTTGTCATCAACTCTGTTTAATTAAATTTTTCAATTAAGTGAAAACATAAATCAACAACTAACGGAGCGCGCCAACTTGAGACAGTTTTTTCTTTTTTAAACGCTCGCGCCGTCTGCCGTGTCAAGTACAACTATACATCTTATACATAAACTTAAATCAACATTTATCAGTAAAAGGTTTTTAAACTATATAAAATGTCGTAGGTCCACTACACCACCCCCCTCCAGAGCCCGGCCCTACGGGCGATAATACTTTGGGATTTTTACACGACGCCCTGATTTAGTGTGCCTGACAATACTATCTTCGGTTATAGCTTGTCGTTGCCTGTCTTGTGGTCGTGGGTTGTGGATAAGTATGGATTTACAGGGTGAGGGTGATTGTGCGAATGTATTTGAGAGTGATTGTGTAGGTGATTGGTCACATAGTATGCAGGCAGGTTTGATTCTATCTATCGATACTGTAACTTTTCTACCGTTTAGAATTATTTTAAAATATTTGTCACCTGATTGAATTACTTTGTGAGGTCCAGTAAAAGCTGGTTTTAAAGCACCAGCAGGGGTATCATCGCGAAGAAATATATGAGAGGATGATGCCAAATCCTTGTAAATGAATGTTGATTGTGATATTCCATGACGTGATGGTGGTGTTGGCTTCAAGTCCTTCATGAACTTGCGAATCCGAGACACGTAGTCCGTCATGTCTGCTGTTTCGTCGTTGGACGGGTGAAAGAAATCGCCCGGGAGACGTAAAGGTTCTCCGTATAGGAGCTCTGCAGATGATGACTTAAGGTCTTCTTTGTATGTACTACGGATGCCCAATAGTACAAGAGGAAGAGACTCTACCCAAGTGCTGTCTGCTCGGCAGGTGATTGCCGATTTCAGCTGTCTATGGAACCTTTCCACCATGCCATTACTTGCTGGGTGGTATGCTGTCGTCCGCTTATGTATGAAACCTGCTATCTGTGAGAGAATTTTGAATAAATCGGACTCAAACTGTCTCCCTCTGTCTGTGACAACGCTGGTCGGACAACCGTAACTTGATATCCAGCCGCTTAGCAAGGCTTTTGCTACAGTTTCGGCAGTGATGTCCGGTATAGGTATCAACTCAGGCCAACGTGTAAATCGATCAATTGTCGTAAGGCAGTAACGGTATCCTTGGGATAAGGGTAGAGGACCTATTAAATCAATATGGATGTTTCTGAATCTTGCACGTGGTATATTGAACGTACCAAATGGAATTGTTGATTTTGGAACGTTGACATGCTATACAGCACCTCACCCACTGACGGCAGTCCCTCCGCAGGCCCGGGCGCCTGGATGGCTTAATGAGTGTAAGCTGTCGAAAACGTGTTGCCGCATGTCAGTAGGCACATAAGGTCTTGGTGATATCCCGCTCATGTCACAATGAAGCTCATATTGTGATCCAGGCAACTTCATTTTGGTTAACTGCAAGGCTGTATAATTACTTGCTAGGAGCTGCAGTAGTTCAGGATCAGACATTTGTAAGGTTGCTAACTTGTCTAGGTCTACGGATTTAGTAACTTCCTCAACTCGCGACAAGGTGTCGGCTACCACGTTATCTTTGCCTGCTATGTGTCTGATATCCGTTGAAAACTGTGCTATAAGATCCAAGTGGCGAAACTGCCTAGGTGAACAGTTATCTTTTCGAGAGTGAAATGCAAAAATAAGAGGCTTATGGTCTGTATAAATAGTAAAATCACGTGCTTCGACCATGTACCTAAAATGTTTTATAGCTTCGTAGATTGCCAAGAGCTCGCGATCATACGGCGAGAATTTTGCTTGAGCAGGGCTAAGTTTTCTCGAGAAGAATGCTAAGGGTTGCCATGCCTCACCTTTTAATTGTTGCAAAACGGCCCCAATTGCCGTGTCAGAAGCGTCAGTCACTAGGGCTAATTTAGCGTTGCAATCGGGATGGGCGAGCAGAGTAGCACCACACAGACCTTTTTTGCCTCAAAAGCCTTTAGTTCCTTTCCTCCTAAAGAAACTGGATGGGAACCTTTAACCACACCTGTTAACAAAGCATTCAGAGGTCCTTGGTTTTGGGCTGCCTTTGGAATAAACCTACGGTAAAAGTTAATCATTCCAAGGAACCTCCGCAACTCCTTAACCGTTTTGGTACGTTAAAATTTTGAATTGCTTCCACCTTTGATGGCAAAGGCATTGTGCCCTCGTCTGAAATTTGATATCCTAAAAACTCAACTTGAGTTTTACCCAAATTGCATTTACTTGCATTAACGATCATGCCATACTTTTTCAGTCTACTGAAGACCTGGTGAAGATGGTTCTCATGGGTTTTTGGATCCGGGGAATAAATCAAAATATCATCTAAATACGGATAGGTGAAGTCTAGCCCTCGCAACATCTCATCCACAAACCGTTGAAAGGTTTGGCCAGCGTTGCGTAGACCAAAACTCATAAACGGGAACTCATATAATCCAAACGGAGTAGAGATAGCTGTCTTTTCAACATCGCCCGGAAATACAGGGATTTGATTGTACGCTTTAGTTAAATCTAAAGTGGAAAAGATAGTGCAATTAGCCAAGTTATGAGCGAAGTCTTGAATATGGCGGATGGGGTACTTATCTGGTAAAGTGCGTGCGTTCAACCGACGGTAGTCACTGCAGGGCCGCCAGCCGCCTTTTTTAGGTGCCAGATGCAACGGGGACGCCCAGGGTGATTCTGAAGGTCGGCAAGTACCAATCTGCAACATAGCTTCAAACTCTGCCTTAGCAATTTTAATCTATCTGGTGCCAACCTGCGCGGTGTGCACGATTCAGGTGGGCCAGGTGTTGTGCGTATGTAATGTAGTGTGTTATGGTTAGTTTTGATATGTTTACCATGCGGTCGGGTGATAGTGGGATATTGAGCTAGTATAGAATGATAAGCTGTACCAGACATAACTTTAACCGAAGAAACATTGTCAGTATTTTTGCGAGCGAAACCGAGGAAACCAGGGTAGTATAGCCATCGATTAATCGTTGGTACTTAATGTCTACGATAAGATTATAGTGTGACAAAAAATCTACACCTATAAACTGCCAAGCAAAGTTACGGCGTAAGCCTATATCTAAAATAATGTTAGCACCTGTCGTGTTAGTTCGGCTATTTGATTATTTGATTGATAGCCATTGTAATATCCACTGAAGTAACTGCTACCTGAGGACTGGATGGGACGATGTCTTGTAATCTGTCAGCCAGTTCTGCAATTTCTTCTAGCGTAGCTCGTGACTATGAAGCTACGATAGTTTGCGTACTGCTTGGTAGTCTACTGGTCCAGATTGTTTTTAGAAATTCCTCTGGCACGCCCGGCCCTGCCAGGTGTTGAAGGTGACGTAAGAATTGCGAGGGTTTTCTGTCTCCAAGTTCTTCGTGTGTTAACAACTGTTTTTTCTCCCTTGATGCTGACAAACGCTTGACGAGTTCTGCTTTCAATCGTTCATATTTGTTGTTAGAAGGTGGCGCCGTTATGATATCTTCCACCTCCGCCGCGTAGATAGGGTCGAGTTGTCCAATTGCGTAATGGTACTTTGTACTATCAGTGGAAATATTTGATAGCGCAAACTGGCTTTCAAGTTGAGCAAACCACAATGCAGGCTTCTCAGGGTAGAATGGTGGAACTCGAACGCCAACTCGATAAACATCACTGGATTGGACAATTTTTTCACTTGCTCCGCTAACTTGCTCGCCCTTCTGTTCGGTCATGATTAATCACGTCGGGGTCACCAATATAGCGAAGTAAGAAAGGTAGTAAAAAGTTCTTTTTGTCATCAACTCTGTTTAATTAAATTTTTCAATTAAGTGAAAACATAAATCAACAACTAACGGAGCGCGCCAACTTGAGACAGTTTTTTCTTTTTTAAACGCTCGCGCCGTCTGCTGTGTCAAGTACAACTATACATCTTATACATAAACTTAAATCAACATTTATCAGTAAAAGGTTTTTAAACTAGATAAAATGTCGTAGGTCCACTACAAGTCTTTAAAATCAAATTAATCTTCACCAATTGGGAGCTTATATGTAAACAGATACAATAGTTTTACTAAAGCAGAAAGTAGTTTTGGTTTTTTATGCGTCAAAATTTTAAAAATATCCATTTGGTGCGCGTAGTACACTGCTTATGCGTAGACTCTGTCAAACGAGTCTAGTCCACAACCATTTTGCTAATTTCTTATGATGGCAACATTATTATCTGTCAAACAAATTGTCACAAATTCTGTTGTTAACCTCGAAATATTCCTGTTTTTGTTGAATTTTTAATTTTATAATGCCGAAACCTATTAAAAGTAGTGTCAGGAGCCTATTATTTACAATGATTAATAAATATAATCATGTAAAGAATGAAATTCACAACGAGTTATTGGAAAAACGTCGACTTTTGGATGAAATCGTTTCAACATCAGGTAGGTTGGCTACAACATGTTGATACTTTTAGCACAATTGTATAATTTTATGTATTTTAAAAGTGCTGTGATCAGCATTTCGGTTTTTGTTTAGATTCAGACGTATTCATGATGTTGAAATTTACTGGAAAACTATAAGTGAAAACAACTTAATGAGATTGTTGTAATTTTTTTCAGCCACCTTGGAGGATGAATTAACTAAAAGCTCAATTGTTAATTTAGTTAAGCAAGTCATAGCCATAGAAGACAGTAAAAAAATGAAATCTGAAACGGACTATCTGACAAAAATTGCTGCTATGACAGGTTGGTACAGATTTATTTGTTTACACTTCATTTTCAACATATGTTATAAAATTTGTGCCGTTGTTTGAACTGATATATTGAACTTTCAGATTTAAGTGTGAAAACATTGCAAAGAATAAAAAAAGAAGGGGCTTTTAACCAGGGTGAGTGGAATACACCGGGGAAAAAGCGTCCACGACAACCAACTGTTGCCAACCTGGATAGTTTTGACTTATCAGCCATACGGAATAAAATTAATTAATTTTACTGTGTGAAAAAGCAAGTTCCAACTTTAAGAAATTTGCTTGCAGATTTAAGACAATCTATTGGATTTACTGGATGTCATGAAATATTGAGACAATTATTAATCAAAAATGGATTTGAATTTAAAAAAATAAAAATGAGAGATCTCTTCTTATTGAAAAATATGATCTTGCTGCATGGCGAAATAGGTATCTCAGAGCTATTGATGAAAAGCGGAAACAAGGAAAATTAATAGTTTACCTTGACGAAACCTATGTCCACCAAAATTATAAAGTAAAAAATCATGGCAAGGGCCATCCACAAGCGGTGTAATTGACAAAATATCAACAGGCAAAAGACATATTGTTGTTCATGCTGGATCCGAAAAAGGTTTTGTCCATAATGCATTATTGGTTTTCAGTACAAAATCAAAAATGGCAGATTATCATGATGATATGAACATAAATAATTTTATGAAATGGTTACGGGAAAAATTAATACCCAATTTAAGTCAACCCAGTGTGATTGTTATGGACAATGCTAGCTACCACGTTACTCAAATAAATAAGCCACCATCTATGAATGACATTCAGAAATGGCTGACTGAAAATAGAATTCACTATGAAGAATTCTTTACAAAGGCTGAGCTTATGTGCCTTCTGAATGATAACAAAACAACTCCAATGTATGAAGCTGAAGAATTCATAAAACAACATGGCCATGAGGTTAACTTCCACCATATCACTGTGACCTGAGCGCAATTGAACTGATATGGAGTTTGTCTAAAAGAAAAATAGCCAGCAAAAATTTAGGAATTCCTGGTAGAGAAATGGAGAATCTTATAAAGGAATGTTTTAATAGTGTCACAGCCAGAGATTGGAAAAAATGCACAGATCACACTATTAGTGTCGAAAATAAGTACAAAGTAAGAGACAGGATATCAGAAACAGAGTTGGAACCCTTCATAATTTCTGTACGTAATGATGATACTGACAGTGATTTTTCATATGAAGGCATTGAATTTCTTGATTCTGATCTAAGTTCTGATAGTGACAAATAAATACCTACATTGAAATGCTTTTTCTTTTATTTATCCTTAATAAAAAAAATTTTGAATTTCAAGTATCAAGAATTTTCAGCGTGTTACATCAGTGTTTACACCTGAAATATTTTTGAATTTACCGCCTTTTTCATGGGACTAGACTCGCTTGACAGAGTCTAGTACTGCAATACGTATCACATCATTCCCTTCTTTCCATTATAAATCGTGCATTTTTTAAATTAAAAATCTCAGGGTCGGTACATCAGATGAATAAAATCTCAGGTTTTATTCTATCGTGAGAACCTACTAAACAATAAACAAAAAATGGTGGTATTCTCTATTTACGTGCAGAATCTGACAACACCGTCGCTGATGTCATTTTTCAATTTTGAATAGTGTGGTTGGTTTCAGCTGTTGAATAAGTTTGAATTTTTTTTAATCCAATCCATTCCCGATATAAGATCATTTTAAATAATAGCTTAAAAAGACAAAGAAATAATAAATATTGGAAAGTTAAGATGTCTAAATATCAAATTTATTTGTTTGCTTTAAGTTTAATGTGCAACAAGAATCAAGCGCAGTCTGGACCAGATGGATGGATTGAAGACATAGATTCGTCGTTATTTATTGCGGATATGGATATTCCACCTGATTTAAAGTTGACAAACTCAAGGGAACAGCCTAAAGAAGTTGTAAGCAAGGAGCAATGGTTTTTTAAAAGAATGTTAAGTATTATTTTGAAAGGTGGTCAATTAAAGGTATTTACAATATTTATTATCACATTATTACTATGAATTACTATTTAAGTAACTAGTGTTTTTGAGCAATGAAGTTAAAATATTGGATTTTGATTCAATACTAACTAATTTTTTCTTCATTGTATTGCATGCAAACATAAATTGAATAAGTTTTCATATAAAATATACTATTTTTAACCATTTTTTTGTGCAATTAAATCATTCATTTTCTACTGAATCATTGTATAGATGCATATTGTATGTGTTGTTTCTTATTATTTGTTTGCTTTGTTATAATTTTATGCTGTATACTTACTGAAATTTCAGAAAAATGAAGATAATAATGTAGACATACAAATTCAAATGAGGTTTGACAGTAAACAGTATGAGTTGTTGGATAGGTACATTTCATCAGATTCTATGCTCACTGATGATATGTTTAGAAGAACTCTTGGATACATTGAAGAGGCTGTTTACAAACCCTCCATTATTGAAACAAAAATTGTTGCCTGGAGTGAATATTTACTTTATTTAACTACAGAATACAAGGTAATTGAGAACATATCCATTGAAATGGTATAAAACTTGAAAAATTATTGAAATAATGTGCTAGAAACTGTGTTTATCTATATTGTGTGTGTTTATCCATACTGAGTTTATATTTATTCACATTGAGTATTTTTTCTATATCTATACATAACAGGTTTTATAAGCATAGAATAAAATGTTAGTATTTTCAAACTTATAAAAATTGTTGCTACTGGTTGGCTATAGACAGGTATGAGAGCTAAGTGGTTTGATGATAGAGGATTTAATTCTGAAAGAAACTGGCCATTACTTATCATGAGATCAATTAAATTACTTAAAATGGTTACGAAAAAGCCTGTACTATTTGTGATTAAAAAAAAAAAAATTAAACGTTATCATAAAAATATCATTTGGTGTAGAAAGTTAAAGATAGAATTCGAGGTTTTGAATGTAAATGTCTTACTAGGTTTCTTTATGGAGCAGAAATTGTGATGTTGTAATAAGTAGGTAATTAATCTCTATACTTATATATTACAGATGTATATAACATGGGGACTGGCTCTGATGGCATTGCTTTTTGGACTGATGTGGTTCTGCAAAAATGTTGCCTACCACCACAAACTTAGGACTTGTTTCATTCTATTTTACCTCTATGAAGCATTTGTTTCGTACAAGGTACATACATTTTAAATAATATATTTTTACTTTCCTAAATTTGAGATGCTACTTGTGTCAACACTATGGCTGTGTTTGCTAGTTGCTTGAGCTGCTACTTTTCTAGAAGAAGCCACAATGTATCTTTGAGTAACTAATATATGAACCTTTAGTTTTGAGACTATGGGTTCTTGAATTTCAAATTTTAAGTAAGGAAACTAGTTATTTAATATTTTTGTGTTGAATGAAGAAAAGAGGGTTTACCTGCATTTTGCTCAAAGGCTGAGCAATCACTATACATAATAGAAATCTAACCAGTGCTATGTGCACACAGAGCAAACTTTCTTGGGCTAAGTTTATTTTCTATAAAATTTTGGATTAAGTTGTCAAAAGATGTCATTAAATAAATACTATGATTGATATATCCATGGTTGAAAACATACCTTTTTTTCTTTGTAGTTCAGACTATTAATTTCAAATCAATAAAACCTATAATATTTCATTACTAGACCGGGTATTGCAAATTCGCCGAAAGTAGCTAAAACATTATTTACAAAAATCTAAAGGATGAACTTATCTTGCATCCATATCTCTAATCAACATGTGGTCATATGCCTATACCAAACCTTACCTAACATAACAAAATTATGCAAGTAAGTAAGTTCGCTTTATACTGTAGGTGGCATATGACCACGGCTAAATTTATATATTTTAGAGTGCGGTTTTCAGTAGTCGGGTTTTAGTTTAAACTTTTTTTTGTCTACTGCCTTCATGGTCTCCTCTATAGTGTTATATAGAAGACTAAGCAGATATGTCGAGGAAATACTAGGATAATACCAAGGCGGCTTCAGACCTGATCGCTTCACGACAGACCAGATACATCTACTGCGCCAGAGACCACGGCTAAATTGAATAGTTTATTTAACAATTGCAGATTAAAAATATTTTATTGTTTAATACTTTTTAGAGCGCGGTTTTCACTAATCGGGTTTTAGTTTATAAATGTAGTTTTTGACGGTCAAGAAACGTTTTATATATATTTATTTATATACTACTTAAAACAAAATAAGGGCCACAAGGTATTTTTTCATTTTGGTGTAAATTATTAAACATTTACATATTAAAAGTAGTAAAATATTGAGTATACAAACTCTTTGATACCTAAACTTTTTAATATTGTAGTATTCATCTAATGCTGGCAACAATTTTAAATAAAATTTTATTTAAAATTATTTTTGAAAATTTTGATTCCATTTTCTTTGTCGTTTTGCTTTCCTAAGCTTCTTGGTTTATTAGAAATTATCAGAGTTCATTGATAACATACAAACATATAAACATCTTTTGCAATATGCCACAAGCACGCAGGCGTCATATGGACTCGCTGACAGCAACCAGAGCCATTACAATGATTGAAGAAGGTCATTCGCAGCGATCTGTGGGTTTGCAATTGGGATGTTCTCGAAGAGCTATTCAAAATCTATGGAATTGTTTCCAAGAGACCGGCAGTGTTAGAAGAAGACCTGGTTCGGGCAGAGTTCGCATTACAACAGCTCAAGAGGATCGTTACATTCGATTAAGTGCGCGCCGAGATCGCACAACGACGGCCCGCAAGCTGCAAAATAGTTTACGGCTCACAACGGGTACTCGTGTCAGTGACCAAACTATTCGTAATCGATTGCATGAAGACCAGCAGGCATCAAGAAGGCAAGTTGTCGGTGTTCCATTAACCAGAAATCATCGTGCAAATCAAGATTTACCCGTCAATGTTTGGACTGGGACATAAACCAATGGGGCATGGTGCTCTTCACAGACGAATGCAAAGTTAAATTTTTAACGACGATCGGCGTATTAGAGTATGGAGAAGACGCGGCGAGAGATTTTCAGAAGCCTGCATCCCTGAAGTCAATCGTTTTGGTGGTTTAAAATGTAATGATTTGGGGCGGGATAAGCTTACACGGCAAAACTGAGCTCGCTATTTTAAATGAGGGTACTGTTACTGCTCAGCGGTATATTGAGGAAGTTTTCAGACCACATGTGATAACATTTGCCCAGCGAGCGGGTCCTGGATTCATCTTGATGCAAGACAATGCTCGTGCACACACGGCTCAAGCGACTCGGTTTGTACTGGAAGCGTCTCAAATTCAAGTCTTGCCGTGGCCGGCGAACAGTCCGGACTTTAATCCAATAGAGCACATGTGGGATCAGTTGAAACGAAGAGTTAGAGACGGTGATCAGGAAATCCACAACCAACAGCAACTCATCAACGCTGTTAAAAGGGCCTGGGAAGAGATTCCAATGGAAAATGTCAGGCATTTGATGCATTGAGAGCATGCACTCCAGGCTTCAGGAGTGCGTAGCGAAACGAGGACGGCATACTCGTTACTAAAAGATGAGCATGGAGTATTTTCTTTTGTTTTCAGTAACTACATTGTTTTTATTTTTAACCTTAAATGTGATTTTTTCTTTCAAAAGCAAATAAACTTTTTAATCATTATTATTGGAATAAGTTTATTGGTCTACACGGTAAAAAAAACATTAGTTTTCGTTATGGAGACAAAAAAATATATATTGGTTTTATTATTTTCATGGTACAGACAAAATACCATTTTGTTTTGAGTAGTACATATTTTATGACATGGACTGACTCATATGTCGAAACTGAGAATTCGTTTACCTATTATGATTCCTTGGTTAGTTAATTCGTAGTTGATAATATGTCGCTACGAGACTAGTATTTATGTTTATGGTTAATATGTAATAGTTAATAGTATAATATGGTTAATATAAAATACCATCGATCATGTAAGACGCAAAAACCATACAATTTGGAAACAATTCACATCAATTCCTCGTTTTCAAGCTTGTTTTTCATTTATATTTTATACATTGTTTTAAACACGATTTTAATTCAAACTGCTTTATACACTTTGAAACACGTGATTTAAATCAACTTGTTTTAATTATGCCCACCCTGGATATATCAGATAGTAACTCTCTGGAATCTACGCGAAAACGAGTCTCAATATTTCTCACTATATCGGTCCAGGTCTATAATTTAAAACCACAATGCGAAACACACATTGACTCAGCCCTGCAGTAACATTGTAGAATATAGTTTTATGATTCTTTTTGATCTTACATTAGTAATACTTTATAAGATTTCTTCTTAATGTAATGTTATTTATTATCTTAGAGAAATAAGTAACAAAATAATAAATTTCAGGAGGCTGAAAAAAAAGAAATAGACAATTTCATTTCTTCGATGAACAGGTGCCAATGGCTTTTTTGGAGATCAACCTGTGAAATACCCCCGCCAGATCCTTTGATATTTTTAAAACACATGAACCCTCTGAAAATTGGTGTCAGGATGTTCACAAATATTATATCTGAACCATTGATTTTACTGAGTTCTACCATAAAAACCATGGTAGAAGGGATAGCTGGTAATTAATCCAGTTTTTTTAATTGAATTGTTATAATATAATTTGTGTAATAAGATTGTATTGGAAAAACAAATTTCTTTAATCTATTATTATGAATCAGATCAGTTTGTAAGTGTAGATATGAGTGAAACAGAGCTCTTCCTCTTCTATTTTGTTCCACTCTTATTTTATTATATCTATTACATTATCATTTAGATATATTATTATTTAAATGGCTTATATCACTAACAAAATTATTTATTTTATCTAATCATTTTTTTTTTCAGAAGGCCTGTGGTATCCATTTGACAAAATCCTGTATGGTGTATTAATTGTATTTTTTAATTTAGTTTTATTACTGGTTTTGTTAATGACACTCTTTAATTATTTGTTAAATACGCCTTTCAACTTTAATGTTTGGGGTTTGGTGAACCTTGGAATTCCACGAAGTTCTAGAGCTCATCCTGTAGTCAATGAAAATCAGAGTCAGCCAAATCATCAATCTATTCAAAGTGGTGACACAATAAGTCAACCAACTCTGAATAGGATACTAGATATTTTGTCTCGAACCATACCCAATCATGGAGTTGGAAATCAAGGACTTGCGAATCAAATTTCATTCCATCCACAACCAACAAATACTCATATAGGAAAAAATGTTATCAAGAGGTCTGCTAGTACAGGTCGCCTTCCATATTTAGGAGATAAAAATGATATTGCATTTGAAGGTGTTCGTAGCAGACGCGGACATCATAATGGAAGTGGTGACGCTCAACCAACTTTTGCTATCTAACCAATAATAAAAACACTATAAAATATAAATTGTGTAGATGTCTACTAAAATAGTGATGTCAAACTATTCTTTTAAAAAGAAAAACAATTCGACTTCTTACTTCGATTTTACTATTTTAACAAATTTTGTAAGTGTTTCATTAGATTTTAAGTTTAACTTAGCTAACAAACTGTGATAAAATATTTGTAAGAATAAAAAAGTTAAAACAAGTCATTTTAAAAATAAGAAAATTATTGTTTAACTTTATTAAATAATTTTTTGTCATGTTAATTTATTTAAGCTATTTAATTTGTTATTTTTTTAAAGCTAAAGACAAGGTTTTACAATATTGGAATAAAAACGCATGATTATATTTTATCTTTTTATTTCGTGATGCCATAGTGAAAAGTGTTGCAAGTTTAATTCAAAGTATTACATATTACTAAATTGAATTACTTAAGAACTTTTAATAATCAAGCAGTAGAATACAATAATTATTTTTTTTTGTCATAGACTAAAATTTTGACTGTCGTTAACGAAAATAGTAAGTATCCTTAATTTATTTTAGTACATTGTTGTAATTACATATATGTAGGTCAAAAAAGAAATACACAGCAAGAAATCTTATTATCCAGTATAGTTCTGTCTCACCGCTTGCAGATAGTTTATTATTTTACTTTGATAATTAGAAGTTTAAATAACTGAATTGTGTCAGTGAATCAGTGATATGTACCTAAGAAAGTTAAAAGTTTATTTTGAGTCATCTTATGTGATAACGTACTTGCAAATGTTACCTATCTGCAAGTGGTAAAACAATCCAAGAAATTATAGAATAAAATAAATAAAAAATCACAACTTATTATTAATTTAGTAAAACGATAACCAGCAAAAAATGGTAATACAAAACATAAATGATCTGATGGATAATCTGCTGACAATGTAAAATGAAGTCCCATTTAACATAGGCTAGGGTTATCCGATATTACTGTAGTTCCTAAAACGAGCAGTGTTTAACAGACTGACAGTCCTGTATGACTTGGTACCATGAGTTTTACCTTAAATTATCGCTTTCAACTACAGATACAATTTTGTATGAATCTTTGTAAAGTTCCTCTAACCCATTGATAAGGAATTAGAACTGATCATACAAATTCACTATAATATGTTACCCAATGTGTAGGAAAACTAAACGAACTCATGGTAGACACACTGAGCAGGGCTGTGTTGAATCTTTGATATGATAAAGCCCCTAATCTCGTTAAACTGGTGACCTTTTTTATCTGTTTATTAAAACTTATATGCATATTTCGTAACCATATCATAGAATTGATCACTTCATGATGGTGTGGTTTCATCAAACAATTATTTCATAAAATGTGATTAATTCAAAGACCTGGCCACGACAGAAATAGGTACTATAAAGTGTTACGAATTTTAGCTTAGTAGTTAGGCATATCGATCGGTGATCTAGTAGGAAGTAGTGATATTTTATCGATCGCTGGACCCAGTCGCTTCCCAGTGCCTACTGGGAAAGAGGTGCCCCTCTTTCATGAGAGCTTAGTGCGAATTTTAATATAATTTTACGTAGAACGAACGGGCGCTTTACAAAGATTCATACAAATTTATAACTGCAGTCGCGAGCTGCAATCGAAGGTAAAACCTGTGGTAGGCACACAGGTCGCTAGCAGTGGCGTACCAAGAGTTTTAGAACAGGGCAAGTCGAGAGATGCGTTATTGTAGTTTTTAAAATACAACAACAAACATCCTACGATAATTCAACACAAGGTAAAGTTTAAACATTTTACCTTGTCCTCACAACTTTTGCACACTTCATAACAAGGGACTACCTTTCCTATTGTTTATATACTTCAAATAAATATTAACTATGCATAAACACGGCACAGACAAAATTACAGACAATTCCCAAATTACTTCGCATTTTCGCTCGGTCATTAAGTCAATAAAATGAAGTAAGAATGAACGGCAAGAGCAAACATGATGTTTTGCATTCAGACTGGATTTGTTTGTGAACAACTTCATAAGCATGCCTGGCTTAAAGTTTAGTACTAATTATTGTATGAACCAACTAACAGTTATACTGCATTACGGGAGATTTTCGGAGAGTTTCAATAGGTAAGAAGGAGACAGAGAAGCAAGCCCCGTTGCAAGCCAGCGTGTGCGAGAGATATGCCCTGAGCGAGCTTCAGCTAGGTAGCTAACCATGCAAGGAGTTTTGTAGTTTAATTTAAAAGTAATGAATAAATGAATTTGTGGTTTTTGTGGCAGTACCACCAGCATGGTTCTATATAAAAGAGGCCGAGTATTTGAAAACGTAGGTATTCGTGAAGCCTTAGAAGTGCATTGCCAGTCTCAAGAGTCAAGTTTAGTTTAGATTGTACTATCAAGCGGATCGTTGGCTTGAGCGTAGCCATAAAGGGGCAGCTGCCCAAGAGATAACGGGAAAATGGTACATTAAAGTGTTTGTGGAGCTTAACACATTGTACTTGGACATAAGATTGTAATGTAATGTCAATACAGAGCTTCATTTGCACCTGACCATATGTCAACAAATTCGTTGATCGTTATTATGATAGTTGGAGTTTTCGCTAGCCAATTGTCTAATTGTGTCCCTAGCCAATTAGCAAACTTAATCTGGTAGATAGGTGTGTACATGAATAATGTGTACGATTAACATAGATTTTTCTGTGTAACAACTTGTTTACAAGCACTTTTAAGCTTTAGTACTTTTTATAATTTCCTCCAATTAATTTATCATAGATTTCACAACATTTTCGTAAGTGAAAATTTAAAATTCAGATAAAAGAAAAATAAATGTATTAGCACGTAAATCATAGTGGCATTACACTGTAAATGCCGTATTCTACTCCTAGTATTTAAAAATCGCGATATCTTCTATCCCATTAATATTTATGTAATGCTGGGTGTCAAGTGGAATGAATAGACCCTCGCCGTCTTTTTTTAATTATATCATTAAAAAGATAAAACTAATACCTACCTACATAGTTCATTGGCGCATCTTATAATGCAGTAAAGAAATAACAATATGTTTACTAATTAGGTAGTCAAAACATTAGATGAAAAGGTAAATGAACCTGGCAAAAAATATATATCTCACATAATTTTATTACGCAATAGTATGTTGATTTTTTTAACTTTTGGAGAAATTCCTAAACTATGATCTACAAATTTTATCGCAGTTAAATAATGGTTTAAATAGGTACATTCTTAAGAATACGAATCCTATGTATTTTTCAATCGATCGATCTAAGATGATTTTTCTATATCTAGTAAATATTATTGCCATTTTATGTTGGGCACCATTATTGTAAAGAAGCATTTTATACAGGTTTATTAAGAGAAAAAAAAATTTAGGGAAGTTAAAAAGTGAAATTAAGGCCTCATTAATTTGACCATTTTTATGAAGCCCCTATCAATTATGTGATTGTTTCATTCTCCAATTTAAGCTCTCCAACAAAATGATTTTATTATTTTGATAATAAGGAGTAATAATGTAACCTTCACAGAGTTCAAATATTTTCATGATAAATCTAATCTTTAAGGATTTATTTTTTTAACGAACAATAGAGAAAGATTGATTAAAAGATAGATTAGTCAAATGGAGAAGTTTATAAAAGATGAAACAATAGTAACGATATTATCTACAACCAACATCAAACAACTTTGGTCCAGCTATAACAATCAGTGATTAACAACTTTTTCTCAACACACAGATTATGCCAATAAGCAAAAAATAAAATAGTGCCAATATAAACACATTAAATGTACCTACGTATAAAAATTGTGATGTTCGACATCCACGCAATTATAAGTAAGTCGATGTTATTCTGGCGCTAATAAAACAATGAAAACTCCGAACTCCTCGAATTAATAATTTAGTAATCAAAACATACAAAATTTTAACTTCGACTAATCAAAATCAGTACAGATACACTATCCACTTAATTCTACCGAATGTAGTACCACTGCCGAATACCCATTTTTTCTTTTCCAGAGCCAATTACCAGAAGCAACAAGATACCTTCTTGAAATGTAAGAAAATTAAGATTCGAAACTAAGCTTTAAGCTTAAAGCTCTTCTATTGCATACTAGACAACCCGCCTCAACTTCGCTAGAGCATACGAACTTTCATCCCCTCTTTTTATTATTTTCCCGCTTAAGGGTTGAATTTTAAAAGCACTTTTTAAACAGATATTTACTTTATATAAACTGTCTACCTACCTCATTTCAACTACCTAGACTAAGAAGTTTTGAGTAGTTTATTTTGATTGTGTATTGATTGATAGTCAGGACAAAAGAATAGATTGGGATGTATAGCGTTGTTATAATCCAATGGATACAACTTTACTTCAACGGATGTTTGGGTAGGTGTTATAACATTTTTAATAAACCTTCAATTTACATAAACTATATAAATGAATAAGTAATTATACTTATTTACGTAGTTAAATTTAAAAAAATATTAACGCATTAATTGGAGGTTTCATTTCATTGTTTCATTATAGCCAGTATAATATATGGCAGAATATTATCAACAGCATATCAACAGTAATTCTTTTGCCTGTTAAACTTCAATGCAGAGTTCTATAAAGCGCGTATACTAAACTATTACATACCTAATCAATCAACCAATTATTACTAGACAAAACTTTACTGGGACAATTCTAATTGGATATGTAAGTGAATGATATTAAACTAAGTGCAGTGGGTATTATCTAGCGACAGCTACTTTAGATTTTTAATGCCTAAAATGAATATGTATTTTAAATGAATGGTTATTAAATGTATTTTAACTTGGAATGTCTAATTGATAATGCCATTGTGAGATGTGCTTTAAATTACTAAGAGATGTCTACATTCATGTTCCATACTTAATTACATTATTAAACAAAAACAATGCAACAATCAATAAGAAAGTTGCACTAGAAATAAGCTCCTTGTCTTGTTGACTATATTTGGTCAAATAAAGTGCTTTTTAATATCACAAAATCCCCAATATGCTACAACAAAGCTATAGGGAAGGGTGGAAAATGACTACTTTTCTCTGTGATTATATTACTATGTACTGTTTGGCACATTTTTTCCCACTTTGACATTATCATTGGTTACTTAATAAATTGTAATTATTGGTGTGTTCGTATTTTCATAAAATTACATCCTACTTAAAACCGTGTCACAATTATGCAGTTTGCATTTCGTCGACAAAATTTTCGCTACTGTTTGGATCAGCATAAACTGGATTAACATTAGGTCCTACAGACTTAATTTCGTTGTATTTTCATACTAACAATATTTAAATAAGCGCAAACTATAGTGTAGTTATTTTTCTATGTCTAACTTAACCATTGTTTTTAAAATACTACTTTTCATGTGAGTTCCCCTATAGTATGCGCTTACTGCCGTGAAACAACTTCTTACGTACGTCAGTCGTTATTATTATGCAACTAGTGTAAATAAATTAACATTTCTTCATTTAGTAATAAATGCAATCGTGAATGGTAAACATCATCACATTTGAAGTCATGTCAGTTAAATGTTAAGGCTATTTAGAATGTTACTAATATTAATATAATTTAATAGTACGAGATCACTGTTTCAAAATGACTAGAATAAAAATTTGTGGAAATAAGTTATTGTAAAATCGGCGGGTGTGAATGGCGTGTCAAAGGAAAAATACTTTCTATTTCTACTTAAAAAAACTAATACTTAGAAAGTTATAATATTCCTGGTCCAATATATTTTTTATTTAACATCAAAGACAATTGGTTGGACTTTGCCTACACTTGATACTTAAATGTTTTAACCATTTGTTAACTGAAACTTAAGTATGCCTTATACTTTCTATGAAGTAAACTCACTTTTTACATAACAATACATTTTTCTCTGCCACTCGCTGATGGTTCGCCTTCTTTTACTACTTTATCTTTCTTTTTCTTTCCTTTGCCATCCACTTGAAGCGATACATTTCTGTTCTTCTCCATGTTTAATAACTCCTGCATAATAAATATTGCTATAAAACACCATTTTTGAGCTATTTTATCATTAATTATAGCATCTAGTCTAGTTAGATACTATAATTAGTTAGAAAGATATGTCTAGATAAGAGGCTTTTTCAACTGTATTTGTTCTCATTAATATTAACATTATTATGTCAGTGAGTAATTCTTTTGGTGGTTTTAGGAATGGAAGATAATTTTCTCATTTAAAATCATAAGAACAATTATCAAAGAATCCAAATTAATTTATGTTAACAAATTAAAACGTTCAGATGGGACCGTTTCTAAAAACTTTCGACCTTTTTTGTCTTTAACTTTTATTCAATAGACTTTAAGTGCAGAGCCCCCTTCATGTTGACACGGAATTGCTCAGATGTTGAAAGCAACTTTTGCCTATCCTGCCTACCAAGTCTACTAAGTACCTGGGGTTACTGTCTCAATTTTCAGAAATCGTGTGGGCTAGATGTCATACCAGGAGTTGTTGTAAACTAGTGTGCTCCTGAGTTTTGCTCTGTTCTGACGCGCCTTTTTGCACTTTCCTATGCCAATAGGTATGTTCCGTATAGCTGGAAGACTACCCAAGATTTTTAAAGGATTTGTCTTCTGATGCTGATGCAGAAGGTTGTAACAGCGCTTTTATTGCCTGATAATACACTACTAATAAGCCAAAATACAAGTAGGGCTAGTGCAACATTCCAAATCAAATAAATCGCGAAAAAACAGTAAAATTGGTTGAGAACTCTGAAAAATCATAAAATCAAGTGACAAAATCACCAAGGTGGCAACTCTGCGTCTTAGTGCCCCGTAAGTCCGTAAGCCCCGTAAGCATCACACATTGGTCAAAGACTTTCGATTTTTCAATCTACAATAAATGATGAAAAATTTCGAAATAAAAGTAAACTTTCTACAGATTTTAATTTCTAATCAAAATTATACATTTTTACCTACCATACAACAGTTATGTGTGTTTTAGAAAAAAAAATAGTTTTAGCCTATCTTAGATTATAGGTATTGCTGCAAAGAAAAGAATCTATTTTGTATTTAAGATTTTGATAACTTCTAAACTTTTCAAACAGGGACAATTTGCTTATGAGCCGGGACACTGTGACACCATATATCAAACTGGGACATGTCCCAGCATACTGGGACAAATGGCATCCCTACTCTAAAGGGAAATATCCAACAAGAAACAACAAATTTAACTATAACTGACCTGAAATAGCTGTGTGACATTGTGATTGGTTTTGGCAGAGGTTTCCATAAAGGATACTCCCCAAGCCTGAGCCTGTGCTTGACCCTCGTTGGCGGAAAGCTCGCGCAAATCCATACTTTCGTCACATTTGTTCCCGGCCAGCATCACAGGTATATTAGGCAGGTCAGCTCCCTTGATCTCCTTTATTGTCTGCCATATTGGCTTGAGTTCCTCCAATGATTGGCGACTGCTTACAGAATACACCAAAATAAATGCATGACCCTGGAAAATAAAACAAAAATACTTATAAATATTAAATTACTTTGTATACCCACATTACAACACACATCTTGACTCAACCCTGCACAGTAGAATGAGAAACACGTAAGTTATATCCCCATAGATAAGATAAATAATATATCTTACAGATTACACCAAGTTAAACCAACCTTGAACCCCACACATACCATCCAGCATGTGTAATACACTTTCATAGTTAAGGCTTTTATAAAATAATATTAGATAGTTCTTGAATCAATAAAGCCATATAAAATTTTATTAAATCATACGAGTAACATTCAAATTCCACAACAGTAGTATAATAGGTTTACCTTGCTAATGGATAATCTCTGCATGGCTGGAAACTGGTGAGATCCTGTTGTGTCTGTTATTTGCAAAGTACATATTGTCTTGTTGCTGCTTATCACCTATGGCAATTTTTTTATTATTATTAATTACAAGTGACCCGCTCCAACTTCACACAGATATTATGCATGTATTATATGCATATAAAAATTCCTTTTGAATCACTATCTATTTAAAACTGCATCAGAATCCGTTGCATAGTTTTAATGTTCTAAGCATACATATGGACACACAGATTGTACTTAAAAATACTATTAACAATAGAACAGCTAAAGAATGATATAAGTATGATGGGTACTTCTGACATTCTTTAATATTAAAAAATATAATTCTTAAATATTAAAATGAAAGTTAAAAATATATGTTTTAATATATTTAAGAATAAGCCACTTTGTTATATGGGTTGTATACAAAACATGTCTATTTTATGCCATTACAAAATAACATATTGATGTAATGGCAACTTTAAGATAAAGTGCCTTACAATCATAGCTATTCTCCGAACATAACTTCATCTATATAATTTAAATTTGTGACATTAAATAAAGAGTTTTTTTCTGTTTCTTTTTTACTCCATGACAATCTGATTAAAAACTCAGAAATCTATTTTTTTATTTTTAATAGTTTATATAATAATTAGAAACCCTCATTTTCATCCAAAAGATTTTTTGTACAAGCAATAATGCAAGCAAGAAATAGTTTGACATGGCTGATTTCTATTTTATGATCAAATAGAACAACGTTTTTTTATTGGCATACTGCCAAATTGATGGGTCAGGGTTATTGGCAAACTAACAAAGGCTCAAGATAAAACACACAAAAAAATCTGCCCAAAACAATAGTTTTTTCTATATTTTTATTTTTTTTAGGCCATATTGAAATGATGCACATGACAATATCTACAAACCTGAAGCTATTCAATTTAATAAAGCTAAAACTTTTATACATACACATTAGAATAATTCTTACTGTAGTAACAATTTCTAATTTAAATTGAAATTCGTAATTTCGATAAATATTTTACAGACTGAAACGAAACAAACATTCTTACTTGTCGATAGGTGTCTTCTATAGTAGGAATATATGATTCTCGAAATGTCCCTTTAACGAATCTCAAAACTAAAGAACTCTTGCCAACACCACCAGCACCAAAAACTACAACACGGTAATCATTACTTTGTTCCGGCATAACGTTTTCTTTAATATTTATTTGCAAATCACATCAAAATCAAATTAAACCGAATTTCCGGATATTAATTACAGCATGTTGACAAACTAATTTAAACAATTTAGTCGGCCACTGGTTTATTTGCCTACACAAGAATAATATCACAATAAGGCAATTTAACCAAAACAATAGACATTATGACAACTTTGATTTACTACGCCCCGCAAATTTTCTTATTTGGTAGATGGCACAAGGAAAATCAACCGTGGAAAATCCTTATTTTCTCTCTGTCAAACAAAGTAAATGTCAAATGTCAATATAAAGTCAGACCTCCTAGTGATGTGAAAAATTGGATCCAGCACATAGAATATTGAAGTTAAAACACCTTTTTAAAATTGACATATTATGTATATAACAAGGAACTCTTTATATTTTAAATTGTAATTTTTGTTTTCTGACTGTTAAAACCTACATTTTGTAATTTGGCTCCATCACAAATTTAAAATATTTCGTACTATTTCGCAATGATTATTTTGGCGATCGTCTGATACGAGGGCGGGTAAATAAGTCCGTGACTTTTTGAATTTCTGACCTCTTTACTGAAAAAGCAACACTACTCCTGTCAACAGGCATCTGTCAGTTGACTCCTTTCAAAATTTGAACTTGCTTCGTCAGTTAGTTTGTGTTTGACAGCTATCTTTATCAGACTACCCAGTAATTTGAGGAAAAAATTGAAAAAAGTAAATTTCGTGTGCTTATTAAGCATTATTTTTTGCAAAAAAAAAAACAATACCGAGATCAAGGCTAAGCTTGATAAATACTAAGGTGACTCTGCACCATCGATTTTAATGGTAAAAAGTAGTTTACTGAATTTCGTTGTGGCTGTACAAGCACTGAAGATGCCGAACGTCCTGGACGCCCAGTCTCTACCCCCGAAACAATCGAAAAAATTCACGATATGGTGTTGGCCGACCGAAGATTGAAAGTGCAAGAGATTGTGGAAGCCGTAGGGATCTCTCATGGCTCAGTGGTTTCAATTTTGAATGATCACTTGGGCATGAGAAAGCTTTCCGCAAGATGGGTGCCGCGTTTGCTCACAGTCGAACACAAACGCAATCGTGTAATCCACATTGACTACCTTCAAAAGGGAAGAACAATCAATGGGGAATATTATGCCAACTTATTGGACCGCTTCAATGACCATTTGAAAGAAAAATCGACCTCATTTGGCCAAGAAAAAAGTTCTTTTCCACCAAGACAATACAAGGGTGCACACATGTGCAGTTGCTATGGCAAAAATCCATGAATTGGGCTATGAATTGCTCCCTCATCCGCCCTATTCTCCTGATTTGGCTCCGAGTGACTACTTCTTGTTCCCAAACCTGAAGAAATGGCTTAGTGGAAAAATATTTGACTCCAATGATGAAGTCATCTCGCAAACAAAGGCCTATTTT
The DNA here is from genome assembly GCA_949316135.1 of Choreutis nemorana. NCBI lineage: Eukaryota > Metazoa > Arthropoda > Insecta > Lepidoptera > Choreutidae > Choreutis > Choreutis nemorana. Next base: position 6,288,327 of record OX438600.1, read on the forward strand.
GAGGACCTCGACAAATCAGATTTTTTGGAAGGTATAAAAAAATTGGAGAAGCGTTGGACAAAGTGTATAGAGTTCAAGGGAGACTACATTGAAAAATAAAATGATCTATTTATCAAAAAATCTGTGTTTTATTCCAAAAGTCACGGACTTATTGATCCGCCCTCGTATACTTTATGAAAGTCTGAAGTGAAACAGAAGCTAGAAGAAATGATTTCAGATATACGGAATACAGGTCAGGCTATAAAAACTATATTTAGTGATAATGAAGGTGAATTTGATAATAAAGTTAGAGATAAACTTGCTAAGAATGGTATCAATCAAAGTCTTATCATACCATACAGGCAAAAGCAAAATGGGTACTGCGAACGTGATAATCCCACGTTAGTCGAGGCAGCAAGAAACATTACGTATAGTGGAGAAGGATTCCCTTAAGAGCTTTGGGCAGAGATAATAGATACATTAACATTTGTTATAAAAAGAACAGGTCCAACTAAAGTTGATAGCAAATCACCGTAGGAATTATGGTAAAATAAAAAGCCAAAGATTACGCATCTAAAGATAGTAAGAACAAAATGTTACGCTCATATTCAAATGAAATGGAAAACTAATTTCTCCAGCACGAGGTGACTGCTTCCCATTATATAATGGACAAATAAAATGCTTTGAGGAATTAAAATACAATATCAAAAAGCACATGCCATAGCAATGTAGCACATGCCATAGACGCAAATGTCCCATTCACGGTAGAGACTGATGCATTTGATCATGCCATTGGGGCAGTACTTACACAAGCATCTCGATCAGTATAATTTTTTACCAGAACATCAAAAGCTAGAGAGAAAAATCATTCTGCTATTGAAAAATATGCATATGCTGTAGTAGAATCCTTCAATATCATTATCTTATTTGAAAACATTTCTATAAAATAACTAATTACAGATCTGTCTCTTACATGTTTAATACCAAAAAGTAAGTTCACAAACAAATATTAAAACCTAAACTTATTTACGATATTTGGAATGCCTGCATATATTCACTTAAACATGGGACTTAATTTATGTCCTCGGATGTCCAAGAATATTTACACTCGAGGCACATCGCCATCAAAAGAACTACTGTTTATAATTCGCAAGGGAATGGTCAGGTTGAAAAACTGAATTACACTATGGAGAACTATTTTTTATGCTTTGAAAACAAAAAAATATGCATATTACAAGTGTCACCCCGAGCGTTAAATAGCATTACATTTCTCTAATTTACCTACGGCATTTAATTGTACTCCTTACGAGCGAATGTTCATTGATTTGAGATGTTCCCCAAATGGCACGTCAGACTTTTCTTGTTTAACGAGGACGGGCCACGTATTAAGAATTATTCAATCGTGCCAATAAGTATCAGCATATTATAGAAGAAGCGGGACACTAACAGAGCAATCCTGTTATTGTTATATTTCCTATATCATACTTCCTGATGGTCGGTAAACTACTGTTTCAAACCCACAAGTAGCACCGTTGGGAACGGAAGGAGAAGATCTACTATTTAAAAACGGACTTGTTTCACAACAACAGGAAGCCTTTGAACCTGACCAACACGAGGAAAAGATAGTACCCTCAACGATTGATCAGGTGCCTTCTCAAGATCCTACCTCCGTTGACGAAATGAGTTCCTCCCGTACTGTTGACTTTACACCTCTTCGCGTCATTGGAAAATGCTGTTGTTCCTAAACGATTATGAAACTTAACGGTGGGGTGAATAAAAAAAAAACTATTTTATTTCATAATTTTTTCTATTTCACCCTGTCAGATTTTGGCTTAATAAAACCAATATTCTGAAATGGATTTCTTCTCGCGGGGACCGAGTTAAAACTTGAAATACATTCCTTTTAAATATATTTTATCATATAGCTATGCATTTTAATGTAACCCTTCCAACTATGAGAGCAGCCAAATACCTTAAATAATAACAAAAGAATAGATAAAACATATATTTGTACAGTATTTGAACTCAACCGCATTTACATCTCTGACCCACATACAAATTAAGTCTAGACTGTAGTTTATTTCTTCTGTGCTTAGTTTCATTTACTCTGGAGTAAACAGTGCCGTTATAATAACTACATTTAATTTTCCGATCTGTTTAAAAATATAGCTGTTAAGCTCACACTAAAAAGTAGTTGGTAGGGGTGTCACACTATCAATACCATATCGTGATTCTAGTGTCGTGATATTATTAAACGTTGAATTAGTATGGTGAGACCGTCAATACCATTAATATTAACGTGTTATATCACGTAATAAAATTTATAGTGTAGGAGTTCCCAAATAAAATAGTATTTTTCAATATGATTTTCTGAATAAGTAAGGCCTTTTACGGTCAAAAGAACATGTTATTGCTATAAATAAATGATATTTCAATTAATAAAAATAAACGATAATTTTGTTTCGGAGATAGACGGTTTTATAGTGAAAATTGTCATGCCAATTTAGAATTTATGAAATTACAAATGGCTTCCGTTTTCACCTCTTGGGAATTGTAATTCTTTCTTTACTGGCATGGTTTTATAAATCAAGGTTCGTTTATTATTTGCAACTATGTTGTGATGTGTTATTTTTCCTATAACAATTAAATACTTAGTTTTATGGGAAAAGTAAAACCAATCTTTATTAGTAATTTGCTAATTTTCTATTTCGGTAACGTGCCGGCAATATTTATTAGACTAAGTTTTATTTATTTATTTTGTACCTATTGGAATTCATAGAACATTATATCTGTAATTTTACTGTGGAATTCATTTTTATTAGTCACTCATTAATAATTTTTATTAACTATACTTTATTAACTATATTTAATGCAAATAGCTCAATATTTCGCTAATACCTACTTTTGATTCTAGTGGAACCATCAATATATAAGTACGGCCGTATTTTATAGTATTAAACAAACATGGGTATACAAGATTTACAAACTTTTTTGGAAAATGAGGGTGTAGGTGTAGATTTGTTCCGCATTGCCAGAAATCATGCTGGTGGCTTAAGATTAGTGCTTGACGCTGAAGGATGTTTAGATCGACTTTATGGAGGATATTTTTCAGGTAGGTTTTCCATTTCATGATATTTATATACTTATTGTTTTCTTCTCAAACATAGATACATATATAAAGAATTTGCCATGTGTATTTTTATTTAGATTGGGCTTGTGGTGGTCAATGGGCCCGATGTGTTCAATTTCTAAACACATTGGCTCAAGCATTAGCTGAACATCAAGTGGCTCTGTGCGTGTGCTTCAATGGTGCTCACCCTACCCCTCCTGCTTTACCACAGCACTGGATACATACTCAAGCTACATACAGACAGCGAGTTAACTCTGTAAGATTTATAATAGTATGATAATTATAATTATATAATAATACATCCAAATTGTCTCATTTTCAGACACATGCTGAGAGTACAAAACAAAAATAAACATACCAACATATTAAGATAAAACAATAACACATAGAAAATATTCTAGACCTGTGAGAAATTTATGATCATGACAGGCACCTGCCTAGGCCAGATTTGGAACCCATGTCCTCATTCAGCCATTGGTCTAGACTGCTGTACAATAAAAACCCCCTACTACTATAGAATACTTGATAAGTACATATGAAATTATGAGGTTTACATGTTTTATGTAATTTGTTAATTGCTAATCATCAACAAGTACAAGGGGATGCTTGGCAAGATACTTTAAAAAACCATACAGGATATTTAAATATTTTTAGGTATTGCGTCACATTGTAACAAAGGGCACTCCCCCACCTAAAGTTTGGTGGGTACCTCCAATGGGCCTACACTCCTGCTTGAGAATTGCGCTGCGTTACCTTAACATCCCTATTGTAAGTAAATTGTTTCAAAATATAAACTGAAGTTTTTTAAATTGTTTTGAGCATAAAACTCAGGAATAGTTGTCCAAAGAAAACTTAACAATAAAAACAAATCTTTTAGATGGTATCATCGGATGATCACTGTCAAGAAGTAGTTGGTCTCTGCCGTGAAAAAGCATATGCTGGACTTGTAGGATGCTCTGGAGAATATCTAGTATTCCAGCCACCTAGGTATTTCAGCTCCTCACAGCTAAAACTAACTTATAGGGTATGTATATGTATGTTTTAATATTTTTTATTTTTAACAACATTATAATGTAGAACATATTTTTTAGTCATCTTTAGAGACAAAGGAGTATTTGGTGCATGATCTACCACGAGTGTTAGATGTTCCTCAAGACAGACTATGTTTAATGGCTGCCCTACTTGGAGGAACTATTCTCTCGGAATCAAGTCTTACGGATTTTTATAAACGTCTGGGGATTAATCAGAAAAAGGTGTGTTTCTATGCAATTTACAATAAAAAAGGTGCTTTATTATATTTATTTCTTATTTCAATAAAAAAAATTCCAGGCCCAAGTGCCACCTGAAACCTTAGTGAAGGCTGTATGCCAGTTTGTCAGAGAGTTGCCATCTTCTGACATTGAAGCTGCTTGCATTGAAGTTTTTGGGGACTTTAATGACTTAAGAGCTGCAAAACTCAAGCAAGCTGTACAGTACTACCTTAATGGTACTAAAGATGGTTTCCTTAAATACAGGACAGCTTCAGGTAAAATTTTAATATTTGAGAATGTCAAACTGCAACATTAATAAACTTTTAGAGAAATGTACAAGCAGATGAACAAATATTTCATACATAATAATCACATTTGTGTTAAAATAGTCATTGGAACTTAACATTACTGCAACAGAGAAATTATAGATTTTTAGTTAGTAGACCCCATACAGCTATATTTGGTAGATTAGACATAAGTACTATTATGATATGTTTAGATTAGAACAGTAATTTGTTGCCATAAAACAGGAATTAAATTGAATAGAACATTGTTTCTCTGTCCCATTTTTAAATGATAGAAATATATAAGTATGCAAAAAATTAATTCAAATTTAATTTTAGGTCGTCGCCCGAAAAACAATAAAAAAAATCATAAGGCAGAAATAAGTCCACAATCTTCATCTTCTGATTTGGATACATCGAAACTGGCGACTGAGACTTCTGAACATGAGGTTCAATTATTTAAATATTTTTTAGATATATCTTCACTTGCTATCGATCATCCACGCCTTTTGCATCTGAAATACCATTGGCACAAAGTTATTGGAGTTTTTTGAAAGTTATTAATAACAATCTAAATTTAAAGTGCAGTGTATCTTGATTTTTCAATTTCTTTTCCGCTTCTAATTTAATTTTAAGTTCTTTTTCTCTTGTTCATGTTTAGTTAATTTATAACTTTTTTTAATTTGTACACTCAGCACTTTTAAAAATTACCAAAACCTGATAAATTACAGCAAAAAGGCTTGGAAGATTACAAAATGGCTACAGCAAATGCGGTTATGAATGCCGATTTTAATATGGTGGAAGGAGGGGGAGAATTTCACCTGGGATTCAGTGGTTTAAGTCTAGAAAGTGGTGATGTAGCGAAGGATCCGGGTAAACAGATAGAAAAAAATGTTAGTCAACAAAAAACAGGGGTTAAAGAGGTAGGTGTTTGCTTACATACATGTAATTCATATTCAACATTGGAACATCATAGGCTTTAATTATTTTAGAACCTAAATAATTATAAAAGCTGGTGAAATTAAATTGTATTTATATGGTATTGAGTAATTCAATTTAATTTTGTCCATATTCTTCCGAATAGTAGTCATTTTTCATTAAAAACAATAAAGTCAACTAAATTATTGTAGGCACAGCAGGGTACCAGTAATGGGAAAATGATCCAAAGTGAAGACAACTGCCCTTCCGCTCCAGCTGAAGTGTTACGTACTTGCGCTGAACGCCACGCCCGCGGTCTCATGCATCCACAGATGCTGTCCATACTGACACACAGACACGTCACGCTACCCGTTGTAATGGAAGATGACAATCACAGGGAGATACCCTCTATTCACCATTTCTTCAGACCAATAAGACAAAATGTATATGCTATTTTATATAACATGCATCATCATAGATTCATGGCTCAAAAAGCTAAAGGTATGTGTTATACTAGTCCTATGTAAAAAAAAAAGTACTAAGCAATAATTAAAATATTTTTTGTTTTTTAGAAGAAGGTACTTTAAGTGTATCGTCTTTGAATGATCGTCCATGCACAGTGCAAGTTTCTGAGTGGATATATTCACGTGTGAATCCAGGAAAGAGCCCAGAAATAGTTCCCGGCATCATCTTGGATTGGCCTGTGCCAACTGTGCAAAGACTTTGGTTTGGGTGAGCTTGTAAACATTGTCATCCAATTTTTACCTATGCTATTATTTATTTTAAAATATATAACTATTAAATTTTGAGATTTACGTCAGAAACATTATTTATTACGTTTTGATTTAACATTTTTTTTTTGTTAAAAACTAAAAGGTCAACTTGGTAAAAAAGCGTATAATAATTAAGTCTCCGCCTCCAACTATCATTGTAATTTTCACTAAATTCATGAAACTATAGATATTTTGTAGTTTGGTAAGTGCTATGTTGAGAGTAATTTATTATAAGCTTTTTACGAAGGGGTTTTAATTTTAACAAAAACATTTCGTAATTTTTTTGTAGATAGCAAAAAATATAAATTGCTAGTATTTGTCAATTAAATGCAAATAATATCACATAAATGTTATTTTTTTTTAGACAAAAGACATAAAGAAATCATGTTTCAAGCAAGCAAACATTTAATTTTGAGCTTAAAATGAAATGTAGGTATTTATTTAACCTCAATTTTTTGTTTTTCGTAGAACCGCTCAAGATGATAAATGCAGACGTATGCGTGCTTTCCTCTCTTGTATGAGGTCGGATACTCCTCTGATGATGAACACTTCATATGTACCACAACACTTCCTAATCCTCGCCACTGTGCTCAGGTAAACTGAATTTGAATTAAACATAAACTAATAAAATAAAAAGTTGTATTTACTTTACTGTCAGATTTTAATAACTAAATATTTTGATGTAATGTTTTAAGTATTGTGTTAATTCTTGTTCATCAGATTCATCATGACATCTCATATCCAAATATTAAGGCGTCAGGAGTTAGACGCTTTCCTCGCTACAGCTTTCTCTAATGATCTCATGAATGCTCTTCATCTGCAAGAAATGACCGTAAGTTTGAAGATCTATCCTATGACACATGCTTTATTTGTATAACGACACAATAAGAAAACTTAAAAGTCCGTCCAAATTAACAGTCCCCTTTTGACTGACGGAAGTCTCTACTTCATAATGAAGTGCAATGCTTGAAATAATCGATTGAATTGAATAATCAATACTCTCTTCAAACATCTGAAAATCGAATTAAAATTTTAAGAAAATAAATCATCTTCAGTAAAGCTTTTGTTTCTAGAATATTGTAATTTTATGGAAAAAATGAAGTTATATACTTAGTAGAATAGAATTGAACAAATAATCAGCGTTTATTTAACGCAGACTTTACTTTTGTGACGAAGAATAGAAATTATTTTAAATATTAGCTAGAATAAAACGTAAAATTTCGATTATGACTCATAATAAATTAAGGTTATTGTTCCAATATGCACTGCGAGCACTGCGCAGTGGTCTCAGCAGTGAAAAATTCGTTCCGTTATAGACTGGCAGAACGCTGCCGCAGTGCCCCGGGGGAATATGACGTCATGTATTGCCGCCATATTTCCACTGCGAGCACTGATGTTTTCAGTGCCCGCAGATGATCACGTGATCAGTGCAGACAATAGTTTTGACTGGAAGAACAGTTTGAACCACTGATTTTTTATAAATAAATAAAAGTTTGTTGCTGAATATAACAATGGCTACGTTAAAGAAACAAACGTAAAATATATTAATTTGAAAAGGGCGTCGTTTCACAGTATACTGCGCTGCCTTCCGTTTTAAATAGTAACCAGTATACTGGCTATAAAGGAACGGCTTCGCAGTATACTGAATTGACGTCATAACTAACAGTGGTCGCAGTGTGAACACACCCTTAATAAACTGATTAAAGTTGTGTTATTGTACCGATCTTACATAGATTTTTTATATATTTTGCTGCCGCAGTGTAATGTTACAGTGTTGTTAATTTTGAATGAACTGTCAAAATTGGCTTTTTAAATCGGATGGACTTTAACGAATAATACACTGTTTAAATTGTGTATTATTCGTTATTAGTAATATGGAAATAATATGAGTATGCTATTAAAAGGTTAATCAAATTCAGACTCCTTTGAATCATTTCTGTTCAGAAATACGATAAGATGCATTAAATTATGGTGTACCACACTGAAAATAAACACACTGCTGTTTTCAATGTTAATTCATACCCTTAGAGGATCTATGTACCACGTGAGCTTTTTATTTCCTTTTGTACTAGTAAAATAATGAAAGCTTTTCCGCCGAGCTAATATACTGTGTTTATGAAGGTAAACGGCATTAGTTCCCGCGGCGTGCAACTGGCGGCGCTGGTGGCGGGCGGCGCGGAGGCGGCGCTGCTGGCCAACGACGCGTGCGGCGCGCCCGTGCCGTGGCTGGTGACTGCGCCCTGGCTGTACTGCGACGGCAAGCTGCTGCAGCGGAACCTCACGCGCGCCGCGCACTGCAAGCATCTTGCCATGCTCTGCGACAACCACCTCGACACCGTCGTCAAGGTATGTACATCATAGATCTGGATACATTTCTTCCTTTCCTGTCAAATATATTTCATAATAAAGGATATTTTTAACACTAGCTTTAGTCTGCGATTTTATTCACCTTATACACTCAGTTTTGAAACAAGGCTAGATGAGTAAGAATAAAAGCTATATTAGCCTCCTGACCATGTAATTTATCTTCTTGCCAAATTAGTCCATATCCTAGTATCTTATCACGTTACTACAAACAGTAACTATCGCATTTATTATTCGATTTGTGTTGATTGTTTTTGTAGGTGGAGCGCATGCGTAAAGCTATATTAGAGGGTCTAGAGGTGGAGTTCGCGATGCCGCCGCTGCCTCTGGTGAGCGGCGTGGTGGGCGGGCTGGGCGGCTGGCGCGGGCGCGGGCGCGGCGCGCGGCTGGAGATCGCGGGCGTGGTGGTGGGGCAGTGGGGCGCCGCGTGTCCGGCGCGCTCGCGCTACCCGCAGGTACGCGCCTGCTGCTTGTCTGACTCACTCAACTTTTGCTACCGTGTATCTATTTCGTTTGTGTCTTCTGCCTGGTGAGCTCCCATTACAGCCGTTTCTACTAATGCAAAGACGAGACAGTAGTAGCGTATGTGGAGGGGCGGAGGGAAAGTCCTCCGCGGGTCCTCCCGGCATTCCACACATTTCTTCTCCCCTAAACCGTTTCCACTAAAGCAGAGCGGAGATGAAGCTTCTAAATAGAAACATTTTGTCGTTTGCTTGTTACAAACCTCGTCTCCACTACGCTCGTCCTACTCGCAGGCAGGTAAACAACATACTGCCATCGACTCGACTCTTTGCATTAAAATGTTATTGTGTACCTATTTCGAGATTCAACTGTCTTGAACTGTCGCTATGTCGTTTCATTTGTTCATATATTGTTTCGAGTTTATTTTACTTATTTGTCTGCAATCTTTCAGGTCGGTTACGTGGGCTATACGCCTCCGGCACGTAACTCGTGGTCGTCTCGCGGCTGGCGTGGAGGGCGTGGCCGTGGCGGACGTGGCTCGGGCCGAGGCGGACGCCGCTCCAGCAAACGAGATGACGAACAACCAGCCAAACCAGCTACACTCTCCCTCAACGGGTAACAACACTTTATGACACCTTTAAAGTTAATTTCTTTATGGGTATCATTTAATCGATACAGAAAATATTTTAATGTATTTGTAATGTTGGCTATTATGGCTAATCTGGTTAACGGCTAGCTGGTAAGCAACTTACGGTCAGCATGCGTTAATAAATCAGTTTGCAATGAATATCATACTAAGTAAATAAAAATCACAAATTAGATTTTGATCAGCAAATTACATATTTAAGATGCATTGTCCGACCGACAGATTTTTATAAAAAAGCAAATATTTTATTTTATCTATCAAAAATTTTATCGCAAACAAAACTTTTAAGTGATGTGGTCACAGTATATTTTTATGTCTGACTTTGCAATCTTTTTTGTATGCAAATATGATGACATTTTTATGGACGTTAGTAATCCTATTTTTTACGCTGACACATACATCTTTAAACAATTTTACTAAGGGTTTGTTTCACGATGTCCAAGGTCCTGAATAGTCTACTTGCCACTTATCTGACGTAAAAAAACATAGTAGGCAATTCACAATCTTCAAAAAAGCTTAACTAGTAATTAAAGTACTAAGATTTTGTTTCATAATGTTCAAGTAAGGTCCCGAAAAGGCAATAAAAATAATCGATTTCTTAAAAAAAAAATTCTCTCGCCTCACTTGTTCCGTACATCGAAACGTCAAAATGGCATTGCGCCAACTCTTAACTTGAAAGTAAAGAACTGACACATGAGCTTAATTATTAAACGTTTGTGAATCGAAAACTATTTTAGTTGGAATTTTATATGGAGGTTAATAAATTTGTAAGTTAGTAATCCAATAGTCACAATCCAAGACTCAGACGTTGAAACAAACCCTAATAAAAACAAAATAAATTGAACTTTAAAAATTATATAAATTTAAATAAATCCAAAAAAACTGTGAAAGAATTATAAAAAATATCCCTTAAACATAAAAGTTATATTACTTCCAATAATGATTAAACGAATTAGTAGCTTTGTTACAAGTTTGCGTCAAAATTTCAACAACACAACAATTGCCTGTTTTGCTTAAAATTTAGTGCAAACATAGACGTAATAAAAAATCCAGACGTAATCTCGCTGAGAAACAGATGAAGCACATGAGTGTAAAGTTATTTGGATAGAAGAAAAAATCCCATCTCTTTAAGTAAAAGTCAAAATCAAGAATGTTTTTATTCCTATGGATTTAAAATAAAAACCTTCAAATCGTCATTGTTTAAAACTAATGTTTTTGGATTGTATAGTATGGCATTCCGTTAGGTTATCGAAAGAATCCGAAAAGAAACCCTACGTTTGGTTTTTTTTCAAAAATATTGCCAACTTATATTTTTATTACATTTCCCTTTAGAATACATAAAAAATAAAAATATTTTGATTTTTTTACGAATTGTTGATGTTTTCCGACATCGATATTTTTTAATATATTTTGGCATTTGCGAAAAATTTGTCGAAAACAATTAATCGAATATACAATTTGTCAAAACAATCTATCGAATCACAATTTATCGAAACACTATACGCGGGAAACGACCAAATGACAATCGCTCTTAACTTCTTTGTGCGTGTTCGCGCGCATAATTCGTAAACTGCTTACGTTTTGTCTTTACTAGACTTATTAATTTATTGTAATGCTATCAATATGATTTATTAGCTTACTTTATTTCGAATCAAGTTACTCGATTAAATTATCTCAACAAGATTTTAGTTGCACAAACACAGGGTTGTTTAAATCTGTATTTCCCTACTACACTTGATGTTATGCATGTTATAGTTCAGGTTGTATTTCAAATAAATGAATCAATGTTTTTAAAGTATTTGTGGATATTTAATAAAAGTAGAAATAAATTGTATAGGATTGAAAATATTATTTGGTCAAACAGGAAGACCGTTAGACCTGAGGATGTCAGCACAAGCCAGAATGCTGAAGAAGTAACACCTCAAGAGGAAATGCCTCCAGTTGATACAGAAACCGAAGGTAATAATAATAATAACCACATCACGACACACATATTGACTCAGCCCTGCAGTAAGTATCGTAAGAACTTGTGTCCTAGGTGCTAAGCAACGATATGGTATATACTTCATAGATAAGAATACAACATCCAAGACCGGTAAGCGAAACAGTGCGTCTTGCAAATAACACAAAGTCCCGCCACCGCCGGGATTCGAACCCGGAACCTCTAGCGTAGCAGTCGGCGGTTTACACCGCTGCGTCAAGGGTTATTTTATTTGCAGTAAATTTTTAGCAAAGCTTAGCTTTTTAGCTTTTTAACATTGGTTTCGAAAAATTGAAAAACCCAATGTATTTAACGTAATATGAAATACCATGGAGTATTTTATACAATATTCGTTTAAATTCCAGGTGCTCAACCACCGAAATCGAAGACTGGTAAAAACGCCAAGAAAAACATGGGAAAAGGCAAAAAAAAGAGTTCCAATCAGAAGTCTGAAGGTCAAAGCGTTGAAGCCAATGGACCTCATGATAAAAATAAGGTGACCACTGAGTAAATAATACAAACCAAGATCATCAAACCACACGATAATACAGAGCTTTCCTCTTACTTATTCATTAAATTTCTAATACAGGTGGATCAAAGCATCAAGTCCGAAAATGAACATATTGGTCAAGGAGATACACCAGTTTCTTTTTAACATTCAATTCTTTATGAAATTGCCAAGTAAAAGGTACATTTTGTTTACTTTTTAGTTTTTTTTTTCAAATTATTTGACAGTAGATTTAAAAACCGACTTATCAAATCTGCTTTTCTTTTATTGTTTAGTAGAATTTTAAACTGTATTTTAGTTTATTTTGAGGAAAGCTCTCCACCGATCTCTGAATAACTTATTTTATTTGTTAGTGACACTAGGTATGTTTCCGTTATTTTAATGTTAAATTGTTATTTCTATCATTCCTACTAACTGTCACTATCAAATAAAACAATCAAATCGACCGTTAAGGTTGCAACAGCGAAATGTAAATTGTAGCACGTATGTTAATAAGTAAGATTGCATAATAGTTAGATAGGCAGGGATTTACCTGGATTGTTATTGATTAAAACGTGCCTGAAGATCTAAAAGACTACTTCGAGACTGATTTTTTAATATTAAATTAATTGACACTAGGTGTTCAATTAATAATAATATTGAAGATAAATGACAAACATTGAGGTTATACAAGCCTCCTTTATCTATAAAAGACAAAAGACCTCTCTTAAAGTTGTGTGGATACAAAAAATGAAAGGATCCACTTAAAACTAAAGTTACGAATCTGAGAGGTTCGACAAAAAGTTCTAAACCTTGGCTTCAAAATAGCCTATAAATCACCGGTTATGTGACAAAAAGCGATAGAAAAACAAAGACTTATAAATAAACATGTTGATTGTTAAGCCATCCATAATAAGATGGCTTTATGACTAATATGTTTAACTTTAAGCATGTAATGTACTGAGTCAGCATTATTTATTTACAAATAGAATATTTACAATTTACCAAATCATTTTATTTTAAGCTCTGGTTTGGTCCATGTAATCTAGTGAGGGAATGTTACAATAAAATCCTATGACATTAGGAAAAGTACAGAAAGAATTACTAGTTTTTTAAAAACACCGATTGCATGGATTAAATCACGTGTTTTCAGACTTGTTTTTGGTAATTCTTATTATCTTGTTTAGGCAATATTGAATGTGTGAAAGTTAGTAGGTATATAATATTTATTGAGTCAAAACTACCTATAATTGTGATAAAAATTTTAACTTTTGTAAAATGTGATCATAATTATAGGAAGTATATATTTAGTATAGAAATTGCATTTATTGAATGTTGGTTGGTGCTCTGAAATCCGTGGGACTGCCTGAAACGAGTCTGGAACTCATAGATTTAAGTCTAACGATAGACGTTAAAAGTAACTGAATGAACATTTCTTTGTTGATGTTTCCACATCCTATAGGTTATTATTTGGATAGACAATCTTTAGACTTGTTAGTGATATATTTATATGCATTTTCGGAAGGTCAACATTGCAAATGTTCTTCAATTTATATGTATTTTTGTAAATTTGTTATATTGTTATACTTAAATTTAGCTGGAATGACTACCAAGAATTTTTGAGACAAAGTCTTGCTAAGATACTCGAGTGGCGGAATAACTGTCGAATTGTCAGCTAACAGTAACATTCCATTTGGCAACGCGAACCTTCCATTGTAATTGGACAGCTGACGCCAGTCGAGAATGGAACTTAACTAAATGAAGACTGTACAATTTATGGAACGCTTAAACCCTGGCCAGACATAGTAAAATATGTTGCTACAATATAATAACAATAAAGATTGATTTGAACAATCGAAACATGATAAAACTTGAATATAAAAGTACTCGTATGTAATAACAGCTAATATGTGGCTGTCGTTTCAAGTGAGTAGTGTAACGCATCTGACTTCGTACAGCCACGCGGTGGCTATAATATAGGCCGACGGGAGCACTCGAATTACTCCCTGCTAAGTATTCGCTAAAGTCGCCCAAGCGACAAACACTTTATATTATACATTTAAAAAATATATTATTGCTTGCTTAATTAATAAACACAATGTGTAGCGTTTAGAACTCTTACTCCAATGTATTTTGTTTTTTTAAAGAATGTATAACGGCATTAGATGAGTTATGGTTTTGTCGGAGATAAGGTTTCTTGTAATTCAATGGTTCTCTATAGCTAACCAAGCTCTACAGAGTTAAGTATTTGCATGAAGTTTAAATATTAAAGAGCCTTTTATTATTTTAATGTATTCATTCTGCTTAAAGTACATAATACCTTGTCAGATATAAAATGCTACATTAGTGGTGATACAAAGAAAGAAGTAGATTTTGTTTTATGTCTTACTCCATTATTCACTATAGTTTTAGATTATTCAAGAATATACCTTTTTAATACAATTTACAATTTGTTAACTGAGAACAGTTGTATTGTTACCAGTACAATATCTTATTCAAATATTTAGAATATTTGTCATGTACTACATACATACATTTTTCGTAACTCAAGTAGCAAACGTGGAACTGTGGCTTTTTTGAAAACACTTATAACTTAATTATGTATGTAAACCTGCAATGTTTAACTTTAAAAACTTTCACTACTTTATTTTTAACACAAATAAAATATTGGATAAATTTCAAATTGTAACGAAAAAACAGTTGTATTTGTCTTCAAATAATACGTTCCATATTATATGATTGCGTTTTATTTCATTGATCAAGTTTAAGTCGCTTATGTATTTCAGTAACAGTGGTTCCTTCCATATTTGCAATATAATTTATTACAACTTGTGTAGCATCTTTAATATCATTATATTGATGCAAAAGTTGAACATTCATATATCTTCCGCTGGAATCCTGTATAACGTTGTCTAACAGATTTTCTGTTGCTAAAAGTTTCTCATACACCTCTTTTACGTTTCTTGAAGACATCTGCAATGAAAAGTAATTAAGATATATTTTTTCATCTTTTTTCATACATTACTTTTTTGAAATGGGGCTGGAAAACTAATTATTTTTACCTTCCATGTTAAACCATGTCTATTTTCTGATTAGTTTGATAGTGGAGCTACTAAGATTATTTTTCTCATTTGCTCGACCGTCGTATTTATTTTCAAAAATCAGTATTTTTATTTATTTTACCGGATCATTTGTTCAAAAAAGGTTTTTTTTCTTTTTTGTCTTTGTCCACTTTATCAACAAGCTTAACCAGTAACAAAAAATGCTTACTTGTTTATTGAATGAAAATAAGTCAAACATCAAAATACACAAATGTATAAATAATATTCAGGGTGTTTGGTTAACGATGTCGGAGCTTTTAGACATATTATCAATTTCATCAACAAACCGCCATCTAAATCTTTTTTCTCAACTATTATAACAATACTTTTTAATTTAATGTTTAAAGAGCTTAAAAAATTTCAAAACATAGATCAAAAGAAACGTAGAAAATAAAAATAGATTACAAAAATACGTTTAATTTGTTGTTTTTCCACTCTTACCAAAAATCCAGGTTAACAACCTTATTAGCTAGTAATTAATTAACATAAAATTAACCTTTTTAGCGAAAGAAGCGTTTAAAAAATTAATTTATTGTTTTTTGTGTCTCGATTAGAATAAATTCGACGGTCGAACAAATGAGAAAAAAAAAATCAGTAATTCGACAATCGATCTCATGAGAACAGGGTGTCTGTACTGTACCGATTTTAGCTAGGGTTACCAGAGGTCATGAGTTTTCACGTTAGGAATTTGGCCTGAACACGGAAATATCAGGATTTTTTTCTGATATACTTTTTAAAATACATAATTTAAAAAAACAACTCCCAGTCCTTTCTGTACTTTTAACGTCAAGAATTTTATTCGTAAAGAGGAAATTTCTCAGATATATTATAAAAATATCTTGTAACCCTACAAGTGTACGATCAAGATTTATCGACATTATATTAGCTAGCTAAAAACTGAATCCTAATAAGAAGCCCCTTTCAAATGTAAATTCACAACACAATGAACTAACTGAATAACAAATTTTTTTCAGTCTCATCAGTGCCCAGAGCACAAACCTCTGTAATTTAGTCTTTAATTAACATTCGAAGTATGACATATTGGCTAGTTCCTTAAAAATCCGTTGTGGCGTTAGTCAAAATCTCATTGACATTTTAATTTTACTTCAGAGATTCGTGTTACGGGCACTTTTTGTGCTGATTATTTGTATCAAATCACTGAACTGAAATTTTTCGGATTTTTACTATTTTACTAGATACTAGGTGGTACAAGTAGTAGGGTTTTACACTGACATGACTGGTCTGGTTGCATGGGTTATTTAATAATTTAAACAAAAAAACTTTGGTATAATGTTTCAAAATTTATTTTTAAACAGCATCAAGTCCATTATCATTTGGATCACTAATACCCATGGCACAAGCTAACAAACTGTTTATATGTCTCCCTTCTTCAGCCTTAAAAATATACCCATTTGCTTTATCTATCAAATTTTTCACCTTAATTAAACTTTCATCTTTCAAAATATTTACTAGTTGAAATGTGACCAAGCTATATTCCTCTATAATAGATACCAATGCACCATTTAGTTTCTTATATTTTGCCATACATTTATCAGTGTCTAGACATTCTAGCAAGTAACTAAGATCTAATACATCGGTATAGAAATCTATTCCAAATTGTAATTTGTTCATATGTAGCTTTAGAAGATCTGATTTTGTTAATAAATTCACATGTGGTAGTCCTATTTTTAGCATAGCACTTAATGAAAGCATTAAAGCAGCAATGAATTTCCCAGCATCAGAACAGTGATGAGAATCAATCAGATGTACAACACAAAATTGTATATTGTTTTGAGAACTTAATTTTGCAAATATATTACATAGACTATTATGGTGACAATAAAGCTCCACTTGCCCAGGTAAATCAAATATAAAGTTTGTGGAATTTTCACCATTCAGTTGACAGGTGAGCCAGTCTAAATTTTTCTCCAAATATTCAATACAATATAACAGGGCTCCATTAGGTCCAAGGCTTTGGTCTTCCATAACTTTGTGAAGTCTAATTAAATTTCTTATGTCAACATCTGGTTCATAAGATATTGTATCATTTGCTGGATCTAAGTTGACAATAACAACCTTCCTTCCTAACTTTTTCAATAGATGAGACATTTTAGAACAATATGTTGTTTTTCCTGCTCCTGGTGGGCCAATTACTAACTGACCATAATATCTGTGAGCTGTTTTAAACTTTTTAATATTTGAAACTTCTGTCATATTTCTAGGTTTATTCTTTTTTCAGATCAAAAATAATATCCTTACACGCTTTAACGGTTTCTATATCATAAGATTTTAAGTTGATGAAGATACACAATGGTTTAGTGATCTTAATCGATTCTGCTAAGTATCTGGCGGCAACTTGCTGTTCTTCCCCTGTAGCACCAAAAATTACTTTAGTTGTATAAATATCATCAGAACCAATAGGATTGTGGACTTGATCTCTTTCAATTAAGAGCATACTGCCAACTTTTTGATACTGGGACACAATGAGTAATGTTCTATCTGTGTATTCAACAAGAACAATTTCTGTAGGCACTTCATCAACATCAGCAGCAATAGATCTGAACAATTTTTGCTCACTGACTACATTTGATTCAATTTGTTTTATAGACAAAGATTTCATTACACTTAAAAGTTCCATGACAATCTAAAATCAGTAAAACTGACATTTACAAATTTATGCCACTTTATTTATTGCTTTGCAGGAGGAATAAGATTTTACTGTTGTTAATAGTTAAGAACTTAAAAGTGTTCTTAATTAGTTTAACGAAAGTATAAACCCTTACCTTTTTTTTGAGAATCAACGCTTCCTTGGATTTATATCCGTGACAATTTTTTTATGTATTTCTTTAACGGCATTGGTTTTAGTACCATACTGCCTAATCATCAGTAATTATAAATTCTTCATTCTTGAAGATGATAAATGAGATAAGGATGATAAGATTGACAATAAAAATGATGAAACTGCCTACAGTAACATGCTAGTACGGTTACTGTAGGCTCTAAGGAGTTACTTAGGAGATGACGAAAAGCGCAGCCAAATCGTCGTATTTCACTTTCTCCACACTTGTACAGCACTACAGATATTTACTGGTTAAAACACTAGTATTTGACACATTAAATTCTGCTGATATATAAGAAACGACAATAAAATAAGAAAATTCTAACTGACACTTGCCGTTCCCGCCAAGTCCTTATAATTTCTTCATTCTTCCGTGACAATTAAGTTTTTTATTTTTTCTTTTCTTATGGCAACAACTTTGAGTTTTTTGCTAGTGTCAAACAATTAAGCTTCAGATAGATGTCAAAATTCGGATCGAGTTTTTTTTCTGTTGTTGATGGCATAGCTATCATCGTGGCAATAAGTTTGAGTATTTTGCCAGTATCAAGTAATTTTACTATCAAGATTTGATGAGGGATAAAATGAAAGATGAAAAGATTATAAGATGAGTAATGGAAGGTTGAAAATGATGGATGGAATGATGAAGCTGCCCACAACATTTTACAATTTTTACTGTTTAGGTTTATTGAGTTACTAGTGAGATGACGAAAAGAGTAGCCAAATCGTCGTAAATCACGCTCTCCACATTTGTACAGCACTACAGATATTCAATCAATCAATTTTTGTTTTTTGGCAACAATCGTGTTAGATGACTACTAAGCCAATGTCACGTGATGAAAACTAACGATGTTGTAAGGAATAATAACCGTTGTTTTAGATGATAGTCAGTTGTCAGATCTGGAATAAACTAGAGATATTCATTGGTTAAAACTATCATTTTACACATAAAATTGCGCTGATAAACAAGAAAAGATGATAAGTAAAATAGGAAATTTTAACCGCCACTTCCCGTTTCCGTCAATACACCTTCGACTACATTTTTTTTGTATATTTAAATAATAGTTATTAACAAGTTTTGATAAGGAATAAAATAATAATAATAATAACCACATCACAACACACACATTGACTCAACCCTGCAGGAAGTATCGGAAGAACTTGTGTCACAGGAACTAAGCAACGATATAGTATATGCTACATAGATAAGAATACAACATCCAAGACCGATAAGCGAAACAATGCATCTTGCAAATAACACAAAGTCCCGCCCCCGCCGGGATTCGAACCTGGAACCTCTAGTGTAGCAGTCGGCTGTTTACACCATTGCGTCACCGAGGTCGTCAAGGTAATGAAAAGATGTAACCACACTTAAATCACTAGGTAGCATTTTATGCATTAAATCCTGCTAATATAGGTACAAGAAAAGATAGAAATAAGCACATTTTAACTGACAGTTCTCAGGTCCTAACTCGGTTGTAGAGTTTTGCTCGTGGTTTTTTAAATAAAATTACGGCTCTGGATTTTTGCAAATCTTAGATTAATCACAATGGAGAATTTTCGTGATGTTGAAAATACTATATCAAAACGAATCAACCAGTGAATTAATTTTTGAAATCTGTCAATAAATTACTGAGTAATATTGATTGAAGTTTACCTATTTAACTCTTAACGCCTGTGGCCTCTTGATTCGCGTGTGACGTCATTTGTAGACAAAACATTTGTTTTTACTTTTTTCCAGAAACGTAAAAAGTGTTGAGTACCTTAAAGGTTTTTTATGTATTTCTTTAACGGCATTGGTTTTAGTACCATACTGCCTAATCATCAGTAATTATAAATTCTTCATTCTTGAAGATGATAAATGAGATAAGGATAAGATGAACAATGAAAATGATAAAACTGCCTACAGTAACATGCTAGTACGGTTACTGTAGGCTCTAAGGAGTTACTTGGCAGATAACGAAAAGCGCAGCCAAATCGTCGTATTTCACTTTCTCCACACTTGTACAGCACTACAGATATTTACTGGTTAAAACACTAGCATTTTACACATTAAATTCTGCTGATATATAAGAAAAGACAATAAAATAAGAAAATTCTAACTGACACTTCCTGTTCCCGCCAAGTAACTCACTTTTACTACCTTTTAGGTAGCTAAAAGGTCAAAAACAACCAAAATCAAAAATTGCCTTTAATAATTTGAATGTCATCATCGTTTCCTTCGGAGATGACATTCACTTTGACACTTGTGTGTGTGACAATTTGTTTCACCTCCGACTATGCCTGACTTTGCCATAATCATGAAAACGTCCAAAAAGGATGCGAAGATGCTCTAAATGACTGGCTTTGTCGCGAGAAAAGATCAATACGTCATTAAGATACGGAAAACGGAAATGTGACCCCATCGATAAAACGCTGGAAGGTTTGACAGCATTGCGCAAACCGAAGGTCATGAAAGGAATTTCGAAGAAGCCAAACGGAGTGACGACGGCGGTCTTCGAAATTTCTTCATGGAACACAGGAATCTGATGTTAAGCCTTTACTAAGTCAATGGTACTAAAGACTGTAGCACCAGAAATATTATTAGTAAAGTCATTGATGTTTCTAACCGGGTATCGATCTAGTATCGTCCTGGCGTTCAGGGCGCGATAATCGCCACAGGGGCGCCATGTGTTGTCCTTTTTAGGAGTCATGTGAAGAGGAGATGACCAGGCACTCTCGGAGGGACGAGCAGTACCACATCTAACCATACCTTCAAAAACTTTTCTAGCGTCAGTCAATTTTTGAGGTGCTAGACGACGAAGACGGCAAGAGATAGGAGGTCCTTCAGTAGTGTTAATGTGGTGAACTGTATTGAGCTTCACAACTATCGGAAAACCAGGCGGACGTGTTCAGGAAACTCTAACAGTAATTGTGCGTAACACGAGTTAAATTCAGATACAGCTTTTACACTTTCTTGTTTTGTCTGTGCGAGACATGTAGATACGGACAATTTGGTATTGCCATCGATGAGGCGCTTCTGCCGGCAGTCTGGCAACAAGTTATAATAACTTAAGAAGTCAGAACCGATTATCGGAGAGCTAACATCGGCAATAACAAAGTCCCAGCAAAAATCGCGTCTAAGACCAAAGTTTAGATGAAGCATAATGTTGCCGTATGTCCTAATGGAACTGCCGTTTGCTGCACTGAGATCGTAGGTCGAGGGAGTCCTTTTAATAAACGTTGAGAAAAACAACAGAGATCAGAGCCAGTATCAATAAGATACTGGTACTTTGACTTGGACTTTATGTTTGGTCCGTTATAAAGAGTCAGCGGCTAGAAGATGTACAATTAGATACCTGGACTGGACTGTGGACTTGTTATCTCTATCATCTTATCAGCTAACTCAGCTAACTTGTCAAGACTTAATTGTTGTTGAGAAGCCAAAATTGCCTGAACTTGTTGTGGAAGATGACATAACCATAATTGATTAAGGATACTTTCATCAGACAAGATATTTCCAGTAAGTGAACGGAGATGTCTTAAAAATTATAAAGGTCGCCTATCACTTCAACTTCTAACTGAAGTTGAAGTGATAGGCGAGTTCAACTTCACTTAGAAGTTAGCGCACTTGTTGCTCCTCTGAAATGGAAAGTCTCCTTATCAACTCCTCTGAGTCGAGGATAACGCTGGCCAGGAGATGGAGGTCTGATGATAATGTCTTCAATTTCACCAGCTAACCTTTGATCCAAGTGTGATATAATGTAATTGAACATTGTGGTATCTGATGTAATGCCTGTTATTTGAAATTGCGCCTCCACCTGTGCGAACCATACTGATGGCTTGTCAGTCCAGGAGGGTGGAAGTTTAACGGAAACCTTTAAAAGCCCAAGTTTAACCTCATCACCACCATCATTTTCCGCCATGATTAGCAAGAGAAATAAGATTTAGTTTTACTAAGATAAATGCAGCGTGCAGTGGGCGTGTAGTAACAAGAGAACCACAACACAATTAAAACAATATGCAGTTAAAATCAAAAACATAAAACAAACACACTTAATACAAAATGTTATGTACAAAATGGATATAAATTAGTAAACAACCTAAGCATACTATAAAAACCAGTTTAGGTGTATAATCTTAAACAGATGCTAGAAACTTGTAAATAGTAAATATAACCTTAACCAAATTACAATTAAGATACCTTCACCAAAATTAATTATAAATCTGTAGTAAGAAAACAAAAACAAAACAATACAAACAAACAGTAAATAATTGTACATGAAAATTGTTTGCAAATTAGTAATTACAAACAACAAAAATGTTAAACAGCATTAAAAGGTATAGAACCTATTGCAAAAATCAATTAGATTGCAGAAAGCTTAAATTAATTTAAAATTAACAACACCGTTAGATTGTTAAAATATTAAAAAAAAAAAGTTTTTGGAGTAAAAGTTAAGGCGTTAGTTTCAGTGCGTTTCCGAACGAAGTTGGTAATTGTCAGCTGTCAACGTCAGATGTTCGCTGTCAAACCAGATTGACAATACTGCTTCCCGAAGATGACGGAATGAATGAATGACGGACGAATGGAACGGCAATGAACTTGACAGTTAGGGAGGGGAATTTTCGGTAATACTCGAGCGTAGCAGTTTAAAACATGAGAGACACCTTAGAGTTAATAGAACAACCTTGTAAAGTATTTAGCTCTATATGTAGTGACGCGCGCCTAGGATAGACGATCAGATAAGTAAAAAAAATCGATAGTCTAAAATACTCGAGCGCGTCAGATTAAGATATTAAGGGTTGATTTTAGTGTTTTAAGACTAAATTTAACTAATCTGACGATAAGTCCATGACGCCGCCGAGTTATAGGGTAGCGAACTTGTAAAAAAACGTTAATCCGGTATTCTCGAGCGCGATTTTTTCATTTCATTTTGAAGAATATAATCTAAAACTTACTAAAAATACAAAATCTGCCGGTTTCCGCATGACCGGAAGTGTGGGGGAGCCATTTCGTCTTCCGAAAAACGCGTTGCGGCATATAAGTCGCGAACGGTACATTTTACAAAAAAAAAAGTTTAAAAAAACAAAACAGGTAATTTTATTACACAAAAAAGGTGTATCTATCGCTTTATTGTCATTCTTAAATTCCCCGTTTTATCAAGGAGAAAGAAAGGAAAAAAAAAAAACCTTTTTTGTAAGATTAAGAAAATATGTTTTCAGGATACCGAGATAAACCTCCCCTATGAAAATCTGACGCGCTCGAGTATTTCAAAAAAACTTTTTTTTTGCATTTTTAAAAATTCATCGTAACTTATCGTCACGCCGAAATCGTCAGTTGTTTTAAAGGGAGCTTCCTTGAGGCCTACTTAACACCCCTTCCGAAAATCTGACGCGCTCGAGTAATTTTTTTTAATGCATTTTTGACTACTTTATATGCCTACCCCCACCACGCAAACCGGCAGATTAGTATACCGTTGTTATCAGAGGCACTTGGGGCATACGTATTATGAATATCTGACGCGCTCGAGAATGCCCAAGTAGCTGTTTTCTAACATTTTTAAAAACCGTACACGCCAAACCCATACCATATGAGCTTTTCTTTTCGAAATTATTTTATCTTTCGATTTTGATAGATCTCGACGGCGCCGTTGAATTACGCCATTTAGCTTCCTCGCCTCCCTAACTATGAATGAAGCGGCAAAATGCGGTTCAGGTTTAAACTTGTAGAATGCACGTGCACTATGAACAATTTTCTTAACCTATAAATGACCATAGCACTAAACTATTAAAACTTTTACACTTAATAACTCTGACACAATTGTAGGGAAAACAATACTGTGTTGTTCTATCCAGGAACTTGCAGTTTGACGAAATCACGTCGGGCGGTCACCAATTTGGGACATGGGGGTCATACTCCCATCCACAATCATACACTAGGTTGTTTGATTAAACGACTAAACCTAAGTTACACGTTACTGTTCAAGCTCTTTAGTTGTGGTTAAGTAGTTACAGGATAATAAACGAAGTAAAGTGAAAACAAGAGTACGCGCGTGCGTATGACAGTTCTTCTCCTCTCTACTGACGTTTTGTTCTTACACTCATAAAGTGAATCTTGCGTTTAGTTGTCATGTCGCCACAAGGTTAGGTGTATCTATCTAGGTTTTTGAAATCGGAGACCCTAACCTAAAAAAGATCGAGAAACGAAGTAGTTGATAACAAATACTGACTTTTCTCATGGTTACTTGTAGTTGTATCCTTTTGGAATTAGGTTTGCTCGGTACTGCCGATAAATAGCATAGGTTTCTCTAGTGCTTATAATTTAAAATCCTATTCTTTGGTTTTATATTTTCGACATCATTCTAGTACGAAAACCGGTCCTAAAATGTTCGATCTTCTACGAAATTCGTGGCTATAAAACATTTGTATCGCATTACTTACGCTTTTATATAAAGGAAATGCTTTTTTCTGGATTGAAATGGATTAATTCAATTTTGTTTACTTGAAGAGATATATCTAACTTCTTGGGTCAAAACGCAAGATGCTATTTCGCGGTTAAGTGACGACCGTACCACCATTTGTAGAGAAAATGTGAGATATGTCGCGCAAGTCACACTGTCACTTTGTATGTCGCCTGTTACGCTTAGTGTGCTTCCGCCCCGCGAGATAGTCTATGTAGCTCTCGCGCCTCTCGCGCCTTAGTGTGCTAACCCTGCTGTTCACTGCATACAAACTGACAATCAAAGTCAAAGTCAAAAATATGTTTTTTTATTAAATAGACTTCAAATAAGCACTTTCAAATCGTAATTTTTACTGCCACCAGTTGGGAATGCTATTTCTACGTGGAAGAATATGGACAAGAAACCTCCGTAGTTTCTTCTTTCGATCTTTAAAATACAATATTTTTTTGCACCTTTTTTGTTCAACATAATCATTCTAGTTTTTTTAATTTTTGAATATAATGTACTAGAAAAACAAATAAAATTGTGACTGATAAAGAATTGTATAATTTTTAGTCTTTCGCTTTAAAATTGCGTGGAATACAACGGATGCAATGAATAATGCTATGTTTAGGAAAAGCGACTAAAAAGGACTCATTCATAGACACCCGATCATGAGCATGATGTGGGTTTCAGCCATCGGCCCGCTCAACCATATTAGAGGGATATGAGCAACAAGAAACCTGACGCTACCGTAAACACTGAAATTTTAAAGAGCATAAACACTTAGTCACAGATTTGAGTTTACTCTAACCGCGAATCTTCATTGCAGCTTTTACACTCCAACTGTCAATAAGATTAACTTGTGCAGCTAATTAAATAACTTCTTTATATCTTTATCCTCTACATAATTTTGAATTTTACAGTAAGGCTTCTTAATTAAAATACGTTTAAAAAATGTTGACAATCTAGCGGTGACTAATTTATGCTACAGTGTATTTTATTATAATAAACAAATTTTATTGGTGAAGCAGGTATCCTTTTGTTAGACGAACCATAATCACGATATGGTATTGATAACGTGACACTCACTCTCCACTGAACGAATTGGGTGGGTATTGAAGAAACCAGGAAACAACTGTCACTTAACAGTAATTTTGTTATAACTATGGCAAGACTGAAGTAAACATTTTTCTCTTTACCTGTCAAAATTTGACAAGATGGTAGCGTATTCCAGAATTTTTATTTTAAATCGTGAAAAATCTGAATTATTTTGAGTTAATCGCTAATTATTATTGCGTATAATGGCGACTAAAATTATTGTTTAATGGGATAAATAACATATTTGTTAGTTTTTAAGTGACTAAAGTTATAACCTCCAATGTTTATTTCAGACGAAGGGAACTTCAAGTTTCGGTAAACGCCGAAATAAGACCCACACCCTCTGCAGGAGGTGTGGTAGGTCTTCTTACCACATCCAGAAATCTAAATGTGCGCAGTGTGGATATCCCGCTGCTAAACAGCGTTCATGTAAGTTATGTTTTTATTCATAGTTGCACTAACCTATAATATTGATTTTGTGTTTAATTCGTTTATGATCTGGAATTGTATCTATCTCAATCTAAATCATCTTTGTTTTATAACACCGAGATAATTCGTTTTAAGTATTCCTAAACACTTTGTTTTCAGTGTCTATATAGTTAATGATAGCTTTTTCACGTAGTTTTTAAGCACATACGTTGGTTATTTATTCATTTTTGGCGCCTGTGAGCCAATCCCTGTAATTTTTTTTGGTCTCTGGGATATTTAAAAATACATGTAATAGAAATAAGACCTTAGTTAGTAGTTATTAAGAGACCACTTATAATTTCCTCTTTTGAAAACTATAAAAAATGTGACATATACAAATATAATTTTTGATCCATAAGACTGAAATCCTGAGCTTAAATTCCTAGGGAAAGTAAAAATAGATAAAAAGTTGCATCTGCTTAACATAAGGTACTTACATCAATACAAATAAATTAAATATCAATACTCACTAAAATATTTATTGAGTGGTGAAAGGCTACTTGTTTTAAGCAATATTTTGAACTTTACAGGAGAGCTGTAGAAAGAAATTCAGTAAAAAACTATTGCTTGTTCTTTAAAAAGGATAAATAGTTTATTACATCAAATTACTTCATATTTTGGTAAATCACTTTTAATAGATAAACACAGCCCCCTTAGACAAGTACAATTTTACGCTAGCGTTTATGCTAATAGAAAATAGTATGAAAATTACATTGCAGTGATGGTACTTGGGTTATTTCCATATCAAATAAAGCTGGTTGACACAAAATGATGTAGTAATGTATTGAAATAAAACAAAAAAATAAGGATGCTATCCCAATTAAGTTATTCATATATCGTCATACATTTATGAAATGTAAATGTTTTTTCCGAAAAATTAAACTAATTTTTAACTTTTCTGTTATTTTATAATTTTCTTGACATAAAAAGTCATTTAGTTGACAAATCTTGCCATGACATCGGCATAATGTATCAAAATAAACTATTTGATTTGTTTTTTTTTCTGTTGTACTTAATAAGGAGAGTGGAAATTGCATATGGAGGCAGGTACAAGCAATAGATAAATATCGCTTATTACAACATTTGAATAGTTTTAAGGGAGTAAAGAAAAATGATTCAAATGCCAACATCAGGCAATATAGACAATTGATGGTTGAAGCAATATTGTACACTGTTAGAAGCTGAAAGCAAAATGGATGAAGAGCCATTTTATTTAGTTATTTGACTATGGCTGTTACTTCATGTTAGGACATGTCCTAACATGAAGTAACAGCTGAAATATCTTGTCTTATATTTTTGTGTAAGGCTGAAATTAAGTAGGTACAAAAAAATGTAAGGGCATATGGGATTTTTCGATACATACATAGAACTCAATATCACCCAAAAAGTCTCATGAAACAATTTAATTTTTAAATGAATTCATGATTTTTCAAGTGTTCAAAATTTTCAGACCACTGGTCAGTAAAGGCTAAGCGCAGGAAGACCACAGGAACTGGCCGCATGCGTCACCTTAAGATTGTGAGGAGGCGTTTCCGCAACGGATTCAAGGAAGGCAAACCTACCCCTAAAAAAGTTGCCCCTGCATCTTCATAGATTTATGATCAATCACTAAATAAAAAAAGTTAAAAACCCAAGTTGTTTTTTATTATTTCGTCGGTGAATTTTTTTGTTTTGAATATACACGCACTTGGTCACCCATTAAATTGGAAATTAAAAATTATGTTGTGTTAGAGGAGTATATTAACACCTTGAAGTTTTGGCAGCCAAGGAAAATAGAAAAAGCCCATGTAATTTCTAAAAACACTTACAGGAAATTGTGGGTCTGTCATGGAAATTAAAAAAATATGATTGAGCTGCGATGTATAAAATGGTCTTATGTATTATCTAAAACATTTCCCATTTATACTAGCGGTAGAATACACCGAGGACAGCAAAGACTTACGGGCTCAATGAGTACCGCTTCTGAAGTCAGTATCTTTGCAAACTTGTGTCTTAGTGGGGTTGAATTGAACCATGTATAGTCGATGCCAATGTGTAATTCTGTTCAGAATTCACGCAATTCCAGATACAAGTCGCACGCAGATTTAAAAATTAGGAGACCAATGGCCACAAAAATTTTGCCAGAATTTTTGATGCCAAACTTTATCATACACCTTCGCTATGTTAACGCTGACAGCCAAAGCTCACCTTGACTCTTAACTGCTTCAGCTCATTGAGTGGACCCTAGAGTCGTGTGCTAAAACAGCGCACAACTGCCCACTGCTTCAAGATCACTGCCGGTATACCGTCTGGCTGGCTGAACATGAAGAAAAAGCAACTCACAATAAACATGGCGGTGAGTTAAAGTTCAGCTTCGGTAGTGGTGGTAAGGACGTCCGAAAAAAGTATCCCTCAGCAGCCTTAGCAGGTGACCGGAAGGATACTCCGCAAACCGGCAATTTGGCCGATGAAGTCAAACCTTAAAAGCAAGAGCTCATTACTGGATCTTGTGCTTCTTTAAGATTAGTTCAGGTTATGTTTCACATCAGAGACTTTAGGTATCTAGTTTTCTCACCACGGTCGTATCTTTACTAACGCACGGGGAACTACTAGGTAAGGAATAAACATTCCATACCCGTTAATATCATGTTGAACACGGCATCACTTTACATAGCTGTGCTTGGCGGCATTTATTTAAATTTTTCCCTATAGTGCGCGAACGGTTAAATAAAACGTGTCTTGATATCGATCATTGCGTAGCCCAATTTCTAACCGGGCATGGTAACTTTAAGGGCAAACTTTATTCATTTAACTTGGTGCCGTCACCTTTTTGCGAATGTTCAACGTCGGATCAAGAATTTGTGCAAACTGCCCATCATATCTTGTGGGAGTGTAGTCTCTGGCATGACGAACGGTTAATCATGTTGAATTCGATTCAAGTATCTGCGTGTAGTCCTATTTATTACTTAGATCTTGTGAAAACGAAGGGAAACTTCCGTGCCTTTAAAAAGTTTTGTCACCAATATTACTGGTGTAAGATTTAGGTTAGTATCTTATTTATCCCCTGTTAGTGGCATACCGTGGTGTTTAGACGGTCAGGCGTCTCCTGACTGTCTCCCCTTTAGATTTTTGGGCCTCTGGGCCATTTCAATTGCTGTCTCCGCTTTGCTGGGAGGGAAGTCTGAAACCGCTTTCTTACTACCTCCTATTTCTTCTGATTAAGTTCGTTGCGGGTCCCAAGACAGCCGGTAGGGTGTCCGGGCACAGCCTGTGCATCACTGCACAGCTGCATTATTCGTTGATTATTCGATCAAAGGACGCCACTGTTGATCCTGATAAACAGGAGTTGCAGTGGTGGGACAGAGTGGCGGGTGTGCCCCGAATAGCTGTGCGAGTAATTTTTCTGACTTAACTGATTGTTTTACTTAAATTAATGTAACAAAACAGAAAATCGTTGCTAATGGTTGCGAGTGTCTGGGCCAGGTCAGTCCTGCCATCCAGGAACAATAATCTGAAAGTACAAGTCATAATATCGGCTCAATAAATAAAACGCCATTGTCACAAATTGGTCGTCTGTACTATGAAAGTTCTGACCTTCAACCATATGTAGATCATGTACTAAAAGGGCAATCAAGTCCTAACGATGGTACTATACTACATTCTATAACATTCGGAAATTTCTTAAAAACAATTTTAATAACACTAGCATTATAAATGGAAGTGTGAAGCAGACTGGTAGGAATCGAATAACACTTTCATTTTCTAAATTCCAAGATGCAAACTCATTAATCAGCCACAGTATTACCTATTAAGCAATTAAAAGCTTTTGTTCCAACTTTCAATGTCGCAAGACTAGGGCTAGCACGCGGATTTCCCACTGCTTTATCCCCAGAAGAAATAATTCAACAGGTATCTGTACTAATAGGTTGAGGTCCTGTCATCAAGGCAAGGCGTCTTAATTATAAAGTAACTGTTGAGGGTAAACCTGTTTGGAAGCCCGGTTATTCTTACTTTTGATGGACAGATTCTTCCCAAACAGATTTTTATTTGCTATATTACAATACCTATTGATTTATGTGCATTCCCTACAATTCAATGCTTCAGTTGCTGTCGCTATGGATACACAAAAAATCAGTGTAGATCAGATTCTGGAGAGTCTTGTACTGTTGATGAACAATATTATTGTATTTTGTGTACGGGAAAGCATTTTGCCAATATTAAAATTTTACCAGAATTTACAAGATTTTTTAAATTAAAATAAGGATGACAGAGCAGCGTCTGAGTCTGAAGCGACTTTTCACCCCTTCCAGAGTGGAATTTTGTTAAAACTGTTAGTCTATACACAAATGACGAACTTCAATTTGAAATATTGAGCCCCTTTTATCCCTTAAGGGTTGAATTTAAAAAAAACAAAGAAAAAGTTGCGTAGGGCTCGTTTCGACCATATAAATCGCCTTGGCTCAAAATTAGCTGGGAGTAAAGCTTTTTGGTCTTTGGCCAAGGCGGTCGAAACTAATTTTAGCCGTCCTTCGATGTTCATATACACCAAAAAGAGGTACTTAAAATCCTGCAAAATCTAGACGTGAAGAAGGCTGGTGGTCCTGATGGAATACCTGCAGTGGTGCTGCGCAACTGTGCTCCTGAGTTGTCTCCCTTCCTAACACGCTAATCACTTGAGACTGGAGTTGTTTCCAAGTCGTGGAAGCTAGCTAACGTGCAGCCTGTGCCCAAAAAAGAAAGCCGTGCCGACCCAGCTAACTATAGTAGCCATTTCAGTCACTTCTGTACTCTGTAAGACTATGGAACGTGTACTGAATAATCGTCTCCTCGGCTACCTTGAAGACAATGATCTCCTCAGTGACCGTCAGTTCGGGTTCCGCCGAGATCGGCCTACTGGGTATCTTCTTGTGTACGCCACCCACATTTGGAGCGAGGCTATAGAGAGATACGGTGAAGCCATCGCAGTTTCACTTGACGTCTCCAAGGCCTTTCATCGGATTTGGCACGGTAGTCTGTTAAGCAAGCTTCCCTCTTTTAGGATTCCGGTTGGTCTTTGCAATTAGATTTCAGACTTCCTCGGGAACCGTTCGATTCAAGTGGTTTTGGTCTCTTGTCTAAACAACAAGCAATCGACGCTGGTGTTCCCCAGGGGTCAGTTCTGTCCGCAATACTATTCCTGTTACACATTAATGATCTGCTAGTTCCTGGAACAGTTGGTCATGCAGATGACACTACTGTTACGGACAGGTACTTCTCCAGTTCTCGGGCCAGTCGGAATGAAACTCAGTCTTGTCGAGAGTCTAGTTGAGCGCTTGAATCTGGCACTTCAGGCAGTCTCGGACTGGGGTGAAGCCAATCTTGTTGGATTCAATGCAGCCAAAACACAGGCGTGTGTTTTTTCCGCCAAACGGAGTCCCTTCCAGCTGACTCCGACTTTCCGGGGTGTATCAATACCGATAACTAATCATATGCAACTTCTTGGCCTGGAAATACCGTCGAACATGAATTTCGGGTCCTACATCGAGTTTATAGCCAAAACGGCGGCTAAAAAGTTTGGTGTTCTATCCCGAGTTAGGCGATACTTCACACCCAAACAACGGCTTGTCCTGTATAAGGCGCAAAGTCGGTCTTGTTTGGAATATTGCTGTCACCTTTGGGATGGTTCAGCCAAGTATCAGCTAGCAGCTTTAGACTCTGTTGAAAAGCGAGCCCGAAGAATCATCGGGACTGACAATGATATTGCTAACTTTCATGACCTCAGCCACCGCCGTGAAGTTGCGTGTCTATCGGTATTTTATAGGATACATTTCGAAGAGTGTGCGCAGGAATCGCATAATTTAATTTGACCGGCCCCCTTTTATAATCGGAATACTAGACGTAGGCTGAAGCTGCATCCTTTTGTGGTAGATATTCGGACCATCCGGACTAAACGCTTCGATAGTTCCTTTATTATGCGTACTGCAAGGGTGTGGAATTCTTTGCCTGCCGATTTGTTCCCTGACCAATATAAGTTGGGCCTCTTTATGGCAAGAGTGTATAGGTTTCTCCTGGGCAGGCATGATCCACCTTAGACCTCATCGCCGCTTAACATCAGGCGGGTTTGGGGTCAAATGCCTGCCTGGTCATGAATACTAAAAAAATCCTTTCTTAGCACGTCCTACCGTCTTAAAACCAATGCCTCTGAAACAAATCTGCTTTTTAGTTAGACCTAAAGGGTTTGGGCTGAGCGTTGATGGGTCAGTCAGTCCTTCTTTTATATCAAATAATATCTAAATGATCAGTCGTTGTGTTTTGATTAGACAGACCTCGCTGCCCATGTACTAGATTTTTTTTTAAGCATACTCGAAAGTAGTTATGTACATCATTTGAAACATTTAGCGTAGCACGTAACCATATTTCATCTGGCAACACTGGCATTTGCACTGAGAGTCGGTCAAATATAGTTTATTTAAAGAATCTCGTGTTAGCAGCGTGACTACATGTCGGAGGTCCTTGCAACTTTGACAGGATTGACCTCTAATTTTAGCACCCGGCATTATAGTCTACTAGTTTTCCATAGGATAACTCAAGATGTCGAAACGGAGAGCGTTAACGCTATCAATATTTTAACGCAATCAAGATTCAGTATCACGTAAATTATGGTATTTACGGTATCGCCATACTATTTGAAATTAATTTAATAGCACATTTCATGTTCTTGATGGTCACTTCACTTCACCTTTTCATACTTCACCTATAAATAAAGTTGGCAATATTTAGGCAGGTTTTGCTTCAGACTTTGGCTGAATGGCAGGTTTTTATCCAAATTATGGCAGGATATGTAATTTTTATGTGGTCACACTGATTATTAGTCTGTGGGTCAGTCCAGTCAGTCAGACAGGCAGGATCTTGGCCAGGCAATTTGTAATTGTATGTAGGTAGCAACCTACCTATTAATTCACGGTTGTTTGCGTTAAGGCACTTTCCACCTTCAAAATTATCTTATCAAATCATTTAGAAGGTGATAAAGTATGTGCTATGACGTGACAAACCGTTTTATCCATTCTAAAGATAAGAAATAGGCAATTTTTAAAGTTCTAGTTTGTGTAGTGGAGAATGTGCGCGTTGCTGTTGACATTCGTGCTCTAGAATCTTATTTTTACCGTTATTTATCAGTGCTCTGGTAAAAATGTCACTTTTTAAGAAAAAGGCTCCAAAGTATACTGCGCCGCCGATCCCACCACCTCCCACTGTTGAGCAAGAGTCTAACGGAATGGATAATAACAACGGATCACAGAAGTCTCAGCTGGTGTTTCACTGCCAACAAGCGCATGGAAGCCCTTTAGGACTGATATCTGGATTTTCAAATGTAAAGGAACTCTATCAGAAAATCGCAGAATGCTACGACTTTTCTCCAGAAGACGTAAGTTGTTTAATTCTAACAGTATTCTAATTTTATAACATGTAATAGTTAGATTAGTAAGTTTTTCTTTGACTTGTCTTCTCAGTTAAAGTAGGTCTTATTTACTTTCTGAACCTATTGATGACATAACCTTCTTAAATTTTTAATTTCCTTAAGATAAAGTTATATTACTCGTTGAATGCCTTTTAACTGTTTGATGACGATATATCACATATATATAAGAATAGTATTGTAAGTACTTCAATCTTTAATTAATATTTTATGTAAAAAGTGAATTTATATTGTTGACTTATTATGATCATAGATTGTAGATAAGGGTTGCCAAACATACTGGACAGCCATATCACAGCCCATAAGTAAATTGTCTTGGTTTGATAAGTTTAAAAGGGGATGAATATAGAGCTTTATTTTCTCTGCAGAAATGCCTATAATTTTCTCGAAAAAAAAAAATCACTTTTGTGGCTCAATGTTTTATAAAAAATAAGGATTTAAGGCTGTCGAAATTTGTGGAATAAAAACAAAAAGAACTCATATGTACCTATTTGTTGTATATTGTGTATGTTTCAAAATACTTACAAAATAACCTTTAAACTTTAAACTGAATGTGGTATTCTTCTAGGTTTTCTCAGCCATTTTAAAAGTTAAAACACAGGTAGTTTTGTAATTATTGAGTATTGTTTTCAGTTTTAGAAAAAAACGCTCCACACTCACAGTCTCTATGCAAATATATTTTTTTTAAAGGAATACTTCAAGTTAAATAATTTAGTGTTCTCATGCTTACAAAGTTTTTATTTTAATATTCTTAATACTTACATCTTTAAAATACAAAGTGAAAGGTCTCATACTCACTGATTACTATATGTCTGATGAATGAAAATTTCAAAACTTTTTGACCCATATAGTTCAGTAGGGGCAATTTTTATATTCAACTAGGTATTCAAAAAGCTGTACAGATGATGAAAGTTCGTATTCACTTAAAATGAAGATTTCTCAACCAAAATGGAGAGAAGTTATAAAAAATGCATATGTTTTTAATAATGAAATACCTAAGAATGTCAAATTCTTTATCCAAGACTCATTTTGGAGGCAATATTTTTAGTTGTCCAGTATGGTCAATTCCCACCCAACATTTTCTCTAACCAAAATTTGGATTTGTCAACTTGTCATTTCCAACACCAATTAATGGATTGATTTTAGTGATACTTATCAAGATTGTAGAAGTTTAGTGATGTTGAAAATACTGTATGAAACATCTTCGCATTAAAATATAGATCAAAACTAATAAACTAGTGAAATTATTTTTGAAACCCAGCAATAAATGACTGAGTAATTGATGATTGAAGTCTACTGACTAAGACTAAGACTGCGATTTGGATGGACAAAATATGTTTCTTTTTTTTGAAAACGTAAAAAGTGTTCTATCTTCCAAGGTCATTTACAACTAAGCACTTTTAATAATTTTGCACCCATAGAAGCAATTAACGCTCCAGACGCCGACTTCTGAACTAATAAATAAGGCACCCCATAGTAAATCAGTTTTCTATTCTCCATAGTAAGTTTACCGGCCGTCTTTACGCATTAACACTTCACCGAGTGAACAAGTTAAGAATTTAATAAATTATGCCGTCATTTGTGGTGAAAAGATATAAAAACCACAGTGGAACCATAATAAAAACCAAGGGATCACTTTCCATACTTAAAAAAGTTATTTTTCAGATCATTTTCACCTAAAAATAAAACATTTTAATTTTTTGATAAATTTTATTGGAAACTTATTAAAAAAGTAGTTTTGACAATATAACTATTTTTGTCATACTCAATAATTTTAAATTTTTTGACGATAACCGCCATCTGCAAATGCATCGTGTGAAGTCATTCGCACGAGCGCCGCGTGTATCGAACCCATTCTTGGAAGTGCAACTTTGAAGTCCCATAACTCTTTCAGTTTTAAAGATATTACAATAATTATTTCGTAGCTTTGCTTCGTTTTACTTAAATTTTTATAATTTTTAAGAAAAATACACTTAACCTCTACATTGGGACATACTATTTAAATGAGTAATTACTTTCATTTTAGACTATAGATTGAATAAATGTCTTTGAAATGTCCATCAATTATAAAAACTGTTTGTTTTAATATAAATGTTTTTTATTTCACTAAAAGTTTGTTTGGTCAGTGGCATGCACAGAAATTTGAGACTGGGTATGCTGTGCAAATAATATGATTTGATTGCGCCAATTAATAATTATAATAATATATCGGGACAATCCACCAAACACGAATTGTCTTTGTCAGTTTGTCTACGATCAATAGACAGAAAACAACCATGAACTCAGCACAAATATTCGTGTTCATCACAGAAATACCTGCCCGAGCTGGGACTCGAACACGAATCCTCACGAGTCACAGAAAATTATTTTTAAATTAACAAAATAAAAATATAATGTATTGTTTAATTTAACTTTGATCGAGGGCAAACTTGGGATTGATAGGTATCATTTGAAAGGTAAGTAATGTATTTATAGTATGAAAAAAAAGATATAAATATATATATAATTCATAATGTCATAAAATAGGGGACATGTAAAGAATGTTTATTTTATTTTGAATTGACAAAAAAGTTAGTTTAAGTAGAAAAAAAATTAAAAAGCGCTTAAAATTTACTTAAAAACATGTGCTACCCCTTTTGCCTTTACCGCCTCTAGACGGTTCTTCATTGATCGCACCAACTTCACAACGTCTGATAGTGGAATGCAGGCCCATTCCTCGATGACTGCATCCATAAGGTCTTGCTGGGAGCTCATAAGTAAGTAGCTATTTATGAGCTCTCCCTCTGTCTGTTATACCATTTTAAGTACTATCAATCGAGTTGCCTTTATTACCATGACCGGTCATAGAAAATTTACTACAGCTAATTATATTGGCAAAAAAAGTGATATTTAGTGGAAGCTCTCAATAGAACATAACTATTATGATGATTAATATCAAATATGAGGTAATTAAATGGCTAACCTGTAATAAAATTTGGTCAGCCACAAAAAACAGCCTTTAAATCATTTGGTTAGCCAACAAATATTTTGTAAGCAATAAAACATTCAGCTATGCTTATTTAACAAATAAATTCTTATAAAATAATAGTCAATCCATTAAATAATTGCTTATCGAAATTTCATTAAATGAGTCACTCACTGAAGCTTAGTCAATTAATTTGCTTACTGGCCATGGTTTGCTGACCTATTTTCGATTTCTGCTTATCATTTACATTTCTCTGCTCACAAAATAAGAATATTTTGAAAAAAAAAACACTCAAATACTTATAAATAGAATATAATGATTGATTTTAAAGAGCCTGAGGCTGCAAATAAAACTTGCACGATGCGATTATTTTGTTGCAGTGTAAGTTTGGTAGAACATCCTTATTTATAACTGGATTATTTGATTAATCATCGATTTAAAAATCAATGTTATACAGTCACACTAAACAAATACGTTTTCTATTAAATGGAATAAGTCATGTGCGTCATTTAACCATTAGTGAATGTTTCCTCATTTGTCGTCATTGTTTATGTATCTTTGTTTGAATGTAGAGAACTAAATACCTAATTCAATTCTCAGTTTTCGAGATTTTTATAGTAAGAGTATAATAAAGCTAGAGTACCAACTGGACACTTAAAACTGGTAGGCATCATTCTTTGTCATAAAACTTTCATTACAATAAATTCAATTTATGTTGTATTGTAAAATAATATGTATTTGTGGGTTACCGATGCTAAGTAACTGTCTTGTCTCTGTCCGTCCTATCTTAGGGTAAACAAGTACCGCTACTCATCAGAAGTCTATTTACGTTATTGGACATGACCGACAGGGACCGTAAGAAGGTTAATCAGAACTAAATTTTTTCTTAAATTATGCCAATAAAAATGATTTTATTTAATTGTATGCTCGCTAAGGTTGTTGTAAAATCAAGATTAATTTTTTTGAGAAGTAGTATTCTATTAAATTAATGTATTAAAAATACACAATAAACTTTTGAAAAGAACAACTACGGCTTTCTTGCTGGATTCTTCTCGATAGATTGGCATTCTGAACCAGTGGTAGTTTAAAAAGTGGCGTCATAAAAGGAGAAAAAGAACATATCATAAGCCCATTTAAATAAAAAACAATACCTTTTTTCTAATTACAATAACGGCTGACAGTAGAATCTCAGATTAGTAAAATTTACTCATTTATCGAAGTGTCGAATAACATCGAAAATTGAAAGGGGCGCTCCCGAGTTTTATTAAGCCCGCTTGTCCAGATTTCTGTCAGTTTTCATGTCGCATAGTCAGACATTTAGCCGAGGTTACGTCAAAATGCCACGCAGACGCTAATTTCCTGATATTTCACGCTTTGTAAAATTCCGTCAAGGCTTTCTCGTGAAATCTTCAACTCGTTCGATTTTTAGTAAAATTGACGTAAATATTTAAATAGGCTTTGTAATGATGTTTTATGTTACAAATGTATTTAGTTTTAAATAGTTGATTCCGTATAGGTAGGTACCTACGGAATCACGCACTGTTAACCCAGGAAGTGGATCGGCTTAAAGGGGCGCAGTATTTGTTGTCCACATGTATGATATGAATGAGATGACCGTACGTCATTTTATTAGAATATTTTATATTTGGGTTAAAAAGAACTGGTTTGACTAAAGTTATAGAAAAATATATTTCTCAATAATTTTAAACGCTTAGGGTATAGTTTTCTTCCGACTAATATTGGATTAGCCATGAACTCTGTTTTTTTAGCTAGACGGTCAGGTCAAGGACCCACGAGTTTTAACATATCTAATTTATTGAGAACTAGTCAAGTTCATCTTATGAATGACCCAGAAGATGATTCGTTATTTATATTACATGGTTCAGTACTAATCTAGTAATCACCTTTAGGTCAGGAAAAAAAAAACGTTTGATTCTATATTTTCAGATACTATTTTGCACATTAAACACTCACAAAGTTGACATGAGGAAACTTCTTGGAGGACAAATTGGTTTAGAGGACTTTATATTTGCACACAGAAAAGGCCGCCCAAAAGAAATAGAAATTGTGAAAACTGAAGATGCTTTAGGTTTGACAATAACTGATAATGGAGCAGGATACTCATTTATCAAGAGGATCAAAGAAGGGTCAATCGTTTCAAGAATCCCTCACATTGAGGTATGTTTTTCCAGCCATAGCCCATAGCCATAGCTAAAATACTTAAAACTGTTATACTGATCGTAACCTGTACATTACGGGTTAAAACTGTTCAGTTAATATTATGATAAAAAAAGTAAAAACCAAAAGCATTACTTTTATCACTATAACTATTTAGATTACTAGTGTAGTTTAAATCGAAAGGTAAGGTTAGGTTATAGATAGGTTAAAAATTAAAATAAAGTTAACATCTATTTTCCTAAGTAACACTACTCGTATCTACAAAAAATATTGAATTATTTTTTTAGGTTGGAGATCACATTGAAAGATTAGATGGTGATAACATGATAGGAAAAAGGCATTATGAGGTAGCTAAAGCTCTAAAAGACATACCTAAAGGTACCACATTTACAATTCGGCTTGTGGAACCTTTAAAAAGCGGTTTTAACAGCATTGGTCCCAAATCGAGTAGCGCTAAAGCAGGAAGAAAGCAAGCCTATGGTTCAGGAAAAGAAACATTAAGATTTAAAGCTAACGGCCAAGCAACAATAGAAAATGAGGTAATTATTATTAGCAAACAGTGTGACTTAACATAGAAGTAACACTGATGTACGTGATTGAACCATTTAAAATAATTTTTCAAATGTGACTTAGTTGTTTCTATTATACCATATACGTGTAGCAAGCAAGCACATCGTGTTAAACAGACTGCCTAAAAAGTCAGTTTCTGTTTTGATGGATATTTACAAACAAGCTTATGGTCCACCTGAATGACCAAATATGTACTTTTCTAGAAGTAAAATTGGCCAAAGATTTACTTACATAATAACATAGACATAGAAACTATTAGAAACGAACGATGGGACGATACGAATACTCGTACAAAACAAATGTACAGTTTTATTAAATTGATAAAAATGAGATCGTTCTGCTAACTGAGCATAACGACAAGAATTTTTCAATTTTGTTACTTAATTGACGTTGTAATGTATAGTAAAATTTAAGAAAAAGATTTGATTTTTAGTTCTTAAACTGAAAATTTTACTTTTACAGCATGACGAGAAGTCGAAAGCCGGTATCGAAAAAATTAACGGGCTATTGGATTCATTTATGGGTATCAACGATTCTGAGCTCGCATCGCAGATGTGGGACCTCGCTGATGGGAAAACAAACTCCATGCAATTAGCTGACGCCATTGACAACAGTGACCTCCAAGAGTTTGCATTTACCGATGAGTTCATTATTGAATTATGGGGCGTAATTACGGATGCTAGATCTGGAAGGCTTAGCTAGAATTATCTATCAAAATCATAATGCCAATTGTGCCTACGTCAGTATTGTAATCAGTTATATTTTTTTAACAGACTTCGTAAAAAAAAGAATAAATTTTTTAGGTAGGTACCTACTACAAGACATCTTTGTTTTCAATTATTATATTCAAAGCAATAATTTATTATTATTTGTTTAATTATTTCTTTGACTATAGTAAACGTAGTACTTACCGTACTAAACAGACGCATTATCTAAATAATTGGTGTCATACTAGAAGATAATAGGGAATAGGTGTGAGTTTAATTTGTAGGATTGGCATAGTTGTAATGGTTTGACAAGTTTGAAGTGTGCAGTAAGAAACTACAATAAAATTAAGGGTAAAGTAACTAATTTACGTAGTCTCGCATAATTAGATAATGTTACCGACCCTATTTTATGCCCCATGTTCTAAAGTTTTTGTAATCGGTAGACTCCTACATGCAATTTATTTAAGTAACCTTTTTTATTTTATGCAGGGCACTTGGTCTAAATAAAACTACTCTGACAAAAATATCACAACTATTTACTCATATTGCTATTTTATGTACCTTTAAAAACAATTTAAATAAGGGATGTGGCACAATTTCTGTATCAATGTTTATATGTTTTATGTCAATTTTACTTTAAAAATCTCAAGTTTTCTTGTCGAAAGCAATTTAAATTCACATACCTTTTAAAAAGACTACTCGTGAAAAGAAAAAAAAACAAAAGTATTTTGCACCATACTTGTACTTTCTTAGTTTCTTATTAACTTTAAACTTGTTTCAAATATATTTTTATTGTTCCTATGATTTTTAGGTAAAAAAAAGTTAATGTTAAATAGAAATTACAATACAATACAATGTAAGTAATTTAATTTACGCCTAAATAAGTGACTTAAAATTCGTAAATGTAGGTGATGTAATAAAATTTGGACTTTATTTAAAATATAAAGAAAAAATAGATATGTACCTGATAAAGGCCATTGAAAAATACATATTTTTTGAGTAGGTGATTAAGAGGTGCCTTAAAAATTTTTGTGTACACTTTGAATATTAAATTAAATGTTTATAAGTGTAAAACAGCCTTTGACATATAGGTCTTAATTAAACAAGTAAAGTTACTGCACACTAAATGGTAGTAAATTTAAATGATGTTATAAATATAGTTGTATTTTATTTATAAAAAATATGGTTATTTATATAATTAAACTTGAGGTAAAAGAGGCATTAAATATTTTATTTAAACTGTCAATGTAATTGTTTAAATCTAATGACTAATCTATAATTGTTTTTGTGTATTTTATATCAAATTAATTATTATTCATATTACTTAAGATCACTTCTAGTTTAAACTGATACTAAGCCAACACAGTTTTTGTTTCATAAACTGTTTCACTTACATTTCGCGAAAGCGCTGGGTCTAGAATACAGAGTTCTATAGAAAAATGTACTAATCCTTCTTTTAGATTATTATTAAGCAGTTACGTGTTATGCATCCTTTAGTATGAAATAAGGAAAAGATAGCATACACTTAATGGCAACAGTGTATGTAAAATACTGATACGCAAACAAAGGGAAAAAGGGATTGAAAGAACAATGGAATGATACATTTTATTTATAAAGTGATTATTTCTGAAAGAATGAGGCTTAGTTATAATTAATTACTTATCATTATATAATACATCCATTTAATATAATTAGATAAGATAAGGTCGTTGACAAAAGACTTCCATTTATTATTGTACAGTCATTAGATAAGATATATATTTAAAAAATATGTATTTACTTAAGTGATATAGATGTTCAATATAAAACCTGTTGTAATCATTATATATTTTTATTTAACAATTTCCTGGCTAGACTCTGATTGTGTGGTCCACAATAATTAAGGGCGACCATGTGATGGAAAAATTATAAATTTAAGATAAAATATTTTTAAACTTATAACCCAGTATGTCGGACTTTTAAAACTTAAAGCACGTTTATCACTATTGGTGGGTTGTGCCATGAGTTTGTGAGGCCTCCGATTTTTTTGTAGTACAACAAACAACAAAGATTATTAATAAAATAGTTGAATAGGTATTACAATTATTTGTGTAGATAATAAATAATCGCCAAGCTTTAGCTACTCGGTATAAAAGTTTGTTCAGCCTGAGAATTAATTTGTCTCCATAACCAATTCCTATCTAAATCTGTTTTGGTGTGAAGCAAACAATTACACTGGTGTTGCAAAACGATGTGACCACGAGTCCGACGGGAAATTTCTTTACATCGATATTATTTAATACTGGCATGGATGATGGCTCTTGACGTTGAAAGGTTTCACAGGGCAAACAGAGAGGGGTTTGGCGAGTCAGGTAGTTGAGTAGTCACCTCATTTTAGTTGT
Source organism: Choreutis nemorana (assembly GCA_949316135.1). Taxonomy (NCBI): domain Eukaryota; kingdom Metazoa; phylum Arthropoda; class Insecta; order Lepidoptera; family Choreutidae; genus Choreutis; species Choreutis nemorana. Next base: position 6,330,759 of record OX438600.1, read on the forward strand.
TTACATACAAGTGCCGGCCTACACCGTAGCATTTAAAACTCCTTTTAACATTGAAATGTGTGATGTCACCCGTGATTAAAAATATTTTATTATAGTTGTAATGTAAAGCGCAAAATTAGTTTTAGGTACCTACCAAAACCGCTTTGGCTTGAATATTGTACAGTCGCACACAATTACGAATATGTAGTCTAAGTTGATTGTACAAAAGTACCTAGACATATAGACATCGCATATACGTACCTACAATTATTTAACTACTAGGTTGGTAAACCTACCACTTAAAATTAAACTATTCTTAACTTTTCCTACATCCTTTAACATCAACTATGTATAAAATCTAACCATCAACGTCATAGTACGAACTTTGTGGCGCAGTGGTATAAGCAGCCGACTGTTACGCTAGAAGTTTTGGGTTCAAATTCTGGCTGGGCGAAACTTTGTTTTATTAGCAAAACGCATTATTTCGCTTACCAGTCTTGGATGTAGTATTCTTATCTATGTAGTTTATACGTTATCGTTGCTTAGTTCTTGTAACACAAGTTCTTACGATACTATCTTTGGTTTGGTTTGTTGATTTATTTTATCTTGCTAGAATTTTTCAATTTTTGTCCGGCTAGAAGACATAATAATAAACACACTGTATCGTGAACTACTGCGTAATTTAATTTTATTCGATCTTTAAAGTACGATTTTACCTCACAAGTGTACTTACCCTGTTAACCTCGAAGCTTTGCAAACTTATTCATTCTTATGTAACCTGTTATCATCGTTGTGTGTTTTGATTCCGTTTTACTGTATAATGTTTCAATTTGAGCCACATCAACATTCTTCTTAACGCTTTGTAAAAATTAAAATATTTGAAGTTAATGAATTTCTACTGTTTTTGACAGGCCGATATCGACACTTCTTTTTTGACAGGCCGACTGTTCCCAATTCCATAATTAAATAAAGTTATAGGGGGAAGAATTAAACTTTAAAAAGTTTTGTAGTTCGAATAGGATGGCCAATTCTCATCTTATAAAAATATTTAACTTAAATCTGTTCTCAAGGACGGTTTCTTATCAATTTACTAAGGTGAGTTCTTTTGTCAGCTATCAAAATTGTTAAATAAGTGAATGAAATCATTTAACCTTTGTTCATTTTAATTTAGGTTTGTTGCGCCAGCTACAGTACAACGGTAAGGAATAGTAAAATTTATAATGATGTGAATGAAGCAGTAGAAGATATAAAAGATGGTTCAAAAATTTTGGTTGGAGGATTTGGTCTGTGTGGAATTCCAGAAAATTTAATTTCTGCTTTGAAAAGAACTGGGGTTTCAGGACTAACTGTTGTCTCCAATAACGCAGGTTGGTATATTTTTCTTTTCAAAATAGTTAAATATTAAATGTAAAATTAATGAAATATGTGAACGTAAACAGAGAAAGAGAAAGTAATTTTGAGGGAGTGTTTTAGAGTTTTAATTACAAATAATAAATTATTAATTCCTTGGAATATTATCAAGTCCAACTGTCTGCATTTCCATAATTAACTTTTGTTTTTCTAAATAGGTGTCAATGATTTTGGTCTTGGAATACTATTGAAGAACAAACAAATCAAGCGAATGATATCATCATACGTAGGAGAGAATGCTGAGTTTGAAAGACAGTTTTTAACTGGAGAACTAGAGGTATTTCGAAAAATAATAGTTCTGAAATTAATGTATTAGTAAGTAAGTTTTAGCAAGAATTCTAAAGATGACAAAATAATAAATGCTCATAAAATCTACTGTTTTTTTCAGACTATCAATAATTAATAAATCAACTTTCTTATTAAACTTTAATGTTTATCATAAAAACTTGCATGTCTGTCTACATTACTCTGTCAAGTTTATAATTGTTTATACTGCTGTGGGAATGTTCACAATGACTTACATTTTTCATGGTTGTTTGTCTGTATGATTTGTATTACCTATTATTAAGCAATTGATAATACTAAAGTCATTATATTTATTACATTATTTTTGGTTATTGTAGCAAAGCAACCAAGAAATAAAAATTAAATAAATATCAAGAATGCTAGCCATGGTAGGTCCGAATGTTGCTGCTACAGATATTCTATTTTGTTACAGTTATGTGTGTAGGTACAATCACGGCCGCGCACGCGCTACCACCTTAAGGTCGAGTTTTGCTTGCAGGTTTTGCGGCTGGGGGCTTTCATTCCAAATTTGTGAATGGATGAGATTATCATACTTTTAAAACAACATCATGATTTCAATGAATGATTTCCTTCCTTTACCGTCATTGATAATAGAGATTTACTATGGCCAATTAGGATGGCGCTTGCGATCCAACCCCTAAAACGTAGTATTATCTCATACAGAGGAATTTTTATGGCAAATGATACTCCGTGGCAGACCTCGACTGTACATTGTTTCTGGGTGTGTTACCTTCAGATCTCCAGTAAAGAGGTTATGCACACAAGAACAATTAGCAATTACACACTTGACAACAACCTTAACTAAAGATAATACAATGTTATTGTGATTTTGATGCTTTATTTATATTTGTGTTTCTATTAGGTGGAACTGACCCCACAAGGAACACTAGCAGAGAGAATAAGAGCTGGAGGTGCAGGTATACCTGCCTTCTTCACACCAACAGGGTTCGGAACTCTTGTTCAGGAAGGGGGATCTCCTATTAAATATAGCAAAGATGGAAAGGTATGTTAAAAGGTAGATTAATTTTTTTTTATAAAATATCTGTTGATTTTTGTTTTTTCGATATGAAAGTATATCTTTAAAATAAATGTCTATAAGATTTAAACAAAATTATTTGTTCCATTTAGATTGATATTCCTAGCACTGCCCGAATTGTCAAACAGTTCAATGGAAAAGACTATGTAATGGAAGAAGGAATTACAGGTGACTTTTCACTGGTTAAGGCTTGGAAAGCAGACAAGCATGGCAACTTAATATTTAGAAAGAGTGCAAGGAACTTCAACCCAACTATGTGCAAAGCTGCAAAAATCACTATAGCTGAAGTAGAGGAAATTGTTAATGAAATTGATCCAGACTCTGTGCATGTTCCATCTATTTATGTGCATAGGGTTGTCAAAGGTGAAAAATATGAAAAAAGAGTGGAAAGAATCACTGTTACCAAACCAGTTGAAAATAAAAGTAAAAAACCTTCTGATGAAATGAGAGAAAAGATTATCAGAAGGGCTGCCTTAGAATTTAAAAATGGAATGTATGCTAATCTTGGAATAGGTAAGGATTTTACTTAATTATGCTGATGCTAAAAAACCGATTTTTAAAGTATACTTACGTCTCATTATTTTTCTTCCAGGAATGCCAATGCTTGCCAGTAATTATATTCCTTCAAATGTAAAAGTCCTTTTGCAGTCTGAAAATGGAATTCTTGGACTAGGTCCATTCCCAACTGAGGACAAAGTTGATCCTGATCTAATCAATGCTGGAAAGGAAACTGTTACTGTCCTACCTGGTAATTATTATTTTTTGGATTTCAAGTACCTCTTTTTAACCAAAATCTGGTCTTGCCTTTTCTAAATATACATTCAGTTTTTTTAAATTAAAGGTTATCCAAGCAAGTGACATGAAAATATCTTTGGTATAACTATTATTTGTTGGCTACAGTTAAAAACTATGAAATGTGTTGACAATTCGGTATTGTATCAACACATTTTTTGGGTTATGTTTAATATTACTAATGTTAGATAGAGTTGCTTGCTCTGTTGGGTGGCCAAGCATTCAATGTTTTTGTAATGATTTTTACAGGTTCGTCATATTTCTCTTCTGAAGAAAGTTTTTCGATGATCAGAGGTGGGCACATTGATCTGACAATCTTAGGTGCAATGCAAGTCTCTCGTTATGGTGACTTGGCTAACTGGATGATTCCCGTAAGTTACTTAGGCTAGATTAGCGCTAGGAAACCTTCTAATATCTGTGTGAAATCGATCTTTCATCTAATCTCCATTAGAGAAATATGACAGTAAATCTTTACATAGAGTATATCATATATTTTTAAAATTAAGTGAAGATATTTAAAATTTTGATCCCCATTAAGGTTTTTGAATGTTGTTTTAAATTTTCAGGGTAAAATGGTGAAAGGTATGGGAGGGGCAATGGATCTCGTTTCTGCCCCCAAAACCAAAGTAGTTGTTACCATGGAGCATACTGCTAAGAATGGTGCGCACAAAATACTATCCGAGTGTTCATTACCTCTAACTGGGAAAAATTGCGTTGATATGATTATTACTGAGAAGGTATGAAAATATACATTTATGCTAGATTCACCTGGCTCATGTCAGAAATGTTATTCTTTTTTAGTACTCATGTAAGATAAATAAACCAAGCTATTTTATAAGCTAGCAAATCAGTTATTGGTGTGAATTAAGTTTGTTTAAAATTTCAGTGCGTTTTCGAAGTTAGCAAGGAATCTGGCCTGACGCTAACTGAGTTGGCAGAAGGTGTGACAGTCGAAGATATAATTGTAGCTACCGGCTGCGAATTCAACGTGTCACCGAATCTCAAGAAAATGGGGGACGTTACCAAACCAGAAACAAACTAAAGTGACCTTTAAAATATCTCCAAATGTACTTAAAAGTCTAACTGGAAAAACTTCGAGTTGTTGTCGAAGGAAGTTTTTACGATTAACATGCATATCTATTTTTATATTATGGTTCATTTTTAAAGAGTCATTCCATACAAAGCTATTTTTGAATTAGACACATTATATTCTGTATCCAATTCATCCTCGTTGGATACTTTTTGCTTTCTACGAATTTTATATCGCTTGTGCCAAACAAGTGTAGATACTATAATTTTATATTATTGTTTTGTATACATAATAAGTTAATAATCTGTCTTATTATTAACTGTATTTGTGTTTTGTTTGAGATTTTCTATATTTTTATTTACCAATTTGTATATTAAGTAAACATACTTGTCGCTACTTGTGAGGAGGTTACACAGTTATCAACTTTTGTATTTCTCCTGAAAAGTTTTGTCGCAGTTTATTATTTTGTATTTAAATATACCTATTAATCGAATTTAAAAAATGTATACTTCAAGTGTAACACACTTAAATCTTAAGCATTTATTGTAGTATATTATACAATGATAATAGTCAATATATTACTCAATAAAAACTTGTTGATGAAATTAGAAAATTAAGTAAAAATATTAATCAATCAAATAAATGACAAAAAGATTGACTAGATACTAGTCAAACATTTTAACTGTTATCATTGTTATCACACATTTATTTCCTCGTATTTTTACTCATACAATGAAATTGACTGGTCCAAATAAACCGTTGATTGTTTTTGCAATATGTTTGCTATGGCTTATATCTCTTTTATTTATTGGTATCTCTTTGGTTTTGTTTCTAAGTAAGGACTTGTATACACATTGTATGTAATATTTTACACCCCCTTTTCATAAATTTTAACTTCTTCATTTAACAGTAGATATATTCTTTGGAACTCATTTCAATTCTTATCTAGTGAGTATTGCTCTACTTTAATAGTAAAGCCCTCTTTATCCTATTAAAATTAATTTCACAGGTTTAGGAGATATTTTATTGTTGACTGGAACAGAATACGTCAATAGTATGGTACTGCTATCAGGAATCATGATGTTTCCAACAAATATGTACCTGCTGTGGTGTATCGCTCATGGGAGGAAAATTGAGTATGGTTTTTTTTAAAGACATTCACGTTATGTTAAATATTATCTTGGATGTGGTTCTTACATCACCTTATTTTATTTCCATAGTTGTAATGTTATGTAAGGCCCTAAGATAAGGGTCTTTACATGCATACAATTGTAAAACGAATATTTGGATTGATACATTATTTATTAATACATTTATTTATTATTAATAATTAAACGGGTTCCCCAATAACTTAATTATTTCAAAAACAACAAAAACATTACATTAAAATTAAATACAAATTCCAAATATCAATAAATTACTTACAAATCATAAGAAACACCATAAAAAATTCAAACAAACAATAATTATTAATCAATATTTTCATAGTGACTAATACAAACAGGCATCAATAACTTCCATCCACACATTATTTTAGTCATAGTCTAAAGATGGTGTGCTGCCCTCTATGGCTCTGTATCGTATGCATAGTGATGGTGAATTTTACTGGTGCAATATTGGGAATTCTAAGGCTTAAAAAATGTGCGACTGTAATCAAGAAATCTATCTTACTTTGTATGAAATATTACAGAAATGTTCCAAAATATAAGACTGCTATAGATAACATGCAGTGGTCTTTAAAGTGTTGTGGGGTAAGAACTTTCTTATCTGGTAATTTATAATAATCAATTATTTATACGTAGTTAACAATCTTGCCATGCATCACCGATGCCTTTTCAAAACTCATATCTCATTGCCAAATTACACTAAGGTTTGGTGTGCAGATTTACCATGAGTCAAACAGTTCCTTCTACGATCTGCCAGACGTGCTGAACGTAAATTCAAAACGAAAGTTAGTAAAGTGAATTACAACAATATTTTTCAAAAATGAAAGTTTTAAATATTAATATAATTGTTATTGTAATTAAATTGTTATTGTTTCAAAAATGAAAAATATTGTTGATCGTAAATAAAATAAAATTCTTCGTTCGGATTCAGACTACGCTGGGCTACGATGTACTGGCCAACCTAGCGCTCTGGTCGGTCTTACAAAAAGTGAATTATTGTACCTACCTACTAATTTCTCTGATTTTAGTTAAACTCATATAAAGATTGGTTCAGGTACGAATGGTACGACAAAACTAGAGATTATGACTGGGATCCAAGTAGTAAAATAATTCATCGAGTCAGGAAAATTGTCGCTGATAGTGTACCTCTAAGGTAAAATTGGTTTATTTCGTATTAACGATGTGGGTATGTAGGTACTTTTACTGTTGATTATAAATAACCTTCACTTAAGTTACTTAACAATATAATATTTATGCATTCAGACTTTTCCCGACTTTTAGCTTTTCATTCGGACTTTTTTGTTGGGTTTTGGTTGGTTTTTTTTCGTCATTACTATCAGAAAAATAAAGTATTCGAAAGATCTTTCGCTGCTGTGAAATTTTGGATACTTATGCCCTAAATGTAAACACCAACATAATCAAACATATTATGACTTAGGTATATTTTTAAATTTCTAATTAAGTTAACACACTATTTATCCGATTTTTTAACCAAAGTATTGTTTGTAGTTGCTGCAAAAATGGGTCCTGCATATCTAATTTCTTGTCCGAACTTGGTACCAGATCGATTAATAGGAATGGTTGCGACGCAGTTTTACGTCATATAATTCAGATTTGCATGTATGGCCATTTAATAATATTCACTATAGTTATCGTTGCTGAGGTAAATAAGGTTTTTGTTATAGACTTATACTATAACAAATACATACTTTCTTGTCTGTAGGTATTGTGTTTCGTAGCAAACTACAAAATATTTAAACGATTTTTTAGGTCTTCATTCTACACGAAATGGTTTTAAGCAAAAGGGAATCAAGAAAATGTCCCAATGCCAGAGCTGATGTAGTACAACGTTTAATGTCTGTCAATAATAACTTTCAACCGTCTAGCAGTTCCAACCAATTCAATCCAGAAGACAGTGATGAGTGACAGTAGATTTTTGTTCATTTTATTTAAGATAATAGATATTAAAAACTGAAATGTATAGATTTATAATCTTATTGATGTGTTTGACTGTTTCGATGTTTTCGATGCAGTACCTAACCATATGTACTGTTGGAATGTTATAATGATTAATGAAACTCTTTATACTTTTAAATTATAATATATTTTCAAGAGGCAAACATGTTTACATATCAAAAGCTCACGCAAGAATCATAAAGATCGATCAGTTTAGAATCTTCTTAGATATAGGTAAAATTAATAGCTATTCGTTGGTGTCGCAAAAAATTTAAACCGCTTGACCGTTTTGAATTATTCTTTTTTGAGTCTCTCACTGGTGGTTTAAAAGTAAAGAGAAAATAGAAAACCTAAAGGAACGGTCACGTGTTACATACCCAAATACCTATAATCAGGCGTTTGAAATCGTATAAGTAGATGATTTTCTTTATTTTATTTTTATTAGGCTCACCAAAGATTTTACAGTAAAACATTACTTAAACTTAACCTTACGAATACAGCATCTAACAAATAATGCATAACATGAACTGAGAAATGAACACAGTATGCATGGTAAGCAAACTGTCCTATTTTATTTAAATACCTAAAGAAAGAGACGACACAAGCACTAACAATACTTTACAGATAAAAGGAAATCGAAAAAGTTACAATAAGTAGTCTGGTATACATAGTGGTTCTTTAATAAATGAATGTACTGTAATTATCTAATTATTATAAATACAACTAGACCCAACTAGGTAATCCAGGATCCTAATAAAAATTTGTCAGACGAGTCATTAAATATGTTGAAAAAGATGCTGCAATACGAGCCTTGCAAAGTTTAGGAACTGGGGAGCGTCCTGCGCAGATGAGGACACAAAGTTGTGATAGGTTTACGAGGAATCATAAGTTCCCTGCGATTATTTAATTAATGTGTTCTAAAAGTATTGCAGACTTTCGTCGTACGACACAATTTTTTGAGCCTTGTCAACAGAAAGCGCGAGATGCCATTCAAAGCGTTTCTGAACCCGCTCTAGCCGAAGGAGATGAATTGCATAATGGGGATGCCAGACTGTACTGCAGCATTCTAATATACTTATAGAAAGGTTGTTACACAATAATATTTTAGTTTTAGGATTGCGAAAGAGTTTTCCGTTCGTTCGTTTCGTTCATGTGATAAAGCCAAACATCTTTGATGCCTTTTTAATGATATTGTTAATATAAAGTATAAAATTACTTTACAGACAAAGAGAACTCCCAAATCCCGAACAACACTCTCTTCTTGCATACTTTTATTTTCAATGCCGTAGTCGAATCGTCGAATGATGTTGGAGTTAAGTATGAGCCCTGAGTTACACTTGATGTCATTTTGTATGTTTAATAACCATATAGAAAGTTCTGTAATATAAATAAGATTTGAGCCATTTCAAAAAAGAGCCGGTAATACTATATATTTATTACTTAAGAAGTATTTATCAGATACCATACTAAAAATGATTTACTTATATTGAAGATTAAGAAATAAAATTTAGGTAATTTTAGGTAGTATTTCACCGAAGAATTTTTATATAGCTTAGTTTCATGTTATAAGCGATTGTAGTAGTTTTTAAGATTATAGTATACAGCAAAGGTGGGTCAGCTGTTTTTGTCTATGGTGTAAAAATACTATTTTAGTTTGATAGAACCGTACTAGCATTTTCTTGGGGCAGATTTATCACTCCATCCATAATTTTTATGCTATTATCATCTCACCATCATAAAGAAGACGTTCAATTCAAAGACGTTATGGAAGACTTATGCTGTATAGGCTACTGCTCCTTGCCTTTTCCGACAAAAGGGAATTTAGAAAAAAAAATTGAACGAAGTAAATGTCTCAGTGAATACAGGTTAGAAATTGTTAATATTTTACGTTATGTTCCATATCACAGTATAGTATTAAATATTAATTAAGTAGTAAATACGTTTGATTCCAGATAAAATGGTTTTTACTTCAGTCACAAATTGGATTCGCAGTAGGGGTCCTGATGAGGTTTGGAGAAAAAGAAAAATCTTCAGGCTGGCTGCACATTACATTGGCCGTCGTAGAAATTGCTATTCAGTGGCTGTACGTAATGTTCATCGTGCTTTAGCTTATGCGACTAAAGCACGAAGGTTGAAAAAGGAAGATATGAAGCAACTTTGGAATACTCGCATTAATGCTGCATGTGAACAGAACAATATACCATTCTACTCTTTTAGAGAAGGTTTGGAGAGATCTAACATTCTTTTAGATCGAAAATCACTTTCTGATCTTGCATCTTGGGAGCCTCAGACATTTGAATGCCTTGCAGCTATTGCTAAACAAAAATTAGATTATGATGGATTTGTTGATGGATCAGATAAACAATATCCAACAGGAGTAAATTTGGATCTTCAAGGTGTTATGCTAGAAGCTTGGCTTAAAGAAAAGAAATAGTTATGTGTAATTTAAGCTAGTTATTTAATATAGTTAACATTAGGAAATAAATAAAATCATTTGTTCAGTGTTTTGTATCTTTTGGTGTTAACTCTCCAATTCTTTTTTTAATTGTTTAGTGAGCTCCGTTTGCTTTTGTAAGTTGTATAAATTCTCTATTTTTCGCCTTTGTTGTCTTTCAACATCTTTTATAACACCTTCATGCATTTTCTCTCTGGAATAAAATATATTGTAACAAAGAGCAATAAGCCTGCATCTATAAGGAAAGTTCACCTTAACATATTTACCCATGTTTCCAATGTTACTTACCTATCTGTTTGTTGTTTAATATGGACATATGATACTATGCCAATAGTTACTATACAAGATAAACCTAATACTATCTTGGATGATCTCGAGGACATATTGACTAAAGGTAGTGTTTTAAATATGTTGTCGCTTCAGATAACTCAAAAAATCATAGAAAACTAATTTCTTTGCGAGCCAGATTTACTTTAGAATCCAAATTATTACGAGCTAGAATCTGTTTCACACGTTTGAAGATCTAGAACGATTGAAATGATTGATTGATTGTGATTGACTTGATGAAAGAATTCTGTCAATAAATGATAATATTTTTGTTGTTCTAAAAGGCATAGAGCATAAGGAAATACGGCTCAAATCGCGTGACAAATGGAGATTACACTGTCTACACTTCTATAATATCATGCGTTACGGTATGACGTTAGTATTGCCATACTATTTCAACAAATCATAATATTACGATACGCGATACGGTATTTATAGTGTGACTCTTGTGCACTGACAAATTAATTTATTATTATTTTACTGTGGGTGGTCCTGTGACAACCTCCAAATAATTAACAATAATAGAGTTATTTAATAAATTAAATCATTCACCATTCATTAATAAATCAGGCAAAATGTTCAGAAAAGAATAAAAGTATAATTTACATTATGATTTTAACTACTATTGCTGTGACTTTTAATAGTAGTTAAGTACATACCTAATGATAAATATATTATGCTTAGAACTGATTTTAAAATTAAACAACTAAGTACCAAAAGAGAATTTAGTTTTTTATGCGTGTGTTCCGATATGAACTGCGAGTACTGCGCTGTGGTCTTAGCCGTGAAAAATTAGTTCCGTTATGGATTGGCAGTACGCTGCCGCAGTGCCCTAGGTAAATATATGAAGTCATGAATCGCCGCCTTATTTCCACTGCGAGCACTGGTGTTTTCGAGATAAGTTGCTAGAAGTGCTTTGATGACGTGATCAGTACAAACAATAGTTTTGACTTGGGATTTTTTCATATTCCTCAATTCTGGGGACGATGCCAGTGGCGAAAACTGGGAATTACCTTTGGAGTATCTGTTAGTTAAGACAAAAATATCATTTTCCTTATTCCTTAATTTAATCAAATTAAATAGTAAAATCAGGCCACTTTTATACATGTTGAATACGAACCAAAAATAAAACAAATTATTTACTGAAGTAATTTTATTGGGCAAGTAAAATCACTTTAAATAAATAAATTCACTCAGGCTTAAAAATTTAGCATAAATGCTTATAAAAACAAAAGTAAAGATCTAAATGGGAACGCAAGAAACGTCAAAAATGTTTTCTCGGGTTTACGATGGATAAACACCTGAGTAGGTAGGTATACGTAAATGATTATAATAAATATTGTTAACTGTTTATGTCAATAGTCGGTTGGTACATTATTATTTACGTTTAGATCATACAAAACCAGTTTAGTCTAGATTACGCATAGTTTCGTGCTAAAATTAAGTAAAACGACGAAGTATAAACAAATCTCAACACCCTGTATCAAATTCAAGCTACACTTTCATAAAAACTCCGGACCACTTTAATCACTTTAAGTGTCATTAGGTCACACAACTTTAAAGCTAATTTTAAAGTCTTAATCATCAGGCCAGCAAATCCAGCTAAAGTTTTAGCTACCGATTACAGTTGTCATAAAAACTAGCTGAACCTCTGTTGGGGATCTCCGCAAACTCTCGTTTTGGTGTACAGAGTTTACTGCTGAAGTCAATATTTCGTTTTCTGTAAGCAATCACATTTTAATTAAAGTTTTGTTTTTTTTTTCTAAACTACCTATAAGCATACCTACTGAAAATTATAAAAAGTTTCTTTTACAACTTTTGACGTATGTCGTATTTTGATGTGACTGTGAGTTTATAACTACAAAACCCTTCGATCACATTTGCGTATTGAGTTAAAACAGGATGAAGAAAAATAGTTGAAGTCGCTGAAAAATAGTAGTCGAAGATCTAAGAAATTCACCGCCACTCATCAAATCATGTGTTACGCATGTTTTTTAATTTTAAATTAAAAAATGAGGATGTTCTTGGTGGTGCCAGTGCCGAACCACATTTTTTTATTTATTTATACTTTCTGATCATCACCCATCTGAGTCTGAATGTTTGACACAGGTTGAAAATAGTAAAATGAAAAAATATGTAAATTTCAGATGGTCGCCATTTTGGTTCTAATAATTTTAATTCAATGTTGTTTTTTAATATAAAATACACATATACCTACCAATCTATTAAACGAAGCATGAATCTTTTCAATACCTATTCTAAGTAAAAATTTAGGACGTAGTACACAAGAGTACGAAATTGACCCAATTTGTGACCAGATAGGTGCTGATCAGAAAATATGTTTTTTTTGTTTTGCTCTTCTAACACCACCAAGAATGTCCTCATTTTTTTAAATAAAAATAAAAATCACGTGGCATGCTTTTGCTTATTCGCAATAAGCGATCGAGGTTTTTATTGGCTGAAATCTCACTCTAAAGGTACGTAGTGTATATACTGTTTTGTACGGTATGCATGTTTGATATCCTGTATGTCTACCACGAGTTCGGATCATTTTTCTAAACGTCAGATAACATAGATTACAAGAGTGATTTTTTACTAACAATATTAATTTCTCAACAATCCGTTAAAGGTACTTTATAAAGATCCATACTTTGTATCTGGAGTGGCAAGCGGCTATAGAAGGTAAAACTCATGGTAGACACACTGTACGCTAGCTTTTTAATATAGTTTCACCTGTGATATAATAACAAACAACTATTAGGGAAATTTACATCTACATTATTCCTTTTCTAAAAAAGAATCACATTACCCTCTTGTTGGTAGATCCATTTGGTCAACTAGGACTGACTTCACGTAAAGGCGATCATTGCACCACAGGATGCATAAAGATCGCGGCTCTAGGACATTCATGTCATACTCCCATGATAGTTCCACCTGTGTAAATGTAAATAAACTTATAGGTAGCAACATCCTATTCTATGTAATGAAACATCACTGGAGAACTATCTAATTAAGCTGCCAATGAGAGTACTCGTATAGATTTTTTATTTTACTACAGTCCTGTTTGATTTATTTGTAAAGCAAAAATATGTACTACTTTAATGACCGTTGAACACACTTTTGTTGCAACTTTTGGAGCACATGGGGACTAAAGGTTACCTACATAAGGATAATGAGATCATAGAATGCAGACTTACCTTTCTTACTTTGCCTCCCATATCCATAGGATGGGTCACGACTATAGTATATGTTGTACCATGTTCTAATCTAAAAAAATAGATAATAATAAAATATAATATGAAAAAACGTAACTACATAAGTATTAAAATACGTAAATATATAAGACATAGCGAAGGCAGGTCAACTTACTTTACGTAGTTACTTGGTGTTAGGTCCATGCCTCTTATTACTCCTCGATCTGACAATAACGTTACTTTTAAATAGCCCTAAAATAAATAAAAAAAAAATAGTATTTGGAATGATGTTTTGCAAATTTGAAGAAAATAAGACTTTCGAATTGAACATTTAAAATGGGAGGTTTTCTGTAAGCAAAGCAGGTTAAATTGCATTAATTTAAGTTTTAAACAAGGCTACATTCATATGAATTAAACCATCCAAAGATGATAATGATTATAAGTAGATACACACCTGAACCCAAGATTCAGCGCCTTTTGGGTTCGCCAACTGTATGGCTATTCTGTAGTGTCGTTCTGAAAAAAATAATGAAAGTTAAAGAAAAAAAAAATTGAATTAAAGGGCTCTGAATAACTAAATAGCTGAATTCGTTTCTAGCTTACGACAGAATGGGTTTTCTTTTCCTGTGCTGAGATAGTATTTGGCACCAATTGTTTCATTTTCTTCTGATGGATAAACCTCATTCTCAGATTGGTTATTTTTGTTGGTGATTAAGCCTGGGGTACTATCTGCATGGAATCTTGAAAAAAACAAAACACCAATAAAAATCGTCATCACAAATAAAATTGTTAATTATTTAGAAATGCCTACCCCATAATTGCACATCCGTGTCCACAATTGAAACATTTTCCTGATAAGAAGTGTTGATACGATGGGCATTGATGACCTGTAAAAGATGCGAATAAGGTAATTTACACATAACATGAAAAATTAGATTATTCTATATTGTTATTATTTCCTTACCAATATAGGGACATTTTCCATTGATTGATTCAGTAAAAAGCTTAATGGCTCTTACATGGTTACAAGCCACAAGGACTCTCGACGCTTCTTCCAGACCTTGTTTAACTAACGTTAGGGGCACAAGCGGTCCCTCCGTGAGATCACATCCCGGTTGTTCTTTACCGTTGTTTGGGTAGAAATCCAAGTGGCCGACTGGCTGCGACATTCCGTATCCTGCCATAAACACAAAATCTGTCGCACGCGTAAAATAAACACGTCGGTAATTAGTGATATGCGATAAATATAATAAAATAAACTATAAAAGTACTCGAAAACTACTTTGAAAAGCTAAAAAGCAAATAATATTTACATAAAATACATGAAATAGAAAGTTGTTAGTAGATTAACCACATGAAGCAAAAAAAGCTTAAATATTAATCGTATTTAGGATTATAGGTGTATGTAACGGATAGATAGGTGCAGTTGGATTATAACAAGCGATCGTGCAAGTTTGATAAACATAAATTATATAGTTACGTGTGTGGTGTTACCTAAAAGAAATATGCTCTTTCCGTCAGTGTGTATGACGTCAACGAACTGAGCGTCTGTGGGGTCGAGTCTGATGTGAGACGGCATTCCTTGGAAATATGGTTCCGCAGGATCCAACCCTGTTATTCTTCCTAAGTCCTATATCATAAAGAGGCTAAATCAAAGGCAATTTGGTATCAGTGGTAAAAGGAAAACATCATTCTTTTATTACATCATAAATTACAACGGTTTATTTTCATAGATTTTACCTGTATTCTCTCTCCTGCATACCCAGCAGTATGCGCTCCTAATGAATGGCCTATAATGTGCACATCTAATGGATTTAAACCATGATCTTTCTGTGGAAAAAATGCAATAATATTTTATCCATAATATAGAGCTATTGAAGCCTTCGGTATAGTTGGAATTTTTATTTTTAATGGTTACCTGTAATGTGTTAACGAAATGTGCAACTTCTAGTCCAACTAGCCTGGTGTTTGCAGTGGCCTGGGTGTAGAGTGGCAGGCTGCCTCCTGCCCAGTCTACTATTACCACGTTAAAATCACCTGCTTTCACCAACTCATCTTTCATTTCACTGACCTGGTCGAAATCAAGATATGTAAGAAGGTTATAAAAATGTAGTTAAAGATTGAATCGGCATCATAAAATCATGCGTACGACTACTAAGGCAATTTTCAAACCCTGAGGGTATTGAAGTAATTAATAGAAATAGCTAGGAAGTGATGAAATGAGAATGCGCAAATTTCATACAATGGTTTCCTGATTATTGTATTTATTAGGCGTGTAAAAATATAAATATGATATCTGTCAGGAGTGGCTAAAGTAGAAAAAAAAAAATATTAAAAAAAATTCAAACCCCCTCCATAAACCTTCAAAAAGTTCCAAACAAGGTTTTAATTTACTTGTAGCGTATACGTGTATAAGCGTTGTCCCGTTGAGGACCGATTGCTTCATGCACACGGGAACTTTTACCAAACCTCTCTTTAATCATTCTCTTCCTCACTCTGTAACACAAAGACACCGAATATACTCCAGAACGGATCAGGTCATGATTACCATGTTATGGAAATACCACCCAAGCAGTGGCGATACTGTCATAGAAGCCCAAATCAAGTTTGCCCTATCGAACTAAGATAAGTTCGCGCTCTCATTAATTTCTTTAACACTAAAAATGTTTAGAAAATGAAAAACGTCTTAATGTAGAAAGTTGCAATACTTTTATTGTTTTTCAAAGTAATCTCCGTTCCTCTCTACACATCGTCGTATTCGATGGAACCACTGAGAAAAGCAGTGGGTCTATTCTTCCTTAGGGGTCTCTTCTATGGCATTTTTGTACGCTTTCACCGCATCTTCAGGGCTCGTAAAGCGGATACCTCGAATTTTCTCATTAGTTCTTGGGAATAAATAAAAGTCGCAGGTCAGGACTATATGGCGAATGACTCATTATCTTGACACCTGCCATAGTCAAATATTCAACAGTCCGTTTTGCGGAGTGCGCTGAAACATTGTCGTGGTGAAGGAGGATCCTGCTTCGAGGGCGCTGCTGTCGAATTTTATCCAAGAAAATAAGCAAATAGCGATTGACATACCAGTCTGCAGTAACTGTCCTTCCATCGTCTAGCACAACTATGGCGAAATGACCTTTCCGACCAAAGAATGAGGCAATCATATTTTTCCTTGACTTCTTCCTTTCTTTACCTTAGCTGGCCGATCCTCGAAACACACCCACTGAGCTTGTCTTTTAGTTTCGGGTTCGTACCAATATATCTAACTTTCATCTCTTGTGACGATGTCAAATACAGCATTTGAGTCACCGCCGTTGAACTTATCTAAAATTTGGTGACATCAGTCCATGCGAAGGTGTTACTGATCGTCGGTGAAAGTATGGGGAATCCATCTGGTACAAAGCTTCCTTACGCGTAAATGTTCATGTAATATTTTTTAATTTAACTCATACCAATGCCTAGGCTTGTCCGTATCTGCTGATAGGTCACTCTCTTATCTTCCTCTATAATGCGTCGCACAGCACTGATGTTATCTTCAGTAGTCGCTGTTAAAAGATGTCCCTCACGCGGATCATCATTGAGATTGCTACGTCTACGCTTAAACTCGTTAAAACAATTGTAAATAGTGGCACAAGATGGGGCTTCATTAAGAAATGCTAATCGTAGCCCATCATAGCTTTGTTGTTCAGTCTGTCCACAACGAAAGTCATAATAAATCATTGACCGAAAATTTCTCGCGTTACGTTCATTTTCACGTGTAACAAGAGTTTTAGATTTGCCGCCAATTCACAAAAACAAATGACAAATGAATGCAATATACTATATTAGGTTACCAAAGAGTTCTAAAATTGAAATTCAAAAAAAGTTTTCATTAGCAATGTTTCTTAAATGTTCTTTAACTGGCTAGTTCTAAACATTTTCAGTCTTACCCATGTCTTGTTTAGCATGGTTCAATGGATTACCGTGGCGCTAGTTCCACACCGAACTCTCTTAGGCTCGCTCAGGCTATCTCGCTTGCACACGCTGGCTTGCAACGGGGCTTGCTTCTCTGTCTCTTTTTTACCAATTGAATCTCTCCCAAGATTTCCCGTAATGCGATATAATTATTAGTTGGTTCATATGGGAATTAGTACTAAACTTTAAGCAAAGAATACATATGAAGTTTTACACAAATCTATTGTGAATGCAAAATATCCCGTTTGCTCTTGCCGTTCATTCTTACTTAGTTTGTTGACTACGATCGAACGAAAGTGCGTAATTTGGGACTAATTTGTTATTTTGTTTTTGCGGATTTTTATTTTATTTTAATGGTATAAACAATGGAGAAAGTAGTTATTGGCGAGGATAAGGAAAAGTTTAATTTTTCCTCAGAAAAAAAACGGTTTGTTTGTGTTATTCCCTTGAATTGAAAGGTCGTAATGTGTGTGAACAAATTGAAATTGTTAGTGAAAATAGTCTTGCCTATGCCTTTCCTCATCTGAGTATTTCGGCAGAACGTACGTATTCGTCTCTTAAGCGTATCTGAGAAATAAACAGGGCCAAGAAGGCTATCCGAATTTTCAAATACAACTATCGAAAAACCAACGAAAGTAGTTATAATATTGCTGATATTTTTGTAAACTTTGTGTTATCATCATCATCCTCGCCGGTTAGTCCACAATGGAACTGTGATGTGTAGATTGAAGAGTAATGGGGCAATAAGGACATATATGTAAATGAATTATAAAAACTACAATAACGTATCTCTTGCTCTGTACTAAAACTCTAGGCAAACCACTGCACCCAAGCAGCAAATAGGTACACCAAAATTCAAATTAATTTAACATGTGGTTAGTAAAATCTTTTTTCAATAAGATATTAAGTCGATGATGGTGATGATCATCATCAACGTTTTCATCTATCTCACAAAAATATTGTAACGATCCCAAACACGCTATTTCTCCTGTAAAATTTTGAGGAGTTTTGTATCCCGCAAACTGCTTGATGCTACTAAAAATATGCTGCTGACAGATATCACATGTATATATTGTAATTTTTATAAATACAATTTTAAAAAATTTCAAATTTGAGGTAGGTTCCTTGGGCGGTAAAGCTGGGGCTCTTTTGCGCATTCTCCTTTAGCTGACAGATATCTCAAATTTTCTTTGATTTATTTTAAGACAGTTAGGTTAGGTTAGGTTATGATACTTATATTCGGTAATGGTTAACGGCTAACCCCGTTAGCTGTCATACCATTGAAAGGTTTCCCCACGTAAAAAAAAGGTTGGGATACTTACCCAGTTTGAGAGTGGTGTATCGATGAAGCCGTGAATAATCATTTTGGTAAGTCTTCTCGGGCTAAAGTTGGACTTAACTATCGTCTTGTTTACGTTCACATTCAGAAGCTGACCGTCTGTTGGATTCTTTTTTGTGTACAAAATAAACCTAAAACAATCAAAAGTATTACAACCTAATTCTTCGTTTCTAAAACAAACATCCCCTCTTGCATTCATTACTGAAGGTACATTAAAAATATGTTATCTTATAAATAATTTGTGTTAAAAAAGGGCATAGATAGGTAAATGATTTAGTGAAGTCAGTAGATATAATAGGGAAATTTATTTGATTTATCACCTGGTATTAATGACGACCCTGGGCAGCGGAAATACATTAAATGGTCTATGAATGAGATGGTACCAACTCCTGGTGATGTTCAGGCACCCAAGTTCATCATAGCATCTGGTTTCATTTTCGACTGAGAAATTAATAAGTATCAGTAACCTGAATAAGTGAACAAGCATATCGATGGTAAGCATTTATCTCTGAACATGGATGTGAAAATTTGAGGTAGTGCAGGCATTGCAACCCACAACTTTGCCACAACAAGGTCTTATGACCTTATTTAGCTATTTGCTGACTGCAGCGATACGCAAGCCGTCAAAAATGAAAATGTAAAAATACTAACACGGCAGCCAGGGGATGTTGACTTCTATCCTATCGGAGCGAGCCCAGTTGAAGGGATCCAAGATACCTCCGAAGGCGGGCTGGAGACCAAGGAGTATACACCACAGCATTACACGCAAGTTCCGATCCGTCAGATATAACCGACGCATTGTTTGTCTACAACAAAAAAATCCCATAAAAATAACACTAACTACGAAATTTTGAATTGAAACTACTTGTTTATATTTATTTATTGTTGTGTATATTAATTTTCGTAGAAAAAGCTACATGTTTTGTAAATTAATTCTATGTAAAATTTTTGGTGCAGCCGAACTCAGAATCAAAATAAAATACGGGTATTGTATTTTGTATAAATAATATTAGCTTTATGTCGGTATTTATACCGTAAATATAATTTAATTAAACTTATGGTTTGTGTGAGAGACATAAATGATATCTCAGGACTTCCTGTGGTGATGTCGTCTTCCTCAGCATTCGCGACTGCAATGCGAAAGTATGCGGAACACTATAATTATATAAAGAGATAAGTACTGACGTTTTTACTACAGATTTCCTATTAAAATACTTCTCTGATGGGCGTGTCCGTTGTACAATGCTTTTATTTCGTTTTCTAGTCCAGAAATCCTACAGGCTAAAGAAACATATGGAACATAACTTGTTGTAACATAAGTTAAGTTTTATCATTCCGAAAAGTAAAACTGTAGTACCTCATATATATTTAAAATGGTCCGTTTGGTATGAACAAATTATAATACTAAAACGAAGTTGGTAAGTAATTATAAAACAACATGAAAACGTAACGCTGTAAATACCCGTATGTTGTAATTACTAGGTTCGTACAAACAATAACTTGTCAGAGATATCGCGGTAAAAAAACATTCACACGTCGTCGCATAAATGGGGTTATTACAGGTGTGAATCCACTATGTATGGACATTGTATTCTTTTAATGTATTATTGTCTAAGTTCCTAGCTTTAGCTACTTTCACTAATTACAAAAACATAATGACTGGAATAAAAGTTTAACTATATATAGCTAAAAGTTTAACTACAACTGCAGTTTAAAATTAAAGGTTAAGATTTAGATAAATAATTATGTGCTTTAGTCCGTCCGCAACATTAATAACATAAGCAAAGTGGATCTAGTGGAACTAACTATGCATCTGTCATCAGATGCATAGTTAGAATGTAATCTTGAGTATTTGATGAAAGAGTTAATAAATTCAGCATCGTCATGTATCGGTCAAGGTGCCGGTCCGAATAAGTCTGGTCGAAGTTCATATTATTACGTAAGAGGGTCCGAGCCGAGTGTAACGCATGACTCTACGAACAACTTATTACTTATTCTGATTGATTGACTGACCGATGTCAAAACACTAGTGTAAGTGGAGTTTCAACTAACATGTGTCCCTGCATTGAAACGAATCGGCCAAACGAACCCAAATAGAAGATCATTTCAACATGGTTCATAGATCGCTTTAAATCTCCTAACATGCAGATTTATTTGTCGATAGTTTTTCGTTTTTGTCAGCTTTTGCCCGCAACTTTACGTAGGATTTTAATTCTTTTAAATATTTACTATGTATTTCAAATTGCAAGGTTTAGCTAAAGTTTTATCATACGAGTACGTATAACATTTCTTATAAATATTTAAGTTTACTTAATTTAATAAAAAAAAAGTACCTATATAGTTTACCTACTTTATATATTTCTCGTACCAAACACTTAGATTTATTCCATTTAGATTCCATTAACACACATTAAATAAACGAGTCTAAAAATAAGTTTAACGGGCCAAAGGATCTCATACAATTGTTTTAATGTTTGTAGTTTTAAAAGTGAAGAACTTTTATTATGAAATTAAAAGATTGTTGTCAAAATCTTTTGGCACTAACATTATGATGTTATTAAATATAATGTTACTTTCTCTTGTCGTTAAAATAAAAATAACTATCGGATTAGATCTTAAGAGCAAATACAAATTATGACTACGATACCGGAAGATAGCATGATAGTATCTAAATGTTGAGAAGTGATAACATTTTCGTATATTTCTTGTACCTAATATCTAACTCAATCAAGTAAAAAAAAACATTGGTTATCAAGAATCTTTACTAACTACTTCTGCAAATGTATTGGATACTAGACGCAGTTCAAAAGACAAATTGTTATGTTGCATAAACGTTAATTAGCGATATCCTCTATCAAGGAACAAAACTGTAGAGTCGATATTGAATCTGAAATATATAAAGTACGGAAGTAACGTAGCGTGATGCAATGAAAACTCAGTTTATACCAACAACGTTGTATTACCTTAAATAACTCAACTGAACGGTTCGTGAAGTGTAATTTATGCGGTTTATGTAAGTAATTGATGGGTCAGTAATAGGTGTTTAGGTCGGAGTAATTTGAGACGAACAATAGGTCAGGACTATAAGTATACGAGACATTCTAGTCTAATAACCCATAATGTGCTATGAAGGCGTTCTGAAGAAAAAATAATCGTTTTGAATATTAATGTTTGAAACATAGATTAATGATTGGCCTCCGCTGCGCTTCTACTAGATAGAGCCTTTCATATTACCAATAGGTCAACCAATGCGGCAACATATTTTTGACATTTTATTTTAGTGTGGTTTGATTGTTACCACCAATGCTTGTGTGAGTAAAAGGTAATGCTGTCAACTTTTAAAGTTTTACTCGATTAATGGGTTTTTTTAAATCACATTATTATAAGTATTATTTTAGAAGACACTGCACGTCACTTTCATTCATCCGTTGCTAGGAGTTGGAATCAACTACCCCAGATTGGCGTACTTGGAGTTGCCGCATATTTCTTGTCCGCATGCTCCATTTAGTAGGTGCACAGCGACTACCAATGATTAATCTATGGTTTCAAATTAATATTCCTTTTTAATAATCCTTGAATTAACCGTAAATTTATACATATCTATATGTTTACGTAACGTCAATCTTCACCTCTTATTTTTATATTTACGAGCTATAATGTAAATAAAAGGCACAGTAGCACAGTACATTGACCTTCTTCCAAATGTTATGACATGCGTGGCCCACATATAGTAAAGTATTGTGTTCAATTTGCTAAGTAACCTGGCATGCTGGCGTGATGGTGAAATAAGGAACTATAAAATGTATTTTATTTTATTTACCATTATAACTTTGTTGTATCAATAATGATAGTGATGAAGGTGGCAAATGACCGCAGCATATTCGATTCGATCGGTTCTAACTTCTGGTATTGCTAAACCACATACCTTGTTAGAGTAATAAAAAAATAATTGTTTACAGTTAACTTACTAGCGGATTGAATTATTGTTTAACTTCTATTCGATGATTACATCTATTGTTACGTTTCGTAATAAGTAAATAATTTGATTTATAAAATCTTATTTAAAAGTTTTAAGATCTTGTGTTTCACACTAGCGTCTTATATAAAAATATTGAAACTATAATAAATATTAGATTAAAAATATGTTTATTTTTATACACAGTACAGTTATATAGTTTTTAATTGATTTAACATTATTTAGCTGGATATGTTTGTAC
Organism: Choreutis nemorana; assembly: GCA_949316135.1. Lineage (NCBI taxonomy): Eukaryota > Metazoa > Arthropoda > Insecta > Lepidoptera > Choreutidae > Choreutis > Choreutis nemorana. Next base: position 6,353,917 of record OX438600.1, read on the forward strand.
ACCCAATAACGTTTCTTCAGATTTTGGACGTCAAAATATCTTTCAGTTTAATACATAATATAAATTAAACTGATTCGCAGTAGCCGAAAGATACCTAAGATTGATATAGTGGTTAATCACATGACACTAAAACAAATAACATTTACTTTCTATACATTATGCAATCGTTGAACATTTCAGTCTCACGATGTTTCTAAGCACTTTTTAATTGTATGTGAAAACTAGACTTTAGATTGAACTTTAGGTATTTAAATCTTAGACCAGTTTCACATTTAAAGCAAGTATTGTGTATAATTACTTCACTAATGTTAATATCCCAATATATGAATAATCTATCAAGTTTTAAAGTACGTTGCAAAGAAATTGCAAATTTTTTAATGTATGTTTTAAAGGTTGATGATTTTTTTCTGCGTTTTGTACTTCATTTTTAAACAAAATATTTATTCCTTTCAGAAACACTAGGCATCTATTAGATAACTGTAGCTCAGCATCAATAACAGTTATAAATCTAATATATATATTTTTATTATAAAACCAACAAAATTAATCAATTTATAGATAAAAACATCACTTAATGTAAAATATATAACTGATAAGTTTCTCGCTTTAACATTCTTCTTATAAAAAACAATAAAACTCTAACACTAACAGTTTTTTATTATAATCTTTTTACCCGCAGTAAGGTATTAAAGATGTGTGTCAGTGGTTTACAAGTTTTGGGGTAATGGCTGGTAATTTAAGTCGAATCAAAGCAATTCGTAATAACATCAACAGAAATAAGTGTTGTTATGTAAATTGTCCGACAGTCAGTCGGTACAGTAAAGCATCCGAACTATCCGAACGGCCTTGGCCTGAAACTATGACATAACTTAACTCGTTTTTAATAAACTGTGTAAATTAAACAGCTTAATATTTATTTGTCAAGGTAACTGTATATTGACATTCTGTTCAATGCAACTGAAATATTTTTAAACGATATCGACATCAATAAATGAGAATGTATTTTTTGTGTGAATGTTATGAGTATTTCTTCTCAAATTTAATGTTTAGCGTGTGGATCTATCTAATTAAAAACAACAGTGTATATTGTGAAACATGTACAGGGAAGTAGGTATATGTAACTATGATATTAATCTTAGTTTGCGTATTTAACAGTGACATTTTAAAATCAATCAATGTATCCTTTTTCTAATCCATAAGTTTGATTCAATATGAAAATATATTATGGATATCTACTTCAGATATTGCACATTATTTGTCATTGATATTTGTGTTTCAATTCATTTCCCAAGCGATATCGTAGTGTACTCGTACGTATAAAAGACATCGACGCGCGTCCGTGCGCCTCACGCATATTCACCTACAAGTATTACTTCACGCTGCGCTTGCGCACGCCAACCGCTGGTTCTAGAACCTTCCAGTAATTGTATCAGCTGTTATTGGGTAAACAGTTCCTCTTCAGCCGAATATAATTATCTATGTTTCCGGATCAATTTCAATGTGTGTATGGTTATTACGTATTGATTTAGCTCATGCATACATTTGCGAATTTTCAATTACCAAATAAACTGACCATCATTTAGAGCCCATTTATAGTTAGGAAAATAAGACAGTTATTATTGATTACAAAATTGAAAAGTTTACTATTATCCCAGTTATACTAAGTTTTTAAGTTTGTGACGTTCATGACAACAAGTACAAGTATTGAAAATTGTCTCTAGTTTAATTTGGTTTTCAAATTGTTTTGTACAATAAATCAGAAAGTAGATTTTGTCAAAAAAATTTTTGGCGATGGTAGCGCAAGCGCGTAGATACGAGGTGGCAAAATTAAAATTCAGAAAGAGCACATCTATAAGATTGTAAATTTTCAAAACTCCCGGAAAACTTTGTAGGTAAAACTGACTGAAAGGACTGGGAGTAAATAGTGTAGTAAACATTATTAATTGCACAACTCTGTGGTTTCCAGTTTTCAATTAACAAGGTATAATAATTATTTCATTAAATATTGAAAAGACTTTCTAAGTGAATCCTATAAAATTGTTTTTTCAATACAAGTTTTTAAATTTTATTTTCTATATTTGAAAGAAAACTTACGCAACATGAAATTAACTTTTTAAAAGTAAAGATTAGTATATTGGATGTGCATTAACATTAAATTTTTAAATAATGGATTATTATAACTGTTTACCCTTTAATAATTAAGGTTTTAAGGTAAAATAATTAAGGTTCATAAGCTTAAAGAGTGAGAATTAAATTCCGCAATACAACTACGTACTTTGCAAATAGTTTAATTAAGCATAAAATGTGAATCGACTGTACCGGAGTCATATGAATAATTAATGCATTGCATGTGTTTACTATCGAGGACGGACAAGCGACCGACAAACAAATGCATACAAACATATATTAAACATATTTTTTTAAAATATTTTTTATTCACAGATAAGAATATTTTATACGAAACAACTCTAGACTAAAGTAAAAAATTAAATACTATTTCATTCTTGAAAATGTTTGTCATGGTGTTAAATAAGACATATGAAATGTATGAATTTATTTTAAAATATTATTTGATTCAACAAACCTTGAACATGGCACCTAAGCATTAAAATAAGTAAAAGTACATTACACATATTGTTTTTTTTTTTTTAATGTTGACTTATACAGGTAAACCTGGATGATGTTACATTACCAAACGTTAAGTGAATAGTTAGATAACACGAAGATGGCTATCAAGGAAACTAATGCACGACACTAGGGCTTATCACGATTTGTCGTGAGCCTTAAACCGTAAAAGAATGTTATAATAAATCCGATATCGCTTCTAATACGTAACATGCTTTTGAGAGAGCTGGACTTTTAGCATTTCCTATTTGTCTTTTATTAATTTAACATTTGATTTAAATTCATTTTGATACATAGCACAGTTTTATGTCTACTTAGATTTAGGTACTGTGCTACGAGTATGACAGTTGAGGTAATTCGTAAATTTTTCGAAGAATCATAGTTGAAATTTCATTAGAAATAAAAAGTTTCCCATGAACTGACACGTCCATGCCATCAAGTTCATCATGAACTTTGAGAATCTATCGTTCAAAACAATTTTTAAAGAAAAGAAACTCAATAAAATCTCGAAAAAAAAAATCGAAGGGTCTAATAACTGAGCTAAAATCTTCTGAATAAAAGGGTCGCAGGTGGACAGAAAGCATTTCAACTTGGCTTATAAACGGCTATTGTTTTATTTCTAAAGTATGACTTACTTTTTCTTTTTTGATGCGTAAGTAGGTTGCGTTTGTAAAGATTAACTGTCACTATACTGTTTAAATAAGAACGTAACTTAATGTGGAACGATATAATAATGTTATCATTGTCAATGGCTTCGTTTCTTTACCTTGTAATCCAAGTAATTTTTCAATGGAATTGACGATTAAATCTGTAAAGAAAAAAATCTTACATTAGAAAAAGTATGCCTTTATTTGCAATCGTCTAATTCAAAATGACTGAAAGCGTAATTGATAATTGAAAACAAGGTTATTGACCTGTCTAATTCAATCAAACTAAGGACTGGTTTCTTTTATAAACCAGTATACCTTCGGAGAAAGTCTACGTATGAGATTGTTCACACTGCACTCTAAATGCATCTCAATTTTAACTCTAACATAAAATATCAAAAAAAAATCTTTTCATTTCTAAACTATGACAGCTTTAGTCTAGTATTCATTATTTTTTCCAATTTGTTTGGGTTCTTGTGAACTTCAAGTTAAAAATTGTGTGCGTATTCAGTTGCATATGGTTTCTGCGCGTATGTTGATGGTAGTATTAAATGACGGTGTTGTCAATACTTATTTATTTGGCTAAATAGAGTGTTGTGAGAATGACCCTAGGTACTGTATGAACAGGTCGTGTAAAGAGACCTTTAGAATGCTAAGACGCAGGACTGGGTCAGTGCAACTTGTCAGCGAAAGTTATTGTTTTCTCTTGAGAGGCGAGTTAGTTGGACATTGGACGACTATGGTTTCTACCGGTGAAATATCTAATACAACGTATTTGTATAGAAGGTCGGTTATAACTTGTAATTTAACGCATTCTTCATTTATTAATTAATGCCTTGAATCTCAAACACATTCAACATTATAGCCAAAATCCGATTCTTTTACTGGTAAAAAGCAACTGCAAGTATGAAACTTTTGTTTAAATAAAGGTTAGTACCATTAAACGTGTGACAACTTTATATCGAGTACAGTTCAGTAACAAATAAGACTAAACTTTACGTAATGAAAGTAAACGACATTCACTTGTTAAAGTTTCCGGTTACCAAAACGTATGCACAACTGTTGCTTAAAATTTATTGATAAAAATATACGATAATATCTGATCGATATTCGTGTGTATGATAATTTCGTGAATGTCCTTTTATATTTCATATGTGTGCTTCAATTAATTTTTACTTGACTACGGCGAACCAAATGGATAATTATTTTGGCAGCCTATGTATGTATGTTCCACATTGGTGCCTAAACTACTGGACCAATTTTAATGAATGAGAGTGAAAGAAAGTGTTAATAGATTCGTAATAATGGCCTGGGTCCTATGTCACCCGGGCGATTAATCAAAATTTAATGTTGTTTCTTGCTTCGTCCTATTTAGACCCCCTTTTTTGACGTAGTCGGGTTGTAGTTTTAAACTTTTTATGATGTATTTTTATGGATGACATTTACCTGAATTTGAATTTTTGAACTTGTTAAAGTGCGAACCGATCGATCTGTGTAATGGATCTTACCGTTTCGTATTGTTAAAAATAAATTACACCTAGAAACTAAACGAAACTAAGTTTTCTACATTAGCTCAGTAATTAATTGAAAAATTGATTGAATAAACATAGTGGACATTTTGATACAGTAAGCTAAAGATAAAACTGGCCAGTATAAAATTTAATATAATAGGAATAAGTATGATGGTAGGTACCATATCGTTGCAGAACCTGTTATATTTTAAATATGAAAGAAAGGTTTGTTGGTGATCTTTTACGTTTTAAAAGTGTGTTTGAATATAAATCTATCATTTCTAATGACAGTTTAGCTAAAGTATTAAGTATTCCTTATTAGGGATTTTTCTACTTTTAATACATTATATACTACAGATAATTATCAGTATACTCTGTAATGTCCAGAGTGGTAAAATATTAATTATTCTGATATATTTTTGTAAAAGAATCCATACATATACAATTGAAAACTCGGAAGTATAGTAAGTTAGCGATTATTTTAGTTCGCATAACGCTTCGAGATGTAGAGCTCATAATGTAACGGTTATATCACAGTACTTATTGAGGTCATTTGTTGCATTTTGGCCATTAGGCTACTATTCCGCGGCCCAGACGACCAGACGAAAATAATGATTCCGTTTGCTATATACTTATATTTTGTAACCACCTGGAAATGGAAGTAATATGTCGGATGACATTTACAAATAATGTCAATGTAAGTAGTTATTTTTATTTCATAGCTCGTTGTTCGGTTGCGTGGCTCAAGTGTTGACATTGCCGCCGCCTCCACCGCAGTTTGACACTGCTAACCTATTTCAATCTGCAGTGAAGGCCCTTTTTAACTGTTGCTTTTTTGGACTAACAACTTTAAAGCACATATTATGCTACGATATGACACATATCTCAAATTAAAATTAGTTAGTAATGTATTCATCGATGAATATAATTTCTGATACCGATCTTTGGAAAATTTCCTTTTATAAACGCTTATTAGGATTGTCGGATCTTAAAAATAAATGGACTTATATTTTGAGTTCGTAAAAAAATTATGATATTAATAGCAAATAATGTGATTCGCCATTTTCTTAATTGCGGCAGTGATTCTACTTATTAGTACAGGCAACTTCGTAACAAGACAATGATATAATGGTATGACTAGTAAAATATAATGTTATATTGTTCTGCGCTACAATAATAAATATCGGGCAAATTATGTACATTGCGGTTTTAGTTTTGTCAATAGTCCACTGGCTTATTTCTACTTGCCAAGGTTGAGAAAATATAACTAATCTAAATAAACCATATAGTTTTAAAAATTTATAATTTTACAAACAACGATTAAAAACAAATTCAGGTAATACTAAATTTTTGGTAGATATATCGATTAAATTAGCATTCGGATTGGTAACCGTACAAAAGATGCCCGATGTTCTTGTATAGGTTATGGTTACTTTGGTTAACTGATTGCCTTTAGATGCCTTAAAAAACCTAGTAATTGTGTGGAAATCGATCTCACGTCATAGGAAGTTCCTGGTTTTATTAACAAACCGATCACGTTCATCTTGCATTGAAAATATATCACGGTCGATCTGTTAGAGATATTACTTTTACGATCCGATAACAATGCCGCATGATAAATATAAATATCTACAACAACAAAAAAGTAAGTACCTAAAAATGATTTTCCACTACATCAAAACAATACGTAGGTAAACATTTCAGCAACTATTTCTGTCTTCTGTTTCTGTGTGTTACTTTCTTAAGCATAATTTTTAAAATATTCTGTTTAAATAAAAAGTTTTTCTGTGTATTTTGTTTGATGTGATTTTTTTTGTTAATAAAGTCTACCTGCATTTTTAATGTTTATTTTTCTCTACAATGTAATGATTGTTGTCTGTTTTTGGGATTATAAATAAGTAAATGAATAAATATTGTTATTGCTAATATAAAATTATTGAGGTTTCTTTACATATTAAGGAATTTCTAAAATAGAGAACTAGTTCAGCTAAGTAATTTCTACAGTCCAAAGTAAAGTGACTGATGGTTTTTTACGGTCTGGCAATAAATACATAAACATCCATAGACGATGACTAGTAACAAAACAACGGGCTTAATCTTGTGCAAGGCTTCACATACCTGTTTACCAACTGTACAGCATATCAAATGATATTATGCAACCAACCGGTGAACTTTTGCACTTCACTGATTCTTCCTGGATTAAGATTTGCGCGTACGAATCTTGCCTCATACTTCATATATTGATATTGTGTTACCATCATATGACACACTTGTCAAGCTTACTTATGTATCTTAATTATATGGAAAATTCTACTCGTTTCGTCTATGTTTAACTCTATTAGATGAGCTTCCACTATAATGGGATTATTTTTGTTCGGGAGATTTAAAAAAATCTCACCTATGTGCATATTTTCACACATTCTATCAATCAGACCAAGACAGAAAATCAAAACTAAGTACCGATATAAACCAACACAATAGTATATGAAAAGCAAGGAAACTTTGATACGTTAACTTAAGTTATTATTAGCTTGATGACTTTTTAATTACCAGTTGCCAAGTCTTCCTTCCTTTTTATTGAATGAAACTAATAAACTGTGTTATAGGAAGAAGAGTATTCAATATTAACTACTTTATGTAAAAAAACACGTTAATATTATCTTAATTAATGGAAATGACCTTTTTAAATTGCAGTTCAGTTACTTTTGAGGACCACTATGTGATCGTATGATTTTAGCACATATCAATGTAAATATTATTTCAATTTAATCTGTAAATCGTGAAGCTATGTGACTAATGGTTTTCCCCGATTAGTTTTTGATTTATTGAACTCTAAATATAGAACCTACTTGTGGAGTGTAGATAAACACATTAGTACTGAAGTTCAACCAATATTTAAACAAGGAAGTCGGTATACTTGTACCTACTAGGCAACTGACAACAGTACCTATCTTAAAATATTTTACATATATACAATTTAAAATTAAAAGTTATTTAAAAATCTTAACTGCTTGCATGTTTCATAAACTGTTGGTGCAGATTACTGCTTTATTAATTTAATACTGAATTTAAATCTCGGTTGAGGTGGATTATTACAATGGTAGTTAATAAATTAATAAGCAAACAACAAACCTATTCTTTTGAGTTTGTTTAAGGTTATTCTTATATCTTAGTGACAATAATAAAAACGAAAATCTTCATTGCATGAAATAAAATTCACTCTTAACGAATAAGCGCAAATAGTCAACATATTCATACTTGTGTCTGTAGAGGTTAACAAGATGTTAAACATTTCAGGAAATTAAGTTTGAATTTGGTAAGGTTTTCGATTTAGAAGGTTTTCCACATTTTCTGTCTAAAATGATTAGAAAGCGGTGCATGTTGTGTGTCTTGCTTGCCTAACTCCTGCGCACGTGCCCTGGGTCTTTATTAGGACGAGCCTTGTCACAATAAATAAGTATTGAGTAACATTATCGATATCATTCCATCGATTTTAATTCAGCAGGTTGTTTTATCTTGTTAGCCGAGATACGACATTTAAACCAAGTCAGTTCCGATACTTGACTTCTAACAAGTCAACTTTAAACTGAAAAGGTTATGGCTGGTAGAGTTGGAACTATGTATTTCTAAAGTTTAAAATAGCAATGAGAATTATAATTGGTACGATTAAGTTCTGTAAAACACAGATCGTGTTTCCCGTAAAAAGTTAAAAACTAACAGTCGCTTATTTATTATGCCACTTCTCTTAATGGTATCATGACTGTTGTTAGTAGCGGAAACCGCAGATTCGAACCTTGAACAAAATTTACGATACTTCTAGCTCATTTACGTCCAGATTATATGAGAACTAAGTTTGACTGTACAACGTGTAATTTCGCTGTATTTATCTTCTAATATTTAAATACTACTTTAGCATAAATACCTAACTCCATGAAACTTTTGTCAAAAAGGCTCTATATGTTGTAAATATGGTGCTTCAAAAGTCTTCCGTAAACGGTGCTTTAGCTAAAACATTGCAAAAAAGTAAAAAGTATTATCCCTAAGGCTTGTCGATTTGCAGGAACAGCATCTTGTGTATGACGGATTTTATGTATCAGGGAGTCCATATGCTTGTTTGCCAGTATTTTGCATACAAAATGCTTTTATATATTGAACTCGGTCAACGAGTTTATATAGCCTCAGTTCGTATAGTAAGCGGTAGAAATCGTTGACTATTCATTACATTCTGTTATTGCAATTTGCAAGCCGCGCTTCGGTGCACTATCTATAACTAAACGTTACGTTATTAGTACCTACCTACTTTTAATGAAGTCGGTTCTCTTCGGAAGCACTTCCTTAAATTATGTCAACCGTTTCTGCTTAGCTGTGATTGACCTAATCGTGTTTTAGCTTCAATGTTTTTCTGACATTGGACCCGATAAGGAATTTAAAGCAATTTATTGGTATTTATGCAACGCCTTGTATCTACCTACCTATTGCAAAGTTAGCCGTCCAAATCGGAATGTCTCTTAGGCTGAGATTTATAGAGCATAGTCAACTTAACTCAGGTGTTTGGTTATAGTCAGTTAGATTTTGTACAATATTGTGTTTTAAGTAAAAAATTCAAAAGTATTGATATTATTTATAATTATGTTTAAAATATATTTATTTTGGCATATTAATTTATTATATCATAAGCGATCGGTTCTAATGTTTAAATCCGAAAATATTTGATAAAGTTACTAACTTGAAAATTCTTTTGGTGTCGGTCGACCGCGAAGATGTGTTACTGTCCCCGCATTATGTGCCAACGTGTGTGTAATAAAACTAGTTGCATACAAAGTAAAGAATCCACATAAATACATCAATTATATTATGTGAAAAGTTGACGGAGAATGCAAAATTATTGGCAATAACTAATTACCTATGACATGAATCCAGGTTCAGCTAAATGTTTTGAACGTGGAGCAAAACTTTTAAAGTATTTTATTAACAGTAGTAGAGTAAAATAAATATATTTTTATATCTTGTAATAAAATAAGTTCTTACCAGAAACGGGTAACCAGCTGATCTCGGTCGTGTACCTTTCTATCAGACCGTTCAAGAGTCTCTATATAAATAAATGGTACAAACCAGCGCACCACAAACACAGGATAACAGTAACAGGCGGCCTGTTACTCAATACAATTTATACTAAAATCATTAAAGTGCAAATTTGTTTTGTTTGTACACTGAATTTAAATGGTCTTAAATCGGGATCACGTAATTTTTGTATAGCTGTTACAGAATTTAGAGTCAACGTGCGCGGCCCGGGAAAGTACTGAGTTGACTGGTTGAGTGTAGACGACGATGGTTGCGCGCTCGCACCTAGACCGGCGCGGCGGGCGGCGCAGATGCCGCACCACTTTCGACGCAGCCTTCGTATACCGTATGCAATCAAAAGTTGTTGTGGATTGTGAAAACTTCATCTCGCGAATGGATAAAGCTATTGCCTAAGATGTAAACAAACTTAGTGCAATGTTGGAAATGGCTAAGTGCAAAAATACCTTTACACGATCGTAGTAAGAACTTTATTCATAAAATAAATAATAATCTCACAGAAAAGTATTATTAACAAAAAATAGTGTTAACTTATATAAAATAGGTATATATAAACTATGTACCCACATATTTATATATTTATATTACACGTATTTGTTTTGGGTCATTACTAAATGTTTTTCTCAAAAATATGGACGATAGATATAAAGACTGCACAAAATAAACACAAACATTAATGTTCCGATACATTCCGTTTCCTTTCCATTCCGACACAAAATTCTGATCAGATCTTAAATAAAACTATATAAGTACACACTATTTAGGTAATTGTATAATTTTTAACAGATCGATTGGCTTTTTATTATAATTATCATGACGCCCTTAACTGTCTCTTTGAAAAACTTACGTAGATTTGTTCATGGGTTCCGTTGTAAGTATCTAAAATATGTAAGTAAGGACAAACGAGTAAAACACTTTCGCATTTACAATCATTAGTAGGATGGGTAGTAAGCAAAGTATCAACATACAAGTTTGAGAAAGACGAAGTGAAAGCAACTACGAGTATTTCTTGCAGAATGAGAGTTTCAGGTTCAGCATCTTGAAACAACGCTTATTAACTGGTTTGAGTTCGTTCACAACCTTATTTTGAGTTAACAAGTTAACATATAATGTACTTACGTACGTAGTTATAGTTTGGGTTTGACATTTTTAATGAATTTATTTGGTAATGCTTGATCAAAAATACTCGTTTGATTCTTCTGTTAAAAGCATTCAGAAGTTGTGGTAACGACAGTCATATATATTTTTATTGTTTGGGTTTGTCTCTGCAATGTTAATGGAATAAATAAATTATATTATTGTTATGGAAAGTTCTTATAGTAATAATAATATAAATAAAAAATATGTAGCACAGACCATGTATTTTACACCTTGTTTGTTTAAGAATATAAAAAGTGTGTTTTCTTTTCAGCTTTAAATGTCTGTTTAATTTACTTTGTTTGAAGTATTTTGAAGGTATCGTAGTTTTGACCATGACTTCGATATTTTATCTTTACTATCTTTTTGTTTTACATAATTTTGTTGATTTACAGGCCTTAAATACAAGAAAACACATTTTGTTAACCTTGTCTACAAACCATTGGACGATATGCTCTACATTTCATTTTAATTATAGGTAGGTTTTGGTGTAAAATTAATAACATCAAGCAAACGCACCGTATTTCTTTTGTTTTTTTTTTTTGTGACGTTCATTTGTTTTATAAGCCAAAATTATTTTATTTGCTTTTAATAAAGAGCAAAGTGGCACAACTACACATATCAAACGGATCAAGTGCATTTTGTGAGTATCGCTGCAATTGGGGTTTATTATATTAGCTTTTTGTGATTTAGGTATGCTATTAATATAAAGATAATTATGCAAATTTCGATTGTAAAGAGAAAATTAAGTGTCAATTACGATTTCTATTAAACTGAGTATTTAATTGGAGTTTTGGCAAAATCATTATCACGCACCATCATAAATTTCTGATCGGTACTGAAAATAAATACATTAATGTGGAGCGCTGACGTCATATAACCTGAGAAGAGATGATGAGAGTCGTCGGAATGGTGGAAGCTGGTTCCAGGCATAATATTCCAAACTATCACTTTTGGGATACTTGTCCAAAAAATTAACCTACCTACTTTTACACCTATAAAGAGGGTAATTGATTAATTTGGATATAGGAAGTAAACGAAGCTATAGATTAATTATTGCTAGTCGCGGTGCTTAGCGAAAATCTGTGACTAAAATTAGAATAGACATCTAGGCCGAACGAGGACATAAACCTACCCTGTACCCTGTAGGTACCCTGTAGGCCACATTTTGAATCAGAATATACAAATATACGAGTCTACGTGGATAAAGTCTCAGGCAAAAGGTAAAAAACTGAAATGTGTGATTCGCTACTTCGACGTCTGAACAAAATGTTAAATACATTCGGTTTTCAGTTTGTATCCTTCTTCTTAGGTACTTAGGAAACTACCTAACCGAAGCCAATATTAATTTTAATATAATTTTTTTTAAATTGGATTTATTTATTTCTGCTATATTATCATAAAAGATTGAAAATTTAGGATTGTTTTAAAAATAATCTAACCGAAAATACCGAAGCATAAAATTCGCACTGTGTTGGTAGTGCAATCAATTAATCGTTATGTAATAATGTTTTGCTTCAGAACTATTAGCCGGGTTAGATGCATACACGCAATATGCAACTAGTAGGTATGGCGAACTAACGGCAATATTGTATTTAAAAAACTAACAACAATGAAACATGTAGTTAGTAAGTTTGATATGATACCTCTTGTCAAGCCATGCCATCCTATTTAGTTGAAATAAATAGCATTTTCTATTGTTTTAAGCAATCATTCAAATATTAAAAAAAGTGATTTAGGCAACCTCAGGTTCATTAGTAGGTAGGTAGTTAGTAGCTCATTCGTAATGTTTTGCCTTATCCGTTATTTTGAATATGTTCTGTCTATTCCTATGACCTTAGGTAACTTTGTACCTAATTATTATTTTTGTACATAGGTATACCTATTTTTTGTATGGTGTAATTTAAGGTTTTGACTAGTAGAGATGATGAAATACCCTTAAGTATCTATTGGTAATTAATTACTTATACAAATTGGTATTACTTAATACTGATGGAAACATGGGAAGCAGACGAGCACGTAATTAAGTAAGTGATGTTTAACATACGCTAGCCATATGTAGGTATGTTGCTACTGACGCCTAATTTAGGCAGATGATAGTTTAATTGATTTCGCATAGTAAGTACTTATTCATAGTATATTTGAACCGCTAAATCGCTGATTGTGACGAAAATGTGCTCACAAATAAATATCGTTGATTTACGGTCCCGAGTTCAAATCCCGTCTAGAGCTGCTGTATGTGTGATGAACACGAAATGTTTTGTTCTGTATCTATCCTATCTGTTTAAGTACACATTGTATTAATATTTGGCATAAGCCTTGTTGGATTAAATTGTGTTGAGACTAAGGCAATTTGTGTGAATAGTGTTAGATATTATTATTATGCGTTAAGTCATGTGCAATATTATTTCGATCAGATGCATCAGTGTTATATAACACCTGCATACGGTAGAACTATTGGCTTACAGCATGAGTACCGTCGACGTTACGACATACTCGTACATTTCGCGTTCTACTTAACTTTCTGATTATCTCAAGTCAATGTAAAACTAAACTTTTATACAAAATTTTGGCGTGGCTCGCATTTGTTTATTTAATTTTGTTATTCGTACTAAAGAGTCTTATACCAAAAATAGGCCCATTTAAACTTTAGATAAGTTTCTAGCCACCAACTTGGTGGAGATGTTTTATTGAATGGTGAGTTGCACCCTGGCAACACCAAACTTAAAATAATATTGTCAAAGTTAAAATCATTTCCAGAGTGTTCCTAGGTGGACCCCCAGGGGACCACGGAGGTCCACGGCAGATTCACGTTTTCCTGTTTTTTGTGAAATAATTGTCCGGCAACCCGATCAAACTGGAGAAATCTGGACCAATTCAAATCACACACAAACATGGACGAAATAAATTTAGTGTACTATGTGTATTATGTTATTCATTTATTTTATGAACAAATCTAAATAAAAAGATCTGCACTCACTACCTAGAATTACTAGGGAGTTGGGATACACTGTAGTTTTTGGGAGATAACTACTTTTCATTTGTTAAGAGAAACAAACGATTCACGCTTTTCTGAAGATTATTATAATTCAAACAAAGAAAAGAAAAGTTACTGTCTTAAGTATTCATATAAAAGTCCATTTGTTTAAATAATTAGTACCTAGATATAAAATGCTGCTAAGATATATTTAGCGTTTCATTGTTATTCTTTGCGTTCTACTTTTAATAAATACCTTTGCAAAACATTTTCTATTACCTACATTTTAATCGACAATGTCTGTATCGGTGACACAGTTCCATAGACACACAAGGTTCTAGAGGCATGTGCCTATCTCTTACAAAAGGGTGTGAAAATTATTTGCTAAAATACATCTGGCATCAGTGGCCCTGGCGGAAAAAAGGAACCTTTTTTTAATTTTTAAGAATTATCAAGATTTTAAACGAATATTTATAGAATTTAAGTGTGAAACTTAAGTTAATTATTACCACTTGTAATATCGATTCGAAACTTGACTTAATAGTCTACAACTTCCAAACATCTCTTGCATGTTGATGTATTGAAAGCGATTGCATTACCTACGCCTAAAGGGGTTCACAGGCGAGCGCTATAATATATAGCGGTATCTTCTTTTGTCACACATGCAACGAGAGTAGCAGTTCACAGATGGCCGCTATGTTTATATATATAAATTTAACGGCCGTCTGTAAACACAGTTATCGTTGTGAGTGTCATACGATATATTATAGCGCAAGTCTGTGAACCGCTTAAGACTTTACACTACTTTACGTCAACTAGACGTTCATTAATATCCCATTAGAACCTACGCATGACTAATTCAAACACTTTCTATATGATGTCACGACAAGTAGATTTACCTACCTAGATTAGTGTTATGTTTAAATTATTTAATTACAAGAACCTACTTAACTAGGACAAAGTCCTTTGACAATCTTATACAATTTATAGTTTCTAATTTTCTGGTCATTTTACTATTACAGTTGAAATTTTATATTTGGAAATACCTAACAATAGGTACTGTAGAGACCGTGTAAACATGTAAGCTATGTCCGATAGTCGCTATAAGCACTGTTTTTACTTAAGGGTTTCAGCGGGATTTGGCTGGCCGGGACCTAGCCATTGAATGGTAATAACAGATTTGTCGTTGTAATCGATGTCGTTTTAATAGGTATTGACTTTATTTCACTTTAAACTTCATTACCCAATCAGCCAGAAGGACATTGTAGTTTTTCAGTTGGTATATAGATATGTTGTTCTAAGTGCTAGTTGTACTCACGCAACGAGAGTTCCGTACAAACTTGTAGGTAGATAGTTCTTTCATCACGAGACTCGAAATTCAACTTTTTCCGTTTTTTTGATGTAATTTCAAATGTATGGTTAACGGATGTTCACCTTTACTGGCAGTCTATGATGTCTTATGCCAAATTTTATGATTATAGGTTAACGGGAAGTACCCTATAGGTTTTTATTCTTTTTTGCGAATGTATGAGAATTGCGACATAAACGGACGTATCTTTTGATTACGTAGACTTAGAGGGTTGATTTTTCACAGATCTAAGAGACAGCACCTCAGTATTTGGTAAACATTTTACTTTATGCTTTTATGCGTTCCTGAGAAAAACGTCTTGACAGGCCGACAGACACCGAAGTGATCTTATAAGGGTTCCTTATTTTCTTTAGAGGTACGGAACCATAAAAGTGACTGAAAACATGTCTAAATATGACGAGTTGCTGCTGCATTTAACGTTAATCATACACAATCATTTACGAAACACATATTTGAAATTCACACAGCGAAAACCAAATATATTTGATAAATAGCTATATTTTTACAAAATTATTTTTATCCCAGAGTTATCATATTATCTGTTGTTTTGGCATGTAGCTGGTGGTTGCTGGATGTATTGTCTGATACTTCATGATGTGGACCCACAAGGCAATGTTGGAGGTTACAGCCTGTACCAACTGTCGCCCCAGTGTATACCACACAATCTTGTAACACAGATCTAAAAATATAATGAAGTAAGTAAATTGTTACTCATAAAATTATTAACATTACATTCAGGGAGAGTTTTGCCAATCTTGTTAATGTGGGTACACTAGTTTTCCCTTTTAGGAGGAATAAATATATATGTAATAAATCTATACATAAAATGTTTTTATGAATCATACAAAAAAATACGAAATATGTGTATCAATTTCTTAAATGAATTTTTCCAGGATGTCTTAAATTTATGTTATTTTGTGTGTAGTGAGTAGAGCAGAATTTTAACTGCAAAATTTTTGTAGTAAAAATTTGAATACCCTTATATTAAATTGTCTGGTAGTTACATATTTACTTACCCTTCCTTAATTATTACATTATTCATAAGGACACAGTTGGACAATCTGACTTTGTTTTCTATTGTACAGTTGGCACCAATAAAGGTGGTTTTAATTGAAGTTTTCTCACTAACAACACTTTTATCCCCAACAGTGCTGTTCTCATCAATTTGTTTAGTTTTTACATCACTGCCTGGATGTAATCTGTTTGAAAGTACAGAACCAGTGAGCTCTTCCCATTTTGCTATTATCTGAAATATTTAATGTCAAAATAGATTAAAACATAATTAATATTGATTATTCACTACTGATAATTTCGACTCACATGTTCTTAAGAGTAAAAAAGGGTTTTCTACATTCATAGGTCATATAGAGTCTATTTGACATAAAATTTGGTAGAACTTGGATTTATAATTAAATAAATATTACCTTTCTATTGGCCAAATAGAATGTGGACAGTGTGTTGACTCTCATACCAAAAGTTGATTTATCAGCAACATGAGCGTAACACCTCAAGATATCATTATAATAGACACCTTTACTACCCAGCCTGTGATCATTGTATGAAGACATTTCTCTGATTTTACTCTCATAGCCTTGTTCTACGGCAAAGTCAAATATGTCTTTTGTGACCTCAACATTTTTCTCAGATGTACCTTTCTTTTCTGCTGAATTTTTAGGTTTAGATAATTGCTTCTTAATAATATGTGGTACAAGTTCTCCCTTTATTGATGTGAATCTATCAGCTTCAACTAAGTAGTCGACCACCCAGTGCTTCATGACATAGATGTGAGCATCCAAAAGCCTACTAAACATGCTAATGGAGTCAAACTTTTTAACTAGTATCCTAGGCAAAGTGACATTGTCTTCAAAGTCACTAGCACTGGCAAGGAAGACAAGTCTCTGAGTTTCTTTATCAATACAAACTAGATCTCGATCTGGTTTAGCCTTGGTTTTTGGTCCCGGGAGTTCTATCCATTCTTCTGGACCATTATTGAAAAATAATGCAGTGAGAGCTGCATCATGTTTCCTGTACAGATTTAAAACTTCATTCATATCAATGTTGGTTATAAGGTCACCTGAAACTATGAGGAGGTCAGTGAAAATTTTCCCGCTGATGTGTTTCAGAGAGTTAGCAGTGCCCCAGTCTTCATCAGATGGTATCACAATCAAATCATATTTAATCTTCAGAGGACATTTTTCCAAAGCATTAAGAATATTTGATTTATCCTCATCTAGAACAACTATGATAGCTTCTGCAATAAAAACATGTAAACATGAAGTTGAAGAACAATACATGTAAAAAATTTAGCTTACAATCACCATTTTTAAATAACTTTAAATTTAGAAATGGTAAATTTTTAAATAACTTTAAATTTAAAAATGGTGATTTAGTTTTTAAATCAGTCTTTGGTTATCATTTTAAAATATAACATTCAAAGGCAGACTTAACTATAGAGCATACATGAAGATAAGGTATACTAGAAGCTCATCATACCTATTTGTTTGGTTGGAGTGTGAGAAAAGGTGAGAAAGGTGTCAATATATTCTTTTTTTTCAACAGTTAACTTATATTTTTTAGTATATTCCCTTTCAAGAATATATTAAAACAATCATGATTGGACATTTCGCTTTTTACGAAAATTTGATATTTTCCCCAGAATTGAAATATTTCTAGTGATCTATATGGGCATCTGAGACTTATGGTGTGCAAGTCCCTGACGCTTTGCGCACCCTTTGCTACACTTTGACCATTTGTTTTACCTACATGCAAAACACAAACATAAATCAGACAAATTTTGAAAATGATGCAACATGTAAGGCTAAAAGTTGATGTACCTTGAAAACCAATTTTTTCTAACATATTTAGTGAATACCACAACACAGGGAATGGGCCGACCGGGAGCAAACATTTCGGTACACTCCCACCGAGATCTGGCATACGAGACCCTCTTCCAGCTGCCAACACCACAGCTTGAAATTCTAATAACTTGTGCATTATAAAATTTAGGTTATAACTGGAAACGACTCTAGACGAAAGCAGTCACTTTCCCTTGTTTACAAGTATTTGACAACAATTAGTAGGTTTTTATTTACATAGAATTTAACAAATATTTATATATTAGTTCTAAAAATTTACAAATTATTTTTAAAATCATTCAATTAACAGAATATCTGTCAAGTTTAATGTTGCAAGCAAAAGCAATCAAATTACCTTATAAAACATAATTTCTTTCTTTCATATTTATCTTCAAACTCAGGAAGATCTAAAGTTTATTTCTTTTATAGGAACTCATTGACTTCAATTTACTTTAAAAAAGGTTAATCCTCGGAATTAACTGAAGGATTTTCGGCAATGTAAAGGGTTGCTCGGTTCAAAAATAAAAAGCTGGACTCTGCGTTTAATTAAGATGGATATTTTGCTTTTAACTTTTTCTGTAATCCATAGACTGTGGTAAATTTCACGCGGCGTCAAGAATGTCAGATGTTAAATTATTTTTGTTGTTATTGACGATTTAATATTATGAATTTAGATTATTATAATTCGATTAGAGAGTTCGAACGTAAAAACGCCAAAAATGTTATGTAATTCTTACAGTATATTTTCTTTTCACCTAATGCATCGCAAAACTGACTAGACAGGTATATAATCAAAGGAATTAAGGGATTGGTTTGATAAATAAACTTAAAACGTTGATTCTTTGTTTGGAGATTCGTCTTAGTTAATATTTGAATATGGTGTAAAGGGAGTTTAAGGCATCCATTGTATATAAGTTATGATTATGAATTAAAATCTTTGTTTGCAGAGCAACAGCTTTTGTTTTTTGATCAGTTCCTTATGAAATAAATAACATAAATTAATAGCTGGACTACTTAAAAAACCGAAATGTATCATGTATCAATCATGAAGAAATTTATTTCCAAATTGTGAATTAGGTGAGATTTGTGTCCATTGAAACTTTTGTTTGGAATTACAAAAATAACGTTTTCCCAAAGTTTGTTGACATTTGATAGAGAGCGCTTTTTCAGTTACTCATAAAGAGGGTCCTTTATGGATTTCGTTTTTTCTTTTCTTTATTGTACTTTATGACAACGCGTCTACGGACCTCCACGAAATTAAAATAATTATCTTACAATTTTTTTTGAACTCATTAATTACATGACTTACAAGCTTATTAGCTTTCGATACCTATTGTCCACTGCCATACAAACAGCGCTTGAGGTAACCGTAGCTTTACTTAAGCTTGATTAACAGACTCATCGAATCGAGAGTCAGACAAAAAATCGGACAAAAATTTGCATGTCCGGTAAATAATCATATTTGATAGATGTATTTTTTGTTAAAAATAGATAATAAAAATGTTAGAAAGTTAAATTAAAGGACTAAGTCCTAAATAAAAAAATAAAGCTTAGTCGATGGTAAAATTATTTTTTTGTTCTGCATATGGATTAGTAGTAAATTTTTTACATGTTTACCACTAAATTGGTGTCACTAGTAATACGAATTTATTGACAATATATGGTGTGGACATATTAAACATGTCACTGTCACTTATTACTTCTTGGTTTAATTCTTCTCTGTTGTCAGGAAAGGCAAAGAGCTTTAGCCCATACAGCAAGTCTTCCGGGTTGTAATTTTTCTTTTTTCTTCATTGTTTCTACAGTAACATGCTAGTAATGTTACGGTAGAAACCTTTCACACATTTAACTCTGCTGATACACAAGAAAAGACAGTAAAATAAGAAAATTTCAACCACCTCTCCCCGTTACTACAGATTAACTCCCCACTGACATTAGCTTCTTCTTCCTTATTAATTACATTACACGTATTATGGTTCATATTCATTTTTCTTCGTTGAGAAAATACTGAGCGTAGGCTTAAAAAGCTTGAGTTCTAAGTCAAAACTTTCAAGTATAGACTATATTTCTTAAGGTGTATTGTTTTCAAGATATTTAATTAATTACCTTTTGTTTGATTAACTCAATATATTTTCATCTGTTTTGAAACAAAAATATACATTTGCATATAGATAAGTACGGTCCCTATTGATTTTTTATGAATATGTTTTAATACTTTCTATTAATAAATAGGTAGAGGTATCTACTAGATTGATAAAGGTAGCCTGAGTTTAATATGTATCTATAGGTAGGTACGTTTATATTATAATTAGTACTACTTTTCATGATTTATTTTATTAAATAAACCGAACGATGAAAAAGTTTTAGGATTTCAATTAAATAATAACCGCTGTTTTCATTAAAATAATTTTGATAAATCCAAATAAGATATTCTGTACTAAGTGTTTCGGTGAAATTACGAAAATTCAGGAATTGGTGCCATGGACAACAAAATGGGGTCTTCAGAAAACTTATTTTTAGAATTGGCAGACATATATGTGTAGTCGGTACTGAATAATTCATTTGTAATAAAACTCTTTTGTCCAGAACCTGAAAACAATAATTAATGAAGGGTGATTCAGAAAGTAAAAAGTGGTTCTGATCGTGATCTACAATTAACGAAGATCCGTTTACTTAAAGACATTTCTTGGTGGTAGGTATGTTTGAACTGAGATAAAAATAAATCTACCTAATTCTGCTTCTGCAGCCACAGCTGGTTCTAAAGTTTGATGTTTAGGTAAATTACATGGAACACAAGGTTTTTTAGGTTTTTCTTCGTTTATTAAGTAAGTCTGAAAATAAATAAATAAAGTTATCAATGTTTATTGTCATTTGGTATCTAAATACTTATGAGATAGATTCGTGATCTTTTCGCAATATTTGCGTGAAACTAATATTCATATAGACATTTAATAATGAATGGTACCACTCACTTTCCCATCAGACCCAACACCTGGTGTTCCACGACTTAAAGATTTTAATACTATTCCTAGTGGAGCGCGAGTTATCTTGTCAGTGATAATTGTGTGTGAGCCTCCACAGTAGCGATGGCATACATGTGCTCTGTGAAAGAAGACTTCATTATTCTTGATCTCTTATTGAGTTTCAATAAGGATAAATAAATAAGAAAGAGCTTACCTTGAATCTATTTGATGAGGTATTTGATATCCTGGGTAACAGCGTCCATCGTCTCCACTCTCATTGTAGTTGTTTCCAGCGGAAGCTATTTCATAATTTTTACTATCAACTTTTGTAGACGGCAGAGGTGGTAGAATTGGTAGGTTGCCGCCTTCTATTAATTTCAAGTTAGCAGGCGTCGAACAACATAGACAGTTTGTGTCACGATGTATTTGTCTTGTAACAATTGAGGAGTTGGGCTCTCCAACGAGGGCGGACAACTCATCATACCTCTTCTTTAACATTTCTAAATTTCTCAAAATATCGTCCCGAAGTGCAACTACATGCTCGGTTTCTGCCTTATCGCTTAAGACTCTTAATAATTCATCAATTGCTTTCTACAACAATGTATTATATGATCTTATATCCCTTATTAGAATCGAACATATTCCTACTTACTGTTAGGATATTTAGTCATACTATATGTTTCTGGACTGGTCACTTATGAATAAAACAATTACGGAATATTTATAAAAGTCTATGAACAGTACATTTTATTATTTTATCGTTTAGTGCCGTTTTGCCGAAACATCTGTCTTAAAGACAGTGGAATCAAGTTGGGATATTTTTTGACTGTTATTTTTAATATGAATTAAATCAATAAGAAAGTTGACAAAGACTTCAATTGGTCTTCGGTTATGAAGTCCTATCTTGCCGCTCTGTGTATGGATGGTTTTGTAAATTTTAACTTGGTCAGCAATTTCCGGTATTGATATTAATATCGCACGGGAACTGACTATGACTGACAAAAACTAAAGAGCATATTCGTACTTCATTAGGCATTAGAATGAGTTAAGTGCATAAAATACGGAAGCTTTAAACACTTAGGATACCATTGATAAAAGTTAAAAGAAGACGAAGGTAGGAAAATAGTAGCTTATTTTTTGTGGCAAAGCAGGAATTATAGGATATTATTACATAAAGACTAAAAGACAGTTATAACAGAAGTAGTTTGTTTGTAACACTGGTTTGGCGATAGAAAAAGTTATTGAGAAGTGATGTCGAAGCAACTTGCTCCTTCACCACGATAACGTGTCATGTCATATTTGAAGGCTTTAATTGTGGCACTGATGACACAACTGCATACGGTCTAGAACTTGAATCTTGTTAATTATTTTAACTTCAACCGAGTCATTTATTTATAAGCCTCTAGAAACTTTCAGAATGCCCCACGTGTAAAGATTATAATGCATGTATGTGTTGCCTGCATTCTTAAGTAAATCATAAAACAAATGTGCACTAAGTACGTATAATGTTGATATTATAATAAACTACCAGTATTAAACTGAGATAACGTACTTGCCAAACAATTTCTTGGTTATTAAATTTATCGTAAGCAGTAAATATTTGTTTTTCAAGATCACCACGAACTGCGCCAAACTGCGCTTCAGTGACCATACCGTTTAGAGCATCTATCCCGGCTTTATCGCGCAGTGCATCATGAACCTCATCTCTATCTGATTTCACTTCACGGAGCAATTCAATTTGTTGGAACAAATTCTGGATTTATAAAATAGCATAGATGTATTATAAGTCAGATCAATACATCAAAATATGATAACTAAATCAAATGTAAAGTTTATACTTCACCTGTACATCTAATTGGAGGTAGTTTTGTTCGTCTTGCAATTGTTTTTGTTTGTTAAATGTGCTTTCTAATTCTATTTGAAGGCCTGTAAAATTTCCATTCAGCTCTGCAATCACTGAAATAATTTAAGAATTTGTAGGTACTATTCGAAGCTACTTTTTATTTCGATTTATTTGTGATGACATTATATGTTTACCTTCTGGATCACTATGAACGTTAGCTAGAGCCTCTGCCATATTTTCTAGAGCTATTTCTAAATCGTGTTCCATTTGTGTTAGTTGTTCTTGATAATTAGTCATCTATTTTAAAAAAAGCAGTAAACATCATATTCGTTTTTAATTAAAGTTAACTACGCGACTGTAGGATAAAAACTTACAGCACTTGAAAGAGTAGTATCAAGAGCGTTGATTTGTTCTGCGTAGTTTGATACCTGGTTTTCTACTTCTTGTAACCGAAAGCCGACATTTGAAGTCACGAGCATTTTTAGGTCTGTTTTAATAAAAGTAATTTAGTTTACATTAATCAGCAAATATAAATAATTAAAATTGTTACCTATGTTTTTTGCTATTTTTAAAGCAGCGTTTGCTATTGCAATTGCTTCTTGTGTATCTTCCATCGCTAATTTATTGATTTTTGAATTCATATCCTCCATTGCTTGACTGAAAAAAACATAATACCTTACTATCCCTTGATGATTGATACCTTTATGGCCAAAAAATGCGTATATCAATCGTGTCATAATTGAAATAATACTAGAAAAATGTTTTGCTTACTATAACTGATCTATAGATATCCAGTCAGGTTTCGCCTTAGCATCTTGTATGATTGTTGAGACTTGGTTAGTTGAATCTATAGGCATTTGGAACTCAGATTTTGCTGAAGAAGGGCTTGATTTGACAGGTTGTAAATCTGCGGTTGAAACCCCTTTTTTTTGTTTTTTATCTTCTTTCGCTCTTCCAGAAGTTGTTGCGCCAGAAAATAGTTCTGTGTCAGACTTTCTTGTCACCTTTTAAAAAAATTAAAAGATATCGTTTCTAAAGAAAATACTATAATGTAATACTTAAATCGAATAATTTACTTTCTGTTCAGGCATTATTGCTGCTAAATCGGTAACGAGTGATAGCATTTGTTGTAGAGTTTTCTCTGCAGCTTCAAGTCGAGCTGACATTTGCAAAGCGGACATAGCATCGGTTAACGAGGCTCCTTTGTGAAGATCTTTCATCAGTTGAGCGTTTTCAGGAAACGTAGGAATTCCGATGTCAAATTTGTTTTCAAGTTCCTTTACTATTTTAGCAAGTTTTTCAAATTGCTCTGTGGTTACCACAGATAATTTCTCAATGCGTGAATCTGAATAGAAAATATGAATTAATTACTTACATCGCATATGTATGTAGCAACTACGATATAAAGCATTAGGTACCAGACATTGCTTGTGACTCTCGTGATCGACCTCTTTCAACTGAAAAGTAATTTTATTAGAATAGTAATAAGAATTCAATTTATTTTATAGCATCTATCTACGAAATAAAATGTTTCTGTATTAGTGATCGTCGATACTTACCAATCCATTTAAGTAAGATTTACTTGTAAGGATTTACTAAATAGGTATTAGTCTTTACGCAATCATTTTATACTTACCAATTATTTTTAAACTTACTGATCAATATTTTTTCCTGTTGAACTTCTGCGAAAGGACAAAAATTTGAAAATAAATTAAAATGTGTAATAAATATTTTTTGATGGTAAGACAGACATACCAGTGTGAGGCACGGATGCCATTGGTGTCAATATTGTTGCAGGTTCCTCATGAGAGTCTGCTCTCTGTAAAAATATGTAAATTGCTTTATTTTGCGTTCTTGACTTGTCCTTGATTCAATTTATTACAAACAAAATTAAAAATAATCTGGAACAACAGCGGCTAACTGCAACCACGAGCTGAATAAAAAAGTAGAATATAAATAATAGCCATTTAGATTTTTTATTATTATTCGTAAGCTTTAATTGGTGTTAAAATTAATGACTTAGAATCCTGTAATGAAATTTTAATTGAAATTAATTTAAAAAACATAACATAAAACATAATTTGGTCGAATAGTGGCATAAATTGTAGCCTTTCGATATATTTCAAGCACCTGGTTTATAATCCGTAGTTCTCGCTCGCGTTGCTCTTCCATTGAGTCCAGGCGTTTGTAGAAATCCTGTGATGAACACTATTACTACTTAAACTATCTTTAATGTTATGTTATGTACATGTTTTATATTGCAAGAGTAATAAAAGTCTATATTGGCGCATGTTTAAATAATCAAAAGTTAACCTTTTTAAACATTTTCTTGTCAGTCGATGATTTTGATTTCTTTTCTGAAGACTCGCTATCTACTAAAGACTTTCTTCTCGTATCAATTGATAATTGTTCAGCGGATTTAAGTTTACCGACTGTTTTATCTTTACTTTTACTTTTCCCTTCTTTGGTTTTAGGACCTAAACCTTTTTTTTGCTCTATCATTGCTTGCAATTTTACTTCTGTAACAGACAGGCCGCTTGGAGTAGCTGTCAGATCTAGGCCTGATATGTTTGGTATTTCAACACGTCGATCCAGTACTCGAAGTTCTCTTGCGAGAATATGCAGCACACCTTGTATCAATTTAAAATTGACATAGTTTATCTAGAAGTAGTTCAGTCAATAAATTAATTTGGATGGCAAAGTGGAAAGCCCGCAATCCATAATGGAACATTGTATCTTTTTAAATTGGTATTACTTTTCAACGATACATGAAATACGAGTATACTTATAATAAAATAACATTTATTTTGGAGCTCAGGTGAACTGTTTGCACGTTATAGAGTTTTTACAGTTCTTCCAATCTCATAACTAGACAACGACGGTCAATGGGTAAAAGTTTATAGACACAAAGTCGTAGAGAATAGTATCAGCTTTCAAAATGCTCCACAACATAATTTCCTATGATGCACCGTTTTCGAGAAATACAAAAAAAATTGGGCCCTTCTTCGAGCCCCCCCCCCCCCTACGGCTTACCTCCGAGGGGTGGGGACTTTGTGTCCGAATAATGTTCCGAAGTCAATCTGCCATTAATCTCTTCTGCCCACACCCTTCTTTGAGCGTTAATTTACTAGGTTTTAATGACATAAATATGTGTTTTATTGATGCGACGATTGTAAAGCATTTGTTTTAGTCAAACCCTCTTTAAATGAGTATAGATGGGCGAATAGTACCTAAATTAATATCTAATTATAATTAATAGTATATTAAAAGGGTAAGGTTGCTATAAGATTCATGACATCCTTGCTAAAATGATTTTATCGTTTATAGTACCAAGATTATCCATTAACTTTAAAAACTGAGGATCGGTAGTCTAGCTTTAAAAGATTTCAAAGACAATAATAATTGATTTGGCCATGGGTTACGTTTAAAATAAAAACAAGAGTGTTTGTTTTAAGGTTCATTGGAGTTTATGTCGTTTTATTAGTATATTAGTACTTGCCTCTTCATCTCCAAAGGCAGAATTGATCATATCTCGAATACTAACGATGCTTGCGTTAGACATTTTATATTATTCCAATATTCGTGTAAACCAAACAAAAAATAAGATTTAAAATATCTAATTGTTTTATTTATTTGATTTGACACAACTTGTCACGGTGATAACTACATCTAGTCGGTTACAAAACGTTCAAAATCGGGAATGACTATGTTTCTATTAAACCTTTTTAACATTATAAATTTAATCAAGTGAGGTGGCAAAGAATGTAATCTCCAGCAGATATGAATACTAACGGAGTGCCATTGTATCAGTATGTAGGTAACTACGGCCATGGCTTAAAGGGCATCGCATTCAAGCTAATAAAAAAAGTAGTTATTTTATAATAGATACGTTCATACACAGAACTCACCTCATCTGTTATTTGATAATGCAAGCGTTTAAAAGTTTGACAAAACGTATTAAATTACATTGCAAATGGGTTAAATCTGGGGACTTCGTAGGAAAAAAATAGGTTATGTAAAAAAGTAAAGAGAGTAACAGATAAGCTTTTGGGATCACTTGAATTATACTGGGCCATATCAGGGACTTGTCCCGTACGCCGGGGCCTGATGAAACATCATGTTCAAATCATCCAAAATGATTATTTTAATCTTTAAAATATTTAAAAGTCCTAGCAATCCAGAAGCGGCACACTTTTGAATAAGCAGCCCAAAATAATCAAAGCAAATATTGTTAGATAGGGAATGAAAATACCTTTTATTTAAAACATCGAATGACAGATAAGTGTAGATGATCGACATCCATATATTTTATACATTTCCTATTTTTTACATATGAAGGCCTCGGATTTAGCCAGGCAACCAATTTCTAATGTATTTTAATACGTTTATCTATGTGTATGGACGTATCATCATTAGGAACATAATCTGTGGTAGCAAATAACTGTTGTGGTGTGCAAAACATAAGAACATTGAGAGAAACTGTGATGCATTATTAATTTTGTGCGGTGTTTATGAAATGAATTACGACGTGTTGCATTGCTGTGCTGCACTCATTGATGCCCATAGCTAAGTAGGTAACTAATTATAAACGGATACTAAATAAATGAAATGTTCCAAGAACGTAAAAATATATTTATTAACGAATATGTACAAGATACCTTTGATAAATATCACTACAATCTCATTCATGTAAAATTAGAATGATAGCAAAATATTTACCTATTTACAAATTTAATTGTGAAGACACATAAATATTTCAATTTGGATTGAATAATAACCCTGTCGAGCACTCTTATATACTGACGAATTCAATACTGAAATTTAATGTTGGTGCTGTAGGACGTAGGTATGTGAAATTTTATAAAATTTACTACCTATAAAACTAATCATGCGACTACTTATGTTATCTTAAAATAAATGAGCTCAGTTTTAGGCACAAGGTATAGTTTAGTGAAGTGGAAATTGGTTGAGACGTGCGTCGACCGGCGGAGGCGCGGGCGCGGGCGGCAGGAGCGGCGGCGGCGCGGCGGGCGGCGCAGCAGGCAGCGTGGCGGCTGCGACACCGGCGCCCTGACTAGAGAGGCTTTGTGCTGTGCTGGATAACGAAATTGGCCTTGCTTGCTCGACCACCTCTATTTTAATTTTCTGACTGTGCCCAGCCGTGCTTATAACTAAATGATTAGTTGACTGTCGATCTAGCTTATTAAAATTACTTTCCTTATGAGGATCGAAAGATGCTAATGGTGGCACTGGGTGCATGTTATAGGCATGCGGTTCGTAGTTGTCGTCCACGTAATCGTCTGGGTTCCAAGCAGCTGTCGTCGTAGTAACTTGAGTAGTAGATGAAATAGTCTCTACTATAGGAATTACAGTCGTAGTCGCCTGTGACGTAACTGAAGATAATGTCGTTTGCTTTATTTTGGCCTTCGAAGAAATTTTCTTAGAAACTATGTTCATATCTGGGACAGTGATTACTCGCTTATTTTTATTAGATCTAGTTTTTCTTCTTTTTTGTAATTTTGGCACATCGAGAAAGAATGGATCAAAAATTAAATCTGATTCCTTATAGTCATCATAATTTATGGGAACAATTGGTTTTACTGCACTTACTACATTTCCAACAGTGTAGTTTAGTCTTTTTCCATTACTATCACTAACCGAGGCACTTGCGGTTACAATTACTCGAGGAGGACTTTTTGGTTTAGTCGGTGGTCTTTCAGTTACTGTAACTGGGGCTACTGACCGAGCTGCTAGAGATGATTGGTTTTCTCTAAGCGTATCTTCACTTCTTTTGTGTTCAAAATAAAATGGATCGAAAGGAATGGGACGTTGTGCTGATAATTGAGGAGGATATAGTGAAGGACGATGCTTTATAGATGTTTCATGGCGTTCTGATGATTGAGAATTAGGTCCGGGGCGTAATAACTGATCTCTTGGATCTGTTGTAGTGGGTCGAAAAGGTTGCGGTCTCTGGACAAATGGAGCAGGTCTTGGTGCAGTTCTAGATGACTCATATTGAAAATGTTCAAACTGCTGATGTTGCGGTGGCGGTGCATGCGTAATATAAACGCCATCTGCAGGGCGAAAACTTTGACGTTGGAACGATATGGCTTCTGAGCCAGGTCCTCGATGTCTGTATATAAATTCTTGTGGTGAAAGTAAAGAAGGGTCTAACGATGAAACCGATGATGCTGGTGCTGAAGAAGACGTTGGAGATGCCAACGATGTAACAGGCAAAGGAGAAGAAACTAAGTGTAGAAGTGAAGATGGTTTCTGAAGTATTTTTTGTTGTAACGTTGAAGTTGGTGGTGAAATAGAAGTCGACGTTGTTCTTGGCACTTGTGTTGTTGTTGTAGGTTGTGCATAGTCGTCTTCATACTCTGGTATTTCACTGTCTATTTCTTCTTCTTCTTGATTATCTGGAAATAAAATAAAATTGTTTGACTAGAAATTGCGTATTTTTAAGGAATTCGGCTATGGAACTACCATTACGTCAGATGCTTCATTCTCAAGTGTAAAATCAAAACAATTTTATGAATTATGGTGGTATGGTGGTGGTGAATTATATTAAGAAGGCTAGGAATAGAATTTTAGTTTATCTTTTGTTTTAAGAAAAGGTTTGATATTTGATTTTGAATTTTTAAAAAGTTATGTTTTACGATTCGAAAAATATATACCTTCGTTTGGTTCTCTATTGTGTAATGATACAGGTTCATTTGGAGAAAATCCAGAACTAGGTTTTTCCTCTTTCTTTGTGTCGATTACGGGATCTTCAGTAAAATCGATGACTTCAGAGGATGGCTCTTTTTTTCTCGTCGTCGAAGGTATATGATCTAAGGAGGGGTCTGCCTCATCGTGGTTATATTTCGGAGATTGTTTCGATAGCTCTGTGGTCTGTGTTTTTGTTTCAGTTTTCTCTGATTGCACAGCTGGAGGAGCAAGTGTGCTGCCATATAATTCTAAATTAAGATTGTAGAACTTTTCAGATTTCGTACAATCTACTTCGTCTACTCGCTCACATACTCTAGTCTCCTGAAAATAAACAATAATTTACTTTACTTGATTTCTATTTACAGGCTTCAGGACATTAAAATGATCAGGATTGTTTCGACTAAGACTAGAATTACACGGCATTGTTCTGAACGTTTTCAGAGCTCAAGTTCTCTTGCAAGAAAGATGATGAATCATTACAGCAAGATTCCTGAAAAACCATATTCGGTTTCCAGATGTCGCTCATGTTATGCTGATCATAAGGGCCGATCTGATTAATAGTAGATTATTTATTTGATACGACTAAGGTAGTAAATAAGTAAGTTTGGTTCACATGATGTAAACCCGTTATTTTAACCTACAAATGCTTGTGAAACCTTTTATGTCACGTGATATGTCTGGAACACTTAAAGAGCTCTACCAAAATTGCTCACTTGCAGAAAAAGAACGCTCATTTTTTAGTTCCCGTTATCTGCAAGATTAATACACTTTCCAAACGGACTATCTCGATCAATCATAAAAGATTCCTTGAAAAAAAAAATTATGTGTAAAATTTAACCCATATGGAACCTAACCTATATTAGGTGGAAATGAATACCTATTCATAACAATTTTTTTAAAATGCTGAATTTATTAACTTGATGCTTCTTGCAGGAATACAAAAATGTTCAGTAAACCAGAATCTCGAATATTGCGGCTACTGACCTGATCGAAGACAGTGCCGTTAAGGCACAGGAACTTGATATCCATGGGTTCGTCCTGCTGCCCCACGGTGCACACGTGGAACATCTGGCAGGAGGTCTCCAAGTCCGCGTAGTACCCGCCGATCACCTTACCAGCACACGTGAAGTTCGTCTCCGGCAGATTGTCGAAGTCCAAGTACTAGAATGCATTTTCATTATACCATTTAGTTAGAGCGCGTGTGTTTGCAAGCAGCAGACATATTTTCATTTGTAACTTGTGGATAATGCTGTTGAAAGTACATTTAGAATTTGGTTTTCACAGAACCAATTAATATAACTCAGCCAATGTTTGCTATCCCGAAATAAATAAACTTTAGGTTTTGTAGTCTCTTAAATCATTGAGCATCTACTTTATTTCATAGCGAGTTTGTTTTTAAATTAATTTTTAATAGTAAAGGAATACTTATATAATGGTGACTTATTACATCTTTAACTTGGGAGCCGAGTTGATTTACTTTTAATAAAATATCTCTCCTACCAAAAACGATAAATAAGAAATGTAAAAGATACATTAAAGCTAATAATACAATTTACTAATAACATAAATAATAAAAAACATACTCCTGGTTGAATGGACCCTGATATTCTAAATTCGTTTTGAAAGACAAATATCAGCAACCACAGCCATACTGAAACAAAAAATATAGTAATTTTTTTTTAGCGTATTGTTCTCACAAATGAAGGGGTGGTCTAACAAGTTCCGGCTCAGGGCCAGCCGACCCTAGTTATTGTTTACTTTTACAGAAGCTTTCTTCCGCGAGCGCTAAGGGCGTGGAATAAACTCCCTGCTATAGTTTCCCCAAGTAGCTACAGCATGGAATTCTTCAAAAGATAGTTAAAAGGTTTCAACATGGTCATCAACGTACGCTACATCCCTTAGATTTTAAACATTAGTTAAGTTAGCCTAAGCTTGTTTCTATCTGTAGTTTAAAACAATTTTGTGTTCATGATACGAATACCTCGAACTCAAGCCGGGATTCGAACCCAGCACGCTTAGTTGAGGTCTCAAGTTGTTGATTAACTGATACCATGCATGTAACGATGTTGTATATGTAAGTAAGTACCTTGCAATGCCGAGGCGGTGCGCACGATGAGCGCGCCGCCGGCTGATATCCGAGCTTGTCGCCTCATCTGCCAAACCACAAACAAATACATCAATTAAACTCTCCATCAATGTTGCTTCAATTACTTTCGTGCTGCAATATTGCAAACTAAATAATAAAACACAAGGAAACAATAGGGGGCTGAGCTAGTCACACACTCATCGCGAACAAAGACGTTTCAACATTTGCAATTAACAATTTCAACAATGAATTGTTCCAATACACCATCTTAGATTATATAACTATTCTAAATTTGATATAAATGTGTTTGTTGCTTCAGTGGTAATAAAGGAAGTGATGCTAATTAACGATTTACATGCATCATATTTCTGTATTCTAATATCTATTTTTTTTTGTGTAAGGACTATTATTTAGTACAAATACATAGTTTATACGGTACCGCCTGCTATTTGAAAGCGTGAATTTTTTTATATTAATATCTAGACATCAAAGTGCAATTACCCTTGGATTATTTTGGTTAAATACACTTTTCCTTGAGTCGCTTCGGTAAATGAATAGGGTAAATATAATGTAGTCGTAATATTTTGATCACAATTGGCAGACAAATATAGCCTCAAGCGTGTTAGCTTATTAAATAATACGGAAGTTCTATTCAATTGTAATGCCGCCCAAACAACAACACTGTGATAGATAATATAAACATTTAGCAGACAGAACAACAAGGCTGTTACTATGTCTAAATCAAAGTGTATCAATGATATCGATGTTATGTATTCTTTGAATGTATAATAATAAAATTCCCTTTCATACTATTGTATTAACTGCAGTGATGTAAGAGAAATTTCCGTATAATTACTTAACTGTAACATAAAGAGAAACACCGTTCATTAAACAGTAATTTATTCTAGTTTGTATTTGTTTAGATGCTGATGTTCGATTCCGACGTTTAAATAAATAGATGCGTGACATAATACTATCGATCAACAAGGAAATGATTTCTCTCAATAAAAATGTATGCTAGTAATAATAGCGGATCACTTTTCAGATAGCATCAACCGTGTGTAAATTTTATATTGCTATAAAATGTAATTATTACTATAGTAAAACTGGTCGAGGTTTAGTTGTAAAATTTGTTTGATAGTAAAGAGAAAAGTGTATCGACTTCCACCCTTATTAAGAGTATTACGTAGTGGAGCAGAATGGTAGTGAATGTTATATGATATCGTGAAAGCTGTTGCAATGATTGTGTCAGATCGGAGGGCGTGGTGATGGATACCAGCCGCCAGTGGATCAACGACAAAATAGAGGGCACCGATATGAAATGCTTACATTTTATTAGCCTACAACTACTAGCATAAAACATGGGTAGGATACAAAAAGCTCTACGAGTTCTATTTAGGTTCATGCCAGTTTTAGCAAAAACATACTGTAACCAACAGATCCATGTGAGGACTTTGCGAAGCGAAAGTAGGGTTCGGTGTTACAATCGCCCATAAATCAAAAATCAATAAAATAAGCGTTTTTAATATACCGTTTCATACAGTTCTATTGGCATGTATACTGTGGTAACTAAAGATTTATGTAATTTTTAAATTAACGACATCAAGAAAAACAAAAGGAAGAAATGAGGAAAAGCCCAAGCAAAAAAGCCTTAATATTTCCATTTATTTATCTTATGCAATTGTAATAATGTACTTGTAAGTTTGCTGGTGCTTGTCCATACCCTACAATAACTGTTTACCATCAGGTGGACCAAATGCATGGCTAATGCTTTGTTATTTAATGTATTGGATCTCTTTTATTCTTAGTTAAACAAATAATGAAAATATTTTACAAAACGGTATGTTGATTTTTTTTTTTTCAAACAAACAATGGGATTTATAATTGTAGATGTTGACTTAATGTTGTTAAAATGCAAAAGCTAAAATTCTTATATATTTGTATTATAATATAAATAGCGGCGATAAGATGGATATGACGGCGTCTATGAAAATATTGTAATTAAAGTACATAACTATTATGACTCCATGAAAATCTGTTAAATTAATTACCTACTAGCCTATTGAGTATTGTGTAATTTGAAATAAAACATTCAGTCTTGGGAAATGTTCAAAACTTTCAACAATTCTTTTAAATCCGTGAAAATTTTGCAAATAAATTGTATTTAGTTGAAGTTAATTTCAAATAGGCATGAATGAAGAGTTAAAACATTTGAACAGGAAATACTCATACAAGAAAAAATAATTTATTTTGTTTTGTACATCTATGTTTTATAAAATATGGCTCACCTGGGCAAAACCCCTTAAGCTTGAAACGGAAAAAGCGTAGAATTTTTACTTCTACCTTATCTCTTTATCTTGTCGATAGTTTAGCTTACTGCTTAAATTTCATATTGTAAATTGCTTCCGACTATAGAAATTCATTGCGATTTGGAGCAGTTATTGAAACGGCAGGTTCTAGACTAATACATAAATACTAGGTCATATCAATGTACTATTAA
The DNA here is from genome assembly GCA_949316135.1 of Choreutis nemorana. NCBI lineage: Eukaryota > Metazoa > Arthropoda > Insecta > Lepidoptera > Choreutidae > Choreutis > Choreutis nemorana. The sequence goes on from OX438600.1 coordinate 6,388,220, forward strand.
ATACCTAGCGCATTGATCAACTAGCTTAGCCGGGCGCTTTAATTTGTACGGTGTTTTTCTATAACATTTTACAATTCACTCTATAGGTTTGTCCCAACTGAAACGTATTAGCTTGCACTATAGTTATTCACTAAATAACAAACAGAAAGTTTGAATTTAATACACTCAAAACTTCAGAAAGATGTCTTCATTGTCAAAATTAATATCTATACGAGTTAAAAAACAGATTAGCAGTATGTTCAAAATCCTAGAAACACATCTTTATATTAAATTTGATTTGAACTTCAATAAAAATTAAACTATCAGTTTACGTTAATAAATGTTTGATAGCTTGCCCTTATAATAAGGAATGCTACGATTTCAAAAAATGGATTTTAGTATTTGCTAAAGTAGTTTTATTTTGCTGTTTCTCCTAAACAAGATACTCAATAAAGTCAGGTTCCAGTTTCAGGTTTTTTGGGATACTACTTAAAAATGAGTATTAAAACAATATATATTTACATGCAATTCCATTCATCTGTAAACATACCTCAAGCGTCGGCCTGCCCGTGTTATATCTTACATGTTGTAACAAGAACCTAGTTGAAATTAATTGTTGTTGTCGGCAATGTCCATATAGGGAAGAACATTTAGCAATTCTGTTCAAAATCTAGGACTACTTCCTAATTTAAAGTCGGTTGAACGACGAAACTTGGCTGACCTCAAGGCTTATTTCAAAATATAAGCAGTAAATTAAAGCAGTGGACACAATGAACGTGAAGACGTGTTATGCACAATGTAACGGGTCTGGTTGCCCGGCGGCTGCGCACTCCGTTATGTCATCCTTACATTTGAAACTAAATTTTGTTACAATTTAATCTCTACAGCGATCGTAATAAGAATGAGTACTTTAAGTGCCACCGTGTGTCGCGTGCCACATATGGCGGTCAATGTGTTACCGGCACGGCGCAGCAATGCTCTAGGCCAAATTCAATTATTGTTTTACTTTTGTTAAAAGTAAAACAATAATAATAAACCCTCCATGATACTAAACTCGATTAATTGCATCTTTTTGAAAATAATAATCGTCTAATTTAGATTATTTTTATGACGGAGATCTATTATGCAACTAAATGCACTCGTATTTCAAAGGTGTGTTTCAATTAGGCATGCTCTTTGGTCAGATCAATCGGTTTTCGATTGAATTGTTACGTAATTGTTGTAATGCCTAAGTGAAACATTTGAGATCGTGCCATCAGTCTGTCCCGGATCTCGATCGCATCGAATACGGTCGCTCGTTGAAGGACACTCACGAAATCATTTCTATCAATAGTATTACTTTCTTTGCGTTTATGAAACTAGAGCAAGTTGTGCATAGGTCAGCACGTAATGAAATTTTAGAACTAAGAACAAAACAGACAAATAAATGTAATACTTAATTCGTTCAATTATGTTATATTTGTTTTATATAAAATCGATGCAGTAACCTTCAGACATTGTTTTTGCTTTGATATCGAAACTGTAACTATAAAGGTACCTGTCAACAAGGCCTCACGATTAAGACATAGGTCACATTTAAATGCAAAAATGTAAAGTCAGGTCGCAGATGGTACCTGCGATAACTTACATTGTGATTTGTAATAGAGCAGCAAACAATGGTTCCACTCTGTACAATTAAGCTAGTAATTTGAACCTATGTCGACACGCGGTTGGTATTATCAGTGCCATATTAGGATCATTTAACTACCGGTTGTAAGCTTTAATTCGAGTTGTGATTCATGTCTTGATTTCGCTTATCAATAGCACAGCTCTCGCCTACGTACGGACACTTCATTGTTATTCTTTATGGAATACGATTGAGATAATTTGGGTAACTCACCTTATATCACAGCATCAGTCCTGCGCGTTTCGAAATTATTGTGTAAGGTTTTCTTGCAATTGTATCAGAGCACTTTGCGAATGTGAATTTTGAAGAGTTTTCGTAATAGAATGTCAAATAACACAGAGGCATGTTAACGATGGAGACAAGCTCAGACTGAACGGAGGAGCCCTAACACTAATTTATGAGGACTCTAGTGGACCTGCCTACGACAAATGTGTCATACGCGCGGACGAAAGAAATTCCAAGACGTTCTCGTTGACAATAAACCATTTCCTCTCACGATACAAACAAAACAGGAAATTAACATTATAATTTTATGACTAATCAATTTAGCAGGGTCCTATTGCCGTAATAATTTAATATCCTGTTTCTAAGTGATGGTAATTGGGCATGAAATTGAATAAAAATAACATTTCGCTGTGTAATCGAAAAATCTGACATTTAGTTAACTAATTTCGTTATTTACAAAGCGTAAATAAAGAAGAAGTAGCTATTTAACTTTTCATAATTGAGTACGTTATGCAAGGGATTCGTGATTATTTGATTGGTTGCTAGGTAGGTTTGTGTGAGTATTCACAGTTCACTACTTTGTTTGGGAAAATTCTCTCGTTTAGTATTTTATTGTCTATGTTGGCCCTACCTAGTAGGGTTAACGCTCTCTCCAGCGCAATGACGAATAGAGTATTATATTCTGCGTGATTGGTCAGGATGGAATGCAGGATGAAGGTCACTCAGAAGTGATTGAGCGACCGGCGTGGGTTCAATTGACATTTCGTATCCGTTAATTTTCCCGAGAGCCATAAATCAGCGTTTTAGGTAAAAGATAAAAGGTAACAGCAGTTAATTATAATTATTCATATCGACGTATTTTATTCTTTATATATTAAGTCTTTTTGTGAATATTTGATAGAAGGGAGCGTTTTTATTTAGATACTTTCCGAGTCGAATCCTAAACAAGAGGAAATGTAAATTCAGTATGTAACATTTGGATCGAATACTTGATAATCGGGAAAGTCTCGTTTCCGTGAGAAAACTTTTGTGAATAGCCCTGCAGGATGCAACTGCCATCCTGATCTTCTTGAGGGAAATTTAAATACATTTTAAATATATACTAATAAGAACCAGTATACCATTGTTCAAAAATTTAAAGAACTTGTTTATAAATAAAACATTTTTCATTTTCATTTTAAATCACCGGTGAAAATGGAAATCAGTAGTAATGTTCAGTATGTTAAAGATAGACACACAAATGTGTGGTCTCCGCTGCGATCCTACTACGAGTATATGTAGCCTTCCATATTACCAATGGCTCAATCGATGCGGCAATTTTTTTACATTTAATTTGAATGTGTATTGACTGTATGTACCTATCTACCGTAACCGGTACATGAGAAAATATTTAGTGTTTTGGTTGAATTTCTTTGTGAACCCGACGAAGTATTTGATACATCATTTGAAAGGGTTTTTTTTTAACGAAATATGAATATATATTTTACAAATAAAAGTTCAATTAATAACTTTGTAATATAGTATATTGGACAGTACCTGAGTATTGTCGTTAATTTATGGTATTTAACAATCAATCTCTTTGACATGGTTTGTGGTTCTGAAAATTCGGCTGCTACACCATAGGCTCTAATTAATATTAAAAAAAAAATTGTACTATTCTTAGTATTATACTTTATGCTGTGATTTGAATTAAATTCTATACGATGGCAAAACATATATAAGACACGTCAAGTCACTTTCAATCATCCTAAGCTAGAAGATGGCATCAATTTGGCGTACTTGGAGATGCCGCATATTTCTTGTGCTACAATACAATACAATAATTTAAGATGATAAATTGGATTGATATACTAGGCCCTAGATTTTTTTTAGCTATAACAGCATTTGTTTTGTGTTTTTATTAGTAGTTCACTATTTCCGACTACACGCCTCATTCCGCCTACTTGTTCTGTTCCATAGCAAATTACACATTAACTTTGTCACTTTCTGATTTCGTGTGAGGCTACGCAATTTCCTGTCCTTATATTGCTTGTTTGGTGCAAACGTAGTTGGCATTTAGAGTCTAGTAGTAGCTATTTCGACAGAAAAGTTCCCATGCGTTGCTATGTTATATAACAAGCCTCGGCAGAAGACCCGTGCAGGCGATTGACCTTAAGGTCACTGATCAAGCAACACTGTACTTACAGGTACCAAAGAGTCAAGTACCAACATGATGAATTCTTTATTGCGACTTGCCCTCGGGAGATTTGAAATAAAAGCATAAATTTGACCCTCGCACTTAGATCGATGAAAGACGATTGGCTTATTGTTGTTGAGCAATTTCGATTAATCTTCCTTATTCGTTTAACTGTAAAGGTAAGGCAAACCGTTTAATAAGCCTACAAAATAAAATATTTATTTTGAATAGTACCAAACTGATTACTCTTAACATTAAATTACATTAATAAATGAAACGATACCTACCTGCAAGTTTGGAAAGTTATTGGAAATCGATAATTTTTGATGAATTTTATTTGGCATCAAAACCTTATTTAATCAGAATGAATATTTCAATTTTGATAAAATAAAAACACACTTGTTTATTATAAAATAATTAAACATATAGGACCTGTAACTGTATCTAAATTACCAAGTCATATCTACGATTATTGGTTTATGTTTTTTCCAAATAAATGACAAAAGTGACAATTGTGTCATGTGATGTTTGTGTACTTACATAATATTTTAGATAAACAAAACATTTATATAACCACGATGCAAGGATACCCTTGTTAATAGTCATATAGAATCATAACTGGAATATAAAATATTTTTATGGAACAGTCGTTTAGGAGAGATAATTTTAAAATGTTGAAGAAAAAGAAAAAGTTGCAAATTTTTTCAAATATACTAAGTTAAAATATACAAAAAATTTAAAACATATCAAAATTGCTTCAAGTTAATATCTAAATCTTTTACTTTATATGATTTATTTATACACGCTAATGTTCACATATTAAATACATCGTAATTAATGTTTTGTGATTCCATGATTTATAAACAGCGATGCAACGGCATCCATCGTAGAAGACATTTACGGAGTTACTAAAATGCTTAATGAGTAGAAGCCAGATTTCTTTGTTTCAGGTGTTTCCGTACGGTTTAAATAAAAGTACAAATATTTCCCATGACCTTTTGTTTCGTGGTCAAAGCTAATCATTGTTAATAACACCTTCCGTCATGTGCTTCCAGGTTGGAGATTTGGTGTTTTCTTGATTAATTGCCCATTATTTCAATTATTGTTTCTTGTTTTCTCATGTTGATTTACCTATAAATTAAGTTAAAATAGTTGGTTTAGCCTTAAACTTCCAAAAATCCAACCAAAACATTCTACACTAAGTTAGTGTTGTATCTATAGATGTTCGTTTACCCCCGTTGCGTTTGAGTGTGATACTTTATTTAAATTCTATGTCAGTGTGTCTACCATGAATTCGTATAATTTTTCTATACGTCAGATTAATAAAGTGATATTGTATGAGCATTCTTAATTCCTCAATTAGAAGCGCTTTACAAAGATTCATACAAATTTATAACTGCAGTCGCAAGCGGCAATCGAAGGTAAAGCACACGGTAGGCACGCAGGTTACAATGGCTGTTTAATAATATACTAATTTAATGAGTTAAAATTTACCACTGCATTTATAATCGACCCTAATATGTTTAACCTATCCCAAGTCGCGGATCAAGATTGCTGAATTATTTCAGTATGACCGCAGACAAGCTACTTGCTTTTTTTGTAAGTGGTCAAGCGTGAATTAACGTAACGTGATAGTTTGTGGTCTACCAAGTGTTATAACTGTCAACGGTGACATTTGATATTCCGCTACATAACCGAAAGTTTTTGACAAGACAGAGCTCAACACTGTCAATAGTATGATAAAAACAGCATTATCTAAAGTGTCACAGTTTGCCTTCTTCTATGCGCGACGGAAGTATTAGAGGTAGAATATCCGGTAGGTACCTGCTTACCTACAGCAGTATTTGTTTTACAGTTTTGTTGTTTTACGATGTGAGATTTTAAATCTTCAAAAATAAGACATCGATTATTTTTTGATAATTGATTTGAGATTTGAATAATAATGAATTTTAATTAATTTTGATTGAAATTAATCTAAAGTGTAAAGTCTGGCCCTTACTTTTGCTTGTCAAGATTGAATTTCGAGTTTAAGTGTTTATTTGAATGCCGAGTCAATTACTTGGACCATTCTTGTGGTTCTGCTTAACCCAGTCTGAAGTGCCAACAGTTTCTGCTTACATTTGGGATTTCTTTGAATTCGCGCCTTCACAGCTTTTATCACTGCTGGAGTCCTAACAGACCGAGGGCGACCACTTCTTGACCTGCCATCTACACTAGAGTCTTCATTGTATCGTTTGATGGTACGATAAACGAATCTTTTGGTTAGATTCAAATTTTTCAGTATGTCAAAAATTTTAATTGGCGCGTAACCGCAACGATGCAACGCAATAACTGCAACACTGTCTTCTTTAAGCGTCCAGTCCATATTTAAAAATGAGTAAAATTCTAAAAAGTATACATTTTTATTTTCAGGAATAATTCGAAATTCGAATTCAATAAACTTTTTTGTGGCCAGCATTCTAAAAGAAAAGTTTTTACTGTGTGACAATACTTATGGCCTGACTGTGTATATTCTGAATGATGCGTAACCAGGTAGAACCACCAGTTTGAATGTAAGTGGGGTTGTATTATGTTGTTGCGTGTGAGTCACGTATTGGATTTAGATATTAGTAGGTAATGTATTGTAGGTGGAATGCGCAATAAGGTACGTAGTAGTGCATTGTTCCAAGCCAAGGGCGCATCCATCTCCCATACTGTAGTCAAGGCTGAATGTACTTATAAAATTCTTAAACACTTATTCAAATTCAACAAAACATTAAATTTTCATTTAATCACCACCAGATAACTTTTCACACTAGTAAGGCAAAGTAGGTACTATAGGTCTGTTGAAGAGAAAACATGAAATAACGTTCTTTCACGTTCAATCACGCCTTATTTTCACCGTCGTGTTAGTAACACGTTACCCACCGAAGGAGCTTACCAACCCAGCGTTAACGCCTGGTCATAAACAACGATTAGACTAAGTCAGCAGACAAACTCGTTTGCCAAAGCTATCTGGTGTTAATGAGGAACGCAAACAAGCATTCGAGCCATATAAAAATGCAAGAGGCATACGGCCTCTCGGCAGATTAAATGGTGCGTCTATTAATACTGACACCTTATTTTTAGAAACACAGTACCTTGTGAATTGGACTTCAACCAGGCATTCGAGTTATTCAATTTGAGTTGGAAGAACTAAATATGCCCATAACGAAACTATTCAATTAATAAAATTCCGCGTAGAACATTTGGCAATAACATTGATTTCATGAAGCGTTAAAGCCAATCACACGCTCATGTAAATTAATTAAACACATTTTGTAATATGAAGAGTACAAATCGCGAAATTCCTCGTGTGTTACTAAGTTCAACGGAGTATTGTACGTTACGTTAGCCAATCAATCAAGAATGCATGACGAGTGCTCATTAATGTTTACAGGTTCATTAAGAAAAAAATCCTTGTTCCTTTCTTCATTTAATGTCATTTACTGTGACGGATTCATAATAAAAAAGCATTGGTTGTGGATAAGCTTTTTATGATATTCATATAGATTGCCATTTTCAATAATAAATTAAATAGTTATGTTCATAACTATACCGAGCAAGTGTAATTTTAATTCAGGGTGTTGTTACTCTCAATTTCGTTATACGAGGGCTTGTTGTTTTATGCAAGGTTACATCACGCACTAAACCGCTTTTACCCGGGCTCGTTACACAAAATTACGTAAAACGGTATCAAAAACCGTAGATATCAAAGCAGATCGCTGCTGAAGTTTTCTTATGTTTATTGTGAATAATGTTATTTAACATTGAACGGCTATTTTGGAAATTCAAATTAAATTATAAACAAACATACCAATTTTATTAAAAGTAAGCATAACTAAGCCTTCTCATATTTTCTCAACTGAGTTTAATTAAATGTTGTTTTGCATTGTACAATACTATATTGTAAGTGTATATGTGCATTACCTGTCTGTAATAACTTAACTCAAACTACTGTAACTTTAACTGTTGTTTAAAAATAGAATGCATTAAATCAGGCTTGCGTCGATTAACACTGTCTTCATAATTAAACTTTTACTGTAGTCACATAACGCCCGGAATTTCAAATAAAAACTAGGTGTGTATTGGATAAATAACCATTTTTTTTGCTGCTTACAATCATTATTAACGAATCTGATTTGATTGTAGTTTTTGTTGCATTACGACGTCGAATGTTATCAAATAGGAAATCATCTCATTGCGCTTTCAAGTGGAACTTCAAAGGTGTTGGCAAAATCACAAAATGCATTGCAACTAAAAACTTATAGTAATTCGATGCGTATATATGAAAATTTAAAATATTAAAAAAGTCAGATAGTATTTTAATTTCCAAAAAAAAAAAACATGTTCATTTCCAACGATTGCATCAAATCTAAATGTTAAATCTAATTGTAGGGTGGTGTTTTAATTTTGTAATTTAATTGAATTTTGTGAATAAATTAAAGTCTGCTTTTGAAAAAAGTAATGATGATTTTTCACTGTTTTATTTTGCTCGATTCCATAAAGTAGATGACAAATTATCAATTCTAAATAACTTGTCTAATTTGAAAATTGATTATTAAATTCATTAATACAAGACATTTATTTCTACTCCAATAATATAAATCGGGAAAGTTTGTACGAAATACGAATTCATTCATAATGCTATGCATCTACTCTGATATTATATTTTATATGAACAATGCCTTATTATCAATTCTACAGATTAGGTTACATTAGACGTGGAATATTTAGTTTGTTTAACTTTAACTAGTGTTGTTGAGCTAAAGTTGTTGTCAGTAACAGACGCTGGTGTTTGTATTGGCAAGTAAACTGTTGTTGGCGGATATGTATATACTTAGCAACATTCACATCTGTGGTTGTCATCCCGATTCATCCTTGACATTTGATGAGGTTATTTCATACACGAGCACATTTACTCGTCGTGATACATGTGACAGCTATGTATTTTAGTACTAGTTTCTAGAACAATATGGAGTATAAGATAATTTTCATTTTTTGAAATTATGAGTCCCGGCCGTAGTTCATATATCGATTCACTTATAACTTGGATTATAAATTTGGATCAGGCAATACGAAAAGATAGAAACATTTTGTGCCTCATCAAAATAATATGTAATGTAATGTAAATACCTTCTTAAACAGACTAACTTATAGTTATTTTATTTTACTATCATAAGTGAAAACATAACGGTTCAAAAAAGGAGTGATTTTAATTTTATACATTTTTGTTAACTTTATGTCCACTATTCAGTATTTGAATACACTCGTCACTCCTGAATACAAGCCTACCTAACCTTTTGCTCTCACATTCACACGCAAAACACACACATGGACGCTTACGCGCATGCACATGCATACACACACACATACACGCTCACACACGCACTTTTGTATTTATTTTTAATTTACTCATTTATATGTAGAATAAGTTGTACCTTGTCTTTATAAAATGATTGACCGTTTTCTTAAATGTTCAATTAAAAAATAAAACCGTAATTGGCCAATTGTTAAGTTTACTTTAAATGGTTTTAATGGTTTTGTAGTGCTATGATTTTATGTAAATAAAGAGAAAAAAAAATCTTTAATAGGGAATTGCATGAAATTTAATTTGATTATTCAACCAATTTATCTTAAAGTTGGTGGAAATAGTATATTTAGGGTGAGAACAGAAATAGAATTATATGATAAACCAGGGACATATAATTGCTATCGGGGCGATCCTAGGGGTATCATTGAAGTCAGTTAAAAATAAATACGAGATGCCAGTTCTTGTAATTGATGTACAATTAAATAACCTTAATATAATCCTATTGTTGTCGAGATATTAATAAAATATTATTACATACAGAAGCTCTGATGATACACGTTTCTCGAAGGCTATAATTGAATGTTATTTTGCACAAGCAACAGTATTTTTAGGAACTAAATGTTAACAGGTCAAACTCATGAAAGGTATATTTGTTTCTTATTTTTTTCTGAATGTCAAAAAATTTTGAAATAAATAATCTTCATATAACATTTACGTACCTTTATTGTGAGTTTTGTATAATAGAGTGTGTGAATTTTAAAATATTTATCAAATAAAACCATATTGGTACTGCGTTAATAGTCATTTTTGGTATTTCTGACAATATAGGTACAAGAATTTTATTAGCACCCGCTATACACAATAAAAGTTAATACATTTTCAAACATTAAATTAAAAGGGCACAATTGCATGGGAACGAAAATATGTTCAATAAGTTTTATTGTGTAGAAATTGGGCATTCAAAAATAATTTATAAGAAGATCAATTATAAATTTCGTACCAGAAGGTATCTCTAACAGATGACTGATGGACAAGCGATAAGCACCTACTTTTACTGTACCTATGCAAAAACATTTGTTAAATACTTTCGAATATTAGAGAAAGCTGCAATAATGTAAGTAGGTAAGTGTACCTCTTAATTGAACAGATTGGTAGATCTGACAGGTGAATGTTGTTAAATTAAGAATACACAAATAGGTCAAATGAACTATGTCGTTTGTGATAAAATAATTAATAAATTTTAGATCATCTTACCTACCAGTTTAATAGTTACCTATTCATGCCACGAACTACAATAAATTCTTTAAATATATCGTGTTTTTGTTTGAAAGCAATGTCTTCATTTATGCGACAATAAAGAAATTAATTACATTTTCAAAAATGTTTGAAACTATACATTTTTTTTCAGTTTAATCAATTAAAAGCCGTAAAAAGCTTAGAATCATCAAAAATCGCTTTGTATCATTTTAAATTTTGTTAAATATAAATTTACGGTGGATCACGGTGCATGCTGATTGGTATTTCATTACTCGTTTAATAACAGATAATTTACCAGTATTCACATTATATCTGAGCATTTGCCTTTGCCTTGTCAAAGTTTGATCAATCACATTGATGTTGTTATTTATAAATATCCACATCTCGTCGAAGTCGCTGACCGCAACAAATCTTTGAATGCCTTCATTCCTCTAAAATCATCACAGTAAGCAAATAGATAAGACTAGCTTTGCAATGATAATGGAATGATATTCGAAGGCTTTTGAGAAGTCTTTGTTATCTCTAGAGACTTTTCTATGAGGAAGTAGATTAGAAGTAGAGTAGAAGAAAATTATGCATCTATCTGCTTGCATTTACTTGCTTTAAATTAAACAGGGAGAATAAGAATCGTGTAGGTGTAGGTCCGTCAATGTAAATTTAACCATCAATCTAATAAGAAAAGTTTTATTTTGTACAGGCACTTAGGCTAGGTTCGTACATGCAATCTTTTAACTTTGTACTAAAAAATGTACACAATGATATGACAAAAAGGCTTTACCGTTAATTAGTGTTGTGTTCTAAATATATATATATTTGATTAGATCAGTTATTCATCGATAGCATTCCGAAGTATAGTTGTAGTGTAGGCCGACTCTATGAGACAACAAATAGCGGTTCTCCGAAAGTTAAGATGTTTCCGATAAATAATTTTATTTTGTCTTTTATTTATCTGTCCAAAAAATATTAAGCGTAAATATATTAAATTATGTAGGCAATGGCAATGCAGGAGTTACCCAGCTTGCTAACCTACCTAGACTAAATTTACATGTTGCTGAATTTAGTAGATATGACCCATAGCGGATCAAAAACTGTCAAAAACCACAGGGTTTTTCATTCATAGGAATGAGATTGAAGTTGTGACAGTTACAATACGAGTATCGTCAGGCCTTTTTTGTACAAGTTTTCGGTAATTTTAAATTGTAATTAACAATATGTTCTTCACGGCACTGCGTATATAATTCAAATACGTATACTGTAAGTAGGTCGTCACAGTTTGATTTTGAATGTCAGATGTTAGTAGGTGTCATCACGTCGGAGAATGATGGATGATCGTCTATCGAACCGCAATTATGTTGAAGCAATAATGGAAGATACATATATTCAAATATTTTACAGAAGTCTGAAATAAGTTCAAATAATGATTCATTGAACTAGTAAATAATTTAGATTACATTATTAAAGATTTCTTGATAATTGAGCAGAAAATACATTATTTCCAGAAATGTAAGCAGTCAAGAAATTGCAGCAGTTATTTTCAATAGAACGTATTATGTGTTCAATTTATTGAGCAATGGAACGACTGTGAGTAATTCCGGGTACATTTTTAGTTTTTGCCTTACAACGAACGTTGCATTGCAGTAAGCTCCAGTGGCATTATGTGGTTAATTTAAAACTGGAAGTTGAACAGTGATTGCGTGCAAAGGAATAAAAGTCTTTTAATCAGGCCAGTGACTGTAAACGCGTGCAATGACACGATTCTAATTAATAGCAGACATGGCGACTGTTCCATTACCTACCATTACTCCGGGGTGCTTATCAGGACTATTATTAACTTAGGCTAATTTTAGATCACCGACGTTGACCCATCGATCTTTAGGGCTTATCTTTTTCTCTCCGCTTGACAATCACGAATTTCAAGACATCGAGTATTATACATTCGATAGCGTTGCAACATTTTGAGTAATGACTCAACTGTTGTGCTAAGTAAAGATGTAAGTGAGGGAACATGATAATTTTATACTGCAGCAGTAACAAAAAGATAAAACAAGCGACAGGTTTGTATAGGTCCAATGCGAACTGTGAACTCTCTCTCGGTGTAATATCAATTCGCTAGATGGCCTTGGCACACTAACGATTTAGAGTTTCACTCGGAATGGGGTCACAACTTTTTGTTCATAGCTTTAGGTTTCAGCTTCGCCCGGGAAAACCTAGACAAGTGGCGACAACTTAATTATAAAACTGTCTGTGGTAAGTTTTTCGCAACGTTGACTAACCTGAAAGGAATTGTAATTTTCTTTACAGTTACAATTAAAGTTTTGAGAGTGGTTACAATGTACCTTAAGTTTGAGTAGTTTAGTTGTTAGTGTTTTGTGATTAATGCTCATGAGAAAAAAACGATAAGTTATATTGGTCATGTGTTCCTTGTCCTGTCATTTGCCTTTATACAAAGTAGTTTCCAAATCCGGTTACCGGCGATTGTCAAGGTCATGGTTAGAGTTTAAGTAATGATTAAAACCAGAGTATCATTTTTTTACCATATCAATTCATTCGATTCATTAATATCTTAAAGTTTGCCAGCTTTTACATAATTGACTACTTAATTTCAAATGGAAATAAGAAAGAAAATAAATGCTTTATTTAACTCGTTAACCGGCCGTTTCTCATACGCTTATATTTTATTTATCAATCAATTCACTTAATAAGCCGACAGCCTTTCCCTTTATATAATTAAATCTACAAACCTGAACCAATGCGTTCTATCTGAAATATCCATACGAGTATTTTTATGAAAAAGACCGTAAGTCAAAGCCGAATGAGTACGGTTATTATGGAGATGGGTTAGAGTGGTTACCTCAGAGGCGACAACGGTAGGCAGCTCGTCACACCCCACGGCAGGCTGCCCTCATCACGCATACACCCAGCTGCACCACTTCACCTCCGAAGCAAGCATTCTTTCATTATCTACAACAATAATTAAAAACCTTTTTACTGAACTTGAAAATTTAGATTGTAGAATCATAGTTCATGAGATACAGCCCGCTGACGAACACAACGAACTGACGGACGGACACAGGAGTCTTAATAATAGGGTCTCATTAGCACTCTTTGGGTACGAAACCCCGTGTTTTCAATATAAACAGTAAGCATATATGCTTGTTAAAGTAACATTTACATAAGTTGTTGATGACAGTAATTAATTTATATTCACTTAATTGACTGTTAAATATTTTATGTACAAGCGAGTATTAACTTTTTTACTGTAATGTGCTTTTGATGTCAATATCAAAAGCACATTGCTAACGTATGTTGAATTAATTGCTCTGCAAGGCTAGTTTGCACGTATAAAATAACAATAAAAAATAAAACCTTTAAATAATGACGTGGTTGGTATTAGCAATATTCTGTATCAGTTTGAAGGCTACAGGAACAATAAATTTTTGGTGGATTCTTAAAGGTTAAACGTATTTTAGGAGTAGCCGTAAACTCTAAAATCTAAAATTATTTATTATAAATCACTTTAACCTTTTACTTCATTATAATTAAGAAATAAAATTTACATAATTTATGCATCTGGTACACAATACTAGGTTGTTGTTTTAAGGGTTATATTTTTGCTTAGAAAAGAAGAAGATAGATGTGGTTTACAGCTCGTAGGTATTGGTATTCTAGTCAAAAAGCACATTCTAGAATTATTAGGTTCAATCAATATTATCTGTGGGAACAAGAGCTTGTAGAATTACAACTGGTATGGAATCGTTAACAGAAACAATAGTTGAAATATTTTGTAATCTAATATAAAATATGAATACCTAGTACATAGTTCTACTGAAAAAAAGAACTACATGAAATAACCAATGAATTATATGTGAATCGAATCCAGGGATTTTGCTTTGTAATAAATACATGACTAAAATATTTCTTAAATTGTGATAAGTTCAAGTATTTGGCGTTTCGTAATATTGACAGTATTAACCACTTTTCAATAAAGACTGAAATGATAGGTATTACTTAATAAGTACAATCAAGCATGTCTGATAAATGTCAAATAGGGTTGTCAAAATTTAAAATAAGTTGTCTAAACATTTGTATATACCTACATAACATGTAGTGAACTAAGCTAGACTTCTTTATGAATAATATAAAGAGGTATTACTCTTGTCATTGCATGTTTGATGTGATGTGATATTATAATCCATTTCAGTTTTACTTGAATATTATGTCATTTTAATTGTAAAGGTTTTGGAAGAATTTTATTATAAAGTATTTCATAGTTAGCTAGAAAATGCCACAATGGCATAAAATAAATGAATAAAAATGAATGTCAACAAACCAGTTTTGTTTGGGAATGAATTTACATGCATTTTATGACTAGTTAATTGTATTGTTTGGAGTTATAATTTCATATGTATCATATTAATTAAATGTCAAACAAACACAAATATAAAATTAAACAATGTGGTCTATATATTTTTTTGGTGTTTATTTGGTTCAATAAATACGTTTTAAAGTTTTATTTGTTTGCTAATAGACGAGCGAGAGGTTAATTTCCGATTAATTATCTAAAAGGTTAATTTGTCTGACAACCTTTTTGTTTACAAAGTTTAATCAAATTAGACGGTCAGAAAAAAGTAAAATAAAATTATAATCGCTTCGAGGCAACACTAATCTGACAGGTTTGCTATGAGTTTATTAGATCTCTGAGTAATTTGGTCAAATATTTAAACTCATATCCTTTTCTGGGTCATTGACGTCTTTTACAATTTAAATTTAGATTCGTTACTTATTGGAGCTCGCTGAAGGTATCCTATAAGATATGTCTAAAGTATAGTATTTGAATGAATAAGTAATGAAGTTGTATCCGATGATATAATCCAAGAAATATGTTCTATTGATATAGTTTAGATAAAATTTTAACATCGGCTTCTCGATATCGGCTATTTAAATACTTGTGCTTACATAATCGTTTGAAACATAGGTACAGAAATGTATATAATACGAGAATGAAAACGTTAAGATTTATGATAGTTATAGTTTTGATATATTTCGGTTTGTTTGATGTTAATGGTTATGTCATGAATATGTTATGGACATTTTTTTAGGTATAGCTTTATATTTTTTAAATTATATTTGTTCCTGTAAATCAAATCAAAAATATCTTTATTTATGCAAACTTCTAAAAATGAATTGTCAACAAAGTAAAATAAAGTCATTCTATCTTTATAATAAAAAACAATAATTTTTTATTGTTTTGATTGAACCAAATAATTGAGCATGCCTACATTTTAAAAACCAAATTATTATTAATTATTAACAGTTGAAGTTTGAATTGTAAAAATAAGGGAAAGGTCAAATTATTATGTGATTAGTCTTTATTGTGTCGATAACCTATTCCAAAAATAAAATTATCAATTAAGTTTTTAGTAGATTGACTTTAATTGTATCTGATGGTAAAAACGAAATCTACTAGTTGACTTTTAATTACTGTTAATCTTACATGTCAATTAAAAATCAATATCGACTAAGTCAGACAATTGCTTTGTTACATGAAAGTTATTTTATCTGGGTGACCAGGCTATCAGAGTTTCAAGGTGTGGACGGGGTCGCAAACCTCACGCCCCGCCCCGACCTTGCCAATTTAATAATAATCGATCACACAATACTATAACAAATTTAATTATTCATGTATCAAACTATTAGGAATTGAGTTTAGCTATTATATACAGTTCAATGTTGACAGCTAGCGCCACTTTAAACTGAAAACAATAAATTCATATGGCAATTGTTCTTCGATCGCCTAAAGAAAACGCGCGTGAGTCGACAGTGAAGGAAAAAAAATCACCTACAATGCTGTATTGTTTAAGGTTGTTTAGAATGACATGTGTTACGCGTTTGGTATACACAGTAATAAATTTATTAATGTCAAATTAAATAACAAATACTATGTACATATGGAATAATGTCAATTATTAAAAAAAACTTATAATTATATAATGATTATGTCGTTCTACGTAGGTACCTTCTTATCGTACCTCGGCTTCTTCCGGGCGGTCCAACTTTTCACGAACGTCAATTCGGTTTTACTATCGGCAAATCAACAATCGACGCGGCTATCTCGGTGAGAAAATCGGTAGAATCGTCGGAGTTTAAATACGTCATAGGTGTATTCCTAGATATCTCTGGTGCTTTTGATAATGCATGGTGGCCAATCTTATTGCTCAAACTTAAAAACAGAGGTTGTTACAGCAATGTATATTCCTTAATATACAATTACTTTATAAATGGAACAACTAAGCTTCAACTTGGTCATCATGCAGTGTCGAAGGCTTTGACTCGGGGCTGCCCACAGGGTTCAGTGCTAGGGCCGTATCTCTGGAATATCGGATTTGATGACTTTTTGTCTATACCGTTACCGGCTAACTGTTCGCTGACGGGATATGCAGACGACGGTCTCCTGCTTATTCAATCTCATACAAGAACAGGAGTTGAGTTGTTAGCTGAGTCCTGCCTACGTCTGGTGGCCGACTGGGGAAAGAGAAATCATCTTGAGTTCGCAGCCCATAAAACACAGTATTTAATGTTAAAAGGAAACTTAGTAGGGCTACCGCGCTTTAAATTTAATTCAGTTACAGTTAAAAAGAAAGACTCAGTTTGTTATCTCGGTTTGATACTTGAAAAGAAATTCCATTTTATTGAGCACATTAAGCAAGTTTGCGAAAAATCAAAACGAAATTTTTATGCGTTAAATAGAATATCAACTTCGACCTGGGGATTGTCGTTTAAGTCATTAAAAATAATTTATACTGCTACTTTCTTGGGTTGCATTTGTTACGGAGCCCCCGTGTGGGCGGATAGAGCCACAATTGGCGCTGCGCGACGTAAATTGCTTCAGAGTCAGAGATTAGCGTTAATTTTTCTTTGTAAAGCGTATAGAACCGTCAGCACTGAGGCCCTGCCGATTTTTGCGGGCGTTTTACCGGTAGATTTGGAAATACAACGGCGTGCGGCAATGTATTACAACTCGCGGAATGGTATGAGTTCAGATTTTCTAAAACCGAAGGATAGGGCTAAAATCAGTAGATTATTTGATAGCAACGACAACGTTCATAAAAAACTAATCGACGAATGGCAAACTAGATGGGATACTTCGACTAAGGGGCGGCATTTATTTAAATTTTTCCCTATAGTACGCGAACGGCTAAATAAAACGTGGCTTGATATCGATCATTGCGTAGCCCAATTTCTAACCGGGCATGGTAACTTTAAGGGCAAACTTTATTCATTTAACTTGGTGCCGTCACCTTTTTGCGAATGTTCAACGTCGGATCAAGAATTTGTGCAAACTGCCCATCATATCTTGTGGGAGTGTAGTCTCTGGCATGACGAACGGTTAATCATGTTGAATTCGATTCAAGTATCTGCGTGTAGTCCTATTTATTACCTAGATCTTGTGAAAACGAAGGGAAACTTCCGTGCCTTTAAAAAGTTTTGTCACCAATATTACTGGTGTAAGATTTAGGTTAGTATCTAATTTATCCCCTGTTAGTTAGTGGCATACCGTGGTGTTTAGACGGTCAGGCGTCTCCTGACTGTCTCCCCTTTAGATTTTTGGGCCTCTGGGCCATTTCAATTGCTGTCTCCGCTTTGCTGGGAGGGAAGTCTGAAACCGCTTTCTTACTACCTCCTATTTCTTCTGATTAAGTTCGTTGCGGGTCCCAAGACAGCCGGTAGGGTGTCCGGGCACAGCCTGTGCATCACTGCACAGCTGCATTATTCGTTGATTATTCGATCAAAGGACGCCACTGTTGATCCTGATAAACAGGAGTTGCAGTGGTGGGACAGAGTGGCGGGTGTGCCCCGAAAAAAAAATACGTAGGTACCTACAGAGGTTTCTATCTTTTTCATTTTCTCTCTCTTAAGTAAATAGCATTTTCTAGGCATTTACTATTTGGTGAGATTTTGGTAAAACGCTTGCCTCTCTTACATTTTTTAAATTAACCATAAATATGCATCATGTCCGGTTTTATTATTTACATGATAAAAGTTATGAGTTTCTGATAGAACATGCAAGTTTAAAATTGCTTTGTTGTGTCAAGGTCAGCCCGTACATGTTCGAATAAAATCAATTTGTATACTTATAAAATGCATTAGCGAAATCGTTGTACTTATTAAAATGGAATTTTATTATGGAATTTTAATCGGAAATCAGTTGCTACTGTGTAGTGATATTAGTTACGGTATTTCCTATTTATTACCTATTTTTATGTTTTATTGGTAACATTTGTCCAAGGCTTTCATTGGTCAGTTATTTATAAATAATTTAAGTTACTGTTTTTGTGTAGAAGTTTATATCAATTGACTATATTTTTATTTTCACACAATCCTTTAATATAAATATTAATAAAATGTTGTTCGTTGCGTTTGGCATAGTGTTCGGATCGATTTAAATCGATTATTTTTAAAAATTATAAATAAATCTTTAAGGATTAACTTTTTTTAAAACATGACTTCCTCTGACATGACAGTGAGATGACAGGCATGGTTACTATTTGGAGCAGTTGTCGTTTATTGTTGAAAAGTAAACCAAATGAATTAAAGGCGATAAATTAATGCTTTAAATATGAATACGAGTATGTTAATTAGTCAGGGCTTACGCCTGCAGTTGGAAGTGTGTGGCTTAAAAAATGCTAGCCGAATTGATTATTTTCATTTAATTTTTTTTTTCTTCAAAAAATATAAATAATTTAAACCAACCGTCCTTTTTTCCTACTACATTCTTATCTTAATAGAAATCGAGCAAAGCTTAGTCAAATTTCTAATAAAATATATTAAAGAAAAAGGTTCTTTGCAGCAAAACATGTTTATTAATGTAAACACACACATGCTTAGTGATAAATAGCGGTTTTAATTACTGAACTAGACATACAATGGAAGCCGTGGGAAACCACGCTGGCATTTATACACCGAACTTTTGCCTTTGACCCTTCAATCAGTCTAATATGATTCTTATTACCATTCTTTAAACGTCACATGAGGAAAATAGCAAGGACAACCACTTAACGAACGTTTGATAGTCGCAGCATCTTCAGTTACCTAAGAACCCGCACGCAAGTCTCGTTGCAAATTGAAAATAGAATCAAAATATGCGTGTTTTTGCAAGAACCTGTGTGAATTTACAACGATGATTAGTCATGTTATTGAATATTTAGGTGACGCCCGCGGTTAATGAAGCTTCAAGTTCAAAGGATTTCAACATTCCGCTTGCGGTGACAATTTTTTTTGGTTAACCAACATCTAGTTTTTGTTTAGTTTTCTATGAACTGGTATTTTGAACTAAAATTTCCATTGAAAATTTGAAATTTTCAAATATGATTTCAAATTTATGAAATTGTTTAAATGTGAAAATCTAAATGGAGAAAATACAAATAATTTTTCTTATGAATTAAAAAAAAAGGTCTTCCTCTTGTCAATTATTGTTCAGAAACGTTTCAACGCACTTAAATGCGTTGATGTCTTTTATAAAGTAAGACGAATGTGCTTTGATGAAGGAATTTTCATTCTACATTAAAATTTGTATTTTTAGTTTATTTCATGATGAGCTATATTTTATATACCTAGTAATTGTTAGTTGTTTAGAATCTACTTAAACACACTCCATAGTTTATTTTAGACCTGTACGTAACCTACATATAAACAGGAAACATTTAAAGTTTCATGCGATACTCTAAACACAGGTTTTGTGTAAAGTACTGGAGGTTACAAAATGGAACAAGATCGCAATATCAGTGGCAGGCGATTGAGCACACGCAACAGCAAGGGAACTAAACGTGCACACTTAGGGATAACGAGCTTTTATTATATACGGTTTATACTAAGAAATATATGGTAAACTTAATATATATATCTAGTAAATGTAAATATACAATATGATGTCTTTATTGTGGTATGATTATTATCATGTACTCTACATTAACAACAAACTTCAGGAACATATATAATCATACAAGAAGATAAATCTAAATTTTATCGCTACCTAGTAGTGACTCGGCTTTCATCTGAAGCCTAGTCGCATCGACATCAATTAATATTACATTAGACTGACTATTTTATTAAAACATACAACAAACGTATAATTATAGAGTAACATGGCAAATAAAAGGACCGCACGACAGCCCGCAAAAGATTTCACCAATTACTAAAAATACAAGTCACGAGTTATTTTAGCTTCTGTCCGCGATGTTTTTACCGCGAGCCCACCTGGCGGAAGCTGCTAGTCACGATACGGCTATTATGAAACTAAGTGATATATATAAATATATATACACAACAATTACACACATTAAACATGATATCGTCTTGTTTTAACGCTACACTCCAAACTGTAATAGAAATTATGTATGATAGCTTTAGTGAACAATCAAACACTGTCGATCCTTTATATTGGAACGATGAAAAAAATCTTGTAATTTACTTTCCAAAAATTATTCACCATGCAGTAAACACACGCAACACTAGAAGCATTACGTACGCGTTGCCAATGATTTATCGCTCCAAAGTGAACAATATTATTTTAAGCACTATATTATTTGATACTTTGAATAATGGTTGACAACGTTTGAAGCAAAATATTTGTATGATGTACACGAACTATGGATTCTTGTACTTTTTTTATAACCGAGATAGCTTAATTTATTAAAATTCCAATACCTTAGAATTTTAGTACGTTTTCGAACGGCGAAAACATTCTAAGACGGAATTAGTCAAGCATATTGCAAATATGCTGAGAATGTCAAGAATAACGAATGTGTGAAGAACAAAAGGTGTGTGTGTGTCGTGTGGCGTCAGGAGGAGCCGGCCTGCGAGGAATGCGGGGTTTTGAAAGTAGCACGTGCAAGGTCAAAGTTGCAACTAGACTAACGCAGTTCAACTTGATCGAGAACAAAAACTGATGCCATACTATAACAATACAAAAACAATATCTATAAGTAAGGAATAATTTTAGTCCAATTATTTGGAGTTTTGCCTGGAATGTTTTTCGGGTTTTTTTTTTGTCGGAAAACTTTCCAGGTTGAGACTATTTTGAGCACCATTATTATTGCTATTTTGCATTATTGGGCTGGGGTATTAATCCTGACTCGCAGTCTTACAAATTATTTAACAAATTTCTTTGTTTTACATCATAACATAACTCACGCCGTAGTCCCTCGAGAGGGGTTGGCAGAGGTGCTTGCTACACACCGCTTATCGCATGTTTATGTTGAGTCCCAATTTGACAGGTTGCGAATCTGTCGCTAATATCCGGGTACATTGAGATTTACATTGGGTTGTTTTTTAATTTACTTTCAATGCACAGTCAAAAAGATTAATTTTAGAAAGCCAAAATTTGGGAAGTTGATGATATATGTTGACATCAGCTATGAAAGGTTAATAAAATTGAAACCTCAATGCGATAAAACTAAGAGATTATGGACCATTCTCAAGCTTTAGCAGGTCATCTTTAATTAAATAAAATAGCCAAACATTTTAGCACAGACGAAGTGCTAAGGTCTATTGAGGTTATTCAAACTAACAGAGATAATAAGCACATATCTTAGTTATATTGCTTCGATGCCTCGGGTGTAGCATTTACAGGTTACAGTTTACCTTCAAGCGACCACTTAAGTCCAGTTAACCATAAAAATAAACTATACATTAAGTAATCAAATAGAAATCTGATACACTGGGCATACACTTCCACATTATTTGATAACTTCAAGTGTGTGATTCAATTTTATACTGTTTGCTTTTTATAATAGTCAGTATAATATTTCGATAAAATGCAAGCATTATTTGCCATTTAAGTTATTAGAAACGCTTTTAATTCGATTTGAGAAGTTCATGATTTAAGGGAAGTAACTTAGTTGTTGTTAACTTCTCAGTTGCAACTATGGGTTACAAACAAAGTTAATATTTGAAATATTTAATAAGTTAAATTTTAATGATAGCATGATGGAATGGACCGCTGTTCCTAATCCAGCCATTATTATTGTGTCAAACTCGCTATCCATTCCATTGCGTCTACCACGTAAATCACTCTTAATACAACGTTTTGTTGCAATAAACCATTGTGTGCTTCACAATAATCTTTATTACCCGAGCTTCAGACTTATTTGTTTTATTAACGTCGTAAAACAATATTCGAACGTAATGAAAGCATAAACTACAGCATCGATGTTACGATTTAATATTTCTTGTTTTAATGAAGATGCAGATATTTCACTTTTGTTTTGCTATTTTCAATTTATTGAAGACTTATTAAATACAACCAATGTTTTATAAAAATTAACATGGCAAAGGATTAACGATTAGTCTCCTGACAATCAGTAATAAACACAAGTTTACATTGCCATAAATATTACTTGTTGTCGATTGAAGATATGAAGGTGGGTCTAGAAAATGCCTCATTACTCTCGACACATGGATCGCAAGTTTGGGGAACTTTGACACGAAACGATATAGAATATTATGAAGCTGCGGTTCTCTGTTCATTGGATTCTTTTCATTTCCCGATGGAAAAATACAGGTGTAAAAAGTTTATTTTCAAGCAAGCGTGTCGCTCGTAGCGAGTGAGCAAGCTAAACCTATTTTGTAATAAAACAAAAAAAATGTTTTAGATACACCCCTTTTGTAAATAAATACATAAACAAAATTTTAAGGCCAAAAAAATGCCAATGAATCATATTCAAAATGTATGTAAGTGCTATGCGAAGCGTAGAAAGTTTAAGTTCATTTGAAATAGGTTTAATGAGATCGTGATCATCGTTGATTGAGATAACTTATCACACGGACATTTACACAATTAGCCGTACCTACGAGTCTCGCAACACTTAAACTATTACTTAAATCTGACTTGACGTGACGTAGGTTGTTAAAGCGATTCTATTTTATTAAACCTACAAGTTTTATCGCCTCTGGCTATTGATAGCTGTTATTGCAACACATGGAACTGTAGGGGTGAATTAATAGGTCGTACAAGCAGGATGTGATCAAGGTCTTTAGAAACAAAAAAACTATCCAATCCCCAGTGCTCGATATGTTCAGTTGCATGGACCGGTTATTTATGGAGTTAACGATGAACTCGTATTTGGCAAATTGCAATAATTTTGGTATAGTTTAAAGTTAATAAGGTCATGTTTTGGGCAGCTTCAAATAGGTGGTACGGGGAATATAGATTACCAAAACAAATGGATATTATTATATTTTATATTTATTCAATAGGATCCTCAACAGGAGATACAATATTTAATTTACGACAGTTTTTCCATTATAGTACAAGTTAATTGTTCTCCTAATTACAGAGGAACACAACATTCTCATTGTGACATTGCTCAAATACATACAACATAAAATGTTTGTATGCGTTTATCTTTATTATAAACGCCGTTTCCAAATTTCAGTCTTATAAAACTTCCTTTAATACTGTGTATTTAAGTTTAATGTATATTACATTGCACTTCCGGTCGCAGTTAATAAACTTTTGCAATAAGTATTGGGTAAAGGTAAAAGTGGTAGCAGGCGTCGACGCGGAACGATCTCAATCTTAACTATTTACCTGTTTTCAACATACTAATGTGTTTTAAATACCATAATAATTGCATGGCAATAGTAGAATAGGATAATTGTAATGAAAACCCTTGGGATTTGCTTGAATATCGTTACAGAAAAAAAAATACAAATTAATTTATATTGAAGTAAAAAAATCAATTAGTTGCTTTGGAAATGGCCACATCATAGAAAACTGTATGAAGCAAGTCATATTTTGTAGTATTTCTGTGAACAAATGCTCCATGAGGTAGTTGATGGTCAGTGTTGGTACAAAATAAGTGTTACATCTCCCATTTCATCGTAGTCATTATTCTGACGATATTTGGTACTTAGATTCACATTACTTTAAATCGTAACATGTTTGCCCATACAAAAAAAAATATCGTTACGTAAAAATAGCAGTAATTAACTTCAGCAGAGAACTTTCACCTGATTTTTATTGTTTTTTCTTCTGAATGCCTATTAGTGGTAGCATAGAGCGTTAATACAATGTCTTACGCAAAATTAAAACAGTAATTTGAAACGGAGTAGCTGGAGTTATGCGGTACGATGTTTGAAAATAAAATGAAATTTTAAAACGTTGATTTTCAAATTGGGACTCTCGGCTATGCTTTTTAAGATTTGTTTTGTAATGGTCATGTAAAAAGGAGGTATGAAGCGTCACCGTTTAAGTATGCTTAATATGTCAACGATTACATATATAGTACTTATTGCTGGGTGAAATAAAGATGTTTTTGTAAATAACTGATAGGTATTTGCTCATTGTACTAGAAGGGTCGATGACCCTCGCATCTTGTGTCGCGTGAACGAAGTGATTGCTTATCGTTAAATTATTAATAGTGTACAATAACATTACTGAGGTGCAATAAGTGCAGTTTAAATAAACAATTGCAATATATTAGATTGTCTATTTTGTTTTATAATCCTACGTCGTATATTAACCACGTTTACTTATTATTTTAGCCATATGATATTTAAGAATAGTTTACATTAAAGATTATTACATTACATATAGAAAAAAAACAAAATTAAAAACTTATAAATTAATCAATTATTTCTTTTAGTGAAGAACGTGATAGCAGGATTACGTGGTAATTCAATTTATTACATGCCTTGGTTAACCAACCGACCTGTCATGTTGAGAGTTCTAGTCTCGGGTTCCCGTAAGTTGTAGTTGCCATGTTCCTCATTGTGCCCGGATAGTGGCGACAGATTCGCAAGTTGACACACTGCGACTCAACATAAACAGGCAAAATGCTTTAATACCTCTACCAACCCCTCTTGAGGGAATAACGCGAGTTTATATTATATCTTTTTTCTAATAAAATACAGGGTGGCAAAGCGATTGTGATGACCGTGTTTTTGTATGCGTCCACAGGCAACACTATGATTTTTTCCAAATTAGATGAAAACCTCAGGAGGAAAATATAATTTCCCTTCCGAAGAAACGTATAGACGTTCTTTTTTATTTATGTGAAGCATAAAGAAGATTCCTTTTAAATTTATGTTTATATTACGGATTCGATTATAATAACATCGAGTCATAAAATTTGAATTTCCTAATAGTTTGTCACAGTAGAGTTAATGAGTGCACTGTTGATATTTAAATAAATAATCAAATTCAATTTATGACACGATTTATGAGCGATTAAGAGTTTTAAGATTAATCAAAATTATAGAAAATAAATGAGATTAGTCCATAATCGAGTAAATATCGGTATATAATACCAGCAGCACGATCGTGTACATTGTCGCTGTTTTTTTCTAATCTAATAGTAGTACCATTATACTACTTAGTATCGAAAGTAAAAGTAAACGCGTCGATTACTTATCTACACTTGCTTGTGTGTGTGCGTACCTAAGTTATGTTGATTGGATTTAAATTTTATTTAAGCAAAGCCTTAATTAGATTTTCGTATATAAAATGATTTATATATTTGAAATATGAAGCTACAATGAGCCGATTAAACCTGCATTTTTTATCTAGCTTGTCCACAAATCTTCAAACCTACTGAAAAAAGTACTTGTAATAAAACTGGAGAGGTAAACAACAACCCGAAGTAAGTAAATAAGGTTTTCGTTGTATCTACGAGATGTACCAAAGAATATTAATAATAGTATTTTAAAGTTACGTTAATTTATTTTCTCAAACTTCCAACAAAAATCATTTTAATTAAAAACAAAGAAATCCGCAAGTTAAAATATACGACACTTAATTAACACAATTTTACAGTAAATTAATTGTTTACACTCCTTAAAACAAAGATCTTATTTTATAAAAACTATTTGTCCCCGCGGACTTCGAATGTTACCGTTTCAGGTTTTTTATACCGTCCCCGTATTATCTAAAACAAAGTATCATTCAAATCTGTCATTATCAGTAATTAGAAATTAAATCATAGAAGACAGATGAAGTAATGCCGGACTTTATTGTTAAAACTGTTTCTAATATAAGTAACGGGTGGCACCTTTCCAAAAAAGCGGATTGTTATCGTCCAGGTGTTAACAGTCCTTAGTAAATAGAAGTTTGATAGTAGTGTGAAGTGGCACGTACTGGCACGTAACGCTGTAGTTGCCCCACAGCGCGCGGGTTGCGTCAGGCGAGCGCTAGCGGCTCGGGCGCATCGCATCGCTTCGTCTTCCGCGCGACCCAGCGACCTTCACGACTTATAACTTAACTCCAAAAACGAATCAACACTCTCATTTTATCGAATCTAGATCAAATTATAAACGCGCTAAATGTAATTTAGTTATACCGTGCAGCTGTTATCTTGTCTTCCCTTCAATTATAGTAAAATATTATGAAACTTTATTAGATCTTTGTAAATAAATTGTGGGTGGACATTAAACAACCTCGAATTCATTAAAGCTAGACTAAATTGGTTAGTTTGAAATAGCTTTGTTCTATCACCATTTAACTAAATGTGACTGTAATTAAAGGCTTGCCTAATCTAGCATTTGAAAGAAATAATTTTCAAATTGAAGGTATTTCATTGATCATTTCTTAATCATGATGATAGCAATTGGCATACAACATTTCACCAGCAGTTGTTAAATACCAGTGGCACACCTTTAAAGTCAGTGACGACTGCGAAGGCCGGATGACTCAAATCATCAAATATTAGTGGAACATCTCTCTCACCTATTACAATTTAACTGAATGCAAAAAAAATGAGATCCTCAACTTAGTATTTTCGTACGCTATCTTTGTTTATCAATGATTTTCAAACTTTTAAAATATGTCCTCTGCTTTGCAGAAAAAAGCACTTATTTTAGTTAGGGTTTTGCTGTATCATTAAATTAAAACAAAAGTGATGATTCCTAAATGGAAGGAAAAGAAAACTCATAAAATGGTCTGTTAATTCTGAAATTATGAATACGGATTGTACTTAGTCCATATAATCTACCTGGTGATTCCCAGAAATAAACTCTTATGTGATCTTGTTCAAACTGAGCAGGGAGAACATTCCTATAAGGAAAAGATGTTCATGATATATTTTTATCACCTTCCTTACCCGAAAAAGGACGGATTGTGTCAACCAGTTTAGAACTCAAAACTGAAATGTTGTTTGCGAACACGTGACCAGACTTCAAAATAAATTAGATGTAGGAGGCGGTGTCCCTCAGCACAGAATCAAGTTATACAATTCACTTTTATTGAAATCGTATACACATTTTCCGTAGTATTATCGATAGTAGCATGCCCTTGATACTTATAAGTATAAAGGCACTACTTATATGTATTTGCATCAAATTACTTGAGAATGACATAATATAAAATGTTCTTTCATAGAAATATTAGCATAAAAATCTAGCATACGTTAACTTTTGTGGATCCACATGTATCTGTGCGTTATCATTCATTTTGATATGATGGAATTTAAAACGATCTAATGTCCACACTCAATTCTTTCGCAATATATTAGCAAAAAGAATTTCATCACATATTTTTTTCTGATATGGTTTTTTGGCACCTAGTAACAATTTTATTGTTAGATAAATTGGAGAAAAATAACTCTACTTTTCTGAAAAGGTAAGCAACCTAGTTACCTAAAACGATCTTTTGTTTACTCTTAAAAATATCAACGTTCAGTTGTATTTTTTGACATGAAAGGTCAAATAAATACTAAGGTAATAACTTAGGTTCTATATTTTATTTGGAATAGGGTAAATAGTACAAAAATAGTTATTGCAAACACAAGAAGAACATGCATTGCAAATTGGAGAATGGAAAGCAAAACATGTTATAAAGTAAACGTGAGTGAAATAGTAAGGGCGTTGTCCGAACGCGGCTTTCGTCTTTTAAATAAATAATCAATCCTGAGCATACTTAACAGTTTTGTAGCTTTCAAATGATGATGTGACATTACACATTCATAGAAATCGGTAACATTACTATAAGATATTCATTTGACTTCAACTTTGGTATACAATTAAAATTCAAACCTGATTCAATAATTTTTCCCAGCATTCATTTTGGAATGGGCATTTCAGTAAGTGTTGATTACAAATAAATTAATATACTCGGTAAAACCTTGGCTAATTGCCCAATAAGCGGCTACACCTAGTCATGAATGCGGACTCGAAACGATATACTAATTCACAGAGTCGGGTAGACCAGTAATCACCATAGGAAAGTATTGTCACTGACAAAGCGGGCCTATTTAATATTGAGCGTTAATAAATCTAATGAGATCATGGCATTATCCGCTGTGTTACCACCTTACCTATTGCCTTTGATAACAGACGTCGATACATATCAGGTTGTCTGGCCTACTATTGGCCACAATGCTGGTATACTTGTTCCAACGTCGCGAGGTAACACGTGTAACGTGGAACCAGTTTGATATTGCAAGCCTTGGTCACCCGCAACCCGCACCGAGTGGACAAACCGACTGGTAATGTTCTACCACTTTCATCATCTCATTAATTAATGATATGAATATGATCGGCGGCGGTACGCGGTACTTGATTTTAACTTTAGTTTTAGTTCAATTTTATTAAATAAAGTTTAGATAATATTTTTAATTTTGTGCCTTTAAATTGAGTTAACAATTTTACAAAAGAACAATTTAAAATAAAGCAGTGTTTTTGAGTTGTATAAGCTTCTGGTAAAGTGTTCATTTCATTAGATAAGTTATAGCTGGAAGATAAATTCCACATTAAATGTCCTTCACAATATGTACTTAATCAATTACTTACATGTTATGAGAGAGCGTAACATCCAATAATAGTAGAGAAACTTCGAAGTTTAAATTTCGTGTTTACTTATTTAAACTTTAGACAGGCGATCGAAAAAGACACGTTAAATAAAATTCACAAGTTTTTCCAGGCCACATCCATTAGGGAAGTGTCCAAGGTGAAACGAATTCCGGAACTTTTTATGAGTCTAGGAAATAGCAGTAGCGAAGTAATATTCGCAGTGTGATAGATCGCAGATACGTAGTGCAGCGCGGCGGCGGATGGCAAAACTGACTCGAGCAAAGCGCTGGCGCCGCCAAGCCAAGGTATTGTTCAAACTTACTTTTACTTACGAGCTCTAGGTGGTTCACTCCGAGACCTCGCTGTCTCCTCCTACATACTACCTTCACTCGCCCGAGAAAGAGAAAAATGTATTTCTCTCAGCCACTCAACAGCTACATGCGCCGGAAAATTTATTTCTGCGGTGCTTTGAATATTTGTGCAAGATTAAGGCAAATTATGCTATGCAAAGTATTGGTTACGGTTCATTGAAATTTTAGGTGAGTATTGCTTTATTTCCTTGCATGGTCGGTAAAGGCTGAGGCATAAAAAATGTACCTACTTGTCTAGGACGGACGTTGCAAATGTTCTGTTGCGTCTCCCATTAACAAAATAAGGGACTTTTAATATTCATATTAACATAGGCATATACTTTCCCGCAGCTCTTCATACCTTTTGTTAATGTTAAAAACAATTTAATTATAATATGATTGATACATAAAACTTTTGTCATAATAATTATATCCTCGTTTGATAGGATAGCTCAAATATAAGAATAAACTGTAAAGCTTTTAAAAGATCAATTGTTAGTGATCAGTTATCATGATTAAATAGCCATGATAGTTATCGTGGTCCATAAATTAGTATAAAATTTTGACTGGGAATCATGAAATAATTATTAGTTATTTCTCATAGATTAAAGGTAATGTAAAAGTTGTTTGCTTATGTGAAAAATATTTTAAAAGCGTTTCTATGGAAGTTACAAAAATAGGTATTAATTCCTGTAAAATAAAAAAATTCAAAACAAGTTTGAAATTCATTTATTCTAATGGCCCTTGGTCAGAACCCAGATTTTTTTGGTAGTATTTAATTATTTTATATATAAGTACTATGATTGAAAAAAGACAGTTTGTACAAAGCAAAAAGGAAGTGTAAGTTAGTGTTATATACAATAAACATTTATATTAGGTGTGGACAAACATTCGATACTATGATTTATATTTCATAACGTAGATAGATCTAATATTTATTTTTTAATTTTATTCACCGATGTGAAACACCAAGAGCACCGCCTAAGCGTTGCCCATAAAGAGGTAAAAGATGTTATACCTCATATGTCGGTAAGTACACTGGCTCTCCAATGCTTCAAACCGAAACACAGCAAACTGCTTCATGGCAGAAATAGAAAGGGGGTTGGTACCAACCCAGACGATCTTGCCTAAGATCTACCACCTGTAAAATATGTATATCCGTACAATGTTTAAAGCGAGCGAAAACAGTGATTGAATGTATTTATACATGTAATTAAAATGGGGTCCATATGTTATTGTCGAAGGAGTATTGTTGAACATTCCTGATTCATCACCTCATTGATATTTTGCTATCATACTGATCAGTATGTAAGCTTTTATCAAGTCGAATGATTGACAAGACATTGTTATTAAAGAATGTGCTATAGACACGACTACACGCAAGGTATCATAATTCACAAGAAGGTCACACTTGTACAAAATTGCATAGGCATTTATAAAAAACCAACTTGCCCCTTGTCAATTTATATATGGTTTGTAATTTTATCAATATTAAGTAGGATTGCCATTTTTCCGGCAAGCTTTGTATTATCTATGTTACATATTATCAAATGCACAATTTCGATGTGTATTTTGTAAACATTCTCGCTATATGTTTAAATTAATGATCTCTAAAGCCTCTTTTGCGTAGTCAAAATTTGATATAAATAGGCACTGTTAATCAAAAGTTATTGATCATTAAATACTTCTAACTATAGTTCCTATCTAAGATACAATTTGGTACTAATCCATTTCAAAATAATTATTGATTTGAAGTCAGGTTTATCTGTATCCTGACTAAGAGCATCCACTTTACCTATAACTAACTCTATGTATCTTATCGATGTGCATATATAAGAAATTCCTATTAAAATATTTATTAGAATAAAGGACTTACAACTGCACTTTTCAAGGCCAATTATTCGTGATCGTAATTTATCCTTAATAAAACATCTTAGAAGTTTATTTTCTCTCAGTGAAGTCTGCAGTAAATTATTTATTACATTTCAACTCTTAGGTTCTAAGGCTTTATATAAAGCTTTTATAAAAGAAAAAGTTTAGTGTAGTTTGTCATCCATAAGATTTGAAGCCTTTAGAGGTAGATGTTTCCAAGATAATTTTAGTTTTATGGCATTCAATATTAATAGTATTACTAATGTAATTATTAAAATGTATACGGGATTAACAAAAATTAAAGTCATTCATCATTTTGGTCGTATTTAGACAAATATTTTACACATACGATATTTTTTCCGTTCATATTAAAATAGTTTATATGTCTATAGATAAAAACAAGTGCTTTCAAATCGTAATTTATAGCACTGGTTCGGAATGCTGATTAATTCCGATCTAATAACAACAAAGAAGCAGGTAAGAAACCTCCGTAGTTACAAAACTTTTTCATTTCATATTTCGTTTTCTAATTATTATTTCATATAGGTAATTTGAAGCTTCTCTTTATAAAAGCTTCCTTTATATAAAATATTTTTATATTTACTTTTAAAATGACTGTTTTAAGTCTATTAAGATCTTTCATCATATTTAATTTAATTACATTAAACATAGGGGATGCCACAGATTTAATGTATAGAATAGTGGAATCAAAAGGTATCATGATATACCTAATATTGTGACCAAGTGAGCCAGCCCGCCCAAGTCGGACTCGAACCCGAAAATGATTAAAATGACGCCTTATGATTGTGTTAAATAAGAGCGATAGACTCAATACAGATTTAACAAGTGCTAATTAAGAAATATTCACCTTACTGTTATTTTAAAGAGGAGTAATTTCTCTTTTAATAGGTTTGCCAGATGTTAACAACAGTCAAAAGACTCGAATCGTGCAAATGCTAGAGTAGGGAATTTAAGTAAGCAGATGTAAATACGGTTAAATAGCAAAATACGGTCATATTTAATTTTTCACTGGCGCTCTCATGCATTTTGTATTCTTGATGCATTGGTAATATTCCTACAATGACATCACAGAGGAATACAAGCCGGATTGCCGGATGACTTAAAGGTTAAATGACCTTACAGCTTGTTGCTGGAAGACTTTTGTAAGATTATTGTTTTTAGAACAGAAAAAGCAAATTTTTTGTAAAAGTAAGACGATAATGAAATCAAAATATAGCAATTATAAGGGCAAATGAACTTAAAACGTGCTGCCATTTTCGACACTTACGGATGTTTATTAGTTAATTATAATTGTCAAAAACAGGATATTTGAAAGTCCCCATTTTGCTAGCTGGGATATCTCGGCAACTCCTTGATCGGATAGGCTCAGATTCGAACTGAAATATAGTTTTTTATTCCGCCTACCAAATTTCACGTTTCAATCAATGATCCTCGAGTTTTTAAATTTTACTTCATTCCATTCACGACATCGTCGGCAACCGTTAGGAATCGCCGCACTTCTTTACACTACCTCTGTCTGCTCTCTTTCATACGGGTGCATTCATGTAAAGGGCCATCAACAGCCGCCTTTACTTGGTCCGTCCAACGTATTAGTGATCTGCCTCGCGACCTTTTTCCTTCTACCATCTTCAGCACGACGATTACCAACGAAAATATACCTGCATGTAACATAAGTCACAGATTATATCGTTCCCTATGTTTGTCCAATAAGAGGTGAACGAGCTTACATTTAATACAATTAAAGAAAAAACACAAATTGTATTTTTCCTAGTTAAAAAACGATTAAAACAAAATTAATTTAGTCGGAAAATATTTATACTTTCAGACAAACATACATTATGCAAACGTCGGATTGCAGACTCTGTTGCGGATAGTAGGCTCTGAGTACTTATTTAATAAGTAAACGAAGGATTTAATAGTATTGCTTTAGTGATAGGTAGGTATATATATTAACGTCAATAGATAACTGTGAGTGAACCGGTATGTAGTAAGTAACATATTTTGTGGGTATCCGCTTCTAATATAACCAACTACTAAAGAAGACGTTTTCCTTATAGGATTATCTTAAGTTATTTAATGAAGTAGTTCAACTTTGAAATGTTACAACATTGAGCCGATGGCGAGTGAGGCAAGTTGAAGATCCGCTTGCTTTTATTGGTATATTTAATCGATCGATTGCCACATCATACATCGATTATAGTAATGATGCGCTAGTGGCTTATAGTAATTTAACTCAAATTTAATACCAATTTATCGTTTTATTAGCTTTAAGTGTTGTAGAGTGTTAATGTTTTTCGATTTTACAAAGTAATTATACCTCGTTATTTATGTATGATATTTTTAAGTTCAAGTAGATACTGTTTGAATTACAATTTAACTAGTTACAAATTCCATGAACAATTTACGATGTTCGCTTCTAGTTCTGAATATCCGATTTCTTTGTATTCTTAAATATATTAATAAATAATAATAATAATGATGAGAAAAATGTATGATGAAAACGAATAAAGTAGGTAACATAACTAACATTTTAGCATTAAAAATAAAACATGTTAATTGAAAATCGTAAAAAATGTTTAGTAACTATAGGTATCAATATTTTGTCAGCGTTGCAGACAAAAACTTCTATGTTTTATTATGAAAAAGTAATTCATTTACACAAATAAGTAACGCCATCTATACAAAGCGAATAACTATTTCCAACAGGAAAGAAAAGTGCTTAAACATTTTCTTGCTTCTCTCGCGACACTTTTGTTAAAATAGCGGTCTCCTTACAAATATTCATAGATGGCGCTCAAAGTTGTTATATGTTCATGGTTGAGTCAGTGATAATTCCATACAAACCAAAAAGTTAATTTATAAGATACGAATTTATAATAACTAGTTTACGACTAACAAAAAAATTGTATATTAACATCAATTTGATTTGAAATGGCCGTAGGAGCTTGATTCTCTCGTCCCTCATTAATTAGAGAGGCTAAAAGCGTAACTCGATATCAAATATTAATGTTTTAGTAGTGACTCTACTTATCATAAAATGAAACATTATATCGACCATTACAGTCGTGTAAACAGGTACTTTAAATTGATCTTAGTTTTCAAATATTTAGGTGACAAGGTGCTCTAAAACCAATTTAAATACACTTTTTAATTTTTATAACATATTTTTTCTGAACCTAATGCAATCCGTTCCAAAAATGAATCGAGAAAGCGTGGTAGGTTTCAGCATTCGCAATTGGATCGCGCGGAATGAGCGCGCTGGATCGTCCGGTGGGGATGCGGTTATTGAAAGACGATTTTATTTCAGAGGAGTATAGCTTGACCATCGAGCACATTAAATCTAATACAAGATTTTAAAAATGCCATACATTTTTTTCAGCATAGTTCCCGACAAACGATAGGTTTGGCGGCCAGCGCTTGACGATGTGATTCGAATTCAAATTTTAGTATTGGGATGTGGATGTTGGCCTTGGCTTTTATCGATAAAATTATAGTAAATTGCTACATTACCTAATTGCAATTTTGTAATGGAAATTGAGAAATTAAGAACTGACATCTTAATAAAGTAAGTTAATATTACAGTTTTATATTTAAATGAATGTAAAACAAACAGTAAAACATTAATATTACACATCCTCAATCTACATTCCTTAATCGGGACCTCGAGGACCCCGACCGCACAAAAATATTTTTTAGATTTTACCAGACCCTACTGCGTCACCTCATCGCCCTGTAATGTAAACAGGACCTTCTACTGGCATCCCGATACTCTTTTACCTCCAGGTCCACGTTTAGAACCTATGCCTTCAACTTTGATCTTTTGAAATTTGAACTTTGAATAGTTGGTCGACAATCGACATCGCTCGGCGTATTTTCGACTATAAACACTTCTCGACTTATCGCCAACGAAGTAGTAGTGATGCAGTAAACGAAGACTGATAGCATTTATCTTCATTTAGCTTTATCTCTCATTATAAAATCAATGTTTTGCGATTATATGTTCAAAAACCTATGATTCTGAAATTGTCAGGTAAATTTTTATTTTAACCCCTTGGAGGAAAAACAAGGAATATAATGTTTTCATTCTGGTTTTTCATACGAAGCTAAGGTGGTCAGTAAGTTTAATTTTACAGTAAAAAATAGCAAGCCAAAATATTTTGCAATTCACTCTATTTGTATATCATTTTGCAAGAAATAAGTACCTACGTATATTAGGCCAGTACGTAATATAGTTGGCAAATCAGTGTTTCTTCTAATGTGTGTAATACCTACCATATGAAAAGCTTTATGTGGTTTTGAATCTAAATATAATGTCTAATAAAAAATCGGTAAATGAGCGAACAGAAATATATTAATGTGTAAGTAATGCATACGATACGTCTAGGTAAAAAAATGAGTTTAATAATATCTGAAAATAATTGTAGACAGAATACAGATCGAGAACTTTGAGCTGTTCTAATTAGCCTGAGTGTTAATTTTGTGTACCTTTTATGGTGCTGTTTGCTTTCCTTTGGCAGTAGATGTAGGTTCATTATTTTGCCTTTGACGCTCGTTTAAATTTAACTCGGTTTTACACACATATTTCTTTTAATTACATGTAGACCAGCGGGCGAAAGCTTAAACTTTGCCACCTCCGTTTTACAAACAACACTGATAAACTTTGACACCTGTAATTTATTAATATCATTTTATATATTATATACATTTTTGTTGTTGAAAAGAATCATGTGACAAAACGCTAAAAAGTAAATATGAACAATCCTTTTTTCGAACTAAAATATTCTGTTCAGATTACCCAAGACTTGATTTATGTCACAAAAATTATGGTTACCCTTGTCATGAGTTAGAACAAACGGCCAAAATTTGCAAGAGGTACTGAAGTAGAAGTTAAAAAAGAAATATTAAGCTTTTCCAAAAATATTGTCTGACTTTCATT
The DNA here is from genome assembly GCA_949316135.1 of Choreutis nemorana. NCBI lineage: Eukaryota > Metazoa > Arthropoda > Insecta > Lepidoptera > Choreutidae > Choreutis > Choreutis nemorana. The sequence goes on from OX438600.1 coordinate 6,424,817, forward strand.
TGTTAATTCCAAAGTGGTTGCGCTCGACAATGTTATTTGTGTTTTAATTTTTCTTATAAAGAAGCAAAATATTATAAATAAGATCTTCTGTCTTTATTATGTCTAAAAACAATGGACATCTTTGTCATTGAAAGTTCTTTGTTGAATATGAAAAGATTTATATTTCAATATATTGACGTCGACGATTAAATCTTTATTGACGGCAAAATCAAATAAAAGCAATAACAAATATATTTTGTAAAACTAATAAAATGATAGAACATTCATTTTTTTTAAAGTTATTTAAAGTCAGAGCAAACATTTTGTGTCTACTATTGATCATATTTTCAGTTACTGCATATTTTATGAGAAACATCATTAAAATTGCAGACCATTTCCATCAAAGAAATTTAAAAAAATCTCAACAGCATAACTTTTGATAACATATAACCATTTTCATCTAGATTGGGTACTACAATTTTGACACGAATAATATTATCTGACTCTAAGGGCATTAGGGTAAAAAGTACCAACATTAGGTTCATGAGATTATTTGGTATATCCAAGTGTGGGCTTACCAAGACTCATAAATTCCCAAAGCAATTAGTTACTTGGGTTAAGTTTGGCAAAGCCCTCTACAAGATCTTGGCCACAGCAGGCGGCTTTCTCGTATCACAGATAATTGTGCCTGATTTAGGCAAGTACGGAAATAAATCTGAGGTACATATTATTTTAACTAAATTTACTTAGTTAAAATCTAATAATAGCTATATATAATAATTATTAGATTTTGAAAAATGATTGAATATATTAAAATGTTTCCCCAGCAAAGTTTGTATACTTTAAATGGCACGTCTGTGTACTTGAATAACATCGGTCAAGTGCTTAATTTTAGATTTATATATTATTTTACGAAAAACGTAGATAATTCTGTATATGTGTGTTTCTTGTTATTCAAATTAGTGTAGGTAAGTGTAAAATAAACAAATATAGAAAAAAATCCAGGTACTTTACAGATTTTAAAATTCTTTTAGGGAAAAAAGGTAGAAAGGTAAACAATACTAATATTTATCTATATCTATTTCCTATGTAAAAACTATATTTAAAAGGAACAAGGTACATATTTATAATCTAAGAGCGATATAGAATTGCTTGTGTTACAACATTCCAGCCTCTATAACCAATCAAATTAGTTTATTAAAATTCAATTACGAAACATTCTTTTTATGGTCATGAAGTTGGTCTAGCCGATTTTTTAATTAAATTCTCTAGTGTCTCGTCACCCCGTTAAACTAAATTGAAGCAAACAATTAAATGATCCCTTAATAAATAAAACAACAGTGAAAAAAATACAGCAATATTAATTATGTTTTCATAACAAAAATCAAAGGCGTTAATATCAAAGGCTCCATTTGTGTAGGTGTGCAGGTCATTAATGTATTATTTTCTTTGGCTTTTACAAACTTCCTTGCGCTTAGGTTTGTTCTTACAGCTCTACCTACTGATTTATTTACTTCAAAAGTTAAATAAATAGTTGTTTACTTTTAATTCAGGTATCTCTAACAGTAAAAAAAAGTATTCCAATCTCTTCGGCTTATACTATAGATAGACAAGTGCTTGATAAAGTAAATGAAATTCAAGACCTTGGAGTAACACTAGATACCGAGCTAACTTTTATACCACACATTGCAAGAATAGTTGCCAAATCGGCAAAAATGTTAGGTTTTCTCAAACGTAACACTAAGGACTTTAAATTAAATATGACGAAAATACTACTTCATAATACCTTAGTTCGTAGTCCGTTAGACTATGCTTGCTCTGTATGGAATCCCTCTTATGCAATTCACTTGCAAAGGATAGAAACGATACAGTGCAATTTCACGAGGTACCTTGCTTATAACACGCGTGGAATATCTCACCGTTGCCCTTATGACCAGCGTCTGGTCTTTTTCGGAATGTTATCACTGCGCGATCGACGCAAGGTACGCGATGTTACATTCTTGTACAAAATTATTAATGGTAACTTAAAGTGTAGCAGTATCCTAAATGAAATACGACTAAGTATTCCATGCAATTTGCCAAGGCAACCTCTAAAGCAAATATTTTACTGTCAGTATCGCAGGACCAATTTGAGACATAATGATCCACTAATTAGAATGTGTCGTCAATACAATATTTTTCATAGCGACCTTGATATTTTTTACGAGAAACCAGGAGCATTTAGGCTTGCACTGCTTAATGCAATAGCTGCGGCTTAGATCCTTACATCTAATTAAAATGAATTTTTCTTTATTCTCTACCTTGTTTCAAATTTAAGGGTTCTCGTATTTGTTTATATTAGTTTTATGTTGTCTTGTGTATTTTTTTTATAAATGTGGTGTATACCTATAATTGGCATATATATCTATAATGGATGTAACATTGTGACTGTCCATATTTAAATGTTTTGATATGTATGCTGTTGGTGTACCAAAATAAATAAAATAAAAATGTATACAAACGTCAATCAATCATCAAATAATAGAGGGTTACAGTAGAAATAATTGAAATGCCATAAATCAGTCGTTCAAGAATGCCGGATTTAAATGCAAAGGAATTAAAAAGGGATCCTTGTTAGGCTAATAAATTCCAATCACGTGACCAGTCTAGGAGATTTTAGTATCAGTCGTAGTAGGCAGAATGTACAAATTAGGAGTCTAAACGGGAGAGGCGCTAGTAGTTTATATCGGTTGTTTGAATATATAGAGCAGATTAGTTCGGAGTCGGAGTTTGTTGGGGCATCGGGCGGCAGAGTGTCGGAGCGGTTAGTGACGTCAGTGGCCGGCCGGGGCGGGCTGCGCACGCGTGCTCTCACGCCCCCCCCCCCCTCGCCAGCACTCGCTCGCTACAACCTCACCGTCCCCCCCGCACGCTGCCTGCCTACACCCCCCCGCCCGCCACTTCACAGGCGGCGCGCGGAACCTGTACTCGCTCGCCCGCCCGCCTCAACTTTCGCCTACGCGCGCCGATTTCGAACCCATAAACTTTCCCCGTTGCCAATATTGTGCAAACAGTTTTCACGGACTCGGACTAAAAAACGATCCAGTGACGCTACCGTCTGTTAGTTGCAGTTTGAAAAGTTAGGATGTAAAAATTCAGGTAAGACTTTAAATGTTTTGTTAGATAACTTCCTTAAACGACTACAAAAAAGGAGTTTATTTGAAATTATGAATGTATTTTTTATCGTTGCATGTATTTGCTATGTTATCTGGTTAGTACTTATATTAAGGAATGCATCCAATAGTGTGATTGCGTAACTGTCTGCGCCAAGATCTAATTCGCGGCTCCTGTTTGATCTCTTTTAACTGACTTTCGATATGAATGATCAAATCAAATTAAATTAGGAATTGTTTAATCCAATTTAAATTTATAAGTATTCTTTGAGTTCGGACTGTATCTAAAGACTTGGGTTAAAGACTTGCAAATTATTTTAATTGTATTCGAAAATTACTGCAACAATAGCATGGTATGTTGTAATGAAAGTATTTCGAGAATTTTTGAAGCACACAGTAGAAACGTCCCTATTTATTTTTTGACAAATAAAAACACTCGTTCTAAATTAAATTGGGATAATTTATGTCTCTCTAGGCTATATTATGTTTCAAACAAATAAAATGCAATTGCAATATTCTACTAGTCGGGTTTGCACCGTGTGTAAGCGAATTCTTCGTTCGTGGTCTCGTCTTTATACTTATTGGAAAATGGAATCGTTTTAAACTAGAATAGCATTTCGTGTCCATTTCTTGATAAATATGAATTACATTTTACATGTCTTTGTTAGAGTACAGCTCATTTATAATAAATATATTTCATTTCGGTGTTAAAAGCACGATATGATTTTATGACAAGATTAGTTTTATTGCAATGTTTGTTTTTTTCAAGTAAAATCCCGAAGACATTTTACCTTTAGTTATATTCTCCTCCATACGAAAATCCTTAGAATGTTTAGCAGCTCCGCGGTAAGAAATAATAAAGTCGATCCCCCAGTGATTAGAAAGGGGAGGGATGATGCCAAAGGTTGATAATAAAAGATCACAAAAGTAAAATCGATAATTCTACTTTCAAATCTCTTCGTTTTCTCTTGAGGGTTTTCGGGTATTTAATTGATGGGATTATTCATGGCAAAAAATTGCTTTTGAATAAAATTCTTAATTGATCTTATAAACGTTTTCAAAAAAATCTGTGTCCTGTACAGAGTTGTATTGAATTTAAATCATTGAGAAATATTAAAAAATAAAAGGAGATGAAGTGATATTTTTCAAAATTCAAGAAATGAAATTTAACTCAGTTTCAAAATTAAGACCGGATACGAAAAAGAACAAAAGGCATGCGTTAAAAAAGAACTTAAGTAAAAAACATGTAGGTACCTATTTCTTTACGTAACAATAGGTATCTTGAAAGGCGGAGGGATTCCGTAGAAACGTAAAAGAGTTGCTCCGACTTCCTTAGGGTGCCAACAACATCCGGTGAAGACAAATTTTGTTATTCACCCAAGTATTTCAAATAAAAATGTAAGTTGAGATGTTAACATTATTTTCAAAATTATCTATTAACAACTAAGTTGAACATATTAAAATATTCATATACCTACATGAAACTACATCAAAAATAATAAACTCGTAATAAAAATGTTGAAAAAGTAAAGCTTTGATTTGATTAATTTTAACATCAGTTCATGTAATCATGTCACAAAATTTTCATAACACTTTTTCAGTTTAATACGTTATCATACAATCGTTAGATTTGGAGCTAATTAATATGTAAATGGGACTTTTAATCACAGCTTTTACAATAAAACAGTGTGGTAGTGAACGGAGGGCAGTGTCAAAGACTGGAGTGCTTCTAGGGGGCTAATTGCCCCTCTTAGGAATAATCGCGCGGTTTAATAATACCCACGGATTCAAGTTTCAAGCTATTGCCCGGCTCCTGCCTAGTTAGCCGACTATAAGTCTACCTTTTGTTACTTTTAGACAGCTCGGATTTGCAATGCTGTATTGAATTTCGTTGAATCTCGAATGAATGTTTTTGTAATTTAAAGTTTTATGTTACAAAATCATTCTTACGTGGTTTCATTAAACTTGTAAAACTAGGAAAAAACTATGTGAAATTAAAACGATAAAAGAAAGGTCTGAAATGGAGCATATTTACTAAATTCAACACCAACAAATTTATAACACGTATGATAGACTATAATTTAAAAATCGATTCTTACTCTCTTATATTTAACTTACAAAGTGATGAAAATGGTTATTAATAGCTTAAAAGATTCACAAACAAATATTCGTTGAGTATTTATTGAATTGAAACTTTAATCTGAATATTAATATGCGCTACGTTGCTTCCGTTTTAACCTCTGTTTTATATGTACGTGCATGAATATATGCAATAATGGATGAAACAAAAGCTATATATGAACGAGTATTTTATTAAAGGGTCCAAACTCCACCTTAACAAACTTGTATATAAAAGCAAATGGTGACTAGGAGAGCTCAATTTACCCTTGGAGCCGCTAACGACACATCTAGTGTAAAACTTTGTGCAGTACCATCCTGAATATTACACGACACATTAGGGTTATCAACGAAATGTCTCAACAGTAGGGTTGTCCTACAAAAATCAATTGTGTATCAGGTCAATATTTATCTATTTATAAAAAAGATCGTTGTTGATACTTAAAAACTTCAGTTTCAGTTCCTTAAAATATAATCGAAGTTAAAATTAATACATTTTTTTTACATTTAAAAAAAAAACTGTTTTTAATTTCTTGATAAAAAACTCGTACAAGCGACAAATAATTACGTGCTAATGCATGAAATTTATGCAATTGGAGCATTTATTGTCAAAGCCAGGATTAGCGGTCGGAATGCAGTTTAAATTAAATGACTACAGAATAATTACCTCGCTAATTGGAAATAATGTGCCTTTAATTTAAATGTCTCCGCTAAAGTGATGTGAGTAGATATAGACAGAACCAAAATAATGAAATTTATAAAGGGCGGTATCCACGTTTATCGGTCGATAAATTTAGTACGCAGGTATAATATAAGTAAGGGAGCATAATTTAATATGGGCTTAACTAATAACCTCCTAGTAAATTAATTTTAATAAAATATATAAAGATTGTTGGTTTCTATGTTAGCTTAAATATAAAAATTAAAAACAGCCCGTGAAAAAATTCTAAAACCCACTGTAGTTACCCACCTAGAGAGTTTGTTTTTAATATACATAATAACCATTCTGAAAACGGTAACGTTTTGTTACTACGTAGGATGTTTCAAACATTTCTACCACTCTGTTATTAGGAAACTTTAATCTTATAGCCACTTTCTCATTTAAGGTGAATTAGAAGCAGATTTAAACGGAACGTGGAAGATGTCATTCCAATTGTCAATTAGTACCGTCTATTTTCAAAAAGTACTGTAATAAAAAAAGAATATTTAAAATGTTTTTTTTTGTCTATTGGGTCTATTGGGATAATAAAGAACAAAGCTCAAAAAATAATGAACAAAGCTCAAAAAATAATAAATACATTTCATCCCGGGAGATACCCTTGAGTTTTAAATAATTAATTTTAAAATTTCCTGGCGACGAAGTAGATTAAACATTGGAATGTACGAGAGATTTAAAAATTCAATTTACATTTGTATTGTTTCTCAAAACTGCTTCAAGTAAAATTGTTAGGAGAACAAAAGTTTCAAAAAACGTCTCCAATAAAGCGTTCATCAAATTATGAGTCTTTGTCTTTGAGGACGAAAACTTGGAGGTTTGTAGGTTTTATTTTTATGAAAAGCTCTTTATGTTCGCGTATGACAGATACCCTGTAGTCGAGTCGCAAGTCGGAGGATACACGTCCCAGATGGCGAGCCGGGTACATTGTAGCCTCCAGCTTTGAATCTCGTTCAGACTCAAGCAATTTGTGATAAAGAATATTACCTCTTTAACTTCAACTACTTATCTCATATTTTTTCAATTTAAGTAAAAACTTATTAGAGTATTATTATCTCTTATATGTTTGTTTTATGGTTGTACGTTGCTGAAGAGTCTCATGTACATATTTGTACTACTAAAAACTATCGAGAAAAAAAGAGCACCGTTTTGAATTGTGAAGAAAAAATAAATATTTCAAGTCAAATTACATTTTTGCAGAAAAGCAGTAAAAATGTATCAGGATTTAAAAAACTGAGTTGTTAGATCCTTTTTTCATAAATCCATTTTTTTCCTTTCAATTCCGGTTGAATGTTATATTTATTCAGTAATGTGCCCCGCGGCGTCATAATTTTATCAAAAAGGCTCGAAGACTTAAAGGAAAAAACCTGCTTGTAACGAAACACCCGGACATTATCATTTGAACTTATTTAATTTATACCCTGAACACAATGCTCGGAGGATGTCCAAATTGTTTTTATAATGAATTAAGTCCTGCGTTGTAAACGTTTTTGTCGACGCAGAAAATGTCTTAATTTATGAGTTTTCCAGAATGTACCAAAATTTTTGTAAATGCCATAAAGTTACTCAAAATTTTAGGATGGTGGATTTTAAAGATTTATTGAAGAATATTTCAGCTTTGTATCAAAGACAGGATAAATTTTACGCGGTGATCTTTGGATTCGTTTTGAATCTTTTAAAATATGGGTGTTTAGTAAATCCCTTTAGTCGGGTGAGTCGGGAGAGCAGTGCAGGTGGCTCGATGAAGAATACGCGGTCTGACTGCAGGCTCGAGTCGTGACGCTACATTTTTCATTTTCACATTACCCGTTAAGTTTCGACTCAGAAACCTGATGAATTTAATTTAATTATATAGCATATTTTAAACGACTTTCCAAAATAATAGCAATTACAATGAAATATACAAAGATACTTTATGAAATTAGTTAATATATTACAAACCAGAAATTATACGATTTATAAATTTTATGTACTAATTAAAATTTACTTTAGTTATTTGTATCGCATTTCAGTTTTATTAGAAAATTATGTTTTTCCAAAGTTTAAATTAATTAGTTAATTACAATTTGCTGCTCTTGGGCTAGAAACTTGTTAAAGGACACTCTTTTTATAGTACAGAGTTCCTAGGATTTGTCTTTGTGCCTAATTTCCATTAATGATACTGAATACTGTACAAGAAATCTTTCGTGAATAAATAAAATTTTACCTTTGATGTTATTCCACGAATTTTCTATAAGTTGTAAAAAGCTTCTTTAATTATTAAGTATGCACATTGTTTAAAAGTCAAATACGAAATATTCACATAAACAATACGATATTTTCTATTTTCAATAGCTATAAAAGTGTAGATAAAATTTTAGTATACATATTGATAACTTTAAAATTATCAGAAAATAATATTATGTTCTTCTATTAATAAAACTTCAAGGTCATTATTATAAAGAACACATAATACAACTCAGCTATAATGTATGAAGTAAATTAATTAAAAAAAGAAAATCTTAAATAGTTTTCATAAAAGAGTTCATATCATAATTTTTTGTCACTAGCCATGCAAATTATTAGAACCTAATGCTTTTTAGTCTATTTATTAACAACAACAAAAACTCTGCTATGAATAGGAAAATAGTGAATGAATTCATTCCATTCTCACCTGTTTTATGCTGTATTCAGAGATTGTATTTACCCATAGCTTAAATAATGTAGATTTCAATGAAAATTAAATAGTTAAATATGCTGCACGCAGTGAACAGCGTAGCTAGTTAGTTATTTACTTATTTCTCTTATTTTTGTTTGTACCCGCCCGCGGCACAATAAACTACTGAATTTTAATTTTAATATACGAGTACATTACACTGTAGTACTTGTTTGAATTTTTTCACTTAACTTTTTTAAGCAGTGGGTCTTTTTGTTTATTCTAGATTTTTTATTAGATGCTTTATTAGTTTAAATAGTAGTATTATTATTATATTTTTAGGATGCTCCATTTACTACCTCTTGTTTGATACCCATGCTGTTACGTTAATATTTTTATGTTTTTGAGAACACATAATATGTGCGTCAAAATACGTCAAACTTATTTAAAAAGTAGATACTCAGTGACACTCGAGAAACTAAAAGCTTTAATTTGATTCCCATATCGATATGATAATCAACCTTTTTTTTCAAACGTACCGCTAATTACACTGGCTCTCCAATCCTTCAAACTAGAAATAGAAAGGAGGGTGGTACAAACTCAGACGATGTCGCACGTAGATTTAACCACCTGTGAAACAATAATTATTCAAAATCGGTTCGGTAACTTAGTACTAACGAGGAAGCATAGCAATGGACATACCTACGTACATATGTACATAGACACGTGAATAAAGATTATATTTTATATACAGGTCAAACATTTCCTCCTTTTGGCTTCGCTGCAGTCGCGAAAAAAAAAATAATAATCTGAAAGCAAGGGTTAGGCGCTTGTATTTCTTGTAAATTGTTTCAACAAAATAGCCGCGGGCTTACTATGATCTTAAATTCTGCTATAAAGACCTTATTGAGGAAAATAAGTAAATTAACTTTGTCTTGAATACAGCATCTCATTAGTATTATACTGAAATACAAAATCAGAATTTACCAAAGTTTATTTTATAAGGTTTGCTGCCTAATCTTTTTTACCCTACTAGGGCACGCTAAGCCGAACGGAAGGGTAATTATTTAAAAATATACATTTTGTTAACATATTGGTCGTGGCTTTGCTTGCATGCAATCAATAACTGGGAATATTTCCTGCACATGTCGTCTCAAACGTAAACCAAACAAGTTTTATCGCTAAGACTACTCAAAATGCATCTTAACTTACAATTTCTATCTAAACACTTACAATTTTGATTCTTTTCATTTTTTTTTGTATTGTTAACGTCAAGGTCGCATTTTTGTATGGTGTTGGTTGATACGTATTTGAAAGCTGTTAAACTTTATTTTAGTGGCAAAATTGTTTTGGTAAGCGATTTTGGATTCCTACTTTAAACTATATACTAAATTACCCATGCGAAGCTGGGGCAGGCCGCTAGTATGCAATACATTCATATTTCAATATTTAGAATCAAAATAAGATCATAAACTAAGACCCGACAGCTGAAAAATTGCGCTTCAAAAAGTATGAAACAAGAAAATATTCTAATCTAAAATTGTTATGTAATTCTACTATTCAATAAAGCCGCGGTCAATGGTCATTTGCCACCTAACCGAACAAAAGAATACCAGGGAATATGACGATAACCTAATAGTTCAAGGTGGCGTATGACCAAAGTTGTGAACTTATTTAATGAAAAAACCTATCCTGAAATATAATATACTGAAACAGACAGAAAACAAGGTAATTAAAATTATAAATTTATGCTAATAGTTAACAATTTTAAGCGATTTTATAATGATTTCGAATATTAAAATGTAGCTTCAAACCAATACACTAGAATATAATGAGCTGTGTTAAGTATTCACATTCAAGAAGGTGTTCATTTCAAAGTTTGAATCTTCTGAGTTTCATAAAGATAACGTAACGTCTGGCCATTCGGATAGATTACATTAAACCAATAGTTAACTTTACCTCATTGCTTATATTTCAGCTCATGTTGTATGTGAAACGCTAGTACGCAAAATATTATTAATAAGAAATCAGGCTTCCTCGCGTTAAGTTTTTGTGAAGTTTAGACGGTGGAAGTGCTTGTTGTTGAAGTAGGTTTACGTTAGCATTTCTAAGTTCACGCTTCATTGCTGGCGAACTTCTAAGTATTCCTTCTTTATACAAGCTCTGTAACTTTGACCAAGATACACTGTGAAGTCATAATTAATTTATTAAACGAAATGAAGAAATTTACCTACTTCTTTGTTCGATAAATGTTATTTAACTTGAAAATGAAACGTTACCGTCAAAGGCGATCTTGTGTGAAGCGAAGAAAAGGGACAATTGTAGTTTCCTATACATTGTACTGTTTGTAAAGCAAAAGCCTTTTTACTCTGTTCGCCTACCTCTATGTAAATGCTTCAGTTACTGTTCAGTAAAAAGTAATGTTTGCATTCACGTCTTTATATGGGGCACCTTTTTAACAAAAAGGTTATGCCCACGTTATATTTGTAAAGGTTTGATGCCTTACTTTAATATCCGCATTCCAAATATAATTTTCAAAGTATGTCTATAAATCTTTTTATTTATCTAAACGTAATTTGGTTATTGGTTAAAACCAAACAGCAAACAGATGTTCCATAATAAATAAATATAAATATTTTGTTATAAAATAAAAATACATCATATAAAACGAAATAAAATAAGTTATATTATAAAGTTTTTTTTTTTTTCGTTTAAAACTCACAAAAAACTACTTTTTATTTTAATTAAAATTCTTCTTCTTGCTATTTCAAAAGTCAAAATGGAGAATTTATTTACCGTTATACACATATGACGGCTAACACATTTTATCTGACTTCGGCGAAGCAAAAGGAAGGGTTGTGATTTTGACAGGCATGTATGTATGTAAGAATGTTCATCTGTGTCATAGTTTCAAAACTAATTTTAATATATCATATATTTTTATATAGAGGCTATATGACGGCACATTAACTTGAGTATGTCGCCCCCTACACGTGACAAAGTAATAAACAAAAAAAAACCGTGTTTGGTGTCAAATTAAAGGGCATAATTTGCAAATTTCAAATATATCTTTATCGTTAGCTTTTACTCGCGGTTTAATTTAATGCAACTGATAATTGATAATAATTTCTAAAAATCATATTTTAGATGTGAATTAACTTCCCTCTTAATATATTCAAAATAGATTTTAACGAATATTTTTAACGCACAATATGGTAAAACTAAAAACTAAGTTTAAAAACTAAAACCTTAGAGCGTGATTTTCAGTAGTCGAGTTTTATTCTAATAAAATAAAAAAAAACTTTTATTATAGTACCTTTAGAGTTCGAAACTATAAAATGAAAAGTTACTGAAGTTTTAAAACGATGTTTAAGCTCGTTTCACTATGTTCGTCGTCTGAATTTCAGGAGACAAATTAAGTTCATGAATAAGCTTCAAGCAAGTTAAGACACCTCTGAACCTCTGACCGCAATTTGAGGCAGCGGAAAATACAGTCGGGAATGAGGCAGCTATACAAATTGTAACCATTTCAAAAGTTACACAACTTATGACAGCAAATATCCGACACGGTACTGTCGAGTTTTACCCACATTTAACATGTGATGATTGTTTTATATTCACAATGATTAAATTTATACACTCGTTATCAAATTTAGTGATCAAATAATGCTATTGCCTTTGACTCGTTATTTTTTTAAATCGAAAGTGGAAAACCGGTAATCTGTTTATTATCACCAATTTCTTCGCTACTATTTTGTTGGAGGTCAGATCAAAATGACAAAAAATTTACTATGGAAAGTCGACCGGATTGGAAGTCATTCAGTAGAATACGTCCCAAGAGCAATAACGGATAGCAATTCAGTCCGGTTTCAATCTTCTTACAATATATTCTATTTTATAACACTCGTGACTATATATAGATACTAGTATTGTTAGCATTCACTAATAATAAATACATATTTATTTTGGTAAATTCTCTTTTGTTTTGTCAATCAAAAATGCTTCAGATTTGTGGAAACTAAGATTTTGAAATGATTTTTTTTTGTTTATATAAGCAAGTGTGATAAGAATCATAAAAGTTCAACGTATTCTGGCGACAAATAACAGGAAATAAAATAAACTTCCGTGATTCAAACTTTCTTCTTTGTAAAGAAAGATCTCGTCGTCAAATTCCATCTTTGATCGTTTCTTTCTTACAACATTAATTTCATATAAAATTGTTTGATATACTCCGGTCTTACATTATTATCCCATTACTAGTAAATCATATTTTTTTCTGTTATGTAACAGATTTTTAACTTGTTGTTGACAAGACAACAACTGTACACAACTAACAACTGTAGAACTGAACAGTCTCGTAAAACTGTAATTTATTCTAAGCTTAGCTTGAATATCAAACTGGTATTTCCATCATAGGACTTATCTTTCCGATTGTAAGTACCAGAAAGCCACTTATATTTAGATCTTAGTTTAGGAAAAAAAAATAATAATCTGAAAACTGTTTTCTTTATGATAAATCCATGATTGATTGATACCTACACACATTAAACATATCTGGAAGCCCTTTTTGCTCAGCGGATTAACAATATTCTCCTCCAACAAAATGCTGTCGGGATTTCGGAAAACTCGAGCACTGCGATCCAATTAAAATTTTAAAGTCTTATAAATTAACTCCATTATGTAAAACATTTAATTTGACTACTTTTTATGAATTTTAATTTAATAATACCACTTTGTGACTCGATGATCATTACCTGAGTGATAATATAATTATTAAATATTATACTTTTATGTCAACAAACATTAACATGCGAGTCTGTAATTTGAGATTTAAAAAATGCTCTATTTCTACTTCTTGTGTTTTGGTGTAATTAAGAAAAAAAATCCTGAAAAATGTCTTAAATTTTACAATCGAGAATTTACCATAACGAATAGATCCAATATTTTTAACAAATACAAGCTTAGCTGTCTCATCACTTTCGAAATATAAAATAATGTTTTGATATAATCCTCTTCAATCCTCTTTCCATTAACTTGTTTTTAGAAAAACCGCTCAGATAACAGTTGTGTTTTTACTTTGAATTTACAATTCGTTGAAATACCCTATCTCAATTTCCGACGAGGTTGTTCTCTAAGTTGAGCCAAATGACCTCGATTAGGAACGGCCATTAATTCAATTCTTAGCTCCATTTATTTTCCTCGGCTTTGCCTAAATATGCTAACTTTGTCATACACAAAAAATCAACAAAACTTTGTGTACAGACACCCCATTAGCCAAGAAATAAGAGATATCGATTTTCTAAATTTACCTCTTGATCCTGTTTGTTTTCATAAATTTGTGTTGAGTCACTAATTAATGAGAAGGAAGAAGTTTATTATATGCGTATTTTTATAAAACAGGCAAAATTTTTACTTAGAACACAAGATTAGGCATTCGGCTGGTCTTCGTCTAATAGTAAAATGGTCGTTCCTTGGAGACCACAGTCAGCAGTACGGCTGCCAATAATGGACGATACTGAATACTTTCAGCAATATTTGCTGACTTTACTTTTCTCGATAGCTTCTACATAAGTTTGTTTTGAAGTGTGTATGTTTTAAAAACAAAAGCATCGTTCTGTTTTAAGCATATTCGCAAAATAATATCTAATGTTTTATCTAATTCATAAGCTCTGCCAAACCGTATTGGTTTTCGAAATAGTATGTAGTCCATAACCTGGATAGAACGTGGAAGTTAAATCCTACAGTCGCATGTATATAGTTAGATAATGTTCGAGTTACGTAATTAAACGTTTTAGGATGATACGATGAGAACTACGGATTTGGTTTTATACAAACAAAAAAAAAATCTGTTACAATATCATTTTGTTGCATATAGCTTCGTGCCTCGAATAAATTATTTTCCGTTTTATTCAGAAGGGATTATAGTATGAAAGATCTTGATTAAATTTGTCACGTCTCAAACTTGAACAAAGATGAATGAAGCCTGTGACGAAAATACTTTGTTTTGCGGTTTGTTGATTTAAGGTTTTTTGCCAACAGAACAATGTATATATGCTTTTGCATGCTAGATTACGAAATGTTTTTTGTTTTTTTAATTAATACGTTCATTTTAATATTTAAGAAGAAAACGTTAACAAGTTTAGCGAGGATTTACTTTTCACGTTACTTATCTTTCATCACGTTATTATTTTTAATCTGTGAACAATAGTTATTACATAACATTGATAAATTACATTTCTACCAAAGATATAAGTTGGTGTATGTAAATATCTTCAGTTTTGGTATTCCAGTTAGCCTAAAACTGCTCATCTGTCTTCAGAAATGTATGAAAAAATAACATCTGCTTCGTATCAAAATTCGTTCAGCGGAATTTTCTAGGAAAATTTGTAGACTTAATCGTTTTCAGTCAAGAAAATTTTGGGGAACATTAGTTTTCGGTTAGTGTTTTTGCATTTCGAACTATTATTTTATTGGAAAATATATGTTCAACTAACTTATTTTTCTTTTGTATGGTATAGTAATATTCATAATTATATCATAAAACAATTATTTTAGGCCCTTAAGCCCATTGGGATGTTAGTACAACATCAATTAATATAGGGTTAGCACATACACATAAATTATAATTACAATTTGCATTTGATTAAATTCATGAAAACATTTCAAGTATTGAGTGAAATAGAGGAATACCCATCTTCGCAATAGAGGAGTATCCAACCTATCAATGAACACATTTAGGATGCTTTTAGTGCTAGCCCTAAGCCGCTTTGACGCAGAGGCACACCGCTTCCTGATAATAGCTGTGAGACCATCAGCTCGTGCCTCCACGAACATACCAGAGGCGCCATTACGCCACGGAAACTCCAATAGCACCCTGAATGCGTTGTTGTATTGAACCCTAAGATCACTATATGCCCACCGTGTAAAGCTCGCCCACAGCCAGCAAAATTATCATTTAAGTCCTTGATAACCCGGTATTTCAATTTTTTTAGTGCTAGCCCACACAAGAAAATGTGAGGAAGTTGTAAATAGCTTACTTTAGTAGCTTTAAATAAAATCCATTCGCTCTTAATGGTATTATATTTAAGGCCATGGGCTTCCGCATAAGATCCTCATATAATAAGTAGCTTTCTAAGGGCGCTCCGTTGAGTCTCTTAGAAAGGGCTCAGCAGCACCATGTCATCTGAATCACTGATGTTATTTCACCGCATCCAGCCCATACTAGATCTGAATGAGCTCCTGCCCATCGGACCAAGTTAATCTGTCACCAGGAACATTCGTTTCTTGTTGCAGCTTCTCCTATTAAATGTTATAATTTTCAAGGTCAAACGCCCTCCCCAGATCCAGAAAGCAAGCCAATATAGTAGTTTTCTTGGATGTTTAATAGTTTACAGTCTCAATGAGAGAAAATTTGTTATCATTGATTTCTAAATACGAGTATTTAGCAAGAATCTTGTCAAATCTTGTTTCTATTAAATATTTTTGCCATCACTTAAGCTAAGGGAATTGGCCAGAAATATTAGATGTATCCCGGATTTATTTTAAACTATGGGAACTATTTGGGCATTGAAGTCCCGTGACATGAATACTGTTCAGCTCTCGATAATGCTTATTATTTCACTTAACGAATTTGTAAATTCTAAAATATTATCTGCACTATCTGTTGGCATATGCAATCACTGTAATAATCTACTACAGATACCACAGGGAAGAGGGACTGGTACAATAGAAGTGCGTGCGACCTTCCGATCAGAACTCCAGAAGAAGTGTGAAAGGTAGATTTCCCAACAAAATCGAAGTGACTGTGTATATTAGACAAGCAAGACACATCGCGGGGTTGAAACCACGTCTCTAATAACGCCATAACGTACAGCACATAGCTTTCGAATGCAGTCAGCTAATCGAACAACATTGTTACCATGAAAAGTGGAAATTATGTTATTTTCATTAGTAACCATTTGTATATAAGGTAAAGTAAGGTTGTTTCAAGGTAAGTCCGTATTTTAATTATTTATTGTGAAATTATTTAATCACGTTAAGTTACTCATCACACAGACTAACAATTATTAAAAATTTGAGATATTAAGCATGCATGAAGGAAGGATTTCAAAATAACATTCTCTTGTTTGAAGTCGGTTAAAAAGCCAAGCTTCCCTATAATCAAGTAATTCGGAATCAAGTGAGGCGCCCTCTGAATCTACAATGAGTTTATTTAGCAACCGTCTTATTATCTTAAGGGTATAACGAGGTAACCTTCAACTTTAATCACTTACATCATTCCGTGTATGAATTAAGTTAAATAATTAAGTTCTTTTGTAGCAAGAACATTCTGTAAAGTTTACTTGAGGTGAACATTGATAACAGCTTTTAGAAACAATCAATCTTGTTCACAGTTGACTGACAACGCGGTAACAAATCTATTAGTGCTTTTGCACAACACTACACTAGCTGACCGATACATAATTATTTCTACCGTGGCAATAAACGTGGCTTACATTCACTCATTGTTAATAAAATAGTTTTTAGGAACTATTTTCTGAAGAAAAGTGATAAAGTTTACAAATATAAATAGGTTACTATTAACTATAGAATATAAAATGTTCAAAAACGTCTAAAATAATAGATCATTTTATGGTAAAATTTAGATACAAATTGTTATACGCGTAGTAGTTTTTAAAGCAATAAAATAGTAACATTGTATCAGAGGAAAGTTTCGGCTGAATTTCGACGTTAAGTGACAAATTTCAACCCTTTATCGGTCCTGAGAATCTACCAATAAATCTGCCAGGCTTGAAATTTGAAATTATTGATACTCAGTGCGCAAATCGAATGCGAACATAACTATTATTTATGTTTGTTTAAAACTTCAACTAACTTATTACGAGTAAATCAAGATTTCAAAGAGTTCATTACGAACAAAAGTAAAAGAAAAGTTAGCAAATCTTTCACAGACAATTGAAAAGGCAAGTCCTTCATAATTCGGTGGTGAGTACTATCTGAATTTAAGTTACAAGATGCTTTTTCCGTTATCAATTTTATGGGCACTTTATTCCGCGATAAAATTTAAAGTTAGGCTTGGAAGGCGATTACTTTTTCGTTGCGAATCACTGGCACTGGAGATTAGCTGCGATTGGCATCCTCTTATCTAGTCTCGGCTTATCGTCTCGCAGCCCTTTGTTCAAAATAATTAAAGTTACAGTCACGAATAAAAGGCTATTTAGAAAACGGTTTGTCATATAGTCAAGGATAATATTATCCTTACAATGAGAAATATTAAAATACTACATTACCACAAATAGCAAGAACAAGCAATAAAATAAAGAAACTTTGTAAGAGGCTCTCGTTCAGGGTAACACTCCGATAAATAAGGGGTCCCAAGATGTTCAGGGATCGGAAAGTAAACATATAGATGTTGGATAAGCGTTAACGCCAGTCACGTACCGGCCCACTGCCCAATGGTATCAGTCTTGATTTCTTACTATCGGACGTGGTGGACCTCTATTTATTGTTGAATTCATATTTAGCTGTAAGATTACTGAAATTGTTGTACTGATCATAACTTATAAAGTACGGAACCACTTATAGATGGTTCTCATATTGTAAGTAGTATCGTAGCAATAGCTCCCGCTCTTAGTGATCCTTACGTATAATACGCCAGTGGAAGCGTACTAATATAATGCAACTTCGTTGTAACTTAGTCATTCTCTCTACACTCAATGCTGCTTGCAATTCTGTTTCTTGAGATTTATAAAGTTTCAAATTATTTCTAACATGAATAATTTTTCTTTAATACATTATCTTTCACTTTATTCTATTTATTGCATTGTAATTGCTGTTTAAACATAATTATTTGATAAATTTTCAGCATTAGTCAAAGAGAAATACGTGAATGTGTAATTTCAAAAATTACTTCCTACATAATTTACTTGTTTATAACTTAGCAATAGATTGTTGGCACGCCGAACATTTTACTGCAGCAATCGCCATCCAAAAAATTATTTCAGAACAATTCAACTAATTAACAAGAATTAAAGAAACAGCGTTTGTTAAGTCGACAAAGTCATTTAAATTGTGACAAAAGCCGAGCCCGTCCGTCACAATGAGAAAACATAGGGAAAACAATAGAAGGCCAGCCGTTAATAAGGACGAATAAAATTGTATTAAATTCGCTGAAAGACCATCTGTTTTATTAGCTGCTAATTGCTCAGACGTTTATTGTTGCTATAATAAAAGTGAATAATGGGGATGTTCATTATTTTGGTTATACTTCAATGGTATTTGCAATGTACTTATTATTGTTACTACGTACTTTGGCTTCCTATGTTGTAAAAAGAAATGTTCCTTGATATCAAAATTTCGTTATAAAATACAACAAATACTTGAATAGTTAATATAATCTAATCTGTAAGCTAGGATTTCTTTGCATTCGTAAGTTTCTTTGTGAGTTTTAAATTATTTAACTAAACTCGTAGCGAATAAAGAACTCCATTCTAGTACAAAATTAACGGGAGAATAATAACTGTGAAGAAAGCTAAAGCACGGAACAAAGCTATTTAAAAAATGAAGTTATAAATTTCTCCCAGAAAATTTTATTATCACTCTTAGGGTGTCGCAGAAATGTGAGGGGGTTTTTCACGAGAACATCGCGGCCGTTGTTTGTTCCATCAACAGAATCTGGTTATGGAATGTTTGCTTTTGAACGTTCCCGGAGCACAACCACCCACTAATTCTGACATGAAGCTAATACTCGCCAGTCGTCGTTTTGTTTTGTACGGACAACATGAAAAAGGAGCACATTCAAACAATTTATTACTCTTACGCATGTTTTTTTAATGATGCAAAATCAACTGTGCAAACCAAAGTTAGTAAACTGAAATATCTGAAAACTGTCAAGAATGAGAACGGCGCCAAATGTGTCACCCTTCAAAGCACACAACCATAAAAGGACAATATTTTTTCATTTCCCAATTAACGAGTTGCGTATGCGTATCCTTCGTTTTATGTTTGAACATAAAATAAAACTCTGTGGTCTTAGGCGCCATTTGACGTAAATCACTTTATGTAGATCGTATTTTGACTGTAGGTTTGTTTGCTTAGAACTTGTACTTGTGAGAATCGACACTTGAGCCATCAATCTCACTTCTCTGATGGGACGGGATTGCTTCGGATAAAACTGCTTATCTCGTTTAGCTTGATAAAAGATTTCTTTACTTGATATATCACCGCTCACTTTGTTGAGCATTTCCTTAAAAGTCAGATTAACGAGGAAATTGTCGATTGTTCTTACATAGGTATAGCAGGATGTACCTAATTTACATGTAAGTGGTGATACTAAAAATTAAGGATATTTATTTTTATCACTATTTATTAATGGTCATAAACGGTTTTCTCATATTCAATATTCATCTATTAAGTATCGACGACATAATCATGGAACTCGATCAAGGAAAAGTTAACTTTAAAAAGCTATAACTATTTTTTTTTAAATTCTATTACATTAGATGTGTAAGAGTCCACCATTAGGCATTCCACCACTTTAACCAAACAAATTATATTAACTTTCCTGGAAAAATATAAAAAAACACTTCTTATTGAGTCAAAAACAAATAATTGGAAACTATCTTATTATAATATATTCGGGGCGATGTGACAAAAAACAGTGATGTTATTTTACGTGGCTAAGTCAACTCTCTCCACTTGGGGTGGGAACGCAAACTGTAGGAATACCCAAGAGAATGTATTCGTCAAAATATTTACCCAGCTATGAGACTTGAAAGCCTCAATCTTATTTTTTCATGATAAAGTTCTTTTGAATTAGTTTCAGGAAAAGCACATTTTTAACCTCCGACCAGAAAAGAGAGGTGTTATAATTGTAACGTGTGGCATCTGTGGTATGGTACCGTTCAAACGGATGGACCAATTTTGATGTGGTTTCTTGTGTTTGAAATCGAGAAGGTTCTAAACTATAATTTGGACAGGTTTGATCAGGCGTTGGAAGATCTCCAGTCAGCTTAGATAATTTTCTTATTTCCACAGATCCGATTGATTTGAAATTCAGTGTATCTAATTGTATTTTCGTATTTCCTCCATATGGTAATTTTAACCTGATGCTGTAGCACCAAACAGTCTACGGGGTACCCAACTCCTCAACAACTTACCGCAGATATAGGTTGCTTGGGATCATTATAATGTTTTTCATTTTAAATGTTCTCATGTTAAAACTATAACGTAAAAATTTATAAAACCTAATGTTACACACTTAAACTTGAATATACCTAGTAATGTTTTGATTTATGTATCGTCTAATATTATAAAATTAACGACGTTCGGTAAATTATAAACATAGCTAAGTAACAAAACAGTTGTATCAATATGGGTCCTTTGATGCGACGACCCTTAAATCGAAATATTACTAGGTATAATTACGTTAAAAAGTCAACTATCGCATTATATTTTATACTATTTGAAGGTTTTATATAAAATTTATTGTTCATACCATTCATATTGTTTATCGATGTGTATTGATTTTAAAATAAAGTTAAGTATATTCTTTATTTATATGTAGGAATAAAAAAAAACCTTGAGGTCCTGTGATAAGATAGCTTGAACTATAAAAATCATACTAAAACTATTGCATAGCTATAATAACAATCACTTTTGATGGTAGTGAAATGAGGTAATTTAGGTGAAGTAGAAGCAGATAATACTTTTAGTGAACCCTATTATGGCAGACGACCATTCCCCGCAAGTTTAATCTCTCCAATAATACAGACAGTAATTTGAAAGATGATTCTGACAAGTTCAATTCGAAAATTTGAATTTCTAATGGAAATTGGAGTGGTATCATAAAAATTTGTAAGGTAAAAGTTATGGGAGATAAATCTTTACTTGAGTTTGACATTTAATATCTTCAGGAAGGTGTTTCAGAAGTTTATCGTCTTATATCTTTAATGAAATTGTTGACTGCATTGAGTATCTATTTTTACTATTTTGATAAACATTCAGAACTATTTTAAAAGTACGTATACATTCATTTATAGTGGACTAAGGGCCACGTCTTAAAATAATGATTTTAATTACATTTTATAATTGTGTAGCTCATAAATCAAAATAACGAATAGACTTTAATTGGATTGTTGGAGTTGTCCAAAATATAAGATAAATGTCAAGTGATAAAAAATCCTATTAGAACCATTTTTTAATTTATGAGGACGAAGTCGCAGGCAAAAGCTAGTATTTAATAAATTTAGTATTGTACTGTATTATGTGTTGTAGACATGACATATGTCTAAAATTAGTTCGACAACTCTCAAGCGAAGTCTCTTAATAGAGTTTGTTTTGTATACGACCTAAAACAGTTAATATTGCCAAAAGTCAGAAGGGCAAATTAAGATAGGAATAACAACGCACACATTACAGGCTAACAAATTCCACTGTTTTGAATTGTTAATATTTTTTTGTTAGTATCTTACGTTTATAGAGACCAGAAAAATTGTTGTTATCAATTCAGCGAATGTCGTGTTTGAAATTAGTAAGCTATTCTTGCCTTTTCGGCTCAATTTCTACAAAATAAATGAATAAATTCCCTATATATTACCCTTATGATAGGAACCCATTAAAGTGTGAGTGCTTTGTATGTAGTTAACAAAATTACATACAAACGAGAAAACTGAATTAAATAATGATATGTATCAAATAGAGGATAGCAAACACAACAAATTCGACTAGTTATATAAATGCGTTGAGTCCTCCAGGGAGCTACCAAAGAAGATGAGCTCCCATCCACATTGTGATTTATTTTGATGGATGCTTGTGTTGATGGAAATATTTTCAGGCTTCGTCGAGGTCGAAACATTTAATTTTGAATGTTGCCAGTCATCAGATCCTTCTCTTTCTCTTAATACGTTTGAGACAACTGTTATTACAGTTGTTGTTTTAAATTTTCCTTTCATATTTAATCACTGATTTTCAAATATTTCTATCAGTAAACTAGAAAACGAGGAATATAATTTCGTAAAACTACATGTTAAATATATATTTGTCTAAAAAACGTTATACATGTTTATTTAGTCTGCTATTGTAACAGCAATTACTAAACAAAGTTAAATTGTACTAAGAACCTATACTTAGTATTTGATACAACATTTGTGACGTTTAATAATAAATTATGTAATGTCATATAGTGTACAATACGTTAGTGACAAGTTTAAAATTAATTTGCTGGCACATTGTTCGTACTTGTTAGACATGATTTTTACTATTTGTTAAGTTATCCAATCATTTTAACAAAAAGAGTCAAAGTCGGAATGAGAGATTATTTGTCGCAAATTTTATGTTCTATAATTTTACAATAAAGAGTGACACTCTTGGAGCAATAGAAACTGAGATAATCTCAAAAAACTCTTTTTTACCTTAGACATAGAACAAATTACGCGTGGGTGTCCACACGAAATTTTTTGAAGACATTTAAACATTAAATAAAGGAATTAAAAAAAATCAGTTTAATATCTCTCATTCCGAGGTTGATCGCTATAATGACTAAAGTGTTACTTCTTTTTTAAATGGTGCTATTAAAATTAAATTCATCCGTCTATGATAACCAAACAAATAAACGTACAAATTGGCGGTAACACATAACAATGCATAAATATAAAGAAGCTGTTTTAATGTTACATTTCAAGAAAGAAAGAGCAAGTCACTTGGTAATCCAGCGTCTATTGCAATACCAATTCAAGTGAAGCATTGAGTGAAATATCGCTCAGCAGATTAGGCACGTTCGAAATATAACAGCGCAAAGAAATTGCCATACGAGGATATACCAACCAACCTAAATAGACCCGACTTCTGTTTTACATATGCCATGTCTTACTATACAGTTAAAATTAAAAATGAACAAAGAAATCCATTTTAGTATTTAAATTCAACACTCAGTTCATCCTGTGTTTATTTATATCCTATATTTCTGAACGAAAAAAAAAATGCACTCTTATGTCCTTCCGTGTGTCATTGTAAAGGGAATGCGCAATTTTCATACAAAAATGCCCCACCCCGGACGCAACAGAACCGATCTCAGAGTTTTGTATTTATAATGTGTAAAAATATGTATGTGTGATCTCTGTGGGAAGTGGCTGGAATATGGAATAAACAATATTTTCATTATCTTCTGAAACTGTTTTGCCCGAATTGAACTTTAGCAATATCGGGAGTAAGGTTAGAAAACGTTCTTATGACAACGGCTTCTGTCTAGATAATATTTACGTTGTGAAAATGACTGGCGCCATATTGTCAAGGCCAACGTCCCCCACCCATGTTCTATAACAGATAACCCACCGAAACGGCAGAGGTATAGGCGGAGTTACGCATAATCACATGAAAAATTACTATACGAACGTAGACGTTTTCACCCTAAAGGAAGCCTGTAAATAATGCTTTCGACAAATATATGTGGAAATTGTATTAAAGTAATTATGACAAACGCATTTCACAAAGAAAAATTACTAGATTTTGGGAATTAACTTTTCATCGTTTTACAAACTTACATTATACCTTTACAAATCGCAGTAATGTTTTTTCACTTAAATCATTCATTAAACATACTGTATGTAAGTACATTGTACATCTTATACATTTATGTGTGGAATTGTGGATTAGGGCTCAAGGGCGTAGAACCGATATAAATTCTCGCAAGATGTAACAAGCTGTATCTAGAAAGATAAGCGAGTGCTTATTACAATTTATGTAAGAAAGTTATAAGTTAAGGCCTTCCATGAATAAATTTATTACTATGTCACATAGCTTCCTATTTTAAAAAAATCTACTATCTTACGAAATGGTGTATGAGAAACAGCTTTAAAAATCTTTTTTTCTGAGTGTACATTGAGGGAAAGCTGCATGCATATTAAAACTAGAAGTAGGCCTCGATGAGGTTATTCAGAAAGAAACGATAAGACACGTTCAGAAAGTTGTTCTGAGCCAAGTTTTAGGGCAAGGTTTTTATCTATAACTTGATAAAATACGTTTTTCACACATTTATTGTTGTTTTTCTTTTCGTCCCTTTATTTTTCTTTATCTGTTTATGTGTTTTAAAAGTTTCTCTTTGTCTAGTCGCTTTGTGAACATTATGAAACTAAATTATCTTTATTCATTAGTATTTTATGATCTTAGCTTTTTTACTTTTTCAATGGATTTAAACTCACATTCTATACCAACTTCGACGTATCTTGCACTCGTTTGAATTCGCATATAGAATAAATCTTTAAAAAATAACAGTTTCTATTAAAATAAAAAGCCAAATAGTTTTAAGTGAACTGTAAAATGTTTAGTAGTAGATCACAAAATATAGTCCAGTCTTTTAGTTTGAAACTCACGATACATTATCTTATTTTTATGTTAAGGTTAAAAGCAGAAGTGGAAGTAAATTTTCTGTTGCTACGGAGAAATTTATAATGTTTGGATCTATTTATTGATTGGATTTTTATAACGCTTGGATTTATTTTTTTGGTTGGAAATTTTGAATAAAGTAGACTGTCGATTAACCACGCAAAAAATATGAAAATATAAATTGTTTATGTTGTTATTGTACTACTCGGTTGATTTTTAGAGTATTGAGACTGTCTTTATTTTCTATCTCAAAGTTTTATTTCAATATTTCCTCAGATTGGTCAGCCAAATACATTCAACCCAATGTTAGTAAAACAAACTATTTAAATACTTACTTTTTAAATAATATGTAACTGATGAGCATTAATCAGTATTTTATCAAAGTAAAAATATTGTGTTGATTGTTGAGTGTTGATTAACATTTTAATGTTGACACAAATGTTTTATTTTTATTTTTCAGTATTCTGTTCTACTTTATGTGTTAATTTCCTTTTTCACAAACTAACTCACTATGATTATAAATATTCTTTTTAACAATAGACTAACCTGATTGATGAAAATTTTACATTAAATTTAGTTTTATGGCAAAATCTATAAAACTTATCAAAGAGAAAAACGGTTACTTATTTAAAAAATCCACAATGCGTAACTAAAATAATGGTTACATAACGAGATGCATGTGTATGCAAATTTAATTTGGAGGACCGTTCTTATAGAAGGAGGATCCGGTTTCTTTCCTGAGTGTTTTGATTTCCCAGAAAAGCTTTTAGTGGGGCTATTATTATAAGGAATTTGTATTTTAATGAAAAGACAATCTATCCATTTTAAGGTTGTTTACAATATACGGCACTTTAACAAGTATCTTTTTTGTTCATAATAATCTGTCAGACTTTTTAGTATGAAATAAATTAACAAATAGATCGCTATGAGCTTAAAATTCGCAGTCATTGTTTATATTTTACTCTAATTTTAGCTCATGAAAGCCATTTCTTTTTGCAAGTAACTCAATCTTTACCGGTATTTCAGGTGTCAGAAGAAGCAGTAGCAAATATTTCTGGGCCCCCAGATGTAACATGTATTAAAAAATTAATAAAAAAAATAGTTGGGATAGAGAAGAGCTAGTCTTCATTTTAAACGTATACTCATTTTCAAGTATGCAATTAAATGTTTTCGAACAACTTATTTACGTACTTTTCTCAAAATTTGAATGCAAATTTTACACAATACTGTTAGAAGAAAAAACACTTAAGTATAATAAAAACTGGCGCACTGGTATTATACCACTAGCTCTAAATTTAATTATTGCTCATATTATTTGGCAAAATTTAAAGCACATAAACCAATCGTAGTAGCAATTTTCAATGTGAGTATAAGCGTGAGCGTATATGTTTTTATTTCTTAAGTATTACGTTAACGCTCAAGCGCATGAATATAGTGTACAAAATAATTTAAATCATTTGTAAAGTAGCGGGATTACTTAAAAAGTGTCCGTCATTCATAACAGTAAGCTTAAAAGCGCCTCATAACATATTCAAAGATGACATTGCCAAATTAATGAGAACAAGCGCTAAGTTGCTCCGCCATTTTGTATTCCCGACCTAAAAATTCCATCATCCGTATCAAGTATCGACAGCAGTCAAACTTATGTCCATTAATCAAACAACTTCCTCTTAGGTGTTCCCGCAAATCTGACAAGTGCTCTTGTTTTGGTATAGGTGTACCCTAATTTCAACGGTATGCAAGTGAAAATATGGTTGTGTTCACAAAGATTGATGTGCTAAATTTTATTCAACTTGAGAAACTTTTGGATTCACATCATCCTTGGGTGAATTGTCGGCAACAAAACTTTGAAAACATTTTCGTCAGTGTTGTTATACAGTAGCCAAAATTAGAAGACTATAATTTAACGTGTAGGTATAGAGTGACTTCATATGACCACAAATATATACAATATAATATAATATTTTATGTGTATAAGTAGGAAAAGTTTTGATTCCCAAAAGTTTTAGGATAATACACAGACCGTTTGGAAAAAAAGTAATTGTTAAGCTATATTTGTAAAAGTTTTCGGTGAGTTTATATACAAAGTAAGATAAGTTTTCACAAGCACTTAAGAACATGGCAAAGAAGATTTATTTCATGAAGTTTACGAGGAGAAAATTTGCCGTAAACCATGCTGAGACTGTGTTCTTTAATGATCAGATTATATTTAACTGCCGAAACCTCATCTCCATTAGAATAAATCAAAATTAATTTGAAGTCTCGTAAAAGTAAGGAATTTATACGGAAGTTTGGCGTTATAAATATACTAGAAGTTTGTGTAATTTCTTCTCTTACTTTGTTTAAGTTCATTGTAATTTAATGACTTAGCTGATGTTTCAAAAAACAGTTAAACTTTACTTAATCATCCCACATTCAACAAATACTGAACAGATCAATCTTTTGATTTGTTTAATTTGTAAGTCACAAAGTTAAAAAGAAAAAACTAAATTTCTTACCCCATATTGTCGAATTCCCTTGTATTATAAGGTTTATTCAAAATATTTGGCAGTAGAGTTAGATTAAATAATTCCAACCTATTATGAGCAAAATAAATATTTGGTTTATAACGGTGGATCATTTTAATATAGGTAACCTCAAAAGGGTGAGTGTGTTAATTACTTGATTAAATTAAATTAAAAGGGACTATCAAAACAAAATCAGACACTGGGCTGGTTTTATTTTAATGATGGTTTAAACAAAAAGGATGTCTTTAAAAGGTTCAATTTAAAAAGATCAAAAGCGAGCAAATCGCCCGTGCCGTAAAGCTTTGGGTGAATTCGAATAAGAAAATCAGAATTGAGTGATCGTTCGAGGGCTCTACAGTCTTGCTGAATAATTAAACTTGTTTCGTTTTTAATCTAAAGAATAAAGAACTCTCATTTTGTTTAAGTATGCAGGCCAGCTACCGTTTCTATACTCGCTTTGTTGCATGTAGTTTTAAACGAAGTATTTTATGAGTTTGATGATACTTCATTATACTAATGTATTGTTTTATTTTATCAAATACTATCCCATATTTTTTATCAAGTATTGAATATCTAATTGTAGTACAAGGTACAGTAAGGATTGAATATCGTTAAAATAATGAATGTATTAACCTACAATTTGGCTGTATATTTTAACGAAAAATTGTCGCACTTTTTGTTTATAACATATATTCTTGGTTGGTTGGTGGATGATGGCCTTATGGAGATTGTTATATCGCATAGAAAAATGAAAATCATATATGAATGATTAATATTTAATAAACTAGGCATTTCCATTCAAGCTTTCTAATTTTGTGTCATTCTATAAAAGAATTTGGTCATTTACGGAATTCGGCTAAATTTTTCCGGAAAAAAAATTCAACAAAACTCTTTTAAAGTGGAACTTTTTTTGCAATATATTACAAGTTATCACATTAACAGGAAAGGAAGGTTATTTATAACGTAAACGATGTACATAGTCTCAGGCTGTTCCTCGCACCTTAAAGTATCTTCGTTCTATTTTATGAAGAGAGGTATTCAGTAAAATACATTGTATTTTGTCATGCTCCACATTTAATGGCACTCCCTTACAATGTGAACTTTCTTACAAGGGGACTAAGACTTTTAATATAGGAATACGTAGATCTGCATAGAGTAGTTGCTAACCGCTTGTTTGATAGACTCGCGCTAGTTCTATGTTTAATGGCCGCAAACCTAGTCTGAAAGACCAAGTACTGGTATTTTTTTTATTACTTGGATCGGAATGTTTTACCGTGGGCGGATATTTGAGTAGTTAATTAATTTATAAGGTACCTTAGACTAAAACATTTCCATAACTGGTACTCACACATGAACAATGTTATTTTACCGTAATAAGTTTAGTGTTAAGAAAGCTTTCCTTCTCCCATTTTTCCTACAATAAGCTCATACACCTTGCTTTTATAAAGGTATTGATCAGAGATACCTCAGCTAGCAGACAGTTCTACTCCTTAGGATAATACGAGAGGTAGCGTAGCACTTAGTGCAGATGGCTGGAACGCAAACTATGGTTCTATGGATTCTACTCTTACCTGCGTATAGTGTAGCGATGGATAAACTATAGCCGGTAGAAGTAATGCCATTCCTCTGCATACTCCTCAAAGAGAATTTAGAGTGTCGATAGATAAACAACTCTGCAACTGAATTTAGTATTGAACTTTAGTTTTCCCGTTAATACTGATCGCAGAATTTAAGCAGTATTTATTTGAAAACTATTGGGAACTGGAAATCAATAGTAGCCATGGAAATACTACTAAAACTCAGCTGTTGGTAGTAAAGCATTTAGTAATTTAAACTATTCCAGAATAGATCACAGTTATTCTTAAATGATTTAATTTGAAACCTTAAAGGCAAAAAGTACTTACCAACTAGTCGGAAGCTGATATAAAACGGAAAACTAATTTTTCATTTTCCTATAACTGACTGAATTTTTCTCCATCCACCATCGAAAATTCGAACAATTGCGTTAGTAATTTACGGATTTAACATAAATCCACACAGATTATATATTACTCGGCAGTATTTCTACGTCGCATTTTACGTTATATCGAAGTGCTTTAAAGCGTCGTTATGTTTTACGAAGCCAATACGTAAAACATAAAAGATTAAAAACGTATTTACGGTTTGCTTGATTTACAGTTCACGCTGGATAAATAACCTTGATCGACCTTTTCAACATTTTCAGTATTTCTAATCCTTTGACTTTTTCATAGCCAATTTGAATATTTAGCAGTTTATTTAGAACGACAATTGAATTAAATTTATCAGTGGATAAACCATTTTATTGTGATAGTAAACAGTGTTAGGTTAAAGTTAATTCTAAATTAAGCTCTGTTTTGAGTTTATTCGCTAGAGTGAGCTTTGGACTCGTGCATAATATGGACAGCTAGGTACGTATAACCGATAAACGATGGTATTATGAGTTTGCTCATACTAAATAAACATTTTGATAAAATTAAGTCTGGTATTAATAGTTTTCTATTAGAATGGTTGTTGTTAGTTTTTGCTGCATGAACATTTGGACATTCAGTTTTGTTGATATGGAGTTTGGAGAGTTACTCACTGGTAATAAAATGTGCTTTTTATGTCGTTCAAGTAAATTGAAAAACTCTTTGCACGGTCCATAGCTGACGAAAAGTTTTCCAATTTTCATACCCCTTATCATTTTAATAAACATCAGAGTAAAAATCTCCACTAATCAGTCTCGTAAGTCAGTCACACCCGCTCGGTCTCCAGGCTCGTCGATCCGTATGACCGAACACATCGATTCCTGTGCCTCACTTGATTTTTCGATGAGAATGGATTGCTGCTCCTCCATCGCATTATTCCCAGCAGAGAAGTCAATTTATTTTCCAGACAGGTCGTTTTGGCTTATGAAAATGTCGAAAAGATATTATAGGAGTACTTTCGAATGTAAAGTAGTCGCCGAGTATTAATCGACTTATTTTCACTGATAATGACTGCATTAACATAAAATTTGAGGTTGATCAGATAAGATTTGCTGTAAAAATTTGATTAGGTTAGCGATATGTAAAATAAAGCAATTTAAAACTCGAATTCCTAATAAGGAATAAAAATAAGCTAATGGCTAAGAATTAACACAAAGTTCATGTAAACGCTTGAGCATCACCTTGTCTTGAACACAGTATTGTAATGCATAAAAGTACTGTCGTAATATAAAATAAATTAAAAACGTAAATTTTAAATAGTTTTATTCAGTGCCTAATTAAGTATTGGTGTAATCGGTATTTTAGAAGTTGGTTTTGTTAGGAAACAAAGGGTCCCGAGATTGTTCTGTTTCTAATTTAACTTCGGAGTAAGTCACAATTAAAAGTTTCATGGGCAGAATGGAGTGAACAACACGCATTCCAAAAGGTATAGATTTTGTTAATCCTTATTTTCTATCTCATTTTATGAAGCGATATAACCTATAAAAAGGAGTTTTGCTGGAATTTTATAAAAAAAATGTTTAAACTTACATGATTATTGTACAAGTGAAAGTGTGTGCATTATTATTATTTATAAATGGAAATTTATAAGTATAAAACATAAAAGTACAATACTGCAGCATAAATCTTTTTTTAAGGAAGCACCGGGTTAATACATCAGCTTCTATTTAAAAAATCATCATCTTTACTACCCCATCAGCATATTTTAAAAGTGCATCAAGTCACAACCTTTAATTAATATAAGCAACTAATTAAAATTTTGCCTTCAAAATTGATAATCCATAAAATTTTATAACTTTGATTTAAATTTTTGAACGTGCTTCATTTTCTATTTTAGATAATCATTTGTCTTTCAATAAATTTAAGCTCTAGGCACAATTATTAGGCATCGAATATAGTTATTCAGCAACAAAAGTGATAAATTATATTATTTTATGAAAATTACCCACAAATTTCACGCGGGCTTTGTTTGTCCTCTAGGAATGAGAATTACGCGACCTGGACCACAATCTAAGTTCTCTCCATAAGGGTGTTTCCATTAAAATATTCATTTATATGAAATTTTAAATGCAAAACATACAGCAATTGGCAATGTGTAGCCATATTACAAATTTAGATGGTATAAAATAATTTTGATTCCATATTTGAATATAATTTGGCTCGTAGCTTAAATTAAAATAAATAGTAATTTGAAAAGTATTTAATATACGATCAAAGTTTAAAGCTAACTTATTAATTCTGAAGCTAATTTGCTATGTTTGAAAACGAAATTGACAATTTAAAGGAGTATAAGAGAGAGTATAGGAGTGTATTAATGACTACCCTTTATGAAGTAAGCAATCTTATAAAAATTAAGTAGACAGATATTTACTGTTTATTAATGTTTTAAACCAAAAGCAGTCAACCAAACACGAAGTACCAACAAAGTTGAATATAATATTAAATGTACGAACTAATTCACTGCACTTATTTAAATTTCAAAATTGAAAGTGAGTCATTAATATTGGTTACTGAGTATTTAAAATAGGAGGAAACTTATTAGGAAGGGAAAGGGAGCAACTTTCCCTTGAGTAGGCAATTTCGTGTCATATATCAACTTAAGATGCTAACCACTTCAGAGGTCAAGACCCAACTAATTCTCGAAATACATATTAGGTTAAGAGAGAGTGGTGTGCCCTTAAGGACTTGCCTATTTCAGTGGCTTAATATCAAATAATATTTCTTGCAAAGAAAATTAACTTCAACATAAACAGTAACAGTTTTAGGAAACAAATACATAGTTTAATTTTTAATTTCAACAGGAGAGTAAAAAAAATCGATTTTGTGACATAATTAAATTTTAACTTATATTAGTCCATTCAACTCAGTCGAATTTTAAGCTTGAATAAATCACAAGAATTTCGTTAATGTTCCTAATGCTTACAAGTGCTGACTTCATAATTAAATTAGGAGCTATTGGGACTAAACAAAAGACTTACGCGCATTAGACAATGACGTACTGAATATATCTTGTGTACTTAGTAAAAATACGCTTAAATTCTGAATAAAATCACTTTTGGTACAGGAATGATTTTCGAATTTAATTAAAAGTAAAAAAAAAAATCGATTGTTTCTAAAATCGAAATTAAAATACTTAGTATAACTTACCTTTACTTCAATTAAGGGTCTAATGGTTTTCGGACTCATTGAGCCTTACTTATGTTCTCACGCAACACAAAATATGGAAAATAAAAGAAAATGTATTATAACCTGAAAAATGTATTCGGTACGCTTTTAAATCCAAGTATATATATACATTTTCACGAAAGATTATGATTGTAATTATATTAACGAAAAGTTTAAAATAAAAAAATATCTGTCATAGAATGAGCAATGTTTAAGTTACTAAGTAGGTAATGTACAAACAACATTCAAAGTTAAATATTACCATTAATTATGGAACCATTCTTTATTTGTTTAACCAGCAACGTATGTCTTGCATTTAGGACAAATAAACAAACGTTGATTTCTCGAATAATATTATGATCATACCTAAGTTACATTTGGTTCGCGTCTCAGAGTAATATAGTGTGACTTGTAAGAACTTTTGCTAAATATACTTGAAGTTATTTAGTTCCTCGTATCAATTCATTTTAAATAACTTTTAAATGTGAAGTATTAAGAAGAAATCTCACCTGATTGGTCATAATTAAGTCACTGAACATGAAGCATGCCTGCCTCTAAAACATCTGTCGCCTATGTTTCTTATGAGATTTAAGTTAAATGTTTAAGGAACACCAAAAATTAGTTTTTAACCTTATAAGTGCAAATTTATAACTCGATGCAAAGTCTCCGTTTTATAATGTAGAGTAGATCAATTTTCAACAACTTAGCCTTAGCAAATTAATAAGATTCGGAAAGTTTGATGTATTAGACTTCAACAAGTTTTATAATTGTTGTTGGCATGGGATAGGAACCTCAAGTTTGCCGCTTCATTACATACTCTAATTTACTAGAAACAAGAAATTGTTCACACGAAGACACTCAGATTAATTTCCAGAGGAAGTGTCCCAAATTTTCTCTACGCAGTCATTTTCGGTAAAAGGCCATTTGAGCCGTGATTCAGGAGCACCCTTAAGTCCTATTGCCGCGATTTGACAAATACCTTCCGTACCCTATTTTTATTCCTAGTTGAAATACCTTTTTGTTTTGCTGAAACAGCCCACAGGTCGTCTGTGTATTTTTGTAAGTCAAATTGTAACATCAACGGTAGCTTCACCTATGTTCAATTCACATTGTTGTGAGGTAACGGACGGAAAATTGAAAATGCAATGTGATTGGTGGAGTCACCCGTGAATGTTTACTTTTCTGAAAGCGTTTTTGTGTTTATCTCTCTCTCGAGTGCCAAACAAATGCATTGCTCGGAATGATACAAAAGTTTAGAATAAAACGAAAATTCAAATCTTGAGAGAGATAGTGAACTCTTTTATCTTGCTATCAAAATACCAATTATACAACATGTAATGCAATGTAACGTAAGCTGTAACAACTCACTCAAAGGTGCTATGATAGTAAATGAAGTTTGCGGGCTCCATTGAGTGGCGTCCTTTATAATCGAATATTGGGGCGATGTCGTTCTAAATACAAGCACTATTAAACTACCTTTAAGCAATTTACACTACCAATTAAATAGAAACTTCATTAAAGCTAGGATTTATTGACAATGTTCATTCCTGCCGTAGTCAGTTTGTATGAGATAATGGAAGAATATAATAAAGGTTTCTTTCTCGCTTTGACGCGAAGGCAGTTTCAATAAATTTTATATAACTACTTTTACGAACGGTAATTTTGTTTTGTTTTAGTTGAAATTGTTGTTACGTTTTTAAATCAAATCATATAGAAATTAATATAATTCTTTGTTTCGGCTTGGTGCAGATGGTATTTTATTGTTGTTTACCTTCAAAGTAGATAATCAGCTTATTGTGTCCTAACCACTTCTTGTGAACTTTAAAATTCCCTGTGCGAGATGGGATTTGAACTGTCAACATTAGATTTCAAAGAGGCTATAAAACAGGTTAACAATTTTGTCGAATGACATCTTTTTTAGAGTAACTTATTATTGATACTTATTTGTTTGAGGTCGTATTTATAATATTGTAAAATCGTTTCACATATTTAACTTAAACGAACAGGCTGACAACATAAAAATATCCCGAACCAATATTGTGCAAACAGTACTTGTCATGAAATACCATCTCGACATCACTCTGTGGCTTGTCGCATAATTCAGAGGGAAATGATATAAACTGCCTGTTTCATAAGGCACTTCTATACTGTTGGATAACCATCAGTATTCAACGGAGCGTATAATCTTCCTGGTCATTAGCATAATCACCGCAAAGGAACTCACCGGTCCACTGAAAAGTGTCTTCAAGTATTTCATTGAGCTCAGTAAAATATTAAGTCACGTACGGATATGATACTTTAACAAAAAAAAATTAAATATAATAAAATACGACACCTTCATAGCATACATAAAGCTTTAAGAAAGTTCATAAGTAACAGCAAAGAATACATTAAAAATGTAAGCTCACTTAAATGTGGAGTGGCCTAAAACCATTTTTTCAGGTTAAGTCTGGATGTGGGTCGTACAGCATACCTCAAACAAGCATGTTAAACTTCTCCAAAGGAAGTATAGGGTAGTGCAATACAGAACAGATCTTATAGATATTTGGTAACAGGTAGATGCCTAACCAGAATACGAATTCAAACTAAATATAACTGAATGATGTTGATGATAAACTTTAGTTCAGTTATCTTCAGGTAACTAAATGATCCTGATGTTGTGAAAACGTTCAAGGTATAGATGTATGTGACTATACAACAAGGGTTTACCACTTTTCTCAAGAAATCCTGACAAAAATCCACTGTTTTTTGGTATCAGCATATTTAAAAATAGGTACTCGGAGAAAAAATAATAGTTTTAATCTCTTTCCTATCTTTAAAAATTACAGATATTAAACGTTGTGTGTTTCTCTAACGTGTGACTTCACGCTGCGAGCTGACAGTCGGCACTTGCGTACATACTTTAGCTCGTTACGCTCTCTCGGTTTCACTATAAATTTAATTGTTTTTCAAATATAGGATCACTAAAATGGTTTAGAAATATTGTGTTGTACCTACGTGTTATAAGAATGGATTCTAGTAACGTCCATTTTTATGAAGATCATATCTACGTAAGTTTTGTGTTAATTATGTATCCATCTTAAAGTGTTTCTTTTCAGTAATAGAAACCTAAGTAATCCAAAACTGTGGTTGAATGTGCAGGGTAATGACCTCGCGGGCGTCGAAGGACGAGGCGCGCGAGCCCCGACGCGCTCCCTGGATTGAGTTGGCGTCGGCAATTAATTTTTGTTTTAAAACAAACCCATATTTATTAGATCTTATCAAATATGCCTAAATTATTAGTACCTATTACGTACGTACCACAAAAAATTACAGTAGTAGATATGATTAATAAAAGTAGGTCATGTATGTCAATAGTCAGGAGTAACAAACGTTAATATTACTAGGATTTTTGTAAAAGGTAGTGATAAAAAAAAAAAACTAAACTCACACCTGGTACTTATGACACTGACTGAAGTCAGGTGTAACAAACTTTAAATTTTTTGATACATAAAAAGAAACAAAAATATACAACATACGCAAATTTAAATAATTGATAACTTTATACTTTATACATTGATTCCACCTAAACCAAATATCATCACTCAGTTATTTGTTCTACATGATGAAATTAACTTTTTGTCTGTACCTATTACAAAAAAGGCAATATTGATAAATCTAAATCACGAAAATGTTTGTCGCTCCTGCTTGTTAAACACGAAAAAGTTAAAGTGAGTTTATCATTTGACAATATTTTTGGAAGTTGACAAAGTTAAACATGAAGAACTTTGAAAATGTTTGTTAATAATGCCATTTGAAACTCGACAGAAGTACATGAGTAGATAGACATTTAATTACTTATTCTGTTTTATTATTCGTATTTCAGCGGGAACATAATTACCATTTTCAGACAAATATCGCGCCACCATAAAATTTTGGTAATAAAGTAATTAAATAACAAAGTAATAAGAACTATTATTATTTGTACGAGTATGTGCATTAAATGTAGTACATTTATATTAGTATTTTGATGTGTTGGCGTGACTCATTGATATATTGGTCTATTTGCAAGAAACGGGCAAAATATTACATAGCAGGAGGATATTTCTCACATCAGAGAATTGAGGCCGCAGTTAAAAAATTGGGTGGTGATATGGGAATAATTTTTTTGATATGGCAAACGTAATACATTACTATTACTGCCTACAATCAAAAAGTTTACCAGTCTTAAAGCAACATAACAAGTTACTACGTAGATATTAAGATGAACAACTACAACGTACTACGAAGCGTAGTACCGCGTAGTCAGGCCTGTTAGATGGAAGCCTTGAATTGTGAAATGGACTGGGAGCTTTTCGATCTATTGCCATCGCTACAGCTAACCAAACGATGTCAATCTTTATATATATCTTCAAATAGGTGAATTTTTTTAGGAAAATAAAAAGGAAAAAGTTCTTTCTTCTAGTGTGAATATGAAACATAAGTAGATCTTTCCTCCAAAGCTCAAAAAATTTTAGTTCAAAGAAGTTTGATAACTTCAATCCTTCAAATATAAAATCACAATTAACATCGACTAGAGACTAGTTTATTATTATAAAGAGGTTAATACTGAAAGGCGCAAAACGTAAAATAAATGATCTTTTGAATTACGGAGTTACTATAAGTATACATTGATCTATAGCATTAAGTGTTTCTGACAGCAATGAAAGCCACAAACTCATTAAGAGAATTCCGTTTCGACCACTTGATTGTTGGAGTGGCTCATGTTAGTTGTTTGCTAGCAGTTTTGCATTTCAGTATTTCAATGTATTCGGTTTTAACTTCCATTAACTTTTAAACCTGAACAAAATCTTTTCAATCCTTAATTTGTTCAATCAACTTTATGTAACACTTTCACAGATTTCTTTAATATATTTTATTTTTCTTAAACAGGTCAAAACTCAAGATATGTAAACTAAACTGCGTGTTATGGTAAGCAGTTACTATATATTATACAATATCTTAGTTTATATATTTTGGGCAAGTTAATCGCCTGTAACTTTAGGTTCCCTACCCCGTGTTCCCTTGTCTAATTAAGTTCTATCGTCGATATTATTGTGTATTGGTGAGTACACATTGATATTGAAAAATGCTTGAACTTTAGCAAATCTACGGAAACTACACACGTAGAAAAACCCCTATTTTGGGTTCGCTGCAGTCGGGGGGAAAAAAAAGGAACTGTAAAATGTTTTTCGATAATGTGGGAAGAAAAGTTTCGAAGGTAGAATTACTAGATCTATTAGGGACGGGTCTAATGGAAGGACATTCGACACGACACAGCCTCGTAAATTGACGTCTGCCGCTAACTTCCTCTCACGTTTTGTTACGCCCGACCTTGCGCGTAATTGCCGACGAAATTCTCCCAAGATTTAAAGATGGCAGCAAAGTGATTAGGGTTGTACCTTATTAGTTACATGCGTCATGTTAGGGTGAAACGTGCGGTTTTTTAATGTTCCATCCATGGCTATGTCTCCGTAGTTTTAGGTGAGGACGAATTTCTGCAAGCACAGTCACATTTGATTCTAAAATGTTCCTATTAAATTCATATTTCAGTAATTACTAAAGATAAAAATTCTCTCTCGGCTGTAGAAAAAATTAGCGGTTGCAAATTTCATCATTCTATAAAATAAAATAAAACAAGTATACTGTAAAAGCACGCCCAACAATAACAGTCGAACATTTGCACTCGAATAAAAATTGCGGATTTTTTATCC
Organism: Choreutis nemorana; assembly: GCA_949316135.1. Classification (NCBI taxonomy): domain Eukaryota; kingdom Metazoa; phylum Arthropoda; class Insecta; order Lepidoptera; family Choreutidae; genus Choreutis; species Choreutis nemorana. The sequence continues at coordinate 6,463,188 of OX438600.1, forward strand.
AACAAAAAAGTAAAAAGAAATAACGGGCGAATAATAAACTCGATTCAATTTATAAAACTGGGTACGTGAAGACAATTTGATGCGCTCAGCCTGCGTTAATTAATCGGACTTAAAAGAGAGCGAAACAACGTTGAATACAATGCAATTTAACCGAGTTTTCTGGCTTGTTTTTATCTCGATCCCTTTATTTTATATACAGTTCCATTCATTGATACCCATCATAAGTTTAATTAAGTACGCGATGTAACACTACGTTAAAATATCAATTAGGAAATCCAATTTTTAAAATTACGTCAAAGTAAAATTAAGTCTTTAAAAGCAAAGAGACTTGAAGACAGTTTTCTATTATTTGTTCTCGAGCACTTAATTATTAGTTCAGGCTTTTATGGATTAAGGAAATCTTTTGAAAAAAGTGGTTCAATTAAAAAGTCCATGCAAAAGAATTCGTTTATAAATAGAGGTGGAAACGTACCCACGAATATTTGAAGCCAAGGTTTAGGTAAAATGTAATCTCCTTGTTCTCTTGTATAACTCTAAGATTGTATGTCATAAATTGGAATCAAAATATGTCGTAAACATTTATCCTTAACCTAAATGTAGGTTTTGTAACATTGTTCACTTGGAGTTGTTTACATTTTAATTAGACAGATTGAAAATGTGCAGATGATTTGAACCATTAATGATGACTGAATTTTCGACATAAATACTTCTATCGTTATCAATCGACCAAAGAGTGTATTTAACTAATTAACTTCACCCACACAATTGTTCACGCAATCATTAACAACGACATTCGCAGTCATATGATGACACACAAATTATTTTCCAATGTCGGTAAATATATTTGCTTGAATACCTCAAATGGTAAGCCCATTAATCATCATCGTACCTAATTGAAAACAGCTTCGATTGCAAAACCCGGGAAGGGGGCAAATTCAATTTTATTTCGAGTGGGCACCTGAAAGCATAGGCGGCAAATGCCGAACATTTCCAATCAATTGAGGATCATCCAAGCGAGACTTATGCTTTGCCTTTCATGATCACATGTGTGGAGATATTCATACGCGTTTGAATATTGCAACGTATTCAAATTTATCTTCAGTCGTCGTCGATTTTTGTAGACCTTGTTAGTTTGATGTAAATTGGTTACAAATTTTAAGTTTTAAACGTCTTTCACAATAAGACCAAATAATTATTAGGTATATGATCGATTTGCCAATGTACGATTCAAATCAACGTAAAAAAATTGCAGAACATCTTGGATATTGGAAATAGGCAAAATAGAATTTCGTAACAAAAAAAAAATGGTTTCCGTTTATGTACGTTCCTGTTAGTCATATGCTTGGGAAAGAATTACATCCATTATAGGAGATTTGGGACTAATACATATGTAACTCGTATAGTTTGTACGTTATCTGAGAACATTATGATGCTTTGAAATATTAACCGTAGCATGTCCTTCAAGTATTTCAATAAACATGAATTGCAAATGGAATGAAAATAGTTAATAGGTATTTCAGTAGCATTGAACCGAGTTGCGGTTTGGTTTAGCAAAGTTTAGATAACCGCAATAATACGAAGCTATTGAATACTGGAAAGGGATATAAAAGTGTGCTTCAGCTCAGAGTGCTTTGTTGGCTTTCATTTTACTTAAATTGCAGTGATTTTCTGCTTTATGAAGCGAACAATTTTTTTTGCAGAGCTGGTGGCTAGTTTCTTCTTCGGCTTATTGAATATTGTGAAAGAACTTAGTAGATGGATTAATACTTAAATTATGTTACCACGTACTTGTTTTTAAATTAATTAATGTAGTATATTGGTCTGACGTAGTGAACTCAAAAAGTATATACCTATTTTGGAAAAAAATCCCTTGAATCAAATGAAACATAAATTGTTATGCAAACCTTTATTTCAAATCTTATTTTGTTCGTATTTTTTCACAATTTTCGTTACAAACTTACGCAGCAACTTCACTGCAAAGGTGAAGTTCTTAATTGTTTTTGCGCAGACAGACATTTAAGTCGGTATGTACAAAGAGAAGTCGCCGGCGGCGGTCATTTGTCCGGCCACTGTGTTTGTTCTGGGATGAATGCGAAATCATGTTTTAGCGGGCGGGCAGACACATTCATAGGACGGGTCAAAGCGAAAACTGCCCGCAAACACATGATTTCGCATTATTTACTCTTCGTTTACATTAGATATGCGAAGCCCTTAAACCCTTTGTCACTTTCTTCGTTTCTTTCCTTTGGCACTTTCTTTCTAACACCTTTTAAACGCGTCCAACCACCTAATTGCACTGCAAAAAATATGACCCAATGAAAATGAACAAGTTATCATCCTAAAGTGTCTTGTTCCAACAAAGAAGCAAAAAACCAAAAATCCTTTACGTTTTGTTATTACGAAGTAGTTTTTAATTCAAATTTATATTCTATTAAACAAATTACCAAGCCGACGTACATTTTTTGATCTTGGTGTAATTATTCCTTGCTTCTGCTTAATTATATAAAGGTACTGACAACATTTGTTTGCGAATGGCGCTTGCACTATATAGAAAATGGATTGAACCGAAACCAGGTTACCTGATGACCTGTAAATTATCCTGCTAACATTGTGTAGGTCTTAACTACAAACTGCATGATGTAAATTATGTATTTTAATAATAACAAAAGTGATATGAAACATTATTTGAAAAAATAAAACAAAAATTTTGCCTATTTTAAATTTCAAATTTTAATAATACACTGAATTGGTAAATGAGCATCACATTGTTCTTATTTGATACACATAAAACGTAAAATAAATTCACGACGTAATGAATGTCTTGAAAGGGGTAGGCAGAGGTGTTAAATACCGCATTTCGCATATTTATGTTGAGTCCACGGGTGACAGGTTGCGAATCTATCGGTACTTACGGGCACAATGAGGAACATGGTAGCTTCAATGTACGGCAAACCGTGACTCGACCTGTCGGATCGGGAAGGTCGGATAACCAAGACACGCAACAAACTGAGCTACCACGTCCTCCGGGATCCTTCTCCACGTGTTTGGTAAAAATAGATCGAGAATGTAATGATGGAAATCAACGCCTCAATTTTTAATAATTAGATAAGACTTTAATTGATCTATTTCGCAATATTGTTCTATTATCAATATGCTGTAGCTATTACAGCCAGCATGACTTTAGAATGGAAGGCCTTTTTTTCCTATTGCTTTTGGTAGGTGCCAGGCAAATCGGATTGTCTAAAACTTGAGCGTACATCCGTATACTACGCACAGGTGGCACTCTCATCTGGATTAGAGACAAAATCCTATCAGAGTACAAGGATACAAGATGTTAAAAGAACTGTATCCTTTATAATGTTTTTAAACTTTTTATTGTTACCAATGAAAAAAATGAACCTCTTGCATTCATCAGTTGCTACTTGGCTTAATTGTTGCTTGACTTGTTAACATGCCTTGACAAGGCTTGACAAGGCTATGTTAGATCTAATTCACTTAAAATAATTAGTAAAATCACATGACTCACATGTCTGATTTAAGATTTACCTCAATTACTACAAAATATACCTAACCAAGTATACTCCCTGTTAAAGTAGGTTCAACGAGCATAATTTATCTTGTGTCATCTCGGTTTCAAATATTACTGTAATGATTTGTAACTACGAGTATTTTGATTTAAAAATCTAGTTAATATGAGATTGCAGAGACTGCAAAAGGTACAGGAAAATAAATAAATATAAAATTGTCATTTACTTTCAAAATATTACAATAATTGATTTACACGTAACTATCTGACTAATGATTTTTAATTGATCTGTTCTCATAAGATCGTTTATGATATATTATTTCAGCTATTTTATGCTATATTAAAGAACAAACCTAAAAAGCGTAGCTTCCTCGAGCCCGGTAATGCCAGATTTGTTTTCCGTTCAGTGATAAGTTGCCACAATGATAGTAATTTTATTTACTAATTTGAATACTTGTCCAAATTGACAGGCTAGGCTTAACTAAGTATAATTCACATTTAATTATTTTACGTACCTATATCTTGTCTTTTAAATTTACAACAGCGTATTTGTAAACCAAATGTGAAAATTTTGAACTTTAAAGTTTGGATTTCATCACCATAAAAACATTGTTGATTAAATCGTAAAAAGTTATATGGATGAAGCTAAAGTTCTATCTTATATAAATGTGAGGAGATAAATTAAGAAAGGGCTAAAGAAGTCGTTCCACATAGAAGGGTCACGGAGTTAGGTTCTATCAATCAGTCTAGCCCTCGCCCACAGAACTACTCAGGTCTTTGTTCTTACTACTGACTACTTATCATTTATCAAGTTAATACCACTGTAGGTTTTAGGCTGCCTCTATTGTTTTGCTTTTAAGGAACCAACAAGCTGAGCAAACAGCCAAGCTTAGAGGATTAATAAGGGATTTTAATTGTTTTTCTTTCATTAGCTTTTCTTTAACATTGCACAGGGTTCATGTAAAATTTTGTTTGACACATTAAATAGCAATATTGAATAATTTTAGTTAAATATTTCATGGAATTACTGCCTACAGCATATTCCTTGTCTTATCGGAAAGACAATGTTTTTGAGCTATTGTCATGTCTATTGTTATCTTAGGTCAGTCTAAATATTTGTATCAAATCGAACCCTATCAAAAATTCATGCTTGAAATTCTCTTCATCAATAATATATACATCAACATTTTCCTCTAATCTAAGATTTTCATTTTCAAATTTGTCAAACCACTTGCCTTTTAATATTTTCTAAATCTACTTCATTTAAACTGTTTCGTCTTCCTTTCAATTTTAATAACCTCGAATTAATAAGAGAAATATTCGATCCTGAATCATTTCCTTTACTTGTAATTTATCATTTCCTAGCGAGCCGCCCCGGCTTCGCACGGGTGCAATGCTAATACTAAATACACTACAGAAAAACTGTGAACGTTTTGTATAAAAACATAGCGGCCCGCTCCGGCTTCGCATGGGTATTAAAATATATGTCACTCACTGAAAAAAATATTAAAATCGATCCAGTTCTTTTGATTTATTTATTACTGCCCGTGGCCCGCACCCGTTAAATTTGGAGTAAAACAATTTGCCTTTCCCTATACCATGAAGATTTCCTGCTATCCATGGAATATCTAAATTCATACACTACATTTTACTCATATTTTTTTACATTTTTACCTATTTATTTTTTATTAAAATAATTAATATGTTACAGAATGTCTCTACATACAACGTTCACACCATTCTTGTCATAGGACAATACAAACATGTTTACTCTAGAGGTTACTCTTGAAACAGCGACATACAGTTGGCCATGTGAAAAACAGTCATAGCTCAAATTTAAGCCTGCAACGTTGTAGGTTTGACCCTGCGTACCGCCGCAAACGCTACGTCCCGCAATTTATAAATCTGTAATTTCTTCGAAAATATTCATTTAAATCATATGCTGTAAAGGGCCATATAGATCTATATTTAATCAACGATGCATTTAAGGTATTTAATTGGATAAGGATTTATGCTGTATTGGTTAAAATCGCTTCGAAAATTATTGATTATCTGTCGTAAAAAGTGAAAGATAAAAAAATGTTATTGTGGGATATCCATAAGATAGACATATACCATTCGGGAGTTTTCTGTAGACCTTTTCAATGTGTACAATACTTAGTACATTATTTTGATAAACCTCGTAGGGTTCAGCCCACGTTTGCAATGTAAGCGGAAAAATGTAATTATTTATGACATCACATTAGAAACCTCAAAAATAATAGTATTTCTCGACTATTTAATGGATGAACTGCATCAAAATCCGTTGCGTCGTTTAAAAGATTTAAGCATACATAGGGATATAGGGACAGAGAAAGCGACTTTGTTTTATACTATGTAGTGATTAGAAGATTTATTAATGGTGTAACTATTAGTTTTTTTTTTATTTGACTCATTTAACTCTGCTTCAGGAATTGAAATACTAACGTGTTTCATATTATTTCTTTGAAAACCAGCTCTTTTGCATTAAACCAGCATGCAGCGTCAGGATGGTAACCTTTCATTAATTTCTCACAGATTCTACATGGGGTTTTTTCTTAATTTTTAGTATTGCGAGTATATGTTACATTCCCAAATTTATTCTTGGAGTTAAACTAAGATTTATTTAATTAGAATAACATATTTACAATGGATACCTTAACTAAAACTACAATATTAAAATTTAACTAAAACAAACCCGCAAACAAAGATTCAACATTTTATGTTATTTATCAAACCAATTCCATAATATTAAATCAACAAAACTTAAATTAAATAGGTACAACTTACAATTGAATTCAATTCTTATTTCTATGGTGACTTATCATATTGGACGACAACTGAGCCAATGTCACGTGTGAAACTAACAATGTTAGAAATGAGAAAATGATCGGTGTTCTGTCTTGTGATCAGTTGCCGAATCTGTAACAAAACAAAAAACATATATCTTTACATCATATCGACAGCGCGCGGACAACAAAAGAACAGCACAAGGACTTCAAAATTTAATATTATTGGTTTTAATAAACATTATAAGGTACTTGATAAACTTTGTACGAGACAGGGACATCAAATAGTTAAGATTGACGGAACGGGGGATCGAAATTGATAGAACTTGAGACGTCAAAATAACTTTTTCACCTGACAATATTGTCATCGCGTGAAATATACCACAGTCTATGGATTAAAGAAAAAGTGTATACTCTTTATTTATATCTTATGAATAAATTAAAAAATATTGCAAAAGTACTATAATTATTTTGTACAAATAACAGCAGCTGAAAGTGTAATTCTAGCATGTTCTATTTGAAGAAGTGTGTTTTCCGTATATAGGCTAAAGGCAGTCCCTCACAGGCTATTAGATTACCTATTACATTTACTGAGAAATTTTAGGGATTGTTTTATTCTGTCAGGAATTATTAGATGTTTTGAGTGTTTCTACTGTTATGGAAAACGTTTACAAACATTGTTACCATTTGTGATAGTGGCTCGCAGCAATAGCGTCGGACAGGAGGCAGCTGCCCACCCCTAGAGATTAAACATCATACGATCAAGTGTTTGAGGAGTTTAATCGCTTGCACTCGAACTACAAATATTTTAACTACAATTAAAAAATTTGTCATCTAAATTCCTCCTCCATCCTCTAAATTGTCAACTGACCCCCCTAGGCCAATGGCTGGCGACGCCCTTGCCTTGCAGTTTGGATTTACGTAAGTCTACATGAAAATGGAAGAAGATTTCTCTTGTATGTTTGTTCCGCACTCTCCGCATAACCGCTGTTGCCTAAAAAAAATGTTTAAAAATTGTAATAAATGATTTATTTCTAACAATTTGTTAACCAACAATTTTGTTTTGATATGTACTAGATACTACTACTTAGATACTAACTTTTCCTAAGGTGAAAACGTTCTAAAAATTTCTAATATTGTGATTTTTTTACTAATGTTTGTTAAAATTTTAACAGCATTATGGTACCACCTTAAGAAAACACAGAATACTTAATGTACACAAAGACTCGTGGCACAAGCCATTGAGGCATTAGCAAACAAGCCGATGACTTAATATTTGATGGCTTTGTAAGCTTTCGTTGGACAAGTGTGCATAAACTACGTCTACTAGACAGACATATGTAGTTTGCTATAGAAAACCGCACCGTTTGCTGGAGACACCTCGACGTTTGTCCGTGAAATCTACACCCTGTTGTCATATCCCTGTCTAACTCACATTACCCAAGTCTAACTATTTCTGTCTTCTCTCTTCATCGCGCATCATTGTATGTGATATACTTGCTTTGACTACTGCTTCTTTTGTAAACCCCATACTGCATTGTTAAGATTTCAAGACTTAGTATTCCTATTGTAAGTTAAAGTAGGATATAAATTTTTAAATAACAGATATATATTCCCACTTTTCTTCCTTATTATCTCACTTTGGGGCATGTCAAAAGTTTACAAAGGAGAAAAAGTTGTAATCAGTGAGTTATAACGGTTTTAAGGGGAATATCAAGCGTAGAAAATGTAATAGGTGAATCTAATAAAATTATATTTTTATTATGAAGCTCTAACCCATTTTAGGTAGACGAATATCGTGGTTTAATTTTAAACGGTCTGTAATAAAACTAGCAGAAGAACTTGAAATAAAAAATATTTGTTCCTATTCTGTTTAAGTTTCTGTGTAAGAGTTATTTTGTATTTGTAATAGTTGGAATCATCTTATCTAACTTCTCTGTTGTGAACCGATTGATCAATTCAATTAAAGTATCATTACCATTGGCCTTAGATATTCAATTACCTAACCGGATATTAAACCTGTTTGTTCTCTATGATATGGCGCTTCAATTTAATATTCAAATTCAAAATGATTTTAAAGGTTTGTTACGAAAATAGGTTAAAGGAGTATTTTAAATATATTAAAACTAAAAATGAGTAAAAATGCCTACATGTTACAAACAACATTTATAATGTAATTTTGATGTTTGTATCATGAAAAGTGTCAAGCGCGTCTGTCTGTCTGCGAGACTTAATACCCTTCTAGTGCATTACCTACAGCAAGGTACAATGAAATAATGTAAAAACTCAATCAGGCTTCAATGATATCAGCGAGGAAATTACAGCTATCAAATAAATACAATTAATGGTTTCTGTTTCCAAGGTTTGCATTGATTCTTTAAATTTTACAATTTTTAATTAACGTCGTTTCTTTCATTATGAGGTTGAATGTATATAACTGGCAAATGTTTTAGAATCTGCTGGTTTTACTCAAATTTAAATTTATTTTAAAAGCAGACATTTAACGTTTGATGCTTTATTTAATATGAATAAAAGTATAAAAACCTGCGTAAAAACTTTTTAATACATAGCATGAAACAACAATTTAACATTTTTGCGAATCTTTATATTTGTTTAGATTGATGTATTTTTCTTAGTATAAAAGTACCTAATGGCTAAATGATTTTAATTTCAAAAATAACAGGTATTAATGTATGTCGTAGAAAATGTATTGAGGGTAGTATTTATTGATTGAACAACAACAATAATTACAGCCCTAGAAACGTCCATCTTGAGTTCCTTTGATTTGCTGAGTTCAATTGGACGGTTATCTGCATGGGTAACTTACGAGTATTTGACTTTGTTACTAATTAAATCAAAATTCCTAAGCAATTGTGTAAAGTGTAACTTTTGCACTTTTCATAATTCAAATCTATTTCTAAAGTGACTTGTTTGTGTTGCGTTTCGGACAATGGTTCAAAAAGCTGTGATCCGAACCAACAAAGTACGCTAGTAGAAAAGGGTTTTAATTATAATATTCAATTAAAATTAGAAAATAATTTACAAGCAATAAATAATAGACGAAAAGTTGCAAATCCTTCAAAGTTGCCATCGACAATCACTTTTCGAAGTAGTTTAACTAGTTCCGAGCGGTATTTGAATACAAACACAATTTAAATCGCAGGGGGCCCTTGGACCGACTAAACAATCCCCCAATCCCCTTAACACAAGCCTATTTGTATTAACTTTAAAAAGTTTGGCCACATCCCGAAAACTGACTGAATACCAATTTTAAATGCCATTGTTGATTTTACACGCATGGTTTACAGGGATTTCTTGTTCCATCCCGAAAAGCCGAAATGGTGTACTTTGAATACAAAATTAAAATGGTTATTTTATGTTGTATGGCTCATAGGTGAGTTTTTTGTTCTAAAGTTAATTTTTATTAAAAATTTCGTTTCCGAATAGAATAGAAACAGAAATAAAAACGATTCTAATGTTTAAGGTTTTAAACCCTTTAATAATGCGGTTTAAATGTAAATTTTTACTGTTCCACATTTACTTTTCCACGCCTACACAAAAATATCTATTTTAAATCAGAAGTGTGAAAAAGACTTTAAAAATTACTGGAACAAAGAAAAATGAAGAAAACAACCTTCATATAATTACTATAATATTGTAATGAAATGGAATTTTCTTTAAAATATTTCATGAAATATCCTGCTAAGTTTGTATTTCTGTAAAAAGTATGGTAAACAGCCAGCGGTGCAAGCATTGTAGATGGGGTACCTGACATTTGTGTAAAACATAATGTATTTAAAAGCTCGACGAAACTTTGAATACAGCCTACAGAAGTACTGTTTTCACGAGCACCCGTAAGCTTTAGTAATAAGAGAATAAGAATAATATTTTAATATAATAGCCGTGTGCCAGTGATATAGTTTTTTCTTTAAAAACCAGCTCTACACAAGTTTTCTCTCTCTTGTTTCACCATTTTAAACTGCTTTAAAAATTCCACAGTTCTTAAGTCCTATTTTCAGCAGTATGTGAGGATTTTCATGTAAATCAGAATTACTATTCCAGACATGCTACTTGTATTGATTTATTATAACTGGATTCATCGCAGTGTAAGCTCACATTGAAAAGCAAGTAAACGAACTCAGCTATGGCTCAGGCGCGTTCGTGATATGCAACAGAGTTGTCGCGTAATGCACTTTCATGTTTAATGTGTTATGAAAATAAATGTAGATTTTGGCTTTTATTAAAAAATATATCAAGTCTTTTTCATTAAAAAAAAGATAAAATGTTTATTTATATATAAACAGCATGTAAGTTTTATGTAAACAGAAAGTATTTGTTTATAAGTAAGTAAGTAGTTTACTGAAAGTAGCAAAACAAATGGTTGCTCTCTTTCCGTATAGTTTTCAAACCCATCATACTCGTGTAGAGAATTTAATTCATCAACATTTTTGCTCTTTAATCTATGATTGATAAAACGATTTAGTCGTTAACCTAAAGCTATCTTGAATCAAAACATTTATCTGTTTCTTTGCATTGCTTCAGCATAAATATAGCCATGTCAATCTAATCGAACAAATAATCAATTATTCTGTCATTTATAAAAACCTACCATTTTACGTTTGTAATTCTTTTCCTAATTTTCACTACCAGGCAGCGCAGTTATATGTTAATATACTTTTGACACCTCACTTGTTCTGATTTCGGCAATTATTACTAAGAAAGTTATAACCCAAAGGTAAATTATGAATACATAAGCAAATCTCGAAGGGTATCAATATAAATGAATTCAGAAACAAGAGTAATTTTCCCAAGATACGTAATTTCACCTGAGGCATTAGGAGCACGGGATAGGAAAGACTCATATTACATATTGGGTAAATCTGTGTTATTAACTACTGGGGTCATTCAAATTTAAGCCACCTAAGTTACTTCGTCTAAACCGAAGTCAAATATAATTATTGTGTGTCCCTACGAGGAAGACCACAACTGAGTTCAGTGAAATAGGTTTTATAATTCACAGATGTTGTCTGTCATTTAGATTATTAAAATTGATTTACACAGCTACATTTTGAGATTCATTTGAGCCCTCGTGCGGGTAGAGAGAGCCACGATTGGTGCAGCGACCGTTCCGTTGCAATCCATAAAGTTATATATATTAGTAATGAAACCCTTTTAGTCTTTTCTATGACTGAAAAATATTAAAAATTGCCACATGAAATGTAGTTAAATATTACAAATCGAAATAAGATTGGGTCTATTTTTTACCGGTGGATAGGCCTATATCTATTAGTACGAGTAGATTATTCACTAGCAATGAAAACTTACAGAAAAAATATTTGAGTAATGGCAAGAAGGTAAAATAAAATACCGACTTGAATATAAGGGCATCAATGATTTCAGTTTTTCCCTTAAGCGCAAACATGTATAAATATCAAAATTTGCGTTTAAAATTTTCTAAATAGACTTTATTCTTACTTACCTTTAGCTACTTCTTTTCTTGGTATCTTAGTATACCATCAAATTGTGAACCCTCGAATTTGGTTGAAGATTTTTTTCAAACTGCCGATAAAATTTTGAGTAGAACTTGACATGACAATCATGTTGAAGCTAATTAGTGAATTTCCTCTTGTCCTATATTATATATAGTTCTATTTACTATAATACATTTTGTGTTAACTAGGAGAAAAGTACGTGGGTTCTTAAAGTTTTGCCACTAGTTTTATTGGCGTAAAAATTAGGTTTGTATTCAGTTAGCTGGTGGCAAAATGTGATCATTTATCCTGGCTGTAGTCCCTCTTAGTTTTACCCTTTTGGTCGTTTAAATTTTACTACATCTGGTATTGCTGGAGTCTTAGGTATTACGTTAGTTACCTAAAAGAGAATGATGATGTACTTGTTATAAATACACTTTTGTATTTTGTTATTTTTATGTATTATATACTGTTTTATTGAACTTTTACTAAACTAATACATTCCCTTCATAAACATACCTGTTTAATCACGTTATTTATGTGCAAAATGGGAAACTGTGTTCAATAAAAATTATGTATACAGAAGTAAACCTTTGTAATTATAAAATTACGATTTAATAAATTTAATAGTGTAAATTAAAAAAAGATCAAAGCTATGTATAATAGGAGTGCGCTTCAATTTAAAATTATTAATTAGGTGAAATAGAACCGAGATGGTAATAAACTTGATGACTATGTTCACGTTTATTCATTAGTTCAAACTAAAACATTTAAGGCCATGTATTTGAAACGCGCGAAATAAAAAAAAATTACCGGGAACTTCTAAAAAGTATTAGTAAACAAAAAAATATGATTACATTAATTGTTGTTTTCAATCTCTTATCATTAAAATTTTGAATTTGTTCGTCTTCTGGAATTGATTCAAATTATAATTTATTTTGCTCAACATAAGCAGCTAAAGCTATTTGTTTTGTTTATTATATTTTACTTTATTGTTTTCAGACTTTTCATAACTCTTTGAAACTAGATAGTGTAGTTACATGACATTTCTAAAAAAATATTTCATCACACTCATGAGTGATACCATATAAGACACAATATAACATACTAAATAAGATAGATATAGTAATGAAGACTGTTCGCAATCACTGTTTTTGTAAGTGTGTTAATACTTTCAGAACCGTATCCGTTCCAATATTTTTCGGGTTCACATATACCTAAACAAAAGGAAAACGTCAGTGTGTGGAGTTATAAAACTAAAAAGATACGCGAGTTGAGTTTAATCGAGCGTGAGAGAAAGCTTTCCTTGAATACGATCGCTTGGAGATTTCTCCCATTGTATTTCAGATATCTTACTTATAGATCCTTTGACGCAATATAAGTCTAAATCACTCGTGTTACTTACCTTAACGCGTTTACAATCATTATGCGACTCATTTCCGATTTGAACAGTGGAAGTAATTGTAACTCTGTGCTTACCATAATGATCATAAAATTGTCAACTTTCGAACGGTTAAAAGTATTAGTGTTCGCGATTTGTATCTTTAATATTTACTGGGTTTTTCATAAGTTAAATAGCGCAAAATAAAATATCTTTATTCAAAAACAAATAGAATCAAATACAACAATAATTACTTATAAAATTTTTAGCAAACTCTTTTAAAACTCGGAGAACAATTGCTTTAATAAAGAAAGACACACAAAAACTGTGATAAATAGAACAAACGTATCACATATAATGCCCTAGTAAATTCCCTTTGTGATGGTAACAAGGGGTATCCTAACCTATTCACAGCTGCCTTTATTAAGCTTTACGAAGAATCCTTCCCGTTCCAATATAATATATTACAACTTGATTAATATATTCATCTCAACGTTCATAAAAAATTAAGAACCCTTTTCAATTTATTTCAATATGAAAATTATTTCTCCCTACATACAACAAGTACTCGACAAATGCTTTATTTCATTAAAAACTGTTAGAAAAAAAAAATCCTTTTAATATAATAAAAAAACATTTTAAATAAACCAACTGAAAATAGGTTTTAGGCAAAATTGTTAACATGCCTGGTGTAAGAAATTGGAGTAACATACTTGGAGCGGAGATGGAATAGGAAATTCGCTCCAAACGATGTTTATCTCGGTAAGCGCTAAAGAAACATATTCTCTATGCAGCCTTCCTTATAAACGCGATATTAGATAACATTCTGTTCAAAACCAGATGCAGACGAGGAATCCTAAAAAAAGTTAATACAAAAAGATTGAAACTTTGTATGGAGTTTTAATCAAATAACTATAACGTGCAGCTATTTATATATTCGAAAGATGGAGCATTTATAAATATTGTGGTTAATGTCTATGAACTTTATGTATGTATAGAACAAAGTACGTTACACGTTGTGAGGGGTTTCCTAGATTAAAGAAATCCTTTGTAATTAAATCGAAGAATATAATTTAGTTCCCTTTATTTTATACCTAATGTAACAAGAAGGCGTAGCTGCGGGCCTCAGTCTAATCGAAGTTTCAAACTCATATGAAAAATAGTATAAGCGGCGTCCATCTCATCTTTACCGTTGATTGCTAATTAATTTATTATAAGGCATTTTAACAATTTAGTAGTATAGTGACAAGGAATTAAGGGCCGGCACCAGTGACTTATGGTTCTATAGGCTTGAATGTAACTCAACGAACAATTCACTGTGAGAGAGCCAGCGGTTGCCAGCACTGGGATCTAACTCGTTAACAAAAATGTAGGGGTTAATTAACATCCCGCTTGTTCTCAACAACGGCTGAGCTTACCTACAATCCTGGAAATAGTCCGCTTTTCACTTACACTGAATTAGACAGATGCGGGAACTCTGGTTTTTGAATTGACCCACTTTACCGATTTAGACCGCAGTAATTGGTTGAAGTTAAAAAATATCTTTGCAATGCCAATGGGCGTTTGAGTCTATTGTTTTTGCAGTACATATTGATCGTAAAACTTTTAATGAAGCGAGGGTATCGAGAAACTCTTAGAGTTGTTTTATATGACGTTTAATATGCTTCTGACGTGTCCAGGTATGTACTAAAATGACTTAAATTATTACTTTTGTTGCGTCTTTTGCTGTATTTTTTCATTAATTTTAATTGTACCTACTTATTACAGTATTTTTACGAGTTTATCTTACATAGAAAGCAAAAAAACCCTTAGACTTAAGACAAAAACTCCAGATTTTATTTTAATATTAACAACGATCAGGTTGATTTTCCGGCATAAAATTTGTAAGGAAAATTCCGGAACATTTCAGTACAGTCTTAAGCCTGGTATTTTAAGCAAACTCCGCTAAGCTATGCATGAAGCAGACGGCACTTTAGACTTTAAACAACGGTGTAGGTATATCTATGTAAACGTTAAGTGAAATATACATATAGATACATAGTTTGGTGGTAACTTAATATTTCTACAAAATCTCTTTTTTTGCGCCAAACTTAAAAGCATTGTCTTACGATATCTGGATGTAGGTATTCATTTTATTTTACCGGCCACAGAACTGAAACTAGAAAGTGAAAAAAGTAGTAAATAGAAAACAATTGCCAACTAATTTGTACATTACGAAGTAAATTTTGGTATTGAATTTGTTTTTAATTAAATTCTCAGTTTTGTTTCTTCTGACCCGCATAACGTCTTAATTAACCTAAGAAATAAAATTTCGACGAACTTTATTGTTTGGAAAGGTACGCTTCTCGTAAAATTTAAAATGTACAGGTTTTTTTGAAATAATATTATAGAATCCTTAACAAAACAACACTGTGACTTAAAATCAATGGGGTTTAATTATTATCCGATCCGTAGGTAATTTATTTGCGGATTAATCAGCAAAAATATAATTTTTATGTTTGCGTTAATGCCTTTTTCTTATTCAGAAATGGTTATCAGTGGAATTTGCATTCATATCGAGCGTGGAAATTGAAAGTCTTACCACCCTACTGTTCATAGCAGGAAGCACATTCACGGAAAGCCTGTAACGTTCTGACAGCGGTGTGACGTCTTGAATAGAATTCCATACTTTACAACTCGCTACACGCAACGCACGCATAATGCAACCGTGCCTCAACCGGATTTGGCCCATACCAGCCTTTATTAAATGTTTATCAAAGGTTTTGTTCGATAGAATTGTTTTACTAAAATTTAAAAGCACTCACCAGTGACTTTTTATCGGATATGACGCTTCATAGCAAGCTAGTGTCCTGAAATTTGGCACAAGCGCAAGTTTTCAGTAAAATTCTCGTTGAAACACAGCTCCAACTGCCTATTGTTATCTAAACACCGTGTGTAGTTAATATGAAATTCACATGTACTTATATTTTTCGGAAAAACAACCAACATCTGTAATCTCCATCTTGTATTTAACTAAGTAAGCTACTAAGCTAATTGCCTGTAAATACTGTCACGACACATTATACAAGTTCCTTAGAACGCAAGACTTAATCAAAGTTATCGACTTTAATAAACATTAATAACACACACTTCAAAGTTATTAACTTATTAACCAAGAATTTCAGGTAGATTTACTTCTGAGATTGAATATTCAAAATTGACCTTCCCAGGTAATCGATTATTCTGATGCTAAGACAACTGCGCACTTGTTTTATTTCTATTCCTAAAAAAAAGCTATTTTATAGATAGATCTATAAATTTTGATTCCGACAAGCGACTCACCATTGCATCAGTAGATATAGTAGGTATAAGCTATTGCTCTGTCCCTTTGGACTATCCTCTTACTGACAATTGCTTTACTCTCGTAAAAGCATTTCATTGAATCGTAAATATGAATGATGACTTAAAGCATTAAAGAAAAAATAACGACTTATTTAAAATAAAACTAAAGATTGAAGCAACTCCTAAAGTTTAAACTTTATACAAATACCTTAAAGTAAATTATGTTTACCCAGTATAATTTGTAATCATCCGAGTTAAAGCGGTTTACACCATAATTTAATCAATTATGTTTAATTTCAAAATAAAGTTCGAAACATCCTTAAATATACATTTCCTCAGAATCTAATAAAAACTTAAGGGGTATACCGAAATTAAAAGAATACTTTTAAAAGCCAAATAAATGTACTGCATTGATTTTATACTAATTTTATTCTCAGGCGATATTATCCCCTGGGAAAAATGTTTTCTGACATTTGGATTTAAACTTAATTTAAAATTAATGATTAAATATAGCTCTTTTCGATCTGATAAGCTTAGTAAAATTACATCAGTGAACATTATACGGAGATAGTCGTAATCTTAAGGCATTAAATAACCTACATAATTCAATGTAGCTCCGTGTTTCTCTGCTACTCTAAGTACCTTCCAAATAATTAATGAGCGGCGTTAGCTGAACACGCTTTTTCTTGGAAATGAATAGGTTATGTCGCGACAAGCGCTCGTGTAGGGGTCGGGCCCACTTGAACCTTGGGAAAATTTAAGTCCTTTCAGTAATTGTCCTAATATAATATGGACAAGTTAATAATACAAATGTAGGTACTCCATTTACTTATAATAAACTATACGTTTTTTTATCTGGATTCTAATAATATAATTTATTGTTACAGATAAAGAACATCGCTCACCAGTGAAATCAGAAGCTCTCTACTCCATATTCGTAGCCGTCCAAGTAGTTATTTTAGTATCAGTGTTAGAGTTAGTGTTATTAGATAACGATAATAGTGCTGTATAAAGAAAAGTGATCGCGCATCGTTTTCCTAGAGTTAGCGAAATAACATATAATTAGGAGGGATGAGTCGTTGGCGTGGGTTGTTTGGTTGAGCGTGGATGGTGTTTGTGTTGGGATGTGGGCGCGGGGCGGGGCGGGGCGTGGTGGGTGCGAGCGGTGAGGGCGAGGCGGTGAGGGGGGGAGGAGATGCGCGGGCGCTGCGTGGTGCTGGTGGCTGTGTGCCTGCTGCTGGCAGCGGCGGCGGCGGCGAGGGAGCTGCGCGTGTTGCAGGCCGACGCGCGCTCCGCCTTCTATCTCGGCATCGCCGCGCCGCGCTCGGCCGCCGCGGTCGTGCGCGCGTTCAACCGCTCGCTTGCAGAGATATCCAACACCTATCTGGCAGGCGACTATCCGCTCCATTTGCGCAATATCACCCTCTTACCGCTTTATATAGAGCTGCCAGAAGATGAAAGGTACAGTACCACCATGTTGTCTTGAGCATTCAAACACCAAACGAATAAATACCATTTTCACACAATATACCTACATAACAAAAATTTTGTACATCATGGAATTGCTTTGAATCCCAATAGCCGTAGTAGTGATTCTCGTTTTAGTTCGATATCGGTAGATGTAGTTGGAAACAAAGAACATGTATCGTTAAATAACCGTTCTCAAGTTTATCCTTTGAACAAGACCGGAGTTGTTCGCATCCTACAGTTCTCACTCAAATAGTTGATGGATATTGTTTGCAGGTTCACAACGAAAACTGCTGCTACGACAACTATTCCTTTATTTGATTTCTGTCTGAAATTTTGGTAGCACAAAAAATAACGTATCTAACTTTCAAACGAACAGTGCAGCAACATTGGTTTCTGATCTTAGAAATTCATTTCGTTTGCGGCAATATAAAAGCTCATGTTATTATTTATAGACTTATTCAATATTTATTGAACAATTGAAATGTTATATTTTTTGTCTTTAAATTTGTATTTGATTAGCGTGATTAGCGTTGTTTAAAAAGAGGCGCTTGCAGGCTTCGGTAACTGTTTTCTTTTTGTTGGTATGTTTGTTCGTAATTATACTTAATAAAAACTATTTGACCGTCCACGCCGAGAATGGAAAACACAGGCGGTTCGGAAAAGGGAGCAGCCGAGCTGTTAACGTAATAAAACAAACGAACTAAAGCTGATGGTAAATTTATTTTATTGTACTCGTTTTAACTGGAAATTAAACATAAAATGGCAAGAAACCTTTGTCATGGAAAACATAATTATCTCTTATTCAAAGATGTACAACTGTTTATTTAGGGGTGTTTATATAATTAAATATTTCGGGTCATACGCTTCGTGGGGTTTATGTTTCGCTATTTTTTGCGAAAGCGAATATAAATCAAAAATAATTCAAAATGAAGTATATTTACATGATTTAATAATGTAATAAAAAATAATTGAAGGTACTGTTTTACAAAAGAAATCATAAAACAAAAGAGATATAAAATGATTTGTGGGATAACTTTGTATGAAATATACCTTGATAGCATAAAGGTAACTTAGAAATTTGATTGCGTGTAAAAATTGATACTTCGAGCAAGTCGCGAGTTTTACAAATAACTGATTTTACAAAGAATTGAAAAGACAAATCAATCTTTAAGAATGTTGCGGTATTTGGTAAGGATTAGTAGACTGTAAAATAACTTTTTGTTTAGAATTATTTTCATAATAATATCCGAAATGACAGCAGCTTATCCGAACTTTTTGAAGCTAAAAACAAGAAAAATAGCTAACAATTTAGAGTACGTGCTAGGTTTCTAACGATTAATGTGAAAAATTAAACAATCACATAATTTTGAGAGCCCGACGTTCCAAGGTAGCTCACTTTTCATTTTAAATGTTAACATTTTCTTTAATATGTGCTAAATTTATTGAGGCATTAAGAAAAATAATGAAAATTTGCAAGCTACAGTACCAGTTCAAAATTCTTTGTGTGGCTCATTCGTGATGTCCTTGATTAAGTTGTGCATTTGTGGCGC
This sequence comes from Choreutis nemorana, assembly GCA_949316135.1. Lineage (NCBI taxonomy): Eukaryota > Metazoa > Arthropoda > Insecta > Lepidoptera > Choreutidae > Choreutis > Choreutis nemorana. The sequence continues at coordinate 6,482,714 of OX438600.1, forward strand.
AGTGGTTTAAACAGCCGACTGCTACACTAGAGGTTCTGAGTTCGAATCTCGGTGGGGGTCTAAGATGTAGTTTTCTTATTTATGTAGTTTGTACCATATCGTTGCTTAGTTTCTGTGACACAAAATCTTCAGATACAGACTGCAGGGCTGAGTCAATGTGTGTGATGTGTGGTTTATTATTATTATGTAAAATGTCTCTTAAATAAATAGGACAAAATACATATTAAGGAAAAATACTAACAACTTTGAACCAGTTAGGTACATGTTTCGTAGAATTTTGAAAAATATTTTTCCTACCTTGTTTTTGACGTTTTGATAACTTACTGAAGGTAATACAACGCACTGAAGTCGTTTAATTTTTCCTTGTCCTCTTTTAAAATGTGAGAAAATTATCCAAAAACATTAATGTCAAAAAATATAATTTATGATTGCTTTACTGTGCTAATCGCATAAATTTTAAGAAATTCAGTGTCAGTATCAATGTTAATTTCACATATTTTTCCAAATTCCGCGTACGTGATTTTATGTAAGCATTCCCAGCCTGCAGAATCAGCGGTTTTTTGCGCGAGCGCACTTGTAAAAATTCCACCTGTTGCCTTGAAACCCAACTCTTCAGATAGTTTTTCCCTGAAAAAAAAACATTCCATGTTCATAGATAATAATTTTGAAAAATAATATCCTAATGTAGAAATCTTTATTTTATAAAAAGTACTATAAATACTTAATTTCTAAAACAGATTTTTAAACCATTTTGACTTTTATCCTAAGTAGGTATACCGTGGCTAAACTGTAACGAAAGGCTCCAGGGCACAATGATCCCAAGCTAATTTATTTCAAAGACGAAGGTATCGCAAACTACGCCTACGGTTACTTATCTTTCGTCAATATTCTACGATGGCGACGCTCGATTTTACAAAGACTCACCTTGTTTTAAGTAGTTCGACAGATATGCCCAGCCCTCTAAACTCTGGAGCTACCGAAAGGCCGGCTCCCATGAGAAATTCCAACACCTCGTATTTGTCATAAATTGTCACCATTTTTATACCCTCCGCGAACATGCGCAACGATATCAAACCTGCTTTAGTCTTCGGCTAGAAAAAAGATCCAGTCCAATTATTTTATTTTTCGTTTTTTTTAAATTAATTTATTTTAAGGAATTTTATTACTTAATTTTTCAAATTAGCATTTTAGAAAAGAAAAATTAAATACAATGGCTCTAATATTTTTATAATTATTCGAAAAATCCGGATCACAATTCACAACTATTTGACTCATTATTTTCATGAAAATACTTTTTAACTAACTCGACCATGACGCCCCACAAATTAATAATCTTATAGAACGCAAAAAAATATTTCGAAATAATTTCCATGAAAAAGGATCAAATGTCAGAACTTAAAAATTCCTTAAATAAAATGTCCTAATAGTAACAATAATTAAACTAAAAACCTTAAATTGTTCACGTTGTTGTAAATTTACTAAAGTTCGTAATATTTCATAGTTATCTCATTTACCCTCGGGAGATAATTCACAGATAAATATTCTTGTATAGAAACGTTGGATGAATACGATGGGTGAAAACTAGGTCGACCTCGAATAAAAAGGGGAGAATAATAAATGGACAAATTCAGGGATAGGGAAAACGGAGGCCTCAGAGTAAAAAGCATAAATGTGAAAGTAAAAATCAAATTATCAAAAACAATATTGAGTTGATGACACTCATGCCTGATTGTATTATATTAAGGTAATATAATAACGTTAAGGTAGGTTTTGAAATAAATAAATGAAAGAGATGAATTGTATAGGGAATCTCCACAATAGTAATGTTCCCAAAACAACAATTGTCATTTTTTCCTGTGGCGAAGACTCAGATTTACAAAAACTTTGTCACTCGTTGAAAACATAAAGTTGTAAATTTTTCATTGGACGTGGAAAATTAAATTTCATAGAAATTTTGTAACTTGCATATTTGCACTATAACTATAATAAAACGAGATTTATTGAGCGTTTCATGATATTAATTTAAATTTTCTAGAAATAAGATTATATAAGGTTGATAGTTTCTAATATACTTAGAAAAACAATTATGAACCTTAAAGGTACTTATTAGGGTGGGTCAAAAAAAACTTTTTTTTTTTTGGATCTCTTACACAAAAACTTGTTGCTAGGCACCATTAGAAAGTACTCACCCAGTATGGGCTCTTAATATTAATGGGAACATTATTAAATATAAATTTCATATGATGAAACCGAATTTGTTATTCTAGTTATGTACCCAATAATAACCCTTGAATAAGAAACATTCTGAATCATGAATTATCTAAAAATTGATAAATTAATCGTGTAAATTGAAAATAATTATCAAAAAAAATTCAGTATATCAGTGCATATTGGAATTCGAATGGGAATATCTTCGAAATGGTGCGAGTAATTGAAAAATTATAAGAAACCATTTTTGTACAACGTTAAAATTCCTACAAGAAAAAAAAGTATTTTTTCTTTAAATTCTTCAATTTTTGACCTTAAATATCTTTTAAATGGCAAGATTTATCGAAAAAGTATAAAAGACCATTTTTGTAGAACATTTCATTTCCTACGAATATTGACGATGGTACGGGCTTAACAAGCTATTGGTGATGAGATATGACCATATTAATATCAAACTAAACTGAAAATAGAAAACTATGATGAGGATAATGTGCCCATTAATATTAAGAGCCGATACTGGGTGAGTACTTTCTAATGGTGCCTAGCAATAAGTTTTTGTGTATGAGATCCAAAAAAAAAAAGTTTTTTTTGACCCACTCTAGTACTTATACCTTTAATGATATTAAAATAAAAATTGGAATTAGGTATAATAAAATCATCTACAAGCACTAAAATAATAAAAACCGAATATCCAAAGTATTTGATTTACTTCGGGCATAGAAAAAGTTTTTCAGAGAAAATAAATTAAATATTAAGATAGATGGATATTTAATCTTGACTAATTGCGTTATATTTAAAGTCAAACAATAGTAAAAAAGAGGTAAAGAGTTTTTTGTTCAGAACATTACTTTTATTTTCCAATTTTTTTTTAAATTTTGCTTCAGTTCATTTCTCGGTTTAGCTTATTGTAGGATTGGGTATTTTGGGTTTGCTACACAACACGTCACTGATACCTGTTTGTGTTTTAGCGTCAATTGTCTTTATTAACTCTTGGCTAACTTGCAGACCATAAAGCTCATTTAATTTATTTTAATATTATTTATATTCATAATTATAACATATATACATTTTACCGGTTTGTGCTCAACGAAGGCATCTTTTTTCTGAGGAAGGCACATGTTACATCCAACTAGGGTACGTCCACCATCTGAATCGACGACAAAACACCCGATACTCATTTTCTGTTGAACTATGGATGTTAACAACACTCTGTATTCTTGAATCGCTTCCTCGTCTTTTGCAGTTCCTGGTAGAAACACAGATAAAAATATGTACTTTTACTTACATGTATAATTGTGTGAGTATGTGTTGCAAGCATGTAAATGAATAAATAGATAATATTGGGATTTGGTTTCGAGACTATGGGTTCGTGGGGTGTGAATTTCAAAAGATTATTCAAAATTTTAAGTGTTAAATTAAAAAAAGAGAGTCGTGACCGTAACGCTGGTCTGCATTTCAACTGCAACTGCAGCCAGTGATATGGGCACACTCCATTGTACACATTAGTTTTATTAGGTTTTTTAATGTATTGAATATTTAATTTCTATCTTGTAAATTTTAACTGTAAATAATGTATTGGGATTAGTGAAAAATATAAAATGTCAATACCCAGTAGAAAAAACACTTAGCGTACTATTGAACTCACGTTTAATGAAACACATATTTTGTTATCCTTATTTCTTTTTGAAAAGCAGCACCCAGTGAATATAAAATGTAAATGTTTAGTTAAAAGTTAGTGGGGTAATGCGGTGGTTTGGCATCAAACATTTAATTTCAAACATTAATTGGTTAAGTACGCTATAAAGCAGTAAGTTTCAACTGAGTGACATATTAAACTTCCCACGGAAAGCGATGTTCGAAAAGGGTGTTTAATGATACCGCATTAGGGTTGCCGAGATAATTGGCTATCAGTGGACCGCCCTTAATATTCCTAATGACCTTTTTTATCCTTAAATAAAAAGGGCAAGTAATTACAAGTTCTATAAAAGGACGTTGTCTTAAAATCTCTACATAGCCCTAGTCTTGAAGCTTTAAGGAGTTCAGTATTGTAAGATAATTAGTTGTAGGTAAGTATCGAAAGTTCATATTAAATGAAGAGACGAGCATTAACCCTGATGAGGTAACCCTGACAAAATATTACCATTGTAAAACTAAGTAATGAACAGTAAGAAAATTAAAATGTTCGTAATCTGAAATCTAAACGTTACTGCAGATACAAATAAGGGTTCTTATAAATTAAAGCAATCGTGTGCAGTACATTTGGCTTGACAACAAAAGAGAGCTTATCGGATTTGGATGGCATTCGTTGTGCCAAGCCAGGTTAGGATTATGGTGGTTTATCGCATTGGTTCGGTTCAAATTACTACTGTATTCAACAGAACTTCAATGAAACAACAATAATTGTATTTGTAACAACATGCAATGGATCCTTTTGACACTGAATGAGAGCCATTGAAAAGGCACGTAAAGATAGGTTGTCAGTCAGTAAATAATTTGGAAAGGTTCTATATAAAATTGTCGGTTCATAAATTTTTCAATTGTTGTTTTGAATTTTTATTCGAATCAAGTTTTGTATTTTTGTAATATTAGACATCATTTTGCAAAATAATTTTGATTCAACAATTATATTAAAAGTCTACTAGCTTAGTCACGCACTTTTAAGCTTTCCTTCGGCAAGAGTTTTAAATAAAACAGGAAATGTTTTTCACATTATTTATACAGGATTTCATTATGAATAAATTTAATCACGTTACCTGCTGTAATCCACCAGACATCTTCTCTTATGTAACACCCTAACATAAACTCGACCGCAGTACTCCACATCGATTCAGGTATATCCCCCACTTCCAGCTTGACTTCATCTCCGTTATTAACTTTGCGTTCGAAATTACTCCATACTTTAGGAAATTCTCTTACAGACATTTTGAAATAGAAATTACTCGTTACAAATGAATCCTTATTGTTTTAAATATAAACGAGCCGGCGCTATTGAGTGGGTGGTTTGAGAGCTGAGTCTAATTGTAATGTGGTTTAAAGGCTGGGATAATTTCATAAGGTGGATGTACAACGAGTAGGTAAGAAATAGTATAACTTACCTTGTTATGAACGCTTTGATTGGCAAGGATTGCGTTACCAATACATTGAGATGAATTTGTTATATTGTTATGAACATATTTGTGATTAGGGCTGACGTGTTACCGTATATTATATTAATTTGTATTATTACGATTTTGTTATGAACAGGTTTCAATTTATAAACAAAACAATACCACAACAATTTGTCAGTAACAAATTATTTTGCAAGGTTCCCTTTTTCAATGATTAAATATGAATATGAAACTCCGAAAACATTAACAGGGCTAAGTGGAAATTGCTGTATTCACTTAACTTTTGTGGTTTACAAAGAATAAGGTTACTCAAGGGAACTCTGAATGTGCGAAGGTTGAATTCTTCATAGCAAAATTAATAAGGAAAAAATTTTTCTTTGTTTCTTATCTGGGTTAATGAGAAATTTATATTTCTTTGATGATCAATTAATTTTGTTACCAAATAAAGATAAAATTAATTAAATTACATAAAACTAAGAAATACTGTCAGTGCATACATTACTTAACATGTCCTCTGTGGTTATGTGTAATTCAAGCAAATAATACTTATGCGGTGGCAAAAATCTATTTACAATAAACTATTATTATTTTACATTTGTTTTTTCACTTTAAAGTTCAAAATAATATAATATTAAACAAAATACCATAAAATGTTAAAAGTCTGAAATACCATTTAAAATGAGTCGTAGGAGAAAAAAAACTTACGTGTGAGGAATTCAATACACTTCTCACTTAGAAGGATGCCTAAATTCAAGGCCACTTTGTCCTCTAACTGAAGATTATTTAACCTTCCTCACATCATTAACCATTTACCAATCAGATAAAGAACTATGGAAAAGATATATAAACCTATCTTTAGCGACCATTTTGTTCAACTTTCAACCCGAAACAAATTTCAAAATGCTTAACAAATGTAGACAATACTGTTATAATTCAAGACAAAAACTTACTGTATAATATCAAAAACACTTGGTTTATTATAATAAAACAATTTTTTTCATATTTATTTACATATAAGCTACAAATTTTAAATTGATTTTGAATGCCTTTGAATGTTTTCTTATCTTGTGATAGGTTTAGTGCCGAGATCCTGGAGCGGACGTGCGGCGCGCTCGGTGGGCGGCGCGTGGCGGCGCTGCTGGTGTGCGGCGGAGGTGCGGCGGCGGCGGCCGTGGTGACCGCTGCCACGCGCGCTGCCGTGCCCGTCATACGCGCCTCGCCCTCACATCTACACATGGCTTACACCATCGCAAACGTTAGTGTACCTTTCACATAACACCTACTATGTTTATACGTTTGGATCCAATTTTGTAACGGTATGTGGGCAAAAACCATTTCAAGTCATGAAATAATAGCTTTTTTTAATGTTCGATCATGTATTTGGCATTTCTTATATCTCTGTTCAAGTTTTATTACTGGTATTTGTTTTACTGGAAAAAAGCCTTAGGTAATCTGTAACAACAATTCGTTTTACTAGAACGCTCTATGACGTGCTTTAACCCCATAAAAGTAACGGTAGGAGCCCAGAAATAATAGGATACCCCATCGTGTCATAAAAAAGGGTTCGTCGGTAAGTGGTTTTCAAGCCAGGTCTATTCATGTAGAGTCATTAATCGTACTCTGCGGGGTAGAGTTGAAGCAGCGTGAAATTATTGAACTTCCTGAGTTAGACCCTGTCTGTGACAACTAGGACGAGAGAGAACTAATGGCATCTATGAAATAGATTTTCACTTTTTCGCAGACAAATTCCGATGACAAAGGTTGATAAATTATCCAAAGGTTTTCTCGTCTACTTTTTACGAGTTTTGCAGCACAGTTTGCATTGAAATACACCGTTTTATTTTTAAAGTAAAATTGTGAGTTTAAATAATAAAAATTCGTTACGACAATAAGATTTGTATGATGGAAAAATCTATTTATAATATTTAAAGAAGATGGAAAGTAAACTGCGGTCATTGAATTAAGAAGTATACATAAAAATTGAAACAATGATAGACAGTTGAAATTCTTTTGAAACATTGTTTTTTTTCTATTATCTGAATTTTCTATCATCTGGCCGCAAAACAAAAATATTTGTGCTAAAGGAACAAAAAAAGTGGCTAAAACTGAGGAAAACAGCGTGTGAAACTTTCTCATGTACTTTAGATTATGATGTGATTATTCCTCAAGAAATCAGGGCGATTCTTCATCCAGCCGGGATTCGTCGTGTTCCGCAAAATATTCGCATTCCTTTTTTTGTCCGATATGATAACGGGACGGGTGTCGTGCGAAATGGCTGCCATTTGTAACCCACTTTAGGAACGATTATACCCTGACGTAAACTAATAACACCCCTAGCACGATTAACCACCCTGACGCAATATGAATACCCACCTGAATTTTAGTGTTTCTTAAATGTATTTTTTTGTTACAGGAGATGCTTCCACTAGAGATACGACTGGAAATTACTGCGCGAGAAACTTTACATGCACTAAGGTAGTTTTGTTTTTTTATTTTTATGCATGAACAAGAAACCAAATGATCACAATCAATCCTGAGATTGTTTTAAGACAAATAAGATTTAAATTTTAAGCGTACGCGTAACGAGTCTGTAATTTATGTGGTGAATTAAATTAATTTCATTATTATTATCTATCCGGGTAATGTATTTTAGTTCTGTAACTAATATTGTTGATTTGGTTTCAGAGCAACACTTCTTCATACACATTGGCATTCATTTACATTGCTAGCTATGGAAGACATTTATACTACACTCTCTCTCAGAAAAGACCTCTCCACAATCCTCACTACACAACCGCTAAGCCCTAAATGGTTGTCACTGCCAATGAAATATTCTCGCCATGTTCTCTTCAGGTACTTATTAATGCAGATGTCTTATAAGATTAATCTGTCGTCATAAATTTCGATACCCTTATATTTTCGTATGAGATTATGGCATTTATCTTCTTTACAGACGACTTGCCGAGATTTCAAGGTTAACACGAGGCGTTGTCGTCCTCATATGTGACATTCATTACGCTAAGCTTGTTATGGATGAGGCTAGGCGTCTAAATATGCTTGATGGCCATTTTTTCTGGTTATGGATAGATGCTTCCAGTGAAATAGATGTTTTTCATAATATTAGTAATAAAATGCAATACGCTGAAGATAACGATCCAGACTTAGATATGTTAAAGGATAAGAATGAAGCATTGCGACATGATTCATATGAACGAAGTAAACGTGAAAAAGCAGACAATAATATGATAAGAGATGATGACTCGTCGCGAAAGTTAGAATCCGGAAAATCTTTTAGTGTTGAAGTAATTAGTGTTAAAAATAGTTCATTAAATTTGATTTCTTATAATGTTAGTAGTAATATCAATAAGTTGGAAGCGCACAGTGTTAACAACAAATTATTAAATGTAAATTATAGTAAATCGTTTGTTAGTAGTTCAGAAAATTTAAGGAATCTTAATGTAAATAACAAAGGCGTTGAAACTTCTAAAGTCGAAAACAATTATATAGAGAAGGAGAGAAAATCCTTCCATTTAAAAAAATATGATAGATCAACTAGTGATAGCAAAATAAAAAATGAATCTTTCAATAAATATGTAAATAGTATAAATGTATTAGACGGAGATAATACAATAAATACGAGAAAACATGATATAAATATTAAAGAGAACAAAAATAGAGAATTAGGACAAAACTTATTGTTTTCAAGTAATTTTAGTGAAATATTAATGAATCCCACGGTGCGGACATCTACATTGCATAATATAAGACATAATATCGAAAAAAGAGCAGAACGACTTGTGAAAGAAAGAGATTTTATTGATGAAGAATTAAACAATACCCTGAATAACATTACTGAAATATTTAATCATCTTCCGATTGGGCTTCTGGCTTTACACCCACAACCAATGAAAATTGGTAAGTTCTAGAAATAAAATGAACAATTAATTAACATTCAAAGTTTTTATCAAAAAACCTACTAATTATCGTAGTAAAAAAGGTTAACCTACGCAGATTTATAGATTATTAATTAATTAACCAATTGCACAAAAAATGTTTTGTTGGCAGATCGATCTTTTGTTCGAGCAGCTGTGCGCATGGTGGTCGGTGGATTGCGGAGAGTTTTGCGTGCTTGTGACGCTTGGTCCGCGCAAGCACAATTTTTCAGCGACGCTACTGCGTCTTGCTGGGACGAACCCAGCGATGCAGCTGCTGATTTCTCTGCAGAATTTGTTAGGTAAGTAAATCATACGCAATATAATTTACCGTGTGAAACAAGAAAATATTCTCATCTAAAGTTATGAAGAAAATTAATCAATTTAGCCGCGGTCATATGCCACTTACAGTATTAGGAAAACTTACTCACTTGTATTAATTTTTATGTTAAGTTAGGTTGGAGGAAATATATGTTTAATTCACATTTCAGGTGGTATTTTAGAAATTATTATCAATTATCGGTTGCATGCAGGCCATGCTGCTAGTTAAAGCAAAAAATATATATTTGAAAAGTGCTTATTAAGCCTTTCGGATAAATTTTATTTGATAAATTTTTCATGAATATACAGATGAATGTACTTTAGAGGGCGCCCCGCTCAATTTAATGTAACGTCATAGAACTTATAACTAGCGGACGATCGAGACAGCCAACGATACCTTATTTGTCAATTGATAAGTAGTTAAACACGTTAATATAAATATATAAACGTTCATATAAATACCGGTCGAAATATTTATATTTATAATCATATATCTTTTTGCTACGCTGTAGTCGGGTAAAAAAATGGGTTTATCATTAAAGATCCTGAGTGCAATATTTAGTTTATAGACCTGGATTTACCTAGTTGAAATTATCTAAAGGGTGGAAAAATATATAAGAAAATCAATTAAGTAACATTAACAAAAGATTTTGTTTGAGAAAGCCAATGAAAAAAAGTTTAAGAAAAACTTTGTCAGTGTAAAGTGTAAAGTTTCACTGCAACTAATGAGTTTGTGAAGATTTGTTGCGAGAAAAGTAAAACTTTTTGTTAGAATTTGTAAAAGTAATCAATGAAATATTATATTTTTCGGCAATAAAGCTTATTTTCAATACAACGAAGAAAGCATATGAATCTTAAAGTAGTGTTTATTTCAAAATATTAATCAAATATTTGAATTGATTTGACACTTGTTCTTTTTCGTAAATACGTTTGTGGTCAAAAAATACTATCCGAGAAATAAGCTGATAGGTCCGTAGGTTCAAACAACGCAATCTGATATATTATTTTGTATAAAGAAAATCAGACTAGTAACTTACAAAAAAACGTAGAATGCTCATAGCGATTGGTTTTCGGGATCAATTCAAGTAGCTGTATGAGATTTCCCTTTTTTATTTTTGTTTTGTTTTCTCTGTCAACATTTGTGTAGGTTTCTGAAATTGGGTGAGTGAAAGGAAACAGTAAACCATTTCCTTTTATTAGGGGTTTGAAAACAATTGGCAAATTTGCTGTAGTTGTCATGTGAAATATTTATTTGTTTTTTACGTTTGTATAAGTTTCTGACGAAAATGCTATTAGCTTTTTAATTTTCATTTATTTATACTTCAATTGTGTAATTTAAATTGAATTATATGCAGAGTATTTAACACGATTGTTCTGGTTTTGTTTATTTATTTAAATGTTTGTGCATATTGAATATTAAAATTATCCCCTTTATTTACACACTGTAATTATTTGAAAAAAAGTATCTCATGTCTGCACATGCAATATCACTAAGATCAGAGGAACCCAAGCTGGAAGCTGTAATAGAATGGCAACAAGCATCGAACATCATCATAAAAGAAAATCGACTGGCAACACTGAGAATAGGACGAGATTACATTTATGTGTCCAGAGAAAGTCGATGCGCGGTCATACTTGGTATATAGGTGATCGTTTATCTAGCGTTGCGCGTTCTATATATATACATACATAGGTACGTCTTCATCTAGATACATTCTCGCATGTCAGGCTTTTGTGTTTTAAGAACAGAATATTGTCAATTTAAGCAATAGTGCTGCATTCTAGGATATCAATATAGTTTCATTTGAACAATGGTATTTTAGAAGACGAATAAATAAGTTAACGAACGAAAGCAGTGTTAAGAATTAAAGTTGTTGTAGAGCGTTGGAGTATCGTGATCATTAAAATTCATGGCATAGCGCTACGCCGCTTTTGACAAAATCTTTAAAATTTGCAAAGCAAGTATAAGCTGTGTATGAAACTACTTTTGTTTATGTTTTGCTCTTAAAATCAGTGACGTATTTGTTTCGACGTGTAATTCGGGAGAGACACTTCAACGAGCGTAACTGAATATTTAGCAGTAACTGAATATTAAAACAACCAATTTTGTCTCTTACTTTACAATTTTGTACATTTTCTGTTTATTCGTAATAGACTTTATTTTTTAATTGATCTAAAACAAAACAAAAATAATTATTTTGTAAGTTTTCGAAAGGTGGCAGCAGGCTTTAGACTGCGGTTAGTTTAATATGAAGTTAGTAACCGGTGCAAATATAATGTCTCGGATGATATCGAATAAATCAGTGGTATTAATATAAAAGCTACATCTTTATGATAATGACAAAGTTGATTGCCGTAGGAAATCTGGTCTAAATTGGAAATAGCTATTAGAGTGAAAGAATGTGCTATCAGGGTGAGGTGACCAAACCCTTGTCAATGTCACTGAGATATCAAGCACGACGTATACCAGTGAAAAACGAAGCAGAAGTTATCTAAGTGATCGGGATATTTATCGGTACCCAATTCCTTTTTATCCAATCATATCTCGGATTTATAGCCATTTCTTACCACGTTGATATTTACCTATAAGTTTCTTTCCGGTCAATTCATAAAATAATCCATTAACATAGTGTTACAATCGTAAATGGTTTTTGAGATGATATCTAGCTAAAAAAGTCTGGTTTGAGGCATTTATAAAGCTTTCAATCTCTAGAAGAAATTAACGTGTTTTTGCAATCTTATTCACTCGAAGCAATAGAGCAAAAAGTTCATTTGGCTATGGTGGTTTGTAATTTGGATAAAAAAGTTATGCTCACAAATATTTTGATAAATGTAGCCAAGTAAAACTTTTTTTAAAGACCTATTTTAAAGCTGAGGTTGTTAATTTAAAGCCGAGCGTTCTGGATTATTTGTTTCATTACAGGGTTGCAGTGAGAAGTTTATTGCAATAACAGGAATAAGAGTTAAAAGGCTCCTTATTTTTTCGTTTCACCTCGTTTTAAACTTTACAGGCTTTTCCCATTGGAGCGTATTATACTATAAATACCATTTCGTGATCCTCGTATATAATATATCCGCGATACCTTAAACATCGTCTATTTTTACGTGATAATTATGACAGTGTAAAAACCCCCATACTGCAAACATATTTTTACATTACTTCGATACAGTGTTTTCATTGTTAAACATTCAATTATTTGTTCCATCAGAATATTATTTTAAAATTCAATCAACGTAACCAATAAAACAACTTATTAACGAAAAGTATCTAAAAAGCAATATGTACTAAAATGGAGTATTCAAAATGTATTATTTTTTCTCAGGCAGATAGAATAAGTAACACAATAATATTGTTGAGGGTACGCTGTTTAATAAAATACGTGATCGGCATCAACGAATATCATTCACAACATATTTATATGTTCGTCTATCGATTTCAATATTAAATTTATATTTAAAAACAAAATTAAAATTGATGTCGTCTTAGATTGCTCTACTCTTCGGCAGATTTTTCTTTGATAAGTTTTTACAAGGACAAGACAAAAAGAGTAAATGAACCTTTTCCCGGTAGGACATTTTTACGAAAAAAAAAACTAAAAAAAACTTACATTTTTGCAAAACGAAACAAAGAAAAAGTACTACATACAAAAATTTTGGTTTCTGTTAACATTATTCTCAAGATTTTATTTTTAAAACTTTTTATAATACATAGATACACCGAATATGTAAATAAATACAGTGTTAACAAAGCAAGAAACAGTTTCAAAGAAGGATAAAATTAAAATATTTATGTTAATTAGTTTTATCCCTTAAATTAATTCTCATTCCAAGAAGATAATTGAAAGAAAATAATATCTTGGTTCCATGCCGAAAATTTTGTTAGCTTCATTTTGTATACTCCAAGGGTATTTTAAATTAAAATATAAAATTTTAACAACGTTTTTGAGTCCGTTTGCTTGTTTAGCTATACATTACACTATATTTTCTTGGTGTTATACCTTTAGATCTTCAATTTTTTCATAATGTTTCCTTAATTCTACTGTATATTTCACAATAGTTAGTTATACATTAGTTTTGTAATAGGTTGGGCAGCAAAGTTTTACAAAACTGAACCAATACAGTACTTTATTCATGTCGATCTTTAATTGACACGATAGTTTGAACCTTAGATTAATTTATTGGTCTCCGTAGGAGCAATGTGACTACCAATAATTAATCTATGGTTTGGAAATTTTTACTATTTGTAAATGTGTTGTTCTAAAGTCGTACCAAAACAAAACTTTTAGTATTACGCAGAGGCACCACATACCAAAGTTTTTGAACCCAAACAAAGTGATCGATGCAATTGTAATTGTAAAAAATGTAACTACGCCTACTATCGTAAACTCTTATTTTGGGAAAACTCCAAGTCGATAACATTATAATAAATTGGTTGGAGCAACATAGTTGGTCCGCGGAAGGCCAGTCTTGGCTGTCTGCCAGACTGCCTCTATAGTCGCCAAACAAGTTTGATTTTCCTTTAATGAATGATAGGCCATTAGCAACCTTATTGCCTTTTCATAATGTTTGCCTTGATCCTCCAAATGGCTTGTTTCATCAATATCACGCTGATTCTCGAAAAGTGAAGACTCGTCCATGTCGTCAAGACTTAAGATAGTTTCCCTTTTTATTGTAAGGAAATTAGAGCAGAAAATATAGGTCGAATCCATAAAACAAGGTTAACACACGCCGTATTTTTACATGGAATCATTAACTTTATTCAATGTCCGGATAGAAAAAAATCTATACAGTTATTATTTTATTGCTTTAGTACACAAGGTAAAAATGGATTTACTTTTGATTTTTGATTAATAGAAACGAAATACAGAATTAGAACGAAATACAGTTTTTTTGTCAGTTTTGTTATAAATATAAAGGGTTGCAACATTTTTGTTTCGGCGTATTTACAGACTACGGACGTGATATGTTCGAATCGAATGATATGATAATGCTTTATGAATGCTTGTAAAGTACATTACAAGTGGTATCCGGTTATCCTGTGATACTTCAATTATTAACCTATTCACTGTCCATTGTTCAGTGGTTGTATCGAAAACCTCATTTTTAAATTGGAAGTAAAATTTACATTCTTCATTCATGTGGTTTTGTGATAATGTTTCTCCGTTTGCTTACTTGCTTTTCTCTGGTGTTGTGATTTTTGCTATTGATTTTAAGGGCCGCAAAATAACTATCTTCTTTTCTTAAGGAAAGTATAGTGGGTCATCAATGAGATAAGTTACATCATTACTAGATATAAATATTAGTTTGATTCTATCAACTACCTATGTACTATAATGTGACTAAATGTATTTTCATTAATGGCATAAGTAATATTTGTTATTAAAATAGAGATCTGTCACTTAATTGGAAATTAAGTGATAGATCTCATTCATTCTTCATTTAATTCATTCATTCATTTCTCTGTCATTTAATTTTAATTTGAAACACTTAGTGGTATACTAAATATTAATTAAGAATTACTTGAAAATAATATTAGTCATCAAATATTATTTTTCCTTAAAAAATAGTAGATCTTTCACCAAATTTGAATCATCAAACGATTTAAAGAAGTTTATTCACTTAAGTTTACTTAAACATGTACAAAATTCAACACAGATATTTTATGGCATTCATCACAATACCAAACGCAACGTTATCAATTATATGTTTAGAATATTTAGATGATAAACCCTTTATTTCATTTTTACCAAATAGTGATCAAAATATTATTTAAAATACATATTAAAAAATAATTTTAATGATTGATACTTAGATACAGTTTTGATTCATATAATGTAAAGTATATTTTTTGGGAAAAGATATTATCAATGAGGTATTGCAGATTATTGTCAAACCTAAACTTACGAGAGACAGAAAATAAAATTCCCGTTTAAAAATGCAAGGTTGGGAAAAAGGTTTTAAACAAAAGTTTTAAAGTAAAACAAATAATTTGAAAACAATAAAACGATGTTCCTCGTATTAGTTGTTTCATTGACTAATTTCAGCGAATATGTGCAAAGAAAAATATACGAATCAATTTCGTCGATTCGGTTTTGAATACTCAATCTCATAGACTAAGGAAACTTAAACTTAGATTCAGTTCTCTAGTTAACTCACTTCTAACTTCTTGCAACTAACCAAATTCAACTACATTGAGAACTTACTAAGTTGTCATGGCTAGGAGCAAAATTGTTAGCGTTGGAAGGGTTGTTTTATTTCCTACTTAGGTTTTCACCAACTAGGTGGAAGGTAAGAAAGCAGTTATCGTAGCTTGTGGTACTTGGTGAGACAACAAAAGCTTAGTTATTTTGTGTTGCGTTGTCACCAACCTTGCCATTAAAAAGCTTTTCCAAACTGTTATGTCTCCATTTTAATTTGGCCTCATTTACGTAACAATTTGTTAACATCCTGTAAAGTTAAATTCTAGTTACTTTAAAAGTTAACCAATTCCAGACCTCAAAGATAATAACTTAAAGGATATAATTTATGGCATAAAAATCCATTCACTTGTTGTCACCTCTAAGGAAATGTATTAATATTCCCCGGTAGTATTATTGAGCCTGTACCATAAAGCTCGTGACAGATGCAACTTGGGAATACAAAGTGGAGTATTAAATACGTGAGTGGGTGAAAGATTATTTCAATCTGTATCAGTTTCATATTAAGTAAGATTTGCGTTGGTTACCAATTTTTTAGTTCAAATATATTAAACTTGTAGTAAATAAATATGTACCCATTAATAGGTGTCGTTTACTGACCAATATGCTTACATACAAAAATGGCAACCGCTGGAGCAGTACTTGAAATATATAGATAGCTAGTTATTTATTTTTGAAGAACTTAAGAAAGAATCTTATAAAAGTTCGATCGAGTTGTTGTTAAAGTTGTTAGGGATCAGTGTTGACTTGTTTGTGAATCTGAGCGTCAGTTAAGGGTGGAGAAAAATTGAGTATTTATTTTGTTACAGAGAAACAAGAATTTCGTCGGCAGCAGCACTTGCAGGGGGTACAGAAAGGCCGGAAAGATCTTTGACGGCGTCATTTGCACTACTAAACTTGGTAGCAGGAACAGAAGGTGATAATATGTGGAGACAAGTAGGCCACGTACAGGGCCGGAGTGTAAGACTCCACACCATAGTTTGGCCTGGTGGCCGATTGGTTGCACATGGGCAGTCGGCTGGAGCACGAACAATTTTTCGCATCGTCACAGCTCTCGCTCCGCCTTTCGTTATGGAAGGCGAGTTAGACGAAGACGGACAATGTCTTAGGGGATTACCGTGTCACCGACCAAAAACCTCCGACCGGGATAACCTTACCCTCGCTTTTAATGAACTCGAGCGGGATACTGACCAAGATATAGATGATTACTTCTTTCCAACCCCAAGACCAACATCGTTTTCTCGCATGGCTACACATTGTTGTTATGGTTTAGCAATGGATTTACTAGAGAATATAGCTCAGGAACTAGAATTTGATTTTCATTTGTACATGGTGGAGGATGGCTTTTATGGTTCTCGAAAACTCGTGAAGCCTTTTCGAAAGTATAGTGAGTTTATTCATTTGGAAAGTGACATTTTATGGGATCAACAGAGCTACCGATCACAATACCGTAACGGGTATAAAGTTATGGAGGAGGCAGAAGGTAGAGGTCCGTTTGCTGTAGATGATGACTATGATGAAGAGTTGAAAAAATGGAATGGAATAATGGGAGATCTGGTTTCTGGTTCTGCACATATGTCATTTGCAGCATTAAGCGTATCGGCCGCGCGAGCAGAAGTTATTGATTTTAGCCAACCATACTTTTTTGGAGGAATTTCAATATTGGCTGCTCCAAATCAGCGACCCGATATTCCTTTACTGGCATTTTTATTGCCGTTTTCTCCAGAATTATGGATTGCTATATTTACATCCCTAAATGTTACGGCCATAGCTGTCGCAATTTACGAATGGTTATCTCCCTTTGGGTTAAATCCTTGGGGTCGTCAAAGATCAAAAAACTTTAGTATTTCAAGTGCCCTGTGGGTAATGTGGGGTTTATTATGCGGACATTTAGTTGCGTTCAAAGCTCCGAAAAGTTGGCCTAACAAGTTTCTGATAAACGTTTGGGGTGGGTTCTCTGTGATATTTGTTGCTAGTTACACTGCCAATATTGCTGCCCTGATAGCTGGATTATTTTTTCACAACGCCGTTAATGACTACCAAGGAAGAAGTAATGTAAGTTTTTTTATTGTGAATATTTGATCACCTAAATAAGTTTTTGTTTCAGTTAGCATGTTTCTGAACAGATTAAATACAGTAACAATTTATTTGTGACATAATTTCAGTGGCTTTCGCTCCGAGTTGGGACGGCAAGGTCCTCAGTATCAGAATATTACGTTCAAAGGAATAACCCTTTATTAGCACAACAAATGCGTAGGTTTGCTCTACAAGACATCGAAGAAGGCATTCAAAGACTTAGGTAAAATTATTTATAGATTAATCTTCTGTTCTATTCCACATTTTTTACTAACATAACTTTTTATGAACATTTCTTATAAAAGAGTCAATGTACTTGTTTGTACTAAAATGTTACTTAGTTTTTCTTTTGACTCTGAGCTATTGAGATAGTTTTACTTTTCTAGTGAGTTTTATTAAGATAGGTAAACAGAAAAAGGTTTAGCAGTAAAATTTTACAACATAAGAGTCAATGGTCATTTAATACGTCTCAGTACATTCACTTTTATTACGTGAATTTATGTCCAGTTTTCACATTTGATAAAATTATCCTATAGACCGTGAAACACGCCTTAAGCTGTCATATTTTATGACTTAATTTTAAAAATAGGTATGAAATGTACACCATAAAAATGGAGAATATCTCTGCTTAGATCTGGCGAATAAATACATATTGAACTCTGTCTTAAAGACATAAAGTTTACTTTGTCTTGAAAATCTTTGTTTTTATTGTCAGTTTATATTGTGGCCACAGAGCACAAACGTATATGTTCGTACTTCTCTTGTCTTTGAGTTCACTCTGGCTAAGGGGTTGTTTTAGAACTCTTTTATTACAAAATATTATCCTGTTACATAGTTCGTGTGCGAAGTGGATTAACCTACATCCCATCCCTAAAAGTATATTGCCAAAGTCCTGCGGATGTTTTTACATTACTGTATGAATATTTGGTGGCTGCATCGGATTTTCCTTCACTTTTGGTGTCCTGACAAAGTGCACAGAACGCGTTGATTTTGTAACTAATTGGAGACTGTATATGGTTGTTTATTTAACAAGCATTGCAGGCGTAATTACGACGGAACTTGACCATGTTATTTCGGCACAGTGTGTCGTCACTCAGTTGCTCATCATAAATTAGTCATGAATTGCTATAACATAAATATTAGTTATGGTTTTAATCGCTTATAACTCCAAACATAAAATAGCATTTTAAGGGTGAGTGAATTGTTAAAGCGATTCTAATCATTTTAGTTACTCATTTTTAATATCTGCTTTTAGAAATGGAACTTTGGACTTATTGATAGCAGACACTCCTGTATTGGACTATTACCGCGCGACTGATCATGGTTGTAAACTTCAAAGAGTTGGGGACCATGCTCTTGCTGAAGACATATATGCTATTGGAATGGCTAAAGGATTTCCTTTACGAGTAAGACCAATTAAAAATCAGATATGTTACTAATTTGGTTGTTGGCCCAGAGCATCATATGTAGCACCTGCCTCGCATTACCGTGACAGGAATCCATCGAATCGTAAAAATATATTTATGTTTTTATTTGTAAAAGTTTACACGAAAATTTTCAGATACAAATTTAAACTGCCAACATTTTGAAATTTTTAAACATATTTTATCGAAACTCTTGTGACTCGTATCTGACATATTAGATTCTAGTAGATGAATGTCAGACTATAAAATTATACTTAGTGTAAGCATTAAGAGCTTGTTGCTCAAAACTAAACATTTATTAAATATTCATTTTGTCTTCGATGAATTTACTTGTTCTGAAATACATTTAGCGGGTTTTTAGTAACTATCATGAATAAACGTAACGATCCGCAATAATGCTCCATCATGTGATAGCGTTCCCTTTTAATAGATGTGATTTAGCTACACAGGCAGGGCAAAGAAGCGTGTATTTGAAACTTGGCCTAGATATGAAAGCAAGGAGCCATCCGAGATCCTTGGAAGATTGATGGTTGGGTGGTGGCTTTAATGACTTGATAGATAACCGATGTCACATCGTTTCTTTGGATTATACCAACGTCATTTTAGTCGCGATATTCGCTTGAATACTTTAGAATCTAAGCTAAGTTACGTGACATAATTTAAGACTCTCATGACAACTGAGTATGAGAAATCACTGTATGGAGCGCAAACAAAAAGCGTTGTACGTGGTTGTGTGTGTTTTTCGTATTTATACAGGAGAGTGACGTTTATTAATTTTCTCACTTAATATCTCTCCCTCAAATAGCATCGCGTCCATTGTCCGTGTGATGGCGGCGCGTCGAATTGTTTCACGCCTGCATTCATAAATCGTATTTTAAAGGGTCGCTTAACATACAGGAATAATATTTTCATTTCAGGACAGTATTTCGGCAGTTATAGCGAAATATTCATCGAATGGGTATTTAGATATACTTACGGAGAAGTGGTATGGAGGGTTGCCTTGTTTCAAGCTAAGCCCAGATTATGGAATACAGCCTAAACCTTTAGGTAAGATAACATGATTTTTATTTAAAAACGATGTAATTAAAGTTATCAGTAGTGTTGAACAGATTTAAAAAGTAATCCCCGTTATTATAAATATGTAGTTAGATTTGTATCAGACGAGATACCCTGTCAGCCAATGCAATTCCACAAAAACGTAGAACCCAGACTGAAATTGCTTTCAGGATTATATATAACGGCATGACACCCGGGACACGACTTACTGCGCTTAAATACAAAGCGGATAGCTGGTAGGAACTATCCATTCAACGTTTGAACGTTAGTAAAACAGTAACCGTTAGTCGAGACTCGTCAGTCTCTTGACTGCCTTAAGATCTCTTCTCTTAAATAAAGTGACTTAGTTAAAGGAACATTTCTAGTTTAGGCATAGGTTTTTATTTTATGATATGGTTGACATATTCAATCTTAGTTATAATATGTAAGCATTTGTAATATAGCCAGCTGGAGTTACCAGCGTACATTTCGTGCGGAAATTTCATTAGAATTTATCACCACCCCGCACTAATCCGCCTCTACTAGCGGTTCCAACTCTGATATAGCTATCGACCCACATAAAGATGAAACACGACATATACATACAGAAAGCCATACAGTTTTTACAAAGAGTTTTGTTTTTAAAATCGGGGTTGTGTACGACTTTTTAATTTATTAACTTTTCAGTTGAGAATTTAATTTAATTTTTTTGGAACTATAGACAAAGAAACATTACAGCGTTTTAAATGTACAGCAATAAACAAAAGAGGTTTAAATGTATCGCCAACAATGTAGTTCACATATGAAACTTATAATATAAGACCTAGAGGTAATGATAACAGTAAATATACATCCAGTTATAATAAAATCAAATATAATGAGTAAATAACATAACCAGAGTAAACTGAAACAGAAGTAAGAAAACCCAAATGAATTTAGTAATTAGTCCGAATCTTTCAATATATTAGTAACGAACTTTTTAAACTGGGAAAAAGTAGTTGAGAATTTATCAAAATCCACAAAACTATTGTTGTAAGTGTCAACCATTCGACGCAATGGTGATCGTAAACCAGCTACAGTGCGAATACAGCTTACAGCGGATAAGAATAAGCGGGATGGTTCGGGAAGCAAAATATTATAATATATATTTGATACGTACGTATACAAGAGCTTGATTTCACACGAATAGGTTAGAATTTAATTAGATATCTTACCCAATATATATTTCTTAAAAACCTGTTAAAATTGTACAACACAATTAAATAAAAAAGAAACATGGTTCGAAATCCAGCCAGCAATAATTCTTTTGCTAACTAAACGGTTACAATCAAGATCACATTAATTAGAAGACTCCTGAATGACTTTGATGGTATCTTTATTGTTCGTACAAAACAGCTACGATGAAGAGAGCAATGAATTTATAATTATCTACGGAAAAGCCTCAGCGATTTGTTACAATGTAAATTATTCATGAATTATGATGATTCCATGATTACTGATGTAAAGAACGAGAAAAATACTGTTTTTTTTTGTTGTTTAATTGTTATTATTCGTTCTTTTATGTTTAAGTAACGCATTTTTTGTTTTGGTTTTAGGAGTGGCAGCAGTGGCGGGAGTATTTATTCTGCTTGGGGTGGGGATGATAGTGGGCTGTTTGATTTTAGTTCTTGAACATTTGTTTTATAAATACACGCTCCCTGTGTTGCGACATCAGCCGAAAGGAACCATCTGGAGAAGCAGAAACATCATGTTTTTCAGCCAGGTAAACAGCAAATAGCAGAAGCATTAAAATTATATAGATTTGCAAGTTACTTACCTACGCCAAGAATATTGTAAAGTTAAAAAAATTAATAAGACTTTTAACTTTAATTAAGAAACTTTGCTACTAGATTAAGAATTTCGAAAATTCCGAAAAAATATGAAGAATGTGCAACAAATTATTCAGTCGTTTGATTTGATCCTTTAATTTAAGTCATGAAAAGGGAGAAGTAGTGTTTTATCTTTTACTGTCGACTTAGGTTGAATAAACTTTTAAAGTTCGAGTCTCTGCAAACTTCCCTGAAGCCCACTGTTTATCTTTATAAAGATGGATTACTTATACCTACATCCGTAGTTACTTCTGACTGTATATGTGTATAATATTTTTATTATTAATTGTTGCATTTCTCTTATGAACAAAAAATGCTAAATAAATAAAGCTTGTGATATTGTAAAATTTTTCGAGCAGAAAAAGCTTAAACATTAATCTGAAATATTTATTTAATATTTATTTATATTGTAAACCAATGAGGTTTGCCGTATAAAATTAATATATCATACACCGAAAGTTCAATATCGTATGTAAATAAAGAAAAATCATGTAATGCGGATTATATATTTGCATTTGTTTTGTGTGCTTGCCCGACTGCTTTTTATGCATATTATTCTATTGTGGTTGGGGTATTTGCGCTATTATAACGATCTCATAGCGGCTTTATGTCTTCAAAATTTGAATAGCTTCTCATCTCTTGAGTTCTCGTGGCTGTCTAGGCCTCTCAAACGTTTGAAAGAATCAGAGTATCTAAAACATTCCTAGAATATTTATTCCTATTTTCGTGCCTACGGATTCTTTTCATTTCTTTTCTTTCAAGTATGTATATTTTAACCTAGTATTAACGTTTAACTTTAAACAAGTTGAAGTTGAAACAAAGATTTTTTATTTCCAGAAATTGTATCGTTTTATAAATTGTGTGGAGTTGGTATCTCCCCATCACGCTGCTAGAGAATTGGTGAATACAATACGCCAAGGACATTTCACTTCACTTTTTCAAAAGAGCGTTAAAAGGGTAAGGAATCAAAACAATATTTAGACTTTTTATTTCAATTATCGGTCTATGACAGGAAGTACAATTGTTTCAGAAGGAACATGAACAGCGTAGGCGTAGAAAAAGTAAAGCACAGTTCTTTGAAATGATACAAGAAATACGAAGGTAAAGTATTTTACATTTACTAGTTGAGTACGAGTTTTTAAAGAATTCCTTTTTTTTTTGAAGTAACAGTAGTGTCAATGTAAAACTTTTGATTATAAAATTGCTTTTTTCGTATATTTAATATCAAAATATGTAACCGGGATTTAACATGTCCATTATCCAACCACGAAATGTATGTTTTTGTATTTTTTAGAGTTCAACAAGGGCGAGACCACTCCTTGGATTCTATAAAAGAGCACGTGGCTATAGAGACAACGGACGGAACAGTTTCGGAAGACCTCACCGAGTCCAAGTTTTTATCGCCATCTCCTGAAGTGCTTGCGCGATCCCCCAGACAAGCCCGATCACCTCGTCAGTTACGCTCTCCAAGAGGAAGGCGAAAAAGATGCAGCCTTGCTGGACTGAATGTAAGACGTTTCAGCACAGACTCAGTACTTGGGTCTGATTCGGGCTCTATTTATGAACGCACAAGTCTCAATATAGGTAGAAGATTAAGTCGTGACATAAGCTGCTTAACAAACTCCCCACCTGATATAAACACGCGTCTTCGCACGCCATCTCCTATGGTTCGGAGGGCTGAGGAATCTTCCACGAGATCTTATCAAGATGTCTCGCTGAACTCCCAAAGATCGGATAATTTTTTAAGTCCAGATATACCAACCATTCGGACAAGTGTTGAAATCTTAGTATCTGAGGAACATATCGTGCCTCCTGCCCCACCTTATCCAAAAGTAACATTATCGGGATCAAGATCTGAACTATCCCAGCTTTCTGAAGATGAATTGGTACGACTTTGGCGAAGTTCCGAAAGAGAAGTGCGAGAGGCGTTACTAGCAGCCCTGCAAGAGAAAAGGGCAATATTAGATCCCAAACAAGATCCAGGCTGAGAAAAATCAGCAAAATAACTTCTGGAATTGGTCTGTGTATTAATTGGAAAATAAATGCTGAATGTCGTGCAGCAGTAAGAGAAAAGAATGCATCCGTAGCTGTTACGATAGTGCCTTTTTTACATTGTTTGATGCGGATATATTCAGCGGGTGTTAGTGTTCGTTTAAGTGTCTTGGTATTTTTATTGTATTTAAAAGCTGCCTTATTTTAAATAACATTGCATCCTAAATTCTATTCCGCGTCAATCAATATAAAAGCGGTACTTGTATGTAGGTTTATTGCTGATATTTACGTCCAGACAATCAATTTAAGCTATGAATTACTTAAATTAAGATTTGAGAAATAAATAATCTCATAGCTGTGACCACAAGATTTAAAGTGCTTTATTCTCTTAGATGACACTTACTTATTCACTTTGTCCGTACTTAATGTACATGAATATCTAATAAACAATTTGTTTTAGGTGCTGTGATTAAAATAGATTCTTGACTTGATCTATGAAGATAAAATATCGTTACTAATATCTTGATGTGGATGTTACCAAAATATTTACGATTAATGTATGTAAACTTTTTTTGTTCATATGTTTAATTAAATTGTGAATTTGTCGGGTCATTAGTATATAGAAATGTAAAGAAATAACTACTGCCAAAATTCTAAAAATATCTAGTTAGTATTAAGGATTTATCTACACGTCTTTTAGAGTTGCACCCTAGTTTTAGTTGTATTCTGATGGCTCTTGGGATGTGTTGACGATTTTAGCCTTACCTCAATCATAATAAGGCTAACTTTGTTTACACTTCCGTTGAAAAGTCGTCATCTCTTTTCATATAACTTTGATTAAATAAAAATCTCCTAAATTATCGATTGGCTTCAAATAAAATTTTGCTTATGTATCCTTAAAATATCGTCGTATCGTTATGACTGTGCAAGCAATATTTTTCCTCATACATTTTTATACTTATGCCTTTAGCTTATCTTGTAGTACTTAGAATGTGATTAGGTACCTATATATAACACTTAAAAGATAACATTACGGAACTTTTTGAGTTTTTTTATTTCTTTATTATTATTTCAATTACAAGTTAACTCTGCTGGTATATAAATAATAAAATCTATATTTTTACGAACTTCTACATTTTTTTTTCAAAAACAAAGTTTATTTTCATCTAAAATTAACATGAAATATATTTATTTATTTATATTTCGGACCAATAAACGATACAAACACATATTGTTTATCAATTACAAATTATGTATTAAATAAATCTATCGGATGTCAATCATCTAGTGATATTAAAGTCTTATGCATCGTCTTTGTAATATACGATACTTACTACTTAATATAAACTCTTAAAATTAGAATAAACTATATTTTAGTGCCACAACATTAACGTAAATCAATTTAATTAGTTTTACTTGTTTACTGTTACAGTTTAGCTGTGTTTACAGTTTGTTAGAATTGGCGTGAAAATAGGCAACTTTTGTTTTCGTTTTTGCTATATCTTCACTCTTCGACAATATTCGGGAAGAAATTGCAATGTGTTCAGAATTTAGTTTTATTTTTCAAATATACCAATTTGAAGAATTCATTTATTTTACATAAAATAATTCAGGTACAGCTTGGCACAAAAAAAAAGAGAAAAACGTGATGACAGGCAGAATCATATATTTCTTACTTTGCAATGGAATGACTGGTGGAGCATGGTTGGTTGATCACTGATCAGTGTTGCTAGAATGTCGATTATATCGCCATCTTCTATATCTCTTGACTTTTTTCCAGGCTGGTTCTTACATATATTATTTTACTTTGAATGAGATATTTAATGGAAGTTACAGCAAAAATTAGCAGCCTGATAACCTGTTTCAATACTGTTTCAAAAGCAATTACATACGGAGTTTTTAGATTTATCGTGTCTTCAGTATTTCTCCATATTTATGTCAATTATGTTTCAATTTCTTCATTATGACGCGCAATTTACAAACTACGTTATTTATTAAAAATATGTTTTGCTGCTTGGCTTCTTATGAATTTAACTTACCAAAGTTATATTATACCTACCAGCAACTACTATTTCATTTCCTCATAAATTGTCTAGGTCCATCAGGGTAGATGGTGTGTCGACTATCGGTAAAATAATCAATCGGTCACACAAAGGTTCCACGTTCCTCGTTTCTAGTGTGAAATAGAAATTTAAATATAGATTTGCATTATTTACATTTCTTCGATAATTTTACCGTATATTTATTGTCATTAAGTAAAATAATATTATGAGTACTGCACTATCTAGCAATTTCCTGGTCATCAGATTTGTTTTTTTACTTTGTGCCAAGTTTTAAAATCATCTTTTTCATTTCGCTACTCAACGCTGATTTTTCACTTTGCTTTCAAAGGTTGTCACGAAACTAGGCTCTGAATTTACCTAAAAAACTTTATGGTTCCAGAAATAAATTTCTTAGAAATACTAACCTAAGGCGACAATTGTACTACGAAAAATTGTTAGTTCAAAAATATTCTAGAAAATCTAAGTGTAAGTAATTATTGTAAATAAGAAAATTAATTTATTGAAATTGTATGAAAAGTTCTTAGAACACTCACTTGTTTTTATAAACGGGGCAGTTTAGTATTTTCAAAATATTTTCCTTCATTATTCATAGAAAATTATGCAACTCATAATGATTAAACTGCCCTTGTAATAAAAATAAAACAAATAGAGGAGAAATAAAATTATTGTGCTATACAGTGTTTTATTAAATCTTCATATCTATGTCCCGCAACTTTGTCTGCCTAGAACTCAGTTATTAAACTTAATTTTTTTGTGATTTATAATAATTTCCCTTGTAAAAAAATTGAATAATAACCACATCACGACACATACGTTGACTCAATCCCGCAGTAAGATAATCTTGTATCGCTGGAACTAAGCAACGATATGGTATGTACTACATAGATAAGAATACAACATCCAAGACCGGTAAGCGAAACAATGCAAGTGACACAAAATTCTGCTCCCGCCAGGATTCGAACCCGGAACCTCTAGAGTAGAAGTAGGCTGTTTAAACCACTACGCCACCTTTGCCCTTTGAACACTTTTACAGCATTAATCTCAACATCAAACAAAGGAACACAAACTAATTAGAACATAGTAAAAATAAAAATAAACTCCTTTTAATATATCATATATATTTTCGTGAATCTTATACACATGTTCATTAATCATAATTCCTTTAGTTATGTATAACCACACAACAAATATTAAACATACACTTATGCATACAGTTAGGATTGCCATATCATTTTAAAACTTGTAAAAATGGTAGAAATGTTGGATGACATGAGAGTAAAAGAAAACAGCAACAAATTTATTAATTAATGGGTACAGAAACATCTTGAATAGGCAAAAAATACAATAGCATAAAAACATCCATAAATGGCCTGTCTACATTTTGTTTACATGAATAGTTACGTATAGTAGTATCCCAACATATTTCCGAGATGGATGCATTTTTAATTAAAAATACACGGGCATAGTAACTTTTTTTGAAATTAATTCTCTTGTAATAATTTATTG
Organism: Choreutis nemorana; assembly: GCA_949316135.1. Taxonomy (NCBI): domain Eukaryota; kingdom Metazoa; phylum Arthropoda; class Insecta; order Lepidoptera; family Choreutidae; genus Choreutis; species Choreutis nemorana. The sequence goes on from OX438600.1 coordinate 6,510,443, forward strand.
TTAGGATTTGCTACGCACTTCTACCTTAAGCCAAACTCTACGATATGCCATTTACGCCCCTCAAGAGCACACTCATTTCTACATTTCTCTAAGATACATTTTCCATATAAGTTACTCATAATTTTTTCAACGGTTTTATTAAAACTTTCTAATTTTTCGATTTTTCGTTGACTTTTTCAAAGGGAATCTTGATTTACTATAGGTTAAGAAAAATATCTTTGAATGTCGAGACATTATAATTTTCAATGGAAACCATGGGCTTCAATACAAGGATCTAAAAAACCATACGTTCTAAGTACTGATTCTGTTCTAAGAACTAAGAAGAATTCTTCCGTGATTTTATGAACTTTAAATTTAAGTAATTGCGATGGTCTTACAACAATTTCATTTCAGTTTATTACGGTTACTTAAAATCTGAAAACCTACAATAAAACCATTTGTGATTATTTGAAAGGGAAATTTTAAGTTGATGTGTAATTGATAGCAAATTGACAAATATAGACAAACTTTTTTGTAAACTGAGTAGATGTCAACATCTTTACTCCATAGACTCGATGAGATTGAAGTACTCGAACATGTTACTAAAAAAAACTAATTTCAAAGCGGAACAAGATGATGGAATTTAACTTGAGACAAAGCTATAGTTATCAAATACAATGTGTTATTTGCCTACACATTTCATTCAATATAAAAATAAATGTGCTCATGTTTCAATTAACTGATATATAAATCGTATTGTCTATGTCATCTACTGAACTAGATTTGACGCGATGGTGCTGCGTACAATAAAACGTTATCTAACATTTGCAACTTTAATGAATAAATTAAAGTGACGAACTATATTAAAAATCAGCTGTTCTTTGCGGAAATAACTGGTGGTTTTTCCAACAAGCTTCCAACAGCCGATATTTAAAAATTGTTTTCGTCTTACGGCTAACGATGTGGTTAAGAAACACCTAACACTATCTGACCATAACATTACATAATATAAATATTATAGATTCTAGTTAGATTATAGCGTAGTAACAAGAATACAAACAGATTTGTATGTAGATTATACTATACAACTTTAATTTATACACTGTTTAACGTATTTACAAACTTTCTGATGTTTTTTTTTCTAAAATATTGATAGGGAATGAGTATGTTTTTTGCCATACCGATTTTAAATAATAAATTTTATGGTTATAAATTTAGTTGGATTGAACATTTCAACAAGCGGCGTTATATTTTATCGAAGCCCTTCAAGGGCATAATGTCAAGTTTGTACAAGATCTACTTACAATGATCTCGATTAAAAACTTGTAGCTACAGATTTTCCAATCAACTTTCTTTCCCCTCGCTTATAAGGTTAAAACGTATCCTATCTCAGATTTAAGTTTTACATTAATTTGACATTTACATTAAATTTTCTATTTGTTAGGAAATAAGCGATGAACTTTTAGTCTGCTATGTTTCATCGGATGAGTAATATATTGATACAGAATTGAAAGCAACGTGTATTACATACCTACAGATAAAAGGAATGTATAACATTTAGCTGGTAGTGGCCCAGTAACCTACTTAGACAAGAAGCAACGATACCTTGCCATACTAACAACTAATAGGCATGAATAACAATACAACTCCATAAGCTTACTTTAATTATTTAAGTAGTGCTAACTGAAAACACAAAGAAATTCATTTATTTTTCTACTCGCACGAGGTAAATAAAAATCTTCAATAAAATGTAGAAATATCCATAAACTATTTTTTGAAAATATGTTTTATTTTCTTAAAATAGCACATGGATATGTCTAATTTGTACTCTCTTTAATTTGCCCATGAGCGCTTAGAAAATGGATTAAATTTTTATGCCGTCTCTAGATAGCACAACTTGAATTTAATTTCAATCATTTAATTCCTCACATAACCACAAACTGATGTCGCAAAACAATATGCAAAAAATAAAGTTGTAGTCGAAAAAACAAAGTAATGGAAATGCAGTGTTTTGGTCCAAATGCATATCTTGTTCAAATGACCTTACAAGTATTTATTAAACAATATTTTAGCAAACCACATGCATATTACATTTGTCTCTCGTATGTGAAATAAAAACTAAATTAAATTAAACATACTTAGTCTAGTATATAAAAAATACTGCTCATTTCGATAACTAAGTTTTTAAACAAAATATCAAAAACTATAGGAATATCAGATCCCTTCTCCAGCTACAATTGTAACGGCAATAGTCTAAATGACAGAACATTTTACAGGTGCAATGTTAACTTATATTAATAGTTGAAAATTCTTTGTAAGTTTACAATAAAACATTTTGAAAATACAGAAAACTTTTCTTGAAAAAGTCTGTTTAAATTTTCACGCGGCCCTGAAAACATTTCTTCACAAAGATCTGAGCCAACATCAAGTATATTACCTAATAGGTAAAATGATTTCATATTTTATTAACACATATAACTTTTAACGTCTTCATCAATTTTACAACTAAGTGCATAATTTATAACAATTAGATTTTTAAAGCAATTATATTTCCACTACTTAATAATGAAACAAATTGTGCTAGTATTTAGCTGCAAATAATTCTACAAGCACTATTTCAAAACCTTAATCATTTGATACTTTGATTTTGTTACGGTAGATACAAAACGTATTTAAAATACTCCTGTCAGCTTGGTTTTCCTCGGTGCCACGTTTAGCTGTGGAATTGAATATTGTTTTAGATGTGTGTGTGTAAGCATTGTTGTATTAACAGTTGCAGTTTGTAGTGTTGCTGGCCTGTGGTTGCTCGGTGAGACGTTGGCCGCGGGCGCCACCGGCCAACATGGCTGGCTCGGAATCCAAGCTTTCCGACATCTTGTCGCAGATAATGTCCACCAACCGCTCGAATACAGTCTGCAATTACGAATTATATATTTTTTAATTTGGAACCTATTGGAATGATTAAAATTAAATGTTGTTAATACATTATCGTGATAAAAATTTTAGTACCAGTTATCACGCAATCGCAATACCTATTAGTATATGCTATTTTGTGAGCTTTGTTTATAACCTATACGATACGCCCTATACTGATATTTGTATTTTTGTTATCACTATAATTTTAAGCCAATGCTTGACACTTAAGTATTTGAAGGGCGTGGTACTTTTCCCACCTGGACACTTATATTATGAACTAGGTATTGCCCCACGGTTCAGCGCGCGTTTTATTTTGTGATACGCTCGGTTTTACACTTTAAATCCAAAAACTCAAGCTCAATGGCAAATAGGTGGTAATAAAAAGTACATATTTCCCATTTTGAAGATTTAATTTTTTTAAATTCCTGTTTAATAATTCAAAAACTGGTTTGATTATACATTTTATAACAGACTGTATGTGTATGCTGCCTGTGCCTTGTTGCTTCTTTTTTTAAACATATCTATAATTTTTTCCCATCAGAGGCGCTCTCTCTCTATCGGTTGGTTCATGGTAATTTTTATTCTATGTTTTATTATTCAAACTGAAAACTTGATACCCATCAGTATTACTTCAGAGAAACGCTTTTCATAGCTTACATTTGAATTAGATTTTGTTGATTTTTTTATATTTTTTGTATAGAACCCTATTTGAAAAAGTAAAAATAGCCTATACTATGTGCTGATATATATGCTATCCCTCAGTGGAAGTCCCACCAAAATTGGTGCATCTGTTTTGGAGATTACACGGTACAAATGTACAGACAGATAGACAAAAATGTTAAAAATTGCTTTTTTGTCCTTGGTAGCGTATATACATTTAAATAGACACACCAAATTTATTTATTTGTAAAACTGAGAGTAATTATAGGAAAAGTATTGTTAATTGCTTATATAGTCATAAGTGGTTTCATTGATGGTAATAGCTCTTTGTTTAATATTGATGTTCGTCAATTATAGTTTAATAGATTGTCGAATTGGAATATCATCTTGTTTTTTCTTCGAGTAGAAAAAATAGATGATGTTCGAATTAAGGGTCAGCTACTTTTGGTCGGTAAACGGTAAACATTCATATCCATACGTACATAATACTTAAATATATAGAAAATATCAGAGAACGTACTTAAATACACCAGGATTCGAAACCGGAATATCACGTGTGTGATGTGTTTTAATATATCAATACTAGGATCGCGATGTATCACGGTTCACGAGTTACGGATCTCGAGTATCGATGGTGTAAACCCCCAAATGATTTAGTTTTAAGGTACCTTAACATTGATGTTTTCCTTAGCACTGGTTTCGTAGAACTCCACCCCTAGCTGCTCGGCGAGCTGCCTGCCACGCTCGGCGCTCACCACCCTTTCCTCCGCCATGTCGCACTTGTTGCCCACCAGGATCACTTGCGCGTTGTCCCACGAATACGTCTTGATTTGCGTCACCCTTTAGTTACACGTTGTTTTATTTTAGATTAAGGCTATATAGGATAGAACCAGAATTATATACAAGGACCACTTAGATCTGCACCTTTTTTGTAGATGCTCTGTCAATTGTCTATTGTTATTGTTGTGGATACCGGCGGGACAGAACTTGTAAAACGCATTGTTTCGCTCTCTGCTATGGATGTAATTATAATACCGTTTGTTTTCACAACGTGACATTGGCTTAGTAGGCGTCTAATACAATTGTCGCCATTAGTCAAAGATTGACTGACTTATGTACTATGTAGTATTTAACATTGTTATTGTTGCACCTTCGACACAAGATTATTCAATCGTACTGCAGGGCTAAGTTAGTGAATGGGTTGTAATTTGGTTATTATAATTATTCTAACTTGACCCACGAAGTGGGTTGGATATGATGAAAGGCTCCCGTAAGAGTGTTTTTAACTTCTTGATAAAGGAGCAAAATATATACACTTTTGGGAATTTAGTATTGGAGCGAATGGTCTCATTTATTAGTGCAATCAAGAACTGTTCGCTACGAATTTTGAGGTGAAGCGGTAAAAATTGTGCCCTTGTTTGTCTTACTCATGGATTACACCATTCGACTTAGTCCTATATCAAGATCAATTCTCAGAACAAAAGTACAAAATTGTACTTACCAATCTTGAACACTATTGAAACTTTCTTCATTGGTAATGTCGTACATTAAAATGAATCCCATAGCACCTCGGTAGTAGGCAGTTGTGATAGTGCGGTAACGCTCTTGCCCTGCGGTGTCCTGAAATACAACAACATAGATCACACTTCTTAAAAAGCATTGCGAAAGTAGAAAACCAGACACATACACCTCATTATTTTGTGACCATTCCGATTCACATTTTTTAAAATCTTATTTAGATATAGAGTTTGAATTAGCATCCTCTTTATTTTACAATTAAAGAAGTGGTCATCAGAGATTTTGTCTCGAAGTTGCAATAGTAATAAATGTGAATTACCTATCTTTAGTGGACCCAGTTTAAACTCAATAATAATGTTGTGTTGATTAAGAGTGGGTGGGTCTTAGGTAAAATGATTGTTATTTCAACGAGAAACGATTCAATTTTGTCAGATTTCTATTAGAAACTAGTTGATGAACTTCTTAACACGTGACAGTTAATTTGGGTTTTATCAATTTTTTATTACTTGTAAACCATCCCTGTATCCGGTACTAATTAAAATATAGAAAAACAAAATTTGTAAAAATAGGTTAAGCCGTTTACGAGTATTAGTGATACTAACGAACAGCTATTTATTTTACGTAAGGGGCCACCCAAAAATAACATCACATGTTAAATAGGGGGGAAGGAATGGGTCAAAGAAATGTGACATTGTGTCACAAGGAAACACCCAGTGGGAGGTCTGAAACTTTGTGACATCATATGCCAAAATTTTCAATATTAAAGCGTGACATTTTCATGAGAATAAAAATGAAAAACTTGATGTATGTTTACAAGATTTATGTAACTTTAAGTTGTCAGTTGTCCACTTTCTGTCCTATTACTCCGGACGTTAATAATATTGGTTTAATTAAAAAATAATATTTAATTCTTTTGACTATACAGCGTACAAATATATTTAGCGAGATGAAAAGGTAAAAATACTTTGCCAGAGAAATCTGGAATAAAATGTACGCCTTTGTAAATATTAAATCATCTCATATTCAACCTTACCGAGCTCAGGCGAAACATGAATGAGATATTAATATAATTTTGGATGTTTTAGGACCTGCTTTGCTTTTTAGGAAAATATTGCATGTTTATGTATTATTCAGTCTTTTGTCAATAAAAAAGTTTATTTTAAGTTGGCTTTACAAAAATAATACTTTTGCAATGGTACTGCAACTGTTAAATTTCTATCCAATAATTTAAGTTATATTTTTCTTCTGTGACTTTATACCACAAATAAAATAATAGAAAGTAATTGATAACTTTGAACAATAGTTGATACTCACCCATATTTGAAGTTTGACACGTTTGTCGTGCCGGAAAACTGTTTTAACTTTGAAGTCTATGCCGACAGTGGAAACGAACGCCGATGTAAACGAATCATCCGCATAACGGAACAAAAAACTGCAACAAAATAAATACATGACAGACAGAAAATAATAACCCAAAAATTAATAATTAAAATTGTTTAGCCCATGATGTTTTATATAAATATAATAATTTTAAATGCTATTTCAATACAAAATTTTGATAACATTGTAGTAACGAATCATATAGTTTTACATACACAAAAAAAATCTAGAAAATTTAAATGAATTCACCCTTTTTTACCCGACTCCAGCGAAGCAGAAAGGAGGGGGAGGAGGATGATTTTGACCTGTATTTATGTATGTATCAATGCTGATCTGTTCTCTCATAAGTTCCTTACTAATTTTCATAAATTGACAAATAAGGCATCGTTAGATGTGTCATGAGCGTCGGATAGGCTACATTACGTCACATTAAATTGAGTAGGGCGCCTTATTTAGGACTTGAAGTCACGGACAATTTTTTATCGTGTACTGTGACCATGTTTGGATCATATTAAAGGGCTTAATAAGAACATTTCAATTGTATATACATTATTAGCTTTTACTTGCGAATTTGCTTGCATGGAACCGGTAATTGATAATAATTCTAAAATCACGGCTCAGATGTGAATTATACATAGATTTTTTATAATCCTACCAAAAACACATAAATAACAAATAATTTTTCTTTAATACTTTTTCGCGGTTTCTGAAGTCAGGTTTTAGTTTAAAACTTTTTTTTTTGTCATTAGATTTGCGCAAAGTGGCACACAACAGCCGGTGCTAAACTAAAAAAAAATAATGTAAATTTATCTTATAAAAAATAAAATGTCTTTTACCATCAAACAACCTTCAATAATATTGCACCAAGACTCCCCATGCTTGGATAAAATTACATTAAAATCAATACCTCTGCATCTACAAGGAATACACGTCACTCGAACTATTTTATAATAAAACTACTAGACATCGTTTCGTGTGCTTGTTTCGTTTTGGGCCTTATTTTTCTACTCTGCCAAAATGAGCATTCAAATGTTTGATATTTTTACCTCATAAAATTAGAATTTAAAATAACGAATAAATTTTCGTTACATTTCGACTTACTTAAATAAAAATATAGAAAGTGTCAAAACATATACACTAAATATTTAATCTGTTCATAAGAATACAGAATAATAAAGTTAATGCAATTGATATTTCAAAATGATACAAAGTTAGTTCTTGCAGGTCCGAAAGATTTCAAGTAACAGATCTATTTTACCTCGTTTTTCCTACAGAGCTGTTGCCAATGATGAGGAGTTTGAACATATAATCGAAGTTCTGGTCTGCTGCATCCTTCTGCCATTTAGGGTCACCACCACCAGCCATCTGGAATAAATACACCAGATACTTCAATAAATGATTAGTTTTCTACTATAAACAGATGTGAAAAGTTTACGAGTAATAACATTTTAATGTTTTTTTTTAATTTCTCAACCATCGAATGGCACGTGGCAGTATTTTATACGTCTAGAGAAAAAAACAAGTACCTAAAATATGTGATGTTAAAAACGAACATACCGACTCTATTTCATTTTTTAAGTGATTTAATATTTCACTTATCGATTCCAGTGCTTTGCTGGGAACATTGTTATTTGTCTCAGCACTTTTATGAGCGTTCATAATTTATCTATCAATTATAAACTAAACACAGCTAATACAGCAGTCAGTTGTTTTACTACTGAACTAGTATCATAGATGCGCTCATTAAACTTTCCGATACCATATCGATCGACACAAACTCGACTGTACGAGTATTTCAATGTTAAAGCAATTGCTGCCTATGGAAACTGTACAAACGTTTGTAATTATCAGTCGAAAAAATAGACGATTATCGAAATACAATTCTGTTACTTAAGGTTTAAAGTGTATTTTACGTCGTTATTGTTTTTGATAATAACATCCACTTTTGTCAGCAACTTCCTAAGCGATGTGCGCGTTGAATTAACATTTTTTACATTTTTAAAGAAATGTTTTATTATGTTAAATGTACCTACAGTCCTTAACGTTATTATCCATATTACATTTTATTATTTTCCAATGAGAATATTGTTAAAGATCATTTCTAGCATGGTTACTTTTTAGAATATTATTAATTTAAAATCCAGTTGTTTGCAAAAACAAATGAAAAAAAATGCCTTTGTAATATGGGTAATGTTTTATAATGGTCATCAATTCATAATATCTGTGTAAATGAATTTTACATTGAATTAGTAGAACATTTAATATTAACTCAGTAACTATAAACAAAGATTGAATAAAAATTACGAATAATGTAGGGTCAATAACAAAATCTTGAATAATCTAAAAACAAATAGTCTCTTTTTGAAAATCAATACATTTTGCAAAAAGTATATATTTTGTTTGAAGTTTTTCTTTTGTTTCTACGTTATCTTAGGAGTAAGAAAAGGGGACGGAGTTCTTGAAATGAGAGTAATGTAGCTGTAGGATTTGAAAGCTATAGCTACGGTAACAGTCTACCATTAGATGATTCTAAGGGTCTTTTATAATTTAATCCTACTACTTAGCGTTAATAAGTCAGTAAAGGTTGTTCACACTCTACAATCGGTTCAAATTCAGACATTATAGAAATATAATTAATTACAACATTAAATTGAATACAACAAAAATGCTGATATGTGAATGCTTAAAAAAAACGAATTATAATATTTTTTACATGTTTAGGTTTTTTCTTACCTTACTATTTAAAAATCGAATATGAATTATATGTTATAACTAGTGTTTAGACTTCACTTAGTTCTGCCTTACACTGTCCTTCTTACATCCACACTAAACAAAAGAGAAAACAATAGTTTACGGCTATTGATCTTGTTTTATTTTATTCTTTATTAAGAGTAAAAAACAGATGATATAGTAAGCGCATATATATATACCTTAGTGTTCACTCTTCTGTCGATAGAAACTTATAAAATCGATAATTTGATGTTATTTCGTAACGCACGTTTATAATATCCTTGACACTTTTTGATGCTCTTCGGCCGCGTTTAGCTTTTCACAATTTAATCTTTAAAACAATGTTATTTTAAAAATAGAATAAAATCTTGAAGGGTGTTTAAAGGGCCGTTCCTTTACAGCTGTTGCCTTGGTCCTGGAAGATCCCCCAAATACTGACGTGGGAGGGAAATTCAAGATGGCGACCAGCTGCGCGCGCATACTACCCACGCAGCCTGTCAAACAAACCTAGCAATACAAACGCTTGCGATTTTACAAATGAATAGTTTGGTATTGAAACGCAAATGATAAGAGCCTTTTTATAACAGGTTTTTAGTTAATTTGTGTACTTATTGTCAAAGGACCAAACGACGATTTTAACAATCGTCAATTTATTAATACATTCAGTATGAATAAGCATACCTATTCGTAACAAAACATAAATTGTACTAGAAACCACTTTCTTCTAAGAGCTATTTTTAGATTTTAGCGACTTGACAGTTTTGTAATTTATTTGAATACCTAAATCGCAATACGGTTAGAGCTTTTAAATGGGAATGGTTATGATGAATATATTTTCATTTGTAGTATTTGCACGTTTGCAACCAAAACTTTTTTAATTATAATAGTGTTAATCTTTGATAATCATTAATTTTTACAGTAGTAATTATGAACGTAGTAATTTTTTACTAAGTGGTTGTTTTTAGTTTATTGGGAAATGAAATTATTTTACAAAAATTGTAAAAAACATTTATATCCTATAAACGCTTCATAATTATCTATCAGAATACCACTTGATTATCTAATTAACCAGAACCTAATGTGCAACCTTAACGACATTAAACTACACAAGTACAAACAGTTATAAGAATTAATATTTTTGAAATAAATACATGAAGGAAGGATAGGATTTTTGATGATGACTTTTTGAATTATTTACTAGTAGAAATTTACTTTTCTGTTCTTACCTTAAATATCTACTTTTTATGAGATATAATAAGTATCTCTTTATTCTTCCAGGTAGCAGTCCGGATTTGTCGTTGTGGACCCATTCGGCCCTTGACAGAACCTTGACCTGTGTTTGACCCAAATATGCAGCTTCCACAATTCAAGTCATGCGCTCTTGTTACATTACATGTTTTCTAGTATTTTAATATTTCAGTATATCTCCCATAGTAAAAGTTATTTCTTTAAGCTTTCAATACTTTCTTTTAATTTTATTTTAATTTTTATGTTTATTTAACTTAATATTAAATATAGTTACGGAATAACTTTGCGGTCGTATTTAAAAATATATAAGTGCAATTGTAAATATGCATAAAACATTTTCAGAAAACGAAGCTTTCAATTCCCTAAAGTGCTGCCATCTTTGTGAAAATTGTGGAATGTGAAAAAGGACTAAAAAGTTTTCATATTCATCTGAAACAGTTTTGTACAAGCAATTGCGATAGAGGTCGCTACTCTTGAATAATAAAAGAAATTGAGATATTTTATTGAAGGGCTAAGAAAACGTTCCTAATATTTAAACTAAAAGATACGTCAACACATAAGACAAAACTATGCAAGGTGTAATCAATCAGTCTAAGTATATTTACCTACAAAGATGAATGATTGGTCTCCGCTGCGCTCCTACCGACTACCAATCATTAATCTATGCTTACCTTTTTATTAATTCAAAATTTATATTCACAGTTTGTGGCTTTTACGTTTTTAAATACATTTTTTTTTAAATTTAAGTATTGATAATTTTCAAACGATATTGAACAACCCAGGAACCGATGTTTTTTAGGAGTTTCGAAAGTTATTGATTTCGCAGATGTTGATGTTCTATTTTATAGTGATGACATAATACTGAATATTCAGTGAGCTTTGAGGCCGCGTGGCCTAATATCCTTCGGCATGACAACCAACTTTTTTGTTGGGGTTTGTAACCACGCACCTTCTACCCCCGCACCCCGTTACCCCTCGAGGTAAAACTAAAATACAAAAGACATGTCACGAGCGCCGAACGTTCGGTATCCGTTTCCTCACTAGATAGTAAATCTGTAATATCACAAAATTTCAAAACTCCCGGAAAACTTTGCTGCTAAAACTGCACCAAATCATTGCACAATCGTCAGTAAAAAATTTATATGTGATATTGTACGAACGGGCAACTTGCCTTTTGTTGTAAGATAACCGAAATCTCTAGCAAAAACAATGGCTAAAAATGGGCGAAAAAAATTGTTTATTTTTCATAAATATGTCACGAGCTTTTTGCTTGTTTACAATCTGGGATTAGGGTGGCGCACAGTGGGGCCAAATTTAATCTTAGTGGACACAGAAGCCGATGTCGGTGTATCGAGAAGATTTTTTTTTCAAGGCTGATGATGATCCCCCTAACACTTTTTATAGTTCTAGAGATCTGTCTAACGCCTAATTTTTAAGAAAAAAATGTTTGTTTTTTTTTGTATGGAGAAAATTCTATAATATTTTTTTCTCAAGATGTTTTGATTTGCGGTGTCTGGAACTCAGATATATGAAAGGCCCGATGATAAAGTACCTATAAAAAATAAATTTGCCAAATCCACTTGCGGCAGCTTGCGGTAATGAAATTATAGTTTTAAAAAATGTGGCTTGTTTACTTTCGTTCTGTTGATCAAGTTGTTGCTTATTTGTGTTCCTAAATACATTTAATAAAACATTAGAAATATCACAGCGCACTAATAATCGTAGATTTTTTTTTACTTGTGGATAAATATGGCTTATACACTCCAGTAACATCATGACCGGTAAAAATGACAGTTATACACCGTACCTGAGTAAACAATGTAACCCTTACCTATAAATGCAATTATATATATAATACCCTGTGCTTCCTGGTTAGGTAGCTGGCCCTCGACGGACCTATTAATTTATTTCTGATTATATTATTAATATGAGTAACGATATTGAAAAACATATGGACTAGTCCTTTTTAAGATCCTAAAATGCACGACTTACAAATTGTTTATGACATTTAAAATCTAACAAATTTTTACAAAGTGATTGTATTCAAAGATGTCTAATAAATAAGCTAAAATTTGTAATGAAATATTGTATTTTAGGGTTTGTCCTTGATGTCCGATAGTAAATTATGAATTGAGAAGTAACTGCCGAAAATATGAAACTAAAATTAGATATAAAGATGTTCACAGATAAAGATAGGAAATTAGAGATAGGACATAAAATATTTAGTTGTTTATTATATAAATCCGGTATAGTATGAGTAGAACTTATAAATTATAACTCACAAAAACGATACAGTAGACAAGTACTCAAAACCTACTTCCTCAGTAATATGTAAATTATTTTTCTTATCTTCTTTTATCTAAAATAGTTCAATGTAACCGCTTAAAAATAATGTTTTAATACGCATTAAGACTTGGGTATTAAAACAATATTTTAAGCATCTGTGATTTTTACAATGCCTAAATTATCTGCTGTTATTCTAATAACTCTATAAAGTAAATAAATGGATCCGTATAAACTTGTAGGTATGTATGTTGATACACGAGAATAAAGTCTCGATTTTTTTTCTTTTTTCCGATTATTTTTAACTTTATTTATAAATTTAGAGTTCTTAGGGATTTTTTATGCTCTATGACATTACTTCTTGCCAAATTTCATGATTCTAGGTCAGGATGTTCCCAATAGGTTTTGATCCCCTTGAGAATATCAAACTAAGCGGTAAAAATGAAGCATAAACGGCGGTTGCTTTTGATTGCGTTGACTTTATTTTGATTTTATTACTGCTCCAAAGCTATGCAAACTTAAATATTTGATATTAATTTCAGCTTGATACCATTGATGACAGATGGACGGACAGACAGACAGATGATGGACAACAGAGTGATCCTAAAAGGGTGCCGTTTTTTCATTTGGATGTACGGAACCTTAAAACTGTTTAACGTTTAAAGATTTTTCAATTTAACATTTCTCTAATAAGGTATGATATTTGAAAAAGTATTTTCTTCGAATGCACAAATAATAGTTTTTCTTTGTTTAGTTCAACCTTGATATTTGAATTTTCAATTCGCTCAGAATTTTGTAAGATATACAGTTTGAAAATAAATATTTTTCATTTGTGGTTTTCAACATCAACGGCAATTTAAAAACGGCTAGTAGCAAAAATAATGAATAACCCTTCCAACCACAATTACCTTTTGTTAATCCAGTAAGAAAATTTTAATGAGGGATCTGTTTTCCATAGTATAATTTAGATACAGATTAATATAAATATTTAAATTAAAAATAAGTTTAAGTAAATTGAGGGGTAAAATTGAACTAATTTTGTCATTGTTTTGCAAACATACCAAACCATAGCCAAAGAGTGTAGTTCTGTTTTTTTTCAGGTCATCTGAAAAATCAACAGATATTAAATATAAAAGTTGGTGAAAGAATGCATTATGGTCGTGATATTGTAAAGCGTCTTTGATGTTGTCAGCATTTTTGTCTACGCTGCCGGGTTGAGTAAGATATGCAGCCTTCATTGCAAACAAAATTAATTAACTTGAAGAAAATACAATAAAGATGTTTGCATTCAAGGGAAGGCCCGAAGGCTTTTTAAAGTATATTTATAAAGCGGTTGAAAAATGCAGTTGTTAAAGTTAAAAGTATGAACAAACAGCAGTGATATTTATAGATTTTTTTTAATTTTTAACGGGAAATTTGGCTGGATCCAATCTGAAGATGAGAATGCAGTCAAAAAGTGTTTGTATTTGTATGGTTTTGGAGTTCATCAAGTGGTGGAGTTTTGTATGACAAGCGAAAATTAAGCGACCAAACAGTTGATCTGCAATAAACTATTTATTTAATACCATAAATCAATATTTTTTTCTGCCAGTTTAGGAAAAGGTTTAAGTGAAAAGTTCATTCACTTTAAGTTTAGGATCAGAAGTTACGTGTCGACAAACGACGGCTACAGCTTCTAGACTACGGCTGCAGCTTCCGGACTACGGACTACGCATCTACGGTTTAGGATGAACTACGATTTAAGCTTAGTAACGACACAAAGATAAAAGTGTTTTTTTCTAACTTTCCTACTCTTTTTGTAAAATTTATTGATAAATGTACAGCTTAGTTTATTTTTGTTAAGTAAGTAACTGAAGCTAAACTAAAGAGAAAACCAAGTACAATCCACACAGAGACATTAAATTTTGTTTATGAAGTAGAATTAAAGTTTATAAAACAAAACATATACTAGTTTAATAGACAATACAATTTTATTAAGAAAACAGCAAAAAACATAACTAAGACATATTTTTAGGAGTCTGTAATATGATAATGTGAGGTTAATTAAATTATATTACCAATAAAGTGTGCTGTTTACGCGGGGCGGCAGCCGATGAGAGGAGATGTCGCGTGGCTGAGAATAGATCGCGTCGTCAGTTGAACACAGAGATATCCTGTGACGTATCGACCAATGACGCGCAATGATGCGCCGGCGCAAACACTTATACACATAATAATATACTTTGCCTGCAAGTGGACCAAAACTTTTTTTAAATATTTTTATCGAATTGAGTAGTTAATACATTAGTCGAAATCATATTGTAATTGAAAAAAGAACTATGTACCTGCAATTACAAAGTAATTAATAGTGACTGACGTGACCAGGTTAATGAGCGGCCCTAGCACTGTAATACCATAGGCGACATAATGAAAATACAGTGACCTTTCAAAATTAAATATTATGTTTGCATGTCGGTTCTGTTTGAAATGCAGGCAGCGCTAGGGTTGCCGTCGCAGTTGGAAACCGTACGTTTTCCTTAGTTCAGTCCTACGCTAACCACCGCGCCGTAAGCCCGCGCCGCGCCCTCGCGCCTGCAAACGCGCCATCAATGGACTACGATCGACCAAACGAAAAAAAATACTTAATTTTTCTAACATCTTATCTAATCCTCGACCTCCATACCCACCACCTCGACCTTCCACGTTCAAGTTTCGCTGAGGAAAATGAAGGATAATTTCCACCGCGAGAACTTTTCTCCACTTTAAGATTCCTACAAGTGATACCCACAAACCTAATTTTAGGAACACAAATTAGCAGCAATGAGCTTATTTTTCAACTCCTCAACATGCTACTCAAAGGCAGATTGTACAGGAACCTATTTTTACACAAGAAACGACTGAAGATTTTTACTTGAAACCTTTGAAAGTTTACGCACGGTTTGTTAAACAATTTACACAGTTTTACGACTAGTTTTGAATTTACTTTACCTACCCTTCGTAATCCTAAGAGCGTAGAGATAAGTGTGACCAAAATTAATAATTATCGTAGTAAATAAACTATAAACAGTAACTAAGTTTTGATTGTTAAAGTGTGGTTTTATCTTATAAACGTGTGAAAAAACAAAAAAGTGTGTGTTTAGCAAAATAATTAGACTTGTGTATTTATTTTGTGTGTAGTTTTCCCTTCGAAAAATATCAACAAGATTTAAATTGGTAAGTTTTATCAATTTTAAATGAAGGAGATTCCAATTTTTTCACTTTTGATAGTAGTTTATATATTCTCTATTACAATAAATTTACATACATTGATTTATAAGTTGTGACTAAATATTAAACGACAGTACGTAGATACAGAAATATGCATCCAATGGGTGCCAAGTCCAATGACATCGTAACGTGAGCTATTTATGTATTATTTTTGTCATTGCCCTTGAAAGCAAACCGGTATTATAACTATCCTTTGTTGAAAATACATTACATCGAGTTATTGATCAATTTATTTATTTTTATGATTTAATTTGGTAACCTACTCCTTTGATCTTATTATTTTCTACTACTGAATACTTATGTAAATACCACGGTATCATATTGGAACAATTTTTTAAGTTGTTTGCTGTATTAGGTTTACTTTCAGCTCAGAATTTTGAGGATATACAATTTTGATTTTTAAAAATAAAATTGTCTTTATTTTTAGTAAAAGTTACTCCTTTCCTTAATTCCTTAAAAATCATCCCAAAGTCTTTCAAGGCTCAAATTTTCTACTCCAAAACAAAACTAAATATTCCACTACTTTGAACTTCGCTTTTTGTTTCTGGGTCATGTTTTTAATAAAAATTAAACAATTTTGCTTACCTTATTTGAAAATGCGAGGGCACAGTAATTAAATAATTCACGTTTTTCCGTGTCTTAAGTACAAAAATAACACCTAGTGTTCATTAATCCCATTATTAGGAGCGAAGATTTTGTTTTATAAAAATTTTGGCATCTAACTTGCCAAAATAATTTCGCTCTAGCGTTTTTACAAAAAATACCCTAATATTTACCTAATTAGATACGACTAAAGGATTCGGTTTTCGAACTTGTTTGGTTTTTTTTTCTGAGTAAGTGGTTAGCAAAATAAGTTTTGGCAAAAAAGAAGGAAAATTTCTGGAACGTTAATGGTTGTGTGTTTGAAACCAGATAAGTATCGTGGCTTATTTCGCCAAAACATTTCCTTTTCGGACGTTTCTACACTAGATAAGTAAAAAAGGGGTAATATTTTATTACCATACTGGTTCTATTTTTAAATTGAGTCCGATTTTATATGGTCAATAGTTATTATTATGATGCTTTTAGATTTATGTAAAAACTGAAGTGGTGAGGCTTTTATAACATGTATTACATTATTTATAAATAAGTTAGCCTTATTGATTAGGACAAGATACGTGACTTTCTTAATTGATTTACCTATTGCGTCTGTCTCAAGTATTACTTAATTGTCTAGGATAACAATGGCTTGAATTAAAGGACATGTTAGTTCATATTACATCAACCTAAACGAAAAGTTTAAGCGGGAGATCACCATAAACCAATGTAATAGGTATAGCTTAGGCTCAACATATTTACATCATAGTAAACTATTTTTTAAGCTGTAACATTACAATGTATTTAGTAGTGCAATTTGGCAGAAACCTTACAGCAGATAGTGGCATCCAGCCAGGCAAATTTTAAAAGAACTGCTGCTCTGAACTGAAATTGTAGTAACTGCGTTATTTACTGAGCATTATTGTTTCTGTTTACCTAGATCTAATTTAAAATAAATTCATTTTAATCTAACGATTATATTTAAAATGCCATCAAGTTCAAATAGTTCCAGATTTTTATAAATTTTCTATATTTGTTATATAATATTTTAAAAGCAATCAAATATTTGCTTTTATTATAAGTGCGAAAATTAATTTAAAAACACATTTAAGAAAAATTCAAGAAGAAAAAATAGGTGGGCGAATATTTTTTTTTGTTCTTCTTAATTTTTAGCTTTTTCAAGTTGTATTATAGTGGGATACAAATCTTCAATCATACTGTCCTAATATTGTTACACGGTACGTATTGTATTTGATCCAATTACACGAAGAATTTTGGGGATTTACACAAAACGTGACACGAACTAAGTCAAAGTTGACTTTAGGGTCTTCAGGTTGATATAATTTGGTTTGTTATTAATATACCTTATTCAATATAAAGTTAGATGTTTTGTGCAAGTATCTTTTCTATCAGTCATCCTTCATAGTAACCCATTTCTAAATACAGTAAAAAAAAGTTTGTATAAATTTCATAAAATAATATGAATCAATTTCAAATTGCAAACATTAAAAAAATAGCTTTAAATACCACTGAAGTAAAAATCAATAATATAGCGAGCGTTAACTGAATAAAAACATTATACAATAGCCACTTATTTAGAACATTCCGTACAAAAAATACACAGATGCGAAATATAAACAAAATTTCCGCTTCAGTGCTGGCTGTCAATCCGGAAGATGGGTTAGTTTGTCGCGTAAAAATATTCCAAGGACGCGACTAGATGTTTTACAACAGCTGAGTCGCTCTCATACTTGACTGTAGACGACTTCACAAAGAGCAAATTTTTATTACTAATTAAACGTTTACGACCGCGCCGACTTTGATAATTTATTAGGACTGCTAAATTGATCAAATTTATGATTATTTAATAATTACGCATTATTTTATTTAACAATATAATAATAAATTTTTTGTCCTTGAAATTTGGTTTAATTATTATGTAGATCTACGTGATATTTAAACCATGTCATAATTAAATAGGCATTCTCGGATCATTGAACTTCTGTTAGCCGAGATCATCAGAGAGAGCTGTAATACAGCTGTCCAATACAGCTTTAGTAAATGTGCTTGGAAATAGTACCTTTGAATTAATTTAACAGTAAAAAATATTAACAATGAAAAGCTATTCTTTTTGCAAATAAAACTATAGCTAAGTATAAAAAAGCTAAAGAACGAGAAACAAAAAAGCAAGGTAAAGTTAGTGCTCATTGCTTGAAAGTTGCAGTGCAGTGCATAAGAGCATGCATTTTGTATATTATTTTGTATTTGTATATACGAACTATTAATATGTCACAACAAATGAATGACGACAAATATAGCAAGATAATTGGTGACATTAAAATAGATAATACATTATTATATTATTCTAAGCGCTATTTCAAGGTTTTCAAGGCTTGATCGGAAGATATCGTAAAGGGAATCCTTTAGCTTTGTATGTATTAGTATAAAGTTGATCAATTTAATTCTAGGCAACAGCTGAGCGCTGACTCCCGGTCGCAGGTGAAGCACTGTTTATATTTAGCCAATGACTACCGTTCACTGTCACCAACACTCGTCAAGGCCCAATTGTTGGCCAAACTGCCGCGAACGATCTTTAAATCTGAATTACATAATTTTTACGTACGCTCGGTGTCGGACGTAGTTTACCATCACAGTTCCGCCATTCTGTTAGCTTTATGTTCTCCGCTCAGACGATTTTTATTAGACGATTGTACAAAGTTATTTCAATTGTTTTAAATAGTAACTATTGTCTACGTAAAAAAAACTTGTTGGTAACGTTACAATTCTTGGTTTTGTAATTCATTTTTAGGCGGTATGTATGTTATATTACTTAATGACGATAAGGAATAAATGGTACAATAAGAATAAAATATTTTCTCTGTTACCAAATATGGTAAAGCAACTGAGTTTCAGCGATAATGCAAAAAAATAATTATTTGATAAATTGCTAGTGAGTAGTCGTAATTGTAACTTAAAAATAACTTCGTCCAACCCTGCTTCTTGAGTACAAGAGTATAAACTTTTAAGCCCAGAGCAAGTTCAAAGTAGGTACTTAATTATTCTCACTATGTGCATAAAATAGTTGACTGTCCGGTACGGCGAAGACCCATCTGTCCAAGTTTTGTATTCAGTTTCTTCTTTGTTCTTTAAATACTGACTTGTTTGTCCTATCTTTGTTTATTTGTAACACTTGAAACCTAATTTTTTAAATACATATAATTGGCCGTATGATCTTGAAAGGGGGCTGCAGAAACCCGCAGGATGAAAGTGGTCTCTGATTAATTCAATAGGAAACATTTGGAGGAGGTCTATGTCCAGCAGTGAACGACTTCCGGGTGATGATGATGATATTGAAATAAACTTTAAAAAAATTTTTGTCGGTTTTATGCGATAAGGTAGATAGTTACATAACTACGACATAACAGTCTTTTAGAAGTCAAATGGTTGCAGAACTCTCAACTGCTTTCTAGTTTCTTAGAACTATTTTCTTTCATCTGGGTTAATATGAGCAAACAATGTAGTAAAAACCATTTGTAAGATTAGAAACATTAAGCTGTACATTTTATAACGGAAAACGAGTTCTGCTAGCCCGACGTTAGAGTGTAAAGCTAATACGTTGTATCTTTTAATAAAACTTCTTTGTCGAATTAATAAAAGCCTCTCGCATTGTTTGAAATCTCCGAGCCTAAGAACGCTAGGTTTAGCTTACTACCATTTCTTTATGAACCTTCGACCGCATTTGTGTTTTTAGTATCGTTCCTATCTAAAGATGTCTCGGCCTCGAATATCGCCTAGAGAAAGATATATGCGTGATCACACAAGAGTTTTTTCCGAGGTCATATATTATATTACATCCAATCAACTTATCGTCTTCTATTTCTTCCAGTTCTTCTGCTTAAATTCTTCAGTTTTTAGTATGAGAGTTAGAATTGAATACGTTTAAACAAGGAATGACTATACTCACATTATTAAAAAATCATGTTTGTTTCAAAAATTATCAAGAATGTGGTGAAAAATGTTTTACACCGGGCATAGCAACAAGAACAGAATTTAATTACCCAAATGTAACACGACCGTTTTCGGTCAAATTTCTACTTATTCGAAGAAGCGGTCCGCACTTCGTAACGTAACACGTGTAGCGTCATAGTGCGGTAACTCGGTATTTATTTATTAATGAAGTGAATGCGTGTCGCGAGGAATTATTTATTCGCGGCAGTCCCTCGACGCAGCACGACCAAGGGTTCCGCCCATCCTCGTCAAAGGTGTTATGGCAAATTGACGTTTAATATTTTTGGCTCAGAGTTGTGTAAATGCTTTTAGCTTAGTTGGTTTTGAGAGTAATGGTCTTTTAGAGTGAGTAATTTTAGAATGAAATAGAATACGATTACATTATAAAATCTTTGTCCTTTCACTGTCTTTTCTGTTCAAGTCAAAAGGTAGTAAAGAATTAACACGATTGTGGTCAAATATTTTTACGTTTATTTTTTATTAATTACCTAGAAAACCAAGAAGATTAATAGTCACGCAGAAGGTAGATTAAACGCCATGAAATAACTAGAGCTAAATTGGATTTATTATATTTTGAAAATTTAGAACTTTAGCAACAAAGCTGCTCACCCAAATGTATAAGGACCCTTACACCGTAAAACACAATTTGTCAAATTTTTAATTAGCCGGCGACAAACGAGTCGCCGCGTCGTTTGTTTATGTCGGTTAAGTAAATAAAGTAAATGGAAAAGGTGATATTAATTCGTAATTTAAAATAATTAACCTTTAATTAATGAACGATTTTCTGTTGTACTTGTCAATGTGTTTGAAATACGATCTTTTATTCGAAATAAGTCTAAAGTTTTTAAAAATTTAGTGTACTGTTTAAATATAATCCTTTTAATTTGAAGTACTAATATTTATAGTGACATTTATGTATGCTTCACGTCAAAGTTTATATTCGTTTGAATAGAGTAGCCGTGGAAGTTTCACAACTACCAAAAAGAATTAGAGCTTGTGACAAAATATAAGTCGGTACAGTTTCATATTTCCCAGTGGGAAGTCTTTTTCACAGATCCATTAACAAACTAACAGAGGAACAGTCTTTTCATTACAATAAAATGAATAAAATTACCTTTGGAATTACAGCTTCTCGTGTTATAGTTGAAATATGAAACAATGCAAATGACTATAGTTTTTACGAAACAAAGTCACTTTTCGTTCTGTTTGGAGTTGTTACTCCAGAGATTCAAATCTACTATGTTCAGTCACTGAATTATTTCTAAACTAAGTTTAGTTTAGTTAGGGCCACAGTCTCTTAAGTAAACTTGTTGAATAACTAACGGCCTTAAAGAAAGGGATTGTTTAACTATAGTATTTACTGACGGTTACACCACTCACTCCAAGTTTACTGATTTAATATTGGTTTATTTAAAACATTATTTTATTATTCTCATGTCATAATAGTTTGTTTTGTTATCTTTTCCGAATCCTTTGTTATGCAAACAAAGCTTGTTGCGAGGGATCTGTAAATTGATTCAGGGAGAAAGCCAAATAAAAAGAATTATTTAGAAATTCTCAGCTGATAGAAATATAGTTAAACAATGAACAGCGAAGTGTGAAAAAGGTTTGCCCGCTTTGATTTTATTAATGAAAAGTATAAATAATAACAGTCGTGCTTTGTCTTAGAATTGGATAGTTATTTTTACCCTAAGACAAAACTATTATAATGAAATTAGTTATTAAATTAATAAAATACATTCCCAAAAACTATGATGTCAAAAACAGATTGTAGAAAAATAATTGAAACGGGTTTTTGAAATGCGATTAGTATGTGATTATTAGTATTGATTAGTATGCGATGTGGGGGATATCTTATCTACCCTCCACTGTATTGTGTTGTACTTTAGCTTTATAGTAAATCGGTTGATTGATATATTTTAAGCTAACTAAATCATTTATATTTTTATAAATATAAAGACAGTACCCATAGTAGTGCTGCAGTTCGGTGTGCAGGTAAGAAAAACGATACCCTACCTTGCCTGTAGGATGTTTTTGTTGAGTACATAAATAGTTAGGTTACAGAACTAATCTGTTCCTGTAAAAACGTTGGAATACTCGTATGGCATAAATTGAATAGTAAAACGGATTTGAAAGCCGATAGCGTGGCCGTATCTACTCGCTGTCTGTGGTTTTAGCGAACGGAATATTTGCAATATTGACATAGAAAGAAACGCGCTATCCAACATTTTATTTTATCTGTATCTATCACGGAATACAATGTTTTATGATGTTAAGTTATATTGGAAATATTCAAGTTTTGAATGCTCGGTCTTCAGATATTGTTTAGGAGAGCTTGACTATTTAAAGTATTACATACAATATTAGTATGTTAATGTAATTAAACATCCAATCGATCAAATGGAATAGCTGTGTCTCCACCGAGCGCTCCAAACGATCCCGCTCTCCGTTCTCCAAGGTAGGTAGAGCGTGGAACGCGGATCGTCCGGTGTAGACGCTTCAATAGAACCGACACAACAAACGAATCGCGAGCGGCAAGGAGCGCGATCCAATGGAACGAAACTATTTTGGAAATAACTTGTAATAAATAATGACCACTCAAAAACTACAGAATTTTCTTTTGAGTTAATGTGAATATTTTAAAATCATCACAATGTTAATAGATTTCATTATTTCATAAGTGGTATCCGTTTGGAGGAGAAAAAAAAATTGAGTTGAAACGAATACCAGTGATTCAAAATAAAACGTTTTTAGTAAAATAGAAGAAAGTAAATATTATTAGAAGGCCGGTGAAATGTTATGAAGAAGAACAATTCAAGCTAACTTTTTCTGGCACGATCTGGTAATGAGCCGCCAAAATAGACGGTAGGTCACGTGGAGCTAGTAGACATAGTTCTTGTACATCGGCCAAGATCGGCAAATGTCGGTCAAGTTCGACTCTTTAATAGCTCATTATTATGTCCGGATAATAGATACACAGATATCATGTAATTGATATAACAATTAGGTTTGTATATAAACAATATTTAAATTTATAAATTATATAAAACTGAGTCTCAGATGGCATTTACTACCCCAGTCCTAATCCAAAAAAAAAAATAGAGTTAGAAGATTATTTACAAAACATATCAAAACCATTTTGATTTACAAAATTATATATATTTAAAATAAAACTTAATACCTTCAAAATACAAGGATTCAATATTTTGTTTTTTGGTATTGATCTTGGATTTTACAAATACTCTTCGGTTTACACGCTTACGGGATTTTATTAAAATCTTTAAAACAGGTACTGAGCTGTCATTTTCAATTATGATTTTCAGATAATTTCATTTTTATTGCTATTGGATGCAATCCTCTAGGGATGGGCACAGCAAATAACAAATCAAAACAAGTAATTAATTTTAGCAGTAATATTTCACCAAAAACAACGTAAAAGGTTGTTTGTAGTTTGCCAGAGTTGACTCCATGGGTATTTCCGGCCAAGATATAAATTTTCATTAGACAGCCACGTGGGGATTCCCGTCATAAGTAATAAAGCCAACATATTTTTCTGTTCTTAGTAGAACGCACACAGGGGTATTAAAGTGATAGTAGGTAAGGAGCACAATATAAATGTTCCTCTATTTATTATGAAGATGTAGTTGCTGAAATATATTTTGAATCTTATTCTTGCTCAGGTTTCTGTCTTGTGAGAAGTGACGGAAATATGCTGAATAATTTAATAAAGGTATAAATTTCGCTCAGTAGGGACTTGGTAGCTCAGTTTATTACGTGCCTCAGCAAACCGACTGACCCGACGATGGATTCGCAACCTGTCATATTGGGACTCAACATAAACATGCGAAATGCGGTGTGTAACACCTCAGCCTCGGCGTGAGTCTATGTATGTTTATGTACGTAATCATATACTTCCACCAACGGAATAATTAAGAACTTACATTTTATGTGTAAAATATTTAAGCTGACCAAAAAAATATTTAGATTTGTGATTTTATCCTAATACCTTATACAGACCTCTTTAAATTAGAATAATGTAATGTTGTTTTTAGGTTACTTTTATTTTAATGACTCAAAATTCCCTATACAAATTCAATTTGAATTAATAAACAAAAGATATTTAGTGAATTTACTGATAGGTACAAAACAAAATCTTTCAAGCGATTACTTTTAAATGTCTACTACGTGTCGAACCATAAATTACTTTAAGTTCCTTAATGGACACTTGAGCTTCGAAATTCCCTGTACATTTATTTTTAAATTAGTAGTAAATACATAATTTACCTACTTATTAAATACATAAACTAGCACTATAATCAATCCCTCGAGATGGGTAGGCAGAGGTGTTATACATCGCATTTCGCATGTTTATCTTGAGTCCCAGTGTGATAGGTTGTGAATTTGTGGTCGCTTTCCGAGCACAATAAGGAACATGGCAGCTACAACTTACGGCAACCCAGGACTCAAACCCTTGACCTGTCTGGTCGGTCTTCCTTTTTACATGACCTGCGATAAAAAAAGATTTGTTGGCAATTATGAACTTTTATGGTATTGGGTTAAACAGGTGGTATTAGATTTTGGTATCAGAATGGAATAAATCAGTCATTTTAATCGTTTAAAGCAATCAAAACTACGTTAGCATTAAAAGTAGGTACTTAGAGAAGACGTACGAAGTTAAAACATTCCTGAGTGCTACTCCATAAGTAATATGATAACATTATCAACTTTTTACGGGAGGAAAAGTATTTATTTATGGCCGAACTAAAATTTATATTTTGCGGCTGCCCACTAAACGCTCTAGTTAAATGTAAGAATATTTCTCATCAAATAAAACTTTAAATCGAAATATGCTTGTCATAAACATGGTCGGGTCGAGAGATATCAATTTCTACAAATACATTTGATTTCATTACAATTTTTAGCCAAATGTGCGAACCCAAAAAAAACCCCCCTTTTTTGGGAATTGACTGAAACAGCACTAGGGTAAATTCTTCGCTGATTCTACAATCCCGTGAAACTAGCAATAGATGATACCGCAAAATTACAAAAGATGCAAATTTAAGATTTCGCGGCTATAGAATAACCCTGAAAATATAGCATTTTGCACCAGTACTATGTGTTGTTAGCTCTGCGGAATTGCAGCCTTACCGACGGTATTCTTGTTTCATAATGCTTTGATATTTTCCCTAATGATAATTTCTTCTATGCAATGTTACTATGCTTGATTAACATTATTATTTTGATTCAGTAGTATGTATAAGAAGCGTGAGCAAAAAGGCAATTATAAATGCGTTTTTATGTAAAAACATTAAAGATTTGAAGCATTACGCCAAGACCCTAACTTCACACGGTTTCAATTATAGAGTCATATTCATAGTCATATAAAAATCCAAAATTTGAAATGTATTTATAGTCTAATTGATATGCAGACTTTTGCTAGTATTCTTGCATCCATAAAAGTCTGGCTCTAATTGTTGTACACTGAGAAAATAAACGTAGGCACTTAAAATATTAAGATATAATTGGTATCCATTTTTTACTTTGTAATGAATCTTCTAAATGTTACTGAAACATGTTACTACTATGTTATGCAATAAATCTAAATAAAAGTACCGAAACTCATCTTGGGTAGAAGTTTGTTTGTAGCGTACATGCAAAATAGGGAGCAGTGTTGTATTGGATGTGTACATTAAACTTTTATAATTAAGAATCATTTATTTCAGAAAAATACATTTTCCAAATGTAGTTAGGAAAAACTGGGAGCTATGTTAGTACATATTAATTAATTATATTGCCTATACCAGCAGAACTTTATTTTCATACAATTTTACACTTTTATTTATTGTTTTTATTCTTTATTGCCAACATTTTTTTTAATTTTGTCTAGTAATGATTTTTGTGTCAATGGCTTCAATTAAATTATTAACCAATCAAAAATGTGTTTCAGTTTCCAATGATCGATGTTCTAACTCATATACCTACTATTTAAAAATTAATAAAAAGCAAAAGCTAAATACAGAATATCTTGAACATCGGTTTTTAAAAGTTGTCGACTACAAAATAAACAACCATTGCTAACATAGTGAAACAGAGAAATAGAAACAGTTATTACCAAGTTTATGCAAAAAGCTTTCAAAGTCTAAACCAACCGTGAAGTCAGTTACAGTAAAACTGGAATACCGAAACCAACCACATCCATGTTTAGTTAAAGTTGTCCAAAATCAAAAAACATATTGACCGCCTATGAAAATGTAGTTGGTTGTACGCTTGACTAACCCTAAAAATGTATTAAAACTTGGACAAAGACGCGGTTGGAAGCCAGTAAATAACAAGATAAGTTTAAGTTTATACTTATTATACGAGTGCTTCACTAAATCGTGCTCAGGTAACACATTTTCTGTCTTATGAACAATTTATGGTAAATGTAGCTAGGCTTTTGCAAAAACATTTACGCTACACTTATCAAAGGATCAACACTTTGTTTTGAATATACTGTTTGTTATTTTAGAATAGTTTGACTTATATACGACAAATCCTTCATATTCAAGTTTTATTCATATGAGAATATGCATTATTTGAATATTTTACTGTAATTTAAGACTTTTACACATAAACAAAAATATGTTGATGCATTGAAACAAACTTATTAGGTATTTTAACAAACTAGCTGACCCGCCAGATTCAAAATATCGCCTCGTTGGCCCTTTGTATAACTTGTCTTAAACTGTAAGTTTATAAAATAAAATTGTAGACAGAACTAGTAATTAATTCTTTTGAAATAATGTAATGTCATCGTGAAATAAGAAAGGATTTTTCCTACTTCAACATATCATCATTTCACGTAATATAAGAGCTTATTTAGCACACGGACACATACACACTAAAAGTATAATCATTTTCTCAAAGTAATTCATAAAATTTTAGTCAAGGGCTTCGTGCTAATAATCATATTACCGTTCCAACAAATTATTTTGCAGTCTTTTTCGTTTAGTACTAATATTATTCAATCTAAACAACATACACATAGTTGCAACTAGCGCCAACAACAACTAAAATTTGTTTTGTTTTTTGATATGAGTTTTATTTTTGTTCAATAACGTCCGGTACGTACGATGACTGCGTTGATACAAAAATTAGTGTCTCCTATGAAATATCGTATCAAATTATGATATTACAGTTGAAAAGAAAGTTATATGTATCCTGTAGCATTAGAGTTTCCTTTCAGCCGTTAATGTCTCATAAATTAACATCAAATAGCGCTCATCTCTCAATAAATATTCCAATACATTATTTAAATAGTAAATGCTTTATAATATTAGCGTCGCAGTAAAAACACTGAGTTGAACTTTTTGCGGTGTATATTATGTATTACTATTGGTGTAATTTTATGTATTAATATTGAACGCAAAAGTAAATACTGAAATTGGTAAAAGGCTAAGAAATTCAATGGACGAGTATAGACACTTTTTTTTTCCTTTTTTGTCTTAGACTACGGTAATTACACATACCTATCATCAGACGGTCCGTATGCTTGTTTGCCACCAAAGTCGTATTTTAAATAACCTTAATCATCGTTTTTAATAATAATCTTTATCAGGATTACATTATTAGTAAGTATCTGATACTATTGTTACATAAAACTAGCTTCACATTAACTAGCATCATTCACAGTAACGGGTGCTCTGAATGGTGGATAGGCTAACATAATATACCTGTATAGACTAATAGATACTACGTAAGCTTTAATATCCGCTTTGATTGTTAGTTCGTATGTAACATCATAAATTATTCAAAAGTCATATACAGAGTCGCTTCGCTATTTTCTAGTCACTATAATGTTTCAATATATGTAGAAGCACTGCATTATGTTCGATGTCGGCCAGCATTAATCTAATGAATTTCGATTTGGAATATCCAAAAAGTTATCCATCATTTCGAATTTCGTTAACAAATACTGTGACAACAGTGTTTGAAATTTTTATGGCATCAAATTTGAAAAAGTGCATCGGCTGTAAACTGAAGTAGACCTTTACAAAAATGAGTTAATTAATCGAACAGTTGCAGTTTAAGAATTACATTAATACATTATTATAGTGAAGGTAATCAGCATAAAATATCTGGAAAAAAACGGTAAATAAGATTTCAAAAATCAATCCAAAAAATGTTATTCTATATTCATATTTGTTATCTGAATTTAACTGTTTGATAGCAGCAGAATGTTCGCAGACCCTGGGTACCGGGTGTATATTATTTTAGCTTACTAAAGAATAAAGTAGCAGTCACGTTTTGTTGCAATAATAATAATAATAAATTATACCACTGCAACCAGTAAAATTTTGTCAGACCGCTTTATGAGCAAGGTTCAGTATGACTTTGGTTTTGAAAGGATTTTGATGTTATTTAAAAACTTCTTGTGAAAATTAGTGGTACGTACAGTGTTAATGCATACATTAGCGGGAAAACATTTTGCATGTATGTGTTAATTAATGTCAAGGGTCCAATTAATGAGCATTTACTTAGACAAACCATGTCAAGTATTCTATTTACCTACTGTATACTGTTTTCGTATTGAATTAAGGTTCGTATATTTTAGTTATACAGAAATAAGAATTTTATTAAATGATCCTATACTAGACAACACTATCTATTAAGAACTTTTAATTAAAGAAAATTATTTTCAATATCTTGTCATTTTTACGAATAAATAAGTCCGCTAACTTTAATACAAACACTTTAGGGTTAAAAAAAAAAATATGCAGGACTATTTCTGTTCTTGTTTTCTGAAATATCAAGTTAAGTTACATAATTGAACGACGTCGGTGAGTAGAGTTTCAGATCGACTGCTTTCAATCAAGAATCACGTTTCAGAATCTAATTATTTTTACTCAACCAAGTTAATAAAGGATTCTGATATTTTATTACTAAAAAGAAATGTTATCCGTAGAAATGTAATACTGCTGTGTATTATGAAATATTTCTAGGAGCAGTTTCATACTTGGTGTACCTTTAGCTCATAGAAAACCGCAGCTATATAACATTGTATTATTTCTACGTGCATTTTGTTATTTCTAAGGTTCGCCTGAATCCCTTGAAAGTTGCGAAGTGCTCTTGTATTGAAGCACCGATGAGCTTTGATGATAGCTAACAGAGCCAGGAATTTTTGTTCGAATTGATTTTTTTTTGTCGTTTTAATTTAAGTAAGACTGCCTTTCTACTCGTTTCGTAAGCTTATTTAGACTTATTTTAACTAAAGCAAACAAGGATACAATCAAATAATTCAACAAATTTTTCCCTTTCCAACTTTCTCATTAGTAGTAAAATTGAAATGACGTAGTTTATTTGGTGGGTGAAATTTTTCAGTTTAATGAGGCAGGGTGGACGGCGGCGCTATTGTCGTAGGCTCTCGACCTCCTTTATGCTTGCTCGTACTTAAGTTAGGTCATTTCCACACAACACCTAACTTGCTTTGTTGCCGAGTTTCTTTAGACGTCAGTCGGAAGGAACATTGCAGTCATTATTTCTTTTGTGTTTTGATTTTTGCTCTTATCCTTTTCTAAAGAAAATTTGAAAATGCTTAAAACACTTTGACCATTCATTTTCGACAGTCAGTGAGAATGCATTGTGATCACCTAATCCGCCCAGTATACGTTATTCCTATGGTTTTTGTATAACAGACACAAATATTTAGTAATTTTGCAAAACTTTACAACCCATTTAACTTTGTTTTATAACTGCAACTTAGATTAAACTTTTAAATTACTTTTAAATGCCCCAAGAAAAATAAGTCTTTAAAGTTCAGCTTTTTTGTCTTTTTAATCCATTGTTAAGACATCAGATTAAAATGCAATTAAGTTATTTTGTCATTGCCTCTCGTTAATAATATTAATTCAGTTGTATTCAGATGGGGTTAGTATTACCTAATTTGATGGCTATCTAATTTGATTGGCCAATTAAACTTGTTATTATTAATATCTGATAATATTATGAAAATATATCAGACAACAAGTTTAATAGCGTAATTTTTAAACAACTTAATGTTGTCAGTGGAGGAATTACTTACGTTATTTTTCTTTTTAACTTTAAGGTCGTAAAACTATCTTTATTTTATTATTTCTTTTTAAATAGAAGAGTTGTGTCCAGGCCGTCATACAGTAGGCACGCCGCCAATCCTATCAGACGAACGTTGAACTCCCTGCATTTGT
Organism: Choreutis nemorana; assembly: GCA_949316135.1. Lineage (NCBI taxonomy): Eukaryota > Metazoa > Arthropoda > Insecta > Lepidoptera > Choreutidae > Choreutis > Choreutis nemorana. The sequence continues at coordinate 6,541,189 of OX438600.1, forward strand.
AATAACAAACTCATAAGCCACGCTCGGTAAAACAGACAACTAAAGACTATAACGCTTTGTTCATATGATTTACAGTACCAACCGTACTAACCAACTAATACTAGTGTTAAAATATTCTTTATCATTAAAGCCAAGTAATTTAACTTACAGAAGGAATTACACTTTACAGTAAATACAGAAGCAATGTATAAGTAAAGCGAAAGAAAAAAACAAATTACAGAAAACTAGAGGATAACCGGATTACCGCAACAAAACAATGTTTTGAAATTATACGACTGATTTTTACCCGACTACGGAAAAGCAAAAAGGACAGTATGTTTGTTTATATATGTATGGATGAATTTATCTGTTCCCTCATAACGTATAAACTACTTATTATAAATTGATATATGAGGTATTACTAGGTTACTTGTATTACTAGGTTAGGTTTGGTATAGGCACATGACCACGGCTAAATTGCATAGTTAACTTAACAATTTCAGATGAGAATATTTTCTTGTTTCATACATTTTAGAGCGTGGTTTTCAGTAGTCCGGTTTATTTTTTTGTAAAAAGTTGCGATACATGGTGAAATAAAGGTGAAAAAATCGTTGACTGTAACAACTCAATCTTTTTATTCATAGAAAACAAATGGTTAGGTATGTTCGCAAATGCTTACACAATAAAGTTACGAATATCTCCAGTAAGTATTAAAATACAAAATATGTGTATAATTTTTGGCGCAATGCAGTTTTATGATAATAAACTACAAATCTCTGCGACGAGACGTTCATAAAAATACAAGAGGAAAGTCTTTATTGTAAATATTTCAAGGAAATAAAACTTGTCATGTTGCTTTCACAATTTGGAGCGCAAAGAAGCCACAAATGTGAGCTAAACACGCATCCTTGTAGTCCTACTAAACTTAAAGAAAATGTGTTTGTAGGGAAAGGAGGTCAAGTTCATTAAAAAAATTATCAATGTAACTGTAGGTTTTTTTTTCCTTCGCCTTCGCTTTTTATTCACTTATATAGCGCGGTTTACTTATAATGATGCCAATAAAATCATGAAACTTATAAAAATAACTTGAATTTTTCTGTATTTTTAAATTCAGATTTTAATGCTTGTTATCAAGTCAAAACTCAAGAAATTGAACAAAGATTTCACAATAATTGAACACAATTAACAAATCATAATAAAGCATTATCCTCATTTGATATCAGTTGGGTAAAATAAGCATCATTCATTTCAAACAAATAATCATTATTTTTGCAACACTTTGAGAACAACTGACCACAAAATAAAATTTTCTGCGTAGGATGTAGGGATTTAGAGATAAATCGGGATCATTTAATTCTTCCTCTAAATGTGGAAATAAAGTAAATTTAATTGTTTATATAGGCTTGTCCCAACAAAACCGACACAGGCCTACTGGTTTGAAATAAATCTTCTGTTTGAAGTTAATAGGTATTGTAGGTAGGTTTGACACACATTAGCAGTTTAAAATCAGTGGCCCAATGGTCTAGAATGGCGTGGAAATTATTGTTTACCACTCACTAATCAAAAACAAACAATTACAGTGGTATGTTTGGATACATCCAATACACAAAGTCTTTGTGTAGTACGCCTAATGAAATACTATATATATATGTATTTAAATTTGTTTCTTGTCCTAAAGAAGCACTACAAAAAAAAAAGTTAAATTAAGTTAAAAAATTTATGAAAGTAAAGTTTTTTGTGTCGCAATGGTTGGTTTACAAAGTTGCTGAAAATGCCGCGTCTGCGTAACTTTAAGGGTCTACTCGTTGCCTGTGCTCCTCAGTTACCTTTGGGGTTGAAGCTATTGTACCGACCCTTGACCCGTTTATGTACTGTTATTACCGTACCCAACACAGCTGTAACATCGGATATTTCATCTTAAGAGAATCGAGGCGAATTACTGTCAATATCAAATTGCTTATCATGTTTTACCGGTATAGCTTTAAAATTTTTAAAGGAACTATATCGCTGGAAATTTATAGGCAGTGGCTTTTTCCTTTAATACTGCAGTATTAATAAGTTCACATGCTAATTATTCCATGCAATAAATTTATTATTGACGTAAATTCATGATGTAAAAAAATCTCACGGTAAAATACAAATTTCATGAACAAAGTTAAAAGTAATTGTTAATTATTCAGTCAATGTATAAGCGAGGTTCGACCATGGACTTAGTAAAAAGCATTTCCTTTGTTCTTTACGTTACGTACCGTTCAGTCCTAAAACGAAGCTAACTTTGTCATGATAATTTAAACGCCTTTGTCTATGCTGTTTTAATCTTTAGTCACAATACAACCAACATTTCTTTTCGATTACATTTATATTTATTGATATATCGATTTATTTTAAATATTAAATTTAACGACACTCACACGTGCTGCGTTATGTAATGCTCATTACGAAGCTCATAAGCTAAATTTTCAATTTTCCAGCAGCTTACACAGTTGTAAACCGCGTGGTGACATCATGTCGAATATTCGATGCCTTTTTTGTGTTTTTGTTGTAGTAGTATAACTATATAAGTATTTATTTTATAACATAGGTTGAACAGACAGGCGAAGAATCATCCAGGCTAAAAGAAGAAAAAAATCCCTACCTCCTACTAGCTCAAATCCTTTCCTTAAAACATTCCTAAAAATTTCGTCCAAATCTTGATCCATGAAAAACATTCCAATCGAGATATATTTTGATTTTCTTCTTCATTTTTAATCAATTTTAACATAGAGCGCGAAAAATTGAAGATTGCAAGGTTTTGTAAAAACTGAATACAAAGAGAGCTGCGTGAGCCTCTTCGGAGGGCGCAAGAGGCCGGCGCGATGCGGTCTCGCCAGGGATGTACGTAATATATCCAGCGGCAGACGTAGTGACCCAGACTTACAGCTATAACTCGCTGCCCCGGCCCCGGCAGCGACCAACTCTCGACCATCTCTTCGGGCCGCCCCCCGGCGCGCCGTCCCGCGCACACTCCTCGCCCCCGGACCCCGTCCCGCCCCGAGACGCTTCTACCCCCAAAACGGCGCCCCCGGAGCCAGCGGAGCGCGCGCCGGCCTCGCCGACGCCCTCAGTGGAGCGCCCGGCCAAGCCGCGCGAGCGCACTAAAGTCAAATTACTCAAAAAATTAGGGCGGCACGAAGACAATGAATTCGGAAAAATTATTCGGACTCCCGCTGCAGAGGAGTTCGAATTACCCGCTCCCCTTCCGACTCCTGCGTTCTCTCGGAAGAACATTTTCGATCGCGATTTCGATGCACTATTCGAAGTCGCGAGCACACCTCAGTTCGGGGCTCATATTCGAGTAACTACACCTGAGCCGGACCGACGGTCTGATGTCTCCGCAATGCATTTTCCCTCTCCGGCTACCTCTTCCCTCAACCTGCTCCCTCCGAGACCTCAATCAGAGCCTACCCATAGTCCAGTACCCTCTTATAGAACTTCTACACCATCGACGCCGACACCTCCACAGCGATTGTCATTCGAAGGTCTTTCAGCGAGTGTGATTTGTTGAGAATGTGAATTCATCATTAATTGATCACTTGAGTTGCGACTATCAAGCATGGTACCTACTTGATATAATTATCATCATAATAATTTATTAATACGATCACTTTTTTATTTATTAACCGTTTTGTTTTGTTTTGATTTTATTTAGCTGTCACGATATTAACGTAACGTTTGATTTATTAGGTATATTCTTTTTGGTGACTTTTACTCATTTTCTAGGTGTAAACTCAAAACCGAAAAAGGTTAGTTTCTTCCGCAAGTTGAGTCGGGCGCGGCAGGCGTCCCCGCCGCGCTACGCCATGCAGCAGCCTTCCATAGAGATGGCTCTACGAGAGCTCACCCATCCCACGCACAATGAGCAGCTCAAGAACCAACAGCAAGTCACATTCAAATTAGTCAAAACAGGTCAGTGAAAAATTCTACTATTTAACTAATAATACAATGTAAGATTAAACATGGCATTAAAATAAAGTGAAGATTTTATTTTCCCAAATTAACACTTAAATAATTTAAAAATATAGAAAATGAGTTACTTGACTTCAAAAGTAGTCACGGTATTTGATTTCGCATTCTATTCAAACTGGACTTCAGTACCTTTACTGCCTATGACGCAAAACTTTTGATCAAACTAATGATAAAATCTCCAGAGGTTTAAAGTTTTTATCCGTCGACGCCAATTCACGGAAATAAAACAAAAATATAAAAAAACAATACCCTTTGACACTAGTCCCTTCAAAATAGCGTTATATAGCTCAATAGAAGTGGCACGTTCAGGCACGTAGCCCTTACAAAGGTCGCCCATCGTATCACAGTAAACAAAAATCGCTTATGACATTTTCTTTTGTGCCTTTTTATTTCACTCAAACCTATTTTTCCCAGGAAATAGCCAGGTTCTGGTCACACGAAAATGCAAAAAGGTAGCTTTTACGTTTGTAATAAAATGAATTTCCTATTTTGTATTCCCATCTGGGGAGAGCTAACGCTTTTTTGATGCTAGAAAATCCTTCAGTCTTGAATACGAAATGGGAACTCTGAAATTATGATAATCATAGAACAAAGCGGTTAAATTTAAGTTGCAAATATTTCAATCCATTAATAATTACGGTAAATTTCCGGGAATACTCAAAGAGTAAAAGTTCATAGCATTTATGTACGATTCTCTTGAATAAGTTTTAATGTAAAAGCCAAATTTGTAATTATTCAGTTTTTGTCTTGAAGATATTAAATAATTATAAATGGGTAAAATAAATATAAAAAATTCAAACATAAGGATAGGCTTGAATTCCTTAGAATTTTTAGAAACCAAACTATATAGTATTTTTAGTTTTAATTTAAATATGTATTTTTTTGTAGTGGTAAGCTTCAGTTTAATACACAGGAAAAAATAATTTATATCATTAATTTATTCGCCTTTGAATTTAAAAACAATAAATTGTTTATTTGCATTATTTTTAAATATAACTAAAAAGTTAACACATGTTTTTCTAACTAACAAGTAGATTCACCCGATTTAAAGTGATACCGTCATGTGACATGACGTTGCCCTTGATGTCGACAAGAGCATAACCCATGTAGAGGTAAAAATGTTAACCCCTCGTGCTGGTAATTACACCGGCTCTTCAATCCTTCGAACTGAATTCCAGCTGTCTGCTTCACGGTAGAAATTGAAAGTAAACAGAAAGGAGGGTGGTACTAACCCAGACGATATCGCACGTAGATCTGTAAACATTTATTAGGTACCTATAGTTAAACGGGTTTCTAAGAATGAGAAAAGATTAAAAAATATGTATCTGTTGTCTATATGTAACGTACGGACCACAAACTATGTAGTAAAGTTTCAATTAAAGCAAAATTCATCACATCAGATATTAAAATACGAACAAAGCCCTCAGTAGTTAAAAAACTGCACAATGTAAACTGAAATTTATGAAACAAATTCACATTTTCCGTTTTACATGAGGCAATTTCGCTTCATAAATGAAATTAAGGCCAACCCCTAGATGTATTCGCTTGGGAGTTAGAACAGGCTTTCAGACTATTGTAGTTGTGTTAACTTGATCTATTTAGTTATTCATTCCTGTTTGTTTTTTTTACTTACACAAGCTTTTTAAAATAACACTACTACATTTCTTTCTACTAAATACTCTTTAAAACACTGTAAAAGCTATTTTAAATTGACAAATACAATACCTGTTATTTTGAAATTTTAAGACTGCATTTTACAATGCAATAGTTAATTGGAACAATGATCCTCAACAATTAAGTTTGAATAGAAATAGGACAGATGTTCTAAGTTAGATTCTTTTTCAGCGCACGAAGTGTCCGTCCGTGTTTGCATTCTGCATTAACAATCAAGCTGAAATGCTGAATTCAAAAGAGTTTTTTTAAGAAAGATAGATTGTAAAAATTATGATTTTTAAATTATATTTTCGTAATTATTTCGTATTTAAAAACCACATTTTTTGTTAATTTTCAAATAGGTATTACGGCACATCTATTTTTGGAGGACCCTGAAGAATTGGATCGACCCTGGTGTGCCTTCAGATCTATTATTTAATAAATATAAATAATGGAAGTTTTGAAAGATATGTCGATTGTTTTTAAACAAATGCAACAAATTTCGTTATAAAATGTTATCAATATCAATGAAATTTATTTCAAATATACAACAACTTACAGATTACACTTGGCTTGATTTATATAATTTTATCATATGTTATCGGAAAGACTAATTTAAAAAAACAATAACTTTAAAAAATGGAGTCTAACTGAAATTCCTGTTTTCTTCTCTACCGTATTTTTTTAAATATTTTATGTACAACGCATAAAAAAGTTAAAAAATAAGGTAAAAATTGCACCGTCATTAAGAACCCACTTTTAATCCGAGATATTATTATAGTTATTAAAAATGAGGTTCCATAGGTCAGAGTTCCTGGCTATGGTCTGCGTCATCAATTAATCGTATAAAAGCTTTCACAAATAATGAACAACCTTAATGCACTCGTAAAAACATTGAACAGTTCAATATTAATGCATCACGGGGCTCTAGTAAATTCACAGCTTTAATAGGATTTTGAATTTCAGCAACATGAACATCAATGTTACTTAGTACCGATAATATTGAATTAATTTTATAAAATTCTTAATGTATTTACCAGTATGTTGTATCTAACTAAAATTAAAGTTTTACATGTTTGTAACGCTTTTTCTTTCCTAAGGCTTCATTCTTTGTATTTTTTAATTTTGCTAAAAAAAATATCAATGCTATCTTTGTGATTACCTGTTTGTATGAATTATGAGAACGAAGTAAACGAAGTAGATTTAAACGATAATTTCATCTATATAAATTAGATGTGTAATTTTATTGCATTATTGTAACGATAGCACCCGTATAAATGTACATAGTAACTGTTGCCTTTTCATAACTAACTTATTTGTTTTGTGTAGCGAAATGAGCGTAGGTATGGATAATGTGTTTCAACACTTGTTTACCTACTTTACAACGAAATTAATTAAGTTTTGATAGACATACAGCGTTTTGTGTATCTACCGAAACTGGTAAACATTTTCATTATAGGAGTATAGATAATGATTGTAAAATATTTACGTGTTTTAGCTATTTTTTTTTAATTTGTTGTGAATATTTTATTCTATAAGAGGTACAACTCTTAAACATTTATTAAAATTAAGAAAACAGGAAAACAGGAATTTCATTTAGACTCCATTGTTTTAAAGTTACTGTTTTATATTTAAACTCTAAACCAAGATGCGATAAACTCACTATATGATAAGTCTATGCTATTTCCATAATTAGCTGTAAAAAGATAATAATCAGTATTTTCTATGGTTTTATTAATTAATGGGCTGAGAAAGATAATAATCAATACTATGTAAGGTTGTATTAGTAATTAATTATTGAATTTCACTGTTGAAACAAAACTGTAAGAGACATGGACTATAAATTGGTTAGTACTAAGAAATGGTAGTTGGTTGGTTGGTTAAGCTTGAAAATTTTACGATTTCTTGATTTTACAAAACCCATAGACTTTGTCAATCAAGTTTCCTGTCGTCGTTTTTTGTTTGAGTTAGTAAGTAATCGGAAAGATGTGTAAAAGCTGTTTAATTTAACTGTTAGATATTTAAAGGCACAGGTTTGTGAAGTCAAAAAACTTTTAAGCAGCTTTTAAAAATCTAAATGAGATTTCCTTTTTATCTCCACGTAATGGTTCCTCGATGCCACCAACAGTTCAAGTCAATAATATTCTTAAAACTTGAATGCCTTCCTATTGAAAATCTAAATGAGAACTTTTTAGTAATTCCACAGTACCTCTCAATAACCCCAGGAAAAGAGAAAATCTTAAAAATATATATATATATTATGTATTTTAACACGTTCTGATCGGTCACGTAATTCATTAAACACTCAACTAAATCTATAGCTAATCATTGCATATGAAAACCAGGACAGACAGGTCTGTAACCTAATCAGAGGCAAGACAGGTAAACCAACAAAGTGCATGAAACACAGGAACAATGTCGAATTAACTGGAAACAACAGTATCGTTCTTTCATAGTATCTAAATAATTCGAAATTATAGAGCCCTTTATATTGATTTTGAGATAACTTGACTCTTAGTGTTGGGGTCGCAGGATTGAACCCAGTTCCTTCCTAATATTTACTAATATATAATACCTTCCTATTTGTTGTAAGTAGTACAGTGAATTGTTAAAACCTATGGAACTAACTCCACTTTGCAGTGAATATTTACTAGCACTGAGACAATGTCAAGAGACATATTAAAACAGTAACATTAAGTTGACAAAGTGGTAAACCTCATGGTACTGAAATCATGTTTAAAACTTTTACGAAAGGTTATCCGAAAAGTGAAAAATAAAACATTCAATAAAATAAACAATTTTGTTGGACCTACGAAATACAATTGAATACTCTTCGTTTTATTTTATTCTCAATTTAGTAAAAAAAATTGATACTTTTAACAAAATACTGCATTTAAATAAAAGGACCGTTTTCATAACACGCCAGTCATTCAATGATATCTCATTTGTTAATGTATGATAAGTAGTTTGAAAAGACAAATCATACAAAACGTGAAAACAAACAGACGAACCTTCATACATACATACCAGTCAAAATTATAACCCTGCTTTTTGCTTCTCCGAAGCCGGGTAATGACTGAGCGAATGAAAACCAACATTAAAAGAACATTTAGTTTAAAAATGGTTTGGTTTCATGTGATATTTGACACAAATGTAAAGCGTTTTTGATCCTGATGTTCACAAATACTTTTTAAGTTTTTGTTTTGTTTTTTGTTTGTTAGGTCAAAATTAATTTAATATTTAAAATCTCAGTACGCGTCCAGGCATTTCTGAAATAAACAACACTTCTAGGGCGTTTCCTTAAGAGCCGTCCCTCGAATTTCACATTGTAGATGATTTTAGTGACCACAACGCATTGTTAGCAGATGTATTGCTCAATGGGCGTAAATAATCGTTCCACTTCTGTAACATTCTACCTACAAATGTAAAAATAAATAAAAAACACTTTTTCACATATTTTTACTATCATTTCATATAACAGGCTTTAAACTTATATTACTTAATTTAATAGTTTTGCTATTAAAACTAAGTACTAAAGTTTTCGTGATTTGACCTTGTATTTCGGTAAAATTGATAAATTCTGAAAATAATACTCAAATCAAAAATTTGAGTGAAAAGTATTTTACTGAAATATCGTAAGAGCTATATTTGTCACGTTCCTATTACTCGTTTATTGCGTTAGTCAGCGTTTTTTTCAGGTTAATCAGGATGACTCATAGAAAAATGAGCTTATTATACTTTTTTTTTCACTTAAACAAATGACGCTACGAATATTTTTACATACACTGTTCTATGTCACTACATATTTTTTAATAAAATAAAATCGCTTCTCTCATCTTTAAAACTACTCAACGGATTTTGACGCCGATGATAGTAGTTAAACTAGCGACCCGCCACGGCTTCGTACGAATATTTTGCATGCATTATATATATAAATAAACCTTCCCCTTGAATCACTTCATCTATTTAAAAAACTACATCAAAATCCGTTGCGTAGTTTTAAATATCTAAGCATCAATAGGGACCCACAGACAGCGGGAAGCGACTTTGTTTTATACAATGTTGTGATAGTGATACGAAATGTAAAAATATATAAACAAGACAGGAACCTTAGCTCACAACCAACAATAGCATAAAGTGTGTGCTGTCTACTACACTACCCTTTATCTTCAAGTGCCACTGGCATCAGGTAGAAAGAAAGCAAGAGAAAGGTTTTATAAATATACGATTTACGATACTAAAATTTTAGCTATGGCTTATGTCATAAAACTAAATGTAAAGACAATGTTATCGAACAATATTAAAGTAAACGTACCAAACCTAAGCCTTAAATAAATTAAACCGCATACCTAATGAAAATCACGCACACGATAACGTTGGTATTAAACTTATGATTAAAATTAAGTCGGCTGTTGAATTGAGCTAACAATTTGTCGTAGGAAATCAAGTAATTTTCTAATTACATTTCAAACTCATACTAAAAATACATCATAATAAAAGTAACTGTACTTTTATTATTATTTGAATTTGTAGTAGAATTAGTGACCAAGATTAAGAAAAACGACCGAGTCACAAAGAAGAAATGATATTTTCGGCATGGATCGACAAAACAAGCATTAAATCATATTTTGATTAGATTACAATATTCTCTTTATAAAATGAATATAGATAAAACATGCAATGAGATAAAATAAATAAACTGTAGCCTTAATACCGTAGTTTAAATTGAAGCAAACAAAGGTGTGTTATCGAAGCTTTTAATCTAACTTGTAATCACTCATAATTTAGTTTTTGTTACATACATGAATTCGGGAAAAATGCTTTTCAAATTAAGCTAATGGATAATTTAGTAGATACTAAAAGGATTCTTCACTATAAAAGAGTCGGTTACTTTAGTCACTGTCAGTATTTATTTACGCGCTTCGTTTTGAAAACGTTTCATTATGGCGTCAGCCTGGCGGAAGATCAAAGGGCACGTTAAAGTATTTACTCAGCGATTGAAATATACTTGTCAAAATCTAACTGTTCACGGTCCGAGTTATCTGGCTAGAAGAGATATCCATTTCATGTACCGAATCATTTACTTTGGAATTTATATTCATGTTTGGACTATAGCTATTGCTACTTTACTTCGATACTACAACCATTATCAAGAAAATACAATTCGATTCTCTACTAGGACGGATTATCTTGACTGGAACAATACGTTTGCATCGATCACTATCTGTGAGATTTCGAACGTTGACAAAATACTGCTGCTAAACCAAAAATTAAAATACAAAGACAAACATTTGGAAGAAAGGTTTATTGGAGACATAGCATTTTTCAGCGGTACATGTCACAGTTGTTTGACATGCCATCACAATGAATGTTTAACTGACTTTCACAACTTAATAGAAGACTTTCGAAATCCATGCAAATATCTATTTTATGAATGCTATTGGAATAAGCAACCTATCGATTGTTGCACTTATTTCAGACCTGTTGTTACTGAGTACGGCTCATGCTTTTCAATGAACAACTACCACGCGAGAACCAAGGACCCTATATTCGTGTCGCCAAAGAACCAACGAAAACTAAGTTCATTGCAATTATTCTTGTCTCAAGATGCCGAAGCATTTTTACATTCTCCTGAAGATCTGCCCTTTTGGAACTTGGAGTATGACCGTCGCGTTACGGTTTTGTTCGGCGCAGAGGTAACTGTCAAGTTCTCCATTACTGAAGTCATAAACGAGCCGGAGGTATCTTTGACAGAGCCGGAGGTTCGTCAATGTCGATTCCCTCACGAAATACCTCATAACTATGACGCCTACAAGTACTACAGCTACTCAGTGTGCATTACTCAGTGTCGCATTGAAACTCAGCTCAAGCTCTGCAACTGTACACATCACTTTTCACCACTGAAATACAGAGATCAATACTGCAACTTGGAAGGTTTGAAATGTCTTACTATGCATTACGTTACACTGAGAAAGCTCAAAGTCCCGGAAATTAATGAAACAGGTTTAGAGTGTAATTGCTTATCTTCTTGCACAGAGCCGGACTATAACGTTGTGCTAAAAAAAACATCTGAACCTCAAAGTAACACAAAAGCGAGGGCGGTGACTTTTGAGTTAAGTAACAGATCATACCAACATATCAAACGGCAAGTGGCTCGAACACAGTTGGACCTGGTAGTCGCTATGGGCAACTGTTTTGGTCTCTGTTTCGGAGGATCCTTACTTTCAATAGTTGAAATCATTTATTTCTTGTTATTTAAGAAATGGAAGAACGAAAAATGTAATAAAAATCCCCCTAAAATTCACAATAGTGGTTTTAAACAATAGCTAAACTTAGTTGCTCCTATTTAGGTACAGTTGTCAGTTCGTTCTAACTGAGTAGGCAGTTAAAAGTTAACTGATTTTCAGTTGGTGAAAATTTATTCACAACACTCTCTCCATGAACGACCAAGGATTAATGTTTTTCGGTTGATAAACCATCATGAAGTTTTTTGTTCAAATCATTAATAATTAACTTAACCCATCGCGTAACAGGCGCGACTAGGTATTTTAGTATGCAAAATATGAGTACTGGAATCCATTACAATTAAAAAGATTTTTAATTTAAATGTAATTAATTAATTTTAATACAATTAAATTTACCATAAAACTGAACACAAAAATATGCCGGCACCTAGTCATAGATTAATCATAAGTATCCGCTGCGCTCCGTCCAAATGGAGCCCTTCATATTACCAATAGCTCAATCAATGCGGCAACATATTTTTGACATTTTGTTTAAGTGCGCTTATATCTTGTTGATGTTATAACTAATGATATTTCTTACTTTATTAGCACAAAGCTTTTATAGGTACACTTTTTCAAAACTCATAGCTGAGTGTTTACAGCGACGACGCGACGAAGCCTGGCGTAAGACGTTTATCGAATTTAAGTCTTCTAACATTTTAAGTTTCAGTATTAAATATTGGACACATGATTTCATTAAATAGAAGAATTAAGGAACAGGATTAAATTACTGCCAGAACAATCTTATAGTAACTAAGCTCTAAATTTGCTTATGATTATTGAAATTAATTCTAACCTATTTGTTACATAAGAAGTAATAGAAAACCCATTTTGTGCTTGAAAATTTTATTTTGTTAAATAAAATTGGATTACACATCGTGTTTTAATTATAACAGGTATAATTAAAAACAACAATTTTAATTAAAATTTAAGTTTAATGTGATACCTTTGAACATGTTAATGACTAGTAAAATAATTTATAATTACTAGAAGATAAATTATTATAAGTAAGTATATATTTTTGTGTAGGTTTGTATTTTTGGTGGAAAAAGAAATAATAAAAAACAGTGAACATTTTTCACACTGTTCAGGATTCCCTAATTTTTTTGCTTCATTTATAATTGCTGACTCCCTCTCCATATTTAAATACACTAGCAACTGACATGTCATCTTATTCAAAAACATGAATCAAGAAAGCAACTCAATTTAAAAGTGGATATGTAAAATTTCAAGTGTATTTCCTAAGTTCACCCGGGAACTGTTCAGAATAATGCATGAAAACTCTAGCTCTCAAGTCTAAATCTGGAACACCTAAAGCGTAGAGCTTACATAAATAGAAACCTGAGCTTCAGATTCCTAGAACAGTTAAAAATTTAAAGTTAACTAGATTTAAGCCGAAATCCATATGGAATACATTTTGCAATATTTTTCAAACTAATCAACGCCAGTCTAGTTTAAAGATTAGCATTTAAGACTTTGAATAACTCAGTTGAAGTATTTTAATCGTTTCTCGACGACTTACTAACTTCTTTACTGTAATTGAGTCCCTTTTCTTTTGGCAAGTGAAAAATGTTATAAGGAAGACTACAACAGAATCGGCAAAACTATAAGTCGTTAGAAGCAATTCGCAAATAGAACAATTGATTTATTCAAACAAAACTATATTTGGTAAAGGCTTTTAAGAAGTATAGTATCGAGCTGTCAGCCCATCATAAATGCATCATGTGACGGATTATATATATAGGTACCGTTTTAATCAACTTATTTAATTTTGCTAGCTTAGTTAACGAAAAAGCCGATACGAAGCATCAGTGTCTGATAGCCAATAGTCAGTAACAAACTTTATCATTACATTTGTTTGAATTCACTCGAACTTTGTGACAACCGTTCATATAACCCTACTGAATTTTGTTAGAACACAAAAGGAGTTAATACAACCATAGGAACTATAGGAATGCAGTATTTGTTTGAATAAATCAATTGTTCTATTTTCTTCTGAAAACACAAAACACTTCATTCGTTTACTTATCGTAGCAACTTCTTTTTTTACACACCGTTGATCTTTCCGTTATAGCAGAGTAAAAAGAGACACAAAATATATAAGTTTAACCGTCTCGAAAATATTATAAACAGACAGAAATGTGCTATCACATTTATATTGAGTAAAAAGCATAATAAACAAGAATTCATCAAAACATCTTTATTTTTTAGATACGACTAGGTTAAACAAAATTACTAAACTAATGGGATCAACAACTAATTTGAATACGAATAATATGGTTCTTATGGTTCCTTAGTTTGAAGATAACACTGATTCCTCAAATCCTTAAAAAGTTTAATTCTTATAAAACTCAACTTAGTATACCATCTGATTTTGTTGAAAGATATTTTTTGTTAGGTTCCTTTAATTTTTCAGTTTCTTACCTCATTTAAAATAATATATATTTTGACATGGTATTGGAAGTATTATAGTTATTTTAAAGCACTGCCAGTGCAAAACTAGGTCCTGATTTAGATATTTCTATCATAAGCAATCTAAAAAACGATCGCATGCAATTTACCAGGGATCCTACTAAAGCTTCACATCGAGTCCTACTTGATGGATGGACTTAACTAGACAAGCAAAAAGGGTTGAAGATTATTGAGTTATTTATGACAGAAGGCTCTACATGTGGTATTCCCATTATGCCGCGATACGTGATCGAACTTCATGATAGCGACTCCTTTTATTTTTATAAGGACATCTGTACTAATGCATATAAGTAGGTACTTTTTAGATTGCATGTTGGTTATAAACTTATAAACAATGTACAATGTATCTTATTTAAAAATCATTCAAATATTTAGAATTGACTTTCAGGGTGGCTAAATTTTGTTCGAACAAACGAATTTTACCTCGTTGAAGTCGCGGTTAAAAGCTTATAAAAATATATTGTGTATTTTCCATCGCTTGGCCTTTAAAATACAGTAAATACTTGGTAACTGGCTTTAAGTTGTTTATTATGTTTGTTTTTTTAATGTTTTCAGTCACGCACCAAACATATCAAACGATAAGACGTGTAGTTTTAATTTGTAGAAATTAATACTCAACTATTAACCATCGACCGTTAACATTTTATGATACTCGTACTACTTAATGTTTAGAAAATGTATTTGATTGTATTATTAACACTGGCAACATACTACTTTTAAAATGATGAAATTGTAATAACATTTATACTTGCAGTAATAAAATGTTGTGTGACTACGAACATTTTTTCGTATAAAGATCCTAGCTTTGTTAAAAATAATAAATACATTTCAAAGTAAAACGACTTTTATATTTTTGCAAAACAAAACTAGGAAGGCCCTATCCTGTTTTGAAATCAAACCTTTGCATCTTTGAGCTTGAGAGATTCTAGATTCAGATGACCTAGTTCATTATTGTGGATCCACTTCAAACTTTTAAATCATAAAAATACAACTATACATGACGTTCGTTAAGTTAAGATGATTTTACGGTATGACATATATATATTAATAAAAAACATACAAATTGTAATGATATGCAGTCGATTGTTCTATATAAAACTATCAAATAGAATGAAAGAGCAAATTTATTTATTTATTAGAGAACAACTTATTTAAACCATGAAATATTTCTGTAAACCAACTGCCAGTATAAAATTATAGTAAGGTTTCAGATTGATTAGAATTAACAAAATAGCTTTCGCAAAGCAAATAGCGAGGAAACTTGAATAGTCTCAAAATTTGACCAATTGAATTCATCTTATGAAAGCCACTCTATCTCCCGTGAAAATCCATAAACTATTAAATGGGCCAGACTGTAAAAATACAAACAGTGTTAAAATAATCGATAATAAATCTTTAAGACAACAATAAACATTTAAATAGCAAAAATTATGTAGTATTTTGATGTTACGCGATGTTTGTTAACTCTAGCAAGTGGTTTTGAGTGCTCTTCCTTTGAGTTTCACCAAGGCGATCTTCAGTTTTGTTAGGGTTTGACCTGCCAACTTTGAATGATATTGAACTGACTTGGTTTTGGAAAGGGTATTCCACATATTGAAAAACATGATTTATTTTAAGACAAAAACATAATTTTATGTATTACGCCTACAAAAGTGGCACACTTTTAGTTTATGTTTTTAAATCGAAATACTATATAAAACATTAGGGTTTTTTTGGTTTATTGATATGATTATATTTGCTAGCTTTAAATATAAATATAAATTTAATTAACTTTAAGAAAATTCAGTATCTATTCAGGACTTGAATAAGATATTGGTTTTCAACATTCAAACGGCTTTGACTCTCAGCTGAACTTAGAAATTAGAAGTGAGTTCTAGAATATTGAAGTTGAAATAACTATGACTCGGACTTTATTGGACTGGATTTATCTTAAAGTCGAATAAGGAAAAAATAAGGGGGAAATAGAGTGGTTTGACTAGGGCACTTATATTGGTTATAGAACGTATGGTTTATGTTCATTAAATTTTTCCTTGATAACTAAAAAAAAAACGAAATATAACTAACTTAACTGAAATAATTTAATATATCCAATTCAAGCAAACACGCCGTAACACCTGGTGCCTACATAATAATCTTGTACAACTGTCTAATTGACTTTTAGAAAAAAAAAAGTTACAAAATGATAAAATGCTATTTATACGTCAAAGGCTTAATCTAAGTATTCGAACTAATCTTTGGTACAATAGTAAAGTTAAGTAATGTTGAAAATACTGTCATATAAAAATATCAATCAAAACTCAATGATAATGATAATGATAAATAATAATAAAATACCAGTGGAACAATTTTTTGTTAAAGTTGTTTAAAGTTTGCGTATTTTAATTCGGAACGTCTATGGCCTTTTGATTCAGATGTGGGATAAGAATGGGAAAATATTTGTTTGAAAGTCATATACAACTAAGTACTTTTAAAAATTTTACACCAAAATTTAGGCAAAACACGCAGTTTTAGCGTCTTGTTCATAATTCGATTAGAAACTACTTCGTTGTGAATGACCTGAAGGGTTAGACCTCAATACTTTAAACACAACTTGACAAAAATAAAAAAACTTATATTTTGTCCGTACAAATTTTAAGTCGTTTCAGTCCACTGACGTCATTCGCTCGAGCGCTGCGTGTATCGGCCGTATTCTTAGAATCGCATTAGAATTTTTGAGATATTTTAATAGTTTTTTCACATCTTTGTTTCATTTTACTTAAATTTTTATAATTTTACCATTCGATAAGAAACACAAGGTTTCACCATTATACCTATCTATTGTGAGAATATCTATTTATAGCCGCTTACAGCTTTACCATTTGCCGTAGAAGTGTGTAGATAGGAAAGCTTGTTATACACATGCAATTACAGAACCGATAATAGCTTTCTGATGACGAGGATGCTTTATAAGGAAAGAAATCAAATACGCCTTGGTCGCATCACAGCTTGCTAGAGTAGACTGTTGTGTAAATAAACGTTATCTTTTGAGTTTCAGTGTGATTGATTGCATATAATATTGAGGTATATAGTTCTGTAAATAGAAAAACGTTAAAAATTGTTCGTAAAAATTATTTTGAAATAGGGATGCTTTTATTTTTTCACAACTAGCTAGTGTTGAGAAAAGCTTTAGAGGTTAGTAAACTCAGCAGGCGCTTTGCGTTGTTAAGCGCTCGTAAATCAAGGGTCTTTGTATTTGGGCTATCCAAGCAAGGTATTGTTCAGATTAAGCCTGTTCCTTTAGAAAGAAGAAACTATTTTTAAAAAGCTGTGCTTTTCTAAAGTAATAAACGAAGGTTTTGTAAAGTATAAAGAATATTTCTTGAAAAGTATAGAACAAAGCAGAAATATTGATTTTAACTCATTTTAAAAAGGGTATTTCTACCCATAAAATTTTATTACGTTCATCAATATGAACATCACGTTATCATAAAATTAAACTGATCAAGCGAAGTTCAAACTTTTAGGTTACAGCCTAATTAGAGCGAAACGTGGAAGTGTTAGTAATTGTAACAACTTTCCTGAGTATAAGAGGGTATTATCATTGTAGACTGTGCACGGAAAGTTTATGCCTAAGAGAGAGAGTTAATGTAGTGAAAAACTATATAGGAACTGTAATTAAATAGTCATTTCAAAAATAATAACACAAATAAAATATATAAAAAAACAGAGAATGACGAGTTTCAGTACATTACCGGGCCAAAAAATAAGAGTCCATGTGATTAAGCACGTGGCTATTTTAAAAAGAAGATAGACGAATATTTAAAACTTAATGCCTCGATTTTAGAGAAATAAATTATTGACTGATTATAGAGAAATAAATTCTAACTCTAAAATGACTAAAATCTCACAAAACATAAACATCCCGCCATAATCCCTGGAGAGGGTGTTGGCAGAAGTGATAAACACCGCATTTCGCATGTCTATGCTGAGTCCCAGTGTGACACGTTGCGAATCTGTCGCCAATATCCAGGGTCTGTTTCTTGGTTAACCGACCGACCCGACTCGACACGTAACCAACTAAGCTACCACGTCCTTCACGTATTTTTAATATTTCTATAATCCCAGCGAATCATAAAATTAATTAAGTAAATTTTATTCATGTATGAACAATCTTGTACACGATGTTGAGTTTTTGCCACGCAACAATCATTAACAGTATAGGTTTTTTAAAGACATGTATAAAAAGAAACAAAATAATACACTAAAAGTGATGTTAGGGAATCATGAGTGCTGACTGTGGCCATTTATACGTGTATTTATGAGTTAGGGTTATTTTAATTTTATTTGTTTTATTCATTTTATTTTAATTTATTAATTTTGATTTGATTTATTAATTTAATTAGTTTTTATTTGTGCGGTGATAGCTAATGTTATGTACACCTAGTCATACATATCAGACAAAATAGTTAAATATGATTTATTGTGTAAATTTGAATATGTATGATGTGGTAGTACTATTAAAAAAATATAAAAAAATGTATAATATAGGGTCGACTGAGGATAATTAATAAATTAAAAAAACTATATTTCAAATATCGCGCAAAGTAAGACGCGTTCAACTGCCTTACTAGTTACTTCTACTGTCCCACCATATGTCACTCTCCAACGAAATCATATTCAAAGATAGTTTTGAAATTATCGGTTTACATTGTCTTTCGTGTATTCTAATGTACGTATTAACTTTATATTACTTTATTTGTAAAAAAATATCATTCTTGTAATATGGGTTTGGGGCTAAACAAAAATAAAAATGATTGATCCCTGAACTAAACATAAGATGAAGATTACTTTAAAAGTTATATTTTAATAAACTAATTACAACTATAAATAAAAAAGTAACCCGATTAGCCTCGGTCTACCCTATTTACTACAGACTGGCGCATAGTTATACTTCGCATATTGTTCATAATAAGAAGTAATCACATACTTGCTGGAATTAAAAAAAAAAAACATAAACAAGTAAAATAATAATAGGTACGTAATGAGGAAAAAAGCTAAAAATAAACCGACTACTAGAAAAAATACAATTTACTTAGTTTCAATATCAATATTCTGCAAACCGATACCTGAATGAACTAGTAATTCAAAATGTGTTATTTCAAACAAAACCATTTTCCAAATAAAATACAATAAAATTGTGTTTTCACTCGTTTGATATTAAAATGAGAATCTCTGAAATGTTTTTGTATGTTATTTTGAAAGAGAATCGTAGTAAAGGAAAATATTTAGTTTGAATAATGGAACTCAATTCTGCGTATATTATCTTATTCTATTGCAATTCAATTCTAAGTATAAATATGCAGCGATATCTTTTGCACAGAAAAAGATCTATCCATTTAGATATGCACTTAATGTTCACATTGGATACGAGTTAAAATGTTGATTTTATTCTGACATACTCACCTTATAAACTTACCTTTGAGTCATAATTTTTTAAAATACACGTTTCTTCCATGATGCCATCAAATGTAGCCCGTGTTCGTGTAACAGGGGATTTCCTATTCCCTTTGACACCACCGGCCATTAGTCGTAATAACCCAACGATGCCTACTTTTGTAGGGTTATGTAAACGCCATAGGTCATTGTTAAAATTCTCACATTTTTTACTTCAAAGGTGTTAAACAAGCCTATAATCCACAAGCACTGTTGCCAGGTTTGGAACAAAAAAATAGCTCTAGTCTAGATATTGCTGAGTCGAACCCGTTACCGATAATAGTATCTTGTCTTAGCCCTAAAGCAAACTACTGAAGTTTAGTAGAACCTATCGTACAAGCACGGTTTGCTTTTGAGAATGTATCGTAACTAAACTATACATTCCTGTGCGAGTAGATTAATACTTTGTTTGATAGATAGAAAACATTCAACACCCTAACAAATGCTTCAGAATTCCACAGAAAGTATTCAAGTATTTTCGCCGCAATGATACAAGGAAAGTAACTTAACGCTTAGGTACTTGTTGATTTAATCATACTTAGTAGGAAAACCTTAAGAAAAATGGCTTATTTTTATAAGTTTCTTGTTACTATAAATTATTTAGTTTTTATTTGTGAAAGTAAATTCAGTGGTTGCCTCTTTTGTTTCAGTGTCTGACTTTTCAAGCCAACTCTCGCAACTGTACGAGCATCACTCGTCCGAACTCCAACTTCTAGTTGCTAACTTCAGGAAAAAAAATAGTGAACTGAGGAAGGAAAGGTAAGCAGTCAACTTCACTGTCTCAATCTAGGTTATTCTTAACCCCCGACGCAAATAGAGGGGTATTATAAGTTGGACGTGTCTGTCTGTGGCATCATAACTCTCGAACGAATGAAGCGATTTTGATGTAGTTTTTTGTTTCAAAGTTAACTTAATCGAGCGTGTTCTTAGCTGTGTTTGATCGACATCGGTTCCCCCCTTCAAAAGCTATGGGGCGGATAGTGAGGATGAGCAATCGAATGTGCACAAATGTTTTTAATCGGGGTATTTTAAATTTGTATTTCAAGTTTTATTTCTATTTAGATGAATTATTGATCTAGAGTTTACATTGAAATGTTTTTGGTTTAAAGTTAAAGCACCCTTAATACTCAGGTCTATTGGAAATTTTTCAACATAAAACTAGGGTACTGACATGTTTCAACTCTTTTGAAAAGATAGATAGAGAAAGAAAAAGATATCAAATTGGTATATCTTAAGGTGTTATATTAAAAAAAACTAACATTCATTACTTACTAAAAGGCTTATCTTTTTATACATACATATTTATGTGTATAAAATTAATTTTAATCAATAAGTTCAAAATATACTCGTAAACAGCAACTGCTGTCGAAAACTATTTTTCAGAAATACATTATTTAACTGCAAAAAAATAAATTATCTATATCATTCTTACTATATGATGATACCAATATGAAATGAAGCCAAAGAAAATGTTAAGAAACAATCAATTACTGAGGTCAAATGTGAAATATCAATTCATACATACCTAAAAGCAATTTACATATTCCATTCCTGAGGTATTCCGTAGATGAGAATATTAATAAAGAGAACCTTTTCCATTTGCAAAGGGGTAGGTAATATAAATAGTAGGTAAATGGGCCACTGCCGTTGGATTTCTCGTAAAAGAGAAAAATCCTCTTTCTAACAACCTTAATGCTTATTCTAGTATGTGTATTATTCTAGGTAAGTATAGGTAGGTCTTAGAAAAAAAATAGCACTGCAGTGGCGGTATGAATAAGCTTTTGATTTTCATGTAAAAGATGTACAGTATAGCAGGATCACCCTGCTTTGTGACGCCAACGTTAACAAAAGATATGTACTTATTAAAGATGTTACACCTTGTTAGAATTATT
The DNA here is from genome assembly GCA_949316135.1 of Choreutis nemorana. Lineage (NCBI taxonomy): Eukaryota > Metazoa > Arthropoda > Insecta > Lepidoptera > Choreutidae > Choreutis > Choreutis nemorana. The sequence goes on from OX438600.1 coordinate 6,562,946, forward strand.
CAGCAGGGCAAAAACGTGCTCATTTCTTAACATAAGATAAAATAAGTGATACGTGTCTGTTTTTCAGTTCAATCGTTTTCGTATAAGGCAGATGCGTTCCGTTCTACGCCCTTACAACTTTGCTTTGTCGTTCTACTTGTCTTTTATATTTATTACTTAGGAAGTTAAAAGAAACAGATTTTTTTGCGTGTTTCATGGTAAAAATTTAAACCAATTAAAATTCATTTTGAAAAAAAAAGGTATTTGTACAAAATAAAACATGGTTTTCTTTACAGATAATATTTTGAAAAATAATATTATTTAAACTTTTCTTGAAGCATACCAATCCTGTTCTAACTAGTAAATTGTTAGATAAATACATATGTAGTTAAAAACCTCAATTTATTCATCAAAATACCCAGTTCCACATCAAGTAGAAGATGCCTTTAGTTTATTATGCACGAGAAAGGCAAACAGTGTTTGATGAACTGTGTAAAAGAAATAGTCGGCTGTGTCTCAGTTTTACCTTATCAAGCCCCTTGGGAATTGTAACTGCTGTTCAGTAGGGACTAATAAGTAGTTATAGTCTCGGAAAGTATTTAGCCTTCTTTGATGTTTTATTCTGCTTCATTGACAAAATCCTTTAACCTGACAAAACGCACATTTTTTTCTACTCAAGTCCTCAATCGGATCAATTTGAAAAATCTATCATTTTTATTTAAACTATCATCACATGGAGCTATAACAAAAAACAAATTTTCTAATACTAAATACTTTTGATATTTACCTATTGTATTATAATAATTATGTCTGGAATTACTTTAAAAATAAATAAACCACGGAGAAAACCCAAGAAGCGCTGTTATCTTAAGGAGCTGAAGCAATTACTCCTTCGCTAGGTATAGGATTAAAGCAGAGTCGGTGAGACACGGAATTGGCTTTTACTGCGCCGAGAAAATCGGTTCATTACGGAAAAGTTACATTTTTTTCTAAATATCTAGTTGCCTTTCAAGATACTATGCTTTTAGTGTCTTTTTCATATTAGTGTTAACATAGTCCAATGTTGAAATTGTAAATCTCTTTAAATACGGTTATAGTTTACACTAACAGTTTTTTCTTAAAGAGCAACCTTCGTTACGATTTAGCGATCGTTTCATAAATATGATCAAAGATCTATGGAAGGATTTCCAGTATCCGCAAACTGTCTACTTAACACAGATAACTCATCTATTGGGCATCGAAGGCCAAAGACAAAAGTTTTCCAGGAGATGTTTTATTCATATGAGACACGCAAGTAATGGCGGTTAATATGGCATCTGACATAAAACGGTAACCTCATGGGATTCTATTGAGTAGGTTTCAGCAGTAAACTATTGTCAAACCTTCAGAACAAATGAAATTTCAAAGATAAACAAAACCATGTGCAATTAACTAACAATTATTTATTATATATTACAAAATTTAAGTCATACCAACTATGCTACTGATGCTGACGACGTTTTAACGACAAAAGCAAAACTGTTCATTTGCTATCTTTTAATTTAGGATATTAAACAAATTATAATAATATCTTGAATAAAAACCGAAAACAGTAAAACTTTGACTTCAAACTCAAGCCCATAATGTAATTTCATTACGTTTGCTATATGTCGTAATGTATTATTGTGGTTTGCGGTTTTATAGTTAAGTTAATATGCAATTACATTATTGTTGACATGAATAGCTTTAGGTATAATAAAACACAGTTGATTTGTTTTCAAACAGTTTATTTTCAAAAACATTACGGGAAACAAACGAAATCCTTTGCATGAAAATATGAAAAGTTCATGTAATATTGCTGGATGAATTTCATTTGTTTAGGACAGGCTATGTACCGTACATAGGTAAGTCCAGGCAGTACGTTGACTTACTTGCATTATAAATGAGGTCAGAGCCTGATTCAGGCGCAGTGCGGCCCTCTCTAAGCCGAATATCTGGCCTGTTGTCTATTAACATAACTGATACCAGCCCACTGGAAACCTATTTCAAGCTTGTCTTCCTGCTTAAAATATTGGAAATCCATGATTGGTTTTGTGTTCAAGCTAGATGATTAGGCACTGTGATGTTACTATTTTACAGTTTGAATATCACACGACACACATAGTTTAAATATACACGTCATTAAATGTCACACATTATTTTATACAAGTTATAATTGCAGTTTTTGTGTCCAAATACATTATTTAGGTATTCACTTGTTCTCTCGGTCGTTTGTTTATTGTATAAGTTGCAAAATCACAAAATTTTTGTAATATGTTTTTTCATTGTTCTAGCTTAGGCCGGTCTAGAAAATGGGATACTTAGAGCTATCAATCTCAGTAAACCAAAGTGGATAATTGCATTAGGTCATTTCTTATAGAACGAGTTGCCTGAGAAACAGTAAAAGTGCTTTAGCGCGTTCTGTCTCCAGACGTAGCTAAATGTGCGGCCACAGTGCCGAGCGGGCAGAGTGTAGCGTGGCGTGAAGCGTTCGTGTCAACCACATGCTAACGTTTTGAGGTGTCCTGAGTGCCGATCGAGCGTTGCACTATGGACACTCAGATAACGTTCTCCCAATCGCTCGTCTAGGCCCCTCAAAACGCTACGCTCAGAGCGGGCACTCCAGCCATACACTAAGTAAGCAACTGTCACGGGATCAGACGAGCCATTGTAGGGGAAATACTTTGAACACCCTCTACTTAACGATGAAAAGTTTTTGCAGGCCCAAAACAATAAAAATATTACTTTTTAGAAAAAATCGTGTCAAAATTCGCAAACAAGTATTTTCTTTTATACAACACACAACTGAAATACTTACTTGTTCTTAATTTAAATTTATAATATATCCAATTAAGGTGCTTTACAGATATTCGTTAAAAAAAGTAACTGCAGTTGCTACAAAAGAAAAATCGTTCGGTTTAGATATTTTATGGTCTTTAACGAATTTAGTAAAATGTATAAATCAAAATAACAAGCCAATTCCAAACCAAAAGTTTTATCCATGTTAATTAAACAATACTTTCGCCTGTTTGTTCTTGACATATTAAATATCTTTTGAATATTTGTTAAATTGGAAAAGTTGTGTGTGTTTTAATTAATTGAAACGAAAACAAACAAATTCACATTAAAGATTTATGAAAACTTTTGTATTTACCTGATTTAAATAACTTATTATATTATCTGTTGTAACTATATTTAAACATCATATAAACATTATAGAATAAATCTACGATATCTACGAACTTGAACTTTATATGGTGCCTGATCTATAAGAAATATATTCAGTACAAGTTTTAAGATAAAACAATACTCATACATTTCCAATGTGATTCTGTGAGAGATTCACCTGCAAGCAATATGAAATGTTTGCTCAAAGATCAGATTTTTGATGGAAAGCTTTATAGCAAGATTTTTTAGAGCGCTTGAAACCAAAGAAGAATCCACCTAATGTACAGACTGAAACGCTTTTTTATCTCAAACATTTCTAAATAATTTAGATATTAATATGATTTACAAACGATCATTACTTTACGACAGCAACAAATTCAGTAATCGATTCGATTAACGCATCAATCCAGTTTTCTCATTTGTTTGACAAGATCATCTAACAGTTATTTCATGATATTAGTACATTGCATCGTACAGAAGTTGGTATGAGCTAAATTGAACCTTAAGTCGGTGATGCTAAGTGCGTTAGTGTAATTGGATAATTTTCTATTAGGTTTGATAAGCTATTTGGCGTTGATCCATATTGAACCCAGATGACAGGAGCCGCATAATGTAACGCCCTGTCACAACTGGCTCCAACACGCGGAAGGCCAATATTTCACGGCTACTCCAACTGACCTTACATATTTTAGATTGTATTATATCCAATTGCCATCGTGTTTAGAGAACTTAAAAGTAAATACATTTCTCTATTTAATTCATATTTATAGCAAATTAAAACTTTAGAATTACGTATCTACAATTCTCGTATTTATTGTTTTCATGGTTTAGAGTTTTTTTGGTGCACTTAGATTAATATTTTTCCTTTTGTTTTGTACGTTCGGTTTAACCGACTCATTCAACAGGATTGTTCTTATAATTTTTGTCATCTTCAAACACAATCCTCCCTGATAACATCCGCTCAGTGCCCATTATCCAACTGTTTTCTGTTATTTCCTGCTCTATACTTCCTGTTTGTTTGAATTATGTTCAACAGTATGGATGTAACGTTTTAAAAACATCAAACCAGCTATTGTAACTACATCTGTTCTATTGTATTTGTTGTTGTCTTTTTAACAATATTTATTTAATGCACGTACTTCATTCACAAAACTCTAGTGAAATTTAACACTTTTATCTGTGTTTTTAAAATTTTGATTTATTTGGGTAAGGGTATTTTCCCTAAGGAGATTGGGATTTGCTGAGCCGAAGAAGTGTACGAGACACAAATTAAATCAGCTTTTATTGCACACTTTTAGTCAGTATTATTTCCATGGTTAGTATGTACTTCAAGTTTCAGGCACAATCACGAGTTAAATACTGACGTGTAATTGTAAGGTTTATTGGTATTTTCTCATTTAGGATTCCAATGGAGTCTGAGTCGCAACGGAATCGTCTCGGCACCGACCGGCATACAAACATGAGGCAACGGATTAGACAACTCAGTCACATACTGATATCTGTTTAAACCTAACTTTCAATCAGCTTATATCTTATCTCTTTCATTCAGTACTTTAAATTAATGAATTCAAATAATCTTCAAAATGGAATTAGATATAAATTCAAGTCAAAACAATTTTCTACAATATATTTACAAATTTGTTTTATTCTAGGCATAAAAACCAATTCATAAAACAAATTGAATAAAATATAAATGTTTAAGAATACAGAAATCAAAACAAAGTTTTTCCTCTAAAAGCTTATTAAAGTAAGAGCGATGTTTGACATGGCTTCAAAACCAACATATAATATACCTACCTTATGTGAGTAAAAGCTTTCACAGAGTCCTATCATGTAATGAAATGAAATGAACTTTCAATTAAGTGTAAGGCAGTCTTCAGAGTGTGTATCGATATTGAAATCTTATTCAATACTTTGCTGCATATTGTTAAACATTTATTATTATTGTAGTTTATTTTTACGGCATTCCGAGACAACATAAAATAAATATTCTTCCTTTCATTTTTAAGGTTATAATTTAATTAAATCATTAACAAGCCAAGGTTTTTTATAGTTGTGATAGTGATTTATTCATACTACTATCCACAAAAAGAACTCATAAATTTAATAAAAGCGGTAGAGTCAGTATGCTGCAAGTTAAATTATTAAATATTACATTCCCACATCACCGTCACTTTTAAAAACTTTCCACCAAACTTGTTTCTTATCTTACTCATTTTGTACTCATGTGATCATGAAGAACTTCTTACTTGTATCCGAAGTAATTTTTAAGATATTGTTTTAGTTTTATAGTTTAGATAAATAATTTACTAGTAAATTCAAACTTGTAAACTTACACATAGTGCACATAATTTGTTAGGCTACTTTTGAATATTGTAGTTTAAAAGAAAATTGTTTTTTGTATGTATTTACATATTACGTACTAGTTGGTCAATGTTTTTTACATAAAAGGTATGCTTTTTAGTTTAAACCAGTAACAGTGAATAAATATATCGAGTAAAAAGAATGAGAATATTATAAAATCATGTCTGCAACATCTGTGTAATTATTAAAGCAAGATTATACAGGTAGTCTCTCAAATTTTAATCAACAATTTTCTCTGGCAATCTTAACCTTACCAACATAATTTGACTCAGTAAAGCTTGAATTAAATTTTAATTTGAACGTTGAACATTCGAGTTTTACACAATAGACAGTGTTTATAAATAACTATTTTGTTTAGTGATTGCGCCCCACACTCTGACAATTAAATATTCCTTAAGTGCAAAACCTTAGTATCGTAGGCAGACTGACTTTTACACACTAGAATATTCAATAAAGTAAAGTATTCCACAAGTCATTATCATTTATTAAAAAGGAGTTTTATTCATGTATAGATCGATATAACGCTGAAACTGTGTCGAATGTGTAAACCACAAAAATGGCGCAAGAATGCAAAAGAAAATGTAAAACTCAATGGAAATTTCATTCGTTATCAACGCTCCCACCCAAAGGAAAATGCTTGCAGCAGTATATTAATGTTTGATGTGAAAAGCTCCAATCGTGGATTCATGCGACAAACCTAAAGGTGAATAGCCGATGTTATTTTAAAATATCGACTTTTACATTCGCTCGTTACGTAAACGTAGTGGAATGTGTTTGAACTTTTTGTTCATTTTCAATATATAATTTATTCAAAGCCAGTATTGTGATTTAATATTTGAAGCTAAAATTGATTGAAGCATAAAACATAAATTAAGGACATAATTTCATCGTTACCAAAGCGGAAATAGAAAATCGACCAACCAAAATCGAATGCACATTACGTTTGTTGACCTTTTAATTTTAGTTGAACACATACGCTCATATAGTGGTTTAGTTTAAATGTTATTCAACACAAATTTTATTTAAAAAGTAAACTTCTAATATTCCTAATTCCTATCAAATTTCTATGTTGTTAAAAAATCATTAAGTCTAAATATACATTGACAGGCTGTGCCGTGAACATTGCTGTTCTCTAATAACCAGGGAGTCTGAAGTTCTTAGTTCGCATCTCATTATCACTGTACAGTTTTTGAAACTCCAATGTGTGGTACCTTTATTACATTGACTTAAGATCCTGTTTTCGCAAGTTAAATACAGGAGAGAGGGTTGCGACCTTTACACGTAGCTTAAGGCGCTAGGGGCGACGGAAAGAGGCCTCTTAGCATCACTTATGCAGGAGACAACCAATTTGCTATGCTCACCTGTCGAGTGAAAATATACAACTTCTTATATCGCCCTGTCAGAGTATTTCCAGGAACAGAATTCAAGAAAAATACGACATGAAACTTTTTCACTTCATCATGCTACTTTTCAAAAATCTTGCTACTTGGCGAAACATGAGTTTTTTTTTTTTAGTCAAAGTGAATAAAAATAGTTTAAAATTAAACTTGTATAATATTGATAAATATACCAATTTAAAAAATCAAACAGACATTTGAATTCATTAGGCGATATAGTTCCACAATTTTTGTAACTTAAAGTCGTAAATATGAAAAAAAAAAAAAAAAATTTGGTTTGATTATTAATTTGTTAAGAGTAAATAAGTTACCCTTCTGTCTGGCATGACATAAAGTCACGTAACACTTTTGAAAGTTTACAAAAAGTTTTGTAATTCTTGGAAAAAAATATCAAACCCAGAACAAAATCACGACATAATTCTAAATGCTAAAACTTCCCAAGGAAGTATTATTAACAAGGAAAGTTCATCAAAGAATAATTAAGACTTGCTATTGTTCTATAAAATTGTGAATATTTTTATGGCTAAAGGGGTGCTTGGTTTTTACTTTGTTTAAAAGCAGGTTAACTCAGAATAAAAATTATTTTTGGCGATCCAAATGGCAATTTTCAATTAACAAGAAAGATTGTATTTTGAAGCAGTAAAAGACTACCAAGGGTTGTTAAAACAACGTTTATCACAATACTCGGTTTGTATTTTAAGCTCCACAATTGTCTTTATAGTCATTCGTAGTATTTTCTTAGGTTTCATTACAATTAGTTTATTGCTGACTCAAATTCTACTAGTTTAATTTCTAAATTTTTTCGAGAAAAACAATACACACTAAATAAAATGTAAACTACCTCCTTAAATGTCTATAATAAAACAAAAGGAAAACTATGTTATTCATTTAGTTGATGAATTTTAATCAAATACGAAACACATCTTCTATCAATTCTATTAAAGACTGTTTATGCTAAATTTAAAGTAGAATGGACCAAGGAATCACGTTGTTTCATACAACATTTCAACCCTATAGGAATAGAATTTCGAAAAATCCTTTGTTATCGGATACCTATGTCATATAAATAACACACCCTCCAAGTTTCTGGTCTCTACGATCAGCGGTTTAGGCTGTGAATTGATCCGTCAGTCAGTCAGTCAGGACAACGCTTTTTAAATGTCTAGATTTAGTTCTCTAATAGCGTGTCTTCCAATCTAGGTTTTATTAAATACATATACATGAGAGTCAATTGACCGTGACACCTTCCCGAATTATGCCATGGTCGGATTCAAACTAAACCAGATGTGGAACTAATGTCATTAATGCTACCCATCATTACGATGAATTGAATTAAACTGATTACCTGACATATATGTTTGTTTAATACTACTTGAATAGGAATTCACAAGAGTATCTTGTGGTTTTACGTTATAACAGACAGCCAAACAATTGCAATATCATAATCTTCTAATACCTACAAGTATCTTTGTACTTCTGATCGGAATGTTAAAACTATCAGAAAAGTGCATGAGACCTACATTGATAAGGCGCTAATTTACTTATATCAGTTTTGGTAAAGTCACTCCGATTTTCTATGATATTATTCCACAAACTAACCTCATTTGAGTTTAAACTTGTTTCGACTGTTGTAGTTAGGAGTTCGTACGAAAATTTCCATAGGTATGTTGTACTCATTATATTAGAACTATGTAAATAATATTATTTTAGTTTTTTTTTTTTGCTTTTAAAATTGTTTATAAAAAAGAAAAATATCTGATAGAAATATCTGAGAGCAACTATATTTATTTCACTATATTGTAATGCATGTCTCATACTAAACGCCATTTTAAAATTAAATAGTTTAAAATGTACGTAAAATAAAAATAATTTAACTTCATTAACAAATTGTTCGCATCGAAGCAACTGGATGCAGTAGTGAAACGGTTTAAAGGGTCATTAGTCTTATTTTAAATATAATCCCGTTAGATGTAGAGAAACAAAAGTTATCCGGTACGAATGGAAGTGAATTACCAACGTTCCGGTATTCCTCTGCTTACAAACCCTGGTTTCTGTACTGCATAAATTATTCCAACACTGATCGTTGCAAACCGTCGAATTACTAATTTGTACAATACACTCTACGCCTGAGATTCACTAATTAATGATCGACATAATTGTGTTCTCGATACGAATTTATAATACGAATTATTAATCCTACTGAATATTTGAATATTTCGTTGTTGCTTTGATGGATTAAAGGTTCTGTTAAAGTTTAAATTGATAAATCTTACAGTAATCGCTTTCGGATTAAATTACAGTTAATATTTTATCAAATAATAATTACATCGTGCAAAATTCACCTGTGTTAAAAGCCTGACTTGAAATATTTTTAGTCCAGTTCTAGTTTAGATGTACATTTTTTATTCTAGTTTTAGTAAATAATTTTAGTGTTTTCGCATGAAATGTTGAAATTAGTATGAAATGTAATGTGAATACACCTATATTACTATAACTGTAAGTGCTGCACTGTAATGTATTTTATTAAAATCTTCAGCATCTTATGTTAACAGGAACTTTTGTAAATCCTAAAATTTAACGTAAAATCTACATAGAATAGATAAACTCGAACAAGGACTATTACAGTATCACACCCAGGGATTGTTCCGCCTGCTTCAATCTCATCCTAAAATTGGTTATCTCTATCGCTTATACGATCGCTGCTGGTTGTATCTTAAAGGTTAAATATCCAGTAATCCTACCGCTATGTCTATGATATCCTATCTAAGATCATGTTCCGAGAGAACCGTTCGTAACCTTATTAACTCCCACACCCTGCATATGACTGACATTCAGATAATTTCGTGCTATTAACTTTCAAGTCAGTACTAAAATGAATAAAATAATAGATTGAATAATCTACTTTTAAAATATTGATTTTCCTGTTTTGATTTGACATCTAAAAACAGGTTCAAATCCACTGATTGAAAGTGTTATCGACAGTTCAAAACCAACCTTTATCTTCAAGGCGACGAATTTTTCATAAACTGATTCTCATTTGAAAACCAAGTTCACCTTCAAAATTGGTATTCCTAAATTGTCCCCGATTTACTTTTCTAAAAAAACATTTTGACAATGAAAGCATCATCAATCAAGCAGAAAAATCGGTTGAGTAATTGATCGAATGCCAGCTTTACAATAAGGACTTTCAATTACGACACGCTAATAAATAAATTGTTTGCTGTCGAAGTTCCAATAATTAAATACAACAAGACCTCGTTTCGGGTAAAATTGAAATTATAAATATACGACTCTGCCTATGTGTGTGTCTGAGTGAAATGCGGTGCCTATCTTAATGGAATTTCGCCACAACTGACAAAATGTCGTGGTAAAGGCTGAAACTTAGTTTCGGTTCTGACCCTGTACGGTAACAGATAAAAGAGAAACGCTTATATACTTCTTAGGTCGAAACGTTTTATGTATACGTTTTGAAAATGACACAAAATATTAAATTTTTGCCGTATGAATGAGTTGTTTAACTAGGTTTGTCCTAGTTTTATAAAAATACACTTTACGCCACACACATTATAAATGAAAACGTTAAGTTAATGCATGAAGTTTCTTATCCCTTAAAAATTAAAACAAAAATATAGTATATTGTTTTAAAAATAATGTAAAACCCTTACCCTTTTCTGATAAAATCAGCAATTAAATTTATTCAATAAGTAATGTGAATGAAAGAAATTTTAATTGATTTATCCGGCTTCAGCTTAACAAGCGGATCATATCGTGTGCTGAAAGTTATACATAAGAGAACTATAATTATGTCGCCAGATTGGTTCAGCGATTTATATCACACCCAGTATCGCTTGGGCCGTTTTATTTCTCACATTTAATTGCTAAATTTTATTGTAAATAGGTGGGATCGTGTCGTAGCGTATACAAACTCTTGGTTTAAAGAACTAAGTTGAATCAAAACTAAGAAGATACATTTTATTTAGTTCCTTTGAAATAGGTAAAACCATAAGTTTAATTTGGATCTGGAATGCAATGTTGAGTCATTATTTTTATCACAACTAAAATAAAAAAGGAATTTTATAAATTATCTTATCCCTAAATTTATTTTCAATTATAGAAAAATAGTTCCTGAAATAGAAGATCTGTTACCTATTTAAATATAACATTTTGGTGCAGCGAAGACCAAACATTATTCATTTTTTCCATAACTAATTTTACATTTCCGGAATTGTATTCAATATTGAAGGTTTTTACTGTTTCATTTTTTTTTCATTACGAAGGTAAGGGTTTTTATCAATTCAGAAGGGGTTTTTAAAAATGGAAAAAACTTATCTGTATTAAGACTTTCCCTTCTTAAATTTCTTACTGATGTAATAAAAGATAAAACGTTTATTTTGGGGCCAAACTGATAAAATTAGTTTATATTAAAATGATGTATAAGGTAAAACAGAATATTTATGAAGATCCTTGAGTTTTATTTTAATCAAAAAACGTCAAGTCTGCTTTTTAATTTTGTAAATTATATATCTATTTTATTTTTAAAAATTTATTAGTTAATAGATAAGTCAAAAACAATGAATTTGAAATCTTAAACCCCATACAAGAGCTACGTTAACAGTCTAGCTTGGAAAAATGAGCATTATCTAAGCATCACTAAAATAAACTTCACAATGTTTACTGCATTTAATACCAAGTGTCATTCGAAAACATCTACAGACTTAAATTCAACCCTGATATATCCCACTTGCTATCCAACGTAAAGTTTGCTCCTGATTCAACCGCCCTTTGTAGTAGGTACATAGCAAGCCGAAATTGCCGTACTACATGTTTTGCCAATCGAATTTACTCAACAGTTGCATAACTCGAAAATATATGCTCTGATTTCACTAGATTTAACTACATATAATATTTTTATTTTAAAGAGTTTTATTATTTGTTACACTACGCGAAACTGAGCCTGTGATTGGCAAGACCAATTAGCGCTGACGTGCAAGTAAAACAACGAGCCTCGGGGAAAACCGTTGTTGTTGGTAAAATGTTAGTATTATAATAACGAGGTAATTTGTTGCAGCAAAGGTTGGCCAGGCCTTGAATCTGGAGAGTATTAATGAGAACACTACAGGTATACCCTTGTTAGTTACAAACAAACCAAAAATGGGCACTTTAACAATTAAGTTGTAAGTGCGTACCTTTCGTCAATGGCAATCATACTGTATGTACGAGTAAAAGATAAGGTTAAAGCTTGGCCAGGAACATTTCATTTCTTCCATAGGTTTTTTTGCCAATGTTTGGATATTAATTACTCGATCGCGCGTTAACCGTTGACCGGCTTTAGGTGAAACTTGGCAAACCAATAGACTAATATTGTAGTGTTAAATAAATCATTTTCTGGACATTTTATGATACTTACTAAATACCTAAAATTCATCAGTCCATGTTTGAGATTAATTTCCCAGTTTACGTCAACTATTTCTCGTGGTTTGACAAAGAGCTGTTACTATGATCAAAGGTGGAATTCAAAATGTATTATTTAGTTTTACACCATATAAATTATTAAAGGTTACATGACACGGATAAGTTAATGAGAATCTTATCTATTTAAAAAAATCACAATTCGGTATATTAAAAGAATTCCATTGTATCCACTTTTATAGGGTAGATTAAATTAAATTCTACCAGTAAACTTTACCTGACACGACTGCAATTGATAGTTACCCTGAAAATATAAACTGCCATTCCCAGACATCGGTGTCCAGTCAAAATTCAATATTCTTTCATCCTGGGGAAATTGAATTTTCCTGGTTTTAAGTTAAAATTGAAAATCTCTTCATAAAAATGCATGCGCTGCTGCACAGTAACGCTAAAATGTAACACAAAGTAGGTAAGTCTCGTCATATACGCAATGTTGAAATGTAATGTGATATGTTACCTACATCCATACGTTAATGTTATGTCGTGGGCCTATCTTATTTTAGGTCTGATCAAGATTTATTTTCCTGGGCATATCAAATTGAGCTGATGATGTTCGTGATATGGAGGATTAAGTAAGAGGTTTACTAATTTTAGTAAACATTATCTAAATTAGGTATTGTGAATACAACGATATATTTTTATTAATTTCTAAATATTAGAAGATAATAATTGACTTTTATGTGCATAGGATGGGTATAAGCTATCTTTATTTTAAAAGATATTCGCTTAATTAACAGTAGAAATATTATCATATATGTATTTATATATCTACAGAATCAAACAGGTAACGAACTTACTAACAGTCCTCACTAACTGCCAATCATGCTTACGTAGCTTTTATTCAGCGCTAAGGGCTAATTATTTGGGGAAATAGTACAGAGAGAAATAGAGCATTCATAGCATCAAAAATGCACCAGAGCTATTTGTGGAATGCCGCCAGCCGAGTAGTAGATCGGCTTTTGCAAGCCTAGGCTTACTTCCGCTACCAGCACTGTAAATCTATGAAATTGGTCGCCTTATGAAATGTCATTCTGAATTGTTTTTAACAGTCGGTAACATTAATTGTGGATTAAAAATAAATTTTTGTAGGCTTGGGTTTAGCACGATCCCAAAATCTGTCATGTATAGTGCCAGTTATCTAATGATGTGTATACGTATAAAAAACATGCTTAAAAAACTGATCTCATTCATTTTATTTTATTATCCTGTATGATAATCGATGTAAGTATTACGGATTAATGATTGGTACTCTCGGGAGTGCAGCGGAGACCAATCATTAATCCTATGTAAGTATTATTCTCAATTTTTTATTTATTTTAGTCTTGTTTTTTATGGAAAACAATTTTTGCTTTGAATACATTACATAGCGATTCATATAATAAATGTAGAAATTCGCATCGTTAAAAATGTAAAATTTCATCATTCGACTGACTACTATGATACTGATTACTATGATATTATGGAGCACTTTACTGTGCGAGAGATCTATTGTGAAGTCGCGATTGTCTGGGGATTACGAACTAAATTAATACGCAAGCAAAGCTGTAGAGTCTAGAATGTAGTTATCATCCTTAGTTGTCAGTCCGATCTGCAGTTTGCAATCTAGGGATTGAGCACCTTTCGAGCTCCATTCAAATAATATAATCAATACCCGGTTGGGGGAAATCTCTGCAAACCTCCCACTTCTCCTAACTTTATAGACAAATCTGTATGCTACCTTGTGAGGAGACCAATTAGGAAGCTCGTAGGATCAGTAAGGTTGGTTTGGTAAAATAAGCTAATAAAAAATCTTCAGTACGAATAAAATTACCTAAAAATAAAATAACGGTGCATAAACAAATCTGTTTAAGAACGAACTGCAAAGCAACAGGTGCAAATAGACAGACTGTTAAACATTAGTTCAAATCTCACGTCGCGAGAATTAATGCTTTGTTATTTAAAACGAAACATACACTCAGGTTATAATTTCAGTCAAAAATAAAATACCAACGTAAAGTTACACCCACATTCCTAGTTTAATATCGTTAGTCGGCACTGGTTACATCGGTGATATGATTTTTGAAAAACGTGCGAATGAAGGGTTGACTATTTAATAACCCTCGAGTTGCAACTACGCGATCATGAGTATAAGAACGGTTAGATAGAAACTAAATGAACATAGTCAAAGCTTTACACTGACAAAACATTCACAAACATATTGACATTACAACATATCTAAGTATTAGTACAAATGCCTGGTTCTGTTTATTTTGAATCATAGCAATAGTATTTAAATAAATGAAGTATAATAATAATAATATTGTTTAGAATAATTACAATTACACATTACAACTTGTTTTATCTTTTCATTTGCTCAGAGGACAATTAAATACTTTTAAAACTTTATTGACAAAAATTACCTAATCTAATATGATGAAATTGCTAGGTACAGAATGATTAACGCTTCATCTCGTTTAAGCATAAAAGTTAGAATTAGGTCTCTAGTGACGATCGATAGCTGGTGCAAAACGTGAAGAAATTTATGTTATTTATAGTCATTTCCAATAAAAAAAATACTTTTCTATAATCTTTAGTTGCAATCATAAACCAAATAATCTCTTGATGTATGATACCGAGCAGCAAAGATTTTAAGATATATTTTTCGGTTAGCAAACGAATCAATCAATTGAAACTCACAGTCTATTAAAAAACATTTAATCATTATTAAGATATAACTTGATTGTTATTCTTGATTTTTAAATATTTATGGATTCAAAGTAAATTAGTTCCAACAAACCTAGTACCTTGTAATTATAATATTCGCAGCATAGTAGATACATATAATGGAATTTCCATCTACTCACGTATTCAGGTATTCCATCTACTCATGTGTTTGATTAACGAACTTGTCACCCTAAAGTGGTATGTCTGGTAGAGAAGGCTACTTCGTTGCCTTTTAGACTGACAGCATGAGCTATTAGTTCATATCAGCTCCGAGATTTACTAGTCTACCTGGTTTCTAAGTCTCTCTAATTTAATTAATGGTTGTTGATTTTTAACAAAATTTTTACCAACATAGCTGTAGTACCTAAAACGTTTTTTTAATGCATAGATACAATAAGAATTTCCGTTTCTTCCTTCATATTTTTAACACATGTGTAACAAAGTGGTTAAGGTTTATAGTTTTTTTTTTATTGAAGGACAGGTAGGCATTTGACCCCAAACCCGCCTGATGTTAAGCGGCGAGGAGAAACCTATTCACTCTTGCCTTAAAGAGGCCCAAGTTATATTGGTCAGGGAACACATCGGCAGGGCAGGGGGAAATATGCTTTAATTAAATACCTGCATAAACAGGAAAACGATGAAATTGTAAATAAGCGTATCAGCTTTTATCTTCAATGTTTTATAATAAAATTACTGACCATTCCCAGCCTCTATCAGGTAAACAATTAGGCTATCCTGTAACAAGGTTGGGATTTAATTTGGCTTACAACCTCATTTCAGTTTTGGTGTTTGTTGGCTGAGATAATTATTTTAAAAATTATTGCTTTTGACTAATAAAATTTCACAAAACGTATTTTGTACAAATAACTTTATTAAATATCTTAATGATATTTTTCAATGAAAAGATTAATCAAAACTTTTGCCTGAGACTACCATGTATACCTAAAAGTTTTGTATTTACTGAGACAAAATCTAGCCTTATTTTACAGTACTTCAAACATAAAACTATACGTCTTTATTATTTTCGAAAAAGCATGGGACTAATTACAACGTTTATTCAATACGGTACTTACAACTAAACATCAAGTTCAGTCCGAGTATTTCAAACTATCTTGTTTCACCAACTTATTCATGAAACAAATTCAACCCTGAGTCCAAGTTAGAGCTAGGTATTCAAATTAATTTACAACCTGAGTAAACAAAAACTCTATTTGTTGTCAACAAACTATTAGATAATATTACTGCGGGATAAATATTAATGGTTTTTGCATATCTAACTAGTTACATTAGATAGATTTCCGATCATTTAAGGACTTGAGCTTTAAGTTACAGCTTGTAAAAATTACTGTCTGTCCTTATTTTCTGTTAAGTTTAACATTAATATCAAATAATAAGAAAAAACAGACAAACGAACTTTACTATAGATCTCGACATCTTTTTACTGAGCCGATCTCGACCAATCAAGTCAAAAACAATTTCGTTAATTGTGAATTTACAGTAAACTAAATTATTTTTATTAAATTAAGTAATACTTGAAATACTTGTAAAGGAATACTGTTAAACAAATTTTCTAGTCTTCCCCATTTAATATGTAAGGGTAGCTTTTTAACCATATTCGACTTCCACATCCATTGGATCGATTAATGAATGGCCATGGCTACGTTAGTATTATTTTTTAATAACACATATTCCTTTGGATAAATTCTACAAACTGTATACAAATAATTGCTTTACTTACTTTGATGTATGTTGTAGAAGTATCACATATATTATCTATCTATACAGCGGATCGAAGAATTTGGTCAACAATCGCAAAGTTGTGAAAGCCCGAGTATCAGTTGAGGACAAACTTCTTCCTTACAACTCCAAGTATACGTCAAAGGCTGATTGATGCCCTGACATCCAATTCCCAGGGGTGATAATATATTATATTATGATTTATTTGTTTGTATTCTCAATAAAGTTTCGGTGTCGTATGAGTATCTTATAAGTTTAATCAAAGTTTGCAAAAAGATAATCTAATTTGTAAACTACAAAAAAAACCTTACCTTAACTTATTGAGACAGAAGGAGAATGAATTCGTTTTTGAATAAAGTTAACATGTATTTATTATGTGAGTAGCCTTGACGTTTAGTCGGAATTGTACCGAAACGCTTTTTTCATGTGGTTCCCTTGAGAAGTAAGTGCCAGGTCTAATGAAATACTAAAGTAAACAAATGTCCGCCCAAAACTTCAGGTAGTAAATTTGGACCCTTTTACATAATTTATCCAGTAGACAGAGAAACATTGGAAGACTTTTATGATATACGGGAATATGTTAAAACACCGTTTCTTTTCCTAAAAATAAGGGTACAATAAATAATCCCATTAAAAGTTATCGGATCGGATCGTTTCGAATCAAAAATGTATAAAAGTTGAATGAGAAATGTAAAGGTAAGTAGCGCCCGAACAAACATTCACTGGGAACAAATGAAAACAAACGATTACACATGTACCTTGTTCAAATATTGACAGATGCGTGCGTGCTTTTTTAGACAAAGTAATTTCTTTAGATAATTTTTGTTTCGAGATATTAAAGTAACTATCGACCAGAACGACAAATAAATTCGCGAGCGTAAAATATTCCAAAACATTAAATAAAATAGAATAGCTATTAAAAACATGTTTACGATTTTCTGTCGCGCACTTTTCAATATTTGAAAAAAAAATAGACCTGGACCAAATAAATAAATAAAAATAAACCACATCACGACACAAACATTGACTCAGCCCCGCAAGTATCGTAAGAAATTGTGTCACATGAACTAAGCAACAATATGCTATAAACTATATAGATAAGAATACTACATCCAAGACCGGTAAGCGAAACAATGCGTCTTGCAAATAACACATAGTACCGCCCCAACCGGGATTCGAACCCAGAAGTCACTTACATTTACATTTACACCACTGCGCCAACGAGGTCGAAAAAATAATGAGGTAAACGACACAAAGAAGTCTATGGCAGAGTTTGTTCAGTACTTACTAACCTTAGATTTTTATGTTTCCATAATCATCACGGTGACTAAGGCTTTGGAGCTTTACAAACTCCTCGTTAGGTAATTCCAGTTTTACTTTAATTATAACAATTGAGCCAGTTTTAATAAAACCATGACATTGACACACGCACATATAATTACTATTACACATTTGCTAAACTTTACAAACACTAGACGATTTTCACATTTAAAGCAAAAACAAATTAACCTGATAAATACCTGAGTGCGGGTTGATAGGTTGTGAACTTTTCACTTGTCAAATCTGTTGTCGACAATAGATATGCAACGCACTTTACATCTTGTTTTGATTTGAATTATAATTTGTTTGCTGCAATTAAATAAATCTGTTATAAAATACTTGCCTCAGTTTGGTGATTTCGACCATTTTAGAGGAATAGTTTCGAATTTCTTCCCTTACTAAATACTTGGCTAAATTTCGGGTTTACAATTCAAGTACCTAGTTTTCAAGATGTACGAGTGGGTATTTAGTGAACGATATATTCATTTGTGTTTACGTACTCGTATATAGATTAAGCCAATATTTTGGGTAACGTAAATGAGGAGGTAGCAGAAATAAATAAAAGTGTTGATTGATTCCATATTGGCAATCAAAATAAAGTTACATCAGAGCTAGTTTGGAACAAAGAGAATCACCGTTAGATTGATATGTCCATCGGGATTGTTTTTCGAAATAAGTAAAATTCTGTCCACACTTTTATCAGCTTTAGACGGGTTCGATATGAACTAGCTGACACTGGTCGGAAGCTAAGTGGGGATCAGAATGGGGTCACAAGCGGTTGATAGCGATTTAGAGCAACCTCTACACAATCACGTGTACAATACAGCGTGAACGATAGAATAATCTCAATATTATCGCCGGATAATCCACTGTGCGTCTCATTTAGGCCATGCGTTAAGAGCTTTACGTCGTATCCTTTCAAGCACTCAATTTTTATAAACATAGCTGTCAAGATTATTTATTACGATTAATTTAAGGGAAGGTACCAAATTTTTACCTGAATACGATTTCGATGCTTTTGAAACAAATTTAGATGTTGCTGTTTAAACATCTTGAATTTTCTCAAATCAGTTAAACATATGCGTTGTCAAATGCAATTGAAGAACTTGGTAGAATGGAATAAAATGTTGACTGGTGGTGTCAGAATTTCACTGAACGACAAGACGCAACCAGCGTATATACTTCTATTGTTGGTACATCAAGTCATGTACCTTTCTTATACTACCATTCAAGCTTAAGTTTATTATGGGAACAGAGCAATCTGTTTATTGTCAAGGTGTTAT
The DNA here is from genome assembly GCA_949316135.1 of Choreutis nemorana. Lineage (NCBI taxonomy): Eukaryota > Metazoa > Arthropoda > Insecta > Lepidoptera > Choreutidae > Choreutis > Choreutis nemorana. The sequence continues at coordinate 6,582,384 of OX438600.1, forward strand.
CATCATTGTACTCGTACTTCTTCATGGAGATAAACTCCTCAACTTTGTTCTCTTTGTACTTCTTATGAATGTAACTTAAGTTGTAAAGCGGATTTTTAATAATGGGTAAAGTTCATAATAATTTTCTTGCAAGTGACCAAGTGGTTCTTCAAAATTTTGCAGTTAGGTAACTAGGGGTACCACCAAAACGCGCGTAATATCTGTTGAGTTTCAAGCGTCCATTTTCACGATTGACCATATGTTTGTCACCTTTGTTGTATTAAAAACTTATTCGTAAAAAGATTTGCGATGAAAGCAAACACAATAGATAATGAATTGATCTCGAGTGTCCTCGGCCGGACGTGCCAAAGTGATGGAATCATCTTTCTTGGCTCTTCTTAATAAGATAACATCAGATTTCTTAACAATTTGCTTGTATTGAAGAAAAATAATTTTATCAAAATACTTAAAGAAAATATTCAGGTTCTATATACTTTCTGTAGGTTCTTTGTAATTGTTATGTATTAGACATAACAATTACTAAAAAACATAATTACTTTTTCAATACCTAATTAATTTGAACCCTAATTAATTGTGTACACTAAAACTTTATTTTTTATAATTCAATGTGCAATACCTATTTTAATGTGAAAATGTGAAAGAATGTTTATTGTTTTAATTTTAAGCTCAATTTGCACTATATTTTTATGTTGTTTTTTATTTTTTCTAAAATTTATTTTTATTTTGTAAAAACGTGACGCCCATGACTGTTCCCTCATAACATCTCAGGGATAAGGAGGCAGCTGAAAATCAGCGCCGCTCGAATGTACATGTTCGGGCAGCATAAAGCTCAGCTTCCTTTTGCCAATACTTAATACCTTTAAGTTTAAGTTAATTATAGTACCTTTTCTTTTTGTACCTTGTTTTTGGCAATAAATATATAATAAACATATCAATATATTAGGCTAGCTATGCTTTAAGGTCAGGCCCGCGGGCCGCATGCGGACTTTTAAGTTGGCTCGCCTGGAGTTTGAATTTTACTCTTCTTTAAATTTCGTGCCCGCTAGAGAAACATTGTGCACGCTATTTAAATAAAATGAAAAAGCATTAAAAAAAACGATTCGTTAATTCTTCGAACGTGAATGAAAACGCTCACCGCAAGCATAAAAACTATAATCTCCCGTTGTTGAAACTGTAGATAAGTAGAGTTTTATTTTTATTTAATTACATACATAGATAACTTAGAAAAGAGAATAATCACATCCAATTTTTTTTACTACTGTAGCCATTATGTCAATATATTTTTGTTAATGTTTTATTTAGAATTAATATTTATTATTATTAAACTCTACCGTCCCCAAAATATTTCCAATATTCTCGGTACCGGAAATTTAATGTTCCCGGCAACATTACTAATATAACATAAATTCTGTGAGATCAGACCCTGGGATCTTTCTGGATTCAAAGTGCGATACAACTCAATTTAAATTACCTCACAGATACGCGAAATCTTTGGCTCATTCGGTATATATTTTTATATATATTTATTCCCAGCAATATCTAAATTACTCAAAAAATACTTCCAATATCATGTCATAGGAACACGTACAGACAATAAATGTGATTTTTTGTTGCAGAGCGTCATGTCCATCATCACTGTTCCATACTTGGGAAACCCTGTTGCAAGAGGTGGAAGCTGACGTGGTGGGATACAGTAATGCTGCATCATCTCTGCAGCGACTGGTAGCTGCACCGCTCATGGACAAAACCTTCCACATGAAGGTCCAGGCTAGAAAACTTTTCGCCCACAGAGAAGGGTGTGAAGTTGTTCTGAGCAAGGCTGATGATCAACTCAATAAGGTAACCATAAAACAATCTACTAGAATTTCATGCATTGCAGGACAGATACCTAAAGTCATTATTCTCATCGCCATTTTACATAGATTGGGACTGGAATTAATTATACAAACATAACTGGATTGATATCCATCATCGTTTCGTTTTGTATAAAATACTGATGTATTTATGATATGGTAAAAATGTTAGTACTTACGTGAAGCCAATCTAAAAACGAAAAAAAGTGACGAGTAACTTATTTAGGTATTTATTAAAAAAATACGAATCAAATATACCACGAGCATTGATATGTATTTAGTATAGGTTTACCTATACTGATATATTTCATACAAAATTACTAATTAAGATTTTAACCACAAATATCAAATTAAAAATGTATTACAGTTTAAAACATGCGATATCTATCTAATAATAAAAACAATTTTCATTCATTGAAAATAAAATAAATGAATTATTTTCTTGTAACCAATATTAATAAGAACCAACCTGATATTTTATACAATATTTTCATGTGTGAAGTATTTGTCAATGGGCTTTATTTCGGATCAACCAATTCAGTTTGTGTGGCAAAAAAACTAAAAATGTATTTCTGTAATGAAATGTAGCAAAAAGGTCGAATTCCTCTTATTTGGTGTGTAGTTGGGTACGGAAATAAGAAAATTGGATTTATCCGTTCAATCTCAGATTCTAAAGGCACTTTAATGGATTGACTGTCTTCGAAACTTTCCGTGTTTTAAAACTTTTACAACTTTTTTCTCACATAGTTTTTGTATTGATTTTATAATACAAAACGTTTAATAATTTGACACCATTTTTTAACATTTCAAACAATTTCATACTTATATAAAAATATGAAATAGGCTTATTGAAATATTTAGGACTCTTGCATTTTAAATAATTAACATAGCTTTAGATTCAGCGTTTTATGGGTCATAAAAATCTTATAGAAAGTTCTTTACGAGGTGAGGTCATGGCCATAAAATCTTACCAAAGGTTTTTAGGTTGTTTTCATATATATTTCTATCAAATCGAACCCTGACTAAAAACACTTTACAAAAGTTAAAGCCTTTTTCTTCCTGTGATTAAGGTCAGGCTGAAAGGGAACTCAGTTATGTGAGATATCATAGATCTAGAGTTTCAAGTTTTATGTTACGTATGGTAACTTCTTCTGTATTTTCAATGTCTTCACTTCAATGACTACTTCATAAGTTAAGTGATTTTATGACCTGTTATCAAGTCTAAATGAATAATATTAAAAATGTATCAAGTACCTACCCTGCTTGTACCTATTTTTAATTGGTTACTTTGGTATTTGTAAAGTTTTATTGAAATAAAGACGACAATAATTAGGTACATATAAAACTTTATGATATGGTAAAAACTGCAATACGATCGTGACGCCAATCTAAAAACTAAATGATGAGAAATTTATTTCGATATTAATTTAAAAATTACGAATGATATAAGAATTTTATTATGAAGAATTTCAGATACAATGCGTTGAAAGCACTGGAGTTTGTGGTTGGAACTGTGCCTTTCATTGTCGCTAGGTAAAATCACGAGCATTGATATACCTGTACTCCTACACAAGGCAGATTCAAATGAACAGATACACAATTTCGTTGACTGTTTTATTTAAAAAAATGGCTACACTTTTGCTTTCAAACGTATGCATACCATTATGAATTTCGATATCATTCGCTTTATTTTCCTTAATTGTTTATTTTTATTTTAATTGCTTTTTAAATTTTGGTTGTTTTCATTTCTTGATTGTACAAGTTCAATACAAGCTTCATCTCCAAAGCTCAACTCCAGTTTTAATTTCTCGGAAGCGTTTCATTGATAAGGCTGATTTGATTTCTTTTGATAACTTATAAGCTTCTTCAAGTTCCTCAAAGCTCAAAAGAAATCAGAACGACTAACTAAATAACAAAGAAATGTATTTATTAAAAAGTATAGCTTTTATGAAAAATGTATATACGTATTATACTTCTTAGTACGTTATTATGTAATGCGCTTAATTTTGACAAAATACCTACAGTCAATATCTAAGTTAATTATTTAAATGACGATTCATAATCGTACAAACGAAAAAGAAATTAACTATTTGAATAGAAAGTTTTATCTCTTAAAAATGGTGTGATTGAATTGAAGTAGAAATTGGCCTGAAAAAAGCTTTTCTAATCAGCAAATAGTCTTACTTTTAAAAATTTCCAGCAGCAATACAGATACACAAAATATTCAATTTCTCTATTTTATCTTTTCAGAAACATAATCACCTTAATAGGAGTAAAAGATAACTCTAAATTATGCAAATGATTCAAATTATTTCTTTACCTAATCTTTTAGCTAAGTAAAGCAAATTCAATCAAATTAATGTTTCTTAAAGCTATTATCCATTTAAATTAGATTCAGGATATTAAAAGACGTCAAAGTAATTGAAATGGAATAAGAGCTTTACTTAATAATCAAAATATTAAATCGAAAGTACGAACTAAGTGAAAACCTTATTTGTTTTTCAAAACAAAAAGTACAAATCTCTGTAGCTTATTTTCCAATTAGTCGGAAATGTAAGTTGCGAGTGTTAATGAAACGTGACTTGGCAAAACACCTTTGCCAACATTTTAAGCTCTTTTCATGCAAATATAATTGCAATTAAACATTAAAAGGCATAAGCAAAACTGTTTATTCCCTCACACAATTGTCCGTGCCGTGTTTATATCTCAAATAATTAATATTACAGTTAATCTTTTTATGCACTGGATTACATTCAAATTAAAGTATTAAACCCACAACTTCGACCACGAAAACAAAATAGGTTTTTATCACAATGATTTGACTATAACTTTTATCAATGAAAAAGGTTTTAGGTAGAAGTACTCAACTATAGTAAGGTGAAATAAATAATTTAAAATTTTATTTCATGATGTTATCTACTGCAAGCAAGTAAAAATTAATCAAGAATTAAGTTTTAGATATAATGTTTGTAATTTATAAAAAACTAGCACTACACAAAATATAATTTTAAATTATCACTATTAATCAGTTTTTTTATTCTATGTAGATGTAATCCTAATGACTTCTTGTCATAGTGTACGGTGAAAGTAATTTATTTATCAATAATAATAATAATAAACCTTTATTTCAGGCCTATTTGCCTATACATAAATAATCCATTAGTGACAGATACAAATCAAATTAGCATTACAATAATACAAACAAAAACATTTATCAAAGCAAAAACGGATACGTATCCAGTAGGTACTTTGAGAAAACCAACCCATTACTATAGTTTGCATGTGAATCATAAATCTAAAATATGTTTTGATTGTTTACAGAGCCGTCAAGACTACAGGCAGGCGTTCCTGAACTACTGCACGAGTCCAAGCCCGGCGGCCTTAGCCACTTACTACGATTCCCATAACAACTACGTGCAGCAACTGACGGCCACCAACGCCATGCTTGACCAGTACCACTCGTACACCCTGCCCACTATCCTGCAGGTTGGTTTTAACTTTTGTAAAAAAAAATGTAATATGTCAGCGTATTTCATTGTTTTTCTCGTACTCTGTACAGTTGTCTTTAAAACAGGGCAAACGCTATATATAAAAAGATAACCTTATAAATAGATGTATCAAGTAATCATTACTTGACACATCTATTTATCAAAAAGTAAGTTTGTGAAGTAGTTCCGATTTTTCATCTAGTAGCATTTTTTTAATAACGTAAAAATTGAGTTTTTCGTTACATATTCAGAAAGTTTCTTTAAAATAAATAGTCTTTCGAAGTATTAATGTTTCTGTTCAGATCAAAAATGGTTCGTATGTATTGATTCGTTCTTCACAAACGAAGTCGGACGACCCGTTTATTTATTTTAGGCTTGACCCGTTTTACCTTCTTCAATAGCGGATGTTTATTTTTGTAAGTCAATTGTTAGAAAACATTAAAAATTTAAGTTACCTATTTCCGAAGTAGTTTTAGTCTTATATTAAAAACTTGTGTCCAGTTGTTGTGTAAGCTTCTTGATATTTGAACTTTTTGATTGACAAACTTATATGATTGCTTAATGCGCACTATACACCATCTTACTTTAATAAATCATAATCAAATTTAAGCCTCAATTTCAATTAGATAGCTGCATATCATTCATGTAGCTGTTATCCAAAACGGCCAGACAAGTTTTGGGTTCCCATTTAGAAATCCATTAATGAATTAATACAAATTTCAACTCTCTCCGCCTTACATTCAATGTAATTGAATTCTGAATTTGAATTTAAGGATATGATTACAACCATTCAATTCAATTTAAAACTTTTTGGTATTTTAACTTTGAAGAGTTTTAAACTGAGTTTAAATTAGTTCTATTTTGAACTAGCCGACTCATCTTAGCTATACTCAAGTAGTCTTGAGTTTCTGCAAAAAAGTAATTAAAAGGCCTTTCACATTTCACCGACTGTTTAAATTTCCCTTGCAACTTAGGAAAAAATGTTTACCCTGAAATCCTAATTTGGTACTATTCATACATATATCCAAAAATTGTTACCTACGAACCTATATATATTATAATAATACATAAATTGTCCAAAATAGCTTGACTCGGATGACACATGCAAATGAGCCTAGTCTATCAATAGGACGTAACTCAATCAGTCTATTTAATTCTATAAAAACCAATAAAAATAGATTTTACTAAGGTTTTTTTTTGTGTGTGTTTAATTTTTGTAAGAACTTAAATTTTACGCCAAAAATATCATTTGTTGTATGAATTGTAATTTGTGCCCGATTTTTGAATGAATATTGGCTGGAGGATGCAAAGCAATGCGTTCAAATCGTAATAGAACATTTATTTATAGGTTTAAGGTTCAGACCAATGACAAAAATGTTTTAAGTAGAAATACAGATTTCACTTAAAATAATATTTCCCTATTAAAACAATCAGATAGCTTAACAAAAATTGATTGATCGTGTCATACCCGCCCTGACTTTTCATCAATTCAATACAGCTTTGAAGGCGCGTAAACATTTGTTTGTAAAAAATATCAAAATGAGTTTGATTTTTATATTTTATGAATAAATCAGGTTGTAAAAATAAAAAAAAATAAAAAATCTTGAATTATTGTTGTGAAAAATTGTGTTTTAGCTTTAATTGGTATCGAGCTATTTTGGACAAATTATAAAATGTCAAATTTTTTGTTAACAAAATAATGTTCACAGAAAGGGATATTTTAAAATATAAAAATAATGCTTGTATGAAACGAATTCCTGCAACATTCTCGACTAAATCAAAATAGCTTCCAGCAAGTTGAATGAGTCCCATGACGCAAAATTTGACTGTAAAAGCATTCTTTTCCTGTGTACTCGTACGTCAATAAATCACCAAAAACACCTTTTCTAAATTCTTCTTACGAGAGGCGCTACCTTTTTTTGAATTTGCCAATTCTATTGATCCTTCCTGGTATTTACGTCCACACACCAATTTTTCATTCCTATTCAACTTGAAGAGAAGATCTTCAATCTATTACAGCTTGAATCCAGATATATTACTCTAATAAAATCTTCACTTAAGCAAGTTCTCATCTCAACTATACCATATGGATAAAACAGAAAAAAACACGTTTCCAACAATCGTCTCATCTATTTTGTAGGATAGAACAAACATTTAAAAATTACATTAATAAATATATATAAGTAGGAGAACCTCCTTCAAAAAAGGAATATTCATAGTAAAACCAAAACTTTCGTACAATTAGATAATGCCACCATTGTGTATGTACCTTATTGTTTGCTTTATGTTATTTTGTATTATGTAGGTAATGTATTATTGTAATCATAAGACTGCACTTTCTCTTTATAACAACTTATTACCTTTTACTAAATGGGTATTCCTAACGTGGTGTCGTAAACATTTTATCGTTGAACACGAATAGTCAGAGGAAAATACTCGGAACGTTAAGATCTACGAATACACGTTGCTAGTACATATAACCAGTATAACATTTGAAAACTTTCATTAAAAAATATATTTCTCAGATTAAATAAAGATGGTTACTAGTATTCGTAGTATATTCGTTGAGCTGCGTACCTGTTGTGTTGTGTTATGATTATGTATTTCATAAAATCGTAAGTTACATAAGGTACATCGATGAAACTCACAAATGATCACAAGTGTTACCTATTTCATAATTATAGACATTACAACACACACACACAACTGCAACATAACTTTTTATATTAAAACCCCGTACGTGAAATAGCACTTGACTTCGAAATCAACTTTGACGTTTATCGTGCCTGTTTTATTAATGATATATGCCTATTGCAGGAGTTGGAGGAGATCCTGACTGACGTGACCACAGCTGTCAGCGATGCTATCTGTCAAGAAGGGGAAATTATGGCAGAAAAGGTAGGGATCAAACTTGCCATTATCTGTGCTTTAGCTTTTGTTGCGACGACCGTCATTCGTTTAAATTTCCATTTTATTAAGTTTACTTTAATTTAATTTACAATTTTTTTAATATTACAAATATTTCGAGTTACATCTGATGCTTTTCTAAATTGTGTCTTGTGGTCAGTTTAAATTAGTTTAGAATTTAGAAATTTGCTTCATGTTTGTTCTTACAATATAGTATTTGTCATAATTGTTTTGTAAATAAACCAACTTGATATTTTATTTACTACTGTGTTAATTGTTTAACGCCTGCCTTTTTAGTAAGCTTTATTTGATGCTACAACATAGCTATTTTATTCGCTACTTTGGTTACCTACATGGTATAAAACGAATAAGAGATAGATACGTATCTTTAAAATGTATAAGTCACAGTAACTCGGGGAATAGTCACGAAGTCAGAAGTTTAGGAACTGTAACATTTCATGGAAATGAAATTTTAAAAATATCTCAGTAATAATACTGCTGGTAGAACTTTCACGGTCGGTTTCAAGTTTTAAGGAGTTTCAAAAATTACTTTGGTCTGTGGCTCGTTTGTGAGAACATCACGAGGTTGAATTCTTTTGTGACATTTTGTACGAAATAACGAGATTTGTAACATTTAAGCTTTTAATTATTATCTTTATTGCTTGTTAATTTGTAAGTTAATTGTAAAAGATGAATTTTGGAAGTGAATTTTGACCCAATTCTAGATAATTGTGGAACTCGTGGACTCGTGGAGATACTCAATTGAGCTGAAACTTAGTGTACATACATATTGAAATCCGACGGTACAGTAAATGATCTTGGAACTGGAACCTTAATCGTTTCAAGACTATTTTTTTTTTGTAACGATACTATAATAGTATTGCACTTGAGTACCTAACGGTTCATTCCAAACGCTGATATGAACAAAAATATTTTTGAAGCCTAGGGGCTTACTATAAACTTAAAAAGCCATCCTGGTTCCATGGTTGAATGGTTTAAAAGCAAACTACGGGGGCCTTAAAGTAAATGACTTGGTTATTGGTTGAAGAGTGAGACATAGGAAGAATAAAAAATAATTTATTCTAACTCTTTCTATTGACTTACATTTGGAAACGACACGACTTCTTATCTTCGTATCGTCTTTAATTTTATTTAAAAATTATTTAAGTTATTTTTATTAATTTTAAACAAAATACGATTTAAAGGCATTTCTTTACTTTTATTTGAATTATTCTTTCGGACCTAATTTGGTTTCAAAAGGGTCTTAATACCACATATTACGTTTCAGAATGCGTTTCGTAAAACAAACAGTGTTTTGGTGTTAGCCCATACAGCTCTAGTCTAAAGCAAATTCATTCATTTTGATTAGGGGTTAAAAGAACGCTTAAAAGAAAAATATAAACAATTATACCTATATATTTTAATAGATGCTTTAATATTATTTGCAGTACAACAACCACCTTCGCCGTTACGAGTCCCTGTGCGCGCAGTCCCGTGCAGTGTCCAGCACAGCTGACTTGGCACATCTGGCGCGAACGCTGCTCACAGCGCAGCCTCCAATGAAGCCGCCCAGACGAGCCTTCCTGCCGCCATATCCTCCCGAACCTGACGATCCACCCTTAGATGTCGCTGCGGTAATCTATACTAATATAAAGCAAAAGCCATCTATACTAAAATATATGCAATTCTAGGCAAAAGCGCAAAAATAAACGTTCGATAAACCATTAGCATTTTATAATCACATCACAGTAACTGTCTGATATCTTTTGGACTTGTGGCTGCACGCTGTAATAAATTAGGTAGAGGTAAATTGCATCCTAAAGAAAGGAAAGGAAAGGATAAGAAAGGATTTACATTTTGCCTAAAAACGTTTTAATTTATTATGTGGACGTAGTCATGGCCAAAGCTAGTGCTACAAAAGAAGAGCAAAGTTGAATGTGGGTAGTGCCTAACTGCCTACACAATATAATCTAATTATTCGCTATGTCACTTGTCCCAAAAATTCCCATATGCATACTTTGCAAACTTGCTACCAACAAAAAATAATATTCTTACATCTATTGACCTACATCACCTTTATTAAAATACTCAGCATATTTTTTTGCACTAAGAAAGAATTAAAGAAAATTCCCACGCCTTGTTATTTAACTTTATAATTGCCATACTTGAGACTCAAAGTTAAAAGTATTCTATATCCAATGGCAATAACAATATTTTATTCAACGAAACAACAATAACCAAGCCAAAGGAAATGTTTTATATTCAGTTATTCCTTATACCTTCGACAATACTGTCACGCCAGATAAAAATATTCTAACATTAACACATAGGTAACATTATTCCAAATAAATTGATTCGAAATATCTTTTCTAATATCATGAGATTGACTTAGGAGGGTATAGAGAACTATGATTACTGTTATAGGTTTGATGTATTATATAGAACCTTACAATACATAAGTCAAGATGCCTGAAATATGTGCCAACACTAATTACCCCAACAAGGACGTAACCTTCAAATCAATTACGGTACTGGAAGAAAATTGAAATAGGTACCAACATAATGTCAAATTCTTCTAGGATATTACCACTGTTTAGGTACCTATTGTCAGTGTATTCAGTAGAACTGAGAACAGAAGATTGTGCGGGTCTATTGTTCAATTAACTAACACTAATGACGGTCTAATGAAGTTATAAAGCTACTTACTTGTATACCTAGGTACCTTGAAGAACTAATGAAGGGTTCAAAAGTAACAATTTATGTACTGCAAAAGCTTTTAATGTTCATACAAAATAGCAAACAAGTAGACTGCTCATTAGGAAATACCAAAGACGTGCTTGCAACAACAGATGTTTCACTTGCGCATTACCGACTCCGTCCCCCAAAGAAGCTTTAACGACCTTTCTGAATAATAATAATAAGAAATTACGACACACACATTGACTTAACCCTGCACTTAGTGCATAAATACATAATCTTGTATCAGAGGCACTGAGCAACGATATAAAATATACATCAAAACTAAAATCGGTAAAATTGAATTTTTGTAAAACTCATTTTTTATTTGAAAAAAAGATCGAATACGATTAAAAGTTTTACGATAGGTTCCTACAGAAGTATTAGGACATGATAAAGGGTTTTAGCTGGATCCTACGTTTTGAAGTTAGGAACATGTTAAGTATCTTCCAATAATTTCCTCTGTAACTTCAGTTCACGGTTAGATAGAACTTTTACAAACTTTCTCTGACCATTCGAGTTTTTCAAAAGTCTTCAAATGATAGAAGAGTTGTTAATTCGGCTGCATATTTTTAATCGATTGCGATGCTATAGTTAGTTAAAAATCAACTTAAACTTTACCTACTTAGATTTAAAAGTGTTACGTATGAACCTATTGCATTAAAGTTTGGCTATGATAAGATAATTTAGAGTTATTTAACCATATTGAAAATAATGAATCATGCAAATTTACAATATTCTTAATTTAAAATGTCTATCTTGAGTTGAGTTCTATATTCCGTAGGTAGATTAGATTTAAAGTACCTATGCAACGTCTATTTCTACTGAATAGTCAAAAGTAAACCCCAAAAGAAAATTAAACTGCATAATAAATACATCAATTTGGTGACGTACCGACCTATTTGTTAACCCCGTTAGCCTCGTACTACAAAGTTCTTTAAGAACATTTTCCCATTTATATACCTTTCAAACCTTCTCTGTATTATAACGAACAAAGTAGGAAAATAATTACCTATTCAAATCGGTTTAGCCGTCTTCGACTTTTAGCAAGACAATCAAACAGATCTTAATTTTTAGATGTAACAAAGAACGAATAAGAATGTAATAAATTAGTTAATAAGATTTAAAATGTGATTTGTTTAACCAGGAGAGTATGCCGCCGGTGCTTCGCGGAGAGATGTTGCTGGACCGCATGGGAGGCACGCAAGCGAGGCTCAGCTACGAACAACTAAGAAAGGATTCACAGGATCTAGAAGTACAGATCAAGCAACTACAGGTACAAACCTCAAAATATTGTCTTAAGGCCTATTTACGCAAGCTTGCTCTAAATTAAAGTATTGACCCTAGTAAGGAAATTCAAAGGCGTTGATATGTTTTTGACGGTATGTATTATTTTTACTAATTTTCAATGGTTAAATTAAGCCGCTGGGCAGACGTCGGAAAAACGTCTAGTGGGACACTATATATATCTTAAACGGAAAAACCAAATGAAAATCGAGACGTCCGTTAGGCGACACACATGTTCAACCGACCGAAAAAGAGGGTTGATATAAATCTTCAAGTGATGATTTATGTCAACCCTCTATTTCGATCGAGGATGATTATAAAAATAACGTAGGAGTGCTTGAAATATTTAATTTAATTTACTTACCTTTGCTTTGATCTGATCCCATAGAAAACAAAATTTCTTTTCATGTCTATATTTAAAATTGCTTCATATTTTAAGGACCCTAAGCACATACTTATGTTAAGTCGTACCTGCGTCAATCTTCTTTTGACAAATTCAATTTAGCTAAATAATTTTGAGAATGACTTTTATTGTAGTACCGAATCGTATTGTATACCTTAGATGAACGATTGGTCTCCGCTACACTCCCGACTAGATTCCGCCCTTCATAATAACCACAGCTCAAATAGTGCGACAACTTCTTTTTAACATGAGTTTAGTGTGTATAAGGATCGTGTTATATGCGTCCATCGTATTATATAGTACCCGATTAATGGTAAAAATATTTCATATCAGTCTAGTAAATTAGATGGTGTTATGAAAGTTGCTTAAATTTATATTTAAGTAAGTATTGTTAAAATATTGAAAGTAAGATTAATGAAATGATTAATGTATGAATGAGAAAATATTATTATATAAGATAATAGGTTGTAAGTAAAAAGTGGGCACCTATTAACACTAGGCCATAACCTAATTAATATAAAAAGGTTTATGTACATTGTATATATATATACTTTATTGTTTATTGGGTAAAATAATGTATTTTCTATTAAGGCGCAGCGTGACAAATCATTGGTTGCTTTTGAATTAACTACGCCAGGTTGGCGTAAGTAGTGACTATGAGTTGTCGCATTTATCTTGTTCATACGACCATCCAGTATTCCAGTATATCCAGTAGGACCGAAGCGACTTCCTATCATTATAATAAATCTAACTAAGCCTCTTGGTATTCCGAATCATAATTAATGTTCCGAATTGATTTTTGTTCACAGGATAGTCTGGATTCTTTATCGCGCTTACAAAGTAGAAGCCTCGAGAGCAGCCACTACAGCAAAGTTAATGAAATACAGGTAAGCACTTTTTAAATTACACTGCATTTTATGTAACTTCATAGTAATATTTGTAAATATCTAACTGCAAATTTCTGCATATTTAAAAATATTTTAGTGTATATTTCACTTCAATTTTAGGCACAACATGATATAAATACTTAAACCTTTTGATGAAAAGTACCGATAACAGATCTTTATTGTTATTATAATAACTGATTGCATTTTGGCGGTTTCGTGACGTATGTCAAATGTTGCTGCTTTACTGGCGTCCTCTGCTTTATGTTTTGCGGAATACACCATAAACTATTTCGAAACACGACAGCTACTGACATCTATTACGTAATAAATCCAAACTTGGAAATAGAGCCATCTATTCTTTAAAACAATTCTACCATTTCCGAAATTGAATCGTTTCTGAGTAGAATCTGCAGATGTCGCTTATAACAAGAGACAAAAGTTTGTGCGTTTTCAGATTCTTCAGATTGCTACCTAAAAATGCATTACAGTGCAGTATCGCGAATTGTACAGTAAAGTTGTGTTCGTTTCCAGGAGGATATTTCCATTAAAAAGTACGACTACAGGGCTACTCAGCTTCACTTAGCAGCAGTCAGAGCTCAAGTAAGTCCGCATGAGTTTAAATAGTGTAAAACTTTTCTTTAAAGACATTTATTTTTAAGTCAAAATTTATGTTATCAATTTATAAAGAAGAAAGTTAATCGTTTAAATATTGTTCAATGCTAACTTACCACCTTACCGTTCTAACAACTTAAGTAGATTATCTTTGAAAATTTTAAAACCTAAAAGTTATGTAAATAATATTTACAGATTAAAAAAAGTTTGATCCTATTGTAGGTAAATTGAGGAATTTTATTTAGTTAAAGAAAGTGAAACTAGCTAAATTACAAGTCACCTATTTATATTTCATTTCCCCATTTACTTTCTGATTCTTACGTATTTTCATCAGGTCGTTGATAAGAACATAGGACTTTAATTCCTACTTCGTAATATAGGTACACGTTCTCCTTTTAAGTAGTTGTTAAAACATAGCATAGTAAATATAAAAAATAAATAAAGTATTTTTAAATATAAATATGTATCACGAAACATAAAAGGTTACCTTCATGTACGTACCTACTAGGAAGATTTTTAAATACCACTACAGGTAGCAAATAAGCGTACGAACTGCCTGAAAGCAGTCACCGTCGTGGCCTGTGGACGTTTGCAATGCCAGGGCTATCACGCACACGTTGCCAACCCTGCAAGAACTTTTTAACACCCTGTTTGAATAACCCCATGCTGTAGTCACTAAAAAAATCCATGCCAAGGAGTTCGAGCGTTCACTGGAGGCAGCTTGAACCTTAACCTTATGATAATATTAAGTATTGTTTTCTCCCTCTCGTCAAACTTTTTGCGAATTTCTCGACAAAAATGCTTTCTCATAAGTTACTTTTCTCAGATTAAGAATAGGTCTGGCAACATTATTGATAGGTAGGTTCCTTATGCTATGGTTCCTTGCCAATTTATTAATTAGGTCAAGAATACTCGAGAACAGAATAGCAATTAATTTTTGTATCGAAAGAAGGAAACATACTTAGAACACATCAATTTCTTTAGGTTAGAACTTTTTGTAACGTTACATGAAATTGGCAATAGGTACCTACTTAAGTATATTCAAAATGTTGATGTTGACGGTTTAAAAGATAAATGTTGCAAAATACTGATTTTTTGCTAAAATTAGTTTATCATTAACATTTATTATTAAAATTAATCTTTTAACGTAAAAGATAAATGTGAAAAATATTAAGAACAAATTATACATACACCATAAATCAATTTGATTAAATATTCTAGTAGGTAGTACAGAAAAGGAAAATATCAGGGAAGGAAAACCTCTATAAAATGTACTAGCTATTATCGTGAATGGCATACTTAACTTAAGTATATTAATATAAGTACTGAGCTTTTTGGCTCAGTTACAAAATAGTTAGGTTCCTACATTTCAATACCAAAAACTTTCTAACCTGCAACAGATAAAAACCTTGAGAAATAATCAAAACCGTAAAATGTACAGACGTGAATAAAAGTAGTTTGCAAAGTTTATTTGCTCTGGCTGCCCTATTTTGACATGAAAAGTGAAGAGTGGCTCTTCATTCAATTCTTTTATGATAGAAATAATGATGCGCGCGCACACCAACCTGTTTGAGTTGGTGCCCAGAAACTACGCATGTGCTGTGAACTTGGGATAACAGTGATCAATGAATAAAAATTTTCCCGCCCACTAGGAATGATTAAAACATTCAGTTTTACTAGTGGAATGTGTTATGAAACTTAGATTTATGGAAAACTAACTGACATACGTACCTGCCTATCTTTAAATAAAATATTGTGAGATGCAACTTTTTATTAAATACTGAAACAAACAAATAAAACATTACAACTACTACGAAAATAAAATTCCTAACAGTTTTATTAAGGATTTATGAATAATAAATGAAATGTGACAGGTATAACTACTCAACTAATTTAATCAATGGGATCACCTTAGTTTCAAAATAGAATATTTGTTTGATAGCAATAACAGGGAGTTTTGAAGGGAGCGTTGCCGCATTGCGCACAGCATCCAACTCAGTCTGTGAAAGATCTCTTGACACAACATAACCTTGTATTGGTTTTATCTCCCAACTCTAATTTTCTTTGTGTACCTATTGATGAAAACGCTTTGCTTTAGCAAAAGTTATCCGTCCGTTTTACAATTACCTAAATTTAAGATTTTGAAATAGATTATAACGGAGACTAAACGAAATCTAAAATTCAGAGCCAAGATGGGCTGGATATCCATGAAAAATCATATGGTGAGTGACTTGGCATCTATTAATTAATAACTAGTAATTTAACAAAAATATTGTTAAATTATTTACGTTTATCAAGATTATTTGCGGGTTAGGTATTATTCAATTCTGGTTAGTTATTTTTTAGGTTACATGGTAAAGTTATCGTGTTTTATTACCTGTGCATATTTATCGTTTATTTCATGTTAACGAACATAACGAGGTGGGTTACATTTTTGTTTTGAACTGAAATTTTGGCCCACAATAAAAACCTACTACGTTTATTTTGGAGATGGTACCCAACTACTTTGTTAGATAAGTTCCTACTTATTATTTTCTTAACATTCTTTTTAACATTCAATTTATTTAGCAATTGTTTTCTAGTGTGGAGTTTTACGTATTAGTACCTACGTATATTCTACCTAATGTCGTAAAGAATAAGCTAAGAAGCTAGTTAATAAGTTTTCTTTACGAGGTTTAACAATTACAACCACCGGCTTAACAAAAATAGAGCTATTTTATATGTTATAAGTACACCATAAAATTATATTACATAATTCGTAAGTATAAAACGAAGGTACAAAAAACGTAAACAAAAATATTAAAAACTTGTTTACCTACTAAAATAAAACGTAATATATTAGTTATTAATTACTTTTAAAATATTTGCCTGCACACACACTTCACATATATATAAATACACAAAAATGTAACGTTTTATTTAGGTTCCATCCCGCGCATTTAGCGCTACGTAGCAGTGTTTTCCCCGTGTGCTATTTATTCGAGCGCCACCTGACATGCGGAATTTTTGAGAACCATACAACATGACATTGACAATAGCACCTCGGTGGTGAATCGTGTCGTAAAGTTTTTCTCATATTATTTATTTTTAACCTTCTGTGACTTTAATGGAAAGTGTATTCATATTCAGAAATATAATTTATCAAGGTAAGTTATCAAATAACATTTCAATTGATTATGTAATGCAATGTTCGATTACTCAATGTAAACTGTTTTGTGATGACGAGTTTCTATCATAATTTTTTCTGAGATAACCAAGCCCAAAGTATAATGTAATTAGTTAATACGTATTAGAAATACTTGTTTG
This sequence comes from Choreutis nemorana, assembly GCA_949316135.1. Taxonomy (NCBI): domain Eukaryota; kingdom Metazoa; phylum Arthropoda; class Insecta; order Lepidoptera; family Choreutidae; genus Choreutis; species Choreutis nemorana. Next base: position 6,599,863 of record OX438600.1, read on the forward strand.
TCTACCCATACTATCGTAAATGTTTAAATTAAGGACAACTCACTGACATACGAAGTCCGACTCAACATAACCTAAAAATAAGAAGTAACAATTTTCTCGTAGTTTAACGATAAAAAGCTATGTTTTTAATTTAATTTCTTAATAATAGTTACATTTCTTTAATCGGGTGTATTAATCCGCTTTAAATTAAGTTCAGTGCCCTTATAATTGGTATAGCCTAATTTACGCGGGAAAGAAATAACCTTGATTTTAGTAGGTAGTTGCAAAAAAAGTTGATAAGATTTAAAAGTTATTTACAACACTATTTTTACTTTTTCAGCTGTGTTGGATATACCTCAACAAATAGACATATTATAAGCAACTTTGATTAATTACAATATGTCAAACAAGAAAACTAACAATAATAATATGGATGACAATAATGTGAGATACAAGATCAACACAAATTATGTCAACTCAATGAAAACCGCACCAAAAGCCTTAAAGAAATCCGAAAATGATGACAGTAATATAAGGTATAAGTTTCCTGCTGTATTATTAAAATCAAAGGCTGAGGTAAAGCCCAAACCTAAAACAAATAAAATTAAAGTTAACTTTTGGAGCAATAAGTCTTTGTCAAACAAACGGACGCAAAGTTCAAAAGTTGAAAGTAAAGTAAGCAGAAGACATACCATTGCAACAGCTAATCATTCTGACAAGCCTAAAAACCCAGTCAAGGTAAGGAAGCGAGTATCATTTCTTCCAGCACCAGTATTTACTGAAAATCATGTACCTATGGTGACAGTACCTGATGATTTAACAATCCAGCTTAATGAGGAAGAAGCCAATGATCTCAGAGAAGACTTGAATTTTGCATTTGTTAATTCAGATCCAGAAGAAAAGCTTAATAAAAGAAAAATTACTCAGCTTAGTCCAAAGAGCAATAAACGTAAGAGAAGTAATGATGAACCCATAAAAGTGGATGGTACTGATAATGAATTAGAGTTCTTTTCAAAATATATTGTTCAGAAATTAAGAAAAATGGAAACAAATCAAAGAATTTATTCAGAGAATCTAATAAACACTGTTCTTATGTTAGGCCAACTTGGCAAATTAAGTGGCAAATCTAAAGTTGGTGACACATAATGTATAGATTCATTTCTGCACATAATGTTGATTGGATTCCATACCACATTTTTTAAGTGGCACTTCACACAAATTACCTTTGTCCCAAAGCTTTCCCTATGGGTGCTATTCAAAAATATACATACATACATATATAGAAAAATACATCAACATTCAAGACTTCAGAGCAAATACTCATGTTCAGCACAAAAATACTTACCTGAGCCAGGAATCAAACACAAGAGCTTATGTGCGACAGCCAGTGGTTCAAAAATTAAACACCTTACAGTTAATGGTCTAAATAAATCAGTATGAATTTAGCAAAAAAATAAAAAGCACTAGTACATGCTTCTTGATTATGATACCTGAAATGGGTCTGAAGCATAATTATCCTGAAATAGAGCATACTAGGTAATCCTGAAATAAGTAAAGGCTTTTAGAACTTTTGAGGGTCTTTAAATATCTACCGCTAACTGTGGCATGTGAGCCTAGATTAGAGTCTAGTGTGGTCATGGTCTAAGAGAGTTTGTGTGAATATCATTTTCTTTATTATTTATTATGGAAGATTTTTAAGAAGTGCCTATTATATGACAAAGAATAAGATAATGGAATCTATTATAGGTGTACAAACAACTAATGTTTTGTTAAAATTTTTCAATGATTCATAATAATGTATTAAGAATCCTAGAGTATTAAAAATATTATATTACATTTTCAATTGTGTAGTTAACTCTTTAAATTTAACTTTTTGTGTATAAGTAGGAAAATTATATGTTTTGCTCATATTTTGATTTATAAAAATATGATAATGTTTTAGTTGTTTATAAAATACTTAATTTAAAATGACAGTTGTCTTCAATTTAAGGAAATAGTAACAACTTTAAAATTTGCTTGAGGATTGTTAGAATGTAACAAAATGATCAATCATAATTTAAGTTTTGTTTTATGTAGTTAATACACATTTTTCTAAAGTTTATCTTGTATGTCTGTATAAGTTGAAGAGCCATTTGAGATTTAAAAAGGCTCTGATTAGGCGATGCTAGTATTCAAAAGTCCTTTTCAAGTCTGAAATAGCTCCTCATACAATAGGGGCATTATCTTGTTACCATTTTTTCTTCATTTCTTAATAAGACTGTGATTTCTCTTTGTCATTTGTACATATGTGGCGCACAAAAAAAGTAAATTAATTGTAAGTTGAATCGTAATCATGGAACTAATATAATATTTACACGTTTCTACTCTTTTCTATTTAAGGACCTGATTATTTTGACGATTACTTACCTGAACTCGTTATTTATTTATTTAATAAAGATCGGGCTTTATTTTTTCTAACAATAAATTGTTGTAAAGAAATCCATGCATTTTATTAAATTAGCCTTAATAAAAATTTAAATGAAAACAAATATCTTATTGTGATGAACCAAAACAGTAGTGTAGGTAGGTATAGCAGCTATTACCTGCCAGCTAAGATATTCCGGATCCGTAGGGCCTATATGATTATTTTAATTAAGTACTGCTACTATTTCCCTTTGAAATAGATGAGAAAGAACTAAAGAGACGATAGAACATCGTTTTATACGGAGTGACCCTTATTTGATTGCGCGTTTACTTAGGTTCCTAAAACCTACTTTATGGACGGTGAAAAACAAATACGAATAGGTACGCATACAACGATGTAATTAATGACAGTAGGTGATACGTGCTGCTTGCTGCATATTTTTGAATAATGTGTAGTATTTCCAAATAGTCATATTAAGTAACTTCGAAGTCAGCTACGCGCTACGATCTGCTCTCTGAGCTGGTGTTGACGCGTGACTCGCTCGAGTGTTTTACAAGGTTTAGTAGAATTCAATGTTGTTTCTCAGTTGCTAAGCAACAAGAGAATAAGCGCCACGCCAAATCCGATCAGTAGAGGCGGCCGCCCGCCCAGTCACGTCGCGACCGCCCGCAAAGCTGGTACACTCGAGGAAAATCTCTTAAATCATACGCTTACAGAAATATTTCATTTTACGAAACGGGTCGCGATTATGACCAGACGAAAAGTGACATTTTTCGTTCAAGGAACCCGCCTATCCAGAAGAAACTTTAACTTTTATATACCGTAGCTTTTATTTTAGAAAAACTTTTCTCTTCCATTTTATATCAATTAGTTAGTTTTTTGACATAAGTGAAGGAATTAAAAATGGATATTGTTCATCGATTGCATTATTTGGTACTGTCTCAAAAGTCGGATTTGATGACAATGGATCGGGAGCAAAGGCTGCGTGTGCGGCGGCAGTCGAGTCTACCAGAGTATAACAAGACCAGACAACGATTAGAACAATCCTACTTTAACGATGTAAGTCTTTAATTATGCTTAATCGTAGATACCTACATATAAGTAGGAATGTGTTGTAAACATAGAGGTACTAGAAGACTTATTGAATATATAGAGATTTATCCTACCAAAATGGATCCTTAAAATAGTAGTTCTAGATACTCTTATGTACATAAACACATCAAACAAAAATGCTTTTTTATTAGCGAAACAATGCTCGAGTTTTTAATACCTACCTATTGTATATATCTAACTAGTAGTAGATATTTGTATACTTTGGTACTTATGGTATGTTTTGGTACTTAGTTATATAGTACGTACACAATAGTATAAATAAGTAGGTATATCTATTACCTACTATTTCGATTAATAGGATTTTTGTATGTTATTCTTTAATACCTTAATCTTATAAAAGATTTCCTAAAAATTTGTCGTTTAGTTTTTTTTGTTTCGGGTTCCGCACATAAATGAAAATCAAAATTACAACGAGATTTTTCTTCGTATGATGCTAAAATATACGAGCGGAGTATACGAATGACAAATAAACTATCGTAGTACTCTTTTCAAATACTATTTTATCAATTCAATAATAAATATACCACTCAGTAAGCTGTAGTTAGTGTAGTAAGAAGTTTTACCATTCAGAATGAATGAGAAACTAAAGATGACCAAGAGACAATCTAAGTACATACTTACCTATAATTTAAACGAAGAAATTGATTTTATGTGAATATTAAAAATATATTGATATAGACTTAAAGCTTATTGCTTTTCATAGGTTTTTTTATCCGACTACGGCCGGCAGAGCCGAAAGAATGACTTCATCAATCAATTTTGTCAATGTAGTAATGTTTGTATTTAGTGTTTTCCATCTATCGTAGCTCCTAAACGGACTTTAATGAGTGGTGGTGGTCAATGTATTCATAATTAATAGACATAGGACAGGTTTTGTGGTAAAAATTGTAAATTATTTTCTATTTGCTCTAAGAGTAGAAAATATCGATCTTGTACACCTGAAAATATTGTACTGCATATATTAAAATATACTTCGCATCAGAAAAAAAAATGGTGTCTAAAAAGTATGAAATAAGAAAATATCTTATAAAGCCGTGGTGATATGTCATTAACAAAATAATAAAAACGCATAAAATGATCGCCTAATACTGAAGGTGACTTTTGTCCACCGCTACATTGAATTGTAACAAACAATTTCAGACTAGAATATATTTTCTTGTTTCATAATTTTAGAGCACAATTTTCAGTATTAGGGTTTTACTTTTATGGATGTGGAAAACAAGCAAACAGCGTGTCTGATGGTAAACAGTACCACGCAGTACAAAGGTATAACATTCGCGTGCCGACCTATACCCTACCACACCCTCGACTCAAACTTACTGTTTGGGATCAAGTTAATACCTAGATGTGTGTATGTAATTGTATTGTTGTTCCGGAAGTTTCCCAATAAACGCAGTTACATGTCAAATCTTTCGCAGTTGACTATACGGATGAAATCATGAATAAAACATTTACAGATTGGTTAGAACTCGTCCAACTTTGCATGGGTTGCAAATAAAATGTACTACTAATAAAAACTAACTATGTCCACTGCTAATTATAATGAATATTATTTCAACCTACTAAGTCTAGAGGAGACTTCAAAAACCAAACTCATTTCAAATCAAACTTCGTTAATAAAATTATTGTGTGTTAGGACCTCACCCAATATACCTCGATTATTGAAACATGACGTCTAAAACATAAAGTCTGAATGCACTAAGACAAAATTCGAGAACTCATGATTGGCAATCAACGGTACTAATTACTAGATAGGTATCTAACGCGTCACTCACTTCTCACACTCTATGGTAAATCGATATGCATCGTAGTAATCTACTCACACCTAGGTTACACAAAACAAGTTTTCTTTTGTAATAGTTGGAGTTTTATATTTTAAAACGTTTTTGCTTCGTATTATCATGGGGTTATGTGAGTAAAATTTGTACTTTCTCTGTTATAAAAATATCCATGGCAACTCATTTCGGGAACACCTTGTATGTATCAGTTGAAAAAGATAGCTTCCGAATTAGCTATAAATTTACCTTTAGTACCTTGCAAACATTACCTTGACAACTATCAAGAATCTAGCCTTACAATATAACAAAAACTACAAGTTGTCGTCTCAAGGATAACGTGAAATAGATGTGGTGGTTGATAGCGGAATGCTCGTCCTTTCTGATAGGGTGCTTTATGGCATAAGCCTTTTATTTGCACTTGACACGGCATACCTACCTAAGTATTTTAGTAGTTAACGTTCTCAAGACCTTTTGCCGGACTCAAGTGTCATTCCATTGTTCGTCTTTGTGCTGTTTTTAAAATAATAGAAAGGGAATTAAATATGACTAAGGCATAGCTATTCTTAAATATATATATTTTATTATAAAAGTCTATTACTTCTCTAAGTTACTAAGTTAGAAAAGCCAGGAAATATGTCAGGCAAGAAAAAAAAGCTAAATATATATTTGATTTTAACTTGCCTCGCTTAAGTTGAAACGGTACCTAAACCTAACTTTTAATATTCATAAAATACGATAAACAAACTGAAACGTTTACTTTCCTTTTTTAGGCTTTTCCTTATCACAGAATTTCCGAAAAGGAAGTCAAGAAATAGGCTACGTCTACTCCACCTCACGCAACCATAGTTCAGCTTGAAAACTGATCTGAAACTTGAGTTATTCACTTATAACGGGACCTTAATAACCTCTTTCGAAGCGGGAGTTGAGGCCACAATCCCAATCAAAGTTTGTTCTGAGAATTCTTTATTTTTTGTGACCCTCGGGATTAAAAAGATTTACTCTGTTAACTCTCCAAGGAAAACAATTTAAAGCAATCATTTTGTGAATTCATGCATTTAATGGTGAGTGCCTAAAAAGTTTACAGTTAATTTTAGTTATTAAAAATGATAAAGTAAGCTTCAAAGATTTGAATTTAGGTACGTATTCAGTTTCGTGTCTGTTTATTAAAAACCCATTTAGGTATTGCCATAATCTACCAACTAACTCAGTAGTATGTTACGAATAAGGTATCAATATTTATCTCACACATACCTACCTACTAGTACCATTACAATTACAGTACAATGGAGGATAGATAGTAAACATAGGTTTTATTGATATTAAATTTTTCGTTTAATCGAAATAATTGTGAAGCAAAGATTACATTAAATATGTAGAACGAAGTACCTACATGCAAATTCCATATTTGCGTTTTAATATAAATTCCGCGTACCAACACTGGATGGAAAAACTTAACTCTAAATCACTTGTATTGCTTCACTCCTTGGAAAGTTAGCATGAAGAGGCTTCATTAATGTAAAGAAGAATAATTTTTAGGTAAAAATTGAAATTAATTTCTAAATGTTTGCACTAAAAATACAAAGTGAGAATACAAAGGATAACAAACTAAAATGATGGATCAGCATGAGTACTACACTTTTATTCAATTCCCATACGATTTCGACACATGTAGTGTCCTACTTCCAAAGATTTGAAATAAAAGTTTATAAGCGAAATAAAATTATACTTCGATGAAAAATTATCCTTTCGATTTTATGCCCCACATCTCCCATTTTAATTTATAGAATAAAGAGAAACATGGATCAAAATATAAATAGAACCCTAAAATACAGAAATGTTATTGTTTTGTTGGAATCTGCATCTTAGTTTTTGCATGTTTCCATCAGAAATACATGGCTGCTTTTCCAGTTATATCTGTCCGTTATTAATTATACCAATAACTTTTTAATTATTTTTCTTAGGAACTTTCTCATAAACTTTTTTTTCATATCTTTGGAAGTAGGAAACTGATAGGTGTCGGAATCAAATGAGAATTTAATAATAGTGGATGGACACGATGCAAAAATTGGCTTTTTAAACTGGTCAGCCATCCTGACTTGAGAATAGTTGACCACTTATAAAACAATATTTTTCTTTATTGAAACTGAACCAAATATTTAAACAAAGATATTAAATGGGAATCAAATACTAGTAGTGCTTTCATACTAATCCATCATTTTGGTCTTTACCTTCATAATTAAATATTCCCATTTTTAACCGACCCCAAAAAAGGATGAGGTTATGTATTCGACAGTTGACTAAGTAGTGTTCTCTTCAATGTAATCCATTTCAATTAAAAATAAAATCAGAGCATAACAAGAAACGACAAGTTAAATAAAACTTAAGGTGGGTCCTTGTAATTTTTAACTTCTAAGAATTCGTGCGAAGGTAAGTCTATTCTCGGCACACCTTTTTTCATTTTTGATCTGGAATATTTTTAATCAAATCATATATTTTTCTGGATATTAAGTATAAGTACGTCGTAGTAAGCCATAGCCAAGCCTAATGAACTGGTTATGACGTTATATTAAAATGTCAAAGAAGTTCGGCGAACTGATCCCAGCCATAGACACCAAAACATAAAATATTTTCAATTTTTTCATTGAATTAACTGTAAATCAGTAAAAGATCAGGGTTAACAGGCGACTGTTGACTGAATCAATTAATCCTTCCACATAACAAACATTTTACGGATATTTTTATATGGTAGCCTGTTATTAAAATCTAAATTAAATAAAATATTAAATAAAATCAATCATTTATTAGTCTAAAAGTACGTTAATATACCTAAGTTTATAGATTTCATTGGTTTGGGATGGCATAACGTTGTTATCTAGGTACATCACTAGTTTACTCACAGTCTATGTGATATAGAGGAACCTTTTTAATCGGAAAGAAGATTCGATCTCAGCAAACCAAAATAACCAGTTGGTTATCTTAAATTCATAAAAAATCTAGTTTTCTCGACTCAGACAATCAAATTTCGGCCAATAGGCAAAGTATTAGGTTCAGCAAAATGTAATTAAAACTTTAGACAGGCTTAACAACGTTTTGCTTAATTATTCGGTCAGTGTTCAATGCGGACGCTAATTCGTGAAAACGTTTTTTTTCGAACTAAATTACGTCACAAGAAAAAAACTCTCAGGAAAAAAAATTTGGAACTACAATATGGGGTCACAATCACAATCCAATTACTTACATACTCAAAACATGATTTTATTGTATAAAAATATCTGGCCTCAATCCCAATTAAGTATTGAATATTTACTTGGACAACAATATATTATTAGATGTATTGCATAATTCGTCAACATGCCTACACAAAAATCATTATATTACCCCAACATGATTTTAGTAAGTGTATTTTAGTTTTTGTTAGAAAAATCATAGGTCATAGGTTTGTACTATTTGTAGACGGTATTTATGTGGTAGTACAAACAATACTTAGTTGTTATCCGAGTTTTACAATCATTTATTAATTTGTGATTTACATTTTTTCCGACAGCAAGAAAAAAAGGTTCATTTAGGAATCGATTTTTTTCTACAGACAAAATCTGGGCAATATTCTATACTATGTCACATGAATTCATCAATCGGTCTCTTATTTATATTTAAAAAAAGGTCGATGGTCACATATAGGTACATAAAGCTTTTTTAATGCAATAATTTTAAATTACATTTCTAAACTTCAAATTTTCATCTAACAACAATAAGTTTATCGTTGAAATGGTATCATCTAGTAGTTTCCAATAATTCAAAAGAACCTATTTATGGATATTGTATTACTAATTGCTATACGAAAACTCTAATTAGATCATCTTTTTCGAAGAGTAGGTAACTACCTAAACTATTGGCTAAAAATAACAATTTAGCAATCCTTCGATTACCAATCATTAATCTAAGGAGTACCTAATATTTTAACAATCACACAAATTGTCTTCTAATTATTATGGTACCTTTTTCCAAGACACGTTTTATGCATGTTTCCAAGATTTCAACCCATTTCTCTTGACAGAGAGAACTGTTCGCGGCTAAAGCTGAGAGTGGGGCAAGCACTGCTGATCGTAAGCTCTCCGCTTCCTCCACTGGCAGTATGAAGAACAAATGGCTTAAGGCCTTCAGGAGCCTCAAACCACCCACTGCCCCTCCGCCCCACGGCCCAGCTACCGACAAGTAAGAACCGCAAACAAATAAGCAAATAAGTTATAAACCAATGCAATTTCATACTCCTTCGTCAAAAGACCGAATTACCCAACTAGGTACAGTATTGTTGATTTATTTATCAATATTTACATATTTGACGTCATCGTGATTTCAGTTAATCAGTTCGATTTATATTAAAAAACCTCATTACTATTGTAAATACCTATTCATTACATTCTTGACGTAATTAAAAGATTTAAATATACGTGAGTATATGTGAATGAGAAGATAAGGTTATTTCCATAAAGTTTTCAGTTTTACGGCTTTCGAAAATATGAATTCAATTTAAAAAAAAATGATGCGTAGCTTAGTTTAAAAACATATAATCTCGCTAACATAATCAAAAAGGGATATTTCTCCTGTATTGAACATTTATTGCGCATCGCTCAGTAAATAACGTTTCCAATATTTATGGCAAATTGAAAGCACGACGAAAAGCCATTTCTTTTGTTTATGTAATTGCTTAGTTTACATTTATTTTATATACAACATGTCACACAAGGTTACGTTTGAAAGAGTTTTGTTTTGCTAGATGGAATTAACTGTTTTATTCACTCCATACAATCAAGGATAATTAAGATAAGCTTTTATAAATAAATTATTGGATTTTACTCTGATGTCAGCTGTCTCCATCCAAACCCTTAAAATTCTTAGCAAATCACATAACATTTATAAAAACAGTTTCTTTATGTTTGATATAATATTTTACTATAAGCAAAACTTGATTTAAGCCATTTCAATTTTTTTGGTAGAATACTGAGCCAGTATTATAGAATACTAGTTGAACCAACTAACTATTAGACGTTACCGATTTCAATTACTACAGTTAGGTACTCCGCTTAACTTCTACTTAATTACATCACTAATTACTTCTATTGATTGTCTCTCTATACGATGACATCATTAATGCTTTTAATAGGGTGTTCGTTTCAATGTTGGTAAATATGTTTTCTTTATCTTGTAAGAAAATAACATTGCAGAACAACAGTCCAAAATTATTTACATGGTATATTTAACGGTAATGATAGGTAAATGGTTTCTTAAAAAACCTACACGATCCTAACTTTTCGAAATAATAAATTACAAAGTTTACTAAATTTTGATAAACGGTTTTATACTTTCATTACGAATAAAAAAAGATTTAGTAGAAATAAGAATTACATCTTAGATTAGCTCATAGTATATTTTTATTCGGATGTTGATTTTTGTTCAGATGTAAGGAGATGTTGATTCAACAGATACTTAATAGCTAATATTCAATGCAACGCGATAAAAATAGTCTTGTGTTTCTGTGACTGCATACTGTGTAACTGTTGGACTTTGTCTCTACTTTTTAGGTTATAATTTGTAGTTTTCAGTTAGGCCATATGCTCGGCCATTTACTTGATTATGTAAAAAGTTCAGATGTTTAAAACCTTTTTCTTCTGCACTTTGATAAAACCGGGAAGATTGCAAAAACTTTGTCTCGACCTTAGCAATCGACCCGACAAAGTTCAGGAAGTTTCAGAAAATGCGACATTAGTATGAATATTAACAGTTAATATCCATGACCTCAAACTTCCAGGAATCGTTTCATATTCATAGGGCTCCGTATAAATGGTCCTCGCCTCGTTATGTCATCAACTTTATATACTTACATCTATTAACAATTTTATCCTTCTTAATATATTTTAAAAATTTGCCCTGAAAATAAATATAAAGTTTATTTTCTGTTTTTAATCGTAAACTGCAGATTGAAAATAAACTATTACCAGGAACATACGAAAAGTATAACACTGAAAGTTACGTCAAAATCAATCTGTGCTAATTAAGCTTTACACTAGTAACGAATTCAACTAGGTACGTTAGGTGAAAGGTCTGTTGAATGAGGTGAGAGACAATTAGTTTTGGGCGACAACCCAGTAATGTAGAGTCAATATTCAATTTGAGTTTGATTTAGCTTGTGGTGTCTCGTGTTAACCGTAATTGGACAAGGCGACCAGTATTCTCACTCAAATTAATCTCTAGATACAGGCATTTTTCATAAACGTTCAATCTCAACGTCTATACAAAACAACAACCTGTATAAACGATATTCAATTAATATTTTCCTTTTATTTGCAACGCAGATACTTAAAGAGCATTAAATCTCATTTTAATCAGATTATGATTAAAAGTTCTCGTGGAAATAATTTCTCTGTAACGTATGGCTTCCCAGAGGCCTTATACTTAATAGGTATAAATAAGTTATATATATCTCTAATATATAAAAATATTAATATCTTTTCTCCTGAAAGTAGGTAGGTCTATCTAGATATTTTTTATCCATGATTTTTCAAACATGAAAATGACAGCCTAAAATGAGAATACTCGAAGCGATATATATCCAATTGAGAGATTTTTATTTCTTTGGAAACGCTGTAATAAAATACATGAAAGCATTTATTTTAATGATTCCCAATTTCCTTGAGTTCGATTAAGGAAAATAATGATAAGGATTTTTTTTTCTTAAAGGGATAAGGAAGTTGCTAAACCTAATCAAAATGTTTTTCTTACCTACAATAGCTATTAAATATTGAAATATTAATGCCAAACATTTTCTAACACCTTCTGCTACTGTTACTAGATACTGAAATCAATTGATGGTGTCAAATAATTTTCTCGTAAGACCTTAATATCCAAGAGACGTCGAACAGCCTATTATTTATTTCATTTTATACTTTTTTTGAAATTGCATTTGGTTTATATTAGCCTAAACAACTCACAATGTATTTACATTCACGACTTCACACCATATTTTTTACTAGGTACAGGACCAATACATCGTCATCGGGCGTAAATAGTATAATACAAAATATATCTAGTGCATGAGTGACCATAAAAAAAAAACATTGGAGCTTTTGATAGAGATAACGTTTACACGTGGATGTAGATACACTTTCATTTTTTTACCAATAAGATCGGAATATTAACATGATCCTCAGAAACTCACTCATTACTAATAGAATATTTGGTGTCCGTTTACATTTACTTTGTTACACTACTATTTTATGTCTGTCTTGTCTTAAATCATTTCATCTTGTTGTTTCTTTCTTTTTGCATCAATAAAGAAAAATTCAAATGTACCACGCGGTGTCTTCAGTTATGGCAATAAGGTAATCATGTCTTCTAGCGATGAATTGCTGGCAATGTATCTCCTGTATGTATGACTTTCATGTCTGCTCAACCCTTCACACGTAGTAAACTACCAACATCAGCATGTAACTGGCCACAAATACCCTTCCATAAAATGTTATGTGTTAATGTTATGTGTCTCATACATTGTATTACACGCTTTCTAGCAACAACCCTAACACAGCCAAGCAGTTTCCCAGCCTGAGCATACCTCTACAGCTAGTGTGAAGAGAACTTTATACTTCACACATGTAGAAACAATTAGTAAATAAGCATGCTTCAAATAAACCAAATCGCTTTTAGACTGTATCTGTACTGTATTATAGATGTCAAGTACTAAATATAATATTTCGTGTTTGATATTCTCCAGTTCCATCTAAATCGAGGCCATTACCAATGAGTGGTCATTAGGGAGTTTGTTCACTGTGAATTCTAGGTGGCGTACGTAGACCTCTTCAGGACTCGATCATTTGCTGTCTATTTTTGACCTTGAACTTCATCAATCAATATCCATGACGTTATTACTGCCTTGTGATTGTAACACTGTAGACGGTACCCATACTTTCTCTGACAAATGGCCAATTATTTACAGCAAATAATGTCCTCTTTGGAAAACATAAATATCTAAAAGCCTACTCATTTTATAACATAAATATTTGTATTGATGGACTTACGTAAAGATTCACTCACCCTGTAGCAAAAAAATTTCAAAAATTCAAACAGACTGAAACTGTAGGTTTTTCTTTTCGGGCGTCTCGCAAATATGGACATTACACAATATCGAAGATCCCTTATCTGCTACTTCAAATTCAATCTTTTTGATTTTGAAATAAATTCCACCGTAAAGAAGCCATAACTAAATTATTTGTTTATGATACAGAAGGAACGGTGCCGCACGCGAGGCGATGCGCGCCGGAGACTCAGATGCCCATAACTTTCAAGAATACACCTATAAGAAGATCACACCCTGCGATGTTTGCTCACAGGTCCTTAGAGGTACGTATCTCACGTGTTACATTATGAATGAGCATAAACATTTGTTACTAGGTATATGGAAGTAAATATTCGATAGATTGAACGTTGTGCGAAAAGATAAAAAATATTTTCTAACACGAAAAATTATGTTGAACTATCTGTTTGAACTTTCAAACATTTACCTTAAACTCTTTTGAGTTTATTTATATACTGTTTAATAACCCGTACATTCAATACACAAAGTATGTGAGATCTTGCAACGTGTGACACAAACTAAATCTTTACAACTTAGATTAGGTAAATTACAAGCGTTTATGGTCTTCAATTGTGCAATTTCGCATAACTGTTAAATGAGTTCGTTATGGTTATTTTTCTACCTTATTGTCTGTCACTGCCTGGCACATAATTTTGATGACGAAACGCTGTGAAATTACAAACGGCTTGATGGTACCATGGTACCGAGTTACTGATTTTAGTCAAAGCCCTACAGGTCACAATCAGCTTAATGTTTGAGAAACGTAGGGTAGGTTATTGAACTTGTAATCAACTAAGTAAAAGTAGTAGATGATTTAGCTAAAGAATGGGTACCTAAATATTTGAATATTTCTTGGTAGTAAATGATCCAAGTTTCTTTAATTCAGATGGTAAACTTTGTCACCTTGAAAGTAAAACGCAATTTTCAAAAGAAAACAAAGGATGACTAACTTATAAAATGTTTTGTACGATGACTTGATTTCTTTTTGGAAAACCACTATTGAAAATCACCTTAAATTTTGTAAATTTACGTTATATATTCTATGGTAAGGATTTCGTTACTTATTCATCAGTAATGGAAACAATCAATTTTTGAGTAATAAAGTGAATGATAATGATAAAAAATATTTATCTTTTAAGATGATTTATAGTTTAAATAAAATAGTGATTTATTAGACGTCTTGAAGTCGGTAAAGAATTAGATGGATAGTTGAAGAATAAAACATGTTAAAAGAATTTGATTCTTTCAAAGGCCACACCAGGCAAGGGCTTCGCTGTCGCCTGTGCAAGATGAATGTGCACACCGACTGCATGTCGCAGGTGGGCAAGTGCCAGACTAAGTCGCGACTCCTGCGAAGGCAGAAGAGCACCTCAGAAATAGAAGCTCACAGGATCCAAGATGTAACATACGAGGAAGAAAGTAAGATTATTTCTAGTTGCATTTGTTTCTGAAAACATAAATTTGAAAACTTTTTGGGAAAAACCTTAGAATACTTCTTGTGGAATATTCTGCATTACTATGACTATCACCCATGTTCATACTCAAAAAGACACAACTTATCGAAAAAAAAATTTAAACCAATAGTCCTTCTCCAAAACACTACAACATTTTCAGTTTTTGGATAGTTTATCGATAAAAAAATACGGCAGTCTGAATGTAAATTTATTGTATAACTAAATTTAGTACCGAATGTTAGGAAATGTCGTTAGAAACTATATAAAAGAATAAACTGGGTTATAGAAGAGTAAATAGATTGAGACAATCATGCAGTATTAATAAATAACGATTCCAAACAAAGCTGCCCTTATTCAGGACTCGACGACGGCTGGCTACCTGGACAGAGACTCACCAAGATTTCATTCAAAGGGTCGGTCGAGTTTGACGACGATTACGATAGTTACTTTGAGGGTACAGTATTATTGAGCCGAGAGTGAACCCTCACCTTTCCGATGCCGAGCAGTCACTAACACTAACCAACATTTTTTTAGCAGATAAATAGTCTGATCAATGATTACCTTCTAATATTCCTACTTACCTACAAAAGTAACTTCTACATAAATTTTGTGAAATCGTTAAATTTGGAAAACTCGATCGATTTTAACCGCATTTCGCTCGATGCTCAGAGGAGGAAGTGGATCAGACCTACCAAGTACTGAAGCGGGCCAACGAAATTGCAAAGCCGGGTGGCGGGGAGGGGCGCGGGGGCCCCGTAGTGCGCGTATCAGCGCCTGACGAGGCCCCGCCCGCGCGCTCCCCGGCTCGGCCCAGCGCGGGGCTCGCCGTCGCGCCGCAGCCCATCTCCTCCAGCTCAGGTCTGGCGCCGCACCCGAGCTCACTGCTTCGCTCTCGGAGCCGGAGGCCGCCGCGCTTACGTCGCACGCACACAAATAGACTAGAGCATTCACACACAACACATAGAACAATGTCCTCAGTGTTTCTGATGTTCTTAGCGGATCACGTTTTGTCTTAGAATTCGTAAATGCTCTCGTCTATTGCTGATGGTTGCGCGAGGGCCGCCGGCCGCTTGTCAGTCCACTCGGTTCAGTAGTGTCGAGTGTAGCACGCATAGTATGGGGCGCAGGGCGGGGCGGGGTGCGGTCGGTACTGAGCGGTGCTTGTCGGTAGGCGGCGCGCGTCCGGACGGCGGCGTGCGGCGGCGGCTGTTCGCCGGAGTCAAGAGTTTGTCCATGTGGGGCTCGCGGTCCCGCCGCAGCTCCCCTCAACATCGGTCCATTTCTCTGCCGGAAAGTACGCGCCCTCGGCTGCTGTAGCATCGCTCTTACTGTCACAGCTGCCAAATCAGCTTTGTTTGTCCCGTCCTCTTCATGGGTTCCAGTGTCTCGTTTTTGTTGTGTGTTCCGTATTTCTGTTACTTTTTATTTTTGTTTCGCGATTGCAGTGTTAGATTAGAAGATACAACTAAAATTAGACGAAGCTCGGCAACACCTTAGATGCTTGACCTACCCTTCCACAGGATGTTTGTTCATTGTGAGACATACCTACCTAAAACAAACTCATTTTCACATTTTTCGTTTCTGTTTTACCTTACATTATGTTTTACCTATTTTATTTTTTATATTTATTTATTTATTTTATTTTTTGCTCGCGCGTTTCGTTACAGGGTCAGAAGAGACGACCACACGTCCGTTTGGGCAGCCACTGTGTGTCGTGAAGGAGAACGGTGACCCACCGCCATCAATACTCAAGTCCACTGACAGCGTTCGCAAGAAAAAATGATTTCATCATTAGTTTCATCTCCCGGGAATGAATATAATTAATGCCTTTTAGGCAGCACTGTCTCAGGCGGCTTTCCTCCGACACCGCTTTACTGATGTCGTTGACACTCATAACAACCCCGATGCGCCCCGCGTACTGTGATATGTATTGTTATTGTTAAATAAAATTCAGAACTGAGCAGCTTTTTTTCTCGTTATTCCTTAACTAGTTCTTTCACGCATAATTTTTCGATATCAAAACGCCATAGAAGCATCGGGCGCCTGGATGTAAGTGGTGCATGGCTTGAAAGCGTGCTGAATGCATGAATTTTTCGTTCGTCGAAACACGTTTTGAAAATCACAAAGGCTGAATTTGGCACTAACAAATAACTGATAATGTTATAATTAAGTAAAAGTTTTCTATAATGCTTTATAAAATAAATCACTTTATCTTAATTACTAAGCAAACTTACTCTCACAGTAAATTTTACTTAATTCCTTATTTTTATCACTAAACCTGCCAAATAACAAAAAATTCACGAAACACGCCAAACTCGCAATTTCATTCTGATCTCAGATCAAGGTCTCATACAACCGCTGTTCAATATATCTACTATAGACTAGTTCCTGTTTACTTGTCCACACAGGGTCGATGAGGAACTCCAAGAGTGCCCAAATGTTGAGGCAGGCAGACCGCACCAGTCCCTCACCTGGTACCAAATAACACCTAATTGTATCTTGGAACCCTTGTAGAAACCACCACGTTGAGACATCCAATGCATCAGAGAGCATTTGTGCAACTTTATTATTTTAAAGCCATTTTCAGTTTTTGACTAACGCTGCTGATTGACGGGCTGGTTACGAAAGTCATTTAATACATCATGGTAGACTCGATAAATATTTGCAACGAGTAACGCATTTATTCACGTCGGTAGAGAAATTTATAGTCCACTCCGTATGATAGGATTTTTTTCGTATAACTTCTGCACTATCTAACTCTTCTTCACGTCGGTTTTATTATCTTCCTTTCTACTTACTTTGAACTCATTCCTTATGTAGTACAATTTATTTGCGACGCTTACAACGCACATGATTGCATAAAGTTGTGAATAACATTATTATCGCTTGCTTGCATTATAATATAATGAAACATTGGAAAATGTATTTCTATTAAATATGAAAGTTACTTTACCAGCTATGATCTAAGTTTACCATGGTTTACGATATAAGTACTTACCTACAGAATACAATAATACTATATAGATTTGTAACAACTGATCTTACTAATGGTCAACATAGATCTTAGAAATATGAACCACATGCCTTCATTCACTTAACATTTAAACTGAAACATTTTCACTTTGCATCTGTAACAGAAACTTACCCACTGCCTATTCCGCAATCAAATGAAGTTGGTTTGTGCACAAAGCTCATACTCCGTGACTGTTGTAGCACCACACTCTCCGAGGCGTCAAAAGTTGAACCTTAGGATGAAGAGCCTCTCGCTGGATTCGCCCGAATGTGGGGAGCTGAGACGGAGACCAGCGCGGGAGCAGCCGCCCTCCCAGGGCAGCAGAGTGCTCTGTACGATCAGCGACAGTAAACTACTCACCATAGTCCAAACAACTCTTACACCACTTCGCTTTGCCGTACAAAGCTTTGCTCTTTAATCTAGCTTTGCCTCATAAATGGATTAAGATTCCGGTTTTTTGGACTTTGGTAAAATAAATGTCGACCATGTGATGTGAAGCACCAGCGATGTTCAATTGTTCACCCAAGTCTTCCCCTTGGCTTAGCTTTTGTGTGTTAGTAAATAATGCGTTAACCTTTCTATAGAGTTCTCCTATGTGGTGCGCTTCCTACGTGAACAACGGCGTCCTCAATACTTGCTGTCTTCCTAAATCCTAATCTTTGATGTTTGATTTTATGTGTCAAGAATTCTAAATCGTTCTTTTTCTACGCTGATATTTACTTTTTTTAAATTTATCGGTTTCACGTACTGTGAAACAAAGTTTTTGAATTAAATATTCAAATTCATTTCATCTGGTAGAAAATACAAATAATACATCCTATTATCAAACTCGTTTCCTTTTTTTTCTTCATAAAATTTTGTAAATTTCCACTTATGTTAACATTTCTTTATTGTCTTGGCATCAATTTCATTTGATATTTTTAGGTGAGTGCCAATTGCATGAGAAACGGCATACTTTAGGAAAATCAATTCCAAAATATTCCGTTTCAAAGTCACTCATGTATGTCCTTTAAAATATATAATGTTTTATTGCTCGATGTCGAATTATTTGTACAATTTTACCTAAACTTTGTTTCATATTATAATATTATCATTGAGTTTAAGAGTATTTTACAAGTACCCTATACTCATCATACTAACCAACATTATCATTAGTTTTGCTATCGACAAAGTAATATAACATTGTTTATTTCACTATTCATTTTCAAATTAATTAGATAGAGATATTGTGTAGGTAGACGTAACAGTGCATGCTATAACCTTCTGCTATAGCGAAGCTTAAATAGATAAGTATTATAATTTTCACCTGATACCACGTTCGTGTAATCTATGTAAATTATACAACTGGAATCACAAATTTTGAGGGAATTATGTAAATTAATAATTTAGTTACGAACAGTGTCGCTGGGATATACTAGCGAGTGCAGAATGATTATCTTAAATTATGATTCAGTAATCGAGAAACAGAAAGCAATGGTAAAAGTTAAGCTAGAACTAATATTAAACCATTGTGTACCGCGGACTTCGCTTGGAGGTCGTAGAAACCTGCATTTTTTATAGCTACAATAAATTTACGACTCATCATCGGTCTAATTTAGATCTGGCTTAATTCAATTTACTACTATTCAATTGTCGGCTTTTTTTTAATTTGTTTCGGTAACAATATAGCTCCATCATCGCCGGTGCATAGTAGGCGACTGTTGAGTGCTAGAGGTGGACGAATGAGCAGCGTGGAGCTGCCTGACGAACCTGACAAAAGCTTGTCTTCGAATAGCGCCAGCCCATGCCCGTCACCAGTAAAACAAACGAGCGTAAGTGTATTCAAGAACACGTTATTTATTAATGCAATAAACAGACTGGCACGATTCCAAAATGGCAAGAAAAGTCAATTCTTGAAGATTAAAACTAAGAAATTTTGGTAAATACAAGTAAGCTAATGTTTTAGGCAACTGCATATTTTATTTCAATGCTTTTCTTAGACCATTCAGCGCAAGATACTTAATGTCCTTGGTTAAAATCATAAATGGCTCACACTTTTATTACGATAATTTATTTAATTTTCATTGTGTTGAAAGGGGTGATGACAGGTTGTTCTGCCAAGCCAACCACTGTTTTATCAAATATATATTAAAATACGTGCTATTTATTACTTATCGATTACAAATATATATAAAGAACGGTACAGTAAGCTAATGTTTTCCTTATAATATTTTACAGAAACATCAGCGCCTCCTGCCGACAAATCTCTACGTCATTCTGTATAACTTCAAGTCTCGCCACGCCGACGAGTTAGACCTCAAGGCAGGGTACAAGGTCACCGTGATCGATACTTCTGACCCTGACTGGTGGAAGGGCAAGTGTTTGGGCAAGATCGGCTACTTTCCTTCCAAGTACTGTACTAAACTGCAAGCTGGAGAACGACCTTTGCAAGTTACTCATAACCTTCAGGTTGGTCAATGGATAAAATGTTACAAACTAATCATATTTCTTTTATGGATCTTTCTATCGTTTGTAACAAACAATCTTGTATCTCATATTTAATATTAGTTGTTAACGAACAGCTAAAAGTTATGTGATGTGCCTGTAAGTTAGTGAAGTCTGCGCTTCTAGAGATTGGGGAGTTTTTAGTTCGGCGATGCCTGAGTGACATAATTTCACGCGGTATCATAAGGTAACACAAACAGCTGGAATAACGGTTCACAGGCGGCCGTTAAGTAGGTACGCTATATGTTTCGCTCAAAGACTGAAAACATTCATTCAGCGTTTATCATTGTGCGTTGTGTATCTCAGTTCATAAATTTATATGTAAATCTTTTAGGTTTCTGACGGTGACAATGGGTTGATGCTCCTCCGTGATCAGATTGTGATCCAAGTTGGCGATGAAGTCGATGGCATGGTGATGATACGCTCCGGCGACAACCGCCAGGGAGTCTGCCCGATCAAATTCTTGCAGGAAGTGTGACCCATTAAGCGGCGCCATTTTCAGATGTTGAAGGTAACATTTCTTATGCCATGCTTCTATTGCTGCAAGAATTTGTCTTTGGTCGCTAAAAATATTGAATTATTTCCAAAGAGATAATTAGGCTACGAAAAAAAAACACTCACAATCTACTTTTTATTTATTTTATTGGTATAATTTTTTTGTTTAATTACGTCTATGAAATAATGTTTCGAAATCTACAAATAATGCTCCGTAATAACATTTTAGAAACGTGGATCCCTAACTGAAGACAGCAACAGCCTTTACGCCCCAAACCCTATACATAGTGCCCCGGTGACCCCTAGCGACGCAGAAACTGTCTGGCCTGATAGAACATGGGCTAAGACACTCTATGAGCCCTCCACCAGTTCCAACTACGACCCTAAATACCGAGGCCTAGAATACGAAACCACCTATGACAGTTACGACCACCAATACAGACCAACCTACCAACAAGAAAGCTACAACCCGAAAGAGGGATCGTCCAGTTACGAACCTGAGAGTTCTTCATCAGGGCACGAGGAAGGAGTATGGTGGTGGCAAAGACCTCTAGGAGTGAGGAGGAACCAGTGCAATCGGTGTGGAGCTTCTTCATCAACTCGACCGTTAAGAATGATGCCTTGCGCTGGAGTGGCCCAAGAAGAGAGCTACGAAGGACGCCGGCCTATAATGTCCCGCGAACGACCCTTGCATTTCATTAAACAACTCTTCCTGTAAACGATTTTTGTACTAACGATTAGGTATACTGAGTTTTTAACTTGGTCATGGATTTTGTATGGTTACTGGTGTAAAATGTAACGCGGCTGATAATGTCCCGCGAAAGACCTTTGCATTTAAATACACTTAAACAACACTTCTCGTAAACCACTTTTGTACTATTAAGAACTAAGTTGTTGACTTATCAACAAATACTGATTTTTAAGGTGTTAAAATGCTTCGGAAATATTTGATCTTAAAAATTTATATAGCTACAAAAAAAAACAAAAAGGCATTATTTCTGTTCCTTCCAAATGTTAGATATTACGGTGATGAAGTTATCATAAAAATTTACAACCGGCTTAGAGTACTTTGACGAAGATTGGGGCCGATTTGGCTGATTAAAGATAGATCCATCCATTATGTTGACTACATATCATTTTGCGAGATTTACAAAATTGTTATACTTAGATATAATTTACCATATCATATTATATTTATATATTATCAAGACAAGTTTGTTTTGACGTGTCATTCAATTGCAAAGCGGCTAGGTTTTATGCACCTACCTATATATTACTCATAAGTATATAATTATAATTAAAATATGTATTTACCTATTTTTCCTACACATATTTAAATCTAAAAAGAACTTTACATGTTTCTGGTGCATAATTTATAAGTATATCTCACAAACACAATTACTGACGCAAAATTACATATGATGTGTTATTGAGTAGGAGACCAAATAAGGTAGGCTTAGATCGGATACAGGAGTTTCAAAGAAAGTCTGACGACTGACTCAATGTTTATATACTTATTAACCAATAGTAAAAACAGATGAGCGTTTACGAAATCAAGAATTATCATGCTTTTTCCACTCATTCATGTACAAAGTATGGTTAAAACTTGACAAGGCTGAGATAAGAAGTTTTTGAGAAGCACAAAATTAGGATGGGTATTTTTGCCTCGATTTTTAATTTCATCTAAAAATGGACGAGCTATATGGGTTATAATAATAGCTATTATGGGTAAATACTGTCGTATAAAAACTAGTTACTTTGTCGCTGTGACAAAACATTAGTCACAATAGTAATAAAATTAAGCAAAATCTCACCCTAGCACCGGTGATCACATCATTCACTTTCTTACTAATCCTCCCGAAATATAATATTAACTTTATTTTTCTTTTCTTTTAATTACGGATTAACGGCCTAAAAACCCATGTAACCGTTTAAAAATTACGAGGTCTTAAAATATCTATTATTGTAGGTACTGTGTTAATGCATTTATTTCTCACATTCTTGTACCTTATTTACGTTCTTAGTATAAAAATAAAAAAAATAATTGGTAGCCTATATTTAATTATGTTAACTATTAGTAAGTTTAGGTGCATAGGAGTAAATGACGTAGAAACTTATACGTTTTAGAATGTGTAATTGTGATCATTTCGATTATTTAGGTTAGGTACTAGGCACAACAGATATGTTTTTTTAGTCTTAGTTTTTCTAACTTTCTATTGTTAATACAAGTATAGCTCACTCAAGTGTATAGCTCTCTTATACAATGGATATGCTGTTACACAATAGGTGCCTAACACCTAGGATAGGTAAATGTATGAAAAAGGCATTCTACTTACACCGAGATGACCTGAAACATAAAAATAGTATTTTATTATGAAGATACACAAAGAAATAGCAAATACAACAAAACAAGAGAATTTACATACATATTTGTTTGCGATTTGCTTCTTCTCAATACAAAAACATTAAGTCTCGCTAAATACTTTTTTCATTTCATTACATTCATTTTTAATACAATTATTATAATTTAATTCGTAGTATATATGAATTTTCAGATGAAGGTTTAGCCCACTGTGATCCAACCGACATAGTTAGCCGGTCGAATATGAGTCGGGTCCATTGGCAATAGGCCGCATCCTAAATATAGATTATTGCCTGTTGAAATACTTAGGTAGTTACTTTTTTTTTTGTTTACAACAAGTACTATATAAGTGAAAAAACTAAATTATTTTATTTTATGAGGAAATTTTATTACCTGCTACCGTTTACTGCTTTCGCTTTAAAAACTATATTTTTAAAAGTTATGATATCAATGTGTATTTTATACAGAACCTTACCGCTTGTACCTGTCTATATAAAATGAAACCAATCTAGAACCACTTGCTTAAGTGTCAAACCGTCCCTTTGGATAATGTAACAGCTATAATTATTACAAATATCTTAGGTATAGGTTAATTAATTTGAAGAAAAAAATAACACAATCAATGTTTCGATGACATTTTTGAATAATTACCTATTTTACCTTGTAGGTTCGTTGTCACGTTAAATTAGCCTTACCATGTAATAAAACAAACGTCTCTCGTATATAATACCTAAAATGTAATTTTCCTATACCTAGTCAACTAATTATAATACATAACATTACAATCACAATATTTACTATAATGTAAGACGAAGGTGGATAGGTTGCGCAGTGGTTTACAAAGTTGCGATTCTATAGGCAAAGTGTTTTTAATTTGCAACAAAATGTCTTACAACATTTTCGGATCCTATCGAATTATTCTTTAACAAAAATAGTTTTAGTATTGGGTTTTGACTACACGTAGTTCGGTATTAATTACTCACTGGCGGATCCGGGGGCTTGAAGCCCCCAAAGCATCTGAGTTCTTCGGACTTGAAGCCCCTTTGTTAAAACTCATCGTTAGCGAGGTGCAGTCCCCACAATAGTGTTTGTTAAAGAATCAACAATTTTGTTAGGTTGTGTAGAAAAATGCATAGTGACTATCTACCACCTCACCCCTAACGCGACTAATCTGGATCCGCCACTGAATTTAAAAAAAAATCACTTCGATTAACAATAAACTAGAAAACGACAAATTATTTATATATATATATAAACTTGCTATTTTTACGATACCTACCTACGATGAGTAAATGAAATCCTAAATAAATGTATTGTATCTTATATATGTATTTGCTAAATTGTCCTGCCTTGCACTATGTCCATGTAACTCTACCAATATAAATAATATATTTTATTTTCCGGCACTAAAACTTAATTATTGTAGGTTAGGCCATAGCTATATTTATGTTATCTTAGAAAATATGCCTGTATAATAATAAATTATTGTATTATGTTTTATAGACCTAATCAAAGTATAACGGTTAGATATCTGTTGTTTCACAAAAAAATATATTGAAGTCCTAGACTTTTGCAATTACAAGTGAGATGTCGCAAATGGATAAATATTAGTTATTTAATATAGATAATTAAATCACACAGTAACCGTCTTAATCAGCCCGGGGTAAAGAATATTTAGACTATGACATTTTTTTTATTATGTAAATAGAAAACCTTCCTATAAATCTAAATAAAAACAGGTTGAGGTTTACATTTAAAAGCCTATAATTATACCCAAATAACAGTTTCGGCACGAGTTTTTTGGATTTTTTAGACAAGCAAACTCTACGTCACAAGTGTTGACATTGTCTTCAAAAACCTTCTTACCTAAAAACCTAAGTGTTTTGTATGTTATAATGTTAAAAACAAGTCATAGATCCTCCACATAGTTGAATATTCTCTGTTGCGGGCTCAGACAAATGCACGTAAAATGTTAAATCGTCTTCAATATCCATTACATATTATTATTAGGGAAGAACTAATGCTTATGTAATGGATTAACTGTTAAACTAAACACTATATATGTATAATCCCTAAAGTTAGTCTTAAACCTTACACAAATTGTGATAGTGTCAAATAAAAATTAATGTTTTGACACAAAATATTAAATAACCTATTTATTATATTATACTAGTCGTAAAATATTAATAAAAAGACATATATTGGTTTGGAGAACAATTTAATTATATTATAAAATTATAATATGATTGCAGGGGCGTTGATTTTATTTATGAGATTTATTAAAAATGTTGTGTTAGATAAAAGAAGATTGTGCATGTATCGTATATGGTCTTTTATTCTATCTTTAGCATGGAATCTCCTGTCATCTATTTGATAAATCTTGCCTACTGCGACCTAAGCAAAACCCAGTCAAAATTACACGAGGTGCAAAATAAACCAATGTCAAATAATTCACTTTCTTGTATTTGGACATTTTTTTTAAATTCTACTTGTTTCCTGCAATACGTAAAGCAGTTGACTGACACCATTTCAATACGGAACCCTAAAAATAAGCTTTTTAAGTAACGTAAAAGTACCATGATACGAGTCCTAAAAGAATTGTCAAAGATACCTTGTTTTATTTCCTCTAGCTAAATATACACCACTGGTTTTTGCCAGCGACTTCGTGCTCGTCCTTTATAGAATTAGGTCCAGATAGTAATGATACAGTTTTGTCTAGTGGATTTATCAAACGGACACGTCCTATAATAGGTTTTTGGGATTTGGCCACATAATTGTAAATGAAGGTAAAAGTCTCTGCGTGCCAAATTTCATCCAAATCCGTTCGACTGTTCGCGTGTGAGAACAAACTTTTAAACTGCCACCTTTAGGTATTATATAAGTAGGATAGAAAGAAGGATATGAGTAGGATTGGGTACCTACGTTTCATTTTTATGATATGTACCATATTAAAAATTGTTTTATTCTGTGAATATATAGGTAGGTTTTTTTTCTATTTTTATTCAAGACCAGGCAGGCATTTGACCCCAAACCCACTTGATGTTAAGCGGCAATGAGGTCGAAGGTGGATCATGCCGGCCTAGGAGAAACCTATTCACTCTTGCCTTAAAGAGGCCCAAGTTATATTGGTCAGGGAACACATCGGCAGGCAAAGAATTCCACACCCTTGCAGTACGCACTATGAAGGAGCTATTGAAGCGTTTAGTCCGGATGGTCGGAATATCTACCACAAAAGGATGCAACTTCAGCCTACGTCTAGTATTCCCATTATAAAAGGGGGCCGGTGGAATTAAATTGTGCAATTCCTGCGCACACTCTCCGAAATGTATCCTATAAAATACCGATAGACACGCAACTTCGCGGCGGTGGCTGAGGTCATGAAAGTTAGCAATATCATCGGTCAATTATCAGGTAAGAGTAATATTCCTACTTATGAGTCAGCACACCAACACAGTGGTTCGAAGCTTGAAAACATAGAGATGCAAAAGTGAGTTTCAAATAAATTTTAAAACCATTAATAAAAATACGAACAGGTACATGCAAATAATCTTGTTAGTTAGTATTTTGATGAGAAAAATGTTTTTTAGATCACAAACGAAAATTGTAATGTTTTAATGGACGGAATGGATGGTTAATGTGAATTTTTAAGTTAAGTTACCACTAACATTATTTTCTTTGGTATTTATCAACTGTTAAATAGAGTAGTTTGTTTGGAACCCTTTACGCAACCATCACCATCTAACAGTAATATCGCTAATAAGATGGCGCATTGCTTTTCATTGCCTCTAATAGATGGCGCTAGATTAAACTATTTGCTAGATTTTAGGTATCATTTTATCAATAAAAATCTAACTTATGTTTAACAATTATGTATAGCAGATTGGAATAAACACTATTTAAATATTGTAAACAGTGAACAATTTTCTTAACTACAAAACAGAATTATAACCGTAGGTATCTACATGAAAGTTTGTAATGACAAGAAATAAGTAGTTCAGTATCCAGTGATAAATATGACGAACATTGTAGCAAAATGTGGCCAGCCAAATTAAAGTCACGGCGTAATTCGCAAACGGAGAACAGCTACAAGTGTCATGGCAGTGCGAGCCAGCCAACCCTACCCTCGCTGTGTCGATAACCCTGCAGACTTCACGCCTGCGTATGACGTCTCCGAAGGCGGCATTAGTCTGTACACATTCCAATGGATTTGCAAGCATTCCATTACACTTTCCATAGATTCAGTTTACCATGTAGCAATGAAATTTTTCATCAATTTTCGGATTTAGATGGAATGGATTTGATTTTTGTATTAAACCGGTTATTTGAAATAACTAAATTTAACGTGATTACTGTTGAAATTGTCTCAACGTTACGGCTAGCATCGTTTCACTCCAGTGTGCCGCCTCTCAACCGTTTGAAATTCCTTAATGTAGATGGCAGCAGTGGAAATATTTGACATTCCTTGCATACCGCTTGTAGAGGGCTCGGCTCAAATGTCAAACGCTATTATTTCGTCAACAGAGCCGTGGCGCGATAGTTGGATTTATTAAAAATAAAAACAATAATAACAACGAGTGTTTTCGTCGTACTATTGGTAAAAGACTTTAGAAATCATCAGATTTAAACCATCGTTTCAAGCAGTAGTGATCAGTGTAGTTTGAACGAATGTCTTGCGTTTATTACAAGTTGATATTGATTTTATACGCCGGCCTGTAACACTTTTATGAAGTTTCAGTCAATTATTTGTAAAACTTAAAGGATATTTACATACATATTTTGAATCGTGTTTTATACTTACTTAGTAGCTATATTATAGTGTTTATCGTAGCGCGTACCTGCTCAGGAATTTGAAGAATTCGTGTTTAGAAGTCATAGGTAAGTTAATTCAAGTTTTTTATTTATCAGCTCATAAAGAGCAATGATCTATTTTTTTTGACGTTCTACCTCTTAATTACAGTTTTAATTTAATAACAATATTATAGGTTCTAACTTTAGCAACAAACATTGAAATAAGTAAATATATATGTAGGTAGGTATGTTGTGTACCAAATTATTTACCTACGTAATTTGGCAAATATTTTATTCTTATTTTAAGTAGGAATAGGTACTTAACCTTCTATCAATATTTTTAACTATATATTATTTATTGATCGATCACCCGTTTACCAACCAGTAGGCTAGTAGGTGTTGAATATTTGTTTGGTAATCGACCAATAAATCAAATAAAACCATATTCATGTTTTCCCCCTGTTCAATTGTCCATATTCCAATAAAATTATAAAACTCAACATTCTTAGTTTTTGC
The DNA here is from genome assembly GCA_949316135.1 of Choreutis nemorana. NCBI lineage: Eukaryota > Metazoa > Arthropoda > Insecta > Lepidoptera > Choreutidae > Choreutis > Choreutis nemorana. The sequence continues at coordinate 6,628,374 of OX438600.1, forward strand.
TTTTACTAGTTACAAATAATGAAAAAGGTATGCAGTTAATAGGAAATCCGATGAGATCAGCTGCCAAGTAAAAAAATCACATTGAAATCGGTCCATCCGTTGAGTGAACTGCTGCCACAATATCATCAATCAATGTAATAATAATAATATAGGTAATTTATTTAAGTAAAAACTTTTATTATGTATGTAATAACTTTATTCTTAGTTTCTTAATTTTGAGCACATCTGAGTAGAATCATTACAAAAACAATATTTTATTATATCGGATGGCTAAATTACTCCAATGCTTACCAAAAGTAATTGAAACTTAACAAAAACTACATACGTACCTACCTACCTAACTACATAACGTACTCACCTACACACCGGTTTGATTTGTGAACTGGCTGCGCAAAAAATTGCCGCTACATGAGGCAAGGCATCGTCATGATATTTTGCCACATTCCACACTAGCTCACTTTTATATAGCATTGTACAGCATGAAATAGAGAACTCAAACCTATGAATTTGAATAAAAAAACATGTTACATTCTTCAAAAAAATCATTTATATTCGTTTAACAAATAGACGATAAATAGATAAAACTAATGCAGATTCCATGTTCACATGACTTCAATTCAAAAGTGAGGAATGCGAACGAATACGATATGTTGAAATAAACATGCGAACACACGAGGTGATAACAGCTCGGCTCGATAAACCGACGCTCGATTAGCCAATGTGACCCCGATTGATGGATTCGTCCTCACGTCACAATCAAAAACTTGTCACAAATTCCTTCTGATAAAGAAAAGTATAGCCTTCCGTTACGAAACAACTTCAAGCTTAATTATATTTGACTAGCTATTGCCCGCGACTTCGTCCGAGTAGAAGTCGAAATGGTTCTATTAGGATTATTAATTACTCGACGTTTATCGGCATATTTTGGAAAATTCACACAATATCTTCTATCTATAAATTATTATATGTCATTCTGAAGCTATATTATTGTAAGTTTCATTTGAAAGAGTACCTAACATCCATTCTTCTTCCAAACTTTAACGTTTATAATATTAGTAAGAATTAAACTCCAAGCAACGGAAAGAAGTCTGACAATTGTTGTAAAATTACATAAAATCTGTGTTATGGCTAGGAAACCTTACATGGAAGTTGAAATGAAAATAGAAATCGATATCTGTCGACTAGGTATCGACTTTCCAACAAGAGCTGTTCAATGTAATTCTAAGCTGGATCTCAAGGTCTGTTTGAATCATACTTATCGTAATGGATTAATTAATAAACGAGATCATCTTACCCGTGCGTGTAAAATCCGAAAATTTTACTTTACCTAAATTAGCTACATACCAAACTGTTCTTTTATGTGATTTTGAAAGAATTTTATGTAATTTAAGAACCAAAAAATAATTTGTTGTATTAAATAAAGCTAAAATGTTCGAATGTTGAACTCAGTAACCTAAACAATTGGAACATCTGCCTTCCCATCGAAAGCCACGTGCGCAGTCGCACAACGAACACAGCAGGGGTAGCAGCATGTCTATCGTAAAACTTTACGACACCCCTCCCCAAATGCGGGTCATATTTGTCAAGCAACTTTAGACCTTAAACTTTATCATAGTGAACTGCATTTGGATTCTTTGGTAAACTAACGAAAATAAATTATTATTTTTAACTTGGAGAATGTCAAGGTTTGTACCACCATGTGGTTTTCTTACAAGCAAGGCAGCAGGTGATAACTATTTGTTACGCATCCCGTCGGTTTCAAAAACGTAAGCTTCACATGCCTATCTCGTCAACCAACAACCTATGTGAATAATTTGACACCTACTGATTCTAAGGCATTGAACTCCACAAATAATTCTATTTGATTTACTTACTATCAATAATATAAGTAGATACTTAATAGATATAGGTGTAAATAATGAATGTAGGTACATTTAAAAAGTGGTTTGTACCTTTTATACAACATACATTCGACTTTATACAAGAAATACAGTAAAATTTCCTTTATTTAATTAACACAGAAAAACTGAGCATTTGTTGGTTTTAACGTTAACCATGTTACAAGTAGAATAGTTAAAAAGCTAGCAGTTACCTACATTGGTCAAATACCAACATTTGTTAACTCTTATTTTACAAAAAGACGTATGCAAACAGATGCAATTTGTTAAAATTCCAAATTTGAATTATTTGTAAGCTATATTAAATATGAGATGATGATAATGGGAGGTATGTGTTGGTATAGCCGGGCTGAACTCTCTTGACCGAGATGGGAATGTTGAATTATTCGCTGGTTACAGAGCTCGCTCGCATACCAGTTCGGCATTCGTGACTCCGCCTCCAGCGAGAAAAATTCTATTGTGTTTAATGTACCCACCAAATTCTCGATCATTAACGTAGTCATCCATGGCAATCACACGTATCATTCCCAACATTGTGTTGTTTACTTGGCCCTTATTCTTCACCTTCACAAACGTGAGAATACCACAAGAATCTTGTCTCTGCTTTGAAAGTATAATAACATTATCCGTCTTCACATTCCAGGAATTTGACGTGTTATTATACGCATTAAGATCAGTGGTATTTGTTACTAAAGTATGTCAGCCATGTAAAGAATGCGCGTAATCGTTTTCTCTGATTCCATTTTATCTGTACAATATTTTATCGTACGGAACCGTTTTATAGTAGAGCAAATTAACGAGTTTAGGTATTAAGCAATATTACGAGTGTTACTACTTATTTATTGGCGTGGCCGTCACAGAAATATTTCGACGCGTACTACTCCCATTTAATTATCTTTGTGAATCTTGTTAATTATTTTAATATTTTGCTGGCGTTGTTAGGTAACGAACAATGGCTCTAACTGATAAAACAAATTTAGTTGCTTTTAAATTCCCAAAAAACAACAATTATTAGCCTCGCTTTGACATAACTATATTTTATGTAAGTGATTGAGATGAGAATATGCGCTGGGCATTTTAAAATAATGCCCATAATGATTGAAACAACTTCCATTGTAGATATTGTTACTACCATACTCAACAAAAAACCGAATTCATGTAACTTTTGATATATTGCTCGAAGAAAGGTACAATTTGGCACAGTATGACTTGGTGCATTACCCGTTGTCTGATGAAGTGGTCCATTGGCCGAGATCCCGGACTGTATGTGGACGATCACAGTTTCAATACTCTGACTTCACGTTATGATGATCTACTTTAACAGACAATAACTATCTTACATTATTACTTTAAGATACACTCTGACAACTTTTTTTAGTTTTCTAAACAGTGTTTTGAGATAAATTTTTATACTTGAAGTGAACGTGAGTAGCTTTATAAAATTCATAAAAAGCATTATTGTGAATATTGAATTATTGTAATAGGTGTAGGTAAGTCTGTTCTCTGGTCTAGTCAGTTGACTACAACTTAAAGGAATTTCCGCCACATCGGTATTCAAATGATTCCACCGCACGATTTGTCTACAAACATTCTGAAAGACAGTCGCTTCCCGAGCCAAACATTCTACAAATCCAGACGCCAGTTCTTTTAACGTCTGCCAAATAAAATGTCTACAACTATGTCTTAATAATTGACTTGTCATTTTAATATTTTTATTAGCTTCTTGAAAAATGTTAGTTTTATCACCAATGAATTTTTCGATGCGCCTAACCTCACGAGTCATTTTTTTTTTTTTGTAACAGGAAATGGAGAAGGTGGAAAGTGCTCTGGATGTTCTATCTCGAGCAGCGACGATGGTGCAACCATGCCCTGCCTACTCTGCAAGTGACTCTGAAGGATTCGGTAAGAATTATAAGTCCTCATCAAATTTGTTGACACCTATGTAGTGATCAAAAATCAGTCTTATCCAGGTATTGTTTTTTACATGTCATTAGTTTATTTTTTAGTGTAAGATATGAAATTAAGGTTACTACAGAGCAGAACATTATTCATTATCATACATAATTTTACCGAAATATTTGAGCTTGTTTTTTATCACCACTGGGTGATTGGTCAGCCTTTAATTATTCCGATACTATATTAGTGAGGAATGTCAGTAATCAGTGGCTCTATGCCTATTAGCTTATGAATTTAAAATATATTTGTTTGTGCTACTGTATGTTATCGACTGCCTACAACGATGCCGATGGTCAGATTTTAAAATATAACAAAGGTCCTTGTTGTGATACTGATAGAGTCGAGATTTGTACTAATATTGTTGGCGACTGAATACGGCGTTCGGCCTTGTAGGCGGGTCGCATTCCTGATTCCGCTATTCCATCGCACATTGTTACATCTCTAACTAAGATCAACTCGGCTTACTATCCGTATGATATTTTAGACTTAATTGATACTTTTTATTTGATCGACCGTTAACTTTGTTCCCAAACACTTTGTTAAATTTCAAATTCCAGTTAGTGAAACGTTAGATTAAAATGATTTTTTTAGATGCGATTTTAATTAAACCTTAACACATATAAATTAAAAATGTTTGTCAAATCTTTAAGGCTGGACAGATTTTAAGCTAGTGACCTTAATTTAAAATTTAGATATTAAATAAGGCAAGTTTTCTTCTTACGCATCAAAATAAACTGTAAAGTTATAAGTAGATAGTTTGGGAACACAGTGTATGAAGTGAAGTCAGCTAAAGCAACTGAGTATTTTTTCGCCTAAATAGAAAGAAATTTGTTCCTACCTACAACCCGTTATTTTGAATAGCTCACTCGTGTAAAATTAGCTATAACTAGATAGAATATCTGAAATATTCATGTCGAGTATAGGTACATAGCGTTGCCTTTTCAAAAATGTTTGGGTGTACACTTTGTAACTAGCTATGAGTTGAGAGGCTTTTTGTATGGTTGCCTTTCGCGAATTGGTATCGAAGCGTCGGAATGTGACCGTCACGCCGACAGTTTTAACAACTTTTTACTGAGACGGCCACTCGACTGACACATCCGGGTTGTACGAACATTTGCTCCGTCGCTAGCTGACACCGAAAAACAATTGACAATAGTCTAAAGCCCGTTATAACTATCATCAAAACAGCAAGCTTCATCATCACTATTACCATCAAGTTACCTTATTGTTGTTTCGAAAACTAGGGGTTATTCGAGATCAAATAAGGCACAATCCTCATAATGTACAGTAAAATCGTCGTTATAATGTAGCATCAACATCGCTAAACAAATATTCGTCTAGTCGTTATGTTGAACTCAACAATGCAGTTAAATATCAATGTGAAAGCCTAGTTTTCCGAGAGTTGATGTGAAACGCGTCCCGGGCGAATTTCGCTGACCCACTCTCTGGTATTCTGTCCGGCTTCTATCCCAACTTCCAGTCTTAAAAATTATACGTTAGTTTTATACACGCTAAAATTAATTTACTGAACTACAAAATTCTTTACTTTTGCGTGTTACCTACTCTCCCAATATTTTCCCGGCACATTTAATATTTCTAATTCCGTCTCCACCTAGTAAATCTTGTTACCGTACCGTACCAATTACATCTATTATATTTTCCATCATAAAAAGAAATCAAATTAAAACTAACAATGGCAGGGTACAAGTCTAGATTGGAAAGGCTAAACGAGTGAGCGAATCGCGCAAAAACATGCACAACGGTTCGCGCAGGTTTCGATCTAAGTATATGATGTACCGATGTGTCCATATTCATTTAATTGTATCCAACCTACATATGGTTATTTAAAATCTTACGTTTGATAACCAACTACGAATGCAAACGTATCTAAATATGAATGTGAATTTTGCATTACATATACGATTGTGTGTATTCACAGTTAATTATTCAGGTTTTGGCGAGACACGATCCTCTAATCAAAATACTATCACGCAATTCGTTGCTTATCGAGTGTTTACAAACAGTGGTTGTGCGCAAGTAATTATGCAATGCGATGACAGCGCAAGCGCCGCATGCTCTCACTTTCTGGTGCGTGAGACTTGCCGCAGTCGCGTGCCTGCTCCAACCAAACAACCGGAGAAAGCGACCAACTATTTCAACCACCCAGTTACATTGCCAAATATTACTTACTACATGAATTCCAAAATAAATAAACAACATTCAATCATATCTAAAATAGTCAGGCCAAAAACAAGTCTATCTGATCATGTTGAAGTAACGATACTTGCACGACAATGGTTTTCAGCTCTGCTGTGCTGCATATTTCAGCTTTCTGTTCGCAGAAAGACGGCAGATTTTATTGTAAGAGAGATTAGGGTGAATAAAGCATGGTCGTGAGTATCCGGAACGCAGAGGCGTGTTACAGTTTCGAAAAGAATGCAGAATGTAGGTTGCGGACTACAGTTACAAGAATTCTTTGGTATGCAACCATTCTGTTCTGATCGCAATTATTATTACAATAACCATCATTACGTTCGAAAATTACAACAAACGGATCAAAATTTCTTTCGCGTGTAGGTACCTACTAACAAATACCTGCCCAATAATTGTAACTATCTGAGAAATTCAAACAGCAAATTATACTCGCGCATAAAACTTGTTGTAAACGTTAAATAACATGAGATATAAAAACTGAGTTGGCATGTTAACATTCAAAATAACATTGCAAAAACCTTTAATTAAAACATGAAAGCTTTAACGAATTCCAATGCGGTGTGATCGTTAAAGGCGATAGCAAAAATGCGAGGTGCGCGTGATTCGGTGACAGTACAAGTACATGACGGTGGTCACACGAGCTGATCTGAAGGAATCCCGACACCAATGAAGTCATCACGTAGAATTTCTAATGGCAACGGATTCCATTTCGTTGGCAACGAAAGGAGAGTAGACTTTATCCACCACATTATTCCAACTATTTGGGCCGTCTCTCGTATTGTCTGACTGAAGTCCAAGAAGTCCTCTCTGCCTACGCTAATTGATTGAAATATTTTTTGTTTAGGATAATACCGATTGTTGACATAACAATATTTTTTATTTATGTACCTATGCTATGCATTTTTTTTTTTTTCATTCTTTTTCATTTTTTTATTCACATATCTTTTTTGAATGTTTCGCGTATTTATCTATGGAGCTATTAGAATTCTAGTAAACGAATAGTCTTAATGATAAAATAATCATAATGCATTGGATACTTATTTCACGGCATAGAATGTAATAAAGAGTATATTTATGTATTCGTTTAGTAGAGTCCATTACTATATGTGGACAATAAGCATTGCTTGAGATAGTGAAATTCTTATTGACCCATCAGTTTGGAATCCTGACGATGAAAGTAATGAACTTAGTAATGTGATGCCATTAAAGTTTAATCGTGAAACTATTTACCTATTGAAAACACGTCATTTTCAACACCTAAGTCAATTCCATTGTTAGTTGATAACTCGATACCAAATAGTAAACTTCTTTGTTTTAAACCATTTGATGGTTGTATTTTTTTTGGTCCAAGTATGAGACTATTCTAGATGGTATTGACCTTTGAATATTATAGTAAATAAAGTGAATTACTACATGAGCCCTATAGTCTTACTTAACTTATGTTGTATGATTAAAAACGCACACACCTACTTAAAATCCCTATGAGAGTTCAGAAACTACAAATTAAATCAATATTTTATAAAGTTAACATTCCATATTTTTCCTCACTGTTACAGAACTATATCGTTTGATTACTAAGCACTTAATTAAATGTTAGTACCTAATAGTAATACATAGAAGGTATGTAGCAATAACAGGGCTATCGTTTTATTCCTCCACATATGGCATCTCCTTGTACACCGTGCTCCTGTGAAGCGTGTCAGGGTTACAAACAAACGTGTTATGTATTACATTATGTATTGAATTTGGATGCTATTTATTACATATGTATGTATTCACTTACTTAGTGTATTTTCGGTATTTAAACTGCCTTTTCCTTCAGATAAGAATGAATGTTACTTATGTTATGATTAGTAGTTTTTAGGTCATGAATTAGTGACACAGAATTATTCAGTACTCTTTCTGTTTACGTAGTTCAACTGTGTATCTAGCTTCTAAATGGCTATGTACCGGATCAATACTATACTTTTAGATACTAAAGCAAATGCATACCTGAAAACACCACCATGCAAACCACCTTTATAAATATTTAAAATATACCATTAGAATAAGTAGTCAAAACAGTCAATTAAGATGTAAATAATTACCAACTTAACTAAAATAATTCCACATATTCTGGAAAGTCCAAAAGTGAGAAAAATCCAAAATCTTGATCTCAGGAATTTTTCATCGAGTACCTGCCTACTTCTTACCTTGCCTGTGACTAGAATGTTAAAAGAGATGGTTGAAGTAATTATTTTTGCTACTTGAATATTTGATGTCCACCATGTCACGTTCGTAACATTGAAATTCCTTGAATATTTCGTAAGGCCACCTTGCAGAGTATTCACATATCTATTAAGTAGTTAGATATTGGCTGGTTACCGAGGAAGGTCACGGGCGAAATGCTAGTTACGCAACTGAGCGCAGCGGTATGGATCCGTCACGCATGTCTGGTGAAGGAAGGGTAGGGCCACATACCTACCTCTGTAACAGCCAACTTTAAAGAAAACATTTCACTGTCTTTATCTGTAATGTACCCTGAATAAAAATTATGTTTTTGAGACGTCATTATTTCTTGATTTTTATGCTTGATGGGTTTATTCGAAATGCCATAGATTACATTTTCTTTTATAGTAATTAGGGAACAGAGATATAAATTCAATTTAAACTCAAACCCGACAACTGCTCCATCTCTTAACAGAAAGCGTAAGAGTAAAAATGGCTTTTTGATTTTAGTTCCAAATGTAAGATGGCAGTAAGAGCGTAAAAGTTAGTTCCGTTTGTTTTCAATAGAGGTCTATTGTGGTGGTAAAATGCCCCTGATGATCTAACTCGCAACCGCCACCGGGTACCGGTCATCATATACACATTTTAGCTGTCAAACGTGTGATTTTGTACGCTATAAAACTTAAATATAAATTTCGTGACCGGTTAGTCATAATCAGGGCCATTCTTGATTTCTTTTGATTTGACGATACTATCGTTGAGGAGTAATCACAGTAGAACTCTCAACTCTTTCGAATTGTACGCATTGTTTCTATTTTATGACATATCGTAGTTATAATTTTATAGCTTATTTTTAATCGAAATAATGTTAAGTAGTCTAGTATTTTTAATAATAAAAACCTCAGATTTATAAATTATGCAGGTAGAAACAGGGCAGGACAGGCAGGGAGGTTACATGTGTTTCAACATATTTCTTGTCGTAGAAGGTAGATAAAAGTTTGGGAAATTTTGGCGGATACTGTCCATTTTTTCAAACCTAACCACTTCTGCTTCGGACTTATTTGAGAAACAAAATAGCTTCCTACAAGTTTCCAAACATCATTGAGCCTATACAGCCGGCTGTTGTAATTTGCGCCATTGAAGTTGGAATGCGGAATGCTTCCCGCGCTTTCCACCTAAACATCCGCTTTCCTGTATCGTGATTACGTTTGTTTGTTATGTAAACCTTATGTACCCGGCACCTCGCCTCCCAGCCACAGAGCAAAGAAGTCTCTAAAAGCAAGCGCGTAAATCAAACAAGAATTTGGAAACCTAAAATAAATTTGCTTGAAGTATCTTTATTTGTTTAATATGATCCTCAACAGGAAATACTATATTTAAATGACAATATTTTATTGCACGAGATAATTGTTCTCCTAATTCACGAACACAACATTTTCAGAGACATAGCTTAAATTAATACAATTAATATAAAATACAATAGAGATTCGATATGATTGTCTATGTTTCCCCAAGTTAGTTCGACATTTTGTGGTAGTGAATAAACAGTTTGGTTAACTGGGTTGACCTACGAGGGATATTAACTTTAAAAGAACTTAACAGAACAATTTCTGGCCCACCAATTTCACCATGGAAGAGTTTATGCAAAAACTTAAGGCCTAGTTGGGTTCTGCGTGTGCGCAGACTTTCATGTTAAAAAGTTCAAGGCGTTTTTAATTTTAAGATCCACAAATTATTGCAACCATATACCAAAATGCCATATGAAGTTCGAATCTCTTCTAGACATTCTTTATTAGCCTGTTTCCTCTGAAAGTAAAAAATATATCCGCTATGGACACCACTAGTAGAGAAGGTACAAGTTTATTGAATTCCTATAATGACAACAACGTAAACTTGTACCCCCTTTTCCAGCTCTGTTCATAGCGTATATATTTTTAACTTTTAAAGGAAATAGGCTTATTCTTATTATTAAATATAAATAAATTTAAACATGGCCTAAGGTGTCTTTATAAACATGTTAAGATTAGGTGTCTTCGTAAACAATTTAATGTTTCATTTTCTAGCCGCATGTGGCGCGGTTGTTATTCTTCCTGTGTGTGTTTTGTTAACTGCTTGATGCAAAATAAATACTAATATTGCATCAGAAATTTTCCCCAATTCCCTTAAAATATCGCCAATACCCAATACTAATGATATGTATTTTGTAAGTATTACGTAGCCCATATTTGATAACAATATTCTAGCTTGCTTCCATAATAATTGTAAATAATTTTGATACTGGACAGTTTTCTAAATGCGTATGCCTATCTTACAAAACGTCACGAATCTCCCACTCCTCTGACCGGGAGAATCTCTCTTTCTTTAGAAGCAACCCCGTTGTCAAATCAAACTATTTGATGCCTAACCTTTTTATACACAGTTAATATTCTATTACCACTGGCCTTGAGCCCTTTGAGGCTAGTGGACAAAAAACCTATTTAGGTTATTTTGATTTTGCTTCACTAATTTGATATGCCATATCATGAATACTAGAAGTCAGATTTAAAGGACAAATCATGATTCTTGGACGGTATTTGACTTTCCACCGAATAAAATGTAGTAAAACCCTAACTAAGACATTTAAAAAAGAGGGTTTAACAATAAACTGACTTGTTAAAGCAGTAAACAAAAGCTGCTTAGTACTTTGTTTTCATATTTAAAAGATATTGTTTGATTAACATAAAACATTTTTGATGTCATTTGCATTTTGATCAACATTTGGTTTGAGTTTCCAGAATGTTTTATTTAGATTAAAGACAAAACCACTTAGGATGTCACTTCTAAAATACCTCTTCCTGTGTACCTTTCCCTGTTCAAACAAACACCAACGCTATATTGCCGTTCAAGAAACATAAGTTTTATACGAGCACAGACGAATGCGGGCCTTTATCGATCAAGAAATTGCCACTGTGAGCTGCTTTTGTTACTCCCTAGGGTTTCAAAATAGACCCACAAATATTCCCGAAATAGGATATTTGTCAAGAATACGCGTACATGTTTCATCCTCACTTACCACTGAAGCCTTTGTTATAAGGTTTGTTTATGTAGAAACATTTGAAGTTGACCAAATTCTTTTTTATTTATTTTGTAAAACTCATTGTATTTATTCAAAGTTGAACGTTGATTTGTACTCAATTAGTTTAATACTTAGAAACAAATTAGAAGCAGTCTTCACCAAAAAAACATTTATGTTGTAAAGGTTTTAAGAGATGCGTGTGCTGTGGTACCAATTTATTAAAATTAAAATGTATGCAATAATCAACTTTATTTTCATACCAATAAGTATGATTACGATTATTTTAAAAGACCATCTACTGCCTCCAGCTACGGACGCGGCTACCGACTTCACGCGAACACTGTTTTGGATTCATTCAAATTCAAATTGGAGTTTAATCGATTTTGCGTATTGAACTATACATACTAGAATCGATCACACACAAACACACAAGACGCGTACAAATTATTGTTTCCTAACATTTTAGTCCTTACAAGACCAGAATAATATATACTTAATGATTCATGAGTTGAATTTGTAATAATTACAAATTAAATGATTATTTTATAAATGTATAACTTATTTTATTTGTAAACCAAAAATATATCTCTTACTGCGACATTTTATATCTGTCTCATTAATCGATATCTCTTTTTTATATTTATCAAATAATACTACAGTATTGAGTATTTTAACAAAAAAACTAAGCCGTGACAATAACAGAGGGTGTGGCCGAAGAGAGTTTAACATGCATGCCCAGAAATGGCATACTTCTCGAATTGAAGACATAATTTATAGGGCTCTATACATACGCCAAGATGGTTTTCCAATCTTTATCGATGTAAATAATGAAATTTGTTTCAAACCCTTCATACTAGTTGGCGATAGCTACATATCCTCGGAAATAAAAGATAGGTACATAAAACGAAGATTAATAAAACCTCTTTTTATACTTAAATAAATAGATTAAGATGAAAATTATAGCTGCGTGTTAATAATAATACCCTGAAGCTGAAATTGTATAAGCGAGTAGCTTGAACGATTTAACAACGGATGCGAACCCTCGGGCGAGCAACTTGCCTGCCGCCGAATTACACACATCCACAATATCAAACACGTATTACTTATGTTCTTACATACATGTAAGTACATTTTCAAATATATATTTATCTAAAGAGCATTTTCAAAAAACCTAAAAAGGAAGTTTTTACATTCATCTAAACAACTTAAAACAGAGAAAGAACTCGTAGTTATAGGCAAAGTAAAGAAAAGAGTTATTTATTAAGTAAACTTATTAGTTTATTTACATACATATTAAACACTGCACTCATTAAGTCACTGCAATTATGCAATTAACTGAGTTTTTTACGCATCCGTCCTTCGTCAAAAGTAAAAAAAATGTCAAATAACATTTGTCGGTTGAACCTCGTATTGCAACTTCGGCAAACATCTCCGACTTAATTAAACTAGCGGCGCCAAAGTCTACCTGTCGGCGAGCCTTTGCCTTTGCTCTACTAGACAATAAAAAACTAATGCTCATGCGATCCTACAGGACCACGGTAACTTCTCACAGTTTTACTTTACCTCGGCTCCCTTGCCTTCCTTACCTCTCCTCCCTCTCCCCACCCCGCTCCCCCGTCCCTGAAGTCGCATCAAAATAAAACATAACCTTCCAAGGATACAACCACCGTAATTTAAAACCAAAGTCATGGATATCTGCAAATAAAATTGCTCTTTGAGCCCCAACAAATAAAATCCAGATTAAAGATTTAATTGACCGCCTGTATTCATCCTACACAGATTCATTTTTTTTATATTTATAACCTTAAGCCTATGGTCTAAGGTTTATTTAAGATTGCGTTGTTATTGGGACGAAGGCTTAGAAGGTGAAGAAAGGGAGAAGAGCAAAGGGAGTTCATTAATCCCCGCGCCCTGCGCACACGCACTTTCATGAATGGACCGAACAGGTTGATGTATTCTTTATACAGGGTGTCCGAATATATTTAAACTTATTCCTAGCAATCCCACACAAAAGCGATGCAAAGTATTAAATTTAACTGTAATCAGAATATACGAACCCACAATACGACTTTATTCATGTAAAAAATCTCAGAATCATTTAGTTTTAAATCAGGTCACCATTTGAAATATTTCATCGGAACAATGATCATTCATTGGCAAACCTTTAACTTTAAAATTCTTCTGTGTCATCATTTCCTTTGTTTTCCCAGTCGAAGAACAAAGACGATCACAATTAGTTTTCTGTAACTTTGGTACATTGTATGGATATTAATTTCTTAGTGTTGATATTATTGTTGTTTGTGAAATGCAGCTGGGAGTCGGTGCATCCTGTAGATGGAGGGTTCGAAGGAAGCGCCGCAACGTCCGGCCGCGTGGATGTAGCGTGATGCTTTTTTTGTTTTCGTTTTGTTTTTTGTTCATCTCATTTATTTATTCCGATGTAATCTCTTCCAGTTCGTTTTTTATTCAGTCGGCCTTCAGTGTTACCTGTGCTGAGACGCCATTCGATTTGTGGTGCTCCTGGAACTCTTCTAAGTTGTCAATAGTTTGATACAGTGCATTCTGATATTATTTAGCTTAAAGCAGCAGAGTTAGATTTCTAGTGAAATGTGATATATTGTTTAGCGATTTCATTGGAAGTGTTTAGTGTTTTGCCTTCGAATTGCGATGATGGAACTGCCACATTATCTGTGCATGCTAGCTCGAACTTCTTTGAGCAACTTTCATCTATTCTCGATGGATCCTCCTCAATCCCCCAAATTTAACGTGCCTCTGTGGCAACCGTGGATTCCGTCTCCACAAAAAGGTATTACCATATATATTTAGTTAACTTATTTCTCTTAATCCTGGAAAAAGTTTGTAGTAGGTCTTTTATTCAGAATATTGGTTAATCGAATTAAAAGAAATCATATTAAAATTAAATATAAATATAGAAAATTTGTAAAATAAATTAAAGCTGACATTCTTAGGTATTTAATATACACCTATTATTGGTTATGAAATCTGTATCGCCATTTACCAACATACAAGTTCAAGTCAACAGCAAGTACAACAAGTCTTACTCGTATTTTCATCAACAGAGACGCCCAGTACAGCTTCGAGTTGTGAATCGGAGGGAGACAGGACGTTCTCTCCGGAGGCGCCTGCACAGCCGAAAGAACTCACGGGAAAATGGCGGCGCGAACGGCGATCGACCAGGCTACCGGACTACAGGCCGCGGTAAATATTCATTTTTATTCCATATTATAATAAACAATAAAACTTGCAGTGTTTATAAATTACAAGCTTTTGCCTGTGATTTCGTTCGCGTGTTAATTATTTGTTTAAGACCATAGATCCCTATTCAGAAAGCAGTTTAAGTAAGTAGGTAGTAGGTTTAGTATCTATCCTCGCCATAGTAAACAAAAAGGAACTTTAGTTTATGTAAAATTAGCTTTTTGTCATAAATATCTATTCGAATTTGTTCAACCACGTCTGCATTCTCACTTGTGTGGACACCTTCAAAAATATCAAGCCTGCCAAGCTTCAGGAAAAAAGCCTTTTCAAAAAAAGTCTCGAAAAGTTCGAGGGAAAATAGACCTCACTTTATTTTTTTGAAAGTTGAAAGTGTTTTCTAGAAACTCAATTAGTAGACTCTCCTGTTTTCATTTTCCTCTACTTGATTCATTATTACAAAGGTAATTTATTATTTAACCTTTGTAATAATTGAAATTGAAATAACAAAGTTGGAGAACAGATTTAATTACAAGTTAAAAGAAGGCATTGCATCGAATTAAATGTATAACAAATTAATAGGAATTTATCAGTAGCTTATTTACTTTTCCAGGGAAAGCGGCAAAGCTGCTCTTCGTTCGCAGTCGTTCAACGAGCGACGCGCCGTGCCCGCCGGGATCGCGCGCGCTCAGCCACACAGCGACGGAGAACTGTCTGACGAAACTGAAGAAAACTCCGCCAAAGGTGAGAACAATCTAATCATTATTTTCACGACACACGCAGAAGAAGAAGGGTAGGGCTGAGAAGGAGTTAGTAAGTTGTTCTGTCAAATAAAAATCTTCCATGTGCACTTTTTTGAGATTTAAAAATGACAATCGCGAACTGTTCCATTAATGTACAACATATGCTATCACAGTGTAAGAGTCAAAACATTACAATCTTGAAAGTGCAAGCACGAAGCACGCCACAAGGCAGATTTTTAATGGAACTATGCATAATACTATCTATTCAATTGTATTAAAAATCTTCCAAATGGAGCATTTGAATTTAAATTTGAGATACAGACAACAGATTACAATCATAACGAAACTTTTATTAGTACCTTGCTAAAAAAAATACGGTTTGAAATATACATGACTAACATGATATTTTATTTTCCAGCCCCGCCAGAGTATCCCGGTAGACACGAGGCTCCAATAGACATGCGGCTGCGCACACGGCCCGCACCGCCGCCATACTGCAGACCTTCAGTTATCAAGACCCACGACACACCACCCGGTAAGTTATAAAACCTTGAAATGACAAATTTATTATTTTATAAAATGATAGGTAGATTTTTCTGTCTCTGTCATTACTGTGTTTAAAAATGTCTAGTAATATATTTTATAAGATTATAATTGTTATAATACCACATAAAAACGTTGATTGAACATAGTTTTTTAAAAAAAACGTTAGTCATTTATAAAATACCCCAGCTAAATAATATTCCTACGAAGCAGTAAAATCAAAGTCGCCAGTATTGTTCTTTGAGAGTATAGGATCGGTATAAAGCCTTAAGGAAATGCCAAATCATATCAATACAAACTTTAAATTTCAGGTTCAATGTCGATGTGCGATCCAGTGATAGACGAACATTTCCGGAGATCCCTCGGAGACAATTACATGACGCTTTTCAAAAACAAAAGCAATACGGAGGATGCAAAGCCTGGACCCAAACCTAATACCAAGGACAGAGCCAGCAGCCCAATACAGTTCAAACCCGAGGAGCCAGCGAAACCAACCAAAATCATCGCTATGGAAGTCGATGACGCGAATATATCAGTCGATGATCACTTCGCCAAAGCCCTTGGAGATACTTGGAGACAAATACAAACGTCAAGGTTAAAAGATGACAAGAAGCCCGAAGCACCGAGCAGGATTGTGGACGATCACTTCAGCAAAGCCCTTGGTGACACGTGGAAGAAAATCAAAAACAACAAACCGAAATCGAATCTAGAAGACGATAAAGAGGCTACAAAAATCATTTCAAGGAGTGGAGTCGTGATATAAGGGAACAATGTCATTTAAAGGACTTTTAACCGACGGTGGGTGATATATGTATTAGATATAATGCACGGAATAGAAGCCTACTAAATGACTCTGGCTTCAGCAATCCATGACAATGCGTTACCTGGTATTGTGAGGGAAATACTTTAGAAGTAGTTATGATAATATTTATGATTTTAGTCAATTATTCAATTCTTGTAGTCACCAGTTACACATTGTAAGTTATTACCTCAACATAAGCGCTTTTGCACAATTCACTATAGAACTAAATTATTCAAGTAAGTATTGTAAATATCTTATTGGTTAGTAACATAAAGTAATAGCTCTGATTTATTGAATTTGCCCGCCTTTTAGGAAACTGTTTCGTTGCAAGCGAGTACAAGAGCTATCACAAATTAAATTCTACGGCTCCATTGGAAACTGGAAACACGTTCACTTGACGTCATCGTATCCTTGCATGATGGAATTTCTCTTCTATAAGAAAATTTGTGTTTTATAGGGTTTCTGACAACTTATTCCAACCAGCTAGATCTAATTGGTTTCATTTTCCTTACCAGGCAAGAAAACACACGTTAGAAAGAGATTATTAGTTAAACACACGTTAGATTTATTTCTTTGACTAAACATCAAAATTATTCCTGAGAGTTAACACAGACGAAGAAATATTCGTGTAAAACTGTACCATCAGTAAATCTCTAAGGGTTCCATATTGATAGCTCATAGGTATTAAAATAATAGTCAATCTAGAATATATCGTTCTGTTATGATGACATGAGCGATTGTGCATACTTATTAAACGATTTATTCATACTATTAATTAATCTATTCAAGTACCATACCTAATACATCATAAAGTCTGTACCTAATATAATATGCATAAGTTAGTCTTAAGAGGCGGTTATTGAAATACGTTTAAACTAAATTATAATGTTCCTTGACTTATATTATTAAGACTTAGGAATTAATATACGATCATGGTCATAAATAACTATGAAATCGAATACTTATTATTTTTTTATGAATATTACAACGATAATCTTTTTCTCTTCTAACTTTTTCCAGAAATTCAAAAACAATGGTATCAAATATAAGATTTAAACAACAAGGATGGTAGGGAGTGGTCATTTAAAAATTCAAATAATATAGATTGGTAAGAGATACATCCTATTTGTTAATATAATTTATAAAGTTAAGGGGACAGCTGGCTGTCTAAATATGGGTGAAGTCGGGTGTATTTATATAATTACATGTATGTAAATAACGAACTACTTATTTATGCACTTTAGTACATAAGTTTCAATGTCAGTGGAGAAAGTAAATACACAGAAAGTTAAAATGATTTCAGTTTTTTATTTAAAACAATTTTCATTACTGATTTATTTTTCTTGGATATACAAAAACAAAGAAGTTGGTACCACTAATAACTCATTTTACAGTACCATCAATGTAAAATGACTTACTTTGAATGTATCCGAACCAATAAGATAAGCTGCCAAAGCAAGTTCAGCTAATAAACTAAGCAACCAATGTTATACTCCTAACAAAGAGGACACTGTAGCACCCTTAATGTAACCTTGTCAGTTCTATCTGCACTTGGTATTAGTTATTCAGTGCTAAACTCAAACTAATTAGATATCCTAGATAAAGCTTTAGGTCTCTGCGGGCCTCCTAGTTTACTAAGGCTTATCAACCCTTCCTGACCTCCTTAGCTTGAAATGGGACCTCACTGTAAAGAAGACTACCAACCAAAAAGTCAAGTCAAGTACAAGTCCTACAATACGAGTTATGGTAATACAGTTTAGATGAGTGCAAAAGTGATGAGTGAATTCTAGTGCAAAAGATGTAAAACCACGCGAGTTTTTACCGCGAGTACTAAACGTAGAGAAAAACAAAAGATTTTGCAATATTCAAACTTTTTAAAGCATGAAAACCATTTTATATAGTTAGTAAGTTTACAATTGCAATTTGAATAACTAAATGCTATTAACTATTCTGTCTAGATAACAGCTAATTCAAGTCATTGTTTGAACGGCTAATGCAAAAAGGCATTTAAAAAATTCATCCCTATTTTGTTATCACTCTGGCAATAGATTTTAAATGAAAAGAAGAATGTATCAAACCTTGTATCAAGCAACTTTTTAGGTACTTCAATCAAGTTTTGTGTAAAACTTCGGTAGCTCATGAATAGATCTGCTGTAAAATTACCAATTTTCAAACCAGTAATGTTTGAATAATGACGTAGGGACATCAAGTGTAGGTAGTGTATTGATTTATAACATTTGATGTGATTGAACCAGTACTTACGTTATAGGTTATTCTTAAAAATCCTTTACATAATTTGTTCTTATTTATGTAATGTCATTTTTAACATTGTGCATGTTTGCACTATTACACTTTTCTGCTGAAAAATGTCAGCTACGATGAAAGAAAAGGTCATCGTAAGGGCAACCACGGCTAAGTCAGCTCTATAATGTAGAACCTATTGCTCTTTGCAACCTGCTGTTTAAAATGAAGGTCATGAAAATCTAAATATTGGCGTTTCCTGGATTGACCACCTGGACAAATTTCCATAGTAAATTTTTCACAAAGACAGTATGATATAATTAAGTTTTGATAACATTAAACCTTAGAATATTTAGAAAAAAGCATTGATTTTCAGAAGTAAACTATTTATTCCTGAACTCGTGACCATAAATTCCTATTTATCTTTAGTTAGGATTAGGTATCTTGATATTCTAAAAGATGTGGGTATGTTTTTGATTTCTGCATGTCTCCTATTTAAGTAATTTAGCTTGAAGTTAATATATATATCATCAGCGATATTAATTTTTTACCACAAAACGTAGATATCTCCCGGACTACAAACATCTAACATGACATCTAACTCACCCAAATCGGTTCATCAGTTTAGGCAATACGTAGCAACAAACATATATAACCTTTATATAGATACTAAAAACATAATCTTTATCTTCTAAAATCTTAACATCCATAAACACGTTTGCGTTCATTATTCTCGCTTCTGCCAAAACTCAACACCATTGTACTTTGAAATATGGAATATCAATTGGGATTCGTGCCAAGTGTCATGTGTTAGGAAAGCGATATCGTTTAAAATCCGTCCTATAGTTCCAACCAATGGTAATTAGATATTGACAAAACCTTATATGTAAGTACATTCGAATAACGCTATTATAAAAATCACCAGTTTGAAAAATCGTAGATAATTTCCGATAGGTACCTAACAACAAACACTACTTCGGCCCCTAATCAGATTCTCTGCTCTATCTACAGTTTTATCGGAGATCCGTTAATCTCTATTTGAGGCTTAATAAAGTAAAAGTGAAAATGTGAATAGTAGACAAATTTCAGAATACAATCTCTACTCAAACCCGATAGAGATTAATTATCCTTTAAGTATGGGCCTTTTCTTCACACAGTAATTCATTTTCCAGAGTCAGGAATCAAACCCGAAACGATAAGTCTATTTGGTAGTCACAACCAACCAAGCATTCGCAGCTCACTATTGCATTTCTGCCTATTTGTAGAACGTATATAGGCTTAGTCAGGTATAATAGAGACATTTATGGTCATATTTCGCTTACATTTCGGACTTCTTTAGCTTATTGTGCCACCTTGGTTCTGAATAAAACAAATAAAAAACAAGAGGTTTATTTCATTTTGGGTTTTACTGGAACATAGGTATTTTGATTTTCTGCTCGTGAACTCGTTCTGTTGATCGTCCAAATTCGAGCACTGAATTCGAATGGTGCTAGAAAATATTATTAACTCTATCCACACACTCGAATGCAGTTGTCAAAATATGGACTTACACTTCTGACTGAGTCCTTCTTTCTGTCTTTCTTCTCAATATTAAGGCTTCAAGAAATAATTATTATTCATAAGCAGCATTTAGCACATTGTAAATCTTCATTCACGCCTTTTTCTGAAACTTTGAAATTAACAATAAGTCATATAACAGCAGTTCAAAATGAGTTGCAAAATGTAAGTACCTACTTTCTACTCGATATTGTAAATTCAATTCTAGTTAATTTTTGAATAAAATACAATCTGGCTTGGATCGTAGGAAAATACCCATTGCCTTCGTGTTCCACCATTTTTATCTATGCAGGAATACCAAAAATCTTTTTCTAGTAAAATTATCCACTCACCTTACTATTATATTCAATTTATATCATTAAATCCAATTATAATGCGAATTACAACATAATTTACTAGCCTTTCATTTTATTCTAGCTATGCCTAGTTCGAATTCCATCTCGGATATTTGGTGCGTGACAAAAAATGGTCTTATGTTATATTTACACGTGCATTTATCTCTAAAAGGACCTACGATTTATAATTTTTGTTTGAAACCCATATCCACAATGTACATTGAACATGTCTACGCTTTGTTCTGGGATTGTGATTATTTGTGTGATCTCCAAAACATGATTGAAATTGACTATTTTAAATTAGGAAAACAACAAAAAGAAAAAAGAAAAAAATTGTGGTAGAAAACGTACTAAAAATATTTCTAACATAGTTTTCCTTTTGAAAACATAAATTCCGATAGAATATTCATTAAAATACCGATACCCGTATGTCTACCTAATCTTCAATAATTCATCGCGAACCTTTAAGTACAGCGTGTCGGGCCGTGTGATTACAACGTCCGACGTTCCTACCAATATAGTATGAAATCGCATTGACATTTGACATGAACCGTCTACAGGGGGTGGTTTTATTATTTACGTGGATACCTGTCCAGTGTATCGATCCGGACCGCCACCCCTGCCCTGCGCAACCCCCGCCTCCAACTAAATATAAAAATAAATTCCTTTTACATAATACCCCGGCTCAAACGCTTACAGGTGTCGGATACCTCGTTTATGTTATTAAAACCTTATAAAAAGAACAGAGTTAATTGTTAAACTACAGAAGTCAAATGCAAAATCACTGATTTACTTGATTTTGATTTGGTTTTTATATTAGTTTTTAAAATTAACTAATTGACTTACTTTATGAATGGAGATTTCCTTATCTTACACATAACGTTATTAAGCGTAGATATTTAAGGAAAAAACAATTATGAGGGCATAAAAAGCAGCAAAGGTTCATTAAATAGACGAAACGAAATTCTCGAGAGATAAATAAAAGTATGTTATACTTGTAACCTGCATCAAGGTTCGTGTTTTATCTGCGTTTAAGTAGATTCAGCCGCTACCTACATTCTTTCATAACACTCCCGACCAAATGAAATTAATTATGCCACATATTAGCCGGCTGAATGAGGCCCGAAAAAGCGTCATTCAATTTATTTTTTCCCCCTATTTGCACTGGAAATTTAATCTTCGACAGTAACACTTCAACTCGACCTGAAAAACTAAAGGGCTACAAAAACAGCTCTTAATTGTTTATTCATGAAATTTTAAGGTATTTTCAGCCAACCGCATTTTGTTTCAGAAAAAATGTTCATGTTTTTGCTCTCAGTTGTACTCACTTACGAGTATAATAGATATACTTGTTGGGATAGCGACGTATTGACGTCATGCTAACAAAGACGGTGAGGGAAAATAAGAAAAGGCCAGTTTTTATCAATCTTAGATAAAAAGGTCCTACATAATTTTGTCTCCAGACAACCTCGAACAAAAACATGAATCTGAATATCGATTAAAGATCATTTTAGTAATTCCATTAATGCCTACAACCTGTTGGTTATGTTCACTCCAAATAGTAAAAATAGTTTAAACAATCAAGTAACAAGTAAAGTTTCAAATAAATGAGGTAAGAACGTGACCTGGACCTCAATGTCAGGTTACTACCGGATAAGTCTGAATTTGAATACTACTTTAGTATTCACGTGAAGACCGAAATTTCTATTCTAGGTACCAGACTGTCTTAACAAGCCAACCCACGTTTTTTGTAAGATAAACTTTTAATCTAGGTTGAAAATAGTAGATAAATATCGTATTTTTAATCGGAAAAGTCATTTTACATTTGGAGAAGATTTTTAATTTATATTTGATCATTAAAAAGCAATTAAATATAATATACACAAGTTCTTAGACGATGTCAAATAAATGTTGGATAACGTGATAAAATCAGAACTTGCTTTTTTAACTAACCAAAACATGCAGTTCCCAAATAAACTCTCGCAACACAAAATTTGAATTTTTATGCGAAAACCAATTTTTATCTCACGAACGTTAAAACTTCCTTTCCCTTGATTTAAGGACGAAAACTTAAAAGTACATTTAGACTACGACAGAAATTGCGACATTAATGTAAATTTCCTTACTATTCATACTGATATAGATTTCTACTGATGTCAGAACAATTAGAGATACTCGTTTTCAAACACCGAGTGTACGCTGTATTGTGTCCTCGTCTAGTATAACGATCCGAAAGATACGTATTTTCTACACTTGACACAAATTTTATCAAGTACTCGTACCTACTTGATTGGAATTCTATCGAATAGCGAATTTCGTGTGGGTTTAATTAACTAAACCAATTTCAACAACAAAACAACATCTACAACAACATCACAATTAAACATCTTAGAGAACATGTTAAGAATACAGCATTTTATTTTTACGTTTTTTGTTAAAACCAAAAAAGTTTATAAAATATTGCCTCGGGCATAATTAAATTGGCTTCGATAATATTATAACAACTCTATTGGCTCGAGGGATACGATTATTATTCTACCGATAATTTTCAAATTAATTAATCAGAACTTTTGATTTTCATTACCTATCGTTTTAATTATCAAGTTTGAACGAAACTTGCTTAAACCAACAAACCATAGATATTTTTACCTGACTTCAGAAAAGAGGTTATAACATTTAATTTCAGCTTCTAATAACTAAAGAACGGCTCTTGCTAACACTTTTCTTTTTTGTTAAGATGTTTCTAAATTTAATCTCATTATAACAAACTAATTAAATATGACCTTCGTATCTAAAGAATCGTAGGTAAGCTAGAACCTACCTTTTAATGACAAACAAAACCTACTTATTAGTTCATTGTAACTGTTACACAATACAACTCCTGTCACGATCAATTCTATGCGGATCTCCTTACTCAGTTAATGTTCTTTTCACTTGGCCGACGCACACCTTGAAGTTGCCAGGTAAGATTAAATCTAATTAATTGCGTCAGTTTATGAAATGAAATCTTCACAAACGTAATTAGCAAGAGAAAATTAAGTCGACCCTTACCCCCACTGAGATCGGTCTAAATGAAATGAGGTAAAGCGCATCAAAATATGCGACGGCGAACGCTCTAATCTCAAAATTTAAATTAGTCTCGGTTGTGTTTGCTCCTCCTCCTATTCCTTTATTTTATTAACCCCCGACGCAAAAAGAGGGGTGGTATAAGTTTGACTTGTCGGTCTGCATGTCGGAATGTGTGCCTGTCTGCGTGTCTGTTTGTGGCATCACAACTCTCAAACAAATAAAGCGATTTTGATGTATCAAGCGTGTTTAATCGATTGTTTTTGTTAGTGTCAAAACATGAGGTACTCTTCAATCTGCTCAGATTTTTTGAAAACAATAATAGTTTAAATTTCAACGGTCTAAATTTTACAAAACGAGTTACTATTCTTAAAAATTTTGACAAACCTTACGTTAGGATATGCAATTTCCTTTAAATATCTTCCTACTACGTACTTTTACTTCATACCTGACAAACCCCATTCAAATATTATTATTTATTATAAAATATATATTGATATTTTATCCTGTAATATCATATACTATAATCCATTCAAATAACTGAATTACAGTTTCATTCAAATAACTGAATTACAGTTTCATTCAAATAACTGAATTACAGTTATTTGAATGGATTTAGCCAAAAAATATCAAGTAATTCAACAACAAATATTCAAAGCTAACCGAATTACGTAATGATGATCACTTGTCTAGTTATTAAAAAGTTATTTCAACAACAACTATTAAAAACACATTTGACTGTAACATTATTACCCTTATTTTTACACAATAAGGACTTTTATTACTCAGCACTTATAAAAATTACACTTATTGTTCAATTAAATTTCGACTGTTAATTTTTAAACCGACGAACTCGAAGCGTTTCTAACGTGTTATACTGATGCTGGTTAGAACATGGTGGGATTTATATAGCAGTAAGGTTCCAGGTGAGGAGTTAAAGACAATTATCCCGGTGCATCCTGTGAATCTGGTCCGTACAAAAGATGTAAGGGGATACTTCCTCGAACAAAAGAGCTAGGCTTTCCTAGGGATCGTGTACTTACAACTAGATACGCTAGAAAAGCAGTGACCGCAACTATTTGGATTAGATTCCTACAGCAGTCATTATGATGAAATACATTAATTTGTTAGTCAAACAGTAGATTAATGTTACTACTCGATATTAATTGATATGCAGAGAAAACACGTCATTCGATTATTAATATAATCATCCTAATGACATTGCTTAATTCATTCGATTCAATCTATATCTGATGTGTAGGAGTATACGTTGACAACACAATTTGGAAACAAAGTAAATACCGAATGGGATATGTAACTAGAAATTAATCCGGCATCCAAACCTATAAAATTACATTAGCCGTAACTCAATGTTAACATAAGAAACTGAAAATATATTTAACTACATACACGTATTGGAATTTAATTTGAAACACACTGTAAACGGCTTTTGTTTACATAACGAATTAAATTTGTATACGCTAGGTATTTTTTCATTTTGGTGTAAATTTTTAAACATTTACATATTGAAAGTAGTAAAATATTGAGTATACAAACTCTTTGATACCTAAACTATTTAATATTGTAGTATTCATCTAATGCTGGCAACAATTTTAAATAAAATTTGATTTAAAATTATTTTTGAAAATTTTGATTCCATTTTCTTTGTCGTTTTGCTTTCCTTAGCTTCTTGGTTTATTAGAAATTATCAGAGTTCATTGATATCTCGAGTCAGAAACATCTTTTGCAATATGCCACAAGCACGCAGGCGTCATATGGACTCGCTGACAGCAACCAGAGCCGTTACAATGATTGAAGAAGGTCATTCCCAGCGATCTGTGGGTTTGCAATTGGGATTTTCTCGAAGAGCTATTCAAAATCTATGGAATCGTTTCCAAGAGACCGGCAGTGTTAGAAGAAGACCTGGTTCGGGCAGAGTTCGCATTACAACAGCTCAAGAGGATCGTTACATTCGATTAAGTGCGCGCCGAGATCGCACAACGACGACCCGCAAGCTGCAAAATCGTTTACGGCTCACAACGGGTACTCGTGTCAGTGACCAAACTATTCGTAATCGATTGCATGAAGACCAGCAGGCATCAAGAAGGCGAGTTGTCAGTGTTCCATTAACCACAAATCATCGTGCAAATCGTTTAAGATTTATCGTCAACATTTGGACTGGGACATAAACCAATGGGGCATGGTGCTCTTCACAGACGAATTCAAAGTTAATTTTTTTAACGACGATCGGCGTATTAGAGTATGGAGAAGACGCGGCGAGAGATTTTCAGAAGCCTGCATCCATGAAGTCTATCGTTTTGGTGGTCCAAATGTAACGATTTGGGGCGGGATAAGCTTACTCGGCAAAACTGAGCTCGCTATTTTAAATGAGGGTACTGTTACTGCTCAGCGGTGTATTGAGGAAGTTGTCAGACCACATGTGATCCCATTTGCCCAGCGAGCGGGTCCTGGATTCATCTTGATGCAAGACAATGCTCGTGCAGACACGGCTCAAGCGATTCGGTTTGTACTGGAAGCGTCTCAAATTCAAGTCATGCCGTGGCCGGCGAACAGTCCGGACTTAAATCCAATAGAGCACATGTGGGATCAGTTGAAACGAAGAGTTAGAGACGATGATCAGGAAATCCACAACCAACAGCAACTCATCAACGCTGTTAAAAGGGCCTGGGAAGAGATTCCAATGGAAAATGTCAGGCATTTGATTGAGAGCATGCACTCCAGGCTTCAGGGGTGCGTAGCGAAACAAGGAGGGCATACTCGTTACTAAAAGATGAGCATGGAGTATTTTCTTTTGTTTTCAGTAACTTGACATTGTTTTATTTTTAACCTTAAATGTGATTTTTTCTTTTAAAACTTTTAAATCATTATTGTTGGAATAAGTTTATTGGTCTACACGGTAAAAACAACATTAGTTTTCGTTATGGAGACAAAAAAAATAAATATTGGTTTTATTATTTTCATGGCACAGACAAAATACCTCGTGGCCCTTATTTTGTTTTGAGTAGTATATATACCTATCAAGAGAGTTCTACTTACATGAGTTATAAAGTACATACCTATAAAAGTCTTCGTACACTACCTTCACAGACTCAACGCAAACTTCTCTTTCACTCAATCCAATGTATGGCATTGAAATGTAAGCCTTGTATCGTGTCGTTTATAGTAGATATTTAACTATTGACGTTAGACGTTGATGACGCGTCGTCCACGCGTCTTTGATTTTGACTTAATGTTCCATCTACTCTAAAAGATACGATACAAAGCTCACGTTACAATGCTATACTGAGAGTTGAGTTAAAGTTGAGTCGGCATTGGTTGAGTCTGAAAAAGAAAAGAGAACTGAAGCAACATAAATACATTGCAATAACGCTCAAAATCAGTTATTACTATACTCACTTAGAACAGCAAACAACAAGAGACAACGAAGTAAAACTCAATAGTCTTTTATTACCAAATTTATAAGCGAAACGCAAGATAAAACTGTTGTTTTAAGGACCAAATTATTTATTTGTGGTATCCAAAGGGGCGGCATTTATTAAAATTTTTCCCTATAGTGCGCGAACGGTTAAATAAAACGTGGCTTGATATCGATCATTGCGTAGCCCAATTTCTAACCGGGCATGGTAACTTTAAGGGCAAACTTTATTCATTTAACTTGGTGCCGTCACCTTTTTGCGAATGTTCAACGTCGGATCAAGAATTTGTGCAAACTGCCCATCATATCTTGTGGGAGTGTAGTCTCTGGCATGACGAACGGTTAATCATGTTGAATTCGATTCAAGTATCTGCGTGTAGTCCTATTTATTACCTAGATCTTGTGAAAACGAAGGGAAACTTCCGTGCCTTTAAAAAGTTTTGTCACCAATATTACTGGTGTAAGATTTAGGTTAGTATCTAATTTATCCCCTGTTAGTTAGTGGCATACCGTGGTGTTTAGACGGTCAGGCGTCTCCTGACTGTCTCCCCTTTAGATTTTTGGGCCTCTGGGCCATTTCAATTGCTGTCTCCGCTTTGCTGGGAGGGAAGTCTGAAACCGTTTTCTTACTACCTCCTATTTCTTCTGATTAAGTTCGTTGCGGGTCCCAAGACAGCCGGTAGGGTGTCCGGGCACAGCCTGTGCATCACTGCACAGCTGCATTATTCGTTGATTATTCGATCAAAGGACGCCACTGTTGATCCTGATAAACAGGAGTTGCAGTGGTGGGACAGAGTGGCGGGTGTGCCCCGAAAAAGTATCCAAATGCCTGATACACTTTCTCAATAAAATGTGTTTAACATAATTAAAATTAGGTTCGGTGTCAAATTCGGCTTTCGACTAACCTAGGTATTACAAATAGGAACTTAACGTACCTACTTAAAAAGGATAAAGGATAGGTATATTGCAGTAAAGCATTAACATTCAACACATTTAAAGGCGTGTATAGAAATCATGCCGAAACTATTTAATCGTACGAACAGACGACGGAGAAACCAGAACAAAGTATAATAGGTGTAATCCGCTAAATAGTCACGTAGATTCTTGTTACATAATTAGTAGACTGTCTTAATTAATGTTTCTCGTGAATTAATTAAGGTCCTTAGGCTTTAATCTCCCTACATCCTTATTCTATGTTTAACTGCAGAATAATGGAAATTTACTATGAGTTTAACTGTATTATTTTACAAGATATTATTACACTAGATTCTATGAAACTCTCTAATCTAGCAACACTCCTAACTGATGGTGTGCGATGGTTTGCCCAAAAATGGTGCATATACGAGTATATACGAGTGAGAAAAGTTCCAATCCTTAGGAATATTAATATGACTTATCGAAAGGGATATTCATAAAAAATGGTTTTCAATTGATAGGTTTGATTCACATAATGTTTAAGACGGAATTTATTGTTGATTAAACATCCCCTGACACCCCTTACCCTTAAAGAGATGCCAGTCTCGTTACTCGTTACTTATTCACAGTAATAAGACGCAATGTTGTCAGATATATTTTAAAAGATAAAAGTGTAGCAGCTTCGATTTAATACAAAATAAAAACTTCGCTAGCAAAAAAACGTACCCAAGACTATGCCAGTCAAGGATTTTATCTAATAAAATGAATAACCGCATGAAAGTTCATGATGTTAAGAAATTCTCGTTAAAGCAACCGCGTGCCTGCATCTTCATTCATTGTATAAACTAACAACTTTAGCTTCCTTATGAATATCGAATGGGAAATTATCTTTTATTCATAACATTGGAGGAAAAGTTTGTTAAATAGGTCTTTCTTATATTACGTTTAATAAGATACGCATAGTAGGTACGAAGGCTCTTCGTCTTTCATATACGAGTCCTAAAGTTTTGTTTGAGTATATTGTAAAATTTCAAATTTCGGAAAGTCGAGGAAAGTAAGCAAATTATAGATCTGATTTAAGGATTTACTTCGATTACTTATAGCCGCGAGTGACATAGACTACTTTGTAACTCGAAAAAAAAATCGGTTCTTGTTCGACATATTCCGACCAAAATAAAGGCGAGTAACTAAAATTTCATAAAAGGTGATTGTGTTTTTATGAGACAAGAGCCACAAAGCCTAAAACTCTGATGGTACACAAAAGATTTAAGGTTTTTCTGTTAGAAAACTCCTAAATTCTCCTTCCTTCGCACAATGGCGTTAATCGGATAAAATTTTGTTGGCGAAAAATTCATTATAACTGATCCGCCTGAAAACATTCACAGAAGATTTGCTTTGTTAACTTCAGACTTAGCTTAGCAAATGGCAGTTTTTAACCAGAGTCCGCTTATACTGAAAATAAATAAAATCTTTAAAGGAAATAGAAATAACACTTCTTTACGACGACAATGCTGTATTTAAATGATGCAACATTTCTGGAGTGGCATTATAAAATACAAAGAAGGTTTTTTTTAAAACGACGTAAGTAAAATATGACAGCATGAAGGTTAATGATACTTATATCAATATTTCGAAAAAGGGTTAACAGTTTTACTAATATGAAGTACCTATTAGAAAAAATACAGTAAAACATTATTTATAGTATGGCTTGTCTGATTTGTAGAAACCAAATGATTGGCACAATTAATCAGCGAGGTCGAGTTAATTACAGTCCAGTTCATTAAGATGACGTCACTTCGGTGTGATTGAGTCTTGCAAACAACAAATCAATACAATTGGTATTCATACTTTAATTAAAGGGAATGTACGTCAGTGAAAATACCGATCCAATCTGCGATCTGCTTTATTTATTTACGAATACTCTGTTCGAAATTTGCTCAGGTAACAAATCTTAGAGACTATTTCGAGATGTTTTCGCTTTTTTTATGAAAATTAAAGAATCCAACTATGTATATCTTTATTGATATCTGATTTTTTAGGAACACAATTATCAGGGTTGATTTTATCAACTAACAAATAAAAACTGGGTCGAGTAAAGGTTATCATAACACATTTGATATCGATTCGTAGTGCGGTGGTAAAATTTGTTATTAAACTCCAGAAACATATTAAATCTAATATCTAATAAAAATAATACTTGAAATTCCTAAAACATAAACGATATATGATCATTTAAATAAAACGTATTTAATCTTATACGCATTGGCTGATAATAATTATTTAAGTAAAATCACGGCGATGCAATGTAGCTGGCTTGCGATGGCGCTGCCGTAAATGGGGTAATGGAATAGGTAAAAGTATATCCAGCGCGTAGGGTGTTACCATGACCCGGGTCAACGCTGCGGCCAGGACTGCAGCTGAAATAAATTATCGCTTTTTGCTCCCACCACGCAGTTATGCTTTACTTTATAAACCAACGTTATAAACAACAACTGAAATGTACGAGAAATAACTCATTTTATGTAATAGACAACATGAAAGAGATGGCTGATCATGTTTTATTTTATCCATATAAACTAACTCTAATTAAAATGAGCAACATCGATCTAACTGAGTATCAATGATTTTTTTTGTCAAAACTCAGGATTGCTTTTAAATCTGAAATTATCCGTTTTATTAGAAAGGTTTTAGGTATTACATTAACCGTATTGAATATTTTTCTACGAATGCCATGAAATTAGATAGGATTTTTTCTGGTAATCCATTTACTGAATAAAGTTTGTTCAGATTGGAGTGAAAATATTCGTAAAGGGAGAGAGACCTATTTCTTGAGGACAATGACATCAGCTCAAATTCGATATCTCTATGATTCAATTTAGAAGGGTTCCCTTATTTACCTCCGCATTATAATGTAAAAATACATATTGCTATCGAAACTTTATCCTTGTGAAAATATGTATTCGTAGAAGGTGACCCGCTCTCTACAAAGGTTACCTACAAATTATTTTTTGAAAAAATCATAATTAAAAGATAATTTAACCAATAATAATTCTTCTACTTCAAAAACGCTGGTGTGTTGTAGCAAAGCCAACCCAAGCACTTAAGATTGATTCCTTTTTAAACTAGGGATAACTGTATATTTCTCCAAAGGAAATTATTTTATGTTCTTTCCTAGGTAAATCAGTAAAAAGAAATATTTTGACGTGTGAATGATTTTAGTGCAAATATATAAAAAGAAGTAGTGATGAAAAGACAATTTTGTAATTAAAAGCAAATTTTTGTTGGAAAATCAGAAGACTAAAAATACCCACAGAACGACAAACGGCTTTTTTATTCTTTGGAAACCTATTTTTTATCTCTGACCCTGTTTTCATTTAAAATTCTAATTAATTCTAAATTGCTTTCTAGATTCATTTTAGCAAGTCGGATATTTAAATTCGTATTATCCTGAAGCACATGGGCGCTGGCTCATTTTCTACATTCCTCAAATTTTGGAACATTTCATGTAATGCTAGACAGTAACAAATTTTATTGATTTATTCTTTATTATTTGTTTGTTGAGTTTTTGAGAGTAATTCTTTATCTTTGTCCTAAAGTAAAGTACCTACTAGTAGGTAAATTTTAGGTTATTTAAAATTAGCAATAAATACCTACCTAATATACTGCTTTTTTTCAAAACAGAGGTTGTATGCAACTCTTATTACTCGTTAAAAAAAACATGACATTTACAAGGATCGTATTTTCCTCTAGGTACATTGGTAGGAAATGTACCGAAACGAGAGCTTCATTAGCCACCAAGGACGAGACCAGATTGCTTCTCTTCCATTTCATCCGGTATCCGTGTGCTAATTTAATGCTTTATTTGCTTTCTATGCAATCTGAAAGAAAATTGAGTGGACTGGGGATTATTTTTAAGTACACTTCAGTCCGTCCGTAGGAAAGCGAAGCGAACCGACATTTAAATATTGACTTAAGTCGGGTCCGGTTTTGTAGGTACTTCTATACCTGCTTTAAATCTAAAAAAAGGATTTTAATTAAGAGTTTTCTTTTGCACTTCCTCAACTTTTCATTTCCTGTAAAACATTTTTGCTTGGGTGAAAAAGTCGCATAAACAGACATCCTAGGAAAAGGAGTTGTAGAGAGATTTGAGTTCCAGTCATCGGGCTTTAGATGTAGTCACCAATCACGGCTGGACTACATTGCTCTTTTGCCACATTGCATGCTGTCAAATCGATACGCCTCGCTCGGTGCGAACACGATACGTAGAGGAACTTTTATCTCGAGTGTCTTGAAAGTACAAAGGTTTTTTATATAAATATTAATATTTCCTTCTGATCTGATCTATATGCTCCATTGTTAAATGAATGATATTACCATATTATCAGTTAAGTTTCATCTGCAAAGGACTATTACAACCTTAATTCCATTTCCAAACAAAATGTGTCAACAATTAAAACGAATAAAAATATTAAATATTGAAAACGAAGTAAACGAGCTATTTCAAGAAAGTAACCTGTTAACTGTAACTGTTTCGCAGTAGCAATAACTAGAACGTTTCCCATAAATATGTACCTATGTTTAGATTCATATTAAAATTAAGATTCATAAAAAATTACCTATCTACCGAAGTTCCATTCACTATACAAGTCTATCCACAATCGTCTGCTAACAAAGCAAATTAGACCGAAGCAGAAGTGCCGCGGCTCGTCGGAGCAAGAGCCAAGTTTCAGACCTCTCGAGCTTATCTCGCAAAGATGATATAAACTGTAAATTCCTTTTAACTTCTAACCAGAACAACTACACTAGATAAAGAAAGAAAGATAGAAAAAGAAGATAGTTAGCATAAAACGTCATATCAATTAGGTACCTATAGGTATTGTCAGCAGAATATTTGTACAGACAATCGATTTAACTAATCCGCAAATTGGTCGCATTGTAACAGTCATAGATTCAATTAAGTTTGCTTTCGCAGACACAAATTAATGCATGGAGGGCATGGAAAGGTATCGTCACAATTAAACGAATAGGTACGTTAATATGATACATTTACCTTAACATTGATATTAACGCGTGTTGTACATGTGTCAGTAACAAACACAGTCTGTTGGTATAGCTATTCCTAGGTAAATCACCAGATAATAGCGTTATGTATACCTTTGTATTATTGCTCAGGTTAAACTTAGAGTGCTTCTTCAACTTGAGCGGTGTGAGTTTATGCTGTTTACAAGATTTTCTACCGTAATAAAATGTTGCTCAAATCCGTTTAACAAAATATTTTGATGAATCTTATAATAAAAACACTTTTTACTACTTACATAACTTGTTTGAAACAAAAGTAATTATGTGACTACAATAGATACATATAGGCGAATCTACATAGTTATACCTACATCTGAAAACGTTCAGTGTAAGTGAAGTAGTTGATATGATTTGCCTTGTTCAGCTGCGAACTACTTAGCAAACTTTCTATCGAGAAGCCACAGACATTAATATATACCTATATATGTAAAGTAACTATATAACAACCCTATTAATGAAAACGTGCTTAGGTAATTATAACTAGTTACTCGTTTTAACTACCTACCTATCTAAAACCTGTATTGAAATTTAAAAATAGCTTACCTAAAATATACCCTATGTGAACGTCATTTGAACATAGAAAAAATATATATATGTACGTATAAGTGTGTGTATGTTGAATGTGGAAAATATTTTTTATGCGAAATCTTATCAACTGAAGCAATTTCCTTGAGAAGGATGTAATTTAAGCTTTTTAAGGGTCCTTAATCAAATTCCAAACTTAGATTGAAGAATGTTTTTGATGTTTGAGACGGTTCCTATAGTCATTTAAGCGTCTCTGTTTGTGCCTACATTTCATCCGGATCATATGTAATAGGATGATCAAATAAAACATTCGACTAACGATCAATGTCGAAAATGAGGATCAAGTACAAGTACCTAGTTCACTTTAATCAAACATTTGAATCTTTTGCAAATATTTTTTTAAGATTTAGTGATTCGAGTGAATATAGTTGAAACGTATTTATTGCTGTCCTTAACTCGGGTCGTTACATGTTACCTAAATACCCTAACAGACAAAATATTGATACGACACTCACTCTAAAATACAAAAACAACATGAAAATATAGTTAGCAGCAGAAATAAATCTGAGATTGCAAAGAACTTTCTGGAATAATGTATTTTATTAGTCGACTTCCGACCTTTCCCGATTTCTTATTTCCTACGGTTACTTAGGCGATTTCAGAATTTTCCGCTGAAAACTTAAAATATTTTTATGATCAGTGGAACGGAAAACTGCTGAGTCGATGTATGGTAAATAAAATTAATGAGAAAAACTTGACCTTCAGTTTATAACAAATAGGTACATTTACATTTTTCATCACTAAACTTTCTACTAACCAAAAATATAACGTTACTTACCAAACAATTTTACATTTCTAGACATAAATATAAGCGTAATTAAATCATACCACCATTCAAATAAGAGTGAGTTATACGCAAAAATAGGTCCAGTTGTAATAGAGCATTTTTCGCTCACCAGATGGGTAGGTAAATGCAAATATTTGAAGTTGTTAAACTTTCTCTTAAGTCACTTCGGTACAGAGTGACCTACTCTTAGCGTGGCCTCATTAACATTTGTTTATAACAAGGGTATTGGATATTCCCTCCCGTTACAGACTTCAAAGAGTTTTCTCACCTCTTTGCGCGTAAAATCAAACACTGACTTTTAATAATAATTTTAGATGTTTGAACGGAATCCCTTCCGGGCTTTAAGTAGGTATTAATTTTATTGCAAAAAAATGAAAACAATCAAAGAAATATTTAAAAACTCAAAGAAACGCACTACGCGATTTGAACTCACACACTAAGATTTTCGTATGTGAGTAAGGTTTACTTTATGTTTTGTAAAGATTTCTTTCTATTCATTTTTTAAACTATGATATTTTTTTTCGAAACTTTATATTGACTAAACTATGGATATACCGATAGGTACCTACTGCCTACCGCAACTGTTGTAAATTTTTACCTTTCCGTAAAAATCCTTTTTAGGGCTCAGTACCTCTAAAGGAAAAAAGGAAACCTTATAAGATCACTTGTGTATCCGTCTGTTTGTCAGTCAAAACTCTTTTTCTCAAGAGGAGGCATCAAGTTTAAATTGATATCGAATACTCAAAGGAGATGGAACTTGAAAAAAACAAGTTTCTAAGTCAACGCAATCAAATCAACTCTCACTCGCAAGGAAGTCAAAACCTGTAGGGTACTTCACGTTGACCTAGAAATAAAAAAATAGGTAACAAGCCACATAATAAATTACTAGTTAAGGTAAAGATCCAAAACCAAATTTGTAGCAAATCATTTAAAAAAATAGAAAACGGGAGGATTCGATTCTCTTGATGAAAGAACTATCTTCATAGGCACGTACCTACAAATGTTACAATTTAGGTAAATGCTTAATACGAGTACCTACATTTTAAAGAAATGCTACAATTTTACGCCCACATTTAAAAGATAACCCTAAATAGGGAAATAAGCACCAATTACATATAACCTATTTATTCACTTTTTACCTCATTAAATAGAAAGCAGACAAAATAGAACACATCAAAATTCCATAAACGGTGTTAGCATATTTTCACGAATCATGAAACATTTTGCTGTGAAAGTTAATTTTAATTAGAAACTAGAGGCGGTTGTTAGGGTTGTTATATTAATTAATAGTTAACTGTGATGGGAGGAGTCCAAACTCTACATGTCGGCTTTTATGAAAGTATAACGTTTTACATTATAACTTTATTACTCACATATTTACAAAACCTGTGCTAAAACTATGAATAAATTAAAAACAAACTTATTAATAACTATAGCTTATGGCAAGTGTCAATATAACAATCAGGCGAAGCGTTTACTCTTTGAAATTCTTTTTAAATAAATAGTAACTCACTTTTATGGCGACAATTCCACATAGAATTCTGTATTAGTATATAGTAACTAAATAATTCTGTATCTACAAAATATGTATATATTTTACAATTTGGGTAGACGTAGCCTACAAAATATATATATATATGTTTTATAAATTTATTATAAATCATTTTGTGAATCCATGTCAATATAATGAAGGTATAGGTCAAACACATAACCTTCTTTTAGCTACACCACAGACGGGTAAAAAATTAATACGTAACGAACTCATTTTCAAATGATGTTTATTTAGTTCTCGGACAAATGTTTCAGTCTAGACAGCCTCTGATTTCTTTTCACTTCAAAAAACATTATTTCGTTCAATTTTAAATTCAATCACAGACTATAATTCCGTCAGGTTGATAATAAAACGCAAACAAGGGTCTCTAAAAGCACTCAGAGCTTTTAAAAATGCTTATACATAAATGTGTTTAGATTTTAGGTTGAAATTGTGTATGAAATAAATATTTGACCGACCTTGTCGCGTTCTTTGCGGAATTCATGTCCTGGCGACGTGGAGGATATTTGCGTCACATTATCCACAAAAATAGGCAAATTATATGTTAAGTGTGGGGAGAAATATAATCGTTGTTAGGTATGAATGTAGGAACATTAAGTCGATGGATAGATTATGGTATTGTGTTAACCTACTTATATTCGCAACGTGAATTTCCCTATATTAATGGATATAACTGTTTTATTACCTTTGTTTTTTTTTTTAGAAATACGATGGTTAAGTTATGAAACCATGCGCAGTGTAGGGTTATGAGGTGGTTGTAGTTTTCTATAGAATTTGTACGAAATGGTTTTAGGTAGGTTAGGAATATAACCACGGCGATATTGAACCGTTGGTAAAAAACAATTTCAGAATCTAATATTTTCTAATTTCAAACTTTTCTGATCGGATTTTTTTCAGTAGTCAGTGGGGTATTCGGTTTTTGGCTTATTTTAATTTTAAATATGTTGGTGTTATCCAAAATGAAATAAGTATTTGTTGTAACTGCATTTTTGGTAAGCTTGGAGATAAAATATGTTTGGTTCACATTTGAGACGAAAGACGCGAGCAACAGCTAACAATATCTATATATTTGTAATGCGCGCTGATTTTTCCCTTTCATTCGACATAGTAGCAAAAAAACACTTCACCTTTATGTCACATCCGCCTCATTCATCAAAATCGTTTCATTACTTTGGGACTTACGGTAGAACACACAACATGCATAGATTCATGAAATCATTCCTTCTTTTCAGCTCTGCCGGCTGGCCATAGTCGGGTAAAAATTGAAAAGAAATATATCTTTTTTTACTTTATCATTTATTGAAGTCATGTTTACTCCTACTACTTCCTATTTATTAACATTTAAATGCGGTCTGTTACTAGACACAACATATTGCTATTAACTGATAAAATATAACTTTTATTAAAAAGAAAATTGATACGATAAAACCTGAAACCCATATAACTTATCTAAATATCCAGTTCTAAGTAAATAAAGGCGATAACATAAAAGAAAATGAGCAAATAGTCGGCTTATTCCGAGTTTTCTAAAGCCAAATCTGTTTACAAATTACATTGAAAGTACATATTACGATTCGCCTTCTTTAGTCAATTATTTGAGGATTCATCTTAACTGCCGCCCTTCTTTATATAAGTACTTATACAGTTACGTCGTGACGATTTGATTATTTTTGAAAACAATGTTACCTAACAAAAATTTTATTGATTTGATTTTAAAACTGATAAAAACTTAGGATTTTTAAAAGCGAAACTTGTGCGAGAAGTCTGTGTAAGTACGGTGTAGACAGATGACCGTTCAGATTTAGATTTTTGAAGTTTAAGTTGACAAATGAAGCAAATTACCTACTAAGGCAAACGTAGCATATGGATAAATAAATGAATAAAATAAAGCTTTCATTGATATAATTTCATTCGTTGACATTTAAATATATTTCTTTACTAATGTGACTAGTCAATTATATCACAATACGCCATAAGTAGAATTAGTTAGTAGCGTTATTTTCTTCTAACTTAAGTAAAGTGTGTAGGTATAAAAGGAATTTGCGTTGCGAAGAATACGGACGAGAACGAAACGTGACATCCATAAACATAGCTCATTTTTAATATCAAAATAGTTTCCGGAAGAATGAAAATAAAAGCATTACTCTGCTTCTTGTGCTGTGGGAAAAAATATTTATTCGGATTATAATATTAGTTTATTTTTCCATTTAAATCACAAAATTAAATAGTCTCTTAACGGAATCTATTAATATTTAAGCACATTTAGAATATAGTTATAAAAATAACTTGCTCAAACAGTTTACCAATAGGTAGTCCGTTTAAGTCGAAAATTAGATAAAACATACTTACGAGAATAAGTAAGTAAGAAATCATTTCATACGTCTATTTGAAATCAGAGATAAACTAAACAAACCATTTCAAATTGCTCTAACTAGTTTTAAGTTAAAATTTAATTGCTTTAAGTACAAAAATTCTACACAACTTCAACCACTACCGGGTAGTCTTTCTCTCTGTGGAATTGTCCAGTTAGAAATTAGTTTAATGTTCTTCAGTTCGCGTATCTAGTTGCTCAGTACTATTTATTTAACCGTCGTTTCTCGAACTATTTTTTGTTGTTGTTAAAGACTATGTTTCTGCCCCAATAAACACAGTTAAAGAAACTGTCATCATGTCATTTTAAAGTGAAGGAAATCAAACATTTGTTTATATTTGATTACAACAAATATACTCATTAAGTTACTTTATGTATCAAAGGTAACTATATTATATTTACTAATTTCTCAACAAGCATCCCTTTTTAAATAGAACTAGTAAAGTAAATAGGAAGAAACAGTCCTACTCTTATTTAGGAGTGGTTCGAGGAACAAATTAGTGATAATAAGACAAATGATAGCTCCACTCGACTCGACTCGTCCTCCAGTTTCTGTACTAAAGCATCTTGATACTTGGGGAAGATTTGTTACCATTTTGGTTTTTTAATATGAAACCTAATAAAAAATTTGGCAAATAACGTTACGTTTAACCATTAGACGACTCGCTCACACGACGACACAATTTCCTATAAGCAATCTTAAAACGAACTTGCATGGCCTATTTTTCACGCGTTATAGCTGACGTCTCCTGCCTATGACTAACCATGTATTTGGCAAATTTCATCTTTCTAGACTAAGTAGGTAGTTTTGGCTCCGAGTTGATTTTATATGTATTAGAGGTCGCCGAGTTGTCGAAATTCGACAGTAAAATATGTATGTTGTAGGCCGACCATTTAAAGGGGCCATCCGAGATCTGCCTGGGCACATCGCGATACGCCGCCATTTCGATCCATGCAGACATTCGGGGCATCGAGATCTGCCTGTCTAATAACGGCTTTATCGTTCGTATCGATCTGCCCAGTCATGTTTAGGCAAATCAATACAATAGAGTTTTTACAGGCAATACTGATCCAAAAGTAAGTTAAAACAAAATATCTAGTTTAACTTCAAATATAACAAGTTTCACTTTTATTTTCAAGAATCAGAAACGTCACAGTCAAAAGACTGGTAGGAAAAATTTACAAATTTAAGCTCGCATGTGCCCAGCTTGGACCTGGCCACATCATTAAATAATTGGCCATATGACGAAGTGACGGGACATCATTATCTTAAAAAGGGATAAAATGTTTTTGCTCCTCTAATAATATTATAATAGATAAGTAGTTCCGTCTTACCAAAAAATCTATGGTTTGTAAGCGTTGAACAACAATACCAACTGAGACGATTGCTGTCATAGAGACGTCGCACTTGACATTTACAAAGAGAATTCGTTGAGCTGCGGTCTACACTTCCATTGGGTTAACAATAGCGTCTATTCGCGAAGGCTTTATTCTCACACTACGTTGACATGCTCTGCCCTTCCACTCAAGCCTGACTCTAGCAATAACATTCGCATACTTTAATCGACTAGTACATGTGTATGTATATCCGAAGATAAATGAGACATAATGTCAACTAAATGTAACTGATAGGCATTAAAAAAACAGAAGCCTACAAATTTTCAACTTACAAATACTATATTGTTATTGTATTGTTGTTGTATTGTGTTTGTACTGTTTATTGGGCTATATTTTACGGGCGTGCAAATAAATGTACAATGAGCACGAGTGGGAAACGATGTCGAATGAACATTTCGATTTAGTATGCAAACAAAGAAACTTAGCTCTATCCCAGCATTTTCATTGACCTGGATTAAATGACTATGCAACCTGTCTTTCTGCTAAATCAATTTTAATAAAGGTAAATGGATTAGCGTAAAGTCGCAAACTCGCCGACCGATCTACGCAACCTAACCTATGTACCTACTAGACAAAGCACCATTCAATTATTTTTAACCCCTGACGCAAAATAGGGGTGTTATAAGTTTGATGTGTCTATCTGTGTGTCTTTCTGTGGCATCATAACTCTCGAACGAATGAAGCGATTTTGAAGTCGTTTTTTTTGTTTGAAAGATGACTTAATCGAGCATGTTCCTTATTACGTTTGATCGATATCGGTTCAAAGTAATGGAGGTAAAAGTGGGGATGAACAATCAAATGTACGCAGATATGTCCAATCTGGGGTTTAAAAATTTTAGTAGTAGAGATTTTCAATGTCCCTATTTAAGTTTTCTACAGAAAAAAAAATTGACAATAAAGTAAACAAAAAATTGGTTATTAAACAGTTGCTTTTTCTGAAATAATTTATAACCTTAGAAAATATTGTATGCTATGCTTCGGTTTAACATCAAGAAATAAAAATATTAATGTCTGTATAGCACAAATTCTGCGTTTCCGTGAACACGAATGAATTAAATAAATGCTACTAAGATAGTTACTAGAGACGTCATCGACGACGTTTTTAGGGTTCCGTACCTATAGAGGTAAAAAGTAACCCTTATAAGATCACTTCGTTGTCTATCTGTCGGCCCGTCAAGAACTTTTTCTCAGAAACGTGTTGATGTATAAAGTAGAAATCAATACCAAATACTGAGATCTGCGGTCCTTTCGAGCTGTGAAAAATAAACCCTCAAGTCTACGCAATCGAAAAATTTTTGGCGTTTATATCGCATTCGCTATACACCCTATAGGTTTTGTTACCCTCTGAGAATGTATGGCGTACTTTCAGTTGACATAGAATCATAAAATTTGGTATAAAGCCATATCACAGACTAAAAATAAAGGGGAAATTCCGAAAACCGTAAACTTGAAAAGAAATACGATAAATCAGAAAAAATCGGCATTCGATTCTCGTAATAAAAGAACTATCTAGAATCTTCATATGTGTTTTACCTACAAGTTTATATGGAACCCTCGGTGCATGAGGCTCCCACGTGACCAGTTTTTTTTTAATACAACAAATGTACCTATAGATTTAGAAACTTTCTTATTTTCAGTAGAAAATTGTACCTAAAAGGTGTAGATGGTAAATTTTTATTTAAAGTCAAATCCTTACCTACTATTACAACCAAACAATAAATTACTTTTCAGAAAATCACATAAACATTTTATCTGTAGGTAATTTAGAGTAAAATTATAAGATAAGAATAAAATAAATTATTTTAAAGATTTCTAATATTTTAAAAAATCCTGGGACTTATTTCACTCGAAGGGAAGCTATTTGTTTTTATTATTATTTAAAAATCAATTTAAAGCGACCGCTACTAGTAAAACACACTTGAGCGGTACAAAATTTCCATTTATATAACTTCTCTACGCTGCTTGAAAGGTTTGCCCTAGTTTTCTCATTATGTTGACAAAACTAACATCAACCCGTTCAAATACTGGATTCTAAAAATAGATTGAAGACATTTTTATTCATCTCTTAGATTTTCCGGATAACCACTGGATAGTCTTGTTTTATCCGTATTTTTATCACTAAAAGTAATTATTATTTTACGAAGGTACAATTAACAATTATTTACTTACTGTATTCGTAGTGTTTAATATTAATAAAGCCTCATTTATTTCCCCTATTAAAAAATAATAAACAAAATATGTTCACACATCAACACAAGTATATGTGTCACACAAACAAATACATTTTGAGAGAAAAATGTGAAACTCGAGGGCTTTTAAAGTATTTTTTCGACACGAAACAGTAAACGCAAAGTATAAAATATTTGGGATCAAAGCGATAAAACGGACGACAAATACTTAGAAGTTTTCAACAAAATAAAAACACAGGTATCTCATTAAACTTTTATGTGACTACCGCACAATACGTTTCATTACAAAAATTACAAACAAATGTGATGTTTCCTTTTATGGACTAAAATAAATGATACAATATACAAGGCGAAATAAATTGAACTATCAAAAGACAATTTAGAATTCTACCTAGATACGCTAACCTGTAGTTAACACGGTAATTAAAGTGCGCTAACTACATGGAACCAAATTAAAGCAATTAACAAAAGTTCCGTGAAATCAATTCACCCCGACAGACTATGTTTTGTCTATGTTGTACGTCAGACCACGTTAATATCTGGGTCACTTAAACCTCTACAATATATTTTAGGTAGTATTTCTGTATTCCGAATATAAAACTTGTTTTGTAAAACTTCTTTATAAATGATTTTACCTTTAATCTTATGTTTCTTAACGAATAAAAATAATAATATAATGAACCTTCTATCTGACCAAAGGGCGTTGAAGATGTGTAAGTAATCTTTATTATACATTACTTTTAACAACGATGAAGAATCACAAAGTAAAAAGCCACTTACAATTTTTTTTCAAGTAGAAATCCTCGTAGAAGGTTTCGAAAAGTACCAGTGGAACCATGTAATTCAATTGAGAAGGTGAAAGACTCATCTAACGTTGGAAGATCTCGCTACCGAAATGACGACCGACGCCTAGTTAATTTCTTTTACTACCCTTTTAGAGACAAATAGGTACTCAAATCTAACGGACCCTCCACTAATTTATATCTAAAGAAACATATATACGAGTATGTATATGAATATATATGAAAATACCATTATATCATAAAAGTCAATTACAATTTGGGTAACAAGCTAATTATTGCCTACAAAAGGGAACATGCATATGTATATGTTTTTATTTATTTATTATAATTCGACACAAAATAAATACACAAATCCATTCGATTTTCTCAAATATGTGACTTATTAACTAATCTAATTTATTATTAAAGTCGTTGGTTAGACAGAGTGATACAATGTGTACGTCAAAGTACACGGGCGCCATCCAACTTCCACAGAAAAGGTTGTTCTGATAAGCGAGATAAATATATTTACTCTTAA
Organism: Choreutis nemorana; assembly: GCA_949316135.1. Taxonomy (NCBI): domain Eukaryota; kingdom Metazoa; phylum Arthropoda; class Insecta; order Lepidoptera; family Choreutidae; genus Choreutis; species Choreutis nemorana. Next base: position 6,671,837 of record OX438600.1, read on the forward strand.
TGGTTATATCCCTCTGGTTTATCGTTCAATTCTAATTGTGTTTTCACTGTAAATATACTATTGCCACATACTTTACGATAAATTGATTGAATAATCAAATTAAATTTTTTGCATATTCCCTATTTTTGGTAATGGTAAAATTTACATAAACAACCATCGACTGGAGACCTTATCTTGATGAAAATAATTTAGTGAATTTTTAATTTTTTATTATATTGACTTGACTGTGTTATTTTAAAATATTGTAAATATATTTCATGTACATAGTCAAAAACTAGCAATCCGCTCGATTTGAAATGTGAACTACGGGTCTAATGGAGGCAGTACTCCGCAGTCAAATCTTAGGCTATTTGTAAAAGCAAAAAGTAAATAATGGCTTATTTGGTGGGTAGTATGGAGTCAGATCACGCGTTCGCCACTCAATAGCGCAGGCGAACCGGATCATTTACGTTAGTTCAATTACGCGAATCCAATCTTCTATTCATTATTAAACAAGTCCCTTTCTGTGTTCGAACACTATCTACAGCTACACTGTTCTCTTTACTTAATGGAAAACTTCAATTGAGTTAGATTTATAAAAAGAAAACGAACGGAATGTGAAGCGAGACCATCATATTTTCTTTCAACTATGAATGGTATATTTGAATTGAAATTTTATAACACAAAACCAGCATTTATTTAGGTTTATATTTAATCAATTAATAAAAATGGTTATTATTATCATACTTCTCTCTTTAAACAGAGGCGTATATTTTATAAATAAATATATCTACCAAGTATCTTGTTATTAAATAAGTTTTATCAAAAGAGTTGCCTCGAGAAGGGAACTGAAACTTTGTACGAGAGAAGGTAATCTTACTCCTCCCACCGGCATCAACTTCTGAAGACGCTTAGATTTTATACTCCGTGTATAAAATGTTTATTTCTCTTGTTACCTTCTCGTCTAATTACATAACATAAGCTGTTACAGTTGGTAAATAAGAAACTTTATCTAAACTTATTTCTATAAACTACACATCGAAAAAGATTTTAATTTTAAATTAATATTATATTCCAACCGTAGTAATACTACGATAGGATCGTAGTCATCCGTAGTACGTAGTAACACATTCAAACAAAAACAGCCGAAATAAATAATTTCTTGTGTACTCTTATTTCCTTTAACAATATTGCAACCGATAAGCTGACATAGAAATACCATGTATATTGCTTTCTTTTCAACTTGGTGGGACACTTGCGAAAGAAACATCCGAAAGAAAACGAAGCACTGCTGGTCTTTTGTAAAGTGAAGTTACTAGTTGCCATTTTCGATTAAAACAAAAAAAAACTCGCAAGGCCCACCCACCTCTATTATTTGAATAAGTAATAAAGGGTATGTACAATTTGTGGTAAGCGTCTACGTTTCCCGCTATTTACATTTAGCAGCCATCAATATGCGACTAGGCTTGCAGACTATAGTCTAAGTGGTAATGGTTTGGAAAGTGGGTTATATTGCGTGTGTAATAAGGTTGAGTGAGTGTGTTGATGTGTGGAGGGTTGTAAGGGGATACGCCGTACGGCGTCACGCGGCCTGCTTCTTCCATTACTGCCTCTATTTACGACTGTGACAGCCAGCCGCCAAGATATTTTACTACTCAACCAACTCATGATTCATGAGAGCATCGTAAAATGCCTGATATTAAACGTATTTGTCTATCACCAGAATACTCTCCAAACGCATAAAAACCATTGGTATTTATTTAACCAACAATTTAAAGTGAATGTACTTTCTAAACATTTATTTTTATTGAATATCATTTCTGTTTTAAATAAATGTTTAGTAATTCATAGTCTAGACTTAGATGTACGAAAATTGAATTTTATACGATGAAGCTTTAACGAAATTGGAAACAAAACGAATAAAGTTCTACCGTAGGAATAGAATATGGTGTCATGTTTTATGATTGATCAACAGTTTATTTATAGGGAATTAAACATAATACCAACAAAGAACTTAATTTTTTTTCATAATGTAAAACCATAATGGACCAGTTTTACTGTGTATTTTAGGGAAGACGGGAAATATATAAGTATGTCTACATATTTTCATTTGAAACCTTCAAATACAATCCGTGTTATCTGACAAAACTATCTCAATTATTTTTTGTAGGATTTACTCTACAAGTGGAACATTAAATTGTTTTCGGTTTAAAGATCTTAATTCTCATAAGATTTTAACAATCACTTGAGAAATAATCAAAGAAATTGACCTCAACACCTCGAGTATCTGTTTTTCGAGCTCACATATATTATACGTTTAGTGAATCTATCCCTCAAAGCCCCTTTCGAAATACAAAGACAATCCTATGCTAACACAAAGCCATCAGTTTGTGTTACTTTGTATCTGGCGGTTAACTATCTATTTTCACATGTCCGAAATAGTAATCCCTTTACCTACGGCGGGTGCTACTAATCCGTTTATGCTAAACGACGTAGATAGGACATAGCTATTATGTCCATATGTATATAAGAGTATGTACTATAATGCCGAACCGAGTTTCGACCTATTTCAAGTACCTAACTGTCTGTTAACGCTGTCTATATTTTAATTTTGTTTTATCTTGTGCAAATAAGACAACCAGAATTTGTGTTTTGTTAGATTTTATTTTATGTAAGCTGTGGTTAACTTTAATTGGATAATCTCAGGGAATGCTATTAGTCTCTAAGTTGTATTGCATGCATGTGTATTATTCGTTGGTAATCCAAATAAATAAATGAAATGAAATGAAATATGTAACTGACTAAAATCAGAATGTCAAACTCGAATTCATTTATTTCGTGCACAATAATTTAGGTACATACAGCTGATGTTGTGGCAAGATAAGTGAGGTATGTGCAGTCAATTGGCATCTCATATTTTGTAGTTTGATTGAAGTTATTTACGACGAAGTTGCATGATAGCTTAGTAGGTGGACACCGTTTTTAGCAAACGAGGGTAACTTTGGGTTCCAATTTGACTATCACATACTTCTTTCTGTGTCTGAGGTCTAATCATTATTTACTCACTTAAAAACAATTTAATGCTTTTAAGTGAGAAAATACCTTTTATCGTTGCTATGTAATTAATGTATCAATTAGCCTTTCGGGATCAAGGTAATTTGTCTGGATTCCCTTAGGCTACTATTATTATGAGTTAAATAGGGAGGTACTTAAATGCTAAGTTTTTACCTTAGAGGATTTATGACCACTATAGAGAAGACAGGATTTTTTTCTTAAGTAAGGTATACTCATGACGTAGATATGTACTTGTTTCCTCACCCACAAATGTTGTTCAGTATTTAAAATGAAATCAAAATAAATACACAATTTTATTGAACACAATAACTACAGAAAGCAATACAATACTTTGTATATGTCAGAGTACTTAACAGCCTTGTATCTCAAACGGGTAGGTATACACAATGCTTTGGTAAGAAGATAAGGCACGCACACCGCTCTGCGAATTTGAACGCAGCCCTTTGCCCGTTTGCTATTTACTGAAAAATAAAAACAAATGGCACTCCGACGGCTTTGACTGGAATGATAATATTAGCAATCCTACAGAAGACTTTTGGTAAATAGGTAGTCAGAAAGGTTTTATCGCCTCAATTAAAAATAAAATTCATAATTTTACTAGGTAGGTAATGAAATTCAATTCATCGAGTTTTTCTTAGAGTTTCAAATAAAAATAACTTATGTAAAGATAAACTATAAATTGTATTACATGTAGGAATGGTATTATGATAAGCTCAACGTTGTACTAAACTGGATTAAAAGAAGTAGCTACGAACTTAGGTATATAGTAGCGGATTCCTCTTCGATTTGGAGATCAATAAAATAGATACCCTTTTTAGTTGTTTAATATTCGCATTTAATACCTTTATCCTCCGTAGAAAAATTAATCAATACCAACATCTAAGCTGGCTAACATTTCTGCCTGAGATCTTATTTCAAGTAAAACTTGCGACGTTAGACAAAATTGTGGACACAAAAACTTATCACTCGCAGTTTCTCGGTAATCCGTGTGACTACCACGAGTTCGGATTACTTTTCTACATGTCCGATGAAATAGATTACTAGTGATTTGTACTAGCGATCTTAATTTATCATCTATCCGGTAGAGGCGCTTTGCAAATATTCTTACAAATGTACATCTTCAATTTTTGAACAAACTAAGTACCGAAGTATAAAATGTACGAAATAATATACCTAAGAATATTGACACATGAGGGGCTTATTAGCCCGGCTTGTATGGAAAAACTTTAAGTGTCCTTTTTAGCTGCAACAAAAAGTATAAAATCATAGTAGGCACACCGAAAATCGATGGGGATGGTTCAAGTTAGATGGATCCAAAGTAAGCTGGCGCAAGATGTTGCCGGTTGCCGACAGCTTCCTGATCCCTTTGATCCAGGGACGACTCTTGTTAATTTCTCACGCCCTACATAAAGTACAACATACCTATCTTCAAACTCTCGACGAGGTTGGTCGTTCGATTAATATCACTTTTGCTTGCCATACGTTTTATATGTACATACGTAGATTCTGTACTACAAGGTTAAATTTGTATTAGGCTCCTATATTTTCAAGAATACCTATATTCTGAAGGTACACTTCACTAAATTACACCTCAACGAGGTTAGAATTATTTATTTCGCATTCGTTGTATCTAATTACGAGTTAAAAAGGTTAAGGGAGCTAAAGTTAGTAGATATGTATATGTAGGTAGGTTTATGAGATATCATAATTTGATCATTGTAACATTTGCTTTAAAACGATATTTACCTACTTTACATCTCACATAAATTTACTTTGTATACACTTAGGTAGGTACAGGATTTTATGGACATCTCGAGCAGCTTCATTTGATTACTTTTTTCCTAGACAACATAAGTCGGAAAACGGGTTAAGAGAATTTCCTAATCTATTTCGAACATCAAAGTTTCAAGAACGTGACTTCAAGCCTGAAAGACAAAATAAATATCTACTTTATTTATAAGTGATATCACCAGCAAGTTTAATAAAAATTGTGGAGTACAAAAAATAATCAGAATTGACTAACATACTTACGATAGAAATTATTTTACCCACTTCTGATTTAATACTTTCGTAGTGTTATTTAACGGATTAACGCAAAACATTTATGTTTTTGTTACCAAATAAATGTAACGTATGGCCAGCAAACACTATTAAATCAATCTGCAATTTTTGTCCTTCTGGACGGCTGAAAATTGTTTAGCACACAGCATATTATTTATATCTGTGGCAATAAGTGATTCATATTATTAATAAACACTTAGAAAGTAAGTGACTAATCTTATTTTGTGCGTAAATTTATTTAAAATTGGCGAATAACTTAGTCATTTGTAATTAACAAAAGACTACAACTACCAATATTTATCTTTGCTGAACAATTATGAATTCTTGCTGACCAATGATGAATTCTTGCTGACCAATTATGAAACTTGCTGCCCGATGCTTGCTGATCAAATGGTTATTTTGATAATGAACATTATCAATTTATTTGCGAAACAAGGATTACTGAATGTTTATACGAAATATTTGATTTGCTAACCAAATGATTAAAATGCTGCTTTTTGTTGCTAACCAAATTTTATTTCTGCTTACCATTTATTTACTTGTCATACGTTTGTAGTTAGTGTAAAATGAGCACATAGTATGCAAAGAATGTTTTCTATATGTATTTAGACCAACTAAATTCGCTTGAAAAAACTAGCAGCTTAGAAACTTTTTAAAACAAGCTGAAACAGAAAAGAGATTAATAGTTCTAACTGCCTCAAGAGGAAAGTTTTTCAGGTCTTTTATTACAGCGTTTTATTAAGGAAACAATAAACAAGAGTCGAGTTAAATTATGCAGGACAAGTTAATGCAACTCCACCGGAATATTTTAAGGAAACACGAATGCTTACATTTAATTTTAAACCTTATTTCTTAGTTTTTAAGTGAGTAGGAGAAACTGAGGCTGTCAGAACTTGAAATTCTAACTGTTCCCTAGGAAAATTCAGGAGTTTTTAAAGATTGGACTTGGTGGACTCGACGAACTAATTTACATAGGATCATCTCATCCTATCCTTACCCTAAACCGGACCGTAATATGTTTCGCTAAACTAACAAGGGTAAGGGAGTGTACAAAAGTTTAAATTATATGTCGGTATAAGTACCGTTGTTTTAAGTTTTAGTTTTTATATACAAATTTATTTTACAAAATAACAAACTGGAACAATTGTTGGAGTAACTTATCAACTATGCAAATTCTATGAAGTTTATGTTTGAATCTAACCTTTATTTAGAATAATTTACTCAAATAGTGGTCTAAGTTCCAGCATGGGTCAATAAATCTATAGATATACTAGTATATACGGATCAATAAATTTATAGATAATATAAATAGATAGGTACCTAAAATTCAGCTTTTAAATATCTACTTCAGGTCAAATGAACCTCTAGATGTAGAATATTTAAAAACTCGAAATAGGTACACTAATGTAGCTACTTTCCATGTAGGTAGGTATACTAATATTTGTCTGTTCTGTATTACCTAAGTGATCGATATAAACTAATGCAATTTTTGATATCACCCATTAACTCTACTAAAACTATCTCAAATCATCAATTCATAAACCTCTCCCTGAATGTCCAATATAATTAGGTCAGATACTGATTTGATTTCAAAATATTTTCGGTACGTCATAACTAGAGATAGCAAATTGTAATAAAAGCAAAATCTGTTATTTAAACCGGAACAAACCGAAATTTAAGCATTTTCAAAATACCTACCTACGCTTTTGACAGCCTTGGATGAAACGAGCTAAAAATACATTCTATACTTTTATGTCACCAAACGAGAGTAAATCAGAAGCAATGGTAACAAGTCAAATATAGGTATTTGTGTGTAGCAGTGTCAAATTTGGGTTGACATTATACTATTGCTAAGCCCGACGTAGGTACTAATATAAATGCAAATTCTAATTGAGATGCTGTCCAGTTTGATCTACTACATTAAAATTATACAACAAATAAAGGTATGTAGAACGTAAACACCATCCACAATATGCTTGTACCTACTTATTAAAAGCTCCAGGCTGATTTCAGAAGATAAGTAGGTTTTCCAAGCTTTCTAAACTAAAAATTGTCAATAGGTCCTACTCAAAAATATACCTATTCTTAAATTAAACTTAAATTATTTTCTATGTAAACAGAAAAACAGTAAAAAGCCTAACTAGGTAAGTAACCTCGTGACAAATTAAGCGGAAAACTTTTCAATGCTACGGCAACCCATTTCACAAATTCATTCGGTAAATAGATAGTTTGGTATAGGTATTTGCAGCAACATGGCCAACATGGTATATAAGTTAGTTCTGTTGGTTGACACCGGATGCCAAGCGGTGTAATGTTACACGCAATCCTTAACTGCACGCTACACACCACCTAACAGCTGATTTGAAATATCCACTTAATATTATATTTCTAGATTAAGAAATCTTAGGCGAATACAACATATATTAAACTCAATTCCAACTATAAGTTAAAACAACCGGTCAAGTGCGTGTCAGGCCACGCATAGAATAGGGTTCCGTATTCAACCATAATTGTTATGTTCAGATACTTTTTAGTTATTTTGTACAAAGTTTTCCAAGTAAACGCATTTTACAAGTTAAACCTCTATAACTCCAAAAATAACAATGTTATCTAAGCCGTTATAGTTTTCCTTCAAATTTAATCACATGGAATACCGTCATGATTTAATTCAGACTTTTTGAGCCTACCTTTTAGCTTTTAGAGGGGGGGATGCCTTAGGTAGATAGAAATATTGATATTCAAAGGATCATTTAAAGAACCTACATTTTTGAAAAAATCCTAAAATCGAACTTGAGCATTTCCATGTGCTTTCTGCACAGAACAGGAATTTAGTTCTAATTTAAATCTGCTTTCAATTAAAATAGGACTTTTAAACTTATTTCGTATCTCACCTTCCTAAGCCATGATAGCGAAATCCCGAAATCACATTGTTTTAAAAGGAGAAAGGATTGGATAATCTCCAATTTACGAGTAGCTGTATGGTATAGTGTGTACCAACGTATTGAGATTAATAGATATTATATTTACCTACCATGTAACTCCTAAGGCAAGGTCGCAAACAAATATGTTTAGTTCAACAAAGATAGACTTCAGTTAGGTTCGGTTTCTAACCAAATATAGCATCCATTTCATTGAAATTACCGTCGACATATTTGTGACTTTAGAAGTGCGCTTCTTACTTTAGGATTGGATTTCCTACAAATTGGGAAAAGTCAAAAGAAAAAGTAAAACGTTTTCTCGCCCGACTGGAAAATACCATCAACTTACATAAAAATTGCTTAAATAGACATGAAAAGCTCCAATCTCCACGTTGTAATGTTCGTGGATCACATCTTACATTTAGCAGTGCGCATGATCGCCTATGATAAGGCAAAGCATTTCGTGGTTCGTAATGATATACGTGTAAAAATTGCTGTTCTTGCGTCTTAACTCCAAATATGGAACTCACTAATTGTTTTCAGATTTCAAAAAATCATTAGAGGATAACAATATGCTTCATGTAGTACACTACGGAAAAATACCTTTTGCTGATGTATGTAGGTAATTATTCCTGGCAGTTAGAAAAAAATGTATAAAGTGAAACGAATCCGGTGTACGCAAACATTAAGCTTTTAATAACGTTGAAGTAACAAGGCCGAAGTAACACGTTAATAATAAATATAGACCCGGATTCATTTAATAAAGAACAAAGCAAGAAATCCACTATTACACAAACCCTTCTTTATTTATATTTCCGTATTCTCTTTGTGTCGCATAAAGTAAAACGACACGTAGTACGGTAAATAAATGCCACTTCGACATAAACGATAGCTATGATTATTACTCTGTTTTATCAATTTGTACATGAATCACAAATCAATAGAAATTTGTGTTGCGGCATCATTGTCTAAGAATACTTAATAAATAGGATCGATAGTGGTTAAAAGGTTTCAATAGTTAATTAACTAAAGTACTTTGGTACTTGAACTTTCCTATAATTGGTTAACACAATAAATGTTTCTTCAATAAACTACCCAATCTTACAGAATTTGGAATCTTTGATTAAGTAAGGATAATAGATTTACGAAATAATTTCAGAATAATTGTACATTCCATGTATTAAGATGAAGCAGAAGTTATTGAGCAATTAGAGAAAGAGATTTAGTTAAATGGAAAGTTTAGAGTGGGTGTGTGTTACTTACCTAACGCTTCATACAGTGAACGAGGTCCCGCCAAACTGAAGCAAGCAAACACAGAACGCATAACACGGTAACCGAGCAGCCGGCGATCGATAATCCCCGCTCGCAACGCGCTCGCACGGACACCCCGACACGACGCGCAAACACCACATATTAATATTCTTAACTTATTATTTTACAAGCAAGTCCACTCATGAGAAAAGCAACCTGAGACGACCGCAGTGTTCGAAACCTTAATACTTCCCTTCTCGGATATATTAAGTGACATCGACTGGTCCAGTCCGCTCGCAACTTCATTTGCAAAACTTTCTTTCACTTTTCTTTAATTTTACTTCACGTTTACGTTTTGAGTTGATATTAATTTTAAAGAATATTATGTAATTGATATTAATGTTAAAGAATATTATGTAATGTTCCAGAGTTCTGATAGTGCTCTCCGGGTGTGAAGCGAAACCAAAATACGAATGTTCTGATCAATATGGGGATAGAAACAGGAGTCGAGTAATAATAAGAGGTAGCAGTGTGGGGATGGTACTGAGGGTGCATTGTGCACCGGCGAATTTTGGTAGGGCCCGTACGAAGCCCTTGTTTGTTCCCCCTCCACTTGCGCAAGATGCGAACCAGTTTTAATTTTTATGAATCAAACTTGGACTTGGAGCTGTTCACAAGGGGTTTTGAACTCTTGTTGGGGACCGGAACCCATTGTTAGTGGAATGACTGATAACAATGCCCATTACTTTAAAAACAGATTTTAAAATCGCAATTCATGGGTGAATTAGAAAAATATATTTTTTATTAAATCGGTTAGCGACAAGCAAGAAAAATTAAATTAGCTATAAAAGAGAGTACATTCGTATTAAACTATAACAAAAGTATTTGTCCTTTGTTCATTGTATCTACTTCCTACAAACCTACTTATGATTATGTACCTACAAAGGTAACCAAACACAAAATACCACATTTCTCGACGTTGACGACACGTAATATGTACCTTCCTTTATTATGTAGGTTATAATTTTGTTTAGTCCTGATTTGGAATTCAAGCAGAGCTCGCAGAACGCGTTCCATTGGATTTTTTATTTACAAACCATCCTTTAATATACATCCAAGTTTATGTACGAGTAAATAAAGTTAACAAAAATAATCATTCCAATCGGTTATGCCGTTTTCGAGTTTTAGCGAGACCACGAATAGCAATAAATTTTAATTAAGCGTCTAATACCATTAATATGTTTGTAGCAATAAATCTTTGGACTAAACTCCATAAACAAAGGATCGATTATAAATACCGAATGTATATAACCTATTGAAAACCTCCATACATATTTAAGTCTCTTCTTTAGATTATCATATTTCTCATGAGGTCCTGGAGTTCTCACTAGACTTCGAAAAACAGGAAGAAACTATGTTTCATCACTTGGTACTATCGTACTTAGACTAATTGAGGCAATAACACGAGAATACATGACTAACAGAAAAAAAATGCTAATCAAGGACCACTTCAATTAACATAAGCGATATGTACGGCTACCTATTGGCTTCTTTCACAAAATCACAAAATCATTTCAACATAGGGTCGACCAAAGGAATAAAAATGTATTGATTATAATTATTACGAAAACAAATGGTTAAAACCGTTCAAGTGTAAGTCGGGTTCGCACATGATGGGTTCCCTACAATGTTTAAAAGATAATTTTGTGAATCCAGAAAAAGCAAAAAAATAAAAAAATCACTTTTCTTGTATGTGGGCCCCGTTTCATTTATAATTTCTTAATGTTGTTAGTATTTGCTGCAACTACAATGGCAGCAACAGAAATAGACATTTTCTGTAAATTTTAGTATAGCTTTTGTAGTTCATGAGATATAACCCGCTGACAGACAGACAGACGGACAACGGAGTCATATTTTTTGCCTTTTATTACGGAACCCTAAAAATAAGATAAATACTCGTTCTGACTTCGTACTGTATAGATATGCCATTTTCTTTTACCTACATCCGTCTTGATAAAGAGGGATTGTAATAGAATTGTAGGTAGGGCCACAAACATTCTGTCAGAATTGGCTGTGCATTGATTGATCCTCAAAAAGTGTTTAATTGACGAATAGAAACCAATTGAGAGAAACACTACTTACAGTCCAGCTGATCAGACAATACTATATTAACAGGTCATAATCGAAAGAGCGATGTGCAATGAAGTAGTGAAAAATTTGCGACTAATATTTTATTAACGTTTACTTCCAGTGCTAACGAGTGAAAACATTAAAAACTGTATGAGTAATTATGCTTAAAATGCAATAAATGTTATAATTTCGCATTAAATTTGTAATTTTTATATTTTATTTTACAAATCATACACTGTGACAAGGTTATATCAACTATAAATAATAAAAAAAAATTGTGCCAAAAATATCTGGCAATTTATATACCTATCGTCGTCGTAGTCGTAACAAAAAGTTTTCATTTAAAAGTTGTTTAATATAAGGTACCTGTAAGTATTTACTAATTTTAAAATAAGTTGCGCACTAACTAAACGTACTTCTTGTTCTTTCTTTGTTATTATGTAGACTTGAGACGAAGAGGACAATAACTTAGTACATACTGCAAAATCAGTTATAGAAATCACTTAACTTTTTGATTTATTTAAGCCTTAAATAATTGATATAACTGATATACTTAATATTAATATGCAAATTTATTTACTTTACGCTTGTTACATTCGAATGTTTTATTAAACTTACGTTGCTCTTTTTTATGATTGGCTTGAAAAAGTCAATAATATTGTTATTTATTTACCATCACTAGTCATGATCGACGTCAGGATCGAATTCTCTAAATTACCGGAATAAGAACCTCTACCTCTACTGTCAAATTTCAAAATGATTAAGCTTTTTCAAAATGATCAAGCTCGGATTCTCAAATCGTACTCGAACTAAAAATTCTCAAATTCTAATCAATTCAGAAACGAAAAAAAAAAAAACAAAAAAAGAGGTAAGTACGGTTTATAAGTCATCAACTTCAAATTCTGAATTTCAAAACAAGCTGATAAAGACAGTTACTTAACTGTTAGCGGCGACGACGAAACCAAGACTATACACATACCTACACAAATCTTCGCGATTCATTTATTGGAACTTGAAAAATACCAACGATAAAAATAAATAGACCCTCTTTGGGACCTACAGAGAGAGTACTTTTTCAAATCGATCAGACTGTATCGTCTACATGAAGACAACCCTACAAGACGGAAATTTTAGGCATGACCCCCATACCTGTCCGCCTTGAACCAGACCTAGTGCAGATCCGGTCGGGAGCCTGACTATCAAGGGTCATTTGAGATTTTCAAGCAGAAGGCGTCCTATCACTTATGAAAGCAGGGAAAGACAAAAACTATTAGACATAAAAAAACGAGAACGTTTGAGAATGTTTTGATTCCCTTGAGACTATCAAAATATGAGGTATTTAATTGTTTATGTGCCGTTTCAAATAAATAAAAATAGGTTGAACCTCCACGAGTTCTCGAGAAAAAGGGTCTTTACAGACGTTAAACACATGACAAAAAATCCTAATTGGCCGAAATTTAATTTAATTTAATTTAAATGTATTCACTGCCAGAGTTATTTTGTTAACGGAATGGACTTTGCTGCACGCACAGGTACCAACATGAGTAAAAATTGCGGGCGAAAAACATCTACTTGATTATGACTTCGTTCATAAGAAAAAAAAAGAATTTTTAATCATATCTACTTTTAAAATAAGTGAGGCCTACTCAATTGACAAGAAGTTACCCAGTAGCAATAATCAAATCCAAAAGAGTTCAAAACTTTGTAGGTAATAAGCTATCTAACAATTATTTATTTATTAAGATATTATGATATCCTTTCATTTCAATTTTAGAGGCACCGGGAATATGATTTCAGAACAGATTGTTTAGTTTTACACAAGGGCAGTAGATGTCGCGACCGAGTCGGCGAGCGCTGCGCTAGTGTATCGATTTTATACTTCCCGCCGGTGTGAACACGCAAAAAAATTTGTCGACCAAATAAGTCCAAATGTAATGAAATGCAAGTTTAACAAAAAAAAAAACAAAATTTGAAACCACGGAAACATTCTAGAAAACGGTTAGAATATAAAAGTATGGAAAAACTCAAACTTTTACGTAAGAAAAATAAAACCAAACGGTGTTTAGCGCTGGCAACTCAAAGATGTCTATGAGTTTGACCCCGAAACTCGTGTCCCGAGCAGAAGTGTAGTGTAGGGCTAGGCCCTTCGTTTTCATCTTTATCTTGTTGAAAATTGTGTAAAATGGGCACTTAATAGGTAAAAATAACTCTTATTTAAAAAAAATTACTCTTGCGTTTATTTTTGCGTATGCAGTGGACTTTATAGCTGCCATTAATAATACAGAGCGGGAGCTCGTACGGGCCAGTATTGCTAAGAATATCATCGAATATCGGGCACTGATCACTTTATTACTATACAATTTAATATCGGTGTTATTTTTAAATTAGTGTTTGTGGTTTTTATCATTTTGAAAATCATTGAGTGACATTAATGTTGGCATGATTTCGTTGATTACTTAAGTATTTAAGGCCTTCAAATTTTCGGTGGATGTGTTGAGACAATGGTGTGTATCGATTATTTTGCGCTAACGAAATGTCATCCCGGTGCCGTAGTGTTAATATTAGAAATCTATGTTTGTGACCACGATTACTATTGTCTAGGCATCTACGCGTTTTATATTGAGCTAGAGAGCTTCGATTTAGAATCTGTGACCAAAATAGTGCTAAGAGTTTTCAATGGGATAAATACGCCCGCTCTTTGTAGAATCCTTTATAGGTGGCGACTATCTTTAAATAGTATTTCCAATATGTTCAACATATTATTTTTCATTCTTAATAAAATGTTTCTTTGTAAAGGGAATCAAATCTCTGAGAATTTAATTGAAACTTAGCTAGTTGAAATTAATTTTAAATTTATGGGAGCTTATATCCAAATTAATATTTTTACCAATAGGAATTTGGATAATGGATGAAATCGTACAAAAACCGACGAACGCAAAATTTTAAATGCTTCATTAATTTTTTTATTGTTTCAGTTACAAATAAAAATCGGATTTGTGCTCAAAAGTGTACTGTAAGTTGTCTTAAATAGACTTATATAAATATTTTTCATCATGGCGAACCCTAGTCGTGATGGAGTTAGCACTCGGTTTTCTGATAACTATGATTTAAAAGAAGAATTAGGAAAAGGCGCTTTTTCAATAGTAAGACGAGCAGTCCAAAAATCAACTGGTTACGAATTTGCTGCCAAGATCATCAATACAAAAAAGCTATCTGCTAGAGATTTTCAAAAATTGGAGAGGGAGGCCCGAATTTGTAGAAAATTACAGCATCCTAATATTGTAAGACTGCATGACTCGATTCAAGAGGAACATTTCCACTACCTCGTTTTTGATTTGGTAACTGGTGGTGAATTGTTTGAAGATATAGTAGCACGTGAATTCTATTCAGAAGCTGACGCATCTCACTGTATCCAACAGATATTAGAATCAGTACACCATTGCCATCACAATGGAGTTGTTCATAGAGACTTGAAGCCTGAAAATCTGTTACTAGCCAGTAAAGCAAAGGGAGCTGCCGTGAAGCTAGCCGATTTTGGTTTAGCCATAGAAGTACAGGGTGACCAACAAGCGTGGTTTGGTTTTGCCGGCACTCCTGGCTATTTATCACCTGAGGTTCTCAAAAAAGAACCATATGGCAAGCCTGTTGATATTTGGGCTTGCGGTGTTATTTTATACATTCTGCTTGTTGGCTACCCACCTTTCTGGGATGAAGACCAACATCGGCTATACGGTCAGATTAAAGCCGGAGCATACGACTATCCGTCACCTGAATGGGACACTGTGACACCTGAAGCTAAGAGCCTCATTAATCAAATGTTAACTGTTAATCCAAGCAAGAGGATAACAGCATCAGAAGCGTTAAAGCACCCATGGATCTGCCATCGCGAACGTGTTGCATCTGTTATGCACAGGCAAGAGACTGTGGACTGCTTGAAGAAGTTCAACGCTCGTCGCAAGCTCAAAGGTGCTATTTTAACTACTATGCTTGCTACCCGAAACTTTTCGGGTAAATCCATGGTGAACAAAAAGGGAGATGGCTCGCAAGTAAAGGAGTCAACAGACAGTAGCACTACATTGGAAGATGATGACTTGGACAAAGACAAGAAAGGCGTTGATCGTGCTTGCACAGTCATTTCTAAGGAGCACGATGAAGAAGGGCTTTCTAAAGCAGACTCTTTCGGAAAAGCTCGCGGAGATAGTAACGCATCATTGCGTCGTGCAGAAATAATCAAAGTTACTGAAACGCTGATAGATGCAATCAACAATGGCGATTACGATACCTATTCAAAGCTATGTGACCCTAATGTGACTGCTTTTGATCCTGATGCTTTAGGCAACTTAGTAGAAGGTGTTGAGTTCCATAAATTCTTCATTTATAACACTCCGGCCCATCTTAAGACTAATACAACTATTTTGAATCCCAGAGTTCATCTTCTTGGAGATGATGTAGCAGTTATAGCCTATGTGTGTGTGACACAGAGTGTCGACAACGAAGGCCGTCGGGCTGCTCATCAGTCTCAAGAAACTCGTATATGGCAAAAACGTCACAACAAATGGACTGCCGTTCATTTCCATCGCTCCTAACTAGCCTGTTTTCCTCGCCAGTTCGTGAAGCTATGCAAAGGTCTCGCTAAACAACCTCTATGTAATGGTATTGATACTTTCAAAAAAGCAGTAACTTCTCAAAGCATTGGATAGATTTAGAGACCCAAATAACAATCTAGGGCAGCGACGTAAGATATTGATATACAAAATTATTCTACCCTGCTATAAAAATACACGAATTTGATTAGAAATTCTTTGGTTCAAGGAATTAAGTTACGTATATATAGGTAAATGTTATTAACACCAATAAGCATTTCAAAAGTAACTTCTAACTTTGCAGTTACGTGAGTAAAATATATTTAAAAATTAAAGAAAAGCATCACAACGTGACTAAAATGTGATACCGTTTTAATTCATTATCTAATGCTTTGTGCTAGTTTTGTAGAAAATTAATAACCAAATGATCTCGGCCACAATCGAAAATTGTCAACGAATATTCGAGACAAACTGTTGCTGGTCATAATGTAGAAATCTCAGAAAGGCATCAGATCTGACATAAGAATCTACAATGAATGTTAAAACCAGAAAGTCAAAGGTTTAGAATTATTAGCACATTTCTCAGTAAGTCTCTCTACATTTTTAACTATTGAATGTTTTGTCGTGCTTAAACATGGTGTTCTCTTTGTTATCAAATACCTAGTTAGTAAGTCTAAGTAACTACTTAATGATGCAGTTATTGGCACTATGCATGTAACAATGAAAAAATTTCTAGTGTTTACTAATATCTATTAAAATATTTGTGTTAGAAGAATTTCCTTCAAGTAGTCTAGCTTGTGTAATTTATTAAAAACTTTAAATATTTTAAGTGAAATTATATCAATTTCGTCAATTTTAGATTTATTGTTAATGTTATTGAATATGCTTTTGCTTCATACACAAAATACAGCCCTTAAATGTATCAAAAAAATATTTGGCATAACAAATACCTACATGTGGCATTATTTCGTACCTGATAAATATTTTTTAAAGTTTGGAATGTGTTGCTTACTAAATAAGTGATAACTGTGCAAGAGAATGACTAGATTGTTGATAGTATTACACAAAAAGAGGAGCTTTGACAACAGTGATATTAATGTGTAATTTAAATGTGCTTTGCACAGTTTCACTAAGGAATGTGCTTTGACTACTTAATTGGTCTATTTAACTGTAAATCTACAGTTTTTTCAGTATTTCTAAGAAATAAAACTAGATAATATGTAAACAATTAACCACATTTTTTACCAGTTTTGTAACATACCTACTTTAGGATTTTAGTAGGTTTTAGCAACACTTCATTTGAAATAACATAGGGGAAATGTTCTTGTAAAAGCATTGTATTTCAAATAAATATTGTTAAAAAAATATTTAAAATCACTGTACCTATTCAGCAAATACTATTATTAATAGTTGTGCCATTATCATTAAATTTAGTGCCAATAACTGTAATAACTAAAGATGTATTCTAGTCTTTATTGTTACGCATATTTAGTATTTAATCGTCGTTTTAAATTAATTTGAAAGTATATACATTTACAAACATATATTAGATAATTATAATAGAAAACCTACTTACATTTTGTAAATAGATATATCTTTATTGATTTGCACATTGTATGTTTGGGGTGTTTTATGCAAATTAATATTTGGTTTTCATAGATACATGACCTTTTAGCTCGTTCAAAACGAAATTATTAATATTTTTTGTTATTAACTGTTGAATTTTCATCACATTTAAGCAAGAATTTTTTGTTCCCTTAATTACTGTGTAGGTACCTATAACTAATTGTGAAAAAGAAAGTATTATGTGTGTATGTTGATTTATAGTTTGCTAATGCAACTGTTTATAACACAGTGATTGTTTGAATTCACACAGTATTTATACCTAACGAAATGTATTATTATGTAGAGTTTAATTTTGTTTTACTAATATCTACATATTTTAATACTAACTTGTTACAGAGAAAATATGTATTATAGGTAGGCAATGTGAGCTGCTTTATTTCATTCAGATATATCCACAACCAACAACCATTTACCAACAGTGTATTAAGGTACATACATACTTTATAACAAAAATATACCATAATTCAGAAAAATATAAATTGGAAGAAACATGAAAATAAGATGTAAGCTGTAAAAAGATGCACAAATTAACATCTTCAAGGGAGAAAAAAAACATTGTTATGTGATTGCCTACTTATCATTTATGTACTGAAACTGTATAAAGGAAACCCATTGTTGTCTTCCCCTACAATATTCCAACAACCTACCACACCAAGCCTGTCAACAGGATCACATAAAATAAAAGTAAAACAATTTACCATTGAAATTTTTAAGGCTCTCCTTTAAATTGTTATATTAATGCACTTTTACCTGTTTGTATGTACTCACCGCTTAGGAGGGCTTATAATCAAATTTGAAGTTTTTCTATTGGCTGCATTTTATTAATATCCTAACCATTGATATCTTCTTAAAAATATTGAATATATTTCTTTTTATTAATCATGTACTTAAATTTATTGTTCAAAGTAATTTATGCAATGCCATGTCCCTTAAATATTTACTTGGGCATATTGCTAATGGTAATTAAATGTATTATAACATTGTAATTTCTGTTGTATATTTTAAATTGTTCTCAAGTAGGAAATAATTGTTGGTAATTCTTCATAGTTATTAAAAATTTTGACCACTCAGCTAGAATTTCTATTGCATTAAAAGTTTTAAATACCTTCATAGAAAATAACTTAATATTTGTTGAATGCAATGAGGATGTTTTTTTTTTTTTTAATGGCTATTGTCTGCATATTTAATATGTAGTTGTAAAGGGTGTTGAGTGGATTGTATGTTATAATACATAAACTGCAAACATTTGCACCCATCGCAATGTATTGCATTATTAAAAATGTTTTGTGTACTTTATTCTAAGTAAATATATCCCAGTCTTGTATTAAATGCACTTGAAAATTTATTTTCTAGAAAATATCTATTAAAGAAGGCTAAGTTTGTTGTAGCATAATTTAAAATGTGCTAGTGTCAATGTATTGATGGATTGTCAGTATATTTGTATTCAAAATAATTTCTTAAACCTCTGCATTGCCGATTATCATGTAAAGTTCTCTGAAATAAAGTTCTTTTGATCTATCAAATGTTTTATTCAAAAATTATACATATTATAATAGTTCACACAACCTTCATACTTAAACTACATACATAAAATAAAAAATAATTTCAACAGTAGTCATAAATAAACAATACTTAACTAATTAAAACTACTTTTAATAGACATAAACTACTTAAACTTACATGTTTTCAAATTGGTGATTAGGAACATCAGCAAAATGCATACCTTAACTAAAGTTCAAACGCTTCATTTTCATATAAACACCTTTACAGCCATCTTGTTTGACATCAAATGAACTTGCAATGTTATCTAATTCATCATCTGATATTTGTAGATCTCCTAATTCATGCCTAATACACATTTTCAAATCCTCACTGCTTAAATCATTGAACTTAATAAATTTCTTGACATCTTTTAAATCTATGTAAGTTTGTTTTAAATCCATAACAAAAGTTTCATCACAGTTTCTTACAAAGTCCTTAGTTATATTATCACAGTTATAGACCAAAATTAATATTAAATTATTGCCTAAATCTTCACTTTTCTGTACCAAGAACTTAACTTCATCCTTGATAGACATGTCATAAATAGAAAGGTCATCGATGACAATTATTGAGTTTTCACACAGTGACATTCCAAGCATAATGTTTTCATGTAAAGTACTTTTAAAGCTGGGCATTGTATAATGAAACATATTAGAGTATCCCCAAAGTCCTTCAAGTATCAAAGACACAGCAAATGTCTTCCCAACTCCTGTTCCTCCATAAAAAAATAATGCTTTACTTTTTCCTTCAGATCTTAAAGTACTGATTATCTCACTTGTTGCATCTGATTGCCCAAATAGACTATTGGATAGTCTTCCTTCTATTACATCAATGTCAATTCCACAACATTTAAAATCTATTGAAAAGAAGATTAAAATTGAGCAAAAAGCAACAATAATTGCTGGTAAAATCAGTTTATACCTAAGTTTTAAATGTAATGGTTTGAATTTGGTATCCTTTTTAATTCTGTATTTCCTTACTGGTCTATGTTGCACCTGCTCCATTACTTCATTTTTTATTGCAAAATCTACATAGCCGGGATCAATAACTTCTTCTTTTACTTTAACGTGGCTCTCGTTATATGATATATCCATACTTTTCACAGAGTTGTTGCTTAAATCTATTTCCATTGGCTCAAAACTTCTATCTTTACATGCTTCTTCCATTGTGAATTGTTTTATTAGCTGTTCATAGTCGTGATGAATAAATAAAGCAACAATACCGAGTTAGCTAAATAACACTATGGTCTTGGTATAATTGATAAAATTGGTTTTAGTATTGGTGTGAAAAATAAAAAATAATTTGAAAAAGTCTGACAACGTAAACTTTGACATAATAATTTCACTTTTAAAATGATAATGACGCATGACTGACGTATTGGGATCTCCTACACTGTCAATATTATCAAGTGATTAAAAATGGGTAAAATAAAGCGACAGCCTCCCGTAGACAGGTTGGTCAAGAACAGTGAGGTTTAGGGTTCGCAACTATTTCAGGTGTAATTAACAAGCAACGTTAAAATATGCTCTACATTTTGATTTTTAACCTGTCTAGATAATGTCAAACAAAAATCGGAAATTAGACAATTAATTTTTTGAAGGCTTGTGTGCGTAATACCCACAAAAGAAGTGACGTCTTCTGTCTTATAAGCATGCCGAGTGATACCAGCTTTTCAATATTTTCCATTATGTATGCGAAACATGTACTAAATTAAATTACCATTAGATATATATATATTTTTTGAATTACATAAGAAAAAATTAAGTTTAATATCAAAATCAAAAAAGTTAAGTGGGGAAATTTGAGTTTTAAGGGAGGACAGCACTGTATAATGCGGTAAAATTTTACAGATATTAGGACAAAATCACACTTGTAATTCACTCTATAACATATATTTATTTATATTGTTATTACAAGTGTACTTCCCAATGAAATTGTAATTTTTGCAGTAGTTTTCAGTCGTCCTTTATAATTCCTGCACACTTTTATGTCGCAAATCGTTATTTTATATACCATAAAATTCAAGCTTCCACTTCAAAATCAAAACGTCTCGCAGTGACATAACAAATTTGTACCATACTAGCCCGTAACATACTCGTACATGCTACTCACATAGAACAAGTAATTTTATGAGCCGCATGCATGAACTGCCAACTGTTCGGATCTTGTTTTTACCTAACTTATTGATTATTATGTTTTATTCTGGGTATAAAATTAAAATAAAAAGTTACTGGCTAGTAGGCAAAGAGCGAAACCATTTAAGAAATCAGAACATTTAAGAAATTCCAAACGATTGAATGAACAATTTTTTTTGCTATTTTAAATTTATGAATTATTATTGACAGTAAATTCAAGTCATAATAAACTATTGTTGCAACTAATATATAGTTTACAGAATTGTGTGGAAAGAGTTTTATAGTTGTTAATAAGAGGAATTTATCTTGAGGGAATTATTGTTTACAACCAAGCCTTTTATCATGAATATAATCTCCAACTTTAATATACGCTTTTTCATGGAGGTTTCTTTAATAAATGTCTTGAATTTTGATGAAGGCAAAATTAATGCGTTATCCAGAATCTTGTTAAACATTAAATGATGCGTGCGCTTTGTACAGACGAAAGGATGGTTGGATAAGCTTATTTTTAAATCTATTGTTAATATTATGTACATCTGAGTGCGTTTTAAACTGTTTTTGTATACAAACATAATGTTAGAATAAATGTACTGGCTAGATACTGTTCGAATATTAATATCTTTAAATACTTCTCTAAGAGTGTCCCGAGCTCAAAGGCTATATATTGCACGAATGGCTCTTTTTTGCAAAACAAAGATGGAATCTATTGCTGCAGCCTTCCCCCACAATAAATTACTGTATGACATTAAGCTGTGAAAATAGCTGAATTAAACTAGATGCGCGGTGGCCACATCTGTAAGCTACCGTATTTTGAAAACTGCGTAGGCAGCCGAGCTCAGTCTATCCGCGAGAGCCTTTATATGAGTGTTCCACTGTAATTTACTATCTTATGTTATGCCTAAGAATGAAGTCGAATCTACGAAATCTAATTTTAGATTATTTACTAATATTTCATTTTCAAGGATTTTACTTTGGGCATAGAAAATTTAATACATTTTGTTTTATTCGCATAAAGCAGCAAGTTATTAGATGTGAACCAGTTAAGAACCTTTGAAATTGTAGTGTTTACTTGTGCGTAGTTTCTAATTTTCCTATCTCGTTAGTAGTATTGTAGTCAGCAAACATTACAATGTCACACAGGTTCTATACAGTAAATGGTAGGTCGTTTATGTGCACAAAAATAGAAAGGGCCCAAGGATAGAACCTTGTGGAACACCCATGTGTAGCAAGGACCAGGGTCCTCATGATTTATTATTACCTTTAATGTCTACTATTTGTGTCCTTTGCTCTTATCAAGATTGGATAAGCTTGAGTGATTTACCTGTCAATCCATGGTGTTTGAGCTTATAAATTAATGTGAGATAATCAACACAATCAAAAGCTTTAGACAGATCACAGAACACACCAATGGCATTCCCATACTCCTGCGTCAGTAGTAGAACGATCTTTAATAAATCTGAACTGTTGGCTATGAAGCAGCTTATTATGATTAAAATGTTTTAGAAGTTGATTTAAAATTTATTTTTCAAATACTTTACTTCACGCAGGAAGTATCAAGATGGTCGGGAGTTCGCGGGAGCATTTTTACTGCACGAATTATACAAAGGTATTATTTTGCTGCATTGTAGAATATTCGGAAATATCCCATGATCAACACATGTATTAAAAATAGTAACAAGATGGGGTGCAATTATTTTAAGTATATTACTTTTACAGATATATCCCAAATTTCTTTACTAATTTAAAGCTTTAATTACGTGATCAGTACTGACGTATTCAAATTCAAACGATTGGCTACATTGATGGACATTTGGTTGAGAATTAATTCTTATTTCGTTGCCGAGAAATTTAGTGAAGCTGTTCTAATAAAGGCAATATTACAAAAAAATCTTCAAACGCATTGGCAATTTAAGGCAACGTAAGACTTAATTTTTTTTTATGAATTTGCAAACTTATATCACCACAACTTTTTTAGATTTTCCGGATTCAGAATTAATAATCTGCCAAGTGGTGTTATTTTTTTTTTCTGTTCAATGTCAGTTTTTTTTATTAAAAGGGCGAAAAGAATATGTACTGTAACAGTTATATTACACTAACGCCGTTTTAAATTAAAGCCGTTTTAAATAAAATAAAATAAAGTTTTTAAATTAAAGCCAAAAAGTGACATTTCATTTTACAAATTTATGTAAATACAGTTATCTACATAGGAAAATAAAACGAAATAAATTTGATTATTTAAAAATTTAATCACAATTTGGAAAATGCATACAATAAGCAAAGGTCACCTGTAAAAAGGTTAATCTTTTTAAAGGTACGATAAATCCTTGGATGCAAGTAAAACTAATTTTAACTATTTTTGTTATTTAGGTCCTATGCTTAAAATGATTATCAACTTGAAATTGGAAATTTATTACTTTTAAAAAGTGCACGCTTATCTATACATATCTCTGTAAGAAACCAAACCTAACCCCTGTTCATGGGCGTTCCTAGGTTCTGACCCCGGCAAGGAGAACTGTTTGTCTGTCAGTCTGTTTGTTTCAAGTTATAGAAACCGCTGAACCGCTTTTTTACTAGTCTTTCACTGGCAGATTCATATTTTAGGGCGTCATAAAACCTGAATAAAATCTAATTCAGATATGAAATACGAAAAGTTTATAGCCTACCTGGTGGTGGGGGGAAACTTCTTTGAAAGCAAGCAGTCCTAGTTTCACTCTAAGGTGTGAGGACGATTGGAAACGATTCCTTATCCCCCCTCCCCCCATTTTACAAGATATAAAACACAGAGAAAATTGAAGTTAGATCTCTGACTTTAGTCAATGCTAATCTCGGGATCACTGATAATCCTCCCAGCCCGTTTCAGAACCGGTTCTAAAAGGCTTTCCCTAGTTTTCAGGTCCTTCTGCCTGTACTTGTGCTTTGTGCAGCAGAATCCTTTGCGCTATCCTGAAGTACCGCTATGTCTTGAGCACACTCAGCTTTTCCTGAAGCCAGTATAGCCTTGACTTCTAAGTAAGTATGGAACTCAATATCGCTGGGTACGAGAATGCAAAGAAAGTACTGGATCTGTGGTCCAAAAGCAAATTCAGTTTTCTTAGCGGTGAACTTGAGTTTTGATGGGGTTGAAGTTGAACAAGGACTCAGTAAGTCATCCCAATCGGATACTACACTCGGCGTCAAAAAAATCGCCCCTTTGCAAAAAATGTTTTCAACCAACTTTATTTCACTTTAATCTTGGGTCAAGTATTGACTTAAAGGTATCATTTGAAAGGTAATTTAATGGTTTTTATGGTTATAAAGAAAAAAATAAAGATTTCCTCATTTGTCAAAAAATATTGAAAAGACATTGTAAACAGTAAAAAAAAACATTTATTTCATAATACAAAACAATAACAAAAAAAAATACAAAAAATTACAAAATAAAACAAAACTAATTTAAAACCTAGTGTTCCCCCCCCTTGCCCTTATTACCGCCACTAAACGGTCTTTCATCGATCGCACCAACTTTACAACCGATTCCTGCGGAATTCTGTCCCATTCCTCGATGACGGCATCTTCAAGTTCCTGCAGGGTGGTAGGGGCGACATCTCGTGACCGAACTTGTCTTTTTACCTCGTCCCAAAGATGCTCTATGGGGTTTAAGTCAGGACTTCTGGCTGGCCACGACAAAATAGGGATCCCAACCTCCTCCAGATATTCTCGCACAATTAAAGCTGTGTGGGATCGCGCGTTGTCATGCATTAATTTGAAGCCAGAGCCGACAAAACCCACATATGGGACCACATGCTGCTCCAGTATTTCATTAATGTAGCGACCAGCAGTCAGAGACCCCTGGCCGCGAGTCCCTCTGGTCGATGAAACGCAGACAAGGTCGGTCTTGCCATCTATAGAGATGCCTCCCCAGAACATGCACGAGCCACCTCCGTAACCCACTGTTTCTTCAATGCAGGCCTGAGCGAATCGTTCGCCCGACCTCCTATACACCCTTGCACGCCTGTCGTTGCAATAAAGGCAGACTCTTGTCTCGTCGGTGAAGAGAACCTACCTCCATTGCTCAAACGTCCAATCGACGTGATCTCGGGCAAATTGTAAGCGGTCTCTACGATGTGCTGCAGTCAACTTAGGGCCAGTAGCAGCCCTGTGAGCCCTAATTTCTTTCTCCCGCAGTCTCCTTCTAATCGTAGAGACGCTAACTGAAGTCCTGCGAGCTTCTCGAAGACGTTGTTGCACCTCGACAGCGCTAGAGAAGCGACTGCGCAGGGACGACGTCACAATGAAGCGGTCATCCCGCTCAGATGTGCAGCGTCCCCGACCAGCTCCACGTCTTCTAACGAAGGCTCCAGTCTCCTGGAACCGCTGGAACACTCGTCGGACAGCATGGCGGCTCAAATTCAATTGTCGAGCGACATCACACTGTCGAACTCCTGCTTGCAGTAAAGCAACAACTTGATCAGATTCAGCCGCGGTGGTCTCCATGTTTGAGGGTTGATTTCTTGCTTGCATTTTATAGCTCTGGAACTGAGCTCTAGTCGCGACCCTTGAAACGAGTGTTTTGGTACATTTTCTTACAACTTCTTCGACATGGAAATTATGACGTTTAATTTAAAAAAAAACATGTTAATTGAAGGGATATTAAACAAGCTTTAATTTGACACCATGATCTATTAGCCAGAGTTCTTATTATAAAAGTTAGATGAGCTTGATGCTGAATTTCAGCGAGGGGCGATATTTTTGACGCCGAGTGTATTACTCTGCGGAATTCCACATGATAGTAGACTTTTGATATCTATCTATAAACTAAAATATTCAAACATGAGATAGAAAATGTGTGTGTCCATTAATAGGGAATAATATTATTGTAAAGTATATTACATTGAAAACAATTAGAATTGTACGGTAAACCAGAGATATTTATCCATTTAACTTAAATATATCTATCTCGTTTATCACAACATCCTTATCTATGGAAGTTGTATGGCGCCCGTGTACTTTGACTTCATTGTAAATATCGGATCTCTCTACCTAACTAACGACTTTGAAGCTTGATAACTTAATTAATAAGTTGGATATTTGAGAAAATCTAACGGATTTTTGTATTTATGTGGTATCGAATTATAATTAATAAATTTAAAAAGTCATATTCCCTATTTTTGAAATGTATAAATTTCAATAATTTTTTATTAATTTTAAATTCAAATCTGTGAATCCGGGCTCAGGTTAAAACAACTCAACCAGCACCGGTGTAAATGGGTCCTTTATCAAAATAAGGTACAGTTTGATCTAAAGATTGAGAGTGGCTTAACGGGAACAGGAAATTTAAGTAAAAATTTTGAGCATGCTCACAACCTAAGTTCACGTGCTGATTTATGCTAATGTAATTTATTAAAACCCTTAAAAACGCCAGAAAGACACACAGACTTCTCATTCAGCTATTGGCACATTATATTTGTGTTTTAGTTGTAAAATAAGAAGACTAAATAGCAAAACATTATATTGTTTGAAAACCTCGAAACCGCAATCATTATATTTGTGATAATTAGATGGAATTCCTATTAAAAACGTCTTACTTTCAAAAAAAGTTTCAATGAAGCAGTCTACAATACTTAAATCCATAGGCATACAATATAACAAACATACCTGTACAAATAAACACATGCCATTTATGTAAAGTCTCCATAACCTTTTTTGATGGCTAGATCCGTGTTTAGTGTGAAATGCTAGTGTTTTAATGAGCGAATATCTGTAGTGTTGTATGATTTCATATCCCAAGTAACTCAATAACAGCAGTAGCATGTCATTATGGGCAGATTCTTTGTTTCATAATTCTTCTTTTTATCATTTTATTCCTCATCAAAAGTTATAATAAATTGGTTTTTAAAGTACCCACAAAATTGCTACCTCAACCATTATCCGTCTCTGAGTTGATCATGTGTGCTCCCCGGTGTTTCTTGCCAGAATAAGGATGAGACTCCCTTCGCGATTGTGGTTTAGCGGAAGGTACTATAAACATATTTTTTTTCTTACATTGATTTAAGAATTTCCCGTAATAACTGCTTTTTTATTTATTCAAAACCAGGCAGGCATTTGACCCTAAACCCGCCTGATGTTAAGCGGCGATGAGGTCTAAGGTGGATCATGCCTGCCCAGGAGAAACTTATTCACTCTTGAATTAAAGAGGCCCAAGTTATACTGGTCATGGAACACATCGGCAGGCAAAGAATTCCACACCCTTGCAGTACGCACTATGAAGGAGCTATCGAAGCATTTAGTCCGGATGGTCCGAATATCTACCACATAAGGATGCAGCTTCAGCCTACGTCTAGTGTTCCGATTATAAAAGGGGGCCGGTGGAATTAAATTGTGCAATTCCTGCGCACACTTTCCGAAATGTATCCTATAAAATACCGATAGACACGCAACTTCGCGGCGGTGGCTGACGTCTGAAAGTTAGTCAATCCCGATGATTCTTCGGGCTCGCTTTTCAACAGAGTCTAAAGCTGCTAGCTGATACTTGGCTGAACCATCCCAAAGGTGACAACAATACTCCAAACAAGGCCGAATTTGCGCCCTATACAGGACAAGCCGTTGTTTGGAAGTACCGCCTAACCCGGGATAGAACACCAAGCTTCTTAGCCGCTGTTTTGGCTATAGACTCTATGTAGGAGCCGAAATTCATGTTTGACGATATTTCCAGGCCAAGAAGTTGCATCTGATTAGTTATCGGTATTGATACACCCCGGAAAGTCGGAGTCAGCTGGAAGGGACTCCGTTTGGCGGAAAAAACACACGCCTGTGTTTTGGCTGCATTGAATCTAACAAGATTGGCTTCACCCCCGTCCGAGACTGCCTGAAGTGTCAGATTCAAGCGCTCAACTAGAGACTCTCGACAAGACTGAGTTTCATTCCGACTGGCCCGAGAACTGGAGAAGTATCTGTCCGTAACAGTAGTGTCATCTGCATAACCAACTGTTCCAGGAACTAGCAGATCATTAACGTGTAGCAGGAATAGTGTTGCGGACAGAACTGACCCCTGGGGAACACCAGCGTCGATTTGTTTTTGTTTGGACAAGAGACCATCCAAAACCACTTGAATCGAACGGTTCCCGAGGAAGTCTGAAATCCAATTACAAAGGCCAACCGGTATCCCAAAAGAGGGAAGCTAGCTTAATAGGCTACCGTGCCAAACCCGATCAAAGGCCTTGGAGACGTCAAGTGAAACTGCGATGGCTTCACCGTATCTCTCTATAGCCTCGCTCCAAAGGTGAGTGGCGTACACAAGAAGATCCCCAGTAGACCGACCTCGGCGGAACCCGAACTGACGGTCACTGAGGAGATCATTGTCTTCAAGGTAGCCGAGGAGACGATTATTCAGTACACGTTCCATAGTCTTACAGAGTACAGAAGTGACTGAAATGAATCTATAGTTAGCTTCCTTTTTTGGGCACAGGCTGCACGTCAGCTAGCTTCTACGACTTGGGAACAACTCCAGTCTCAAGTGAGAGGCGTGTTAGGATGGGAGACAACTCTGAAGCACAGTTGCGCAGCACCACTGCAGGGATTCCATCAGGACCACTAGCCTTGTTCACATCTAGACTTTGCAGGATTTTAAGTACCTCTTTTTAGTGTATATGAACAACTCGCATGGAGACATTGCAGCAAGGTGTTGAAGGTGGGAGATTCCCTGCAGAATCCAAACGCGAGTTTGCCGCAAAGAGATTAGCAAACAAGTTTGCTTTCTCTTCCGCGGTGTGAGCCGGCAAGCCATCTGATTTTAACAGTAGTGGCAAGGAAGGACGGCTAAAATTGGTTTCGACAGCCTTGGTCAAAGATCAAAAAGCTTTACTCCCAGTTGGATACGAAGCTAATTTTGAGCCAAGGCGATTTATATGGTCGAAACGAGCCCAACGCAACGTTTTCTTACTGGACTTGGAAGCACGGTTAAAGGCTTTCTTCAAATTTTGAGTATCCGGAGATACACGCGATCGTGCATCAGCCCAGGCCCGATTGGCCTCTTGTTTCTGTGCTTCAGCACGGTAACAGTCTGCGCCGAAACAGGGCCTAGCACTGCTACCCGTAGAAACATCAGAGGAAGGAATGTAATATTCCATTCCCAAACGGATGACCTCGGTAACAGCATCAGCACATCTCGACGGATCACTTGAAGAAAAGCAAGCCCGCTTCCATGGATAAGATGCAAAAAAGTGCCGCATCTCATCCCAATCTGCCGACTTGTATCGCCACACGCGCCTCATGCCAACTGGGCACGATTCGGGTGGGGAATATACGGATACAGATTTCACCAGGCAGTGATCAGATGATCCTAAAGGTGCGGATACAGACACCAGATATCTGTCTGGATCAGACGTCAGCCGAAGGTCCAAGTAGTTGGCTGCATGAGAGTCAACGTCCGGTATGCTTGTAGCACAACTTACAAGCTGCGAGAGATCCAGTGACAAAGCTAATTTCCGCGCCTCTCTCCCAGCATGATCAGTCATTTGGTGC
Source organism: Choreutis nemorana (assembly GCA_949316135.1). Lineage (NCBI taxonomy): Eukaryota > Metazoa > Arthropoda > Insecta > Lepidoptera > Choreutidae > Choreutis > Choreutis nemorana. Next base: position 6,701,636 of record OX438600.1, read on the forward strand.
GGGAACAACCACTCCTTATGGTGTGCATTCATGTCCCCCAAAATGACTAGCTGCGCAGTGGGATACCGGTCAAGAGCCAAATCAGCAGAGTGGCTGAGATAATCAAACAACCTGGTTATCACCTGGTCGCCACTGTGCGACCTATACACACTGGCGTATATTAGTTGCTCCAAGCCAGTATCTATCAAGACCCAAAGGACAAAGAAACTGGGCTCCTCAAAGCTTTTGAGACGCTTGGAACAAATATCATCGCGAACGTACACACAGACTCCAGCACGAGGGATGATCCTATGCTCCAGAGTAAACCCAGGGTAGCTGAGGTACGCCACGTCATCCGGACATTTAATCTGCGTCTCAGTGAGGAACAGCAACTGCAGTTTTTCAGCCTCAAGATGAAAATGGACTGCGTTGAGATTAGAGTGCAAACCTCGAGTGTTAGTTAGTAACCTGTTAGTGAGGTGCACTGTTAGTGGGAGGACGTGCAGCCGCTGTAAAAACTTTTTTCCTTTTCTTTGCCCTTTCATGAAATTAGAGTGAATAGGATTGAAGGATGGCAGTTGGACGAGGCACCGATTCTGACAACCCAGAAACAACAACGCGCAGAAAGAGTCCTGACACTGGAGACCGCGGGGACGCCCGAACCCCCCCAGAGATGGCCACTAGGTCCTCCCATCTGGTCGCCAACCAGCAAGGTGGAGCATCCTGGGATTTTTCGCGAGGTGGTGGGGCAGCCTTTCACTTGTGGCTAGCAAGCTACTTGGGCCCCCTACTCCTGCGGTCAGCCAGCGGTGCACTGTGCTTCAGATCCCGCTAGGCTCCAAAACCAGGCATCATGGGCGATCGTAGTAAGCTATTCGTGCCGGTAGTCAGACCGCGCAACTATCCAGACCCATCCATCCAAAACGGCTACTCCAAACAACAACCCGGAACACGGCAGAACCGCTTGGCGGGTTGGCTTAGTTTGGAGGGTGGTGACTAGCCACGGCCTAAGCCTACCACCAGAGTTTGCTGCTCATTTGTCCAAGGGTCACGTGTAGGGTCTCAAGGGTAAACCTACGGACGCGAGCAGCTATAACCCTCAAAATAACTGTTTACTCAAAAGCATCCCTAGTCCCGTCAATCTTAACTATTTGTTGTCCATGTATCATACAAAGTTTGTTAAGTACCTTATTATGTTTAAAACAACTAATAATATTAAATTGTGAAGATTCTTATTTGTTCTTGTGTTATTCATTTGCAGTCCTCATTATCTAAAAATTTTTGTTATATAACTAATTTGGCAACTCAACTCACAAGTCAGAATATCGACAATTTTCTCATTTAACATTGTTTGTTATTATTATTTAAAATTGGCTTAGTGGTTCTCGAATACGATAGTCACCATAAAATAAAAATTGAATTGAATTTATTTGAGATTAAATAATACTTTACTCTTGCAAAATAAGTTATTGCCATGTCATGCCATGGAGTTTCCCGTTAGCGTGGCCCCAGAATGATGATGGCAACATTATCAAAAGGAAATAATCAGGCTTAATTAAAATAATTTAATAATCTAATCATTCTTTTTCTTTTATATTTCTTTTCCTCAGTGAGAGAAGAGCTACTAAACTATAAATATTATCACGAATTACTCGGCATCGGTAACCAGTATAACATTAATATTGATGGAATTACAGTATCGCCATACAGTTTTAGCTAAATAAAAATCATGATTTATTGTAGTATCATGATATGGTATTGATAGTGTGACATTCCCAATAAGTAAGTAAGTGAGTAAGCTAGCGCGACATTTATAATATCGTTCAAAAACTTATTTTAGTCGTTTTGTTAGTCCACACAAACATACGATCTTTATTTTCTAACGTAAAGATATACATGGCTGGCGAGGTCATTGTTCTTTAGTGATTTGTATCGTTAATTTCGAAATGAGTGACGAAAATGTCAGCCCGAATAATAAAATTAAGTCAACTCCTAATAAAAAGGTCCGAAATCCATTTGATAAAGCTTTAGTAGATAGACTACACAAGCCAATATGCAGGTGAGTTAAGTTTGTAATCAGGTGCACAATGCTCAAATTGTGAAATATTATTAATGTTTGTTTATACTTTGCTGCATTATGTTATTATTAGCCCCGGAATGTACAAGATATGCAAAAAACAGCACAACGGATCTTTCCGTTGGGACATAGACCAAGCTTGCAGTTTGGTACCTGCAGACATCGTAGTATGCAACAGTCAGTACGAGCCTTCGCCTGACCCTGCTCTTGAGAAGACAGCAGAAGAGGCTACTGATAAGTATGTATTTCTTACTTTATGCTCTTTTCAGTATCTTAAAGGTTTTAGATTACTATAAGCTTATAATTATTTATTTAGAGATTAAATAAATCTGATTAACACACACACTCGTCATTTTAAAATTATTTTTGTTAACAAATATTTAATTCTTGCTTTATTACAAATTATCTTGAATCTGTACATTCATCTTTTAGATAATAGTTTTTACTTGATTTTCCTATGTATACTTTTTATTTGACCACACTATTACTTGTAATGTTTCAGATTCTTCTCCCAGGAATTGGTACTGCCAAGTCCTCTTGAGTCTTCCAAAAAAACAAAGCCAGTAACAAAGAGCGATTCTAGTCTTAAAATGTCGGGACTAATCAAAGACCACTCAATTGTGATGAGGGATGGTAAGAATTTAAAGTGGCTACTCTTTCTTACAATTGTAATAAAAAATATGATGCTTTTTAAAATATAAGGACTTACCTACTTTTATTATATTATATTATATTGATAAATTTGATAATTGGTCAAAATTATTAGAAAGTTTTGAATTAAATCAGTAAGTAATTTGAACTTAACTTACTTAAATGTAGTAACATCATGTTGATATGACATTTTTATAAATTAAAGAAGTTTACAAGGTATCATGGTCTCATATGAGTCCTTGATTGAGATTCCTTTTTACTGCAAGTACTAAGAATAAGTAAAACTCCCTAGGTTATTTTCAATCAAACATATTAATCTAATAATAATCTAAATTAGAGCTTATGTAAATTTTACTTACCTTCATAATAATAACACACAACTTGTTTCAGTTGCAGCACAAACTGTGCTGACAATACCAGCTGTTTTACCTCCTGAAGTAGAAAACCTTTTAAAAAGTTTTTGCACTTATCATCAGGTAAGTGTAATGAATTATTATTATTTAAATGTACAATTTAATAGAGTAAAGTTGTTAATCATCTAGTAATTGTTTTAAAGTATTCTTCCTTAAATTATGCAATTAACAAAGATTTACACAACTTAAAAAACTTCATTCATAAATTTAAAAGTTTTAATTATAACCAATACAGACCTGTAGAAAAATGTTTATAGGTATTTGTTTTAAAATCAATTTAATTTGATTTACCTGGATTTCAGGATCAAAATATGTCAGTGGAATATGAGATAAGAAGACAGTTGTTCATTGAGGAGCACAGTGATGCGGAACCTCAGTATGATTCAGAGCAAACTGATGATGAAATGCATATAGAAAACAGACCTCCTTCTAGCTATGAAGCCCACACACCTGTTGTATTTAGTCCTGATTTGGTATGTTGTCTGTCATAATGGATAGAACAGTAGAAATTATCAGAGAAAAATAACAGTCCCTTGTATTATTTTTATTCATGATATTTGAGCACAGAATGCTATTTGTGTACAATGCTATTAGTGATTTATTTACTAAAACTACCACATTTTTATTAAATGTGTTATATTTCTTATCCTTGTTGGCACATACGCGTGTACTTAACTTAATAGAAGTTTCTTTAGACTATGCACTAGAAAGTAGTTCCATATAAACAAAAAAAAAATAAAGAATTGACTAACTTTGTTGAAGAAACACAAACTGTTGCAGCCTTTAAAAAATATGATGAGATATATTCCAATAATTTTGTTTTGGATGTATGAATAAATCATATCTATTGAAGGTGAGTATTAAAAATGCGTTTTGTGCAAATGGTGGTCATAATATAAACAATTCCTCCTTTAAATGTGGTTGAAAATTTTTAAAAAGTCAGTCTCTAGTTTAAATCCTTGTGACAATTTGGGACCTTAAGATCACCTATCCTGATGGATCTATAAAGAATTTTAATAAATCAAGGTTAATTTAAAATAAGCTAATTTTGGCTGGAAAGAATCACTTTTAGTGGCTGTAGTAGCGTTATAACAACTAGATGGTATTCAAGGGGTTCAAAACCTGGCAGGATAGATCCGTTTTTAAACTGATCTGACATGTAATTTAGTATCTATATTATTGCTTGTCGTAACGTAAGTAACTTGTAACCATAAAATTAACAGCTTTTAGCTGAAAATTAAAATGAGTGTGCAAACATTTCAGAGTAGAGATCTGGTGACTAAAGGGATGAAGCGAACATTTGGGACACCAATGAGTAGTGCTGGACCAAGTAAAACCTTCAGGAAAAAGATCCTCGATGTTGTAGACTACAATGTTGAGGATGACGTCGTGGACTTTGGGGAACCCTGCTTTAGTCCTATTCACTTCTTATAATAATAGATATTGTAATTTTAATCAGCAAAAAAGGAGTCGAAGTGGTTTCAATGAATGCCAACACTTCTATAGTTTCTACAAAAGTGCCATAAAGCCGCTTGAATTGACCAAGACATATCTACATGAAACAATAGCAATACAGCATTAAAAGAAATATCGAAGTTTATCAATTGTATGAGATTTGAGTGATTAGGATATGAGAGACCTCACATCATAAATTTAATGACAAAGACTAATTTATTACATAACTGTTTACATAAGTTTAAAGAAGTTACAATGATTAGCAGTCTTAACAGCTTACCTAATTGGACATGCATGCAGTTTTACTTGAATGATTATGTGCAAAGAATAAGGGTGTTTTGAACAAAGCAAATATTATAGCGAAATCCATTATTGTGGATGGTTATTATTAAAATTATACAGACAATATTTTTGAAATAGTAATAGGATATTTGATTATTTAAGATTATTTTAATATGAAATTAATATGAGTATTTTTTATTATTTTGGACACTTGAACTGTGTTTTGTAGGAGGTTAAACTTAATAAAGTATGAAGACTGACAGATAATCTTAATTGATGCGTGCATAGCAAAGTCATTGAAAACCGATGTCTGAAGTAGTGACCTATTTATTTGGTAGACAATTTACATAAATCAAGATAACGGTCTCGATTCAGAATAGCTTTGTTGATTGAAATTACAATGTCTATTATTAGTTCTGCTGTCGCTACTCTGCTCCCATATCAATACATAATTGGTTAATTAGTTTGTTATGTTCTGTAAGTACAAAGTGGTATTTAGTAGGATAACATTTTGATAGAACATTATCTTTTTAAATTTGTTAATGAATGACATTTATCACTGTGGACATTTACTATAAGAGATGTTTTTATTCATTTATTTTTTATATTGTGTAAAAAGCGACAACGAAACAAAATCACGGTTATGCTTAAGCATGCTAAAGTAAATAAATGCATATTAAATAAGCCATTTTTATTACTTTTTATTAATCATATAATATCTCGGGGACAATTTAAACAAATTGCAAATTCGCTATTAAATGTGCAAACTTTTAGGATTTACGAGTGTGTTCGTAGTACCTATTAAGAAACGATGTACTTGCACAATCGTCGAGACGGCTCGTGCGTCAATCGCCTTAACAAATAACTGGTATCGATAACGCCGTAACCTCTGTTATCGGCGTATCCCGGAACGTCTGCGAATTACATGCAAAGAGGATCCGTTTTCGCTAGCTATTCAACTCCGACCTTTAAAACGTGTTCATCTCGTATTGCTCCAATACAGATAACTTGCACACATTACACGTTTAACTGCAGAGCAATAGACATGTAAATGTTGTGCCACCTATTTAGTCGCTTACGTTTGCAATATATCAAATATTAAATAGCTATAGTAGTGGTAGGTACTTAGTCCAGTGTAATAACGAGCCTTTATATATAACATTCAAAGTGCGCACACGTCATTTAGTAATTAACAACCAGAAAATAGATACAAGAGAATCGTTTTGCACTGATACAAACATATCGTGTTTCACTAAAAACAGGCCAGATTCATACGATAACACAAAGCGTATTACGTTGTTTTTGGCATTTTATTGTTATTCATAATTTAACAGTGGTATATGTAATTAGCGTGTCGAACTTTAATAATGTATAATAAAACGAGTGCTACGTTGATGCTTCAAACTATTATGGTTTTGATGGAAAAGCAGAATTCAACTGATGTAACGAGCTTCCCCGGCGGCTTCAACGGTTAGTTGTATTTCAAAATTATTTTGTTCTTCAACAGTATTATTTAAATTTTTATTACATGCAGTAGGTGATAAAATAATTTTTGCTTAAATAATGCTTAGTCATTGGGAAGTAAGAATGATTTTAATGTGTTTTATAAGACATATTATGTACAAGCTTAACAGTATTTTGTTTTATGCCTTAAGAGGATTTCGAGTTGGAGAGATGCTATGGCAAGTTCGGTTGTTTCTCCAAAGCCTATCCCTGGACAGAGAACAGACCTGATAACTACTTTCCAGAATCACCAGAAACTATGTTAATAAGGTATGTATGTTTTTTAGTCCTTATTGTTGATTTGAATTAGAAAAACTGTCATTGTATTTTAAACACAGTCAAGTTATACAATTTCAATTTATTCATAGAAAAAAACTATTTATCTTAATGCTCGAGTACCCGATCATTCTTTACAATCGATAAAAATCACACTGATCACTTCAACTATATGTGAAATTTAATTGTTTTGTTTTAATTTTATTAGTTACATCGTTTTTAACTACGTGTAACTGACGTTTACTAGATAAACTCCTGGGCAGGAGGCCTCAAGAAGGGTTACACTTGCACCCCTAACACTTATTGGAGAAAATACCTAGAAAAGATTCAGTTTTTTTTTTATTTTAGTTGTAGGAGCACCGAAGGCTTAACAGTTTTAGATGAGTTAAGAAATTGCTAATTTAAAAAATTTAAAAATATCCAGGTTGTTAACCCGATGACTTATTTTTACTCGGGTATACACATGTCTCTCCCTAAAAGTAGCCCCTAAATATCCTAAACATTTAAAGCTATTGTTCTTACGACTGTTACAAATTATAAGCTATCCAACAACTTATTTACATTATAAAAATAACAAATCATATTACTTTTTACCTCCAGATCTATATAATCAGAAAACTATTCTCAGGGCGATGTTAACAAACTAAGGAAAACTTAATACAATATGAAATGTGCGGTTTAATGTATAAGTATCTCTGATCCATTAGATAATCCATCACATTGTACAAATAAAATTACCCACATTTTTATTAGGTTTGGTTTTTATGGTTAGTGTTATAAATTTTATCCTAGAAAAAACAATGCACAACTCGTATATTTTACTTTATTCGAATATAATGCGTGTTTTGTAGTTCGCTATTGATAAAATTAGGGGCGTGTCCATGATGTACAATAATAATAATATTGGCTAAATGGATTTATCTTGACAGTAATTCGTCACAGAGCAATTAAGACGAAAGACCCGAACGACAACATGTTGTTTAAATGATAAGAAACAAGATCCGCCATGTGGTATTAAGCTGCTGCATACTTCGACACAGCTCGCTTTATCTTGACCAACAGTTCTATTTTAAATAGACGCCAAGACACTATTGGCAATTAATGCATAAATTATTCCTGTCGCTCTTTTTGGTTGCTTTGAATTAACCACAAAACTTTGTCGTTTTTGCCTTTTTTTCTATAACATAGCCGCTTATTTCACTGAGGGATTTGTATTTTAATCATTTTTCACATTGTATTACAAAATTTATTTTATGAAAATCGCAGTTCCTCAAAGTACTAAGCAACTCCAGATAGGTGTTGTCAAAATAAAATAACTTAAATTACTTACACTTTCCGTCGCCAATTATTTTTTTTTCAAATTATTAGTTTAAAAAGTTTTATATTGATAAAAAGGGGGCTCGTCCATGACATCAATCAATATTATAAACGGAGACAAAACATTATGTTTACATTTAATTGTAAGATAGTAGTATTTTATCATCATAAAGATAAATTAAAACATTTTTAACCGTTATCCCGGCTTTATCAAGTTTGATGACTTTTTGGACTTTGAACTAAAAGCTTTTATCTGAATTGAGAGCCCTTTTGTATTTTTCTTTTAAGCTAGTTTTAAAAATAGCCTTTTGTAAAATAAAAGTGAAATAAATTTAACAATTACACTTAAAATATTACAGCTTTTGTTAATATTTTGAGATTGTGTCTTACCTAATCAACTTTCTATGTTACTTTTGACATAAGACTAGGATCTGATTATTAATTTAAAAAAACTAATAGCAATTGATTTGTTTATATAGATATCCCACATTTACCAGAAGAAACCGAAAGATACCAGTGCTACTAGAAGCGGATAACATCGACAAAATCCGGAACGCAAATATTGATCCGAGTGGTCCGTTTTACTTCATATCTCACGGATTTCTCGAAGGTGGTGATAAAATATGGGTAATTAGTCGTTTACATTATCAATAAATAAATGATGACTACTATGCTCATGTCATTATCTAGCTGTTCTTATAAAATGCATTGATTTTCTAATCAAGTATAGAACCCATCGTGTTTTGGTAGTACAATCGCTTCTTTTTGTCTTCTATCGGCTCTTGTTTAAATCTGAGCCCGCTAGACTTAGCTATTAGATATAATCGAGGTTTAGATATGTTTTTTTACATGTAATTTAATTTATCATGTAAAATGGCGAATAGTGTGTTTGGAAGTACCCGCGATTCTGAATGGTTTTTGACAATTTTGGCTCACAAAAAGAGGTCCAAAGGATAACGATGAAGATGAAAAAGAGCCAAATCCGATTATGTGTGAACACCCAGGCATTAGATATCTGCAGCAATTGGGCGGTCCCTTCAAAATCTGTTTTGACGGTTTTACTAAAAATATTATACTAAATGAATATAGTTTTAAGGATTAGGATTCCGTCCTTCTAAAAGGAAAAGGAACCCTAAAAATATATCTATCTGTTGGTCCGTCAAGCCCCTTTTCTCACAAACACGTAAAAATATCAAGTTAAAATTTATACTGAAGACTGCGCTCCCTAGATACGAGTTTAGCCGTATATGTCACATTTCATATAAATTCGTAAAGGAAATCAAAACCTATAATTAGTGTACTTACCTTATAGCACAAGTATTGGAAAAAAACTACATGTCTGTCTGTTTTAAGTTTTTTTTTTCTCTAGAACCTTGGAAGTATAAATATCCAAGAACCATAAATTTGTAGCAACTGCATAAAAAAATACGAAAAAACGGAAAAACAATCAAGATTCGATTCTCGTGATTAAATAAATATTTGTATATGTACGGAACCTACAAGTTTGTACGGAACTTTCTAGGTGCGAGTCCGACACGGACTTAAACGGTTTTAATTAATGACATAGTCAAGTATAACTTTTCACATATAAAAAGTATTTAACATTCCTTTTTTGCATAGATACAAAACATGGCGAATGCCCTACTAAGCTTGGAAGGCAACGATGCGGCGACTGTAATGATAGTCGACTGGCGGGGCGGGTCACAACCTCCTTATGGACAAGCTGTGGCAAACATCAGGCTCGTCGGTGTATTGACTGCTTTCCTTATACATAACATCTATGTAAGTACAATTTGTGGTTGTTTCGTAACTTTCATGCAGGACAGCACACTAAGCAGCGGTAGGCGCTATATCTGGAAAGAGGCTGTCTCTTTTTTTCTTGGTTATGACAGGAAGGAAAGTTTCTCATTTTGCAGGCTATGTCTAAATACTATACCGTGTTTGACCTTCTGGTTTGTTTCAATTACAAATTATAATCGTGTCTATTTTGCTATGACATAAAATCCGAGAGGTTAACTTTTTTGGTCAAATTTCCACCAAAGCCTTTTTAACATATTGTTGTGTCTTTTTCATATTTTATACTATGTTTGTATTAAATTATATTTTTAACTTTACAGGATGCTCTGGGGTTATCAAATCTCGATAACTTTCATTTCATTGGACACTCGCTCGGGGCTCATCTTGGTGGATATTGTGGACATGCCTTACAAAGGGTAAATAATCCGTACTAATTCTGCATAAGTGTGTTTTTTTACTATTACCTTTGCGCACGTATACTGATGTGTAGATTTGAATCAAATACAGATACGTTGATAGATGACAAATGACTTATGTTGCAACTTCAGAAAAAACATGCTTCCAATAAAAAAATTACCCTTACAATTCAGCTCTTTTTAACATATAGTGTCATAGATAGATGACAAACCAGAGACAAGACGAACCTTGTATTTAAAGATAAACTGTAAGACAAGAACTTTTTTGTTGTTATAGAAATTCAACCTCAAGCTTGGCCGTATAACAGGCTTAGATCCAGCGGCGCCATACTTCACGAAAACGGTCACATTAGTGCGTCTAGATCGCTCCGATGCTAAATATGTAGACATCATACACAGTAACGCTATGCCGCTTTATTATGCTGGTAATTTTCATTTTGTATATTCAATTGAGCTTAACAAACATATAGTCACACTGTACCGCTTAATGATAAGGTTTCAGACTATGAAAACAATTTAATTTACTATCTTCAACAAGATGTCAGTAAAAAGAATTGTTTGTAAATAATTAATATATCTATACATTTTATACATCGTGCGAATATTTATTCACTGAGATTGAGACAATAATTTTGAAAATTTAACCACTAAGCGGGAGATAAATAATAAATTTGCTGAATTTTGACATTGGAAATGATCGAGCTAAGGTTAGGCGAGGCAATTATACTGGTATAATGATAATAATAATTAAATTCCTCTATTCCAGGGCTAGGTATATCTGAGGCGATAGGCCACGTGGACTTTTATCCGAACGGTGGAGCGACTCAGCCTGGCTGCAAGCGAGTGACATCACCACACCACAGTCTCAATGACGACATGTATCGATACATCGTCAAAAACGTCGGCTGCAACCACGAACGGAGCTACGAGTTCTTCACGGAGAGCATCGCGCCTTCTTGCCCCTTCCTTGCGGTGCAATGCGACTCCTATGAGGTAATAATTTTTGGCAAACAATACTATTCGGCCCGCCCGACTAACGATAAGCAGTTACTGTAGCCTATGGACTTCGACTAATTAAATCTTGTATACGTTTTTGTATGTTTGTTTATGTGCTTGAGACTAAATTTAGCCTTGGGAAAAAAATATCTCGTTGCTGAATTTCATTGAAATCTGATGAGCTTAGATGTGAAAAGAAAGTAGACAGACAGTTATTTTTCCATTAATAATATACAATTAATATAGTAAAAAACGTAGCTCCATCAATAGTAACAACCATTGTAATCAATCGAAATTATAAGCAACTATTAGTTGACTGAACTAATATTAATAATGTTCTATAAATATAATAATGTAATATAATCTAGTCTAATTTCTTTATATCAATTCCAGTCATTTGTAGCCGGGAACTGCTCGAGTTGCGACAAACACCACTTGTGCATTCCAATGGGCTACCATTCCTATGACATGTACAAACGTTTGCAAGCCGGAGGTCTCGTCGACACTAACTCCAACGTCGCTTTATACGCACAGACAGCACCCACTAAACCGTATTGCAGTAAGTACTCTTACAAGCACGTAAATCTTATCTGTGTGTCTACCATGAGTTACGCCTTCATTTGACGATTGCATATATAAATTAGTATAAATTTCTGCAAAGCGCCTCTAACGAATTGATGAGGAATTAAGATTCTTAGTACAAAATCACTGCAGTAAGCAATTCTATCTGACGTGTACAAAATTAATTTGAACTCATGGTAGAAACACAGATAATCTTAATTTATTATGTTTAAATAATTCCTTTTAATATTTAGTTATATAAGATGCTACGGCTATCATTTAGGACAATACTTTGCTCGGCTACTGCGCCTTTCGCATTAGCAGGCTAGGCTGTTAATTATAATGATAGCTTCGATGACGTAGCGGTATAATAGCTGGCTGCCATGCACCAGGATCTGGGTTCGAATCCCGACGTGGCGGGACATTGTGTAATTTACAAGACGCATTGATTTTTATTTCTTACTGGACATGGCGTAGTATTCTTATCAACGTAGTGAATAACCGTCTTGTTGCCTGCGACACAAAATTATTTAACCTTACTGCTGGGAGAGGGAGGCTCAGTCAACGTGTCTGTTGTTTTTTTTCATTTTTATACAACGTCAACAAACAGACGGTTCACCTGATGGAAAGTGATACCGCTGCCTATTGACATGACGATGCCTTTGTCTGAGAACGTCAAGAGTACCGCCAATACGTGCGCCAATCGTGCCGGTATTTACAGTGGCTCCTTCAAACCGAATACAGCGAACTGGTTCACGGTAGAAATAGAAAGGAGGGTGGTACCAATCCAGACCATCTCGCAAATAGATCTACCACCTGTGTGTGTGATTGTTGTCGAACGGCTTAAGCAAATTGGCAGCAAATATACACAATATTTGGCTTAATTGGTTTAAAAATGGATGTTTATAATGTGATGTTTTGATTCATTTCTATGTGACTTTTCAGGGGTACACTACGAAGTTACCTTAAAAGTATCTAATTCTACCGAGAGTAGATTTCACGGGCCGGACATGGGAAGAATCGCAGTTACTATGATCGATAAAAATAACAACAAGAGTGAACACAAATTCTTGGATGAAGAACAGTGAGTATTTTTACTAATACTAAGGATATAAAGTTATTATAGATTAATTATCGGTAGTCGCTGTGCTCCAATACGCCAATCTGGGGTAGTTGATTCCGTCTCCTAGCAACGGATGAATGTTGGAGACTTTTTTTTTGTAAATGTTTTACGGCTCTTGATACAAGTCCTTTTGAGCCTTATCGTTATAAATTGTTGATGACATTTTTTTTGTAAATGTTTTTACGGCTCTGGATAAGAGTCCTTTTGAGCCTTATCGATAGTTAGTTGATAAATGAGATGAAGTTGATAAGATGAACAATGAAAATGATTAACCTGCCTACAGTAACATGCTAGTACGGTTACTGTAGGCTCTAAAGGAGTTACTTGGGAGATGACGAAAACCGCAGCCAAGTCGTCTTATTTCACTTTCTCCATACTTGTACAGCGCTACAGATATTTACTGGTTAAAATACTAGCATTTTACACATTAAATTCTGCTGATATATAAGACAATAAAATAAGAAAATTCTAACTGACACTTCCCGTTCCCGCCAAGTAACCATTGTTGGTGAAGTCGGTGGATTGATCTTATAGAATAAAATTTAAACCACAGCATAAAAATAATAGGAAGAATAGTACAATTAAAATATTTACTTAAAAAGGGGCCTATAGAAACCGATTTTTACAACAAACATGTCAAATGCGTAGATTGATTGTTAAAAATCACATAGTTACCACAATAAACCTGTAACTTTCAAATAGTAATAAGTATTGTACTAAGGTATTAATTGAACTTTTTATTGTAAAATTTATACTTATATTCTGTAAAAATACCGATAAAGATATATCAAAGTTTCGATACTCCGTCGGATTCAATAGTTTTCGACCAAAACAGTAAAAATTATATTGAACAACGCACGGAGGTACAGAACCAGGCATCGATATATTTGAGTATTCCAAATAAGTATATTTTATTATACATACATACTTTTTTAAGACTACATCGATAATAGCTACTCAGGTACCTGTTACCCATTAATTGGGTATAAAAGTTAACATCATTACCCCTTACTCACACTAGCATTGATGCTAGCATATAGCAGTCAAAACACATTAAATTTAATGTCCAAAATATGTTGCCGCATTGATATATATGGAGCACCACAACTACCAATAAATCTATGAACGTAATTCGTCAAGTTGCTATAAAGGTTGTAGATACCTCTCGTGCCGGTAATATTGGGTAAAACTGACTCTACACTCTTTCAAAGTGCTTAGCGGCTGAAGTAAAAAGCATGGTGGTACAAACCCAAACAATCTCGCACATTGGTCTTACTTACTTCTTTCTTCAATCAGCGCTATAATCCCTTATGGGTCTTCGCCTCTGCCACAGTTTTCCTCCACTTTAATCACGCGTCTTCTTCCTCTAGTAGTTTCCGGTTGGTGTATTTTTCAAAGGTTCTCTCGGACATAATCTATCCTCCTTTTGGTCTCTTTAGTTGCGGCATCTCTGGTCATTACTTTTGTAGGCCTTTTGTCCGGTACACTTTACAATAACCAATAATTACAGTAACCTGACAATAGGTTCCTGCCCTATCAGTTCTTGTAACTTGTGGTTCATTAGGATGCGATACATGTTACCGCTTCTCAGGGGTCCAAAGATCTTCGTTCTTTTCGCTCAAGAGTCTTTCATCGTTCTTTTGAGTCATAGCCCAAGTTTCACACGAGTACCTAAGTCAAAACTGGCCTAAAGATGGTATAGCAGATGGATAACTTCAAGGGAATACTTAAGAATTTGGAGGTGAGGAGATTTCTACATGCGTAGAAAAACCTGTTGCCCGCTAAAATCTTGCTTTTACTTCGTCCTCAATCCTGCTCTGCCTAGTCAATTCTGATCCCAGATATTTAAACCTCACACTTGCTCTATAATATCACTACCAACATACATAGATATTTAAAAGAAGATTCTGCTGGAGCCCGTTCACGTGATACTTAGTTTTGGAGTTATCTTATAAAGCCCATAAACTTTCAGTTCCACCTCAACTACGGCTACCATTCGATTCTTGGATCTGATTGTGATTACTATGTCATCACCATACGCCGCAATTTGGGAGGTACTGTTGTCGATTAGACAGCTGGGTGTTTAGCCTGCGTGTCACAGCTTCCAAAACAGGTTGAATAAGATAGCAGATAGTGCGTCTCCTGGTTTGACTCCAGACTGGACGACGAACTTAAAGTATTTGAGGGTAGATTCGACAAGATGCACCCACTTGCTGGGTATCCCGAGAATTATCATACTGAAGAATGCCTGTGTGCGATTTACGCTTGCTTGAACTTATGGTAGACATTCTATGTTCCAATTGTTTTCGTAAGCCTTATGAAGTGTTTGGCGCAGCATATGGATCTGTTCAGTGGTGGAGCGATCAGGTCTGAAGCCGCCTAGGTATTCCCCTAGCATTTCCTCAGCGTATCCGTTTAGCCTTCTATATCCCTTCAGAAAAATTCTTGTAGACCCTGTAGGCAGCGGATAGAACAGATATGCCTCTATAGTTACTGTAAACTTTTCTCTCCTTTAAATTAAACGTGGGCACGATTATGGCATCATTCCAGTCCTCAGGCATTTGCTCATCTTCCCAGATCTTACAAACAAGCGAATTCATCTGATTTTCGAGGGCAGGTCGGCCTTTCTTAAGAAGTCTGCTGACCATGTGCAGCCTCGGTGCGTTGTTATTTTGTCATGACCAGATAGAGGCCTTGCATAGCCTTTTACTTCACAAAGGGTAGTTGGCTCCAGTTGTTCTTCTGCGTTATAGCATAAGGGGACATTGATCGGTGCTTCTGTTGGATGAAAAATTTCGTTAAAGTACTCGCGCCAAGGCCCCATTATCCGATCTATTAGTGAGGAATTTGCCTTTTACATCTCCGGACGTAGATCTACTACTTGCCAAATGATTTTTGAGTAATGACGGATGCCAAAAGTATATCCCTCGTTCCGCAGTCAAGAGCTGTTGGTATTTTACTCAGACTTACATTCACAATATTTAGGTTATGTTTGTCTGTAGGATGAAGGTTCAGAAATTACCAATTGCTGCATTAGTTTGAAAGTATGTAAAAAAACTTTATTTTACTCGCCTACGAGCGAGCGAAACAAACTTGTAAATGTCATGATTGAGCATACAATGACTTGTAAATAAAACATTTGTATCTTAAAAATAAAATGTTTGTAGCCTAAACTATGTTAAACACATTCACTTAATTTATTTTACAAATATGTTTTTGTTCCCAGAAAATACTACAAGCCTGGTGATGTGGAAACTAAAATGGTAGCTTTGAAGGACACTGGCCACCCCCCTCTCTCGGTGCTAGTGGAATGGAAATATGAAACCAATCTCTTCATTCCTACCACCTGGAGATTGCTCAAGTCCTCAAGTATTCATATTGAATACCTTAAACTATCTTCTCTTGAATATAATACCGAGTAAGTATTCATATAAGCTTTTATGTTTAATTATCTTACATTCCATATTAATTTTAATTAATAATGATTTATATGTTTTTCATTTCAGTATAACTGTATGTCCCAAGTCAAAAAAGCCAGTGGTCACCAATTTGCCTACAATTATGAAGACAAAGTACTGTAAATTTAGAAATTAAGTACGAATATATACGTGTACGTACGTGTTTATATTCTATTATTTAATCATGTTAATGTTAAATTAAAATTAAGTAACGCACACATTATTGAATGTGTAATTATAAAATGTTATGTAGTTGTAAGATTGCTACATGTTTAATGAAAACAGGTAGGCGTAACCAATTTGGTTTTAATTGATTTAGGCAAATTGTCTATGAAAAGTATTGTAAAAGTATTTATTTATCAGAAAATATAGTAGCCATTTAGGGAAGACTTAATTTATTTAGGATCTGACTTAAAATACTGTAGCATTAAGAATAAAATGTGCCATATAACAAAACTACCTTTGGTTTTATTAATGTACATAGTTACTATTCATATATTATGTCATTTACTAATGACATTTTGGAACTTCTGGTGAAAAATGGAGACAAGTAGTTTTGACAGTCCTATTCTGAAGTAAAGCTAAGTTTATTTCTACATGATTCCGTTGCTGTTTAAATTTCGAGTTCTGGTAAGAAATGGGAACCAATAGTTTTGAAAATCCTATTTTGAAGATTGCCACATCATATTTATTGTTTTTGCATAATTATTGAAATATAAATACTTGCGTAATAGAAGGAAAACAAATTACATTTTAGTATAAACTTAATTTAATTATTATTTTTATTTGGCGTAAGGTCTACAGAAGTGTTATAATAAAAAAGAGCAGAAAGTTATTAGAAAATGAAGGCTGTTTTTGAAATAATAACTAAAACATGGATATAGTTAAATTAAAGATTAATCACGAAAAATTCATATAAATTAAAATCATCCTCTTTTTTTATTTGCAGTTATTTATATGAAAATACATTTAAAAAATGTTGATACAAAGTATTAAACAGATTGTATATAAACAGAATTTAATCTGTAAATGTTAGTTTTTGAACCAGTGAATATCTGCAGTGCTGTTCGAGAGTGGAGAAGGTGAAATACGATTTGGCTGCTCTTTTCGTCACCTCTCAAGTTAAGTACGCCTTAGAACCTACAGTAACCGTACTAGCATGTTACTTCAGGCATATTCATCACTATGTTTTCGTAGCTATTATTTTCATCCTATCATTCGCCATCTTCAAGAAAGAAGAAATTAAAATTACGGTAGATTTGTGCAGTAGTGGCCTTTCCCAACTAAAGGGAAGATCGAAATTAAAAGGAAGTTTCTTGCTGGAAACGGAAAGTGGTGGCTAAAATAAAAACATTTTAGTTCTTAATTTACTGTCTTTTCTTGTAAATCAGCAGAATTTGAAATGTAAAATACTAGGTTCAACTAGTGAATGTCTGTAGTACTGACCAAGTGTGGAGCACGTGAAGTAATGACGATTTGGCTGCTCTTTTCGTCATCTCCCAAGTAACTTTAAAAAGCCTAAAGTAACAGTACTAGCATACATACATACCAACATACATAGATATTTAAAAGAAGATTCTGCTGGAGCCCGTTCACGTGATACTTAGTTTTGGAGTTATCTTATAAAGCCCATAAACTTTCAGTTCCACCTCAACTACGGCTACCATTCGATTCTTGGATCTGATTGTGATTACTATGTCATCACCATACGCCGCAATTTGGGAGGTACTGTTGTCGATTAGACAGCTGGGTGTTTAGCCTGCGTGTCACAGCTTCCAAAACAGGTTGAATAAGATAGCAGATAGTGCGTCTCCTGGTTTGACTCCAGACTGGACGACGAACTTAAAGTATTTGAGGGTAGATTCGACAAGATGCACCCACTTGCTGGGTATCCCGAGAATTATCATACTGAAGAATGCCTGTGTGCGATTTACGCTTGCTTGAACTTATGGTAGACATTCTATGTTCCAATTGTTTTCGTAAGCCTTATGAAGTGTTTGGCGCAGCATATGGATCTGTTCAGTGGTGGAGCGATCAGGTCTGAAGCCGCCTAGGTATTCCCCTAGCATTTCCTCAGCGTATCCGTTTAGCCTTCTATATCCCTTCAGAAAAATTCTTGTAGACCCTGTAGGCAGCGGATAGAACAGATATGCCTCTATAGTTACTGTAAACTTTTCTCTCCTTTAAATTAAACGTGGGCACGATTATGGCATCATTCCAGTCCTCAGGCATTTGCTCATCTTCCCAGATCTTACAAACAAGCGAATTCATCTGATTTTCGAGGGCAGGTCGGCCTTTCTTAAGAAGTCTGCTGACCATGTGCAGCCTCGGTGCGTTGTTATTTTGTCATGACCAGATAGAGGCCTTGCATAGCCTTTTACTTCACAAAGGGTAGTTGGCTCCAGTTGTTCTTCTGCGTTATAGCATAAGGGGACATTGATCGGTGCTTCTGTTGGATGAAAAATTTCGTTAAAGTACTCGCGCCAAGGCCCCATTATCCGATCTATTAGTGAGGAATTTGCCTTTTACATCTCCGGACGTAGATCTACTACTTGCCAAATGATTTTTGAGTAATGACGGATGCCAAAAGTATATCCCTCGTTCCGCAGTCAAGAGCTGTTGGTATTTTACTCAGACTTACATTCACAATATTTAGGTTATGTTTGTCTGTAGGATGAAGGTTCAGAAATTACCAATTGCTGCATTAGTTTGAAAGTATGTAAAAAAACTTTATTTTACTCGCCTACGAGCGAGCGAAACAAACTTGTAAATGTAAATGATTGAGCATACAATGACTTGTAAATAAAACATTTGTATCTTAAAAATAAAATGTTTGTAGCCTAAACTATGTTAAACACATTCACTTAATTTATTTTACAAATATGTTTTTGTTCCCAGAAAATACTACAAGCCTGGTGATGTGGAAACTAAAATGGTAGCTTTGAAGGACACTGGCCACCCCCCTCTCTCGGTGCTAGTGGAATGGAAATATGAAACCAATCTCTTCATTCCTACCACCTGGAGATTGCTCAAGTCCTCAAGTATTCATATTGAATACCTTAAACTATCTTCTCTTGAATATAATACCGAGTAAGTATTCATATAAGCTTTTATGTTTAATTATCTTACATTCCATATTAATTTTAATTAATAATGATTTATATGTTTTTCATTTCAGTATAACTGTATGTCCCAAGTCAAAAAAGCCAGTGGTCACCAATTTGCCTACAATTATGAAGACAAAGTACTGTAAATTTAGAAATTAAGTACGAATATATACGTGTACGTACGTGTTTATATTCTATTATTTAATCATGTTAATGTTAAATTAAAATTAAGTAACGCACACATTATTGAATGTGTAATTATAAAATGTTATGTAGTTGTAAGATTGCTACATGTTTAATGAAAACAGGTAGGCGTAACCAATTTGGTTTTAATTGATTTAGGCAAATTGTCTATGAAAAGTATTGTAAAAGTATTTATTTATCAGAAAATATAGTAGCCATTTAGGGAAGACTTAATTTATTTAGGATCTGACTTAAAATACTGTAGCATTAAGAATAAAATGTGCCATATAACAAAACTACCTTTGGTTTTATTAATGTACATAGTTACTATTCATATATTATGTCATTTACTAATGACATTTTGGAACTTCTGGTGAAAAATGGAGACAAGTAGTTTTGACAGTCCTATTCTGAAGTAAAGCTAAGTTTATTTCTACATGATTCCGTTGCTGTTTAAATTTCGAGTTCTGGTAAGAAATGGGAACCAATAGTTTTGAAAATCCTATTTTGAAGATTGCCACATCATATTTATTGTTTTTGCATAATTATTGAAATATAAATACTTGCGTAATAGAAGGAAAACAAATTACATTTTAGTATAAACTTAATTTAATTATTATTTTTATTTGGCGTAAGGTCTACAGAAGTGTTATAATAAAAAAGAGCAGAAAGTTATTAGAAAATGAAGGCTGTTTTTGAAATAATAACTAAAACATGGATATAGTTAAATTAAAGATTAATCACGAAAAATTCATATAAATTAAAATCATCCTCTTTTTTTATTTGCAGTTATTTATATGAAAATACATTTAAAAAATGTTGATACAAAGTATTAAACAGATTGTATATAAACAGAATTTAATCTGTAAATGTTAGTTTTTGAACCAGTGAATATCTGCAGTGCTGTTCGAGAGTGGAGAAGGTGAAATACGATTTGGCTGCTCTTTTCGTCACCTCTCAAGTTAAGTACGCCTTAGAACCTACAGTAACCGTACTAGCATGTTACTTCAGGCATATTCATCACTATGTTTTCGTAGCTATTATTTTCATCCTATCATTCGCCATCTTCAAGAAAGAAGAAATTAAAATTACGGTAGATTTGTGCAGTAGTGGCCTTTCCCAACTAAAGGGAAGATCGAAATTAAAAGGAAGTTTCTTGCTGGAAACGGAAAGTGGTGGCTAAAATAAAAACATTTTAGTTCTTAATTTACTGTCTTTTCTTGTAAATCAGCAGAATTTGAAATGTAAAATACTAGGTTCAACTAGTGAATGTCTGTAGTACTGACCAAGTGTGGAGCACGTGAAGTAATGACGATTTGGCTGCTCTTTTCGTCATCTCCCAAGTAACTTTAAAAAGCCTAAAGTAACAGTACTAGCATACATACATACCAACATACATAGATATTTAAAAGAAGATTCTGCTGGAGCCCGTTCACGTGATACTTAGTTTTGGAGTTATCTTATAAAGCCCATAAACTTTCAGTTCCACCTCAACTACGGCTACCATTCGATTCTTGGATCTGATTGTGATTACTATGTCATCACCATACGCCGCAATTTGGGAGGTACTGTTGTCGATTAGACAGCTGGGTGTTTAGCCTGCGTGTCACAGCTTCCAAAACAGGTTGAATAAGATAGCAGATAGTGCGTCTCCTGGTTTGACTCCAGACTGGACGACGAACTTAAAGTATTTGAGGGTAGATTCGACAAGATGCACCCACTTGCTGGGTATCCCGAGAATTATCATACTGAAGAATGCCTGTGTGCGATTTACGCTTGCTTGAACTTATGGTAGACATTCTATGTTCCAATTGTTTTCGTAAGCCTTATGAAGTGTTTGGCGCAGCATATGGATCTGTTCAGTGGTGGAGCGATCAGGTCTGAAGCCGCCTAGGTATTCCCCTAGCATTTCCTCAGCGTATCCGTTTAGCCTTCTATATCCCTTCAGAAAAATTCTTGTAGACCCTGTAGGCAGCGGATAGAACAGATATGCCTCTATAGTTACTGTAAACTTTTCTCTCCTTTAAATTAAACGTGGGCACGATTATGGCATCATTCCAGTCCTCAGGCATTTGCTCATCTTCCCAGATCTTACAAACAAGCGAATTCATCTGATTTTCGAGGGCAGGTCGGCCTTTCTTAAGAAGTCTGCTGACCATGTGCAGCCTCGGTGCGTTGTTATTTTGTCATGACCAGATAGAGGCCTTGCATAGCCTTTTACTTCACAAAGGGTAGTTGGCTCCAGTTGTTCTTCTGCGTTATAGCATAAGGGGACATTGATCGGTGCTTCTGTTGGATGAAAAATTTCGTTAAAGTACTCGCGCCAAGGCCCCATTATCCGATCTATTAGTGAGGAATTTGCCTTTTACATCTCCGGACGTAGATCTACTACTTGCCAAATGATTTTTGAGTAATGACGGATGCCAAAAGTATATCCCTCGTTCCGCAGTCAAGAGCTGTTGGTATTTTACTCAGACTTACATTCACAATATTTAGGTTATGTTTGTCTGTAGGATGAAGGTTCAGAAATTACCAATTGCTGCATTAGTTTGAAAGTATGTAAAAAAACTTTATTTTACTCGCCTACGAGCGAGCGAAACAAACTTGTAAATGTCATGATTGAGCATACAATGACTTGTAAATAAAACATTTGTATCTTAAAAATAAAATGTTTGTAGCCTAAACTATGTTAAACACATTCACTTAATTTATTTTACAAATATGTTTTTGTTCCCAGAAAATACTACAAGCCTGGTGATGTGGAAACTAAAATGGTAGCTTTGAAGGACACTGGCCACCCCCCTCTCTCGGTGCTAGTGGAATGGAAATATGAAACCAATCTCTTCATTCCTACCACCTGGAGATTGCTCAAGTCCTCAAGTATTCATATTGAATACCTTAAACTATCTTCTCTTGAATATAATACCGAGTAAGTATTCATATAAGCTTTTATGTTTAATTATCTTACATTCCATATTAATTTTAATTAATAATGATTTATATGTTTTTCATTTCAGTATAACTGTATGTCCCAAGTCAAAAAAGCCAGTGGTCACCAATTTGCCTACAATTATGAAGACAAAGTACTGTAAATTTAGAAATTAAGTACGAATATATACGTGTACGTACGTGTTTATATTCTATTATTTAATCATGTTAATGTTAAATTAAAATTAAGTAACGCACACATTATTGAATGTGTAATTATAAAATGTTATGTAGTTGTAAGATTGCTACATGTTTAATGAAAACAGGTAGGCGTAACCAATTTGGTTTTAATTGATTTAGGCAAATTGTCTATGAAAAGTATTGTAAAAGTATTTATTTATCAGAAAATATAGTAGCCATTTAGGGAAGACTTAATTTATTTAGGATCTGACTTAAAATACTGTAGCATTAAGAATAAAATGTGCCATATAACAAAACTACCTTTGGTTTTATTAATGTACATAGTTACTATTCATATATTATGTCATTTACTAATGACATTTTGGAACTTCTGGTGAAGAATGGAGACAAGTAGTTTTGACAGTCCTATTCTGAAGTAAAGCTAAGTTTATTTCTACATGATTCCGTTGCTGTTTAAATTTCGAGTTCTGGTAAGAAATGGGAACCAATAGTTTTGAAAATCCTATTTTGAAGATTGCCACATCATATTTATTGTTTTTGCATAATTATTGAAATATAAATACTTGCGTAATAGAAGGAAAACAAATTACATTTTAGTATAAACTTAATTTAATTATTATTTTTATTTGGCGTAAGGTCTACAGAAGTGTTATAATAAAAAAGAGCAGAAAGTTATTAGAAAATGAAGGCTGTTTTTGAAATAATAACTAAAACATGGATATAGTTAAATTAAAGATTAATCACGAAAAATTCATATAAATTAAAATCATCCTCTTTTTTTATTTGCAGTTATTTATATGAAAATACATTTAAAAAATGTTGATACAAAGTATTAAACAGATTGTATATAAACAGAATTTAATCTGTAAATGTTAGTTTTTGAACCAGTGAATATCTGCAGTGCTGTTCGAGAGTGGAGAAGGTGAAATACGATTTGGCTGCTCTTTTCGTCACCTCTCAAGTTATGTACGCCTTAGAACCTACAGTAACCGTACTAGCATGTTACTTCAGGCATATTCATCACTATGTTTTCGTAGCTATTATTTTCATCCTATCATTCGCCATCTTCAAGAAAGAAGAAATTAAAATTACGGTAGATTTGTGCAGCAGTGGCCTTTCCCAACTAAAGGGAAGATCGAAATTAAAAGGAAGTTTCTTGCTGGAAACGGAAAGTGGTGGCTAAAATAAAAACATTTTAGTTCTTAATTTACTGTCTTTTCTTGTAAATCAGCAGAATTTGAAATGTAAAATACTAGGTTCAACTAGTGAATGTCTGTAGTACTGACCAAGTGTGGAGCACGTGAAGTAATGACGATTTGGCTGCTCTTTTCGTCATCTCCCAAGTAACTTTAAAAAGCCTAAAGTAACAGTACTAGCATACATACATACCAACATACATAGATATTTAAAAGAAGATTCTGCTGGAGCCCGTTCACGTGATACTTAGTTTTGGAGTTATCTTATAAAGCCCATAAACTTTCAGTTCCACCTCAACTACGGCTACCATTCGATTCTTGGATCTGATTGTGATTACTATGTCATCACCATACGCCGCAATTTGGGAGGTACTGTTGTCGATTAGACAGCTGGGTGTTTAGCCTGCGTGTCACAGCTTCCAAAACAGGTTGAATAAGATAGCAGATAGTGCGTCTCCTGGTTTGACTCCAGACTGGACGACGAACTTAAAGTATTTGAGGGTAGATTCGACAAGATGCACCCACTTGCTGGGTATCCCGAGAATTATCATACTGAAGAATGCCTGTGTGCGATTTACGCTTGCTTGAACTTATGGTAGACATTCTATGTTCCAATTGTTTTCGTAAGCCTTATGAAGTGTTTGGCGCAGCATATGGATCTGTTCAGTGGTGGAGCGATCAGGTCTGAAGCCGCCTAGGTATTCCCCTAGTATTTCCTCAGCGTATCCGTTTAGCCTTCTATATCCCTTCAGAAAAATTCTTGTAGACCCTGTAGGCAGCGGATAGAACAGATATGCCTCTATAGTTACTGTAAACTTTTCTCTCCTTTAAATTAAACGTGGGCACGATTATGGCATCATTCCAGTCCTCAGGCATTTGCTCATCTTCCCAGATCTTACAAACAAGCGAATTCATCTGATTTTCGAGGGCAGGTCGGCCTTTCTTAAGAAGTCTGCTGACCATGTGCAGCCTCGGTGCGTTGTTATTTTGTCATGACCAGATAGAGGCCTTGCATAGCCTTTTACTTCACAAAGGGTAGTTGGCTCCAGTTGTTCTTCTGCGTTATAGCATAAGGGGACATTGATCGGTGCTTCTGTTGGATGAAAAATTTCGTTAAAGTACTCGCGCCAAGGCCCCATCATCCGATCTATTAGTGAGGAATTTGCCTTTTACATCTCCGGACGTAGATCTACTAAATAATCTAAATGATTTTTGAGTAATGACGGATGCCAAAAGTATATCCCTCGTTCCGCAGTCAAGAGCTGTTGGTATTTTACTCAGACTTACATTCACAATATTTAGGTTATGTTTGTCTGTAGGATGAAGGTTCAGAAATTACCAATTGCTGCATTAGTTTGAAAGTATGTAAAAAAACTTTATTTTACTCGCCTACGAGCGAGCGAAACAAACTTGTAAATGTCATGATTGAGCATACAATGACTTGTAAATAAAACATTTGTATCTTAAAAATAAAATGTTTGTAGCCTAAACTATGTTAAACACATTTACTTAATTTATTTTACAAATATGTTTTTGTTCCCAGAAAATACTACAAGCCTGGTGATGTGGAAACTAAAATGGTAGCTTTGAAGGACACTGGCCACCCCCCTCTCTCGGTGCTAGTGGAATGGAAATATGAAACCAATCTCTTCATTCCTACCACCTGGAGATTGCTCAAGTCCTCAAGTATTCATATTGAATACCTTAAACTATCTTCTCTTGAATATAATACCGAGTAAGTATTCATATAAGCTTTTATGTTTAATTATCTTACATTCCATATTAATTTTAATTAATAATGATTTATATGTTTTTCATTTCAGTATAACTGTATGTCCCAAGTCAAAAAAGCCAGTGGTCACCAATTTGCCTACAATTATGAAGACAAAGTACTGTAAATTTAGAAATTAAGTACGAATATATACGTGTACGTACGTGTTTATATTCTATTATTTAATCATGTTAATGTTAAATTAAAATTAAGTAACGCACACATTATTGAATGTGTAATTATAAAATGTTATGTAGTTGTAAGATTGCTACATGTTTAATGAAAACAGGTAGGCGTAACCAATTTGGTTTTAATTGATTTAGGCAAATTGTCTATGAAAAGTATTGTAAAAGTATTTATTTATCAGAAAATATAGTAGCCATTTAGGGAAGACTTAATTTATTTAGGATCTGACTTAAAATACTGTAGCATTAAGAATAAAATGTGCCATATAACAAAACTACCTTTGGTTTTATTAATGTACATAGTTACTATTCATATATTATGTCATTTACTAATGACATTTTGGAACTTCTGGTGAAAAATGGAGACAAGTAGTTTTGACAGTCCTATTCTGAAGTAAAGCTAAGTTTATTTCTACATGATTCCGTTGCTGTTTAAATTTCGAGTTCTGGTAAGAAATGGGAACCAATAGTTTTGAAAATCCTATTTTGAAGATTGCCACATCATATTTATTGTTTTTGCATAATTATTGAAATATAAATACTTGCGTAATAGAAGGAAAACAAATTACATTTTAGTATAAACTTAATTTAATTATTATTTTTATTTGGCGTAAGGTCTACAGAAGTGTTATAATAAAAAAGAGCAGAAAGTTATTAGAAAATGAAGGCTGTTTTTGAAATAATAACTAAAACATGGATATAGTTAAATTAAAGATTAATCACGAAAAATTCATATAAATTAAAATCATCCTCTTTTTTTATTTGCAGTTATTTATATGAAAATACATTTAAAAAATGTTGATACAAAGTATTAAACAGATTGTATATAAACAGAATTTAATCTGTAAATGTTAGTTTTTGAACCAGTGAATATCTGCAGTGCTGTTCGAGAGTGGAGAAGGTGAAATACGATTTGGCTGCTCTTTTCGTCACCTCTCAAGTTAAGTACGCCTTAGAACCTACAGTAACCGTACTAGCATGTTACTTCAGGCATATTCATCACTATGTTTTCGTAGCTATTATTTTCATCCTATCATTCGCCATCTTCAAGAAAGAAGAAATTAAAATTACGGTAGATTTGTGCAGTAGTGGCCTTTCCCAACTAAAGGGAAGATCGAAATTAAAAGGAAGTTTCTTGCTGGAAACGGAAAGTGGTGGCTAAAATAAAAACATTTTAGTTCTTAATTTACTGTCTTTTCTTGTAAATCAGCAGAATTTGAAATGTAAAATACTAGGTTCAACTAGTGAATGTCTGTAGTACTGACCAAGTGTGGAGCACGTGAAGTAATGACGATTTGGCTGCTCTTTTCGTCATCTCCCAAGTAACTTTAAAAAGCCTAAAGTAACAGTACTAGCATACATACATACCAACATACATAGATATTTAAAAGAAGATTCTGCTGGAGCCCGTTCACGTGATACTTAGTTTTGGAGTTATCTTATAAAGCCCATAAACTTTCAGTTCCACCTCAACTACGGCTACCATTCGATTCTTGGATCTGATTGTGATTACTATGTCATCACCATACGCCGCAATTTGGGAGGTACTGTTGTCGATTAGACAGCTGGGTGTTTAGCCTGCGTGTCACAGCTTCCAAAACAGGTTGAATAAGATAGCAGATAGTGCGTCTCCTGGTTTGACTCCAGACTGGACGACGAACTTAAAGTATTTGAGGGTAGATTCGACAAGATGCACCCACTTGCTGGGTATCCCGAGAATTATCATACTGAAGAATGCCTGTGTGCGATTTACGCTTGCTTGAACTTATGGTAGACATTCTATGTTCCAATTGTTTTCGTAAGCCTTATGAAGTGTTTGGCGCAGCATATGGATCTGTTCAGTGGTGGAGCGATCAGGTCTGAAGCCGCCTAGGTATTCCCCTAGTATTTCCTCAGCGTATCCGTTTAGCCTTCTATATCCCTTCAGAAAAATTCTTGTAGACCCTGTAGGCAGCGGATAGAACAGATATGCCTCTATAGTTACTGTAAACTTTTCTCTCCTTTAAATTAAACGTGGGCACGATTATGGCATCATTCCAGTCCTCAGGCATTTGCTCATCTTCCCAGATCTTACAAACAAGCGAATTCATCTGATTTTCGAGGGCAGGTCGGCCTTTCTTAAGAAGTCTGCTGACCATGTGCAGCCTCGGTGCGTTGTTATTTTGTCATGACCAGATAGAGGCCTTGCATAGCCTTTTACTTCACAAAGGGTAGTTGGCTCCAGTTGTTCTTCTGCGTTATAGCATAAGGGGACATTGATCGGTGCTTCTGTTGGATGAAAAATTTCGTTAAAGTACTCGCGCCAAGGCCCCATCATCCGATCTATTAGTGAGGAATTTGCCTTTTACATCTCCGGACGTAGATCTACTACTTGCCAAATGATTTTTGAGTAATGACGGATGCCAAAAGTATATCCCTCGTTCCGCAGTCAAGAGCTGTTGGTATTTTACTCAGACTTACATTCACAATATTTAGGTTATGTTTGTCTGTAGGATGAAGGTTCAGAAATTACCAATTGCTGCATTAGTTTGAAAGTATGTAAAAAAACTTTATTTTACTCGCCTACGAGCGAGCGAAACAAACTTGTAAATGTCATGATTGAGCATACAATGACTTGTAAATAAAACATTTGTATCTTAAAAATAAAATGTTTGTAGCCTAAACTATGTTAAACACATTCACTTAATTTATTTTACAAATATGTTTTTGTTCCCAGAAAATACTACAAGCCTGGTGATGTGGAAACTAAAATGGTAGCTTTGAAGGACACTGGCCACCCCCCTCTCTCGGTGCTAGTGGAATGGAAATATGAAACCAATCTCTTCATTCCTACCACCTGGAGATTGCTCAAGTCCTCAAGTATTCATATTGAATACCTTAAACTATCTTCTCTTGAATATAATACCGAGTAAGTATTCATATAAGCTTTTATGTTTAATTATCTTACATTCCATATTAATTTTAATTAATAATGATTTATATGTTTTTCATTTCAGTATAACTGTATGTCCCAAGTCAAAAAAGCCAGTGGTCACCAATTTGCCTACAATTATGAAGACAAAGTACTGTAAATTTAGAAATTAAGTACGAATATATACGTGTACGTACGTGTTTATATTCTATTATTTAATCATGTTAATGTTAAATTAAAATTAAGTAACGCACACATTATTGAATGTGTAATTATAAAATGTTATGTAGTTGTAAGATTGCTACATGTTTAATGAAAACAGGTAGGCGTAACCAATTTGGTTTTAATTGATTTAGGCAAATTGTCTATGAAAAGTATTGTAAAAGTATTTATTTATCAGAAAATATAGTAGCCATTTAGGGAAGACTTAATTTATTTAGGATCTGACTTAAAATACTGTAGCATTAAGAATAAAATGTGCCATATAACAAAACTACCTTTGGTTTTATTAATGTACATAGTTACTATTCATATATTATGTCATTTACTAATGACATTTTGGAACTTCTGGTGAAGAATGGAGACAAGTAGTTTTGACAGTCCTATTCTGAAGTAAAGCTAAGTTTATTTCTACATGATTCCGTTGCTGTTTAAATTTCGAGTTCTGGTAAGAAATGGGAACCAATAGTTTTGAAAATCCTATTTTGAAGATTGCCACATCATATTTATTGTTTTTGCATAATTATTGAAATATAAATACTTGCGTAATAGAAGGAAAACAAATTACATTTTAGTATAAACTTAATTTAATTATTATTTTTATTTGGCGTAAGGTCTACAGAAGTGTTATAATAAAAAAGAGCAGAAAGTTATTAGAAAATGAAGGCTGTTTTTGAAATAATAACTAAAACATGGATATAGTTAAATTAAAGATTAATCACGAAAAATTCATATAAATTAAAATCATCCTCTTTTTTTATTTGCAGTTATTTATATGAAAATACATTTAAAAAATGTTGATACAAAGTATTAAACAGATTGTATATAAACAGAATTTAATCTGTAAATGTTAGTTTTTGAACCAGTGAATATCTGCAGTGCTGTTCGAGAGTGGAGAAGGTGAAATACGATTTGGCTGCTCTTTTCGTCACCTCTCAAGTTATGTACGCCTTAGAACCTACAGTAACCGTACTAGCATGTTACTTCAGGCATATTCATCACTATGTTTTCGTAGCTATTATTTTCATCCTATCATTCGCCATCTTCAAGAAAGAAGAAATTAAAATTACGGTAGATTTGTGCAGTAGTGGCCTTTCCCAACTAAAGGGAAGATCGAAATTAAAAGGAAGTTTCTTGCTGGAAACGGAAAGTGGTGGCTAAAATAAAAACATTTTAGTTCTTAATTTACTGTCTTTTCTTGTAAATCAGCAGAATTTGAAATGTAAAATACTAGGTTCAACTAGTGAATGTCTGTAGTACTGACCAAGTGTGGAGCACGTGAAGTAATGACGATTTGGCTGCTCTTTTCGTCATCTCCCAAGTAACTTTAAAAAGCCTAAAGTAACAGTACTAGCATACATACATACCAACATACATAGATATTTAAAAGAAGATTCTGCTGGAGCCCGTTCACGTGATACTTAGTTTTGGAGTTATCTTATAAAGCCCATAAACTTTCAGTTCCACCTCAACTACGGCTACCATTCGATTCTTGGATCTGATTGTGATTACTATGTCATCACCATACGCCGCAATTTGGGAGGTACTGTTGTCGATTAGACAGCTGGGTGTTTAGCCTGCGTGTCACAGCTTCCAAAACAGGTTGAATAAGATAGCAGATAGTGCGTCTCCTGGTTTGACTCCAGACTGGACGACGAACTTAAAGTATTTGAGGGTAGATTCGACAAGATGCACCCACTTGCTGGGTATCCCGAGAATTATCATACTGAAGAATGCCTGTGTGCGATTTACGCTTGCTTGAACTTATGGTAGACATTCTATGTTCCAATTGTTTTCGTAAGCCTTATGAAGTGTTTGGCGCAGCATATGGATCTGTTCAGTGGTGGAGCGATCAGGTCTGAAGCCGCCTAGGTATTCCCCTAGTATTTCCTCAGCGTATCCGTTTAGCCTTCTATATCCCTTCAGAAAAATTCTTGTAGACCCTGTAGGCAGCGGATAGAACAGATATGCCTCTATAGTTACTGTAAACTTTTCTCTCCTTTAAATTAAACGTGGGCACGATTATGGCATCATTCCAGTCCTCAGGCATTTGCTCATCTTCCCAGATCTTACAAACAAGCGAATTCATCTGATTTTCGAGGGCAGGTCGGCCTTTCTTAAGAAGTCTGCTGACCATGTGCAGCCTCGGTGCGTTGTTATTTTGTCATGACCAGATAGAGGCCTTGCATAGCCTTTTACTTCACAAAGGGTAGTTGGCTCCAGTTGTTCTTCTGCGTTATAGCATAAGGGGACATTGATCGGTGCTTCTGTTGGATGAAAAATTTCGTTAAAGTACTCGCGCCAAGGCCCCATCATCCGATCTATTAGTGAGGAATTTGCCTTTTACATCTCCGGACGTAGATCTACTAAATAATCTAAATGATTTTTGAGTAATGACGGATGCCAAAAGTATATCCCTCGTTCCGCAGTCAAGAGCTGTTGGTATTTTACTCAGACTTACATTCACAATATTTAGGTTATGTTTGTCTGTAGGATGAAGGTTCAGAAATTACCAATTGCTGCATTAGTTTGAAAGTATGTAAAAAAACTTTATTTTACTCGCCTACGAGCGAGCGAAACAAACTTGTAAATGTCATGATTGAGCATACAATGACTTGTAAATAAAACATTTGTATCTTAAAAATAAAATGTTTGTAGCCTAAACTATGTTAAACACATTTACTTAATTTATTTTACAAATATGTTTTTGTTCCCAGAAAATACTACAAGCCTGGTGATGTGGAAACTAAAATGGTAGCTTTGAAGGACACTGGCCACCCCCCTCTCTCGGTGCTAGTGGAATGGAAATATGAAACCAATCTCTTCATTCCTACCACCTGGAGATTGCTCAAGTCCTCAAGTATTCATATTGAATACCTTAAACTATCTTCTCTTGAATATAATACCGAGTAAGTATTCATATAAGCTTTTATGTTTAATTATCTTACATTCCATATTAATTTTAATTAATAATGATTTATATGTTTTTCATTTCAGTATAACTGTATGTCCCAAGTCAAAAAAGCCAGTGGTCACCAATTTGCCTACAATTATGAAGACAAAGTACTGTAAATTTAGAAATTAAGTACGAATATATACGTGTACGTACGTGTTTATATTCTATTATTTAATCATGTTAATGTTAAATTAAAATTAAGTAACGCACACATTATTGAATGTGTAATTATAAAATGTTATGTAGTTGTAAGATTGCTACATGTTTAATGAAAACAGGTAGGCGTAACCAATTTGGTTTTAATTGATTTAGGCAAATTGTCTATGAAAAGTATTGTAAAAGTATTTATTTATCAGAAAATATAGTAGCCATTTAGGGAAGACTTAATTTATTTAGGATCTGACTTAAAATACTGTAGCATTAAGAATAAAATGTGCCATATAACAAAACTACCTTTGGTTTTATTAATGTACATAGTTACTATTCATATATTATGTCATTTACTAATGACATTTTGGAACTTCTGGTGAAGAATGGAGACAAGTAGTTTTGACAGTCCTATTCTGAAGTAAAGCTAAGTTTATTTCTACATGATTCCGTTGCTGTTTAAATTTCGAGTTCTGGTAAGAAATGGGAACCAATAGTTTTGAAAATCCTATTTTGAAGATTGCCACATCATATTTATTGTTTTTGCATAATTATTGAAATATAAATACTTGCGTAATAGAAGGAAAACAAATTACATTTTAGTATAAACTTAATTTAATTATTATTTTTATTTGGCGTAAGGTCTACAGAAGTGTTATAATAAAAAAGAGCAGAAAGTTATTAGAAAATGAAGGCTGTTTTTGAAATAATAACTAAAACATGGATATAGTTAAATTAAAGATTAATCACGAAAAATTCATATAAATTAAAATCATCCTCTTTTTTTATTTGCAGTTATTTATATGAAAATACATTTAAAAAATGTTGATACAAAGTATTAAACAGATTGTATATAAACAGAATTTAATCTGTAAATGTTAGTTTTTGAACCAGTGAATATCTGCAGTGCTGTTCGAGAGTGGAGAAGGTGAAATACGATTTGGCTGCTCTTTTCGTCACCTCTCAAGTTAAGTACGCCTTAGAACCTACAGTAACCGTACTAGCATGTTACTTCAGGCATATTCATCACTATGTTTTCGTAGCTATTATTTTCATCCTATCATTCGCCATCTTCAAGAAAGAAGAAATTAAAATTACGGTAGATTTGTGCAGTAGTGGCCTTTCCCAACTAAAGGGAAGATCGAAATTAAAAGGAAGTTTCTTGCTGGAAACGGAAAGTGGTGGCTAAAATAAAAACATTTTAGTTCTTAATTTACTGTCTTTTCTTGTAAATCAGCAGAATTTGAAATGTAAAATACTAGGTTCAACTAGTGAATGTCTGTAGTACTGACCAAGTGTGGAGCACGTGAAGTAATGACGATTTGGCTGCTCTTTTCGTCATCTCCCAAGTAACTTTAAAAAGCCTAAAGTAACAGTACTAGCATACATACATACCAACATACATAGATATTTAAAAGAAGATTCTGCTGGAGCCCGTTCACGTGATACTTAGTTTTGGAGTTATCTTATAAAGCCCATAAACTTTCAGTTCCACCTCAACTACGGCTACCATTCGATTCTTGGATCTGATTGTGATTACTATGTCATCACCATACGCCGCAATTTGGGAGGTACTGTTGTCGATTAGACAGCTGGGTGTTTAGCCTGCGTGTCACAGCTTCCAAAACAGGTTGAATAAGATAGCAGATAGTGCGTCTCCTGGTTTGACTCCAGACTGGACGACGAACTTAAAGTATTTGAGGGTAGATTCGACAAGATGCACCCACTTGCTGGGTATCCCGAGAATTATCATACTGAAGAATGCCTGTGTGCGATTTACGCTTGCTTGAACTTATGGTAGACATTCTATGTTCCAATTGTTTTCGTAAGCCTTATGAAGTGTTTGGCGCAGCATATGGATCTGTTCAGTGGTGGAGCGATCAGGTCTGAAGCCGCCTAGGTATTCCCCTAGTATTTCCTCAGCGTATCCGTTTAGCCTTCTATATCCCTTCAGAAAAATTCTTGTAGACCCTGTAGGCAGCGGATAGAACAGATATGCCTCTATAGTTACTGTAAACTTTTCTCTCCTTTAAATTAAACGTGGGCACGATTATGGCATCATTCCAGTCCTCAGGCATTTGCTCATCTTCCCAGATCTTACAAACAAGCGAATTCATCTGATTTTCGAGGGCAGGTCGGCCTTTCTTAAGAAGTCTGCTGACCATGTGCAGCCTCGGTGCGTTGTTATTTTGTCATGACCAGATAGAGGCCTTGCATAGCCTTTTACTTCACAAAGGGTAGTTGGCTCCAGTTGTTCTTCTGCGTTATAGCATAAGGGGACATTGATCGGTGCTTCTGTTGGATGAAAAATTTCGTTAAAGTACTCGCGCCAAGGCCCCATCATCCGATCTATTAGTGAGGAATTTGCCTTTTACATCTCCGGACGTAGATCTACTACTTGCCAAATGATTTTTGAGTAATGACGGATGCCAAAAGTATATCCCTCGTTCCGCAGTCAAGAGCTGTTGGTATTTTACTCAGACTTACATTCACAATATTTAGGTTATGTTTGTCTGTAGGATGAAGGTTCAGAAATTACCAATTGCTGCATTAGTTTGAAAGTATGTAAAAAAACTTTATTTTACTCGCCTACGAGCGAGCGAAACAAACTTGTAAATGTCATGATTGAGCATACAATGACTTGTAAATAAAACATTTGTATCTTAAAAATAAAATGTTTGTAGCCTAAACTATGTTAAACACATTTACTTAATTTATTTTACAAATATGTTTTTGTTCCCAGAAAATACTACAAGCCTGGTGATGTGGAAACTAAAATGGTAGCTTTGAAGGACACTGGCCACCCCCCTCTCTCGGTGCTAGTGGAATGGAAATATGAAACCAATCTCTTCATTCCTACCACCTGGAGATTGCTCAAGTCCTCAAGTATTCATATTGAATACCTTAAACTATCTTCTCTTGAATATAATACCGAGTAAGTATTCATATAAGCTTTTATGTTTAATTATCTTACATTCCATATTAATTTTAATTAATAATGATTTATATGTTTTTCATTTCAGTATAACTGTATGTCCCAAGTCAAAAAAGCCAGTGGTCACCAATTTGCCTACAATTATGAAGACAAAGTACTGTAAATTTAGAAATTAAGTACGAATATATACGTGTACGTACGTGTTTATATTCTATTATTTAATCATGTTAATGTTAAATTAAAATTAAGTAACGCACACATTATTGAATGTGTAATTATAAAATGTTATGTAGTTGTAAGATTGCTACATGTTTAATGAAAACAGGTAGGCGTAACCAATTTGGTTTTAATTGATTTAGGCAAATTGTCTATGAAAAGTATTGTAAAAGTATTTATTTATCAGAAAATATAGTAGCCATTTAGGGAAGACTTAATTTATTTAGGATCTGACTTAAAATACTGTAGCATTAAGAATAAAATGTGCCATATAACAAAACTACCTTTGGTTTTATTAATGTACATAGTTACTATTCATATATTATGTCATTTACTAATGACATTTTGGAACTTCTGGTGAAGAATGGAGACAAGTAGTTTTGACAGTCCTATTCTGAAGTAAAGCTAAGTTTATTTCTACATGATTCCGTTGCTGTTTAAATTTCGAGTTCTGGTAAGAAATGGGAACCAATAGTTTTGAAAATCCTATTTTGAAGATTGCCACATCATATTTATTGTTTTTGCATAATTATTGAAATATAAATACTTGCGTAATAGAAGGAAAACAAATTACATTTTAGTATAAACTTAATTTAATTATTATTTTTATTTGGCGTAAGGTCTACAGAAGTGTTATAATAAAAAAGAGCAGAAAGTTATTAGAAAATGAAGGCTGTTTTTGAAATAATAACTAAAACATGGATATAGTTAAATTAAAGATTAATCACGAAAAATTCATATAAATTAAAATCATCCTCTTTTTTTATTTGCAGTTATTTATATGAAAATACATTTAAAAAATGTTGATACAAAGTATTAAACAGATTGTATATAAACAGAATTTAATCTGTAAATGTTAGTTTTTGAACCAGTGAATATCTGCAGTGCTGTTCGAGAGTGGAGAAGGTGAAATACGATTTGGCTGCTCTTTTCGTCACCTCTCAAGTTAAGTACGCCTTAGAACCTACAGTAACCGTACTAGCATGTTACTTCAGGCATATTCATCACTATGTTTTCGTAGCTATTATTTTCATCCTATCATTCGCCATCTTCAAGAAAGAAGAAATTAAAATTACGGTAGATTTGTGCAGTAGTGGCCTTTCCCAACAAAAGGGAAGATCGAAATTAAAAGGAAGTTTCTTGCTGGAAACGGAAAGTGGTGGCTAAAATAAAAACATTTTAGTTCTTAATTTACTGTCTTTTCTTGTAAATAAGCAGAATTTGAAATGTAAAATACTAGGTTCAACTAGTGAATGTCTGTAGTACTGACCAAGTGTGGAGCACGTGAAGTAATGACGATTTGGCTGCTCTTTTCGTCATCTCCCAAGTAACTTTAAAAAGCCTAAAGTAACAGTACTAGCATTTTACTGTAGGCAGATTCAATATAATGTAATGCACGCTGTACAAATGATGTAAAGCTTACAACGATTTGGCTGCTCTTTTCGTCATCTCTCAAATAACTCAATAAGCCTACAGTAACAGTACTAGCATGTTACTGTAGAAACAATTAAGAAAGAAGAAAAATACAAATACGAAAGACTTGTGCTGTATGGGGTAAAGCCCTTTGCCTTTCCCGAAAAAAGGGAAGAATCAAACCAAGAAGAGAAAAGGCGGGAACCTTTCAATTAAGGCGGACTTGTTTGAAAACTTTTAATAATTAAAAAATACTTTTTTGGTGTAAAAAGCTTGGAAATTCAGTTTAAATAGTGTTAAAAACTTTTAAAATGGACGGGGATGAGGTCCCAGAGCCTGGCTCGCGTAAAAGAAATTTCATAAAAAGTTTTACGGACAATGGTGCAGAGGGTGACAAATTTGACTTTTCGCCATATTTTAAGTTATAAAATACTATATCCGGAAAATTCTAACAGTTTAGAATTTAAAGTGTTTGTCCAGTCAAAAAATGAAAAAGAACGACTCAACAATAAAAGTCTAGTCTATTTAAATCATATATTTGGTGTAGTAAAAGGTGTAGTTGGCATACACAGAGTCAGTGTGAATAAAATTGCCATAACATTTAAGCAGTGTAATACTGCAAATAATTTTTAGATTGCTGTAGCTTTTTGAGGAAATATGATCTCAAAGCTTTTATCCCAGCCAGAGATAGAGAGAAAACCGGAGTAATAAAATTTGTCCCAACGAACATATCCAATAAAGAACTATATATCAGGCTATCATCGAAATATGACATCATTTCTATAGGAAGATTTAGCAAAAAAATCGGAAATGATATTCCACTAGAGACTGTAAGCATAACATTTTTATCGAGTGTTCTACCACAAAACGTTAATTACCTTTACTCGTACAGAGTTTTTGAATATGTAGCTCCTTTGCAGCAATGCTACAAATGTTTAAATTCAATCATTCAGCCAAAATATGTAATAATAAATAGGTATGCTCTATTTGTACTCAAGAAAATCACTTTAAAGAGTGTAATAATGCAGAAAACATTATGTGTGTTAACTGTCAGGGATCTCACTTGGCAAGATCAAAGCTATGTCATGAAAAAAAAAAACTGTTGCCACTGCTTTGAATCAAAAACTTATGTTACTGATTTTCCCTGTCTACCTTCTGTGACATCAATTAATACTTTTAATAATACAAAACAATTTACTACGTTAATGAATGATACAGGAAAAAATATCCAAAAAAAAGATACAAAATTTTTATGTGAAAATTCGAATCTTGACTACCACATTATGAAAGAATATTCTTGACAGTTCTGAACTAATTGATGTTTTAGTTCGAGCTCTCATAGAATTAGGAAATAAGGGGGATGAACAACCTATTAACACGGATTTTATAAGAAA
Organism: Choreutis nemorana; assembly: GCA_949316135.1. Lineage (NCBI taxonomy): Eukaryota > Metazoa > Arthropoda > Insecta > Lepidoptera > Choreutidae > Choreutis > Choreutis nemorana. Next base: position 6,739,702 of record OX438600.1, read on the forward strand.
CATACGTATTAAGCAGCTATCAACATCAATTTAATGAACAATAAAAATCAAATAAATTGTTACCTTAGCATTGCACAATTTAATATTCAAAGTATAAAAAACAGAATCCACCTCTTAAATTTATTTCTAAATAAAAATAACTTAAATATTTGTCTTTTAAATGAAACCTGGCTCAATACAGTAAATATATATGGTTATAATTTTTATTTAAAAATGCCATGTACAGACATGGTGGAGTAGGAATATTGATAACACACTCGATAAAATATTCATTACTTGATACACATTTTCATCAAGATGTACAAAATATAGCTATATTAGTTCAAACTGAAAGTACATCATTTACTGTCCCCCAAGTGGAAATTGTAGAATGCAAAAATTATAAAATATTTTATAAAATTTGCCCAAACCATTATACGTTGCTGGCAACTTTTGGTTGTGTTAGTAGTAAATCTAGAGGACATGAATTATACGACATTATAGATGAATTAGATCTTTGTATATTAAATAATGGTAATCCAACCAGTGGAACTTATCCCAATCGTAATCCTTCTGCTATAGCTTTTACGAGTGGCGTTATAGCGCCACTGTGTGAGTGGCATATTGATGACGACCCAATGGGGAGTTATCACTACCCTATTATAACTAAAATTAATGTTTTAACTAGCAAATTTAAGGAATGTGATCCATTAGATAAATTTTTGTACAGTAAATGTGACTGGAAAAAATTTAGGGAATTATCAGAAAACATGTTTATTAACATACTAAAACCGGAAGTCAACCCAACAGTTAGTTATTATTTAGTTAGTTATTTGTTTTGTGAAAAGTTAAATGAATTGAAAAGTATATGTGTCCCTAAATTTTCTAGAATTAGGAAAACTAGGAAGGTTGGTGAAACAAAATTTGTGAAAACTGTCATAAAAACTTATGAAGCTTTAAAATTTTATAGGAATAATCCGAGTATGGAAAATTACATAGAATACAAAAAAAGGAAGCAATTAAAAAAAGAACTATAGCTGAGGAAAAGAAAAAAAAGTTGGCATAATTTATGTGAATCTTTTAATAGGACAACCCCTATCAGTTTAATCTGGAAATATATCAAAAAATTGAAGCGAGTAAAATTTAATGATAATAATAGTGCAGATGAATTTGTTGTGCTATTGTTAAATAAATTACAGTCCAATAGGGATTTACATGAAACAGTCGAAGAATTATTTTCACTAAATAATAATAACACCGAATCAGAATTTTTATTAGAGTCCTTTACATTTAATGAGTTCATCCTAAGTCTTAAACAAGACGAAATACTACACCTGGCCTTGATGACTTACCTTATACAATAATAAAAGAATTACATATTACTCCTCAAATAATCTTGCTAGATATAATGAACTTATTATGGAAAAGTCAAATAATACCGGAATCGTGGAAAACACAGTGTGTTATTCCTATATTGAAACCCGACAAGCCACCTGATAAATCAGATTCTTATAGACCTATCTCACTCTCTTCATGCATTGGTAAACTCTTTGAAAATATGATTAAAACAAGATTGGATTTCTATGTAGAGTCAAAAAACTTAATACCTTCTATTCAGTATGGGTTTCGGCGTGGTAAAAGCTGTGCAGATAGTTTTACATCATTAATTTCTGATTTAAAACATGCGAAAGTGGAAAAACAACACGTGGTGTGTGTTTTTTAGATGTCCAAGGAGCTTTTGATAACGTAGTTCCTAGTATTCTGATTAAAGTTTTATCTGCAATAAGAGTCCCTGGGCATCTATGTCAATGGATTTTTAACATTTTAAATCAACGGGTTTTGTATTTAAAGTATAATAATATGTTATATGGACCTCGAGAAGCATCTAAGGGCACTATGCAGGGTGCAACTCTGTCTCCACTTCTTTATAATATTTAAAACATGTTGTCAAATTTTAAAACATGTTGATACCAATAACGTTAACATCCGTCAGTTTGCAGATGATATTTTTTTATATAGTATTAGTCCTGATGTAAACATTGCTAAACAAAACATAAATAATACTTTAAAACAGTTACATAAATATTATTCAACTACTTTGAAGTTAAACATTAACGCAAATAAAAGTAGTGTCTTAACTATAAGTAAAGACTTATCATTAGTTGATATTAAATATAATGATACTGTCATTGAAGAAGTTGAAACTAAAAAAATCTTGGTATAGTGATTGATACAAAATTGAGTTTCCAACAACACATTCAATACATTGAAGGTAGAGCTTTAAAGGGACTTAATATTTTGCGTTGTTTGACTGGATTATCTTGGGGAGCTGATAATAAAATTCTAGGTATTTTGTATAAATCTATAGTTCATAGTCATTTTGATTATAGGTGTTTAGCCTACATTACCAGTGTACATACTTGCAGACTAGACATTGTACAGAATAGAGCTTTAAGGATAATAACAGGAGCTATGTGTTCTACTCCTATTAGAGCAATGGAAGTAGAAACGAAAATAATGCCCTTAAGTTTGAGGAGATTTTATTTAGCACAAAGGTTTATTCTTAAAATGTTGACTTCTAATAATGTTAGAAGTTATAAATTCTATTGGAGCTAAATCTAACAGTTGTGATAGTTGTTATAGTGGAATTTATAAAAGTAAAATTTGTAAATAACAATAGTGAATATTTAGCACTTGTTTCTCAGATTCCACATTTTTACAAATTATACACAGACGGAAGTAAAATTAATAATTATTGTAGAGCTGCTTTTTATGTCAGATGAAATTTATTCAAACATTTAAATTAAATCTAGAATGTAGTATTTTTACAGCCGAATCTTTGGCTGTGTATGAAGCACTTAAACTAGTAAAAACTGTAAATAATTATAAATATTTTTAATTGTCACTGATTCTTTAAGTGTCGTGGAATCACTACAAAATGTAGTAATTAATTTTAAAATAATTTTATAATTTATATGATAATAGAAATGATTCATAATATTCAAAATACGAACAAATTTGTAACCTATTTGTGGGTTCCCTCTCACAGAGGAATTACAGGTAATGAAGTTGCTGATATGGCTGCGAGTAAAGGGATTCACGAATTAGATGTAAGCAATATTTATAAGATACCTTTTACGGATCTTCAAGCCCACATAAATATGAACATAAAACAACTATGGAAAAAATTATGAAGTGAAGATTTAAAAACAAAAGGAAAATGGTACGGATGGTTTTAATACCACTAAAGATTTTATAACTACAATAATTAGATTAAGATTCTACCACCACACTACACCAATGCATCTATGCAAAATTAATGTTATTTACAACAACAAATGTAACTACTGCGATAGTGGAACGGGCGATATAAATCATTTCAAATATGACTGCAAATATTTTTCAATTCAAAGACTAATATTAGTGAGTGAATTTAGTGACTTAAAACAAAGTGATCCCTCCCGCCGCTTGCAAGAACTTTTATCAAATGTTGAAACATTCAAACCATGATATAAGTTTTTTAAAAATACTGTGACTAAAATTTAATAAACTGATGTGACAAAGAAAGAAATCTCTTATGGCTTAAAGGACATCGCATCCAAGCCAGTAAAAATCTTAAAAAAAAAACCAAGAAGAAGAAGTAATTGTCAAACCTATAAAATAGTTTTGTAGAAACTTTGTAAATTCGTAATTTGTATACTAATTTTTTTCATAAAAAAAACTAGCACATTATGGCAAATAAGCTGAAATAAAATATTATTATTATTAATAATCAAAATGATTGCCATGATAATGGAAAAGCCATTAACAAAACAAAACAAGCTATTTTGTTTTGAATGTATTTTGTTCTTACGGATTTCCCATGTATTCATGTTCTGGTAATTATTTGTGTATCCACTTAGAGATCAGTGAGAAGTAAGTATTGCAGTGCGGCGTTACAACACTTAGTTCTTTCTTGCGTCCGCTTTAATTTGACGATATTCTTTCGCGGTCAAGAACTTGTGAAGTTACTGTGTACTACACTCATGTCACAAAAAGTTTGCTGTGTACCTGAATGCCCAGTGACTATAGACGATGGTAAGTGCATTAAACTTGATTCACCTGGCACCGGTGGTCGCCTCACATCTGTATATACCAAATTGATTAAATCTTTATTATATTTAGAAGGAGAAATAAAAAGATCTTGTTTTGCTATGGAAAATCAGTTATTACTTATTTTAAGCTTCCACAGACAATTATAAATTATTTTGATTAAAATATGAAACGTTCCGGATGGGTATGGTTAACATGGTACAGATTAAATGCCACACCAATCAGAAATGCTCCAAAGAAATATCGGCATTTAGACTTTTGCTTTTAGTTTTCTTTTGGTGCCACATATACCAAGAATACTGATATCTTACTGATACCACACCAACAAACCGGTCAAAATTTCTCATGTATGGTTTGACTAAAAATAGGCTATATCTCAATAACGAAATTAAAATACAACTATTTTTAACTTTGAAATGTGCAATTATATGTTTTTTTTTTTCTCAGGTTTGCCTCTACATCGATTTCCAAATCCAAAAACAAATGCTGACAAGTTTCAATCTTGGATTTCCAACATTAGTGGGGAGATAACTACATTGGACCATGTTATCATATATAATAATAAACGTGTCTGCCGCAGACATTTTGAAAATGCTCATTTGTATCCAAACAACAGACTGTGTAAATTAGCAATTCCTGTTCTGCACATACCAGGTTAAAAGATAATTATGTAATAAGGGTAAACCCTAATTCTAAAGAACATATGACACATATGACATAAGTTAATTCTAAAGAATCAACTTATTTTCAGTTAATTCTAAAGAATTAACTTATGTTATAATTGTGACTAAGAAATTATCATCAATATTTTCAGGTCTACTTGATGAAAGAGTAACAGAGCATATTCATCATTCAACATCAGGTGCTCAACAGATAAAGTCAGAAATTCTGATTTCAGGTTAGTTGGTACCATTTTCATAATAATAATATAAAAATGGATAGTGTCTGTGTCTGTTTGTTGATCTGATTAATTTTAATATTCAGTGTCAAACAATTAACATGCACCATGCAAAACACAATATATCACTCATAGAAAATTGTGAATTATTTTTCCTATAGAATAAATTAAATCTAGTGGCTGTAAAATAATGTTGGATCTGCTGGATTACCAGATTTGAATAGTAATCCCTATCAAAATATTTATTTTCAGATTGTCACAAAAGTCATGAGGAGACACTAGGATTACCAACACAAACTCAATCACTTGGTTCCAAGAAAAATATAACTTTAGGTATGTCCAGGATCATATGTATCCTAAAGTAACAGTACTAGCATTTTACTGTGGGCAGATTCAATATAATATAATACATTATGGCTACTATGTAAAATATCATTTCATTCCATAATAAAAAAATAATGAATTAGCTTTATATTAGTTAAGATAAAATATTGACATTTTGAAGAATAAACCTATTATGAATATTACAGGTGGTGGTGGATCCTGTGCTCAACATAATCAGTTCAAAGTGCTCCTCAAACAAATTAAAAAGTCAAAAAGATATAAGGCTTCTTTAAAAAACAAAAGTGTAGTGTCCATTGATCTTTTATTTTTAAATAGATGATGTTGGTAAAAAAAAACACTTTCTGATTTCATTTAGAGCATTGTTTGATTTTTGCATAAGTAGAGAACATACTATTGTAAAGCTGAAAGTTCACTGCCATAAAAGGAATGTATATTATTACATTAAGCTAATAATAAACATAAATAATTATTTTTGACCTGTAACATACATAAAGTATTTAGTCTGCAAAAGTACACTGGTTTTAATTTATACTTGGTGCATAAAGAAAAACAATGTTCACACTGGAAAAAATACCTTTCGGGATATCCAGTCCTATGAAAGAAAAACTTTGTTACTTCTTAAAAAAGAAAAAGACATGAAATAACTTTAAATCTGTAATCAAAATAAAATAAATGTTATGACAAAAACTGTGATATTTGATAATCCAGTAGTGGCATAAGGGGCGGAGGGGCGGTCCGTCCATCGGGGGGTGACAACCGCAACGGACACGTACCTTGCGCAGACATAAAATCATTTTCCAAGCGGTAGTAACTGTTAATTCGAGCGTGAACCCACATATCTCGGAAATCTTTGACCGATTTGATGCTATAATGAGGGGGAATGCTTAATAAACACGAAATCCGCCCCGGGTGCCTATGCTACGCCGCCATTTTTATAGAATGCTTTAATATAGTTTAAACAAAATTTATTGTAGCATGAGCTTTTATGAGCCGGGCTAGTGTACAGACAATTTTCCAATGATGGTAATAACCATTCCCTGAAGTATTTTTGTACACCTTTGTCTCATTCATCCACCATGTTATTTACCTTTAATGGGATTTGATTAAGTTCATTAAACCGTTAAAAAGCAGTTTGACTTAAAAACTGCCTTGGAATGGTTTGGTTCTCAAAAGGTTATCGTAAGCCCAGTACGTTACTCCAGCAGGAAAGTGGCTCCTAGAGAGGTATGAGTGGAATAGAAAATAGAAAAAAGTGAGATTGCTTGAAAGTAATAAATATTTTCTTAAATCTAATTCTGACACAAATACGCACAAATTAAGAGCTATATGTGTACGTTTAAACTACAGGCGCACATACAATGTTTTCAGAGATACACTATTCTGCAAAACGTTACTCCAGCATGAAATGCAATATCTTGAAAACAGACGCACAAATTATATTTTTGGTGCACATTTTTGCACAAATATAACGTTTCTGCCCATGCACAATATTTCTCTCTCCGATCATTCGTTTAGAATTTTCCTGCTATTTTGTGATAGTTTTTTTCGTTTTTACCCTGTACGACAACACGCACATTTTTTATGCGGCGCACATTTACAGCAGATAACGCACTAATTATCTATTCACTATTCCACTAATATCTCTCTAGGAACCACTTTCCTGCTAGAGTAAAGTACTCTCGTAAGCCCTCGGGCCTCAAAAGACGCTCCTGCCGCAGGGTTGATCTAGGGGGCTTAATATCATTAATAACATTTTAGAAAACCATAGATCATAAATCAGCTAAAGGAAGCGAGAATTCTTATGGCATTATATAGAAAAGTGAAGTGCGTTTCCAATAACTTTTTTTTAGCAAATGATAGTGCAATAATTGTTGAAAGCAATGATTAAACGAATTACAAAAAAGATAAAAATGTAGTAAGTTAATAGGGCAATAAAATCAGTAATTGTATGGATGAAGAGTATTAATTTGAAAGTAAATTTTAATAAAACAATAATAATCGAGTACGACCTCGGTGGCGCAGTGGTGTAAACAGCCGACTGCTACGCTAGAGGTTCCGGGTTCGAATCCCGGCGGGGGCGGGACTTTGTGTTATTTGCAAGACGCATTGTTTCGCTTACCAGTCTTGGATGTTGTATTCTTATTTATTTAGTATATACCATATCGTTGCTTAGCACCTGCGATACAAGTTCTTACGATACTTAGTGCAGGGCTGAGTCAATGTGTGTGTCGTGATGTGGTTATTTATTTTATTTTATTTATTTAATGCAATAATTTCACCAAAGTGGATAAAATCCCATTCAAATAGATTACAAAATGTATGATTATACATAGATGATACATTGAAATAGGAGAAACATACTGAGGAAGTCATTAAAGCTAAATAAATGTTCATATGCCTTATATCAGATTTCAAAAATATCTAGTCTGGAAACCCTGCTCACTGCATACCTTGTTTCCGTTGTTTGATACGGATTAACATTCTGCGGTAATTGTTTCGAAATACTTAATGTCTTTAGGTCACAAAAAATCTGCATTAGAGCCATATGCATACTTAAAATGGATGAAAGTTGTGAACCACATTTTCGTTCTCTGGGACTGGGTTCTTTTTATATGAAGTGGCTAATTTTGTCAGACAAAATCCAACGTTTTATAATACAACAAAGCATCACATAAAGTGTATAACTGAGATAAGAATTGACTTAAATACCTTGCAATACCGCACTAAGAAAAAAAATTATAATTACCATGGCACCCAATTTTTTATAATAAATTGCTTAGGCTCTAAAACGTTTACCATTAAATCAATTGAAGTTTAAGCTTCGAAAACTAGTTATTGATAAGTGCTACTACAAATTAGATGACTTTCTAACAGGTCCATCAATGTAAATTAATGTACTAAAATTTTATTGCAGATTAATTTAGTATAAAGTATGTAATTAATTTGACAAATTATATTGTATTTTTTTATTTTAATTGAACTTAAATTCAAGATATATTTGGTATTTACAACGATAAAAAAATGACAATGTTTGAATATAACCACTATATTTTTAAGGTCTTAAATATAGCAGTAGGGATTTACAATTCACAATAATCTCGAAACACGGAATCGTCTAGGATTTGACAACTTCTCAAAGGGAACGCTATTCACATTTACCATTTACATTTGTTTTCGGAAATATGACAGTTCGCATAAGAAATTTCCGAGAGCTCTGAGGCTGGCAAGATCTTGAAAAGTGAAAATTATAAAGGGTAAATAAATTTTAAAGTATAAATAGGTGACACAAGATGATTGCAATTGTATAAAGCACGTTTTTTTATTTGAAAAACTGTTGTTTATGAATATTTGGAAGAATAGTGCGTTATTATTTAATTACATTCTGAGTCTAATCCTAAACGAGAGGAGACGTGAATTCAGTTTGTAGTATTCGGATCGAATACTTGACAATCGGTACATGCCCGCTTCCGAGAGAAAATTTCAGAAGCATTGTGTATAGCCCTCCTGGACTCATAGAATCTAATTTTATCCTAAACATCTATGTACTGTACCCGTTTCCACAAATAAATATTACTATTACTAAAAAGGACTGGTCACGAGCCAGGTTAATAGTGGCTCATAGTATAAAAAGTTCATGCAGTTCCAATTTGGCCGGCTATCGGAGGGTATGGTAAGCACCCTGGTGTAGAGGGCACAATTTTATCATATAGATAGATTATTATGCGCCAATTTAAATAGGTTTTGTATTTTGATACAACTAAACGCAACGTCAAAAAAAAAAAAAGTCAACGTCATCATCGCTTGTTGACATAATTGGTATTGTTGATGTGATATGCGAATCCATAATTCGATTGAATACGTAATATTGTCTGTTATATCACACCGTTGATATTTCTCACGAAGGTCTGTCGACGTGTAAGATTTATTAGACCATGAGTATGGGAGACACAAGAAAGAAGAAGAAGTTTTACTTTCGTAAACGCAGAAACAAATATTTCTTAGAACCCGGCTTTCGTGGGTTTTTTTGCACGTGTAACTTCAGAGAAAAGGACTGTGTAAAGGAAGTTTATAATTTATTGAACGAATATGCAGGTACCATGTATAAGGATTCAGATGCGGAAAAGACTGTCGATGCAATAGCTGACGAAGATCGGTCCGAGAGCGATTCCGAAGAAGATGAAGACATCGGCGATCAACTGAAGCGGGAACTCGAATCTATGAAGAAAAATTCACAGAAGTCTCTCAAACACAAACGGTTCCAAGTCGTGGAGACAGGTGCTTCGAATTGTATTTTTATAAAGACAAACTTGCCCAGTCCAGAAGAGCTGGCTGCAGCCATCATCAAAGACCTTGCTACGACGAAGGTTCAAAAAACCCGGCACGTGCTGCGCATGTTACCAATAATGGCTACTTGTAAAGCCAACTTGCCAGATATCATGGAGTCTGCTGGAAAGCTATTCGATAAATATTTCCTGAAAGAATCTTCAACATTTGCTGTCATATTCAACAAAAGATTCAACAGCAGTGTGTCTCGTGATATGATCATTAAAGAACTTGCAGAGTTGATTGTTCTAAAGAATGGTGAGAACAAAGCAGATTTGAAAAACCCAAAGTTATGTATTATAGTTGAAATTATTAAAGGTATCTGTTTGCTAAGCATTGTGGATAATTATTATACTTATAAAAAGTATAATTTACATGAACTATGTAAAGATGAGTCATCAAATGACAGTGAAGAGACAGAGGCAAAGAAAATCAAAATTGATACTGCCCCAGAACCAGATACAAATAAGTAGCAAATGAAAATGTTATTTCTAATAAGTTTAAAGAATCTTCTAAGTCATCAAGACTTATGGATTATGTACCAACTTTGTACCAAATTTTTGTATCTTTTACTTTTTTAAATGTGACTTCTTATACTTACTAAAATAAACTTTCTCTATAATTATGGTATTACATTTATTAATTGTTGTGTAATGGCCTTTTGTTTAGTTTCTGCTTATGTAACATGGTTTCTAGATCAATATAATGACATGATAGCCAGAATTTAGTTAGGTAACAATGGTTATGTAAGTTTTAACTAAAGTACTCCCAACTCCAGACTACTTCCAGTGCACAGTGCACTGTAAACAAAACCATGCGGACAGCTTCAGAAAGTACCTCAACTTATAATAGGTGGCGCTTATTTTACATTTCTGATATGCTCCTCTTTAATGACGCTAGATGGAGTAACACCACTTCTATTAGAACTTTATTTTTATCGTACTTCCCATAGTTTTGTTTGACTTATCTATCTCCTTTTTAATTTTCAAAAATTACATTAGTCTCAGCAGAATCTGAATGTATGTGAATAGCTAATATTGCTAGCTATTAAATAGTAGTAGCTATGTTCCTTTAACAGTATAAAACTTAGGGAAACTAGATTGTTTTGCGTCCTACCTTATGGTTAACAGTTACCAATAACTGCAATCAACAACAGACTTGATTCGCGTCACAAACGCGCCATAGCATGCCAAATGTTTAGAAAATTCCACTACTCAAGAGCTCTAAGTAAAGAACCTACTGTAACATCTTTGGCAAGTAAACGTATCATCACGTTATCAGTAGGTACACAACACACATATAAAAATGTGTACGAATTTATGTAGGAGAAGATCTTTAGTCAGTTACCTTCCTACTTGCCTAATTCTACATTCTTTAGTAACCTATTGTTAGTGGTTGAGCAAGGGCTGAGGGCTGAGCCACCGCCTTAGCGTAGGGCTGCCAATTAAAAGTTTTGGCAAGGGCGCTCAAGTTGAAATTGCTAGGTAGATTGAGAACAGTTGTTTTATTTAAACTTATAAATTGAGAGTCGTGATCCGAATGCTTATCATTCAGGAACTTTGTATCCAAATATTATATTTTACGAAATTTTGTAAAGCGAATTTATACCTAGTAAGCTAATATGAAGGAAACACTAAAAATGAAATTTAATCATTATTTCTGGCATTTAAGGTAATTTTATAAAATAGGAGCCAATTATATAGGTACAATTTATTTTATCTAAAGTAGCAGATAAAATATTTTATTTTAATAGACATAAAGTATGTATCTACCTATTTTGATATTAAATTTAATATAACATTTTTTTTTCCTTTAAATTCCTTTTCAATTATCTACCTATCTACGAAGTAGATAAAAAAAGACATTGGTCGTCGGTGAAGTCAGGCAATGTTGGGCATCAGCTAATGATATCCCACGAGACTGCCGTTAAGACAATATTCATTTTCCCCATCCCTGGAGGGATTTAATCAGGTCAGGTTTCCTTTTTTTTTACTTAGTCAGAGTCAGTTTCTCAACGATTTAAGAGGGCGAGCCGTTGAAGGAAAATGTACAAGATCTGTAGATTTTACAGATAGAAAGAAATTTATTTTTTAGGAACTCTAGGAAAAAAATAACCGAGACTGTTATTTGTTGTATATTTAAGATAAGAATTGGAAAATGAAGGTAGGCACGAACCCGATAGTACGAAAGTACTATAAGTCGCTAACTAAGATAACTACGGACCTACTTAACATCACAGTGATTGTAATCTACCTAAGGTTCGCCACCATTTAGCAACTCTTGCAACTGCTTCACTCGCAGAAACAATACATCGTTGTCTTTCGACTCAAATGTAAACTATAAACTAAATTAAATTACTCTTTCATATTAAAAAATATGTACCTAACTTTCATCGCTATTCACAATTCCTTTTATCGTTACGAAAATATGGCTTTATCATACATATTTGTATGTATGTATACAGAAAAGACGAAGACTGTAAGATTGTTGTATGTGTTCGGATGTGACGTTACTGGTTATTATTTGGATGTGCTTAAGCTGCGCCGGGTCCGCCAGTCCCGGAATAACAAGGCCGGGACTACGGGACGGACACTAGCAAATCCAACCCGAGTCCCGGATTTGTAACAAAGTGCGGCTTATTCCGTTCACTTCTACATAATGTTCCCGAAACACTCGAGCGCAGATGTTTGTTGCAGACTTTCAATGCGGTTTCAATTTCTTACAGCCGCCTTTCCTTAGATTTGCGGCATACGTAAATAGGGCATTCAAGTTGGACTCGTGAATTTTGTTATTTCTATAAAACCACTCATGTTTACAAATCCTTAGTAGGATTTAGGGTTCTATTCTACTATTTATGTTCCAGGAAAATACAACTCCTCATGGAAAGAAATATAAATATTATGAACGCTTTAGAGAATCTTCGGTAGGTATGTTTTAACGTTCATCTTACGACATAAATCAATGTTTAACATTTAGCATGAACGGGTGTAATTTTAAAGATAATGTTAAAATTAAGCGGTTCGTATATCCGATATCATACATTTTAGGAGTTTCCTCGAAAACTTACAAACATAAGCGAGTTTTCAGCTCAAGCATCTCAGTAGAAGTTTGTAGATAATGGGTTTTCATATCGTAAAGTAGCAAGCACTTACGGCGAATGCGAAAAATTAGGTACCTCATGAAACATTATTTACTTTAACATGTTTGTACTCACTTTAGTGTTACTTTACTATGGAATAAGTAACCTCAAATTTGAGAACACTATCATATATTTTAAGTACGCTCAAGTGTAAGTACCTAAGTATATAGCGTTTAACAAATTGTAGTTGGTAGAATAAGTATTAGATTAAATCCTTGAAAGCTTTAAAAATAAAACCATATATATTTAATTATTACATGAACCTGTATAAATCATAGTAGCTAGGTACGTCGCAAAACACGATAGTCATAAAAATCTAAATCAAATTAAATTGATAAACTTAAAAGATATAATTTTTAAATTAATTCCATAATTGTTCAGTACCAACTTTTAATTTCTTTCTAGATGTAGAAAAAAAAAAAAACATGGCGATGATTAAATTTTGCACGTAACTGATTAACTTGCTATATTTCCTGAAAAATTTTCTGAGGAAGTTTGTACATTCAAACCAGGTATTAATTACGTAGTTAAATACATTAACAATGCAATTAAGACGTCACGATAACTTTGTTTTTCGATATAAGTTGTATTTTGATGTTTAGAAGTATACTTTTAAGTTCAAAAATGAATCTTTAAACTTAATGGTAACGAACGAAGTTGTTTGTAATTAAATACTAAATATTTTGCAACCTGCATACCAACCTTGTTAATCTATTACATATTGGTTCAGCGTTATTCTACGACTGTACGAAGTTTAAAACGCCTCTGGTTATGAGTAGATATATTTTTAAAGTGGTTAACATAACCTAAACTCACGCCATAATTGATCCCTCGAGAAGGGTAGGCACAGGTCTTAAACACCGCATTTCGCATGTTTATGTTGAGTCCCTGTGTGACAGGTTGCGAATTTGTCGCCACTATCCGGGCACAATGACATAGCAGCTACAATTTTGGTACGGCTAACCGAGACTCGAACCCTTGACCTATCGGGTCTGTTCGGTACATTAAACAACCCACGTAACTACCTGAGCTACCACGTATTTAGTGAAATTTAAATTGTGCATAGTAATAACATTCTCAAATCTTAATAACTTGACATAATATTTGGACGCCCTCTGGGGGTAGGTTTTTAAGTATCTTTACAACTATTTTAAGAATGCAACAAATACAACACGTAAAAAATATTATACCTATAAATAATTGAGTATTTTGTTTTCATTGACCAAAAATAAGACAGGTAAATGATTCCATTTCATTATTTTATTTCATAAATAAGACATAAAATAAACCGAAAGAAGAAAAAATTAACTTAGATACATATTTTGGAACCTAGCTAAAGCTAACAAATTTATTCAGTATGTAAGTAGGAAATAGTGAAATGCAAGGGAAGGATAATTTACGTTTAAGTAATGTAGACGTTTGGCAATGAATCATCTAGCACTTATCTACCCACGTCGGTTGGATTGGGATGGGTGATGGGAGTAAGATAGTGAACGTCTCAGAAGATCAATGAGTTTGCTTTGATTCGTTAATGGCTTCAAAGCAAACCTTGGGTACAACCTTTCGGTACCTACCAAGAAATCGGATTACCTACCTACCAAAGTATTAAGCTTGAGAACTTTGAATATTTTAAAGCGTCCTACCGCACAGCATTGATTCAGGCATTATATTAAGTTACGTTTTTACGATGTATAATCAATTGATAGGGTAGTATGCTATAGCTATTAATTGGACAACAGTTTGTTCAATCAAATATATACATGATATTTATTTGGTTATTTAATGCATTAAATACTCGTAATTAATTATTTATCAGTTATACAATAAAAAGGTTAAGTAATAAATATTACACCTATAAATAATTAAGTATTTTGTTTTAATTTTTTTAAGTATCATGCTACCTATCCTCCTAACGTTCCTTTCACATCCTAAAGCTGTTTTAAAAACAACACCAAATCGTTGAGCAACCAGTATGGAATTGAAAAAAACATTATTTTGTATCTTTCAATAGTCTTAGACTTTTTAATAATTGAGACTTATTTATATTGAGACTGTTTTCATACATCAGTACTACTGTGTTGGCTGTGTTTATATTACTCTATAACTTATAATTTTTAACTTTTTGTCTTAGTTTTTTTATTGAATAAGGATCCCATACCTATCCCAAGCGCATAAAAACTTTTTTTATTTTATGAATTGTAGCTGTTGATGGATGTAAGTTATTGTGCAAAAAAAAAAATATGTTAGTAATTATATCCCGAATATCAGTCTGTATTGAATTTAACTTAACCAAATCTAGGTGGAATATTATTTTATTACTTCTTGCAGCGAGATTATCAGTTGTCGGGTCAAATAAATAACAAATTAAAGTTTAACATTTACCTACTTACTCGCATGAACGTCAATTACAGAAAAACAATCATTTTAAAAGATTTTATTCACAAACATAATAAACGATTTCACCGCTTCCACGGTTTTTTACTTTTCATGTTATTTTCCAGGCTGGAAACTGAAAGCGATATACGTCACAGGATCGGAGCATCGTGACATGTTGTCAATTACCGCTGGGCAATTTGTGACGTCGCTCACCGGTAGTTGTTATGCATGAAGCGATGACGTCACCACTTCTGCATCCAGACTCTAACTTATTAAAAAATGCTAAATGATTTACCATCGTCTATACAAGTCACGGTTTGGTTTCTATAATGAAATATGTAACATTTATTTTTATCACGTTTGGGCAACGCGTCCCAAATAACGAGCTTAACTTCCTAAACAAACACCCTTCAAGAATATCACAAAGTATATGACAAAAAGTAAGTTACGGTTAACTAGTACCGATTGATATTCAAAATGAACCTTTCTTACTTGGCCATTTTACCTCGGGGTTATTTTGACATGGCCTTTGTACTAGCAGAAATATTTTAGACCTACGGGTAGAACTACGGGTCCTCAATGTAGGTAGATAAGAAATTAACCCTTCGGCCCGAGATATTAATTTAACCTCTGATCTTGATTAATTAACTGTATTTGACGAAAAGCGAACAAGCCGCAGATCGATAGTGGCAATAGTGGCAAATAGCTGGATTAAAATAAACGATTGAAGATAATTAATTTCGGTCGTAAGAAATGGCTACGAATATAATGCAATGGATTCAAAGTTTGGTGATCTGCTTTTTAAATTGCGCAAGATTATTTTGGTTTACGATTATTATTCGTACGCTTGAAGGGGTTTTTTTGGCTGAGTCATGGACGTTCAATATCTGTGATAGATGGGCGTTTGTTTTTACGCATACGAGTATAGGTACTTACATTTATTAAAACCTGATACATTAATTTGTTATTTTAAGAGGCGGGCATAATGATTGTGCCCAAACCGGTGCATTCTGGCAGGGGAGATATCGTTGTCAATTCCGACGTGTGAGTAAGGTTGCTAGTTATTTCGGGGGCAGAATGGTGAAGGATGGCACGCCATTTTTATGCTACATGACATGATACTGCAATACATTGGTATGGAAACTATTTAATTTACTATCAGACCGGCTATAGATACGCCTGCGCTTGTAGATACTTTATGGTTGAAAGAGATGTAAGCATATACCACAAAGTACGTCCTAAGAAAATATTTTTAAATTGTGGTGTTTTTGCTTTCTATCGTTTTAGTTAAGTGTTGCATAATCGTTTTAATGTGAAATATTATCTACCTAAGGTTTAACTGGTAGACAAATGTGCAAAACTAGAAGTGAAGATATGTAGTAGCTGTTAATAGTCACTGGAAAATTTTGTTCGCGAATTGAAGATTAATAGTTTTAGTTGCGTAAAAAGGATGTTGAAGCGAAAAGGAAATTCAAAATTTGTTTAGACACGTTTCTATGTAAACCCTTGTTTATGCTAATCAGAGTCCTAGGGGAAGCAATAAATATAAGCTTGTTTTAAGGATGTCAAAAGTTTTGGCCTCCCTTTGGCTGTAAGTTTTGAAATATACATGTACCTTAGCCAGTGTTATTTTAAAATTAACAATATTAAATGAGTAAAATAGTTGCTTTATGCGTTTGTAAACCTTAATCTTATGATAGGATTTTTATTTATGACTTCCAGTTGCACGCGCCTTTTAAAAATAAATAAATAAAAGTTTAACTAAAAAGAATCAGCTATAATTCCATACAAATTTCACCATCCGATTCTTCCTCTTTATAATCTAAAAAACCGAAATCTTTATTTTTGGTCAGTAGACATAATTCCAAATTTGATAAAATAATATATAACAAATCGATTCTCTCATACTAAGCTTCATTCCCCGTTTAACCCCCAAAAATGTAAAATCCATAAATCACTGAGTCGTCCCGTCTTTACTCGTCTTTATGGTTGAGTGGATAGAATTCAAATTTTGTAATATATAATAAAAACCAAACTTCCTCTCATATAGAATTTTATCCCGATTCACCCCCTAAAAATGAGTAAGTCCAAAAACTATAAACCACAATATTATAAAATTATGATGAGTTTATAGAACATTAGGACATTTTGAAGATTTATACAATACGGAACTTTATATTCAGTTCATTTAAAGATCCAACTTAAAAAACCCGAAACTTCCATACATAATTTCTAAAATCCTTCCGCGTTAGCCCCGAAAACACTATCACGTGCTTATTTATTTATTATGAGTAGGTACAATTCCTATTTTGAAGATTGTATATTTAAAAGAAAAAACGATTCTTGAATAAGAAATTTCGTTCACGGTTCAAGATCCAAAAAATTAAAAACCAAAAACATTTCACCAATAATGAGTAACTTTAAAATTGACCAAACTTTCATTTTAACCCGGTTGGGGATGAATTTCTAAAAATCCTTTTTTAGTGCTCACTGGCTGACTGACTAAATGGCTAGTCAAGCAGTCAATTTCTTGTTATAAATATTTATAGAATACTATATGTAGCTGTTAAAGTAAGTGTCTTAATAATAACAATTAAAAATGAATAGTTTTTAATATTGTAGGCGTCTTAGATAATGGCATGTGGCATACATCCTTGTGGAATAAATAGTTTTTTTAGACACGTCTACATCTCTGGCGCCCTTATTAACTTACATTACATAAGCAAAATATGTATAAACCGCATTTTCTGTTTATAAATTCCCTTCCCAGCCAGGATGCTCTCAGAGCTAATGTTAAATGTAAACTATTAAAAAGCTTTTTAATTGAAAGGAAACAAAACAAATTGTAAGTATTCCATAAGTAGCTCGAGAAGACTCTTTACCTTAAGTGGGACCGACGACTTCCCGAGAGGTCATGGAAGGGCTTTATATAGGATTACAATTTTGAATCTTATCATTTCTAAAATAAAGAACATGTTACAAGACAGCTAGGTATTGTGCTTAACATCCCATAAGGTAAGATGTCGATAGAGCAGCTCTACTACTTCAGTGGCCAAGACTGTACTCTCAAAAAAATTAAAGTTTTTTAGTGTAGTCACGCGAACTATACTTTGTGGTATTAGGTAAATAATGGTTTTAGTCGTCCATTGTAGAGTTCAGAAACAACAGTATTGTATATTAAAACAGTTCATAAAACTCGTGTTTTAATAAGACTTCTGGTTTTTAATATAAATTGGTATGTTGGTTTTCGTAAAACATAAAAACGTACCTGCCATTCCCATTCTCCTTCATTATTAAATGAATTGTTTATCAATAAGTTGAATTAAGTAAGAAATTTTACTATAAAGCATAGCTATCTGTATGAGATACTTTAGTCGATATGTCTACCAATTGCACTATTCCGTTTCTAAGGTGTGAGTCGAACACACAAACTTTGGCGGCAAAGATAACATAATTAACGTTTAAAAACACTCTATATGGAGAACTAGCTTTGTAAATTTGTATTCAGAAATATTTTTGTTATAATCGCTAGTGCACAGAGACAATAATAGCTTCACTTGTGTCGCATCATACAAGCCGCGAAGTTTTTGCGCGATTTTAAAATAGTCGTTACATTATGAAATGTGAACGTAAGCGTTTTAACTTTTTACTAACTTTTATTCTACATGAATTTACACAAAAGCCAGACAGCGATAATGTCTTCCATTTGTTAAAGGACGGAGAATTACAGTGGGTCTGACGACAGAAAGAATAAAAGGGTAGTCTTTGTTGGCTGTTGAAGTAATACATTTTATGCAGCCGTTTGAACGGTCCTACTATATACTGAACTATCATTGTTCTCCACAATTCTTAGACTTATTTATTGTACGGAATAAAGGAATAATTTAGACCAGACCCCACAAAGGCGCAATCCCTTCAACGACACTTGGACACAACGTTTTTCTCCTTAGGTCGAGCTTTAGCGCCAAAACTATGTTCTTGTTTTCAAATGGATACTGATTTCAAATAAAAATAACAAAAGAGCAAGCTGAAATTGTACAATTTGAATTCATCACATTCCGCTGCGACTTCTCAATCACTGGACTAACAATGTCATTAAAGTAGATCTCAATGGGATCTCAATCACTTTTATTTGTCAAAAATAAAACATGAGCTGCTTGCAACAAAGCCCAAGTCATTAACATGAAAGGGGAAAAAAAATTCATTCATAAAGTAAAAATAATTTTAGATTCTTTTTAAAATGTAACGCATGTTAAAGTAAATAAAAATCTATCCAATACACAATTGTCCACCACAAGAAATTAGGTGTTCCCAAAGTATCAAGTGTTGAATTTTTTATTGTTTTGAAAATAAAACACGAAATGCTATATTGGGATACCCCTCATTCGAAATTTAAGATCAAAGGGGACAAATTAGAATTTCTTATTAATTTAAAACTCACTCTGAATTAATTTAAATTCGTTCTTCCACAAAGACTTCGTAAATAAATCTCTTCCCCTCAAGAGAGGTCCTTTAGACTGCAAGCGACAAAATTATAACAGTCCTGATACTTTTAATCTTTTCACAGGCACTTCCGTTTCCGGAAGATAGGATCAAGCCAGGGTTTTATCTTTTATTTCTGAGGTGTCCACAGAAATGCTCCCCAAGGCGAGCGGATATTGGAGCTCCCTTGTACCCAAACGTTCACTGTCATAATATTTACTATTACAATTGCGTCATAAGTATATATTAGTATATATCTGACATCCCTCCTACGCGTTATGTTTGTTATATCATTTCTACTACATATATTATATTCACTGGCAGCGCAACTTTTATTTTCAAGTTTTCAAAGACACAGTAGGTATTTATAATATTTTTTTAAATCTTTTTAAATTCAATGGCATCACATAAAACAATGTATTTATAAAACAAATGCAATTTTGAAAAATAATTAAAAACCGAAAGAACTTAAATCCATTTTAATGTTAATATCGTAGGATCAGCCTGGGAAATTAACTGTTGAACTACGTACTTGTAAATATTGATAGAGTTCATAATGGATAAATAATAAATCGACATAAATTCATCGATGCCTATTGACCTGTGAGCAGTCAATAACATGCGAAGGTATTTAATTATTTTAGAACAGTAAGTAGTATTTAATCCTATATAAATATTTAATTGGGGTTAGAACTAGAACGAAAATACTAAGAGAATAACCAACCGAAATAAATACCTGCGATAGAACCTTAAACAAATAAAATAAAAAATAGCCTTTATTCCTTCTTAAATAAGCCTTATACATTTAAAGAAAAATAAAATCTAAATCAAGAGAAAGTTTCTTCACTTGTCGATGAAGGATTTGATGTCATTGGTGTCGGTCCTGTGCTGTTCTAGTCCATTGGCTTCCAGCTACTGATACTATGTCGTCTTTCCATTTTGTAGTCGGTCTTTCACGTTTACTCTTTTTATCCCGGAGGTGCCAATACATAACACGCAATAGATCTTTATAGATATATAATAGAGCGCTATAGTCATAGTCATAGAAATTAAAGAGTCGAGTTGATTTTATATATCTAGATTACCTATTGAATATGAATTTCATGATTATCACCACACTTAAATAAACTTGTTTGTGGGAATTTTCAGTTTTGAATCGGCACATCCTTTTATGTCAAGTTCTAACCTTTCGTTTCGGGTAATCAGTTTGCCAGTTATTTATTCCACGCAAATTCTAAGACCTCGAATGTTACTCGTAATTTGGATAGCAGTGCACCGTAGTTGGTTTAATATTAAAATATTTAAAATACTATACTCATAAATAGTCTTAATCAAAAAAAAAAAATTGGACAGAGCCTCTGGAACTCTAAGGACTATTTTCACTTACCGCTTCTTAATTCATTCCTAGTTATACTTACGTAAAGTGAAATGCAACAAGGTTCCTTATTGAGTTTTATCATTACATGTTGATTAACTTGTAGCTATGTTGATTTTTAACTCTCCGATAAAAAAGTAATATACTGTATGGTGCGTCTAACTTCTTTTAAGTAGATACTCTACACCTATTTATTGAAGGAGATCAGATGGTTTCATGTTCCTTAATGAGTAATGCATCAAGTTTCCCTTCAATGAAATCACTTCATTATATCCTTTATAGCGTCGCGCTGTATAAATAATTCATAAAAGAATTGAATTTTCATTTTATTTCACTTATAGCGGGTTACTGTGAGGAAAGCTTGCTTGAATATAACACCTGGACAGAGGCGT
Source organism: Choreutis nemorana (assembly GCA_949316135.1). Taxonomy (NCBI): domain Eukaryota; kingdom Metazoa; phylum Arthropoda; class Insecta; order Lepidoptera; family Choreutidae; genus Choreutis; species Choreutis nemorana. The sequence continues at coordinate 6,761,103 of OX438600.1, forward strand.
TCGTAGAATAGAAGGTTTAAGCATATTTACAGGCCTTCTATTGTAATTAGTAATAATAATAACCACATCACGATACACACATTGGCTTAGCCCTTCATTAAGATACAATCTTTTGTCGCGGGTGCTCAGCACCGATATATTGTAAACTACATTGATAAGAATACTACATCCAAGACGAAGCGAAAAAATGCGTCTTGCAAATGACACAAAGTTCCGCTCCGTATAGTAAAAACTAAAAAAAGTAATTAATTTGGCATGATAAATTAATATTATTAATTGTTGTCCTAATTTTCATGCGTTTATTTTAATTTAAAAAGTCATTCAACTAAATTTTGATTGTAATACCTCATATTATTTTAGACTGACCTCCTGTAAAACCGTTTATACATTACATCAATCTCAAACTTATTAACCTATTATTTATTTTATTTGTTGTAACAAAACCCACAGTATTTGTAAATCATGTATTTATTCGCGGATAATCGAATTACGGATTTTTCAGTTATGTACATACTACATTTGTGTATGGAGTTTCATAATGAAACATTTTAGTACACAAACTATACCTACTTTCAGGCAGTCACTTGTATTGCAGTTAGGACGTTAAATATTCAAATACATTTTAACGATCATGTCATCTCCGAAAACCCTTGTTCCGGATTAGAATTTTTCTCTTTTACTGAGTTTTCCGTCTACATTTGAATAATTATGAGAACCTAATGTAAAAAGGTGGGGTGGTAGATGGCTTCTTCATACAAAGTAATAAACTTTATGTGAATGCACCCATTCTATAAACATTGCTTAAAATTTAAATGGAAGCCCACTTCTATTTAATTTTCATTAGCAAGTTGTTCGAAGAAAATTGTGGCGACGCGGTGATCTTAATAAACACCTATATAATAAATTATTTCTTAAAAGAAAGTAGCAACTGAGCCACATACATTAAGATAAGCATTTTGTGTAATACCTACTTTCTAATACCTAATATATTTTAGTCTTAAAAAAGCTCTGTAAGTATACATCTTCAAAATTTAATTTCTTTAACTTAAGAATACATAAAATAAGAGCTAAGTCCTTAATCTGAATAATTTGTTTAAAATTCGAGACCTTGCGAAACGTGTGCTCGTTATTTATTTTTCTTTTACTTTTGTGAGACAATTAAGTAGGTAGATATAAAAGTTTTTGCTTTGAGAAAATTTAGAGAATAAACTGATTGCTATGCTTTGTAAGATTTTAAGACCAATAACATTAGGCTTTACAAAAACCTACCACTTCATTTAAAATGTAATAATATGTAGGTAATCTTATTTTTTAATATTTATGCTGAAGTCGAGGCATTCAAATTTAATGATTTCAGCATAAACAAAAAAAAATGAATCGTTATTCTACTAATTTTACTAGAGCATTATAATTTTTTTTGGTTCTTTAAACAACCAAATAAAACTCAATTGTGCTCTAGAATAATTTAGGTTAGTCAATTAGTGAAAGCGTTGCATTTGGTTACATGATTTCAGCAAATCCCTAATTTAAAGGACTTTAAAGATATCTACAGTTTTTTTAAGTATGTGAGCAAAGCAATGGCATCTAATCTATCGGTGCTTTGGTACACAAAGCGACACCGCTCGGGATCGCAACGAGTGACACTGATGATTCTTGCTTACACTGAAAGCCAAAACTAAAATGAATTCTTTAGTGGTAATTAAGATTATTAATTATCATGATCTCACAAGGCTTCGATATACGCCATCTGATTTTTTCAATCAGCTCTCTCAGATCCAATGAACTTGTCTTTAAGATACCAAACAATAACACGTCTTCATTAATGTAGAGAATACCTTATCTAAGTTTAACTGAATAGACTTAATTATACATGTTCAAACTATTACTTATCTTATATTTATTTTATAGTTTTCAATCAAAGCACTGTAAAAATTATTTTAATTGGAAACCACTTGTACGAAGGTATGTAAAGCTTATTTTGTAACTGGTGAAACGTGGAATACAGGAGAAAAACTTTATTCCATTAAAAATAGAATGAAATAATTTGTTGACTGAGGATGTTTCTTTGTAAGAACTTTAACAAAATAGTGGACTTACATTACATAAATTTAGCTCGTCCGAAGTTGTTGTGAAAGTTTTGGAAGCACTCTCCGCTGTTTGTCGCAATAGCACCAGTTCGAATCACGACAACTTTTTAATTGGCCGGCCTCGGGAAGCAAAAAACGGCTAAGCAAGAATATTTATTAAGTAATAGGTTCCCGCTTTGTCTTCCATTAGAAGATTTATCTTTTATATCAGGTAAAAGTGCTTTTAAGTTTTGTTTTGTACCATTTTACAAAACGAAAATTACAAATAATACTTTTTTGAATGAACATTTCTATTGAATACAAATCAGTGTCCACAGGCGGGTAAAAACTGATACAATTTTAAGTAAACATGAAATATGCCTTTGAAAATTAAAATTATTCATAACATAAGAAGAGTTTTGATCCCCACGCAATTGTTAACTAAACGGTTTCAATTAACTTAATGGCTGCTCAAATTTATGGATAATAATCAGACTGCAGATCCCCGCTGCATAAAATCAAGAGCTTTTTGACTTAATTAAAATTACTCTTCAGCTGAGCTCGAGGGGCCTTTTTCGTTCAATGTAGCCTTTTAAAAGATAGACGTAAACAAAACCTCCTAATTTGAAATGCTTGTTTTCTCTACTTACTTTGTTTTATACCTACTTCTAAGTATTCTCAAAACATTTTTTCGTGTGTTGTTTTTCATCCGAACCGAACTTTAAATTCACTTTGGCTTTTTGATATTAGTTAACAAAAAAACTAAATTATTTACCAATGTAATGGTACGTTTACACGGGCAACGAAAATTTTGCAAATCCTAACCATTTGACGACACGACCGTCAAAGCAACATCAAGGAATTTACGGTAAAATGGCAATATAGCAACTGGTGTTACTTGAATTGCTCCTATTGCACCACGAATTGCTCCAGATTGATCTTTTAGAAATAGTCAAGCAATGATTGCTCAAAAATTGTTCGTTTAATTAACCAAAACATGAGACACAGAATACATAGATTGCTCAATTTAAAGAATACTTAAACTTAACTTTACACAACGTGACAGTAATATACTACCAATGATGCATAATTTAGAGGACAAAACATATCTTTAAAAATGATTAAGATTCATATAATATAATAAGTGCAGTATATTTTTTACTTTTTTCAATACACAAACCACGCAGTAAAATTTAGATAATTTTAACTTTTTTGTATTAGCCCGTAAGGCTTTGACCATCATCAAGTGGCACGTTTTATACTACGTTGACTAAAATACGAGGTGTGGTAGTTAAGTTTCAGGAATATGTCAATAAAACATAGTTAATTACTTTACAACAAAAACTTCATTATGGGCCTTTAGAATGGACTTACTCTGACTTTACACAAACGTTTTAAGTCGTTCCGATGATGAACGGAGGCACTTTGAGTAAACTTCTAAAGTTCGCAGCTTCCTTGACGCGATATCCCCAACATTTGCGATATCTCCAACCATCAAGCCGAGGTGACCTGTGGATCCCCGTAAAATAATTGCTAGAAAAGTGATCGACCCACCCTTGTTCCCTCGCAAAACCTATGGGAGGGTTCTCCGTCCTGCCGGGGACGTCTTTTTCCGTTTTTTTCTGCGTGGAACCCCAAATGACCCTTGATAGTCTGGTTCCCGACTCCTAGGTCTGTATTAGGTTAGGCTCGATAGGGGGGGGGGGGCAGACAGGTATGGCGCAAGTACCTATGCTTTCCGTCTTGTTGTCTTGTCTTTTTAACGACAAAACAGCCTGATTGATTATGAAGGGAACGATAACCACGGTAAAGTCACGGTTAAGCTGATAAAACCTCCTGGACTCGTCTTTTAGGAAACAAAAACCTTCCTTGACCTGCAGTACTGTACGCTATGATTACTTCCTTTGATACTCGTGTTCAACTGTTCATCGTAAAGAACAATTAAAATTCAGAGTGATATTAGCGCTAAAGGATAGGTGTGCTGCAATGTTGGAATATCGTTTTTTGTTAAAAAAAACTCCTGTACCATGAAGGATAATTAGTCGGCCGCAATGCATTATCGTGGTTTGGAGTTTCGTCTCAGAAGCTTTCACCTTTCTCTACCCTGTGGCTGACTTTTTTAAGCTCATATTCAAAAATGAATATTTTTCAGGTTTCAATTCCAGTGATCTGAATCATCTAAAAACAATTTGCGGGGGCTTTTTTAAAAGTTTTAATAAAATTGGATCAAAACAGGTTGCATAACTTGCATAAAATGTTATTCATTTATACGACGCCGCTAAAAAGTAAAAGACGCCAAAACAAACAACAAGAGCGGTATTGATTTTAAACTTTGGCTGGAAGTGAACAAAGGTTTCCTTTTCCCAGAAATATATCATTAATAACACACGTGTTAATAATTCTTAAGTTACAGCTCTATTTTTAGAACTTCATTGCCACGATTGTATACACTTTATTTGTTTTATTTATTGTACTGATTTATAATATTTTTTGTAATAACTGTAAATGATAATATTTTTATTACAAAAGGAATCTTGTAACAAGAAAATATGAACAACAAATCTATGGGTTCTCGTTTATCCATAATTATTAACGGGACCCTAGTAAAAATGTATTGAAAGTGCATGTTTAGGTATGTGGTAAAACTTGCGCGCTCTATTCATTTTTACTAGCACTAATTCTTCACCATCGAAGTAGCTGGTAAAGCCGGCGACAAATCGCCTTATGCAGGGAAGTGAGGATTTTTAAATATTTATACAACAGTTCCCGCCAACATTAAGCTCTGTCTGTGGAGAAATCTTCAACTACAGCCGCACACATAAATATTACTTAGAGTCGTCTCTTATGAACGTAGTATTGCGTGTTGTTGCATCAAATGTAACTCAATTTATGTTGGACTGCAGTCTATACCTGTTTGAATGATAACTACGAGTTTTTATGTAATTAAATGTCTTTATTTTTTATTTTCACAGACAAGGAATAAAAGGAAGAAAAACTGTAAAAATGATTTTTCTAAGCTATGTTTTCTCCTGAAACGTAATAATTTCAAAATTCCACCTATTTGGCTAAGCGGTTTCACAAGTACTTTAAGTACTTTTTTTACAGGCGGTAGATCTATGTGTGAGATAGTCTGGGTTGGTACCACCTTTCTATTTCTGCCGTAAGCAGTTCGCTGTGTCTCTACTCTAAGGATTAGAGAGCCCCTGTAATTACCTCTATTGCGTCTATTTACATCTACATGGGAAAGGCTTGGGTTGTGCTCATGGCGTTCAATAGACGGCGGAAGCACTTTACATCAGGAGAATCGTCTACTTGTTTGCCAATGATGTTATATAAAATAGCATATTTTGTGTAGTATCAACGGTTCATTTCTTTTATTTATAGGGAAGAAAAAAAATTGGCTAGAATACCTCTACGAAGGCTAAACAACATTAGTTTGTGTTCCCGTGTTAAGTATGGTCGTCAGCATTCTCTGAAGGGAATACTGGGTTAGCAACTCCCGTGTTATTATTATATTATATATAGTATTATAATTTTGCTGTTACAAGCGTCTCCAGGGTACAGTAATTTCTTACCATTTCACAATGCACGAGGGCGTATAAAGACACTCTTATGTAAAAATAGTTCAGAATCTCGTACTTGTTCAAAATAATATAGAGAGTGCGTTTTCACCCACTTCTGTTTAGGAAGCATTGAGTGTTTGAGAACTTGAGGAGAATCTTGGTCCGATTTCAATGTAAATAGTGTCAAGAAAGCTATAAGTATGGACGTTTCAGACGAACTTTTTCATTATACCTACTTTTATTAAGTAGAAAAATAAATACCTTCCTTTGTTTCGGATCCGCGAAATGTCGATGTCGCCAAAACAAATGTTCCATTGTTGCTTTTGAGGGCTAGCTTTGAAATTACATTTTTTGATTAATTTGATTGGACAGATTCTTTAATGCATGATTAAACGTATCGAGATCTTTTCGAAATACTGTAATATCTATCACTTTTCCATATGCAAAATTGATAAAATTAGAAATTGACGTCACATTTCTTTGATTAATAAACAGCGTTGAAACTTCAAGGGGTTCCTACAGTTAAACTTTTCACAAAGGAGTTTTAAAAGTTTAAGATCTGATCGAATCTTTTGAATCACAACAAAGGGAGGGTCTCGGTAGTCGTCGTGTAAGATTGAAATCAATATCTATTTCGAGATGTCAGAAGGGTGAATTTATTTCATTGGGTCTCCTGAACGCTCCTAATCGAGGAAGCGCTAATTTATGTTTCCCTTGCCCTCACGCACCCGACACGAACAAATAAATCCAGATAAACTTCACTTTGCAATAATTTTCAAGAAAACCGAACGAACCAATTAATTAAAGATTGAAGGTGTGTTTTAGATGTCTTCTTATTTTTGTTTTTCTTAAAATTAGGAGGGTAACAGAAAAAATGAACAAAAAAACTAGATCATCTTAATTAATCTTGAATAAGACGCCAGAATTCATCAGGAGAAGCCGTGATATAGATGACTTGAGGGTGGATAACAGAATGCTATAAAAGGCGATACAACAAAGAACGGGCTCTCTTTTGCTATCCAGGCGTCGTGACGGAAGGATCTCCCTACTGTGTGTCGTTCTGCGTAACATTTTGTTTATCTTTCGTTTAGAGTTATTTTGTTTGATTATAATTGATTTTGAAAAGAATATTTTCCTTTGTGTTGTAAATTTATTTCTAAGTTATTAAATGTTGTTTTTTTAAAGCAATTGTGTTTCAATTGCTAAAATCAGAAGTGGGATAGGAACACATGTTCCACACCTTTTGTGATAAGTCCTAATAAAGTTTTACAGTGCCTTAAGTCCCCTATTCTGATTAGTAGGTGTTTGTGTACGTAGGTAGTTTTGAATAATTTTTCGTAGAAGTTAATTAATTAAAGTGCTTTGGCGTACCTTTATTGTGTTTTTAGAAAATGAGGACAAGTCGTTCTCGGTCTCGTCATAGACGCTCACCAGCGTCGCCTTGTGGGCATTCACGGGACAGGGAGTCTCGCGGTAGGCGTTCGCGCGCTTATACCCGTGAGCGATCTTCACGCCGACATAGGCATGGTCACCGATCGCGCAGCAGCTCTTACGACCGCAACGATCGCTCATCGCGCCGCCGTTCGCTTGAATTTCGATCCGAGTATACACGATGTTAACGCATGGTTCAGTGAAGTAGACAGGGCGAAACTTGTAAATCGATGGGACGACCGGGAGTGTCTGTCTCGGGTAGGTAGCTGTCTAAAAGGTGACGCCAAGTCGTGGCTAAGTGAATGGGTTTCCAACGATCGATCGTGGACTAACTTCAAAGAAGACTTCAAACCTTTATGCATTAAAAAGATTGATTCGGCTGGCATTCTCTTTGAGGTTATGTCAACAAATTCCGATGGGTTTCAAACATATGCCGAGTACGCGCGTAAGTCGTTGCTACGCTTACGAATAGTTCGCGGTCTTAGTGAACAGCTCACGGCAGATATTCTATTGAGAGGTATTACTGACCCCCAGGTTAAAGCCACTGCGATAAATGCTAAACTCAAACCAAACGACCTGGTCAACTTTTTGTCTAGCTTTGTTAAGCCAATTAAAAAACAATTGATCACCGCACTCAATTTAATGCAAATAGAAATAATAAGCAAAGCAGGTCGCATGGTTTGAGGAAGACGTTTGGTACAGACGCTAATAAAATTGGCAAATGTTATTCGTGTGGTGAAGTAGGTCATAAACAAGCTGTATGCCCCAAACGTTTGAATATTAACAATGATCAACAACCGGATGGCAAATCTAATAAAAGTTCTATGTGTAGTTATTGCAAGAAACCCGGACATGATGTAAAACAGTGCTTTGCTAAACAGCGAGCGGCGGTCAACCCAGATAGTAATAAGCGGAATGTTAACTTTTGTTCCGCCCCATCGCTCAAATGTAGTGATATAGTGGTAGATGTAGTGCAGGGAATACCAATCGACATATTGATCGACAGCGGCGCTATTGGTGTGTCGTTGATATCATCGGCGGTAGTAAATCATTTCTCTTGTGCTAAGAAGTCTATTAACCGCCAGATAAAGGGGGTAGGCGAATCTGTTACAAATGTAAACTCGTATGTTACACTTACTATAGAGTTGGATGGCATTTCGTTAGAAGTAGATCTTTTAATTGTACCCAGTGACTGTATGAACGCACCGATTATTATAGGCACGGACGTACTTAACAGAGACGGGGTTACATATGTTCGCACTAGGGATACTCAGCGCATTGTTCGCGATTCTAGTCAGCTATCTGTGGCCGCCGTTGAGTCTTTTAAAGAACCGATAGTCAACACTGCAATGATAGGGGAGGATCTTATTAAATTAAAATCGATTCTAGCTGATTATTCTGCACATATGATCTTAGGCACTGCGACGTCCACTGTTAGTACCGGTTGTATGCATATCCAGCTTACTAGCGATGTTCCTATCAGTATCGGCCGTATAGAATGTCCTTCACCGAAAAGTTAAAGGTTCGAGATATCGTTGAGGATCTGTTATCTAAGGGCATCATTCGCGAGTCAAAGTCACCCTATTCTAGCCCGGTCCTTTTAGTTAAAAAGAAAGACGGCTCCGACCGTATGTGTGTAGACTTTCGCGCGCTCAACAAGATAACAGTTAAAGATAGATTTCCCTTACCCTTGATCGACGATTGCATTGATAGGCTGGGTAAATGCAAATATTTTACTACACTCGACATGGCAACGGGTTTTCATCAAATTCGGCTTGACGATGTATCAGTGCCACTCATAGGATTTGTTACGAGTGAATCCCATTATGAATATCTAAAGATGCCGTATGGTCTGGCCAACGCTCCAATTGTTTATCAGCGGATTATAAGTACGACACTACGTGATTTTATACAGTCAGGAAAGGTTTTGGTATACATAGACGATTGCCTTATTCTTTCTGACACGAGTGATGAAGGGTTGCAAACCTTGAGGGATGTTTTAGCAACTTTAACGAAGGCAGGTTTCTCAATAAATCTTAAGAAGTGTTTGTTTATGTGTACCGAAATTGAGTACCTAGGACGGGTTATATCTAATGGACAGGTTCGACCATCACTTGATAAGGTTAAATTGTGAAATTGTGAATTCTCACCCTCCACAAAGTGTTAAGCAAGTACGCCAGTTTTTGGGTTTAGCAGGGTACTTTCGTAAGTATATTCCAAATTATTCGCTAAAGACGGCTTGTATAGCTAACTTGACACGTGAAGAGGTAGTTTTTAATTGGGGAGATGAGCAGGAAAAAGTCAGACAGGAAATAATAGAAAGGTTAACGAGGTTTTGGCTATATTTGACCCTGCATTAAAAACGGAAGTACATACTGATGCAAGTAGTCTGGGTTACGGGGCGATCCTGCTGCAGATGATGGTTCAAAGCGGGTGATAGCTTACTACAGTCAGGTAACTAAGGCGGCGGAGCCAAGATATCACTCTTACGAGCTTGAGACGCTAGCTGTTGTCAAAGCTCTAAGACATTTCAGGCATTACCTAGTAGGAATCAAATTTACTGTTGTGACGGACTGTAACGCTCTTAAAGCGACTCAAACCAAAAAAGATTTGTTACCGCGTGTGGCAAGATGGTGGATGTACCTACAGGATTTTAACTTCGATATCACTTACAGAAGGGGAGCCATGTTGCCACATGCGGACTACCTAAGCCGTAATCCTTGTAATTTCGTAAATAACATAGATAGGCCGCGTAACTGGGCTCAGATAGCACAGGCTGGAGATAATGAGACGCGAAATATGATTCAGGCTTTAGAGCGAGGAGAATTAGATTCTTCCCGATATGAGTTATATAATGACATTTTGTATTATCGATACGTACCTGTAGGAGAGGACCCAAGATTGTTGTGTTACATTCCAAAGGGGCAACGCTTGAGTCTTCTCCGTATATTTCATGACGAACATTGTCTTATTGGTAGTGATAAAACCGTAGATTTGATTTTAAAACATTTTTGGTTCCCCGGAATAAGATCTTTTGTTAGAAAGTATATAAGTCCACTGTATTACATGTATTGCACATAAGAGAGTTCCTCGAGCCCCTCTTCAAACCATATGTTCTTGGACAAAATCGGATGCCCCGTTCGATACGCTTCATATCGATGCCCTGGGACCACTACCAGAATCGAAAGGATTTAAGCATGTCATGCTAGTAGTGGATGGGTTCACTAAGTACTGCGTCCTCACACCCATTCAGCGACTAGACTTCACTGAACTCAAACAGGTTTGCCAAAATGTAATTTCGTTGTTCGGTACACCTCGCCTAGTGACTGATAGGGGTCGAATGTTCGAATCCTCGGGTTTTAAGTCATGGATGCAGGAGCTAGGGGTTGAACTTCATCATATCACATCCGAAATGCATCACGCCAATGGCCAGGTCGAAAGATATGTAAGGACTGTTCTTAATATGTTAAGAATAGACATCCTATAAAAAGCTGGAGTGGGCTGATAGGCTATGGCAGCTGCAGCTTATCCTCAACTTAACCAAGCAGAAGTCCACGCAGACCTCGGCCCTGAACCTCTTGGTAGGACATGAAAATGCAACACCTGTCATCCGAAGATTGGTGCAAGATATTGTTCCTGAGCCTCGATTAACAAATCGCGAGGCTAGAAGAGAAATTACGAGGCAAAGGGCAGCCGAGCGGTTGTCTAAAAATCAAGCGGCAATGGACGCACGTGTTAATCAGGGTCGACGTTCCCCTTGTATGTTTCAGGAAGGTGACCTGGTCTTTGTGATCAAGTATGCTCAGTCTACGGGCAAGTTGGATCACGGTATGCGAGGCCCGTATCGAGTGGTCAAGGTTCTGCCTCATGATCGATATGAGTTGCGACTGCTGTCTGGGTCGTATGGAAAGACGTCATTCGTTGCTGCGCAGTACATGGTTCGTTGGCAGGGCGAATGGACTCCCGAGTCATGCGCCGCCTTCTTTGAGGGTATGCGTTTACCTGTATGGCCTTTGTGGCATTGTGGATGACCCTTGGGTGCTGACCCTTGGGACATCATGACGCGTCTGGCCCTTTGGGCAGTAGCACTATTCTATTTGTTATGGATTAGTTGCTGCAATGGCCATTGGAAGCTGGTCGGCTTTGCAAACCGATCAGTCACTGTGTGGTGTGTGTACACAGTGTTCATTATTTAGCATTTTAGTTAAGGTGAAGGTTATTTAATGTAGTGGTGTGTCTTTCCTTGCTTTTACGTGGGGATTAAGGAAAGAACGCTTAAGTAGACTAACAATATTAACACACTTACGCTCTAACGCTTATTAACTGTTAAATGTGGTCGTAGTGCCTCTTATACATAGTGCTGTCCTAATTTTTTTTAGCTGAAAGTGACGAAAATTATGAGAGCACTGACGACCCAGAACAGGAACAATCTGAACAAGGGACCCTTGAACAAGCTGATCGTTTACCTCCACACGATCAGGAGAGGGGTCGCCTGCCATGCTAGAAGACCAGGAACAAGAGCCTTCTCAGAACTTAGACATGCCAAGGCTTGACTAGCTAGAAAAAGATCTGTCGAGACGCCAGAATTCATCAGGAGAAGCCGTGATATAGATGACTTGAGGGTGGATAACAGAATGCTATAAAAGGCGATACAACAAAGAAAGGGCTCTCTTTTGCTATCCAGGCGTCGTGACGGAAGGATCTCCCTACTGTGTGTCGTTCTGCGTAACATTTTGTTTATCTTTCGTTTAGAGTTATTTTTATTGATTATAATTGATTTTGAAAAGAATATTTTCCTTTGTGTTGTAAATTTATTTCTAAGTTATTAAATGTTGTTTTTTTAAAGCAATTGTGTTTCAATTGCTAAAAGTATAAATAAAGACAATGTATCTGAATAAAAATAAACAATTTTATAGTTTACGTCTACGGAAGTAATAAATGATAGGATAGGATTAGACTCCTACAGGTAATTAATATTATTATCGAAAGAAATGTTAAAAACAAGCTCATTTTGGGGTTCTGAGGTTCCCTTTAGTTTCGTCATGTCCGTCCGTCCGTCCGTTTTCGGATTTCTTTCCATTCGGTTAGCGTTAGAAAGATGAAACTTTACATGGATATGTGTATTTATCTCGTCGATAAAGTGCTAAAACACAGAAAGTTTTTTTTCTTGGGCACCCCTACCCGTAAAGTGGGTATGATTTTTTTCTCGCGTCTACCCCATAGTGTGGGCCACCATGAGATAGGTCTTTTAATAAAATTGAAAGGTTGCTAAAACAATTTTTGATTTAGATATCCGTCTGCGTGATATTCAACTTTAAAGTGTTTTTTATTGTTAAAGTAGGGCGTCCCTCTCCCTTTCAAGGCTAAACGGTTCGCTCCAAGAATCTGAAAAAATTCTTCATGGCAGTCCATGTGATGAACTTTGAAGAAAAATTGGCTCAGACATCTTTGTTAATTCAGGAGATATAGAGGCCTAACTTGTAAAATGCGTTTACTTGCAAAACTTCGTACAAAAATAACGAAATAATAAGAAAATATGTAAAAGTATTAAAAATAAAATTTACAACAACTATGCTTGACTACAAAACCCTATTCCATGCATACACGGACTGTTTAATGTTTTTATGAATTTGTATTAAATAATTTTCATAAGAATAGCCAATTTGAGTTGAATTGAGTATTGAGTATCATTATTGTTTAGTATATTTTACCGTAACATTTAATAAGCTTATATTTTTAATGCTTTGGCGGTACATAGATTGAGGTTTTTACAATATTGACAAGCTATTTACTAAGTGAATGTCAATCAGTTTCTTACCATTACAGAATTTTATGGAAATAAGTAATGCACCTAAAATACATAAACTTACTGTTGGAAAAGTCTTATAAAATTCAGTTTATTTCCCGCAATTAAATAACCTTATCGTTTTAGAAAGTGTAAGACAACCTAACCAAAGTAACTCTTACATTACACATACTCTATGTTCAATGTACTTTTCTGTAACATCGCCTCTAAATCTTTCACTATTTGCGTGTGGTTCAATGCTGAAATAAAACATTTCTAAACTGTCGAGGTCTATAGAAAAGAGGGACTATTGTTTAAGCTTGGAGTTAATTTAGCTAAGTTACAAACAACTAAATGTTTCTGAACCACTTTAACCAGGCTGCCTTTGACGACCGCTGAAAGGTTTATTTATTTTAGTCCAAAATCTGCATAAAGTAAGTACTTAGATATCTGGTGATTCCGTTGCTTGTAAAGTTGTTGACGGTTACTTTACAAACGAGACACTGAAGGAAGTATTCAGTCCATAATTGTGGTTAATATTTTGACACAATTTACTGCTGTTATTATAATTTCTTGAGTTGTTTTGAAGTCGCAGTTATTAAACTATACCAAATGTCTTTCTGTGCCTCTTGGTGGTACAATCCTATGATATCAGTGTGGTGCCACCCACATATGTGCAACCTCCAATGTTATTAACGGACTCTGAAAATGTATAATTCTCATTAACAAAACTAACGCGTACAGAAATATTGTTTATCTACTCTGGTTAGTCTCAGACAGCTTCAAATTTAGGACTTTAATATTCAATTAGGATATTTGTTGACTTCTTTGTGTGTTTAATATTTATTTCAAGTAGGTTCTTAATAAAACGAAACGTTTTGTAGCTTAAATAAAGAAACAAATGAAAATAAATATTCGTGCCCGGTAAGAGTAGGTAGTAAAGTATATTTTAAGTTAATTACTTTCTGAAAAATGTAGCTCATCTCGTTATTTTATCATAACTAATGACTGTTAAGACCGAGTAGGTATTAAGGCTTCATATCTTACAGTTTTGTGAGCACTTACCGAAAATTTGTCCGCTTGTGCATGAGCACGTTCCTCAACTTACCGCGAGCTACCGGTATAAGCTGCTCAACTTTATATCGCACTCAGGTCAACCTGCCTCCTCCTGGATTCTACCATCATCTCTTGTTTTACACTCAGGTATGCAAATCAATTTTCTCTTTATTTTTGTTATTTCCAGACAGATTTTTTTGGTAAAATGGAACAAAGAAACTTTTTAAATCTGTGTATTCTAAAATTTTACTACACCATTAAAAGTGGATACTCAAATAATCTGATATACAAGAACACTAAAAACTTGCGCTATCAAATTTTGAAATAAATTATTGCGAAATGATTGTCTTTCTTTACTGAGAGTCAGTAAAAAGTTGACAAAAGGAATCGTAAAATTTGATATAGCAGTGAAGCGTGGTCCAAATCACAATTTCGCTTGAAAAAGTTTCATAAAACTGAAACGAGTGTAATTGTTCGCGAAAGTTTTGCTATTGGATGGATTCGCTCATCGCTCACCGGCTACCGGTTACCGACCGGGCCACCACATAACAACAAACTTTGTACCTATCTACTTATGAATTACTCTCATCTTTGCATTAAACAAACATTTTGCATCAGGAATTTTAGTATTCTAAAGCAAAGCAAAGTAAGTTCATTTCAAGATAAATATTTCCAAACTTATAGACAGATTGGTAGTCTAAATATTGGCGGACTTAAGCAGATTATAGAATGGTGTTGGTGAGATTTGACAACCGGGTCATTTTCACCATCACAGATAATGTGTTCACATAATGTGCTCTTAATACCCGCCTATTCACAGATTTATCTAGACGACTCACTCAGAAAAATCATTACCACTAATGTTTTCTTTTCTATATGTAGTAGGACTATATTTACTTTCAATATTATACCCCAAGATTTCTCGACGTATTTTTGATATTAAATATTGTATTTTTAAGGTTTCGTTCCTCAAAGGGAAAAAACGAAATTCCGATAACATTACGCATGTTTACATTTAAATTTTTGTAACGAAAGTTTAGTTTTTAATATTGTATAGCATAAAGGTATGGTTTGATGTCCATATCAAATATAAAAGGCGTTTCAAATATAAAATCGTTGGTCAGTTTCATTCCTCTCTAAATAACTTGAACTTGTAAATTTTATATTTAGCAATACATACATTTCACGTCTATATTATTACCTACATCAGTTCAGGTACTTACAGGTCGAAACAACATCATACTGGTAAATTATTTATTTCAAGTATTGTTTTCTTTCCTCATCCCAAAAGCTGGCAGTGTAACTTGGTAGGTACGAAAGGCATTTAAACCCGGGATCTAAAAAAGTCTGAACCCAGATATTTTTATTTGTTCTTCGGTCGTCCTACTTTTTCGTTTCAAGTTCTGATTCCGTTCCATAAAATTTCAGTTTCCAACTTTGTCCCACTATAAAATACTCAATGAATGATTGTTCGATAGGTACTAAAAATTAGTAATTTGTATTGCTTGTATTTAGAATTTAAAAAATATTTCATTAGTTGAAAATTATTTCCAAAATTAGTTCTTAATGAAATCAGATAACATGAGCAAATTGAAGTATTTTTTTTACAGAAGCCTTTGCTTTTAAAAGTTTAAATGTACTTGTTGTAATTATGCTCTTCCTTTCTTAATTATACTTAGTAAAAAATCTTCATTGGTCCGTAATGTTACTGGAGCTTTACATGAGTATAAAATTATATATAAAACTGTTTATACTACCGAAAATGGTGTGATTTAAAGCGCATTGGAGGGCATCTACCTTGGAATGGGAAGTTCAAGCATGAGTAAAGGGTATTCAATTTCTTTAACGACCATCATTTTTGCCCGGGCATGCTATGAATCTTGAAGATAAGCGTTTTAATGGAAATAACAGCTCGCCGGAGAACATTATGGTCATATACGAACTATCGCCTGGCTATAAACTCATAAAGGAAAACACTTCTGCATAAACATTAACTTTCAGAAAAATTGTGAATTAACGTCTTGCGCCGGATACTCTGCATAATAACTTTAGTTTTAAAACGATATAACGTATAGTTTTCAGGTTTCGAGCGTTTTATACCCTTCTTCTGTCTAACTACGAAAGTTTACTTATTGACTTATCTAATCGACTTCGAGGAATTTAGACTCACGAGTAAATACACCTACGTGCACAAACTTTCAAGCAGTATTTGACGCTGATTATTAGATTTTAACATTAATAATTGTTATAAATATTCAATTTTAGGAAAAAACGTATTTTTCTGTTTCATTTTTCATGTTCTGACTATCATAGGGCGATGTTTAAAAAATATTTGTTAAGAAAATATTTATTTTTACGTTAGTTACGTCATAAAATGTATTAAACAGGAAAAGGTTATTTTATTCGTAATTTGTACAAAAACCTAAGTTTTTAAGAAAGATCTTGAAGAGAAAAAATAGAACAGAGAAAAATAAACAGACCCAACCCTCTTACTTTAATTGATAAAACAATAACTTTCTGTTTGCTTTCTATACAGAATAAATTAAGGGCAAAGAATCTTTGTTTAAAAATAAACAAGCGGAGGTACCTAAAAGGATTCCAGAGCAAACATTGTTGAATCAACATGCAGAATTTATCAGAAGGGAAATCTCTTCAGAAAAATAAACATGTCCCGTGCAAAGTCTACTGAGAGGCGAATGGTTCAGTGGCTTAGAAAATATTAGTTGATTTTTGAATTTCACGCCCAGTGATTTGAAGTGGGCGAAGGGGGGGGGGGAGGTTAGACACTCTTGTTCTATTGTGTTGACTCACTATATTCTGTACTATGACGAACCGGACTGCCGTTCATAAATGTTTCACATGTTTTCTTTATTCGACGTTTTTCTGCTAGACCCTCTAATAAAACTTACAAATATCACTTGCGTTCGGATTTCTGTATCTGTCTGTATCTCAAATAAAAAGCAAAAAGTTGTTTTCCAAAATGATTGGTTGCTTGGCGGGAACGGGAAGTGTCAGTAATTTTTTTATTTTCTTGTAAATCAGCAGAATTTTGTTTGTATTGTCTAAATCGCTAGTATTTTAACCAGTCAATATCTGTAGTGCTGTGGAGAAAGTGCTAATCGCCATCTTCCAAGTAACTCAATAGAGCCTAGTAACCGTACTACCATGTTACTATAGACCGATTCACTATTATTTTTCAATATTTTGTTCGTTTCATTCCTCATCAAAACTTGATAATAAATGATAACTTGAAACTGGCAAAATACTTAAAGCCATGATGATGGCATCATCAACAAAAGATAAAAAAGTACTTTTCTTCCAACTTAAAGGCTATATTAATTTGTCAGAAAGTCATTTTCTTATCAGAATTCCGAGATTTGCAAATTAATCATGTAATATGCTGTTTTGTAGTACTTAGAATGAAATGAAATACAGTCATTTGTTAAAAATGGGGTTACAATAAATATGGATGTCAACTCATTAAGTATAGCGCATTTCGCTTATGTAATCATGCCAAATTATTTAAACATATGTGGTTTACCTGTAGCTAATTCTAGATCAATATGTTCGTATGTCTGATAACTATGAATAAATACATACATAATCTCACGCCTTAATCCCTCGAGAGGTTGACAGAGGTGCTTAACACCGCATGTCGCATGTTTATGTTTAGTCCCAGTGTGACAGGTTGCGAATCTGTCGCCACTATCCGGGCACATTGAGGAACATGACAGCTACAAAGTACGGCAATCCATGAGTCGAACCCACGACCTGTCGGGTTGGGTCGGTCTGTCCACCAAGGCACGTAACAAACTGCACTACCACGTCCTTCGTACGTGTATAATAAATTTGACAATAATGTATTTATAATCGGTAGATTAGAGATACTACATTTTTGTTTTGCATAGTTTAAATAAACATAGAAAATAAAAGTACCGAGATTATATGTAAATCGATTATACCTATACCAAATTATTTATTCAGATTAAATACCAGACAGATTGTATTAAATATACATTATCATTTGAAATGTATTTATTAATTTTACTAGCGGTCCGGTCATCGCATGTATGAAATATGTGTTCGACTTTTCCCGTTTCGATTGGCTACTGGCCATTGGCTCCGCTATGCTTTGGCCAATTCACATTTTATTTTATACAAATTTTGTTGCGTAGGTTGTTAATTTATTTTTAGAATTCAATCTTTTTTTTCCATAACTCTTAACTCTGACTTTAAATTAACTCTGATACAAAAAAGCGTAAACATTGCCAAAACAGCGCTTAATGAAATCAGTTTAGACAAAAGTTAAGCGACTCTTTAGCGTTGTTAAAACCGACCCCATTTGGAGTGAGAAAAAAACGGAAAACTGAAACCGAGCCAATTTCTGTAAGTGACAAGGAACTTTGTTAAATGTTATACAATACAACAGAATTTATGATAATTTTATCTATGTATAGCTCCTTTACTTTGAAATTCAATTAAGAACTCCTAAGAGTGTCCTTTTTTATTGAGTGTCATAAAAATTTACCTTAATTGTCATCACATCACATTCATTATTATCATCCTCATCAGCCGAAAGAGCATTCATTGCTGGACAAAGGTATCCCCCAAGGTTCTTTGTGCTGTCCGTTTTCGGCGGTTCCCCGCAACCCTTGCCAGGTAGTCGGTCCACCTTTCAAGAGACCTGCCTACGCTGCATCTTCCGGTACCTACGCAGTCGCCACTCCAGAATTTTTCGGACCCATTTGTCGTCCATTCTACTTCTAATTTACTTAGCCTGTTGCCACTGAAGATTTTGTTCGAGACTTTTTGGTAACATCCGGCATATTAATGTTTTACCACAAAATTTATCCTATGTTAGGCGGACAATAAATAAGTAGCGATTGACACCTCATATATCAAAAACGGTTCATTAGTAACAGGAGCTATATTCAAACACCAAAATACAAACACATTCCTTTCGGCTCCGCCGGCCGTAGCAGGGTAAAGCAGGTGGCGAACCGCCTGTAGTGTGCGATGGTTCATATTAAATGAACGAAAGTGGTTTAGGTTTTTGTTATGAGATGTTTTTTGGTTCGGCCACTCTAATGTGCGCGAACCTTAATATAATTTATTGAAATTCTATAAACACAAGGCTTGTTCATACACGCTTGTAAAAATAGTGATAACTGACCAATGCTTTGTTTGATAGCCGAGTATGGTCGCATTTGACCGCTGCAAAACATCTAAAGATTTAAGGCAGGAATCCTAAATTGGAGTGAAGTTTTCTCATTAATTTGATTACGTCGATCCGGCCCCGACCCGTGTCACAAGTTACTTCATTAGTTACGCAACTTGATGAAAGTAATCTTTTGGGAATTACGTTTTGTAAGACTCAAATCACCGCAAATGTTAGTTATGCTCAATGCCAATTTGTTCGGGTTTTCAATTCGCTATTGAATCACTGCTTTCTAAATGTTCTAATTTCATTTTGGTTTACGTTGATATCTACTTAATTTAGGCAGATTTTCTTGTTAACTAAATATTGCAGGGTATTATATGTTTTTTATTTAATGGAAAATACCCAGAAAAAAAATATTTGTATAAGCTAGCAAACAATGTCGTATAAATAATTAGCTCTTCTAATATAAAATAATGATTGCACTCCATGAACGCTTGCAACGCCAGACGTGTTACATAGACAATGATGACCACGAACAATACACTCTCGACACGAAAAGAACAAAATGAAGGTTTTTAACTATAAAATATATGCTTTTACTATATTTACTGTACTGAAATAAATAATAAATTTAAATCTCTGCATAAAGAGAGGCCAACCGAATACGGCAAAATGAAATAAATTCCGGTTTCGTGATCATGGAAGCCTAAAAACTAAAGCAAATACAACTCACCGACTCAGTTCTGTATCTGTAAGTTTAAAGCAAACGCTCGTACATTATGATATGCAAACAAGGAATCATAAAATTAGAATTTAAAATCAAAGCTCAGTAGCAGAGGTGTTTTTGTGGGGCGACATGGTGGGCATTACTTCACGTAGAATATTTATGCTCCCGCCAGCCGCAGGGCGCCACTATTTATAACTTACAGCTTTATTACGTTGGTTCAACTCTCGAGACTGTTTACAATACTTGTTTATGAATGAACGAATGGATGTATCGATACAGTTTTA
The DNA here is from genome assembly GCA_949316135.1 of Choreutis nemorana. Classification (NCBI taxonomy): domain Eukaryota; kingdom Metazoa; phylum Arthropoda; class Insecta; order Lepidoptera; family Choreutidae; genus Choreutis; species Choreutis nemorana. The sequence goes on from OX438600.1 coordinate 6,781,176, forward strand.
TCGGCCAAGATATAAACACACATACACAGGTGAAGCGAATTTTATCCTGATACAATCACACAATAATTTTTGAGTGCTCGTGTCAAAATTAAAATTTTGCCGAAATGAAATGTACAATTGATTAAACATTGTCTCCAAAAAGTTTAGTAGTTTAGTTTTGGAAAAGAATAAGAATATTTTCGCAACTTTTTTCACAAATAAAGCTGTGTCTCTAATGAGTATTATTCTATGTTTGTTTTTGTTTCGAAGTAAGCAACTCTTGAATACGCATAGCATCATACATACATACGTGCGCGCTTCGTTAGTGATTTCGTACCATCATTACGGGGAAGACCATGCTCGGGTTTAATTGATCTAGGCATCATGATGGATCGCAGCTATTCTAGTCTCTGCTTGTGCCATAGATTCTATTGTTAAATGAACGTCAAAATGAAGTTGGAAATTAATAATACTAAAACTTCTGTTGTTAAACTAATTAATAAAAATCAAGTAGAGCTATTAACACGCCAATACAAAACGAAGGTATTTTTTGTTTTGTAGAATTCATAATTAACTCAAGTAACTGTAATGCTTGCCGTGTAGGTACTACAAGTCTTTATAGTGGTTAATTAAATTTAAAGTTTATACACATTTGGAAGTACTACCTACTATTTATTTTTTCGAGGAAGAAAATTTTATTGTTACAATTTTAAACGTTCTATCAGTGTATTACTTTAAATGAATATTAACAATTATATCCTTGAACAAATCTAACATTGCTTTCAGTTTTGTCTGCACTTTCTGGTTATTCGTGAAGGTAGGTAGAGCAGGGGAAGTGGTTGTGGTGGATTAAGACGAATCTAAGTGCCGCTTCCGTCGGACGGCTGCCGCTTTCCCGATTAATCCTATCCATCTCTTTAATAGCTCTATTTTGATTATAATAACACAAACAATTAAGTCCTTGATCAAAATCCCAATCTTTAGAACCAAAAGACACGATATAACGATATTCTAATCTAAGAAGAAGAGGTAGATTAAATAGAAGTTTAGATAAAATGTAAACAAAATTTGTTGCCCAATAATAAAATTTCGTTAACAATAACCGATTTAAGGCTTTTGTCCTCAATAAGGAATTTAAGTCACCGATGTGCTGATTAGCATTTTCTTCTTGAAATTTAATTAATTTCCCCTTAAGAACAGGTTTTAATGAAATTGCCATTAATTAAATTTGAAGTAAGTAAGCCCTCTAAAAGAGCTCGTTAAGAGGATATAGCGTTGTGTAGTTTGCGATTTAAGAGCTTAAGTAGAAAGCAGGAGAGTTGTTGACGGCGACTTAATTAACTCAAATATAAACATAATAGTGTCCCGTCAAAAGTTGTTACTAGTTGTTGCTGCTCGTCTGAACAGGATTTATATACATTATACTGGCCAACTTCTAGGGTTCAGAGCTAATTAGGGCCAACTCCGGACCATTTACACTTACACTCAACAAATACTTACTCTGTTCTCTTAAAGCTAGTAAATACAGGAATCCGTTTAGAGTTAACCTATTTCTGAAAAAACAAAGAATCCTAATTACCATTTAACTGTAGACCGAATTGAAGTTATAAACTGAATTTACCGAAATTCTTAGAAAATAAGTTGTTTCAGTTGAGATGAAATCGTCTGAGTTACAGTAATAAAGTCATTTCAACGGAGTGGCTGCTCAATCTGTAAAGGCTATTCAAATGTTCCTGTAAGTTTTACAACACACAGACATCCTACTTTCGCGAGTAAACGTGGAGTAGGACGGCGATAAGATTGTGCGGTGCGGTATAAAGGGAATCGCTGTGAGTTAAGTAGAAGTTTGCGTTCAGGACTGTAGGTGAGGCGTTATAATAATGCACATAAAATATCCCGGGGAGAGCTGTGAGCGAGCGGAGTTGCTGGCATTAGAGCGTGAGTTATTCGACGTCACGTTCACGAGATCACGGCATCCGCTTGCAAGGCGAGCGACGCGGCGGCGGTGGCAGCACCGCTCTACACCAAACGTCTATGATTCCCACGGTAAGGTAGGTACGAAACGCATACCACCTTGTACATGTAACCCTCGAAATAAGAGGACAACTGAGCAGCTATAGAAATTTTCTGACCTCACAGAAGGCAGGATTAAAATAGTATCTTTTGGTTCTGCGTTGTGTTTGCGTGTAAATAAAATCCAAAAAGGACCACGTATCGTAATATCTCTGTGGTAGTAAGAATCTGGGGTTACAGTCACTGATTAACATCAGGCAGGCTGTCAGGTAGTGAAAACTTTATTTTGAATTGTACCTCTTTCATTCAATTTAAACAGGGGTGACGTGGAAAGTGTAATTTCGTAAATATAGATATTTGTTTAAGTTTTTTACTTGCTCGGATACCGACTACCGTTGATTAAAAACCACCAAGTAGCAAAGAAGCCAAACGGATGTCCGCACAAAAAAAAATAACCCTAGCCTTTTAATTTAAGTAGCAGAGGCTTTCTGAGATACTTATCAACATACAAATGACAAGTACCTAGAATTACTGACCGTATCTTTGTAGTCGTACAAATTTGTGTTGGTTTCACAACAGTTTGCTAGAGGTATTAATGTAATTGTATGTATTATGCATTCGAATTTGATACCCGCCCGAAGTGTGCAGTTAGAAACAGCCTAATGCATAGTTGTGATAGCGTGGTTTCGAACCTTATGCCTGTACGCACTATTGACTAGTAGACAGCGACTTTTTTCAATAGGTTTTGATGAAACTATAGCTATACGATACTTGATTCAGAAGTTACGTTAACGATGATTATAGATATGCAAGATATATTTGTGACAGTTGTTCCTAACCAGCGGGTCTAAAAAGGCCGCTTTGGCAATATTGTATTTGAATCCAAAAGTCAAACCGTGAAATGCCACTTACTGCTTATTAGATTACCTGTCAGTGATCCATACTAATGAGTGGACAAATAGTGACAATCTTGCAAATTAGAGAAATTGTCTACGATATTTCAAGAAATTGAAAATGAAAGCTTTCACAAGAATTGCTTTAAGCAGCTTTTTTAGGTCTGCAGTACCTACAGTTGGCGTAGGTACATTAGCTGTTCTGGACTTGGTACTCAGTAGTGAGTTGCATAAAGCTAAAGTACAATTTGAACCATCAAATACATTTATGATACGACTTGTTGAGAGAAAACAAATATAGTTGAATAAAACAGATTTAGAATTAAATTATCTTCTTCTTCTTGTATCTAAAAATGAAGAGCTGTTTGTTAGTGTGGCTTAAACTTGAAGACGGCTGGACCGATTGAACGATTCTTTTTACTTTGTTCGTTCTAACTCCAATGCAGGGAAGGTTTAAAAAGTTCCCAAATGAAACGGTCACATGGTACGAAGTTCACGGAATCAACTAGTATTAAACAGATTCAATACTTTTATTTTCTTTCTCTCTGTTTTTAATTTAAACTCCATCAGACAACCAACCGGAGCATATTGACTGAGTGATGTTTCAGCGTTACAATGATGAATCTCTAACTTCCATGACTTGTTGAAATACTTCGGTTAAGTTGAGAAACTTTCCATAGTTCAGAATCAATACTCGTATATTGTTTTGTTGTTACTCGGGTTGTAGAACTTTTGATTGCATTTCTTGGAATCTCCTTATAAAGTTGACATTTCTCCTGCATGACATAAAGAGTATTATTATATGAGAATCTAATTTAAAAAATCATACATTCATCGTTGGTTGTGGGAAAATGTACTTAACACCAATCCATATAATTCTACATGTATAAAGTACTTTTTTGCATTAAATAAATATATATTTTATATATGTATGTACTATAACTACTAATAGTTTTTTAAATTAACAATTATTATACTCAGATTGAGATACTAGTACTAATACTAGTTACTATGGATAATACTTTTATAATGGCCAAACGCAATAGTAACATAGTGTAGGTACTCATATTTACTGCATTAAGTTGTATATTAACTATAAACAAGAAACTGAGAGTTTAATTGAAAAAACCTTACACTTAGCTTGTTTCTCATTAGTAGAGTGAAGTGAAGTGGGGTTAAGTAAATAGTGTTCCATTTACTGAGCTAGGATGTAGGTTGTTTACATATCGTTGCAACTGATTGTAAACAACTACCGACTGAGGAGCGTCTCGCTGCAAAACCGTTAGCTAACGTAAAAACATACATTATCACACTATACCAAGAGGAGCAAGATTTGAATTTATTTTAATGGTTTTACCCTAAAATAGATTTCATTTTTTCTGGGATTTTTACTATTAATTTAATGCTTTTAATTATTTTTGTAAAAATACACTCTTTGTTATTTTGTAAATAATGAAAACACAGTCAATGTTTCGATGAATAAAGAGGTAAAATTAAATTTTGATAGTCCGTCGTCCGTCCGTCGGAGAGTAGTCACGTCCGCTAATTCTTAGAAATATTAATGTAGTTCACGTAAAGGCATCGGTAGTCAACGCACGTAGAGGGCATTTCGCCTTTGAAATCACTTCCAGCCCCGCTCTCCACTCCTGACAGTGACGTATTGTTGCTCCTCTTTAACATTAATGTAATGGATTTTGTTTCATGTTCCGGAACTTATCGTATTTTTCACGACGTGCGTAATCTCAGAATCCTAGCATTAAAATTTGCGGAATCTTGTCATGCGTACTACGATTCACCGTAGTCGTGTCTACGACGTAGTCAAACTGCGAGGGTAACATGTAGTCAAAACAATTTGTAAGTTTCATTAAAATACATTTCAACAGTGTATTGTACAAAAAAATGATTTAATGTACTAAAATATACTAAATCATGGGAAACTTAGGTATGAAAACATTCAATTTAGATTTACTTACTTACGTTATGAAGTTCTTGAAATAAATAACATATCAAGTACCATGCAAGGATTTTTCATATAGAAAACAAATAATGATGTCTGTACGTTATAGGTCATTATAATTGTCGTCTGACAAATGATGGAGCATTACACACGTCATCAGTTGTCATAAAAGTTAAATTTGCCAAAAGAAAGAGAAGGAGCCCTATGTACCCTCGCCTGGGCCCGTGACTTATGATTCTTACGACTCTGGGTAAAATTGAGCAAAGCAATATTTCTTTTCGTTCCAAAAGAGAATATTTTCCTTGTTTATTTTTTTCAGTTCAAACAAACGTTCGCTTGATTGCGCTCGAAACTCAAATTTCGTAGGATTCGTTTTTAACGCGGAGTTTGTATGACATTTTTAAACGATTCCTTTGTTGTTATTTCCTCTTCATCAACGAGATGAACAGTGAATAAATGTTTACAAAAATACTAATTAAATGTAAGGGATGTACTAACGTAAATATTTAAAATACCAGTGAAGTGCCAAAATTTATTATAATAAACGGTCTTTATCCCGTGGTATTGTTAATTCAATTCATGTGAAGGGATGATGTTGAATATTTTATCGTTTCTCTTTGTCTCAATACAATAATAATATCATTAAACAATGTGATGGATACAGCGACGTTAAACGTAGGTATTATGACTTTTAATCCTCAACCATTACTTAATTAGCATGCAAAGTGAGAGGTGGGTAATACTGTAACAGTTACAAAGACGTTCCCAGCACTTGAGTTTAATAACCGAGGGCCCGAAATTACACTTCTTGACGTGTGTACAAATTGTGCGGGTCTCGTGCGAAAGGCAAATCCAGTTTAACCCACAATCAAAGAGTCAAATTGCACAGACAGATCAAATTTTACACGAAAGCCTATTAGCTATTCTTTAGTTGCATCTGTTTCGTCCTATTTTTATATACTAAGAACATACTCGTAGTTTATTAGAAATAGCAAGGTTTCGTGTGGAAATTCTATACTTATTTTGATTTATAACCTACTTAATTACTTGTTTTGTAATTTCAAATTCAATAGATTTTTCCTAAATTCGACTAGACTGTTGGAAATATTGTAAACAGCATATTAAATGGTCACAGTACTTCCCTAGGCAAAAAAGGAACTACAATTGTAAAATAAATATCGGGGATATGTTGATTTTCTTTGGCGTAAGCTTAGACGGTTCTAGGGCGCGTAGAGCTCTCGATCCGTCACACGACGAGCAGACTTAATCCCTCATCAAATCCAGATTAATTAAACTGAAGCCGACCATGATCGCAGCCAAGCCACTCACACATACACATACATATCTACATGTCAGTTACCTACGGTCTAAGTAAGTCTGAGGTGCTCTCCTAATTAAGGGTCAAGTCTGAAGTCAAATTTCTTATTAAATCATGTTTCAAAGGTGCCTTTGTCCGTGAAGGTATAGGACTATATTTAAGCACATCTTAATAATTATTTGCCATTTGTACTTGAATATTGTTAACTATTTGGGTAATTGTTTTAATCAGGTTTGGTTTATTATAAAAGTTGATTAGGCTTAAATAAAGAACAGAACTAATTCGACGCTTAAATCTGTAGTGCTATAATTTTAAAGTACAACTCAGCCTTGCTCAGAAAGATTAACAACCATTCAAAAACTGACTACATAATACAATCAAAACTTTTGATGAATTTCTCACAAACTCATTGTTTTCTGTGTCTGGGCCTTTTTAAAACCGTAAATTCACCACAAACTTCTTTCACGAATAATTTCAAGTGCTTAAACTAAGTTAACTCAATTTAAAATACCTATTAGGGTCTGAATTTTTGTGTTAAAAGAATCTGTTTATCTTTAGTTATTTGTAAAATTTAAATACTCCTAATATATTACAAGCAATAAAGTCTAATGAACGCTTTGAGTTTAGCGAACAATGTACGATAAACATTGGAGCTAGCAAAACATGCATATATATAAAAGCTGTTCTTATTGATTCTTGAGGATAAGGAAATTCTTTCAAGTTAATTGAAATTCCCGAGAAGAGCAGCACACATTATACAGCGTGATTTTTAATTTCGCTCTGTATACCATTAATTGAGTGCACAACGTGATTTATGATGTGGCTGTTCTCATGCTGAGCTACAGCAACGGGCACGCGGAATGGAATGAATCAGAGATTCTTTGCGATGAAATTTCACGTACTGCTCCAACACGAGGTCGCATCCTTCTCAATCTTCACTATAAGGAGGGAGATATGTCGAGTAGAATGATTCTCTTGTCCTTTTCTCTTAGAGAATGCAAAAATGATGCGAAATGAGATGGTAAGAGTTCTAAGACTTCTATTTTCATACGTCGCGCGGGTTCATCCTCGGATCAACGGAGAGAATTTATTGAGAGAGTTTACGCGGGAAGAAAATAAGCCATGTATACGAGTACCCAGTAATACGACTGTTAGACGCTTACGACTTGTGCCCTTATTTCTGTTTACATAATCTGTTTATGTCTTGGTTTTGTTATCATTTTATCCGCTGTTAAAACGTATTTTTTTGACAAGATGTGCTTCCTTTTCCTACGACATTAACAGTGTAGTGTTTACAATGTGACGTCTAGTTGTGAATTAAATCGTTACTATTTTTATAGATATCTTGATGTTTTTCCAAACCTACGCTGCAACAGGTTTGTTAAGTGTAGAAGTTAAATATCAGCAATCACTTATTAATGGGAAAAATGCTAAAAATAACTTTTTTACATATTAATAAAATCTGGTCAGGAACAGACATTCTTTTGCAACAACCTATATCATGAAATTCCACCGATGTAGTGGTTATTTTTAATATAAATCGTGCAATTTTTATACCTGTAAACTTACTAAATTTTGCAATACTGCCATACTATATGTTAGCTTTTGTTATATTCCATTATTTTTGTTTGACTATTTATTTTTACACACTCGTCAAAGGATCTTTGGTCAAGACCACAGTCCGTGGATAGACATTATTCGAATCAATAATTTCATTTCATCTTCTGAATAAATAAAGGTTATTATTGTGTGTACGAATGTATGTTAGTATCAGAGCTTGCGGAAGACGTTACATAAAATTTTACGAGTAACATTAAGGAGTTGGAATAAGCTATGGATAGAGTTGTTACTGTAACAAATCATGCTTGTTATATGCTTCAGTATTGTCTTATGAATTTGAATGACATTTGTTTTAAGGTCCAAACCCAAAGGATGACTTTTTGTGTTATATCCGTATGGCTATAAAATTATAGTTCTTTTCTGATTTTGAGATTGAATGTTTAGAGAAGAATATAAAATATTGTAATTTTTGTAATGATAACCTTAATAAAATAAATTTTCTGCGAAATGTATCATTTTGTTACTAAATTCCTTCTTTTATGTTAATTTAGTTTCGAGACGTGTTGAATATAAATTTTTATCAATTAAATCTGCCGTCAGTTTATTTTGAAAGTTGTGTGGGTCGACGTCATGCAAGAAATGTGTTCATTCAGCTAAGTGTGAAAGTTAAGGGGCATCTTTCAAGGGAACAAATTAGTGCCTATTCAGAGGTTTCTTAGCTGGCTCCTTAGTGGCAAGAAATAGCTCAAAAAGGTCACTGAAATTCTTCCTCCTCCCCTCAGGTACTATGCTTACAATGTTTAACCCAAGTGACTATACATATATATAAGAGTATATGTACAAGCTTCTTGATTGCCGTAGTATGTAATACTTCTAGTACAAACAATTATAGTCTTAAAGCAACACACAGTCTTATAGTCCTAGTAAGCATTAGTCTCTAAATAAAACGGATGTGATATTCTGATAAGAAGACAAAAAATCTTCAAGCTACAATACTTACTCAAAATCTGCAAAACACTAGTTCTGCTTCTAAGATTTAAGCAAGGACGAAAAAATAATAGTAAGATAATAAAACCATTAAACAAAAATACGTTTAATTATTGTTAGATATGTTTAAATAAAATTATATAAATGAGAAATCATAGTAGAATATAGAAAGAGAGACATGTGCAAGAGTTGGCTATTGCTGAATTCTAGACACGTGCGTTCACCTTCATTCGCACGACTCTAACGGCGTTGATAATAGAGACTTACTGCGAACTTTACTCAACCATTCCTAAAGCAATAATTCCAGCATTTTCCACACGAAGCAAAAGGTAAAAAGGAATCAAACTGTAGACGATACAAAAAGTTTTGATGACGACTTACGTATAAGTTCTCGGGAACAATTAACGAGGGCCGGCCGGTGGCGTGATGACAGCACCCTTACTTGTATAAAAAACTCCAACAAGAGTAATTCTTTCCAAAGTAGGTAGACACTCTTTACCTACGCAAACTTTTATCCCGTTAATCCTTCTGAATTAATGAGGATAATTTATAAAGGTGGCCTTAATGGAAGAAATGTAAACAGCATTATGTTCGGTTCGCATAGCAACCGAGGAGTGCCAAGATCCATCACCCTCGCTTGTGGTGTTCGGATTGAACTGTCAATTACGTCACTACTTCCCAGCCCTTAATCTGTCATCTAGACACCAATTAGGGGTAAAACTGCCACCGGGAACAGTTCTTATAATTTGTCTTTTAGATAAAATGCTGAACACAAAGAAACCTTATTATGAGCATTTTATTCGGAAGAGATCAAGAAAGAAGCCAACAAATTCTCCTCAACAGATTACGAACCCGTTTCTTTTGTATCGGTTATGGTTAATATCATAAATATGAGTCCAGTGCTATTGTTATTTCCATACATTTTATGGTATTGTGACATGTGTGTGCGTGAGGTACATTTATAACTGTCACAGTAAATATAAAGTAAATGAAGAGATATGTTACCTTGCCTTCGTCGTTTGGGATTAAGCCAAGTCGGGTTGGTTGACACAGACAGCGGGTTGTTGTCACAAAATGCTATTCAGACTAACGCAGGGAGAAAGCTCATATCTTAATCGAAGGAAAAACTGAGAAAAACCCAAGAATTAATAACGCGGAATTATGACATTCATATTTATTTTCAAACTTGCATGGACAAGTTTTTGTATAATCTTTCGACTGCAAAACTATTTATTCATTAGATACTAGTGTTCTCGAAATTGTCTAAAACTAAACCATCCTTGAGTTATGGGATGAATAGATCAGTATATATATATTACATCAGTAAACGTTGAAGTCAATAAGTTATCAGTAAAAGATAATCTATGATCGGGCGAACTCAATACTAAGATAAAGTTTTTGACTCCAAATGATAATCAAACCCTAACAGTAAAAACTTATCGACTTTATTCCCAAACGTTTTAAAGGAAGTTCGCAAGTTTACCTTTTTTAATAGTTTCACAAGCATTTCAAATAAACTAAAAAATATTTGAAATGTACAACACTGCTACGGTGGCATTCAGCCAAGTCACCTTTAATCTTACAAGGAACTTAGCATTCTTTACTTTTTACCCGACTACGGCGGGTAGAGGATGAATTGATTTTATCACTCTATTGTTTGTGTCTTGTATTTTCAACCTTGGGTTTCAGGTTTTCGACTTTTATTATTTCCCGAGGTACAGGAATTTTCGACCTGAATTTCTCGAGTGACTCGAGAATTAGACAATCACATAAAATGATTCATAAAATTAAACTTATTACATCTTATAAATCTCATGTTATAAATTATTAAAAAAACAAATTAACAGTAACTTTTGTATTATGTAAATAACATCGCATTCTTTCTTTCGAATCAACTTTTATTTATGTTTGTCTTTAAAGGCTCTGGTTATAGTACCATACTGCCAAATCATCAGTAATTATAATTTCTTCATAATTGAAGATGGTGAGATGAAGAATATATGATGAACAATGAATATGCCTATATTAACATGCTAGTAAGGTTACTGTTGGATCTAAGAAGTTACTTGGGAGATGACGAAAATGGTTAAAAGACAAGCATTTTACACATAAAATTCTGCTGATGTGTAAGAAAAGACAATAAAATTCTAACTGACACTTCCCGTTCCCGCCAAGTTACTCTTGAATCAACTACTGGTGACCCTGACAGTGATTTCTTCGTTTCATACTTCCCTTTTGTCAGGAAACGCAAAGAGCATTATCCCATACAGCACAAATCTTCCCTAGTTATAATTTCTTTTTTTTTGAAGATCGTAAGATAATAGATGAGACGCTGATGATTAGATGAACATAGTCAGATTGAAAATGATAGACGAAATGATAAATCGGACTGTAATTAACATGCGTGTGAACACTTTTACACATTAGATTTTAAAACAAATCGCATGTAAATACGTAAATTGCGTATTTTTTGCTAGCGCACGGAATTGATTTCTCAAGTTCTTGAGGTATTTCGTTTTTTTTTTCTGTATCGACTAACGACAAATTTCTCGAGAATTCTGGGGCAGAAACCCTTGTTCCACCCAAGCTCTTAAACGAAGGAAACGATATTGATAAATAAGGTATCAATCGATTAATATAAACGGTCTGGGTGACATAAGGTACATATTGTGGTAAAAATTCACGTGACGGATGTGACATGAAAAAGAGATGTGTAATTTTTTTACTACCATATCGAGTGGGGTGACAAATGAATAAAAAAATACCGAGATCAAAAATATACACCTATAGTGTACAATATCAAATTATACGTAGCTACAAAAAAGAAATTTTTTGAAGTCATTTTGATTCTATCCGTGTGTAGTACACTTTTTTAGTGTGATTTTATTCATAGATCGTTTATTTTTTGCGCGCGTTATGCTTTGAGCTTTGTAATTGTCAGTTAGTATGCGATAACTACTTACCAGAAAAGTGTTAGCTCGTTTACCACCAGAATTTCAGGTAGATATTAAAAACGGTGTAGTGCGAAGATCTTTGTGCGCTAAAAGTAGGTTTGCCTATACTTGTACATCATTTAGGTGCAGTGTAAACGTATGTCTTTTGTCGGACACCAGCAACCAGCCGCCGTCATATTTCATGGTGATCAGTTACCAGACACCGAAAGTCGCCACAGCGACTGTGTCCGTTTGCCGACACTGGACACCGCAAGTACAGTGTCCTGTGGTGAGTGTGCGTTGTCGGCAGCAAAAAGTGGCCGATGTCTGACACAAAACACGTTTGCGCAACGCTACAATACTTCGTCTTTTTAAAATATATTTACAAAAAGCACCCTTTCAGTATGGAACCCTAAAATTATAGGCTCTATTTGTGCGTTTACTTTTAATGTTTGTAACTATAATATACTTCTTCTCTACTTTGATGTTATATACAATATAAAGAGAGGTTGAAATGAAAATAACCGAATTTCGGCGGTAAATAATTTAATTCAAATATGTTCCCTTATGTTTGTGGTCGTTAAGGTTTAAAAACTTTTAAATGAAAATAAATGAGTTTTCATAATATTAGTCGGTGTTGCTGTGATGAGGCCCAAGGGAAATCTTGTACGTATCAAGTACGATGTGAGTAGCGTTTTAAATTCTGTTTAAATACAAAAAAATAACTTAAAACATCCACTTTTTTTATCGACCGAACAGTTTGTTGGAAAGACCTTTTTTACAGTTTTGTTTTAAAGGCTGTTATCGGATTTGAAAATTGTACGTCAAAAGTATTTTTTAAATTTTGTTAGACATTATTTTTAGGGTGCCCTCTATCTAATAAAGGGAATAGTAACCATGTTAGATCACTTCGTTGTCCGTCCGTCACATGTTTGCACGTTCTTGACGTGCATCATTGCACGTGAATCATTTCTGAGAAACGCGTAAAGGTTAAAGATGAAATTAATCTCTGAGGTCAGTTGGGAACTCTCTAAATCTACTCAATCGAAGGATATGGCAATTTATGCTACGTTTCTCATACATTCGCAAAAGGAGTCAAAACCTATAGGGTACTTCCCGTTGATCTAGAATCATAAAATTGTGTAAAAAGATTTATCATACACTACTAGTAAAGGAAAAAAAAGCAATTGTGAACTTTCTATATTTATATGTACCTACAAGTTTGAACCACGGAACTACGGCAACCTCTGTGCGCGAGTCCGACTCGCACTTGACCAATTTTTATAATACCTATTCAAACATTAACTTACATGTGATACCTACTTATTAAAAAAGTTTAACAAATCATGCGAAAAATTAATTTAACCTGAAAGTAAATGGAAAATACAATTTCCAGTATAAAGTTCGGTAAACAGGGTAGTGAATGAATGGCGAGCGAGTGCGAGACAAAAGTTTCAACTTGTTTTGTTTGGTTTTTAACTTAATTATTTCGCTTGTCACCAACAGCCACGCGCCGCAATATTATTTTATTATAAATAGCTCAAAAATATGCTGGGATAAAATCAAGCAGTGAGTAAACTTTAATCATATTTTGTTTATTAACCTTATGTTTTGAACATGATAATTATGTATACGAAACTGGAAGACTTAATTAATACAAAGTATTATTTTTAGTTTCATTTAATTCAGATTAATTCATAATCAGATTTTGTATTACGGTCTATGATTATGTAGGTGAAGAAAACCAGTACAAGATATTGAAACACACATACACACAGGTCACAGGTCTGTTTTTGAAGTTAGTTTCCTTCATATTTAAAAGCAAAGTTAACTGCGCAGGGCAGTCAGGTGGAATTCTTAACCATAGAACACAATTATCCGTTGATTACTTTTAGGAAAAAGTTAAATAAAATATACCTTCAGTACTGTATCAATTCTCTAGTGGTGAATTAATGGTGAGCTTAATGTTCTCTTTGTTTAAAACGTTTCTTTGTAAGCTTTGGCAATTTACGACAACAGTGACAAGTACAGTGTTTTTAACATCCGCATAACGTAATCCATTTTTTATGTATTATAAATACTACTAGAAGTAACAAAATAACAAGTGTAACTTTTATTAAAACAAAATTGTTTTAATATTTAGATTCCATATCAGAAATAAAATCTGATGAAACACATATGTTAAAGTAGACATACTTTTGTATGTCGTCGCTAGAGCTTAGAATTGATAAAAAAATAGATACAAAAAACATTTTCCGATACCATTATAGAAATATTTAACCCGATATAAATAGTTAACCCGAAATTGTAATTGGTTCGCCACAAAAAGCAGCATTTAAATCATAAGGTTAGCAAACAACTATTTTGGTTAGAAATAAAAAATAATCAGCTATCCTTGTTTTGAAAATAAATTCATAATTGCTAGTTGTAGAACTATTTAATTTGTAAATTCCAAATGGCACGGTAAGGTTAGGGTAGGTAGGTCCACAAAATCGACAATTTAAAATAAATTTACGACCAAAATTAGATAAGTTGCTTACCTTCAATGTGTTAATAATTTTTTTATTAAACGCGAGTCACTCATTGCTGCTTATAAAATGATTATGCGGTACTAAAAAAAACTGCCATCCAAAATAATAATAAAAAAATCCGATTGATTTGAACAATGTTTGCTAGCCATGGTTAGCTGAACAAATGTTGAACCAATTTGAATTTCTGCTGATCGATTACATTGATTTTTGGATTTCAAATAATGACATTAGACATAAACAAGAGGCAGATATGTTTAAAACGAGATACGAGTACATGGAGATTTTTACCTTTGAAACACTGTTTTCGTTTGATTTGTAAGCAAATGTTTTGTAATACTCACTGGTTCTAAAACTTCGTTGAACAATAATAAGAAATATTTATAGTTATCTCTTATTGTAATAAAAAATACAGGGTGATCAATCCAGATTGGTCAGTATGAAGAAGTCAGAAACTATTAGAGGTAGTGTAATCTGTTCATGGGAAATATGGCACCGATTTTAGATTTAAGAAAATGGCAAAATCGGACCGGACACAATCTATATGAACATTGTTATTAATTCTGATAGCTTTTTCGTGTTTATCATTGATGGTGTGAATCATAATTTAATCTAAATCTAAATCGCTGTTTCTTTTAGTTTCTTTGCCCTATATATTTTTATATTAACATTTAACTACTTTAATATTAATTGATACATAGTTTCAAAGTTATTTATTACAAAAATCGGTGCTTACATTATATTTAGGAGGAAATTCTCATCCTAAATAAACATTGTAGTAATTATAATATTTGAAAACCTTAATCTTAATAATAAAATTCTTACATTCTTTCAATATTTACAGGAATTTCACTACGTTATTAAAACTGTGAAGATAAAAATATAAGTTAAAATCTTAGGGAGGAACTCTGCCAAAATAATTTTAAATTTTGTTCCACGAATACGTCATTCTACGCCAACGACGACGCACGAGTATAAGCAGTGCCAATAAAAAGTGACCAATTCGATTGTTGTTTACCCTAGAAAGCTTTGTATGACAAACAGGAATGAATTCCTACCAAAAACTTCCTAGGGAAAATATTGCATTTTGTTGGACCTGTATCCAGAATGATTTGTGTTGTGTTTTTTAATGTTTTACAGAATTTCGAGATCCAAATTAGAATATATGGCATAACATATAAAGATCGTGTTGAATTATGCTTTTTCAGCAAAGAACTTAGTTTTTTTATTGTGAAAAATACTTCCGAATAAACGAAACTAGTGGTAGCTTGTTTTTAAATACCTACACTAGGAACTCACGAGACAACTTTTATCTGCCGGTGCGGGCCCATCGCCGTGCCGGTTGCCGCTGCGTGCCCGTCGCCGCACCGGCCGTTGTCGTCTGCCGCAACCTCCACATGGTTATTTTAGGTTGTTCATCATGGTTAAAACTTACATATAGTTTAACAAGCGAGCGAAGAGAGTAATATTCTCAGACTCCACTGAAATAATCCGGCGTTTGTGGTTATGTATGTTGGTAGTTCGACGATAACTTGAGCATCGTTGATCGGATATGTATTCGTAGACAGAATAATCAAGTAAAAAGACTTGAGAAAAATGTGAGCCAATAGCAAGGGATAATATGATATAATTACATTACAAAGCTTCGAGAGACGCAGCTTCTGAGAACTTACGGTCCGAGTCCACAGCGGTTACGGTCAAGAAGCCGTCGTAAAATTTGCATGTTAAGAATTGAATCAGGTTTCACGGCACGGTTTTTGCCATTGCGCGGTCGCATCGTGTGTTCTAAGCGATAAGATATTCTTATTTCTATGACGTCACCGTAATATGTATTATTGCAATATTAATATAAATTATAGTATCAATGAAATGAAATTAAAAAAGCATCATCTCCATGACTGTTAGCTTTCTATATTAAATATTCGGGGCACACCCGGCACTCAGTCCCACCAATACAAATACTGTTCACCAGGATTAACAGTGGCGTCCTTTGATCGAATAATTAACAAATAGTGCAGCTTTGCGATGACGCACAGGCTGTGTCCGGATACCCAACCGGCTGTCTTGGGGGCCCGTAACGAACTTAATCAGAAGAAATAGGAGGGAGTAAAACCGATTTCAGACTTCCCTCCAAGCAAAGCGAAGACAGCAATTCAAATGGTCTAGACGCCAAAAAACTTAAGAGGAATACAGTCAGCAAAACACCCCGATGTGTCACTTACTAACAGGGTAATTATTAAATATTAACCTAAATATTACACCAGTAACATTGGTGGCCAGACTTGGGCTCGGAGTTTCCCTTCGTTTTCACAAGATACGGTCACACGGATTACAAGATACGGTTAAGATACGGTAAGATACGGGTAGAGGTAATAAATAGGTCTACACGCAGAAACTTGAACCGATATTAACATGATTGACCGTTCGTCATGCCAGGTACTACACTCCCACAAGATGTGATGGACAGTTTGTATAATATTCTTGATCCGACGTTGAACATTCGCAGAGAGGTGACGACACCAAGTAAAATCAATAAAGTTACCATGCCCAGTTAGAAATCGGGCGACCCAATGATCGATATCTAGCCACGTTTTATTTAACTCTTCGCGCACTATAGGGATTTTTTTAAGAAATGCCATCCTTTAGTCGAAATATCCCATCTAGTTTGCTACTCATTGATTATTCCCTTCTGAACGTTGTTGTTACGAGTACCATCCAATAATCTACTGATTTTAACCCTATTCTTCGGTTAAGAAAATCTGTACTCTTACCATACTACGAGTTAGGTATAATAAATTGCCGCACGTCGTTGTTTTTCTAAATTTACCGGTAGAACGCCCGCAAGAATCGGAAGAGCCTCAGTACTGGCTGTTCTATAAGCATTGAAGCATTTTATGTCGCGTAGCGACAATCATGGCACACGGGGGCTCCGTAACAAATATAGCCCAAGAAAGTAGCAGTGTAAATTATTTTAAACGACTTAAACGATAACTCCAGGTCGATGTTGATATTCTATTTAACGCATATTATTTATGAAATTTCTTAATTGTTACTGAATTAAATTTAAAACGCGGTACCTTTACTAAGTTACCTTTTAACATTTAATACTGTGTTTTGTGAGGCACGAACTCAAGAAGACTTCTCTTCCCCCAGTCGGCCATCTGACGTGGACAGGACTCAGCTAGTAACTCAACTCTCATTCTCGTATTAGATTGAATAAGCAGGAAACCGTCGACAGCATAACCTGCCAGCGAACCGTCAGCCGGTAACAGTATAGAAAAGAAGTCATCAAGTCCGATGTTCCAGAGATACAGCCCTAGCACTGAACCTTGAGAACAGCCTCGAGTCAATGCTTTCAACACCGCATGATGACCAAGTTGAAGCTTAGTTGTTCCATTTATAAAGTAATTTTATATTAAGGAATAAACATTGCAGTAACAACCTTTGTTTTTATGATTGAGAAATAAGATTGGCCACCATGCATTATCAAAAGCACCAGAGATATCTAGGAATACACCTGTGACGTATTTAAACTCCGATGATTCTATAAGATTTTTGTTGACACTATTGTAAATTACTAACATCTTACTAACACGAAAATCAGACAAATAAATATCTATATCATTATCCTTGTTATGTGTATATTATTAAATTAGAATAGCTAGCAATAGTGAGTAAAATTTTTCAATACTGTGAGCAGAGCATTTAATAATTTTGTTTCAAGTCGTCAAGTGACATTATATTATAATTATGAAATAACCTCTACGTCAATATAACCTGTATGTAAAGTATTCATAAAATCACGATATTTACAATGTATTTACATTACTTATAAAGGCTTTTCAGCGATAACGTAATCATAATACGGATTTGTTCTTTTTAGTAGCCAATAAAATTCGGACAACATTTACGAAGACAATGCCATAAAAATTGGCATAAAATCTCGGCGCCGAAAATTTTATATCGATATCCGACCAGTGACGACAAACAGAGGGAAAATAATACGCATGTATGTGTGTGTCTAGCTGTTGTAAATAATATAGATTAGTATGAGCGTTGAAAGCTCTGAATGGTTATCACATAGCAATAAACAAGGTGAACAAAACTGGAATATCGTGAACTATACGTTTTAAATATAAACAGCTATAATTTAAAAAGCCTAAATTGTAAAAAGTTTTTAAAATTTAGATTCAACAAAAATTGACTGCTTTTATATGAAATAAATCAGGGCAATAAAGAAAAGTCTTATCCTGAAAAATGACGTATTCAGCGTAGGTACGGTACTTGGTAAGTATTAAGATAAGGATGAATAGAGAGTTATGTTATATAAAGCGTGTATTATTTATTCGTTGTACATGTTAAATAATGTACTAAATCAGAACCTCAAAGTTTTACTTTTACTTTTAACACGTAAATACAAAAAGAGAAGCCTCAGTAATAATATTAATAAAGACAAAATATATTTAATCTTATTTAAACTGGGGTGAGTTATAATAAATCTTATTGTAAGGGTAATACGGGTCATCGTGCATACCATCGTTTTCAATTTAAAAATATATACAAGGGTACCTGTGCGGGCCTTCCGTTGAAGAATCGGGGGCAATTCTAAAGCACAAAGACCTTAATTTATTCTTGAAACGGATTTATTTTTCCCAGTTGGTACTGTGAGGGTGACAAAGAGCCCTTAAGGTTAATATAGGTCTTGTCATCGGGAATTGGGGATGTGGAAACCGAGCTATTTGTCAGATGTCATGTGAAATTGAATGGTGTAGGTGAGTCGGTAATACATCCTAACCCTGGTATAACTCATTCGAGAAAGATTGTTCAGAAAAATGTACTTACACGCTAAGAGGGCGAGTAATTAAAAAAGGTTCTCATAATTAACTTTCACCTACCTTCTAGAAAGCTTATTATATATTTATTACTTTATAATATTTTTCGTTGTTAGTATAGTGAGTACCTACTACGTATAAGTGTATAATATTTTTCTATGGTTATTAAAGGACTATTAATACCTACCAAAACACTGTGATTTTGCAATTATTCTTAACTTTACTTTTCCCACGTTTTCGTAATTACAAATAGTGTTGGTAATTCAACGGTTTGACGTTTAACCTGATTAAAATTAAACTACTCGTAATTAAATTCCTCTTACTGCGTATTGTTAGTAAATAAATACTGTGAACATACAAATGTTTTACGCTAAGTAAATAATACAATACGTTTAGTTACCTTGGGGAATGTTAAGTTTAGTATCATGTTACGTTCAGTTAATGAGGAAGGCGTGCCCTGCAGTGGTATAATCCAATAGATATCTCCTCCTGCATACAAACTGAAACAAAATAATCGTTTATTGTTAAACAAGTAAACTATTTAATGACACCTAACTAACAGACACAATGATCTTCCTTACAATAGTATACTCGTAGTAGCGAGCGACACTTTGTCTTGAACAATAAATTGCTAGGATGGTGCTACTTCCTTAACAATTTTCATTTCCTCTGTAAATCCTTCCTCGGAAGAAAGTTCTTGACTCGGCAATTTTGACTCAAAATCTGACTCTTAGTCCGGTCGGAGTAACTTTTACCACGATTCATATCCGGTTTTATTATTTTTAACGCTTAACTCAGTAGAATGCTAAGTTGATTTTATCTAGTTTTTAAAGAATTAGTAGAACTGATTGTGTAAAAACGGTACCTAATTTATTATATAACATGTTTCTGTAAATATTATTCCTGGTTCAGTTGGATGCAAGTCATCAAAATGATTAAACTTAACCGACCATTTGCGGGAATTTAGCGTTGTCTACAAATGTAACTTGACTAACAGCCGTGATCGATTTAATTTACACCTATGATAATGATATTGGGAATATGATATTTTGCCCACGATTTAACGTTCCTTACAAAGCACCCAGTCAACTGTTACACAAAGTTTATGGCCAACACAGATCAAAAACGTTTTCCCAGAACGACAATCAAGCTCTTTCCTTCAACTTTATCCTAGTACCTATATCTCCGACAGTATAACAGAAATTCGTATTTGAATAGGTTTCATCAAGATATCAATGATTTGGAGTATTGTTTTTGACATTTGCAAAAACAACTTCTCGTCAGGTCACACCCTTCGGAAAACACTCCGGGCGACCGAATTCACTAACAAAATAACAACGTCCATTTGTAACAAAAAGTCCATTCATCAAACGAGATAACAATGTCATGGCGTTATCAAAACATGACCCGCGAAGCGATCGCAATGTTTTGCTCTGCGAATACCGCCCGGCAAAAAGTTAACACAATGGAAAAAGGCTGCGTTTCTGAAATAAATCGTTTCATTTATTACAACCCTTGTGCCAGTGACGTACGAGTCTATTTTGCGGCTGCCCGATATCAGGTGTTGTTTAAATTGAACCTCACATGGCAGTCCATTCTGCAGTCAATGAACCGTCTACATACGTAATGAACCTGAAAAATATCTCATCGGTACAATCATGAGTTTTCATTTTACAATTAACATTTAAATTTCGAACCGGGTAAAATTATTCTCGTTCTCGTGATCCTGTTTGCCCGCTTTGTATAGGTAAATTTCATCCCACAATTGAAACTTTGAAATCTTATCGCAGCTTTGATTCAGAATTTATGGGTGTTTGTACTCCGCAGCGGGCAATCGCTTTCTCCCCAGCTATTGTAAAGACGCTATTTTCTTCTATGTGGGTATTGTATTGTGTAAATGCGCTACAAAACTATTTTTATTGAAACGTAAAACGTAAAGGAGAATTAAATGGAGCGTTTGTCGCGGCTCCACCTAGCAATATGACGAGAGTGTGGCTCTGTACGCTATATAAATCCTTCTAAACTTTACCAGAGCACTAGTAAACAACGTACACAATACTGTTATAGAAATTTAATACTTAAATACATTTCAAATAACTTAGAATCTATGTAACATTATCCTAAAATTAAAATATACCTACTAATGTTTGATACTCGTACAAATTTTATTAATTGATTAAATTTACTATAACAATGATGCAAACATTGATTAATAATGAAGACAGCTAGATACAAATTTATTTTATGACAATTACTAACTGTTGGAAACTAATGAAATCGCAAGGTTCCGTAATTGTAAATAAGGGTAACTCTACGGTTGCCTTCAGTACAATGTTTGTGAAGGTGAAAGAAGCGAAGTGGGGGGTGCGAGGGAGTGAGCACTGTAACAAGTGCAGTACAAAACAATATCCCGGAGTAATTTCCTCATAGGAGCACTCGCCAGCGGGACCAGGCACCTAGCATGCCCCACCGCCCTCATCGACGTAGCTTTGTCATTCCATTCACTATACACTTCTTTGGGGAAATAAATTCCAACCAATTTATTTTTATTTTTGCTCCGTATTTGCTCGTTTGTTTAAGTACTACTTCTTAAATGGAGAAGTTCGAGAAGTTTATGAACGCTGGATGCAACAAATTCTAAGTGGTTTATTTCAGCAACGTTGGTTAAATTTAAACTCGATACCGTACACTGCTTCTATCCAAAGGAACCTTATTGTCATTATCATTCGTGACCGCGATATTGCATGTTATGCTTGGCGGTTTCAGCCAACGTTATATTAAAGGTTGGTCAAAGGACGGTGGAATTACCGAGCGGTCACAGATCTTGTGTTATTAAATTTCCGAAATCTTCCACATATTTTCCTGGTGACGCTCTCAGATCTGATCCATAAATCGAACTGACAATTTGTTAGTAAACAAATAGCGAGCAAGTTCGTTGCAAAAGTGTCTGAGTTAAGGTAAAAGGCTTTCCCTATTCCGTGTTGGTTGTATTTGGCTCGACGCCGAGTGCACGACTGCAATTAGCCAAAATTATGCTCAAAAACAAGTTCGGAAGCAATTAGTAGATGTTGAGCTGAGTTAAGGACTGGACTAAACCAGTTTAGTAAACTTTGACATCGAAGGGGATCCGGTTTTAGTTTATTGGTAAAAATACTACTAATTGCCTACTTCAATTTGAATTTAAGGATTCATGAAAAAACCAAATAGTTCTCTCAGAGCTACATTCAACTTTGAAACGTTCTTTATTCGATCAATGGGACCATAGAATTGATTTTTACAACAAATGTTATCGATTAATCTAGTAACGAGTTTAATGTGAAATAATTTTATGGGTTTATTGGTAATATAAAATGAAATGCTTTGAGATTGACATCAAACAACTAAAACATAAAATTTAAATTAGACAGACACGAAGCAATTAAGAAAGGCTGGACGAGATATTAACTTAAACGAGGCAAGGAAAAGATAAAAAGTTTTAAATTGTTTTTGAATGCACCTTTTACGTAAATACGTTCTAACGTTCAGCGTGCGAGTTTCAAAGGGTGGGAACTTACACTGTAAAGAGGTATGTTTGAACAACATAAGAAGTTGGAAGACGTAATAAAGAGCAAAAGGTTTACTTTTCAGTTGATCGTAAGTACTTTTAATAGCCATGGAATTTTTTTAAAGCGTGATTTTTTCTTTTCTTTACTTGTTTTAAACTTTGAATATGACAGTCAAAATTAAGTTTCAAGAGTTAATCGAGAAGAAATTTTCAATAGGATAGCAGGTGTGCTAGCTTAAAAGTATTTGAGAATATAATTTATGAAACAGATATTATTTTAACACAGAAAAACATGATTAGTCTTTTTGCTAGGAATATTCTTTAATAGGATTATAAAGTTGAGAAAAAATGTATTCATATTACACTAGTTTCAAAACTAGGATAACATAGATTTTTACAATTGTATCTACATAATGTACATATTTTATTTTAATTCAAATACATAATGATTTCTTATTTAAATAGTCTTAAAATAAGTTCTTTCAAGTATTATTGCTGGCCCTAGTATTTTTATTTACTACAGGTTCGGAATGCTATCTACGGGGTAGAAGCCGGCAAGAAACCTCCGTAGTTGCTTTTTATAAAATATTACCATAGTTTTTCATTACATGTGAGAACATTGAAGTTATCCAATTGTTTTATACAATTTGAAGAAAATTACTATGCGTAACATTTTTAACAATAAGTAATTTTAAATCTATTAAGGCTTTTATTTAAAATAATTTAATCTAATTTCATGAAACATAGAGGATGCAACGAATTTAATATACAGAATAATGCGATCAAAAGGTATCTTCATAAATATTGTGACGGAGTCAGTTAGTTCTCTCAAACAGCACCCGATCACGAGTATAATGTGGATTTCAGCCATCACCCTCTTCGACCATATTAGAGGGAATTTAATGTACAGTATAATGCGACCAAAAGGTATTTTGATAAAATATTGTGACGAAGTGAGCCTCACCGACAGCAACCGAATACGAGTATAACGTGGATTTTAGCAATCATATTAGAGGGAATTGAGCGACCAGATACTCGACGCTACCGTAAACTTTAAGCTATTTAAGCGAGCATGAACATTTGACACTCCTCAAAGTTCCCTTTAAAACAAGGATAGGAGTTGCTTGGCGGGAACGGGAAGTTGCGGTTAAAATTTTCTTATTTTATTGTAATTCTTGCACATAATAAAATGTTTATGCTTAAAATGCTAGTGTTAACCCTGTGAATATTTGCAGTTCTGTACAAGTATAGATAACGTGAAATACGACCATTTAGCTGCTCTTTTCGACGTCTGTCAAAGTAACTCAATAGTAACTCAGATTCATCATTCCATCTAGAATATTCATCCTGCCATTATTCATCTCATTATTTTATCTCTCACACATCCCTCATCAAAACTTGATAGTAAATATAACTTGACACTAGCAAAATACTCAAAGTGATATAGTATAATATATAGTAGTATATAAGTAAGTATGTGAATGTGTGTTTGTGTGCCTGTTATATAAACCAATAATCTTTAATAATAAAGACATTGTCTTACTGTCCGTCATGTGAGCTTTATTTACATAAGGTCCCATCCCTATATGGCGACCCTGCCTCGAGCGCGAACGCGGAGTGTCATATATCTCAGCATGGAAACAATTTGTTTAATCTTTGGACGGTGCACTCGTGCAAATCTTAAAAATGTGTCAATCTAAGTTGGAAAAAGATGAAGTTTTCATCAATCAGAATGGAGGACCAAATTCAGCATCAGTAGAGCAATTTAAGTTCCATGTCTCTGTGATAAGTATTGTACTCATGGTGATATGCTGCTTACTTTTCATTGGAGCGATCTACATCATATATAAGATTTATAAACGGTGCCATCGCCGTTGGACACAGGAGCAGATAAGCAGAGCACTTTTGCAGCGTTCTTCTTGGAGACCTCGAGCTATCAGAGCAACCCCTAGTGGAGTCGGGTGCGAAAGGTGCGAGTACAACGTGAGGGCGGCAGAAGCCTGTGCTAAGTGACCGGTTGCTTCAAGTCTCAAGTTTAATGGTGAAGAACTTTGCATAATTCGTTAGTGTGAAGTGAAATAGTGCGGTACGTGCAGTAATAAGTGAGTGCGTCGTTTGGTATAAAAAAATAATACCAATGTTATGTAGTTGGTAATGTACAATAATTTATCTAGTTTATATGGTGAACTACTTAAAATCAGGACTTATTTAGTAAAAATTGGAGCGAGTAGGAGAAAAGGAGATATTGTTTTGAAAAAGATTCAGGAAGCTGATAATTTAGTTAATGATTTCAATGTAATTTTGGAACAATTGCTGTCTTTGCAAATATCTTACGATGACTCAATTAAAATTGATCATTTAAGTGTAGACTTTTTCAAATTGTATGACGAAATTTTAAATTTATGTAATTCATCCACAAATACTGAATTAACAATGGCCAAATTTGATCTAAAAACAGCCTTAAGCTTGTTACCAGTTTTATCTGAGAGCGAGGAGCGAGGAGAGCGTCAAACAACTCATTGATGGCATAGAATACTATCAATCAGAGATAGATCAAAGTTCCCACAAAAATTTAACAAATTTTGTGTTAAAAAGCCGTCTCTCCCAATCAGCAAAGTTAAAGCTAGACTCAAAATATGATACTATTAGAGATCTAATTAATGCTATGAGAATAAATTTGTTGCCGAAAAAATCACCAACAGCTATTCAGCATAAGTTGTTTAATATTAGGCAAAATAATCTTTCCATAAACGAGTATGGAAAACATTAGTGACTTGTTTGTTAATCTGACGATTTCTCAATCAGAAGGCAACTCCGAATCTTTTAAGATACTAAAGCCTCTAAATGAAAAGCAAGCTATAAAGAGTTTCGCCGACGGATTGAGAAATCGGCGACTAAGCACCATTATAACAGCAAGGATCTTTTCTTCGTTAAATAACGCAGTTCAAGCAGCCATTGATGAAGACATTTTAACTCCTTCATCTTCAGGTGACATTTTAACCATACGCCACGGTAATAATTATAGAGGATTCAATTACAGAAATTATAGAGGTCGGTCGACCAACCAGTCGGCACAATACAGGGGTTGGCCAGGACAATCTCACCAATTTCAACGTCAATCTAACCATTTCCGAGGTGTACCTCGAGGTAGAAGAGGTGGAAACCATCGTGGACCAGCGACATCAACATATCAACCAAGAGGTAGGATTTTTAATAATAATAACTTCCAGAAAACAGGTGGTCAACGGTCCATACATATTTTGACAAATTCTCAAGACGACAATTCTAGTAATATTACCGATAAATTTTTTCGTGACTAAAGATGTTATATTTTCATTTGATAATACATGCTATATTTCATTACGTTCACCAAATGAGTCAAAGTTTGATTTGTTAATCGACACCGGTGCATCAATTTGCGCGATTAAGCATGACTATATTTTGGAACATAAGCTACAAATTCATAAAAGGAACCTGACTATAAACGGTATTGGAGGAAAAATTTATGCTATTGGATATGTTTATCTTAATCTTATTGTTGGAAACGAAACGATAAGTCATCAATTTTATGTATTTGAAACATTACCAGGTAAAGCTAGTGGCATACTGGGACATGACTTTTTAAATAAATATCTTTCAATTTTAAACTTTGAAAATTATACTCTCTCTTTATGGTACAAAAACATAAAGTTGACTTTACCTATAAATATAGAATGTAATTTATTAACATTACCAGCAAGGACGGAATCTATACACTATATTAGTACGATTTTGACGGAATGAATGTGTTCGAGTGATGACTAGAGCACAGAGAAGAATGAAAGAGAAGAATGTTCCTTCGGGTGATAACGTTTCTACCGATAATTGGTCTGATCAACCAAAGCTCGTAGAAACTGATATCAAGCCGAAAGATGCAGTGGAGCTAAGGTTTATAGAAAGTAAATGTTTAGAAAAATTGAGAAAGGAGAATAGAATTCAATACGAAAATAATATTTTTTCATATGATAGTAAACAAATGGTAATATACATAAACCCGGCTATTCGATCGCAAATGACGCGAGCCGCATTTGTGAGAAAGCTGTGTGAGTTTTGTATGTATTTAAGAATAGAAGATTTATATATAAAAAAGAACAACAACATAAAGTTGTTTGTTGAAAAGCTAGCAAATGAAATAAAACGTAATGTTGACTGGAGGGGACCCCGTCTTTGCATTTTAAAAGATGTAGAAAGAGTAGATAACTTACATGATAGAAAAGTGATACTAAATGACTTCCATTTGCTGCCTACGAGTGGCCACGCAGGCATAAGGCGAATGATTAATAATATAAAGAAGTACTATTTCTGGTCGGGAATAGAAAAGGACGTAACTAATTTTGTTAAAAAATGTGCACAGTGCCAAAAACAAAAATACACTGTGACTACGAAAGAACCCATGGTTATTACCTCGACTGCACATACGTCATTTGAAAAGGTATTTTTGGACCTTGTAGGACCACTTGATAGGGACTCGTATAACTATACATATATTTTAACTTTGCAATGTGAATTGTCAAAATATGTATGTGCATTCTCACTTGTAACGAAAACATCAACAGAAGTGGCACGTGTATTCGTGAATAACTTCATACTCCAGTATGGTGTTCCGAGAGAGGTAGCTACAGACAGAGGCGCAGAGTTCATGTCCGACACATTTAAAGAGGTATGTAAACTGCTTAATATTTCAAAATTAAATTCCACAGCGTATCATCACCAAAGCATCGGAGCGCTAGAAAACTCCCACAAAAATCTGGGTTCATTTTTACGAATTCAATCAGAGAATAGACCGGATATGTGGAGTACCTGGCTACCGTTCTGGTGTTTTGCGTATAATACGTCTGTGCATACTTCGACAAAATTTACTCCATTCGAACTCGTATATGGAAAGTTATGTAATTTGCCAAATAGTTTATCTAAATCTGTAGAGCCCCTGTACAATTATGACAGCTATCCCTTTGAACTAAGGTATCGTTTACAAGTCTCACAGACAGAAGCTCGTAGAAATTTGATAGCAAGTAAAGTAAATAGAAAAAGTAGGTTCGACAATTATACAAATCTAATACGTTATAAGCATAATGATAAGATATTAATTAAAAATGAAACTGGAAACAAACTTTCGGAATTATATTCTGGACCATACATAGTGATAAGGGACTTATCACCAAATGTAGAAGTTAATATTAAAGGAAAAAATGATTTAGTACATAAAAATCGAACAAAATTGTGTTATGAATAAGTTAGTTAAGGTTCTTAAATAGAAACAATTAATCATTTATCAATGTTAATGTTCAGCTGTAAAGCTGCCGCGAGTTACGCTCGCTTATAAACATGTACTCATATTACATAGGTAGGTACTTCATGTTGCCGATAGTATCATAACATGGTAACTAATTAATTTCAATTTATAAATTGCATTTTATTTTAACATTTAAAACTATTTTATCAATGAATTTCGTTTTGATAAAAAGTGTATGCATTTAATCAAATAATATAAAAAAATATGTAAGCCTTATCTTTGTTATAGATATTACAAAAAAAAAAAAAAACATGTAACTTTTTTTTTTTATCTTTCCCATGGGAGGTGTAGTATATAAGTAAGTATGTGAATGTGTGTTTGTGTGCCTGTTATATAAACCAATAATCTTTAATAATAAAGACACTGTCCGTCATGTGAGCTTTATTTGCATAAGGTCCCATCCCTATAGCCAGTAGTAATGCCATAAAAAAATATACGGATAAATCATTCATTGCAACCTCTATACTTCAACTATCATTAAAGATAACGGGTAATTTTCTACACTTTACATATATACTACTCAAAACAAAATAAGGGCCACGAGGTATTTTTTAATTTTGGTGTAAATTATTAAACATTTACATATTGCAAGTAATAAAATATTGAGTGTACAAACTCTTTGATACCTAAACTTTTTAATATTGTAGTATTCATCTAATGCTGGCAACAATTTTAAATAAAATTTGATTTAAAATTATTTTTGAAAATTTTGATTCCATTTTTTTGTCGTTTTGCTTTCCTTAGCTTCTTGGTTTATTAGAAATTATCAGAGTTCATTGATATCTCGAGTCAGAAACATCTTTTGCAATATGCCACAAGCACGCAGGCGTCATATGGACTCGCTGACAGCAACCAGAGCCGTTACAATGATTGAAGGGTCGTTCGCAGCGATCTGTGGGTTTGCAATTGGAATTTTCTCGAAGAGCTATTCAAAATCTATGGAATCGTTTCCAAGAGACCGGCAGTGTTAGAAGAAGACCTGGTTCGGGCAGAGCTCGCATTACAACAGCTCAAGAGGATCGTTACATTCGATTAAGTGCGCGCCGAGATCGCACGACTGCCCGCAAGCTGCAAAATCGTTTACGGCTCACAACGGGTACTCGTGTCAGTGACCAAACTATTCGTAATCGATTGCATGAAGACCAGCAGGCATCAAGAAGGCCAGTTGTCCGTGTTCCATTAACCAGAAATCATCGTGCAAAACGTTTAAGATTTACCCGTCAACATTTGGACTGGGACATAAACCAATGGGGCATGGTGCTCTTCACAGACGAATGCAAAGTTAATTTTTTAACGACGATCGGCATATTAGAGTATGGAGAAGACTCGGTGAGAGATTTTCAGAAGCCTGCATCCGTGAAGTCGATCGTTTTGGTGGTCCAAATGTAATGATTTGGGGCGGGATAAGCTTACACGGCAAAACTGAGCTCGCTATTTTAAATGAGGGTACTGTTACTGCTCAGCGGTATATTGAGGAAGTTGTCAGACCACATGTGATCCCATTTGCTCAGCGAGCGGGTCCTGGATTCATCTTGATGCAAGACAATGCTCGTGCACACACGGCGCAAGCGACTCGGTTCGTACTGGAAGCGTCTCAAATTCAAGTCTTGCCGTGGCCGGCAGACAGTCCGGACTTAAATCCAATAGAGCACATGTGGGATCAGTTGAAACGAAGAGTTAAGAGACGGTGATCAGGAAATCCACAACGAACAGCAACTCATCAACGCTGTTAAAAGGGCCTGGGAAGAGATTCCAATGGAAAATGTCAGGCATTTGATTGAGAGCATGCACTCTAGGCTTCAGGAGTGCGTAGCGAAACGAGGAGGGCATACTCGTTACTAAAAGATGAGCATAGAGTATTTTCTTTTGTTTTCAGTAACTTTACATTGTTTATATTTTTAACCTTAAATGTGATTTTTTCTTTCAAAAGCAAATAAACTTTTTAATCATTATTATTGGAATAAGTTTATTGGTCTACACGGTAAAAACATTAGTTTTCGTTATGGAGACAAAAAAATAAATATTGGTTTTATTATGGTACAGACAAAATACCTCATGGCCCTTATTTTGTTTTGAGTAGTATATATTTAAGTAAGTAGTTTAGTAGGCAACAATGGAAGATAAGTTAACTATGGAAAAATATATAAAATTTTAATGTTTGAAACGAACACATTTAGGTCCATTTTATTTAGGTCGATTTGACTTTAAACAAGTAATTATGATTTATGATTATGCTATTACTTTCCTCTAAAATAAGAAGGTAGAACTACGTTTGAACTACCACTACTATTATCAGAATACTTGTGTATTTATAAATATTTGTGTATACTACTGACTAAACTAAAACTTACTCGTTCAAGCCACGTAACACTTTAACAGGTAGGTATTAGCTCAAAAAGGTTCTTAAGATTTACGGGTGCTATACATGTTTAATGTTCGGAAATTTTCTTTGTTTTTTCTTATAGTCTGAACAGAATAAATGTTGTAGTAAACAGCGCAGTAAATTTCTATTATGTGCACCATTAGGGCGCATAAATGAAGCGCGCCGAGACACGGGGCGGCGTGACGTGGACGCCGGTGTGTGACCAGCCTTACCCTTACAACAATAACCTGCAAAGAATAACTTCACCACACCGAGCGATACTTTTGATATGATTTGATCTTGCCTGGCTTTGTCATACTCTGCTTAATTAGGATGGGTTGGTAATAATATTACAAAAAAACAAACAATGATACTCAGCCCTGTACTACGAAACAATCTTAACTCACAGGCACCAAAGAACGAAATTTTGCGTTTCTGCTCGCGTTTACAAGGTGATAATGATGTTAAAACTAGAGGAATTAACAAATATTCTCTTGCAGTTCAGACATGACGGAAAACGAAAACTAAAAAATTCTGCGTATATACCAGTGAGTAATATGGCTGTCTTAGGCGAGGAAACCAGATATCGTGCCTTTGATGTAGGCTTTTTTTTTACTCAAAATCACGGCCTTGCAAGCAGACGGCTCACCTGATGGAAAGTGATACCGCTGCCTATTGACACGATGATGCCCTTGATGTCTGGAACGCCAAGAGCACCGCCAATACGTTGTCCATGAAAAGATGTAATACCTCTCGTGCCGGTAATTACACAAGCTCTCCAATCCTTCGCATCGAAACACAGCGAACTTATTCATGGCAGAAATAAAAAGAAGAATTATTTAGAAAGTACACCTGATATACAGTTTTTATGAGAACACATTTTATCCATCTGTAGTTGTTAATCTTCGGGATATCGCCACGGTAACAGCTCTTTCGTATGATGCCCCTTCGTTAATATGCACCGATATAGGAAGGCAGTTCATATGCAAATTACATTTGAACGCCACGTTTAATCAACAAGGGCGATCGATAAACAATACGCCGCAGGTGATTCTAATAATGTTACAAGATAAATAGTGTAAAAAATACCTTCATGATGAATTTTATTCATCAACATTCAATTTTGTAGGGCTATAGGCAGAGAAAGGAGATGGTTCAAAAATCTCAGAATCGATATCGACTAAATGGGTACCAAATAGGTTCATTGTAATGTACAATTTACCTCACCGAAAGAAAATTGCCTAAACATTGGGGTTTAGGAGCTATCGGGTGTCAAAAATTCTAATTACAATCCAATTCCATCAAAATAACAAGTAATTTTCCGTATATCGTTTTGTGGTCTGAGTAATCATAATAATAAAAAGTTGAAACTATTTAATAAACTCTAATCCTGTTTTAGATTTAGAGCGAATAGTTGCATTAATATTGTTATTATTAATTTTAAAATATTAATGTTAATATAATTTTAATTTAAGCTATGTTGCATTGTATTTAATTAATACACAATACAAGAGATTAGTTGAATACTCCTACGCACCATCGCGACTTGTTATTTTTATAATGGTACTGGAGTCGAATCAATCACGGTTAGATAAGTGTGTCTGCTGGAGGAGGTAATGTAAGGTCAAAGTGTCTTTGTGAACATCCTGTATCTGCCTATAAAATTTTACGAGCGCACCGTATGAGTATTATGGTTCTTGTCGATGTCACTTCACCCTATATAACGTAGTTTGTAACTAGAGTATAGTTTGCAATAAAATAAAGTAAAATGTAGATCCTAAAACAGAAATAAATTCTTATTACATTTTTGTAGTTCAAGTCACTAGTACACGAGTATTTGATTTATTTTCATGCATGTATAAATCAAAAGTATAGACTTCATTTCATTTGGTAGCCTTAGTACTCGTACTTAAAGCTAATCTATGCCGAGGGGTTAAAATTTTATGCACGAGCTAGGTCACACGTGACAAATAAATAAGAACCATGGAATTGAGAAGATAGGGTCTGGGTTCGCTATCAGACTCAAATTGAAGAATTGCGAACAAGAGTATTTTAATGCAATAAGGTTCCATAATCAAATGTCGTTGGAATGAGATAATTATGTAAATCATATCTCATAGTTCTATTGCACTTAGTTATGTGTATACAGCCCATGTTTAACTTTACTGTGTAATAAAATAGTCGTAATGTCACAATTTCACAAAAAATAGAAAATTATATCTGGGTGTCACAAAATTCAAAAATAACCTGGTAACAGCAGGAAAAAATTTAACATCTTTGAAAATGTATAACCGTTATCTTTTATTATACACTCTACTACAATTTTAACACATTTTCAGTTTTTTATTTCATTAATTAGAATGGTAACACTACTTAGGTTGCCAAAAAACACCAAACATCAAACATGTTTTTACACAATAAAATTTAAAAATTATTTATCCTCAGTATTTTCAAGATACTCGCATTTAGTCAACTTTTTCTCATCGTGGTGTAAAAAAGTATGAACATAAACATGGTATTTTTTAAAGTTGGCGCAACTAAATAAGATTCCAAAAATAATAATAATAATCCAGTAAAGTATGAAAAAAATGGTTATCATTTCTAAACATGAACTTAATTTCACAAATTATATTCATGTTGATAGTAATATCTTTTATTTTGCATTCAAAATATTTTTTTTTGCAAAAACATGGAATTTGAATAAGACATCTGGAAGGCAACAGAATTTGAAGTTAGAGAGAGATAGATAGAGAGAGATAATATTATTTCTAATAACTATTATTATGCAGCTGAAAAAAGGTTTATAATTAGTGAAAAATGTTTAATGTATTAAAAAAATTACGGCATAACATAAACTCATGCCTCTAGAGGGATTAGCAGTGATGTTACAGACCGCATTTCTAATGAACGCAAAAAAAAAATCTACATAGGCTTAACAATTATCACATTATTCGTCGTGCATATGTTGTGGTATTTATAACGCCAGTGGCCACACAGGTTTTTTGACGAAGTAGTTTTTTCGAGTAGTCAGGTCCACCTTCTGCTACCAGTTTATCGTTTAATTTTGGGAGATCCTGTATATCTATAGCGACATTGTTAGCTCGTCTTACGTACCACGTCTCAATGCGGATTGTTGTGCCGGCG
Source organism: Choreutis nemorana (assembly GCA_949316135.1). Taxonomy (NCBI): domain Eukaryota; kingdom Metazoa; phylum Arthropoda; class Insecta; order Lepidoptera; family Choreutidae; genus Choreutis; species Choreutis nemorana. Next base: position 6,814,558 of record OX438600.1, read on the forward strand.
GCAATCATTGCGCAGAGTTAACGAACTCTGAATACAAATCTAATAGATAACCTACATCCACACATTATGAGATTACAAATGATTGCCTTAACAATCTACCTACGTCTTAATACAATCATACATACAGATATGTTTCTACATTTTATATTAATAGTTATCCTTGGCTAAATTCATTTCCAATTCATTCAAGCCTATACTTAAAATGCCTATACTTGTATTCGTATTGTAGAGAAATAAGACATCAATGTTATTTCTATTAAATTACCGTATTTACATCAATGTTATTTCTTTTATATTAAGTTAAGAATAGTAAAAGCAGTATCAGTTAAACGACCTTAATTGGTTCGAATTTCATTCCCAACAAGCGCTGATCAACATAATCTACATCGGGATTTAAAAGTCCGCTGACGCTAGCTTCTAAGCAGCCACCAGGGTACTACAAAGAGGTTATGAACCTGTAGGGATATATCTCAGAAACAATTTTATTACAAGCACAATCACTTGGGCTTTTGATCCTACACTACAGAGATTAACAGTTAAGATAACACAACTTTCACGTAAAGATGACGACATTAATCAATAAAATAATAAATTAAACGCTTATTAAACGGTTGCGTTTCCGTTTAAAGGTATTACATTTCAGTAGCGGTCAACTCAGCTTGAACAAAATGCTTCACTAATGAAGTTAGCAGTAAGCACTAGCCAGTAGGAAGCTTAACGCAATTAAAACTTCAGTGATCAAATCAAACTTTAACAACCACATCTTTTAGCATCATTTCTGTGACATCTTGTACTAGGAAACTTTATATTGTACTAAAGACTGTTCATTATACAACTTTTTAATTGATTGCTTTTAAATCATTCTGTAGTAAAACAAATATAAAATCCTGTAATCGTTCAAGAATGAACTGAAATCTTTTTGCAACAGTAGCACACGCGTGTTACTGGTGCAAAAAGATTTGGTATTTTGTGGAACCTTACCGTCCAGCTTCTATGGCTGTTTAACAAAATAGTTGAATGAATATATAGTTAACGAAAAGTATAAGAGTGAAAATTACGCTAGAGATAAAGCTAGTTGAAAAAAGATTTCACATCTAATTGGCTATAAAATCTGTAAAAGTCCTTTGAATCTAAGATACTGGCATGCTGTAGTCAGTCACAACGTTCTTAAACTTCATTAAATGAGAATTATGTACGGTTGTTTCCTTTCTACTAAATATGATACTACTGAAAAATTCATTATACATCTCTATTTTAAGGCTACAAATAAAAAATGACTCCTCTTAAAACTTATTGTTTCAGTATTGAAACATGTTGAGAATTTTTGCTTGATTTTGGGATTTCAAAAGGAAAGTGAATGATAAGTTCTCTGAAAACAGTCTTTATAAGACCTGACTAGTAATTTTAATTAGACCATCTTTGTTATATTTGTTTACTGGAATTGTTCAGTGGCCCTTATTGGGCATGTTGCTGATAATGATAAAAATAATAAGAGTAGCCAAACTTTAAACATTTTTTTTGTTTTATAATTAACAATTTATAGAATATACTTAGTTACCTTAACGCTCGAGCAATTTTGACATTTCTCCAAATCACTAATCCTGACAACAGAATAGTTTATTAACTTTACAACTGTCTTCAAGCAGGATTGAATACTTTATATTCACATGGTTTCATTGTATTCGGTTGAGTGGTGTTCGAACACGTATTTATTTTATTTTAAACAGCATCATGGGCAAATAAGCAGACGGTTCACCTGATGGAAAGTGATACCGCCGCCTATTGACACAACGGTGCCCTTGATGTCTAGAACGCCAAGAGCACTGCGAATATGATGCCAATGTAAGGGTAAACGTGTAATACCTCTCGTGCCGGTAATTACACTGCCTCTTCAATCCTTCGAACCGAAATGCAGCGAACTGTTTCACGGCAGAAGTAAAAAGGAGGGTGGTACCAACCCAGACAATTGCGCATGTAGGTCTACACCCTGACAACCTGGTGGTTTTATACATTAAGATTCATCTGTTTTGACATTATCGCGCTATACCGCTGGAAGTCGTCGTCGTCCAACCTTTTGTTTTGTACCTTTTCATTTAGTAGAAATGTCACTTCGCGGAAATCAATAATGAGAATAGTAAATTCCTTCGCGTTCTCCAGGGTCCTTCCCTGGAGATTAAAACATTTTCTCCCTCATTAGGGAAGTGTAGTGTAATTTAAATATAACTTTTAATTCTTTAAATTTCAACTCGTATTTTCTTTATATAAAAGTACACGAAACATCGTGGGTCCGTGTTGAACTTCATGAAGTTTGCAAAGTTTTCTCTAAATTAATGTTGGCTTTTCCGTTTTCACCAGCGATATCTAGCTAGAGTTTCCATATGTATGTTTTGTATTTTTTGTAACCTCCATGTCTGATCAAATTAAATAATACTTTGGACCTTCAAACTAATTGAAATCTACGTCTTGATAACACTATTGGGTCGTCGTGGTGGCGTTTGTTTTACATACAATGGCTATATAGTTAAACTGAAATGCAGTAACTGAGACTATCAGTCACTCGCTGCGCGACATCCAGGTCTGTTTCAAATCCTTGTAATCCTTCACTTCACTGACAAATCACTTGTCGCGGTCTCTTCCGCACACGCCACCGCGTGCAAGGGATTATGAGACGCAACCAGTAAAATTTAACCACGCGTTAGAGGAAGGCAACAAAAAATAAATTAAAACGCGATTCAAGACCTAGTTGGATAGAAGTACGTCAGAACTTTGCCTTTTTAAACTTTGCCGGTGACGGTGAAAAAGTTCTCAATGTATCTATCGCAGGAAGCCAGTCTTTGTTAAGTAAAGGCTGGCTTTCTACAAAGTAGTTAGGCTCTATATCATTTACGTAAACAAGGTTTATTTACAGTTAATTACAAACTACAAGGTATTGTGCGTTTGATAAAGTTTAATTATACCCACACTGCCACGTTCGCAGAACTGATTTTTGGCCATCATCATATTGCAAATACAATTATTTTGGTCAATGATGTCAATTTTTTAATTGACACTTATTAGTATTAATTGTATTAACCTGGTGCTTCAAGCATTTTTAGGCTACGGTAATTGCTTGCCGTATCCTATAAACGCTAATATACTTGAGGACGAAAATTTTTACTCAATTAGCTCAATTTAATGAATATAGTACAAAATGTATAAAAGGAATGGAACTTTAATTTATATATGATACGCACAGAGTTAACGTGCTCTCCAGCGTACGGTTGTCTCATCGTAAATAATTTATTTATCAAAGTTCGTGCTGGGTGTTTAGATTCAATGAATCATTTCTCGAAGCATCTAATTAAACAGTCTGCATGCAATTTGCATCTCTAGATTGGAGTCACGAAGTTGTGATTATTTGAATAAGATTCGCGGAGCAATATTAAGGAGATTATTCTATTCGCTCCACGAAGCTCACTCGACAGTACAAATAGAGTTACAGCTAAATCAACCGGCATATTATACTTCCACTGTTATGGTTATCTGAGATATGATGTTTCTGTTAGAAAATAGTCAATCAATTATACAAGAATAGTATAACACATAATATCGTAGATCCTCAGTAACAAAAAGAAAGAAAATCTTACATTTGGCTAAAATTAAATTTCCCTTTACATTAGCTTGTTCGTTAGCTTCTTCATCTTATAAGAAACATCCATCCCACACAATAATATAATCTCACTTAGGGTGACATTGTGTGTTCTTTTTCACTTAATATTTTTCCTGGTAAAGGTCCCCAAAGGCGATTACATAAACAGGATTCAACCACGACCTTAATGCGCCTAATAAAGTTTTACGAGAGCCCTCGGCAAAAACGTGGACGTACCAAGGCGACAATGCTTTTATCTTTTCTGTTTTTACTGATTGTTTTGGTCTAAGAGAAATTAAGGCCGCGAGTTGAAGGGGGTGAGATTATAAATGTTATGTAAGTTTTCTTCAAGTCTCCAACCCCCAAATACTTGTTACTTTTACTTCCATAGATCCCACTTAGAATATTTTCAGCGTAACCCTAATCTGTTTATTTTACCCTCTTTTATTAGGGTTTATCGCGTACCCGGCGTTGTATTTATTTTTTTTTTGAAAAATATGGAACAAAAATATGCTCATCTTATTCATAAGAAAACATTATATAAAACATTTTCAATTCTCTCAACTTCTAAGTTATAGCGCAGTGCCAAAAGGTACATTCGCAAATTCGCTTAACATTCCAGATTTCTTTTACATTCCTTTAGGAATTCACTTGAATTTATTTATACGAGTACAGTGATTTCTTATTACGAGAGTTGTACGCAACAACTAGACATTTTAATTGATTTTTCCAAATTTTTATCAACTTCTTTTTAAAGATGTAGAGTTATTATTATTGTTTTTTCTTCTTTAAGCATACTTTCATTTAATCTTACTTAATAATGTTCGTAAGAGAAAATTCATATTAAAATCGTTAGCTTTGTAAATATATTACTGCTGATTTATTTGGTTTTTGTCGACTAACTGTTTCGAATACTTATTGCAAAACCTTCAAACTTGTAGTTTGAATTTTGCAATAATATATATTGCTGACCTTCAAACTACAAGTTTTTGTTAATTTTTAATGATTTTAAACACCATATTTATCACTTTCACATTTCAAATGGGTACTTTTCAGTTAACTGGAACAGTGTAATCGTTCCTCTACATTTTCTTGTACCAACGAAGTCTGACGTTGATCTATCGCATTTCTTTCTTTACGGTTAATGTAATCGATTTTGTTTCGTAGAATTTGATTATAGTAAGCTTTTATCCAACTTTTCAAACTTATCATTCATAAACTTTTACTCGACCATTTACAATGCAGATGAGTTTTTTTTCTGCATTTGAATATTCAATTACTTTAAAAAAGATTTTTGTATTAATCTCATAAATTAAAGAAAGTAAAGCCCTCTGAGATTTTGAATTGTTATTTTAATACATCGTTCTTAATATTAAAATAAGTAAAAACATATCTACAGTAAAGCGTTAAAAATGTAAATTTTAATTGTTAGAAATGAAAATAAAATACCAAAAAACATACATCGAGGCTTTAGGATTGTACTAGTGGAGCTACCCTACCTTTTGTCACATATAATTAAAGTAATTTTGTGTACAACAATTTTAATATCGTATTAACAAAAACACTGAAAAGAAAATTAGGCATTAATCAAAATCAATTAACATGAGATTAAAAATTGTTGTAGGTGAATTCTTGTGGTCGAAGCGGTTGGAATTAACGCGATATATCAACGTCAGAGCTGTTTACGGGCTAACAGAGTTAATTCTACCCCGACATGACGTTTATATTCATGAATAATTGTTGATTGCACGCACCTATCATAGCTCTTGTAATGTGAACAATCCATATATATACTGTTTCCATGTACATTATATTTAATAATAATATTTGTACGGTAGTTCCTCTAAACCAATTACAACAAAATTAGAGTTGGTTGTTCGTATTACGTTTACTTCTACAAATAAGTCTTACTTTTCTGTCTTAGCGTTATATTTGGTTGCACGGTTGATGCTAATACACTGATTTAACAGGATTTGTCTTGAATACTGCTTGAAAAGAATTAAAAAACGCGGAACTTGAGTTGATCTTAAGAGCCCAGAAACTGTTTGTTGGTAGTCTTGTCTCTGTTTGTTCCATTTAGTTTAGGTAATTCCTTTGCCTACGTTGAACGCTTAGAGAAAATTCATCAAAAGAAAACGTGGCGTTTAAATGAAATGCTTTTTTTCATTAGTACCCGTTGCTCTTTCTCAACAAATAATTCAAAAACCATTTTTGACGACGGTTAAATTATTTTATTTTTTATTTACATTATTTAACAAACAGTTTTATATAGTTCTTTTTTATAAATTTATCATACGAAATTGACAAACCAAAATAGTTTCCACATTTTGATAAAACAATATACAGACAATTATGATGCAAACATGAAATATCATTAAGATCATTAAAGAATTTTCGTATCACAATACAAAACATTTTTCATTTTAATAGGACAACTTGTTCACGGAAATAGGCTTTGTGCATCTGATGATATGTTATACAATTGGATTAAAATATTCGAATAAATAACTCTGAAATACAATTCTATTACTTCGCGCCGCGTTTTATGTTACCAGTGGAGCGTTGATGCTTTTAAAACGGTCTTTGCTGAGATCAGGTGCTAAGAGCCTCGGCAAGAGCCGCCGGAACCTGCTTCCGTCACGATTGCCTCTCTTCAAACTACAAAGCTCATAAATAATAATTGATTCTATAATGTTATCTTACTTTAATTTGAAACTATTTTAAACAACTTTTAATTATTCTATCGTTGATTATTCAGTATAGAAAACCTGAAACTCCATAGAAAACATTCAAATAACAATTGAAGTAGGTAAGTACATGAAACTTCATTAATAAATCATCAAATACAAATCACAGGGTTATTTACTTAATTACATTTTCCCCTTATTAGATTCAATTCATAGCATGAATAGATTCAAATCTATTTTGTGGTTCTATGCCTATTTGACAGTATTGGGCAATTATTGTTTTAACTGCGACGTGTTACTGTCGGTGGATCGTGTACTCGTATATAAGCGTAAATCCTACAAAGGAGTTAAAATCTTCAAGTGTTTATTTATTTTATAAGAATCATTAGGAAAACAGTTGAACGTAATTATTATGAATGAAACCTTACATCATAGCAATAACAATTATAGATGTAACCCATTTGTCAGAGTCGGATGTCATGGGGAAGCTTGAAAGGAGATATTAGTAAGCGGACATGCCCAGTCAGTGTACTGAGGAGTTATGTGTAGCATTGAAATTATTCTAGATAATTTTTCATACAAATATTGCTGGAAATATGTGATTTTCAAAATAACAGAAGGTTCTTAATTCTTAAACATTTTTGGTAATTACAGTTGTAAGAAATATAGACACTAAAATTGTGAATCCACAATTATTGAATTTGGAAAATAATAACAAATACATAGAAACAATTACCGAACATATAAAATTATGAATTTCTTATATTAAACACATGTGAATTTAACTGTTATAATCATTAAACAAACGACTTTAAGAAGACATTAGACAAACAGTATTTAAGTATTCTTTTGAGGAGTTTGATTGCGATAAAATTTTATGAGCAGGTAACTCTGGTTTAATGACAGTAACTTTTATGTTCGCGTTTGGAGAATTTAGAATCCTGATTTATTGTAGTAATATTAAGAAAACTATAGTATTTGAACTTGTATTCTTGACCGAGAGAAGATACATTGTAGTGTTTAGTAAATATATTGGTTCCAGCTGAAAAGTTATGGTGAAATATAGTAGGTAATCTAAAAGTTGGTAAAGTAGATGTAGGTACCCTCGAGTACGAGCGTTTCTCAATTTCAGTTCGCAACAAAATCAGTTTATTTCCCAACTGACAAATTGCATTGAACTAAACAAAGTAAAATTTTCCTTTGAGAATAACCTGACAAACTTTTGTTAGAGCACAATAAATAAACGAACGTTATATTTAACTAGAAAGATTTCAACGCCGGGTTCGTTAGAAATTATTTTTGAAATAAGTGTGTAACTAGATTTCCGCTGCACGAAATCGTTTTCCGTGCTGTAATTTACTTGTGCTGGGATGGTATGTTTCAATTACAGAGGTAGCAGCCGGACGTCATTATTTCCTGTGCTTGCTGGCCCCGATGTACACGAGAACCACCTAAAAATATACATTTAACCAAAAACAAGCTCTAAGTCAATCACCATTAAAACTTGGAATTATTTGGAGCCGCCGGACGCTCACACACGCTGGCCTCTTGGATCTTTCAGCTGAAACATTTCTACGCTCTACCAATTTCCCGACCCCTAAACTATAAAGAACTCTACATTTTCCTCAGTTCGAAATTTAAGTTTTCGACGAACTTTTATGTTTAAGTAGCTAGAAAAGTTTAAGTGTCGATAAAAATATTTTTATGGTATTAAAACGAGTAGTTTGCATAATGTCATAGGAAAACCGTAAAGCATTGGATTCAGTGAAATAATACATTTTATGAAAAGTTTTGCCATTCGATCCGCGTCCCTTATAATAATAAACTTACTCAGAATCCATATTTTAACAAAAACTTTTGTTTCACAATACTTGGTACGTTTTTACTTAAGTTTGGAATAAAAATCAAATGCCTACCTTTTTTTAAATCATATAATAGTTGATATCGTGCGGCGTAATATTTAGTTTTGAAAAAAAGTTAAAACAAAATATTAAAGCCTTTACAATCACAGTCCTTCACATGAAACGTCTCCCAGATTAGATTACGAGCTAAAAAGTTTAAAATATTAATTTAAAAACTGTAAAGAAACAGTGGTAAATTTAGAAGAATGAATGCACTGAAAGGTTAAGGTTTAACGAAATTTTTACTATGAAGAATAGAATGTTGATTTTACATAACCACAACTTATTGGATATATAAACTTTTAAATCTCTTTTCTATGGAATAAAACTAAAGATACAAACAAATAGGTTTAGTATCGGGCGCATAAGTTAAATTATCGTTACACCCAGATCGAGCTAACTTTAGAGCAACATAATATCATAAATGGAGCATGCTCTGCTAAATGCTGCTTCTTCCTGCTACCTGTTCAATATACGTGTTTATTTTAGCAGCATAATAAAGGACTTCGCACATTTCAACGCCGATTCCACTCCAACTCAACTCATAGTTTGGTACATGTGTTTTTGAGTCATATTAGCGTTGAGTCAGTGTAATGCGCGAAGTGGCGAATCATGTGTATGAATTTAACTTTTACATAGGTTGTTAGTTGACAAATACAATATCAAACTTTGCGATAAGCATAACAAAAGTTGCCAATGACGACGCTTGGGACAAAGTAGCTTGAAAACCTTCACTGTCATTCTATAACAGGCGTACTAAATTTTTTTGTAATACAAAAGGGTTTTCAAAAGTCATTCACGACTTATATACTGTTTATACGTTATAGAAACTCATTAGACATTGTTGCGGTGGAAAGTTTATAATGACTGAGAAACAAAAGCGTCACAATATACTGCCACATACGCCATTGTTCACTTTTATTGAATCCGATGCTCATTAAAAAACTTCATTATCGAATGCAACGAAAAGTTTCACGCTCATTTGGGTTTTAATTTTGAATACAACGATGAGTTTCTGTTAACAGATTAAATGCCGTTCAGAAATGTCAATCTCCTATACAATAATGGCTTTTTATTTTGTTTCTGCAATGGTATTATACGCTCATTACATTATGTTACATGTGATAAATGCGGTTAACATTAAAATAACTATAAATAAACAAACTTACACCATTAAATTATGAAAGGCACAATGTTTTTTATATAAGAACAACAGAGTAAACTATACAGTATTTAACGACTTCAACGTTTAATGAAAATTAGTAAATTTAACAACTAGAGACCTCCAAAATCTGATCGACTATAGTTTTTGAATAAACTTATATGAAGTTCGGTAGTACACACCTGGTTGTATATACTAGGAGCTTTGCTAAGTTTTCAGCAGTTAACGAAGTCGCACACGCATAAAGGCGTTGAATTTAATGACGAAGGAACGTTTGTCTTTACGGGAGTATACAGTAGTGTCTCACCGTACAAATTGTACTTTAAAATCCTTTAAAAGGTTTAGGTTGGATGCATCATTATTTTTTACAATGGTTATAATAGATGAGAGCAAAACATGTTTAATTACTATTTTGCAGGTATATCAGACTTATCATGGGTACGAGTTAAAATGGACGGATCCAGGATTTAGCTTTCGATGTCCGTCCGGCCGCCTCTCAGCCAGGTACCACACATACAAATATACATACGGTTAACATTAAATAAAATCGTTTTAAATTCGACATAATTAATTATTCTAAATAAGTAGCACCACTTTACTATGAAATAATTAATTGAATAAAATGTTGTATAATTTAGTAACTATAAGGTGAAAGGAAAGAGAACTTTAAGTCTTTTTGTTTTAATAAATCTGCAACTATTAATAAATCATTAAAAACTTTAACAACAAAATCATTTGTCGTAGAAGACATAATAAGATCCAAGAATTTAATAAACTACGGTCGCTCCATAGGTCGAAAATGTTAATTTTTATTTAATACCTTTCTATAACTAAAATATGTTAGGTTAAATTTACTGTATTTTCCATGAGTACGGTTGACATGTGCTGCTAAATACAAGGTGGTCTTTGTTCTTTGCACTACGCTCGTTAAATATTTCAACTTTTCAACTGACTCACGAGCAAGTGCTTGTGCGTTGTTGCTTCTACCTATTATGCAGCAGGCGTGTGTGGTTCCCATTGGAAGCATTCGGAATCCTGAAATGCTATGTACAAGTAGTTATATTCTACTAGTCATCTATTTCTAAGTTCTCCTTGTCTCTTCTGATTAAATACACAGACTGGTAGGTTAGGTAGGTAGGAGTTGATATCACCATACTTTGTTTTTTCTGCTCCATAGCAGCTTGCTGTGTTTTGTTCAGTGTAATTACTGGCACGAGAGGCTTTCGATGGTGCTCTTGGCATTAAAATATCAAGAAAATCGTCGTATAATTGGCGGTGGTGATTACTTTCCTTCAAGTAAACCTGCTTCTGCTTGTTTGCTCATGAAATTGAATAAAAAATGAAAAGTCCTAAGACAAGACAAGTAACCTGTGTTTTATTTTGCTGAGTTATTTGTTTCGAACTATACCTGGTTGCAGTCCCAAGTGAGGCCCTAAAATTATCGTAAATAAATAAATTAACGCAGATTTTGATTATATGAGATATTTCCTGAGAAAGAAACGAACCGAAGCCGAAGGGTTACGAAGCCGAACGATTGAAACTTGTAGAGTAAGGGTACTTAAACTTAAAATTTCGTGTCAAAAGGTTTTTCTTTAATTTTGTATGCATGAGCTTCTTTAAAATAGTATTTTTTTGTTTATTTTCTGGTGACATAAAATATTTGTGACGATTCTAGTAACGGTACATTTGCAAGTTTCAATCATATATATGTTGCATTTTTTTATTAAAATTTTTGATAATACATACTATGTCACATAATTTTTGACAGCAAAAAAAAAAAAACTTTATGCTATTAAATATCCATTTGGCTGAACCAAGTACTAACTGTTATCTACTATGGTAATATCTAATAAGTTTGTTTAAATAAAACATGTTTTCTTAGCTACATTGCATTCTTAGCTTTTCGTTGGAATAAGCAAGTTTTTTTTTTATGTACACATTACGATCGATTTGTACTGTATTCAATGTAAATTTGATTAAAACGTAATGTATCTAAACGAACAACATAACATATTGAATAACGAAATAAGACTTAGAAAAGGGCAAAATTATTAAGAATAATTATTATTTTTATTATAATTCCAAGAATATCTTTAATATGAATTTACAAATGTTAATTTAATCACATTTTTCAAATATTTATCTAAAAATTATAAAAGCTAAATTAATTTGTAAGTAACTAATATGCCTACAGGTTTTAAGGAAGAATGATTGTGTAGAAGACTTTGTGCGGCCGTCGTCGACCGGAGCGGCACAGATTATCTTTTCATCCCCGTGGCATTTCGTTACCCTTAATGAAATCCAGTCAAAAAGAATTTAATTTAAGACGAATCAGAAAATATTCAGCTGCTGCTCGCTAGTTATAAATCATTTGAATGCTAATAAATTCAACTAGCCCCAAGGCCCCAGGTGGGAACGAAATTTCTTTTGGCTCCATCTTTGTTTCCAGTGAAAATTGAAAAATATTCCGCTCTTTATTATTAAATTCTTTCATAAAGCCACCAGCGGCTTTGGGGATTTTTTTAATATCGTAATAGAATTTCATTTGTCTTGTGCTACATTGTTAGGCCCCAGAAGTACGTTAGCTTAAATTCAACTGTCTTTCTAAACATTCGCGTGATTATTTCAAAGTACATTTTTAATCTATATTTATGTATGTTGTTTGAATTTTTGTAATGTTTAATTTAGAATGAGCATTATATTCGTCATTAATCACATAATGTATTAAGTGATACATTTTAATGAACACGATGAAATGCATTTTTTCAGAGCAATTAAGGTCGCGAGTGTTTCAAAGAATTAAAACATAATAACGGTTTAGGCGCAGGCGGGCGCTGGGCGTCTCCATGCAACGCTCAGTTGCCTACGAGATCTCGTAGCTCGCGGCTGCGGCGGACGTAGGCGATGTGACTACGCCGTAGTACTTGCCCTTTGCGTACTACGATTGCAAATAGCTATTGGGACTTGTACACAGGGTTACGCAAAATAATTAATTCAGTGTTAAGTGAGGACCTTAATAAAGACAAAGTTATCTGTGCATATAGTGGATATTGTCATACATTGACATGGTAAGAATTTCAAAGTGTTTCTTTGCGGTAATATTCAAAAACTATTTTTAACCATGGATAAATAAATTTATGACATGTTTCTGAACATCATATCGTTATCATTATACTACTACTAAAAGTTTATAAAACCAATATCAAGTTATTTTCAATATAATTTACACAAGTAAGAAATCTTAAATGGGCAGTAATAAATACAACAAACAACTGCATTAAAGTTACAATAAAGCCTTGCCAAAGAAATCATCAACCGTGAATTTAACACATAATTACTTTATTTTATTGCACTTGATTCTTCGTCATTAAATTTATTAATAAAATTATGATTTTCAATCATCATTCATTGTTAATTATTTACCAAAATCTAAGGAAACAAGAATAAAACAGCTTCACATTATTTGATTTAAAACTATTACAACATTCACAAACGACAGCTTAAATAAACGCTCTGGTTTTTTTAAAATTTGAAATTGAAGAGAGTTTATAAAATTAATGTCAATGCATTAAAGGATTGCAATCTCTTATTGCCCGAACCACGGGCATGCCTGATTTAAGTAACATGTAAGTTCGTTTTATCTGAAGCAAGAGTCAATAAAATGTTATGTATTTGTGGCCGGTGCTGTGGTACCAGTATTTTTATCACGTTCCGTACGTGTTCCGCAATTCAAAACGACGTTTGTTCCTACTTCACTTAAAACTTGGCAATTTCTTGTTTAATAAGAATTTACCAATAACAATGTCCATACTATGTTTACTTTGATTTTTATTTGTTTCGTATTAATGTGACGTATTCATAAATAAGTCAAATAATGGCTTTAAGCTTCGCAAGTTTTTGGCGTTCTTGAAGATTCAAGCAGTGTAGGGTATCGTGTGTAGCAGCGTTTTATTTTCCAAAATGTAATTTGGTAGTTGTAAAATAGCATAACTACTTTGATGCCTTAAAATGATTTAGCGTTTAAATTTATACGCTTACCTCTGCTTTCTTTAGAGATCGACATTTAAATAATATTTTAAAGTTATCGTCAGAACGATACTAGAGGAAAATGCATTGAACTTCTTTTTTCAAATACTGTCTGACTGGCAACCAATTGAACCAAGACTGTTCAACCACTGCAACTCTTTTACCAGGATTCATAGTGGTGTCCTTCGAAACTAATAGAGCAGATGTGCAATATAGCACAGGCTACGTGCCCAGACATATATACGTGCATAGTAAGTCACACGCTGTGGGTCTTGTAGTTTGGTCCTTGGTTAAACCTCAGTTAGTAGCGAGCACTTGTGAGTTCAAAGGTATGTTGCCGATCTAAATATCCCGACATCTGTATAAGTATCGGCGACGATCCTGTTTTGCAGGGACACTACAATTTAATTACATATACATTATTCTTATAGAAATCTTTTAAATTGGTATAAACTAGGAATTCTTAGCCACAACGGAAACTTTCACTTACATGACTTTAAAAGAAAGTTATTTAAATTAACCTATAGAGACATATACACAAAAAATTTATGTCACAATGTCACCATCTTACTGAAAGGAAAATACTTGTCATGTACTCATGTAGTCAGGACATTTTATCGAAGAGGATATTGGGGGAACAAATGTCAAAGATGTCAGTTTTTTTTTCAATATAATCCGACTCACGTAGCATTCGACATGTTGCTGACGTGACCAGCACCCATATTATTTACAAACTGTCGATCAGCACTCATTCTATATTATATATTTACCCTCGAAATTATAAATCTGTATAAATACTAAAAAACCTATTTTAATTATTCAACGAATGATTTGTTTTTAACGCACTTTCTTGGAAGTCTATTTATTGGATTTCGGCTCTTAAAGTTTCTAAGAATCTAATTACCAGTTTGCAGCTAAAATTAATTTGCCAGAAAATGTTTTTATAATTGGAAATAAAAAAATTACAATCTAACATGAATAAGGCAAGCAGAAAATCTATTTCTGACCAATAAGGTGGGCGCATTTCTATTATACGACTTAACAAGTCGACGCGACGACGCCTGTAAATAAACCGAGAAAAGCGTTCGAATTTGAAAGTTAACGATGTTTTTAAAATTATTCTGTTCATTTCATTCAAATATATTCATAAGATGTGTTATAAATTGATTACCAAACCATAAAAGTAATGAAATAACTAATTAAATAATAATGGATGGTAAAATGGAAAAATTAAAATAAATCCATGACCCGGTATTCGCTGTTTTAAAGTTTACGCTTGACTTTAGTTATTGTTAGAAGGATTTTTAAAATTGAAACTTAAACTTTAGTATTTGATGGATGATTTCTGGTTTGTTAAACTGGATAAGTGGCATAAAATAAACATTTGAAATATTTAATTCTTATTTTAATGTTTAAATTAAATAGTTTTAAAATATTGAAAAAAAAATAAAGCTTTTTTCTTCATTTCTCGATGTGTGTTGCTCAAATATAAACAAATTATGCGACAACTTATGCCTTTAAAATATTATATAGTCATTTTGAAAATAATATATTTATGAACGACATATTTTTGTAAAAGAAAAATGACAAGTTTTGAGCATCATCAGTTTTATTCGTGAAATGTGAAACAAAGCACTTTATACCGATGATACGAAACGATAACTTTCATTGCGGATTGTTACGTCTCTTTTGATTAATGCTTGTACTGTATGTGACGTAGGTAGACGTTTCCTACAAATCTTGTTAAATTGCCAGGTGTTTTCCAATCTGTCTGAACTTCCTGAATAAACAAAAACATTTGAGCAATTAATTTTTGGACTTTGAGTTCCTTTTTTTGAGAAAGGACATTTTTTCTCAGTAAGTACACATTACACAGTTACAAAACTTTATTGAATTTAAAAAAGTCGTTGTTGTTTCCAAAAGACTGTAGAAAAAGGCAGTAACCTTAAAGATAAATAACCCCGTTTAACAATTTGAGAATTTAATGACTTAAGAATCCTAACATCATTCGGAAAAAAAACTCTTTTGTTATGCAAACTCTAGTTAAACTTTGAGGTTAATCCCTTGGATGGTACTGACCTATACTAATGGCGATTAATAATAAATGCGTATTATAGTTATTTTAATAAACTAACACAAGAAACACCAAACAAACTATAGATTTTTTTCCGATCACACCCGCACACTGACTCATCATTGCAACTCTTATTTATCAAGATCAACATTGGCATCCTTTGATCGAATAATCAACGAAAAATGCAGCTGTGCAAAGACGCCCAGGCTGTAGCAAGTGAAATAGAGTTGGAAGTAAAATATTTTTGTATCAAATCCAGTAGATTGACACACACTTTAATTTGACAGAATAAAGTTGAAAAACAAATATTTTAAGACTTTTGCATGTACTGACGTAGTCGTCTTTTCTTTTATCTTTTTTTTTGTAATCTTTTGTACAAAATAGCGTTTTCAAATAAGTGGTAAAAGTATTTTAATAGGAAAGTTAGGAGAAACATGTCTCATTCCTATGATGCTGCATTGAAGATTGAGTTCATGGCATGACGCATGCCCTGAGCTTATTTCGCTCCCTGCTGATACAAAATGTAGATGAAATTGAAAAAGTATCTCAAGGCAAGGCAATGACTTGATGACTACAAATAATATACAATATAAAGCTTTATTCCGTTTTCAATCTTTAATGCAAGAGAAAGGAAATAATGTTTAAATTTTATTCATCATTTTCAATTTGCTATGAAAACTCGACTTCAACTTTCAATCCAAATTCTGGTTTTGAATGGGGCAGAGAAAAGTTTTATAACATAGGATTCAAATTAAACGTTACTTTTCTGTAAAGGTTTGAAAATCTTTAAATACGATTTTAGAATGTTTTTACCTAAGAAAGATTAAGTTTGAACATCAAAGAAAACAATTACTTAGGTAGACAGTTTTTGTATATTTTAGGTCGAGGTAGAAGATATATGTTCTGTAATAATCGTTCTCACCATATGGTAACTGACAATGGTGGCGAGCTAGTGGTTTGGTTGGTGGCTACTGTAATTGTAAAAATACAAAAAATGTACCAGATATAATATATTTCATTATGAGAAACATGAATATGCATTTTAATTTAAGTTTTAAGTAGTACTTTATCTGTTTCTTATTACTTCTTCTCATTATTTAGTTCTTAGTACCTTTTTGTAGTAAATTGTTCCAATAATGTAATTTGGGAATTTTATAACTGGAATCGTGGCATATTATGTGTAGGTACAATAAAGGAACGCATGCAAATTTCCAGCATGCGAGTGAGTATTACATATGTGGCGAATGCGTCGAGCTGCGAATTTACAAAGTGCAATAGCTTTTTACTACCTACACTTTGGCGTTGGTTCCCCTGTTATGATGTTCTTTGAAAGCGTGAACTCCAGTTAAATATATTTGATATGTTTAAAAATATAATACGATTCAAATAAAGGTAGATACTTGAAAAAAATTGAGTTATTAGTTAATCTTGCTTGTTTTTTTGGCACTATGCACATCAAAATCAGAATAAATGATTGATATGGCTTATCCACAAGCTAAAGATGGTACTAAGAAATAAATTACAAATTAAAGTGAACTAATCCGAAAAAAAAAACAACTTTCATGTCCTCATTAAGGCTTATCCAACTTTCTTTTCATTAGTCAGTACACGACACGATTAGTTATATTTTATTTACTATTGGATATAATTTTTGGCGTATTTTATAACTATTATGTTGTAATTATTTGAATCAAGCATTATTCCATTGAATCCACTTTTTCTTTATACCATATTAATTTCATTAATAATAATATTGTCCCTTTTAGCATCCCCTAAAAATGTGGTTATTCTTTATTGATTTACTTTAATGTCAAAAAATATTGTACATACTAATTCAAATAATATTTCAATGAATAGTATATTCATTAAAATAAATGGAGTCTAAACTTAACCCACTATCTTCGGATTTCATCCTCGACAGTGCCTAAGGCACTTTAACGAAGCTTACAAGAATGTATGGCTGTGAGAAGTTTTCAACAATTAAGACAGAGACGTAGAGTGAGATCCAAGATGTTCATAAACTGCCAAATGTGTCAGAAGCATAGTAGTTTAACTACATACTTATGATACTTCTATAATTATAATTTTACTTTACAACAAAACCTTAGAGAACATCTTTGCATGTGATGGTATCACAGAGACAGTAATGAGGTTTAAATTTATTAAGTAGAATTGATACTGGTAAAAAAAAAGGATAATGTTGGATGATAATTTGGTTTGAATAATACACATAATCAATAAGTTACACCTGGATGACCTACTGCTACTTGTACACATATATTAAAAAAGGAGGTTAGGACATAGAAAATGTATGAGAAAATTTGAACAAAGACGGAGTAAATCTACCTTGCAACGTCTAAGTCACGCATAAACAACTTCCGTGGCTGAAGTAAGTGCATCATCAGTTTACTCCCTGATCGTAAAATAAACTTGATATGTAAAAGCTGTTCGGGTAAAATGACGTAACTGGGTTACATACAACACATGCGTGGGCGAACCATTCCAGTTGCAAATGCAGGCAAACATCCAAACGGAGATTCTGGAAGCTGAGCATTATTTGGCAACCTGTCTAACTAAATTCTAAATACCTCGAAAATCCGACTTACCGCCTTATCAAAAGACATGGACTAAAAACTTTTAGAATTAAACCACACATAACATAACACAGAAACTCACGTCGTAATCAATCGAAAGGGGTTAGCAGAGGTGTTAAATACCGCGTTTCGCATGTTTATGTTGAGTCCCAGTGTGACAGGTTGCGAATCTGTCGCCGCTTTCCGGTCACAATGAGGAACATGGCAGCTACAATCGAATACTCGACCTGTCGGATCAGGTCGGTCGGTTAACCGAGGAAAGTAAAAAACCGAGCTACCACGTCCTCTTAAACCAGGATTAAACCATGCTCAAATGTCATAACAAGACATACTTTGTCGATTAAAAGTATGCATTTTTGTTTTCGTACTAACATTAAAACCAAAATAGTCCTGGACTATAAGTTCTGTTTAGAACCATAGTCCATGTTTTATAATAAAACGGTAAAAGTTCAATCGCGTGGTTTATCAATATGAGAGAGCAGATCGCTTTTCTTTACTTTAGCTCCCTACATATTTGTTTTCACCGCACTCCTATAAAGGATATTTGTCTATATAGAGGCAGTTATCAAGCGAACAGCCGTCTCTCTTTCCACCAATGCTTTAAACACCTACACCTGTTTAACCGTATCAAGAGTCCATTGAAAGATACCTGAGCAATGAAAGACAGCTGCATCTCAAAACACTGGTCACTGGTTTGTGAAATATGTAAAAAACTTGATATTAATTCACAATATTATTGACTGACAATTTTATCTTTCTTCAGATTGGTTTGAGGAAAAAAGTTCTGTGTTTAACTACATTCGAAAACTTAATTTAATTATTTGAACTGCTCTTGAATCTATACCGTCGAAATATATGTATATACACTTCTGAACACATCTATTGGCCCACCTTGCATTTTCAGTTTTGTTTAGTAATGGAATACTAAGAAAACTCGATTTTATTGGTTTACTTGGATTTAATTCTTGAAAGTGTGATTTTTATTCTTAACATTAAGGTGAGGTTCTATCAATAATCTATGGATACTTCGCCTGAAGTCGCCGCCCAAGCTGTGACACTTATCTAGGCCGGACACAGCCAAAGAAATGTGAGTGCTCAACTTTATTTAAGTCGATCTGCGGTCCGAAATGTCTATCGAAGGTACCTAGAGACTGACGGCTTTGTTCGTCACCAAGGAAGGCCACGATCTTAGGTCACAACTGAAAGGCAGTCACCTTACCTCCATTGAGATAAAAATACAAATTACAATTTTTCAACATTATAATTCTTGCTACACTCTAACTGTCAATAAGATAAACCTGTGCAGCTAATTAAATTACTTCCATATATCTTTATCCTCTACATAATTTTGAATTTTATAGAAAGCCTTCTTAATTAAAATTTGTTTAACATATTGCTTAAATTTCATATCTGACATTTCTGTTACATTTCTTGGAATTTTATTATATAAGCTAACACAATTTTAACTGTAGAGATACGTAATTTATCCTTATTTCTGGTATTTATACCGTGACCTAGTCTATCAAACTCATTTAGATGTTTCCTTATATACATAATATTGTCAAAAATATATTGGGACGGTAAGGTGAGTATATCAATTTCCTTAAATAATTGTCGTAATGAATGTCGCGGCTTTAAGTTATACAGAGCTCTTATAGCTCTTTTTTGTAAAATAAATATCTGTTTCGGCCGCTCTACCCCATAGTAGTAACCCATAGGACATAATACTATGAAAATATGCAAAATATACCAGTCTAGCTGTCGGGAGATCCGTTAAATTTCTAATTTTCCCTACTGCATATGCCGCCGAGCTTAATTTACTACAAATTAATTCTAAATGTCTAATCATATGAGAGCTGTCGTAGATGCCCATAGAGCGACACGCGTTATTAAATTAAACTTTTATTTGATAAAAAGTGTTTTTTTTATTGAAAAATCGACTGCCTTCATCAAGGCGCATATCCGACTTGTTAGGCGTAGCTCTATGTCGTGTGGTATTCTGAATTCAAATTTAAAACAATACGATCGAAAAAGATGGTAAAATGTATCAGGTTTAAAACTGCATCAATAGTTTTTGTTCAACCTAGCAATCACATTTAGGTAGGGGCCATCGAAACCTAAACGCTAAGGTGGGCCAATAGATGTGTCCAGAAGTGTATTATAAAGAAGCATATTTAACGGCACGTTTACATGGAACTTAAATACCTGTTAAAACTTGTTTTTCGTAAAAAAAAATCGTAAAGAAAAACAATAAACCACATTGTTTTCACTTGGTTTCCAATTAAAATTCCGTTAGTTTAAATATATTTCAAATAAAATTGTTGAAATAGGATGGGTTTCTATTCTAAATGATTCCGAGACATTTCTGTATGACTATTGTATTGTATAATATTTTATTTGAAATAACGAGACTGTTGCTGAAACGCTCTTAAGGCATAAGTGATATTGTTTGCAGCTTATAAAATAAATTCAATTATTATTGAATAAATTGTGAACAAATGTAGCTGAATGGAACCGGATAGTTTAATAATGACTACTAGGAAGACTGTTTTATAGAATGCTGCTTTCATAAACACCCTGCTCCTCAAAAAGATACTAGTAGTTATTTCATACCACGTTATACTCGAGATCGGGTGCTGTTTGTGGGGCCTGGCTAACTTGGTCACAATATTTTATTATAATACCTCTCTATCGCTTAAATTCGATACAACCAATAAGTTTCAAGGAATTAAATTAAATGTATTTAAATGAAAGTCTTGGCTAAAAATAAAAAAAATTTGATTGTTATTTGCATTATATAGGTAGTCATAGTAGCTTCAAATTATATAAAATAATTAGATAACTTTAATGTCCCAGCATGTAATATAGACAACATCGAATATAATATAAAACTCTTTGTTATACATACCTAATTCTTATAAGACTTATACCGTTATACCGTATGAGTGTCTGATTATAGTTTGATCAAATCAAACAAATAAAACGACATCAGGTGTGTTTATCCATAAATAATGTAAAATGTAAACATAGGTATAAAACCAATACTTAAAATTGTTTTTTACTTTTTAAATACTAAGTAGGTACTTGAGTTTCAGAAAGTTTTATATTGCCTAATACAAACAGTAGTTCATCAATTAAAGTGAAAACGTTGAACATAGACACAGAATCTTCTATATTAGTTAAATATTAAATTACATTAGACCTCCCGATAACCTTATTGTTTTAATTGTAATTCGAAGTTGACCCTGATCAAACTCGATACTGAAAAGGCATTGTGGGGCTTCTACTAAAGTTACAGTTTGTGTTTAAGAAACGCTATTTGGTCATGGAGTTACCTTCATTAGGTCAATACCTTTTACCCCTATTATTAAATACACCTTAGAATTCATCCCCGTTAATGTTCTAAAAACTAATTTCATCTATAATTTTCCAAAATTTTCCAAAATTTTTGCACATACAATTCTGAAAGAGAAAAAAATGAAGAAAAAAAGATCTTGAAATTATTCTCGAATTCGCAAGAAACAATCCACGCCGCTTTTTCGCATTATGCGTCTGAAGAAAATGTATTGTTTTTTAAACTTACCATTAGATCAAAAAAGGTACGAGTTCGGGCTTTTATAAAATTAACAAAAATTTTATATTAAAATATTATGAACTTACAATTTACTTCGTATTACATAACTGCTGAACTTCGAAATTCTCAATTCCCACTCAAAAGTCTCTAATTATAACAATTGTAAATAGTTTTTCAACAACTTTTGATTAAAATGGTAATTGAAAAACCATTTCATTTCACTTAAGTATAAAGAATACTCACCTCATAATACACATGTATCAACGATCAAGCCGCTAACGATTGGTGTTGCTTTTTAAAAATATTTTTATTTATTTTAATTTTTCAACAGCAACCGCAAACCGCATAAAGGAACTTCGTGCCAAAAAAATTGGTAAAACTTGTAATGACTATATTTATAAAACCAATACATGTAGCTAATATAGATGTTATTAGTTTAATTATTCATATTGTGTAAATGAACAAATAATTAATGTTTGCACATTTTTTTGTCACAGTCATCTACCCAACCTACATCAATACAATAGAAAGTCTGACTTTCAATCAAATAAAGAAATGAAATAAAGGAACAAAGCTTATAGATGCAAAAGCCGTTCCTTTCCCTTTTCCGCTTTTAGTGTTATTGATATAATGTTGGTGTAACAGTGGGGTTTTGGTTTCTAGAAATTATTTTTTGTTTTTAAATAAAAATTGCTTTTATATATGAAATGGGCCCTGGCGCAAATTTCTTTTATACTTTCTTTTACTTATATCAAAATTCATTCTGATAAAAACTAGATTCAAGATAAAATAAAAGCAACTAAAGCAAAACAATTAAAGCAGGTTGGGTTGGCAAAACTTTGGAATGAATCACACAAATGAACAAAGTCGCAGGGAAAAATGTAGTCATTAATAAAACTCAGCCCGGCATAAAAGTTTTTGTACGATTTCACATCATAGCCTATAGCTCTAGTATAATTGAATCCTTTGATATAATCCTACAAGGTTATAATGTTTCACTTCGGTATCATATAACCAACGGTACTGCATTTCAGTGCTATCTGTTCTATTCTTTACCTTGTTTGAAATCCTTTTGAACAAATATATTGAATCGGTGAATGTATTTTATTACCGAGCGATCGATCCAAATAACATAACACGGGATGGTTTGTCTCACGAGACGATATATCGCCGACGTCTGCGACACGTTTAATGAAAAGGTCCTTCTGTTCTCACTCTATTTTATTACAGTTGAGGCGTTAGCTGCAGACGCTAACAAATACCTTTTCTGTACTTTAATATACGAGCTTTAAATTTATCTTGTGGGCAATTTAAACGATTCCAATTTGCAGTTCAATCTAAATTATTATTTAAACGTTATTTTATTAAAATTAAACAGATACTAGATAAATGTTACAGTAAACTTTAAAGTAAAAAGTTTGTTAATTAATTGATCGGCATAAAATAAATAATGACTTTCTTTAAGTTTGTCAAATTTATCTTTGCAATAAAATAAAGAAATGTTTGAATACGCCCTTAGAAATGAAGGAGGCAAGGAGGCAAGTCTTACTATCGAAGCAATCGTCCTCACGTCTAACTACTTCATTATTGTTCCAGATTACTTCCATGGTCACTTGAAGAAAACGAGCAAAAGTCACGAACGCGCGTTCACTTGATAACTCAATTCGGGTATGACGGCTACAAACCCAATATTTGAAGAACCGGTCTCAAGATGAAGGGGTGTAAAAGAACGCGCATGACCCGTCACGAAGCCGTCGACGTGACGTCGCTTGTGACGTGACGTGTCGCCGGTTGGGACATACATAAAAGATGGCTTCGCAACTCGCTGCCATATTATTTTGGCTCAGCGGAAGTAAGTGTCTGTATTATATGCCAGTTGTCTAGGAACATCAAATGTTTTTTTCACATAATATAAATAGGTATTTCTGGGAACTTACTGAACAGCTTTATTGGCATTTCTTTTATCAATAAACATTTTCATTATTTAATATTACATTAGTTACTAGGCCTTGCTTTGAAGACTGTTAAGGGACAACTTAATTTTTTATGAAATCCTTTAACTATTTCAATTAGATCTCTCTTCGAAGACATCGGTGATGAATTATTAAAATCACTCTCGATACAATCGAGTTTGGAATTCAATCCCTTAAGTAAAGCTGATTATCGGATTTCTCTAGAGGTTACGCTGCTCGGGCAAAATTTTGTAAAGTGCCAATTTCTCTAGTAAGTACAGAAGGTAGCTGGTAGGTGAAATTATTGGCAGGGACTTAGTCGACCATTCATTTATTATACAACAGCACCAAGGAGCGAAGGCCAGGGGAGCATCAACGTCACTTCCATCCTCACTTCGGGAAACTTTCGCTGAATTATTTCCTTTTCTGACATTTATGGTCGACTATGAGAAATGTGTTTGGAAATTAAGTAACTAGATTATGGCAGCAGTTTGTTGATGACGCTGCAAATCAGGATATTAAACGTGTTTTGACTTATACAGCAAGAAAGGGTTTTACCTGTCTTGAGTGAGACTGGATTGTATTGGGAAAGTTTGCTTTTTAACTTTCGCTGGAGTTGACAGTGCGATGCCATAATTAATTAGCATGATCCTTATTGTTAAAACTTTTATGTCATTTTAAAATATTTCTCAAATGCTCTTATGACGACATTGTCATAACTCCTGGTATCGAGGGAAATTTAAAGCGAAACTAAAAGGACATTTTCGGAAAGGTCTCTAAAGAGTTTAAATAGTAGTTGTTAGGTATATATTTGTATTGCTATTACAATAACTATGATATCTAGTTATATTTATAATTAAGGAGACCATTGACTATTCAAGATTGTTTTATTTCTGAATATCTATAAAAGTTATGCATAAATTAATTATTGTAAAAGTATAAACCATGCGCTGATGAAAGTTTTAATATTTTCCAATTTCACAATTATTTTCGTAGGTCTTAAGGGATCTTCATAATTTATTCACTAAATACATTCCAAGGGATCAGAGTAAAGTGAAATTTATTTTTAAATCCAAATCAATGCATGTCTTCTGAGATCATCCCTTACAGATTGAATATAATTAATATGGATTTTAAATTACTTTCCGTGTTAGTATTTAGAGAAGTTTTGAATTAATTATAAACTAATTTTATATAATAAAACAAGCCATATTTTGGGAGTACTCAAGGACAGGAACGATTATTGTCTGGCAAAAAAGGAACGTAACCCCTAAAACGCGTTTGCAACAGAAGCAAATATCGTTTAGCATTTGTTGTACATTACTTTGTATGATTAAATAATACTCGTAAGATATAACCTCAGTAAATTGAATTTCGGTACTTTCGGATGTTTGTGTTATACCATAAATGTACACTTTTACAATTATTCATAATTCGAATTTGAATCTATCGAACTAAACCAAGTCAGCGTAGAAAACTAATTGCAATTTCGAGTTTCGCAATGTTCTGTTCACTTTTGTAGTGTCGATTATGTGAATCTCGTATCAATTTGAACGGGGCGTAATGAGTTCATGTCGTTGAAAAGCTATTGGTTCATCCTTGAATTCGATCACGTAGGGTTCATTTGATTTATGTATTCCGAACACCTTTAGCACCTTTGTACGTATACAATACGTAGATAGATTGATTTCCAAAGACATAGGATTGTAAGCTTATTTATTGTTAAACTGTGTCATACTATTAGTTATTCTGTGACTGTGTTCCACATTTTGTCCACTTGTCTTCATTCTGTCTTCATGTAAAACAATTTGTATTTTGTCGTTGTTTGTTGTATCCATTTTTATATGTTGTATTGAAATGAGCAAGTAGCATTAAGAAATGAGTTTTTGAGCGATAGCTTTGAGTTTAAGTGGTAGATTAGTTGGTTAGTCCAGGGAGGCTAGATGTACTAACTCTGGTAGGAATGTGTCTGATGAATACTAGTTCTATCTACCGCCTAAAGTTTTCTACAATATGTCAACAATTTACCATGTTAGTTGTTGTTGTTGGTTCCAGCCTAGTAGCTCAATAGCTCACATTGCACACGAATAATAATCAACTTGCCTCAACAAATTTATCTAAGCTTTTTCACGTTTAAATTTCGCGCACGTCAATTCATTTTTTTCTCGATATAAAATTATATCCTTGGTATTGTTATATTCAGTTTAACTGCTTTGTCATGAAAAGGTAGTTAAGTAATTATTGCGTTGATAATATAATATAAATGTATACAAATTATAAATGCAAAATAACATTCGAATGATTACATTACGATTACTGACGACCTAACTGACTAACCGACTGCTGCTATAGAGGTTCCGGATTCGAATCTCTGCGGAGCGGAACTTTGTGATATTTGCATGATACATTGTTATGTTTCTTTGACCGGTCTTCGATAAAGAATTCTCATCAATTTAGTTTATACCACATCCTTGCTTAGTTCCTGTGACTCAGCCCTGTTATATGTGCTATAACAGGGCTGAGTCAATGTGTGTGGCGTGATGTGGTTTATTTATTATGTACTATTTGTATATTCTAGAAATTAAATTTATTTTTATTTTGAGTATGGTACCAGAGATATAGACTTCAAATACGAGTAGCACATCGTTACAAAGAAGTCTACTGTTGGCGGAAGTTTTAAAAACCATTTTCTACACCTCCTTAATGAAACTTGTAATCCCTCAAAAATTTGCTTGTTTTCCGTATGGTCATATTTTGTGTTGTGGTCTTTAATGTTGTACTGGATGTAAATTTACTGTCATAAAGATTTCTTTTCGTAATTAATACAGCACAGGGAACGACACAAAACCAACTTAACCTTTTTCCGTTCGTCTGTTTATTTCATTACCTGTAATTAAACGCTGAAGAAATCCTTAACCAATTGAAGTAAAAGCTTGGCTGCGTGATAATTTTAGAAATTGTTTTAATTTCTCAATATGCATACTTTTATAATAAATTTTCATTTTAAAGGATATTGCATCTGATCATTTTGAATATGTCGCGTAAATTGAAAATATATATGAGAGAAACTCTTGTGAGAACAAAGGAATAGAGATCGTATCAAAATTTAAATACGAAAAGTTTCTGAATTATTTTTACGAAGCCCATTATGGCTGAATAACGCAAGTTTTTTCATAATCGTTAAAACGTCATTTCATTAAGATATACATAGTTTCAAGACTTTGTTTGATAAATTAAGATAGAAAAGTTTAAATTTAAAGTAAGAAACTTTCTCAGGTTAATTTGCTTGGAGCGATTGCTTCGGGATGGCTAATGTAGGGCAATTTTAAACTGACCGTTAGTTAAAGATTTGATTACTTAAAGCGTTCGTATTCTGCTCAGCCAACCACTAACGGATCGCCTGTAAACTTACCTTAAGAACCCAGTCATATATAAACATCGTTTATATTCCGAATGATCCTTCGGAACTAAAAAAAGCAACCCGTAGAAGCTTTTATACTTCAAAGTGAAATAGTTCCTTTCTTTTATTTTTGTACATCTTTTTCGTTCTGTACAATTTATAAATTTAAATAAAATTTATACAAATTGTTCGAAACCATTACGATCAAATTGTCGGGATGACCGCCAAGCGGGTTTACAATTACGAGATACAAGGTTCAATTCCCCGTGGGCCACCTGGTCGTTAATTGTACAAAGTCTGCATCGACTCAGTTTGTGCAGTATTGCTTTCTAGTTGGTGTGTCTACTTACATGTAAGCATGTATGGGTAGTGAAGAATATATACTATTTGATAGTGTACATTTTTTTCTTTTGTCGTGACATTTTGTTGAAATTATAATTATTTTCAGATAAAAAATTCCCATAGCTAGAAACATTATCACAGAAATACTATTTCGAGGTGTTAGTTTCATTTCTTTTTAAATTACCCAAAGTGTTCCCATTAACGTCGGCCGCCGTACCCAGATAGAAAGGGACGGAAACATCTGCTCATTTCACAAGCTCCCCTCGTTTCCTCCCCTTCTATCTTTTAACCCATTTCAGTAGATTTTACTCGACTATTACTATGAAAGTAAGGAAATTGGATTTTGTTGTGTTATGAAGGTCCTTCAACCTATTAGTGATCCCTAACAGCATTACATTGTCTCTGCGCAACTTATTCCACCCTAGAGGTTTCAGGTTTTTTTATTAAACCGTCATTGAATTTATAGGTACATACTGTGTATTTCGATTGATATGATTATTCTCATAGCTTTGAATTACGCAATTTTGATCCATAGCATTCAAAGCGAAATTTCAAACTTTCATGGGACAATCGCATCAGTTCTCTTGCAATGTTTCCAATTAGTTTTTCATTGATACTTTGAAGCAGTCTATGCCATACTATTATAAAACAAGAATTCCAGTATTTTATTGAAATGTTAAAGATTAATTTACTATTTTTTTAATAAACAGTTTAATGAAGTCAAAGTCAACCAAACTTTTTATTAACAATCAAACACAACGGAAGGTAAAAATTTATAATCATCGCGGAGCACAAACTAAACTAGTTTTTGTATATTATTTTTTTTGTTTTATGTATTAGGTACTGTTTAAAAAAATGGGTAGTTGAGTGAGCTGAAGCGCAATAAAATAAAATATAAAACTGTAATTTGATATAAATTGCAATAGTGTGATATAGTCGCGGTTTTACTGAATACGAAACTTGAAAGAGCAATGTTTTAACAGTTGACTATCACCTAATGATACGGAAACCATTTTGCGCTAGTGAAAATTAATTAACCTCAAACAGATATACAGAGTAATTGGACGTAACATAATGATGAATGCTGCATTTTGATACGCTCAAACCATTTAGCTTCTTTTGCACTATTTTTTTACATAACCAAATAAATTGTCACTTTTGTGGGATTCCGGTATAAAGTTTGCTCCCAAAGCTAGAATATGAGAGTTCCATTAATTCTTAGCGTTAAACAAAATGCAGTTAACTAGTTTAGTCAAGCACATATTGAATCACAAAATAACTAAACAACGAAATACGGTTTCTTATAATGTTGCTATATAAGGTTTCTTGTCATCATTAGAAAAGCAATATGCAAATAAGATTTGTCTTTATATAATTTTAAAATAAAACTGTTAGGATTAACACAGAATGCAATAGTATAGAAAAAATGCTAGATAAAAAAATATTTAATAACCTTCCTATAGTCGTAGCCTACATTGAATTATATAGTTATTATTTCAAATGTTGTTTTAT
The DNA here is from genome assembly GCA_949316135.1 of Choreutis nemorana. Taxonomy (NCBI): domain Eukaryota; kingdom Metazoa; phylum Arthropoda; class Insecta; order Lepidoptera; family Choreutidae; genus Choreutis; species Choreutis nemorana. The sequence continues at coordinate 6,843,410 of OX438600.1, forward strand.
GTCTTGTCATGATTGAGGTCTATCCAGATATACCTAACCAGGTCCACCCCTTATTCCGGACATAAAATTACCTTTTCCATGCCAACCCAGAGCTATTAATTGCCTAATTCATTTCCCTGTCGATTTATCTTCGCTAAGATTTACTGCTATGTTTGTGGTGTTATTCTAGGAGTTTTTGTTTGTAGGTGTGTTGGGGTTGCGGGATATTCAGCTGAACGTCCCGGAGGCGGTGGGAGTGGGTGCAAGTGCCGCGCTTGGGTGCCGCTGGGCGCTCGACACTGGGGAAACACTCTACACGGTGAAGTGGTACCACGGAGCCCAAGAGTTCTTCCGGTTCGTGCCGAAGGAACTGCCCAACACACGGGTCTTCTCGCAAACCGGCATCAGCGTCGACGTGGGTCTTTTTTTCTATTCATATTTAAATATTCTTGCTTGCTAAATTATATATTAAGAACTTGTCCAGTTTGTATGAATATTTTAAATTGAACAATGTCTCTTAATCCGTTCCCTAGTACGAGTGCAAAAATTAAGTGGTTCTTTCTGTGACCTTTCTTACGTCACGAATAACTTATAAAATTTGAAATAATACCCAAAAGCTCACGGAAATAACAGTCAAAAACGTATCCACGACCTACACAAATTTCAGCAAGTAAATTTTCATGATGCTTTTATTAGAGCAGGAATTCTAAAACGTGGTTATCTTTCTGTCTAGCGTTATATGTAAAACGAAACCATACAGTTTGGACTGTAAATATTTCCTAGCTCCAGGGCATAATTTTCTTTTTTGATTCCAGTTTTACTATATTATATTTTGCACGTACACCAACTTATTATCCTTCTAGGTCCTGACCTAATATGCATATCATAATATGGATCAAAATGAAAAAAGAATACTTGTCGGAAAAATTGCTTACTTTCATCCTTGCTATAAATAATGTCATAACTATGATTATATATGGGTCAATGGCTTTGCGACATCTTGGTAGTTCGTTAAACTGCCGTCGGCAAATGCGCTGCAAAAAATCACTTAAGAATCTCGTAGAACGGGCACGTTAAACCTTTAGCTGTTGGCTGGGTGCCACAGCAAAGTTATAACATTGTGCCAAAATAATACATTAAAAACCCTTTCGCATAAAGAATGCTCAAAGTTTACAAGCAAGGAGCTAAACTTAGTCGGACTCGTCGAAAATGTGGCGAAGGTCCTCAAGAATCGGGTCACACTCCTCTCCTAGAGACGGTGTGATTTACTTCGGCGGTTTCTCAAAGTGGACCCCTCAAGATGAATCGAAGCTTTTAGCCGATTCGAGTGGTGACCAGCTTCTTGCGAGAACTGCACACAGCTCCTGTAATAAAATTACAGATGGATCACCTATAAATTACACATGAGCCCTACATCACTGAGGATCAATAATGTACAATACATTTACAAAATTGCTACGAGGTACGGGCGAAGATACTGAACACTATAAAAGTATTGATACGTAAAATAATATCTTATTTCGATACAATATCTCATTTCATAGAGCTTGGCTTAAAATATCGGTTCGTTGTGAAGATAGAAAGTTGATACGATAGGGGCTCGACTTGATGTTGCGATAAACAATATTCAGATAAAATATACCTGATCCAGAGTTTTGAAGGTTTTCCATGCGGAAAAAACGTCGTACCTATATTTACCCGTATTGTGTGACCTTTCAATTTCGAACCGTTCGCATTGTTGATAAAATACAAAAGTGGTAACAATTTAATTTTACATTTTTAAACATCTCTCTGACAGCATCCGGTTAGACAAAGTATAATTTTATACATTTTGGTTGTTATGTCGGTATCTTTCATAAGCATTCTACGATACGAGCCAGCTAGAAACTAACAAGCGTAAATAAGTCGGTGCGAGGTACATAATGTTTCCATAGTGAGTTAGTGTTGCTGGTCGCATCCGGCATTCCTGTTCGGCAACAACCTCTCCGGTGTCCTTCGGTCCACATAACGGATGTGTTTTAGAACCGAGCTGAAAGCAGTTTACATTTAAATAAGGTTAAAATATTCCAGAATACATTTTATAGGGAATTTGTTCATGTAACGAAAATGTGTAGCGATGTCAACATACCGTAAGAGTACATAAGTGATAACTTTATTATATAGTATTTAACATTTTCGACGTTAGGTGTTAAAACTGGCGAATTGAAAATTGTTTAATGTTTGTTATGAAATATTGAAATACCGTTAAATTGAGTTAAGCAAATTTTCATCAGCTCAATAAATTCCCATTTAGTGTTGAAACTAATTTACTTCCTTGAGTTTAAATTTTTACCAATAATTTGTTCGTAACAGTAATTGGTAAAATATCTACGTTATTGTATTAGCAAATTATCAACGACATTAATTTTATCTATGGGTACAGAATAACGAGGTTTATCCCTGCATTTTTTACAACTTTCTGACACAGGGGGAGATTCTTACTACAATTAATAAATTTATTTTAATTATATCATGTTTCATTGAAATCAATGTGACCAGGAGAAAATCGAAATCTCTTAAGTTGGAAGTTATTTTTTACCGAAAAAAAGAAAAAGGAAGTTTTCAAGTCGATCCGTATTTATTTCTTTTTTATCTTTATGCAGGGCTGAGGCAATGCATGTGTCGTTATGTGGGTTTTATTATTATTAGTTTTTTTATGTTCGAATTGTTTTTAAACAGATATCTAGATCAGGCGCTCAACAAGTTGTTCTTCGGTCGGCGACTAGAAGTTTGAGTGGACGATATCGCTGCGAAGTCTCAGCGGACGCTCCATTCTTCCATACAGTTTATAAGAGCGCATACATGCGTATAATTGGTGAGTCTTTCCTACTTCTCACTTACACTTTAAAGTTTTAACTACTAACACGAGCAAAACATTATTGCACACACATTTAATGTTTTGAGAATGTATTTATATTATTTTTAATAATTTATAATATTATTTAATTTATACATCAAAAGACTAACTAATAAAACCATATTTTTTTAACTTTCACATAAACAAAAAAATGAACCGTGCTTAGGTATGTTTAAAGTTTTTTGTATCGCAAGTAAGTTTCGAGACAACGGCGAAATGAAGACGGACGAATTGAAGAATTAAAGCCTCATATTATAATAAAGATGCCGTCCATTGATACCTACAGCAAAGCAACGGTAATTCAACGAATGCCTCCAGGTCGTATTTCTTGATGGAAAAAGACATGATCAGTAAACGTGGTAACCCTGATACCACTGCAGTAATTTATACCAAAACTAATGGAAAAACAATGATGGATTGGGTTTGTTGTTGGGATTTTTAAATTATTCCTCAATCTCGCTAGGCTTTGTAAGTTCGCACAGCAAAAGCTTTGTGGTCATACATGAAAAAGATTGGATGAACCTTTCTAAAAAAGGATACGATCTACAAAGTATTTTTCTATGAAAAAATATAACGGTAACTGAGATGGTTAATGTTATAAAATACTAATTGAAAGTCAAAATTAACTGAAAATTAAAAGAAGAAAGGCGGACAAAGATTCTTGTTTAAATCAAAGTAGAGCCTAACGGAAATGTAACCTTACCCATAGTAAATTTTTCAGAAAAGTAATACGTAACGATCTCTTCTTGCAAGCTTACGAAATTGCAACTGGCTACTTACAATTAGGCGGGCAATATGCTAACTTACCCCCCTAAAACTATGCTCTTTAAAAAAGTCCGAAATAAGTATAAAAACGGAAATAATCGGATAACTGAAAACTTTACAAAAGTTTCCGTCAAGTTAAAAAATTATAGAATGCATCTCAAACAGTTAGTAAATATTATGTGGACGCCAAAATGTGAAACAAAACAAAAAAAAACGTGACCGGTATCAATTGAACTGTGGCGGGAGCCATGTGCTGCGGTCGGGCTTTATATTTTGAATTTATCGAGAAAACTGTTGGCGTAAAATATTAATATCGCTTTCAAATATTTACGTACACATCGGAATAGATTCATACGGTTTAAACGTTTTACGGCTTTAAGATAGGCACCCGGGAGCAGTATTTTGTTTTCCGCGCCTGAACTTTGTTCTGCGTCAGTTGGCGGTTCGTTCTAACTAGATTCACCTTATTTCCGAAGACTGTTTTATGTTCGGTTAGTTTCGCAGTGTGATTTCGACAGCAGGAAATTAAATTTGCATCTCTGAGTACTAATCTATAGTTCTGCTTATCTGCGGGACTGAGAAGGAATCTCTTAGGCTTTGTCATGAAGGAAAGCGATAAAATAAATCGTAGTTGGGATTCTATTCATCTCAATATTGTGATCTGATTAACTTCGACAACCCTTTGTTTTTAAGCTATTTCCATTTTCTTACCTTTCCTTGGAAAATTAAACCAATCGTTTGCAATATAAACTTTTCTTTTATAGTAAGTAGGTACCTAAGAAGGCAAAATTTAAAATAATTTTAAGTAATAAGCAGGAAGCCCGATTAAGTCGAAGGCTTTGTTAAAATTTTGTAGCCAAACGGTAGAAAACTCTTTTTGTATTTTTAAGTTTTTAGATAAAAGATATTTTACTTGAGGTAGCTCAAAAGGAAAAACTGATATTTGATCACTTGTCAATTCATTGTTATGCACGCTGTTCGTCTGTCTGTCTGTCCGAAGCAACGAGGTGGCAAATTATAATAAATATCAAATAAATACTTAAGTTAAAGAGCCCTTTCAGCTGTTAAATAATAAATTCTTAGTCAATGCAATGAAAAGGTACGGTGAGAGTACTACTATTGATTATAAAATTGAATTATAAAATTTGGGAATAAGTAACGTCTTACGATCAAAGGGGAAAATCCAAAAACTTAAAATTTATATTTACATGAATTTTTTTGAGCTTAAAACCTCAATAAAATTTACCTTTACCCCTCGATTTAGATTATTTTCGTAAGAGCAAATTTGCTTTAGTTGTCATCATCATCATCATTAGCTTGCGGCAGTCCACTGCTTGACATAGGCCTCTCCCACTTGGCACTTAGTAATATTACCTAATTATTAAGGGATAGTTATATTTCTGCTAGGTTAGGTTAGCTAGTTTTTATCGCAATTTACCTTACTACTTACATTACAACTCTTTGGAAAAGTAACCAAATTTTTTAAAAGAAAGATAATACTATTTTGTTATTTATGAAAAATAGCATTAATTTGTGTTTGTTCGTGAGATAGCAAAGTTACAGTGTAGTGGTCCTTGAAGGAGAATTAGTTGTCCTCAACGAGCACGTGACATGTTTTTAGTGACGGTAACGGACAGTTTATTACTTATGTGTATAAAAGATAATTTTCACTTCTTTAAGATTCTTTATATAAAACCAGATGTTTCTTGATTTTGTAACAAAGAGAATCACATGATTCTCCATTTTCTAATAATAAACAGTATTTATTATTCATAGGTTGTTATAAACCTGAGCAAAAGCTTACGGTGAGATTAGATATAAGCCAATAACTAACATTGACTGTATAAATAATAGAAACAATCCCATTGCGGCACCGGCTATCCTAAATCGTAAATCACCTAAGTATTGTTAGGCAATAAACGGTAAAATCGAACACAAGGGATGTTTGATTAAGGTTTATCTTTAGTTAATTTACGATTATTGTACAACTTTCTCATTCTATGTATTGAGATTTCATACTTCTGAGTCAATTGAGACAAAATTGCACTAAAGTAGCAATAAGTACCTCCAATGTTTTTTTGTTGTGGTTTTCTTTTGTTATGCTAAATAGTTTTTTGTAAATTTATTTTATTATTATTGCTTTCTATTATAAAAAATGTTCAAAATTTACTATTTTTTATCAGTTTCCTCAATTTCTCATTATGTGAGACAATGAACTGTAATATTTTAATGTTGCCTCGGGCTTCAGTTGAAATTGGTTCAATTTCACTTGATACACAAATGTTGTATCAATAATATTAGTTTATTCGGTGAAATTGGAAACAACAGCATTTCATTAAACTATTGGTCGTGTGTCTTATTAATAAATCTGCGGCCACTTCATTAAATTATGGATTTAAAATGTTTTCGTTTTGATAAATTTAACTAAAGTACTTGTTAGAAATCCTTCATGCTGATTCCCGGTCTTTGAGAAACCCTCCATATCTCATAACCAAGGAGTTAAGTGACTTTACCCTATTTCGTCCAATTAAAGTTGATTCTAAAACTCTTTATTACCAACAAGCTCTGCATCGTCAAACCCTTAGGACTTGTTATCATAAAAACTGCTTGCTTGAACCAATTGATTTGTTCTTAACTTATTCTCTATCTTATAAGAGATAATATTATTTTTTAGAGGATTCATCTTAAATAACATAACTGTTCTTGCAACTGAGTAAGGTTGCCAGGACTCCTTGTGGAGTTGAAAACTTATTCGTTTCTCCTTATTACAAATACCACCGAAAGCTTGTTGGTCTCTCTCTACCTTTTATAAAAATTGGTACATACATTTGTCTTTTGGACATTACTAACAAACGTCTCATTTAACAAAAAGTTTATTTGCACCATTTCTGTTTAACATTATTTTGTTTTTTATCGTTCTACTGAGATAAGTTTGTGATTGAGACATGAAAAGGAATTATAATTCCATTTTAAACAGAGTTTTTTTCGAAATGATTTTAGTTGGTCTGCCATTTATCCATGTATATTTGCAATTATGGTTATTTTGATAAAGCCTATTGTAGCCATGTTGTCACTTGTACTTATTGTACTCAGAGCTAGAATAATGACCTATTCAAGATAATAGGAATGTTATTTTACTGCGATGTCGTCATAAGTTCTAATTTTATGTTCAACCTACCTACGGTAATCATAAATTAAGCAAGGCGCATAACTCTTATTTCCTTTGCTACAAAGTTCAAAATCAGAATAATATACGAGGCGTTCTCCTAAACGTTAGGTCAAAGCTGTCGTTGTTTCTAGGATGATTGTCGTTTGAGTGAAGCTTATTGCATGAGGTTTGAGTGTTGGGCTTCTAGAGACGTCGTTGACTGTCGTGTCTCATCGTAACTGTGATTGCAGGCAACACACCTTAATCAGACATATCCACTACCTACATAGCAGCTTGTACCATCCATACTAAGGGTATCTTCTATTTTACAGTCATCTTGTAAAATAGAAGATACTTTTATATTACCTAAACCAAAATACTTAGCTTGCAGAAAAGATGTCAAGAAAAATAAGCCAACATAAGAAAATTAAATAAGGCGAGGCGGCATGCTATGAACTCCCCGCGTTCCCATTAAGTAGAATTGGCAAAAAGCGACATAACTGGAATGTAAACACTTAAAAGTTTGCACCGCGGGCCTCCGCGCCTCCGCGTAATAGAGGGTGCTACTGGCAAACAAAAGCAAGCCGAGTTTTAGTTTAGGCCACCATTTTGTCTGTTCGGCGTTTTAACCGCTTTCTGCAGAATTTTACGGTAAAATGGAACGAGCGCGTATGAAAGATGAATATGTAAAGTCTCCTCCGAAGCACACTGATGCAGATTTCAAATTTATTTCTTCAGTTCATTTTTAAAGAGTCTTAGTTCGTTTTTGAGAGACGTGCAATTAAATGGAAGTCGAGCTGACAAAATTAATTACTCCGTTTAAGAAGCGTAAATAAGGAAGATTTATTGTTTAGCTCGGCGCACGTCACCGAGTATTGCTTTTTAATTAAGGTTATAATTGTGTGTGTCGGGTATCGGGGGTGTAATGAGATTGGTTTTTGCGGCAGAGCTGCCGGAAGGGGGACCGCGGGTGCACGCTCACAAGAGCTGGTACTCGGCCGGGGACATGCTGCGCGCTAACTGCTCCTCCCCTGCCGCCGACCCGCCTGCCAACCTCACCTGGCTGCTCAATGGACAACAGGTATGTTTACCTATCAACTTTTAATAAGGTACGTGTTACCAAGTTTTGAATCCGTTAAGTTATAATTAAAATAAATTGTAAATTAGCACGTCTTCTCTACTAACAATTAATTATTTTTTTTTATAAAATGTACATTTCTCGGTGTCTCCTCAGGTGAAAGGCCTGGACATTCCACCGTTGGAGATTCCAGTTCAGAACAAGAAGCCTGTGATAACCGATTCGTCGTTGGAAGACGCAAATAGAATAATATTCAGTCCGTGGGATGCAATATCTGGGTACGAAGAGCCAGTCACGGACGTTATAGACATTCCAGGAAATATCGACGCCCGGGATTTTAAGAAAAGGGGCGAAGAAAGCACGACTCAAATCTCGCCCCTGCCCGGACAAATAGCGAATAGATTGAACATTAGCGTCGAAGAGGAGAGGACTAATAAATCATCCGCGTTCAGCCAACTTGTCATTAGAGTACAGCCGACGCATTTTAGAAAGGTGCTCTTTTTAATTCATCTCTCTTTGATTCGTAATTATCATTTCATTCAACCTTGTTCATGTTTGGGTCCTACGTCGTAAAAAATATTAAGGTATTTTAGGACGCGATCCTTTATTCCAAAGCGATAAAGTTTTCCTTCGCATAATATTTACACAACTGCTATAACATAAAACTTTTTTGTAACGGAACTTTTAAATTAGCCAAGACTGGAAGCCTTTTTTCATAAAAAAAATCGAGCGAGATTTTAGTTTTCAGCACCCTTCATTTGGGATTTTTGCGCACCCATGCCAACTAGGCGCCCGGGATAAGTCCCTCCCCCCTTGATCCGTCGCTGGTAGTCTATTTTAAACTGGGTGCTAATTAATGCAGCTTTTCTAAATTGTCAGTTTCGTTTAAAAAAAAACATTTTGCTTTTGAGTTAATAGGTCATCGTCTAATTTTAAGCTAATAAATACTTTATCATCAAATTTTAAGCTAATATAAATGACCGTTTATTTTAAAACGTAAATAAAAAAGATGTTAGATTGCAACTGCTAATGGAAACTTAAGTCACTGCACTTAAAATTTCCCTTTCAAATATGTATACCCAATGACTTTGTTATTATTTTTATTGCCCAGGGTCGTTTAAACGTGACGTGCGTGGCTCGCGTGCTATCGGTGTGGTCGGCTAGTGATGTGCTGCTCATAGATGAAGAACGGCCACAGATAGCGCCAGTCATGGGCAGCCGAGACTCCAACTCAGGTATTTCTAAGTCATCAAGAGCATCATCATGTTAATAGGCGGCGGTATCACTTCCCATTAGGTGAAGCATCCGCTTACTGATCCCTTTGTGTGCGAGCCCAACCTAAACTTGGTCTTTAGATAGCCATCTCACCTACCGAGTAACGATATGGGAACGTGAACCATACTTTATTAACTCTCGATTCAAAAGTGGTCTAAATACCTAAAAATTTGTAAGAAGTACGAAATAATAACATTATGTCCACTAATATAACATTTCGTTTCGAAGCAAAATCATTTACCTTAGCTGCTGCTCCAGGAAAAATGTATACTAGGTGATTAACAACTACAGATTTAAGATGTTGTATACCTTTGATGCTAGCACCAGAAAATCGGCAAAACAAAATTGAACAGTATTGCGAAATCCCGAAGTAAGGTGGCAGTCGGGCATATAACTAGGTAGTTAACCATGCCAAGGGAAAGTTCCCATCTGGTGATTTCAAACCGGACGGACGTAAGTGCTTCCAACTTAAGGTTTAGGTGGACCGGCAATGAAGATTTGACCACTAGGTATAATATGTTAGAAATAAATGGCTATTGTGAAAATCCCTACCGGAGCTTTACATTTACCGGATACTAAATGTTAGAAAGATACGCTATATGAGTCTTGGTAAATATAGATTAAATATTAAAGATTATAAATTAAACTTTCTATTAAATTGATTTACGTATTGTGATTTTTGTGATTGACAACATTGATCAAATATTTAAAAAAAGCTAAATGAAAACTTTTACCAAGGATCGTGTTTTTCAGGGTCGGGACACTCAATTGAAAGTAAACTATGCGTTTTTAATACTCAACTTACTAAATAAAATAAAAAAGGTCAAATTCATTATGTTTGTGAGAACTCAAACAAGATTTTAAACAATAATTAAATATTTAAATCCGTCAAGCCTAAGCAAAGGTTAAAAGTTTAAAGAACCCTCTCAAATAGGTAAAAGAAAAATTCAAAAAGAATTTCTTCTTCATTTTTTCACCTAGTAGTAAAACTCTTTTTACTTAAAATTTAATTTGATCTGAAAATAAGACAAAGAAACAAAATCAGTGTGTTGAGTGAGGGGATTATTCTATATAATCCCGACATTCGGGCAGAATCGCAATGGCCACATAACTACTCTCCAACTCGTGAAATTACCGTTGCGAACAATGGACGCGATTGTACTTTATACTTACGCAGAATTAATTTGAAACTTGTCTTCTCATGCTGACTGTCACAACGCCGACTGTTTGAATGATACAGTCAGAAGGGAAATTGGTCGACTAATTATCATAAAATTCTCGTTTACAGTCTTAATATTTGGCTGGAGTCAAGTGTAGTAACAGTTTTGTGCGAGTTGTATGCTTGTGTATCAACGGATTTATTCTCACAGAAACTAAATTCATTTCAGTAGGAATTTTATTTTATTTTAGGCTACGATTATGGGGAAGTGCGTTTTTGTAATCATTGTCGTATGTATATACAAGTATACTCGAGTAAATGAACTGCAATCTTAGGCTAATTGATCTTGTTTTAAACGCCTGAGTTGAGATTTCTACCTCAGTCATTTCGTCTATAAAACTCCTAGGTCCAAATTTGACATTTAAAGCGATAAATATGTGTAAAACTGTCAATGGAGAAACCATAGCCTTCATAAACGTTATATATTTTGTTCCAGGTCCTAGGCGATCAACAGTCGGAGCTTTTGCCTTGCTGAGTTGTTTTTTGTTCACACATTGGTAAGATTTTGGTTTTTTATTTTACACTATGTTTTAACGGAACTGTTTCTTAAAAAAAATTAATACATCTAGACAAAACGTCTTATTTTATTGTGCAAAATAAATACTTAAATATTTTTTTTAGATAATTTTGTTAAAGTTTAAATAAATAAAGTTTAAATAGGTAACATTTAATTATTTGCTGAAACTTATCAAATTATCATTTTAATTTATAATAAACTTCTTATAAGTAAAGAACAGTGTAAATTAAATAACAAATTAACGCAAAAACATCATCATTGAACATCGCCGTAAACGGGGATCGAACCTGGAATAGTCTGAACCTGTGAAAAGTATGTTAAGTAACAATTCTCTGACAATGTAGTCTTCCTCGATTTTCCTATAATGTTTACTATCGCTTTCTTCTAGGACAATCCGATGATCAGTGAGTCAACGTTAATGTAATTATCTTCATCCAAATCAATCAGTGTTTAAAATTAGTGATTGAGAGTCAAAGAAACAGGTAAATAAGTAAGAGAGTGTTTGAAAAGTAGTGGTTTTATACTTGTACATAAATAGGATTATATAGTTCTTCTACCAAATAGTGATGTTTGGCTTAAATATCTCATCTACGTATGTTACATAAGAATAACTGAATAAAAAAATCCTTGTTTTGATTATATGGTCGTTTATTTTATTTCCTTTAAATATAAGCATTGTTGACGGAATTAATGTCAAGTTTTCATTAATAGAAATATGTAAGTAGCGGAAATATTTCAATGAAACGACTTGTTTGAGTTAATAAATTCATCCATCTATAGGAGATGAATGAGCAAAAGGTTTTATTCCATGGTCATTCCACATCCGTTCGACCAATCATTCAATTTATCAATTTTATCTTTATATTTCATCATAACCCACTAAAGGTAATATTGTCTAACATAGTCATATGATTAGGTATATCATTTAGCAAGCAACACTGCAGTTTTGGTGTCTTAAAATAAAGCTTCAGAGAGCACTGAACTTTCATAAATAATACTAATAGTTATGTTCCTAATTCAGGTGATTTATACAAAGCCTGGTCTAGCTTGTTTCTTGTGCATAATGTATTTAATAGAGGGAAAATGGTTTAACTAACGACATCTTACTGAACTTGGTACATTTTCAACCTATTAAATAGGTATCTGTTAAGCAGCTCAAAATATATGGTTATAGACACATTAACCATATTGATATTACTCAGCGTACGTTTTGTACGTTCATCATTGGATTTTATCCATCGTTTTACCGTATTTGTACTGTATGAAATTATTAATTTTGACATATTTATTTCGTTGCCAAATAACGGGGACTATAGATAGCTACGAATTACCCGCTAAACAGACACCCAATTATCGCAAATTTTAACATTTTATGGAAAATACATATTATAATACATCTGATAGTAGTTAATATGCGCCTACATATGAACCGAGAAGTAAAAGTAAAAAAAAATTAAAAGTAAGTAAAGTAAAGTAAGTACTAAAAAAAAAGATATTTTTGTTTGTCACCAACCCATTTATAAAAGTCGGTAGGTATATCATAAAGTTTGTTAAAACGAACTCCGTTAAGATGATTAATGACCACTTTAAAAGGATTGGCTTATACATTACGACAATTAGACTTTTATCTTGTTTTTATGAAAACTTTGTAAAAATATATTTGTGGTATTGTTTTTCAAATGTATAGGTTTTTGTTATTCTAAAAGTTTTTTGAATTTGTAGGGATATTATTTTAGATGGCTACGCCTAATCAAAATTTGTTTAAACTATGTAATATAATTGAAATAAATTTTGAATAATTGCGAAAAAGTGAGGACTTATGTCGTTCTAGTAATTTTTTACAAATGTAGCCTAGTGTCCTACCATCTTGAAAGTCTATACTTTATAGTGTAAAAAATAACTTGAAACTATAGATATAAATATTAGTTTCCAAGATTACCACTAACGAGGACATTAATTATGGAAAATGGTACGCGCTGTAAAAAAACGCAGACAGACATGGAGAGCAATCACCAATTATAGTAATTTTAAGTCAAATTAGAATCATTTTTTAATGCTGCTGAAAAATGTTACGTAAGAATAATGTAAGTATCAAAATAGATTGCTTTTCCTCCTAAATGTAAGACTAACATTTCAAAGCTATTATGTTTCAAATAAAGGACGGTCAGTGACTTTGCAAGTATATAAGGGTTCCGTTTTCAAATGACGAAAACGAACACTTATTAAATTTGACAACCTAGTATGCCTTAATGATCTTCAATTTGGTCTCATTTAGTTTTACGATCACGCGTCTTACATTAAAGAATAAATAAAATATATGTTAATAAAATCACACCAATACAAAAAAATATATAACAAAATTCTGTCTAACCATACAATTTTAACTGAAATACTATTTCGTAATCATTTTAGTTCTGCAAACGCTGGTAAGGAATTAATAAGTAAACGTAACGAATGGAGAACACAAACGATACATTTCACAAAGTCTTTTTATTTTATTATTATCAGCAGACAGATCAGTCTGCACAAAACTCTGCATACAACTGATACATAATCCCCTTTTTATAGAGATTTTAGACTTACCTACCTAATGAGAATACCTTATTTTCGAATACTACATTAAGGTGGCGAACACTCAAACCGCCAGCTATGAAAAAAAATGTTACTTTAAAAACTGTATAGTAACACTAAAAAGAAAGATAAACTGTGGTAATTGTTTTAATGGTTTTATGTGCGAATGGCTTGAAGATTTCACCAGGCCGGTTCCATTTCCGACATTGCCCTTTGTGCATTTGTGGCTTTGAATTTGGAATCAGGAAACAAAGAGCTATCAACTACGTCAGCTATTAAAGTAAACAACATCTATGACTTGTAACTAGAATTTTGTTCCTCAACACATTATTAAATAATAATTATTAAAATTTTAAGTAATAATTTCGCTGTATTCTTATGAATGAAAAAAGTATTGTACGTAGCACAAATAATTTGTTGAAACCTTTTTATTGTCTCGCTTTTTATTGAAATTTTTGTACATGTCGTGGGCCAATCATTCAAATGGGCCGATCTCCCAAACTAAGTAAAAATTATATCTAGTTTAACTTCAAATGTGTTCACTTAACCGAGTACCGGCACATCAGCACCTGCCCATGCAAATATATAAGTCAAAAATCTAAACAAAAAAAAGTAAAAACACTTTATAAAATCCCATAAATTTTACTCATGCTACTGCCACTGAGATTCTTGTAGTAAAATGAATAGGACGCCCCAAGCATAGATATTACTAGTGTCCATAGGCTACGCGGTAGTTACACCGTAGTCATCGTAGCCGCTACGATTATTACGTACACGGTTTTACTTTCTGTTGGTATTACAATTATTTACAAACAGCAAATAAAAGTGATAATGTTACTGCCGTTCATAAATTCATGACGCAGTTGTACGAAACGTGTAGTCGATAATACCCTTCTAGGATAGGTAAGTGAGCTAATAAATAAGTGACTTAATCAAGGTTTCCTGTTAGTAGAGCAACCCGAAAATGTACTCGTAAATTGTAATATCGTTTAGTCAAAATATTTAATGTAAAACTAACATGTTGTTATTAACTGTTACTAATGAGCATAATGTGCCATTGGTTTGGCCACAAGCACATTTATGTTTCCATTTAATCGTTAAGATTATTTTAAAAGAAACCAAACTCTTGATTATTTTTTCAGTTTAACGATTAATTAAAAATTAATTAAATCGAGACCAACCAACCTGTGTTGTATCAACAGAGCAAATAAAATCACAAGCAGCCACTTACTTACGCGATACGTGCTATGTTTACGTTTACCAACATAATGTAATGGCAAACTTTGGCTTCAATTACATTTCAGAACGAAATAACGTTAAAGATTCAACAGGCTCGTTAATTAAAGAACAGGGCGGCAGGGAACGTCTCGTCTCTTTATATTGCAGGATCACCTTTTTAAATTATTTAATGGTATAAAACGCAAGCAATATAGTTTCTTTCAGATCTATTGATGTAGTTTATACGGTATTCATCTAGATTTTACAACTTATAAACAATTTTAAAAAGTGTAAATTTTGTTTTTGGAAAAATCAAAATTTCACAATCACCTTTAGCTTTCATCTTTAGCTGCCTATTTTCACAGGTAGTTGCGGATTCAAATCTAATGAATAAGTTCAACCTAATTAAATCAGATGTCAAAATACGAAATACAATAACTATTACCTTATTACACACAGACGCCAAAATAATAGGTTCAAGTGCTTTGTTTTACTTAATCAAATACAAATAGACATTACCTATATTATCCTATGTCTTTGACACTATACATCATTGTTCTAAATATTCCATTACTATTATAACTCAGAATAATGATACTACTACGGTCTAAAAACTAATAATCGAATAGCTCTTCTCTTATTTCATTAAAGGTGTATTTGCTTTGACTAACCTACACCTGTAACCCACACCACAAAATGTTCTTTGGCTGCAGACTTCTATAAGGCGTAGGTAGGTAGTAGTTACCTAGGCTACTTCAATTAAAACGAGAAAACTCGCCTTTTTACTTTAAACACTGACATGCAATTAATTGAGAATGGTGTTTGTTAAAATAAATTTAATTTAATTAAACACGTGAAAGATGCTTAGAGCTCAACAATGTTCCATTCAAACTCGTTTTGGTTAAACTCCTTCTCTTAAAGTATAATATTGAAATTATTCACTTACAGGGCTTAGCAAACTGATAATACAATACTAGAAATAAGAAGATCCTATCCTGTATTTGTTAAAAAATAAAGTTTTGCATTAAAAACGTGAACACGTTTTATGACGCAGACAATTTATTTAAATATTTTTTTCAATTACAAATTATACACTTATTCATACTTTGAAGTGTACTTGTTTGTAAAGGCGTGTTGATATATTGTGTCAAATATATTATAAAGAGGGATAATATAACTTTTTAAAATCACATTTACTACTTATCTGAAAGTTTTATTTTATAAAGTACATAAAGAAACTTTGATATTGGAATGGAAAATATCTATTGCAATTAAAATCCACAGAAACATGTATGCCTAATGGATAAAATAATACTCGTATATACGTATCGAAATAAGACTCGTATGCAAATTTAATCCTTCTATTGTAGATAGATGCTGCAGAACTTCAATAATGATAAATTGCAGATGTTAGTAATTTAAATCCTTTACTTTTCCGACGGCAATACTTTTCTTTTAAAAATAAAATTTTACTGAAATATTACTATTTGTCTATATGTTTCATAATATCCAGCTTTAAGCAAAAAAATCATTATTGTTGCTAAATACTGCTAAGTACTAACTCATACATAAAACCAAAACTCATGAAGCGTGGTAAACTGAAGAGCCCAATTAATTAAGACAAGGAGTCATGGCAAAGAATCGGAACGCGATACATAAGGCAATTAATTGTCATGAAAAGTAGTCTGTGTGTCGGTTATCTGCAGGTCTCATACCGATGCTGCAAGTGTTTGGATGGTTCGGTACGATAACATTAATGAATTTGGGTTCGGCTGGCTTTCATTTCCTAAGTCTGCTTGTGAGTTGTGTCGGTGAGGATTACTGCCTCCACCCGTCCTGCTCACACCCGTAACAAACTATTCACAGCAACGCTTCCTGACCCCCTCACACCTTATTTTCTCTAGCCTTAGATCGTTGTATCTATTTTAGTGACGATCGTGTTAAACTAGATTGCGTCGTTTTATATATAAGTCCTTGTTTGTTTCGTATTATACATTAGTTTTGATTTGAAATTTAGAAATTTAATATATTTAGGGTCCAGCGCACGAATCCCTATAAAAAATTATTTTACATAGAATTAAGGAGTAGGGTGGTAAAATTTACTTGCCTTATTACACGTTAATTTAAAAAAATATAGTTTGGTATACTTAGGTATAGTTATAAACAATAATACAACAGGAATTTACTGTGACCAAAACGTGAAGGCACGATAATTAGGTAATTGGTCAAAGATTCAATTAGGTTGACAATATATTGGGACTAAAGGAAAAATTAGCTGACTTAACCCAATATATATCAGGGATCACTTGGTTTTTAGCTTATATTGTATTAACTGGACTAGACAATCATCTTGTAGGATGAAATCACCTTCTCAACAAATTGCATTGACGGCGGTAAAAAGACAACAATTTATTTACATTTTTAAAATAATTCATTAGTTGATATTAATCGATTAAAAGAAAATCTCTACCTTATGATGTACCTTAAAAGATTACAAAAACAATATCTACCCACATACGAGTATGCTTTAAGAATATCTTACTATGGTACAAGGGTACAACAAGATACAAATATTCTGTTAGCAACTAGACTAGAGTTTAATATTTTTCCAACATTTTACGTTCAAACTTCTTTGCATTTTATTACTGAACTAACGTAAAGCAATAATTCTCGCACATTTGCCTGATCAGATAGAGAAGACAAAAAAAGCTCAATAATTTTACTAGGCATCTAAATCTATTACGGTTTGAACAATGAATGAGTTAGCTAATAATCGACAATGTACAAACACATGAACCGGAGTAGGTACATATATAGGTTCGTATCTTATTACAGGGATAATAAATAATTCGTAGGTAATCGTGCCATTGTGCACACAGTCTTCGCACCGAAATCCTCTTGTATATATTACGTTTGTTCAGACCTCTGAACATAATTGTTTACGAAATAAATGATTCATATGCTTTCAAACAAAAATCATTTTTGATTTGTTTTATTTAAATATTTTTTTATTTCCGCAGTGGTTTAGGCCAATTGCAGTTTTGAAGAAACCTTGTGAAATATTTAGTATGTATTAAGTTTTGATTAGGTACATTTTGTGTAAACGACAAAATTTGAACAAGCTTAGATTACTTAGTTTAGGTTTCTTTTTTGGGACTTGATCCAATGTTTTATGTTTTGTAATTAATGTAGATACATCTATAGTTTGACAAACAGTGCAGAAATAAACAGAAGGTTTCATGAAGTTTAATTAAAACATTTAAAAAATGTAATAAAAATAAAGTAAAATAAATTAGTTATCATGAAGTAAATAAATAAACAACAAAGAGCTGGCAATATTTGATAAAGTGAATCGAGTATTAAATTACGCTACTTTCCATGGACATCATTATTGAAAGTGTTTCTCATTAATGCATAAATTATTCGCAATCGTTTTAGTACTACTTAGTACTCGCAGGTTTTAATTTTATTAAGTAAACATTGTGAAAAGATATTATTTTATGAACACTAACACAAGAATAGAGCTTAAGACACGATAGAGTTTAAGACAATAAATCTAAAAACACAAAGTAATCTATAAAGCATTAATATTTTTAAAATTTCCAACTAGGTTATTCTTTTAAAAAGTTTTAATGAGAGAACTTGGCTCGCCGTATTCTTGCAGGTGGATATTTTTTTTAATTAGTGGCCAAGAAAAAGCACTACGTTACCTACTCCTTCCAACTTACCTCCATAAAATTTTCAATGACTACCTCAGTTATATTGACTATGAAAAACTTTGCTTTCAGTTAAGGAACTTCAAACTTATGAAAGTCAACGTTATAATAAATCAACACTTAAATTTCTTAATTTATGTGTGCAATGTTTTTAAATTTATTATTATTTTAGTAACAGTTTTATACTAATTGTATTTTAATCCAATTCACTGTGTTGGATGAACAACATTATTTTAAGTCCTTTAATATTCAAAGACGTATTCAACGTGTAACGTTGAAGGTGTTATTCAGGAAAATTTAAACAAAATTAATTTAAATGTATTTAACTTGAAAGCATCCACTTGAAACGACTTCTTTTTGACAAAGGTTAAAGCTAGGAATATATAAAAGATGCACTGATAGTTCCCTTTATTCAATTATTCATAGAGTTATGTAGATTTCACTTTTCCAACGCGTGTAGTTGGAATCTTTATCCATTATTTGAAAAGAAAAAATGTGAGAATGAGTAGTTCACATTACATTAGAAAAACTTGTAGTAATTGTATTGCATTAAGCATAGTAGGTATTGTGTTTTTTGATAATCAGGTTTATTTCTCTTAGACAAATCATAAATTTGATTCTCATTTCATTCTCATGATAAATTTCACTCAGATTTGTCATAAATAGATGAAACAAGGTTTGTATAAAATCTGGGTCGTTAATTTTTATAATTCCTTTATACATATCTTGTTTCTTGTGCATGTATTTAATTTTATATAATATCCTACTGGCCTCAAGCACTAGTAGTTGTCGACTCAGTACTTCCCCTCCGCCATCTCGCAGCTGTTATCTTGTGGACTTCAAAACTACACTGCTTGCAAATACGTGCCCCACTCAAAACTTTATCAAAATGCAAATTTCAACTGTAACATAACTGCATAAGGATTACTGCTGCGGACAACCACGTATCTAACGCCGCAAGCTTCAAGTTTCTGCAACAGTTCCACTACTTAGATTACCTACTGTCCGTAGTTTTACCGAAATATCGATTACTACCACACAATAATCTCAATATCGTTATCTTCCAAGAAAATTCTAGCAGCTCGTACTCTGTATGTTGTAAATAATACCTACTTCTTTTAACTCTACTAAAATAAATGATAAAATACAGCAATAAAACTACTAAACAAAATTTAAAAATATATTGGAAAGGGAAGAAAAACAAAAAAAAACTCCTCAGTAAAATATTTTTGACTGAGAAATAAAAGCTAAGTAGATGAATGCCCCCAAAGTTTATAATTAATGATTCGCTCGTCTTGCTGAAGTCTGTCCTGACCTAAACTTTCGCGACAAAAAAATATTTTTTCCCTGTGGTTCGTTTTTTGGCATGAAAACTTATGAATTAATTGCTTAATACATCAATCGTACGCATTTTTCTATACTATTTAAAACTTTGCACGGCGATCACAGGTTCGAGTTCCAAATATTTAAGAATAATATGTAATCCTGAAGTTTTAATGGAATTCTATGGTAGGTACATTTTCGATTTTGAAGTAGTGGTAGATTTTGCATATTAAATGAGGTAAAAAATTGTGACTTCGACTTCGAACCTTATAAAATTTACTAATTATGTGTACGAAATAAACATGTTGAAAACTGTTAAACTTATCTGATTTAAGTCTTCGTTAACTTAAAAACAAGTTCTGTGTAAATGAATTAACTTTTATATGGTAACCGCTAGTCGGTTGGTAACTTCAACTAAGTTATAACTCTACCAACTTTGTCCTAGACAGGGCCGTCTCTACCCAGGGGGACAAGGGGTGCGGGGCACCTGGGCGCATGGTGTAAGGGGCGTCAACCGACCGTCGCATACGCATACAAGTGGCGGCGGCCAGTTTTGAGCTGGGTAGAGCGCTCGTTTTTTGACATTTATAGCATGTCTAACGATTTTTTTATTTTAAGCTATGTTTTTAGGTCGTAATTTTTTATTTCGGCGCGTTTCCTTTGTCAATTTTGGCACCTCTTCAGTATCCTCCTGTAGAGCGGTCGCTCAACTCGCTCTAGCCTTGGGCCGGCCCTGCATATTTGGGGCGGTTAAAACAGAGATAGGAATCAGATATAACATAAGAAAATGATATAAAATATAATATTGCATTTATTGTATTGTATTGAATGATAGAAACAATTTACCTATGATACTGTTTAACTAAATCAATAATGTTTCAATAGTCATAAGTATTTTTTAATCAACCAAAGGTCATCTGTGACTACTTAGTGCGCGTTCAAACAAACGCGATTTTTTTCGGCGCCTAATCATGCGCGCTTCGCATGCGAGTAGCCCCTTCGCAGAAACGTTGAAATTTAACAGTTAAGTCCCTTGTATAAAAGCACAAGCGATTTAATGCGAATGAAAGGTGACTCTCGCGCTGCGCAGTTGTGAGGATAGTACTACGCGGTTGCTGCTCTGGCGATGCTGGTGCGCGAGTATTTTAAATCTAAAAGAAACGGATGTGGAAACCAGAAAATTAAAAAAGAGTACCACGTGGATTCTCTCGAGTAGGTGTGGAATATAATACTGTAAATTAGTTTTCTACCTCACCAGATATCCCGCATTTTGCAATGAATCACCTTCTTTTATTCGTCATCACTGTATTTTTACTGAGTCCATATCTCTCGCGGTAAACCCTCGAACATTGGCTCTTGCGTCAGCCTTGCGAGGCAGTTTGAACATTATTGCGATCGAACTTTTTTTTTTGATCCTAACTGCGGCCCTATTGGCCTTCACAGCGTAACCGAACTAACCGTGCGGCGAATACTTCCCCACAAGGGAGCGAGGCGCAGCGTAGCGTAGCTGCGTTCGCTTCTTTGCGTTGATGCCCTCAAACCGGGCATGACGTTGGGTCTACAAGCCATAAGGCTGGGAGGCCTCAAAACTTGTAGCTCCAACGGGAGCCATCAAACCGATCGCTTTCCCTGTTTAAGCGAGCATCAAAGGAGCTTCAGTCGTTGGCTCGCGAGCGGTAGAGATGGTTTTAGTCATTGTTTATCTGTTGAAACGGACACACTCTACTTCTTCTTCTTCTTCTTCTTAGACACTACGCTCTCAAATAGAATTATTATTATAATTATAATGGATAACGAATTATTCGCGCTGTTCAAGATGGATCGCCTGCTTCGCACGGTAGCTCTACAAAATTGCTACGCTCACGAGGCAAACAGACGTCAGATCTCGTCGAACATTCGTGGCTGTTATTCATAATCTGGATCAATCACGTACAGATACGTGAAATGTTGTTACTCGTTGTACTCTCGGCATCTACGAAACAAGAAAATGTGTTTAGGAGCGAAACAAGATTAAAATGTTTGGATGCTTTTCCTTAGGAAAATCAATATAAAGCAAGATTTTTGCGTTCTTTCAACCGTATATCAAACGTTCACCAACTAAATGCTGTCTGTTAATCTGTCTTATTTACTAAATGCTTTTGTAGAAAAAGTTAAATTTAACAAAATTGGAAATTAAGATGTTTTTATTGGTAAGGAGATCGCAGACTGGATTTCGCACCCCGGCGCTCAATTTGTCGGCCTTGGTGCTGGATTACCCACTACGCAAGTACACAAAGTAAAAGCTTGTTATTGCTTTACCTTTCCAACCTTAGAAGTCATCGCATCCTACGAAAAGAACCGCGATATCCGTCATAAAAAATATGCTTATTGTAATTGAACACAATAAACGCCTGTCAAAAGTTAAAAAGAAGCCGGTTAGACTAGTGACTGAGCAATTAAACAGGTCAAATAATTTAATAGGTAAATCTCAATAATTTTTTGTTTCATCCATCGCTTTTTTTAAATCATTTTGGTGATAGTTCTTAAACTATTTCTTAAATTTTACCTTAACTATCGAGTTATTATTTTTTCCAACGCACTGAGGGTGCTGTTAGTACCCACTAAGGCCCCTGAAAGATATATATATTATGACTTAAACAACATAATATAAATACTTATATGTAATGTAATGCAATTATGAACGTTAAAAATGTTTTTATTTTACTTATTTAATTGTTTAATTTTTTGCTGTCTGTACGAAAACAATGTGATGAATTAATTTACATACTCGAAATTAAAACATGACGAATTTTCTTTATACACAGAGTTGTGGCAAACTTTAAAATATTTCTTCGTGACGAACGTACTTTGTGGCAATTGTACAACAACGCCTAGCCAAGACCTTTCTTTTAATACCAAACACATGATTATTATCTCAGTTAAATTTTTTTCGAGGTTAGAATCTTAGGTTTAACTTCCGTTATATAATTTCATAAAATGTATGTATCCTATATCGTCACCTGAGTCATGATTACGAATCTATTTACACTTTTTTATGGGTCCTGTAATTTAGGCGATACACTGGAACATACATACATACATAGACAAACTGCCAAAAGCATTACCCTTCCCTTTGGCTACGGCTTCGAATAAAAAGCAACATCAAAACCTCCTCCTTTTTTTAATTCGGTTAAAAATGCAATAAATGTAATAAATTGTAATTATGGGTAAAATACATCGATTTTTTATCCCATATCATTCACTTTTCAAATAATATAAAAATAAATCGCAGTAAGTTATTTTAAACATAGTACTTATCTATATTTTCTTAATGTAAAACCCCTGTCGCATGATTAAAACCAACTGAATGACGAAGACAACCAACAAAAAGTTAGTATCTCCCGCGCACCACCGAAATAGAATTAAAAGTTACCATTGTTTTATCTATCTCACCTCGCTTGGAGCGTAAAGCGCAACGGTGAGAGTTCCGAGCGAGATAACGAGTGAGTGGAGGACTCTTACCGCTCCGCCAGAACTTTCCTCAACAATGCATCTTTTAAGACACTTACTTTTCCTGAGGACCTCGCAGACCTACGTAGTCCCCGGCCTTAGAAACATTGTTCAAGAGCAACTATTTGAAAGTTGCTGTTTTGACAAAGTAAAAATATATAATCCCAACTAGAAAGGCTGCTGAACTTATTTTATAAACGAATTTTTACTTGTCTTTTGTGAGCAACGTATAAAACATAAATTTTATGTGTTTCCTTATACTTTAAAAGGCATTCCAAATGGGTCATCTCACAAATTTCAACATAAATAGATGATTTACATGAACATTAATAAGGATGAACAGTAAATTTAATTAACATGAAATTATATTTCACTATATTGTAATTAGAGACTAACGCGCTTTTATTCCGGTCAGTATTCAAATCAAACGTAATTGTTAATTAGAACACCTAATTATTAATTAATTAATATATTAATATAATCACAAAGTACAGTTCAGTGGTTCCATGGATGCAGATCAATCCTTTGACGTCTTCCTCGCTGGGAACTAAAATTATAGTAGGGTATATGTAGGGTCAAACAAGACGAATACGAATCAATTTCCTATCGTTATCTACGTCATCGTCATGTTTTGATTTATGCGATTCTTGAGCACTCTCGAGCCATAATACAATACCTTTATGCCAAGTCGAATATTAAAACATATAGGTTGTTTGGTAGATAGGTGCAAAGCTTAAAGGTGAAGCTAATATAGGCTTTAAAATGAAGGTAGTATAGACTATTTAAAGTTGTTTGAGCAATGGTTGCCAAATTTTTATGAACTTTTAAGTTTTTCTCGAAAAACTCAAACATGTTCCTTAAATTTCAATAAATTATCCGATATAAAAACGTGTTATTTTTGTGATATTAGAGTAGAGTAATGAGTAAGCAAAGCAACACATTTTAAGGTCACCTTTCGAAAAAAAAAATTGGAGTGAAAAAATGTAAAACTGTTTATTTGCGAAATTTATAAAAAAAGTTTGGTTGGTTCAAATCTCTTTAAAAACATTATCTATTATGGTTCTTTCTTTTGAGACATCATTAAAATGTATCTCTTATTAAATACTAAAATCATGAGGTGAAAAAAAAACCGGAGGATAAAATTTAAAAAAATCAAGGTGAAACCATGTATCATGGTTAAAATAACTACCACGATGTTTAATATAAGAACAAATCCACATAATTTCCTGTTTCATGGTTGCAAACGCCAAAAGGAGATCCAAAAAAAACAGTTTCGATATGGACCAAATGGGTATCAATAAGTTATTTTTCCAAAATTATTAGTTTTATGTTATATTTTTGATGTTGTTCATCTTATGTTTAATTGATAAAACTCCATATTGGTTAAGATTTTTCCATAAATCTTTTTAAACTTAGACAGCTCTTAAACTCTTGTTTTCCGTCTTACCGTTTAGGTGGAATAAATTGTACATTACAACGAGCCTTTTGACACACAATTACTCCACATCTATTCTGTGTTTTTGGTCTAACATTCTCTTTAACTTTGTCAAATTTAAAAAAAATAACAAAATTCGTCTATGACAATCATTGCTCAAACAACTCTAAATAATCAATTCTAGCTTTATTTTAAAGCTTGTCACCTACCTGCCAAATACAATGCATATAGAAAGTATGCAGGGTTTTGGTACTGATCAAACTGGTTTTGGGTTTGGTATGCAGGATACAAATATTAGAGAGTTATTTTAGGCCGAATTTGTCGATCCTGAAAGATGTTAACTTCAATTTATTTCTGTAAAGCTTCGACTGGTCATTACTACTGCCTCATTTAAAATCCAACAGATATTTGATCTCGTTATAGATTTTTAACAAGGCCACTTAAATTTCGCCATACAATCTTGGCCCAAACTTATACTTCATGTTTGAATATTTCTTTTATATTTGTTTAGTTTCGTTTTGTCGTTTTAATTTCTGGTTCTAGAATTTGAAATTATTACTTTCATGCTGGCTCTATTGGTTTTAAGGTTTTAAAATAGCTTTAACAATATTTTGGTAATTGTAATAATTTATTAACTGAAATATAAATCAAAGCATATTATTTTCTAGTCATACTGACGTTGACTGATTATAGTACAAAAAGCGTCTATCTTAATTTAATATAGGTTTTGTTAAACACAAATATCGATAAGTTCGTAATTTAATATTACACATACAAATAAAAGAAGATTGGGAAGCAAAGTATAGTTGATAAAATGAATAGCTTCCTTTTTTTGTCTTGGCACATCATTTAGCCAAAATTCTTAAAATGTCTTTAATTTACTTAGTTTACTGGATCGTTCATATGTGGTATTCATATATGGTTTTAGTATTAAGATCCTTACGTTTAATTACCGTATAATAATTTTAGTTGATGGAAGCCTGTATCCCAGACAGGTAATTATGACATCAACAAACAAAAGTAAAATATTTATAACAATGGAAATATTTGAATAATTATGAAACTCGTTTAGAAGTTTGATTACTTTCCAAAACCTGATTGACGAAGGCTGGATATCTGAGGCTTTGGAGATTGTGGGAACGGATTCACTGGCAAATATTTGATTATTTCAATAAAATTAGAACAGAACAAATTCTGCGGTTTACCATCCTTGGTGAAACAATCTGCTTTTTGCAAATTTAAATTTGAACAACTTATTTCTCTATTAAAATCTTTTAAATTTATTCAAGTCGAGTTTTTCAATAAATCGTCATTAACAAAATAAACCTTATGGAAGGAAGGATTTAGAAATCGAAATCCTACGAATCCACAACAAAGTAAAATTTAAAATCGGAAAATTTCCACCTGCTAAAGGTTTACCGCACTAATAAATTAAATCTTTATACAAACGTTCAGTGTCGCATTTAAACCGAATTTAATTAAAATAGCTGTCATTGAAATTCACGAGAACAAACTGTGGTAATCAGGTATATTAAAGTGGTATACCGGCTCTTATACGGGGCAATAAAAAGTCCTCGATTGCAATCCACGTGTTCAGCCGATATGAATATCGTTGAAAACGTGGATATTAGGTACAATCGTGGAGAATAAGGTGGGTCGATTGTCGGTTACATTCCTTATCGCTCGTGTGGAGTGCTTACCGCGGCACACTCACGACTACGCCGTTGCGATATTAAGCCTTCACCCCAGCATTGAACACATTCAACCACTACTCGATATTCCATATGGAATATCAAACGCTGCGCAAAAATGGATCCATTTTAATATTCAAGCTTGATTCCCTTATTAGCACTCCAGTGAATGAAGTTGCCGACCAAGTAATATTCGCAATCCATTGTGTGAATGTTAAAGTAAGACAATTTTCAAAACGATTTTTTATTTTAAAATTTTTAACGTAACCAGTAGCAAAGAAATAACTAAAGAAATTATAACAAATAAAATGTTAATCAGAACTTAGATTTAAAGTTAAGAAGAGTCTCTAACTTCTGAATCTTACTTAATGGCATTATTAATACTGACACAAAATAAATATCTATTTTAATCACGAGATATAAAATATGTTAGGTATCGGTTTGTGACAATACAAAACAAAATCATCAAAATACAAACAATGTTATTTTATGCAGCATGCAACATTTTCGATGCTAACAATTTATTGAAAATGAGCATGAATTTTACATCAACCGTTATTAATCAAAACCATTATCTCAAATTCATTACAATTAAAGCTTGTTTAAAGCAATAGCTCAGATCTTATTCATATTTTAAATGAATCATAAACTTTTTATAACACTTAAGGCTGGACATTTAATTAAGACAGTATATAATTTTTAAATTTCACGGAACTTTCAATAAATGAAATGGCATTTTAAAGGAAAATTCGATTAAAACGATATGTGTTTTAATTAATTACTGTTCGTGTAATTACTAGTATTATGGGTTACTGAAATACTTCGTCGCAATAAACGTCCACAATTCTTTTTCGAGGAAAGCAAAAGCGAGAAAACGTGCTAGCGATACGAAACTTTTTCAAATCCTGAAGCTTTTAACTTCAAACATAAATTATCAAGGTATATAATATATAAAAGGGAAAATTCAGTCTTATAACGAAAAGCTAGACATCCTTTTATTCATGTTTATGTTTTTTTTTTACAAACTGTATTAAAAATCTCAAAATCTCTTTACAAAAGTGGTTTTAATATTAATTTGAAACACTAACACTCGTACTTAAATCCTGTGTCCTCTAGCGGTTTCATTCCATTAGAGTACTCGAACTTGGAATGGTATTCTTTTGTAAATAATTTAAATATGCGACATCACGAATGTTGACACTTCATTAAAATGCATGAAATATAATTTTGTTTCAATGTTGTTCTTTATCAATGGTAAACTTTTACTTTAAACAGTCGACGGCGTTTATTATTCAATTATTTTATTTAAAAATTAAGTGATTTTGTATAGCGTCTACAGCATTAATTAAAAATGGAAAATATTGTCTACGGCGCTGTAAATACTTCATGACTTCTAGTACATAAATTTATGGAATTTGTAAATAAGAATTTGTTGGCGTTTTCAGTAAAATTTTGGTGTAATGTGACATCGTTTTATTAGCTTTTGAACCCCGAGAGCCTCTGGGAGCTCGAAGGAAGTCATAAATATCTTGCGCGTCCCCGATTTCTACCAAACTTTGCTTGCAGCAACGACCTGTCTTATTTTAAATGTACTTACATTTTTATTGTTATTACAAAACACAGAGGGGAGTTTTATACAAATAGCGAACACAAAATGCCTATAAAATGTTAACGTGACAGTTAATAAATATTATGTGTATAAAACACTGAAATACAGTTTCCATTACACAGGTTGACGGTACCAAGCAAATTTCATTGCTGGATTCCGTCAACTGTTTATATTTACAGAAATACAAATTTAATATTTCGAACGTAATAAGCGATTATTACTTGAACGAAAGTCGTGAAATGAAAATGATTTCCTGCAGAGGGAAGGAAGTGAGAACGACAATAGAGTCACTTAGAAGCGGAGGTCGAAAGAATAATGACTCCCGCGATCGCGACTTGCCAACATTATTTCAACTTATTTGTCTCTGAATGAACATCCTAAGGCACATTAGGTAAACTTCGCCCTCTTCACCCCCAATGACGGAGATAAGGACACACAAAAACTTTTTGTGATTTTACACTTCTAAATATAAGAATCGCTGTCGCATAGTACATACTAAATAAAAAATGGTAGAAGCTAAACGTTTTACCAAGAAATCGTTTTTGCTGTATTAATAATATCTAAAACATCCGATCTATAATATTAAAGCCGTAGAGGTACGTACATATAATAGGAATATTAAGTCGTTCTCAGTAGATGAGTAGTTTAGTGTGTGGAATTGCGTCTGCGTTAGTGAAGGATGGCTACTTATTGTGTACTCCACGTGCAGCATACGTTATGTTGAGCATATTTCAAGGTACCGCAGCTATTAGTCACCGAATTCTCGACCCGGACTCGAACCCACTTCTCGAGGACCTAAGTAACGACCATACCTAATGCGAGCACATTCCTCTCGTATTTTTCAAGCCAAGTTAGAGGGAAAAGACGGTTCCAGTAAGTGAAATGGTACGCTTATTTAGTTTCAACTGGCTTTGCTCCCTTCAGCGCACGTATGATTTGTTTTCAACTTCGTTATAAAGTAAATTTAATATATTTCACGTTATTTAGTAGCAGTTAGTTTTTTTGAAAAGGTCCATTATTATTTATAACGATATGCGACATGTTATTTTATTTATTTATTGCATGGAGTCCATGGAAGTCATAAGATTTGCCTGTATACAATTTTTCATACAAAAATTATTTCTGTATACAATTGTGAAAACCTTTTGGCTCAACATGAAAGAGTGCACACCACATGACGCCCGGCGTAAACGAAATAAAATACACACGTACAAAGACCGAATCAATTTGCATCGCGCGCACGGAATAAATGAAGACCTTTTCGCGGCAAAGCCGAAAGTACATTAAGGGGAAAAATGTAGCCGCAATGTTAGTAATCGAGCTGCATTTATCCGGCAATTGGCCCCGTCCCTGCGCTTCCGTTCGTTAGCCAACTCCGGAAATGTTCCGGAAAATTGTTTCGATTCTGCACAGAGACCGCTGCGATGCCCGTGCCCTCTATGTAAAGCGGACAAGACAAGACCTGGACTCCGCCACTCGGAATAAATTGTCTTGCACCCGAATTAAACAATAGATATCTACGGGAACGGAATTCGAATACCTTTTGTTTAATATCTAGCTTTGACGTTAGGATAGATATCGTCTCGATTTGCTAATTGGTTGAAAGATAATTTTTGATTGAATTTAACCACAAAAGGTTTGATTTCGATCGTGCGAAAGAAATATTTTTTCGATCAACTCGATAATATATACCTAACCCGTAATTTTTTAAAAGTTTAAAAGATTAACATTAGGGTTCCTAACTTTCAAACGGAACCCTTGTCATTTTCGTCTGTCCTCTCGCTTCTCAAGGAGTTTTCCACATCATATGGAAAAATATAACCTACAAAAATAAATTCAGCAGCATCCCACAATAACGCGGTAACCTTTTTCACATACCTATATGTTGATATTGTACCTACTTTATCTCGTAAACATTCGTGTGAGACTATGAGCATAACAATAATTGTCGTGTCAGAAACGACCCAAACAGATGTTGCAATGTTTAATTAAAACTTTGAACCATCGTTATCCCACCCTTCGACATTATTGGACTATCCAATGATACTTTACTCAAAAGTTTTGCCTCTATTGAAAGTGTAAACCTCTGCTTTTATGGTTTTATATGAATCGAGAAATATATAATTGTTTTATGGAGGGAATTTCAATCATAATTATAGTTCTTACCTTCGAATAGATTATCATTTACCTTCCTAATTCTTTAAAATCCCTTTGGCGTAAGTCCATGTCAATCATATTTAGTAAATTAAAATCTGTAATTTTGTTTTTCTATTTATTTTACATTAATGAGAAGCTTAGAACATAAAATGAGGAAAAATATACAAAACAATAATGTTTCAAAGGACTAAAATAACACAAACACGTGTATGTAGGCATATAGAAAAAGTGTTTTTTTTCGATAGATGTTTGTTAGTTTAATGAAAAAAAATACAAACGAAATTATTCGATTACGTTTCCGTTCTAAACCACATACCTATACCTACATATTTAGATTAGCTCATTTTACGCTCACGACGTTTTAGACAAATGGGTTGAAATAATAATGGCTGTAGGAAATGTGTAGGTAGTATATCCCTTTTTAGCCGGCTTGTTTCCGGACTCGTTGGATGCGAAGCTGGATTTCGTGGTCACTTGAATACGACCGCATGCAGACGCGGGCCGCCCTACTTGTGGTACACTTGTATTTAAATACACATATTAACTTACGTGTCATCTGGTAATTGGCTCTCAACATAGGTTTCTTTTCCCTTTAGTTTTGTAGTATATTTTTACTTAATACGAAACGGAAAATTTGCGAATCATGAGTCGCAACGCAAGCAATTGTAGTTTTTCCCTGGGAATATTTCCAGAGCCATCACTATTAAATTTACTTTCCATAATTGTTAAACTTATCGACTCATAGGATTAAAAGCTTAAAAACCATTACAAATTAGTAATGCAATATTTAAGTGGTTTACATTTTGAACCAATTTTTTTAAATGGTCTACCAGATTAAAATTACAGAATTTCACATGAAACATAGGTTGAATATGGTTTACGTTCGATTGTACTCAAATAAAGGAGTCACATATAATAGTATGTTTAGTTTATAGTTTCAATACTAAATCTAACATCTCATACAAGTACCAATACTTAAAGACACATAAGTAAAATATCCATCAACCATTATTAAATTTATTATAGCAGACACAATCACGACAGATTATATTTACATAAAGAATTAACAATTATAAAGATATAAAATACTAAGACGACTCAAATCCCGTTAGCCGTTGTTTCTTGTTCTTCTTGGATCGAGACTGGAAATAAAACTTTACTAGCAAAATAAATTTAATCAATATTTTTAGAATAGAATAGAATGCATAAAATGTTGGTAAAATTTAATAAGGTAAGGTAAAAAATAATAATTATGCACTATAAACATTTTGCCACATGTGCAATTTTTTTCTCTTATGACATTATCAATTATTCTTATTATTAAAATTATTCTATTTAATTAAACAATCCATAAAAACTCGGATAATACCCATATTTCAATTCGACAAACATATTTCAATTATCACTACATCTACCGCAGTTTCATAGCTGTTGTGACCATCATATGCAGGTAACAATCGAAATACCTACAACAGTAATATTTCAAGCGTGAACGTAGGTGTACGCCCATTAAGCCTTTGATTTTTTTTTTTAATTTTATTTATAAAGCGAAAGCTATTAGTCAATAAGTAGAAAAGTAATCAAAAGATTAACTAAAATAATTTCTACTTATTTTATCACATCAAAAAATTAAGTTCTTACCTTAGATTAGTGTTCTAACTATGTATTCATAATTTATTATCAAGTAACATCTAGTCACAAATGTCATATTTGTTACAACAATCGATTTTCTTACCAAACCACGGAGTAAAATTTCAAATTGAAGGATTCATATGCCCGAGGGTCTTATTAAAAGTTTTATGAGTTTCTTGTTACTGGTTCAGAACAGATTGACGTCCGAATTTTAATAAGCCATTGTTTTGATTCCGCAATTAACAAAATCCGCAAGATAAAATCTATTATGGAAATATATCTACTTGCTACACAACTTAACCATATTACTTTTAATTTAAATTCATAGAAAATTTTAACTTCCTTCCTAAAATTAAAGATTAAAATATTTGGTAGAATATAAAATTTGTGTATAAAACTTATTTATAAGTATATAGTTAAAAACTACATGTAATGTCAAAGTTTATGGAAAAACCCACTCTATTGAAAATAACTGCATTACCTGAATAAATAAAAAAATCTGTGCATTTGATGTTTTAATATTTTGTTTACTATTCCGTAGTCGTATCGGGCGCGGTCGAATCCAAAAGGCCCGTATATTTTATTGGGGACCAGGCTACGAATTAAGAGCAATTCACATCGGGCGATTTTCTGTCGTTTAGCTCTACGTGGCACGACAATCCAATTAATAAGCAAACCTTTCGCACTCACAGTGAATATCAAATACCCTGCCCAATCGGCTTTTCAAATGAAATATTCATAATAAGTAATAACATTGTCAGAAGCGGCTGCAACGCGCGTTCGAAAACTTTTTAGTACCCAGTTTGAAAGTGTTTATTTTTTTCGGCAAAACCAGAGTGATTTTGACTTGGATAAAAATGACCATTTATAATTATCTAAATAGTTGATATTATACGATCGGTATGGAATACCTAACAATGACGATTAAACATATACCGCAAGGTACACTCTCTAGGTACTATTGTAAATTTCCAGTCAAGTCAGTTAAAGCGTTATTTTCAACCAACTTCTAATTAAGAAAACTTTTAACCAACTAAATTGAAAACCCGTTGCTTTTAACATGTTAACGCAGGCTACAAAACATGTTTTCAATTATAGGTACCTTCCTATCCAATAAGCTGAATTGCAAAATGAAACTGAATTGGGTACCTACATAAGTACTGAGAAGGTTCGTAATCTTTCAGTGCCATCACGTAGGGAATTTTTTATCAGTTCAAGATAAAATAATTCATAACTCCTGATATAGATTTCCCTGACTGTTCCAGTGACGTTTGAAGATCTCGTTACTCTGGTTTCTGAAACATAAGATTGCTCCGTCGCTCACTGATTTCCCACAAGATTACATCTATAAGTATGAAGTCAACTTAGCCACTACAGGATTGAGGCTCACTTTGTTTTTTTCTAACCAATTTTTTTTATTATTAAAGAAATGTAAAGGAAGTTAATGTTAGTTTCAAACTTCAATTTCAAATTAAAAATTCAAAACATTTTTAGGTTAAATAAACCTAAAAAGTTATGAATTATTTCAATCGGAACGATAGGTTTTGGCAATAGGTCACATTACTAAGTAGGTACTAGGTTCCCGTTTTTAAAAAAAGGTCTACAAAAAGTCAGCTCTATAGATTTTTAAAATTCGGCCCCGTTCGGACCGAACTTAAAAGCGTTGCATTAAAAGTTGGCGGTTTTTACCGATTCCAATTTTTGTGTTCATACAAACGTTTAAATATCACTTCAAATCTTATTTGCTGGAGTGTGCGCATGTTCATGATTTGGCTGATAGGTAATCGGACTATTTTACGATGTTATAGTTATGCATACATCAATTAAAATATAAATTTTTACAAATCGATCTGTAAAAGAAAAATTTTAATCGTCGGAGAAATTATTTTTATATGATGTCTTAAATAGCACTATCTCTTTCTTTATAAAATGGAATCGTACATTTGTAAAGTAGAGCGATCCCTAAATAAAGGGGGAAAATCATATTATCACATATCTTTATAAATCAATGATATTTGATAGGACAGTTTGTGTTGTTATAAAAATTTAATTTTGATTAAGGTAAGTAAATCAACTACTTCCGAATTTCAAACATAACTCCTCTATAAGCCCTCGAACAACTCTTCAAACACTATTGACAATTCGAAAGGCGAGAAATACGACAACACTTGCCGGAACGATAACGAGATCCTAAATTAAAGCAGCGCGAATGGTTTTTTAACTCCCGTCCGGACACAACAGAGTTTATTTAGTAAGGTCGAAAAAAAACACCGCGCTTTAAAAGCGCTATTTTATGTACAAATACCATGAGTATCCATTTGTTTTATTGTAACATGCGTTGAACAGGGTCAAGCCGTTTGTCAACAGCCGATGTCAACGAGAACGAGATTATTTCTGTTCGAGACCAAGTGGATAAGCAGCCATAGTAATAGCATGTTACTTCTGCGACGTCGTCTTTTTCTCGTTGACGTCCTGTTGAACTCGGTCACGGTTGGACAAACGTCTTTAGAATCTCACAAGTTCAACGGATTCGATTTTCTAAATTTAAGTTCAGTGTTTCAAAAGACCTAAAGTTAAAATTTATGAGCTTAGTAATCTGTGGACGAAGTGAGGCGTCGCGTGAATAAACTTACTGAAACCTGTAAGTTTCAAACCACGTCGGCGTCGGTTCCCAAAGGTGCCGTTGTTGGGTGCCAGTGTTAAGCGTGCCAGTAGAGACACTCCAACAGTAGTACAAGTAGGTACCTACTTACTACAAACATGTAACAGAGAACATACATACTACGAGTATGTAAGTATGCTCAATATGCTCAATTATAGTAACCCGTTTATGGAAGTACACACCAAACACCTTTAACATATTTTTTTACAAAAGATCGACAATGTTGTCTAAAGT
Organism: Choreutis nemorana; assembly: GCA_949316135.1. Lineage (NCBI taxonomy): Eukaryota > Metazoa > Arthropoda > Insecta > Lepidoptera > Choreutidae > Choreutis > Choreutis nemorana. The sequence goes on from OX438600.1 coordinate 6,878,024, forward strand.
TTCTGTCAGCCTGGTGTCTCGACCTTATGAGGTTTCAGGTTTGATAAAATACGAATCATACAATTGATGTTGTAAGCTTTTGTTGGCTTTTGGCTACTCAAGTGACTACATACTTGATTTAATTAAAGTTATGAACTGAGGTGCTACTTTTTGCTACCGGCACACCACCATAAGAAACCGTAGTTACAGTTACCGGTCATATTTTTGTAGAGTTGGTGACTGATTTATATCAAATAATAATAATCGCTAGTGTCTTTTAACAGGCGACGCTAGAAACACGTTTACGCTGTGCCTAAGGGTATTTTTTACGAGTTTATTTTTACATGTTGTTTGAATTGAAAGTTACAGGTTTATCCATTCACACATCCTTTCATGAATTCACACCAAGCGTGTCTGCGGCTGGAAATTTTGTAAACATACTTCCCCTTAACAAACCCTTTTCAAAGGATTTTCTATGCTAGATATAATAAAATACTCTGAATAAGCATTGTATCGAATATTCTGGAATCCCATCGACACGACTTACAATACAATGTGTAAAAGGACGTGAGGCGTCTGATTATAGCAAAGCGCTTACCGAGAAGGGTAAAAGTATACCACTCGATTGTAGTTACGTGGCGGGTAAGTGCAAAGGCGTACTTAGCAAAAGGCAAATTAATACGCCCCCGCATATACTGCAGAGGGGGTTTCAAATAAAAAAGTAGTAAATATTTTTTGTTGATATCTACATACTCATAAAAATTACCTTGGATCTAAACACACATGTAATTCATTTCTTTGACTTGTTTTTTAATTTAAATTTGATTTTCAGCATGTAAGTAAGCAAGTTCATGCGTGTCCTTGCAATCCTGACCTACCTATTTAAGGACTCTGTTAACTATTTAATTACTCGCAAAAAACAAAGCAAAGAAACGCAAAGCTAGTCTTTTTTATTTCCATTGCACCGATTTGAGTGCTTTTTGCTGAAATATTAAGACGACATTTCTGCACAGATTTTCATTTTATACCTTTACACAGATATGCTATAACTGCCAAGTTTTAAAAAAGATTTAACCAATAAGCGTTTTAAGTTTAATTGTCAGTGCAATTTCATTAATCCAGTTATAGTTAACGTTACCTACCTCATTACTTAAATTCCTATATACGTACCTTGTTTGTTGAGCGTAAGTAGTGTACCCACACAAAAGTTTCTTCTTACAAGACAGTTGCAGACGGAGAAGGTCTGCCCCGTGCTTCTTTGACCGGCTTAACGTACCTTAACTTCGCAAATAACACTAATGCAAAGAAAAGACAATCTTCAAGATAAAGATTTCAGTAAACTCTCTGTCGAGTTACACATTAAAAAGGAAGTGGGGACAAAGGAAACAGTATAAGGAAAGTACCTACAACAAACTGAAAACCTTATTTATTGCCTTCAGTATGTATACTGTCCCGACCAAACAGGTTTTACTACAAGCTCTTGCTAAAACAAAATCAGCCGTTTCAACTTCAACTTTAAGGTTATTCTTGCTTGGCCATTTATACGTTTTAAGACCCATCGTATTCGCGCTTTTTTGAAATATCTGCGAAAACAACCGTGGAACAACACCTTTAAAAGAATTATAGTTTTAAATGCCCCATTCATGCGCAAATTCGCACACTTTTAGACGTTTCTCTTTTTTATTCTTTCTTACTTACGTTACTACGTAGGTACCGTGTGACGTACCCCTAAACATACCTAGCAAATTGGTCAAGTAGTAGGTATCTACCTAGCTTATATCACTTATTTGTTTACAAGTATGTATAGGTAAGTGATAATCATAATTCAGAACCGGTTTTGTTTATTGATTATGTTAAAAACAAATACCTAAGTAAATTTCACATAACACATAAATAAACAATCAATAAAGTAAACTGTTTCAATAGAATGAATTATAAGTACGAATCAAGTATTACGAGGGAGCACGTTGTATGCCTCAAAACAAAATTGTACAAAATGTTAAAAAAACTTTGTCCTTTTTTTCTCATGTTTTATTTTCAATTAATATACATTTTTAATATCTTAATCCGATAGATCCATACAATAAAATCATAAAAATTGTCACTCGTCGCCGACTTTATGTAAACAACAGTAAATAGATGATACCTATAAAACAAGTAGTAGTACTTAAGTACAACCTTTCGGCGATGTGCAGCTGCCTGCCAAGCTTGAGTTCCCTGGTCAGCCCTGGTCCCTGGTCACCCAGGTTGCATTTTAGTATATGAATAGGGTGGGTAACATTCAATTACAAAATTATGTCTACATTGTATTTGACTGTAAATTCTAACACCGACGTGCGATCGCATTAAAACGGTTCACCATATGGAAATGATCGCAGCTGCCAATTGACACTCACGTCGATGTGCTTCATATTTAGAACACCAAGATCCCCCTCAATTCTTTTCCCATTCAGAAATTATTATACAGGGTAATTTCACAGCTCACCAATCCTTGGGCCGAAACATAGCGAACAGATTCACAGTAGAAAATAGCAAGGAAAAAAAGATTTACAAGCGAGATTGTCAATCGCCTGTACCTCCTGTTTATTTGTAGCATATTTTAAACATAAAATCACTGTCACAATCTGTTTGTAGAGAAACATACCTACAGATCTGGAATCAAACCTTCAAAAGAAACTAACTAAGTTATGTAACTTATCTACATTTTTCACAAATCGGAAATAATACAGTTACCTATATAGGTAAATGATTTATTGTCAAGTGAACTGAGATCTTTAAACTTAACCTGATTCAGAACGGGAAGAGACAGCGTTTCTGGTAGATTATGAAACATTAATGTAGTATTTTATTTACTTAAACCTACATGGTGCATTTTAAAAATATATATAGATCTGACCAGAGCCCGTTTAGTTCGTTCACAGTTCGTTGTAAACCCTAATCATACGATTCACTGGAACTGAACATTTATCCAGGTTAGTTTTAAAAGTTGGCAGACTAAAAATGTTATGCAGTTTAATAACACTTGGATTTTATATAGAACATTCGTCAATTTGCAAATAGCCATGGCCGTCTGGACAAACATAGTTAACATTAATCAGGTGTACCTACAATGATTAATTCTAAGTGCACTATGTTTCACTTTTTATAGCATACGAATATAAAACTTCAAAATGGATTACTAACATGCACAATAATAGGTATCCAGTACTACTTAAAACAATTATAAATGTCAAAACACAATTATCATTGAAATATTTAATTAAAAATCCTTAGCACAGTAATAACTTTTAATTCATTGTAAATTTAATAACTTGTTTTAAATTTCGTCATACAATCATCAGACTGTTTTTGAGTTTATATAGGAACCAAGACGCAGGAAATCTGGTAAATACTCTTTCAATGCTCTCGACACGCTGAGATCCCGACTATAAATGGTAGACCATATTGAAGATGCAAACTCTAAATTACTGCGCACATATGCATTATAAATAATAGTTTTAGATTGCGCAAAATTAAAACGATTGTTGTTGAACCCTAGTTTTGCCGATTTGATGACTATAGCATCTAAATGTGCCGTAAACGTTAATTTAGAGTCCAAAACCAGTCTTAAGTCACAGAACTCGCAGCGTTTCAAGAGGCTCTAACCGTGTATTTAAAATCGATCTTAGGTTTTTTCATGTTTCAAAAGCACTTACTCGCATTCATGATCATTTCATTCTTATGGCACCTCTGGCAAACAATGTCTAGATCTTTTTGCAACCAACTCAAATCTAAACCCGATTGCGCAGATTTACGGACCAAAATATAAGGTAACAATGATTTACCAGTCTAATGAAATTTCGTCGATTACTTGATTGAAACTAAGGTCACCACAGACGTATCAAAAATTGTCAGGATGATCAATAACTTGCTTTTGCATATGGAGAAACTAACAATATTGGGTACCTATGCTAAAATAGTAAATTAATCCTTTTTTAGATGAATACTTCAAGCAATTCGACCATGAGTACCGCAAGTAGTACAAGTGGAAAAGAAGGTAAAATCATAAGTGGCTGTCAAAACAAACCTTTGGGTGACAGGAACAAAATTATTTTACGCTTTGTATTAAGAGTATGTAGTTAAATAATACTAATCACTACACCAAACCTTTGTGGCAAATACCCTGTCGATCGGTGAAGTCATATACAAGTAGGAGAGCGTTTTCACGGAACGGTTTGAACAGTCACCGCAGGCGGTGCGGCGCTGCAGTTTCCGAAGAATGTAGATTTGTACATAAAAATTAAATTCAATGGTTAGGTTCATGGTTGCTAATTAAGCCCAGCACACACTTAGCTCTAAGATACGGTAAATAAATATACCGTACTACGATAATTAAAGAGAGCTTACGGAGACAGTACTTTTAATATACACCAATATGTATTTAAAAAACAAAAAGTATATAAATTTTACTTGTACCTATACCTATATTTTGATTTCATTTCATTGAAACCATATTAAATATTAATACAGTAACAATACATATTATGTAGAAATAAAAATATATTATATCGCTAAAATCTCACGATACTCTTTTAGGGTTTGAATTATTTTAAGCAGCAAGCAGCGGCAGGTCGCGGCCACATGAAAACGATGTCTCTTCATCACTATCACTATATAGTATATATTAAAGTCGCTTCCCGCTGTCTGTATGCTTAGATCTTTTAAACTACGCAACAGATTATGATGCGGTTTTTAATAGATAGATTCAAGAGAAAGGTTTATATAAATAATGCCTACATGCAAATTATCCATGCGAAGCAGTGGCTAGTCGCTAGTAATGTTCAGAAGTGCTACTTGTTCATGTTTAAATTAAATTGCGACATCATATATTAGTATAATACAACTTTAGCTATACACTACTTAAAGTGTAGTTATACTTTCGTAACAGTTGATTTAATAATTACCAAACACCCTACTCATAGATTTCCTAGAATTACTTAAGACTTTGAATAGGACAAGAAGACGGATAAATCTAAATCTTATTTACATTATGTAACCACGTAGGACTGTGAGAGCAGCGCTTTAAGTGTCACATAAACTCGAGCGGTTTGTAAACAACTAAAGAAAGTTTCGCGGTTAGGTTGTAGACATTCGCTTTAAAGTTTCCGATTCTATTGTTAAACATGACTAACAAAGTGGGAGATAATGTAACTAAATACCTCACCTTTTGTTAACAGTAAAATTTGCGGCGTGATAAAGTAATAAAGGATTCCCTCGTCGGTAAAAACCTAGATACACACTCGATGAGTTGACCTAGAAAACCGATCGCTATATGAAAAGTTACTTGCATAGGCTTTATTATCTACGTTTTGAAATAAAAGTGCAGGTATTGCGATGTAATAGACTACACTAGTAAAAGTAGATACTTACATACTTAGTTAAAGAAAATGCGAATTGTTATAAAATGCCCACAATTTTTAATATCTATTAAAATATCTACGATGCAATATAACCCAAAGCTAAAGGAAGATTACGATATAAGAATGGATGCAACTTATTTCCTAAACAGGATTTTTACAATCAACTGACAAATTTATTTTTTGCGAGACCAACCTTTTTGTACCAGCGTACTTCAATACTTGGTTATAAAAAGTTGGATTAAGATTGCACGAATAGAAGCTTGCTACCTGATAATTTATTTTTCTCAAGGGCCATGTAGTATTTGTCGCTAGTCATTGACAACAAAGATTTTAAAACTTTACTTTTAGTAACTAACTCCTCCTCCTCCGTACTCGGTGATGCAGTGGTGTAAACAGTCGACTGCTACGCTAATGGTTCCAGGTTCGATACTCAGCGAGGGAGGATCTTTGTGTTATTTGCAAGACGCATTGTTTCGCTTACCGGTTTTAGATATGGTGTTCTTATCCATGTAATTTATACCATATCGTTGCTTAGTGCCTGCGACACAAGATATGTTAGTGCAGGGCTGAGTCAGTATCTGTTGTGATGTGGTTATTATTATTTATGTTTATTCGAACCAAAACAATAAAACGCGTCTTTTGGTATAACTTATTTTATGCTTATAATAAGTCAAACTATTTTATAATACAGTGAAACCTAGTTAATTGGGATCTCAAGGGACCAAGGATTTTGTACCATTTAAAAAGGTTTTCATTTATCCAGTTTTCCATTTAGACAGGTTTAAAAATTTGTTGTCTCATTTACAGAGGCCGTAAACAAAACACGTGCGAAAGAAATTCGAATGTTTGTAAACAATCGTGTCGAAATCTGTCACAACCTGATACATCATTGTCTTGAGCTCCGCCTAATACATTATCTCACTTATAAAGGGATCTGAGCTCCGGAGCCCCAATTATACAGGTAAAATGGACAAAATCCTAGAAATCAAATCTCATTTAATCAGGTTCGAAAAGTCCCATTAAGAGGTAATTCGATGAAAAAGTGGCGGGATCTCATTGTAGTTCTCAATACTAGAGGTTTCTCACTTATCCAAGTTCCACTTAACCAGGTTTCACTGTAGTTTGTTGGATTTTACGATACCACCATTAAACATACAGCTAACGCCATCTATTACATAAAAAGTAGAATTACTTGCTAACTCCTCTTCAAGGATAAATCTTAGATTTAGATTAGATAGATTTATAATTAGTCATAACATTTAAAAAAACCATTCGTCTTTATTTTGATAGTTTTCTTTTTTATATTGACTATTTTAAAGCACTAAATACATTTGACCATTTACCAGAACATAGGTTTACTATTCCACATTTTGGATTCTCTTTACAGAATACTCGAAAACAATATAATCAAATTGTATTTCAACTAAATAAACATGATCCTCACCCCTAATATCTAAGTTTTGAATTAAACAAAGATGATGAGAAGATCAAGAGTAACAAGTTTAATAAAGATAGACATTCTACAGGTTAGTTAAAGCTAATGTAATGTGAAATCTTCTGAAGGTTTGTATTTAACACTTAACCTTATATCTAGCACTACAGATTTCTTAAACAGCTCTTTAAGGTCATTCCTGGTGTGATTTTTTATTTGATTAAGTCTTCCTCCACCAGCACCACTTATCAGCCTGGCTATCCTATCAGAAGGGCACTCAACATTCACTGAGCAAACTATTTTGTTCTCTTCCTCTATTTGTTCGAAATATTCTAGATTAGTCTTTAAGTTGTAAGGTATTTCTTGAGATAAGAAGTCAAGGAATTTAGCTCTCACTGCTTCTATTACTAGGTTTTCTGGTGTTTGGTCAGTCCACTCCTCTGGAGAGTAATGAAGTGAAGCTGGCTTGGCATTCCTCATAAGGTACTCCTAGAAAGGTTTTAGTTTTTTATTAATTTATTTACTATATTTTGAATTATGAAAAAAAAATCAGCACTATTCCATGAAGTATTACACACTGTTATAATAAAAAATAAAAGATATGATTACATATCTGAATTAGAATAGCACAACAAAATTTGATTAACTAGCAACTTTTAAACATAAGTCATAAAATAACAACATCTACATTGATATAAAGCTTAATGATAACAAAGGTTAGGGCTCAGTAAGCAGAACTAACAACTACAAGTAGGCTACAGTTGAGTTTTCTTTGCCATTTAATGTTGTAATAATTACATTTATTTACCTTTATATCTATTACACCATCACCATTTAAAGCAGATACCAAGAAGACATCAGAAAACTTGCTATAACCTCTGTCTCCCTTTGTATTTTTGTTTGTCCTATATTTTTCAGATCCAGGTATTGGTTTACCAGAAATACAGCCATTTGTCAAGTTCCTAATTAATGATAGCAGTTGGGTTTTGGATTTTAACTTATCTACCTGGAATATATTATACGTAGGCATAAAATTTAAACATAGATAATAAGCATGGTAACAATAATAACAAAAATAATTTTAATCAGATTATAGATTTACAAAAATATGGTTCAATATGACAGCCTCCATGGCACAGTTGCTTAAATCATTGGCAGTGAAATGTAAGGTCTCAGGCAAATATTTTGTGATGAACACTAATATTTGCTTCAAGGTTATTATGATTGATTCCTATCTATTTAAGTATGTAGAGAATGCAGACCAGAAACATCCTAATTAGAAAAAATCATACATCAAAAAGGGATGCATTAAAGTTTCTTTCAATTGCTTTTTAAAACTGATATCCTAAAAATGGCCTCCATATATTATGGCCTTAAAATATTGGATGAGTTGAAATCTGAAGTTTTTCTCACATTTCTCCATCATTTCTTTGTCAATCTTAGCCAAATCTGAAAATGTTATTCGGCTGATTCAGGGTTTTCAAGCAATGATTATATGTTTTTTTTAGCTGCACCCTGTATTTTACAGGTGGTGCTACCCTTCTTTCTATTTCTACTGTGAAGGAGTTTGCTGTGTTTCAGCTTGAAGTATAGGAGTGTAATTACTAGCACCAGAGGTTGCACCTCGACATGGGCAATGCTCAGGGGGAGCTCTTGGTATTTCACTAAATCAAGGGCATTGTGTCAATAGGCAATAGGGGGTATCACTTACCATCCATGAATCATTTGCTTATTTGCCCATGAAATATAAAACTCTATATTTTTACATATATCCTTAGTTAGTATCCATAGCCTATGGCTTAGTTTGGGACTAAGTCAATTTGCATAGTCAATTTAAATAATATTATAAATAAAAATCAAAGAATAATGGGCCTTGTTATAACCGTTAAAAAAGCACAAAATCCTGAAGATAACTCTCAAAAAAATGGTGGTGTGATTGCCCTTACTTTGTTCATAATAAGAAAGCTAGGTATATCTGGAACAAGCTTCAGCATAAGTAAGACAGTTGAGTGTAGATTGTCTTTGGTCCATTGATTTGATACATCATGGACAACTCCAATGACATCAGCACATCTTAAGCTCTTCTCACAAGCACCCATCATGGAAGGTGGCAAATTGTATCTATACAAAAAATCTAGGTTTAAAGAGATCTTTTAACATAAGTAGACAATAAAGGAAAGAAAATAAAACTTACTTTTTCTGTTCTTTTTCTGTAATTACACCTGGAGTGTCTAAAATTATAATTTGTGTATCATTTTGTATACACATGGCTCTTACCATCTTTGTAGTTGTGTGGACCTTGTTGGAAGCTGCACATATCTAGAAAAGGAAGATTTTTTTTCTAATATGGTACTTAAAATTATAGCATTGCTATATTTGTGCACAGCAAGTTAGATCAACTGGGAATTTATTTGGTATTAAGAACATTAAATATTATAACATTGTAGGTTATCTACACTTAACCAAATTTAATATTGAAAATTACCTTTCTGTCAACAATCTTGTTTATTAAAGTGCTTTTTCCAGAATTTGGGGATCCTAGGATTGCTACATTTACAACTTTAGATAAATCATTTCGACTGGCTCGTGCCGGTTGAGAATAAAACAAAACCGTATTTAAAGCTTGTAACTTAGGAAAGTATCGTAATTTAGATAAAACTATAGTCATTTTTGGTATTCTGAAAATAATTTAAATTAAAACTCCAATGAATAGTAAAATTAAATCAAAACAATTATTTTGAAAACATTGATTGATTCATTGATGGATGAAAATTGAAAAGATTGACGTGTAAAATTTCGTCCCAAAGTCAAAATCGTTTTTTCCCCTGTTTATTACAAGAGATTATGCATTTTCTTCATAAATATAAATTCTCGTGTCACAATGTTCGTTCCCGTACTCCTCCGAAACGGCTTTACCGATTCTCATGAAATTTTGTGAGCATATTGAGTAGGTCTGAGAATCGGCCAACATCTTTTTTATTTATTTGTAAGGGTAATTTATATGGCAAAACAACGTTTGCCGGGTCAGCTAGTGATTATATAATATTACCTACTGTAATGCTTCGTGCTCAACTACTCACTTCCATATTTAACGGAAGTTTAGAGAATCGTTAGTTTTCAAACCAAAAAGAAACATAATTGGTTGGGAACTATTCTTAACATTTAATCAATTACCAACCTAAACAATAAAACTCAATTCAATTTTATAGTTTCTGCAGCGTAAAGAGCTTTTAACTGAAACAAGAAGTTGGGATAAATCAACAAAATTGAATACAACGATTAGACAGCTTTTTGCATCATCTCCCAAGTAACTCCAGCAGTAAACTTGCTAGCATTATACTATAGGTAGAGGCAATATCCAAAAAAGAAGATAATATATTTACATAAAAATTTGGCAATATGGTACTAAAACCAATACCGCTAAAGAAATAATTAAAAATGGATTCTTGCAAATTGTTAAGCGTGAACGGGAAGTATCAGTCGAAATTTTATTTTATTTTCTCTTCTCGTATATCAGCAGGATTTAATGTGTTAAATGCTAACGTATTACAGCTATACAAATGTCAAGAAAGTTAAATGTCATTTGGCGGCTCTTTTCGTCAGGCCATGCATAGAATAGGGTTCTCATAATTGTTGATTGTTGTTTTAATAATTTACGTTTTTAATTTTCGTTATTTTTGTACGAAGTTTTCCAAGTTAGCGCCTTTTACAAGATTATGATTAACGAAGCGAGCGAACGAAGCGCTCTGATTAACGAAGTTATCTAAGCTGTTATAGTTTTTCTTCAAAGTTCATATCATGAACCACGATCATGATTTTTTTCTGATTTTTGAGCCGGCCGTTTCTATAATATCGGGGGGGATATATAAGCAAAAAAAAATGTATTAAAGTTGCTTATCCCGCAAACGAATATCTAAATAAAAACATCGTTTGAGCAAGCTCCAATGTTTTTAAAAAACCTATCCACATGATACCCAAACTATGTGCACAAATTATAGAATTTACATAAGTAAAGCTTGTTTAAGTAGGTAATTCAATTTTTTAGCTTATCGTTACTCCGCTTGATGACAATCGCCTTAAACTTTTTTCTGTAGAAAAATCAATTTCCTTGGTTGGTTTATTGAAGCCGTATAAAAAATCGTTAAGTTGGTTTTAACAAAAGATACATTTCTAGGGATGAACCCTCAATTTGAATCTTAAATTCTGATTGTTTATTGTTCTGTATCTGACGGTACTCATATATTGGTAGGTAAAATAAGGTATTGTAACACTAATTATTTATTAGGAGATTTATATTGATTATTAACATTATTTTATTTACTTATTTTAAATGATTTTGGTGTTTAATTATGTTGAAACATAACATTAATTGTTTTTCAATTGAACACCGATAACATTACACTTCCGGTAAATCTAGGCTTGGCGCGAAAGGTGCGTCAATGAAAAAAAAGACGTTGGACGCGCATAATTAATTCGGAGCTCGTTCGAAGTTCTTCGTGTAAAATTGATAATAAGTTTTTCAAATAAAATTTAGATTGAAGTTGTTCGTATTATTCCACATCCTGACCTGTTATCCAATATTATAGATTCTTGTCTCTAGTAATTTTTAGACCTAAATCTAATTTCCTTAATCTATTTTTTTTCGTTTTCCATGGTTTAATACGAATATTTATTCTATTCGAATTCCTTTACAGCGGCGGACAGATAACAGTTCCGAGAATTTTATGAATCGTACCTGTCGATGTAGTTATTTTTTAAAACAGATGATGTTGGCACTTGCGCAAATGCGGTATTCAACATGATATTAACGGAAATGGAATGTTTAATTCCTTAACCAGTAGTGCCCGGTGCGTTAGTAAAGAAACGAACGTGCTTAAAGTAACGTTGGAGAAAACTTGAGATCCTATCTCGCTGAAGTCAAACATAACCTCACTGCTTCCTCACGATCAAGAATCAAGTTTAACCTCATCGGAAAAATTGCTGAAAAGTTTGCAGGGTATCCTTCTGGTTTCTGGCTACACCTCCTGAGGATTTTTTTTGCAAAAATTGACGTCCTTACTAGCACTACAGAAGCTGTATGGTAATTTTGCACCCAAAGTGCTGAAAAAAGGTCGATCACTAAGGATTATTCTTTGCCTCTAATTCAACTTTGATTAATAGAAGGATGTGGAATTTACTATAACGTCCCATGTGGATTGCTGTTTCTTCATGTTTATAGGTTGAGTCAGCCAGTGAGACGGTATACCTACCGGCAGCGGTGTTGAAGCAGTGTGCTCCAGAGCTGTGCGCTGTTTTAATGCATCTTTCCGTTCTATCTTGCTGGAACTGACTAACAATGGACCACCTCGAATTATAGATCAATCGAAATTACCTCCCTTCCCTCAAAACTTATGGAGCGTATCCATGTTCAGCTGCTGAGATACCAAGAAAAGAAATATTCGATTAGCGACCGCTATTACAGTTCTAAAGTCGCTCGATTTATCTTCTAATGTATCTCACACTCCGGTGAGCTCAAGCAGTTGAGAGTCAAGGTGAGCTTTGGCTGCCAGCGTAAATAAAACGAAGTAGTTTGATCAACTTCCCTCAAACGGATTTGCTGAAATTTTATGTAAATGAGCACCAGATTTTTGAACAACATTTTAGCAAACTTGGTTGTTACTCTGAGAGCAGAGGTTATTCGGTTTTAGACAAGGTTCCGTATTATCCTCATTGCTGTTTTAACTGCTACTGTATAAAACTAATATGTTGTAGATTGTCGAAATTCAATATCTATAGATAACAGTACCACTGAGGGCGCCCGGGCTGAGCAAACATCCCTTATTCCTAAGAAGAAAGCGTGCGACTTGTGTATGGAATCAAGAGTCTCTTCCGAACCAGCATTGAGTGTGGATGTGTGAAATTAAAATTGATTAAGTGCAGTGACTCAATTGAACTAATACATTATCACTGACTTTGTCTCGCGTCAAAGGATTGTACTGGGCGTGACTGAAAAGCTGAGTTCCTACCTATTGCAATGGAGCTGTCGCGTACTCCGCCAAACAAGTTTCCATCCAGTCCAGATATACCTACGTCTATTGATAATCACCATCATATTTACTCACGAAAACGCAAGCAACCTGACAGTGAAAATGAAATGCTATATTGTTGGAGAAGAAAATGGATGTGTTTTTATCATCTTGGAATGAAAAAATAACACAGCAGATTACAAGTAGCATAGCTGTAACTATAAACACTACTCTCAACAACGAACTTTCGAAAATATCTAGCTCACTATCAGATATTAACTTGAGCCTGAAAAAGCTTAATGACGACAACATTTATTTCAACAAAACTTTATCTGAAACAAATGTGCGTCTCAATGAGATGGAAAAGTCCCTAAATTTTTTATCCGTACGACCACATCGACAGCCAAATTAAGAATATTGTTACGGATTTTAGGCCCAGTGAACTCCAAAATCAATTTCTTGCCCTTGAAAACAAGCTAGCAGTCATGGAACAACAGGCCAGGCAATGTGACATTGAGATAGCTAACCTACCCGAACGGCGTGGCGAAAATCTCATTAGTATACTTGAATCTGTGTGTACTGAAATTAAACACCCGATCCGAACGAGTGATGTTATTTCTATTCTTCGCGTGCCTCATGCCGACCAATAGAATCCGCGACCAAAAAGCATAATTGTCAAGTTTAATACCAGATTGCTGCGGGACAACATTATCTCCGCGTATCGTTCAACAAAGGGCTCTTAAGAAGAAGAAGCTATCTATAACCGATTCCCCGCACATCATTTATATCAACGAGCATCTTACAATCAGCAACAAGCAATTATTTCGCCAATGCCGTGAAGCTGCAAAGAAAAGCGATTTTAGGTACGTTTGGGTCAAGCATGGAACTATACTTGTACGAAAAACACCCGTCCAAGCTATTCGGTCAGCAGAGATATCGAAAAAATCAAATGAACATTTCTACGTACCAATACATTTCAACAATAACTCTTGGCTAGTTAATAGGTTAAAGGTGTCACTTTCTTACATGTGTACTTAAATGTTAAACTATATTTATCCATCTCAATCCGTGAGTTGTCTGGTTTTTTACTTTGTGATATTTAGTCTTTAAAAAATTCTCCTTTTGTTTCTGATAACATTGCAATTGCATAAGAATTTTACTTGCAATTAAATAGTGCTCGATAACATTACTTTCGATATTTTTATAGTATTAGAACTTACTTTATTATATTTTTTGTAAAAGTTGAATAAAGTGGAAGAAGTATGAAAATGGGTCAGATTACGACTCTTTTTGTGTTATAGGAGGAGGAGTTTGTGTTTTATTAGTTTATAGGAGCAGATTTAAAAATGAATGTCGTAAATGTTTTTAAAGTATATAAACCCAGTTGAAGATAATATTAAGGAAAATATAAAGTACTTTTGGGTTTCCATTAACAAAAAAAAAGAAACTAGTAATTTACGTAACACAATGTTTTATAAAGATACCGTTGCAAAGCAACCAATTGATATTTGTAATTTATTTTAAATTTTTTTTTGGCTCAGTCTTTCAACCGACTAGTATTGATGATAACTTTGATGTAACGAACATTCCAGATTTTAATCACAATTCTGACCTAATTATCAGTAATGTGGTTATCACTAAAATTAAATTCTTAAAGAATTACACTCACTTGATGTAACAAAGGGTCCAGGATTGGATATGATCCCTCCATCTTTTTTTAAAGCCGTAGCTTCCTCTATTCATCAACCTTACATTACATATTTAATCGATGCTTACAAGAAGGTATTTTCCCAGTATCTTTCAAATCCGCACGTATTGTTCCAGTATATAAGGAAGGACCAAAAGATAACATTGAAAATTACCGTCCCATTTCAATACTTCCAACTCTTTCTAAACTATTCGAGAGATTAGTTCACAAGTTTATTTATCCCTTGCTACATAATACATAATTATGTTGCAACAGCACGGTTTCGTCAAAAAACGCTCAACTACCATTAACTTACTAACTTATACTACATACTTGTTTGAAAACTTAGATAATTATGAGCAAAATGATAGTATTTATACAGACTTCCAAAAAGCAATTGATAGGGTAGACCATAGAATGCTCTTAGAAAAGCTAGCTTATAATGGTATTAAAGGAAATTTGTGGCGCTGGTTCAAGTCCTACGTTGTAAATCGTAAGCAAAAGGTAGTAATAGATAATTGCGAGTCCGAGCTCATCCATGTAACGTCTGGCGTGCCTCAGGGCTCCATTATGGGCCCACTGTTGTTTACATTATTTATTAATGATATTCATAAATGTTTCAAATTTAGTAATTTCCTCTTATACGCCGATAACCTGAAAATTTATCATTCAATAAACTGTTCTGAAGATCACGATCGTTTTCAACAAGATTTAGACCGAAGTTGTGAACTTATTGCGATACTAATAAACTTAATATTAACTTAAATAAATGTAAATCCATAACTTTTACCAAAAAGAAAAACCCTAGTATTCGGCCTTATCAACTTTGTGGAACGTATCTTAAGAGAGTTGATACAATACGTGATCTTGGAATTATTTTGGACTCTAAACTTCACCTTGATAATCATATAGAAATTATTATTAATAAAGCTTTTAAAATGTATGGTTTCGTCATGACATCAAGCACACAATTTAATCGGCCATCAACATTTATTCATGTATATAGGTCTCTGATTCGTTCTTAACTTGATTATGCGGTTCCCGTATGGAATCCCCTATATCAAAAATATATAACTCAGTTTGAATCTGTACAAAAGAAGTTCTTGCGCACTGTACATTATAAATTCTATAAAAGTCAAATCCCTTATAAAAATCTGTTAAAAAAATACAACTTACTGTCATTGAAGTCAAGACGCTTGCAATTACACGCAATGCTACTTTACGACTTGTGTCGCAATAAATTCGATTGCATGCCTCTTGTTAATAAGTTAACTTACAAAGTACCTGTTAGAAGTCACTGTCGCAAAGATTGTAAACTATTTGCTACTCCTTCTGTTCGCACTAACGCTAGCAAACGTTCGCCGTTATATAGATTAGTTGAAACATAATTTGTACTTCAACTCTATTGACATTTTATCATTAAGCGTAGGTATGTTCAAATGCAATGTTTTAAAGATTTTAAATTCTTTAGAAATTTACTAGAATACTTTCTACCTATAATCTAGTTAAAGCTATAAAAAACCAACATCATGCCTTTTTTTTCGGCTTTCACAACAAACTTATGTATTTACGTGTAAATATAATAAATATCCCTCTATATCAAACCTGTGATTTAAGTAATTTACTTACCGTATTTATCGCATTATGAATAATCTGTTATGTTTTTTTACTTTCTTTTCACTCACATTAATTAAATACTTAATCTGTTGTTAGTTCTAAGATATTTTACAAATAAAAATTTTGTCCACTGTTTGTTGACCTCAATAAAAAAAAAAGAGTACTCTAAACAGAATCACCAATTGGGGCTGAATAAACATAGTTCAATTCAAACAAACCAAGACACAAGTTTAAACGTTCACCGCGAAAATCACATTTGCTGTGGTACCACGGCACGGCACGGGTTTTAACAACATTTCCCTCACTATTTCAAAGAATGTCGGGATTCGGTATTCTTTGATTCGAGTAATCCAGTGATGTTCAGTTTCACAGTCATCCAGAATACTGACTGATAAGTGGTAAGCCCAGTCATAGAAGATTATTTACTGCCCAGTGTGTGTGTGTCATAGGAAATGTTCCGAGAAATAGTTTATGCATCACAGCTCATTGAATCATCACCATCAACTGGTTTTTTTATAATTTTCAAGACAGCTAAAACTTTAAATTCACTAAATCTGTTTTAAAAATTTAATAAGACCTTCTTACACAAATTATCAGTTTTAACTTTTCAATATAACTAACGGGTGGCAAAAAGAGTGTGAATTCAACCTAAAAAAATTAACCAAGGAAATTAGACTAAGATTTTAGTCAAAGTTTGCTTAGCCAAAAGATTTCCAGTAATTTTGTCCATACAAATACTCACAGCAAGCCCAGCAATATGATGGATTAAGGATGGGTGTCAGTGATTAGAGAGTTATCCATCGCAAAAATTACTACTTTCACGCTAGCAACTCAGCTGTTTTGTTTATGGTCCATAAATATAACTATGAAGAGTTAGTATAGATAGTTTGTCGTCAAAATAACCTTAGCCAAGAAAAAGATGTAACAAAGTTTTGTTCGTGTTTTCGGCATTGTTTCCTTTCTGCTTAGATTATTTGTTATAAGATGAAATAGACAAAAAATATCAAATACTTGTGTAGTTATACACATACAAGAAGGCTATATATAAATTACATTAAGAATAACAATATTTTACTATCGGAATGATTTTGCTCAGGTTAGTAAAATAAATATATCTAGTATATATAACTTATAAAGCTTTAAGATTTACCTAAATATAATTCTTTAATTTTACACAATAATTGCAAAAAGTTCTTCAGTCACAAAATGTTGTTTTTCAGCAATGTCCGATATAAAGCATAAACATAAAATATTGGCTGCAATAGATCATTTACGTTCCCGAAAATCGCGCCCAGATATAAGTCGAATTTGCAAGTTTATGTTAAAGTGCTATAAAGTCACACCAAAAGAAACAAAAGCTGATCTACGTAAGTGTTTAAAAGAAAAAAGCATTTTAAAAGTTGATTACAAGGATAATGTAAGCTACCGAAATCCTGCTAAGTGGAGGAAAAGAACATCTAAAAGCAGCGGTAATATTTTTATAAAGTAAGTACTAACCCTTTAAAATTAAAATTAAAAGTTACATATGTATTTTTACATCTTGCAGAAATGTCTGAAGCAATAGCTACAAGTGAACGCAGAATCATAACATCTGCTATCGCAACACTCATATACCAAGATCAAAGTTTCCTCGAGAATGGAATTGCATTTGAAGACCTCATTAGAGCAGCAGCATCACAGGATTCTAAATATTCTAAGAAACAACTTGAAACTATAATAAACAAGGAATTATCATCTGGAAGTTTGGTGAAGCTGCCAAATGGTAACCTAGCATTGGGACCTGCTGATCATGATGGAGACAGCTCTGACAGCTATAAGTTTGACTATAACATTGACTCTAATAATACAAAGGTAATCTATGACAATGGTTATCCCAGGTTAAAATCTGATATTTGAATTATGAGTATTTGCTAATAAATTTGTTGATATAAGATTTTATTTCTTGTGTTTAGTACCTGTTACATAAGCATAGCATAGCAAAACTGTGACGATTTGTATTAAATTATTGAGTTAATCCCTGCAAATTATATGATCTCTTGGTGATTGCTTTAGATCAGGCAACATGTGCTTACAATTTTTTATTTTTTTTCACATTATTGCATTGTTTCTTATTTTATTTTATACATATGTTGTGTGATGTAACTAATCAAAACAACAGATTATATAATTAATTGGGAATTATATCAATTATTCCTAGATATCATTAAACTATTTTGAGTTAAAAGTAAAAATAAACATGCCAAGAAATGTAAAATCAATTAAAATGTAGATAATTTTGTCATTAAAATTAGTATTCAAATGTTATTGTAATATAGATTCTTATTGTAACCATTTTTGCAGATGACATCATCAGCCAATTCATCATGCAGATCATCTCCACAAAGGACAAGGGGACGTCCTAAAAAACGTGGTGGTGGGAATTCAAGTAGCAAAGCTAATGGCTCAACAAGAAATGCTGGAGTTAGAGTGGGGGAAAGACGTAAAATGGCTAAAAAGGTATTTGATCCCTCTGATAACAATGTGCCCAGCAAGAGAAAAAGAGGTAGGCCAGTAGGGTCATTGAATAAAAGTACTCTTAAGAAAAGACTAATAAATGGACAGAGATCTGAAAAAGAAGGCACACCTCTGTCAGAGGGCCAAGGTTCCTTAGATGGAAGTGGCGATGAAATGGAAAATGATGAACCATCCCCAGTACTAGAGGTCTCTGGAGGAGTGTGCTCTGTTTGTTTAGTACAAAAGCCAAGGGGTTCTAATGACAGGCTGTTGGAATGCCGAGACTGCAGTAATAAAGCTCATATGAGTTGTATACAATCTGGATCTGGTATACTTAAACCGCGTCCAGACAACACATGGCAATGTCCACATTGTAAAGTGTGTGTTGTATGCTGTGAGACAAATGATGCTGTAAGTAAAACTTTTTAATAACCTTAAAATTTAAGTAACTTCTATGTAGGTACATGTTTTTCAAATATTTCTAGTAGGCTGCACTAACTTTTAAATTAACATTCAATCAATTATATAGTTCTATAAAATATTTTGGACCATTTTTAATGTTTCAGGGTGTTTTAACAGTATGCAGTATTTGTTCAGATGCATATCATGCACTTTGTCATAGTCCAAGAATTCCAGACCGCCTAAAAGCTTGGGATCAGTGGGAGTGTAACAACTGTCTCGATTCACGACCATCAGCAACAGTCTCCCCATCAGCCATACCTGACAGTATTGGTGTAGAATATGAAGTAAAAAAACCACCTGTTGTTGATCCCTTCCTAAAACCTCATGAGTTAGATAGGGCACCATCAAAATTAAAAGGAAATGATGAAATTGATCCTAGCATACCAGATGTATCTAATTGGACTACAGATGATGTGTATGATTATTTTATGGAACATTTTGCTGAGGCAGCACCAATTTTAAAAGAACAGGTAAATTATTGAGACTTAATGTAAAGCTTTTATACAATTTAATGCTGGTTACATAGTAATTATTTCTGTTTTTAGGACTTTGATGGTCAAGCATTAACCATGGCATGCAGGGCTGATATAGTAAGAGATTTAGGACTCCCATTAGGACCAGCCCTGGCATTGTACCGCATTGTTGTTAAATTGCAGACCAGAAAAGATGACTGGACTATGTGCTGGGGATAATAAAAACTGCTTACTGTCCTAAATAAGTCTAATCTCTATTTCTTTAAATGTAGGCTAATGCATTAGAATAAAGTGATAAAAATGGTTGGTTAACTACTAAGTACTTTACATCAATAGTTTATTCATAAGCATCATTGTCATATTTACTTAAAATATCAGTCACATTGAATTTATGCAAATCACTTTGTAATACAATTTGTAAAAGATTTAAATAAAAAGCAATACAAAAAGACAACAGACTTTTATTGTTTTAAAAATGTATTTAAACATAAATAATTTACTTAAATTTCATCTTAATACAATTATTTTACAACATTTTTCCTATTTTTGAAACTTTCAATGTTGGTCATAATGTTTCATGTATGACAAAAATACATTATAAACCATAGTAGCAACATTTATAAATAAAACTCTATACTGTGTTCTTACATAAAAGAAGTTAACAAATTGTATTGGAGGCCAAAATAGACAGTCACCCTGAAACAACACATAAACATGAAATAAGAAAAAAATTAGATTCTTAGATAATTGATGTAACAAATGAAATTTGATTTAAAAATTAACATAATTAAAAATAGTTTTGCTTACCAAATACACATATTTGAATTTGTCCACAACTTCATCATAAATTTTTTTAGTTGATTTTTCTTCTAGAAATCCCATTCCATAGAAAAATAATACTGTTGTAATGGGTGAGATTAAAATCTGATCTAGAAGAATTTTTTGGAAAACTGTTTTTAAGTTTACTTTGGGCATCCATACATCTAAATATGTGTAATAATAGTGATGAAGTGGGCCTAAAGCTACTCCCACAATAAACATTCTTCCTAAAAAAAAAAACATTAAACAATATTCAAGCATATCAAAAGTTTGTCAAAATAGAAAGTACTGGCATGTTACCTTGAATTATAATGATGTAATGAAAAGTAATTTGTTAATGAGTAATGTAAGACAAACTAATTACCTGCTCGTCCCCAGTCATATCTCTTGGCAATAATTTTTCCCTGATACTCAAATTCTTGTTGAATAATATCACCTAAAAACATACACCCTCCAGATGTAAGACTGTTTGTTAAAAGTAAATTTTTCTTGAAGAGTACGTAAGTAAAACGAGAAAAACATGTTTTTGTATAACTCCTCATTTAAATGTTGGATTATAATTTAAATCAAAATATAGCGCCTTTTCGCGCACACAACACTCGACACAGCTGAGCGCAGTCCCTCTGTCTGATTGGATAGGGCTTGTCCATTTGATGATTGTTGTTGTTGATCAAGTGGGGAAACGATTGACAGTATTGACTAGATATTTTTTTTTATTGGCAATAAAGTCAAGGTTAAAATGTTTAAATTCGAATAGACGTAAATAGGCACTTTCAAATCGTTTTTTTTTTTACAACCACCGGTTCGGAATGCTATTTCTACGGGGAAGAATCCGGCAAGAAACCTCCGTAGTTGCTTTTTTCAATATTCAATTACAATATTTTCTACAAATTACAAGTTTTCAACATAATAATTCTAGCTACACTCTAACTGTCAATTAGATAAACCTGTGCAGCTAATTAAATTACTTCCATATATTTTTACCTCTGCATAATTTTGAATTTTATAGTAAGCCTTCTGAATTAAAATTTGTTATATTGCTTAAATAAAATCAATTTTCTATGATTTCATGCAAAACACTGGTAGAAAGAAAAAAAGTCAACATTTTATTTCAGTTTGAAATTATAAGGCAACAAACAGAGGGATCTGAAATTTAGTTTTCAAGATCTGTAGATATTTTGATGAATATTCAAAACTGATCTTGACACAATATTTTTCTTTTAACATAAGCACGTTTATTAATTAAATTTCAAAGTTTGTTCAAGTAGCTGCGGTTAGTTTTTAGTCAATGGCAACACCGTCTGCCTGCGCTCTTGCTGTCAAGCAAGCAGACAGGTAAAACAATACCAATTATCTAGTTCTAAAAAGACTTCTCTTTGATTGATCTTCATGATTTAAGCTTCAAAAACGTAGTTGTAAAAGTTTCAATTATTGTGTATCATTGTCTATCAGCCAGCCCACTCACCACTAGCTATTAAATCACAACAATGATTTTCAAAGTGTAGAATCTGAAGATCTGAAGTACAACATTCATCATTTAAAAATGGCTCAACAAAATGAAAACTTAGATTTTTCTGGACTATTTAAATTAGATGTGTTGGTCCAGCTAGGAATAACAACACATAACTTTTATGAGTTGGGTTTAAAAAAGTTTTTGGTTGTATCTAGTGATAAAGAACTAGTGTTTGTTTATATTGACTCCCGGTCTGAGCGTCATATAAAGCAATATGATTGGGATTTCTTTGATAATCCTGTATATTGCATGTGTTTTGAGCCAAGTGGTACTTGGACAGTGATGATAAGTGATCAAAAGTTATTACTAGTCCCATTTCTTCCACTATTTGCACCCCAAAATGCATTTGATTGTAAATGGTCTTTGACAAGTGTTACTGTTCTTCCACTTGGCACAATCCCAAAGCCAATAACTGTTGTCTGGTGGCTTACTAAAGAATCTGAAAACATTTTGATAATTGCTTCTAAGGTAAGATTTTCTTTAGTTATGAAATCTTTGTTTTTCTATATATTGAGATTTTGAATCAAATTTAAAGAAAATAACCAGAATGAGTAGGTACCTCATTTTCAATAATGAATTAATAAACCTAATATGTTTGTATGTATCTTTGTGTTTTTTATTTATTTCTTTAATCTGTTACAGGCTGGAATTATAAGTTTCTATTCACTAGAGACACAGAGTATATTAGGTGAAGCAAGGGTACCTGGTGAAATTACTGACCTGCAGATATGTTTTGATGATTCCTTAGACTTACTGGATCTTTTGGTAAGATTGTAAAGATGAATCATTGAGTTGTACTTATTTCTAATAACAATTTGTACTGTGTTGTTTTTAGATTATGAAATGAATGATGAATTTAAAACATTACATATTGCTATTATACAACTTGTATTATTAGTATTGCTGTACTATTGTAGATATCTGGAGGGAGAACCCAGCAGTGGAAATTAGTTTTGGAGCATAGATCCTATGGATACAATTGGCTTCAGCAAGTCAGAGCACAAGCAGATAAGGACAAAAGAGATGGATTTATGTCATTCATTAAACAACTCTCCAAAGATAAAATTACATTGCTCATTCAAGGTGGATCTAAAGGTACCATAAAAATATTTTGGAATGCAATTGTTTATGTTTTATCTTTTTTCTCTTTTATTCTAATCCCTTGTAGCAAAACTTTTATTATCTTTTATATGGACATTCTACAAGATATTTTATTGCTTAATCAGGGTTCATACACATCTTGAATACTTCATCTGTTTTGATTTTTCTTTAGTTGGTTATAAGATCAAGCTAAATAATTATGTAAATGTGTCATTATTATACATAAGTTTTTGAAGGTTGTGTGTTGTATGGAAAATTTAACTTCTTTTTTAAATGCAGATGGTAACAAGTCTCAAACAGTTGAATATGTTTTAAAGCCAACTGAATATTTACCAGTGTTTCGTAAAGGATCAAATAATTGGGCTCTTACTGCACAATATGTCAATGGCAGACATTTTCTTAATGCATTTGAGTTGAATGATGGAACATTAATAGTAAGTTAAAGATTTTTATCTTGTATCTTGTTGACATTTTTAAATCTGTAAATAATTGGACATATAGTAGCATAAAGTTTTTGTAGATATTGATGTCCTTTAATATGTTAGAACATAGTTTTGTTCTAGCATCAACAGTTAGTTTAGTAGCGCAGTGCATGTGATGAAGATATTTTATGGCTACTTCTTTTTACACATTGTGTTACATTATTGAAGTTTTATAAGGGATTTTTGTAGTGATAAATATAGCCTTTGTGTTTTGGGGAGACTGTAGTGTTTAAACAGTAAAATAATTGCTTTTATAAATACAAAGCTTTCCTTTTTATTAAATATTAGCATATATATGTGAAGTGGTTTGTATGTATAATACATAAATGTTTATGGTGATACCAAATATACCTTACTATACTTTGTGTAACTGTCAAATCCAATTTATGTTTAAATATTTATGGAAAGCAATACAAAGCATTTGACACTGTTTTCACTTTAGCATTTTGTTTGGTCTAATTTATCTTCTTTTGCAAATCAGCTTGAAAGTCCTGAGGAAGATACACCATCGAGGACACTTCGGCCATATATAAAGAATGATGGTCTTTATGTTCAAGGATTATGGTCACAGAGACTTATATACTTACTCAGAAGGAATGAATTTGAAATACATAGCTCAGGGTTTTCAGTGATTCAGGTTTGTTGACTTTTTACTAATTTTATAGTTCTGTTGTATCTTTAGATTTTTGGAAAATACTATGTCTGAACATAATGATAGAAATAGAATAGAAAATGAAAAAAATATTGAAGGCTAAGAAATTATTGTTTCACAGGGACTGAATACTAAGTGTTATGGAAAATTTAATATTATAAATTATATCATTATTAATTTAATAATAATTTAACTAAACATAACATATTATACATTGAAATAAGAAGCTTGATATATTTATTTATTACTTTAGGGTTCGGAAGCTTTACTTGGTACAAAGCGGGAGTTCACTGAACTGTGGTCAGCTGAGCTCATAGGTGACGTGAAGAAAGCGTATTTGCTATCGGCTAAAGAGCCACCAACATCTGGTCCTGGCTGGAAGGAACCGACATTCCTATGTGACTTACAATTACCAAGGTTTAGTCTCGAGTCCTGTCTTATAGTCACCAATCGTGGGGTTTATCTTTTCAATACAGTGTAAGTGTAAATTCTCACTTACATATCTTATTTTTCTAACTGCTCCTTGTAATCCATAATATTGGATGTTAGGTAATAGCTTTTAATTTTTTGTAGAAGATGTGATCTGTGACAGTGGTTAGTAAGCCTGATTTTTGTTGTTAGATGTGATCCGTGCGAGTGGTTAGTAAGCCTGATAATGCGCGGCGGCACCGGCGCGGAGCTGTGTGCGGCTGGCCTGGGCGCTCCTGTGGGCACAATGCTTAAGGCCGCCGCTGATATGCTACTGTCCAGAGGGAAAGTCAAGCCTAGTGAATACCTGTACTCTTTGTCACAGGTCAGTTTGAAATGATAGCTGATGGATTTGTTTTATATTGGGGCTATGAACTCGATAATAAAAATGTAGGTATTTTTAAGCCTAATTTTATAGTTAAGTGAATCGTGGTTTCGTAAGGTATAGTAGTTTTTTTTTAATAAGCTAATAAACAATCAATAATGGTAAGGCTTAGAAGACTGGAGGCATAATACGCGTTGCCGGCACATATCCTCATCACTTAGCTAGTATATTTGCTATATAAATGTAAATTTCTCTATATATACTGTTTTTTTCAGAATCCTCCTGACGGTTGGATCGCCCGACTAGGCGTGTTTGGACGATTGAATGATTTGGCAGCATACAAACAAATTGGTAATGTCAATATCGGGAGTGCAGCTATTACTATCAAGCTACTAGCTGCATTGAGTACATTCTCTCGTGCTGATAATGGGAAATTTAATGGGTAAGTGGATCTTCTACTGTTTGCTTTAGTCTTTTGTAACGGAAACATCTTTTTCTTATCACTATCCTGTTTTCTAACTTTGGTAAAAATAGACTAGTGTTTTGAAACAAAAAGTCTCTTTTTGCTCTTTTTATTTCATATTAACTATGTATCTAAAACCAAGTAAAATTTAAACCAATAGATTGAATGTTTACTATGAAGTTGTTATTTAAATATGAAATATTTAAAAGTTTATTTGTAATTCCAGAGATGCAAGGTTCACGACACTGTCAACTTTAGAATTATCTGAACTGAGTTCATTTGCTGCATCTATCGGCCTTTGGGACCTTTTGCCGGTGTTCAGTAAACATTGTGGCCACCCACATCTAATTCTATCGGCCATGAAATCAAGGGAAACCCTGTGTAGGGGCGCCATAACAGCGTTGTTAAGAGAAAGGTGCATTATACCACTGTTGCTTGAAGAAAATGCACAGTGGTTCTTCGATTTTATCAAAGGAAACTGTCAAAAGTTTGATAAACGAATGCTAAAGGTATGTTTTACAATCTTTGCTTACTTGTTAACTTTTCTTTAATTGGAAATGGTATTCAAATATTTTTTTACAGTGCTTATGTCTGTGGATGAACCCAATGCAAGATCAATTGCGACCTATTATGAGAGATATAAGACAAGACATCAATTCTATTTATGTAAGTTAAATTATTTATTCTAGTATAATTTTTTGCATTTATGAAAAAGTATTTTACGGTGTGAAATAATGCCTTCTAGATCATTCCATCAAAAATATGCAGTGATCATTGCTTTGTTCTATCTTTTCTTCGGTCTTAAAAGACCAAAAAGAATAAGTCATGGTGTGTTAAACATACTCTGAATCAACTAAATTATATATTTAAAATGTATTTTAAACTAACAATTTCATAATGCTCTTCATCTCTGTCAACACCTCTCGAGAGATTACGGTGTGAGTTTATGTTATGTATGTGTAATACTTTTCAGACAACTCGTTTTCGGCAGTTGATATCTACATTCACACGTCTTGTGTCAGCTGTCGAGTTAACAGAACATTGTCCAGAGTTAGATGTGAAAGTTAAACAGGAATCTGAAACATGGAAGACTCGCTTTACACCGCAGAGGGCGTTGAGCTGTGGACTCGCTCACTGGGCGATAGCTGATGAAGGAAACGCGAAGGTTATGATGACGAATACTTCAGTTAATACAGAGACCATTGGAAGAGTTATAAGCGTGGCTTGCGGTAGACATCACACTTTAGTCTTGACTGAGAACGGCGTAAGTTTCTATCTTATCTTATTTTATTTTATGTACGATTTACCTATTTTGTCTTCTCTTTTCTTGCTGCTTACTAGCATTAAAGTGGGATACTCAATTAAATTAGTTTTATGTATGGACTAATTTTTTCCTGTTTAGTGACTCATCACACTAGTCATTAAAATCCATTAATACTTATTTTCTTATTCTATCTCATATTGTTTCCTAGATGTGATACAAGAAAATCAAAAGTATACGCCTATTATACAGATGGTTAAGCTAAGTAATAATAAAACTGAAACAAAAACGTAATGCACACAAATAAATGTAAAATATATGTTATTTTATAAGTGTATTTTGTAAACAAAACTTAAATATTTAGCTTTCTCTTTTACGTTGGAAAGTGTCTTCTCGCTTTAAACACTAGGATTTTTGCTTATCTTTGCGTCCCTTAATAAAATAAATTATTTTTTTCAAAAAATAAAATAATGCGGAATTTACGGCTTATCTTGATACATAATACGACTAAAGTATAATACCATTGCAGTTTTCAGTTTTTTAAGACTTTTTAGTGAATTTTTGCGCTGGTGGCGACTTTTAGTACTTGGTATATAATATGAATCTAGTTAAATCACTTAACACCAATTTTTTCTTTTTTTCCATAAAACCACAGAACTACAAAACTATTCAAAGTAAACTTAACAATTGGTAATTTACAACTTAATTATATATATAAATAGATCAAAAATAAAAAAATTAAAGTGTGTTTTTTTGTTTGTTGTTTTGTGTAATCCTATCCTTATTCACCTTTTCCTGTATACACCTTATTCATAAAATCGTTTGTTGTGTCGCTTCATAAACTATATTTAATGCGGCATTACATAAGGAGAATAACTAATACATATTTTTTGTTATTTTCAGTTATACGCAGCCGGTGACAATAGTTACGGGCAACTAGGTTGCGGTTCACAGTGGTCCGGTGCTATAGGAGACGCAGCTCAAGCTAAAGGATCACTGATGTACGTCAACGGTCTGAACACGCCCTTAGTATCAATAGCAGCTGGACATTACCACTCCGCTTGTATAGATACTGGTGCAAGACTTTATACATGGGGGTAAGATCTATTTTGTTCATTTATGCTCTCATCACAAGCAAATAAGTTCCTAATATTTTTATTAGAGTCGTCTTATATCAAAGGCCTTATAGTTTCTAGCTTATTGCACCAGAAAGAAAATTATCCATAGCACAAATACTCAGATTACTTGTATTTTAATTTGTTATGTTAATTTATTTTTAGGTGGAATGTTCACGGCCAACTCGGTCATGGAACTATAAAGGATGAATGGGCACCAAAACTCGTCAAAAAATTTCAGGGAAGGAAAGTAAGTACAAACTTATCACATAAATAATCTTATCCTTGGCATAAATATTCAAAATGATAAAAAAAGAGATACATACCTTTCAAAACGCGAATGTTGTCTAGGGTGGCTACAAGTACAGACTTGTAGTACTTAACGCCGAGCAAACTGCATAGTATATTATTGTATATGAGTGTGCAATGTTGGTCAGATGCGCAGCGTGGGCTGCGGCGCGTGCCACTCGGTGGCGCTGACGCAGACGGGCGAGGTGTTCGCGTTCGGCGCCGGCGTGTTCGGACAGCTCGGCTCCGGCGGGAGGCACAAGAGCTCGCTGCCCGTAAGAGTGGCGCTAGTTGAGTACGTCGATAGAATTGCCGTCGGATACTTCCATAATGTAAGACACTTACTCTTTCTGTAAATTATTACAACGTTGCAGCACACAAGGGGATGTGAATTTTATACCTTCTTGATCATAGTAAAAAAAAAAATTGCATGTAATTTCAGATTTTAAAATATATGTTTCTGGAGATTAAAAAGAAAACAAATTTTAAGATAGTGGGTCTTTTGCCAGGAAACAATTCATCTGATTGCCAATTTTTATCTCGTCTTATCAGTTTAAGCTTAAAAAGGTAACAGTTTACTATACTAACTACTATTACACTTATACTAACTACTACAATTACTATTATATACTCGTATGATTGCTACGCAACAGGTCCCGCGTTCGAAATCCGGCGGGGACGGAACTTTGTGGAATTTTATATCGATGCTTAGCACCTGCGTCACAAGATTTTACAATCTTACTGCAGGACTGTCAATGTGTGTGTCATGATGCTATGATTATTATTATACTAAATTATCTATTATTTCTATACAAAATCATGTGCAAACAATCAGACAGCTCACAATGCTTTACCCATACAGATTAAATGATGTTATACATTGCGTGCAGGTAATAAAATCAGCTCTCCGATCCAAAATTTCGGTCAATGAGGGTAAATTCCCCTGTGGTTGCAGCTGGCACTGAGTAACAAAGGTACGCTGTGGTGTTGGGGAGCCAGCCCCCAGCAAGTACGAGCGGCGTCGGCGAGGCGCGCCAACTCGCCGCCGCCGGGCGCGGGCGCTGCCGACGCCGTCGCCGACTCACACCTGCTGCCCGCCAAGGTCAACGTCAAAAACGTCACGGGGAAAATTGTGCAGGTGAACTACATAGTCTTAGGGTGGAAGCACATTTGTCAGCATCGATCAGCATGTTATGAATGGAAACTCGCTATTTAATATGAAAATGAGTATGTGGCGGAAAGCTGAATCGATGTGTCGATTTATCTTCATACGAAATAGCAATTTTCTATTCAAATATGCATGTTATGTGTAGAAAATCGCTATTTAGTATGAAGGTGCATATGCAGAGGAAGGCTGAATCGATGCTTCACCTTCTAAATTGCGATTTTCCGTACACGTGAATACGTTTAATTTAAATTTTATATAATGGCATTCTAATTTGTCCTTGATTAGTCAAATTTAATTTAAGATGTAATTTATTAATTAATGTTAGAAACGGCGACTTTTTATGCATTTCAGCTCGCAGCGGGGTGGCATCACTCATGTGTTCTAAATAACATGGGTACCATATTTGGTTGGGGTCTTAATTTCGACGGACAGTTAGGTAAAAGTTCCTTTTACATATATTATATACGCTTTTTGTTTATGTAGTTTAGCAAAATATTTGCAATCCGCCCTAGCTTCGCGCGGGTAAATTTAGGATATAGGATGAAGTACCCAATACCTAATATATGGGGTGGAGCGCTGTGGATAGTGGAGCTAGGCTGCATTGGAAAAAAAAACTGATCCTGTCCTGTGCCTTATTAACAATTTATTTTATCGTTTTCGTTTTTAATTTACTATAACTCCTAAGGTATTCATTTAAATTGTATTGTGTATGCGATGCTTAAAGTAAGAAACGTATTAAATTTGATAAAGATTAACACTGAATCCATCGAAATAGCATTCACAAATGAACTACATTATTGAAAACATTTTTAAGAAGATTGGCTGTAGTTAGTTGTCTTTTAAAGATAGATCACCGTAAATGGTTTTGATATATCTAAAATCGATTAGCCAGCATTTTCGATAAAAAGTTCTCAGATGGCTTGATTTTTTGTGACATCTTCAACAATCATCGTCATATTTCAACCAATTTGCACAAGACCTTAACTAATTATACATTAAAACCTTACTCAATAATGTTATATTGATAGATGAAATCCGTTTTAAGAACCCGGTCAGTAGTTTTTGAGATTATCGTTGGCATACATCCAGATAGACAGACGCGGCAGGGGACTTTGTTTTACAATATGTATAATGTGTAGATATATATATATATATATTTTATCTAATTAAATGTTTCGCAGGGAGTGGAGATAGGAAGCAAATAGTTATACCTACAGAAATTAAAATTCGCTCTGACGTGTACCTTAACAATGCAAAAGGTGATAAAGCTAAAACACCAGAGGTTGAAATAAGAGAAGACTTTTCAACTAAAGCTCTTATTGCATGCGGTGGGGATTTCACAATATTTATTAACGATGACGGTAAAGTATATGGTACTGGAAATATGCATTTGCAGGCAAGTATTATGATTTACTACTAGTTTTACGATGCATGTTTTCCTAATTAACTGAATTTAAATGTCAGAAAAAATAATCGTAAAAACATAAAACCCACCTGCTTAAAATATTAATTGAAAAAGAAAAAAAAGCAAGAACTACAGATATATTAAAATATGCTGCACGTGAAAACACACGTAATTTTGGTACCTAGTTAATTCTTTTCTTTTTGTTTTCCCCGGCTACAGCATTTTTTATGTTATGTAATAAAAAATGAGAACTTATATTTTGGTGCAAAAAATCCTTCATTTTGATTTTGACCATTTTTGTACCTACTTATTTAATAGTACTTAGGCAATTATAGCTTTAATTTGATACCCATATAGATATGATAATAAAATATTTTATTTTTGGAAACACAAGTTTTGGCGCCAGAATTCCGACATTTAGATTTTTTTTATCATTTTGATATACCCTATGACACTCGCAGAATTCAGACAAATCTAACGACATATCATTATTGAAATCGGTTCAGCCGTTTAGTAGTTACGAGGTTACCTAGGAATGAACATACAGGACAAACATATAACCTTCCTCTGGCTTCATTCCAGTTTGGTAAAAACTAAACTTAACTCCTTATTAAAGACTCCATGACGTTTTTTAATAATGATTGATATTCAAACCGTAAACTTCACAATCATAAAAAAAGTAAAATATTTTGTCTGTACAGAACTCGAATGATAAAGAAAAAGGCAACAATAGAGTGATTATGATGAAGACAACGAAACGCGTTATAAAAATACCAGCCTCTAAAAGAGAAGGGAACAAGCACCTGTTTCAACCTATCGATAGAATAGAGATCATGTTCCCATTCGATATTAACGACTATGAAAGGAAAAATATAGACCACACTCCAAATCCACTTAAAACAATGAAAGACTTTAAGAATACCTCCTGGGCTGATGAAGTAGTTTTTTTTCTACACCCTTGGATAAACGAAAAAGATTGTCGGGATAATCTCAACATGGCTGCCAAAATGGCTTATCGAAATAACAACTATGCAGAGTGCTTAAGTTTGCTTTTACAAAATCTCAAATTTTATCCTCGTGATTCTGGAACGTATCTCATTCATACGAATAACTCTTTGGATGAAAACCAAATCAACGATAAACTGAAGCAGGATGTAACTAATATCGTTTCTCAGCGCATCAAAGACGTCGCTCTCAAAATTTTAAATGATGAACCCTATTCCGTAATCGATCCAAGTATTTACCGTACTATCCCCTGTTGTTGCGATGAAAATAAATATCTTCAAGAAAAAACAACATCAAGTCCCATGGATGTTACAGATTTACATCTTTCCGTTGAAGCAGCCGAAGTCATCGACAAATGCATTGCTTTGTTCCCGATCGATTCAAATCTCTGGGAGCAATGTTTTAGGCTGTCCAAAAACTTCTTTTTGGAAAATGATCTTTATGTAATCGAACTGGAGAAAGTACTTCGCAAGTACATGGAATCGAATGCTACAACTATGGCGGCTGCTATTTTGTATTCGAATGACTGCGACCAGTACAGCAAGATCCTAACACCGAAATTTTACTTGAACATGTGTAGTCAATGCATCGATACATGGGGCTGAAATGAGATATGTGATGGAAAAAAGGAATTGTTAATATAATAAGATAAACATTTATTCTTGATGACATTTTACTGATGGGTCGGACTATAGTTTGTACAGGAATGTATACATGTATGTAATGTGTTGGTTATGGACCGGTTGAAATGGTTGAATATCAGGGTGGCTATTGCTCTCTCTTTAGATCTAAGAAAATGTTTACACTATTATCGATTAGTCTATTAGTGTCTGTTCTTCAACTATCAATTCAGTATTTATAAATGTGTGTTTTGTTCAATCGAATATCACACGTACTTGTAATCAATTTGATGGATTAACAAATCGTATTTGGACGGTGCACCATAGAATCTCGAATCTAATATGTAGTTCAATTCATGATTCGGAATTTTGTAGAGATCGAATTTAGCATTAAATCAAACTTTACTATATTGAACACGTGCTTGTAAAGATAGTTAATACAATTTTCTGCTTGTTATTTTTGCTTTACAGCTGTCCTACTACTAAAATAGCCATTTCCTATATATTTCCGTCCGATTTGAAGTTTATTTACTTTTTTGATGCTATTATATCAGTAGAGGTTGTTGAATTTAATAGTGTTTATGACTTCTTAAAATAGCAATTTCCATATAGTGTTGTTTTACAAGTTAACTTTTAATGTTTTGTGGATGTTGTTATTCCCGTTTATTTCGTTACTGCCATATAACTTTTCGTTAACGTTTCTAGTCATTAGATGTATCATGTTAAATCAAACAAATATTTTTACATAATTTATAATGATCAATTATTGTTATTGTTTAATTTACAGATGGCACTGATTTGCTGAATTTAATGTATTATTAAATAAATGAAGTACTTACATGATCAATCAGGTGTTTAAATTGTGTTTTATAATAACAAAACCTTTTAAAGAATCTGTATATTTACAAAATAAAATAAATACACCAATATACATAACATTCACCGATAGCAAATGCTTTTAGACAGGCATACCGGCTAAAAATAACGGAATGAAAATTATGAACAATAAATATTTCGAAATAAATAAGTTTGCTTAAACGAAAAACAAAAGTGCTCATACACATTCGTAAAATGTTTTCCTTTTAATTAACACGTCGAATTAATTTTATTTTCGAAGTTTGGATATTTGATAGAGACATTATTACGTACTAAGTAAGGATTACATTAAAACCGATAATTCGGCGACATCAGATTCATTGCATACATCACATTCAGATGTACAGTACAGGTAACACTAGGTTTTATACACCTAACTATTCTTAGAAGTTGATCGGTTTACCGCAATACGCGGCTAAGTTCGCCTCTCTTAAGGCCTCTGCACATGTCTGTAAAAAAAAGAGGGAGTCATAAAATAACGGCACACATTGACTAAGTATCGTAAGAACTTGTGTCACAGAAACTAAGCAATGATATAGTATAAACTAAATCCAAGACCGGTAAATAACACAAAGTTCCGCTTCTGCTGGGATTCGAACCCAAAACATTTAGAGTAGTAGTCGGTTATTTACACCAATGCGCCATAGTAAGTCAAGTCGTGAAAATATAAAGTAAAACATTGTCAGTCAGAGTCTTTTCTTTTAGAATGAAAAAAAAACAATTTCCGCTGGGTGTCAATCCTACAAAATTCTTTAAATTTTTAACTATTTGTTGATGAAACTACATATATAAAAACTATATTTTAACTACCGGATGTGCGTGGCAGACTCGAGCGACATCTTCAGCGGCGGCTCCGTATTCCTGCGCAAGGACTGCTTCGTTTATCAGCTCACCAGCGCCCTGCAGTAACAACATAGTATTATTTCATACAAATGTCGAAAAAACATGATTACAGTCAGTTTGTCTTCCTTAGATAAGCCATTGGGCAGTTAATGAGAAGTCTTGCGTGCGTATTTTTGAACTCTGTTCCACCACTGCAAATAATTTCTTAAAAATATTACTTTTTATTTGTAAGCAAATATTTGCACACCTTTTCAGAGGTAAATGTACGGGTCTTCCTTAACTTGTACGAACATTTGTAACCTACATTTTAGCAAATAAAATTATTATTATTATTATTTAATAAAGTCAAACATGATCAACAGTGGTGTCCTTTAGGATGCAGCTGTGTAATGAAGCATAGGTTACATGTCCGGACATACTCCTAGCTGTTTACTACTATTGAGACCCACAACAAATATAATCAGAAGAAATAAGTAACAGATTCTAGACTCTCGCCCACCAGCCAAAG
The DNA here is from genome assembly GCA_949316135.1 of Choreutis nemorana. NCBI lineage: Eukaryota > Metazoa > Arthropoda > Insecta > Lepidoptera > Choreutidae > Choreutis > Choreutis nemorana. Next base: position 6,912,483 of record OX438600.1, read on the forward strand.
CGAAGTATGCAACATAACGGCCCAAGGCTAAAGGGGACCATAGTCGGAATAACCCTGACTATTCAACGTCATGGAGCTTTGAATAAATACGAATGTACTTACGGGTCCAATAATGTGTGTCCCTAGGATAACATCTGTTGCCTTGTCTGATAGTACTTTTACAAAGCCATCGGGTTCTCCATTCGTTTTTGCTCTTGAATTAGCCAGGAACGGGAATTTGCCTACTTTGTATGCTTTGCCCTGAAAAAAAACGCAATTACACAATTTGTACCAGTAATAGTGGAGCCAGGGGAATTATTAGGTGCCGGAGTACTGGGTCGGAGGACCCTGTACTCGTAAAAGGCCCACTGGACGAAGGCATTTTTTAAGACTGTTGGGACGGTGTGGCCTGCTTGTTTGCAAGGCTAACCGGTGGTATTTCTCAGAACAGGCCAGCTGTTGAAGTATTGCAGTAGTGTCTGAGGGTTCCTTTGGCTTCCCTCTATCCCGTAAGGCTCTGACAGCTAAAGGTGTGTGTAGAACGTGGGGTTTCAGTTGGTAGGCAAGGGTCCTACGTGAGTCCGACATAATCCTTTGGTCCCCCGGGCTGAAGGATAGGTACCCTTACTAATCAAATATATTCATATAAAATCATACACCTTATTCAACAGTCGTATTTTATCAATGGAAAACTTACTTCTTTTTTGAGATCCTCTTCACTCTTTCCAACCCAGCCTACTTCAGGATGAGTGTAAATGACTGAGGGTATGGCATCGTAGTTGAAGTGAACTGGCATTCCCTGAATCAAAAAACTATCAATCAATACCATCCAGGAATCCAGAACATCATCCAGAAACCATTTTTATATTTACCTTGATACCTTCAACACAAACAATGCCTTCATCTTCAGCTTTGTGAGCCAACATGGGTCCGTGAATGACATCACCGATCGCATAGATTCTGTATAGGAAAAAAAAGAAGATAAATTAAAATATTCAATAGTCATCATTGATTTTGAGGTTTATTAAGATATTTTACCCTGGTTTTGTTAGTTCCTATTGTATTAGTTTATTTTTATTCTATTGTTATCCTATTAGGAAAGTGAATGATTTAAAATTGCTTAGTGTCAGTTGTTAATCATGATGCAGTTGATCAGCACACGCTACAACTATTAACCAATAACAGTATTTCAGAACCATATTATTTTTAATGAAATAATGGTTCATTTTAAAAATTATTTTATTTTAATTTTACAAGTAACCTTCTATAAGATTTTTAAACGCTGACCGCATAATATTTTGAACATGCAGTCATTAAAAATATCTCCAGAATTTATGTGTCCGTCTGTGGCATAATAGTTATTAGTGGATTATCTGATTTAATTTGTTTTAAATAGTGTAATGATCTCACCCGGGTACTTTAGTCTGGAACTTGTTGTTGACTGGAACGCGACCGCGGTCGTCTAGTACGATTCCTACCTTGTCTAATCCGAGATCCTTCGTGTAAGGACGACGGCCGATAGATACAAGAACAACATCGCAATCCATCTGAGGACATAACAGACATTGTTAAACTACTTGCAAAAAGTACGAGTTCCTTTTAATTTAACTTAATTATTTAGTTCCAAAGGGTTCACTACGTGAGACCAAAATATATTTGACTTTATTTCATTTCACCTAAATGAAGATTCATCGAGCATTCAGTAGAACTAAACATCAATTCATGTAAAGATTGTTTTGACTTTGTATGTTTGCTTGGTGCTACGTTTGACTTAAACACGTTTACTTTAAACCCATTTCACACTAACTAAAGCTTACAAGTATTTTTTGCTTTATTATAAAAATTCACTAAGTTACATTTTTGTATAGGTATTTGTAATTTACTCAAAGTTGCTAGATGGCTAGATTGATTTTTTTAATTTAGGGTTTTATCATGCAACCAGCACTCATTCAAAGAAGTTCAAAGAACTAGAAATATTTGCAATTGTAAAATAAACATTTTCTACTTAAAACTTCTTAATTAATAAAATTGGAGTGTGTGTTTGTAGTCGATATATCAGCTTCTCACAAAAAGCATATGAAAGTATGACAAAAAATAAATTTAACATTTTTGTCTGTCTATTTGATTGTTCCCGGTAATCTCCGAAACGGGTGTACCAATTACAAGGCATATTATAGGCTGCTTTGATTTTTTATACAGAATTAGGGTACCGTACCAAAAAATAACCCATAAAATTCTAAACATAATACATTCCAAATGATACATATGAAAAGTGTTTCTCTAAAGTGACAATGACGGATATCAAGTTCTATATTTATCATTATGAATTCGTTCTTTTCAATTTGATTTATCGGAACATTTGTTTTTATTGAATCTTCAAATTTGGAAATATGTACTTTTTGTTACTACCTATTTGCCAATATGCTATTTTTATTTAAGTATTTGGATTTCCTGGTTCCCAGCCGCGGGGCAATAGTTAGAATTAAAAAAAATAGTTTTCAACCAATATTATTGTCGAGTTACTTTGTAAATATCTCGACAGGTTTTTATGTAGGTAGGAACATTATTGTGATAAGTACAACACGAATGGGTTTGATGTCATTATAGGCTTATATTTTTCTATTAATAGCATTAAAACAAAAGGTGTTTTTGAGCTGAAAAAACTTGAAGCTGAGTACAGTAAAGCTGAAGTATATTTAAATGTTAATGCTGGCCAGGATTTAATGATATTTCGGTAAAACAACAGTCATATACAAAATTTAAATGTAAAATAAACCATAGATAAAAATTTGATGTGTGTAATAATATTTGGAACAAATAAAGTCAAGTTTGATGAAACGACATCGGCGAAATGTACTAAGGTCTAATATGTTTCGGTCTCACAAAGTGGACCCGCATTATTTTCGAAATACATTGGCATAGTAACTGATCATTATAAACGTCTTATAAAGCTATACAAGGAACATGTATAGTTTATATTAGTCACTTAATTATTTAGTAATGATTGGTTCTTGTGAGAAATAAGGATCAATTTATACTGATAGCATTTTTGACCACATTTTAATGCAAATAAATCTATAACATTATAACCTTTATTATTTAAGCAGCCAGTGTACTTACAGTTTCCTTGTTACCTCCCTTTGCTGCTTCTACTTCAACCTTGACACCGCCACCTTCCTTCTTGATGCCCATCACTTTGGTACCCAGCTTGAACTGGACACCTTGTTTGGCTAGAATCTTTTGAAGGTTCTTAGCAACTTCAGCATCAATACCAACACCTGGAAATTAATTTGCTTTACAAATTAAGTTCGCAAACACAAAACATGGCAATAATAACAGAAACGGCAACCAATAAATGTTTACATTTTAGAAAAAAGAGACCACAAAAGTAATTCCAAGTACAAACAAAATAATTATTATATTCAAAGAGCTAAAAAAGAAATAAGAATAAATAAAGCATAAACATAAAAATATTAGAAGTCTAACCTCCGATTGAGTTCAGAAACTCAATAGCAATGACTTCAGCACCAAGCCTTTGGTAGACTGAGCCAAGCTCGAGGCCGATGACCCCAGCACCAATCACCAACATCTTTTTGGGTACTTTTGGCAGTGACAACGCCCCTGTCGATGTGACGATCTGCTGCTCGTCAAACTGTTAACAAAAGATTGCTTCTGTGGATCTGTGTAACTGGCAGCTGTGTGATAGATTCTGGATTTGAATACCAGTGGTTTGAAATTAATAATTTTTTCACTACTCAACTATAAAGTCGTCCTATAAAACATAATTAACAACAGCATTATAAGACATTAAAATTTATGTAATAAGGTTATCATGAAAGATAGTGCAAGATATATTTACATACAAACTACATAATTTAAAATTATCACTGTGATATATCTGTTATCTCAATTAATTTAAAATAACCAACAAAATTTTTATTACTTGATTAATACACTAATTTTGGTTTGTTTTTTTACTCTAATGAGGATTTTTAAAACATAAACAAAACCTAATATAAATGGATATTACTATAATTTATTAAATTTTTCACTAGGTATTTGAAATTAAAATTTTGACTATTTTTTTTTGTTTTGATGGCAATAACTTTTAATAATTTATAAGGGACGAAATGATGATGAGATTAATAAAAAAGGATGAAAATTATAGATGGAACGATGAATCTGCATACAGTAACATGTTAGTACTTTTACATTAGGCTTTATTGAGTTACTTGGGAAATAAGGAAAAGAGCAGCCAAATCGTCGTTATTCACGTTCTCTACACTTATCAAGCACTACAGATATTTACTGGTTAAAACACGAGCATTTTACACATTAAATTCTGCTGATATACAATAAAAAATAAATAAGAACTCGCCACTTCCCATTCCCACCAAGTAACTCATTTGACAAATGTTATAGAATGTTTAACTCGTATTTCCATACATTATTAAAATTGCATGTCAGAAAGACTTCAAGGTATGTTCGATTTCTTTTTTTAATGCACACTTGGTGCTTTCATTTAACTAAATGTTAAGCTTACAACCAAAATCAGAATGAAACAAAATTTTGCAAAACTTAATTGCCTAAAATCAGCCTATTGTTACATCATATTATAATATTTCATAGTAATATTTTGTTAGGAAATTGGTTAAAAGTCCTATGACATATTGAACAATCATTAAAATGGCATAGGATGTTAAGACATTTTCATAAAATAAACAAAACATCTTACAGTAACACCAGGGAAGGGTGTGACTTCTGATCCTGTGGCGATGAGGATATTCTTGGCATTCACAGTCTCAACTCCCTTTTCTCCCTTGACTTCTACTTTGTTTGGAGCAGTAATTGTGCCCACTCCTCTTACAAGTTGTACCTTATAAATAAAATTAATATTGTAACTGAAATGTATTTTTTGAATTTAAGTGAAATGAGTTTCAGACATAAACATTCAGAATAGTGTAAAAACAGTCTGTTAATGACCGAAAAGCAGTGTATCATAAGATTAACCACTCAATGTCCATCCATCTAGATTATTCGTTTTTGTCTGAAATTTATCATTTTCATGATGATTTCGGACATCAACCACGTGCAGTGATTGTTATCATACATCACTACAACTTGGTTCATGTTGTCGACATTTGCAGGTGGAACTCAACATTCACTAACATCAGACATTAGCAGTAACATATGTATACATACCCTATCATTGATGAAATAGCATCCAGCTCCAGCTTCACAAGGGTGGAATTTAAATTTTATATTTTAATCTTATATGATTTGGGGATAATGTAGCATTCTAATGGTATTAAAATTAAAAAAATAAATCAGTCCAGTACTTTTTGAGTTTTTTCATTACAAACTTTAAAAGGAATTAGTACACATAAGTGAACTTCATTTTGCTGTCCTAAAGTAAAGTTGTTGCCAAGGCATCTTTAGTAATTCTCAAAAGAAAAAAACCTTTTACAATTCACAATTTATTTTTATTTTAAACTCACTGTTCATTAGTAAAGATCATTGACAGTTCAATTCACAAATTCATATTGTGAATTGCCATCTTTGTTGACATTTTGTGATCTGCATTATGCTATGATCCTAATACAATTCTACCAAATTAACCTTCTTAGGCCTGCAGTTTATGATTTGATCAATGTCACAAGTAAAGTTTCTTATAACATAAACTTATGTTACTTCATTGAATTTGTAAAATATTTTTAATGCATTTTTAAATAAAGAAGTTAAAGATTTAAGATGAATTGTAGAAATAATGTAGGCATGTATGGAAAAATTATATAATTGACATTACCTTATTCTTTTGGAAAAGCATAGCAATACCCCCAGTGAGGGCTTTGACTGCATTTGACTTGTAAGCCATCATCTTGTCAAAATCGTAATTGACTTGTCCAACGTTAATGCCTCTGTGTTCAAAGTCATGTTTAGCCATGTGGTACATGTGGGAGTTATGGAGCAAAGCTTTAGAAGGGATACAGCCAACATTCAAGCAGGTGCCTCCAAGAGTTGGATCCTTCTCTACTGAAACTACCTAAAACAAACAATCAAAAGTTGTAGGTACCATATAAAATGAAACAATGTTTTTAGCTAATTTCTTTAGGTATCTTAAATGAAATAAATCATAGACAGTTAATATACTGTTTTAGGATAAGTTAGAATTTAAAGTTTTCTGAGCAGTACAGTGTTGTAAATGTGATTTATAATTATATTTCCATAGTTTTTTTTTTTAAAGGACGAGCAGATATAAAACTATAATATTCCATTTGGAAAGGAGTAAAATTGATAGAATGTGTTCTGCCTATAAAACCAGAATTTTGGTAATTACCTTCATGCCAAGCTGTGCAGCTTTGATAGCAGCAACATACCCGCCAGGGCCGGAACCGATCACCACTAAATCAGCATTATGGCTCGTTGAATATTGTCTCGTACAAAGACTTCCACTCTGCACAAATCATAGAATTCACAATTAAATTCTATAAATGAACACATGCATAGAAAATACAAATTTCTTGGAGTCAGATAAGACCCATCTTTTCTCTATTTCAAATATATACACAAGCCCTCATGTTTCATATTTAATCAATCGGCAATCGGTCACATCCTTGAAGGTCAGGGAACACACATACGGTATTATGTGCTATCGTGATGACAAAATCAATCAGAAAACTCAACAAATATTTGTTTTACTCGAGCAGTAAGGTTATAACTTACAGAAAATACTAAAATTGTATTCCAGCACATACAAGATCTAAATCGAACATTGCATAACATGACAAGCAGTACTCCACTAGATTGTATTTTTATCAATTTACGAGAGACCAATATTGAGTAACTTACCCTAAGGGAAGTTGATGCTAGTTTCAAAAACTTGTAACCCATTGTTGAGTTTATTTCTCCTAAATTTATGGAGTTATACGAGCTAAAAGAAAAATCCTGTACACCCTGGCGATATGTGATCCGTCCGTCGGCAACTCAAGGTGTCATTGTGACGTCAATTTGGCATTTTATCTGTCATGTCAAGGAAAAAAAGTTGCATGAATAGAAAATAAGATTTTACAAAGAATGGTTACTAGACTAAAGTTGTTAAAAATGATCTTCAAAAATAGAACTATAATGGTTTTTCCGTATTTAACAAAACATTTCAATTTAATAAACTTTCGATCAATGAATATTTACTAGCTTTAATAATAATATTCCTTTCTATAAAACACAAAACGCGTAAATAAAATGAGATTCATAAATGCTTTTTATTTTTCAAACTGGCACTCGGCAGCTGCGCGCGCTGACAAGAGGTGGGAAGTTTTTGTTTATCACAAGCTGACCGAGTGTTGTGACGGATGTTCACGTGAATCGATTTTCGTTCAATCGGCAAAAAATATAATATTAGCGCTTTTGTGCTATTACAACAAACAAGTGAAAAGAAGTGAAACAAACTATTTTCTGATATACTGCTTTGAATACATCAACCGGTAAGATTTATTCTTATATTTGTTTATTATCCTTATACTTAACCATAAGTATCACATTGGAAATGCGTAATTAAATATTTCAATTCTGAATAGGAAATCTAACAATGAATGTAGAAAGATCTGGTAAGTAATAAAATTAAAGGTATTAGGTACAACAGATACAACACATTAATAATTATTATTTCTAACATCGAATTTATGTGCGATTTTTACTATGAACGCTAACATGTTTTTAAAAGTATTTCAATTAGACGAGAATCTTATTTAAAATAGTAACCTAGGTGTATTGATCTATGTATCCAACAACCCATTTTAAATTATTACTGCATTTTATGAATGTAAAATACGTATTACTTAGAAAGTAGACGTATGGTACCTAACTATTGTTTAATTTAGTAGTTAATAAATTTTACTATTAAATTTTTAGTTAATAAATTTAATTTCTTAAGAAATTCTCAGTTAGTAATAAAGGCATTCTTCAAAATTAAGTAGATTAGATCATCAGCTTGTTTTAGGTAAATACTTAGGTAGGTTCTTATAGACATAGTTTAAATATCAAACATTTCTTAATTTTGCTTCTAACTACTTACATAGAAACCTACCCACCTAGCAAACCTATAAAACCTTCGTAGCCAAAACATTGGTAAAGACAAAAATGTTTTTCCTTTTCTAACACCTGGATATATTGGACTACATATATTATATACTCAATGGAAATTTATTTCACTTCTTTATTTAAATATATATTATATCTATTTTAAAAAAATATTTTCCAAATCGGTTTACAAATGACGAAGTTCTGAGGTAGCAAACATTAAAAAAAAGCAACATTCCACAGAATTAAGTAACTGTACCTCCATCTTTTTTTGAAGTCGGTTAAAACATGTTTTTTTTTTCAAAAAATTAAAATATTCCATAAATGAAACCTATGGATATTGTTTTTTCGAACTTGATTAGCATTTCTACGCTTGAGTTTTCGAATCTATTCTATGTACTTCTGAAATATTTCAGTATTTTGTACGTTTACCTTATCGTATAACTAAACATAATTAAAATTGTGTATTTTTTTCTATTTTCCTTAATATTTTATACGAGCTCCGTTTATTACCTACTTACTAGTTTTTTTTTTTTTTTTAATTAATTTAAACCTTCCTAAACAAAAAAAAGAATAATTCAAATCGGCCCAGCCGTCTTCGAGTTCTAGCGACACTAACGAACTTAAATATACAAGATTATTATGTAGTACAAAGCAACACTTTTGTTTGGCATTCAGTTTTCCATCAAATAAATTATGTGTCTTACCTTTTAGGTAGAGTTTTTTTTGGTTTATCTCTTTAAAGTCCTCCTCTATTCTGATTCCATCGTTCTATGCATAGGCCATCTTATCTGATCTGTTCCAGGCTCCAGTATTTCATGCCTCTTTAGGGATATTTACTATTTCAAGAATAACTGTAGCAAAAATCATTTAAACGTTAATTAATTATTGTTTGATTTAGTGGTTTAAAGTTGTCGATCGATGTCCTCTTAAGAGTTTTAATTGATTAGGTATGGATAAGATTAACCATAACGTTCTTCAAAAGAAATTCCTTTCTTTATTCGTTATATGGTTTTTACTAACAACAAAATATTTGTAACGTGATCCAAGGTCTCCAGATCTGCTTTAAAGGTCGCGGTTATGGCTTTGCTTTACTTATTCAAATCCCTACATAAGCCGGTTAAGTTATTCTCTTGCTTGAACGGCCTATATCGTTGGAACACTTTACCTGCGCAGTAGGGCAGTAATCCTGTTAGGTGGCCGTGACATGATGCCCGGCTTCTACAGCCATTTAGTCTGTGACTCTCGCGCACATCCGTCCCTGCAATGTGCGACGTGAAAACACGAAAAACCTCTCCGGCGATACTAGAAAAGCTTGCTGTCTATGAAAATGGTACATTTTTAAATAGTCATTCAAAATTTCCAACCTATTCCATTCAATTTTTTTCATGGCTTTTCTTAAAATGTTCGTTATTACCTGACCACGTAGTGTGGCTTGGTTACATGCGTGTGATATCATTATATTTTATTTCTTTCATTAAGTGTTGAAGTAGTTTATATACATTTTAAATGGATATGAATAACTTCTTCAAATTAAATAAATCCTAAATTTTGACTAAGTTTTAAATGGCAATTTGTTTCTAATAAAATCCTCCCTTTAAGTTAGTAGATTAGATAAGCAGATATATTCGATATATTTCGTGCCCTATTAGGGGACTTAAGCCTTCACTTTATACCCTTTGTCACCCTATCGATATCATACCTATTTTCCATTTATAAAAAAAAGTGCATTGGGAATTTTTATACGTTCAATATTCAATCATTAATTTCGAAATTCTACATGTTTTGTTTTTTAATACATACATGTAACGTATTTTTGCTGAATCATAGGTGTCCATATCACATTAGGGGCATGCACGCTACTGACTGATCAATATGTGGTCCATCAATTTTACCGCTCTTTTATTAATCAAATTAGGCGTTCAGAACCGAAAGTCTGCAACCCGATTCTTTAATCATGTCGCAATGATGTTTGATGGGTGTTTAATTCGTGTACGTGTTTTTCTAATGCTGAACGTGTTAGTGCCTATGGCTTGTTGGTATTTGGCACACGTGCTGGCTTCTAATGGTTATGGTCAAACAAAAGCACTTGCCCAGCTTTCACGCTCTGTAATCATGATATCCGATCACACTGACATACTGCCTACCTACTGTGCATGATATCTGATATGGCCACACATTCATATAACTATGTTTTATTATATTGTCTTATTGTTGTGCTTATTAAACGGTTCCCTTGTGTGTTACGGAGATATCCAGTAATTCAGAATGCTTGTCATTGAAAAATATGGTTTATGTTTCAACGATTATGTTTGTTAGGATTCCTAACCCTGTAATTCCTTTAAATAACTAAACTTTTTTGTATTAATGTACATAGTTGGTTGGATTCTCACTTTTATCATTGAAAATGATTAAATGTTGCCGCTGGAAGGAATTAATATAACATATTATTTTACACATAAGATCCTAGATTAAGATTAAGATATTAATAAAAGACAATTTTATTTTGAACTTACATTCGTGCCTTGTAAGAAATTTTGTTAGCAAATGTGATATGAAAGTAGAAAAAACTGTATTGTCATGTCAACATCAAGTCAAGCTTAAAAATATAGTACCAATGTAAAAACCGCAAAAATGTTTCGGTTAACTTCAGTGCATATCCGTAATTAATGTATTGGATTGCATGTTATACGTTACACATTTCAATCAACCATTGCTGTATATGTTGTGAAAGTAGTACACGATTGGGTTTGAGATTAATACAAAATTACAAAACTTATATAAAATTTGCATAGTAATAATAATTAAGATGAATCTTAAGGCCAATGTTGTGTTTAAGTAATATTGCTCTACTAGATTAAAATGTACCTACATGATTTTACAGAAAATTTAGATTCTAGAATTGTTTTAACCGTGTTTGAATAGCTGTTCCTGAGCCATGTACCTGTCTTTCGTTGTGTTACGTGTCAATATGCTAACGATGGAGACAGTTATCTTCCGTGGAAAAACATGAGTAGCATTAGGTATGCAGCTCGCGGCATTTGGCACGGGCGCCGGACAAAAGGGATCGGGATAAGCAGCCAGCGTGGGTGGCGACTGTCCCCGCCTTCCGAACTATCCTTATGCGGTTGTGCATTCAACACCTAATGAATATGCATGCCATGAAAAATGAGCTACGTACGCCGTGTTTCAATCGATTATTCCACTGAGGCTGGAAAAAGCAGATATGCAAAATGTAAGCTTTTCAGCGTCCTCGTTTTACGTCGACCATAAAAAATTCAACATGCCATGTCAAGATTGCTTCATCGGTATGCAATTGTTTTTTGAAATAGAAATGAACCTTTTCTCAACCAAGCTACTTAGGTTTGCATGTAAACAAATCAGTTTTAACTGTAAATTGTTTGGTTTAGCACTCGCCCCATATTTCTGAACAAGGAAGTCGGGGTTACAGAAATATCTTGGCAATCCAATTGTTCTATTCGTTCAACAACATTGTTTACTTGTTTCATTCCGATAAGTACTCCTCTAGTTTGCCTACAAAGAAGGGTTCGTAAAACGATTTCCTTTATGCGACATGTGCTTTTGATTTAGTTTATTTCTGTGATGTGGTACAAATCCAAACTACTGATTCAATATAGGTATGGTGAATACATAACATATCTTACTTCCATTATGCACTAGATATTCTTGGCTTGTCTCCAGGTCAACGAGGCTTTTCGCTGTTTCCTACTGGCTGGTTTTGATATCTTCAAAATAAAGATAGTCTGAAGTAGTAGTCACAATAATAATTCCTGAGGCTTTTTTTGTATTTATGATCACGAAATTATTCGAATTAGCATTCTATTAATTGGATCTGACAGATTGTTTAACAGGGGATTCAATATTTTAGCCATCCATTTTATTAATTTGTATTCTTATATCATTATTTTGCAATTGTAGTAGACATAAGTTGGTTTTTTCTTTTTAAGTAAACAGAGGAAAATGTGTAATGAAGAATTTTTATGATTTGATTTATGAAATTCTAATTTGAGTCAATTTTTCATAATTTGAGGACCTGAGTTCTGTGTTATAATATGTTGCTTAAGATACCTGCGTAGTTCTAATACATATAAAGCACATATTAATAGCACGTTTTGTGTGAAGTTCTCGGCGAGATAATGCAAGAAACATTGATTAACTTGTAGTATTTTATAAGGAAAGAAAGTTGTCTTCATATTAGAGTTATTATCTGCAAATAGCATCTTCGTCGAAAGTAAAGCCAAGCCATTACGCATTTGTCGTAATATCTTGCTGAGAGCAAAACAACTAAGTAAATGAAACTTACCTTGTTAAAGTAACTGAAACATGTTTTTTATTATTATTATTCGGCACAGAAAGGAGCCAGCTATATCAACAAGTCCATTAAAACATAAATAGTAGTAATAAATTTTGTTTCGACAGGTGTTTTGTAACTTAATAGTATTAGAAGAATATTTAATAATGCATTTCAAATTAAAATACTTTGAAAATAGTAAACAATCATAGCTAGTAATAAAAAAATATTTATTTGTCCCCATTTAACGAAGTTAATTTCCATCTCATTGGAAAAAAATGCAATAAAAAATTGCAAGTTTTGTAAAAATTGCCGTAAGTTTATAATAAAAGTTATAGAATATAATAAGAATTATCTTTATAATAATTCATAATTTGAACTTGAAAGTGGTCGTGAATTCGTTACAATAAATAAATAGAGAGCCCAGTTAGTAAATGGTTAATAGTGAGATGTAAGAACTATAAATAAACGTTTCCATGTTTTAAGTTGAATTGATCAGACTTGGAAGTCAGCTTGATTGGTTTTCCCCTGTCAAGGCTGTCCAACATTTTATCTTAAATGACATATTTTCTCCGACAATGTTACAGGAGAATAGTTGTCTGAATAAGCTAAAATATATTAAGTTCAACATACATTTGGTTTAGTTTCACTCAGTAGATCTGTGGGCTATAGATTTTCCTTTCGAAAAATTTATCCACTTCCGCCTTGATGTAAAGATTAAGGCTTACACAAAATTCAGGGTATACTTAAATATGTACAAATATGAAATACGATTTTAGCATAGCAATAATAATAATAATTTTATTTTGGTTCCTTTGGGATGGGACTCAAACTACAATATTAAAGAACTTAGCATTTGTGAAGAAGAATGTACTATCAATATAGTTTCTATTTTGCTTAAGCGATAGCTATTAAAGTTTTGTTGACACCTCTTAAAGCAGCTATCTTCCTGTATAGCTTGAGCTTCGTCTTGGTCATAAAAGCTGAGTGGTTGATTGAAATAGAAAGTGCTCACCTTGCGAGTCTTAAATAATGTGAGTATAAGGTAAGATACAAGTATAGCACCTGTCTGGTGTTAAGTAATTACGCCAGGGCTAATCCCCAAAGAAGATGAAGCTAAAAGATTGCAGGGAAATAACTTATATTTGACTGCGCTGCCTTGCGACCTTTCCCAGTCAGAAAGGTTAGAATACAAATTTTGATTGCAATTAAAAAACTTGTTTAATGTTTAACTTTTCATTTTATATCATTGTATTTTTTTCATTACCTTTTTATTGTTTTTTTTTTACGTTTTGCTACGCACCTATCTTATATAAAGTAGTTACCACCATCATTGAGTAGACGAGCAGCTCTTTTAAGTACATCCTTCCTTTCATAAGTATCATTCCGTGTGAGGGGTTTTTTCTGTCTTCAGATACCAGGTCCTTAGGCACGAATTTACTCTCTTGAGAAATAATAAGCATATCCGAAAATGTGAAGAGGTTAAATGTCATCACCTAAATACGCGAACATTACCATTTTTAGTCAAGTTAGCAAAAGAAAAAAGATGGTCCAATTATTTGAAATGTATTTACGATGGGCGGGCGGAAAGCTAGTAGGGCGCGACGCGAAAACTCGTCTGCAAGTAAAGGTCGACGAACTTTGAGCCCTGCCCATGAACGCACCATGACTCCATTAGGGATGTCCGACATTTACCCTTGTGCTTTTTGCTATCGATATATTTTTTAATTCGGTCAATATTTAAAATTACTTTGGCTATGAAGAAGACAGGTAAACATTAAAAATCTGTTAATAGGTACAACTAATTGATATCCTTGAAGTCTATTTTTTTACCTTTTACTTCCAAGAGACATTTTGTTTTCGTTAAGAAAGAAAATAATTTACCTGATTTAATTCCTGTATTCTTAGTTATACGGTTTAATCTAAACTTAGTTTTACCAAAGAAGGCAATACTTTATTGAAATGTATTCTTGTAACTATTTATATGGTTTGCTTTGGTATGTGACTTTTAAACACTACCTTGCTTTGTCATGCAACGTGCAAACTATCTCGGGCAGACGGCGGCGCGCGGCGGGCGGACGGGCTGCGTCGACCGTAACTTTAAAACTACTACGTCTTACAGCAATATTAAAAAAAACAGTCTCCATATCATTTCACCGGAAGATCTATTGGACCAGATGATGAGTACATTAAACGAATAGTCAATTTAAGCCACTGTGCAAAGTACAGGAATGTAGTATTATTTTAATCGTGCTCAAGAGATCACTTTATTGACACCCCACAATATGAAAATTGCTGTCTCGAGTCATATTTAGTTTTTTCTTCAAATTTATCTTTTTAATCAAAATACTTTATATTCTAAATACTATATTTCGAAATATTCATATTTGAAAATAGTTAAATTAAACAACAGTTTTAACACATTTTTTCACGCCCAGAACGTAGGACAGAGTTAGCACTTGCTGCTGCCAACTCAAAACTACAGAAACCTTGTGTAACATAGTTCAAGTTAGAACTTTTTGTTTTAGATTTTTTTCATATTTTATATTTTGTTATGTGACATCATAAAGCTTTAGCCCCCCCACAGGAAGGGAGGGGTTCCATGTCACACGATGACACATTGTCTTGAAGTGTTAATTTTTGGATGTCCTCTAATTAGGAACTTGAATTTGTTTAGGAATTGCTTTAACTATGAATGGATATACTACTCTTAATATTTTGCAAGTGTCGCACGCATCTATATGCAATGTTTGCTAATATTGGGGTCGGTTGGTTGGTTGCATTACAACTCATAAACTTAACATGGGCGTTGAAAACCTGTCAAACTCGTCCTGCTTCTGTTGTCAGAATACTAAATTGACTACGTTCTAAGTTTTGGATATTGTGCCGCATCTTGTCGATACTTTGTGTTGATAAATTCGTGAATTTCTTATTTATGGCTTAAACCGAAGTTTCACATAAAACAAGTCATGATAATTATGAACGCTTATTTGAACATTTATTTCTTATAAGGCGCTAAAGAATGATATCTAAGAATTCAATTGCATAAACAATATTATACAAATGTAAAGTAATCTGGTTTCCATTCATTGCAATATCCCATGAAGCCATTAGCGGACGCTACAGTTGCTTGGAGAGGATTTATTCATAGCTACAATCTTTACAATCTCTAATGCAAATTGGTATAGGTACCCAAAAACGCAATGGGTAAGTTTAGAGCTTAGGGTTCTGTTGAAAAAAGAGTTAAAAACGATTGTGAAAAAGACTGTGTCTCTTTAAATTGATTTTTTTCAACGTTGTTTTGTGGCAATAGGTACATAAAGATTTTTGTAATACTATTAAAATGTGTTTGTCGTTTATTTGCTGTAACTGTGACACAATATTAATTGTTTTAGTCTATAGGAGAGTAGGTTTCTTCATTTATCGAAGTGTAAACACTTGTCTGTTATGATCAAGTTGCAATTGATTTATTGTTCCATCAAATGAGCATTGTATGAGTAGGGATCCAAAGATAAAGTAAAATCCGGTTTCCGATTCGCTCTTAACCGTTTCATTTTATAAGCGTACTATCTTTGACTGACAGTAATACTAATAATGTCTTTGTGAATAAACATAGGGATGTCCCCTAAATCAGTAACCCTTTACGAGTTATAGCCACACACCCTCTAATGGTCTAGAATATTTTACGACAAATTATAAAAGTGTATATAGCATTACATCTTCTCTACGGATACAAAATTTAATGTAGAACCAAAACTAGATCAACAAGGCTTTAATTTAACGTCAAGCATTTGCGTTTGTTTATTTTGGTGCCATCTTTGTTAACATCTTCAAAGTGACGTGACCTACTATTTATGAGGCATGTTATTAAAACAATGAGCTCCTATTAGTTTTAATAATACCATTTAGTGCAGTCTCACTGCATCTTAACTTTTGGTCGGATTATTTGACCTTTAGCAAATAGGCGTACGGGAAAACGTCGGTTGTATGGGATGGGAATGATGGCTGTCATCATGTGTAATAAGTGTTTCGTGTTCGCCCGCATCAGGAAGCGGTTATTGATTGTACGTACAGCATACGAGAGGGCACCGGTACGTTGAAGCATTGATTGCGGTGTGTCATCAACTTTGAAATATATTTTTACTGTATGCGTTAGTTAGATTATTATTTCGTCCGCCTCGCTATGATCGCTATAATAATGTTTATTGGCTGGCTATTTTATTTAAAAAAAATACAGTTACCAATACAAACTTTGGTGAGATAAAACACCATTTTAAAATTATAAGGAATAGGCATTTCACGTGACAAACATAACGGCAAAGACTATCGTGGGTAAAAGAAAATACCTCAATATTAAAGTTATGAAGCATCTAAGAAAATTGCAATTTTGACTTTTTTGTATCCGATGACGAAAAATATCTATGTTTTGAGATTTATTTTGCCGCTTATATTCTTTGTTAAAGCATAAACCTGTTTATTGCCTAATAGTCACGCCTGTTTCGTAATTATTTCTGAAACCGTAACTTAGACGAAGGAATTCCCATTAAATAAGGCAGTTTGTTACACGAGCGGTTAAATTAACCTCAATTTTCGATTCGATTGAGAATATCAATATTGTTCAACCTCCTATTCATTCTGTGAACGTTAAATCACTTTCCTTGGTAGGTTTCAAATATTTGTCAAGTCAGTGAAACATTGTATAAACGCACATACATGCTACATGGAAGTTGCGTAAATCGGAATCATCATTATAGGCGGTTGCGTCGCTATTCCATTAGCACTGTCGGTACGCCGCAATTTACAAAGCCACATAGAAAGCTCTTAAGGGAGTCTTTGCGGTCGCCTGGTCAAACAAGTGCCCGTACCGTACCTGGATTACAATTGTTAAGTAACATAGTTTTTCAAATTCGTGCACAAACATTTTCATTTTTGGTATTCTTATACAACTAGTGATAATATTTTGATAAATACTAATTATACTAGAAACGCTTATTTTATCGTACACGATAATTAAAAAAAAAAACCGACTTGCGACATGGGCGGGATGTCTAGACATAGTCTGTGGGTACTGTAGTCTGAAATACCTACAAGAATGAAATATAAGTGTAAATGTATATGATAGCAGTGAGTACTGTCATTGTTATCGCTATGACAAATAACAAATTATGTAGCATGGAATTTTTAATGCACTTTGCACGGCAAAGACCACCTTGAGCATTCTCATATTTCGATAAAACTTGTCTCGGTCATTTTTTTAAATGCCGCTATAATGAGAAAAAACGTAGTACCGTCATGACAGAAATGACTGTTGTAAACAGTCATTAGTTATGTTTTAAGTGACCAAGGGTTCAACATCTTTTGGATATATTTTCGTGTATTTCTGATTTATTGAAGGACGAATTTCATCGATCTATTACAAGCCTCTTTAGAAATTGAGGATCATTGAATCTCTTTTCATATTCAAACAAGCCATTAAACTTTGGTCCAACGCACTTTCGAGAATCGAAGTTAGTAGAATTAAGGATTATCAAATTTTTCAATGCTACCTAAATTTTATGTAAAAATAGAAATATCTGTTTGAAAAGAAGTTCAAAGTTGTTCAAAAAGACGAAAGGTGTGTGAATTATCACTCATTGTTGTCATTAATTAAATTCAAAACGAGATACTTTTTTATTGTTTACACACATTGATTCGAGTTTTATTGTAGGATGTCAACTGTCGTAACAATAATCATAGGATAGGTGTAAGTACGCCTTTATATTGAGTAAATTGATGACATGCGAGAGGTTTCATATGGCGTGTCAGGTCAGTTGTTAATGATATTATAGGGAAGTACGCAATCAATGAACGCTTTTAATCTTGTTATTCCTACAGGCTGAAAGTGCATTTGCGACTACAAATTAATGTAGATAGTATACCTGGATATAGTAATAAAGGGTGCGGCGTGGAAACATCCTTATTTGACATCATGAAATAAAAGTATTTAGATAATTTAAATCATTTTTAAACTAAGTGGCACATTTAAAGTTTTGTTTCATTGTGTTGTCACATTGGGAGGGTCAAAATTTGAAGTTTTGCTTTCTGCGTTGATCTTGGCGATATCGCCACGAATATTGTTTTTAGGCTGATCTAAGACTATTAAACGATTACTTTACCTACGTCTATAACTAATTTAAACAATAAAAATTGAATACATGCGTGCATAACCACAGTGATATTTAGTTAAGAAAAAAATCTGTTGACCTTTTATATGATTTATGGCTCTTTTGTATGTAAAGTCAAATAACTACAATACATTCTTCATGCATACGTATTTACAGGAAACGTCATAAGTGATGGAACAATGGCAAGCGTATTGTTTTTCTCAAACCCAAATTTGAATAACACTTGCGTCCATTATGTATATTATTATGGAACTTACGCTACTAGTTTATGTAAATCCGAACAAATGGCAAATCCATTCAAAAATAAAAGTTTTTGCATTTTAATACGATAACGATTTTTCGCTTGTGTTCGTACGTTCAGTGTTCCTCATACCACATCTCAACATATAATATGTACAACTGTGTTTACTAACACAATTTTAAATAAAAAATAAGGCGTTCATCAGAAGAACCTTAAAATAAGAGTTTTAGGTACAGAGTTTTCCCCTACACGTATTTTTTGTATTATAATCCCGTGTACGTGTCGTCCCTTCCGTCTAAGAAATTAGGAGGCGGGATGCAGAGCGAAATTCAGACGTACACTGAATAGAGAATACGTCATAAGAGCCTCCAAGTAGGTAGTAGTCTTGTAAGCAAAAGTATTCAAAGGCATCCTATCTGAGAGGAGCCTACTGCTCTACACTACACATCCTAGTTTTTTCTTTCACTTACCACGGCAAACAAAATTTTCCTGTTAGGTTTAATTTTCATCTTTTCAAATGTTCTTTATACGTCGCGTATCCCTGAAATCATGTTTTGTTGCGCTATCATTTTGTTTAATGACGTCGTTACAGCCTGGAAAATAGTATTAGTTGTTGATTGCTACATTAAGTCGAGGCTTGAAAGCTAGGTAACAGGCCTATATAGCCTTCAAGCTATGACGTCAATTGTTTCAGTAACTGCTACACTGACCTCGACATTACGCTGGGTGGAGATTAAAGCTAAATATAACCCGTAGGTTAGGGGTCGTGCCGTGCCCCTGTAGAATCAATCGCGTAAATGAAATGCCTGCAAAAAGCTTTATTTCTTCCGTCTTCTTTTAAAAGCAGTAGTTATAAAATTGTAGATTTTTATATTTAAATATTGTTTGGTTTAAATTTTAACATTCCCAGATCATTGTAGTGCCCCTTTTATCAAAGACATAGCAAGTTTTGAAAATCTGCTTATCATAGTGATAAGCACATTTGTATTTTACTTAAGATAGCATTCCATATCTAAAATAATTAGTATTTTTAAAGCAAATTAGAGGTAAAAGTACAAATTAAAATATAATAATCGTATTAGACGATAAAAATCACTTTAGAATTACATGTACTGATAATCAATAGAGTTATTATACGTACTAATAAGTATCTAACTATTAAGTAAGACCGTTGTCAACAAGGTTTCGTTTATTTACCTTATAAAACGTCCTTGGTAGAGTTACCCTTGTCGCCAGGCTTGTCTGACCTTCACAGGATGGTTCAATAATCGGGACTCAGGTTTCGGAGGAAAGCGTTCAAGGACAACAAGGAGGCTCAGATGAGATAAATGTATCATTTTCTACAAGTTTTCCGCATTATCGATAGACACACAGATTAAATACATGTTTGATTATGTCCGTAAAAAATTAATACATTTTTCGCTGTTGCATTAAAAAGTACTTGGCAAAAATGTTTAACCTTTTCTCATGAAAATATTCAGTAGGTACTAAATACTCTAAATACAACATTGGTTGTACTATAAATCCTACCTTACTGCATTTCCATTATTAAATTAATTAATTGAACAAAAAACATAACTATTATTTGACTGCAATATTTTAATTTTGTTGTTAGGTCATTTTTGTACCTGCTAACTCAGCTCGGTATGTTTTGTACGAAAAGTAACATAACGAAAAAATGAAACAGTAGTTCAACAAAAACTATTCACAACTTTTAATTTGCTCAGTGAATGAACAAAATGAATTTTAAAAGTTCATAACTACGGTTTCCGTCGGACTGAGGGTTGGAAACGAGGTCGCGGCGTGCGATAACGAGCAACTAGTGGCGAAATAACAGGAGCCAGGTCGAGATAGGATTGCCTACCAGCTGCTTCCACCTTGTAATGCTAACTTATTGTCCTGGACGAGCCCTCCAGTTATTAACCCGTCCCGGCAGTCGTCGGGGAACTCGCAATCACAACGCAAACGAGGTCACAAACTACGCTCTTTTCAGACCAAGCAAAGTTTTTTCCTCGATGTTACGAAACCAAATCGATAAATCGAAACTGTTACTAGCTTCTTTTAAGAATCTCCGTTTGTTACTTTTTAGTATGCTACATGAACATTTGGCCAAATGCCAAGTATTTGATTTTAGTATTTCTGTTCGAAAAAAACCTCAGAGAACAGTTCATTATAGATGCGTAACATTCGTATGATGTCATCATTACCTGCTTGTATCTTATTGAATGATTCATGAATATCTTTTCAAATGTGTTCACCTTTTGTCCTCACAATACATTCAACTCTCAAAATTACCGAAGTTTCTGGTTTGTTTATTATTAATCTTATTAAACTTGGGCTAATGGCGAAATCGTTTACAATATTGCGTCGAACACTTAATTTTAAAGATGCTTTAGTTAACCTTCAGAAAACATTAAATCAATACACTCGATGGTATATTTAGTTACCTTGATCTAATTTTGTTTGACTAGCTGGCCAGATGAAGATAACTCGGTGGTTATCTCCCGCGTAGAACGTTTTATCTGCTGCAATATTTGTTAGTTCAATATTATCGCGGTGCGCGATGTTGAGCAAAAGGTGCTTCTGCTTCATTCAAGTATGACGAAAGATGAATCTTTGCTGTCGCAAACATAAAATTTCTAATTACTAATTGCGAAATATTTTTGCAGTTATGATCAATTACTTGGTATTTTTGGTTATAGTGATACCAGCGAGCACGTTGTCGGTGTCAGGCGGCGTGGGTGTGGTGCCCGCGCTGGTTTCCGACATAGCCCTGGGTGCCGAGGACATGCTGCAGGAAGGGGACGGAGCCGTCGGCGGCGGGCTCATAGCCCCGAGGCGACTGCCCAACCCGGTGCTCGAGAGCCCGCAGAGAATGGATCTTCATAGGGAACTGCTCTTCAACCAGAGAATGTAAGTTTAAATACATTAAATATAAACGAATAGCACTTGCTGAAGAAATTAAACACATACAATTAATAGGTACTAAACAAAAAAATATTATATACAGAACAAAAACTTGTCAAGGTAAATATTTAACATATAATAGCAACGAATATACATGGGAACAGAAACGAAAAACACAATTAAAAGTAAATACTAGAAGCACAATAACGAAGCCTGTCTTATCTACATATGCTCCGTTTCTATCAGCTTCCTTGAGAATTCCAAGTGGGCATTCTACCGTCACCTCTGCCCATTGTTGCAGAGGAGCGTCCTTCTCAAAAGCACTTACACCCCGACAGAAGTCTTTCTCGATACTCGCTACGGACGCTGCAAGGCACTCCTTGTTTCAATAGAGCCGCTCTCTTTTGTTTGAAAATTTCAAAGGAAAAACGGCTAAAAATACTAAGCGACAGTATTTTTTTCCATAATGGTGGCGGCTTTTATTGACTTAATTTTATTTATAAATGATAAAGCTTCGATTTACGAGTCAATCAAGTTGCCACGTGAAATAAAAAAATGTACTTAGTAATATCTTATCTGAATAGGACCTGATATCTTACAGTTTGGAAGCCTATTACCTATACAGGAAAAACTAAGTCCGATATTACTGATTTAAACAATCCCTTGTATTTAAGTTGCTTCGCGCCGGTATCTATTTGAACCCGAACCTAATGGATCGGGGTACGTTTTTTATCAACATTCCTGTGCATATTACTTACGTAATACAAAAAAGCGATCTGGAATTTTTTGATGAGTTTACCTTTCCATGTTCAGCTTTGTTATGGATTCAGAATCTTTTTTGAAACCAGCTGTTTCAATTATTAATCCTCGCTGCCTTACAAGCTTGTATTTATGATTGTTTAAGCTATATTTATTAAACCAACAATTAAATTGAGTTTTGACATACATATCCCGTCATACGTATTTCAAATGAAGTTGTCATCCATATCTGGTATTTATTGATAAAGATGCGGAAGTATTTCTGTTAGTCTGTATATTTATCTAGTTGTTAACCGTTAACGAAAAAACAGAGAAATAACTTACGTCTTGAGATATTAAAACTACTCATCATTATTCATACATAGCAAACCACTTGCATAGTTCTCCCACATCAATAACTATGTCTGTAGTTTTTTCATAGTTAAGTTTACAGGTGCATAACAAGACAGGATGTGTCAAGTCCTGTGAACCTCAACATCTGTCACCCAGCATCTTTACAATTACAATCTACGCAGACCGTTTACATGTGTGCGGCATACGTACAAACATGCACCGAGCAATAATAAACTCTCATATCCTGTGAGCGTTTATTGTGATAAGCTTAATATTGTAATGTTTTTTAATGAAAGTACAAATAAACAGACGTCCTTTTTACTTATCAACATGAGTTAGTTAACCAAAATCAGTAATGACGAATAATGTTGTTTATAAAGATCTACGTCACAATTTAAAGATTGATTTCAAAAAGTTTTTTCGGAGAAGACACACAGTCATTATATCACACGAACATTTGCTTGAGATTAAAACCTGATGACTAGTATAATTTCGCAGTTAGCGTCATAATGGGTTGTAATGTATAAAAGCGGCAGTGCTATCGCGTCTTTATTTTTTCTCTAGACATTTTGCCCGCGAAAAAAAAAATCTGTCTTTGCCATGGTCCTATTTAATACATTTATCGAAAACGGTTTCGTAGTGAAAATTGAGCAGACAGATTTGAATTGTTGCTCGGTTCTTTTTCCAAATTTAAAAATTGCTAAAACAATTTTTGAATTCCTATGAGAAGTTTCGAAGCTTATCTCCTCCATACACATTTTAGCTCTATAATATAATAATAGGTTTAAATAGAAAAAACCAAATACATAGGTTAATCTGCACATTACGTAGCAAGAAGCAGGTTGATAGTATTTGCCCCTCGTTGATTGCCAGAGCCGTTTATTTCCTCGCTGCCGGTACTGAACGACGGCGCGGAAGGAAGTAATTCCGCCCCAATAACAGCAACGCAGTCTAACTGTCGCTCGCAACATTACTATACAACATTTTATCACTTCTACAAATCAATCTGCTTTAGATCATCAATCTCTATCATCGCCAGCGCACGTCGACACATCAGAGGTGGTTTGAGTTATGAGGTTAAGGGTTAATGTTAGTTACTGTTCCTAAAACACTACAACTGGGCAGATTTCATCTGTTTTTCTACCATAACTGTTTTTTATGACTTTATTTTGGTTAAAGCCTATATACGATTAGTAGTCATGAAAAGGATTGAAATTTTATAATTAATATGCATTTAAAACAGATTGACATGACATTTAAAATTTATAAACATATTTAATTCCAATCTAATACCAACAACTAATACCACTCGTATTCGTTCGAACTCAGATTTTGTGACTTTGATTTATACGTCTACGAAATCTATTTGCAGTAGGTACGCAATATTGAATTTATCATCCACCAAGCGAATATAATTTAAGTAAAATTTGGCATACCTCCTTAAATGTTGAGTAAAATTCGTTTTCTGGTGTGGAGATACTAAATAAATAAATTCCTACCTACAAATGAGCCAGACATACATCTTCGAATTGGCTTCGGATTGCTGACTCTACTGATTGAAAACTTTACACTGATTTAATTAAAGCAATCAGTTTTCTGCGTCCTGTTTTATTTAACCAAGTCGATTCAAATTAGTCCACATTAAATTTACGGTAATGGAAATTGCTATGTTCCGTGAAGGTGTAATTATAACTTAAAGGCTGGTTGGTGTTTAACATGATAGCTATGCTTATATAAACCTCTATTTTCATGCATGCACATGTTTCTAAAAACTTAAGAATTAATCCTCATCTTTTGTTTATCGAAATAAAAAAATAAGACTACTGTCTCTTATTAAGGGTTTGAATTTTTTAATATAATAAAAAATTTGCCATTTTAGGATATTTTATACAATATGAATGTTTGCTTGTAATAAAAAAAAATCAGTAACACGGGTATCGTGTAGAACATATCCGTATCAGGTCATCTCACGCTGGTGAAGCAAACCTAACGCTTTCTGCTCTGTTACACTTGTTGATTGCTAACCTTTAAACCTAACACATGATGTCGGATTGTACCTACAGCGATACTAACATAAATCTGAAATCCTTCTTTACTTTGGAACACGGCAATCCTCTGCTCGTTTTTCTCACGTTTTGCTTTTAAATTGTTATTTAAAAAAAACTATTTTTTTATTTTATCTTTATTTTTAGGCAAACAAAATCAGGTAAAACTAGTAAGTGGAACCTATAAAACTTCACGTGAAAATAAGGCGTAAAAAAATCAATTAACACATTCCTTTTGTACTGTTATGAATGACAGTACAGCATTATTTATGTTGTGTAATGAGTCGAAGGGGAACAATGAGTAACTATTTACTAAAACAAAAAAGTGTAAGCTTAAATTTTATGGTAACGCGTGGGAAATGTATATGCATGTCTGAATTGAAACAACACTGCTTTGGTTTGAGTAATGCACGCATTATTGAGGTGTTTGTCTTGTCTGGAAATTTGCAATAGTCAAAGTTAATATTGATTAACATAAGAATTTTGATTCAATATTAAATAATGAGCGACTTCATACTGAATTGAAATGATGGAGATGTTGATTTTGTTATTATTACTATTAAATATACTTTTAAAATGTAATGTACATAATATTTATATATTGTGTAGAAATTCAAACATTTTGCATGCACAATGTAATCTTTGCATACCACACTTTTGTAGTAAAATATGAGGAACTCAAATCTTTAAATGTCACTTTTGTAAATATGTAACTTGTTTTGTAGCACATTATTTTTTTTAGAGTTATCTTTAAAGACTTATCGGCAATTTTTAGTTTCTTGTGGTATCCAACTGGTTCCCTTGAACATTATTTTAATCTTGTAATCAATTCATCTTATAAACAGTGTCAAATAAATAATTAATTAACAGTAACTGCTTCATACCATCAGGCAAACCCTGTATAAAACAGACTAACTACGTATAATTAGTTTGTAATCATTTCTAAAGCACATGTGAAGTTATTTATTTATACATAGCTACTTAACAGGTCGTTGGCATGTCTAATAATGATCAATATATCGAGTAAGATCTGTAGCCGACTTACTTTTGTTTTTATGAGCTATTATTTTATCGTGTTTCTATCGTTGAGGTATTTTATCTGTATTACGTAACTTCATACGAAATCGTAGTTTATTATCAGGCGAAACAAACATTGCCTTATATAGTCATGAACGGCTGCTTTGTGATTATTGTGATAAGAAGTTTTTCCTGTACTGTTGAACTTATGATTATAAATGTATACAAAATGGGACATTCATTCTCCATGCTTAATATAATACATAGTGTACAAATAGTATGCTTTATCAACTACCTTCTTAAGATAAAAAAGCGGTTCCGTTTTATTATTCTCGCAAATAAGAGATCAATAGTTACCAATACCGTAATAAAGAAATATCTTTACGTATCGTTATTTCTTTTAATTTCAGATTTCAATAAAAACTTGACTTCGTAAATAACAAAAATTCTAGACTTTGTAATTCAATCAAATATTGTTGTGTTTGTAAATAAACGTTATTCTGACGCAGAAGTGATGGTTACATCCGGATTTTTAAAATCACAAATTAATCAGTCCTTTTGTCTTTTTCAGAGGGAAGAATGTCTTGAATCAGAAGAGTGAACTACAAAAGGCGTTATCAAAACACAAAGAGAAACAAATCTTAAACCAAGTGAAAGATCACAAAGAAACACCAGGTAAAATATGAAATAGTTTTTATCTAAATATCACAGTACTACTTTATAACCATTTATCAGTGGAATTTCTAATAATATTTATGATGAGATTATCGATTCATATTAGTTTTTGTTAGTTCCTGAAGACTTTATCATATCACTTAAGCTTTTTATTACGTAGTGTTTCAGTTCGGGAGTTCGATCAAATAAATTACCAACATCTCATAATAAGATTATACATTTTTTTTGCCAAAAACTTTTTGATTTTTGTTTCATAACATATTAATGACATTCAATTTTGTCTTATTGTCCTGTGAAATAAAGTTATAAATAATTATCAAACTAGGCATATAATCCTGACTTTTGAACTAACAACAACAACACAAACTCCAATCAATATGCACAAAATTGTTATTTGTTTCTTGCAAAATTACTTGTTTCTTAGAACACAACATTTATGGTTTAAATTAATGTAAAATGTAGCTGAAGGTGGTCTAATGAGAAAGAATTCTCAGAAGAGCATGGGTTAACTTCCAATAATTGCTAACATTATAAAAGTTGTAGTATCATGTTATCGTTGGTATTGCATTTGATCCATCGATTTATTGATCGATTGATCGATACGAGTAGGTCGCACGTATCGCGTCCGGCGTTCTCTAGGTCGCCAACCACCTTACCATTTACGACTGTTGTGCCATTTATGTCAATAAAAACCATTGTTAAATATGTTGAGGCCAATTTAGTTTCTAAAGCAATCAAGTCTTTTTAAACTGCCTACTCACATACAAATTAAGTTATTAAATACATGTCGTTCGTATAAAAATACAAGATTGCCACAAAGCAAGTATTAAAATTTCGTAAAGGAATGTCGAATTATCCTTGAGCAAAGATCGGCGCTGTCTTTTTTTGCCGTCTTTTTCGTTGAAATGACGTCATACAAGGAGTCTGGGACGTTGAGATTTTTTCCTGAGAACGAGTATTGCGTTTTCAGTTCTTTTTGCTCATATGTTTGGACAAGCAAGCTTTATTCGCTCGTCCGGTAATGGGCCCGCAGGTGCGACCAGCGGGCGTTAACCCTTCGTCAATATTTGCAACTTTGTGCAAGTATAGTCTTGGACTATTTTAAATGATATCCATATCCAGTTTAAATGAATGCAAAACAGGTTTCCGTCGTTCAAGGTCAAGAAATACTTTTATATCTTTTATTTTCTAGTCGATCATCTCTTCATCCAAACTAGCCACAACCACGCCTTCCCTATCAAGTTTAATTGAAAACTTAATCATATAAAGCGAATGGTTGGTGCATGTTCTAAAATGATCAATACTAGTCTATAAGCTATGTAGGTACTTAGCAGAAACTTGAATCAATTTATGAGCAAAAGATGTTGGCATAAAAGTATCTTATAGAACTGCTACAATAGGTGCATTTTATAATTGTGGTCTCTCATTTGACTTTACGTATGATACTTTATTATTTAATGTATCGTGTAAACTTTAGGGAAATTTCTGCATTTACCTACAGTTGGTATGTATTAAGCAATAAACTTTACTATGTAAACGCAGATAACTTTAAAAGGCGTAGCGGTCAGTAGTGACAGGACTATGAATCGAAACCTGTAACGGTTAGGATTTATTACGATTTTCTCTAATAAGTATTCGCGGGATGTCGATGACCAAGGTTGGTTGAAAGTGAAACGGCGCGCTTTTCTGTTTGCCGGTCTTTACCGACTGTTTTTCTAATACTTTTGCGATGAATACCGATTACAGACTTTACTCAGGGATTTTTTACAGGGATGTCAGTAAGTCAAAAAATGTCGATATTCACTAAGTTTGGTTTAAAAGTAGTTAGGACTAGTATTTAGGATAAGGTATTAATCTTATTACTGATTCCAAGAGACAACTCTCAAGATTGCATTGCTGAAAGCGAATTTAGGTATATTCCCTTCCATAAAATCCTTCTAGCGGTTTTGTAGCAAATACTTAAAAGAGTTATTTGTTATTTATAACATTAGTCGTCGTTTTATAATTTCAGCCAAAGTGACCCTGGGCAGTTTGTCTCAGTGGCAACTTGCAAGATCCTGACATCCTTCCCTATGTGGGGCTCGTAAAAACGTTATAAACTACCCAATACTGACACAAATAATCAAAATTTGTATTGATTTTATTTCGTTCTTTTTTTCAGAGCTAGAACGTGCTATAGCCGAGCGTGCACGTCGCTTAGAACAAGCTGAGCAGACGACGGCTGATGAAATCGAACCCGGTACCAATCCCACGTTGCAAGAAGTCCGGGCACGGCTCAGGCACGCCGCGCCTTCTGCATCCGTGCAGTGAATCTCCAAAATAAGTTTTTATTTACAATATCATTTCTTCAATGGATTTGGTGTCTTGGGAAATGTTTGCAAGAAATCTTATGAACGAGCCTTCTTCGTATATTTGTAGTTATTTTTGTTACAATTAAAACATTAAATTACGTACAATTATTGGCGATGAACGAAAACTTAAACGGGTAATAGTGCGCCATCTGTTGTTACAAGAAGTAAACTTTACAGCGCCATCTTGACGATATTCTCGTAAAGGTAATCAATGCAAGGGAAATATAAATTTATTGAGTACATTTAACTGTATGCATATTCAGGCAGTCTAATAAGATGTAGAAAACTTTTCTAGAAATAGAAGGAATGTATATTTTACTTCTCCTTAATTGATAGAAATCATCGCCATCAACATAAAATTTCATTAGGAATTACAGTATCTAATAATATTGATATACCTGTCTACCTTCTTACCTTAGTATCATATTTTTGTTCATTAAAACTTTTAATATATGGGCTGCAAAGATATAGATGTCATAAAAGAGGAAAGGCCATTTTAAAATCTAAAAACTGACCTAAGATATTAATTAAGAATGTAAATGTGCATATATCGTTTTGGCTGGTGTGCATGTGTGTGTGAGCTTTAAAGCGAGGCTTGTGTAAAACTGCCGACAAATAGCAATCGTTTCAACGAAAAATCACTTTAAGTGTCACAAAAATGTTTTGTTATTGATTAAGTTAACCTACTTAGTTTATAAAGCGGTATATATGTATTATATTTATATATTACTAAATACTTTAGTGACAATAAACAATATCTTATTTCAATTACGTCACAAATTCCTAAAACGTTGGATATTTACATAAGCATTGTGTCGAGAGCATGAACAGGTAGCTGGTTCGTTATTATTTAATAAAATGTCTATGTAGTCTTATTTACTCGTGTTTAAATCGTATCAAACTTTGACTGAGGAATCGACTGCATGTGTTATAAATAAGGGTAAGCTTCGACTTCAGATAAAGTAATATTTTTCTAAACTTTTTAATGTCACTAACATTTTCGTCGTAGAGTTCGTTTCTAGACGTTCCCTTGTTAACCCTTTTAATGTCTGATATTTCTGATAGAGCATATACGTGTACACACATACAAATATTTGTGTATATGACTGGTGTCAAATGATAATTATGTTACGAACTATATCAGACTTTGTAAGGGTTTAACTCGTCTATCACTCGTAGTAACCTTACAAATATATATTTCATACGTATTTGAAATTATTTATCTTAATACTATACAAGTAGGTACTTAGTATTAAGACTGAGTCTATGTGTGGTACATTTTCGAATAACATAGATGACTCGGTGTTTTAACAAACATATTTTTGCATGACTGTTTTAAAACTATATAGAGTTGATAGATGTTGGAAAATATTAGAATAGAAATGTTAGATATTATATATTCAGACACATGTAACTTATTTTAATATTAATCGGATTGTTCTGGTCAAGACAGTTTCGCTTTTGGGCAGAATCGGAACAGTGTGGGAGAAGTTGTACTCAGATATTGATGTTGAACGAAATACATGTCTAATTTTGGCCTATTTGCTTACAAGTCGTCTTAACAAAGAATCATATTTTAAACTATTCTACTATCTTATAGAAATGATGCAATTAAGAATCTGTCCAATAACGAATCTGCTGTTATGCGAATATACGCACTGAACAGAACATAAGATATATTCTCGTAGTTTATCGAAATCCCAGTGAATAAGAGTAAATAGATAGAAATAAACCGAATATAGTATTTCCTTCTAATATATTAGAGTATGATACTATAAAGTTGCATCTTATTAAAGTTAATTCTAAGACTTTGTCGTATTATATATACGTATTTTTTTTTAATCTACCTATGAGTTTATGAGATATATAGATTTGTAAATCGTTTAAGTTTCTTAGGATAACATATTTTTCTAACTATTTAATTTTGATATTTACTTATGTCCAAAAACTTAAACGAAAGACAAAGTTATATAAAAGTGCACCATGTTATAAATGACCAGTATGAATGAGTATTAAGTGTTCATAAACGTGATAGATGAGAAATATTTTTATATAGGACCTTGAACCAGATAGTATATTATACTTTCCACCCGATCACTGTGTAATTTTGCCCTATTTAGAATTTATATTGTTAAACGTCATAGTAGATAAAATTAATACGTTATTGAATAAAGTAATGTGAAATACCATGATCAGTATAAAGTTTAAACAATGCGAAACAACGTCTAAAAAGTATCACAAGTTGAAACAACGTTAACGTAAGCATGATGCATATACAGATTGCTCGTTTTGCTTTGTTCTGTTTCAATTCGTTTCCAAATGTATATCGCGCAAAATCTAATTTCTAATATGATGTAAGGAATATGAGAATCTCTAGAAATGGATTAGCGTGTCAGATTTGTTACCAACTTGGTAATTTAGCCATCTTACTGTATGTATAATTCAAGAATATGATGTCTTACAATTTAATCTATATACGTTTTCAAGGGGAAGAATGATAAATAACTTATTTTATTTTACTCATTCTTTTTGTACTTTGCCAAATTTTGTTACCTAATGTTGGTTTTTCCATCGTGCCTAAATTGTTAAAAGTTACTTCTAGGTCTAGATTTAATTTGATGGTGACGTATGTAAATGTTGTAGTAGACCCAAAATTAAAATTTCATTCCACTTGTTGTTCTATCACTTGATATATTTCTGTATTTATTTATGTAGGTACAATTTATCTGCGGATTTCTATGAGTTTGTTAAGTTATTTGACTTAGTACAAATATTTCTTTGAAATGAAAGCATAGTATTTATGTAATATTGTGCTTTTGTCGGTGAAGTGGCCATTTATTTCGATATTATATGAATTAATGTTAAATTAATAGTATGTAAGTACGTCATGAATAATGTGTAACGAGAAGTTGATAATGAAACTAAAAATCAGAATCCAAAATCTGTACCTAAGTATAGATAAATAAAAGTGTTTTAGAAATTAAAATTCTCTTTAATTTTCTTCCATTAAAAATACCTTGAACTCAGGATAAATAGAAGTTATCTTTTATTGTAGGTTCCTTTCTTATTATTAATGTCTTTGCATCTAGGTAAATTAGTTTTTTTTTCAGCAATTATTTATTTATTTCGTTCTATTCGCCTTCAATTATGTCTGTAAAAGACATGATTGAAGGCGATTAGAAAGAAATTTCCGCAAGAAGATTAATTGAAATCGGACAGTTTGTTAAAAACAAAAGGTTCTTTATCAAAGTATGACGGAAGGCACGGCAGTAACACGAGAAATCTATTAATTCAAATAGCGGTATGAAATAATAGGCTGTTCATTGAACTTGTATTAGCGAATAATTGAGCGGAGGGAAATTGTCGCGTTTTCGAAGCGTGAACGCTTTCGTTTTCACAGGACGGCGGCGACCGGAGTGACGTGGAGTGGTGGTCTCGCCATCGCCACCCCTACCGGCGCTTCGGCCGAGCGGAGCCCCTACTGCAGTCGCCGGACGGACTCCCGACGCTGCTCACGGCTCTGTACCATGTGCTAGCACCGCGCAACAACACGCAATTGTGACCACCATGCATATCAAAACCTTCTATTTTGCTCTGGTAGCGTTCTTACTACTGAGCAACGTTGATGCAAAGAGGGCTAAAAGAATAAAAAAACAAAAGAATGAAGACGAAGAATCAACTCCCCAGCCCAATGTAGTGACTTATTCCACGTTCGGCTTTAATGATGTAGGGTCCTACGATGGCTTCGTGCCTAGTTCTCCTGATTACGTAAACTATTTGAGTAGTTCAAATCAAGAGGGCGGAACCAGACTTTACGCTCCAGCATTTCCAACAGCCGCGGAGTCGACAGGATACGGAAATAACTTCGGTTCCCAAACGCCTGATGGAAATAGTAGAGCTGAAGATGAAAATTTACCCCAGCCCAGCATGCTGCAATATCAACAGAGTTCAAGTTACTACAATCCAAATTATGACAGTAGCTCCAGCCAAAGCAGCGGACACGAGGAAATACGTTATGGTCAAAATAGTTCACCATCGTACGGTGCAAAACTGAGTTCTAAAAATAAGTATAAGACTTATAATAATACCGAATTTAACGTCTACAGCAGCGGGCCGTCAAGCACTGGCGAAGAAAAATATTCAAGTTTTCACGATAGCCACATTAAACATGACACTAAGGGGCCAACAAACGGTGAGTCTGGAAATAATTACAATCACGGGTATGCTAGTTTTACACAAACTTTTCCTCCAACAGAAGTAGAAGAAGCTATAAAATCATCATCACCTTCTTCGACAATTCCACCCCATCCTGTTCAATATCAAAAAGTGGTTGATTTCACCAATATGAAGCAGTTTTATCCAACTGCTGTAGAATCAAAGTACCCAGTTGGAACTGTTTCACCTTCATCTAACTCATACAATTCTGTAACGAGTGTTCATATCGATAATACTCACACGAGAAATTATGGACAGCAAAACAATAAATTTGAAGATACTCCATCTTCATTTAAAGATACCCATAAAGATAGTGCCGTCAACATTAAAGATGATGAAGATGATAACGAAAAACAAGCATCTAGTTCTCATTCTTTTACTGCCTTAGAGTTTCCTGATAACTACCCAAATTTATCAAATACAAATAAGAATAAAGAAAATATTAAGCCTTTAACAGAGTTTAAAGATAAATTTAAATATAACCCTTATAATAAACCTTGGACTTCTAGTACTAATAATGACTTGACGAAAAACTCGTTAAAAGGTTATGATTATGCAACAGACTTCAGTAAGATGAGTTTTAAGTTTGATATTGGAAAACCAAAAAAACACATGTTTAATAGTAATACTGATGAAATTGTTCCGGCTAGCAGTAATATTATAGACAACAGCTATCAATTTCCCGAGAACGATTTTTCCAACTTTAAGAAAATTCCAAGCATTAAAAATCAGTACGATGAAGACTTTAGTTCAACGCAATTATTCAAACCTGCCGAAAAATATAAACCCGACGAATACTTGAACCAATTTAAGAATCTGTATAGTTCGCCAAGTTTAAGCAATCCATGGGGAGGAGCTTTTAAACAGGGGAGTTATTTTCCATATAAGCAGCAAAATAGAAAGCCTTACTTTAATGAAAATAATAATGACGAAATTGTTAACATACAGCCTAAGAGACCTAGCAAGTATTCTTATGGAAAGTATTCTGATAGCAAACCCAGTGAATGGTCCTCGTATTCCAAGTACAAACAGTTTAAAGGCAGACCAGTGAGCGAGTGGAATAAAGAAGTTTCAGGGACGAGGTACAAAACTGAGGAAGACCTATTGGGACTAAGGATTCACGACACATCACATCCGAATTACTTACCAACCTTTAGGCCTAATGACGCATTCCAAGAGGATACAGACTTCAGAAAGTTAGCTGAAAAATGGAGACAATCATACTTAAAGTCTAAATATAAGGATTTAGGATTTTACGATTCTGAATCGTTTGCTTCAGAGTCAAATCCAGTTCATGTCCCGGTTCCAAAACCATACCCTGTAAGTGAATATATATATTTTTTGCAACAAATGCATGAATTGATTGGTAATTAATGGCAGTTCTTTATGTAATTATCGTAAAAAAACTGATAAGGTGGAATGCGGATAGGAGAGCATAGAACGCACGTCTCGCACTGATTTCCTCGCTAGCTCTTGGTCAGTAAGATGAGTCGCGTGCACGGGAGAAATCATGAAACTTTACACTTGGTTAGGAAAAATCTTACACTGATTGTGTTTCATTACTCTTGTAATTATCTAGCTTAAGTAGTATTCTAGAAAATTCTGATATCTTACACCTTCATTATAAACATAATGCATTCAAGTTGTTCATGAAATTGAACACCTATATGGAAATATAAGGTTAACTTTTATACCAAGGCATGTAGGCTTTAATTAAATATTGAACATTTGTGCCTTTAAAGTTAACAAAAATATAAAATAAAACACAAGAAACAATAATAACAAAAACAGTATAAGTATAATATAGGGTTTGGTTTCAGCCATTGCATTGTCCGTTTTGTAAGTACCACGTTGGGCGCCAATAAATTGCCGATGGACCTGGAGTTACGGTACATTAACTCAGTTAAGCTTATTACAGTGAAAGTAAACTTACAAATAGCCTAGTAGAAATACTACAAATGGCTTTGTTATATAAATCTTTTTAAGTTGTATTAATGCAATCCTAGATTTATTTTAACTCCATTCATATTAATAAATTTGTAGGTCTGTTCTTGGTTCATTACATAATTAACACTATTGTCGTATTGCGTAATTACTTTAAACAATTTTTTGTCAGTAACAACTATGCTTTGTCTCATTTCACGGTTTGAAATATCCAGTAATGCTCAAAATAGCTAAACGAAATTATTATTATACTATTTCTACGTCGAATGTACCTACCTATCTAAATTATGCGATCATTACATATTGCATGTTCGAAACAGTATGAGTATTAAAATCAATTACTTTCATACAGTTCCTCCATTCACAATAAGAATTTTAACAATTAAGTAATTGAAAGAACAAGTTAATGTGTAAAACGCAATTTTATTGTGAGTAACTTTTCAATTTTTTTCTGTTTCGTAGTTAAATTTATTCATTCGTTTGAACAATTTGACAAATGAACTGGAGGATGGTATATGTAATTATGTATAGCATGGGTTGTTTCAAATTTTCCTGTTGTTTTTGATAAAGTTCTAGAGTAAGATCTTGATATCATATATAAATTTTTTCAAAACCAGGAATTGTTTTACAGTGAGGTTTATTTGTTAACAATTGATCTGGGAAAGTAAGTTACGAGTATTTTAACAGTGGTTATAGATTTAACAGAAATAGGGAGATTCGTTTTATAAGATTTTAAAATTATTATTATTTGTATTGTATTTCGATGCAACGTTTTTGCTACTAGTAATAAATTTTACCTACGTAAGGTAGGATAAAAATCACCCTAGATCCAATGAGAACAAAAGATGTCAACGAGCGTCCTCAAAATTTAACAATTTTATAAGTACAAACGTAAATAAAGATGGAACCATAAATAAAATTCCAGATTGAAGTACCCCGTCCGGTAATCGTTCCGGTACCACAGCCCTATCCTGTGAGAGTACCGGTACCGAGGCCTGTGGCGGTACCGGTAATCAAAGAGTTGACGGTACCTATAGAAAAACCGGTTCCTTACCCGGTGATCAAAAACGTACCCTATCCCGTCGAGAAGCCCGTACCTGTCCCTGTTGAGAAACAGGTTAGTTAAGATAACTTCCAAATTATTCCAATTTCGCGGGGTCGGCAACGTGCTCGTTATGCCTCTGGTGTTGCAAGCCTCCATTGGCTCCGGTATTAATTACCAGTATCTCTCCGGTATTAGTTTGATGGTATAAATTTATAATAAAAGCTTTGTCTAGGCCTCCACATAACTTAAGCGTGTAAATGTAACCCTAAAAATGCATGATTGTTTTTAAAAAATTAGTGACTTTGAAATATGATTACTGAATATTTTTATTTAATGACTGAAGTAAACGTTCAGGTTGTAGAAAATGTATTATATTTTTATGCATCGTATAAGTATTTTATCGAATATTACAGCACCTACAACTACATATCTATGAATAGACTTTGCTTTCGACGTATTTTAATATAAATCTATCTAGGTTATCTATTTTATTTCCGCTATGTAGTCAGAAGTAGCTAGTTTGAAAAACTCTTATTAATTCACGCTCTTATATTATTCCTCATTAGATATAAGTTCATTCACCTAAAATTTTCTAACTACTTTAACACTATCCGGTGTCACAAATCCAATATTTGATCTTCTAAATATATGAAGCAATTCTCTTGAAAACTAGAATACGTGGTATGGAATAAATTACTAAACGATTATTGAATTATTATCATACTGATTAGTTACCCGAAACTATATTTCTTAAAGATTCGTATGTAGAAATTATCTGTATATTTTTATTATACCTTTATTTCAATTATATACTGTATTGACATATTGTGTAAATAAGCAAAAAAAAATACAAATCAAAACTTTTGTAATTTATTATTTTCAATTTTCATTATCCAATGGACTATTAATGAATAATGTATGTAAGTAATATTCCTGTATTATTATGTATATAGTGATAGTATTTGCAATTATATTGGCTTTCGAAAAAGGAAGACAAGGGTTCAATTCCTAGCAAGGAAAATTGACTAGATTAGATCAATTCAATTCTCTGTACCTATAGTTGTTTTTATTTTGCTCACTGGTATGCACAAACACTTTTGTTGAAGTATTTGTTTTTAAGTGTGTTTTTGTCGCAAGGTTCCAGTGCCTGTTGTAAAGCCATATCCTGTACCAGTGCCTCACATACGACCAGTGTTCCACCACACGAGGTCAAAAGACGAAGTAGATGAGGAGGAGGAAGACGACTACATGCCCCGACCCAGCCATGACGTGAGGAAAAGAATACCTTACTCCAAGAAACCTCGAAGGTATGACAT
Source organism: Choreutis nemorana (assembly GCA_949316135.1). Lineage (NCBI taxonomy): Eukaryota > Metazoa > Arthropoda > Insecta > Lepidoptera > Choreutidae > Choreutis > Choreutis nemorana. The sequence goes on from OX438600.1 coordinate 6,949,862, forward strand.
ATGAGAGATAAATGACGATGTGGCCGAAGCGTAGGGTTATTTACACTCAACCTGACGTCTAAGCAATACAACTACATATTTAAAAAGATTAATACCTAACTAACTAGTAACTTTTAGCAAAAAATATTTTAGACACAGCACTACTTTCTTGTCACGTTTTTTGGAAACCTCAATTCATCAATGTGTTTCATTAGGGATATGTATTGTATATTTAGATCTAGGCATACCGATAGGTAAATGAACCTGAGGTTGTCAACACATTTTCATTAGATTTAAACTATTAGATAAGAATATTAGTAAACACGCAACGAAAAGAAACGACGAGGAGAATAAAATGTTTTCACAATTTTCATGACATGTTAATAAATTCAGGAAGTAATGCAAATGTAAAATATTTTCCAATGCTACTGTTATGATAATTTTATAATTGAAATAATTAATACTTGTTACACTTTGTTGTCGTTTATATTTGGATTCCTGTTTTAAATAGTTATGTAAAATATTGTTGGTTAGCGTGTTGAAGGCACATAAATAGTGAAATACCTACAAGTTCAAAGACATAATGCATGTTTTGGAATCAAAACAAGTTAAAATTAATGCATTTTCATTTAATATAGAAACAAAATGTCTATTTTTTCAAAAAGAATTTAATAGATTTTACTATGAAAAAGTAAACAAGGAAAAGGTACTAATGAACGGATTTCCCCGCTGGAGAACAAAGCTACCAGTTGGCTGGTAGTTTTAAATATTAACCATTGTTCTTATAACAATAAAATCGGATTTAAATGGCACTACATAGTGTAAATTATAGTTAGACAGTAGATATCATAAGTACCTGTAAATAAATAAAATGCAAAGAATAAGTCTCTAGAGAAACTTAATACTATTGCAGTACAAGAAATCGTCCTCACCGGCCAACTCGGATGACATACCACGAGAGCAACAGTCGCCGGTGGCCGCCGCGACGTCCCTCGGCATTCAGTCGCGACCAGAAACACACCAAAAGACCCTCCCAGTACTCATTATCAAGATACCAAGACTTCCAAGACAACGATTTCAGTGACTATTTAAATTACTGCAAAAAATCAGGCAACTGCTAAAGCGAGTGATTAAAAAGTGTTTTCCAGATTTATTATATACCTTTAAGTTTGAAAAATGCATTTTTCGTAGACATTAGGAAACATTTGTAACATTGTGTTAACTAAATTTAGAAAATGTGATGTGAAATGTTTTTTGAAAAATGATCATTCTCCATATCTTGTCCATACCTTTCTCAGCATTTCCCCTTACTGTCGTGCCAATAATCGTCTGTAATATTTTCTACGTACGCAGCTTTAATAAATTTATCTCTTACAATAAGTCATAGCATTTGTTAAATATCTGTATAAATTTTTGTATAGACATTAATTTTAAGTGTTGTTTATTTAGTTTAAGAGTAATTTTAAATTCGAAATAAACGAAAGTATGTAAGTAAATTATGTTTTTATGAATCATATAGTTTTGCCTAAACCTAGGCATATCGTCTTGAAATCGTCCAAATACGAAACTTGAAATAATTATAGGTTTATCAGATAAGGGGTGGTTGAAATCAATGTGTAGTCTGTGGTTTTAATTTGTGCGATTTTTGATATATATTTATTTCGATGTAATCGTAATTGTGGTTTAGTTGATAATTGATAGTCGGTAGTCGGTACGTGTTTAGATGTGCGAGTCATGCTGTGGCTCATACTCGTACGCAACTTTGAGAAGAGATCAACGCTCAGACACGCATGGATGCCCGCTTTTCCCGACGCTCCAGTAAACAGAATGCATTTTACTTATGACTTATTCATTAGATAACGAATAAAACAAGCCATGGGATTAATTGACATGTGACAGTGATGTTACATTAATTTAAAATGTGGAGCTCCAGTTGTTTCTGGCTGCAGTAATATTAATGGAGGTGTGAAAATTTAATATCAGTTCAACTGGGAAAAATTTCCGTAGTACGTAGACTAATCAGTCTTGCTTGAGTTACTTTAGGTAAAGTAAGCTTTAAGTAAGATAAGGTCATAGAATGTTTAGAGAAGTTAACAATATACGTGTACAAAGCCTCCAAGTTTTGTAGTTCTTTAATATAGTTATATAGTCCTTTTGATGATGTAAGCATCTATCTATTAATGATCAAGCAGGTGGGCTGCATGCTTGTTAGCAACATCAGTAGTCAGTCTCATAGAAAAAAGGGTACTAATTGTTTTGATTTCTTTTGAGTAGGAAAATTTATTATTTTTATAGCCATATTGGCAGATTCCTCACCTAGATAACTTTTATGGTTTCTAATTTTAAAACAAACAAGATTAAAACAGAACCCTAATTTTTTTTAAATTTTTGTTGGCTGTAACGCTTGTAGAAAATAGTATTTATCTAAGGGTGCTTTGCAGCCTTTGGTCAAATGTATGCGATCAGTTGAATTGTAGCCTATGTAGCACTCAGGCATTGAGGTTGACCAAAAAATTAAGCACCTACCTACCTATCTCTTAGCAGAGGTTGTTGACTTTTGAGGTTTTTTATTTGGAATGGTAAACTGCCTGTAGACACGACGATGCCCCTGAAGAGCACCGTCTTTGCGTTGCCCATGTAGAGGTAAAGCTGTATATACATACCTACAACAATATTATTGATCCTATGATTAATCGATGCAGCAGTCGTATTTAAACAGTGTTATTTCAATTTATTTAGTCTGCGCCTGCAACTATTTTCATACCTTTTCTGATTTGTACTACTCGAAAACATAATATTCGTTTAAATTGGTCAGGCGTTAATTTACAAGTCTCAATAACATATGATATCATTAATTAGACGCAAACGCCGTTGTATGTTTCGTTATTTAGTAGTCGCAGAAAGATCAATAAATATTTAAATTAATATATATTAAATCAATTTTTTATAATTCAAGAACAATCTATTTATTACCTTAGCCATGTATGGAATACCTTGGGCGTTTTGGCAATATATGAAATATGATGAATATTTTTTCCATTATATACTTTATCTAGGTAATGAATACAATTTCTGGGATTGTATAGAGTACCTCCTGGTGTAAAATAAATGTATTATAGTCTGTATCTATCAATGTTAACGTGTCCATCCATAAAATGCCGGGAAAATGAAACATGTTATATCTGCTTTAATCAACTTTTTAAAATAATACTAAAAAAGCATATAGGTAGTATCTTTATTTATCCACAGTTCTTAAATTAACGTGAAACTTAAAATAATGGCTAAAATAGAATAAGACGTTACACACCACTACATAGTAAAAAAAGTCACTTCCCGCGGTCTGTCCCTATGTTTGCTTAAATTTTTAAAACTACGGAACGGATTTTAATGCGGTTTTTAAATAGATAGTGATTCAATAGGAAGGTTTATTTGTATACAATACATGTATAATATCCGTGCGAAGCAGGGCCGGGTCGCTAGTTATCTTATAAACAAAATAGATGGGATAGGGTAGTAGTGGTCTATAACTTAACCGTATACCTATTTGCTAACTTGTGCCGCCGAACAATTTTCAGGAATCAAATGCTAAAGGTACGTACAAACATTCCACATTTTTATAAGTCTTTGATAATATTTATTATAGTTAACAATAAGTTCGAAAAAAACATAAATTTACTTTTAGTCTTCATTATTAAAAATGACACTTGAGGAATTAGTATATACTTTTTGGAAGCAGTCGCACCAATCGTAGGGGTCTAACATCCCAAAGGTACCAAGGTAAGGTATAAAATAAATAATATTTCATACATTACCTACACGTTTTAGGTAATATATACATTGCTTATAGAGTACCGGTTTATGCAGACTGCCGGTAACATAAACCTAACCTAATAAATATAGCGATCTTTAGGTTAGGTTAGGTTAGATATATATCAATTAAACCAATAGGTACCTAATATAAATAAATACTTGGTACTGTAGAGAGATGTCAACCTATATGTAATTTATACGAAAACTATTCGAACGACTTGTGTACGAACTCATGGTAGACACACGTCTACCATGAGTTATACAAAATGTATGAAATTAAAAAAGCCGTTACTTTTAATTTTATATGTAGTGCAACTATAATTAATTATTATAACACTTGTAACAGACAGTTCACGGCCAGTCACGATTCAGCTGTTTCGTCAACCTCCACAATAGTTAGTATTTAGGTAGATGGCACCTTTCTCATACACAAAACAAGGCCTTTGTTTTATTTACATTTTATGGCGGTTTTTATTCCCTGTTATTCTTACATTCCTTTAATTGAATTATAACTTGTAACTACCTAGCTATAAATATTTCGATAAATTTTGAAATTGGTAAATTTAAAATAGGCACCGGTTGTTTAACTAGACTTTAGGAAGTTAAATAAACTAGTTCTAGCGTTGCTGATTTAAGTTTGAGTTTTTGCACGTTTGACTACATATGACTATAGGCAACATAGAGATTTAAGTAGGAGTAGATTTAGACCAAGAATCACGTGACTCGGAAATCACCGTTCGGTTTATTCGTTCGATGAACGTTTATCGCAGTTAAGATATAAAATGGTACTTTTATGTAGGTACCTTTTTAAATTGTTGTGGTTCTCGTTTGGTCAAATATAGAAAAAATAACTTACAATGTACCTTTGTCATTTTGAAATTATTGTTCATAAATAAGTTTAAAGATATATAAATTAATGGATTAGAAGGTACCATTACAGGAGAACCAACTTAATTAACATGATTGTAAATATTAAATAGTAAAATTTGACATTTGAAACATTTTGGAATTCCGTTGAATGAACCCAAGGATGAGTTAATAATGTTGTTTCGTTACCTTCCAATCGGATGAAAATTGTGTAATGTATGATTAATCGGATAATAGTGGTGACTATAGTGGTAATTGATAATGGTGAATAGAAAGCGGATGCTGCAGTCACGGGATGAGCCTTGAATTAAAATTTGAAAAGTTATCTAATTATCTCTACACAATATGGCTACAACCTTCACCAACTCTAAAAAATTAAAGGGTTTCTACTCAAGCCGAACATTGACATCTTAATATTGTACATAACTTTAAACTCGTTTTTTCAGGCGTACGTTTGTAATGCGTTCAAATCAACATTCTGCAGATCCAAATTTAATAAACAAATCATGTTACCAGTTTTTGGCAAGAATAGGTAGACCAAAAAATCAAATCGCAAAGTGATGACTTATGTAATTAACAGAAGTATTTAAAAGAACTCGTAATTTTCATACACCAAATTTTAATTATACTTTAATCAGTTAATGTCTGTTTAGATAGCTACTTGTTTAGGTAAGTTCATTTTTAAGTTGTAATAAAATTCAGTTTGTAAATGTGGTGTCTTGATAATAATATCGCCTGAAATATTTTCATTTCAGTTAACATGAAAAGGTTTATTTTTATGGTTTATGGATTTCCTCTCATAGCTGTCTGTTGTGCGGTTTCTCCTACCTTGCAGTATGCTTGGAATGAACTAGACTATGCTTGGCCAAGTCCAGTAGAAAGACATAATGCTCTCAAAGAAGACAGACACGTACCAGGGAACCAACTTTTATCTGGTATCGGGATTTGGAAGAACAAATTATTTGTTACTGTTCCAAGACTTTTGAATGGAGTTGTATCAACACTTAACTATATCGATCTGGATGGCAAAGACCATGCCCCTCTATTGATTCCATACCCGTCATGGCAAGACGAATACTTTAGCGAAACAGCTAAAGAAATGCCATCGAACAGTTCTGTGATTTCTGCTTGCAGAATTGTTATTGATGCTTGCGATAGACTGTGGGCTATTGATACAGGAATAATTGGTAATTACGGTTGGTAAATTTTTATCAGAATGAAAACTCTTTATATTTAACGTTTGATTTATTTGAAGTATTGTGTTCTTATAATGTTTCCTTTACTTTCAAAGGTACCAAACACCAGCTCGCAGGTCCTTCGATAGTAATATTTGATTTAAATACCAATCAATTATTACATAGATATTTCTTAAAGCCATCTGATGTTAAGAATCCCTCGTTTTTCGCTCATATTGTAAGTATTGTATTGATATAAATTTATTACACACCTCTAGAACTCCATACTAACTATAAACATTCGTTGTTTAAGGCAGTAGACGTAACGAGAGAGACTTGTGATGATGCATTTGCCTACATCTCTGATTTAGAAGGCTTTGGTGCTGTTACATTCAGTCTGAAAGCAAACGATTCCTGGCGCGTGTCACATCCTTTCTTCCATATAGACCCGATAACTAGTTATATGAATACAAATGGTGTTGAGTTCGTATTATACGATGGATTATTTGGATTTACTTTATCGGAGCCTCAAAAGGATGGGTAAGATTTTTTTTTTTTTATCAAAACCCGATAAAGCGGAGAAGAAATCTTACGCGTATAATGGTAGTTTGAACCTTGCTTTTTGTTTTATTGTTAGGTACCGCACTGCGTATTTCCATCCGTTTGCTTCAACAAAAGAATTCAGCGTGTCGACTGAGGTTCTTCGCACATTTCCAAATATCGACAGGCTAGAAGCTTATCATCTTTTCCAGGTTTGGCTTCTTAACTTTACTTTAAATAAATTCGTTATGATTTGTTGGTCGGTTTGCATTTTAATAATATATTGCAATAAATTACATTTTACCACAATATTTTACTTTTCAAAACAACACACATAATAATTTTCAATTCTGAGTCTCATGTGCTTATACATTGCACTCTAGCTTTATTTGCGTTGAATTCGTCAAGGTATATTAATGTAATACTTTATGTTTTTTAATTGTTTAAATTTTCAAGGTTCTTGGTGATAGAGGTCATGACACGCAGTCGAGCAGTAGTGTGTATGATCCAGCTACAAGTGTTCTCTTCTATGCGCAGGTAAACAGTCTTTAAAAGTATTTTTCTATGGTTATGATAGTGTACGGTTTGGTTCATGTTAGTATGTAGGAAAACACTTAGTAAAGCTAGTTGGAATTATTAGAAAAAATGCATGATCAATAAATGTTGATCGTCCTAAACTTGTTAGGTATGTTGCGCTTGATAATATTGTTAATATGTTTTTTATAATACAAGTACACAAAGTGTTAATAACCTGTATCATCATAAAAAGATAACATAATAATAATGTAAAATGCGCGAGTGCTCAAATCGCTTTTTAATAATTTATTTAACACTAATAAGTATTCATCTGTTTACATAAAACCATGATGTCATAATTTTAATTACAGACAGAATAGGTGCATTCAATTGCTCCTCTATATAAAATATAAAACAAATCAGATCAGCTGTCTCATACCTATTTATCATGATATAAAATATAAATAACTTTAGATAACAAAAATATAGGCCATGCAAATTTATAAGTGTGCCATTTTGTTCGGCTTCAAAGAGGGCCAAAGGGCAGGCGGCTCACCTTAAGGTAAGTGATACCACCTGATACCTGATGGTATAAGTAACAGTTTAACAAGATTTCATTTTGCAGATTCGGAGAAAATCTTGATATCAATTAATTAAGAGCTCAAGAAGTTCATCTAATGGTTCATCACTTAACTTTTAGATTTGTTTTATATTTCAGGTGAACAAAAACTCTATTGCCTGTTGGAATACTAAAAAATCTTACACGGTTGAGAACAACCCTATATTAATGTCCAACCGAAACTTTGAGTTCATCAATGATATGAGAGTAAGCAATTTGTTTTGGCTATTTTGTGTTTATGTAAAACAACAAACAATTTAAACCTTTAGTTCATTTCTTAAAAAATAATAAACATAGTACATCTTCAATGAGTAGATGGCATAGGTAAGTATTGTATGTGGATCATCATTTAACAGGCTTTTTCTATTGAGGCCCGTAATGATCAGTAGGTAGAAATGGTCGTATCTAAAATATTTTATCCTCTTACGTAAATATTTTTTCGAGTGATCCAAACCATAGAGAGATATCTACTATTAGGTGTATTCTTAATATATTTAAATATGTATCACAATATTTAACCTTATTGGAAACTTCCTAGACCTCACCGATTTAATATATTAATTGTTATTGAATAATTACCTATTCATTACTTGAAAAACGTATTAAGTATAATAATAAAAGCGTATATAAAGTACGTACGTATTATGTAGATTCAATAAAGCTCAAAACTTTAGGTACAAATCCCGTTTACAACAAAGGCTTTTAATTTTTCAGATGACAGAAGACGGAACGGTCTGGTTTTTGGTAAATAAATATGCTAGATTCCTTGACATAGGACTGGATTCAAAGGAAATTAATTACAGTGTCTACACTTTCAATGCTAAGGAGGCCATTGCTGGAACAAGTTGCGAATAAACTGAAATTGTTTAATTTGGATATGTACTGTTTAGCAAACCATGTTCTTCGTGCTTGATCAGACAATTTTATTAAAACATATCGTGTTTTATTTTATCACTAAACAAATAAAATCTAAAATAAAAATCTGTAAAATATACCTAACAATTGAAATTAATCCTAATGATTACAAATATAAATCTGCTTACTAGATTCTAGAAAGACCGTTAAAATGTTCAAATGAAGTATTGTTTTGGTCATTGTATTTTTAATCCTTTAAAATTATTATTTATAAGAGTAGGCACAAAATATTACCTTTAATATAGATATATAAACAAAAAAATATGTACAGTAGGAATAAAACAGTAACTAGAGACGGATACAGTATAAATAAAATGAAAAAATCTGTAGTCAATATAAAGTGGAGCGCAGTTCGCGTTAAGTTTAGTCAGTGCGCGCGGTTTTACAAACCGGTCGTCTGTAAAAAGACCTTACTATAAACCTATATACAGTAAGTATTATATCAACTTTATAACTGTATCAAACGTTTGCAATGAAACCTCCATGACAATGTTACGATGTGATTTATTAACTATCAAAAAATTATTAATGTATATATCTGTTATTGGGATTGTTACTAGTTATTTAAAAAAGTCCTATCAATTTAAATATTAGTATTTCCCTCAGGAGAACACCATGACTGATTCGTTTTTGTTAAGTAAAACCGTAATTAACGTAAAGCGGGTAGGTAGTCTGTACGTCGTGGTAACTAAGATAAATAAACAATATGTTATGGGTATTAACATTGTATTATGTTTAAAATTCATGAATTTATCAATAGTTGAATCTTATTTGAATTTTCGTTAAAATATACAGACCTAATTTTATTTATATAATGTTTTAGGACGATTCAAAATAGGTAGCAAATAATAATTTTCTAAGCGAAATCGATTTATGGTATATTTAAAAAAGTCGCTTATTTAAATTTAAACAAACCGTAGATAGGTATGTATGAGTCATTGTTTGTGCATAAATCTGTAATCGCTTCCATCTCGTCTAATAAAGGCAAACAATAAGGAAAATATAAAAGTAAGTAAATACCTAGTAATAAAAAACGCTGTAACTTTATCAAATTCAAGTTGATTAAAGTACACATTTTCAGAACATTTTTATTTAACCTTTTTGAATGGTCAAAAACTTAAATCGGTTACCTAATAATACATCATTTTCAAACTTAAATAAAATTACATAATAAAATGGGGTCTAAAGGTCAACTTTAGGAATCCCTAATCCCTAAGCTTACCCGATCCACATGAAATTCATCTACAGAATTAGCCACTGATTTCATTCAATCAATTAATTTAATTTCACTTCATTATTTCGTTCATGCCCGATTGTAGCGACCTGTCCTTGTTCTTGTTCGTAAAGGTATGAACCGCACATTATCTTCATGGATTGGAAACATTACAGTTTTTTCACATAATCGGTGAAGTCACTTCAATTTGGTATTGTCCGTTTTTTAGATTATAGTAGATGAAGTAAAAAGTGATTTCCTTGGGTAAATGAGTGGTGCCGCATTAATTCGCCACACCTGCAGACCTTGACTTGAACACTCGTGACAAACGTTCCCACTCCAACTCCATCTCTCGCATATGTTTACCTTACTTGTCTTCAATAAGCAAATCAATGTTATAATTCATAGAAGCTTTAATATTAATGTTCCATGATTATAATTAAACATAGATCTATTTAAATTATCAATAAATCACAAAGAGGTAATCCACATGTTATTATGTATGTACTTTAAATAATCGTCGGAAATCTTTATGGAACTTTGTGTAAATGTGGACAATCTTAAAAAACATAAAATTCCCAATGTAGGTTTAATTTTTTATCAGCGCACAGTTGTTATGGTAAACTACGGTGTGGTGGAATTAAAACGAAGGTCAATGCCAGATTAAATTACTCTTGATGAACATTAACTAAAAATAAACCTATATGATTTTATAACACCTTGTTAGATGTTGTTAGGAGTTGTGCAACAACGCCACAGTTCCCAAGAATACCGAATACATAACTAGTTTGATAGTTAGATAAGGAAGAGTTGTGTTGATGCGCTAGTCTTGTCGTTTCTTAATAATAAGATCGCAAGCCATCCGCAAAAACGTGAGCCAGCTATCTTGATTATGGGGTTTGAGAAACGCTCTGCATTACAATACTGTCATTACCAAGTTGCAAAACTGGCATCGTTGGGAGCACGCTTTGGGCCAAAATACCAAGTAGCTACAAACGCCTAATGATCGATAAAGTATTCGCTCCACGGATAACTTGCCGTCAAATAGGAAACAGTTGTTCATTTATCAACATTTAGTCTTGGTGATGTCTATAGAACTTTCAACAAAATTACTTCACATTCATTTTAATGAGCAACATTAGTTCGTTTTCTTATAACGCTTTTCTCTTTCAGTCAAAATGAGAGCAATAACATTGATTGTTGCTCTCGCTGTAGCATCAGTATGCAAAGCTGCCACTCCACAACTTCGATTTGCATGGAAAGAAGTAGACTACACGTGGGACACTCCGGCTGACAAAGAAAACGCAATTAAGGATGGGAAATTTGTGCCAGCAAACAATCTCCCTCTGGGAATCGCTCGGTGGAAAAACAAAATGTTTGTTACAGTGCCGCGATGGAAGAGCGGGGTTGCTTCATCACTGAACTATGTCGACTTAGACGGCAAACAAGATCAGCCACTCAAGCCATACCCTTCATTTAAAGATAATTTAATGGCTGATACAGCAAAAGAATTACCGACAAACAGTTCCATCGTATCCGTTTTTAGAGTTTACGTTGATGCTTGTGACAGACTTTGGGTTATGGACTCCGGATTAGCTGACATTTTGGGTAAGATATATCGTTATAAACCGAACCGATAACCGAAATAAAAATGTTTAACTTTATATAGACAAAGCTTTATGATATAATGAGTATCAAGTTAATACATGTTACAGAATAATGAGAGAGCTAATTAATTAATTATTTTACAAAGTCTCATGAACAAAACATGTCTGTCATGTCAAAATGTGCCTTTTGTGTTCGCCTTTGTGAAGTAACTGGTTTAGAAGACTCGTTGGTAGGAACTGTTAATGGCTAAAGAAACTATTTAAAATGACTAACAATCAGTTTATTGCAATCACCGATCGTAAACTCAATTGGATTCTTCTTTTTTAAGTGCGAATGCGTTATGAAAAAAAACGTGACTGCTATAATGCCATAATAGGTATATCATTTTTTTATTCGTTTCAAATTTATGGATGCGAATTACAAAAGAACTAATCGCTTAAAGGTCGTTTATAATATCAAGAGTGAATGACTATGGTGTCGCAATAAACATGAGTTGTAGTTTATTAATCATTTACGTGTAACATACTTAATTTTGTATCATAAGAAACATTGTTGAATGTAATTAATTATACGTGGAAAGGATAAAAGGATATTGCTCTACAGAGACAAACAGAATATAACGATATTCGAACCAGTCAATGAAATCAAAATATTACGTAAGAAGACTATGATAAATGAGTTCCTATACAAACCACTCAAGTGAGGTTTCATTTTAAATTAAACCAGTATTGAGAAATTAAATTTAGTCCCACTTAATTATGAACTAGCAATTTACTAAACAAATTCTTATAAGAATAAGCTACGCTAGGTGTTAAATCCCTTAGACAATCCCCAAAAATGATCTTTCTTTTATTATATTTTATATAATCATTAAGTTTAATGCTAATGCGTTCATATTAGGATGACACTTTTTGTTCGATTTGTGTTCCGATTTATTCAAATGCTTGCTAGCTGTGTTATATTTAGGGAAATTCCAAAACGTTAAATTGACAAGGAATGTGGATAAACTAACTCTTCGTGAAACAAAAGAACAAAAAAGTTACATTAACATCAGTTTCGAATTGGATATACAGTCTACCTTATATCTTCAACATAAACATTATTTCATACATGTCTACCATTTAACTAACGGGATTTTTGTAACAAGGAAAAATAAAAACATGTAAACCAGTTTCATTTCGCAGGTTCACCAAATCAGATAGCGGGGCCATCGATTGCGATCTTCGACTTGAATACAGATCAGCTTATACATCGTTACTATTTTAAAGCTGCTGATATGAAAGAGGATTCGTTCTTCGCAAATATTGTAAGTTGGTATTTTAGACTTTTCCTTTTTTCAAATATTAATGTTAGTTGTCTCGTAATACCTATTACCTACAAAGAAAATTTACGCATGGACTACGCCACTTGGTGGTCACTCTTGGAAATGATTAGATTTTTTGATAATTAATTCGTTAATTCTGTTAAAATAAAAATAAAACGCAAGAAAATTAAAACAAAAAAAAAAAACAATTCGGCTATTGCGATTCATATTTATTATTTTCGAGTATTTCAGGTAAAGATTTGCTAGATGCATAGATTCTATTTGTTCAAGGTTTATTTACAATTTCAGGTTGTAGATGTCGACAAAAAAAGTTGCGACAACGCATTTGCTTACGTCCCGGACTTGGGAGCATATGGTGTGGTTGTATACAGCCTGAAACAGGATGACTCTTGGCGCGTCTCTCACCACTACTTCCACTTTGAACCTCTCGCTGGCTCTTACAAGGTTGGCGGCATCGAGTTCCACTGGACCGATGGTGTCTTCAGTTTGGCTCTGTCAGATCCTCAAGAAAATGGGTGATTTTTTATTATACTTCGTTCGTGTAGTCTAAAAAATACTAAAATGCTTCCTACTATGATTTACTACTACTTCTTATCGCTTAATGGAATCATTCTTATATTATCCAGTAAGTCAATATTACCTTGGTACTAGTTTTTCTTCTAACAGGTTAATAATTTCTTACGCTAGGCATGAACAAGTTGAAAATTCTTGGCACTTGTACATTAGGCATTGACGAGGTCAAATTATAATTGTGAATTAAAAGTGGCCATCAGATCAGAGTAAAAGTTTCAATGCAATTTTTGAAGGTACAAGTTTAACAGCGGAAGATCAAAATAAATTGCACTATTTTTTATTGTTTCCTAAAAGATAAATGGTTTAATTACCTTTATAATTTAAAAAAATATTATGTTAAGCTAGGTGGTAGGTAGTCGGTATTCACTTATTATAAAACAAATTGAGTCAGAACTATTCTTTACCGATTAAAATCCCTCAAATTAGGTACTTGGTATTTTATTTACCGATTTCTGTTTTGATTAAAGTGTGATGCACCTACCTTAACTTAGAATGGCGCTGATTAAATTGAACGCGCATTAAAGTTATAATACTATAGCGCTAAGTATATAATTTAAAATATATTTCAGTTATCGCACGGTGTTCTTCCACGCATTCTCATCAACTAAGGAATTCTGCGTGTCCAGTGAACTCCTGCGTAACTACACACATATTGACAAGCAAGAAGCGTTCCACGACTTCAAGGTAACGTTGCAAAACACTGTCACTGTTTGCATGTCAAGTTCATGTTGAGACGGCTACCACTTGTAGTTCTTGTAATAGGCAATGTTTTATTTATTGGTGGCTTAAATTTTATGCGCCATTGCCATTATTTATGATAATTTGCTCAACGCTAAACTTTTTTTAAATGTACAGAAATATCAATACATTGATAAATCTTATTTATAACAAGAATTTAATTACACACTATTCAACAAAATTTTATAGTGAATTAATTAAAAAGTATTAATAAATAATTAAATAATGTAAGAGGTCTATGCCATACCATCATAATATAATTTAATTCAAACAATATTCAAATTACACATATAAAATAACGTAAATTCATCAATTAGATAATTAAAAATCTTTTATCTAAATTAAATCTATTCTAACAATAGCTTATTGGAAAGTATTCTTTATACAGTTCTATGACTTACAGGACTTAGGTAGGACTTTCTTAATAAATCTATAGGATACATTTTCTTATCAAGCATTTCAACTTAATACGGTGATTTCGTTTAAATAAACTTAAACGCATTTTTCAGTTACTTGGTGACAGAGGAGAGAAATCGCAATCATCGGGCAGTGCATTCGACCCTAAGACTGGGGTACTGTTTTATACACAGGTAAATAAAAATTTGTATGTCAGTATATACCTTCTTGATAAGCCTTAAAAATATGACCTTCTTTAAGTGGTATTCGACACATAAAACCATATTGTTTTATTAAGTCCAACATATTGGTCAATGGTCATAATACGTCAACTCTGCATAAACTTATCGAACGGCGGTTTCTTGCCGGATTTTACCACGTAAGTCAGTTTTGTGAACTGGTGGTTTAACAAGCCCTTTTAACCAGCCATTTTAACAAGACCTTGGTAGTTATAATCAAACTCTTGGCTGACTTGGCTGTAAATTTTTTAGGTAAACAAAGATGGAGTCGCCTGTTGGAACACCAACAAACCATACACGGTTGAGAACAACCCACTCATCATGTCGGATCCTGCTTTGTTTGAATTCCCCAATGATTTAAAGGTAAGTAAATTTTCATTGACTTTGTGTAACTTATCCATTATTGGTACGAGAAGGCAATTAAGAAAAAACCTTATTTGTTTCATCAATTTATATACCTAATAAGCATACTTACTTACTTATATTATTAAGTGGTAAATTTTATATGAAGCTGTCCTTTGAAACTATTTATGATTTTTTTGCAAATATCTTACCAAAATTTATAGTGAACTTTTTGTAAAAAACAAATTCAATGCAGGCAATCTTGCTTAGTATTAAGTATGTTGTAAATTTTAAGTTCGTATGTGAGGCAAATCGGTTAAGGGGTTACTGATATATGGGGGGTTGTCAGCTCACAGTTCGGAGTGAATCAGTATAATTAGTAAAGGTTAAACAGCCTTTAAAGAATCTTTGCTTTTTGAGACGGTTTTTGTCACTAAAATCATAATTATCTGTATTTTTCATTTCAGGTGGACTTCGAAGGCAACTTGTGGTTCCTGTCAGATAAATTACCACGTTTCATCTACAAATCCTTGGACCCCAATGAAGTGAATCACAGAATATTTAGTATTAATACCACAGAAGCTATTGCTGGATCTACTTGCCAATAAATGACATTAGTTTTTATAAGTTTACAGACATTTGATTTGTAGGAAGATAGTTACATTTTAAGACATAAGTAAGAGACTTCACGTAAAAGGAACCAAAATTGGTTTCTTAAACTATGTTTTTGTAGTGGTCAAAAATGAGTCGAAATTCAGAGGCATGTTTTGTTAGTGTATATATTAATTTTGCATGGTTTCTTCTTGACTTCGCTATGTTAACATGAAAATACAAAATCACATTAATAATTATTCATAAAATTACAAAACTTTAACATAAAGTGTTAAATGATATTTTAGATATAAATTGAAAAAAAACATATGGGATTTTTAAATGATTACTACAGAGATCATTGAGAAATGAATTGTATAAGATTAATATGTAAAAATAATTAGTTGTACAAAAATCTTCCACAACAGGTTTTTAAATTACCTATACACAAATCAAATGAATTTATAATAAATATGTGTCATGATCTCAATCAAACCATTTAATGTTCATTCATGAAAATTAGAAAACGTGAAAGAAGAATGCTTCACTAATAACAAAATGTTTTAAGAATAGTACAAAAGTGAAATTATTAAATAAGGACATTACCTAATTATTTTACAACTAAATGTATTAAATTCAACTTAATT
Organism: Choreutis nemorana; assembly: GCA_949316135.1. Classification (NCBI taxonomy): domain Eukaryota; kingdom Metazoa; phylum Arthropoda; class Insecta; order Lepidoptera; family Choreutidae; genus Choreutis; species Choreutis nemorana. The sequence goes on from OX438600.1 coordinate 6,965,954, forward strand.
GTGTTTTTTTACGTAGCTCCTAAAGTTTAGTCCGTATTTACTCGGTATTTGGCTCTATGTAATCCTAAAGCCTAGGCAAGGCATAGGGTTTTCTATATATCCAGTTTATGATATATGTAGCCATCTAATCTCAAATAACGCATTTAGCCTTCAGGCAGATTTTTGATTCCAAAAGAAGTTTGATAAAGTTAAATTTGAATGTTAACATAAACATCTTTTTTGAAGAACTCCATGCTGTGGTAATCATGCCAGGGAGTTCATTCCACAGTCTGAGCGTTTGTGAGAGGAAGCTACTAAAGCAAACGGTCCGCGATCTTTGGTTCTAAGAGTGTGAGGATGAATTCCCTGACGATGGCAAGCTGTGCGATTTTAAAAAGAGGCATCATCATGAAAAATTCCTCAGATTAGGCCCATACAGACGGTACAACAAAAAAGAAGTTCTAAGTTCTCTGACTTAGGAGCTCGAAACCCTTTGTGAGCTTGGAGTCGTCGACAATCCTCACAGCGATTTTTTACCAAGTAAAGGGCTTAAACTTTTATTTACGTGCTCCTGGTAAAATATAGCAGCAGTAGGAGCAGAGTCCATGTGGTGCCGTATTTTTGCTTTGTTCAGTATTAGCTTTAGCCGTAGGTACATGGTTGGTTTATACGGAAATGTCCGGTTTAATATTTTGTCGTAGTGCAGGCAAAGCCACGACACTGATCGCAAGACTAACTAGGCATTGCGGTGCACCACTCTTATAAGTACCGTGACGTTTCAGGAATTGTTTTATTTATCACCTACTATAAACCTACCTTAGGTTAGCCAGGAAATTTTGAAGCCTACCTCCGTAGACAAATTGTCCGCAAACCATTTGAAAAAAAAACCATTGAAATTGCATAAATAATGACATGACTTGGGGGAAGTCATTTTAAAAAATTTTATGTTTCTACAAATAGGTTTTTGTAGAAACATAAAAATCACCTGCCCGATAGATATGAGATTCACTGGGTCGGTGGTACCTTTCTATTTTTTTTTTTTTTTACGTGGGGAAATCCTCGTGGATCTCCTTCAGCCCGGGGGGACCGAAGGAGTATGTCGGACTCACGAAGAACCCGTGCCTACCGACTAAAACCCCACGTTCCGCCAACGCCGTTAGCTATTAGAGCATTACGGGATAGAGGGAAGCCAGAGGAACCCTCAGACACCGTACTACTCCAACGGCTGGCCCGTCTTAAGAACCACCACCAGTGAGCTCTGAAAACAAGCAGGCTACACCATCTCAGTAGTCTCAAAATGGGCCTTCATCCAGTGGGCCTTTTACGGGTGCAGGGTCCCCCGTGGGTCGGTGGTACCTAGGCAACCCTGAAAATGTTTAGAAAATGAAAAATGGCTTAATGTAGAAAGTTGCCAATACTTTTATTGTTTTTCGAAGTAATCTCCTTTCCTCTCTACACATCGTCGCACTTGATGGAACCACTGAGAAAAGAAGTGGGTCCATTCTTCCTTAGGGGTCTCTGCTTCGGCATTTTCGTACGCTTTCACCTTCAGGGCTCGTAAAGCGAAAACCTCGAATTTTATCTTTAATTCTTGGGAATAAATAAAAGTCGCAGGGCGCCAGGTCAGGACTGTATGGCGGATGACTCATTATCTCGACCCCTGCCATAGTCAAATATTCAACAGTCCGTTTTGCGGATTGCGCTGAAGCATTGTCGAGGTGAAGGAGGATCCTGCTTCGAGGGCGCTGCTGTCGAATTTTTTCCAAGACAACAGGCAAACAGCGATTGACTTTCATCACCTGTGACGATGTCAAAAACGGCATTTGAGTCACCGCCGTTGAACTTATCTAACATTTGGCGACACCAGTCCATGCGAAGGTGTTTCTGGTCGTCGGTTAAAGTATGGGGAATCCATCTGGTACAAAGCTTCCTGACGCCTAAATGTTCATGTAATATTTTTTGAACTTGACTCATACCAATGTCTAGGCTGTCCCGTATCTGCTGATAGGTCGCTCTCAGTAGTCGCTAGATCACTCTCAGTACCTTCAGTAGTCGCTGTTAAGGACGTCCCGCAGATCACCATCGAGATTGCTACGTCCACGGTTTAACTCATTAAACCAATTGTAAATAGTGGCACGAGATGGGGCTTCATGAAGAAATGCTAATCGCAGCCTATTATAGCTTGAGTAAGCCTACAACTAAAGTCATAATAAATCATTGACCGAAAATTTTCTCGCGTTACGTTCATTTTCACGTGTAACGAGTTTTACATTTGCCGCCAATTCACAAAAAGAAATGACAAATGAATGCAGTATACTACATTAGGTTACCAAAGAATTCAAAAATCGAAATTCAAAGAAAGTTTTCATTAAAAATGTTTCTATCTTGCCAGTTCTAAGCATTTCCAGATAAGTAGATACCAGATAATATTTTAATGTCATGTCACACACAAAATATGTACATCTTAAAAAGGTTTTTCCGCAACACTTCAGAAGGGCAGAAAACTATTATTTGGGTATATTTATTTATGTCCTTTAAAGAAAAAGGTTCTTACGGCAAATGAAATTGATAAAATGCTTACGAAATTGGAACAAAAATATAATATATATTATGTCCATTTAGTTTATAAAGAAACTCGACCGAAACAGAATCAACAAAAATTTAATAATAAAGACAAATTATATACGCACTGTACCGTATACAAAATCGAAGAGTTTGAGTTTTGTTCAAAGTACATACCTACTTAATATGCTTGAGTAGATATATGTATTTGATAAAATACAATGTCAACACAGCGTAAGGTGAAAAAATAAGGAAGAATATTAGATATGTGCCTATTGCTTTTGATGTCTTAGTTAGTAACCATTTTTTGTATTTTTACAACATAAACAGTTGAACAAGCTAGCTATTCAACTGACTATAATACTACAAAGCTCAATTATTTAAGGAATTGTTAAAATGATAATGAGAAAGTATTGTAACTCCATTCGTTGATTGTCCTCCGAGATAATGAGTTATAAGCATAAGTTTCATAATAGCTGCTACACTAAATAGCTCATTCAAGAGTCTGACTCCGAGAAGGCAGCACTGTTATCATGGCTCAGTTTAAAAAGGAAAAGGTTGGCATCGTCGGAAGGTGAGTTATTTAAATGTTAGCGAGTTATCAATGCAATAACCTTGCGGTGTATGTTTATTCTACTTTCAATGTGAACTACTTACAAAGTTATTCTACATATATAAATGTTCTGTGTTATCAAAAAACAAACTTTATAATATATCTTATGGAAAAAAAAAATCAATAGAACTTAATTTTCATGAATTCACTCTTAATTAATTGTATTTTTCGCATTTAATTGATATGACTGACATTCCTTTAGTCTCCAGTACATTTATCGTTTTTTGGGGATCCTTCCCTAGAGAGGGCAGGCCACCTTAGTGCTGATGTCAGTTCGTCTTTTGTCTGTCATATACAGCCGTTAACATTTTGTTTACATAGGTTCGTATACTTTATTGTAATTGAAAATGATTAAAAATTTCAGATAAAAAGTTAAGATCAAAATCGCTGTCATTAATGACATTAGGTTATTTAAATGTTTTTAGATATAGGCCCGAAACAGTACCTAAACCTATACTAATTAAATGAAATAGATTCCTGCTAAAGCTTTCTTTAAAGTAGAAAAATAATGAAAAACACGTGAACAACACTTCATGTAAATGTCTCATTTTGAAATAAAAGTACAAGTTAATTTTACAAATGTAATGTAATAGATTTAGTGGACATGAACAAACACATTGCTTGTAACAGTTATCACTTGGGTACCTAGTTGCAGTATGTAATGCAGTCAGTTCTAGCTAGCGGAGCTAGCTCTGCTCGACAAATCAATATCAAAGTACCGACTACGTTTTGTTCAATGGCAAACTCTGTGAGTGATTGCCATTGAACTATATTGTGTAGAACTGTATTAGAAAAAAGGATTATATAGATATAATTGATTTATATAGGTACCTACTTAAATTAGTAGGACCTGAAAAATGACGGAACAGAAGACTTTTCGGTCAATTTTCATTTAAATTTTTGTATTGTATGTTATGGTTTCCTTCAATTATTTTTTTTTGCATCGATTCCTACGTCTAACTAAGGGATAAAATGAATTCTTCAGTCTTAATCTGTTTTTATCTGCCGTATCCTATCTATTTTATTCAAAGGTTTCGTTTGATTTTTCAGTGGTCTGATCGGGCGCTCCTGGGCCATGCTTTTTGCTTCTGTCGGTTACCAAGTTATGGTATTTGATATCGTGCCAAAGCAAGTCACTGATGCGCTGGACGACATCAAGATACAACTGAAGACACTGCAAAAGGACGGGCTTCTCCGCGGGAAACTCACGGCTGACCAACAGTTCCAGTGCATCAAAGGTTTGTCTACCTTAAAACTGACTTGAATCTTTGATCAATCTAAATAATTCCCACATCACGACAGAAACATTGACTCAGTTCTGCACTAAGAATCTTGTATTGCAAGTACTAATCAACAATATGGTTATACCATAAAGCGAAACAATGTGTTTTGTGATTAACACATAGGACATTGAACCCGGAACCTCTAGCCACTGCGCTATCGAGGTCGACAATCTATCCTATCAATTAACCTAAATTTAATCGATACATGATTTGCCTAGAAACCATGGCTATTTCAAAAACATAAAAAACTCGTAAATTACTATTCTTGCACTAGTCTGTTCGTTTTCTGAAGGGTAAATTAAACATGGGTAAATTTTCATGTAAAAGGCTTATTTGATTTTATTTACTGAACTTTAATAAGAATATAATCTTTCTAGTTCCGTTAGTTACATATGTTGACTTATGTAATTTAACCCGTACGCACTACGACGCGGGCATTAGCTAGTGTGAAATAATTTATTTTCTAATATATATAACTTCTTAGAAGCGTTACGTAACAACAGCAGTGTATTTACATTAGGTTTTAATAAGGTAAGCAGCAGTAGTATCATTAAATGTTTACTTAATTTTAGTGTTTAAGATAACTTTTAAACTCTTATTTGTAAATTTACGTTTGCTGATGATAAGGAATTCTGTATTTTGTTGAAAACAATATTACTATGAATCTTTAGTTTAATTAATGTCCCATTGTCATTGCTTTAGTAATCCTTATTGTGTAGATATTGGTTGGTTGGTTTACAATAGAGGTTTGAGGGTACAATTTCCCCTGAAAAAGTATATGTGTTACTGTTAATGTCCCATATCAGTAAATCTTAAGATTCACGTCTTAAGACGTCACCGGTGATTGTCCGATTCAACAAACAACAATTTCGGACATAAACCGACGAAATTGGTGGATGTTAACATTGACCGGTTAATCTGATACACTGGCTTTCAGGCATTACAGTAACATTCTACCTATTTATAATTTTTTTATATGCATTCTCGCAGGTAAATAAATATGTGCGAAACTAATGTCTAACATAGACACTTGTATGATATCTATTAAGTATAGTGAAATGAACAATCGATAACAAGTGCCCTTTTATGATAAACCTTAAATATATTTTCAAATGCACACTACTGTTCCTAATGTACCAACACTAGTTAGATAACACTATCTCACGATAAAGATTCCTCAAACATAAATAGACAGTGGTATTTACAAACAATAGATGAATGTATAAAAATCATTAGATATTTAATCAATAGTCAGTTTGTCTTGGTATTAAAGTTGGTAACGATACTTATAATTTTTACGAACACAATTCACGGACGTTTTAATAAGTCGTCGGCAGACAAAACTTAACAATACATGCTTTATGCGTAAATAAACGTAAGTCGTGTTATCACGTAGATTAAATTAAGAAAAGTTACCTTCCATGCATTACCAACCGAAGCCTATTAACATAAAGTACAGACTGTTCTATTGTTTTATTTCAGGTTCATCGGATTTGGCAACAGCAGTGAAGGGTGCGATTTTTGTACAGGAATGTGTGCCAGAAAACCTTGACCTGAAAAAGAAAGTGTTCCAAGATCTGGACAAGGTCGTCGATGACATAACAATCTTGTCTAGCTCCACCAGTACGACGCTGCCTTCCAAGTTTTCGGAAAATTTAAAGCATAGAGCACAGGTGTTATATCATTTTAGTCTCTACTTTACCTTACTTTACTTTAGTAAATATATCAGTAAAGTTATTTGGGGCTTGTTATCTACAAATAAAAAAAATATTAGAGTTCATAAAAATAGTTTCGCAAAAGGGGATTCGAATCCGGGAACGCCTACCTAGAGGGCTTCAAATTGTGCGAGAAATGTATTGCCACATCGTCGTTAGGCACAGTGAGTCTCTTAATACTTAAACAATGTTAATTTGTCTGAACTATGAATGACAATTCTATATCTTTGTTGACCTCATTCGATAAACAAAAATTTGAATATTTTACAACCTTCGATGACATGATACTTTCATTCCATATTCCCAAAACAATTTTGGTATAATCTCAATGTAATGTACCTCAATTATTTCTAATGTTTGTATTATTTCCAGGTGATTGTCTCCCACCCGGTGAACCCGCCTTACTATGTGCCCTTAGTGGAGATAGTACCAGCGCCGTGGACCAGGCCAGATGTCGCTACGAAGACCAGGGAGATCATGCTGGAAATTGGTCAGGAACCAGTGTCTCTCAGCAGAGAGATCGATGGATTCGTTCTTAACCGTATTCAGTTAGTGATTTTTATGTCTGGTTCATGTTTGCTTCCTTAAACATTGTAAACTACATACCTAAATATAAGAGCCCCGAAGTTAACCCATCCATAGTTAAAAATCGTAAAAGGGATTGAAGACCTAAAACAGTCATCAGTTTTGGGCCACCAAACGTATTTCATATTTTATATTTAAAAGGTCAATTTGAGGCAAGTTACGAGTACGCCACTGTTTCGAAGCAAAATTTAATAAAATGTTATGACCAGAACATTTAATAAGTTATGAAGGTGCCACCAAATGTTTGCAAATTTATTTACAGATATGCAATTTTGAATGAAGTGTGGCGCTTAGTCGATGGTGGCGTGGTAGACGTAAAGGACATTGATAAAGTAATGTCTGAAGGTCTGGGTATGCGATATGCCTTCCTTGGCGCGCTTGAAACTGCTCATCTCAACGCTGAAGGGATGAAAAGCTACATTGAAAGGTAAACAACACAAATGGTAAATAAACAATACTTACTTTACCAGAAATTATTGCTCACTTCTTGTATCATATGTCTATTGTTATTAGTACGAAGGCTTATTTGTTTGTAGAGTATTTCTCGAGTAGGTATCACATTGGTCTCTCAATACCTACTATACACACTTAAAATTCCTTATACTTATATTTTTTACTATACACACTTATAATTCTTTTTCGGAAAGAAAGGAAGGTTACAATTACCAACCAGCCAGAAAGAAGAAGTTTTAAGTTTAGTGTCCTTTCTTGTTTCTGTGTTATTTTTCCTTGCTCAATATAGAAATCCCCACCTAAATCTATTTACAAAAAAAAACTTCACCATATATATTTTTTGTTAACAATCCACCTTGTGACTTCTTGATGTTTTTGATTGAATTGAGTGAAAATCAACAATTATACGTTATAATTAAAGGTACGGAGATACAATCCATAGCGTCAGTAACACGATGGGAGCAATTCCTCAAATGACTCAATCAAAGAGCGCGAATAGTATCTGTGAACAGCTGAACAAGATGGTGCCACTCGACAAATTGCAGGAGCGCCGTGCCTGGCGCGATGCCTGCTTAACCAGGCTCGCTATGCTGAAGAAAGAAATGAACCAAAATACAAAGTAGAATGTAAATGAACAAATTGTTGAATAAATATATATTTTATTACAAGGAATTTTGCTTAAGAATCTAAGTCAAGGCGTTGCTCTCGTATTTTTTACCAAGTATTGCAACGTAACTGCTTTAGTAATAACACGGGAAAAAATATTTATCCTGTTACTACTAAAATTTTGTTATTGATGATTGTGGAGTCATTTGATAGTTTACGATATGAAGTGGCGAGTTGAAGTTTGAAAATACATAGGATATCACATCATCAATTGACCAAACCAAATGACTACATAATCGTAAATAATTTTACTACTAACTATTTTTCGTTAAATATTTCGAAAACTATTGATTGCAGAGAAAATGTTAAAAGTTGTTAAGGTAATTATTTCATTCAAACTAATTTCATATTACAAACAAAAAAAATCTTGCGACTCGCTAAATGTTAAGACTTGAGGATAGTGATATCTGAATGTATTTTTAATAACCAAATTTACTCTGTTGCCAACAATCTCCACTGTCTCCTACGTTTTTTCCCCAGTCCCGGACTATAACACGGGTAGAAAATACCCTTATACTGGTAGTATATATAGTATTTACACAGGTAACGAATCGCCGCAAATCGTAGCAACTTAAAAGTGTATAAAGTTATTTAACTGTCAACAATAACCTAAAGAACCATGTTTTGAGCCCCAAACCTAATATTTTAAGCCAAAAAAGTTTTCATATGTTATGTAGATAAGAAGGCATAATTATCTTCTTGTGTGAAAGTATAAAATACTAATAATGTATCTTAAACGCCGCCTGCTTTATTTAATGAAAAGTTTTCGTTACTTTGTGAACACTAAAATACCTAACCATAGAGATTTTTTTTCTAAGCCAAGGAAATAAAATAACGCACAATATGTAGCGCTAGTTTGATCTTAATTTCAACGCTAGTCATAATTCAAGACAACAGAGAACAAAATTTGAAGACTTTTTAATTCTGTAGGCTTATTATGTGTCAACAACATGTTCGTTTGTCTCTCTTCATTCATTCTTGCCTTGCGATTGGATTACTTTAGTCAGGTTTACTTTACATTATTTACTTACCTTTGTTTTTACAGTACAGACATAAATTTGATAATTTCGATACAAATTCCGAGTCTCGCGCTCCCTGCAAAATTCCGAGAAATATGCTTCATTAGAAACGAATAGGTGTTTTTATCGCTGATATAATCTCATGACAAAAGGCCTTGCAAAACTCATAGATTTACAGACACTTTTCCAAATGTATTATTTCAAAAGATAATGGATCCAAGAATGTGCAGGAAAATAAGTAGTAGTGAAAGTCTTCCAGATGAAGAAAATGTGGAATTTGAGGTATCAAATATCATCGCACCGCAAGAAAGCGATTACAATTTTTTTAACGATGGAAGTCCCGAACCCCACTCGGTCACCTGGCTGGACGATGACCAAATCGAAGACCTAGACCTTAACTTAGACCAAACCAATCTATTCTTCCATAGAGTAGATAGTGCAGATATAATTTACAGAAGCAAAAAGAAAAAATGTAAAATGGTTGGAAAGTATGTGATGGGGGATATCTTAGGGGAAGGTTCCTATGGTAAGGTAAAGGAGATGTTGGACTCTGAGTCATTATCAAGACGAGCTGTGAAAATATTGAAGAAAAGGAAGCTAAGAAGAATACCAAATGGGGAGCAGAATGTGCAGCGAGAGATACAACTTCTAAAGATCCTTAGACACAGGAATGTCATAGAATTAGTTGATGTTCTTTATAATGAAGAAAAACAAAAAATGTACCTTGTTATGGAGTTTTGTGTTGGTGTACTACAGGTAAATTTATCAAATTATATATTCATAATAAGACTATTACTTCTGTAGCTATCATTTTAGACCATTAAGATGATTAATTTATTATTATTAATTTATTTATTAATTAATTTAAAATGTCTATCAAAACAAAACCTTAACACTTTGTATGTGACTTATCAAGTATCTTCAACATACATTTCAAAATTTTCTGTAGGATATGTTAGAGGCAAGTCCTGGTAAGAAGTTTCCACAGAGACAAGCTCATGACTACTTCAGCCAGCTGTTGGATGGTCTGGAGTACCTCCATGGGCAGGGTGTTGTCCACAAAGACATTAAGCCTGGAAACCTTCTATTGACACTGGACCAAACACTTAAAATTACTGACTTTGGTGTTGCTGAGGTATGTGTTTGTCTTAACTTTCAACTCTCGGTTGTAATGCTAATAATAACATGCTGGTCCTCCTCATATTTGTTTGAGCAGTCTCTATCCAGATCCAATCTAGCAATAGTCTTTGTTTGTAACCTGCTTAAGGATTATATTTCATCATCATCTACACCCTATACATAACCAAAATTTTAGTGTATTGGTTTAACAGTATCTGAAATGTTATAATTTACTAGTATTATCCTTTAAGTAAAAACAGTGATTGTAAAAATATATTAACAATTAGGAAGGTGGACAGAAAAGTAGAATCAATATGATGAATAGACCTAGATAAGTGGTCAATTCAATCTCATAAATTGCATTGCATGCCTAACATTAGTAGCTATTTCCACAATTTATTTAATAGATAGAACAAGATAAACTGATACCTCTTATTCCCTTAAATAACCTAATCCCTCTTAATAACTCATCATCAATTATCATTATTTTTGTATGTCTTTTGTTTTTATAGAATAAATCTTTTCAAGTGTCATTTATAATGACAACCGTCATATAACTTTTGTTCAAAATGATTTAAATATTTGCTGGGATATCCTTTCTATTTCAAACATTCAAATGTCAAAGTGTTTCTCTTTATTTCTATAGGAGATTGTTATGTGTATATTATACTTCTAGGCTCTAGACATGTTCTCTGCAGAAGACACATGCTACACAGGTCAGGGGTCTCCTGCGTTTCAGCCTCCTGAGATTGCTAACGGTGCTGAACAGTTCTCCGGGTTTAAAGTTGACATTTGGAGCAGTGGGGTTACTCTGTAAGTTTAACTTTATATTAGTCACTTTCTTTGTCTCGATACAATAAACTGACATACTAACCAAAAAAAAATGCTTTTGTATATAAAAAATGTTCTACAAACCTCTTTTTATTAAAAAATATTCTTAGAAAATTCGAAATTGTTATTGCAAATTATTGTATGTATTTCAAAATAAAAAAATAGTGTTACTATGTATAATACTACATTATTTGCCTTCAACTAGCTTACATTGAGTGTGTTGAATAATTCATAGTTTTATTACTTTAGTTAAGGTCAAATGCAACAATACATATGTAGCACAAAAAGATTTATTCTTTTGCTAGAATTTAAATTGAATGTAATGCTTGTGACAATAGTAATTCATTGTTACACTCTTTGTTACACACTGAAATTTGATTATCATACAAAATCAAAAGGCAATCCTTATTTTATTAATCTTATGAAAAATATTGAAAAGAAATGTAGTAGTGTTGTAGGGTACTTTATTCTAAATTTTGTATTCATTGAGATTCCATCACATTGATTCAAAACAATTAATGCTCTACTAGTTAACATTAAAATCTAAGAAAACATACGACACAAATTATGAATTTATTGTGGATTAATTTAAGGATATTATACACATAATTACTGCACATTAATAATAACTATTTATAAAAAATCTGAACACTATAATTTAAAAAAGGATACCCTTCAAGCTACAAAACTACGAGTATTATTAAAGAGTTAGTTAAATCTGATTGGCGACAACATTACATCAGTATTTGCTTTCCGGCGACCTTTATCTATTTGCAGACGAAATCCAGCCACGATTATTTATGCCATAAATTGTGTGGGCGATATGTGGGTGTTTATAATATTCTTAAATTCTTTTATATAAATGGTATAAGTTATATTTATACAATACCTATTTCAATTATAACTGTTTTTGACCCTTTCTTTTTGTAATCATTTCATGTTAAATAAAGTTAAAGAACAAGAACATCCAAGTGGCTGCGTAGCGTAGGTTAGCACCCGGGGTGGATTTCATTTATATTAAGCAGCCGCCCCTCATAATAAGATCAAATCGATCAAAGATTTCTAAGATCCGCTACTAAGAACATTCTTCCAACACACGTCATCCTCCTTGAAAATAAGGGCCTATAAACTTTAGTTCAAAATTTGTTACTAGTTATTGAGAGATGTTCGAATTTGTTTATAACCAGCTCTACATATCACATCTCACTTTAGCTATAAATTTAAAAGTATCTGAATGATCCTGGCTCTATTCGTACTTTCTTGGTGATGTTGTGTATCAAAACAGATAGCTATCCAATATAAAAGCGGCTAATTGATTGAGAACAATGTAAAGATAAATAAAAATGCGTCGTATGAGCTAAATTGGACGATGCAGCATCGTTGCAAACCTTTTTTATTTCTAATTATTTGTGGATTGTGCCTTATATTTAATTCAAAGTCAAATGATTTTTTTTCAGTTATTCTTGTAAACTCTTTAGAATAATCAAATTTACCACAGGTTAACAATGCTGATTTACGAGGAAGAGTCTGGCAACGAAACATTTAAAAAACATTTTTGTTTGTGGTTAATAACACAACAAATTTTAGTAGGCACTGAATACAAAACAAATACACATACGGAGGTTTCTTTTCTGATTCTTCCCTGTAGATCAAAATTGCGAAGTGTAGTTTATATTTAAGTAGTATAAGTTCTGATGCATCTTTATAGGTACAACATGACGACCGGTAGGTATCCGTTCGAAGGTGACAACGTGTACCGGCTGTTGGAAGCAATTGGTCGCGGCTCACCGGCGCCTCCGCCCGCTACGTTGGGACCAACGCTCGGGTCCTTGCTTGAAAGGATGCTGCAAAGAGACCCACAGCAACGACCCACCTTACATGAGATACGGAGACACCCGTAAGTTACAAAACCTATTTATTAATTATTGAGTTTATCAATCGGAGATAATCTGAATGAACAGTTATAATAGGACGTATAATTCCGGACTACCGTGTTTTATCAAATATGTTAAATGTTTAGATATGGATTAAATAAGAGAACAAATGACAAGGGGTTTAGCTAGTTTTTAGACAAAATCATGTGCAAACAAGCAGACGGTTAACCTTATGGAAAGTGATACCGCCGCCTATTGACGATGCCTTGAAGTTTGGAAAGCCAAGAGCACCGCCAATGGATGCCCATGTAGAAGTAAAGATGAGGTATAAACCTCTCTTGCCAGTAATTGCACTGGCTCTTCAATCCTATGACCCGAAACGCAGTGAATTGCTTCATGGCAGAAATAAAAAAAATAAAAATAAAAAAGCACAAAAAAATAATAAAACCATGATATCCAACAAATTACACACATTATTTTGACAGACAATCTTCATACATGATTGAATTTATTTGTCCAAAATAAATAGGGATTTGGTCGAAAATCTTTTCGCTTTCAACAATAAAAACTCATGTTTCTGTCTTGTTGATGTCATTGCAAGTCATTGACATTACTTTAAGTGTACTGTGCGTCCTGACACAAAGATGTAAGTACACAATGTTATAATTGATAAAAAAATTATTTAATTGAGAATTCTTTGAAAATTATTCATATGTCTACAAGCCGTGATGTGTGTGTGTGTGACACAATGGGATATAATAAAATATAGATAATTCACTTTGACCTAAAACTTCTTCATACCTCTTTGAAATGTAAATACTACTAAATAAATAATGTTTGTTCGAATGTGGCGTGTAAACTGCGTCATCCACTTAATGACAAGCTCTTAAGGGAAGAGATATCTAGTGTTTACTCTAGGCTTGACTTGATTGTGAAGGTCGAGGTTATAATTAATTTAATATTGAGACGTGTTCTGATTGTTTTGATTTAAATTTTTGTCACATAAAATTTTAGCAGTTTTTTTACTACTTACCGTTCTGTTGAGGACCTCCTATTCGGGTTCTTATTCTGTAACCCATTGCTGTTAAATTGCTTTTACCTCTAAGTCAAGCAAGCCGAAGTCGAGCCTGTAGGGGCACCCTTGGCTTGGGTTGGTTTAGTTTTTGCACGTCCTTGCCTTCATAAGGGTTAGAACGCATTCTGTGTAGAAACCCCAAATGTCCCTTGATAGTTCGCCTCCCGACCGGGCCTGTACTAGGTTAGGCTCGATGGGGAGGCGGACAGGTATGGTGGTCGTCTTGTGTTATCTTTATACATACAATACAGCCCGATCGATTATAGATATTAGATTATACAGATAAAGGGGACGATAGCCACAATTAAAAAATGTGGTTGCATTTTTAGTACGAATTAATGAACATGAATGATGCTTAGTCTTGTTACTGCACATGAAAGTATGTCCCAGAACGTTTGGTTTACTTGTTAGTCGCTGACGCTAAAATATACTCAGTCAAAGATATACGACACTAGCTTAACATCCATTTTATCATTTGGTTATGTAGTGTTTTAAGATCCCTTTGAGGCAGTTTAAAAAAAAAAGTTTTTTTGGCAGGTGGATGAAATCACAGCCATCGTTGGATTCAGGGGAGAGGATAATAGGTCCAAAATCAAGGAGATCAGATGAACTCCACAACTCAACAGTACTCCCGTACCTGGTCGAAAGACACTACGGATCAGCACAGGAATACTTCACAGAAAGAGATCTCAGAAATGGTAAGAAATAATACATATTTTTATAAATATAATAATATTAGATTGAGGTAGGTATCAATCTGCTTGTTAGAAAGATTTGTCGTGATGAATCTTAGCTTAGCTACAAAACCTGAATAGGCGGGAGGGTGAATAAAATACGTTCTATACGACTAGCACTGTTTGTCAGTGTCATATATTTTCTTGCGTTTTTGGCCAACATTAATATTTCTGTGTCGTATTCAATTTGATAATGCCGAAGAATTTAAGTGTTTATGCCTACAGCAAACGTCAATGCGATGTTTTGTATCGTGTTAAATAATCGTCATCATTGCATGACTGATAACAACATGACTATGCGTTTGCGTTGAATAAGAAATAATATAATATACCATAATCTAGGTCAGCTTTACTTAACCTGCCTGTTGTTTGTGGCCCAGTTGGAGTTACAAATTATAAGTCAACCTTTTCTTGCCCATCAGAGACACTGTTGGTGTGCTCAAAAAATAACATATCCTATTTATTTTACTTACTTTTGTGTTGTATAGATAGCTAAAACGCACAGTGGTTGTTATTAAACGTACAACGACACTTGAAATAAAGACTAAATATAGTGAAAAACCGTGTGTGAACCGAAATGTGTGAGTTGGGCTCGCACAAAGAGGGTTCTGTATTATCGTTCAAGACTAAACGAAATGTAATTTTTAAATATTTTCGTATAATAAACAAGAGGTAGAACCATAACAGTTAGAAACTTGGAATTTTATTGAAGTGTGTATTTCTGTTGCCGCTCTAATAATAAATACTAAATACATAAAGTAATTAAAAATAATAGGGGCCTCCCATACAAGAAACGTGATTTTTTCAACATATTTTGTTTGGTCTTTTCTTTTACAAATTCTTCTAAAAAGTACATGTTTAATATCATAGTACGGAAACCATCATGTGGGATTCCGACTCACACTCAACCGATTTTTAAATGTTGACATAACTGATAAAGTTGCCCTGGTGCAAGAAAATGTCGTCTTTAAGGTGAAGATCCTTTTCTGACCCTGACTGTTCGTACAATGTGAAATGGAGCAAATATTTGCTTACATACATGATAGGTCTGCCAGTGATCTTGGTTAATTTTGTTCTGTATAGCGCGGAGCATTATATACATGAACTAAATAGTGCACTTTTGGTCGAAATAACTTTCCTTATTATAATTAAAAGTGGATGCAAATTTCTGAAGTAATTATAGTATTAAGTTAAGGAACATTTAATTTAGTAAAAAGAGCACCGTAACGAAATATTAAAAATGTAATTGAACCTTACTTGTATGATTTATCTAAAAATATCATTGAAGTAACCTTGTAAGTTGTTGTAGAAAATTATAGAGTTTTGATTATTGAAACAAGGAACTACGGAGGTTTCTTGCCGAATTCTTCCCCGTAGAAATACCTTAGAGGTACCGAACCGGTGTGATAAAAAAATGACGATTTGAAAGTGCTTATTTTAAGTCTATTCGAATCAAAAACATTTGACTGTGACTTTACTTACGTATTTACTGAATAAACGTGTAAATTGGAAACATAACTTCGATGTCGAATAAAAAATATGTAAATAAAACACGCATAATTTTTTGAACTACAAATAATTTAATAGGCATTGTTGTTTTATTAATTGCATATGACACGGATTTAGTTTTGTAACAAGAACTTATATCAATTATTTTCTATACAACATCTAGACAACGTATAAAATACATGGGACATATTGGCAATAAAACTTGATAAATATTATTGTCCTTTAAATACATTATGTAGGTAATGAATACAATTCTTAGGGATTGTATAGAGTACCTAAGAAGTAATGAAATGGTAAAGCCATAATAAAGTTTGGCTACCCACAAAATTACAGCATTTAAATCATTTGTTTAGCATACTATCTAACAACTACTTCATCGGCAAGATTTTACGATTAATCAGCAAAGAGATAATATTATGGTCATTTGCAGAGGTTTGAGTTTGTCAATCACAAATGGCTAGGTTAGGTTGGGTATTGTGTCCAAAACAAAATCGACAACTTTAATAAATTTACACACAACCTTTGATTAGTTGTTAGGTTTGCAGCTTGTATAAAGATAACCTGTGTTGTATTTTCCACATATTACCCGCTGTGCATTCGGTTTTGTATAAAATACCGAGGCAAAGTATAAAATAAAAAATATTTCATACATTTTCTACATGGTAATCTATACATTCCTCACGTATTGTATAGAATATCCGATTATACAGACTGCCGGTAACATATACGTGATAAAACGATTATGTTGCTTTTAATTAGAATTCATTCGATGCATTTAAAAAGGCAAATAAATTAATCAGCTGCCAGTGAATAAATGAATAATTTACGCTCATTTGTTTGTGAAATATCTTAGATAATATTGTATATTTTATCAACTTTACAGAGACTGAGGAAATAATCATAGCGAGTAGAGTCCACCATCGTATTTGCTCATTGAATTAAATTTAGGTTCGTTGCATGATTTTTGACTGAATTTTACCCCTTTTCACAGTTAAATGTATGTATTTTGTATTTTTATGAAACTTAATTAACTTTCTACTTTATATTTAGCATTGCAATCAATTTAAAATAAGAACCAATTTATCCAATAAACGCTTTACATGTTAATAAACTTACAATGTTTTAGTGATTCACAAAATAATGGTTTGATTTATCTGCTACACTTAATTCATCACAATTATGTACGAGTCCTTGATTAGGATAAAACCGATTTCTAATGAATATTAACATGTACCTAACTGCTTCTTTAACCGAGTCATTGGTTGGTTTGCCTTTTTGATTGACTCATGATTCGTTAATTAATTTTATTTTGTAACTATTTAATTACCATTTATGCAAACATGTTGTTTGGTTTGAGTTTCAATTACCCAATAACTTGAAAGCAGTCATCTTTTGATTTAAATTAAACCTTCGGTTGCAGTATTCGAAAATTTATGATATTTATTTCTCTTTCAGAATTAGGGGATGGTGGTTCTAGAACATTATCAACAGCAGAGTTGTCAGATGGTGATTCTTATAGAAGAAAAAGGAGATGGCATTCATCATGCGGGCGGCTGCCTTCGTGCCGGCTGACGTGATGCTTCAAACAAACTAAATAACGTGTTTATGTGTACGTACGTACGCGACTGACTCGCATCAAAAACGCCTTGCATGTCAACTATGCTTTGATTTAAAAAGAAAATAAGTGCAATGCAAAATTACTAAAAAAATACAGTCTAAATAAAAACACGAATTAAAGAGCGATCGATTAAAAAATTCATAGACGAGAAGTTGAGATAATTATTGTTCGATTATAAAATGGAGTATGAAATGAAAGAATATGTATTTTATCAAAAGGAGAGGCAGTCGCCACTGATTTATATCCCGATAAATAGTCATGAATTTACAGTAAACAAAACCTAAAAAAAGGAATATTTTATATTAGAGGGTCAAATGAGCAAAAACAAAATATAATTCCTGTTCGAAACGACCGAATATTTTTCGAAAAGTTTTAAAACATTTTCATTGAAATTACCTCACCAATACACACGCTCTACGTGACTGATTTTTTTTTGGTTTGATATTGTCTTTTTAAATCAATACCAAGTAAAGCTAATAAATATTAAAATTGGGTGCGTTTTTGATGTAAAAGTTGCGGATGGTAAATAAAAAAACAAATAATCTAACATTGTCGTGATGGAATTATTTTATAACTGCTTATATTAAGACAATCATTATTTTGGTTTTAGTCACATTCTGTTTGGTGTTGAAACACATCTTTGTGTCAGTATAAATTTATAACTTAAAGGACCTGTTTCTCTGATTACTGATTAGTTTTATTTTAAATTTAAACTACAAAACTGTCTGAAAACAGACGATTGTACTTATTAGCGATGAACGGTAAGTAGAGAGGTAACCCTATCTGCATGTCATCGCCTTAAACTTTAATTTTACTTTTTAAATTAATCAGTGACTGGTATCATAAGCCCTTTATCGACTAATTATGATTCTTTATAGAAGTCTTACGAGTCCATACGTGACGGTACGTGTTGTTAGTCTGGCTAAATAACTGGCTAAATAAACAACGTCATCTTTATGTAACTATATTTTGCGTGTATTTGAAATCTCAATGTATGACCTCACTTTTCACGTTTACTCTAAATTTTGATAGTAAATAAATGAATAACGTTATTTTCAGATTACTTATTTTATAATCGTAGAACAATAATTAGGGCTAGGATAAAAAGTAAAATTATTTACATATACCTACGGTGTTTAAATAAATATGTGTACCTTATAGAATAGATTTAGTGTAGGTAACATATTTATGGACAAAATTTTATCTTATCGTGCAATAACTGTTAAAAAGTGTAGTGTAGATGAAATGAAAAGGATTTTTTTGTAATAGCACTAGCCGTAATCAAGAGATTATTGAGAAATGATCTCATTTATGCCAAAGGCGATTTAAGTTTTAATAATGTTGTGAAAAGTGAGGTCTCGATAAAGAACTTCTTATCATTACTTTTAGATAAAATGTGTATAGTGCCTGGAAAACAAAACAATGTGAAAACAAAGAAGAGAATATTAATATATTACAAATTAAATCTGATTGAATTTTTATTTTTTTATTAAACCCCGTATCTAAGTTATTCTACTACTATCTAAATCTTAATTTAAATACATACCAATGTTGTTTTATAAAAAAAACAAGGACTTATTCATTTTAATACCATTTTTCCATAACTCTTGTTTTTATTCATAGTTATTGTAATTGTGATTTCAACTGATTCTGAATAAATTAGATACCTATACATTGCACAAAACAGGTACCTAAACCTACCTTCTCCAACCAAAGCTGAAATGCAAGAAATACCTTCCGTGATATCAGATTCCGAGTAGGGCAGTAGGACATTCTTAGCCATAGGTATATAACAACTCATTGGTTTATAGCTTACTCATCATATACACAACATACATAAGTTATTCATGTTGTTTGTACCTATATTCATGAATGAAAGGACTATTTGTTAATCAATAATAATGAAATAAAATAGTTCTTATCTACCGCTTTTAATAGCAGTTTATGTCAAAATGGTATTATTAAAGTATACGGATATGTATATTTTTTATCCTATTTACTGCTATTCATTTGATACCCATATTGTTAAGGGGTTTTTATAACATTCAATTTGGCGCCATCAATATGCTATTGTGATATAAAATGATTGTTAGGTATGTACCCAGTGACAATCGCGCATTAAAAGCTTTAATTGATACCTATTTCGCTATGATAATCAAATGATTTTTTTGGAAACGTACATTTTGACGCCAAAAATCCACCATTTAGATTTTATAAATTTTGATATACCCATTCCCCCGTGACACTTGGCAAATCCCAGAGACAAATTACTCATAAAAATTGTTTCAGTCGTTTGGTACTTACAAGGTGAGGAAACATAGGAATGTAAATGTGTAGATGGATACCTACATACATACAAGTCAAACAAAAACCTAAACTAGCACATACTTTTGTTTCTCAATCATTAAAGGGAAACACGGAAAAATGCCCCACTCCGGAGCACATGGAACCTATCTCAGATTTTTGTATTTATTAAGTGTATTAAATATAGTGGCTCAAGTTGAAAAACGTTGAAAAAGGTACCGCACTTGATTAGACGCAACCTTATGTATTGTCACGTACACCCAAAAGTCAAAGTCAAAGTCAAAATATTTTTATTCAAATAGACTTAAAATAAGTACTTTTAAATCGTCATCTTTTATACTACCACCGGTTCGAAACGCTATTTCTACGGGGAAGAATCCGGCAAGAAACCTCCGTAGTTGCTTTTTTCAAAATAATTACAACAATTTGTAAATAAAATACAGTTCTCTAATTGTAAACCTAATTTTTCTATAACTAAGTCATATAAACCAAACTTTATATGATATTTAAGTCGATGACCAAGTCTATATTATAAATAAAATACTAAATTACATGAATTACAAATGATGCAATGAATGTTACTTATGAAATATGCGATCGAAAAATATTTTTCGATTCAAAGGAATGGAAGTTTTAAGACCATATTTATATAATACAGAAATTAAGATATTTTAAATAAATAATGTATAGTCTATGTACCTACTTAATGATAAAATAGCAATCTACTGGTAAAATCTTTTTTAAAATTGGAAGATTTTATAATGTCTATATTGTGAAAAAGTGTTTTTAACCTTATTATGATATTGGTATTGACTAATATTTGCCCAAACTATACATATATATGTTAATATGTTAGGTTAGGTTAGGTTACTTACACTGATAGGTTCATAGACATACTTTATTCGTTTTTTTTAAATCTTAATTGCATATTAAAGCTGTAGTATAATATAAGTACATGGTCGTTATGTTTGTTTTTCATCATTATAAACAAAACATCCATACCTTTAGGTGTCTTTAGGTGTGAGTGGCCAATCATAGAGGGGCGTTCCATACAAGTGCGATACCTTTTTAAACTTTTTTCGTCTTTAGTCACGTCCCACAGAGGTCACGCATACATTTTAATACATATCTATAATAACTACAAAATTCTGAGATAGGTTCCATTTGCGCCGATGCTCGGGTAATTTAATGAAATTTCGCAGTCTCCTTTATCACAAAAATAAGGCAGCTGCAAAAAGAGAATCCGATGATCAGTAACTTAAACATCGTGTAGAATAACACCGTAAAAATATTTGTGACGCGTTTTCAAAGAAAAACTCTTATTAACAGTGTTATGCTTATTTAAAACTAAGTATGTAAGTATATAGGTAAAACAGTGACTGCAAAATAAGTACTTAGACAAATAATGCTAACTAGCAAACTAGGTAGTTAAATTTAACAGCGCATGTAATATGCAAGTATGTATCCTATCTCGTAATACACGGAATATCTATTTATTAGTCGACTCCTCACGAGACGTCGACCATCGTGAAAGGATGTGCCGAGGATAACAGCTAGTCGCTTAAGTCCTTGACTCCACTAGATCCTTAACATACAGCCGTGTAATCACTGTAACACTGTTTACCTGCATATTTTGTGACTAACGGCCTGACCTGACTTCGTCTATTTTTTTATCTATTAATGTGGTGGCAAATAACATATACGGTCCCCCCTGTTAGTTGGTTAGCAAAATGTAGCCTATTCTGCATAGGTGTAACTTGTAGCTAAGCTTATTGCCAACACTGTAAGAAAATTTGGCGGATTCAGGAATGTTGTTTGGTGGTTAGACAGTCGTAAAACTGAGGACAACGCTTTTTGGCGACTTGACATCACTATCGTTAGGTATTAACAAAGTAAGAGCTACAAGTCTGATGCTTTGGCGGGGGTGGTGGTGGTGGCGGGCTCGAGCCTCCTAGCCACCCCTGGATCTACTGCCTACCTACTCACTTTTGCTTAGCTACATGGACATTTTTTAAAATCATCTTTCTACTCATTACCTACCTTTTGTATCTCATTACCAACTTAAATATAGTAGGTACCTAGGTAGCTAAATTGACAATAAGATCTACCTACCTACTATTTTATCTACGAACTTGGTAAGAGGTAACTACAATTGTTTTTCACTTAGCATTGAACTAAACGTTTTAAACGTTTGTTTTCGGCCTTTACAATTAGACAGAAGGGTTAAACGTTAAAATCTTCGTATAACAATTTAAAAGAACAATAAAATTATGTTATTCGAAATATTGACCTCGTCGGTAATGGAGTTTATTTCTGAACACTTTGTTTTTATGTACTTAAGATTAAAGTCCGGCTATTAACCTGTGAGTGATTGAAGTAAGTACCTAACTGGCGATACTAAAGTGGTTCGGAGGGAGGATCTTTCATGCGCGCTACATAGGAAAGTATGTACATACAAATTAACCTTATCGCTACTTCCAATTTTAACACTACAAATCTAGAAAATTACAACTCCTGCTCAATAGGATCAATAATAGCGTCCTTCTAAAATGATTAATGCAGCTGTGCAATGGAGCACATACTACGAGCCGGGACACTCTACTGGCTGTCTTGAGACTACCAATAAATTTAACCAGAAGAAAAAGAAAGAAGAAAGAAACCAAACCGATTACACTACTAACACTAAAACATTTTCTGAATTCGTTCATATTATTTAACAATGAGGCTGAGTATTAAATAGGTAATGAATATTCTAGATATCATATCTTGAAATGGAGAAATATAATTTTTAATATTGTGATCTTTGATTATTTACCTGATTGTGATGTATTTTTGATTTTGGAGCGCAGGTAGTTCAAAGAATTTTTAACAAAACATGGGTTGTGAGATTTACAAAAAAGTTGATTTTAAACATATCATGCATGTGTGTTAAACATTTTTGTTCAATATGTCAGAAAAAAATTCAAAAAAAGCTTTTGTTTGACCTAATTAAATATTCAGCTACCTATTTATATGACACAATAAATAAAAATACATGGGTTTCTAAAGTGTTATATGTATCTCAACATTAGGAACTTACAGTGGAAGAATTAAAAAATGCTATGCGATTGGCCGATAATGATTATTGCATGAAGACCGGACCTACGAATCATAAATAAGACTGCTATTTCTGTCTCGCTCAGTCAGAGGAGTTTTCTAAAAATCTAAAAGAGTTATTAAGAAAATGTATCACCAGTAAGAAACCCTCAACCAAAAACCTATCCCTGTCGTTCAGTAAAATTTTTAATGGAAACAGAAACCAGAAACATAGAACACCTTTATTTAACAGAAGGCAAAGATATGAGTTTTTTTATTTGTAAGACAAAAATCAAAGCTGGCTCTTTTGTACATCCAGATGTTAAAGTTAAATGTAGATTTATGTTCCACGTTTTTCTTAAATGAAAAACGAGCATGAAATCCTTTTTTTAACGTGATAAAAAACTTGGTTACGAAACAAAATTTGGTTTACTTTCCCACAAGAAATATTTTGATTTTGGACTGCTACCCTACAATGACATGCGAATTTAAAAAAAAAATCCAATTGTTTTATACACATCCGAATGTTTTTCCCGAAAATATGAGTTAAGTTAACGATGAAGAAAGGAAACGCTTTTGGAAAGATACCGCTGCAGTTGAAAGCGTTTCCAAGGAAGATAAGGAGACAGCTAATCTTTCAAATTACTACTGAAGCCTTGTTTGAGATTCATTGTCCTGGATCCCACTAAGTATACCGCAGAAATACCAGGTGCATCAAAAAAACTTTAATCAAAAGGGAAAAAAACGAATACTATTCCTATTATATCTTAGCTTGAAAATTTTAAGATAAAGAGTAGTGTATAGAAGTACATTTTAGATGTTTCAGAAAAAAACAAAAACGTGATTCCAAAATTTTGACTACCTCGATTTGGTTAAACTTTAAACTAATCAAATTCAAGTAGCTTGTGCAATACGCTTTCAATTACGAAAGTTCGATTTTATTCGCATTGTATTAAGTAAAGTGTCGAATTTGTAACCAAGACAATGGGATCCCAACGATTTGGTGAGCTATCTTATCTGACAAATCAATCAAATAACAATGGAATTGCGCTTTCACTAAGCTTCTTCGTCACCTGTTACTTTATTTTGCCAGAATTTGAGCTTCTTCCGTAACTGACTTACTTCTGATGAAATAAAATCTTAGTAACGTTTCTTGAACGCCAAGAATATGCTCAATGCTAAAATGCTTTGTGCCGTCAGATTGTGTTTAGACATTATACTTACTTAATTATAGTTTTCGCACACTTGTAAGCCTCGTAAATAGTTATAGAAATGGATACTTATTTATTTGAAATATTATGCAAGTATTTAGAACGTAACTGTGATAATAGTAAGCTTTTGCTTAGAATTGTCAAAAGTGTAATCAAATCGAAGAATTTTCCAGCGTGAAGTATTTCCGCGTGCCTTCGAGTTGGCATTTATCTGACCTCAGGCTGTCTGCGCAGCTTCATGGGAAATAAATACCATTTGGAAGATGACACAACGCCATGGCAACCATTGTTCCACGTCTAATAGTAAGCATCTTTCTTATTATATCAAATGTGTCACATTGTTGGTACCTGCTAATCTCCGAAATCAACAAAATTATTTCAATGGAATGTGTTTACTACTCGTAGGTTGTAGTTATTTGTAGGTATTAAAGTTTTTAGAAAAAAAAAATGTGTTTCAAATAGACGACATGGTTAATAAGGTTATAAGGTTGGTATCTATTTATTTACGTATCTACAAAAATAACTGTGTTAATTGTAACTATATTGACCTTTTTAATAGTTTTTCTTCCTTATAAGGTGTTAAATCTACACTTTCTCATCCACCTCGCCTTTTAAAACCTACCTTTTCCTAAATACTTTACCATTTCTTTCAAATAGAAGGTAGATTGAGTACATGAGTGCCAACCTTTAAACTACCAGCGGCAGGGCGCCGCCTTAAGACTATCGTGAAAGGGGTTACGTTTTTAAAAAGCCATTCTGAAAAGCCTATGCGTAGAAGGCTTTGCATTTGCAGTTTTCCAATCTAAAATCAACCTAAAATCCAATGAAAACTCTACGGAAAGCCCGGTCGACGAAATGTCTACTTTAAGGTCTCTAAAAATTGTTTCACTATTTTGCTGTACCGTCATAGTCAGCGGTTGTAATTACTGTCATGAAAGAACAATGTGCGTTTAAGACGGAGTAAGACGTAGTATGTAGGCTTCATTTTAGTTTAGTTCAGAGAATCATACAATTCTGTTCGAGATGACGAAAGGGACGAATAAGCCTCTCTCAGACATGAGTGTCGCATGGATGCTTCATTCCATAACTATATAGTGATAACATTGTAAAAAACATCGCAAGTTCGACGTGGTGATTAATTTTTCGACGGCGGCGGGCCGAGCTAAAGGACCGGCGGCGGCCTATATCGATGGCTTTATTTAATACTATATAGTAATGAAATAAATTTATTTTCGTTCTTTCCCATATATTTTTTCCATAACTAAACAATTTTTTGATCTCTTTATGAAATTTACATTGCTTGATATTTAACATCACATTTTCTAAATTAAAGTGATTTTGTCTCCAAAATCTAGCAATGACTTAGTAGGTTTTGCAAGTCCAAAAACAGCAAATTTTTCCTCTTGTTCCAAAAAACTTGACAGTAAATAGTTGCGTTCAGTACTTAAATAGTAAAAAGGTCAAGTAAACATACCGACACGCGACACCCGCACAGACGAAATAACCTTACGTCCACCCTTAACCTTCGACCGGGACCGTCTCCATCCATCCATCCATCGTCTGTGGACACCAGTCACCACCAACAAAGAGACAGAGAGATTTTGTAGATTTGGAACAGATTTTTATAATTTATTTAGTTTACAATTCAGAAGAAGGTATCTAGATTGACTTTCAACAGATTATTTTCTAATATCGTTAGGTATTTATTAATTAGTTGGCACTTATACCTATCT
Organism: Choreutis nemorana; assembly: GCA_949316135.1. Taxonomy (NCBI): domain Eukaryota; kingdom Metazoa; phylum Arthropoda; class Insecta; order Lepidoptera; family Choreutidae; genus Choreutis; species Choreutis nemorana. The sequence goes on from OX438600.1 coordinate 6,991,912, forward strand.
ACCTATACACTTATTGAGATAGCGTTATTAAAACTTGTAACTTAATACCGTATGAGTTTCTTGCAAGCTTACCTAAATATATCTAAGTGAAATCAGATACCTACCTACGACACACGGGCTGTTGTTGCATTACCGACTGCAAGAGGTTAATCAAGCCTCGACGTGCAGTTACAGCTAACGTTCTAATTGTATTTTATTTCAAAAAATTCTATTAACTATACTACCTATAGGTAGATTGACACAACTATCTTTAAAATTAAATTGTATCTATATACTTTGTATTTTGTCGTATAAATAATACACTACAATTTTGATTACATTCCCAATAAAATCAACTTAATTCTAAAAATAGAACACTAAGCTAGTGTTTTAGATTACCTACTTAAAGAAAATGGGAAACAACACATAACATCACACATACTTAACCACATCATATGACAATTTTCAATGGAAGTTAAGATTTAATGTTTTTACGAAGCATATTTTCTTTGCTTTTGCTTTTAACATGTATGGTTCAAAATAATAGTAGATAGGTTTCTATAGTATTTTATTTGGAAGTATAGTTGTGTAAGCGCAAGAGTTATTTACACGTGCTCGTCCTATACTCGAACTGTGGGAATGAATCGACAGATCGTGTATCGTCTAGCGTATAGCAATCACTAACCTATCATTAAAAATATTTTTATTAACTTATTGCTTTTTAACTGTTAATTGTCGATTGCAAAGAGTTGTAGTTCTCAGATTCGTCATCCTAGTTATATGCTAATTTAATAAAAAAATTGTAATCACAAAATAAATATTATAAGTGCATCTTTAAATTTGTCTATTGTTTTGTATACATGTACTGGGACATTTTTTTTGTGTTGGGTACTTACGAACGATAATAACGTTAATGTCAAAGGGGTTGTTTCTTTCTTTTCCTTTTTAAAGGCTTGGGTTAACGATTTCAGATTCACAAATTGCCGTATATGACATTCACAAACATCAAGGAGTAGTAAGTCATCCTATGGTCCTTTTTGCGGATGATAGCAGTTGTTTTTATTGACGATGACAATAAAAACTATGAATCAAAAATAAATAAATCATTAAATACTATAATTGACTGGTTAAAATTAAATTATTTAAAAATAAATCTGACAAAAACTAATATAATGACATTTATATAAAAAATACATAATTTAAATATAAAATATAATGCACAAATAATAAATTAAATTGACGCTCCAAAATTTTTAAGAATGAATATAGACAATGGCTTTAAATGGGAGAAACAAATAGAAAAAATATGTAAGAGTCAGAATAGCTTCTCATACGCGTTATATAATCTGGCTATAGTGGCAAGTCTACCAACGCTTTTAAATGCTTATCATGCTTATGTATCGTCAACGCTAAGGTGCGGTATAATATTTTGGGGCAACGCAACGGGGAGAGATTTAGTTCTAAAAGCACAAAAAAGTGCATTAGATCCCTAAGCGCCTTAAAACTACTGAGAGGTGCGTTCAACACTATAAAACCTTAAATTATTGGCTTTCCCTTCATTTTACACAATCAGGTCACAAGTATTGTCACACAGTAAAAACTTTTAGAATGCTGGCCATAAAAAGTTTATTGAATTCGAATTTTGAATTGTTCATGAAAATAAAAATGTATACTTTTTAGAATTTTACTCATTTTTAAATGTGGAGTGGACGATTAAAGAAGACCGTGTTGCAGTTATTGCGTTGCATCGTTGCGGTTACGCGCCAATTCAAATTTTTGACATACTGAAAAATTTGAATATAACCAAAAGATTCGTTTATCGTACCATCAAACGATACAATGAAGACTCTAGTGTAGATGACAGGTCAAGAAGTGGTCGCCCTCGGTCTGTTAGGACTCCAGCAGTGATAAAAGCAGTGAAGGCGCGAATTCAAAGAAATCCCAAACGTAAGCAGAAACTGTTGGCCCTTCAGATGGGGTTAAGCAGAACCACAGTGAAAAGAGTGTTAAATGAAGACTTAGGGCTTTGGGCATATCGAAGAAAAACAGGACATCGTTTGAATGCTCGTCTAATGGACCTGAGACTGAAGAGATGCCGCGCTTTGTTGAAGCGGTACGCGGAAAAAAAAATCGGGAAATTCTTTTTTCGGATGAAAAAATTTTACCGTAGAAGAGAGCTACAACAAACAAAATGATAAGGTGTACGCACACAGTGAAGAAGCGAGCAACCGTATTCCGCGTGTCCAACGAGGTCATTTTCCATCCTCGCTCATGGTATGGTTGAGAGTTTCTTATTGGGGCTTAACAGAGGTACATTTTTGTGAGAAAGGTGTAAAAACGAATTACCTATTGTAAATTCTGATTTTGACATTCTACTTTTTATTGTAAGCAAATATTTGCACACCTTTTCAGAGGTAAATGTACGGATCTTCCTTAACTTGTAACAACGTTTTAACCTACATTTTGGTAAATAATATGATTATTATTAATAGTAACAAGAATGGCGTTGCTGAGAAAGAAAAAAAATATCTAGGCATAATTCCATCGACTACGAACCTAAAGTTTATGATGTGCGTTCTGTATCTGACATATTATTATTGTTATTCCTATCTATTTATCTGTCTGTTTTATTTGATTGAATTTAAAGCAGTAAAATAATTAATTTGAAAAGAAATTTATATTTCACCGAGTAAGTTGCCTATAGAAAGCAATACAATAAACATAAGGCATGCAGCAAGAAGTCCCATACGGATTCCCCTAGTTCATTCACATGCGTTCTATAAAATTTATGTAAGTAGGAATAGTTATAATATAACAATTAGTTATTTGTGTTTGTAAGGTTCTCATATTTCAAATTATCACTGAATTTAGCGCCTTTCAAGTAATTCTGTGACGGCAAAAACAGCTGCCGTTCCCATTTGGGTTGATTATCATTTTGCAGTTTAGGTAAACGCTCTAGTAGTGACTTAGATAAAGGATTTTCCTATATCTGAATGTAGGTACATATTGTCTTGTTAGTCAATATATTTGTTTAATGGACAGCTAACTGCGAATTCAATTTTCGTTGACAGAAAATGACAAAACAGTGGAGTAATTAATTGGAATTGTATGTTTTTGTGAGTTTGGCGGCGGCGGCTAGTGTTTTATGTAACGCTTAGATGTTGAGGAAGCGGGAAGTTGCGTGCAGTCTGCTGCATCGCTGAGCGGAGCGGAGCGTGCGTGTCATTACCAACGAATGCACAATCCGAACACATCTCTTTTTATCAACTCGGAAACTCACGATATAAATGATACAGCGACAAAAAAGTTAACAACGCAGAATGAGGTGCATATTGTCTTTAAGACGAACAAAGCAGGATGTCGTGATCTTCAAATGTAAAGTTGTTTTCAGTAAAAACAGCTGAATACATTTTTCTTTTTAATTAAACATAACTTACAACACCGCTTTTCCAAATCAATTTTTTCAATTATATTTAAGTATTAAAATGGTGTATTCTAAAATAATCTAAACTGCACTGCCACTGCCGAACTGAATTGAGATAAATAGGCATGTGTGTAAAAAGTCCGTGTCCTTTGCACATGCACTGTGTTTGGGGTCTAACTAAGACTATCATAGCAATGATAAATTTGTGTCTATTTTAAATGGGATGGCACTATCTGGTGGGTAGGTAATAGTTTATTTGAATCTTCAATTCGTGAACTAAATGTGCACGACTCATGCAGCACGACATATTCACTTACTTACTAAAGACAGGAGACGGTTGGATTTTGTTACGTTGCAAATTTTGTGCAACAAATAAAAATTACGACATTATTTTTGAATGACGTCGTGGAAAAAAATACATATTAAAAACCTATTCCAACAAAATACAAGTTTTGCTTCTTCGTTATTGCGTTTGTCATATTATGATAATATCTTTGAATGTTTCACCTGTTAACCTCTTACTTGTTATAGGCTACATTCATTATTCATGTCAATGCAAATTGACATTTAAATGTAAAATATGTAATTAATTTACGTGTTTTTATTATATACCCACTAACTATCTGGCTACCTTTAACCAAAATGTCGACTGTTAACAAATTAGAATTTAAGTTTTTCTTATATAAGAAAGTAGTCGAAATATTGTGGCTTTGTTTAGACTCGGTAACACATATTCAATGCTAGTGCTCTTTACAATGCAAACTATTTGCCTAGCATTTTTGTGCACACTGCTTTTGCGTCTGTTAAAGTGAAGCGTATGAAATAAAGTCAGAGTAGTGCAAAGGTCAGGCTGGGGTCGCGCGATGCGCCGGCGCACGCGGAAATTGTTTATGGCGGGGGACGGGGTCGTGATATACCGTGGGTGAAAGTTTATGTTATCTAACCAGGGAGAAGCCTGGGAATGTCACCATACGTGAACATGCCCATCTCTTACCTACCTTCCTACTAATAAAACACTACTAATTAATCGTGCGTATTAACAGGTTTAATTGATGCTATAAACAGAAATTATTTTAAAGTCTCTAATTTCACTTTCATAATCATCTGTTAGTATAACGTAACAACCTCATTAAATTTATTATTCAAAGAAAATAACACTACCTAAACATTAACGAAGAATACATGTAATTTTAATTTTAAATACTTAGTTTTGTTCGATTTTTCTTGGACCTAATGTTGTATCACAAATCATACCATACCTACTGACGACTTAATAATTTTACGCAAGAGAAGTTCAACCATAATCTGAGATAAAATAAATTATAAGTACCTTTATGAAATGCGTGAACACGTTTCAAATCATTAGCAGGCATACGCCTGTGACCCGTGATGATGCAAAATTAACACATTATGTAGCTAAGTAGGCTAGTGATGTCGGTTTGACGGCCTAGCGCGTGCTTGTCCGTGAAATGAGCGAGATTATTTGCTTTTATTATAGTGTTGCAGACACGGCATTAGGGTGATAAAGCGTTGTTTTCTGCAATGGGATAATTGCACCCGAGATCGTGCTCAACCATCTTCGACTTCACCACTAACACGAAGCATCAGTTAAAATCTACAGGCACGATTATTTTTAAATAAAACGTGTCAGGTTTTTCCAGCTAATAATAAATTATACGCTAATTAAAAGATAAAACAATGAAATTTTGTCTCTACCTTTTTAACTTAATATTTATGGTGTCTTTTTGATTTGATAATAAAGTTTATACTTTTATCTTAAACAATTAGTACAATACCAATAGAGAGATATTTTTGATGGGTTACTTTGTGACTAGAGTGTTAGACGTTTTGGCAGAAGTGTGTACTCGTTAAGGAGTACGCTTGAGGCGGAGGTATTATGAAATAAAATTATTTAGTGTTGTAAGATGTAAGTTATCCACGACCTTCGGCAGCCGTGGGAGCATCGGATACCAAGCGCCTGCGACTACATTGTCTCCCAGTTAAATAATCGACAACAGACGAAATGTCGCAATGTTTTACCTTAACTATCGTCGTTTTATAAAAACTATGTACCGACTTGTTTAGAGTAAATATTTGGTGCAATTTTTAAAAATACCTTCCCTTCTCCCTTTAGATTTGCGTTTCACTTTTCCTGTTTAGGCTTTGGTTTTTGTGTAGGTTTAATTAGTTACATCAAGATGGTGGTTTATGGTTTATTTCATATTAAAAAAGTTAATGCTGCATACGTTTATGGGTTATACAATTAATTTTATCATAAAGATCACTGTCAAAATAAACATTTAAAAATAATTTCTAAGCTATGTGAATACCAATGTAATTCTTCATGACAACTTCATGATGAGTTTTGCATAGTATTTTGCCCTAAATTACCACTGTACTTTCAACTTGCTCATTCAATTGAATCTAGTGTTTTTGTATTAATCATAAAAGTAGGTATGTGTAAATCACTTGCATAACAGCATTATGTATTCCAGAATAAACAGCGTCATAATCTAAACCGCTGAAATCACGTTAATTGTGGGAAAGTCAGAGAATAGAAGCCCGGAACGAAAGTTAAGTTAAGATAGCTGTCTGACCTGTGCTCAAACCATCCAAGAACCATTGAAACCACAACTTAATAAAGTAACCTTATTAACTTTGACATTCTGTAACATTTACCTACAACGGTAAATGTAAAACATAGTGATGTCGATATAAATATAATAAAATCATTTTGGTTTTTTACAAGGCGGTGAGCGGAAACTTTCTTATTTGGAAAAATCATGAAACAATAAGTTTTGTACAAATACTGGTATATTTAAAGTTTTTTTCCATTGCTTTTTGAAAACGATATCTTTAAGGTCGTTTCCCCTTCTGACCAAAACATTGTGAGAGTCGAAATCTAAAGTTTTGGTCTAATTCGTCCTACAAAAAATATTGAAATGATTACTTCAATACTTTTTGTTTAATTTTTTCAAATAAGAAAGTTGTCTCGCCGCACCCTGTACTTGCAAACAAAACAGAGTTTTATTTTTAAACGATTGGGTAAATGAGAGTAACCTCAGAATAACATGAATAGCACATTATTTATATCTCTATCTCGAATTATATACCTAACACCACTATGGCATTACAAAAAGTGGCAATGATTACTGCCATTATGTACTAGTTACTGTTTATTTAATATATCTACCTGATTAAATATATATATAAGGTACATAATATAAATATATATACATATATATGTACCTTATTCTAATTACCTTACCCACTATACCTTACTTTACGATCCATTGTTTCAATTTTTATTAAAATACTAAACTCTTTAACATACACAATAAATCTAAACAATATATCGACATTAATAAAGATAGTATAAACGTTTTGTAGGTAAAAAAGAACATGCGAAGAGCACTTAGTTCCGCTAGTCAGTTACTGATACTGTTTAATATGGCAAGCAATTAACAAGTTTATTTTAAGGAAGCAACCAGCGGAACTTTAAGATGTACCAAGTTTTGTTACAATTTCGTTAATATTATGGAGATCCTGTTGAGATTGTAATCAAACCTTGGACTTGTTCCGCGATCAAACCAATCGACCCTGAGGATGCGCCATCAGTGTATTTTAAAACTGCATTTATTGTTTTAAGTACTCTACAAGATTGTAGTTATTTAACGTGTTTTTGTAAATTTTTAATCAGAAATTTTTAGGGGTCGCAATTTAAACACTTTTTAAGAGCACAGAACCAAATCTTCAACTTATTTTCAGGATGTTATCGTCGATAAACTCGTAGTTTAAAATCTTCATTAAAATTGATAGAACTATCAACTAATTAATAATTTTAGTATTTTAAATTATTGGTTCAATTAAATTAGTACCGCAATGAATTGCTTAAATACATATGTGATTGTGCAAGGTAACCCCCTTGGAACGAGTTTCATGTTAAGGTTATAGATGATTTTTGAAAAATGAGTAACAAAACTTGATGAAATATAATTTTGTAACGCAATTTCTGTAATAGTTACTTATTGAGTGTTTGCATGTTAGTTGGAGCTGCGAATGAACGAGGAAGATGTTTCTATTCAACTAAAATTACATAAATAGAGTGCGCAAATTACTGCACTTCTATAATTCTCATATTTAAATTTAAGCTTTGAGGAAATACTGTTAAGATCTTTTAAGGCCTGTTGCTTTATTTGTACAGCCCGAGGTTAGAGAAGAAGCTTAAGTAACGAGAGGGTTTGATTTAGAATGCCTGAGAGCTGATAGTCAAGAAAGATGTTTGAAGATGTGCGATTCCCACGCTCACGTCACACTCTTGTGTATTGAAATTTATTCATTTAACTTATTTTGCCATATTATTAAGATACGCCACAATGACTACATTATTACGAGTTCCGTTATAATCATTTCGCTTCCTTAATCTGATTTCCATCTTCATTATTGACATTAATATTTCATCTGATTTTGAATTATTAAACTAGTTCACTCGGATGACTCGGACTTCTTTATAAAAATAAACAAAAATAAAACTTTAGTCAAGCTAATAAGCTAATTTTGCAATTATGAGAAATGTGAATACAGCTTTATCGGTGAAATTTTAATTAGATATTTACGCTTAGTTTCAAATTACATATGTTTTTTGCGATAATCGAATAAATGACCTGTCTATACTAAAAAACGAAACATTTAAATCCCAAAAAATAAAGGAGACAGTTTCAATGAGGAGTTTATCGGAAAAGGTGCCGTGCTTTCGTACGTAGGAAATCCTAAATACCTTCTTGGATCATTAAAATGTTTGTCAATAAAGGAGTGTAATAGGCCTATAGTATTATACCAGAACACTCGTTTTATTTGTCTGATGCGCTGGTTACTAAGCATGTTAGCCGCTTTGTAACTTTGTCTACGTATCTGAGATAAATGGACTATAATAGTATTAATACAAGGAATGGTAGAGCGAAGGCAATGGACAGGTACATGAGATTCCAATGGATAAGTGCTTAAATATGATCTGTAAAGTAAGTTTTAATAATTGTCCATGGTAAAGTGCTAGTGTTAATTAATGAAACTAATGAGACCTAGGTCCTTTAAAAAGTAATTTGAGTGACACGTTACAGCGTAGCTAATGGCTTCTTGCACAAGTCCTGCACATATTCATTAAAACAATGCACGTTCTGCGAAACTTTATGAAATACAAGAATTTTCTTAAGTTATTATAATCTAAATTATCATTTTGAAACTCTGTGTGTATAAAGCTATTTAATCACAATTATCTTAAATGTTTAATGAAAATCTAATTTAAACTTTGAAATAAATGTTTTTTGCCAACATATTTTTGCAACAAATATTTTGTATTGACATTTAAACAAAATCTGGACAAGAACCAATCAGTTACGGGCGTGTCTAATTTACAAATTAAACATATATTCGCAAGCTGACTGTTATCTGGCAGTTTATTAATTGAACCTGTAAAATCCGTGAACTTTTAACTATTCTTTCTTATTCGGAGATCTTTGGAGTTTCGTCACTTATGAAAAAATAACAATAGATCATAACTGAATCAACAACGAGTTGCTTCAGTGTGTTATGGTGATATGGTTGGATGGAGAGCAGTCGGTGTAGTCCGTAGGGGCATCTCACCGTGAAGAACATTTAGTTCACGGCCGCACTTACAATCCACCAGGGAATCTAACGCATTATACTAACGTTACGATGCATACTCCACAATACCAACCAAAGTTTTATACTGAATTTATATTGCGCCACCCGTGTCAAGGCCAAAAAATTCTGATGACAACTGCGACTATTTCAATACAAATAGATTTTATTTCTGTGTTCTAAGCTAAATAAATTTTCTATGAATCCTTTAAAATATTAATTAGAAATACTAAAATTATATTGCTCATATAAAATATACTTCTATTCAAATTTAAGTTGTAGATAATCAAATTTTATCCAACAACATATCTAAAATAAATATGGCATCCCTTATAAGGTTAATTTATCCACATTGTGATATCCTAATAGGGTGTTGGGATCATTACGTAGATTCTCTGACCTTCTGTTCTGATATATTGCGCAGTTCCGTAAAAGGGTTTATCACCTAATCTACATTCATTTAGGAGGAGGCATATCTCACGAATTACGAAATTATATTTGACAGTTAATTAAAATATCTCAGTCATGGACTCATCTGCGAATAAATTAATAGTTTCCATAAAACTGTTATGCGACGGTCGTAAGATTGCCTATCTTTATGAGTCACTATGAAGATCCGTTTAGCAGTGCTTCGCTTTATCGTGTTGATCACAAGACTTTTATTAATGATGCTTAGTTGCAGGAAAGAAAACCCGGATAAGAATAGTACTTGTGTTTTACTCACAATAATACATACGTTGTTTACTTATTCTTAAAAATATTAAAAAAATGTTTTATGCATGTGAATTGCATTCTGTAAATTTATTATTCAGCAACCCCAGTATAAGTTTAAATAAAATAAATAAATAAAATATTTGCTATGATCGGCAATCCAAGTGCGCGCGTGCGCGTTTATTGTTAAATAGCTGACAATGTTTCGGTATTCGGTTTGTCCCGAGAATGCCTCTATCAAAGTTCTTGCGCGCGTTAACAAAGAGCATTGTTAACTATTAATGAATGGCAAGATAATCAAATTAAATACTTTTTATTGTCATAAAGCCTTTATTACAATGCCGCCCGGCTAACGATTGCCCCATACTTCAGAATACTTATACATATTTTAAAAATCGTAAGAATTTCCATGGCCTCAATTAGTCTTTCATTTATCATTTTTATTAAACTCTTCTTAATTATTTTGTGTACATGTTTTTGGTAGATATTTCTTATGTGAATAATAATGATGATTTGTATGTTAACACCATTAGCGGGGAAGGAGAGCGGATGGTTTTGCCGACCTTGCGAAGCGGTAGTCCCACACCGAGCCGGACGCCGTGATTGCTTACAGAGAACAACTCATTAACTATTCATTTAATTATCTCAATACAAGTACATAGCCACTGAATGAGCGTCTTCATGACTGATCTAAATACGCCAAACCAGTCACGGTCAAACGATGTGTTGCATTGCTACACTGTAAAGTGATAAATAGTGATCATGTTGACCAAATGTCGCTATCATCATGGCGACTGAAATGTTTAATTCATCTCTTTGCATTTGAGACTTTAAAAAGCAATGGCAGTAATCGAAAATAATAAAAATGTATCTTGTTTCAAACAATGGATAGGTTACAATAAGTAATGCTTGGGAAATCTTTGGGTCGGAATGTGCGCATCCGCCGACAAAAGGTCGCCCCGAGGTCACAATAAAGATGCAAGTATATAAGAGTATGTATATACATATACTATACATAGTAGGTACAGTACAATAACAACATTACAATTAAGTAGAAGGTAAGCTCAGGATCGTTAACGTTATAGATCCCGCCTCGGATGAATTGTTTTAAAGTAAGAACATTGAGCCAATTATTATGATTAGCAGCCTTGATCTTTCATAATCGGAGCTCATCATTCAAAACTTGTGTATCGTGATTTGTTGAACGTAGGTATTTACATTCATTAGAGCAATCTCTTGAACATTTTATGTGAACCAAATAAGACCTCTTAAATTGTATTCGTTTCTATCAACATTCTCGTTTACTTTATTTTCAATATTAACAAACGCACAAAGAAGCTTTCCATTGTTTCACTAAGAAAAACCTTAAGCAAGCCATTTTCGTTTTTGTCTGTTGAACGCCTTTTATAAAACTTGTGTCCATACACATACCAATTAATTTGCTTTTCGTTAGACCACCATGGAATGTAAAGCCGCGGCTAGAGCGGTGTTATCAAAGATCATGTAAGATCAGCCGCAATGACGATGACCCGGTGTCAGTGTGACGCAAGCCTTATGCCATAGTCACCATACTGTGCTAGACGGACTTTACTATACTCGCTGTAACGTAAATGCATTGAATGCTTCACCTTGATAATATAATAAACAAGCTACTTTAGTTAAAAATGTTTAAACTCTTAATAAACTACGTAGTTAACTTCTTAAATCGTTTAGTCTTAATTTGCTAAGTGGAATTGGAGGTAATGTAGACTATTATTTAGTACAAATATATTTGGCAGAAGTTTTCGATTAAAGTTTCATCAAATTACTTGTTACTTTTTTTTCTTTTGTATGTGTTTATCTTTAATCGTTGCCGTTGTTGAACAATATAGTATTTTTATTTATTGATTTCAGAAAGTATTTTTTTATAGACGTTGTTTATATATAAAAATAACAAAGCGTTGCATACAAATTGTTTTTTTAGAGTGCTCCGGGCGCACATGAGGTGCATAAACACATTTTAAGTTAATGTTCTAAACAACATTCTACGCACGTCTCGTAGGCACAGCGTAATTCAACAATCTTTATATGCAAGCATTTTTACTTAAGTTATTTAAATACCCAGATATTTTCTTCATATACTACCATTTGAGTTATAAATTAAACAAAAAAAAATATGGAATAGTTTTTAACGAAAATATTAATTTTATATGTTTAAATTTAAAACGCCGATTTCAGGATAGATTTAAGTGAAGTCGGTGGTTGTTTAATCACTTTTCTTAGATGTAATTGTACATACAAAAGAAGGTGTTAATTATTTTTATAGATAAGAAGCGATCATTGTGGCTGGTTCACATGGCGGGAATGAAGATAATAGTTTCCGCACTTGATGAGTACAATGCCTTACTGATAACCTATGCCTTGTTCACTTGAAAACAACATAAGATGTGACATAGTTTTTGTAAACATTAACGTTATTAACTCATGTATTATATAATATCGCTTTTCTAAAATACACGATTTTATTCACCTAGAAAGCGAAGTGTATTATTCTAAATGCAAATGAATTAATCTTACCTTTTAGGGGTCAAGAAATTATTTAAAATAAATCTTAAAAAATTGTTAAGTTTCATTTAGTTTTTTCTATTTAAAAATGTTAACAAGAACATAGATTTCTTATTTGTAAAATTATATCAAGTAGAGAACATTTAAAGAAATTTGTAAATTAACAATGTCACGAAAATTTGATTATAAATGTCATAACGGTTCGTATAACTATTAATATCTACTAATTAACCTTTCAGTAAAAGGATGTTGTTCCAGATCATATAAAAGACATAAACGCGCAAACTAAGTTCTGTGGTTAACTAGTTTTTAAAATGACCTTACTTAAAGTAATTTAATTTAGAAAAAAATATATATTAAATACTCATTAGTGTATCTTGTTTCTTGTCACTTATATTATTGAGGAAGTTTGTTTGTAAAATTCTGAAAAATACCCCGGCGAAGTCGCGGGCAATAGCTCGATATATAATTTGGACTAGTTCTACGAAGTTTCAATGAAGCTTCTGGTTCTTATAAGGCCATTACAAACAGAAACTATTGGAGTTTGTTATGAGAGTGTCCGCCGTACATCATTATAATGTTACTTAATAAGCAAATGTATATAATATACATAAAGGTAAGTTTACACTAGGTCACTATATTCCATATTATCAGTTTCTACAGAGTGCCCATGTATGACCATTAGAACCACTAATTATGGAATATTCTGACACGATAACAAGTGTCGAATAGCGGATATCAATAAGAGTGAACAGTAGATAAATAAGTTTGTTTCGCAATTTGTATCGTAATCTACCTTAACTTATGCTAATGCAAGCTTCTTGGTATGAAATGAAAGTATATAGTTGAAACATAGACCACGAAGATTATTTATTCATATGAAAAATATTATTACGCAAATATTTTTGTATTTATTTGAGTTCGTTGCAAAGAAATAAAAGGAATTCAATATAAATAAATAAAAACTAACTGTTGGTCTTTTTGTATGCTACTATTAAGTTTTGTTATGTAACTACTGACCTCCCCTAGCTTTGCCCTAGGGAAAAGGATAAATTGTCACGTAAGATAAAACATAGGTTGTAAAATGTTACCAAAATAAATAAAGTCAAAGCAAAAAATACTTTATTAGCAGTTATGTATTTTACTTAAAGTAAGCAATAACTTGTGATTACAAAATTAGCGGTTTATGTCGGATCGCGTAGTCCTAGACTCGTACATCATACTTTATGTCCTTTAATGATGTCTTATTACACGTACATTTAGTACAACTTAATTATTTGTATGATTTATAGAAAAACATATATTTTTTTTACTTCAGAATGACCTAAGCTTAAGTTTAAATATTTAATTTAATATAAATTATGTATTTAAAGTAACTTAGATATAAACACAATGGCAAAATTATTTATTCGACGTCATCTCTAATTTCTAGTTAAGAATAAACTCGAACTTCTATTTAAATGCTACTCGTATTTGCGTTCCTTACTTTGCATACAATATTAAACACAAAATCGAAATCTTCATTCTTTTCAAAACCGGTCTTGCTTGAATAAAACGAGAACGATGTTTCATTAAAATCATGATCAAATAAGCAATCGAATAAATGTATAATTAAAATCATAGGTCAACTAATTAAGTTCAAAAGTTAATTTATAAATATATTTTAATGTACATATACAGGTAGATACATTCAAGTTTCGTGTCAATGATGGAACTCAGATAAAATTACCGTAATCATATTAACCGCATTCAGCAGATTATAGCAGTTACCAGAGAGGTTAAGAGGTTATAACGCCAAATTAATATTACATAACCTCCGTGCTTGTCCGATCATAAAAATGATAGATCGCTCTAATGTTATCTAGCTTTTATCAACTCATTTTACGATTGTTTCTCAGCGTTTGGTTATTTAGTCACGGATTGTGACTAATTGAAAAAACGCTGTTACTTTAGTATTGTCCACATAAAGTTATTTTTTTTCCAGATTGTCAGTGTTCGCTTGATAGTCATGGAACAAAACTATAAACAAAATTCTTAACAATAACAACAATAGCGGTAACAAATTATCATTACATCGACATACAACGCAGAAACTGTTTTTGTTGCTAATCATCAAACTTATTAATATTTTTATAATTACTAAATCGTTTTTCAAATTATTTCATATATAGTAATAAAAAAAGGTTAATAAATGAACCTAAAGAAACACTTGCTTCTAACAACCTTTAAATAACTTTATTCAAAAGTAATAAATCACATGTAAAGTAACACAAAGTATTTCACGTTCATCGTAGGCTGTTACATAATATAAGTAAAGTTAAATGATATGGACCCTCGAATCGTCTACAATCTAATGTTAGTAACTATTCGATTTATTTCGATTGAATGGAGTCAAGCAAGTATCGAGAGAATCGACGAGCAATTGGTTGCATTGATTCTTGTGTCACAGTTTCACAAGTACTTGCACTTCACTAGAATGTTCGTTTCTATCGTATACAAGCACGACACGTCTATTTATAATTTATATTGATCTAAAAACTTAGAGTTTTATATTTACAGAATTAATTAAAGTATTTTTCTAAATTTTCTTTCATCTAAGTTTGAAAAGCTATATTAAATCCATTCAAAACTCAGTGTGTACAATAAATGAAATTTAATCAATCTCATTTTAGTGCATTGCAATAGCAAGTTTGTAAAGGTGTTATTATTTTATCATAAGTTAATAGCATTCGACTGTGCAAATACTATTACAACAATACAACAACAATGGAGACATACAGGCATGACACGTTCAACCCAGGCCGCGTCGAGCGACGTGACGTTTGGTTCATCTCACACCGACAGCTCTTCTTACATTATGTACCAACACAGTTGCATTTCCCTCGAGATATCCGTCATGCACAAATGTTTCAATACATAACGCAACTCACGGTGTCCTCTGTCACACCAATGCGTTCTGAAAAAAGAAGATACTGTCTCCAAACAATTTACTAGGGTAAATTAATACAGTTCCTGATAACTAGTATGACTTGTATTTTGCTTTTTAGTTGTGTTGAAGAGGTCAAAAGTTATAAATCAAACCAGAGGAAAATGCACTTGTTTTAAGCATTTAATTTATCCAGAAACCTAGCAATTTAAACAAAATATGCATGACTCAATTTAAGTAGACTAAAATTGTTTAGAACATTGGTTAAACCAAAAAATATTCTTTGTACGATGAAAAGAATAAACCATCTTGCTATTGTAATTGTAATTCATTCAAAAGATTTAAATTAATACATATGATTCTTCAATCTTAATTTAGGAAAGAATCAATGTGTGTGTCGTGACGTGGTTATTGGTATAAAATTCAACCAGTAGTGACCGAAACGGACTACGGAATAATTAGATTTTTGATCATCAACCTCAAAATGTTCAAATTTATCTTTAGTTATTCGATAAGTAAGATCAAGATCAATAATAAAATGTGAGGACTAATAAGTAACGCATGCTTGATGATGGTTTTTCTTGCGTCCTGAGACTACGGTAATTATTACGTATCAGTTGGCGCAGTAGTGAATTTTATTCCCCAATGTTTGTCGCCAGAGCCTTGACCTCAAGCAATCTTTAATAAATTAGATTAGATAAATAGATAGATTTTTTATGATTAATCGATTTGCTAAGCTGTCTATTAATTAGCATAGGCCTGTACAAGGGTGTCTCTTTATACAACGTGTTTTCTATCAAAATCCATTAATTTCCCGTAAATCTGAATGAAATATTAAAACCGACGAACTTACTTTAGCTTTCTTTATTGTTTTAGCAATTTTACAATCAAACAAATTAAATGTCATTCTCATCTATAGTCATGTATCAATTCAGACAGAATGTAAATGGCGTTTAGAATAACATCTCAAGATGTGCTGCAATACAGTAGACGCTTCCAACTGGTTTCGACATTTACAAATTCCATATAAGGAAAGGAAGTCACTTGATTGATTTAACTCTGATACTTCATTATAAAAACAAGTGTATACGTAACAGATTACTATATTCGGTTTGTGATCTATTGATCCAGCGTCGTGTGAAATGTCTTGTGCGAATAGCTTATAGTTCATTACAGCTTTGATTTATTCGGGCCATCATTGCTCCAGCTGAGTGGTAACAATAGGATGTTGTGATAAATGATCAAACTGCGACAATACCTATGTTTTTGGCTGGAAAGTTGACCCGATCGACCTGTGATTTATTATTACATATTGTCTGCTAGTAACACGTTTTATACAGATGATATTTTATAACAATGTACTATCAAATGTAGTGAGTGATGAAACTCTTTATATTTGAAATTTGATTATCAGATATGAACTATTAGGCACCTTTATTTGCAAAGACCTTATAAACCAAATGATTATGTTTACCAGAAGATGTATTAAATTTATATTTATTTTGAAACATCGTAAATACGTGTACGTAATATGTTACTTTTTAATTAAATATAACACAAACCATAAAGTCAGTCTTTTAAATTTTACTAGGATACAATTCTTACTGTTCCGCAACAATAAATGATTAAGTAAACGGAATCAGTACCTTCATTCTTTAGGTTATTATACTGGGAATTGGCCAATGTTTTAATTCAATGCATTATAGTAATTGCACGTAATCGCAAGTAAATCATCAAAACAAAATAATATGTAACCTTACCTGTCTAAAAATAATAAGACAACAGCATCATTTGATTATGAGTCATTGTATGAATACCTACTCATTACCAATAACGAGGATGAGAAGCGCCTAAACAGTAGGATGTGAGGAATGCAGTGTGGGTTCCATTTTATGATTACTTTGCTAAATTACTAAATAACTATACATTAATCGTCCTACGCGTTGAGGGTCTTATTGAGTTATGCTTCAAGCAATAATTTCATAAATCTGTGTCTATGTTAATCAATGTCGGTAAGATATAAATTTAAAATACTTACTGGTGATCATGATTTTGGATAAAATTTTTGTTTTACGGAATTATATTGTTAGGGAATTATAAATAATTTATATTGTTCTTCAATTATTGCTTTATAGTCCTATAAACAATTGCTTTAAATTGGAAGCGTGTTTGATTTATCATTCCGGATGTAAAGCGAAAGCTTCACCGTAGTTTATTGTTTGACAGGTAGATAGAGTTGACGACATCGCGCTATTGTTTTCAAATAATGATAAATTAAAAACAGAAATCTCTAGTTCAGATTTAGGTATTTATAAAATCGAAGAATATTAAAGATACATTAAAATTTATCTATTTATCTAGCTTATTTTAACTTAACTACCTACCTACATGAAAAATCAAAACATGTTTTAAGGTTTTGTTCAACAATCGGTCTTCTGTCATAATAAGTAAGAATTAAAATTGAATCTATGGATTTTTTATATGATTTATTCGTAATCTTTTAGAATTTACTGAACACCAAAAAATAATGAATGAGAATTTTACAATACGTTTACCATCTCCTCATGATTTCCTTGGTGGTGGTGGTCGGGCGGGCGGCGAGCTTTCAGCGCCCCCCCAGAGACTCGAGCGCGCCGCCCGCCTCGCGCTCGCATCACACTCAGTCCCTACGCGACGCACCTCGCGGCGACATGTCTCCTCTCTGGATCGTGCTAGCCTTACTCCCCCTACTCGGTAAGTGACCCAGTGACTCGGTAACACCCAGTGACTCGATGTGACCGCCCTCCTGGATCAAGCGACCCTATTGTGTCCTTTATATATGTAAAATATCATAATTTCGCGTATATAAAATTCTCCCAAAACAGGTGTATAGAAATGTGCATGTTTGAAAAGTGACTTACTCGTTGCATAATTAAATAAGCAAGGAAATGCTCGATGTGTGTTATTGTGGCACAATTAAACGCGCGTGCGCATCGTGAAAGTATGTGCAGGACGTCCGGAAGCGTGGGAAATTGAAATGAACTTCATTGTTTTAAGATTGTAGCTAATTGATTTTTGTAATTATATAAACATTTGTAAAAATGGACTGCACGTGTTTTCTATTTTTGTTGAAAAGGAACAGTCTTTCAGTAAAATTATTTTTGTCTACATAACCTGAGCTTATCTCATATGCAATATAGCCCTCGGTTACGTAAGAGTCATTAGGACGCAAGCGCATCTCCGGACGCCGCCGGTGCACTATTGCACCCACTGGGTTGCGTCACCGATGCACTTTCCATTCGCGAGTCGATGCGACGCGCTGCGCCGATCTCCTCCAATAATTCATATCTACCGACTATTTATGCTACATCAGGTCTAATAAGTTTGACACAATACCTACAATATGTTGTTATATCGTTTTTGTTTTTCAAGTAGTAAGAATTTTTTTACCGGTACATGACATCGGTTAGCAAAAATAATGTTACTTTTGAACAAAATACTATAATAATAAACCATTTTTAAAATTACATCTTTTAAAGATGCATTTATTTGGTTCGGGGAACAAAGTGTAAATTTTATGAAAGATACCTAGAGGATACCATGGAAAATAACTTTAGCCCGAGCACTACCTACCCCTAACTACACTAAAGTCGAAAGATGTGAAGTTGTAGTGCTCGGATAATAGGGTATGTTTCCCCCGTGCACTAAAAGTTGGCTCGCTTTAGGTTAATAATAATATAAAATATTGGATAAGCATTATTATAAAATTTTCTACGCAAGTGAGTTATTTTCCCACGGTCTGTGGAACGCCACAGAGCGTCCGCCGATCGAACTGGGGCGCTGCGTGACGGACAGAGAATGGATGCGCGCCCTCAAGGCTTCTACTCACTCGTTAGCGAAAAAATAATCTACATAAATATTACGACCTCTACACCTTAACCGTGCCGGATTGACTTTAAGAATTCAGTGTTTCGTGAACTTAGAAATTGCGAAGGAAATTTGATCCAAACGTTACTTGATTATTTGACCTTCTATGTCAATTTAGCATAGAAGTTATAATTTCTATAAAGAGTGTAGTTTACACGCTTTCATGTTACTTAACGTAGTTTATTTAACTTCGCAATTTGGTTTGATAACTAACTACGACGGTAATGAAATAAATGAAACACCATCTTTTGATTGGTTTGTTCATTTTATGTCTTGAACAAGTTTTTGTAAATTTTTGTTCAAAACCGTAGCAAAGCACGCAGGAGAGAAAGTAATTTATAGACAGTTAAGGAATTGAATACGAATTAAATTCAAGTGTATATAGTTATTACTCAATGTGTACAATTTTATCATCTATTGAGCGTAAAATTAACACTAGGTGAACCTACTTAAAGTTACGCAGAAATTTACAATGCGCATTGTTGAGTAACATTTACATAATGCAGTCATTTGGACCATACGGTGGGCGATGAAGACGATACAGGTCATTCAACACAATAACACACTGTTATAACTTAATTCATTTCTTCCGTTTACTAATAATCGTATCGTTATGTAAATTCGCTATCCGCAAAAATTGTGAATGAAACAGGAAACAAATAAAAACATTTGTCTATTATCCTATTTAATTTGAGGTGCAATCTAATGTCAGCAAGATATCAAAATGCGTTGTTTTCCGAGTATTTGCATGTGTGGCGATACCTATTAGATGGTGACCTTTCGTAGCATCTGAGTTGGCAGGCGCAAGCACCTAGCGGAGTTGCGCAAGCTCGCGTGCGATGTTATCTCCCTTCCCCCTCTGCCCTCCTCCCACCAGCTCAGTCCCACCGTCCCTCCGCTCATGGGAACGTCCTCTCCAAGTGTTTAACCTCTGTTGGACTCATATCTTAACCGCTCTTTACCAACATTCACCTGGATTATACTTATTAACTGACGCAATACTCAACCTCTCAATTCTCATTACGTTTGTTTTTATGATTCCCCGCGATCTGCCGCTTCTTTACTTTCTATAAGCAAGAACACGTTAATTGTTCTGACGTGACGAAGGTAAAAATTACGATATTAAAAGGTCAACACAATTGAATGTTGTTTTTATGGACGCTATTTGCCTCTAAACCGCAAGATTATATAGTAAGTTTGAAACCGCATTATATGGATACCTCAAACAAGTGTACATGTCAAAATGAGTCTACAACGAATGCTTTTCAAATTTATGTTGAAATGAGAAATGCACTAAAGGGTCGGCACTGAGGAACGACTCTGAGAAAGGTCACCACGTCTTTGACATGGCAAAAGGTTCAATCTTTCGTTGAGTTTACCGTTCACAAGTTTATACGTTATACGTAATCGACCTCGATTCAAATATCGATGTGCCGCTGCCTGCCGGTTTGACCCACACGACGCACCACCAATTTGCACATAATGCATTGCACACAACAGATGAACGATGGGGAACGATTTAATCTCGCGTAGTATTCATACGAGAGTAGAGTTCAGGGATTACACAAAGAAACACTACAAAAACTTAATTAAGTAACGCACTTAATTAGCTTCGATAGTTTTGAAACCTTGGTAAATTTAGAAAAGTTAGCAATTATGTTTATTAAGATGAATTTATTTTTTTCAAATCAGGGAGAGCAGAAAGATTCAACTGTCGTGGGCGGATACTAGGAGCATATTACGCCGACGCCAAGTCAGGATGCAAGGCGTTCCATGTGTGCGTGCGCGTGGCTGGCGGCGGGGTGAGGGACTTCAGGTTCTTCTGCCCCCCTGGTACATTGTTCCACCAGGAAGCCCAGACCTGCACCGACTGGGGTGACGATGACCCCCTCGCCTGTCCCGCTGATATCTACGACGGTCAGTTCGATCTCTACAAGATCGGATCCGGTGGGTGAGCCGGCTTTGCAACTAACATAGCTTTCTTATTAGTACTAATAATAATTAAAGAAATAAATAGTGATTTTGTCAAAATGATGTCATACCAGAGAAATACCATTTATTTGTGTAGTCGATAAAAATCTAATTGATTAATTAATATTAGTTTGTAATGTTTCTTTCTTTGTATGTGTTTAAAGTCAGTTTTTTTCATTCGTATTTGCTAATAAAGTACCTACTCTACTTAATTTTTAATTTGTCAAATTTTAGGTGTCCGGGTGCCTATTTTAACTGCTACTTATACCTAAAATACTAAAAAAAATTGGTAACGTCATTCGAATTCTCTTAAATTATCGCAAGTTTTGACTTGGCTCTGTTTAAAGGTTAACTAGTAGTAAGATACAAAAGGTATTTGGTAACGTATTGCAGAAATACTAAGCTTTAGCTAAACGCTTAAACATTGCGCTGCTTGTGGAAAACAATGGAACTGCCTATTGAATGCATTATTATGCCTGAGAAAATGCCAAGTTTTTAAACAAATCAGCACGCAAACCTCCAGATGTAACGCCACTGATATAGAGTCTGAAGTTTTTATATGATTTTTATAATTGATTGTTTTCTTATGTTGTGTACCAGGGTTTGACACCAAGAAGTTGTCATCTTCAGGAAATCGTGATGAAGAAACGGAGTTTGGACTCCAACGTGCTGAGACCGGTGACCGTCGATTGAATAACGGTGCATCTAATAGTGGAGCATCGGACCTCCGTGCGGCCCACTCCTCGGACTTTTTCAGCGGCGCCCGTGACCGCGGCCGAGACGAACCGCCACAAGTGGCGTCCACTAACTCACCATCCCCTGCAAAGTCCTCGTACCAACGTCAATCCTTCAGAAGGGCTACCTCTCCACGCACTCCACCTACCACAACAACAGTTCAATATATTACCACACATTCACCATCTGCTCCACCACCTCCAAAAGAATTGCATTATGATGGCAATTCAAAACGTAAACTTGTTAGAAAACGCCCCATTTATGTTTCGACTACAGTTCCAGCCCCTTCTCCTTCGTCGACATTCTCACAAAGTTCACCTCGGCCACAATTCTTTGAACAACCTCAAGTTACATTTGATCGACGAGGTCAACCTCAGACTAAACAGCCTTTTTCACCAGTGCTACCTGCAGAGACCACTGCAAACGTTCCTCCTCAATTCAAAGATGAATACGTAGAAGTGAGCCGAGTGACTCCAAAACATAACAGATATTTTCAATCTGCGTCCCCAGCACCATTCTCACAATCCTCTCCTTTACCAAAAAATTATAAAAAGGAAGGTCTTGTCGAGCTTTACAACTATGATGCCCAATCTACTCCAGGGTTCAATGTGAAAAAGAACGAAAACCGACCTTTTAAGGTTAAAAATAGTTTTAACGTTTCACCTGAAATTCCGAAGGAACAAGATTTCATTAGAACAAATGTTAACATTAATCATCATGGAGCAAGTAGAAGGCCTACAACCGTTGAATTTTCTACACCTACCCAAAGATTTGTCTCTAGCACTCCGGCGTATAGAAACTTCAACAGTGTATCTTACGAACCAGAAAGAAATAACTTCGTTCAATATTCAAACACGAAGCAAGGTTTCCAGCCAAGCCCAACAACAACGCAATCAACTACTATTTACACGACGCCGAGAGTTGATCCATCACTTAATCTTAATACGGTAGCTTACAACACCAACATTGGTTTTAACGCACCATCTTCAAACTTTGCTGAAAGCGATGAAGATGATGGCCAGTACCGACCTCCTGCTGGGGAGGACGATGGACAGTATCGACCAGAAATTTACGAACGAGAACTTCTTTCTGGCGCACATTCACTAAATATTGCTGCCAGTGGAAACAGACTACCAGACGATCAAAAACCAAGAGCTAAAACCCAACCTCCGCCAAAAGTAGTATCGCAAACAGCTGCCCCGCGACCATTCAGACCTTCCCCAACTTCAACTTTACCCCCTACGACTCGTGCCCCTGAAGTTTACACGACTACTAGAGCACCGCAAACAGTGAATACACAGCGGACATTTGACTATTTCCAAACATATACGACGACTGTAAGACCCAGCGAATCACCTTTACCTCCTGTGGTACAGCAAAATTATGCACCAGTGAGTAATGCACCACAACGGCCGGTAACAACTTCCGCGCCCAGAATTCCAGAACCAAGACAAACCAGTAGAGCAGCGGTATCATCAACGAATGCACCTGTGCCTAGACCAACAACAAAGGCCCCACATTTCTCTAAACCCGCGAACAATCAAGAAGACAATAGCTATGATTACGCTTACTACGACTCTGATCCAGGATTTTCAGAGTACGATCATATAGAAGAGTTTGGCAAAACTAAATCGAAAGCGTAACATTCTAGAATTTACCATGCCATTAAATTAGTCGCCTCTTTGGAATAAAACTAGGAAATATCTAGTAAAGTCCCTGACGAGTATTCGTTTTCATGAACGCATAAAATCAATGTAAATATATAAGAGTAATTGTATCGCATATGATCGAGCAAAATAATGCCAGTTTATCCGAAGAGGCTTTTCTGTAGTTACCCTAAATTATTTGTGATATTTTAATGAAATCTAAGGATGCGTGTATTGAAATAAGTCGGTGTTGATATACGTAAACTAAACAAAAATGCATTAAATTACGAGTGCGAAGATATTTCAGTACCTATGCTTGCCGCGTTGGTATTAATAGAGCAGATAAATGGATTGTGTCCTGTCTACGTACAATAGATTGTAAGTTATAACTATAGAATGTAAAATATTCCATTGTAAATAAAGTTTTCATAAAACAATGTGTCAATAGTTTATGCAATTAATGTCGTTTCCCAAAGCACGTGAGAACCAAATTAGAGTGTCGTTTGTTGGCTAGCGAGAACAAGGTGTAACTGTGTTTTAAAAAATCTGTGGGAAAATATAGTCAAACTTCTATCTTATTTAATGGTTCCAAAATTAAAATTATGCAGTCGCACGAAAAAAAACTAAAAATCTGCAAATCAAGCGTCTGTATTAAAAACAACAATCACTGGACGAGACTAAAAATGTAGAGAACAATCCATCCCATATGCAAATAGTTTTAAAACATGATTTTTCAAATTATCTACTTAAATTCTAAAAAATGTCTGATAGATATTCGGTTCTAGGCAATGGAATTCGCAAATCATGTTTTATGAAACTGGGATTAGAACGTTTAAAGTTTTGATTCTATTCGAATCCTTAAGATATAAATTGATTAAAGAACCTTTAAAATATCCTTTATTTAAATGTTAACCATGAATGATTTTGTTTTTCTATTCGCATAGTTACTTTTCAGGGCCTATTAGTGTACCTACTTGCAAATTGCTTTGCAATTTTTAGCTTCCGTTTTAATTTTTTCGTCAATTCAATTTAAAAAATAAAAATATATACCCATTTCCTATTTGTAAGCCATTATTTATATTCTGTAGATGTAGACGAGTCCTCACGGTTCCTGATGATCCTACCACGACCACTCTGCCAAGAGTGTAAGGACGAAGAAAAGATTTATATCGTGAACAAATTAATAAATAACAACACGAGATCAATAAGTCACCGTGTAAATTACTAATTATTCTCTCTAATATCTATAATATCAAAATTTTGTAAAAGTTTCAATCAGACACGCTTACATTACAAACTTACTATGTATTTTTCAACTGTTAAAAAAGCTGGTTTTAAAGCTTTTACTTAAATTTTCTTCATATGACCACATAATCATGCCGACTATCCCAATTGTTTGCCACTGTGTGTAAATCAATAACACATCCTATGTATTTTTCATTCTTTTTATGTCTTCCTTATCAGTCAAATAACAGGCAGGAAAGTAATTTGCAACCCTAATAAAAACAGATAAATGATCGATCCCTCAATGTAGTAACCTATTTCGGTAAATAAAATGCTATTGATAGCGCATGACTCAAGAACTGCTAATCAATTAGGATATGCATTGTTTGAAGTATTTTCGTATTTTAAAATGAGCCACCTCTAGTATTTAAACATTTACAGCGTCATAGTTAAATCAATGACACATCCAATGTATCTCGGAGAGGCAACAAAAAGGCGAGAGGTAATTTGGGCCTTGAAGCGGTACAGAGGTCCTTCGTATCGGCTGAATTGACCCCTTGGACGAGGGCGATGATATGGGGGTGGGGCAAATATTTTAAACAAAAAACCGGATAAAATTGCGGTTGCTTGTATGGTTTAATAATAATTAAAAAAAACACAAGAGTTATTTAAATCGGATGGCATTCGAAATTTAAACTGTTATAAGTACAAAAAATATTGTGTACCAATGCCATCTGAATTCGAATGGATTTACAATTACTTTTACTATTGACAAGTATGGCGGTCGTTCCTATGCTTTCCATCTCGTTTAGGAAAAAAAAAGAATTTAAGAGGATACGTAACCCTAATAAAAAAAAAAACTAAAACAAATCGTTAAACAATCCGTAATCTATTTTGGGTAGTACCTTTCGAAATAGCAATCTCGAGAACGGCTATGCAATTAGGCTTTATATTTTTTGAAGCCCAATCAGGAATCTTAAGATTTTCGAAAATCGACAAATACGGAAGAAGTCTTCATTGAAAGGGATTTTTGTAGTAAAGCCGCATGAACTCTACAAAGCCGGGAACGGAGTTATTCTAAAATATTAATTTATTTTTGGAATACCACCACCTTATAGTTTATCGATGAACCTCTACATCATAAAACAGCAGTAAGTGTTATGTGCTTTTGTATACCAAACATGAAGGCATTGAAAAAAGATTTTTCTGAGATAGTATTGCTACTTGACACAAGATGTCGCTGCTGTGAAGTAAAAATAAAACTACTAAGCCTGTGGCTTATTCACATTGAAACGCACATTAAAAAAATAATTTAAGTTAATCCTAGCGAATAACGGTTAACAGCGTATCTTTGTAAATGTATATATAGCTACGCAAGAGTTGGTTTAAATTGTCAAATAATGCTATTTGATATGTGAAAAAAGGACAAAATGTGTCAACCCGAATCACATTACACAAAAAATTACTAAATCCTTCCTGTCAATGTGCTGAAGTACCAAATAAACGAGTACCTTTATTTTAAGGCCGTTATGGGTTTTTAATCTACCTTTAAAAATATAACAGAAACTAGGATTGAGAAAGTAAAGTATATCTCGAAAAAATCTATACGTAAATTAAACAGTTAAAATAAAACAAAGGGATTTATCTCAGCCAAATAGAAATTATTATTTTTAGTACACAGACATCTGAACATTACTACCAACCCAAAATAATTTAGAAACACCTCTTTCCCTCCGTATTATAAATTCATAATTATTGCGTACAGTTTAAATTACACTAAAATTACTTACGAACATTATTCTAAGAACAACGGGATCATTGTAGTTCGGTAATTTGGCAATATATTTCAGTGCTTTAAAAATTAAAAAAAATCATCTCCCTGTTCAATCATAACAATAATTATAAATCCCGAATTATGAGTCTATTGTAAACCAATAGATTACATAATACTGACGTTCATAAAGTTCAATCGTATGCGTTTATCAATACTTCGATCAATAAGTCACTCAGATAAATATAGTTTTATCGATTTGAGATAAAACGAAGTTCTCCGATTAGTTTAATGCACATTACTCACGTAAATTGTTATGACTATCATTATCAACAATATGCTTGTTTAATTAATTATATTGTATAAGTAGTCATTATCTTGTATTGCACTTATACCATTTCTTAACATTTCGATTTGTATCAAAACACGTACAATAATTCAAACTGACTTCAACTATGTAGTTCATGCATACAATAGTCACAGACGTTCAGTACAAACTCAACATAGCTTTGTTTAATTTTATAAATAAAGTAAATTAAAAATACAATTTTATAAACCCTACGCTAACTACTTATAATTGAGCTCTCTTCCATCGAACACGGAGTAGATATAACTCAAAGCAGATTCTCGTATGACGGACGGCCCACAACCAGCGGCTTGGAAATTCACAAAGTTCCTTGTCAAACTACTTGTCTCTGCTGTTGTAAGTGTCCGCTGTAAAGTATCATCTTTGAAGATCAACCCTTATCACGTGTTTTAAGTCCTTATTAAATAAAGCATTAATATAATAGTATCACTGTGAGGCGACTGCCTTCGCCATCCTTTGCCGGACGTCTCCCAGCGCGGATCCATTGCTGAATCCGTTCAGTAAGGGCAATTTCATTTCCTTAGTCTGTAATTTGCCTCTGATGGCTTCGTTTTCTACTCCAAGCCTTTTGCTCTGTAAACGAAAAAAGCTTTAAAAATATTTTACTCCTAAACATTTACTCTTAACTATTCGATCTCTAGTGTGCAAACCTTGTTTGCAAGGATCGATAGTGGCGTTTTTCACAACTTCATAGATTTTATATCGTCGAACCCGCATCAATTAGAAGAATTAAAAAAAACAAAAGCAACAATGAACAAAAAATTTTAAAGATTAAGACCTCAAGGTTAAATGATTAAGCTAGGTTAACTGACCTTGACTCTGTTTTTGTAGGTTTGCTTGTAGAAGTCAGAAAACAGGTAGTAAAAGAGCACCGCGTGCATTCCTATGAGCCAGACAAAGGCGCGTGGATAGTCACAGTCTGTGAACAAAATCTGGAATGCGTGCAGGAACACCAGGATGAACTGCACCTGAAAATAACATTTTATAAACACTATAGTTGATCCTGTCGACTTCGAACTACGTGACTGTTCCTTTGGATTCCTTTTTCCTATTTATTTTAGTTTTGAAACCATCCCTGTCAAGGAACATCGCATTTAATTAGCAACCAATTGCAGCACCATATTGTTATTAAATCACTTCGTCATTTACAACTCACAATTGCAGCCAAATGCTTGCTTTTACTTAAAAACATTCAACCAATAACCAATAACCAATTTTTGATATTAGATGCCATTTTAAATGTTTGTATTTTTGGGGCAATATTGTCACTTTGGCCATGATTATTTCAGCCTTCATGTGATTATGTTGGAATGTACTCTCATTTAATGCAAATAATTTGATTAATATCAAGAAACACAATTAATATTTATTTACTACAGCTATATTCTTATTTCAAATTTATGTCCTACCACCCTGAATTTTCTCATCAATTTATTCGATTTTATTTAAAATAGTAGGTAGTTTTTCCTTCCAGTCGAGGCTTTCCAACGCATATTTATATGCTGAAGGTATGCATGCTTTACGCTTTTATTATTTGATTTATCTTGTTTTGCAAATAACAGACTACAAAAATACAACAAAATTAAATAAAACCAAATAAACAAAAAGTCCTTAAACGCCGGGGTGTGCATTAAAAAAGAGGTTTATTTTACAAGTAAGACAAATTTTAACTTACCATTTGCAGGAGTGTAAGGTATTTCTTCCACCAGAGGTATTTCTGTACTTGAGGTCCGAGCGCTGCTAGGAAGTAGTAAGAGTACATGATGATGTGTACGAAAGTATTCAACATTCCGAAGAACGTAGAATGACCGCCTGTAAACAAAAATTAAAATTAAAAGTGACGCCTAGCAAAGAAAAAAGTTTAATATAAACAAAAACTACACACAAACCCCGACACCCTACCTTACTCTACATAACTACAAATGATTTAATTTGCTGTAAAACATTTTTTGTATATTCCATTCAATTTTAACAGGAGAGACTTGGCGGAAACGGGAGGTGTCAGTTAAAACTTCAATATTTTCTTGAATATGCTAATGTTTTACGAATATTCCGTAGTGCAATACAAGTTTAGAGATCGTGAAATTTCATGATCTTCACGTTTGTATTCTTTTACGTACATATAAGTTTGTATAAATATATGATTATATATTGAGTTCGTATTGTCTCACCATCTTCAAGAAAGAAGAAAATTATATAACAGAAGACTTGTGCTGTACGGGCTCTTTGCCTTTTCCAAAAAAGGGGAAAAAACAATTTTAACAAATTATATTAAGGGAGCTTTCCAGTGTGAAATTTTCAACATATCGATTTTTTTTTTTTGCTTTATCGAATAGTATACACTCTTCCGAATATTCCCTGAAATTTTCATGCCGAAATTCAGATTATTTCGGTTACTGTACAGCATTTCTTGGAAGAAGGCAACGGAGCGCTACAGCTGCCGGGTCGGCCGGCTGCCCGTGCGACCGTTATTTCTATTGTCTCGTTCCTACCTGCTCGTGTACCTTCCAACGTGAGTCCGGTTCGTCTTTCAGTTCGGTTTCGACATTCCAAATGGATAGATCTACGAAAGAGAAATGTGCGTGGCAGGATAGAAAAGGGTCGAGAAGCGGACATCCGCGAAATGAACGAAAAAGATCCGCGGGTTTCAAGGGAACAAATCGACACGATATCGAAACGGATCTAACGTTTGCGAGCACTTCGGCAGAAAAAATCTCGAAAAAGAGTCCAGAGTTTGAAGTCCGAATCGATCAAACATTGAGCTATGTGATTTTGGAGTTCTTTTTGGTTTTCGGCGCTCTTCAGGAACTGTTGAAGTGCCGAAAGTGTAATAGCGACGTGAAGTTTTTTAAAAAATCGATTCGCGGATTGGGCTTTAAAATTTGTGTTCAGTGTTCGTGTCCAGATCCGGCCGAGATAGATTCTTGTCCTTTGATAAAAAATGCTTATGAAATCAAGCGTCGTTTCTGCTTTGCCATGCGATTGGTCGGCATCGGCATAAATGGCATTAGAAATTTTATCGCCTTGATGGATTTAACTGCAAACTTCAATAATAACACCTATTATGGAATCGTGAAAATCCTGCAGATTGCGGTGAAATCAATATACGAGGCCGTCGTGAAAAAAGCAGGTACTGAAGAGAAGGAAAAAACTTTGGAAGCAGAAAATCGGGGCGATATTCTGATGGTGTCCGGTGATGGATCGTGGTCGAAACGCGGTTTCACGTCGCGCATGGGTATCGTGTCCGTGATTGGAAAATATACCAACAAAGTTTTGGATGTTGCTGTCAAATCAAGCTTCTGCAAGGCTTGTGCATTCTGGAAAGGACAAGAGGGAACACCCGAGTACGAGGCGTGGTTTGAGACGCATGAATCCGAATGCAACGTCAATCACGAAGGCAGCGCGGGAAAAATGGAAGTCGACGGTATAATCGAAATATTCAAGAGATCAGAAGAATTGCACAACGCGAAATATGGTTTCTATATAGGAGACGGCGATACAAAAACATTCAAGATGTTATTAGAAGCCAAGCCGTACGGTGACGATTTGACGGTAAAAAAAAAGGAATGCGTTTTGCACGTGAAAAAGCGAGTATATAAAAGGGGAAACGAAGCGAGAAAAAGGTTAGTTCAACTAAAAAAGGCCAAAAAGCAAATCGAAGACAAAGCAATGGAGAGTGAACCGAAAAAAAAAGGATCTCGTTCGAGTACTCCAAAAACTAAAAAAAATCAAACAAAAAAAACTGCTGTTGAACCGAAAAGAGCGCAATTGACGTTAAAATTATTGACAAATCTCTCCGAATATTATGGTTTGGCAGTTCGTCGAAATTCCAATTCCGTGGAAAATATGAGGAAAGCCATATGGGCTACATTTCATCACAAAAGCTCAACTGATGAAAATCCTCAGCATGAGTATTGCCCCCCGGGAGAAGATTCGTGGTGCGAATGGCGCAAGGCCGAAGCCACAGGAGAGGAGTACACCCATCCACCAGCACTCGACGAAGACGTACAACAAGTTTTAAAGCCGATTTACGATGATCTAACAACGGAGGATCTCTTAGAACGATGTACGGGCGCGAACACACAAAACAATAACGAGAGCTTCAATCACTGTGTGTGGCAACTAGCCCCAAAGCACGTATTCTGCGGCAAGCAGATAGTAGAAATCGCTACGCAGTGTGCTGTGTGCACTTTCAATGAAGGTTACGACCCAATTTTAAAAATTTTGGAGACGATGGGATGCACGATAGGGCCGAGCGCCGCAGATTTCGCCGCTAAGTACAAGAATGCGCGCATCACCCAAGCAAACCGCCGGGCGTCCCTGGATAGCAAAGAGGCGAGGACAGCTCGTCGGACTGAACAATCCATTGAGCACGATCTTTTCGAAGAAGCAGAAGGGATATTGTATGGACCTGGCATCGCTGATTGACCGTAAGTAAACGATTTACCTAAAATTTCCTCACTTGAAACTTTGAACGCATTTTTCTCGAAACAGCATTTTTCAAAACGGTGTCCAACTTGGAGGGCAGAGTTTTGAAGCTATCGAGTTGAATTTTTTACACAATATTCTTAACGTCATTGTTTATCGTGCTATGGAAGCTTTTTTTTTTGACATCTTCCAATTTTTTTGTAAAAAAAACTGCAAAAAAAAAATGCTAAAATCGATACTTTTTGTTCAAACCGGCGCCATTTTTGCAAAAAAAAAAAAAAAGCCTCCATAGCACGAAAGCCAATTATATACCGATCAATAATCTTTTTGGGTTTTTTGTTTCAGATCAAAATTGTGACCCCCAACGTGGACACCACATCCAAGTGCATTTTCTGCAACAATTGTTTCATCATTTTTATAGATATTAATTAATATATAAATCGATCTTTAAAAAATTGTTTTGTATTCTTCAATACCCAATTAATATACAAAAAAAACCAGACCGATTAGATTATTTTTTCTTTAAAAAAAAAAATCGCGAAAAACAGCGATTTTTCGGGCTGTCACACTGGAAAGCTCCCTTAAAAAACCAAATCACTTATATCCATATCCACATTCCGCTAATAAGTTGGTAATCGACAAATATAAGAAAAATAAAAATTCAGAAACAAGTAACTAAATGTATTTAATTTCATACTCAAAACAACTATGTATGTACGTATGTTTGTATTATCTTTTATTTTTATGTTAAGTATTTCTGGTTTAGGTAGCAATTGACGGTACAGAACTCAAATAATACTCATATAAACTACTCAAAACAAAATAAGGGCCACGAGGTATTTTTTCATTTTGGTGTAAATTATTAAACATTTACATATTGAAAGTAGTAAAATATTGAGTATACAAACTCTTTGATACCTAAACTTTTTAATATTGTAGTATTCATCTAATGCTGGCAACAATTTTAAATAAAATTTGATTTAAAATTATTTTTTAAAATTTTGATTCCATTTTCATTGTCATTTTGCTTTCCTTAGCTTCTTGGTTTATTAGAAATTATCAGAGTTCATTGATATCTCGAGTCAGAAACATCTTTTGCAATATGCCACAAGCACGCAGGCGTCATATGGACTCGCTGACAGCAACCACAGCCGTTACAATGATTGAAGAAGGTCATTCGCAGCGATCTGTGTTGGGTTGCAATTGGGATTTTCTCGAAGAGCTATTCAAAATCTATGGAATCGTTTCCAAGAGACCGGCAGTGTTAGAAGAAGACCTGGTTCGGGCAGAGTTCGCATTACAACAGCTCAAGAGGATCGTTACATTCGATTAAGTGCGCGCCGAGATCGCACAACGACGGCCCGCAAGCTGCAAAATCGTTTACGACTCACAACGGGTACTCGTGTCAGTGACCAAACTATTCGTAATCGATTGCATGAAGACCAGCAGTCATCAAGAAGGCGAGTTGTCCGTGTTCCATTAACCAGAAATCATCGTGCAAATCGTTTAAGATTTACCCGTCAACATTTGGACTGGGACATAAACCAATGGGGCAAATGCTCTTCACAGACGAATGCAAAGTTAAATTTTTTAACGACGATCGGCGTATTAGAGTATGGAGAAGACGCGGCGAGAGATTTTCAGAAGCCTGCATCCATGAAGTCGGTCGTTTTGGTGGTCCAAATGTAACGATTTGGGGCGGGATAAGCTTACACGGCAAAACTGAGCTCGCTATTTTAAATGAGGGTACCGTTACTGCTCAGCGGTATATTGAGGAAGTTGTCAGACCACATGTGATCCCATTTGCCCAGCGAACGGGTCCTGGATTCATCTTGATGCAAGACAATGCTCATGCACACACGGCT
This sequence comes from Choreutis nemorana, assembly GCA_949316135.1. NCBI lineage: Eukaryota > Metazoa > Arthropoda > Insecta > Lepidoptera > Choreutidae > Choreutis > Choreutis nemorana. The sequence continues at coordinate 7,025,067 of OX438600.1, forward strand.
CAAGCGACTCGGTTTGTACTGGAAGCGTCTCAAATTCAAGTCTTGCCGTGGCCGGCGAACAGTCCGGACTTAAATCCAATAGAGCACATGTGGGATCAGTTGAAACGAAGAGTTAGAGACGGTGATCAGGAAATCCACAACCAACAGCAACTCATCAACGCTGTTAAAAGGGCCTGGGAAGAGATTCCAATGGAAAATGTCAGGCATTTGATTGAGAGCATGCACTCCAGGCTTCAGGAGTGTGTAGCGAAACGAGGAGGGCATTCTCGTTACTAAAAGATGAGCATGGAGTATTTTCTTTTGTTTTCAGTAACTTTACATTGTTTTTATTTTTAACCTTAAATGTGATTTTTTCTTTCAAAAGCAAATAAACTTTTTAATCATTATTATTGGAATAAGTTTATTGGTCTACACGGTAAAAACAACATTCGTTTTCGTTATGGCGACAAAAAAATATATATTGGTTTTATTATTTTCATGGTACAGACAAAATACCTCGTGGCCCTTATTTTGTTTTGAGTAGTATATAATATTCACTCATGACATAATTGACAACCAAAACCAATGTTTACAAAAAATGCATCTAGCATGTATAGTTTTCCGTCCTACTTGAAAGACAAGTCTTTAAAATTACCAGAAATTAATGTAAGGATTATGAAATTTGTCTGAAATAAATGATCATTTTCATTAAGATACAATATTATACAAATTCAAGAAATCGTTTCCGCAATACTCAACAACATTAAAAATTACTTTATAAAAGTTTTTTCCTTCAACGAAAACTGTAAATTCTGGTACCTAATATTTTTTACAAATGGTTATTAATCTTAATATATAAGGTCCGCAGACTTATATAGGAAGACAAGTGTAATGATTAGAAACATCTATAATGTTTTTTCAAAACAATTCTTCAAATTATGTAGCATTTAAGTCTGAAAAACTAGAATCTTCCACTCACTGCCAAGACTGACTAGACTGGGGTCAAATTTTAAAGCAAAAAACGTATAATTTATTTGAGCGGCTATTCCCACGTAAAATGACAAGCAAAATGTACGCGTATAAAATCTAAACGTAAACATCCAACAAAAACACACATACCAAAACAGTTACTAGCAAAAAACAGTTATGAATTTTTTATTCGGCATACAAATGTCTATGAAATTAAAACTACGAACTCGCGACCTTATACAAGAGGATCTATCGAGAATCGAGGTTGTTTGATTGGTGTGTTGTTTTTATACTTTTTACCAGACTGAGGAAAACATTACACTTTGAAAACAACATTTTCGGAGATTCAAAGTTGTCAGCAGGCATGAGTTGTAATTATGCTTGAATGAATTGTAGCAAAATTTTACTTTTGTTAAAAAAAGAGGACATTAGAAAAGCTTATATAGCTTTTACAGTAGCAGTAAGACTCATAATGAAATGTATTCTTACCAGGAGTGAACTTGACTCCAAACCAGACGGACATCGGCATAATACCGTGGTGGATAACGTGGAGCTTCGACACGTGGTCAAACTTCTTCCTCATCACGAAGAATATCTGTCATTTAAACAAAATAATACGTACTTTAGACGCCAGTTTATATTTTTAGATTTTAAAATTTAAGTTATAATAGTTAACAAAGTGTAAAATGTACATTTATAAATGACCCTAATCGAGTAATGCTAAATATAATCAGGTATCCAAACAACTTACAGTGTCGAAGAATTCTGTGAACTTTGATATGTAATACCACCAACATCCGTTTGCTGTCTGAAAACAAAAAAAAAACTACTTCAAAACATTTTTTTTACCAATAAAATATCTAACACAACTACAGAAATAATCAATTTAAAATAATTATTCCTTATAGCCCATAATCATACAAATAAACGAACATCCATTCTGCTCTAGGTATATTAAAATTTTTAAACACTATAATCACTATTCCTTCGCAGAATCCTTTGGCGCTGAATACCTACAAGTTTTCGCATCTATCTATAGTTCATTCAAAGTACATATTGAATGATTTGTTGAATAAGATATTTTTATTACAAGGATGTAGGTGTTTTTATTGCAATTTACATTGTACTGTAAAACGTAATTAAATTGTTTTATTTCTGTCACTTTACTAATAAATTAATAAGATACAGGATATTTTTGCAATTCACGTCCAACACAATACAATAATACAGTTTTTTATTCGTGAAGTTTTGTTGTGCTTGTTTTGGTTTTATTAGAATTACTCATATTTATACAAGCCAGTACTGGGTGGATGGTTGAAAAACCTTTGGAATCGTCTCGAAACTTCGTAGAACATTTTAAAATAAAACACAGATCGTTTAAAAACCAGTAATTTCTCATGGGGCAATTCGTACGGATAGGGAAATGTTATACTATTATAAAATACCTACAAATTTCTACAATTGCTATGAAAATTTAAAATACAAAAACCTTTTGAAAATAAAGTAAGTAAGACATACAAATTTTAATATAAAATTTAAAGATTGCTACAACTTTGTTAACGCATACCTATTTCTAACTTGGAGAGGCGAGTGGTAACTTTGTTTGGAATTATTGAAATGTAAATTACTGTTTCATTCAGTATTTAAAATAAATAACGAAAGAGCGTTTAAGTACATCTATTAAACAATTAATATTTTTAGAACAGAAGCATGTGTCGTTTAATAAACCGGCTGTAGCTCGGAATCGGGATGTTTCGAGAACTCTTGTTACCTACGAATTTGACGTCATAACCCAACTTCAAGTCAGGCAGCCTTACCCATTAGCAGAGTCAAGAACCTCTCTCATAAAATAACTTTCATTTGCTTTTAAAAATAAAATTTCAAAAATCCTTTTTACGCATACGTTATTCCATAAACGTGTGTCCACTTTTCGACCATTTTTAGCCACCAGAGAATGTATTAATAAGAGAAGTGATTACATTAATAAATTTTTCGATGTTACGACAACAATTTAAAAATATGGTCATCGGTTACTTTTGCACAAGAATGCGTTGAGCCACTTATGCGCTGTGAGTGCAGGACCGGTTACTGACAGAGTTTAAAGCCTTGTGTTAAAAATAAAAACATTGAATATCTTGAAAATAAACAACACCATCATCAGTCCCCATGCATGCTGCTAGAATCTATGTTTAAGTTGTATAGAGGTAAGCAAGGGTGGGACTCACCCGTAATGCCGATGGATCCATAGAATAATCAACAGGCTGGCATCTAAAACTATAAGTACTAAACCACCCACTCTTTATACTCTGAAACAAAAACAAAATAATTATCAACATATAATCAAAAGTTTATAATTAAATTTTAACCATTCCACGATTAATAAATAATTGCATCTGTACCTTAAGTTTAAATCTTGAAACTTATGACAAAAAATACTTAAATAGGTACTTGGACAACAAATATGCTTACCTCATTAAAGAGCCAGCAACTGAAAAGAACTTGGAACAAATTGTACCAAATAAGAACTCTATTTAACTCGAACGGTTTTCGATTCTCCATGAGCCTTGGACCTAAGACCTGCAAACAATATTATGTAATATTTAGCAAAGAAAACCCTGACAAGAAAATTACATAACTTAAAAATACGATACGAACTTGAACTTGGAGTTATGTCAAGGTTGTTTTCGATTCGTTGTGCTAATTTAAATATCGTGAAAATATAGAAACACCTGTGGACGTGTGTTATACTATAATAGGAAAGGTTTACTTCATGCTAGAGTTTTTGTCTGACTCATATATATCTGTGTTAGTAGTTTATGATGGAGAATTTTAAAATGATGCAAAACAATTTTATTTGCATTTAGATATTTATCGCTTTCGTACAAGATAGAGATCAGAAAAAAAACAAATATCAATAAAATATAGTAAGGTAACGTAAAAAGTAAATTATTTAAAAATGCAAGATTCCTTAAAGTTAAAGCATAACCTGTCTTTTTTGCAGCAATGTGCTCGTAAACTGAACAGGAATTAATTCATTCATAAGGGAAAAAAAACTTAAAAACTCGTTGCTGTTGCTCATCTTCGTTAGGCACATGTATAAGATTTTTTTTGGAAAATCTTCTATCCAGTTCAAGTTTTATTAAATAGACATTATTTCGAAACTATAATTGTCAAACTTAACAAAAAAAATCGACTTACATTGACATACAAGAAAACATAACACAAATACCTTAACTTTTACTTTTCCTTACAAAACTACAAATGCCTACATTTTTAATATTATATTATTTCTGAAAAGAAATTACTACAGTATTTTAACTGCAAGTTTATTTTCATAACAAAAAGTATTTTAACCCTGCAACGTCTCGTTTATTAATTTTGGCAAAAGCAAAAATAATCAACATTGATTCAGCGGTTTTTGCAAATGAAAATGCAGCAGACAATAATAAACATGCAGAATCAGCATTTATAATATTTTTATGGATTTTTCTTTATAATCATACGTACGAGTAGACATGGAATTATAATAAACTCGTATGAATTTGTAAATATATACGAGTATAATTATTTATATGTGTTAGGAGCTCTTACTTTAACAACGTAGAAGTATGTGAGGCAGATCGCTAGTGTAGGAAACGGTGAAGACATCATGGCCCAGTCCTTCACCCGCTGGTCACTGTGATTATCCATTACGTCGTGGTACCCCGCCACTATCTTTCTAGCCAAATCCATCTTGTTCTACGAAAAAAATATAAATAAATTTCACGCCATATCACATTATATTGTTTACATTAAGTAGGTAGTAATTAAGTTATGTAAAAATTATTTAACGGTTAAATAGACCTTCAATGTACAAATTGACAACATTTCAGTTCCAACTTTGACGTTTGACTTCGAAGGCTCATAACCATTTTTTTTTGCGGATCCGTTCCTTTTGATATAAAATATATTGGCTAACTATTCGACGAATAACATTAAAACTGTTCATTAATCTTTTTCACAACGGTTTTATGAGTTCGTCGTGTATGAGCGGGCATGTTTACAATATGTAAGGAGTATATAGATGTGAGAAATGAAACAAAAGCAATTTGTTTAAATCTCGATACATATGTAAACTGCGACATTAGTTATTGCTACGCGATATCCCACTCACATGAGCGATCCAAGGCTAATTGCCAATACGTGGATACACTACCTCACATTATATTTGGATTACGCATTATCTATCATACACACTCTAAGTATACGAGTGCGTATGCAATATAATTAGATATACCAGCTATTCTTGTCTGTTATATTTGCGTTAAAAAGTTCGTTTAAAAATGGCTTTTTAGCTTTTTCATATCAAAACATTATAAAGGTTGTTCAACCCATTCTCATTCGTTGAATTTTGTATCAAAGAAAATGAGCCCAAAGTGTTAGTCAGATCAATACACATGACTATGGATTAATCTAAACAGTTTGTACTTTAGTTGTACAGCTTGACGGTTGTGTAGCAGCAGGGCTGATATTGTACATACTTGTAATGTAAATCTTTGTATTTGGATCTAAATATAGACGTACTAAAAATAAACTGGTTTTTAGCAACCAAAAATCTGTATCGGTCTGCTTTCATAACGGTTCAATAAACTTTTCTGGAAGTCGAAGTTTAAAACCTGTTCTTTTTTATAATGTTGAGGTCGGCCAAATCGGTCCTAAATTTAAAGAAACCTAAGCAAAATCGAATTTCACTTGATTTTTTTAGTGTGTTTTTCATTTATATGTCTCAGATTTATGAATATAGTATAGCACAGTGGGTTCAGAAAAACAATCAAACTTTAATTGAATCAAAGAGTTTAAATAAGTTGATGTTAAAATAAGTAACAAGTAAGGAAGAGGAAGTTGTTTACATAAAGTTTTCACAAGTTAGCGGCCATGAATAAGCACGTGGACTCCACTCTATAAGCAAGGTAAACCGGACTACGCACAGTTTTTTCATAATAAATCCTATTTTAATACACATTTACTACACAAACAGCCGTCTTTTGTTAGCTTTAATTACAAAAATTCAATTTCTTTAATGAAAATAGTTATCATATTAAGCTTAAAACCTAGAGCAAATAATATTTTTAAATAAGTGGTAATCCAATCGTGCTGACGTCAAATAAGTAAATATATAGTTACACTTTAAATGTATTTACTTAATGACTGTTTATTTACCAAATAAGCTTAGTGACGTGACATAAACGTAAACATGACGTCAAAAAATACAAACATGAATTGGGCCCGTTTGGTTTGGCCGAGTCTAAATGTCTGTCATAATTGTTGCCAGACACGACAACTTTGAGCCACAATATTAATAGAACTACGCCGGTTTCTAGAAAAATATCCAAGAAGGTTGTGTTTTACATTTTATTGAAAGAAATGATAGACAAAACTAAAAATCATGCCACCCGTTCGACTTCTTATCGATCATATTCTTCTGTTCGATCGATGGTCTTGTATAATTTAAGAAGTCAACACCGAATTCATACACGTTTTAAGAAATAATAGGGAATAAAAATAATCGCTGATATTTATTCTCCTACGTTGGCTTTAAGAATCGATTGTATTGGAAAAGTTCTTGACTAAAACTGGTTTCAATTTCCGTTTCCAAACTAGAGGTTATCATAGGATGTTTTCCGCAATAACTTTGGAGCTTTACTTTAGATGTGACAATATTATTCAAACAATGTAGTGATATGAAAATTATTTTACTTTCATAAAATTTTCTTCAGTACAGAAGTGTACTGACATATATCTTACTAAAGAGGTGTTTTTGAATATTGTGTAAAAGTTTAATAGAAGCTAGTAAAACAATAACAAAAAGTTTCGACATGTTTTTGTAAATCCCTATATTAACACTTTGAATTGTGAGTTCTCTCCAACTAAAGACCTGTGTCCCGATATCCTGCAACAGATTCTCCAAGACCCCGAGTTGACCATGGTGTCAGACACGATGGGCCGTGACATTCTCAATTATAAACCACAGTCATTCTACGATCGATGTCACCGAGACCTATGGTTTGATCACCCTCATTAAAACATAAGTTCAAGAACTACGACCCAAATTTGCCATCTTATAATCATTATCTGATACTTATTCCATATCTGATGGTACTGGCGACCTTGGCAGAGCATATGTAGTGATCAAAATAAGTTTGCGGAAGATAATTTGCAATTCTAATTAATTACTTTATTTTTGGTGTATATTTAATCTAGAACGTTTTGCCAGACTTATTCTTACAGAACGCAGTTTATTATGTTATTTCCGTTGATCAATTAAACAAGTTTCCGCGGCTGACTAACATTAATGGGTAATTGCATCTGTGACAAAGGATTACGAAACGAGAAAAACATCTTTCCATTCGCAATCCGATCATGATTAATGGAGCCTAATAGAAGTAGTTGAATAAATAGTTTCCCTTTAAAAGAAAATAATCTTATTTTATAAATCAGGTGCCTTTATTCTAATCATTCTGATGACAGAAGTTGTCAATTAAACATATTCAAAGTGGCATATTTTCAAACAGCCAATTTATTAACTAATAGAAATTTACAGTTTCAATGCCTTTTAATAGACTAAAACACGGTCAAAGCATTCAAAAAAATCGTTTACATAATCTAGCAATATCTCACAACATTTTAACGGTAACCCATCAAATTTAGTGCAAAAAAATCTTAGAAAATGTTATTTCAGTTAGCAAAATGTTGCTAGGTATTGAGAACTTTAATTGTAAATACTGCCTGTGCGTATAAAAACTACGCGTTTGGTTGTTGCGGATATAACTCTGCTGTCAGTTAATGAAAACGATAGTATCGATCCTTTATACGAATAGCACAAGTCAAACAAACTGTTTAACATCAAATAAATTACGTAGATTCCAGATAATGTGTTGATTGTATCGAACTTCATGTTTTAAAATACCAGAAAACATAAATTTCATAGTTCTTGCTCAATTGACTTTCAAGTGACATTGCAGTTTCATCATAATTCATAACTTTATCTAATATAAATGTTGGTGGGAATTCACATTTGCTTTCGAGAATAAATTTCGCTATAAATATTACCTATTATTTACTGTTAAAGTGCTACTTTAAATAAGATTTTTTATATGTTGACATTATGAATCGATTTAACATTTATTTAAAGTTATGATAATCGCATAAATGCTAAAATATAGAAATTGGAGCAGTCATTCTTTTTATGTGTAGATATTAGATTATTTCTATCGCATTTTTGATACTAACGCTAATTGTGAATTTGTGAAGTTCATGAGATAACTTCATGGGAGTCAAAACGATAAAGGAGATCCAAATTTACATTTTTATTAAATTAATACCTTAATAAATGAAATAAATGTGTTGGCAAATATTAACTTAAAGTAATACCAAGTAGTAACAAAATTATCTTGAAATAATGATGTTTATATTTTTAAGCAAATTCTGTACAGAGTTGAATATACAGTGCTCATTAAATACTCTATTTCTTGGTACCTTACTAGACTAACAGTTCTTTTAACTGTTCACATTAAGATTTAAAAGATTATGTCATTTTGTATGACATGAATTTTAACTACCACCTTATTTTTTCAAATCGCTCCTGTTGGCTTTGATGTCACATATCAACTAACGTTTGTATCAAAAATGCAATAGAAATAATCTAATATGTACACATAAAAAGAATGACTGCTCCGATTTCTATATTTTAGCATTTATGCGATTATCATAACTTTAAATAAATGTTAAATCGAATCATAATGTCAACATTAAAAAAAATCTTATTTAAAGTAGCACTTTAACAGTAAATAATAGGTAATATTTGTAGCGAAATTTATTCTCAAAAGCAAATGTGAATTCCCACCAACATTTATACTTAGATATTATCGATAAATTAATGAATGTCCATTGCTACATTGCTTTGTGAGTCGCACTTGCATTTTCTACCGGTACCAACCCACTTATTGATCTTAAAAAGGGCTTTAACGATTTACTCATATTTTTTTCAAATTTATTTAATTTGTACTTTGACTTAGTAAAGTTTAACTTATCTGTGGGTAGATACTAGACTAGGTGGTTTTCAGTTGCAAAACCTGCGTGAGTGCATGAAGTATTGCAGCATACAGTCGGCGACTGCATACCATAGTCCTCGACACTGACTTCAAGGTGAATGGCAATGACCATTCGCATTCGTAGATTACACCTCCTTTTAATTATATCATCTCTTTTACTGAGTCTATATTTTTAATTTGGACCTCAAAACAATGTAATGTTTGAAGAAATCATGTTACTAGCGTATAAAATTATTAAATTATTGATTTCATGACAAACTTTGTTTTTCTGTGAATCTAGTCTACAGCTATATAAATAAATTTATAGACGCACAAGTATCCAACCTTTAAAAATCAATAATTTATCATTGTATATGGTAATAAATTTTTCAAACTCTTATTAAATGCAGTGTTTCAGTATAGATCATGAGGTAGTTGAGTTCTTGTAGTTATCTTTAGAATACCAAAATGTTTATTATGCAAACACAACCTTCGTCATAGTTTCCGCAACGAGCAGACCGCAATAACAATTCTATCCATAATTGTATTTAATTAAAGCTCAATTATAACAAGTCGTGACGTTGTACATCCAGTGTTTATCCCTCGATAAGTTTGTTGTGTTTTGTTTGCGTAGGAAAAATTCGACAGATTACGACGACAGTCAACTTGGTGGTGGAAGCGAAGTTATTATTTTAATTAAATACGAGCGTGAACATGGAAACGTAGGCAAGTAATCTGATCTTCAAATAAATCGCAATGTTTCTAGAAAATTCGATCTCAAACTAGTTAGATATATCACAGTTTGTTGTGACCAAGTGTAGGTAAATCAAAGGCTTTATCCATTCAGCTAGCAGGCAGCCGCAGCCTGGTGAATGTAAACCTGAAATTTAACATCGAAACCGAACCATGTTGCGATATATTACAAATTTTAAAGAAATAATGAAAATTATCTTATTAACATTAATTTATATAGATCCTCACTTTCACAAAAAAATTGTTAATAAATAATATTTAAATCGCGTTTATGCAAATTTTACGCAAATACTTCATTTCATAATAACCTTATTAATTTTTAGGAATTTTAGTAGCAAGTAACACAGATCTTTCCTTCTACGATATTTTCTTCGAGTAGTTACAAATGTTTCATAATTTAAAACCTCAGGCTTGCTCAACTATTCTTACGTTTAAAACCTTAAAGAAAAAAGCGTTTCTAGTTTTTTATGTATTTTCCAATTCTACAAGCATCTTCTCTTTGATTTTGTATCATATTTTAATCTGTAACTTCGATCAGTGTTTGTTTTTTTCTTTTAAACACTCAAACATGCATAACTTTAGAACCATAAACTTGGAACGTCGAAATACCACGTCCTTCATTACATTAACTTACACTCACCAAACTGGTCACATTAGTAAACAAATTTTTACCCACTGAAATAGACTGTCTTGTTTTATATACACAAAAAAACAGGAAGTTGCTCAAATCAAGTCATTTAAATATTGCTTCTACCTATAAATATCACTCTTCACTATGCAAAACTTCTATCTATGTATTATTTACATATACAAAGGGATATAAAGAGATTTAATAATAAACATACTGTGGTATATACAACAAACAATGGGTTCATTAAACGAACGAGTATTCTTTATGAACGGCCTAGAATAGGACCGCCATCTATTTTAAGAATTCATACTCTTCAGTCATTTGCAACCTCAAGAATAATATTCGATTTATAAATAGAAAGATGTTAATGTAATCCTATTTAAAAACCTCCTACAAAATAAAGGAATTCCAACAATAAAGGTAGTAGTAAAAAAAGGCATTATTTCTTAAATTATAAAAAGGTAATGATTGTTATGATATGACAATACTCTTTACTATTAACTTATAAATTGATTTTTTTTAAAGTTTGATTGCAAATTTGTAACCATATGGCTAACTCTTTAATATTACTCAAATAACTTTTCTTTTAACATTTTATTACTGAGAGTTTTTAATTTTGTTTGTTTATTTTAGATTTATCAAACCGCACTGTCACGAGAAATAATTCACAAATTACAACCTACGAGTGTCCTAGTTCTAGTTATGTAGTTTTTTCTGGGGGGAAAACCTACGTCAAGAGTGCAGAAACAAAGAAAATGTATGGGTTTAACTTACCGGTTCTTCGTATATTTATGAAGCACTAATTAATCCACTGTTCACTGGAATGTAATGCCTGCTACGGATCCTAAGAGCGACAGTTGCAACGATAGTGCACAGTGGCGGGTCAAGCGCTAACTTAGCCGCGCGCGCTGCACGCCCTGTATATATCAACGGACATCTTGACGTCATCAACGAGATAAAGCCTCTTCTCTTCTTACAGCGCAAGCTTCACTGTAAACAAACAACATTCATTTAGGCTTTTAATAATAAAAAAGCGAGTATAAGACTATTGTTGTCAAACTTAATATTTTCATAGAAACCACGGGTTGGGTGTGAGACATAAGATTAATAAAGTCCTTTCTAAACATTTTAAAATTTTCAGTAGTTATTTGGAACTAGAAAAAGTCAAAATGAAGTTTTCCCAAATCTATGTCACATGATGTCATACAAAATAAAAAATTGTTGATGTATTTTATTTTCGTTGTTTTTTCAGAATGTTATCAAAAGAGAATACAGTATACTGCCTGGTTGTTTGCTAGGTACCTACTATAAAGCCTTATTCGACTGAAAGATGTAAGCTATTCATGAGTCAATGTATACAATGTAAACGAACTTATTCGTTTTTTCAAGATATTTAATTGATTGAGTTATTTCTATACTTCCTCTCAATACATTCCTTTCGCTTGAATCTTGAAACTAATCAAATAAAAGTATAATACAGGAATTATGAACGCATAAATTAGTGAATATTTGTCTATTTAACAAAAAATCTATTTGACAGGTTTTGTTATAAAAATTCGATATTTACACTATTTAAAAATTCTGAATTGTACTATTCTTAGTATAATTTTTTGTTGTGGTTGTATTAAAATTCTAAAAGATTTAATCCGTTGTTAGGAAATGGCATCAACAGAGCCAATCTGGCGTACTTGTTGTCGCCGCATTTTTCTTGTGCGCATGAGCCGTCTTGTAGGAGCAAATCGAATACCATTCATAAGTCAATGCATATAACAGTTTTAGATGAGATATTTTCTTGTTTCATAATTTTTGCAGCGCAATTTTTCAGTAGACGTGTTTTAGTTTTTGACTTTATTTTCTATCCACATTTACACAACTCAAACAAATCGAAATCGATATGTGCACTATTTTACAAGCCAATCCAAATACCTACACAGATTGCTGATCTTACATGTATAAAATTCATAATAATGTTTAAATTTAAAGAACAATCCAATGCACAGAACAGTAATTCCATTAAGTTATTATTTGTGAACTACTTGTTTATCTCAACAAATAAACAAAAATATAAAAAATAATTTTATTGATGAACAACGTTAAATTTGGTAAATACTACATTTGTAAGACGAAAATAGTTATTATGTGGGCGGATGTTTTGATACAAACGAAAATGTATTGTAACGGTACATGCACAATACTTTTGGTAACCTTAGATGGATACAAAACAAAGAAACATTTTTAAACAATTTTGCATTCACTGAAATATTTATAATATATGCAGATCATTTTTACTATTCACTTTAATCAAACTTTATATCTACACAATCTTTCAGAGATTCGAGTAGTTACATTTCCGAAAGATTTCTCTCGGAAAAGGTAAGGTTTCGACGCGGAAAGTAAATAACGCATCTTTCTATATTCACAAAAAACAGCTTTTCACACAAAAATACGTCATATTTTTGCAATTAATTTGTGTACCTATCTTACTCGTATATCTAAAAAAGCTTGATTATCTTTTTCCAAGTTTTCGCCACGCCAGCCTTAGTTTCATCCAAAGTTTGCGATGCGAACAATCACATTTCCGAGGGAATATCAAAATTGTCCAGACGGTGAATGTGAGTAGCGTTCCTTCTAGAAGTTGTCGAATCCGATTCGATTCCGTGTTCTTTAGACGATTGTGAATAAACCTGCTACTCAAGAAAGCAAAATATTTTTTCACCAACTGTTTAGTTTCAGACGCCAAATTTCTAGTCTGAATTAAATTAAACAAAAACAAATTAAATTGACAATAGTTTTAGAACTCCACGTATGAATTAAATTAAAATAAGAAGGGATGTTAGAATTGTTGGAAGACCAGGTAGCTCAGTTTGTTACGTGCCTTGGATAACCGACCGACAAGAGCCGACAGGTCGAGGGTTCGAGTCTCGGGTTGCCGTAAATTGTAGCTGCCATGTTTATCAATATGCCTGGATAGTGGCGACAGATTTGCAACCTGTCACACTGGGACTCAACATAAACAGGCGAAAATCGGCGTCTAGCACCTCTGCCTACCCCTCTCGAGGGATAACTATAATTAAAACTTATTTCATACTTTTCGCCATTATTAAGTGGTCGTGTTTAAGCTTTTAAAATTATTATAATTTTGGGCCATGTACACGAGTTGTGTAAAATTATATAGAACACTTCAAAAGATTTCTTATTTACGTAAGTATATAATATACGGGCTGAAAATTGGTACTTTCCATTTGTCTTCACCATATCGTCGTATTAGGAATGACCTGTAATATATGAATAAAATCTAACACAAAAAACTCTTGATTTTAATTTGTTACAAACTTTCACATGACCATAGTAAGAATAACTGTTTTACGAGGAGATTCGTTTTAACAATAAAGGCAAGTCAAGTTTAAATTTGAATATGATAACAAGTTTATAATATATTTTAACTACATCTACCTTAAAGAAAACATCTGTGTTCATTATTAGAAGAGAGGTCTGCAACGCAAGATTCAATAACAACATCAAAAAGTATTTTTTTTCAGTCGCAAAATATGTTCGTTTTAATGATCAAAATCTACACAATAACTATCCCCATCTACGGGGAAGAATAATATCGACAATTAGCAATTTAATCGCGCTTAAATACTAATTGTGCATACAATGTTCCGATAGTTCTAAAAAAATTCTAATATCAACATACTGTCTTATTAAATGTATAAATTACAAAACTATCACCATTATTAGAAATATTCGAAAGTAGTACCGAAAATACTGGTTTGCACTTTATCCATCCTTTGTCTCGAGGTGGGCGTAAAAAGCTATGACACAGTTTAATTAACTATTGTAGCTTTTTCCGTTATAATAACACTGTAAAATTGTATTTTGAGTTTGAAAAAAAACGGAACTGAAAATTCTTAACATGCATACTGTATACAATATTTTTCGTGTTTAAAAGGGAGGAAATTATTACGAAATATAAGGCGAAGACAGCCGATTAATTATTAGAGCCAGTGATAGAGTTTGTCTACTTGACTAGTTTGTGTACGAGAGATGGGATGCGTATTGGATGAAAAAGTAAGGCAGGTAATCGGGTGATTGGAGCGTTGCACTTCATCATGAATGGCAAATCTGTGTTCAAAAACGATACATTCGTTGCGGATTATGTTCGGTTGTGTGACAAATTAAGGAGAGGTATAGGGTGAAAAAAGATGTAGTTAAGAAGATTGAGATGGGCATGTGGAGAGAGGATGGATGATTCAAGATTTACGAAAGCTGTGTATTGTGGTGATTAGTGCAAAAGTGCAGGTAGGGGTACTAAGACCTAGGCGGATGTGCCTTTATCAGATTGGATATTTTGTGGTTTTGGTTATGGTTCAAGAAAGCCGCGAACAACTTGTTTGAGGCCTCGGTGCTATCATTTGTATAAAAATGAATGTCGTCAATAGATAACATATTTATTATTAATGTGCGGTAACAGCGTCGAGGACAGCACGGACATCGGCACGGATACGGCATCGGAGCAATTACCATCAACGACAATTTTTATGCATCTGTTGGTCAAGAAGCTTGCAAACCACTTGCATAAACTCTCTGGAAGTCCGTAAGATGGTAGTTTAGCTACGATGCCAAATCCTGTCAAACGCCTTCGCCATATCCAGACTGATAGCCAATGCCTCACCTTGACTTCCGACGGCTAGAGCACACCGGAAGATAAAATATACCAGAAGATCACCACCTCTCTCTTGAGACTGTAGCGAAAGCTATATTACCTCTGGTTTATTGATTTAACGAATAAACAAGCGCAACGAGAAATGACCTATCCACAGAGTCTACTGGAACAATTCAGCGTTTGTATTTACATATGCACAAACGTTTGTTCGACGATAACTCGACTATGATTCCTCACATTGTCATGGAATTTGATAGAGGTGTAAAAAGGAAAAGAATACTTTTTAAGTTCGAGTGTTTTTCGACTAAAGTCTTAAAAGTTCATTTATGACCTTTGCTCAAACAACTCTAGTCTATATTATCTTCATCTTGAAGCTTTGAACCTACCTACCAGACACCCTGTATAAAGGTTTTGTATCACGTTTGCAAATATCGCTAACAAATTCAGTGTGTCTAACATGAGTTCGTACCATAGTTTTTCTACACGTCAGGTAACGTAGATTACTAATGATTTTATAAAAGCATTCTTAATTCTACACCAATCCGTTAGAGGCGCTTTACAAAGATTCATAAAATAGTAACTGTAGTAGCAAGCGGTAATCGCAGGTAAAACTCATGGTAGTGATAGAATAAAAGGAACGACTTCTCCTTGTACCAAAATTCTAAATTATTTGTAAATAAAGGGCACCAGCCTTTGCTCTCAGTAGGGTGGTAGAATCAGTTTAAGCTACTTTCTGGTGACTTTTGATGTTGACTCTGGGTACTTGGATTTATAGGAGTTGACATCCTGAAATCGCCCGCGCAGTGGCAGGGACGTGTGAAAAGGCTATTACAAATACCAAGTATTTGTAAAATATTACATTATTTAACTGATAAAAAGGTTTATAAACTATAACCAAACTTATGATTGCACCCACTGTATACCTACCAAGTCTGTTTAGTCCGGGCGCCCACCAAATCATAGTGGGTATAAAGTAAGAGCCACTACGGCTCTATCTTGACCATTGCATTTCTGGATTTCTCGTTTCGTCTTTTTAGACCCCTTTTTTGACGTAGTCGCGTTATAGTTTTTAAAGGTAATTTTTATTTAATACTTTTTCGTTTCCCTGTCGGATTTAAACAATACAATATATACATATTTGTAATGTGCTCCTCAAGACCTGTCTATTGATATCACATTGATTTTTTTCGAGGTTAGTCTTTCAGATTTAGCTTCCGTCATATACGATTTAAAAAAAAGATAGCCTACCAGGGCCATTATTACGAATCTGTTGACACCTCATCAATTAAAATTAGTCGATTAGTTTAAGCGCGAAGGTGGAACATACATACATATGTACATACATAGCCTGTTAAAACCAATACCCTTTCTTTTGGCTTCGCCGTAGTCTGGTAATAAGCAAACCATGTATGAGCGTTGACATTGTACAGATTATTGAACTTTGCCATAAAACAAGTTATTATTATCATAATTATTATAATCTCAATATAACTTGTAGTTTACCTTCTAACGTGTAAAATAATGTTAATTAATATGCTATGCTACAGATTTTACTGCTAGCAATTATATTACAAAGCCAATGCTATAACTCGGATTTAATGTTTTAAAAAGTTTCATAACTATTGTAGCATATAAAAGGTAACACATTATTGGTCATTCTTCCTAAATCTATGAATATCTGTTTAAAATTGACGTCTTTTAACCGCCATCAGCACCCAACCGCTTTATTTCTGTTATAGGAAATAGGACTTGTTTTATTAGATTAGATCAATACATCACATTTGGAGCTCACACGCCCATTTTCTCGTTATCAAATTCAAACACTACTTCACCTTATAAGAGTATTGCGTCATCCTCACCTGCTTTTCAACACCAACTGTTTCGTTCAAAGCCACATTTATCCTCATTCACTTCTGTTTAAAACTTTCATACATACAAGTTGACGATTCCTGCAATTCTCCCGCCGATGACGCTATGATAACTTGGTCATCGGGGTACAAAAGACATTGCACTAGTAACTCGACCAATCTCAAATCCCATTCACTCTCTCTCCAGTCTGTCAAACAACTGTCCATAAATAGATGTTTAGTTTATAGATTAGAAATCAAGAAACAAATACAAATGTTTTACCGTTTTTAAAATTCCAACTTCAAAGGGTTGAAAAGGGGGTGACTTACTGAACTCAGCATGACCAATCTAAGCAAAAGTAGATTTTTTTCACAATCGTTGTTTTTACTCCCGGAAAATATATATAGCGTGAAGGCGGGTTTAGCGAAATATAATTTAAAAGTACCATCCAACTTGTGTTTTATTTGCAGTCATTTTAATGACTAATGGGTGGTAATTTTTAAGGTTTGTTGATAAGTTGTCACGTAAAGGTTTTAGGTAAGGATTTAGAAATTTATTGAACCTGAAAATGAGAGCAAAACACACTATTAATACTAACTTGGTGTCAGTTTATTAAGAGTTCGACACGAACTAAGTCGAGTGCAAAAGCTAGTCTTTTATAAATGGCTGTCAGTAACAGTTTGACGATATCTCCTTTCTGATTCTCAAAATACTTTAAAACCAATTGAACTAGAGAAAATTATCTACGATTTGTGTGAATAAAAAATATTGAATGTTGTTGTGATGTTATTGTATGTTCAGGTTTTGGGGAGAAGGGAACTCGGGTAAAATGTATATAGTTGTATATTTTTTTTGAAGGGTCTTCAAAATTGGAACTCTGTCTACTCAGGATAAATAAATACAGTACACCCCCGTTAATCCGGCCCCTGTCTCATCCGGCACCTTCTACATGGGTTTTTATTTATTTTTGAATACTTTTAGATAATCTTCGCTAATGCATAATTGTCTAATTTGTCGGATTACAAGGACTCTTTGGTAAAAAATCTCTATAATCCGACAAATTCGATAGTCCGACACTGCCTTTAAAGTTTCCTTATTACACTTTGATGTCCGGGCGTAATGATGATCCCCCTGACGGGGGGGGAAACCCGTTTGAGAAAAGCAAAATAGTTCAGCGATCTCCTATTAATAATAAAAGGGCATTTAGTCAATTATCACCGGCTAGTGTTTCGCCAGTAACTAGTAAGCGTATGCAACGGTTGGGATCTAATTTGAATACGTCACATTCCTCTGAGTTGAGCGTCTCCGCCGGTAACGATAGTTCATCGTATGATCTCGTGCAAGAGGCATCGACATGCCTAACCAACATTAACGAGTATTTAAACGACTCGGGGTCGCGCTTGAATATTGCGAATAAAACAGGAATTATGGAGATGACGCAGAGAGTAACTTCGATTGTTTCTTTACTTGCAATTAAATCTGCGATGCTCGAGACTAAGTTGGCGCAATCGGAGCGTGATTTAGTAATTGCTCAAAATAAAGTTAACGTTAGTCCTCCGGCGGTAACCAAATCGTACTCGGAGACTTTAAAGTTACGATTGCCACCTAAAACGACCCCGGTGGCAGCTCAGGCTCGCGCGCCGCTCCCGTGTGTGGTGGCCTACCCGACGGAGGAACGTTCGGCCGAAATTAAATCCTCGTCCGCGACGAAAGAAGCGCTAATGAAAGCGATCAAACCATCAGATGGTTTCCAAATTGTCGGCGTTAAAAAAACGGCTAAGTCTGGCGTCGTGTTACGCGTCACAAATCAAAGTCAAATAAAGAAATTAGAATCCGTTGCGGCTATCAAAACAGCAGGGTTGCGTTTGGAGAAACCTAAAGGGCGTAAACCGCGAATCCTTGTTAAAGATGTCCCGAACTCGATGGACGAAAATAATTTTTTAGTTTGTTTATACCGCCAGAACATTAAAGATGAGATTACTCTTTCCGAGAGTGACTTTTTACGTTCAACAAAAATTTACCGTCGTCGCAGTTTTAATGACAACCGTAAATGGTTAGGGATCGAGTTAGAGCATTCGATACGAAATCATTTGATTAACACGAAAGAAAAGTTATTCATTGATTGGACAACTTGCCGGTTCATCGACGATTTAGATTTAATTCGGTGCTTAAATTGTCAACAATATGGTCATCCCGCGAAGTATTGTACTGAAAAAACACCATCGTGCGCTCACTGTGCCGAGTCACACGACACAAAAAATTGTACCAACAAAAATCAACCAACTTTTAAACGAGTATGTGCGTCGTGTAAAAAGTATAAAAAACCCTGCGATCATGAGACCGGGTCTCAGGATTGTCCTACCTACAAGGCAAAATTAGAGCAACTGATTATAAATACTAACTATGGCCAAGCTTAAAATAGGACAATTAAACCTTCATAACGATAAAGTAGCTACGTCTGAGTTAGATAGGCTTGTAATTGAGTATAGTTTGGACATAGTTCTCGTTCAAGAACAGTACCAGAGCGCTGGGCTTCGTAATAAGATAGTTCAAATAAACAATAAAGCTCGCGCGGGAATATACGTGTCACGTTCAAACTTCACTGTCACAGCTCTTAATAATCTCTCGTCGTCCCACTGTGCCGTTGCGGAGGTCTCGTGTCCTTCTTTTAGTATATATGTAGTTAGCTGTTACTTTCAGTTCTCTGATCGCGTAGACCCTCACTTACATCACTTGCGGTCCGTATTATATGCACTTCCTAGGCAGGCTGTAGTTATAGGCGCGGATGCCAACGCGTCTTCCCCCCTTTGGTTTGGTAAAATTAGATCAGCAGATGCGGATCGTCGCGCCGCAGTAGAAGAGTTTATTGCAGAAATGCACCTAGAAATTCATAACACCTCTGATTCACCACCTACTTACAGCAGCCCTATGGGCGAATCTTTCATTGACGTCACACTTTCAAGTGCGTACGTAAAAATCTCTAATTGGCGTGTCCTTCCTGATGCGTCATGTAGTGATCACCGTTTGATCGTGTACGAGTACAACCCTAAGCTGACACAAGATATCGCGCCCCGTTCACAAAGCTTTCGTTATAAAACCAGACGTGCAGACTGGTGCTTTTTTAGTTCATTTTTTGCGTCACATGCTGGAGACTTCACTCACCCGCGTCTATCGGCAACAGAAAGCGCTGAAATTATGACGGATACTTTCAAATACTGCGCTGATGTAACACTGGGACGAACATCTATATCCAGTGTGAAAAGATGTGACTGGTGGAATGATTCTCTGATAGGAATTCGTAAGAAATTTAGAAGCGCGCGTCGTAAATTAAATAAAGCTAAAAAATCCCTAGGACAAGATACTTCGTCAGATAGGTATGATAGCGCTTTAATTGCTTTAAGAGTTGCTAGGTCTCACTACCGTGCTGCAGTCCAAAAATCAAAAACTAATTTACTTCGGAAAGTAGTTGATAGGTTAGACAAAGAGGGGCCATGGTCACCCATATATCATGAGTTCAAAGCTAACAGAGCAACTGATCAAGCATTTATTTCAAACATCAAAATAAATGATGCTCACACTCTTGGTGTTGAGGAGACGGCGGAGGCCCTTCTTAACGCTCTCATTCCGGACGACACTACTGAAAATGAGACCGACTATCATCGAGAAGTTAGGCTCATGGCTGCAGTTCCACCCACATCTCCTTCGTCCGATCTTCCAACTTTAGATGAATTTGTCAAAATTGTTAGGGCGTTACCGGTTAATAAGGCCTCTGGGGAAGACAAAATATCGAATAAGATGATCCAGGAAGCCGTAAAGTCCGCTGGGGATTCTATTTTAATTGTGTATAACCGTTGCATTGCTGAAGGGGTTTTTCCTCAAATTTGGCGCCGCGGGCTAATTAAAATCATACCTAAAAGCGGTGATAAGCCACCTGATGATCCGAAATCGTATAGACCCATTACCCTTCTACCATCCCTGGGTAAACTTCTAGAGCGTCTTATCGTACCTCGGCTTCTTCCGGGCGGTCCAACTTTTCACGAACGTCAATTCGGTTTTACTATCGGCAAATCAACAATCGACGCGGCTATCTCGGTGAGAAAATCGGTAGAATCGTCGGAGTTTAAATACGTCATAGGTGTATTCCTAGATATCTCTGGTGCTTTTGATAATGCATGGTGGCCAATCTTATTGCTCAAACTTAAAAACAGAGGTTGTTACAGCAATGTATATTCCTTAATATACAATTACTTTATAAATGGAACAACTAAGCTTCAACTTGGTCATCATGCAGTGTCGAAGGCTTTGACTCGGGGCTGCCCACAGGGTTCAGTGCTAGGGCCGTATCTCTGGAATATCGGATTTGATGACTTTTTGTCTATACCGTTACCGGCTAACTGTTCGCTGACGGGATATGCAGACGACGGTCTCCTGCTTATTCAATCTCATACAAGAACAGGAGTTGAGTTGTTAGCTGAGTCCTGCCTACGTCTGGTGGCTGACTGGGGAAAGAGGAATCATCTTGAGTTCGCAGCCCATAAAACACAGTATTTAATGTTAAAAGGAAACTTAGTAGGGCTACCGCGCTTTAAATTTAATTCAGTTACAGTTAAAAAGAAAGACTCAGTTTGTTATCTCGGTTTGATACTTGAAAAGAAATTCCATTTTATTGAGCACATTAAGCAAGTTTGCGAAAAATCAAAACGAAATTTTTATGCGTTAAATAGAATATCAACTTCGACCTGGGGATTGTCGTTTAAGTCATTAAAAATAATTTATACTGCTACTTTCTTGGGTTGCATTTGTTACGGAGCCCCCGTGTGGGCGGATAGAGCCACAATTGGCGCTGCGCGACGTAAATTGCTTCAGAGTCAGAGATTAGCGTTAATTTTTCTTTGTAAAGCGTATAGAACCGTCAGCACTGAGGCCCTGCCGATTCTTGCGGGCGTTTTACCGGTAGATTTGGAAATACAACGGCGTGCGGCAATGTATTACAACTCGCGGAATGGTATGAGTTCAGATTTTCTAAAACCGAAGGATAGGGCTAAAATCAGTAGATTATTTGATAGCAACGACAACGTTCATAAAAAACTAATCGACGAATGGCAAACTAGATGGGATACTTCGACTAAGGGGCGGCATTTATTTAAATTTTTCCCTATAGTGCGCGAACGGTTAAATAAAACGTGGCTTGATATCGATCATTGCGTAGCCCAATTTCTAACCGGGCATGGTAACTTTAAGGGCAAACTTTATTCATTTAACTTGGTGCCGTCACCTTTTTGCGAATGTTCAACGTCGGATCAAGAATTTGTGCAAACTGCCCATCATATCTTGTGGGAGTGTAGTCTCTGGCATGACGAACGGTTAATCATGTTGAATTCGATTCAAGTATCTGCGTGTAGTCCTATTTATTACCTAGATCTTGTGAAAACGAAGGGAAACTTCCGTGCCTTTAAAAAGTTTTGTCACCAATATTACTGGTGTAAGATTTAGGTTAGTATCTAATTTATCCCCTATTAGTTAGTGGCATACCGTGGTGTTTAGACGGTCAGGCGTCTCCTGACTGTCTCCCCTTTAGATTTTTGGGCCTCTGGGCCATTTCAATTGCTGTCTCCGCTTTGCTGGGAGGGAAGTCTGAAACCGCTTTCTTACTACCTCCTATTTCTTCTGATTAAGTTCGTTGCGGGTCCCAAGACAGCCGGTAGGGTGTCCGGGCACAGCCTGTGCATCATTGCACAGCTGCATTATTCGTTGATTATTCGATCAAAGGACGCCACTGTTGATCCTGATAAACAGGAGTTGCAGTGGTGGGACAGAGTGGCGGGTGTGCCCCGAGTCCGACACTGCCTTGCAAAATGTTTGTCGGATTACCGGGAATCCACTGTATAAGGTTTTTGGATTTAAGAACTTGAGTTGACGAATTTTAATTTTTTTCCAAATGAGAATTCTATCTACTTACAATAATTGTACAAAAATGTCATGGTTCAGGGTTATCAAAATTTCAGAGGGTGGAAAGGGGGTAAAATTCAAAAATCGGAATTCTACGTACATCTAAATTGGTACTTTGTTCCGAACTGTGAACTCGCGACCCCCCATATCTTGGTTATCCCTTGACCGATTTGACTCATAGTCGAACTTAAATACTTTTCACAAATTTCACAATGATCTGATCAAAACGATTCTCGAGATATTGGCGGACAAAAATTGTATATACAACCGTCAGATTGCTCCACTAGACTTTAAGAATTTCACTTGCTTTGCTCGCTGGTTCTTATTGAACATATTTAGATTTATTTATCTGTATACCTACATGTCAAAGACAAGATGCAAACGAATACATATTATTATACCTTGTTGCAGAACAGCATAAATTAACAATGATCAGTGGCAATGACGTGATTAATTCAAATTTTGTGATTTTTTTGTAGTGACCTAATTACCTATGTATGTTAAGAAGGATAAGACGCTTTTGTATTAGTTCAATGAATATTGACATATTAGCCTGCAGAAACTACGGTTACTCCATGCCAACAGGCGGACCACAAACTATTTTATCACTTAGGGGCTTATCACACAAGCGAGTTGCGAGGGAGTCTTAACCGAGGCGAACACGTTAAGAGCGAACGCACAGCGAGCTCACAGCGAAATTATTAAGGCCGGTCCTTAATATATCAAATCTATTTGCGGTCCAGTTGCAGTGCGTGTATATGCGTTTAGCAGTTGTGAATTATGAAACTATAAAGACATCAGACCTTTTACTGTAGTCCGGCTTCTAGTCCTCATGAGCAGCATGTCGCCGCACGCTGAACACAGCTTGTGCTACCTTGCTAACGCCAAGAACTCGGTCGGAACTCGACAGTGTGATCAGTCCTTTAGTCGTTACCACCTAAGCCTACGGTATTTTTGCAAACTGTAGCCAAACCGGCTGTGGTCTTAAACCGTAAAGCAATGTTAGGTTTAATGATATTGTTTGAATGTGAAGGTAGTTAATACTACCGACTGTTAATAGCAATAGCGCATAGGTTTTCTCTAAAATTTAAATGATTCGATTTTATCTATCATCAATTTATGCAAACCTACCTAAAATTGCATTTTTCTGAGCGTTATTAGTTTCATACTAAATATCGAAATATTACTTGGCACTGGCAAATTACACAAACTCATTGCCATAAAAAACTATTACGAACTGACACATGAGTTTAATGGTTAAACGTTTGTGAAACGCTAGCTATTTTAGACGGAAGTTTATATGGCGGTTAATACATTTGTTAATTAATAATTCAATACTTTACTCAGACTATAAATAATCTGAGTATAAGGTCCTCATAGGTAACTTTTACAAATTGTCAGGAGGAATCGTAGGAGGATCAGGATCAAAAAGAATTTTCATCAGTCGTAACAAAAAAGTTTTCATCATTAAGTTAATCTTATATACTCTTGTTCTTTCTTTGTTATTTGTACTTTAAGTAGATTTAAAAACGACATAAAATATTATCTTTGAGAATTTCGAATTTATAATAAATTTAAAATTATAAATTCTGATATAATTAAATAATAATGCTATACATGTCAGCGTCAAAAAAAATACCAATACTTAAAAAAACATTTTTCATCACAATGGAGCAGATAATGGCCGCACTTGTGTCTTACTTATGTTATTCAAAAGAACTTGTCGAACAGAAAAAAATCATATGCAAAAAAGGGGAAGAAGTGACAGAAAAGGTAAGAATAAATATAAATAAAATATTAGAAGAAAAATATTTTTTAAAGGAAAACATGAAAACCTAAAGGCAAGGGTAGAAAATCAAGAGCAAAGATTACACTCCTAGTCAGGTCATAAATTCTGTCACATGTTTAATATAAAATAATTGAAACAAGTTTATTCATTATGTAACCATTTACATACCAAAATGAACTTAACAAAACATAGATTCTTATGACACTTAAGTTTATTCAAAATGACCTCTGTGATTTTGAATAAAGGCCTTCAATCTGCGCGGCCACTCGTCCATCGCAGCACGAACGAGGTCCATGTCAATATCGGCGGCTGCCTTAATCAAGGATGTCTTGAGTTACTCCAAATTGGGATGAGGCTTTGAGCAAGCCTTTTCCTCCAAGTGTTGCCATATCTTGTAATCTAATGGATTCAAATCTGGACTGGAGGAGGGCCAGTCTTCGTGCCGGATGAAGTTGATTTCACGCTCCGCCAGCCAGTCTTGTGTGCTCTTCGCTCTATGAGCTGGCGCTGAATCTTGTTGGAATACCCAGTGCCTGTTATTGAACATGGTATGAGGAACAGGTTCCACAAGATTCGTCAGGACTGTATTTTGATACACAACTGCATTCGTTTTTACACCTTTCTCACAAAAATTTACCTCTGTTAAGCCACAATAAGAAACTCCCAACCATACCATGAGCGAGGATGGGAAATGACCTCGTTGGACACGCGGAATACTGTTGCTCGCTTCTTCACTACTGTGTGCGTACACCTTATCATTTTGTTTGTTGTAGCTCTCTTCTACGGTAAAAATTTTTTCATCCGAAAAAAGAATTTCCCGATATTTTTTTCCCGCGTACCGCTTCAAAAAAGCGCGGCATCTCTTCAGTCTTAGATCCATTAGACGAGCATTCAAACGATGTCCTGTTTTTCTTCGATTCCGTCCACTCCATATTTAAAAATGAATAAAATTCTAAAAAGTATACATTTTTATTTTTATGAACAATTCGAAATTTGAATTCATTAAACTTTTTGTGGCCAGCATTCTAAAAGAAAAGTTTCAAGCAAATAAAAAAACAAAATCATGGTCACCCACACAGGTCTTCAAGCTTTTCCGAAGGCGTAGTAAAACAAAGTATGTTAAGCTATCTTACAAGCAAAAATAATAATAACAAAACTAACACACAGGCCAACGCCACAAACATATAGCAAGCAGTCTCTCCCAGAAAACCCAGAAAACCACAAACAAACTGAAAAAGTTACGTCAACTCATAACACGCATCTTCCAAGCCAGCTGGTCCAGAAATACCACTTAACTCGACAAAGGCTCTAAGAATTCCATAAAAACTGGAACTTATAATGTTAGGACTCCATTCATCGATACTTAGAACTCAACAATGCACTAAAAGATATAAACTGCGACATACTAAGACTTTTAGAAACCATAAAAAAGGGATGACACATAGAAGAATACTCAGACTATTCCTAATGAAAAAGAGATGGAAAAAACAATATAACTAACTTTACTGGCATTTCGGAGCGAGTAGCGTCATTACAAATGAATTTCAGCACACTAAATATTTTTGTAATCCAGGCATAAGCACCCACGGAAAAATCATATGATACAAAAATACAACAATTTTACAATGAATATGTGCTTTCTTCAGATCATTGTAAAATTGTTATAAGCTGAAAGTCATAATATTAGGAGACTTCAACGCAAAAATAGGACAACCCAAAAAAGAAGAGAATCTGTCATGGGACAGTATCGCCTGGGCCAAAGAAACTAAACAGGCAAACGACTGCTGGAATATGCAATTGAATATAGACTATAATAATCAACACCTACTTCAAAAAGAGACCCAGCACAAAATGGGGGGACCTGGAAGTCACCGGACGAAAGTTTCAAAATCGAAATCGACCACGTAAAATTAGTCAAAAATTATGAAGTTTTCAATAACGTAAAGTTTCGAACAGACCATAGACTACTTAGAGCAACAGTCCTATTGAGTAAAACGTAGAAAAGCCCACCACCACCAAAATCCCTAAAACTAAAGAGGAGACAAAACACTATATAGACAGCCTCAAATTGAACATCGAAAATTAACTAGTAGACACCAAAAACGCTAGAAGTAGCTATAACAAAAAATCTAACTAAACATAATAAACCTTAAAAAAAGACAAAATATTTAGCGTAGAAACAATAGCATTAATTAACAAACGTAGTGAACTAACAATAAGAAAGAATAAAGACGCCAATACAAAGAATGAAGCAGTAGAAGTAAATACAGTAAGCACAAATAAAAGATAATAACAGAAAACCTAAAAAACTTTAGAAACACAAATAGAACATTTAAAGAGTTAAAGTTAAAGAAAACTTGTATACAAAAAATAGAAAACCAACATAAAGAAAGTAAAACAAGACAAGAAATTATGCAGCGGGCAACTCCTTTTTACCAAGAACTATAAAGAAGCAAAGATATAACCATTGACGAAACCAACGAATCACACTATTGCTACAACCAAATGTAAATGTGACATAAGGGCCATATCTTTTGATTGCGTAGATTTTGAAGGTCAATTTTTGTACAGCTCCGAGTGACCGGAGACTTCTATTGTTTGGTATTATTTCAAGTAATATCTTTACGCACTTCTGAGAAAAAGAGCTCGACTGGCAAGCGAAAGACAAATAGACAACAAAAAGGGTTCCTTTTTTCCAATGTAGTAACGGAGCTATGAAAAAATCAACCTTCTAAGTCTTATCTTTCCTTTGGTTATTTACCTGTCTAGATAGATTATTAATCAACAAATGCAACCTAGAAGACTTTTTCGAAGGATTGTGAGCGTAATACCCACACAAGTAGACGTCTTCTTTCTTACAAGCATGCCGAGTGATACCAGCTTTTAAATATTGCCCTATTTATTTTAAATATGTATGCTAAAAAATTATTAATTAGTATTAAATCAAAATAAATTTAATTTTTTCAATTGTTGTATTTGTGTTCAATAAGTACCTCCTTAAAATATATTCTTCTAGGACTTTCGTGTGTACAGTCGGGAAATAAATTTCTCGATCGGTCACAATGTTCACGAACCAAACTTTTTATTTCCCGACCGTCAATTGTTGACCACGAGTGATACCGAACGGGAATAACCCGATAATAGAATTAAAAAGTCAAAATTTTTGTTTTATATTCATGGGGATACTCATATACGGATTTGGAAAGTATTTCGATCATAAAATGGCGACCATTTTAATCATTTTTGACAAAAAACAACTATGTTTGAAAAACCTTTTAAAAAATATATATTCGCTTTTGCAAAGTTGTATGTGTTGCAGAGAGATGTCAACCTTTTTGGAACTTGTTAAATTAAAAGTACAAATTTAAATTAAGAATATTTGATTATTCGGGCTATTCCCGCTCTCTTGAAATAAAAGACATCGATCTTCCTGGAATTCCTGGTTGAATTTAGATATTGTAAGCAATGTGTTTCTAGACGGTAAAATACAAGAAAATATTAAAGAGCCCGTTTTCCCCTCACAAATCATAGATAAAAAGATGTTTATCGATCAATTTTTAAAATCAATTTAGTATAATAAAACACAAAATAAACATAATGTTAAGAAATGAAAATGAATTTGCACTGATAAACAGGTGCATGTTCTTGTGTAACGATTGATTTAGCTAGTCAATGTAGGAAGAACATCAAACATGTTGAAAATTTTACATCAAAGCCACCTTACCGACCTTATACACCTACAAGTAAAAGAAATAATTGATTTATATTTTGTACTAGATTCTATTTGTTATAATTACGATTTCTTCTTAGTGGAGGGTATTAAATAAACAATTATTCTAGGACAAGATTTCATTTGTAAACATAAGGATGTTATTGATTTCTCGGAAAAAAATATAAAATTTAAATGTAATTCTGCGATAAAATTTGTAAATAAGAACTATTTATGAAGGAGAATTCTAATGCATAAAACTTTTTAAAGACAAATAAGTTATTGATTGTTTTGACGTTGGTCATGAAAATTGGTGTCAAAACGAGATCTTTTCAACAAACGTAAATTTACAAATATACTACTCAAAACAAAATAAGGGCCACGAGGTATTTTGTCTGTACCATGAAAATAATAAAACCAATATATATTTTTTGGTCTCCAGAACGAAAACTAATCTTGTTTTTATCGTGTAGACGTATCGTGTATTCCAATAATAATGATTAAAAAGTTTATTTGCTTTTGAAAGAAAAAATCACATTTAAGGTTAAAAATAAAAACAATGTAAAGTTACTGAAAACAAAAGAAAATACTCCATGCTCATCTTTTAGTAACGAGTATGCCCTCCTCGTTTCGCTACGCACTCCTGAAACCTGGAGTGCATGCTCTCAATCAAATGCCTGACATTTTCCATTGGAATCTCTTCCCAGGCCCTTTAACAGCGTTGATGAGTTGCTGTTGGTTGTGGATTTCCTGATCACCGTCTCTAACTCTTCGTTTCAACTGATCCCACATTTGCTCTATTGGATTTAAGTCCGGACTGTTCGCCGGCCACGGCAAGACTTGAATTTGAGACGCTTCCAGTACAAACCGAGTCCAGGACCCGCTCGCTGGGCAAATGGGATCACATGTGGTCTGACAACTTCCTCAATATACCGCTGAGTAGTAACAGTACCCTCATTTAAAATAGCGAGCTCAGTTTTGCCGTGTAAGCTTATCCCGCCCCAAATCATTATATTTGGACTACCAAAACGATTGACTTAATGGATGCAGGCTTCTGAAAATCTCTCGCCGCGTCTTCTCCATAATACGCCGATCGTCGTTAAAAAATTTAACTTTGCATTCGTCTGTGAAGAGCACCATGCCCCATTGGTTTATGTCCCAGTCCAAATGTTGACGGGTAAATCTTAAACGATTTGCACGATGATTTCTGGTTAATGGAACACGGACAACTCGCCTTCTTGATGCCTGCTGGTCTTCATGAAATCGATTACGAATAGTTTGGTCACTGACACGAGTACCCGTTGTGAGCCGTAAACGATTTTACAGCTTGCGGACCGTCGTTGTGCGATCTCGGCGCGCACTTAATCGAATGTAACGATCCTCTTGAGCTGTTGTAATGCGAACTCTGCCCGAACCAGGTCTTCTTCTAACACTGCCGGTCTCTTGGAAACGATTCTATAGATTTTGAATAGCTCTTCGAGAAAATCCCAATTGCAAACCCACAGATCGCTGCGAAAGACCTTCTTCAATCATTGTAACGGCTCTGGTTGCTGTCAGCGAGTCCATATGACGCCTGCGTGCATATTGCAAAAGATGTTTCTGACTCGAGATATCAATGAACTCTGATAATTTCTAATAAACCAAGAAGCTAAGGAAAGCAAAACGACAATGAAAATGGAATCAAAATTTTCAAAAATAATTTAAATCAATTTTTTTTTTAAATTGTTGCCAGCATTAGATGAATACTACAATATTAAAAAGTTTAGGTATCAAAGAGTTTGTATACTCAATATTTTACTACTTTCAGTATGTAAATGTTTAATAATTTACACCAAAATGAAAAAATACCTCGTGGCCCTTATTTTGTTTTGAGTAGTATATATTTTGAAGTTAAAGTGAAGTTAAGCTTTTTGTCGTCATTGACAAATAATTTGACGAAATAGCCTGATTTTTTTAAATGACGTCAAGGTTAATTTTTTACCCCCAACTACAAAGAAATCGTGAACAAATTGATTTTCATTTCCTAACATCTATCCTCCTATCTTTACATCAGGAGAAATCGACAGACCGTTATCACGATTTTCAAAATCTCCACACTTCATGATTTCGATATCCCCGAAATCTATTGCTCCTCTTGCATCTCCATCTTTCATTTGAGTGACTACGCCCCGCTGCATTCGGATGCCTTCTTTCTGTTGTCGGTGTTTATTGCCATCAAGCGGCTATAACTTTCCTCTGGTTTTCGGTACTTCCCATCAATATTGTGTCTTCATTCATGTTGAAATTTTTATTTCGAAAAATCGACTCCTTAAATTATTTTTTTGTTTTATAATCTGGCCGCATTATGGAATATGCATGACTTTTTATTTAATAAATTTCGATACCACATATGAACACAATTCCGTTAGATTTTCTCAAATATCTGACTTAAGCCTTAAAGTTGTTGGTTAGATAGAGAGATCCAATATGTACAATAGCGTCAAAGTGCACAGGCGCCATGCAACTTCTATAGAAAAGATTGTTCTGATGAGCGAGATAGATACATTTACTTTTAATGTTTATAACCAGTTTTTTCGTACAATTCTTGTTCTGTTTTCACTGTAACACAAGTACTGTACTCTGTACTTTTTTCAAATACTTTACGATTAATTGATTGAATATTCAAATTACATTTTGTGCATATTCTTAATTGATTTTAAAATTAATAGATAAACATCTTTTCATCTATGATTTTCGCTTTGACAGCTGCTTTATTCAATTAAAAAAATCTACACTTATTCTTGATAGCAAATAGTTATAAAATGTACTTGCCGATGATATATATATTTACAGTAGTTTTCTGTCGTCTTCAAAAATTCCTGCACATTTAAGGCTCAATAAAGGCACTATAAAATACGTGTTTTCACTTCAATGTCAGTTTTGCTATTAATCAGGCGAAAAGAACATGTACTTTATAAGTTACATTTCATTTTTAACGTCTTTACGTTCGAACTCTCTATCTAGACCGGTAAATAATCAAAGGTCTACGCAATCAAAAGATTTGGTGGTTAATCCGCAATTCCCATTCGCGCAAAGGGAAGTATCCTATAGATGGATACTTCCTGTTGACCTGGAATCATTAAACTTTTAAAAAGCCTTAAATAGACTATTACCATTTTGAGCTAAAAACTTGATTTACAAGATTGATTCATACATCAAATTCTTATTATTTTCCAATATTAATATACTTTAATTCATCTTTAGTTTCGATGATATTATTAAAATATTATAGGATTTAATTTTACAAAAGTAACACTGAAGTTGTCACCTTTTTGTATTCCTTATGTACCACTCCCGAAGAATTAAATTAACTCAGATCAATGAGCGCAGCGGAGACCAATTATTCTGTGGCTTTTACTCGTTAAAAGAATTCCAAACACAATGTATATACATCTACAGAGTACCTTCTTAGCTATGATATATTGAGTTTGTATAGATACTTAGTTACATCACCCATGTCAATATTATTTTAATACAAGTTTGTTAGGGCGTTAAAATTTGAACGATCATTTAAAATATACAATTATTCTATTGATAGAGTCGTTACATGCCCTACAATAATAATTTACCTTCTATAATACTTTGTAACAGAATTAGGTAGGTATGTTGAATAGAATATTCCACGTGTCCGATACTCGATAAACCTATTTATTAAATATGTGTTGTGTATTAAAATGCAAAACCGATTAATTACTTCAACTATAATTGGTTTCAAATAATTATATAGAGCAAGCAACAACAGCCCTAAATGTAACCAACATGGTCATCGTTCTAATTAATATTTTGAGGTTTTAGGTACTTGTAAAACTCAACCAGCCTAGTGTGAGTCAAAAGCCGTCCTCTTTGATTATCAACCCTATCAAAGGCCGTCTCCAAATAATTCCAACTCGACGGGAGAGCAATTCTGGGCCACCACTCTAGAATCTTCCTCGATGATGTTCGGTTCTTTGAGCTCATGGGAAGTGTAGTATAAGAATTAGACACTCCTAAACCTAGGGATTCCGTAGTAATAACAATAAAAAAGAAAAAACTCATATATTTAACGGCCTGCTGACCTTCTATGTCTCTGTTACTTCTAATCTCTATAACATACTTTACTCTAAGGCCAAGCTGCTTTAAAAATCTCAAAAAACTACTACTTCTTAGTCGCTTTTCTTTTAAGAGATTTAAAAACTTAATCATACAGATCTGAATCTGATTAGTATGCCTACATTTTTATAGGAATCGGAAAAGAAGTAGGTATTTGAATCCATTGATATTTTCATACATCATTTTTAAGTATAAAACAAATTCTGGAATAAAATAAAACTGCTAGGTATATTCTAGCCTAGTAAATGTTGCAAAATTTTGACTCTTTCTACATTGCAGCATGTACATATTTAGGTAATAAAATGTATTAAATATAAATCAGTTATAAAAAAAGAGGTGAAGTACAATAATTAACTGAAGAATTTTATTAGTGATAATAATCGGTGAGGTATAAATCACACCTTTCCGTCAAATTTAAATAATTGTTAATGACCGAGAATAAAATGAATTTTGATAAATGAAATTATGATAAAGCGTAATGCACTTTCTTAAATATATAATCTGCATTTAATTGTCTTGTTTCATTTAAGTTAATTCCAAATTGACAATTTTATTACTTATGTTATTCTAAATATGGATTCATTTTCTTAATAAAAAATATAATTCTTATTCGCAGGAACTGCCGCATTGATATATGATATGATATCAATTAGTATGATGTTTGTAATCTATGTAAAAGTCAAATTTATTTTTTTATTCAAATATACTTAATAAGTACTTTTAAATCGTCATCTTTTAATACTAGCTACCAATATAATTTTTAATTTAGAAAATAGAAAACTAATTTATTCAAACATATTAAGATTTTTTCGATGAGTTTATTAAATAGCCAAATGTTTTACGAGCAATGCCTTTTATGTTCTATCGTTTCCATATTTCCGGGCAATTTTGAATTTGTAACTGTTCTATATTCGAAAAGTATTATATAAATGCTATTGTTTAGTCACAGCTTCAATTGTAATCTGTCAGGTTACGTACGAAAATGAATCTTTCTAAGGAAAATATTCGTGCAATAATTTTCTACAACTTTAGAAGAGGCCTCTCACGGCTTCAGTGTTTTGAAGAGCTAACATCTGTGTTCAGTGATGAAACCCAATTTCTGCGGACTATCGAACGCTGGTATTTAGAATTCCATTATTGACATTCTAGTGTTAGTGACAAATCTCGCGAAGGACGCCCAAAATCCGCCTTCACTAAAGATAACGTCATTGCTGTGAGACAACCAATCCTCGAAGATCGTCATGTGACATATCGAGAGATAGAGGCTCTATTAGGCATCTCAGGGAAAACCATTCAGAAGATTTTGCATCAAGCGCTTGGTGTGAGAAAGCTAGTTTGCCGTTGGATACCGCATCTGCTTTCCGACGTTCACAAGGCGTCAGATGGTGTAAGAAAACTCTGCAAAGGATCAACCGAGGAAAGTCAAATAACATGTGCGACATCATCAGTGGTGACGAATCTTGGATCTATTGCCTACGATCCTAATTCTAAACAAAAATCTACAATCTGGGTATTTCAATACGAGCCAAAGTAGACTAAAGTTGTTCGTTCTCGAAGCACTTCAAAGAAGATGGTGGCCACGTTCGTTGGAAAAACCGGCCATGTTGCGACTATTGCACTTGAAGACCGTAGAACATTTAACGCAGAGTGGCATACCACAGTTGGTTAACCACAAGTCATCGCCGAACTTCTAATTCAAAGCGACGCATCATCCTGCACAAAGCAGGCTCACACAGCGCTCGTCAAACGGTTGAGTATTTGAAGCAGGAAAAAGTAGAAATTCTTGACCATCCTCCTTACAGTCCTGACCTAAGCCCTAACGATTTCTTTACATTTCCTAAATTTAAGAAAAGTCTTCATGTTCAAAGGTTCGGTGAAGAAGCAGTCGACGCTTTCAAGTCACACCATTGTGAACACCCCCACTTTAGAGTGGAATAAATGTTATAATAACTGGTTGGAGCAAATGGAAAAGTGTATTAAGCTACGTAGTGAATACTTTGAAAACAATAAAAAGTACTATAACGTTCTAGTAGTGTTTTTTTCTTCAAACGTCAAAACTTAAAAGGTATGCTTAGTAGCAAACATTGGTGTGGTTCCTAGTTTTTTTCGATTCAAGTAAATTTTTTTGGCAGAAAGAGAGATATTGCATTACATAAGAAAACACATACAAAACCAATATCATGCGATAATTTTGTTAATATTGTCAAAACGCCAAACCTACTCCAATGGAATTTAAACAAACATCCGCCGTCGTTAGATCTACTGATAGTATCTAGGTATATTTCACTTTTCTTTTTTTGGTGTGCATGGGTTTATTCGTGTACGTCCATAATTTCGTTGTTAAAAACGTCATTCGTCACAGTAGGTTTGACTTGTTTGTTTACTCGAAATAGAAATGCAAACATATATGTATAGAGATATGTATCTACATATATCTATGCACGCTACAAATATCGTAAAATAAGTATATAACTTTGGTTTCATATTGGCATCTGTAAAATGGATTAGTGGAAAAAGGAAATCACGATAGCCAGACTGGGCTATGAATCTACGCACAAATTAAACCACTAAACGGATTGGGTTGAAATTTCATATGTATATATATACTACCTACTTATTACGATCGTAGTAAGGCCCGTCTGGAGTTATACATTTTATGTCAACGTTTTAAAATTTCTTGCCCATCAAAGAAACTGTGAGCGCGGTAGCCAAAATGCACAGTTGTTTAGGACTGAAAAAACCAAGTCCGAAGTCAGAAAAATTATACATCGTAAATAATGTGGTTCTCTATATATTCTTATTAGACTAACAGCAACACGTATACGTCCTTTTTTGGCTACGCCGCAGTCAGGTAAAATTGAGGTTCTATCGATTTTATCATTCAATAGCTTTTCCGCGCATTTTCTTACGCGTGGTAATTTACTTTGCATACACATTTGAAAATTGAATACTTATTAAACTAATGAAAGGATCGACACCAGCGGCTTTAAGCGTCTAATTCTTTTGATGGTTATAGCGAAAAATAGGCCCACAGAA
This sequence comes from Choreutis nemorana, assembly GCA_949316135.1. Taxonomy (NCBI): domain Eukaryota; kingdom Metazoa; phylum Arthropoda; class Insecta; order Lepidoptera; family Choreutidae; genus Choreutis; species Choreutis nemorana. The sequence goes on from OX438600.1 coordinate 7,060,593, forward strand.
TTTTCCGGCGTTTAAATTATTGTTGAAATGGTACATACTTGAAAATGAAAAAATGAGTTAAAACATCAACTTAATTAACATGTAATTATTACAATATTATTTTGAAGTGACCTTACATTGCAGTTAAAAATGCAGGCAGTTTTGAATGTATAGCTTTGAAGAGGTCAAGTTCCGAAGCAACATAATCGGAATAGCCACTTTCAAAAAGATATTATATTTACTATCGCGGGGAGTTCGAGGGCAGAATACAAGAAAGATACACGTGGCAGTATCAATATCTTTATGGACTAGAAAACCATTTTCTCTCCTTCCACTTTTTCCAAAACACTGTGCGTTATGGAAGCTGAAAAGATTATCTGATAATATACTTATACTCTTCAAATTGAGACTACTTGTTATAACCCGAGGAACTCTAGTTCTTAAACTAGACTACTTCTAAATTTAGTTTGTAGTAGAGCTTATAACAACTAGAGTATGACGAAAGTCCCTCAAGAGAAGACCATGAACCCTTACCATGACGTGATCGTTTCGCCAGATATCTTGCAGTGCAATGAACTGCTTCCACGATCTTTTAGTGCCACATTGTACAATCGACTTAAACGATTAGGCTACACTCTGAAAGAAAAACTAATATGATGGAATATTATTTTTTCTTCAATATCTATAATGTACAGACATCGGCCGCCCTGTTTCAATTTTGAAGATCCTTTATGAAACACGAAACACTAATTCTAGTGACCTGCATTCAACTGCATGGAATCATGCAGTAGTTTTGCGTGATACAGACATATTAACAAAAAATAAGCAAGTATTTGACCCGGTTGGAATATCACTAATGAAAGGACGAAATTTCCAACTAGATCTTATGTCCTGATGATGAAATGAGGCCGGTGAAGTTAAACTGTGAAATTCCTGCGCACACTTTCCGAAATTGATCTTATAAAATACCAGGAAAAATTCAACCTTGCGGCTGAGGTCTTGAAAAATTTGTCTTATCTTCATCAAGTCCAATGAGTCTTCGAGCTCGCTTTTCATATAATCTAAAGCTACTAGCTGCTATTTGACAGAACCATCTCAGAGATGACAGCAATATCAAAGGATGACCGAATTTGGGCTTTAGAAAGCACAAGCCGTTGCTTGGGTGTGAAGTATCCCCTTACTTACACCAAGCTTTCTAGCTGCCATTTTGTCTATAGATTCTGTGTAGGAGCCGAAGTTCGTTTTGAATGCTATTTCCATGCCAAAAAGCTGCAGATGATTGGTTATCGGTAGCTAATGTTGTTTCTAGAACAAATAACTCAGAAATGTCATGTTTTACAGCGACAAGTTGTAAGATAATTCAACCTTTGAGTAATCCTGTTAAAGTAATTTTATATACAATTCGGCTTGTATTCCTCTTGATGATGTTATTGTTGGAGTATTATCATAAGCATCAAGAAGAAAAAGCGCATGAGAGAGCCAATGAAAAATTGGGAAGAATTGCTTTTGTTATTCCCATATTAACTTTTACTTCATTCCCTAATCTAATATTTGCATGATTCGAGTCCTTTAATAGCATGTTTCGATCAAAGGCCTTGGAGACATCGAGAGAAACAGCAATAGCTTCACGATATCTCTCTATAGCCTTACACATGAAGATCTCCAGTAGATCGACCGCAGCGGAACCTGAACTGACGGTCACTGAGAAGTTCATTGTCAAGTTAGCAAAACATTTTTATTTAGAACTAGAAAAGCATTCGACCCTATCCCGCCTAATGTTAAGCGGCGATGAAGTCAAGTGGAACACGGAAGAAGCAGCAATATGACTTTAAAGAGCAGTACGCATAATACACAGTCAGGTCATAAGTATTGTCACACAGTAAAAACTTTTCTTTTAGAATGCTGGCCACAAAAAAGTATATTGAATTCGAATTTTGAATTGTTCATGAAAATAAAAATGTATACTTTTTAGAATTTTACTCATTTTTAAATATGGAGTGGACTCTTAAAGAAGACCATGTTGCAGTTATTGCGTTGCATCGTTGCGGTTACGCGCCAATTCAAATTTTTGACATACTGAAAAATTTGAATATAACCAAAAGATTCCTTTATCGTACCATCAAACGATACAATGAAGACTCTAGTCTAGATGACAGGTCAAGAAGTGGTCGCCCTCGGTCTGTTAGGACTCCAGCAGTGATAAAAGCAGTGAAGGCGCGAATTCAAAGAAATCCCAAACGTAAGCAGAAACTGTTGGCCCTTCAGATGAGATTAAGCAGAACCACGGTGAAAAGGGTATTAAAAGAAGACTTAGGGCTTCGGGCATATCGAAGAAAAACAGGACATCGTTTGAATGCTTGTCTAATGGACCTGAGACTGAAGAGATGCCGCGCTTTGTTGAAGCGGTACGCGGGAAAAAAAAATCGGGAAATTCTTTTTTCGGATGAAAAATTTTTACCGTAGAAGAGAGCTACAACAAACAAAATGATAAGTTGTACGCACAAAGTAGTGAAAAAGCGAGCAACCGTATTCCGCGTGTCCAACGAGGTCATTTTCCATCTTCGCTCATGGTATGGTTGGGAGTTTCTTATTGGGGCTTAACAGAGGTACATTTTTGTTAGAAAGGTATAAAACGAATGCAGTTGTGTATCAAAATACAGTCCTGACAAACCTTGTGGAACCTGTTTCTCATACCATGTTCAATAACAGGCACTGGGTATTCCAACAAGATTCGGCGCCAGCTCATAGAACGAAGAGCACACAAGACTGGCTGGCGGCGCGTGAAATCGACTTCATCCGGCTCGAAGACTGGCCCTCCTCCAGTCCAGATTTAAATCCGTTAGATTACAAGATATGGCAACACTTGGAGGAAAAGGCGTGCTCAAAGCCTCATCCCAATTTGGAGTCACTCAAGACATCCTTGATTAAGGCAGCCGCCGATATTGACATGGACCTCGTTCGTGCTGCGATGGACGAGTGGCCGCGCAGATTGAAGGCCTGTATTCAAAATCACGGAGGTCATTTTGAATAAACTTTAGTGTCATAAGAATTTATGTTTTGTTAAGTTCATTTTGATATATAAATGGTTACATAATGAATAAACTTGTTTCAATTATTTTATATTAAACATGTGACAGAATTTATGACCTGACTAGGTATATTCAATAATTAGAAAACTAGTATTATGTTTTACAAATTGTAAATTCTATTCTTGGATTTTGAATGTTGAAGAAAACCAATACGGAGGTTTTTTCCCAGTAAAAATTGTATTCCGAACCAGGGGTAGAAGAAATGGTAGATTTAAAAGTGCTTGTTTTAAGACTAATGTACGGCTTATAATAATTTACTACCATAATGTGAGAGTGGGTAGCCAACCTGCCTAGTTTTTTCATAATCAATGCAATCGTGAGTTACTTCTGCCCTCTACTGTTAGTTTTATTTTCTCAGCGGAACCAAAGTGTGATTAAATTTGGTTCATTTTGTCTTCTAAAGTAATATTTATTAAGAGGTGGGCCAAATTGTGGTAATGAAAATATTTCAAAGTATACGCAACACCAAATATAAAATATCTTAAATGACTTCCTACTTAAATTTCGGACCATTTTCTCAACATTTGTGATAAATTAAAAATTTCTTTAAGTATCTTATCAATGAAAGGTACGTGGTAACAAAATCCACACGTTTTCAGGACGTGTTATATCGTATCACAACTGCATCAGCACATTTTGAAATACACCATAAAAACACAAAACACCCATTAAATAGTAAATTGATATCGAAAATATACCACTGACAGAAATTAATGTGGAACATAATTAAACGATGAAATTTATGATAGTGCATTTGGTATTTAGTATCTATCTAAGTAACAAACGTTTGCCATAAATTGTTTTAGCTAGGACTAGTTGACCCCGCGAACTCGTACCATGTGATCTTTCCTTTGGGAATATTTTCTCTTTTTTCCCTTCCCTAAATCTTCCCTATATTAGAGCAAACGAAATAAAACAATTAGTTAAAAAACTAAAACCCAACTACTGAAAAGTATGCAATCAAAAAATGTTCTGATCTGAAATTGTTATTTTAGTACATAAGTAGGTACTAACTATTCAACATAGCCGAGGTCATATGCCATCTTCAGTATAAGCGATCATCTCATTCTCTAGAATATATTCTATATTGAATAATTAGGATAACATAGGATTAAAAAATCTTGTTTGATACTTTTAGAGCGCAATTTCTCAGTAATCGGGTGTTAGTTACGAACTTATTTTTTTACATTTGGTCCATCCATAATGAAATAGGTATTTGTTGTATACGTATTTTTGACTGGCTTGGCTTGGTGTTTCTTTCACATTTGAGACGTTATTTTATATAAATTATTTCCAACTATTCAACAGTTGCATGCAAGCAAAGCCAACAGCAAACCTACTGGTTATCCAAGATATTGAGACCAATTCCATCCAAGTGCCCGGGATCCATAATTCGGAAGGACACTACCCTCTCAAATAAATTTCCGGACTCGTCAAGACAATCCCGGACAGTCGACCACCAGCCGGAAGATGCGTCCGCAGGCCGGCCCGTCTTTCTTAGAAGCCAAAGTCTACCCACCTTCAGGGTTTTTTTTATTAAACTTCATGGGCAAACAAGCAGACGATTCACCTGCTGGAAAGTCATACCGCCGCCTATTGACACGACTATGCCTTCGATATGTTAGAACCCCAAGAGCAGCGTGAATACTTTGCCCATGTAGAGGGAAGAGATGCTATACCTCTCGTGCCAGTAATTACTCTGGCTTAGGGTAGACCCATAAACGCGTTACTGCTATGAAGCAAATGAAACAGCTGAACATTGTTTTATAAGGCCCATTTTTTTTTTGTTTCCAAATATTATTTCTGCTCTACAACTTTGTGGGGTAGATAATAATCATACATATTTTAAATTGAGTCAAAACATATAAAACGATCAAACACAGTATCATTATTTTTAACTGTTAAAAAATTTAAATCCGGACAAGTTGAGAACCTCCTTCTTTTTTTAAGTCGGTTAAAAATAGGTAAGGAAATTTCTGTTTCATCGGGTTTTTACCAACGTATTTTTCTCTGGGTGACTTGGTGTTTAAAATAAGCTTCAAGTATATATAAAAGGGCTCGATTGCTTTAACCGCCAAGCTATTTACCTTTTTTTTCTAAAATTACCTACCAGTTCGTAACGCAAACGTGATCGAATGGTTTTATAACGAAAAACTTACACCTGACGTGATGCTTAGTACCGTTTGTCTTAGAATTTTAAAAGCTGTCTCATTCGGCGTCAATACTTACAGGATTATAATTTAGAACATTTTATAATTAATTTCGATAACTTGTTCTTTACTCGATTTGGCCCAGTGTGTCTACCATGAGCATAGACCAATGAGTATCTTTATTAGCTGCTAGGGACTGCAATTACAAAGTATAAATCTTTGAAAAGCCCTACCGGGTAAATCTGTATTTAAAAGTTGTAAGTAAGATGAAGCCTGTCAAAAGCACGTAATAATTATATTACGTGCAATTATGCCGAGCCTATTCCAAAAACTGGAAACTATAAAAGTTGTTTTAAAGGCATCTACTTTTGTTATAATTAATTTTATAAGTTCTTTATTAATTGACTTTTAACAACTCTCTAGAAATCATCATTCATATTACTTTCAAGTGACGAGTGCAGGAACTGCCATCTATTGTTGAGTAGGAAAACTAAAAAATAAATATGTTTGAATAATCACAAAAAAAGATAGTTAAAATAGTTTATTCAAAGATGTCGCTACTGATAACAGTCTTCCCAATCTGATTGAAATGAAAGTAATTATGCCTAATGCCTAAAAAACCGATCAAAGTTAGTCTGACTCGCGAACCTAAACTACACTTAGTATCTACATAAATAGTTCGTTCTTCAAGGGAATCGAGTCCTAAATATTTTCTCCTTTTTATGATGTACGTAACTACAATTTGACAATTTACGAAAAAAAATTCTCTTCCGACCGAGCTTGTCCTCACCGAGCGATCCCGCGCTCCTCACTCTAAGTCGTTGGTCGCCCAGTGTAGACTATCAATGAAACCGACAACAAACTGATCGGACGCAGCAAGGAGTCCGCGATACATGGATCGGGAGGCACGAATGCGTTGGGGACGTCTTCCGATGGGGACAAATAGGAATAGGATAGGAAGGAAAATTCTGAATTCTGTAAAATTGTATTTACAATACAAAAAAATCTAAGTCATCAACACTCGCACAACTGACTCCATTCTTTTGATACCTCATACGTCTAAATCGGATCGGTAGTTTAGGCTCTTGTAGGTTACATTCGAACATACATGCCGCAGAAAATCATAACCCTTGTCGTAGTCAGTCAGTTTTTTTTTCAAATCGCGAATTCATTATGAAATAGTTATCCCATTAACCTATATTTTCAACCTTAGTATCTCCACAGGTATTTTCAAAACGGAATGGAAGAAAGCTACTGTGGTTCCTATCCATAAGGGAGATTCTAACAAAATTAGGCCTATCTCATTATTAAGTACTTCCGCAAAAATATTATAAAAAATTATCAACCATAGATTAACTAGTTATCTTGAAAAATTTAATTTACTGTCTTCGAAACAATATGGTTTTAGACAAGGATACTCGACAGAGGATGCTGTGAACCATGTTATTCGATCTGTATCTAATTGTTTTGATAAAGGCTTAAGATCTATAGGGGTTTTTCTTGATCTAGCCGAGGCTGTATCAGTATCAAACCTACTTATAAACTCGAACTACTAGGTATTAGAGGCAAATCACTGGAATGGTTTCGGAGCTACCTAACTGGAAGACGACGAAGATGTATTAAAATAGGTGACTTGCTCAGGGAAGATTGTTTTGTAAATTTTGGTGTGCCCCTCTCTCTTTATAGTATATGTAAATGACATTTTTAAAGCAGTTACCATTGACGCAGAGGTCATTTGCTACGCTGATGATACGGCTGTGCTTTTTCACGGGGACTCTTGGATTTCGGCACTTCAAAATGCTGAACGTGGAGTCCTTAAATTAAAGCAATGGTTTGATGCCAACCTCCTGACCCTTAACACATTGAAATCTAAATACATTTGTTTTCATAAAACAGCAGTGACAAAACCAAACCGATCAAAAGTTCAGTGCTCAAAGTTATGCTCCGAAAACCCTACAGATATCCCACATCCTCAGTGTATGTTAAATGTGGAGTCCTAACAATACAAGAGTTATTCATTTATAAAATTTATTTAGCCATATACCGTATGGTTATAAATTCTCCCGAATACCCTTTCCACTTTTATATAACAGAATGGCTAAGTCATGTGACATCAAATACAAAACCGCAAGACAGGCGAAAAATACAATTAAAAATGACCTTTCAACCCTTTCCTATATCGAGTCCGAGCAGTTTATGAAACCAATGAGCTAAAACTTACTTCCATACACACCCTCACACATACTCCCACCAACCCACACTCATATAATTTCCCGTCTATTAATTAACCCATTAATTCATATTTTCATGTTTTGTCATAATACCTATTTAATTTATCCATCTAGATTTATTCTGTTATTGTATATTATATTGTTTTGTGTACTGTATATTATATTTCATAGCGTATTAAATTGGACGCCTGCGATACATGCTCGCCTAGTGCATGGTCCACGATAAAATACTTTATGTTAAATGTTTTAAAGTAAATAAAGATATTATTATTATTATTTCTATGTACTAGAGGCGCTGATGCCAGAAAAACTTCATTTTTGAGAACATATTCTAACACACATATTTATTTGAGTTGTTTTTGGATTGAATACCCTATATCCTACAAGTACAATTAAATAATATAACTAGACTCATCTTTTATGCAATATTTGTAATTGTCTATGTTTAATTTTATTCAATCATGTTGATAGTTGATAAAAAACAGATTTATAATAAATTTTTTGAAAGAATAAGAAAGAAATAGCAAGTTAGCAAGAAAAGAAAATAAATTAAATTTAAGTCAAATATTAAAAGCTTGGCTTATAATAACATTATTGTGATACATTTTAGAAAAATTCTTGTCAGAAAAAAGCAAAGTTTTCTAGCTAATTTAAACCAGATATCAGGCTAATGTCTGAGTTTTCCGGGTATTCTAAATTCGAGACTTGGCCATTGCTCTAGCCCTACACATTTGTATTGAATAATTTTTTGATTCTGCATTCTGCCCCTACCGACTGGAAGATGGAGATATTATACATATTTTATTCAATTGTCCATTGTATTATTCCAATTTATTATATTCGGTACTAATTAATTTGAGGTTCCCTTCCTTAATGTGACTTTACTTAATGTGACTTTACATGTATTTTATCTGAAAATAATTTGAATTGTGTATTATTATTTATAAAGTATATAATTTAAAGTTTCATAACATTACGCTGTAAATTTACATTAATTCTAAATTTTGATATGTTTTTATTTATATCAATTTTATCTAAACAAAGCCACTACCCTTACTTCAACCATGCCTTTATCCACTATCCTGTTGTAATAGATATAAGATCCACCTTGTTGTAAAGAACGTTTGTTTTGTTTACTAGGAGAATTTTCAAGTGTGATGTTTGAAGAAAAAATGAAGAACAGGATAGCAAAATTTTTTGATTGGATTTTAATGAGAATCTGCAATTTTTGGGTTCAATTTAAATTTAAATTAATTTAATACGAGGTGAGTAAAGTTCTTTATATCGTTATAGGCTTCTTGTGTTTTAGATTTTTCTAAAAATCAGTAGCTTTTTTAGTCCTTAAGTAATGGCCCGTTAGTTCTGGGATACTCATTAACGAAGTAACAACTGCCATTAAATTATTCTGGAGGCTGCCATTGAGATCTAATGTGAAAGTTTAGAAAATGGATTTAAAAAACTGAGAGGAAAACGAGGACATTATAGGATTATTAGTGGACTGGTTAGGGGGCGTCCATAAATTACGTGAGATGTTTAAGGGGGGGAGGGAGTCGAGTCAAATCTCATCTAATCTTACGTTGGAGAGAGGGGGTCTCGGCAAATATCACACATTTTTTTTCTAATTGAAACAAAAAAAAAAACTGTTTTGGTCCATTTTATCCAGATTGTACCTACGATTAAGATCATTCAATAATTCGTTCGAAAGAAAATAATTTCATTCATACTTCGACGTTATACATCTACTGACTGTCAAACCACCATATTTGTATAATACCAAATAGCTAAATTTAATCTGAATTTACGGTACGGTGTAGCCCGTCTTTGGTTTACTGACTGACTGACTGAATTAGAGTAGATATTCTTTTTTTAATCACAGTAGTCACAATTTAAGTATTCTATTGTAAAAAATTGATTACACTAACTCTCAGTAATTTTGATTACTAGTCTTAAATAAAAGCATGAAGCATTTTTTTTTTCTTTTTACAATAACAATCCAAAGCGTTTGCGTAAGAAACCCACCTTTTGAAAAATCTACCATGAGATTGGGGAATGGGGGAGGGGGTTAAATAAAATCTCACGACATCTCACCACGGGGGGAGGGAGTTTCTCTACGTAAATCCAAAAGGATTGCATTCTATTCCAATAAGTTCAATTAATGATTCAAGATCTCTACTTTATTTTAATTATCTAGGTTTGTCGTTTTCTGAGAATATACTTTAGTTTATTGTAAATCTCTTTTTATTTCATAATTTTAAGAACCCAAATTTGTACATTCCTTACACTGGTTTTATGCCACGTCATGAACCCTCACACATGACACTGGGATAATGGAGAACACAGAATGGTCAAAATAATACATAAAAATATACCTGGCATCAAAAGTATCGAGTACGTATCTTATTTTAGTTTTTATTTGACGTGAATATATGCATTATTGCCGAAGTTATAACTGCGAGAAGTTACTACCACTATTAAAATTTTCTGTTTTCGCGCGCATTCCTGACATCCAGGGATGTTAGACGGCCACTCAGAAATCCTTGTGCCGAGCTGGCTGAAAGCTGGTATTGAGAACGAAAAACTGGTACGCCTATGCTCCGCTGCGGCGCTGCCAACACTGGTATATAAACTATGTCGGAAATCGCATCCTAGTAAAAAAAAAAATAATTTCAATTTCATGTACCGTTAATAGAAGGCAGTAATTAATGAACGCATTGAAAAAATACCACTTTAAACCGTTTTTTTTGCATTTCAGACCTATGAAATATTTCAAAACCTAATGTAAAATACATTGAGAAAAATGAATAAATAATTCATAGCTATGATTTTTATCGGAAACGAGGGTTCAACAATGTTATTTTTATTTCTTATCAAATTTATAACAGATTATTAAAATATTATTTAAAAAACGCTGAATAAATCGCTGAAAAAATAAATAATGAAAAGTTGACAATACATCATTTTTAGTTAATTATCGCCATTGTCGGTGTATGTTTGTCGGTTAACGGCCAAACTTGGTATTTTTGCGTACAGGGACCGAGTAGTCTTGGTACATGGTACGTGACGCTAAAAACTAGTATGTTTACCAAGAAGTTGGTACGTCTGACATCCCTGCTGACATCACTGATTGTCTGGTTGCCTGTGCGTAGGGATGGGATTATTTTCTAGAATATTCCCATTTAATCCTCATAGTGAGAAATCATTTATGAAAACTATATAAAATAAAATTATATAATAGAATTTTCGGTCTTCACCCATAAACGTCATAAAACTCCATACGCCATCTCCTCTAATAAAAATGAGGCACCTCATAATAAGTCACACGAATGCACACCTTCACACCAGTCTACCACCCGCCATTACGAACTGATACAGCATCGAGTGAACAAGTTAAAAAATTAATAAATAATGCTGTCACATGTGGAGAAAAGCTGTAAAATCATAATGGAATTGTAACAAGAACCAACCTATCACTTTCCATTTTTTTATTAACTGATTGTTTTCATTTAAAATAACTTTTCACTTAAAATAACTTTTCAAGATAAAAACTTGGCCGGTGTTGCTTTACTTCCCATTTTCAAATTAGCCTAAACGTAGGTAATTTTTTTGTTTCCTTTGAAATTCTTACTAAGTTAGATACTTTTGTTTACAAATACATCTACACTTAGATATTTCGATTCTAAAACATACGTTTTAAATGCGTTTCTCTTAAGAAAACATAAATAAACATGTTACTTTTTCTGAATAGTTTAAATTTTGGCTAAATTCACATATTCATAGTGGTGATTTATAAAATCATCTGGGATATATGATTGAAACCTTCTTTTTATTGATCGTTTTGGTAGGTGACATGGCCATCGTGTGTATAAGGTAAAGCGGTATTTCATGACGAGGCATAGGCTGTACAAAACGCGAATCCGGCCCCAACTTTAAGCGGAATCACCAATTGACTCAGTATAGAAACGCGCTGTGAAAATAATCAGCTGACAAGCGGTATTGAGTCCTTAGGTTAGAGAAGAGATTTTGCATCTTTCTGTGTCCTCTACCATCTGTAGAACGAGGAATGTTCCGAGGAACTGTTTCGAGTTGATGTCGACGGCCACTTTTTCTGATCGCATCTCTCGCCATCGTCAAGGAAATCATTTTCACACCTTAGAGCCAAAGTGGTCGCGGAGTGCTCGCTTTCAAAGAAGCTTCCTCCCACGAACGCTCCGGTTGTGATAAGAACATCCCTGGTGAGTTTCCCCAAGTGAATACAACATGGGGTTCCTTAAAACAGGGTGTTAAAAAGATTTTACACGGTTGTCGACGCGTGCGTGGTTCCCCTTGTATTGCAAACGTATAGGCTACGGTGACTGCTTACCATCGGGCAGGCCGGTAGGTAAGTAATATATTAAACATTAGTTATTTTTTCTTTTTCTCTACACAATCAAGTACTTTTTGTGTCTAGGGTGAGGAATTGCCAGTTTCTCTGGAATTGGCGTTGTTTCCTGCTGTCACCGATCGCTACCGCGGAAAGCTCGCTTCGTTTGCTCGACTCGTGCTTTGAGGTCATAATACCTAACCTAACTATTACCTACCTATTATTACCTTACTTTTTTAACCTAAACTTCATGAAGGTAATTCTGAGGAAATACCAATCTTTCATAAACAACATTATTTTATTATTTTTAGAGAAATAGTGTAAATTTACAAATAATTGGTTAATATTCAGTAATTAGAATCTTAATAAATAAGTTTAATTGTATTCCAAATTGTTGTGGTAAATTACAATACCTACTGTAATGTTTTTTTTTAAAGCAAACAGGACGTTTCTTGCCAGCTTCTTCAGCATAAACATATTTTAATAGCCGCCATTGACGTTTTGTCTCGCTGAGAAACAGCGAGATTCCGTCTGAATTTTGAATGTCTTTAGCTTATCGCATTAAGAACAATTGTTTGCAATAGATGAAAAGAAAAAAAGACTTGTACATCAGCAGAATTTAATATTTAAAATGCGCTAGTTTTAACTAGTAAATATCTGTAGTACAAGAGTGGAAAGAAAGTGAAATTTGACGACTTGGCTGTTCTTTTCATCTCTTAATAAATCCTATAGTATCGGTACTAGCATGCTACTGAAGCCTAATTTATCATTCCCTTTATCATTATTCATCTTATCATTATAACATCTCTGAGATAATCACTGGTTAAAACACTAGCATTTTCCACATTAAACTCGCAACTCCTGTTCCCGCTAAATAACCCGATTATAAATATTTCTTGACACTGGCAAAATACTCTAAGTTTATTGCTTTGATTATGGCAATGCCAATCGCTAGAAACCAAAAAAAAAAAGAAAGATGAATTTCCGAACGGAAATACAAATGGAAGTGGTTTGATATAAATTTCACGAAAAATTTCGTTCGTATCTTTTATGTTTAATTTGAGTTCATTTATGTTACTTATACATTTAATCCAACTTATATGATGCAATGTTAAAAAATATCAAACTGTCTGAAATAAGGATACAGAGTGAGTTATTAGGATAACCTATATTAGTCATCAAAACGGATTAGATGGGAAGGTATGTAATCAATTGTATCATTTTAAATGTTTTACTGTAGTATGTGTAAGAACATTATAATTGGTTATCTACAAATCAGATTATAATTTAGAATATTAAATGATAATATCATATCGTAATTTTCTTAATTTAACACGCCCACTTTCGCGGTATTTTATAGAAACTCATTTGTTTCTAAATATGTAATCATATAAATTTTAATTAGATTGTATTTTGTAATTTGTTGATTGTAGATTGATTAATAAAAATACTCTTATCCTGTTTAAAATTAATTAAGTGCTAATTTCTAATCTTATGACACAAATGACATTTTAGAATCCTTTAAAATCTTAACCAAACATAAAAATCATTATTTAACGCTCTCTATTTTATCTAGTTTTGGTAATTTAAAGTATCTTGTACTTATGAACTATCATTTAATAGTGTTGTGATAATAAAATTATATTTTTATATTTTGGGTGAAATTCTTGATTACACCCTGTTCTGCAGAGCAGTAACAGACAAGTAAAATTGAAATAACTCTTGTATAGTCAACCATTCTACTTTTATTGCTTTTTTGCTTTCTTTAAATCTATATTGGTGAGCTTTTTTTAGGTCTCCTATCCCAGTAAAAACAAAAACCCTACTGTGAGAGGCCTGTGTCAAATTTGTATATAATAGGACCAAATTTTATATATATCTTACAGGACCATTCTTATTACAACTGGTGCACATTTTTAAATTTCTCATAAATTTAAATTTCTCTTTGAGGGGCCCTGAATGGCTCACGTTGTGGGCCTTTAGACTTGGAACCAGTCTTTATTTACAAGAACATCATCTGTCTATATTAGTGCAAAAAAGATATACAACAACAAGTTTTGTTTTTTTCATTTTCTTGGACAAAACTTATTTAAAATGGTAAAATTTTAAAATTAAAAAGATCCATTTGTTTTCTTTCATCAGTAACTACTAATACGAAAAGCAGAAAGGAATTGCTACACATATGCAAAATCAAACCAAAGATTCAAAGAATCCAAATCTAGCTCTGTGTTGACCGGTTCCTTTTATTCTGATAAATTTTCTTTAAATATGATATTTATTAATAATATTATATTAAATTGCAAATATTCAATTTAAATTACGCAAAGAATTTGCCACATTTTCACAAACATCATAATAATAATAATAATAACCACATCACAACACACATTCAGCCCTGCAGTAAGTATCGTAAGAACTTGTGTCACAGGAACTAAGCAACAATATGGTATATACTACATAAATAAGAATACAACATCCAAGACCGGTAAGCGAAACAATGCGTCTTCAGCATCATCAGCATCTTTTTGATCACACTTTTAAGTAGTTATATTTCCAAACTGATGTATAGGCCTATTAATATAGATGCTTACAGGTATTTTTTCCTGGAATAATCACACTTCCCAGTGGACTGTTTCAAAATACCTTGACTACTGTTTACAAAATCTATTTGAAATGGATAAAATCCAAGAAAATAAACAAAAAAATTCAGTTTACATCCAGATCACCATATAAACATTTGTGCTGAAAATATTAGTGTCAGTTTATATTAATATGTAACTAAAGTGATAACTTAAGACAAGTGTTTAAAAGTACTATTTATTTGGCAAACAGAAGTAAAGTAATGCATTCTACTAAACTTACATAGAACCGTACTAGATAGTAACACAAGCAACTTATGCTCAAATAGTAATTTTTACTTATAACTTAATAACAATATCTAATGACTTAAAATCATGTAAGCCGTGCATAAAAATTTGAAAGTTTTGCCATTATTAATATTTAAGTTAATATTTTTTATTTATTTTGTGCGCTTTTGGCATTTGTTCATGATGACAGAAATTCTAGTAATTTGCGACTTAAAAGTGTGCAGGAATTATAGAGGTCTATTGAAAACTACTGCAAAATATTAGATTTTATCGGCCAGTACACTTTTATAACTATATGTTATAAAGTAAGTTAACTGTATAATTAATTTTTTTTTTCCTTACTTCAGTCAAATTTTAAATTTATGTTTACAGTGTTTTCCTTCCTTCAAATTAAAATACTCCACTTATGGGTCAGCTAATTATAAAAAATTTTGGTCAACATTGATTAAAATGATCAATATTTTCATTATGAACTGATTGCACACTTGCAAAATTGATACATGAGGATCCCCTTGGATATTAAACTAAAATGTTGAGTTTATTTATATTATATATATCAATATACAACACATTTAATAGTAACACAAACACAGTATTTGAGAAAAATGTATTTTAATTTAATACATTTTTCACATACATAATGGGAAATATTCAAAAGCTGGCATCACTTGGCATGTTTGTAAGACATAAGACGCCACGTCAACTTTTGTGGGTATTACACACACGAGCCTTCAAAAAATGAACTGTCGTCTAGTTTTCGATTGTTGTTTGACAGTATATCTAGACAGGTTAATAATCAAAGGTTCCATGTACGATCACTTATATTGCGGGGTCCTTTGTAGTTACATACCAAAAAATCTGGGGAAAAAAAAGAAAAATCTCCGAGACTCCTGAGATTTCTGTAATGAACAAAATATTTTTGCATACATACAAGTTAGTACGGAACCCTTGTTGCGCAACTTGATCAACTTTTCATGTATTGTCTGATTTTTAAAGCTATTCAAAAGGTATGACCGGCTTTTGGCAAAATATCTGGCTAAATTAAGTGCCTAGTCCGGCTTTTGTATTTTGGAAACCTTAAGTGTGCATGGATTGAATAAAGGTACCTCTTACCAAAACATGGTGAGATTTTCTCAATTTAAATGCTCGATTCAGAAACTGGCTGTCATTTCTTTCATAATTTCTGTTACTAATATATGTGACATTGTAAAAAATCTAAACAGCTGAACAATACTTGTCAACACCTTTTCAATCTCTCACACTAAACTGTCATAAAATTTGACCGTTCATTTTGACAAAAAAATAAATTAGAAAAATAATACATTTCTTTTTAATACTTACGTGTTTCTTACGTACACAACATTTTAAAATTACCATAATTTGGTTATTTTACTCAATAAAAATTTACGAAAAATTAACTTATTAATATAATTTTGTCGGTATTTATGCCATTTACGTCACGAGCCAAGGTTTTCGGAATTTGAATTGCAACGTACCCTATTTAGTTAAGTCATTACCTTAAAACAATGTTTTTCCAAGTATAATTTCTTAATGACTCGAAATCTTACTTTCAATAAGAATCCAGTTATTGTTGCTAAATTACAATCACTAGTTAATTAGAATTCGTTTGGTTTTGTTTTAGTTTTCAATAGCCTGGCAAAAAACAGTCTGCAAGCAGACTATTACTATATACCAAAGGAATTTAAAAGGTAAGTGAAGAACATAATTTCTTACATGTACGTACCAAGACTATTTTCTTAATATATTTTACTTTATATTTCTCGCTCTTGTTGATTTTAAAGTATTTAAAACTGTAGGTAAAGTGAGTCCTTCTACGATCGACTAGTACTTTGAAGTATTTTCTTTATCTTTCTGATAATAACAATTTAGAATATTTATTAAATTTAGCAGTACCCTGTGTGCGTTCTATGGCATTTTCATCTCACTAACACAAACTAGTGGGAATAAACCAGCTAGTAATTAGTTGCAGTGGTTCAACTTTCAGATGAAGTTTTCAAAGTTAAGGGGGAAAAATGTTGCACTAGTTCAATGGTTGAACTACCCAGTTGAAATAGCTACTGCAACAAACTACAAAAATATATATTGTAATCAAGTTACCTATATAAATGCATTAAAACGAATGAACAGAAATGTATGTATTTAGCAGATTTATTAATTACATAGTTTTACGATGAAATTGTTGAAAATTTTGCATTTTTACGTAACATACGCAAACGTAGACAACGTAGTAATTAAGTACTTATTTATATATAAATCTACAATATAGATATGTACATCTCTTTGTTTTTCACTGCTACTACTCTGTATCATTTCTAAGTCTCTGGGTTAGTATGATGGAATGTTCAACTGAAACAAATATTCTATTATTTGAATAATAATCCAGTAAAGTTACCTCAAGAACGTGAATCTCGAGGCTAGCCAACTTTGGTTCCATTTAGGGTTTCGCTCTCAGGTCCCGGGAATACCCGGGGAAAATATTTGCACCGAGTCCCGGGAAATAAATACAACGCGATTTCTCACAAATAATTGTTATGTCATTTACTACTTTTAAACCGATAATATTGTTGTTTGAAATATCATACCTACAGCACCTATTTAATAAATATGTGGCAGACAATTATTATTAAGTATGCCCATGGGGAAGACCATTATTCGACATTAGTCCTAAAAGTCGTTCGGCGGTAAAAATGTGTGTGAAATTCTAGATATTTTTTACTTTTTTAAATATAATAATTTTTAAACTAAGTCTATAGTTTCATAGTTAGTGACACTATTATAATTAAAAAAAAATGAATTCTGGGAAAACTTAATAATGAAACATTTCATTTAAAACGAATTTTAATTCTTCTGAGTTAAGTTTCAAAACCTGTCAAATCTCGGGAATTCCTGGGAAAGGTAAAAAATATTTTCCGATTTCCGGGAACGAAAAAAGGCCGGAAAAAGCGAAACCCCTAATTGTAATCCAGGCTCGTTTAAGGATTATATGCGTCGTATAAAAACAACTATTGGTGGTGTTAAAACTCATATTGATGAAATAACAAACACTATATATTAGGACGAATACGGATTTTAGAAATAAAACCCTAGAACTTAAAATATCACTGTTTTCTATAAAAATAAACTACAATTAGTGAAGTTATCGTGCATGCAACAAGTATGCGATTAAACATTTTTTTGATGTAGTTTCTAATATATCAAAAAAAAAAAGACAAACACACCCGGTCGGGTAGTCTTAGATGCTGACGATACATTTGTAAGGTAATTGAATAAGTAATCAAAATATGAGTCCTCGTGGTGTAGAAACAAGATGTCGTGGTGACGTTGAAATGACGCAGAGCCCGCGAGTTTGGTCGGGGCGGCAGCGCGTGCGCCGTCAGTCGCCGCTAGCCGCGCTCCATAGTCACCACTTGCGTTGTAATCATCTACACTCGCGAAAGTCGACCCGCTTATTTGTTATTTGTATTCACTCTGCGCCTTATCAGGTGCACTCCTAAAGACAGGACCCCCGTCCTGTTATTTCGACCCCAAGTTGGACATAACAACGTTAGCGTAAGTTTTTCATGTTTTATTAGCTTAAATTCTTTTATCAACCTACGGGACTTGGAATTGAAAAAAAACGGGAATGTTTATTAAAAAGACACTGTTCAAACGTTTCGTTCTAAGTTTTTTCTCGGTTTCGTTACGTAGGTGTAGGTTTATTTATTTTTGTATTATATTCGCAATCCTTTACTTTGTCAATATCACATCTAAAAAACAATAAAATCAACCTTACATATATCGAGAATGACCTAAGTTCTGGAGTATTCATAGTTTTAGGGAAATATGTATAAATGTTAACTATATTTGTGATTTCTGTGTCACTCGTGGTTTGTATGTATGTCAGTGGTCCTGTGTAACAACATGGAACTACATAAAAACTATCACCTCCATCGAATTTCATCTGCGTCCTTAACTCCGTCCTTTAGCTAGTTTGAAAACTAAACCATTTTATAAAAATAACCAAGTAAATTCCAAAATACGACAATCAATTCGATTTCTTAATAACATACATAGGTATATTGTCATGCCTACTGTCCATAATTTTTATTGTTTAAGTGAACTGGTTGAGGTCTACCTGTATAATACACACAGCGGCAAAATTAAAAACGTTCTTTTTTCTTCATCAATTCATTAGAACTCTTTTTATTTAAAATTACATATTTTATTTGATAAATGCAATGACTGCATTTTTCTACTTTTCTGATATTTAGGCAGAAAATGTGGTATCGTTTGCTCCCTTTGTCGGCGACGACCTCATGTAGATGCAGGATAATGCTTGGCCACATACCGCTCGATCAACTCGAACGTACCTTATCGGATTGAGTATTGCAATAATGGAGTGACAGGGAAGATCCCCGTGTATGAATCTCATAGAACATGTCTGGGACTTATTAAAACGCAGAGTCAAATCCAGAATCCCAGCTCTAGTCAATGAGTGTGACCTGCGGTAGTTGGAGAATGACAGAATTTACACCCAAAAACACTCGATAAAATCATTATCAGTATGCCTAAGCGATCAGTTACATTAATTAGAGCTTAAACAAGAGAAACCCTTTATTAATTTGTTCCAAAAAAGATATTTCCCAATTTAAGTTTTAACTTTACTTCTTTCAAACTAAAACTGAAAATAAAATATGTATTTTATTCACAATTTTTATTACAAGAAATTAATCAATTAAAACGATGTAATTTGAAATAAAAAAGACTTCTAATTATTAGATTAAAAACAAAAACGGTTTTCAAATAGCATTTTTTATTTTATTCCACAAATTTCGGCGGCGTATATTATTAGCCTAATAGAAGAAAGAGAAAAGAAAAATCTTATACAACCACACTTAAAAAGATCTTCATTAATTTACACTTAATAGTTTCTTTATAACTTGTCAAAAAAATTGCATCCAAAGAACTATACGCATGTGTGTTGGAATTTTCTAGATTAAAAGACGCAAATTACCAGATTCCATTTAAAACCAGTTTTTATTTCGCTAACTACACATGTACCTACGCATTTTATTATTTTTTTCTATATCTTTAAAAAAATATATTCTTTTATGGTATTAACAATGTGCCCTGATCATGTCATTCATAAATACTGACCATACTGCGCCAATCTGGCGTACTTGGAGTTGCCGCATTTTTCTTGTGCACATGCTCCATCTTGTAGGAGCACCGCGACTACTAATCAATAGTCTATGTTTCATAACTATGAATTGTCATGAATGTACTTGTACAAGTTCAGGTTTAGTTAATTTCAGGTGTAGGTAGCTTATTTATAAAAGTAGTTTAGGATGTATTGACGTATAACAGAGTTCAAAGTTCACCTTGACTGTAAATTATTCTGTGCCCACAGATCTGAATAGTAAATTATATTAACCATAGTTTTTCACCTTTGTAAACGTCATTCAACATCTAGAATGATCGTTTCTTAATTTAATCGTTAATCAAAAACAAGATTTTGCGATTCATCCAAATCGTTAATTTCATCAAAGTATTTATAATACTGCCTCATTTATTGTTTATTGTTCATTGCTTGAATTAGCTTTGTGTTTTGAATAACCTATGCGTTTTGACCCTCTCAGTGCACACAAAAATGTATATTATTTCGTTTTTAAAACAGATATCATGTGTAGATGGTTTCTAGTTTATGGCATTCCCACACCAAGCAATACGCATTAACATATTAGGTCATAAAGTCATGGAGACTTGATCTTAAACAGCTAAAATGTACTCGAGCATCCACTAAATGCCTATCCATCATATTCATTCATAAACCGGCTCGTAAAAACAGATGACGCCTGAACTACATTAATCCCAATAATTCATGTATCTAACACAAGGAAGTATTGAAAAAAAGTTTTTATTACATTAGTTAATAAGCAAAATGTTTGGTGACGATACGTATAGGTGTGTGGTTTGTAGCTAGCTTCTTTTTAACCGACTGTGGTGAAGCCAAAAAATGAGGGTTATGTATTTGACCTGTATGTATGTATGTCTAGTTCTTGTAACTACTAAACGGCTGAACCAATTTCGAAAAATGATATCTCTTTAGATTGTTCCCTATTGCGTGAGTGTCAGCGAGAAAAATATATACGGTGGATTCTTGGCTTGATGTTACAAAAAATACAATATTTTACTATCTTATCAATATGGATATCAAATTGAAGCTATTGATTGCCAGTGGAGTGCCAATAGATTTTTGTTGCCAAAATTTACGATCCCAAAAAATATATTTGATTATCATTACAATATGGGTATCAAATGAAAGCTAGTAAAATTTAAAAAACATAAAAAATACCAAACCAAACCATACAAAAACTTCAAGCGTTAAATAAAAAAAAAAAATCGCAATAACAAAAAACCCGACTGCCTAAAAATGTGAAATGAAAAGGTAAAACAAGTTCTACAATGTAATGTAAGCTATATTATAATAAAAAATCAAAAGTTTAATGTGCCCGTTAGTGGGGTCAAAGAAAAATAAATTGACACCACCAGCAGCACATTAAACGATTCAATTTTTTTGTAAATATATGTATATACAATAAATTGTGGAACTTGTTCTACCTTTTTCAGTTCACTATTTTTAAGTAGTCGTGTTTTTTTAATATTTTTTCCATAATCACCTTAATTTATGCCTGTAGTCGCTTTTTTTCGATCGGGTGGATTTGGATTTTAGGTTGTAAAATGATATACGTCTGATTTCAGTAATTCGCTTGCTCGGTAACAAGTGTCACTATAAAAAAGAATCAAAACTTCCCAAAAGCAATCGCGTAAAAAATAGACTGCCGAAGCGTAGAGTAGGTACTAACGTTCAGAGTACTTCGGAATAGCTAGGATTCTAGTTTGGCTAATAGTATAAGATCAGAACTGGTAGGAAAAGTCACTTTTATTATAATCCTACATTTTTATTTAATTAAATATTAATTTTGGTTATGAAAAAGCGACGTGAGCCTCAGTAGGTATCCTCTTTACCTAGTCTTGTTTAATGTAAATTAGATCTTCACTTGTTGCTATGTCATCTGAACACAAAATTAAATTGTCTATCTTAAAATATGAGCACATTTTTATAATTTTAGGGTTCCATGCCTCTAAAAGAAAAAAGGAAACCTTGTTAGATCACTTCGTTGTCCGTTTGTGTTTCTGTCTGTCGGCCCGTAAAACTCTTTTTCTTGGGAACGCTTAAAGGTACAATTTCGAAATTAATACCAAATATACTGAGGTCTGCAGTCCCTTGAAACTGAGAACGGAACTCTTACTAAGTATACGCAATAAAAAAATATAGCCGCATTTCCCATACATACATCAATCAAAACCTTTAGTCATTAAATTTGGCAAGAAGGAATATCCTGCAGAGAAAAAGTATAGGATCAAATCCGAAAACCGTAACTTTTTATATTTGTATCTACATCGCGGTATCTTTTACTGTCGAAGCTAATACATTAGTGAGTTTTAAAAAGAAATTATCAAAATAAAAGTTGTTGAAGTCCATACAGCAGGTTTGTTCAAGACTTCGAGAGTACCATGTATTTCATAGACACTAACATATGTACCAATACCGACTCTCACTTGACCAGTTTTTTTCATTTTATTTTACACTGTAGTCCTGTACTAATGCTATTTTGAAAAATGTTACACGAAAAGCCATCAACCGCGTTATTATATTCTAACTACAGTACACGTTATTCGAAAAATCTAAACTGATTTAATTGGTTGAAGGTCTAGGATGTAAATTTTTACGGAAGTTAATATTTATAATATTTTTCTCTGTTTTTAAATATTAAATACCTGTTATATTTATGGCCTCGTATTAATTCGCTTCATATTAATGACATACTCGTATACGACACGCATATAAACGCACTAACTAATAGATTTTAACTGTTTCCTATGTTGCTCGAAAAATCTAGACTGATTTAATGGGTTGAAAGATATAAATTATGGAAGGATTTTTTATATATGAAACATCGGTTATTTTTATGGTCACACAAATTATTGTAATTACTTTCGAATAGTCTAGACGATATATATTTAAAAATATAAATATAATTCTTTCGGTTTTAAAGTATCTTCTAACTTTATTAATTTATTAATCGACGGTTTTAGGTCGTTCTTTTCCAAATGACCGTCATTGTCCATCTTCTGTTATATAACAGCCATTGAAGGTTTCGCTAGGTGTTCACCGTCCGGTTAGCATATCGATGACTTGCGCAAACGAGCCTCAAACAAGTACAAATCGCGAACACGATGATAGTGACAATAGTATAACAACAAAGCAAGTTGTTTATCACCGAATAAATTCATGTACTTTAATATTAATAGAAGCTGTCCTAATGGTAAAATTTAAAAAACAGTTCCTGGCATTCTTATTTTCGGCAGAAAGGTTTATCTGGCTTATAATTTAAGTGATCTCCTCATTGTTCTTATGAAGTTCGTTGCTAGCTAGCTTGTAACTGAATTATCTTTGGCTTGTTGGTCCATAGTGTCCATTGCAAAATCTGCTGCACAACATCGCATCAGAACAACCGTTCATACTTAATGAAAGCCTTTGGGATAAAAACCTTTGGGATAGTTTTCCAAGAATCCGTTGTTGGGTGCTCATGTCTTTGCGAAATGTGCGAGTAGACTTACTGAAGACCATACATGAAAGTCACCGTTGCATAGTTACTTGCTTATCGGTAAAGGTGCACTTTACTGTATGCGAAAGAATGTCACATACTTTTTTCAATGGACTCATTTCAATGCATGGATTATTTAATTTTAATGATGATTATTTGTACTCTATAACGGTCCTCACATTCCATTAAAATAAATAATATTATTATTAAATAATTGAATTTCTTGAGGTTTTCCTTAATAATTTTCGATAAGCAATCAGGCGTCAATGTGTTTAATAGCAGAAGGAGTATTACGTAAAGTTTGAGAACATTCTTTGGGGTCGATGGTGGTGGGCAGTCTGTCAGTGGGTCAGTGGTTCCGCAGGGCGCGGGCTGGTGTTGCGAGCGGCGCTCCGTGCGCTGCGCTGGCGCAATATCCTTACGTAAAACCGCGGACAGCCGACCGCTGCTGCCTGCGGTGAAAGTTGCACACACTTGAGACGCAGCTTACAACCTTTTTTCAACATTCAAATTTTATAAATCTCAAAGCAACGCAACAAAATCCTTTGTAGAGCTATCTTTGTAAAATCAACACATCTCTTCATCGCGTCACGATTGACAAAACGGAAGGTTACGTTATTCAAAGTCCACCATTAAGTGGTGCAAATTTTTTATAAATATGTACATTTGATTTTAATGGAAATGAACCAATTTCAACCAACTCAGAATAATTGTGTATTCAGTTCAAAGGACAAACAAAACTTCTTGATTAAATGTTTTATGCTATTTAGGTTAATAGCATTATGACAGAGTTAAGCCAGTTATTATGTAAAAGTGTTTCATTACTAATTGCCCCAAAAAGTAGTTTCAAGTGTACGGTAGCGTTTACCGCGAAGAGCAGGTCAAGGCCGCGCAATGATCGGTTGCGCAAGAGTCGCGGGACGATTCATGCATCTTGATTCTTGTAACTTGTTGTTTGCTTCGCCAGCATTCGAATCAAATTGTTTTCATAAAGCACAAACTGTTTATTACATTTCCTACCAATTTCAGAGACTTGTTTTAACACCTGAGCCCTTTGAGTTCACGGATTCGTAGTATTCCTACGTCAGCCTAAACGTAACAACAAAGAGGTATTAAGGTATTGGAAGACAATCGCAAAATGAAACGATATGCAGTTATTCAAGGAACGTGATTGAATGGATAAGCATGGGTAGACGTGAGTGTAGAAACAAACGTGCCAATGTCGCGCATTTTCGTGCTGACCACGGTTGATCGAGCCCACACTCGCATTCTTACTGAAAATCTTCTTAAAATCATCACAATACTTAACTAATAACTGTGATTACTTTATAACAGGTTTGTGGAATCATTTTCATTTAACATTATTACATATATTTAATAGACAATCCATTCCATTCCACTCTTTAAGGAATTTCTGCAGTTAGTGTGAAAAGTGTCCAGCCAGACGTCTGCATTGTTTTGGATAGGTTTCAGTGTATTTTTTAGGATTAAAACCAAAAGTTGTTGGTTTTTTATTTATTTTAGAAGTGTTATCTAATTAATGTTCTTGACACTTAACGACAGATCAGTGTGTCAAGCGGCAGGACAAGTATTATCGCCCCCCTTTCTCTTGGCCTTGTATGATGCAAGGCGGAAACCTCTTTTAATCACATGTTCTTTTTGCTAGGCAGTAGATATACATACATAAATAAAAACTAATAAATCCGAAAAAAATCGGTTATTTTCTAAATGAGTAAGAAGTAAAGTCAACCAGTTTTATGAATACCAGTTCGCTCATATATACCTATTATTTCGTTCATGCCATATTGTACATGCTACAATTGCGGTGTTAACTGCCTCTGAATAATCTAGATCGTTTGTATTTTTAAAGAATAATACAGGCGTAATGTGAACCATGATACACTTCCGAGTGTGACTGTCAGTATTCATAGAGTTACGTATTGGTACATAACGTAATATTCATCATACGTACATCGAGATCGAATACGCTTCATTCGTTTCCCTGTTCCGCATCCGTAAATTAGCACTTGAAAAATGTTATTTGTCCACGAATTCGTTGACAAATAAAGTATTGGTACTTGGTTCTTAGGTGGTTGGTTATTATGGTCCGCCAACATCGAGTTCCTACCTATAGATGTAAATTGAAATGAAATGTAAATTCACTTTTTGTAGGAAAAAATCAATCACTGCTGTTTTTTTTCTATTTTTTTTTCTTCAGAATTTTTGTTAAGGTACTAAAAATATATTGATTAAAATTAGAACTTGTTATTATGTATTTTAAATTGAATAACGTGTAAACAAATATAAAAAAACAGGCACCGGTTTTTTTAAACATTCATAAACTAAACTATAGTGAATGTTGCCAATTTTTATTATTCTACTTCTGATTCCGCATCACACATTTAATAATTACATATACAAGAATTATTCATACTGCCTTTTTTAAACAAAGTAATCATAAATCTTAGTTTTACCTCAGAATACCTCTAACAATGTCTAGTAGTACAAACCAAAAAACATAACTGCTTGATGTTTTTAATTAGTAGTAATATATAAACTCACTACCAATCATATTCAATAATAAAATATTGTAAATTATTAGTTTTGAATAAAACCATGTTTTTTCAAGTTAGAAAAAAATGTTTTACATTGCTATTCCTACCCGTAGCGTCAATGAAAATTTGATAATTGGACTTACGAACTAGACGTAGGTAGGGATTGTGATCAATCATTTTATTGAAATCTATGGAAGCCTTCATTCCTCTACATGACGATGGACATATTTATTACGTCAAACGGCTTATAAAACTAAACTCGTTTTACACGCGCTGATAGTAATGTCCTGCAACATGGATCTGTGTAATAATATTATTTATAATTAATTATGCCTAAATACGTATATGCAAAGTTAAATCGTATCTGCATACCTACTTGTATATGTAACCAAGAATTAAATCGCGATTAAAATTGAGCGAAAACGAATAGTATCTTTATCAAAACTGATATTTAAGCCAAAGAACAAGTTAATATATTTTACTACTTTAACATTTTTTTGTTGTTGCTATAAATTACTATAGTTTTGAACAAAATAGATGTAGTACCTTAATACTACATCTATTTCCTATCGATTACTTTTGTTTGATTATAGTAATAGAATTCTGGGTTTCTCTGGGGATTACCGCTGGCTAGTCATGTTGCGTATGAAAAGCCGCTATAATCGGCGGTAATTCACCGAACATTGTGGTTGATCTCTACTCTCTTTGTTTCAGATCTAGTTTGTAGACGCTATATCCAAAGATGGCGGCCGTTGTCAACTGGTACCGGGACCTCATGGACAACAAGAGTGGTAAGTTTTTTTTTTCAAACATAAACAACTTTTTATAGGTTAAAACATAATAATATTATGCGTTCCATGTTTTAATCATATAGATTATTATAGATCTTTATTAATAGTATTTAAACAGTTTTTTTCAATAAATCGAGAGACTTAAAATATACACTCTGGCTTCATTATGATTTTTTCTAGAAACAATCAAATTTCGTTAACTATTACGAAATATTGCTTAGTTATTTTATTTATTTAGAGGATAAAGATATATGGAAGTAATTTTACTTACCTGCACAGGTTTATCTTATAGACAGTTGAAGTGCAAAGATTGCAATGAAGATCCGCGGTAAAATGAACTTACTATTTACACTATTTTCACTATTAATAAATATTTTTCGATCGCATATTTCATAAGTAACATTCATTGCATCATTTGTTATTCATGTAATTTAAAATTTTATTTTATAATACAGACTTGGTCATCGACTTAAATATTATATAAAGTTTGGTTTATATAACTTAGTTATAGAAAAATTTGGTTTACAATTAGAGAACTGTATTTTATTTACAAATTGTTGTAATTATTTTGAAAAAAGCAACTACGGAGGTTTCTTGCCGGATTCTTCCCCGTAGAAATAGCGTTTCGAACCGGTGGTTGTATAAAAAGATGACGATTTAAAAGTACTTATTTTAAGTCTATTTGAATAAAAAATATTTTGACTTTGACTTTTGACTTTATTAATATGTACCTACTTAGAGCTTATTAGACAAAAGACTTAGTTGTATACTAATAAAATGTAGTTTTATTATTATCCCTAAGCATAATGGTATTTTTCATAATGATAACTGTATAAATCTGTTTTTTTATTAATTAAAGGTACGAAGCGTTCACAATAGGGAACATGCATTTTTTATAATTTTATACGATAACATTTAATGTTAAAACGTTAAAAGTTTTTGAGATTTATAAAAAGGATAACCTCCTATTAGCCATATTTTAAGTCAAGTATAATTCTGTTTATATTTTTTGTACCGCTGTTGGTTGTCTAAATAAATAAACAACTCCTATCGTTATAATTGTAAATATGATTTCAACACTAAAAAACTAAAATTTTATGAATATATTTTTTTTAATATCAAATACTTTCAGAGATTGAAAACGCCGTCAATGCTCGCCATTTTGGCGTGACGTCAAAGTCTATGACTAAAAACCAGCGCTAAATAATTTTCCCGATACTATCGCTTTGTGTACATAAACTTTGATGCCAAACTCGTCTACTGTTATTGGTCAGATCACCCGATCAATAATGTACATTTTATCTGATTAGAACATCATGAACTTTTTTTGCACTTTTTAATATTTTTTTCTTAACGAATTTGTAGTAACATTAAGAAATATTAAAACAGATTAAATGGTGAACCAAAACAGTTTACAAAAAAATAACCCGTATCTGCTTGAAGCGCATATTCCCTATTGTACGTGTAACATTGGAAAGTTACCTACCTCTGTCAGTGCAAACTAAAAGGACATTGTGACATGACCTTTATGTTTAAAACTAGTCTTTTGCTATTTATATTTTGCAGATTTTTTAAACGTTTTCGTTGACCTCAAAAAATAAGGTCTTCAACTTAATATTCAATCTTTACATGTCTTTTAAAATAACATGATTTCCATTGAAATGACATTACCTTTAAATATAAGTAATATAAATAGCATGTATTCGTACATTAAACATATCAATGAAAAAAAAAACATTTGATGCAATGAAGAATTAAACTTATAATATTCCGTAAGCAGCTTAGTCAATGTTAACTTAGTTTGCTCAACACCTTACTTAAGAATCACAGAAATCTTCATTCTTTCCAGTGGCAACTTCGTTCTGTCTAGCGTGAAGGTCGCTGCCCTATTTGAGCTAAAACTTTTGTGAAAATTTGACAGAATTGCTAATTATAGGGAAAATATATAAATGTTCATCTTAATACTATAAAGCAATAAGATGAACCTTGTGGTTGTGATTTTCTTAAATAAAATGAATAGAGTAGTTGTTATTTTATGAACTATTGAAAACGATTGATTGTGTAAATATGTCCCTCTAGTATGCCACTTCACCTCACATCATCTCCACTTTAGTTTTGTGTGACGCATTGATCCTTCAGTGTATTTACTACATCTAAACGCCTTGGTGTACAGTGCACCTTACATACGCAAACAAATACTGGAATTCTCCCAGTAGAGTGTATTGACGCAGTTGATTTAACCGGATATTTGCTGTAGCAATGTAGCTGGTAACTTACTTGTATACATCGTGTTCCAAACACGAGTGTTAATTGAGATCTTTGTATGCTTATTACTTATTGAATAGAATTTTCTCGCAAAATTTTGATGTATTGATGATAAAGTAGTCAATAGAAAATGAATTCCCAATAACAACGAATAATTTTAAGCAACATAACGGGTCGATGACAAATTTTAAGGTCCACAGCACAAAGGTCATAGAACTTTAGTTAACATCTCCGCTTGGAAGCGATATTTTAAATAAGATAGCCAAGCATTTTACCACAATCTCACCTCATCATAAGCTATGACGTAGTAGAAGGTCCAGCAAATTTCTAAAGGCAACTTTTAAGAAATTTTATTAACAGCAAAAATTCCAAAAAACTTTAAATACTTTTATAACGAGAATTATCCCAGTGATCGGAAATTAGATTTCCGTTTTAAATATGTTTTTTTTTTGCCTAGAAAGATCGCCTTAAAGATCCAAGTTGTAATGCTCATACGGTGTATGTAATTCCAGACCCGCGAGTGAATGATTGGGCGATGATGTCCTCCCCGTGGCCTACTGTGGGAATATGCCTGTGCTACGCTTATTGCTCCAAAGTACTAGGACCAAAGCTCATGGCGAGCCGGAAACCCTTCGAGCTGAAAAACATCCTCATCGTCTACAACCTTTTCCAAACTGTCTTCAGCACTTGGATTTTCTATGAGGTATGTTATCTAAATAAATATATAATTATAGATTATTATGATATAACTAGTTTATTTAATTGCCAAAGTTTGATTTATAAGGCGTGATCTGATTATGGCAATAAAAAAATAATGTAACTGTGGCAGCAAATGATGCTTATGATGATTAAATGCTTTGTCTTATAAATGAAATTTGAGAATTTGAAAAGGTTCAATAGTTAAATAAGAAAAAAAGTACATACAAGAAACATTGTGTTACATTCTTGCAAATAAGTTAAGTCACCAGTGCTCAGCCTTAAGTTATGTGGTCCTTAACCATTCCAACCAAGCAATGATTAGAACACTAATATATAACTACTATTTACGTTGTCCTACGTTTCTAAATTACGGAAAAATTATACCCTTACTGAAACCTTTACTGTGGACAAAGATCAAAGTGATTATTAAGTATTATTAACCTTACTGTTGTATTTGTATAATTTACTTCCTTTCTGATGAACTCTTGGCCGTGGACTTGGCTTTGAATTTGTATATTATATTTCAATAAAAAACGTTGTTTACGAATTTCGAACAAGTCTGTCAACTTCACGGTCAAAAAACGATAATTTAAACCTTTAAGATCCATTAAATGAAATCTTCTTTGAATCGCTAACCTCTATACTTCTTTAGTAAGTAAGGTTAAATAAACATTTATAATGTCAACAAATACCGTATTATTTATAATAGAGTGGGCATTTCTTATAAGACTTGATTAATTACGCACCGCTGTTTAACGCAAAACAAAAAATCCGTTGATAAATGATGCAGTTTAAATTTCCTCCTCGTTCGAAAACAGTTATCAAAGCGTTCGGCAATTTGACCGCTTTGCTCTGACGCTGGCATTGCATGGGAATATATTACATAAATCCATATAATTAGAGTCTAAAATAGAGATTTCCAAAAATCTACGTAAATTCGCCCACTTGGCAAATTTAAAAGAAAACCTTTTTTAATGACGAAAACATCACGCCTAGGTGTCGAATACATGTCCATCCTTATAAGGGTTTTAAAATCCAATGATGACTGGTATCCTGATATTAATCAACTTATTTGCATAACATTAACTTTGGTAACACTAATGATCTATTCACAAAAAAAAAAAAAAAAAATTTACAAAATGTTTTTAAATTTAAAAATGTATTATCTTAACTTGGTCTAACTTGTTAGGCTTTGACTGAAATTCTTAATACGTTCAAAGAACGTTTAATAATTCTAAAGATCTACAAAATGGTATCATAATGAGTCTTTTATATCCGTAATCATGGGTTGTTTTAAAATAGGTGAAATTGGTATAACTGATTACACTAGTCGAGCGTTTTTCTTTCTTCTTATCTTATCTACAAAGAAAAACGACTGAATTACATAATTTTTAATTTAAAAAATGTAGTATAATCAAGTAGAAAAATTTTTATTTATCAAACATGAGTCATTTATGTATTAGTGAACCAAAACATGCATGTTTACGTTGAGCAGTATTGTTTACAAAATAAGAATATCAGATTATTAATCAGATTTTTATTCGATTGATATTAACTGTTAATGTGATGCTTGTTTACAATATTATTAATTTGATTATACACAATGAATATATGAAAACAATTAAAATATTATTTTTTTGTTACCCTTAAATTTAACCATAATTTTTAATTGACTTATTTGCAAGTGAGCCGAGGATTAATTGTATTACATTTTCAGAACGTAGAAGGTAGAGGATAACTTTTTTTTTGTAAAAATTTTAATTAAAATTTCATCTGTAAAATCATTACATTTTGAATACTTAAATTTGAAAGATCTCGTATTTATTTTAGTTTTGGGTTAATATGTAGAGTATTTCCATCCTCATGCCAATTACATATAAATATGTTGGCAAACTTTATCAAGAAACTTTTCGGCGTAAACGTAAAAATGTGTAAATTTGATTAATAAATGTGTGTTTAAATGTCAACAGTACCTGATGAGTGGGTGGTTCGGGCAATACAACTTCACCTGCCAGCTCGTCGACTACTCACGGAGTCCAACAGCTATGAGGGCAAGTATTTCAAATTATTATAATATAACAACAAGCAAGCAAACTTCACCTAGACCCGAGGTCAAGCAATTGACAAAGGTTTGCCTATCAATCAGTTAGTCTCAAATACAAAGAATAGCCAGAGGGTAGAATAAAGTCAAGTCCATAAACTGCAAAAATAGACTTATCTTCATTCAGTTCCAATCTTAAATCCATGTAATACAAACATCGATAGAAAATGAAATAGGAAAAAACCTCTGTACATAAGTAGCGAGTCAGCCGCCGATCGACCATCAAATAACTGTAGGAAAAACATTATGTTGATTTTAACGTAACTTGTTAAACAGGAAGTAGGTGTTTTGTTTAAACTAGCATTTATTATTTGACTTTGAAACTTTGCAAATCGACAGTGGCCGATTGAATTAAAATGTAATTATTTTTACATGTAAGTCTTAAAGTTCCAAAGCTTTAATTAAATTATAATACTTAACAAGATTTAAATCACAGAAAAATTTAAGTTTAATTAGTTAAGCAAAAAGCGGTTTTTGTATAGCTAACACATATATTATCTTAATCTTAATTTGTTTATAAAAATTTCAAAAATGTAATTTTCAAATGTTGACTATTTATAAAGGAAATTGTTGAAGTTATTAAAATATGATTTCACGCATAGTGAAATTTTTAATAATATATTTCAATTGCGTTTTAAACAAACATCCTTTGAATTAAAACCAGTTTCAATGTCTTATCATTCAACTGCATAGTTTTCCTTGTACACGGTAAAAATAATGTAATTGTCATGTCATGAGCTAGATGCGAATGAAATAATGATTAATGCCGCGTTAACATTTTTAGATTAGATTTTTTTTTGCAGGTATAATATTAATTTTAAATGTCTATCATAATGATCGAACGAAACTGCTTGGAATTAGCCACTTAATTTGATTTTAAATCAATTGGAAATAAAACACGTAAGACTTTGATCTAACTCAATGAATAAGTAAAAAACTAATTGTCACATTAATAATGTTAAACGAAAATAAACGTTTTTATGTATTGTTCAGATGGCGCACACATGTTGGTGGTATTACTTCAGCAAGTTTACGGAGTTCTTCGACACTCTGTTCTTCGTGCTAAGAAAGAAGAACGAGCACGTGTCCACACTACATGTCATACATCACGGCATCATGCCCTTTTCTGTATGGATGGGACTTAAATTCGCACCCGGTACTTAATTTTATATCATTTTAAAGTAAGAAGGTTATATGGTAGTAATAGTTAATTATATAGATATTACTATTTTCACTACCAAATGTTACCTTCCTTTATATTTATTTAAAGTTTCTTTCATGATGAACATAAAACATAATCCAATTTCAAGTTGATTAAATACTACTATCCGGAAGATCATTTTAAGGTACATTTGTTTGTACATTGTCACATGGCAATGTAACAGTTCTATACTTCCGAAATATTCTGGATGTCATAAATAAAATAATTACAATATTTAACTACTACTACCATTTTAGTAAAGGAAGTTTTCAATTGACTTTAAATCGGTTTTTTAATATAAAGCATTCGCAATAAAACTGGTAAACATACTGTAATGTTTGGTTACACATACTGTAATGTTTGGTTACAATTCAACAGTGATGTGATATTTTTTTTTAAATATGTAATTGAAATGACAAATACAATTAAAAAAGTTTGAAAACAATTTCGCCTATGAATGTCCACAGTAAAAATGACGTTATTGTAAAATGATCGCCAATATTACAAATCCGTATTTTAATTAACGTTTTACTTGTAATTTATATAACAAACATAGAAATGTACACAGTCTAAGTAGGTTCTAAATATTTCTAACCAATAATCTCAGTGGTGTCAAATTAATTATCGAAAAATATCAATATTTTTATGTTGAAATTATCGTATTTCAACATTCTTAACACATGACTACTTAAGGACGACATAAAGGAAAAAAAAATGAATGTTTCATGCAGTAGTTCATATTACGAGGTAAACTGAAGGTCAAACATTTATTCTTTTAAATTTGCAATACAATTTTATTGTAATGAATTCAAAAAAAAATTATGCCTTTTTAAAAAAACATAAATGTTTAACGTATTGCTTAAATACTAATGTTTTATTTTATTTTCGTTGTCAAGGTGGTCACAGCACATTTTTTGCGCTTCTAAACACATTCGTCCACATAGTCATGTACTTCTACTACATGGTATCAGCGATGGGACCAAGGTATCAGAAATACATCTGGTGGAAGAAGTACCTCACTGCATTCCAGATGGTAAATATAATACATTTTATTACTCGCATACACTTCTTAAAAATAAAATAAAATAGCTTTAATGTTAAACTATTGTTTTGGTTACGATTGATACTGATTATCTTCATGTCTGATAAATTAATTATGTAATGATGAATGAATTCTAATTTTACCACACTATTTTGACCAGATTTCTGTAATTTGAAATAGTCTGTCCGAGTTAGAAATTCACCCTATGACCTTTGACGAATTACGAAAATGTTAATACGAAACTCTGCTTAATGTTAATGCAAAACCATTAAGCCTGAGGTGGAAAGTAGAATATTCGAAAAGGTTTTTATCTCATTTGTATGAGAACTCTCTCTATGAGTCTTTTTTTTTTTATTTATATATATTTAAATATATATGCGTCACCGTCAGCTTGGAAAATACAAAAAAAATTAAACTTAATGGTAAATATCTTAATAGCTTTAAACGATCAAAAGAGGATTTATGTATGACACGTGATCAAATACTGAAGCTACTAAACTATCGAGAAATAATCAGCTATAGCAGTTCACAACTTTCCGGATTTTACAATCTGATACTTTTATAATGTTACGTTGACAAATACAATTCATAAATTATAATTGAAGTAAAACTTATTGTTTTTCCTTCTTTAAAAAAAAAATAAAAACGATTTTTTATTTACTAATAAGACAGTAGTTACCTACAATGTTGATAATTATAACAGTAACAGGTTATTATTAGCAACAGGATAACTACGCTTTTTGTACTACTTTTCTGTGTCTAGAGATTGATTCATACTTAGAAATCATCCATGCCACTGTGAGCTAAGAGTTTTAAGCTCTTGACATAGACAGGTTTAAAAGTTAAGATTGCAAAGAAAGGACCCAAAGATGTGGACTTTGTACCTAAATTTATTAAAATAGATTCGAAATGCGGTTTAGAACTGGTTCAGTTTATTTAAGTATCTGTTTTCGGTGGATAGATACTGCGTATAAGTTGATGACGCAAATCATTATATGGAAACCGGCTTCGTACGTAGGATTTAATGTAAGGTAACCTTTTTAATTGAGGAAAAATTTTATAAGGTACTGACAAGCGCTTTAGTTGTTAATCGAAATGTTTACCTTTTGTTATTGGTTTCATGTGCGTCACTTGATAAGTAAATACCCCAATGGCTCTAATGATCGCAATTAGGAGGTAGTAATGAATCTGCATACCGCGTCTGTATTTTTTTTTTGTGTCTTAATGTTTGAAATAATATTTCACCGGTACAGTACTGAACAAAACAGAACAATTTCGAAGAGGTCATGAGCCTTTCACATTCGTTTTAAGGCGAAGTTAGTTATAGGAATGTGCTAGCATATATATTATTTACGCATCCTACCTTTGCCCACAGCTTCGTCCGCGTAGTTTCCTTTGTTTCTTTTTCGATAAAATCGATAGTTAAGTTAACTTTGACAAATTTTCACAGAAATCCGTTCTTAAAAAACGGACAGACAGATTTTCAGATTTATATTGTAAGATACAAAGGCTTTACTATGTACTATGTTCTCCGTAAAATATGTTTTCTTTTTTATTTCCTAGGTTCAATTCGTGATGATATTCACGCACCAGCTACAAGTATTGTTCCGGCCGTCATGCAAGTACCCCCACGTGTTCGTGTACTGGATCGCCATGCACGGGTTCCTGTTCCTATTCCTCTTCAGCGACTTCTACAAGGCGAGGTACACAAAGACCAATAAGAGGAAAACACAAAACAACGGACTCTGCATGGTAATTGTTTTTTTTTTGTAAATCTTTTTGTTAAAGTTGAAGTTTGGCTTACTGCTCAAACTTTGATATTTGATTTACTGCTTAATCTTGTATCCAGATTTTAAACATCGCCCCTTTTGTCTTTTAGAAAAATGAATTCCGTTAACTTTTAGGGTCAAAAACAACTGTATCTTTTTTTAATATCCTTAGGAATCATTATTCGAATAAATAAAAATATTCATAGATCATTATTTTATCTGAAAGACAGAATAACCTTAGTTTATGCATGAGTCAACACTCCAACCTAAAAAAAAATTAAACATTCACATTTATTAAATTCATGTTTTTTTGCAGACCGTAATGGATGACAGTACGGCATTGAACGGCAAGAACGGTTACAAGCAAGAGGAAGGCAGTTCTATGCCAAACTCGTACGCATCGTCCGGAGCGGACGCATTCGTACGAAGGCGTCCGGTCTCCTAGTCCACCGTACACATCCTGTCAGCCTCCAGGCTTGAGACTGATCTATAGATTATAGTACTAACATAGATATCCTATCGTCCTTTTGTCTATGGTCGTTGTCAAGCTTGTACTATTGTTCTACTGTGTGTAACTGAGTAAACTCGAGGTTGTACACTGAAACAATATACACGTATGAAAGAACTAACAAGTATAGGCAAAGGAACTTGGTGATATAGCATATCTGTACCAGCAACTCCACCTACATTTACAAAGGATGGGTTCTAATGATACGCGTAGGGCTTGTTAGCATCCCTCCCCTCCGCTAAGTACAGTCTTTGTTTGTGCTATACAGCTTAACCACAGAACTTTGCTTGTATTGCAACACGACTGTGGCGAATTTGATAACCCACTGGTGTTAATTTTAAGTCTAATTCCAGTTCTAAGGATTTTTACTAATAAACGATTCTAATCAAATGTGACGCGGTATAGTTTATATTTATGGATAAAGTTAAAGCGTCGTCATATTTGGTTGGTTATTATAAATAATTTTGTACGATAAAACTTTATTGCACAAATCACGTATCCTTCGATGTTGGAACTTTGAATGCCTTGATATTGTTTTGAGTACAAAGATTATTCAAAATATTTAATTATTGTTAGAAAGAAGTGTGTCTCGGTTATAAGATGTTATTGCATTTCGGCCATAACTTATCAAAAATTTCAAGATTGAGTTAGATTATTAACCATTTTGTGCTTTTTATTATGTCAATATGGATAGTCATTACTAAGTTGGGCATTTTGTTTGTATAAATGGTATTTGAAATCATGGTCAGGACTTATATATATTTTGCTGCGGTTAAGGGTCAAGTTCGTTTGTAAATATCTTTTTAGCTAAGTGATCAACGCTAAAATAAGTTTCGTTACCATAATGTGCTACAGTATAAGATGATCAATGTTTTATAGTCACTTTTATACCTTCTTTGTATAATTTGTCTATGCTCAAGAATTCTTTCTGTACCATTTTATTTCTAATGTTTATTTTTAAGTTTTAAAAAATGTTTTATTATATAAATGTATAACACTTTTATGTTTACGTTACGATTGTATAGGACTTTTTAATAACTTAATTCAATGCTATTTTCATTATTACAGTAGCATTTTCAGTATTGTTAATTGGCAAGTATTAATTATATAAAGGAGAACTACTTAAAAGAAATATTAAATATTAACATTTTTTTCACCAAGAGAATATTAAAATTAAATACCAAATCCTAAATTTTCTCGGCAATTATGCCCTTGGTTTTATACAACATCAAATAAAGTTGTCAAATTTGATCATTCATTAAAATATTCTAAGTAATTTATGAAAATAACAGTTTCCAATAGGTATCCATTCATGTATTTATTTTTATTAATCGAGCTTGTTTTGTATTTTTAAGTACTATTTGATATTATTGTATTTGTCAGCGTGTTAAAGCTTTCGGTGTCGTAAGAAGCGATAGTTCAGAGTGAAATGGTGACTCTTTCATAGAATATGCTCAATTTATTGCTGCGTGGTCACTCTATTGCAACTTATTTATGAATATAATAAAATATTTTACAAAAAAGCTAGATGTTTAATTTAACAGAAATTGCCCAGAAACATATTAATAATTAACAAACTCAAGATAAGCTTATAGTCAAAACTTAGCTATATTTGTTCAGGTTGAGGAATATTTATACAAAAATGATTACATTTATTCAAACTTAACATTTGCAGAAGTTGTAGAATCAGCATTTTATTGCAAAGCAAGCAGTTTGTTGTGAAATATTTAACGTGGTCGTTTACCTATCATCCTGCGCTGTGTCCTTGCTAACCCTTAATCAAATGCCTCTAGCATTCTCTACTAAATTAATGAAATGTAAACTAGGCATATTTACTTTGCTATTTCAGATACAAAATTACAAACATAAAGACTAGAGTTTATCTATGGATACGAAATCCGTACTTTATGACATCAACAGTTGAATTTTTGTAGGGAAATAAACTTAACAAAACCGCATATTATGACCCGATGCTGATTAGTGAACAACGTACCATCCGCTTCAAACGACATAGGTATCACTCAAGCGTTGCATTCTTTGAAAGAATTCACATCAAAGAAAACGGTCCTAACACCACGAAAACAATCATTTAAATTTGTTTGACAGTGATTTCCTGGCAACTGAAGACACCGCTATTCTTTATTTTGGAACGATCCAAAACATTTAAAATTTGCCAACGTTTTGTATCCTACTATGTACAATTTAATTTAATTCTCAGTTTGTTCTTTGAAATAAATAAGAAGAAAATTTCTTATTTTATCGAATGATCTCACGTCTTTCCCTAGAACAAATAGGAACTTATTAATAGTGAAACACTTATTACCAACTTCAAATATAATACTAAAATCTCTGCTTCTAAAATTAAGTAGGCAACTCACCAACATCAAAATTCCTCTTCATCATTAGTCAATAAACCTAAAATGCTGAATTAGCCTCGCCTCACTCAGCCCAAATCCTACGAAATTAAATAGATGCTTATTATATTTACTAGGTTGCCATACTAGAAAAAATTTGGGAACTTGGTAAATAATAATGATTCGATTGAGACATGGATATGAACCTTTGGACATTAAAGGCTTTAAACTCATGATATACAGGTGACCATGGGCCCTCTAAAGACGAATATTACGCTTTATACATATCTAGTGGATGTATACATACATGTATTCATACATCCACTTGATATTGTGTGCACAGTGTATTTTTCGATAAAATCAAGACTATGCAATTTAAGGTTAAGGTACGCCTCAATGAAAGTAAATCTAAATTGTTTTCGGAAAAAGCAAAATCTTGTCTCATCGTGCCTCGCTAGAAGGTTTTACAGGATTATGCAATAAATGACAGTACCTCCTATAATTGAACATTAACTTTTTAGTGTCCTCAAATATTAGTCATTTGGAGTACTTTCCATTTCACTGAAGAAAAAGGGTCTGATGACGAAGATTACTACTGGAACTCCCTGTCGGAAAATAGAAAAAATCGCAGTCCCGATCGCGTCTTTATGGTCTATACTTACTCCCACGCGACATTCAATGCTAATTTTCATGAAGAAGAATACGATATTTCAATTTTCTTGTTTAATCACTATTTTAGATTCCTAATTATTGGAACTAGAATTTAAAGTAACAGACAGATGTTGTATCTCTAAGGAATAAATAGAAGCTGATTTACTAAATTATCAAATTTTATGCGAAGTTATCAATTTTTAAGATATTATATTAATCGGTCGCTGACTTTTTTTAATTGGTTGATTGGGATAGTATAAATAAGTTTATAAGGTAGTGTATTAGTTAAATAGTATCTGATCTATCAACCCTTTGCTTATTTACAAAAAAAAATGTTAGGTTCAAGAAAACTTTAGACGCTGCACTTATAATTTCCCACGGATAATTGCAGAGGCCTCATACAGTTAATGTCACCGACACCCATATTTCGCCTATCGCCGCCCCCCGCCCTTTTCACTGAAGTATTATATCATTTATCTGTAGGTACATATACCTATACCTTTGCTTCAGAATTGTTATAGAGTAGATTTTTTGATTATTTAGTTGTAAATAATCAAAGGGTATATTAAGGGTAAAATAAAGACGTGTATGTAATTATGTACTGTCCGCAGTTTGGAGTAAAGTAAGTAAATGACTACTTGAATAAACAGATTTACAATTATTACCAACCTGCTAGGAACCGCTGATGTCTAACACTTAGTATTCTTTATGTAAATACAACTAGTCATGTTTACAAAATTTAAAATGTCTGCGTAGATGGATACTTGGTATTTAAGTGTGTTTTAGTTATAAACCAATGTATTATAATACTTAGGGATATATTCGAATATGTACCTATTTATGCATGACCTTTCTTAAATAAGTACCTCCAACCTGTTATTCGATCTATATTTTCATATACACTGTTATTAATAAGTATATCTATATATTATAATCGTTATTACATAGTAACTCTCACTTTTTACCTACTCGCAGATTGCCTAGTATTTCCTTATTATAATGTCAAGACTAAATCGTCACTACTGAAAAAGTAATAAATTTTGTAGTTCCCTGATTAATATTCATTTTTGATAACAATCTTTATTTTATTGATAAATGTAATAACTAAAAAGATGCTTTTATAAAATTCTCTTCCACATATCCAAAACACACACTCAGTAGATGTTGATGGAATAAATTTAACTTTTTAAATTTCACATTTCACGTGGAAAACTCATTTTGTCTTGTTACTTACAACGAGTATGAATATATGAAACACTTTTAAAGCGACATTGACTTGCTGTCGAATTGTTTAACGATCGAATAAATAAATGAAACATATTTTGTACGAATATGCATATAGTAGAATGAATACCCATATTCAAATTCAAAGAAAAAACTGGATAGTCTGCGTCAAGCCGCCATCAAAATTATGTATAATACACGTGTAAAGTGTATACATTAAAATGGATTCACGTCAGTCGCCTAAAATCGAAAAGATCTTCCACGACATACGCCGCAGACACTGTGTTAGGTACCTGTTTTGAGACAAACTGGATGGTATCAACGACTACAAACCAAATATCTAGTCAAATTTATAAAATCTGTCTTTAGTAAACAATGATTGGACTAACTTGTTTTGTCTTACCAATGAACATTATCGTGTGGTCATACCTTGTGGTCAGAATTAAATACATGTACAATTTGTTTTCAACATGTCATAAACCTAATCATAATTGGTTGTTTACAAAGGTACCTACCGTTCACACACTTCGGTTTAAAATCGCTAGTGTGAAAGGGTCCTTAACCAAAAATGTGAACCACTCCACCTTTTGTATCCGAAAGGGGTCAACGGGAAGAATATTAGGAAGATTCTAAGGCTATGCTGTCCGTCAGCGTGGTGTAGGTACTTATAAATCATAACAAGTATGTAGTTAGAAAGTAAACATTTTCACAGAATGTGTATTAGTTCGCTGATACTTCTATTGCCGCTATAGCAACAAATAATAATATTAAAAATTAGTTAAAGTAATTATTTGGCGTTTTTGAAGGTTATTGAAAAAAGCCAATTACCTATTTGTTTATTATCAAGAAATAAACCAAAGTAAATTAACTTTAAAAATATGGATAATAACAGACATCATCATTATTATTTTTCCGAACTTCAAACGTTCCTTTTTCAAGTTAAAAATATATAATCTCGATCATTAATTTAAAGTCAATGATGGATTTAATATTTAAATCAATATTGGACTTCGGTCTTACTTTGTTACTCTAATTTTGTAGCAAGTATTTGCATACCTAACCTATCAGCGAGTTTCTACAGCTTATTATTAAATAAGTCAGAATTACTAAAAACAAACAGTTTTTATGAGTTTACGATTTAAACGATTTGCGGGAGGCAACCCAAACCATCTGTTTTGTTTATAGATATTGACAATATTGAAATGCATGTTTGACAATCATTACGTTATTAAATTCCTCTACAGTTAAATTGCAGCACAAGTGCGGTGATCAAAAGGCACTCGCTCCAAATAAATTGTTACAAATATATCCAATCTGGTTTAATCAGGTAACTTTTAAATGTTCATTGCCAATTCTCGATCCCATACAGAAATAGGAGAAAGCAAGGAGAATGTCAGTGACATAGGTATCGTATTTATTTCTTTAAATTCTGAACTTGGATCTAATTACCACTTCCACATAAGATATCTATCTATATCTTTAAGTTTTCGTCCTACGAGTTGGCAGGTTAATTCGTTCCCCTATTTCTAATTAGAATACACATATTTACAAGAGCCTTAATATTTTTTACTGTTCAGTGTAAAAGGTCATTAAAAATACTTTTAGTTTGTGGTACCAGTTCATTATGTTAAAATAATCATATTTTCTAGCATATTAAACACGTACTTATTAATAAATTACTATCTTAATTAAATAATTGTTAAAAGCATAGCTAATTTGCTTTGTGCATTACAACATTTAAACCTAATCATGGATTTACCCAAATCTTTTTGCCTTCTTCTTGCTTATATAGGTACATACGTCGAGGCCAGATCTAAGATTGATCACTTCATGATGTGATCAATTCATTAAAAGTTTTTGTTTCATGGTGACCATTTCGTTTAAACGTCAACGTTTGATGATATTTCAAACAACGATTGGTCATATCTCTCAGCTCACAGTATATAGGCTATTCATAAAAGGTTTATAATAAAAATTCTGTCAAGTTTGACCAAGCCCCTTTTCTACAATTATTACGGGGATGATTTTTTTTTTACTTTGGAATTGACGTCGATTCTAGCACCGTTGTCACAATACCTAACCTAATCAATGAATAATTTTTAGTGATTTTGGTGAAATTAAAGTAGTTTTCCATCTTCATAGTCCATTCATTTTCGTTCTCGTTGCGTAGTCACCTTACTTTCTTTGAATTTTTGTAAAACCGCATTACAACTAAGGCAACATCAGCGCCTCTAACGGTCGATAATGAAAATATTTTACGATATGATCACTAATGTTAACCATGTCATAAAGGAACCTTGCGTTAAGCTCATACCATATCATGGCATGGCCGACCATTTCAGGAAACGGTCGCCCACATCGTGAATATCTGGCCGACATATATTAAAATGAAGAGCTGTTCGTTAGTCTCGTTAAAACTTGAAGACGACTCGACTGGACTGTGAGCTTTGTTGTTAGTTTAATACAGGAAAGGTTTGAAAGGTATTGAAAAAGGAAAATAATCTCAAAGGAACGGCTACGTGGAACGAAGTTCGTGAGGTCTACTAATAACTATATACACCAATATTATATTTAAATATGCATATACATACAAAACAGAAAATGGATCTACACTAACTGTACAAATGTATATTATTACTTCGTACCAGATAGCCGTATATATATATATATAACAATAGAACTTGATCAACCCTAGGTTGATCTTATAGTTTAAATAAATCCTCTAGAATTTAAAAAGCTGCTTCGTCTAGCAGCGTCAAAAAATGTGACTTGAAAATCGGAAATCCTACCCACCTATTGCGGAATGGAAAAAGCTAGTGACTAAATAACTCGTTCAATTACTTCTTTTTTTGTTTATTTATTGGGTATACAAACAGAATACAAAACAATTTATCAATAGGTTTAAGTACAAACATTACTTATGACTAAATTGTATTCCAATAACATGTATACACTACATAATTTAAGTTACTAATGGAACACCTGCATGGTTCTTATTATAAAAAGCGTATGTTATTATTTTATTTTTAAGTTGTTATTTTTAATTTCAGAGTTAAATGTGTTTTTTTATAAAATATATCCAATTTTCCATTTGAATTTGAGACCTCATTATAAGTACGGCATATACGTACTATGGGGTTGTAGTACGATGTGTTGTTCCTGTAGACTAGGAGTGAGAAGGTGGCTGGCGAACGAGTTCTATAATATGTATTAATATTCAACTGAGAGAGTAGAGACGGTACATCAACTTCATGATTAATTAAATTGTAAAGGAACATTATCTCATATTGTTTAGGCCGATCGCTCAGAGACTGGATGTTCAACCTGCTAAGAGTTTGAGTGGCAAGTGTTGACCCTTTTCTACCAAGATTGAAACGAAACCTAAGTATTCTGAAAAACCTTTTTTGAATCCTTTCATTATTGTCGGTGTGCACCTGATAAAATGGAGACCAGACCGGACAGCCATATTCCACAATACCTACTGCGAATCAAGGACTGGTACAGACTAAGAAGGGTTTTGGGATTCCTAAAGTCTTTAGATAAACGAGAAATGAATCCTAATAATTGGTTTCCCTTCGATATGATATGTTCATAATGGTTGCGAAAGGAAAGTTTCTCATCGAACATAATTCCCAAGTCTTTTATTACGGATTTGCGTTGGATATGTATACTGCCTAACGTGTAATCAAATGTGATGCCTTTTTTGTAAGTAAATGTTATTACAAAGCATTTGTCGATGTTTAATGACATGCGATTTTTAGAACTCCATTCAAGGATCGTGTCAATGTCATTTTGAATTTTGAGACAATCGTTAGTTAGTTTATGTCGGAGAATATTTTTAAGTCATCGGCGTAAAGAAGAGTCTCACAGTGTAGCCAACTTATAAGGTCGTTAATGAAAATTATAAAAAGTAAAGGTCCTAAATGGGATCCTTGTGGAATTCCGGAAAAAACTACTTTAGGTTGCGACTCAAATCCCTTCACAACTACTAGCTGACTTCGATTATCCAAATA
Organism: Choreutis nemorana; assembly: GCA_949316135.1. Taxonomy (NCBI): domain Eukaryota; kingdom Metazoa; phylum Arthropoda; class Insecta; order Lepidoptera; family Choreutidae; genus Choreutis; species Choreutis nemorana. The sequence goes on from OX438600.1 coordinate 7,105,114, forward strand.
CGAGCATATCCAGCGAAAAAGGCTACCTTGAATTCGAAGTGAAAGATTTTGCGCTGTAGCAATGAGTGATCCACCTTATCGAAGGCTTTACTGAAGTCTGTATAAATTGAGTCAACTTGGCCATTACGTGCAAAGGCCTCACATATATAGTTTTTGTATACCAACAAATTACTGACCGTTGATCAATTTCTGATAAAGCCATGTTGTTTTTCAAAGATAGACAACTTAACATGATTATAGATATAGTCGTAAATGATCGATTCGAAAACTTTTGCCAAGCAGGACAGGATACTTATATGGCGGTAATTTGTATAGTATGATTTGTCTCCAGCCTTCAGGACAGGAACTATGTGTGCAATTTTCCATGAATCAGGAAAGATACAAAAAGCAAGAGACTTGTTAAAAATAATATTCAGTGGGATTACCAACTCCCTTGCACAATATCTAATAAAGCGCGGTGGTATACCATCAGGGCCAGGACCCTTTGAAATATCTAACCGTAAAAGCTTTGACAATATCTTCATAGACACGATTTTAATGCTTGACAACACGTTTTCGTGAGAAGTATTTATGTCACATTCAAAATCCGTTATTGGAGGGTTTTTATCAAATACTGATCCAAAATATTCCGAGAACAAGTTACAAATTTCTCTACCTCCTGAACAAGTAACATTGTTAAAAGACAACTCCTGGACTTCTCCTGGGTCGGTCGGGTTTTTTGTTTATTTAGGTGTTTTAAACATGTCTACTGATGTTTATACCAAAAATAGCAATAAATATGCTTATGTTAACCTAGTTATATAGTAGGTATACGTGTCCTAAGTGTGACTTTACACAAGTGATTAAATCGTACAATTAGCCGGAAAAGTTAGCTGTAGCCATGACTTTGGCTTTAACTTGACATTCCGTCACTTATTGAACAAACATGGAACGAGCACTTCACTGGCTCACTCAATAATGGTCGACCTTTGTCCGCGTACGCAAATACTTACGAATAAATATTTAACTATCTAATACATTTACGTATATGCACGTATACTCGATAAATCCACGCTATTCAAGGTTTGGTTGGATACCGATTCCTAATGGCCGAGGTTGGCCTTCGTCTGTAGCACATCTTGGGCTGGTATGCTGGGCTCATACGGTTTACATATGTACATACATTCTACACGTCTCCAGGCCAAGGTGAAGGGTTTTCTTTGATTACCTACTATTATTAAAATTACAGGTGGTAGATCGTCTGGGTTCGTGCCATCCTCCTTCTTGTTGCTGGAATGAAGCGGTTCGCTGTGTTTCGATTTGAAGAATTGGAGAGCCAGTGCAATCAATGGCACGAGAGATATAACATTTTTTCTCTACATGGGCAACGCATTGGCGATTCTATTGACGTCCAAAAACTGAATCTCACTAAATGAGTGAATCGGGTAACCTTCATGCGAGGTTTAATTTTTAAGTTTCAAAACGCTAGGTAACATAAAAATCTTTGAACACTTGTTAGTACACATAGCAATAGTCATGTCTAATCTAATACCTACCAACATCACGTAGGTATTACACAATTTGGGTTAAGTAAAAATGCGATGCTCTAGTTTTTTAAATCATTCTACGGCTATCAGAGAAAACTAGGTAAAAAACTAGCGAAAATAATTATGACCTTAAGATAAATCGTTTGTTGGTAAATAAAACAATGTAATGAGTTATTTTCCTATCAGTGATTGTATCTTGCAGTATATACAAGTGTGGCCTACATTCGTTTAATTGAATTAATTTAATTTAGCAATGTTTCACATTTGGATCATTATCTTTTTTTAGATATGTAGGCACTTGCCCACTGCCAAGCATTCTTACCTAATTAATATTTTCATTTCACTGGTTTGATGGAGGCGGAAATTGCACCACTTCCTCAAGGATTTTAATAAGTACGAAAGTCGTTGTAGTCTAACAATAAAAGTTCATTTTAGTTAAATTGTAGTTATCAGATATTTAACGCATTAATCGTTGCTCATATTATGGACGGAACGTAGAAACGTAACGTATGGTGGATAAAAATCTGATAGTAGGTACCTACACGGGATATTTACTAATGATGGTTTCGAAAGGTCAAACTTAAACATAATCTTTTAATAAAGAAACCTATTCATTGAATATCTTAAAACCATTTTAGCGTATAAAACGACCTCACATTTGGTAGGATCCATCCACCTATTGCAGTTTTAGGATTTTTTCTTAGTACACGAATCAGTAAAATTATCCGTTACAAAAAGAAAAGACAATGGGCGTAGATGTATGAAACATGGGTCCACCTCAAATAGTAATTACTTGTCAATTAATGTAAAGGTCTGATAACAAATATTCGTTTTCATTGAGGCGCTATCAAAAATATACTCTGTTATCAAAATTATTTTATACAAAATATAAATTTTGAGGTAAAAATAATAGTTCTTAGTTTATAAAGTATTTTTTGTGAAATATAAACTTTAAATAATGTTATTAAATATTGTTTGTGTTTTTATTATAATTAAAAAAAAAGTCTGATTTTCATATCAGACCACTTAGTATTTTAAGAGGTTTTGCTACTAAAATAGCGGCTGAGCGACTAGCAACCAAAATTATAGAAAGTTTGTTGAACTCCTATTTTTCACAGATAAAAATGTCAAATTTAATAAATGGATAACTCCAACCACACAGAAAATTCTGGCATGCACATCCCTAATAATAAATGTACATAAACAGACTTCAATTTAATATAAATGTCATTCATAATTGAGGTGGGCCCATCTTGCCCATCGTCCTTTGCTTAAGACTTTGGACCTTCCTTGACCAAAAGGATAACGGTCATTTGCCCAAAGAAGATAGCATATATACTCGTACAGACAAAGAGCTCCTCACCCAAATATCTTATAATAAAATAAAACAAGTCCAATGCGAATCGAACTCGCGTACCTCGGGTTTGTTCAAACTTAGTAAGTAAGAGCGTCGAGATATACGGCCACATCTGTTCAACGTACATAGAAGTTTGATACTTTCACTGTGAAATTGATTGCATACCTAAATATTTGATATGTATTTCAGCTTGATACCTCTACGAGTTCCTGACAAAAAGGGTCTTAACAGACGGACGGGCAAACAAAAAGACGGACCACAAAGTTATCACAAACGTGAATATGTAATTTTTCCATGATTTATTATATTTCAGGGCCATCCAATTGTTCCTTCTCAAATTTCACGACCGGTTATTTATTGCATATTAGCGACCCGCTCCGGCTTCGCACGGGTGTGAAATATACTTCAGAATATATTTATATACAACGTTCACAGCTTTTTTGTCATTAGACAATACAAACATGTTTTCTTTAGAGGTTTTTCTTGAAAGAGCGGCATATTTAACCGTGTGAAAAACACTCAACGCTCAAATCTGCTCCGGGCCGGTACAGCTACCGCTTTTTCTCTGCATTTTAAGTCTGTTATATATATCGAAAATATTCATTTAAATTACATGCTGTAAAGGACCATATTGATCTATAAATATATGCACAATGTATTTAAGCTACTTAATTGGGTAAGGATAAATGCTGTATTGCTTAAAATCACTTCGTAAATAAGCCATTATTTCTTGTAAAAAGTAAATAATAAAAAATTGTTATTGTGGGTTATCCCTAAGACACATAGATAAATACCTTTTTTGTACACCTTTTTAACGTGTACAACACTGTAGTACATTATATTGATCAATCTCGTAGGGTTCAGCCAGCGTTTGCAATGTAAGCGCAAAAAAATGTCTTTATTCACATCACTTTAGTAACTTCGAAAATAATCTGTGTTTGTCTACTATATTTTGCATATAAACCTTACACTCTATGTATTGAAAAAAACATCATCAAAATCCGTTGCGTAGTTTTAAAGATCTCAGCATACATAGGGACAGACAGCGGGAAGCGACTTTGTTTAATACTGTGTAGTGATTTGGTTTTACTGTTCATAAGTATATCTTTGTTTTTATTCGACATACCTACATAGAGGCAAAAAATACTCGATTGGATGTGCTCGGGAGACCATTAATAAAAGTTATCTTGTTTTAGTTGGCAACATACTTACACAGAATAAGTATGATACTTATGAGTTATTTATTAACAAAAATTCTATGGATATGTAAAGAAGTTCATAAGTTTGAATGTATGTATGTCCTAGGACCCTAGGAGTTATCTTCGAAACTACTCAACGGATTGAACTATATATAGACTAAACTTTTGGGATGGACATAGGCTCAATAAAAATAAAAAATATATTTTATTATTAATTTAACTAAAAACGGAACCTATATCTTGTTATTGAGAAACAAATAGCAAAAAAGTGTAATCTATATTAAAATTGATTACTTATTGTTTTCTGGGAAAATTGTTTTTTTCCTTATTGCAACTAATGGTTAAGTAGGAGCATTTGACCTTTATTTCTGTATTTTATGTTTAGCAACTGTCCAAACTAATCTAAAGCTTTTGAAACGAACATAATTTTAATATGTTCATATATCTACAATATCAAAATGACATATAAAAGTACTTATCATAAAACTTCATAAAAAAGCGAAAGGAATTTAATATAAAAACGCATGCAAATATTATTTATATATCTACTAAAGATGCTGCATCCTACCATCCATATATTTAATCATATATGTTAGTACCTTTATATAATTTAAAGAGGTATTAGAAGATTTTGTCGTTCAATAAAATTTCTGCTAAAAAGAGAGATGTCCGTGACCAAAAGGTAGCTTGATGGTATGGCGGCTGTACCTATACTTTCCATTTTGTTGTGTTGTCTTTAAAAAGACGATACATTCTGATCGATTGTATAGGGAATGATTGCCACGGTAAATTAAAGACACCGTAAAGCTGCTAAGACCTCCGGTCCGCACCACTCTTCGCTTAGGAAAAAAAAAGACACGTTTCCTCTCATGTATAATTCCCATAAAATTACAAAAAACTAGACAGCTATGTTAAAAACGTAAAATTTGTGTTACTTCCCGCTATTGAACTCTTAGTACCGCTAGCAACACTAGTCACGAGCATGACTTAATTTATATGATAAATTGATCCTGATTTTAGAAATTAATACAAAAACAATTTAAGTGGGCACATCTACTTCATTTTTATCAATTAATTTGCAAGTTTGATATACTTTCAATTAAAATATATAAATATTTAAATTAATGAAGACAATAAAACAAAAAGCAAAAGTCGACTCTGTGTTTTATTGGTATAGAAAAACAAATCCACATGAGTTGGATGCTTGAATCTTGATCTTTAAAACATATTAATAAATAACGAGTCGTTCGGTATCATCGTTAACCGGAATTCGAACCGGCTCGCCTACTCGCTGCTTTATTAGGTGAATACTATAAAAAGATGGGTGAATTACGTTTTGTCCATCTTTTTAAGGTTATTTGCACAAATCTAACCTCCAACGTTATGTCCTGCTTGCCTGCTAGGCGCACAACAGCGTATAACCTTACAAGCAATTATCCATGTCCGCCTAAAGGTTGCTCTCTATTATAATGTAGAGGTTAAAGTCCAATGGCTATTCATAAGTTATCTGCTTGAAGCGTATCTACTCATCGACGTCAAGTGGATGATAATGACTTCTCTGACGGAACTAAATATTTCTAAAACGAACAAAAAATATTTTCATACTTAAGAAATATTTCATTGGTAAATCCTAAACTATCAATCACCGTCGTTGGTAGATTTCAAATATTTTAGTTGATTGAAGAACTTATTTGTCTATTTTATTTTTTTAAACGTTTTGACTACATATGATTCTGTCTGTTATGTCTGTCTTGTTCTGTTAAGAACGAAATGAAGTTTAGACAATCATGAAATGAAAAAACAATGGAGGGTGGTTACCTTCCTATAGTAACTAGTCCTAGTCATATAGTCACTTTCCATCAGGCCCATGACGTTGTATACAATTTAAACATGTAATAAAGTCACATACAAATTACATATTTTATAAAAATTACAATTTAAAAACTCATTTATGGGATGATAGGTAGGCAATTTTATACACGATTTATTTTAAAATGATAAAACCCTTTTATTGGTAGGTAAAAGAAAATCTATTGACTTAGTACTTTTTTTCCTAATTGCTCACTTATTAATCGTTAACATTGTACACACTATTAAGTAATAAACCATAAATTTGATTCCAACCAATAAGATGGCCTCGAACATAAATTATTAGTACCTAAATACATATAATATCCAGTTCAATAAACTGTTAGGCATCTTTGAAGTGTAGACTTACGGTTTCCTTCAAATGTATTAGGTACGTCATTTTTAATGTGAGAACTTAATTGACTCTTAAATGAAAAGGGGATTAGAATTTGGTTATAAGAGAATGTACTGATTATACAAAAATAAACTAAAATAAGATCCATAATTAACATTTTTAAACATTTTGCTATTTTAGGATAGTGAAGAAATCGGATTAATTTCAAACCATCTTTTGAATATCTATTCCCTAATTTTAAAAAAGCATGCTTAATAATCATTACAATAATATTCCAAGAGAAAATTCTCAAACGCTACTCAACGCTTTTAACCTTTGTTAACTTTTTTTAAACTTTCAGGGTATCGAAATTGCTAAGAAATGTTCAGTTATGGCAGTCGATAATGTTAGTAAATTTGAACTAATTTCAATAATTAGTACATTGCCAGGGTCAATCTCATGGCCAAGATGCCAACTGGCCTGCTACATATCTTCTCGTACGTATTAATTTCCGGGATCCTGTCATTTTTAGGTTATTAATTAGTTCCTCGTGTTTTCAAATAAGATCAATCAATTTCATACCACTGTTTGAAGTTACTCTTAAAAGATTGACAATAATAGATATTTAACATAATAATATCCTTAAGTTAAAGAATAAAAAAAAACAGATATTTTTAAAAATTTTCAATTTTTAAAAAATTCAATTTGCCTAAAATTATTGCTTTCGGTTTCAGATCTTTGTAAATTTTGTGAATACATAAGTGAATACTCAATAAAACCAGCATAGGTACAATCAAGATCAGCAACCCCGCGAAATCGCTGAAAGAAGCGAAGTTCTTAATCATCGTAAGAGCACATCCAAGGCCTGGTATTCGTCAAGATACGCTTATAGTACTCGTACTATGGCGTATAAAGTTGCTCCGATTTATGCGTTACTCTCGGTAACCACTCCGTTGTGTGTTTGATATATACGGATGCAAATAAACATAGAACTTTGTACCTACTGACAATGTCAATATTTAGGCAGTTTAATACGTCTATATTTGTAGTAGTGTAAATTGATTAACGCAACAAATCCGATGGGACAGCGAACTTATTCTGAAGGTCAGTGGAATTTCTAGTAAATTCTGTGACATAATTAACATGAACATAACGTAAAATAAATTTTCTATGTTATTATCATTGTTATTATTTTGATATTCCGGTCCCGTGATATTTCTGAAATTATTCAAATATTTTAAAATGTGCTTGTTATTAGAAAGTTTTAGTAAAACTGCACTTGGAAGGAATGGGACAGTTGATTGCAGAAATCAGATGGTCTGCTTTGTGTAAAATACTAAATTCTGAAGAAATTTAGTATTAATAGCTGCCATCTCCAAACAAAAAAAAATGAAAAAGGCGATTACTACCCATCATTGTAGATTTGTAAAACATGTAGATATGTGCATTAGTAATTTGTTTATTAATTCAACATACCTTATTTCTACACCAAAATACGGAAACTAAAGCGGAAATGATATGACAAACTGATTTACAAAACCGTATCGCGATTTCGACGCCTTCGTTTAAATAATTTACTAATCAAATACTACTCATTCTTACGTCAAGGTTTGCGGCCTTAGATTACCAAAAACAAACCACTGCTTATATTTGTTTCCAATATAATAAATCAATAGGAAACAGGCATCCTTTTCCAATCGATTTTAAAGTTAAATACGAGTAGTTTACATCAAAGAACCGATTTAACTTGTGAAAATAGAGTTTGAAAAAATACAATCTTTAGATACCTATATTCTGATTATTTTGAAGCAAATAAAGTTTGAAATCGGTAATTCTCAGGTGGCCAAGGAACCATAATATGAAAAGTTTTAATAAATCACTGCTTTCCTAACACTACTCCTTTTCCTCAAAACTAAGCAAATATTTTTATTTAATTTTTATGTATGTTCAATTTCAACAGTTTAATCTGTTCGCTGTCAGAACAAAAAGTAGGTATATAAGTAGGTAGGAAGGTATTACTAGTATAATGCTTCAATGTCAATGATCTCTATAAATCCATTCAGGCAACAATTTACAATGTAAGTTTTATAACAGTATGTGGTATCGTGAACGAATCAATGTAATGTGAATTAAAATAAAGGAATCCTGATCATAAATAATGATACATTAGATTAGACTACCTCCGTCACACGTGGATATGTACAATCAAGCATAGAATTCTTAAATTATCTACCCTCAATGATTATCTACCAATTTAACAAATCATATGAATTAAACATAAAGTTTCCAAAATGCCCTCACATTATCGTGTTTTTTAGGTCCCGTTCCGTATCAATATCAAATTGTAATAGAAAATTTTATTTGATTTGAATTATTGTATTTGATTATTAAAAAAAGCTACTACATAGGTTTCTTCCCGGGCAAGAAATAATGTTCCGAACCGGTTGTAATATAAAATATGTCGATTTGAAAATGCTGATTTCTTTTGAGTGAAGATTTGAAATCACGTAAATGTTTGATATTAATCTCAGCTTGATAAAGTATATGACAAAATAGTTTTTATTCGATAGTATGCAATCCCTCGGAGCAGTAAAAAAATTAATACTTAAGTTAACGCAATTAAACGCAGATACGGCCATTTAGTTTTGTTTTTGCCGCATTTTTATATTCTCAAGGGAATCAAAACCTATGGGATACTTCCCGTTGACCTAGAATCATGAAATTTGGCATGAATTGATAAAGCACGAGTAATGGAAAAAACTGAAAACCGTTAGTAAATACATAATTGGAAAAATTCTCCGGAACTCCATTCTTGCGATGAACGTACTATTTACATATCTACAAGTTTGTGTGGAACCCTCAGTGCGCGAGTCCGACTCGAAATTGACCAGTTTTATTTCAAATCAATGTACTGCTACTACTTAATGCAATCTCTTTGAACAAAGAGTATTATAAATAAATACTTTTGAAAGCATATGATTCTCTTCAAGTCAGACCTTGAGATACAATGCAATCGATTTTCAATTGCGTAATTTGCCATAGAAAAAGCTAATGACGACTGTACAGTGAACGTTCGCAATAGAATGCAATATAATAACTATTAAATTATTCAGATTAGAAGACAACATCAGACGATTCTTGCTAAAGGAATATTGAAAGAAATATAGTTTTTATGTACACGTAACAAAGTCTATTACTAAAATTCAGTAACATACACGAGCCATATTTAATATAAATAAACCCGACGCTACGTATTATACTCACAACATCATTTTATTCTGCAGTTTTGAAACAACACAATTCATGTTGAAGCAAATTGTTATAAGCTGTGTCATCTTTTGTAAAGAAGTAGAATAAAACTACAATTGGTCGATGACATAAATTGCTTCTACTACGAAATTCGGGATAATGCTACGGGTTAGAACTACGAGACTACGAGTACTACGGATGTTGTTTAAAGAAAAGCGATGTGAACAACACCCTAAATTTTTATCGCTTCGCAACGGGTCTAAAATTATACACAATTTGAATAACAAATAACGTGATAACTTGTAACATTGGTTTAAATATTAATTTCAGGTACATATTGCGTCCTTGATGTTTGTTTATCTTATTATATTATTTATATCTAGACGTAAATAAAAATATCTATAGATATTAGATATAAATAAAAATACCTTGTAAATAAAGGTAACGAAACCTCATCTGATACTTAGGAAAAGGTACTAAAGAATGTACAGCGAAAATTATTTTGATGTAGGATTATTTTGAGATGATTTATAAAAATTTTGAGGTTGAGTTGTCATTGGAATTCATTAGCAGACCACCTCAGGCAAACATGTGAATTTTCATATTTGTGGAATCACACTTGATAGTATATGTTACTTGTTAGTGTGGTTGTGTAGTGTATTTACTATTTTATATGTTATTTACATGTGTGTGTTGTGATTAGAATTAATATCTAAAAATAAAAACTACCATAACATTATCATTAAATTGCAAAAGATAATAAATTATTGAATACTTTTAAGTGCAATTGTTTGGAGTCGGTTATTTTTTTTGTGTTGCAACTTAACAATACTTTATTTAGATGTAAAGTTTCTCATTAATTTATATGTAATATAATTTTATAGATTTCTGATGTAAACGTCACTAATCAAGACTAAAAATATTTTTTCGTTTGTTATAATAACACATTATTTTTGTATGTTATAATATTGATTTGATTGTCCTTGTCCATACAATCACTAACCACTTTAAAATGATTTAACGAAAGCTTTTGGCACGTTTGAAATTGACCTTTGCGCACTTGTTCATCATCAGTCCGCATGAACAACATACGCACATACAGACAGTACAACCTTATAAGGCATCACAACAAAATACTATTATTAATGTTCTTCTCAAAAGTATTGAGATACTTATGAGATGTTGATTTGTATAATATTAATTTGGATATATATAGAAAATGTTAAAAGAAACCTTGCGCCGAGATTTTATTATGCGAGACGTTCGTGAATTTTGTTGTGTTTAAATGAACTACAAATTAAGTCGGGTTGAAGACCATTAGCAATCCAGTTTGCCAGTGACGCAACTATACGTCACATGATAATCGTGTTGACCAAGTGCAAAAGATGTATATGTTACGCCGCGTTCGGGGTCTACTAGATTATGAAGTTGTTTCACAGCTTAAATATACCATATATTGAACAAGTTCTAAGTTCTATATCTAGAAACAAGTAAGACATTAAAAATAATAATTATATCCTCATTTTTATCTAATGACGCCTTCGTTCTTCTAAAGTAGGAGTCGTTTACCATTTTGGTTATTACAGTTATTGTCACTACACCTACACTAAGATTAGTGGTATTTTGGTAGACAAAGTCAGAGAAAAGAACAGATTAGATATTTTATTTAAAATTTTCGTAGGTACCTAAATAATTAACAGCCTTCCAGCATCAGACGCTCAATCAAAAGTACTTGTCGCTTTGAACTCCTAGAGCCTATCATACCCTGTCGAAAAGTCATCGGCGAATGTGACATTCAAGTTTCTATAGGATTTGATAAATGCGTACGCACTTGGTCGCCGGTCGCCGATCAGTCATATATAGACTAGTCCATAGAGCTTGTGGGCTCTTATTTTTAATCTTCGGGGATAACCCTGTCTCAGGTGACGTATGTAAAGAAATAAAACTCATGAAAAACTGACTTGACAACATTCAAGTTCGTAGGCCTTAAAGTTCCTGATCTATGGTAATGGTGAGTCAACAAATGAGTGAATGGTGTCTTTATTCATACATTTTTAAATTTAAATTTATTACACGTATATAAATAAGAGGCAACGTAAGAGGGAACGTAGGTATGTTAACATAACAAAGACAACCAATGTAAGTAACAGGCTAAAACTTATCTAATCTATCACATAAACTGATTATTTAATTAGCAAATAAAGATCTGAATTGTCTTGTAAATCAATTTATATTATATTAAATACATGGATGTAATTTTTGGATACCATATTTTTTAAATTTATTATAAAATATGTTCGCTAGGTTTAATAAACAAAGTTTGATAGAGTAATACTGGCTTATCCCTAGAGTACCTACTTTTCTAGGAATTTAAATTATTATTCATATCAAATAATTAGAATACTTGTATACGGGCAATAAGTACATATACACAATGTTGTACATTACCTATAGTTTAATGGATAACTATAGGTATGTAGATGATAATGATCTTACAATGTGTCTTATTTTGAAACTTGTTACTCAAGTGTATCACTTTATTCTTGATTTATACAAATTTTAGTATGCTGGGGATTTGAGTCACAGAGTATTTTAGAAGAAAATCTAAATTTTGTGTCTTTTTTGGATTTTTCAATATTTTTTAGATTTGTAAAATACGTAAAAAGAAACTAGGTAAATGTCCACAAACCCATTATAAAACGATCAAACATAAGACGTCATCAATTGATTACATGACAAATCACGGGTAGTATTTGAAACTTTTTAGACGAATCCTGTTCTTATTTCATTTTCATTGAGGTTATCTTGTTTTCTTAAATGGTGTTTTTAATGAGAATGACACAAATGTTCGAGAAGGGTTATTGAAATGTTTCAATAACTATCGTACCAACTCAATTCAAGGCAGCGGGTGCACAGAGAACATTCGAAGATAATAAACTACCGTAAGTTACCAGAGTAATCTTTATCAGTCCATTATTTAAATAAGAAAAGATGGGTACAACAAAGCCCACAGAATTAGCTAGTTAAAGGGGCAATAAAAGTAACCGATGGAGGGAATATGCATGAATAATACTTTGGTTATTCAATCAATTTATCGTTAAATAGTATATTTACTGTGAAAACAGAATTATAAATGAACGATAAAACAGGAAGATATAACCATTAAAATGAATATATGAACCTCTCTCGGTCATAACAACAACCTTTTCTATAGAAGTTGTATGGCGATCGTATATTTTGACGTCATTTGACTCTCAGTCTAACCATTTTGAAGCTTTATTAAGTTAATAAATGAGATAGTTGATAGATGATGAGATAGTTTAATAAATGTATCAGAGTGGTGCATTTATGTGGTAGGTGTATAATTTCAATAAATAAATCCTTAAAAGCGACCACGGGCCAAAATTCGGTCCCCGCGTGATGGACAGTCGGTCGACTTTGTAAGGGCTTCAAAAAACTGCAGAATGCAAGCGGCCCTGGATTGCGTAACCTGTAACTTCCTATTTGGGGGAGGCCTTTATTAAGCAGTGGATTTCTTCCGGATGAGATGATGGTGAATGACGAAACCATGGCTCGCACTGTCATTTTACCGCACTTGATATTTTCAAAAAGGTCATAACCGTGATAAAATGTACATATTGTGATTTGTATATTCTAACAGGTACATAGTCGCTAAAGAAAAAAAATCACTGTGAACATTTTTTGTTAATTAAAATGTATATGTCGGAACTGCGAAAATTATATTGTGTGTAAATTACTATTCACAATACGGAAGTCAGCTGCATGTTGTACGGACTATTGTTTTTATATTATAAGTAAAGTTTTATTTAAAACGACCTAAATACTTAGAAGCGCCGGTTATTATTTAAATTAACACCTTTCTTTTGGTAAATATAATTTTCAAAAATTACTTACTACGCTAAGCTTTCCAGCAATGAAGCACGGGAATTCGCGGGTATGAAGCAACGCATGTTGTTTTGCTGTTAAAAAGTGTTAACGACATTTTTTTAAAAGTAAAATGAAGTTTAATGTGTCGTATAAAAATGCATATCATATGTGAAAGTCTCGTATGAGAGTTCAATAAAATTCATTTAAATAAAAATAGTGCCCGATATTTCTTTATCTAATGGGACTTATGAAAAACTTCATTATTTTTATTAATCATATGTCCATCGAGGTCCGAAGGTTTCTGTTGATCATAGAATTCTGATACAAAGTTTTAAATCGAAAAACCTATTACAGGTACTAACAAAAAAAATTGGATTTATGAGGTTCTCAAAGTATGGTATCGATATCGAGCCTTTTCAGGAGAAACATCGTAAACGAAATTTTGTGTAAAAAATAGTAATATTAGAATATAGTGACTTCAATATAATTGAAAAAAAAGTGCGATAAAAAGCGTGTGTGTGTGATAAAGAGTTAACAATAAAAAGTTCAAAAACTAAAACCGGAATACTAAAAAATGCCGCTCTAAAATTATGAAACAAGAAACTATTCTAATATTAAGTTGTTATGTACTTACTACCTATTCAATATAGCCGTAACCTTCAGTACTAGAAGATCATCTTATTCTTATTGTATTATTTTGTTAAGATAGGTGTCATATGACCACGTCTAATTAGTACAATTTTAGATTTAAATGTTTTCTTGTTTAATGCCTTTTAGAGCAAGATTTATCATTAGTCTCTGGTTTGAGATTTACAACTGAATACTACAAAATTTACCCTATGTGACCGAATCATAAAAAACTAACCTAAAATCACATAAAGTCAAAATATTGTGTTCAGTTTTGGATTACTTAAAATATTCTAAATACCAAATTAGCTTCTGGTTTAAATTAGAACTCTTCATTATTCATACGATTCTGATAATGTTTATAAATGTCATCATTAATGATTCGGTTTTTAGTTGATATCTATTTACTAATTACATATTATAGATTGCAATTAATTGAACCTGCTACAAAAAACACGTCATCGTTTGAAGGAATATCGATAATTACAAATTACAATGTAATTACTCTATATTACCAGTAGCTTTTTTAATCTATAACATCATTGCTGTAGCTACGTTAAGTTGCAATATTACAAATGCAATATGATATAAATATGCAGATATATACTAATGTTAAAACCTATTTACTTCACTTTTACCATGGCTGAATGAATCAGTCACGAAAAATAGAAATCAGGCAAAATTAAAACAACGAATCTATGGAAGTCTGACCTGGACCTGGACCTATATACTTAAAATTTACAAAAATCATTATATTTTTAACAGACTTAATAGTGAAGAGGTTCTCAAACTCGGCTGGAAATGGATTTTTATAAATGTTTGTGGCCTCGGAACTTTTTCGTTTACAAAGCGATTAGTTTTATTTTTTTATAGTATGTACTTTCAAGTTGGTATATGTACTTTCTATTTTCACCAAATCAGGCTCTTATAATGGGATCCTGAAGAAGTTGAGGGAACTTCTTAACTAGAGGATCAATAACAATAATTCTTGTAATAAGAAGGGGCGAATAGGCGATCCGCCCAGGCATCAGGGGGTGACAACGGCAACGGACACGTGACTCGCGCAGTCAAAAATATTTTTTTAAATAATTTACTAACTTAAAAATAAAATTTGCCTCTTTTCGCACCTATCAAATTTCAAGACAATTCTTTCTACGTTAAAGAACAAACAAACTATGTACGCACAAACATGTGCCGTTATAACTCCCCTAGTTGTGATAATGGCAACTGACAACTGACTCGGGCAATCATTTTCCAAATAATTATTAGTGATTTGCTCTGAACTGTGAACTCGCGACCCCACCAATTTGGCTCATGTTCAATAATTAGAATAAGTTTTGCCCTTTTACCCCTCTTTTTAATTTTTGACAACACTTGAGTTTTATAACAGCATATTAATTATAAAAGCTGCAATAAGTTCCTTACGTCTAGTAAAATTTTCATAGACACTTAGAAGGTAAGCAACTAATCTAATTGTGTGCGTTAATTTATTTCAAATTGTTGAGTTTTGGACATAACACCTAACCTAACCGAACCTAGCTTATTGTAATTGACAAACTAAAAACTTCAACGACGATCAATATTATCTTAGCTGACCAATTATAAAACTCGCTGACCAATCATGAAATCTTGCTGCTCAAATACTTATTTTGCGTTTATTAAAATACGGAACATTATCAATTTATTCGCGAAATAAACAAAACTTTTGTATAATAACCAAATGTTTAAATGCTACTTTTTGTGGCTAACCAAAATTTTGTTTCGGCTTAGCTATTTAATTACTTCTCAATAACAATTGCCCTTACCGAGTAGGGTTATCAAACTATAATTCATATAATTGTCTACCTTTCGTTTAATCAAGACGTTATCAGAAGTGACTTTGAATTGAAGTTCATGTTGCACATTTAATAAAATAATTGAGCTATGCGCGTATGCATAGTAGACAAATTTCGTCAAAAACAATAAAACTATGAAAGTTGTACGAACCGAACCTGCTCTTTGGCCAAATCACAATAAAATGAAATGGTACTTTAAAAGTCGAACATGAGGTGTCAAGTTGAAGGCGAGCAGAATGCGATGTGATAAAAGCAAGCGATGGTAGCCCGCGCAACCAGTACCAATCGACACACTTGCGCATGCGCAACGCTGCTGCGCCTACATCACGTTTTATAACAACCTAATCCTAACGCCATCTATTGGGTAAAAATCCTCCTCTGAAGAGGATTTCCGGGAAGTGATAGTGTTTTATTGGACTGGAAATAATATCCAAAATAGGTTCCTGATCAGAGGAACGTCGCTTTTACTCAGCAGGTAAGCTTCATAATTACAAATTTATTATTTTAAAATCAACTTCAGAATCATGTGATGAAACTGAGATTGCAAAATCATACTGCTAACCACAGTAACTACTGTAATTTATCTGATATTTACTGTCGAGCTGAGATATAAAATGAACTATATTTCTCACTTGCCTATTTTTAATTAATTTATTACGATAGTCAGTATTGTTAAATTCGCATAATATAATATATAATATAATAATTCCGACAAACTAACTAAGTCAAATTCTTTGACCAAAATGGGGCAGATATGTATGTAGCTTGTTTAATTATTTTTGAAATGATATAAAAATAGGTATATAGATATAATATATATATATATATATATATATATATATATATAAAACAGCTTTTTATTTTTGTTTTGACCATTTTATGTAAAAATCCTTATCAAATTACACGCTCGTTTTGCTGTTAGTTTAACAAACTTATTTTAATTTCTCTTTAATATATATTTGGGTTTCGCTTGAAGTTTTATCTAAACGTAGAAATTTAAAGGAAATTCACAAACTAACTTTTTCAAAGGACCGGAGTCTTCCGATCCTTTAAAACAAAAATCAGTCTATAATAAAAATAATATATAATCGTTAGCTTAAATGTGCAGGCATTGCGTCACCTGCCTATTTGCAGACAAAAAGAAAATTAAGTAGTTATTGATGGTCTTTCCGCTGAGTTGATAAAATCACGGCATTATTTTGACACTACGTTCCGTCAAAACATCGTAGTAATGATATTGCGGTGAGCGCAACAGTCTGCTATGAAAGGAGCTCGGTTTTGAAGCCAAGGATCCACCAAGGCGTTCTCAGGTGTTAGTATTCCTTACGCGTCAGTCCGTGCGATGAGCACCACGTGACGTAACGACGCCCGCGGCCACTGACATATCACCAGATTAACATGCTCACTGTACCAAAAGTTTTCATCCAAAACCATCGACAACTACCAAACACAAAAAAATACCTCAAGTACTTTAAATTACGGACATATTAAGTCAATCAATAGGATCAATTTGAGGGACCGATTTGACTTTATGTATTTTGCTAACAAAAAATTAAGAAACCATTAAAGGTTGGAGAAATAATTGACGATCCACAAGAATCAACAACCCTGAATTGCAATCACCTTCAATAACTTGAGCGATCAGTTTAACCGTTTTGTATTCGATTCAGTTGCTTTGAATGTATTAGTTGCTCGGTTGGTATACACACATACTGTATAATATACAACATACTGAACACTAAGGAGGTAAATATGTAATGTACATACTAGTACATAAATAGATATTTGATTTTTGACATTTTTGTAAGCCTTCTACGCTATGGTGACCTGCAGATTAGGTGATTTAATGTCTTCAGTTAAGAATAAGAATCATTAATGTCTTTTTCTAAAATACCAAAGTAAAAAAACAATTACTTGATTGATGTAAAAATTGGTTTTGATTGAAAAAATTTATATATTTTTTTAATCAATTATACTCGTAGTAGGTATGGCATTAGTACTGCCATAGTCAGGCCATAAGGTCTAATTATTATCATTAATCTAAGTCAGTTATTCCAAACAAACTGAAAGTTAATTTGGATTAACGCATACCTGAGTGTATTAAGTATACTGTTTAGAATCAATAATAGTTAAACAATTAATTCGAAAGAAAACAGTGCGAATGTAGTTAGGGTCTCAGGTATTTCCTTAGTTCGGATAAAAGGACACAACACAACACCTTTTAAAAATTACGATTACGGCTATTCAAACCGACAATTTACTGACGACTTAAGGTACACTTACAATGCATGGTAAAAACTCTAAAATTATAACTTACGTAAAGTTTTATACGTCGTAATTTATGATAACTACTTATAAAATGCTTTACCTGCTGATGGAAATACTTAGCTTAAATTAAAAACACATCTCATGATTAATACTTCAACCTGTTTATACATAGTTCTTTGCTATTAACTGACTTTAAATAAAGAGGAAGTTCAGGGTTCTCAATTTGACTATTTATATTTCTTATGATCAATCGTAATCCCATATTAATTTCAATGGCATTGGAACTTTTTGTGTTAAAAATTGTTTTGAAAATAAATATTTTTTTCAAATGTTATTTATTGTAGAAGAAAATTAAAATCAATTAATGTTATTGCGTGGTAAATATTTGAATTTTACGGTCTATGTCATTGGAATCCTCAACGAATACTACCTATTTCCTTTAATAAAAATCGTAATTACAATACCTTTTTGTTAGTTGTTATTGATAAACCCACATCTGAGTCGTACATTAGTCGGTATTAAGTGATAACATTACGGTTTAATAATTTATGGTACCAACCAATTTAATAATTAAAGATTATTGGCATTAAATATAGTAATTAAAATGCACCTACTCAACTGAATGTCTAAAACTTATTTACTTCGCTCAAATTAAGAGGTTTACCGTCAGTGGAAAGATTGCATTAATTGAATGTAAATATTTTTCATTGATTTGCAATACCTATCGATACGAAATTAGGTGTTCTCTTTAGTTTACAATACAAACTGTTGGTCAGCAAGATGATGTGAGATCAATGGACACGAGAGATTTCCAAATGGAATCATTGACGTCAGAACAAAACCTGATCTAATTCAATGAAGTGTTTCACTTTTAAATTAGGGTTCCACAAGTAAGTGCCAAAGTATTTATAAGATAAATGTCTTGTTTTTATAATAGTTCTATTTGAGTTAGGCAATTTCTTTTAAAACGTATAAAAATAAAATGTATATATAAAAATAAATGACAAAAATGTGAATGGAACCCATTCTGTTTTTTGTTAAATTTAAATCGACGACTTTTGTAAATTTCCATTCTCATTAATTTTATGTATAATTATTGAAATGGACCAATCATATTGTGTTCAAAAAATATTCATCGAACTTTGTACCTTGCCAAATCAGGTTTGAATAAAATTTGTTATGGGAAGTGGACACACAATTATCAATATTATTTTACATAAATATGTTACATGAACATTTTATACGTCAGACAAGATGCAGCATATAAATATGTATCTACTAGAGTACGATCACGATTGATTTATCACGAAAACATAATAGAATAAATAGATAGGTTTTTGACAAACTCAAATGGCAATTTGCGTGATTGCTATTTACACAACTCTTTGTATTGTAGGAAGTAATTAGAGTGCTTGTTCTAATGTCACAGAAGTTTTTTTCATCTAGGTTCGAATCTAGTGAATATACAAACATGGTTGGTACGTGAATTTGCTTGTTTGTTGGTACACGATCAGATCAGATGAAAACATTTGATAGGTTTCTGACACGTAGTGTGCGACCTCGTAGTTATACTTAGGCAGTGCCTGCAAATGTTTACATTTTGTGCCGGCGGTGACGCGGCCGGTCGCAGGCACAAGCGATTAGTTGCAAAATGATCCCAGACGAATTGAGTTCAGGGTCGATCGTGCTGCCTCCGGGTGTTGCGCAAACCTTCGCTACCACACCGCCACATATCTAGCCATAACAATCAACGCGATCAACGCACTATCTCCGTTTCAGATATTTATCCAAAAGTGCTCTATCGGTTTATGCAAACTGTAACAAAACGTGTACGATTGCACTCATAATGATTGCGACGTGATCAATATCAATTAGGTATTTAAAGATAACGAAATTCCGATAACTTTAGTGACAAATCAACATTCTTATTCGTATTTTATTTTGTAAAGGTAGGATGCAAGTTGATGCCTTTTATTTTAGTTTCTTTGTAAAATTCAATTCATATTTAGTCTTCCTGTATGTGACTTAGATTTTTAGAAGCAAAAGACGCACTGTATTTCGATAGTAAACGTAGATACTTTAATAAGGTATGTTATAATAACAATAAATCACTTATTGCTATAAACATGAGTACAATTTAGATCTTACAGATTAAGTTGCTGTAGTACATACATGTTTTGTCAAATATTAAACATAAGTCAAAATTAATAATAACATAAATTAATGATAAGTCTCCGCTGCACTCCTACGAGATGGAACTCATGTTTGATGCAATTCATATTAATCATAGCTCAATCAAGTCGGCAACTAGTTTTTGACATTTTATTTTTGTATAATTTTTATGTATTTTATTTTTATTTTTTGAATTCACTGTTAGCGTCGACGCTTTCTGCGCTGACGCTGCTGTCAACTTTTAAAGGTTTACCCGATTAATGGAAAAATAATTTTATTTCTGTCCAGTACCTAAGAAGCGGTTATCATGTAGCTTATCAAAAGTATATACGTATAAGTACGTACGTATAACTCCGCGCAAAAAAAATTAATTGTTCAGGAGTAAATATTAACTGTTTTGGTTGAATATCTTTTGAACCCGACGATGGAGTCTTGAAATATTAATACATCATTGGAAAGGGTATTTAATACAAACTATATAATAAATATTACAAATCAAAATTTCAATTAATAACTTAGGTGCTCGACAGTTACAGGATAATTGTGGTAAATGTATGGTATTTAGCAGATAATCAATATTGTCAATCATATTGATTATCTGTTAAATACCAGAATTTGTTGTTGTAAAAAGTCGGTTCCTACTCTATATTCTAATTAATGTTAAATAAAAAAAATATTGTACTATTCTTAGTAATATTTTATATGTTGCGGTTCAAATTAAATTCTAAAAGAGTGCAATCCATTTATATAATAAGACACTGCGCTTCATCTTTATCATGGAATCAAATACGCCAGATTGGCGTACTTGTAGTTGCCGCATTTTTCTAGTGGGCATGCCACCATCTAGTAGGAACCCCGTGACTACTAATCATAAATCTACGATTAATAATACACATAATCGATACGAAATGCCAATTACTTAAATCTAACCAAAAACTAAAAATTATTCAATATATATTTAAGTCAATTGAAACATTGAATGTAAGACTATAAAAGAAGTTGTTTATGATAAAAGTAGAAATTGTCTTTTTACATTTCGTAACTGCCATTAGGTATTGTATTTCCATTATTGTTACTGTTCACCCCGTGTTCATAATAAACACCCATTCTTCCTTACAAAATTTTTGTTTTTTTAATATTATGAAGGATTGATTGTTAGTTGTTTTGGCATTTCTTTGGATTTATTTGTAAACGCTGTGCGTCAACAAAAGGTCAAAGTGTGCAGCAACAAATTAAGGGATATCCTTAAAAATATGAAATGCGTTTTTTCCAGGCATGTCACCTACAACAACCTTAGTGTACCGATGCCTACGCTTAAATTCCTATTTGTATTAAAAAACATTTACGCATAACTACACAAATTTAAATGAAAGTATTGTCTTCAAATTTTTTTGAGTGTTTTCATAAAATGACTTTTAGTTAACCTTCCTAACGCTCATCAATTGTGTCGCGAGGCTTTTATCGCAGCGTTTTAGTCAGTCGCTAACAATTGAAAATGTAAGTCAAACATTTAAGTAAAGACAGATAATTAGTTTCAGTTATGACAACAATTAATTTTACCTGAGGAAACTGCCACTAAATCCCATTATTTTAAAATAGTTAAGAATTCAAGGTCTGCGTAATAATGCTTCGAGTTATTTTGCGTAAGATTTAGAAGTAATTACCTCTCGTTGTTGCAATACAAATACTGTAGTTATATCTAATGTGTAGCAAGTGCTTTACACTCGGTATTTCTAGTAGCAAATGGTTGGCAAAGTTAATAATGATTTGTTCTTACCAAATAAATATATATCTATAGACATAGATCGTATACCTACCCATACCGATATCGTGTATCTACTGATACTACGTAAATTAAATACAAACTTACCATTTATGATTGAATTTATTATTTATTATATATAATGTAAGATTTAGGTATTTGCCTAACGCATTCAATCTTAATCCTTAGGCATATCTACTACTTACACCTTACACCATAATAAACTTTACTTGTTACAGCAAGCCAAGGCAGTAGAAAGTCAATATGATATCAAAGTTTATTTTTAACCCCTGACACAAAAAGAAGGGTGTTATAAGTTTGACGAGTATGTCTGTGGCATCATAGTTTTTTAGGTTTATTACCTATCTGTTAAACTGTTATATTGTTTTAATAAATAAATAAATATAAATAACTCTCGAACGAACGAAGCGATTTTGATGTAGTTTTTTTTGTTTGAAAAGTGACTCAAAGTAACGGATGCTGAAAGTGGGGTTGAACAATCGAAAGTACTCAAATATGTCTAATTGGGGTATCAAATTAAAGGGCTCGACACGTACATTCCAAAACTTTAATTAAAATAAAAAAACGGTTTAAAATGAGTGGGGGATGAAAGTGGAGATAAACAATCGAATGCACACAAACATGTCCAGTCGGGGGTTTTTAAATTTGTATTTTTATTTTTTGTCATAATTAATTATCATGGTGCATAACATAATAGGTATATCTCAACTTTCAGGCCGATTACATATGTTTACAAAAGTTACTTGTGGAAGGTGTGACATAGAAAACAAGTCCGTTGTGCTGATGGATATAACATCTTCACCGTTTCATACTTTCATTCAATACAAGTAAAGAATCGGTTTCATTTATTTGTAATTTTCATAACTGCCAATTAAGTAATAACATAACTAATAAAATTAAGCTTTAAACCTGCCAAAGGGTAAACAATTACCAAAATCATTGTTTGAAACCTAATGACGTAATATGATAAACTAATTGATTGGGTTCGCTATTAGAGACACTCGTGTTTTTACTGGAGATGAATCGGATATCCGGCAAATATTCGGTATGCAGTCATTCGGCCCAAATTTATATTATCCGACCGGATACCGAATAGTAACTGAATATCCGGCTGGATACGGAAAAATAAAAAAACTATTTTCGTATATATTTTCACACTTTTATGCTACTATTCAATTCAATTTAGTACATGAACAATGCTGCTTATTTAATTACAATGCCTGGCTCTAAAAATCTCTCTTTCTTTACCGTTGCATTGTGACGGCAGACTTCAACGCGATGCTGAGAAGTGGTATGACCACTTCTAGTGTCGTGCAGCAGAACACAAGGGGACAGCATGGAGAGAAAGACATTTTCATGATCAGGTCATTCTTCCAACCAGGAAATGGACTTTTATTGATAATGACAAACAGACGCCAGATATTGAAAAATGTCTCAGTGATACATACATCATTGATAGGCGAATACATCACGCACCATCGATTTGCGAACGACATAGCCTTTAAGGCAGAGTTTCTGGGTGGCCTATCATTCATTTAAGATGATTTTAGAGTCTAAAAACGAATATGGATATAACGGAGATCATGTCTAATGTCCATGTTATTGGCGGGGAACGTTGTTTTTGAAGTTTTTGACCACTATGTGTAACTAGGGTAAGTCGTACAATAAGGTACGCCCAAGTTCAAGAAAGAGATCTGGCGATGAATCCAACTCAATTAGGCTAGCGTTTGGGAAAATCTGCAAATTCTTCTCATCCAAAATACCTCAATCATTAAAAAGACAAAAGTCTTCAACCCATGTTTGTTACTAGTGATCACTTGGTCGCTAACTATTGGCATAGTAAAATTAAATTAAAAATTAAAACTCAAAATCATGCAACGAGCTATGGAAAGGGCTTGAAGTTTTACTCCACGGTCGAATCAGAAGAAGAACAATAGGCGAGCTAAAATGCCTTACATACCCCGAAAGATAAATCAATTAGCTGAGAGGCAATGGGCTGACCATATAGTTCCACCACTTTCCATGTAATGCTCTATATCCCATAGTTTGGGCAAAAAGCGTCCACAGTGCAACACCATCCCGATTGACTTCGAGCTTCGTGCTTAATGTCGCTCTAAGTCTTCCCTACGGCCTTCGCATTTGCAATGATAGCAATACCAAGTCTGTTTTGGGAGGCCGCGCTTCCACTTTCCTTACGGTCTACCATATAGCACGCAGAATTGACTATTGGGGACGAAAGGTTCTCTAGTGGCGACCACGGATCGGAAGGCGTACATTTGGAAGGTACCCAACGAGATGGACTGACAAACTCGCATGGGCTGCAGTGAGTCGCTGAATGCTAGCAGCTCAGGGTCGTTAAAGTTGGAAACATTTGGGGGAGAGCTTTCTCCAGCAGTGGACGCCTTTCCGGCTGATGATGATGAAGTACATTGAATCTTAAGGTGAAGCTTGAAACACTACACTTTATAGCCCGTTATCGCCGCTTTAACACTTTTCCCCCAACGATTATATCGGTTATTCTAGCTAAACGACCAACCAATTATTATTTCATCTTGCTTTTAATCTGGGTGGTTCTTTTCTACTGTTAACCAAATAATTTTTAACAATCTATGGAAAATTACAATGTAGATCCCCTAGACGGCTATCTGTGTCTTTGTGCTTGCCACTTTCGACATTTTCTATCAACATTAAAGAGAAGTTCAGCATTAACACAAACTCAAGACATAAGCCACGGTAACCTGCTGGCCCACTGTAGCTGGAACTCAGGCACGAAGTCTTCTTGTTGAGTTCAGAAGGAGTTAATATCTCGGAGTCACAATGAAGCACAAGCTGTCGAAAAATGTAAACGTCCCTAAAATCCTCACCTCGGCCAGAGTTCGAATAGCTTAATATTTTTGGGAATAAATTATGATAATCCTTCGACACATTAAACAAAGAAGTTGAAATATTCAATTTAGACATTTGCGGTAATCTGTTGGTAAATATTAACGCCCGCTATTATTGATACAAACAAATATTTTGTATACAAAAAAATACTCAGCAATCGTTGTTTCGACAATAAATTTATAATGTTTAGTAATTTAATAAACATTTTATCTGCAAAATAACTAACTGAGATTTCATGATTGGTCAGCAAAGATAAATAATATTGGGACCTTGGGCGGACCGCCCCTTCTCACTCATTGCAGCTTATATAATTAATATTCAGCAGATTATATTAAAAATTCAGCCCAACAAAATGACATAAATTGGCGATTGATTTAATAATGTTTGCTGGCCATAGTGGACTGACCATTTATCAATTTCTGTTGATCGATTACATTTATCTGCTCACAAAAATATGAATATTTTGCTAACCCGTTAAGTAACACCCATTATTTATGTAGTTCATCAAAAAAACTAATAAAAGTAACTGACTTTTAAAAATTAATAATCAAAAACAACCTTGGCACGCCGTGTTCTGCAACGTGCATCTTTAAAAACATGACTTTCACGGGCGGCCGCTTGTGGTCACTCCCGGTCGGATTTTCATTGAAAGTTATTTTCAATAGCAAAAGCGGAATTTTTATTCGTCGGCTAGCGTGTGGCGTGTAGGCACGCGCTGGTCATTGTTACAGTGTCAATGGCAAAGATACCACGCAACGCAACTCTTGCCGCTAACTGCTTACTGCAATCTTTATTAAGTAAGCGGCATTAATTTACCTGGTGCATCAGCTAAAACTTTCAACAATATTTTTAGTAAAACTTATCGCACTTGCATATAAATACCTATTTAATTGTACAACTCTACACATGCCCAATACAATTAATATGAGTAGTAAGTTTTTTTTAGTCTTCTAAAGGTAAATGAAAACCTTACCTACCTACTTTCTAGTATTTTTAGATTATTGTTAGCATAAAAATAATGAATTACACATTAATAACTACTTACCTATCTCAATAAATTTATGTTATCAACAGAATTAATTTGATAGATATATCGTAATGCAACTATATTAAGTTTTTAATTATATTCATAACGATAAAACGTTGAATGATGGGTCAGTGACTTGAATTGAAACATTAAAGTATAGGTATCATCTAAATAGCCAGTTATCAAGTTTATTAATGTAAAAAATCACTCTTATGTATAAAACGAAGCGGGAGATGCACTATACTATAGTATACTTATGTATTAAAAATAAGTTTGATGTCTCTTTAAAAACATAACATAGGGTATTTTGTATTAATTTTAAATACCAAATTGACTATTAAAAAACAATTTATTAAAAATTTCATAATGAATAAACAGTTATTAAGATAGTAAATAGTTGCCCCCAACTTGCGTCATATAAAATCAACACTCATTGAGTTAATGTGCTTCCAGGTAGGTAATAAATAAGACTATTAAGTATTTACTGAATCATGATGTCACTCTTTTACTAATCAAATACTCGACCAGTTAACACTTTAGTCGTGTCATAGCCATAGATAAACTTTTAAAATATTTACATTAAACCCAAGATTTAGTATCATAATGATAAACTAAACATCCCATCATTTACTTATATGGGTAAGTAGTAAGTAGGTAGGTTGTTAATCATATGAAAAAAACAGTGAACAATTTGTAAAATCTTTTTTTGGCAAACAAAAATTATCTGATTCTTTAAAGTGACCTAATTATTCCACCCACTTTTCTGTCACGCACGAGTTTCCTTATGGTGACGAATAGTCCTCAAAATGTTGTGGTTCAGCTAAAAATTTGTCAATATCAAACAAGAATTCAACAATCTATTTATTTAGTATTTTTTTAAAGAAGCGTTTTATATGAATTCGCGTCGTAAGCAACTACCTTTCTTCCTATGATGTATGTTCTAGTACCTATTGCATGTTACCATGGATAAGTAACTAAGTATCTACATATTCTCATTGCAGAAAAAAAAACATGTTTGACAATAAAATACCCAACATGGACATAGTTGAGTCTTAAAGCATTCCATTGTTATACGTTTACTCTTAATCTTTTATTTATGCGTTTAAAGAGGCATCTGAAACGCAATCTGAATGCCAATAAAACGACAGACAGCCAGGCAAACCCATTGGGCTTCCCCGCTCTTTTTATATAATAATGTAACTGGACAACCTTTGTGACTCACTGCTAGTTATTGTTTAAAAAGAAATATTAATTACAATTTCCCGCAGCAGTTTTACATGGTGCTCAAGACCGCGTTTTACTAAAATCCTTAAAAAATCGAACAACTATAGATCTTTATAACGTTTCTAACAAGAACACATTTTCCTTATAACGTGTGCCGTCTTAATTTCTTTACTTGAAGGCTGTTCAACAACATTATCGTTGGTTACAGGACGGGAATATAAATTTTTTATGCCAAGTACCTTCGTTGATTCCCACGTGATTATGTGGCCGTGGAAACGGACTGGCCACTCGCAAACAACTCTTTTGTAGTTTTGTAAACCTAAACGTCGTCATCGCGTCTCTACAAAGTCTATTTCGAAAAAGGTTATTGAATGAAAGGTCGACTCATGAGAAGCATTAATCTTCCATTTTTACCTTCAAATCTAATAAGTCACCATAAGTTAGAACGGTATACAACTTAGACAAGTACCTTTCTTCACCACGTAGAACCTATGTAGGTAATCGCAATATCTACTTTACGATAGCTAGGTTTAATAAGTAGGTAGGTAGGATTTAGGAGGTCAGATTTTTACAAGATCATAAAAATTGATAAATATCCACCCATGCCTTTTGTAACCTAACCCAACGACACTAAAAATTAAAGATAAAATCTGTAATTTATCGCATGGACATATGAAACAATTTTGAGAGTTTGGGGACTCGATATAAGATTTATAGATGACTTGCGTACACAACATGTCATCTGAATATTCTTAGGTACCTTTCTACTTCGGTAACATCTAAAATATGATGCCTACGATAAAAAGTAAAATTATCGGCCTTGAAACAAGTTTAAACCATGAATTAATATATTCCCATACCACAAAGATGCCAGATCATCCTAAATTGTTAAAGAATACTTAATATATCTTCTTAATATATTAACATTCTTCTGTAATTGTGTTTGTCACCTTAATCGGCCCCTTAAACGGCTGGACCGATTTGGACAAATTTTGTGTATATTTCTACATAATCTAAAGCGGTACGAAGTTCACCGTGTCAACTAGGCAGTTTATATTTTGTTAACTATAAATCTAAAGTAGTAGACTAGCTAAAGGTTACAAACCGAAACCTCCTGGCTTTTTTTTTGAAAGCAGGTTAATAAATGCAAATGTTTTTTACCCACATATGAATACCTTAGTAAAGTATACCATTTGGAATCCGGTTATTTGTATTTAGCTTTGATTAAATAAAATCGCCACCGTTGAGAATCAGATAGTTTAAAATATTTGTTTTAGGTTAATAATTACCTATCTACTTATTTTATTTTAAGTTTGTTTTGTCTAATTTGGTATTTGAAATATTTTTTATCCCCACACGATATTAGAAGAAGGTTCCGGAAGGCAACTTTACTTTTATATTTAGGTACCTACCTCGTAGTTACCTAATTGCCTAAACAAGTAAGCTCAGGATATTGGCAATAAAGTAGTTATTTTAAAATGTAGGTTTGGTTACAGATTGGTCATTTTTGTAAGGCATATTTAGATTTTTATAAAATTACTTTGCTCGCGATTTTGTCTGCGTATCTACGTTTCATTTTTGTATAGCTTAAGAAACTTACTATTTGTAGTAATCAAAAGTCGGTAGGTATACAGGTATAGCTATATGTGTTGATCAAGGTAATGAACTAGTGTACCAATTTTTTTATAAATCGCTTTAGCCGTTTTTATATGATTGAGTAACAAACATTAAAACATTCACATTTATAATATTTGTAGGATTTTCAAAAAATATCAATTTCATAGGTTTTGGTTCGGTCAATACGAGTAGGTACCTAGATAATTATTTTGTAAGAGCTCTATATATTTATTGATTGCCGCTTACCAATCAATATCTACTAAGGATTAATACTTCTTTAAAACCTCTTTACTTACTAGATATTCGTTATTATACAGCTATAAATGAGTTAGGTATCGTGAGATTTTCAACCTGGCTCAAGTCAGTAAATGCTTAACGATTAAATGAAATTGTAGGTTGTATTCCAACATACCTACCTAACCTAACATGAGTAGTCGCGATTGCCATTACCTCCCAACCAATGACCAACCACAGGTTAAACGGAGAACGTTCCGGTAAAAATATCTCGTG
This sequence comes from Choreutis nemorana, assembly GCA_949316135.1. Taxonomy (NCBI): domain Eukaryota; kingdom Metazoa; phylum Arthropoda; class Insecta; order Lepidoptera; family Choreutidae; genus Choreutis; species Choreutis nemorana. Next base: position 7,134,464 of record OX438600.1, read on the forward strand.
TTTCATTTTGTTTCGTGTCATATTAAAATATACCAATTGAAAAATAATAATAATGCTAACTGTGCCACCGTGCGCACTTAAATATTTTGTAAAATTTCTGAATTTTGTAAAACATTAATATTTACCTACATTTATTATTCAATAACACTTTTTTATAATTAATATGACCTTTTTTTGTTTACAGTTAAAAAGCAACAACTGTCGACACTGAAATTGCCTCGAAACATTTTAGGTTTAAGGTGAGTTACTTACGGCTTAAAATTTTAAAAACATAGACGTTAGTACTTTCCAGGTACGATAATTTATAAAAATGCATAAGCAGTTATTTTTAGTGTAGGTAAGGTTATTAATACCAGTACACCTGACGAGGCCAGTTTAGCTATCATTGACCTTCTACCAATATTTCCTGTAAATAATCTATCTAAAATGAATCTAAAAGACCGAAGCAATTTTTCATACTGCTGCAGGCTCACAATTTGCTTACAGGGTCATAATTGAGCGTTCTTTAAATGGACCTTTAGGTACCTCGAATCGATATTTTTCTACATAAGTAAAGCGCCATTTCTAAATCTCGCTCTCTATTAACTACGGGACCTTTATTTAATCTGGCTTCAGGCCATTAGCTTAGGCACCGCGCAAACGTGTATCCGTTGTCGGACACCGGCCACTTTTAGTTGCTGAATCCGCATACCCACAATATTAAATTGAACCGGTCCGGCAACCGGAGGCAGCGGCCTTGCCAACCTTCCGGTGTCTGTCATCTGAATGATATGAAATATGGCGGTGCCTTATTGTTAGTAGCCAATACCAGAAACACGTTTGCACAGCGCCTAAGAAAAGTATAGTGTTTCAATACGTTTCATAGAAATTAAATAAGTATTTATAACAAAAATAAAAACAACCGACACATAGAGACTCGATATAGATGCCAGTTAGTTTTTATTTACGCTAAATCAATAATACTACAATTCAGTCATAATTGAAACGAAATATATTTTATCGACTTCATCGGGGCCCGTGGCGCCGCTAAACGAAATGTGGGTGTCGACGACACAAACTTTGCGAGGCCCCCTTTTAATAAAAAGAGTTCATAGATACACACAAGAAACTGGTGGTGTTTTAGATTTTGATTCCCAATAAAACTGGTGAATGAATCTGGTGAACCTTCTGCTGGTTTGCCCATATTGTACATGAATAAAAAGGCCTATCAAAAGCTGGAGTTCCTCATAAAGTTCGTATAAGTTCTACATGTTTTGTGAAGCCCCTTGAGGTGCCAAGCCATCGGTGATAGGTAACATCACCACTGACCGGTACACAAAAAAGGTTGAAAATCAATGACATCAAAGTTGATACAATTTCACGGGTAACCAGTAGATAGAGTTCATAAATTTTGATCGACCTGGGAATTACGCAACATTGATCGCATCCATAGTGAGACAGAGCTAGCGCCATCTTTAAAAAATGAAGCTGTCAAAGTCTGGCTCGTGATAAGTCCCCCCCACCCAGTGTCCAACTGTCCACCCTAGTTGTAACCTTAATTTTAAATAGAATAGTATAAAATATATAAATGAAGTCTTATTTATTCTGATTAATTTATCTTACTTGCTAATCTTTGTATATTTAACACTGTGCGTAAATGTTAGTGACAAGTTGTAGTTAAAGTTTTGTCTAATTTATTGAATTCTGCGAATCAATTTTCATTGAATTCTTCAATTGTTTTTATTATTTTTCAGAAAAAATAATCATGGCGCTAATATTGCAATATATAGACGATATAAATAGTTTTTTGGACAAACATGGGGGTAAGTTACTAACTTCACTATAGATTTTGAAATTTCAATTTTAACCTTAATAAATTAAATAAATAAAATTAAAAGTGAATTCCTGTGTTTTGTATAATATTAAAACTTTAAAATATAAAATAAAAACTAAGTTTTCATACTGAATATTTAAGAAAGTATGAAAAAAATTAATAATCAAATTTGTTTATAGAAATTGTATCCAACTTAAAATCCTGTTACTCAAATTAAATTTTGAAATAAATATGATTAAAAAACAAAACTCCAAGAAACTATGTAAAATTTAAATCTATGAAAGTTTGCAGGTAATTGAATATTCTAATTTCAGATGCACGGACAAATAAATGGTTTTTGATGACATCTCCTTTTCCAACATTACTTGCATGCCTCACATATGTAATTCTAGTCAAGGTATTTACATCATGATTAAAAATTTTCATTTTAAATATTTTAAAACAAGAGAAATTAATTCTTTTTTTTTTCAGTTTTTAGGTCCAAGATTAATGAAAAACAGAAAACCATTTGAATTAAAAAACACCCTTATATTATATAACTTTGCCCAAGTAATTTTTAGTGCATGGCTATTCTATGAGGTGAGAAATTTTTATAATACACAGTTAAGTTAATATGATGTTACATAATGTTAATGGAATGGAGTGAAATATAGTTCCCATATAGAGTGAACTAATTGTCAAGTTGCTCAATGCCTTTGTTCTATGTTACTGAGCAGTCAGTTACAGGTATTGTTGCCCCTTCATTGGCAGTTATATACCAGCACTAAACACTCACTAATTAAAAACTTAGTAGGCTGATCAACTGCTTGACTGAAAAATTCTAAACATGAATTATGCTTTATCATAGATATGTAGTGAAACACAGGTAATAAACAAAATACTCATTACAAACATATTAATTATTAATATTCCAGTTTAAATGAGGTAAATATAAATAAACTAAATTATAAACATGAAGATGACATGTGATGACCTTTTTCAATACTTCCTGTGAAATGTAAGCTTATAGTTTTAGAGTAAGTAATACACAAGTTGAAGCATTGAGATATGTAGATAGTATAAGATGTGGGCAAGAACAGCAATTACTTTAAATGGTACAGGCATTGTTTAAGATAAGTAAGTAAAACACTAGCAGTTCTTAAACAATACCAAAACTCATTAGTAATTCTTAAATAATTTATAAACCATTTTAGCTTTAACCCCCAATGTTTTAATTTCTGTTATACAAAACATTTATTTTAAAATGCCACACCCAGTGCTTGATGGGAGGCTGGTTGCAGTATTACAGCTTCAGGTGCCAACCTGTGGACTACTCAGACAATCCTATAGCTAATAGAGTAAGTTAAATAAATGCAGATGTAAATATGGCTTAGGATTCGTCAAGGACGATACAACTAACCTGATCATATTGTAAATATTCAGAATTGCATATAGGAAAAAGGTTAACTAACATCATTTGGCGTAAAAAAACCGCTGAACAAAACAACGCCAATCAAGGAAATTGTAAATATACAAGTAACATAGGGCCAGGTGTTGACATATTGTTTCAGATTGCAGATTCGGGCTGGTTAAATGGTGGTTATAACTATCAATGTCAGCCTGTCGACTACTCCAGAAATCCACGAACATTGAGGGTGAATTTGACTATAATTATTATGTTAATGAATCCCCTAGCTCCATATCCCTACTTTGACTTTACATTTCATTTGTTTTTCGCATAACCACCACAGAGTTCAAGAATCTTAATACAACATTTATAAACTATTTACAGTCGGATCCTATATCCTGAGTGCAAGCACGCCTTGAGTGTGAATCTATAGTGATCTGCTTTCTTGTGTTTGTATTCAGTTACACTTTTTACACTAAAACATTACTTTTGATTGTTTTCAGTTAATACACCTGGACCTGACCTTTTGTCTTTCACAATAATATCCTATTTATTTGCCCTACTGACTAACGGATTACCTGCATACAATTACATTTTCATTCATCTATCATTTTACTAACAATCAAAACAAAATATACCAGCCACATCATATTTTTATGAAAATTTTGTAAAATATAATTCAATAACAATATTTAGATTTTTTCAATAAAATAGATATTTTCAATTTAGATGCCAAAAGCTATGAATTTATTCTGTATATGTTATTGGAATATGCATTTTACAATTTAGTTCCTGATCATCTCACATCATTTACTTCCATCTGATAAGCATCATAGATAAGCACCTCCACTAACATAGAATGTAGATAGTGTTAACAGTAGTGGGTATAGTTGAGTCTCGTTTAAATGTACATTATATGTACATACTACTACTAAATCTAATTTGCAGAAAAAGGTTTGTTTACCTTGTTTAATCTTAAAACTTTTTTTTTAAATTGGCATATTTAATGCTATTATCTAAACAATACTAGCGATTGTTTTTTTAGCAGTTACCTAAAAATAAATCTTAATAAATCTAAATAATTTCAGATGGTACATGCTTGTTGGTGGTACTACTTTTCGAAATTCACAGAATTCTTTGATACGGTAAGTACGCTTAGTGATTTTAACAAAGATATTGATAGCTACCAGACAATTAAAGTTTTTAGTTGATTCTAGTGTAACTTTTGTGTAGTTGTAAAAAAAAGAGTCTGCAATACTCTGCATCAGACATATAGATGATATATTATGGTCGTTAACACAAATCAGCTAAAATGCAACTCTTTTAATATTAATTTCAATGTCTTATTTCAAGAGGATAAAACTCATAAAAAACCTTTGCACATATGAATAGCATTGCAATAATTAATTTTGTCACGGCTGTCTTACACATATTTTTTTCTTTCGGCAGTTCTTCTTCGTATTAAGAAAGAAGAATGATCACGTATCTACACTTCATGTGATCCACCACGGAGTCATGCCCATGTCAGTCTGGTTCGGCGTTAAGTTCACACCTGGCGGGCATTCTACCTTCTTCGGTTTACTCAATACTTTTGTTCACATCATCATGTACGCATACTACTTATTGGCAGCTTTGGGACCATCCATGAGGAAGTACTTGTGGTGGAAAAAATACCTTACCACTTTGCAAATGGTAAGAATATGTTTATAAGTTGCAGTGTTTACTAATAAGTATTGTTAGTAATAAAACAATATCAACCGCAACATTTCATGTATAGATCTATCTTTATCAGGATGTGAGGTGTATCTTTTACAGGATGTTTTTCATGTTAGCTTAAATGCGAATTTAGACAAGTGTTTTTTCCACTTGTACAAAGGCGATTGTATCCAGTGGCGTAACTATAGAGTGGCCTGACGGCAAAATGCCACAGGGCCCCAGCTGGAAGAAACACCTAGCCAGAGAGGGCCATGAGCAATTCTGTGTTTACAAGTTCACAATAAGGGAACAAAACGATGATTCATGAATACCTTAAAAAAGTTCGCCAATTTTATAGGATAGGATCTTATCTAAACACGATTAATAATTTGCTACGAGCCACGAGCGGTATAATCATGCCGCTGTTCGTATGCTAAAACTGCCAGATAACGAACTAGATAAAACCTTATATACACCAAGTGCAAGTTTGCCAAAGGTTTAATTAGGTATTTAAATCACCCCAGTTTAATATACCATAATTTTTAAGTGTACACTTACGATTTGAATTGATATTTTTCAGCTTCAATTCATCGGTATCATGGTGCACGCTTTCCAACTTCTGTTTATTGAATGCGACTACCCAAGAGCGTTTGTCTGGTGGATAGGAATGCACGCTGTTATGTTCTTCTTCTTATTCAAAGACTTCTACAATCAGTCATACTCGAAACCTAAGGTAACTATAATTTTAAAACTTATTCAAAGGGCAATGGTCTTACCTACTAGCCATATACATACCAAATTTAACAATGCACATTTATAGTTATACGCGCCGTTATACACACAGAGACGGTTGAGAGAAACTAAACGGCGGTGGGGAGCAATTATTAAACTGTGGTTTAATGAATGCAGGCAATTTAATACTTTCATGGTCTTCTTAGAGGGACCTAAAGGTGAATGTACGTTTATCCGAGCAACGAAAGTAATTTTAGATTTTTATATGAAATACTATGAAACCTCACACACCTACCCGCGTCGAATCGTTCGAATCTAGAAGACACCCTTAACGATTTCAGCTGACGTCATCAGATTCAGCGCGGGCGATGCAGTCGCCTCGGTCAATGCACTTGCATACTAGTAGTTGCGTGTAGGGTTACCGGCTTCAACTGGACATTATTACGGCCGTGTCCGGCCAAGTATTTTCTTCTTTTATGAGTTCGACAGGTGTAAAAGAAATAAAAAAGATATCTTCATCGCAATCGATTCTTTCAGCGCAGATTTGCAAGGCCTCCTTGACTACGATTCGATAAGGGCGTTCGGCTCGGATATGTGTGCGTTCACCTTAAACGGTCCCAAAATTCCATTGGTTAGAATAAGACTCTACCTAACACTTAACTTTGCAAATTAGTTTATGACTCACGATCGATAGACTATAGAAGCTTGCAATGCGAGTAATATCTCTTGCGCAATCCTAAATGCTACTCCTAGCCTAGCTATATCTTATGTTTTGTTAATCTTTTTATGATCAAACATTTTTAAAACTCCACGTAAGTAAGAAGAATTTATCTAAATGCTTGCCTAAAAATTACTATTGACTCTTGATTTTTAAAACTCCATGTCTTCTAGGAGAGCGAATAATGAAACGTCTCCTATATTCCCAGGTTCGTGCAAAATCCCCGCAACCGGAGACGACGGAGATCAAGGAGGTGCTGTACAAGAACGGTTCAATGAAGAACGGGTACACGAACGGTCATACGCACGGTTCGTTCACACGCGCCCGCACCGTACTGCCCGCCGGCAACTGACGCCGGCGCCGCTCCTAGCATTCCGTAGTCATCTGTGATTGAACTGACTCGTCTCGCCTCTCCAATAACTAAATCAATAGTGGTCAATGTGATTTTATCTAGTGTACATACAGTTAGGCGGTAAAACGGTGTAAATGTTATTTTATAATAAAGTATAGCTATTTGTGATCGCGTAGCGTTTTGTACTTTTATTAAATTTAGTGATGACGCTTTTCCATTGAAATAACGATCGAATACCTGATCTGAGGGGTAAACGGTTAATAGGTGCTTTAAGTTCTTTGTTTTTTTTTTCATCATGGATTAAGTACCTTGCCGATGTAATAATTTAGAGGTCAATTATTTTACTATGACAAATATACAATTAAAATGTTTACAGCGCAATAAATGCATTTTACTGTTTAAATTATAAAATTATTGTTTTACTATGTGTAAATTTTGACTTAACTAGGACATTATGAATTTGAACTTGTTCAAGTACAAAATTTGTATTTATGTTTCAATACAGACTTAGAATATTTAATCTAAAGTGGTTGTGTTGGTTGTTTATTGTTTTGTTATTTATACCAAAATTATCTGTAGTTAAGATCAAACTTATAACGGGTTTTTTAGCAGTAGCCTTTAAAAAGTTCTTCCTTTTGTTTGTTTAAGTATATTGGTCTTCCGTTTACTTTTGTACTTACAGAACTAAAACAATCAAAAGGTGCTTCTATACTCTAATAATTGTGTTGTCAGCGGCTAGCTAATACTAGCCATTTTGTAGATAAACATTTTATTTCATAATCTTACTGAAATCAGTTATGTATGTATTGTAATTTTTATACAAAGTATAGAAAATTTGAATATAGAAATGATAAAAGTGTACAATTTTCTTCCTTTCTCCTTTTATTTATGGTTATAAACACAATCATAAAAATTTACCTTTTGAAATATCCCTTAAAATATTAATGAGATGGTTCACCTGATGGAAAGTAATATTAACTTCCCATTGCCACGACAATGTCCTTGATGCCTTACAACACCAAGAGCACAGGCATTGCATCGCCCATGTGGAAGTAAAGTATGAAAGCCGGCAATTGAACTGGCTCTTCCTTGTGATTTGAACAACAAAATGAAAAAGATAATTATCTTAAAGTTACGTGTATATTTTATCCTTTATGGAGATCACATAAAATTTGTAAGGATAAGTACTGAACTATAACATTGTCGGCAGTAATTTACATTATTAAGTACGAGTACAGTTTCATTGGATACTATGGTAAATAATTAAGCAGTTCTTACACATCGAAACCCGATGTTTCCAGAACTACTGTCTTCAGTATTGTGCGACCGGGCAGAACATCTATAACGGTAGCAATAGGAATGGTGGCACAAATAAGAACCTCCCTTTTTTACTTTTTCTTTTTTCTGTAAAAAAACATCACCAATAATTAAACAACGTTATCTTACTTCGAATTTCAAAGCTTTCTATCAAATAGCAGGACAGCAGATAAATATTTTAATGTTTAAATGAAATATTTGTATGTTACTTAACATTCAACTGAAGTTCATCAAAGCTACAAAAAATTAATTTTATATGATGCAAACTTTTTCCAATCAAAAAATTTCGAATAGTTTAATAGTTCACCACAAAAGTTGAAAATATACACTGGTACAAATATAGAATATAGTTCACATTTACAAGTCTTACTTAATGACCTTTTAAAAATCTTAATAGTAATGAGGCATCAGATTATATGCATAAAACACAACTTGCTTGGCGTTATTATATATTTTTGCACTTTTTCATTAATAGTACATAGGTTAAGTTAGGTTAGGTTAACTGGGCACATCTCGCACTTACCCACTTAATAACATAACTATTGTGCCTGTCGTTTTATTAATAGTGCATATTTTAGTTGTTAAATGGGTGAGGTGTGTTGTATTATGCCGAAACTGACAAGCCACAGCAAGTGACTCCCTCACATGCAAATTTGTAAAATTAATTGTAAATTCGAATAATGAATATTACTTTGATGGTACATATTTAGAGCATATGCCGCCCTTTTAGTACATGTTTCGCTTTTTAACAGAGCATATTTGGGCATTTTGATTGTGCATATAATCCGATGTCTGGTAATGAGCAACCCTACCATGCTAGAGGATGACTATAACTGTTTCAGTAAATCCTCAAAAAAGTATGTCTTATTGTGAGTGGTTTTAATTGCTCATGATGACCATTTCTTTTGGTACTTAAAATTTTCTTTTCTATTTTAAATATAAAATGTTATAAATAGTATATTTACATTATTAGGTGACCAAGAATCTTCAACCCATTCCCAGACATTTCCAGCCATATTATGCAGACCAAAATCATTACAAGGGAAATCTTGAACAGGATTAGTTCCATTATAACCATCTTTACCAGAGTTGTGACTAGGGAATGAGCCTTGCCAAATATTTGCCCTGAAATATTCCAAAAATATTATTAAATGTTATAATTACACTATACAACCACCCTTGCTTGAGTGAAGCAATCTCCATTAAAACTTTTATTACGCAACAAGTGTTTCTCTAGTACTTACTGCTTATAATTTTTTATGCATTTATTCTGGGTTTTGATTTCATTTTATAATAAACTCTACAATCAATTTCATTGTTTCACAACTACCAGGTGTCTTATGATTTTTGATATATTGAAAGAGATTTCTCACATGTATTGTCTATTTGGGAACAGTTTGTTACCCCATGGATACTTGGTGTCCTTATGGCCTCCCCGACATGCAGCTTCCCACTCTGCCTCTGTTGGAAGTCTGGCATTTCTCCACTCACAGAATGCTACTGCATCATTCCAGGAAACATGAGTTACTGGGTGTTCCAAAAGTCCTAAAATATATAACATAATAAAAATTAAGCATGGTAAATTATCCCAAAATTAAACAAATTTAATAGAGTTAATACTGACCTCCAATATGTAGAACGAGTTTCAATTTGTTTAAACATTATTAGAAACAAGTTATATTAGCATATAAATTGTCATTGTATGTAGAAGTCAATATAATTCACCAAACAAAGTGAAAATAATATATAATGTAATATTGGACAGTGCTTTGTTTCCTTAATAAATAATGATTATTTTTAAAGAGATCACCTTTTGGTACCTTAACTAGATTTAAAAATATTCAGTATGAATATGTGAAAACATAGAATTTTGAAGCAACCAAAGCTTAGTAAGTTTAAATCTTAAATTAACAGTGTTGTTACTTCACTCGAAAGTACCTTAACTTTAAAAAATGCAACTAAACAATAATAAAACAAAAATAATATTATAAACACACAAAAATCTTTACCTGATAAATCAGAATCAGGTCCATAAGGGTGTCTCCAGTCAGCTCCATTTATTTTATACCACCATGGAGCTTGGGCTGCACGAAAATCTTTCATCTTATCTCTAAATGTATCATTCAAGAACATTGAAAACACAAAGCTATCACCAAACACTTCTGCTTCAGTTTTGTATTTGGTTGTCTCAACAAATTTAACAAAATCATGATTCGATACTTCAAACTTATCTATGTAAAAGCTTTCCAAGTCTACAATTCTTCTAGGTCCTTCCATGTCGCTTTCTATAACAACATCATCTGTACCGACTTGATAACTTCCTGTAGGAACTAAAACTATTTGCGGAATATTTCTAGGATCAGTGTATTTATTGTGAGATTCAAAAGAACACTGATTTTCATTTTGTAAAGGTTTACAGTCTCCATCTACCTGATTATACTCAAAGGAATTTTGATTGTTTGTCTTAATTCTATCAACACCACAATCACAGCTGCTTTCATTATTGTATACACAGTTGAATTTTAGAATAAATAAAACGAAAATGATAAATATTTTCATTTTGAATGTTTTGCAAAACTTCATCTACTGCTTAATGTTACACTTTTTCTGCAACAAAGTGCATGTTTCTTACGGTTTAAATGAATATTAATGAAATTAGTAGGTGTTAATTGTTTGTACTCATTAAATTTTGCCGAACAATACAATTATGCTTGCATACTCACATCCTTACACACACATAAAACTTTTGTATGTTATGTTTACGTTCTGAGTGTATTTTTTGTTTTTTTTTTTTTAAGATTTTTACTGGCTTGGATGCGATGTCCTTTAAGCCATAACCGTAGTTAATTTAATGTCTGCTTGAGATTTCTTTCTTTATCACATCACTTCATTAAATTTTAGTCACAGTATTTTTAATAAACTTATATCATGGTTTAAATGTTTCAACATTTGATAAAAGTTCTTGCAAGCGGCGGGAGGGATCACTTTGTTTTAAGTCACTCACTAATATTAGTCTTTGAATTGAAAAATATTTGCAGTCATATATGAAATGATTTATATCGCCTGTTCCACTATCACAGTAGTTACATTTGTTGTTGTAAATAACATTAATTTTGCATAGATGCATTGGTGTAGTGTGGTGGTTGAATCTCAATCTAATTTTTGTAGTTATAAAATCTCTAGTTGCATTATAACTATAGTACCAAGGTTTTGTTGGAAGGTCTTTTTGTTTTTCTCCATACCATTTTCCTTTTGTTTTTAAATCTTCACTCCATAATTTCTTCCACAGTTGTTTTATGTTCATATTTATGTAGGCTTGAAGATCCGTAAAAGGTATCTTATAAATATTGCTTACATCTAATTCATGAATCCCTTTACTCTTAGCCATATCAGCAATTTCATTACCTGTTATTCCTCTGTGAGAGGGAACCCACAAAAAGGTAACAAATTTGTTCGTATTTTGAATGTTATAAATCATTTCTCTTATCATATAAATTATGAATTTGTTTTTAAAATTAATTACTACATTCTGTAGTGATTCCACGACACTTAAAGAATCAGTGACAATTAAAAAATATTATCAATTATTTACAGTTTTTACTACTTTAAGTGCTTCATACACAGCCAAAGATTCAGCTGTAAAAATACTACATTCTAGATTTAATTTAAATGTATGAAAAAATTTCATCTGTGGATCATAAAAAGCAGCTCTACAATAATTATTAGTTTTACTTCCGTCTGTGTATAATTTGTAATAATGTGAAATCTGAGAAACAAGTGCTAAATATTCACTATTGTTATTTACAATTGTGGTTAATCTTGAAATATTTACAATTTTGCTTTTATAAATTCCACTATAACAGGGCCAAAGAGATTTTGTATAAACAGTTTTAAATTTATCTTTAGTGTAATTTAATATACATGACAACTGTGGAGTTTTACCTATTTGATCAAGATCACAACTGTTAGATTTAGCTCCAATAGAATTTATAACTTCAACATTATTAGAAGTCAACATTTTAAGAATAAACCTTTGTGCTAAATAAAATCTCCTCAAACTTAAGGGCATTATTTTTGTTTCTACTTCCATTGCTCTAATAGGAGTAGAACACATAGCTCCTGTTATTATCCTTAAAGCTCTATTCTGTACAATGTCTAGTCTGCGAGTATGTACACTGGTAATGTAGGCTAAACAGCTATAATCAAAATGACTACGAACTATAGATTTATACAAAATACCTAGAATTTTAGGGTCAGCTCCCCAAGATAATCCAGTCAAACAACGCAAAATATTAAGTCCCTTTAAAGCTCTACCTTCAATGTATTGAATGTGTTGTTGGAAACTCAATTTTTTATCAATCACTATACCAAGAATTTTTTAGTTTCAACTTCTTCAATGACAGTATCATTATATTTAATATCAACTAGTGATAAGTCTTTACTTATAGTTAAGACACTACTTTTATTTGCGTTAATGTTTAACTTTAAAGTAGTTGAATAATATTTATGTAACTGTTTTAAATTATTTATATTTTGTTTAGCAATATTTACATCAGGACTAATACTATATAAAAAAAATATCATCTGCAAACTGACGGATATTAACGTTATTGGTATCAACATGTTTTAATATTTGACTAGTGTAAATATTATAAAGAAGTGGAGACAGAGTTGCACCCTGCATAGTGCCCTTAGATGCTTCTCGAGGTCCATATAACATATTATTATACTTTAAATACAAAACCCGTTGATTTAAAATGTTAAAAATCCATTGACATAGATGCCCAGGGACTCCTATTGCAGATAAAACTTTAATCAGAATACTAGGAACTACGTTATCAAAAGCTCCTTGGACATCTAAAAACACACACCACGTGTTGTTTTTCCACTTTCGCATGTTTTAAATCAGAAATTAATGATGTAAAACTATCTGCACAGCTTTTACCACGCCGAAACCCATACTGAATAGAAGGTATTAAGTTTTTTGACTCTACATAGAAATCCAATCTTGTTTTAATCATATTTTCAAAGAGTTTACCAATGCATGAAGAGAGTGAGATAGGTCTATAAGAATCTGATTTATCAGGTGGCTTGTCGGGTTTCAATATAGGAATAACACACTGTGTTTTCCACGATTCCGGTATTATTTGACTTTTCCATAATAAGTTCATTATATCTAGCAAGATTTTTTGAGGAGTAATATGTAATTTTTTTATTATTGTATAAGGTAAGTCATCAAGGCCAGGTGTAGTATTTCGTCTTGTTTTAAGACTTAGGATGAACTCATTAAATGTAAAGGACTCTAATAAAAATTCTGATTCGGTGTTATTATTATTTAGTGAAAATAATTCTTCAACTGTTTCATCTAAATCCCTATTGGACTGTAATTTATTTAACAATGGCTCAACAAATTCATCTGAACTATTATTATCATTAAATTTTACTCGCTTAAATTTTTAATATATTTCCAGATTAAACTGATAGGGGTTGTCATATTAAAAGATTCACATAAATTATGCCAACTTTTTTCTTTTCCTCAGCTATAGTTCTTTTTTTAATTGCTTAATTTTTTTGGTTTCCATATAATTTTCCATACTCGGATTATTCCTATAAAATTTTAAAGCTTCATAAGTTTTTATGACACTGTTTTCACAAATCTTGTTCCACCAAGGAGCTACTACCTTCCTAGTTTTCCTAATTCTAGAAAATTTAGGGACACATATACTTTTCAATTCATTTAACTTTTCACAAAACAAATTATAACTAACTGTGGGGTTGACTTCCGGTTTTAGTATGTTATTAAACATGTTTTCTGATAATTCCCTAAATTTTTTCCAGACACATTTACTATACACATTCCTTATATTTGCTAGTTAAAACATTAATTTTAGTTATAATAGGGTAGTGATAACTCCCCATTGGGTCGTCATCATTATGCCACTCACACAGTGGCGCTATAACGCCACTCGTAAAAGTTACATCTATAGCAGAAGGATTACGATTGGGATAAGTTACAGTAGTTGGATTACTATTATTTAAAATACAAAGATCTAATTCATCTATAATGTCGTACAATTCATGTCCTCTAGATTTACTACTAGCACAACCAAAAGCAATATGATGTGCGTTAAAGTCGCCAGCAACGAATAATGGTTTGGGCAAATTTAATAAAATATTTTTTAATTTTTGCATTCTAGCATTTCCACTTGGGGGACAGTATACACATAGAACAGTAAATGATATAGCTATATTTTGTACATCTTGATGAAAATGTGTATCAAGTAATGAATATTTTATCGAGTGTTTTATCAATATTCCTACTCCACCATGTCTGTTCATGGTATTTTTAAAATAAAAATTATAACCATATATATTTACTGTATCAGTATCTTTAAGCCAGGTTTCATTTAAAAGACAAATATCTATGTTATTTTTATTTAGAAATAAATTTTTGAGGGGAATCTATTTGAATACTTTGAATTTACTTTGAATATTAAATTGTGCAATGCTAAGGTAAGAATTTATTTGATTTTTATTGTTCATTAAATTGATGTTGATAGCTGCTTAATGAGTATGTTTCTTATAAAATCCGTGTTGATAGGTTGTTCATCCCCCTTATTTCCTAATTCTATGAGAGCTCGAACTAAAACATCAATTAGTTCCGAACTGTCAAGAATATTCTTTCATAATGTGGTAGACTCAATATTCGAATTTTCATTTAAAATTTTTGTATCTTTTTTTTATGTTTTTTACTGTATCTTTCTTTAACGTAGTAAATTGTTTTGTATTATTAAAAGTATTACTTGATGTCACAGAAGGTAGACAGGGAAAATCAGTAACATTAGTTTTTGAATTCAAAGCAGTGGCAAAAGTTATTTTATTATTTTTCTCAACTATCTTACGTTGTTTTACTGGACATAGCTTTGATATTGCCAAGTGAGGTCCCAGACAGTTAACACACATAATGTTTTCTGCATTATTACACTCTTTAAAGTGATGTTCTTGAGTACAAATAGAGCATACCTGTTTATTATTACATATTTTGGCTGAATGATTGAATTTAAAACATTTGTAGCATTGCTGCAAAGGAGCTACATATTCAAAAACTCTGTACGAGTAAAGGTCGTAATTAACGTTTTGTGGTAGAACGCTCGATAAAAATGTTATGCTTACAGTCTCTAGTGGAATAATGTCATTTCCGATTTTTTTGTTAAATCTTCTTACAGAAATGATGTCATATTTCTATGATAGCCTGGTATATAGTTCTTTATTGGATATGTTCGTTGGGACAAATCTTATTACTCCGATTTTCTCTATCTTTCTGGCTGGGATAAAAGCTTTAAGATCATATTTTTCCAAAAAGCTACAGTAATTTAAAAATTATTTGCAGTAATATACTGCTTAAATGTTATGGCAATTTAATTCACACTGACTCCGTGTATGCCAACTACACCTTTTACTACGCCAAATATATGATTTAAATAGACAGGACTTTTATTGCCGAGTCGTTCTTTTTCATTTTTTGACTGGACAAACACTTTAAATTCTAAACTGTTACAATTTTCCGGATAGTCTTTTATAACTTGGTTTAAAATATGGCGAAAAGTCAAATTTCTCACCCTCTGCACCATTGTCCGTAACACTTTTTATGAACTGTCTTTTACGCGAAGGTTTCCCAGAGCCAGGCTCCGGGACCTCATCCCCGTCCATTTTAAAAGTTTTTAACACTTTACACTGAATTTACAAGCTTTTTACACCTAAAAAGTATTTTTAATTATTAAAAGTTTTCAAACAAGTCCGCCTTAATTGAGAGGTTCCCGCCTTTTTCTATTTTTATGTATTTATATAATATAGTTACACACTTGCAATATAATATTAACCATAGACAAAAACTCCTCCTTTTTGATTGACAACTAAAGGAAGAATGAAACAAGGGAATCGGCGTTGCTTGGCGGGAACGGGAAGTGTCAGTTGAAATTTTCTTATTTATTTTTCATCTCCTTAGCAGAAACTTATGTGCAGGCGGTGTGCCGGTGTGAAATACTGTCTCGATCTATTGAGCACACCGAGCTTCTACAAGGCAAATTTAGCCTTACCCTCCAGATGGCTAAGAAACTGGACTTCGCTCGATATGTCGACACCAAGAATTCCGATATTGGCTGCGGCAGTTAAAATAGTGAGAGCACTCCTTTAACTTTTCTTTAACAAAGCGATACGACAAAAGGCAGCTTTTTAGCGGTGAACGCGCAAACTTGTGTCTTCTTGGGGTTAAATTGGATCAAATTAAGTCTGATACTTTCTGAAACGATGTTTCAATTTCAAAAAAGTTTGTTTCGGCTTTCAATGATGTTTTCCCGAGAAATGTTGGCGCGGCCGGTGTATAAAGCATTACCCGTACTGTCATCCGCATAGCAATGAATGCCACTGATTTGTAGCATATCATTTATGTGCAAGAGGAAAAGCGAAGGTGATAGCACACAGCCTTACGGGAGACCAGCATTAACTGACATGTGGTCAGAGCATTCGCCGTCGACTATGACCTTTATACTTCTGTCAGCTAAGAAGCTGACCCATTCTCATAATTTCTTGGGAAGCCCGTTGGAAGGAAGCTTTGAAAGTAGTGATTTATGCCAAACCCGATCGAAGGCCTTCGCAATGTCAGGGGACAATTCGAACTGTTTTCACTCTTTCACGGTTTCGTCTGTCCCCTAATGACCAACACGGAGACAGAACGAACTTTTTCTTTGTCCTTACTTTTCCACAATTATTAAATTGTGGGACCTATACAATGCTTACGACACACAAGGTCTCCGGAGTTTGACCGGTTTAATATAGAATAGTTTTGTTTGGACTCGATAGAGGTGGCATTTAAAGAAATTTAAAAAGCTCTGGCCAATCTGAGAAACACTTAATTTAAAAATGATAAGTAAATGTTAACATTGATTTTACAGTTTATTTAAAATTAACCCACAAAAGTTCTGTACAAAAATGAAAATAACAAAAATATGCATGTCCATTTCAACCCCTTGTAAAATAGCACAGTTAAAAGAGATGGCTGTGGAAGGCTGTAAAAAAAGAATCGATTTAGCTTTAAGTAATAAAACATATTTAATGTGGCAAATTAAACATATTCTGCAAAAGATAATTAATATACATACTAGATAGGCATGCACTTACATAGGTATCTAATAAAGCTAACTATTAGAAGTAAGGTATATAGGTCGTAAGTTCATGATAGCGATATATCCTAACAAAAATAATTAAAAAACTGATTTTTCATTGACCACTTACTCAATTGAACTTACAATAGTAAAGGCACAATATCTTCCTGTTTCATTTTGCCGTAATATTTTATAATACCGTCTACATGACCCATTCCTACTACGCCAAGTACTCGAGGCGATTCTGACACTGTAAAATAAAATTAAAATACTTCGCTAACAAATTTTTGAAAAGATGGCGAATAGCATTATCAAAAAAAAAGTTTATTTTAATATCTACCTCCATTTGAAGCTTATGTGTATTTAAACATAAAATATTTGTACAACTTGAAAATTAATAAGTAAATATAACAATAAAATACGTAAAAGGTGGGTAACTTACCAGAACTAACACACTGTTGTAACGAATAAGCCAAACATTTGTCACGTTCATCGACAAAAACGTGAAATATTTTTTTAAATGCTGGGACGTCTCTAGTGATCTCATCGAATTGCAACTGCACAAATTCCTTGTCTTTGTATTTTTCAAGTTGTTTTTTGCTGAAAATTTGTTTGGTCAAAGTAATTTTATTCCTATTGTTTAATATTGCAGTATCTACTTATTGGTTTTAATTTCTTATTAGAAGATTTTCATTTAGTAGTAAATTAAGGTGAAAACCAGAAAAAAGTGATAGTATCATTTTTGTGCCTAGGCCTAGGTTTAAGGATCTATCATCAAACCATCTTAAAATTAATCATCACCTTCTTAAATAGATACTAGTAGAAATAGCTACAAACTATCTTTATAGTGAAATAAGAATTCTACTAACTCTACACGTTTCGTGCTTGATGTTCTAAGGTGGTATAATATTTGACCAATTTCTAAAATGCTTAAAGATTGAAAAGCTCTGGCTATTGTTATCTGGATGGGACGGTCTCCAAGAAATAATTTACATCCAGGAATCTTCTTCATCTAAAATAAGAACAAGTAAAACTCACCAAAAATCAAAATAATATATTTCTATAATTATATGTATAGGCTACCATCCTTAAGGCAGGACATTGGGTTGAGGCAAGTCCGGATCTAAGCACTCCCCCCTGAATAACGCCAAATCAGACTTCCGAGATATGTGGGGTCGCAAGTTACCAGTTCAAAACACTAGTAAATATTTTGGAAATGATTTTATGAGTTCGCAAGTCTGTTGTCGTTGTCACCCTTCTGATGCCTGGTACCCAGCG
This sequence comes from Choreutis nemorana, assembly GCA_949316135.1. Taxonomy (NCBI): domain Eukaryota; kingdom Metazoa; phylum Arthropoda; class Insecta; order Lepidoptera; family Choreutidae; genus Choreutis; species Choreutis nemorana. Next base: position 7,152,917 of record OX438600.1, read on the forward strand.
CGAGCCGCCACTCATGGTTTTTTGTATTTGTTTGAAATATAATGTGATTTGATGTGTAGTGTACCACAGTGAGGCACGAAATGTAAAATAAATTGAAGAATGAATTACAAAACAAATAAATACTCAGATTCTAAATAAATATTTATATTATTCTTTTATATTCCATTTTATAATAATTACATTTTGATAATTTAGTTAATACGTGGCACGCCTTTTAAGTTTTGTCGTTTGAAGAAAAAAACACAACCTTATAGCAAACCTTAACCTTGTAGTACTTTTCATTGCTTTCAAAGTATTTACCACGTAGCTTAATACACTTTTCCATTCGCTTAAACCAGTTATTATAACATTTATTCGAATCTAAAGTGGGGGTGTTCAAAATGGCTGACTTGAAAGCTTCGACTGCTGCTTCACTGGACTGGACCTTTGACCTCAAATACTTTTTTTAGTTTTAGAAAATGTTAAGAAATCGTTAGGGCTTAGGTCAGGACTATATGGAGGTATGTATGGTATCTTCAAGTGCAATAGTCGCAACATAGCCGGTTTTTCCAACAAACGTGGCCACCATCTTCTTTGAAGTGCTTCGAGAACGAACAACTGTAGTCGGCTTTCGCTGGTCTCGAAATACCCAGATTGTAGATTTTTGTTTGGGATCAGGATCGTAGGCATAGGTATAAGATTTTTCACCACTGATGATGTCGTAGACGTGATTTGACTCTCCTCGGTTGAACCTTTGCAGTCTTCTTACAGCTTCTGACGTGGGCTGCCTTGTCGGAAAGCAGATGCGGTATCCAACGGCAAACTAGCTTTCTCACACCAAGCGCTTCATGCAAAATCTTCTGAATAGTTTTCCCTGAGATGCCTAATAGAGCCACTATCTCTCGATACGTCACACCACTATCTTCGAGAATTAGTTGTCTCTCAGCAATGATATTATCTTCAATGAAGGCGGATTTTGGGCGTCCTTCGCGAGATTTGTCACCAACACTAGTATGTCCACGCTGGAATTCTAAATACCAGTGTTCGATAGTCCGCAGACATAGGGCTTCATCACTGGCCTCTCCTAAAGTTATAGAAAATTGCACGAACATTTTCCTTAGAAAGATTCATTTTCGTACGTAAACTGACAGATTCCAATCAAGGCTGTAAATAGCATTAATCCTTATACTTTCAACTATTGTGAGATTCAAAATTTAAACACATTCGAATATAGAACAGTTCCAAATTCAAAATTGCCGGGAAATACAGTAACTACAGAACTTAAAAAGGCATGCCTCGAATAATATAGAGTTGAGTACATCTGGCCGCATTATTGGAGCGGAATCGCCCGCCCGATGGGCCCGATGGCTAGACTAAGAGCAGCACTCGGGCTCCCATTGTTCGGCTTCGGTTGAGAGATGGTGAGTTCACGAGGCCGTGGTCGAGCAGTTGGAGCATGTGGTCATGGCGATGCGGATCCATTGGCGGCTGGGGTCGATTTCATCCCCGAGTGTAAGCAGTCCTCCGTTGGAAACGGCCACTTGATCCTGTGGGTGTTCGGATCCCCCCATCCTACGAAGAGGAGGACCCGAAAGGGCGACCGTGGGTGGCGCCAGCGGTAGTATTCTTAGCGAAATCCCGACACTAAGCGGTGTGCGGGACTACTGGAGTGGTTTTAGTGGGTATGACAATGGCCGTGTGTCGACCTGAATGGAGAGCCCCACATACCTCCAGGTTCCACCGGGGCGATGCACAAGGTCACATTTCCATTCCGTCAAAAAAAAAGTAAGGACGGTAAGTTTAAAATATAATTTAGATAATGAACTTCAAAAACAATTTTTAACATGCGTAAAAGTAGTAAACAAACGATTATTGCAAAATTCCAAAATCTCAAAAAGTATTATTTTCGCACACACTACTTTTACTTTTAGATGGAGTATTATGAAACTCTTGTCGAGTCGTGTTTATCGTTACCTCATGATACGCTCGTCTGAATTCTCCACCAGGTGCAACTCCAAGTTCCTTAGCAATATCTGCATACGTTTTCAAAAGAATCGCGTGCATCACTCCACTTGCAAAGTTTTGTCCTTTCACTGCATTTCTGTTTTAAAACCACGAAAGTACTTATTGGGAGGTATTTTAATATTATTGTAAATTATGCGTGCTTATTTCATGCTATGAATAGTCCTGGGTTGAAATATTTATAATTTATACTAAATGAAGTAAAATGTTAAATAAAAATTATTTCAAAATCTAAGTTAGTAAAGTAAGTAGCCAATTAGATTATTTTACTTAATTGATGTTGCATCAAACTTTTTTGCATCTTCTAAAAACTTTTTTTCATCCAACTCCAACAACGATGTTCTCTGCTTGCATAATTCGACTAATATTGCATTAGGTTGCAGTTCCGCAACTACCTAAAATTTTTATTGGAAATCTTAATTTTCCTATTCCTAGCCTATTCTAAGCAAAATTATTTTGTTCCGGTAAAATCTATCTATATTAAGGGTAATACCGGTACATGACATTTTTTAATAAGAAAAGAAAATACCGTTTGAGCTGAGTCAATTTCTATGTGTTAAGTTAAAGTGATAACCTGGGAAACATCTTCAATGGATTGTTTGCTAAAGTGGACAGTACCCAATAGAACAACTGTACCACCTGAGTCATTTTGAAGGAACGTCGCTGAACTTGGTAAATTATGTAATGATAAACTATACTTCCGTTTTGCCACAAAAAGGAAATCTAAAAAAACAAATATCTACCTTAGGTAGTGGTGACGTTACATAAGTTAATAATTTTTAAATGTACGACTTTTCTATATGTTTAAATGAGAAATGCGCAATACCATATTGTGACTTGACACCATAGAAATATTTTTTTGTATTTTCTAAGCAAAATTTACCATCAGCAATCTTCACTTGGTATCGTTTCGAAAGAATTCCATTTGAAAATGGTGAGCGTAAAAGATTTCTAATTAAAATCGAACATTTTGAATTTATCATATCTAATTTGAATTAAGTATCTTCACTTTCAGATTTCATTATCACTTCTGTAAATAAACCAAAAAAATGAGTCTATTTGATTTTTAGTTGACAACAATTCGACAGATGTCAATCACTTATAGACAATATTTTTTAATTACCAGCCTAGTTTTGAGATAATTATTTCTATACATTTTCTCATTCCCATTGCATATGTATGTGATAATCTTTTTCAACTTAGAATTATTATTTGATTACCTAAAACAATTATTATAACTAAGATTTTATTAAGTAAACAAAAACACATCAAAACTTATTTCGTAAGTTATGCCTCTAAAATTGCAAAGCAAATGCGTTGCCAAATTTAAAACCATAGATTAGTGATTGGTAGTCATGGTGCTCGGTGCGCAGCGGAGACCATTATAACACTTTCGTTTCTACCGCGGTTACAGCGACATTAACACGATCAAGAATGTTTCATCATTATTAGCCAAAACATGAATTATTTTAATAGTGTAATAATAACATTTGAGTATCTTTTGAATTATTTATTCCTTTCGCTTAGAGAGAAAAATTAAACAATAACAATCACTTAACATCATCAGACTTGCTTGTGAGATTATTTTAGTTAAAGTCAAGAAGATAAAACGTAATAAGAATCTTAGTTGTTTGTCACAATAAAATCTTTTAAATATTTTTCTTTACATTTAAACATTACTTTTTATAAGATTTAGTTTCGTACTTAATACATAGACAATAGATAATTATAAATACAAATGATCATAGCTACAGGTAAAACGCAAATAAAGACAGAATTCGAATATTATGCATCATCATATTATTATAGTTACGATTTAGATTAGCGTTTTTTCTGTCGTTTTTTGTATACCAGAGCTAGCACGCTAAGGAGTGACAGGCACGACATACAAGCTGTCCTCTTTCTTTTTTATTTGTGATGACAGGGAAAGAGTTGTCAGGTTTCGCGAGCTATTTCGTATTTTAAGCGTGCTTGGCCTGCAGGTGGAAGGGCGCGATCGCTTAAACAAAATCAGGGCAAAGCACGTTAGCACGAAGAAACGCTAGTCTAAAAATGGAAGAAGAAAATGAAAATAGTTTAAAGACAAACTAGTTGTTTGTATTCCAATACTTAATCTGCAAAGATTACCAATATAACAAAGATTAAGATTCCAATGTTTACTTTCTACAACAATCATAAATATGTAAATCACACTTCCGAAATATATTAATCTTTTTATCCACCCAATTCAATTTCAATTTTATTAACATTTATTAAATTTAACAACTTTAACCATCTAGTGAACACAGATTTTATAGTTTAGGTAAATGTATTATGTTCCTATAACCAAGCATTACAAAATCATTTATGTAAAATATATATTTTTGTAACTCATGGAGCGTTATTTGCACCATGAGGTGATTTATTCTTATATATATTATTTCTGATTTCATTCAGTGTCTAATTTAGATTTCCGGCTAATCTCTTAATTTATTCTTGTTTTCTTAGTAAAACTGCATATTTATTAAAAGAAACGTTTTATGCGGCAAGCTATCGGTAAAAACAACAAAGATCTTATTGAAACAACTATGAAGTATTCCATAATTCTAAAATTTTAATAAGACTAGTTCTTAGTTATCATCATTTCTTGATACCATTTTATTGGTCTTAAAATCTTGAGCAATCTGGATTTAGTTTTAATCTTCATATCACTTTCTTCTATATCTGAAATGTATTTAATTTTGTTAATGCTAAAACAGTAGTATTGTGACTTCAAACATATTTACTAGCGAAATGTCATAACGTGATATTTTGATAAATACAATAAAAAATTGACAGACATATGTGTGAAATGACTTTTAAAATGGCTTGACTTGAGAGTAAGTAAATGTCATATCAATACATACATGGGTAGTTTTCGTTTGTGGAAAGTGGATTTTGTCACCGCAGTGGGTATCTAGTATGCTCAAAAGGATGATGATATCACAGCATATCTACGCTCACACCAGCCAGTGTTTGAACAGAAACGTGTAAAGCTTGTATGTCTGATCGTCAGAAGGAGATGTATGATGTGATAAAATAGGGTAACGTACCAATTCCCGGTAGCTCACGCCAGCCAGCGCCTGGGCAGCAGCCTGTACACTGCGTACAGCGCGGCGCCGGCGCACGCCGCCCGCAGCGACACGCGCAGCACGCGCGTCGACAGCGACGCTGCCGGCACGCTGCAACACGCCACATGTCACTCATACTTACTCATACACGCCAGGCCTGTCTGACCTTCAATGATACAGGCACAATGCCGCTTAGAACCATTCACACAAATTGCATTAGTAACAATCTAAGCCAGTTTGGATTGTACTATGAATCTTGTATACTCAATACATAAAGACGCCGCCAGCATATGGCCTGGGGGCATTTGACATGTTGTTGAAATAGTCAGAAGCAAATGAGGCTCTAAATATTTGTAGTCCAATTCTTTGATTTGCAGAATGTATAGTACAATCTAATGGATGCCGATATATATCTATCTACTCAATATAGTAAGATCATATACCCGGCTTTGCCGTAGTCGGGTAAAATAAATTAAATCATACCTCCCCATGCTGCTGATTGAAACATCTCTTTTATAAGATATTTAAATGGTAAGGGCATTAAAAACTTACTTCAGTAATGGTGGAATGTCCTGTGGTAAGATCTTCCCCCAATGCTCCGCGATGCCAGACATGTGTCCGATACCAACGATTCCAACTATGCGACAAGGTTCTCTACCTGCGTAACAAAAATACAGATTTTAAATATCAGTATCGATGTTTTACGAAAAACTAAATCGCATGGAGTATATTTTTATCTTAAATGAACTTCTAGGCATGGTTTTCCCAATTGACTACAGCATGGGTTTCTTCACAAAGGGTGTTAAAAGGTTCTTGTATGGTGGGCAACAAGTGCATGATGCCTCTGGTATTACAAACGTCCCTAGGCTGCGGTGAGTGGTTGTCATCAGCTGGGCCGTATACTTGTTTGCAAATTTAGTTAACAAACTAACAATTAACAAACGACATAAAAACGGTTGAATTGAACTAGAGATCGCATGTTTGGATAATAATAAATAAATAACCACATCACGACACACACATTGACTCAGCCCTGCACTAAGTATCATAAGAACTTGTATCGCAGGTGCTAAGCAACGATATGGTATATACTAAATAAATAAGAATACAACATCTAAGACCGGTAAGAGAAACAATACGTCTTGCAAATAACACAAAGTCCCGCCCCCACCAGGATTCAAACCCGGAACCTCTAGCGTAGCAGTCGGCTATTCACACCACTGCGGCACCGAGGTCGTCAAATGATTATGCTCTTATTCATTTACCCAAAGATTAGATGTAGATCATTTTTCTATCGATAAAGTCCCGTATTAAACATTTTGATTGTACAGTCGGTATTTATTTTCGTTGCACACAAAAAAAAAGTTAAGGGATAGTATAGGGATCAATAAACAGTAGGAACTTGGATTTATAAAATATTGATATTAATTTGTGTTTTCTAATTATACTCTACACACTCTTTCACTCTTGCATGGGGAGTTAATGCATAACGTTAATTAAATATGCGTCCTTTTGGTTATGCAATCCCGGAATCCCGGGATCTAATTTTTTAACCGACTTCAAAAAAAGAACGTTCTCAATTCGGTTGCATATTGTTTTTTTATTATTATTAATAATATTTCAAGAAGTCACCTCCATAATGTGCAAACCAAAAAATTACTTACGAGGTTGTAACGCCGCGACCTGCAGTGAGTGACAGAGGTACATGTCCCTCTCAGCTACAAACACTTTCTTAAGCGAAGGAAACTCTTCCGCCATCTCCTCCAACATATCTTCTAACATCTTCTTTTGCTTACACTTCTCTACTTATTAATAATATTTCAAGAAGTCACCTCCATAATGTGCTAACCAAACAATTACTTACGAGGTTGTAACGCCGCGACCTGCAGTGAGTGACAGAGGTACATGTCCCTCTCAGCTACAAACACTTTCTTAAGCGAAGGAAACTCTTCCGCCATCTCCTCCAACATATCTTCTAACATCTTCTTTTGCTTACACTTCTCTACTTCTTCTGCGCTGCAATACAAAAATACCCCTAACTTTGTATTATTTTTCATGTGGAATGGAGTTTTTAAACTTTTATTTCTAATATCACACCAAAATTATATCCAAATGATTGAAACATGACAAAAACAAAACTTCTGCTTCTTACTACAAATGTATGTAAAAATAACTTTTTTGATTAATTAACCACACATCTGTTAGGACATATCTTTTAAAGACTGAACCGAAATTGAGATGGAGATTTTGCTTATTTGTACTCAAAATAGACTCAAACAATAATAATTATACTTATCATATTACCTTTATGTCCAAATGACTTACCTAATAGATTTGTTAGATGTCAGTAGATGCCAAATAAATTTAATAGTTTGTCCCCACGAGAGTGATGCTATAGCCCGATGTAGTGTAATGTCTATAGCCCTGTCACCCAGCTGGACGATGCAGTTGGGAATCTTTTTAGCCTTTAGTATAAAATTTTCATTATTTTAGTATTTATTAATAAATAAAAAGTCACAAATTCGTTATTAACTTTTTTTTTCAAACATTCAATCTAATTACAATATTTATTTAAAAAAACAAAAGATATTGAATAAATTTGTATAGGGTAAAAAGTAAAAACAAATAAATACCTCAGCCATGGCTCTCCTGAACTCTCCACCCGGCGCCATTCCCAACTCCCGTGTGATGTGAGCCGACATATTCAACAGCAAGATATACATTAGTCCATTGAATACACCATTTTGAGCAACCATTGTTCTAAAAAAAGTTAATTATCACAATAAAGACTACATCTACTTGCTAAGAATTGCTTCGATGGAGGCCTGAATGGTGAGAGAAAATAAAAAATGTGGAGGCAAATATTCTTCACCTCATCAGAGACCATTGCGTGACGTGGAGGCCACATTCTATCCTATTAAGAATAAAAATATAAATTTATGAGTCCTACGGCAATACTTTAAAATATGTGCTTACTTTATTTTTTTTATATTAATATTTTTCGCTTCTCTAAGAATAACCTCTTCGTCGAGCAGTAAAATATTAGTTCTCTGTTCACATAGCTCCACCATAACAATATGTGGATTAACTTCTTGTATTACCTAAAACAAAAATAATAACAATAAATATTTAATTGCAAATTAGTCATCAACCAAATGTTATAGATACACAATCTCTTATCAATCTTCATTTAAGAAGAGGCGTTAATTTATGATAGAGACAGACAGTGGCATATTTATCATAGAGGCCAAAGGGGCCTCGGCACGACGCGGCAGGCAGCGAGCGCAAAAAAACTCATTAATTTTTTTTTAAAGAAAAGCTTTGGATTAGATATTCCTAGCAACAAATAAAAATCAGTTTTTTGTAAATCAGTAGTTTTGTAAAATAATAAATAAACTGTCTTTACTTATATGGTCAGCTATAAACATCATAAAAAGTTTCTGGTTCATCACATAATTAAAGTGTTAATTGTATTTAAATGAAGAAGATGGTTTCCGTAAATGAAGTAATGATCAAAAGTATTTAATGAAAATTAGAATAAAGGTTGTTTGGTAGGTAGATGTAAAGGTTGAAGGTGAAGCTAATGTTGTTTGAGCAATGGTTGTCATAGACGAAGTCTGCCTATTTTTTTATGAATTTTTAAGATTTTATCGAAAAACCCAAAATTTTATATTTAATTGCAATTAATGATTAGCTTGAAACTAAATGAGGGACTAATTTCTCTGTTGTTTATACCATCATAATAAGTATTTACTATGCAAAAACACCGCACAAACAAAACAAAAAACAATTGCCAAATTACTTTGCACTTTCGCTCGCTCAGTAAGTCAAAAAACTGAAGTGAGATGAGCAAGAGGGAACGGGATACTTTGCATTCACGTGCATTCATACTATGGATTCGTGTACAACTTCATAGGCATGCCTTGCTTAAAGTTAAGAACTTATATAGTTATCAATAAGGGAGATTTTTTGAGAATTTAATAGGTAAGAAAGAGAAAGAGAAGCAAGCCCCGTTGCAAGCTAGCGTGTGCAAGCGAGATGACCTGAGCTAGGTTCAGCTAGGAAAGTTCCACCGCCACTGCATTAAGCGTTTCCAATGTTTGAGTGTAACATATTTATTTTTTATTCACAATTTATTTAGATATGCAGGTTATTTAATTGCAAGTGATATTTACAAAAGAGTAAATTTTGTTTATTTTATCTGTATTTGTACCGATTGCTAGCAGAATCGATATCTGATTATTCCCTTTAATGTGGCAAAAATTTAAAAAGTCATCAATGGCAAAGCTTTCCCTGGCAGTGCAGTCACTGCTCTTTTTTTTTAAATGCAATATTTTATCATCAATTCATGAGGCAGCAAAGGTAACTGGCCCAGGCTGCTAAATCTTTAAACAGGTGACAAATAATAAACTAACATTAAGACAAATTCAACATTAAGAACAGTACAGAAAAATATCAGAAGTTTTAATATAAAAAAACCGACAAATGTCGCTCGTCATACCATACAAAAAGTCCACCCAAATTTCGATTGAGTGGACGTTTGGTGAGGACATTTTCTGTCACTTGTTTGTGTCTCTATAAAATAATAGATCAAAAATTAGCACACTAAATATAAATCAAAACCTTCTCCACATAATGTTAAGGATCAGAACATAAATAAGTTGTTAAATGCCTTCAGTCCCAAAAAGCACTTACCTTTGCCTTTGTGTATCTATTTTATAATTGTCATATAGCATGAAATGTTAAAATGTTTGTAGTAAAACTTACTCTGGAAACATCCTCTTGAGATTGCAGGCTGAAATGTGCTGTACCAACTAAATAAACCTTCCCACCATCTGGAGCATCTAACACTGTTACTGTACTCGGAAGACCATCATCCAGTGGTAGTTCAGGGACTCCTGTAAATAAGTATTTCAAACCATTTTTGCAACACGGAAGTGACAAACAAATAGTGGCCATAACCTTGGACTTAAGATTTTTACATCATGTGTTCTGTTGATAGTACCATAACCCTACAAAACCTTTAAGTCAAGCAAGCTAGGCAAACAGGAAGTCTGATTAAAAAGCTTCACTTAATGTTAACTTCAAAGAAAACACTATTTATAAATAACTGTGATTATTCAAAACAACAGAGCTGCAAGAAATTCTCGATATATCAACAATCGAAAGAGAAATTGTTTTTATTGTGACTAATACAAAGCAAGACTACAAAAGCGTCCAATTCAAATTGTGGGGCAATTGACAATCCCAGAAATTCGTCGGCTTAAATGAGGCGAGACATCTTTGACGAGAATAGTCAGCACATAAAATGGTTGTACCCCCAGCAGACTCATGACTTAAAAACTAGCTCCATCACAATCATTCTGGCTCATAGCCAGAAGGGCTGATCGCAAGATCATGACGAGAATAAAAATGTAAAAATAACTTTGGCAAATTAAAAATATTTACTTAAATAATTATTTTAATTGTTATACATTTTTTAATCAATGGAATTAAATAGTAACCAAACGAAAAACTTGAGATATACTTGAATATTTCTAAGAAATATCCAATATCACTCTAGGATGGCATAAAATTTGTAGTTTTTATTTATGACATAGTCACTCAATAATGTCTACCCCTCAGTCATCATTCTAGGCTTTACCTTCTATACTTTCTAGTTTAGATAATCAGAGAAAATGATTTTTACATTGGTTTGTTAACTATCAAATCATTGAGTTCAAATTTTACCATTAGATAAAAGTATGCATACCTTCAATATCACATTCTGGATTAGAGTCATTTATTTGATTTTCTGATGGACTTTCTTTTTTCTGATCCTGTGTTGGGTTCGCAAATTTAGGTTTCCCTGAAAAATGTATCACTTATTTGTTACATTGTACATACAACTAAAATTTAATGTAAACTTTCCAAGACATACTTCTCCTAGTAGCATTTTTTCTTTTTAAAGACATTTTCTTAAGTGTCACAGAAATTTGATTCGAAGTATGATGTTGTATAGAATCTATTCACAAACTGCTGTGATTAAATTAACTAAGTCATCTGACAAACTGAGAAGCCCCACAAGTCAGGTCTTACATGAAATAATGTACCTTATTAGATTAGAGCAAAATAGCTGAAACTACAAATAACACCAAATTAAACCTAGTCAGCAAAAGTCTAAACCTATCTAAACATAAATAAGATTGAGTAAAACATTTATTATTAATTTAAGTAGGTTAATATATCAGAATTCAATAAAGTAATACCTTAATTAAAGCTACCACAACTGCACATGCAATTTCATGTCAAGTTATGTGGTTTTAAATCTTTTTTGAGACCAAATTACAAATTTAAGGTAATACAAATATGCAGATTTTTCTTAAAACAAACATTAAACAAAAAATAAAAAAACCTTATATTTTTAATGTATTGCTTAATTGAATTCAACTTATGAGGTTAGAGCTCAAACCCATCTATCACAAAGGTTTAGGGTATTATTGTACTTTAAATCTATTTTCCAGAGCTCAGTTTACTGTTTCAAGTAATACCAATTTTCATCTAGCCAGTTCTTGTTATTTGTATTTGGTCAAATATCACAATTTGTATTAATTAATAGTACAAGGTTTTAATAGAGGTACTAACATCATTCTGTTTTAACTAAGTGAATCTACAGATCTATTGTAAGAGCAGTAAAGGATTGAAGGATTGAAATTTATATGCATACCCATTATGAATATGTATCAAATATACTATGACTAAATAATTAGGATTACATGCCTTATGTTGATTGAAAAAAATCTATTGAATTGATTACTGGATATCCAATAAAAATCTTCTTACCATCAGCATCTGTCTTATCTTCAGCCAAGGTTTTGGTTCTACAAGCATCACCTCCACCATCCTCAGCTTGCAATAGCTTCTGAGTTTCACTAACTGTCTCATACCTCGAGCCTTTTGACAATGGTTTTGAATGAATTGGGTTCACTGTAATATTTAATTTTTCTTTTTCCATCTGAATAAGAGCGTCTGCTGCATCCATTTTAAAAATAAATGTCGGAGTAGTCGAATTGAAGAAACCGAAAACCTTTAAAATGTATGTAGAAAGCGTTTTTTCGTCAGCTGCAAAAGGAAAACCAAGGATTTTGAATTAAATCTTGGTATATCTGGAAAAACTACATTGGCTAGTTACTAGTTAGTCTATTGCAACTAACACGGGTATAGCTTCATAGGTTGAGATCTATATTATAGAGGGATAAACAGTTTATGAACTATGGATGAACAGCATCAAAGAAACTTACCACCTCATCAAAGTGCATGGACAACCTCAATTATTGAAAGAAAGAAACAAACAATTTTATTGTCAATGTCAATTTGACATTTTATTTATTTCTTCATCAAAATAAGCACTAACGTTAGCGTCTTCAGCTTCCACAAAAAAATAATTAAAGTCATATTTTTGGGCGTTTTGTGATCTGTCAGGACTTGTCAGGCTAAATACCTGACAAGTCAAAGATACTATAAGGACAGCAGAAGTAAGGAGTACAATCTCTGTGCATAATAACATCTCCATCAAAAAAATTAAATTGAAACCAGATAGTTAGAGTTGCCAACAATAACTTTGAAATTCCGTCTAAAATTACATAAGAAATTTATCAAACGTTGCCTTTCTCCCGTTTAAATATTTCGTTCAACTGTTCATAGTCGATAGTTTACTTAACCGCGTAAGTATTTATTAAACCGTGAACTTTAGCTTCTTGAAAGTAAGTAAGGTAAAGAGGTAAAGTACTCATAGAACGGCGCTCGATTACACCTGCAGAAGTTTTTTAAAAACTGGAAATTGTGTTAGCGGCTAAGTTGCCAATACAATGATATAAAAACCTATATTAAATTATATTATTTTAAAAAATTAAATTGGTCAAACTTTGATTGGCTAACGATTCCATTAAAAACCTATTTGCCGTTAAAACCTATTTTTCCGCTTTTCCCTTACCAATACTCAGCAAAAAGGTAAAGTGATACTTTTAACGACTGATGGTATCATAAAAATCTTGTATCGTACCTACATGCACACATTTCTTGAATTTATCTTTACTCAGAACTGGTTGCTTACTTAAAATAGCCGCGCAGAGCCAAACTGTATTGCTTTTTCATTCTATCAGCCTTTATTGGCCGGGTTCGCGCTCTGACAATTTTACGATGACGTCAATAACCATTCAACTTTTTTTTAATACGGTGCATCATGATCCATTATTTTGAAAATTTTGAGGAGTCCGAGAAAAATCAAATTTTGGTTTTGAAGTATTTGAACAAAATGTTTTATTTTAAAATAAATCAAAATCAACCTAGACGTTCCCCCAAGAAAACTGATTTTGACCTCTGTGGGCGGAACTTTGATTTAGTTGCAAGACGCATTGCTTAGCTTACCAGTCTTGGATGTAGTATTCTTAGCTATGTAGTTTATACCAAATTCTTGCTTAGTTCCTGTGGCACAAGTTCTTACGAATACTTACGATACTAACCTACTACAAGTCTGAGTCAATGTATGTATCGCGATGTGGTTTACTAACTTATTTATTTTTTGGTCTTAAATTTACTATATTGTAGTATAAATAATTATAAAATTAATCATTTTGATTCACTGTTCACAATTCGCAAATGTACTTATCCAAATAAGCATAAATTCACATTAATACTTACATCTTAATTGTTTCTTTTTAACTTCTCAAGTTCTTGGACACCGAAAACTATTTGCAATTCAAAGCAGACGGAAGAAAGAATAAGGTAGTAAAGCTAAACAGCAACAAGGATCTCAACGTGAATGTTCAAACAAAACAAAAATGACCCGGACAATACAAATGAAAATTCATAAGAGCAAGTATAATAGGGAATATGCGCGACCTTTATATTTTTATTAGAATTTCGATACAACGAGTGCACACAAAACGTTAGATTTTTCTTAAATATCTAACTTATTAACTGTTATAAAACTTTGAAGTCGTTGATTAGAGAGTGAGTTTCAACATGCATTACTACGTCAAAGTACACGGGTGCCATAGGACTTCCATAGAAAAGGTTATTCTAATGAGCGAGACAGATTTATTTACTTTTAATGGTTCTATCTCCCTGGTTTATCGCACAATTTCAATTCTATTTTACTTTAATTATACTTTTCCCACATACTTTATTACAGATTGATTGAATAATCAAAATAAATTTCATGCATAATCCCTATCGCAAAAAATGCAGACACCATTTACTACATTGCTTTTTGTTTTAAAAAAAATTTTACGGCGCTAGATACGAGTCCTTTTGAGCCTTATCGTTATTATTCATTCTTGAAGATGATAAATGACCAATGAAAATGATGTATCTGCCTACAGTAACATGCTAGCACGGTTACTGTAGGCTCTAAGGAGTTACTTGGGAGATGACGAAAAGCGCAGCCAAATCGTCGTATTTCACTTTCTCTACACTTGTACAGCACTACAGATATTAACTGGTTTAAACTAGAATTTTACACATTAAATTGTGCTGATACACAAGAAAAGACAATAAAATAAGAAAAATCTAACCCTACAATATTGCAATTAAATTGTATTGTAACTTAAGAAACATCTTCCAACATACAAAAATAGATTTTTGTTGAATAATTTCAGAAGGAAAAATATTTGGATTTGGATTGTAATACTTGGAGCCAAACTTTTTTAGACACTCAAATATATGTCAAGTAAATGGCCCACAAAATGGTCATCTGTATACTTAGCAACAAAGGTTTTTTAGTGCAAAGGCTGGCGTATAGATGACGTTGTTTATGAGTTTTTTTTTTTTCAAGTTCTAAATTGCCTTAGCATGGTCTGTGTCTACCTACCTTGTTACATCATTTCGACTTGGGATCACATTTTTCGCAGATTTATCTTTTCTAGATTCTGTAAAACAAGAATTAACCAAAAATGTCGGCCTGGAGACAAGCTGGTTTAAAGTAAGTAAACACTAGACAAGTATACCAGAATGTAATCTAATAGATTAAAAACATAAATGTTAACTTTTAGTTACATAAATTATTCCAACATCGCTGCCAAAGTTTTGCGCCGGTCCCTGAAATCAGAATTAAAAGCTGATGCAATGAAGCGTGATGATTCCCATGTGCGACTGACGCCATGGGCTAACGGCAAGCCAGCCCGTAAGTTTCTCGGCCTACCTACCTTAATTATGTTTTTCTTCTACTCTTCGAAATTTTAATGGTCTTAGATACATTGATTCAATATTCTAATTAAAAAGTATCTAAATAAATGTGTGTGTATTTAATGTTTTCAAAGATAGATTCAATAAATCAAATAGAAACAGTAAAACATATTACTGTGAAATTGTAGAAATATGTTCACCAATTAAAATAATCATGTATAAATATTTCAGATGAAAAGGAGTAAATCAGTAAGTTAGGTGTATAAACAAATGAGTGTCATTAGTTTTAGATGCATATCCTATCTAAAGTTATTGCCTGCCATATGTGTCGTATGAAATATTGACCCTTACAAATACTCAATTAAAAGATGAAATTGCTTTTACTAATATGTTTTTGTAAGGTTTCAGTTATTAACTCTAACCTAATTATAACTAAGGTGTGAAATCAGACTTCCCAACTCACATATTTAACAGCACATCTCCAATATTCCTGTTTGTACTGTTTGTACATACTTTACAAGTATGTGTGTCAGCATACCAAATAGTTCTAGGTCCTATCAAGTGTGGAATGTCATTGAAACATTCAGCTTCAGATTGTTCAAATCAATATCAAACTTAAAAGAAAGCAATTGAATTGATGAATAAAATACTCTACTCATAAATTCAACTCAAAATCAAATTTTTCAATTTTATTATTACTTATTAAATGTGTTTTCATAAAATATAAGCTATGAGCAGGTATTTTTGTTTACTTTAAATTTTTTTTATTTAAAAAATAGTATGATATCAATGAAACCAGCAGAGTCTCAGCAAATATGCTGTTTCTTAATGGAATGCTATTTTTTTCAGATTTGCAAGCTGCAGCAGGAAAGTAGATGCAATCAGTTAAAATGTAAGAAAATCATGTTAAGATAAATAGCAATTAAAATAAATTAATTGAAACATTTCAGTAAATGGTTTTATTAAATGTTTTTTATGTAACCAAAAAAAACCAACATTTACAAAATTTTCAACCTTTTTAATCTTGTCACTCTTACAGCTATGTTTTCAGCAATAACATCATTAATTAAATTGGTTCCTAAAAGAGACACGGGTTCAACTTTTAATCTACTTACATCTATTGAAACATCTAATTGTTTTTTTAATTTTTCTATACCATTCCATGCAATCATAATTCCATTGTCAGTACAAACCTTAGAAGGAGGTCTGTGTACACTGTAACCTGCTTTAGCCCCTAATGATTCAATAGATTTAAAAATAAAATCATTACATGCAACACCTCCAGATACTACTAAATGTTTCCTTTCTCCTATGAGCTTCCTCTTCTCACAAAAATGAATTGCTCTATCAGTCCTATGCAATAAATGTTCAGTGACTGCATTTTGAAAGGCAGCACATAGATCATTCACTTCTGGTATAATTCCATCTCCAACTATGTTGTGTTCTATTTCTTTCTTAATTAATTTCCTTACACATGAGTCCTTGAGTCCACTAAAGCTGAAGTTACAATCTCTATTTTTTACTAGTGGAATAGGAAAATCAAATTGTTCAGGATTTTTAGCTTTCCTAGCAGCTAATTCTATGGCTTGTCCTCCTGGACATTTTGAATAAGCTGGTATATTTTTAAGTTTAGTTCTTCTTGCAACTTTATCAAGCACTTCACCAGGTGCATTGTCTATACCTTTCCCTAGTAATAGGAACTCATTTATATTGTTTACAAGAGCAAGGAGACAGTGTCCACCAGATATTAAAAGAACAATAAATGGAAAAGAGATGTTATTATACATTCGAGCAACCAGAGCATGAGCCTCCATGTGATGAATAGGAATTAATGGTTTATTGTACTGCTTAGCTAAATGCTTAGCATACTGTAACCCAACATTTAAACTCATTAGTAGTCCTGGTTTCACTGTAACTGCTATAGCATCAATATCTTTTACTTTATTATTAGCTTTTTCTAAAGCGCTTTTAACGACTCCTTCAATGTTATCTCTGTGGAGTTCTTGAGCTAGTATTGGATTGACACCACCATACCTCAAATGTGTTATATTCTGAGAGGCTAGGGATTCACCCAATACCGTCCCATTACCATTCACGACAGCACAACCAGTATCATCACAAGATGTCTCAATTCCAAGTACTTTAGAATGTATCGAAAAATTTACTTCGCACAGAATTCGCCAATTATAAACTTTATATTTAAAATATCGCATAATAGTTTGTTTTAACATTATTAAAGTTTGAATGTTTGGCTATTGTTTATCAATTAATAAAAACGAAATGAAAGATTTATTAGCTCTTCTCAAAAGTTATAGTTTAAATGGAGATATAAAAAATACTTTTTGTTTTTTAATTATTTTTGGTCAATGTGAGTGTCAAACGAGAGAGAATAAACTTAAGGCGGAAAGACCAAACGAATGACGTGACTGACCTTGACCACAAACTTTTTTTAAATGTATTTCTTAACGGCATCGGTTTTAGTACCATACTGCCAAATCATAAGTTTTTATAATTTCTTCATTCTTGAAGATGATAAATGAGATAAGGATGATAAGATGAACAATGAAAAATATGAAACTGCCTACAGTAAAATGCTAGTACGGTTACTACAGCAGAATTTAATGTGTAAAATGCTAGTGTTTTAACCAGAAAATATCTGTAGGGGCTGTACAAGTGTGTAGAAAGTGAAATACGACGATTTGGCTGCGCTTTTCCTCATCTCCCAAGTAACTCCTTAGAGCCTACAGTAACATTACAAGCATGTTACTGTTGAAACAATTAAGAAATTAAACCAAATTAAATTAAACCAAGAAAAAGAAGCATTCGTCATCCCTATCAAGTTACTTAATGTTGACTCCGTTATGACGTTAGAGAATTTCCTCTATGATTTTTCTTTATTATATTGGATTGCGCGAAGAACTCATACACAGATGTTTTCTTCAATCAAAAAATATTAATTAAAATAATTGATTACTCCTAAAACACAAATCATATTTTGATTCAATGATTTTCTTATTTTCATTTACAATTTGATTTAATGTGCAAATTTGAGCAGCAGTGTAATAGGTACTTTATTTTATCAATCATGTTTTCAAAGAAGAAAGAGAAAGCACTATTGTCAAATATGACTTGAGAGACAGAGCAGGAACAATAACAAATTTCTATGAATTTGATTGGATAGACCCATGAGGTCAAACTTGTCTAAATGAGTTCGTTTTGCATAGATTACCCTTATACGTCATGTCACAGTTCGTAATCTTTTTATGAATTATATGGGGTGACAAAGATAACCACACACATACGTTTGCAAAAGGCTGCGAACACATTGTCTTCACTTAAGTATTCAAAACCATTAGAAAAAAAAGGATTAATAGGAAAAATCTATTCCAAATAAACATATAAATAATATATATATATTTATTGTCCACATATTACTTTTAAATTTGTTGCAAAATAAAAAATGCGCTTTAATATTTCTTGTTTAAATTGAATGTTTGTTTTATTTTTACTTGAGCAGTTGAAAATATTGCCACTAAACAAAAAAGTTTATTTCCGAGGAAAACTCAGTACACTTGTAAATTTGAGAATGACTTAAATTATGGAACAAGATTTGTTTGAAATATTGAAAATAGATAAATTATTTTTTCTAAAGCCAATTTGGTGGGTTCAGGATTACTGAAAACCCTTGTTTTACGAGTTATTAATTTTTTTGGTAGCTAATTATAGACTTTAGGTAGAAGTAGGTACTTTAAGTGAAATTCCAACCAGAGCGTTTCTCAAACTAATTTAACTACGGACGCCTTTGAAATCATCTATAATTTTTAAGGACTCATTTCATACGGCCAAGTATGAGTCACCCTAGCAATGGAGTGTTGCTTGTTTATGTATTTATGAGGGTTGTAGCATTTATCAATTAGTTATAGTACTTTATTTCGGAACAGTAAGTAAGTCTGGAAAAATATCCGCTTATCTTTTACTATTGTCTGTGGTATACAGATGAAGAAACAATGTTCTAGAAATCTAACTTTAAAACCGAGGGCAAAAAAAAAACACACTTTTCAACCTGTAAATACGACCTTTGTGTCGCTTCTTGATGTGCTTGAGCAGCAAATAATTAAAAAAGATCTATCTTACATTAAAGGTAAACCGTAGACGTAGGTGGCCAAGCTAAAACCCGTTAATTAACGAAGTTAACATTTTAAGAAACTAAATAATTTTAAAAAGTTGTTGACAAACTCATTCATTCCGTCAACATTCTTATTATTCAAGTGTCTACTTTTTTATTTTGAGTTAAAAATCATAATCATAAGACACATGAAATAAAAAACTTGTTATTATAACAATCATCATTATTTAGCATAAATAGGAAAGGCAATAAGACTTTGGATGAATAATTAAATTAATAATAAAACGAATTGATTATAACATTATTTATTCAAATAAACAGATTTGATTAGAAACTTGCCTCAAATAGAGCAGTTGCTGAGTAAGGTATGGATGGATGAATGGATGTTGTATCTATATTATATTGCCATAATTTACATTTAAGGATGTTAATATTGATGTGGTTTACCACACAACCAAGCGGTAGGCACAACACTAGGTGCGTTTTGTTTTTTTCAGAGGTTACTCTTGAAAGAGCGACACATAATTTTCCATGTGAAAAACAGTCAACGCTCAAATACCGGTACCATTCAAATTATATGCTTACGTAGGAAGTGGGACGTGGGGCTTTGTTTTATACTATGTAATGATACAGTATAAAACACTTAAAGATACGATGAAGTACCATAAATTTAAAAAAAGTTACGTTAATTTTGTCTATGGCTTTGAGACTATTGTGAATGTGTGTAAATTGTAAGTGCGTGAGTATGCGCTTAGTTTAGGTTTGGCCAAGTTATTTTGAACAAAGATGAGTTTCTAATATTTATAGTAAAAATAAGTTTAGAAAATGGAAATTGAGCCAACTCCAGAAGCTTTACAAAGAAAACTTTATTTCTTATTGGAACAACTACAGGACATGGCTCGAGAATTGCCACCGTATGTATTTTGATAACTAATTAAGCAAATTCAGTAACAATAATTTAATTTGGAAAAATATTAAAATTACAGAAAATATCAAATGAGGGTACCAATCGAACTCCTATCCGGTCTAGCCAACTGTCTTCTTAGTAAATCAAAAGTTTTTGAAATTGTGAAAAATCTAATGGAAATTCAACATGCTACTGAAAAACTACTTTTTCAACAAAGGTTACAACTGATTAATAAACATACTTGTAAGTAATTTTTGTGTAATACTTTGTTTAAAATAGCTTGAGATGGATTGCAGCTAAAACATTGACCAATAAGACAACTATTGACAAGCCTTTTGTTTAAACCTTTTTAACTTTTTCACACCATAACTAAAAGTATATATATTAACATGACTTTGTATTTATGAAAATAACCTCGTTTTTACATAAAATAATAAAATGTAACAAATTTTTGAAATCTTTACAAATTTAACAAACTTTAATGCTTACAAAGCTGTATCGAATTGACAAAAAGATAGGGAAGGGGTAAATCAATCAATAAATTTGTTGGACTATCTTATTGATTTTAATAGGATAATCTTGACCTGTATGTTGTGTTAGGAATTTTATGCTTGTCATTGGTTTAAACCTTTATTAATTGGTTTAATTAATGTTCTATCACGATTTGAATATATTAATTAGCATCCTCTACTAAATATTCATTTAAAAATCATGCACAAATTACAAATTATACTCTAAATTATGTTTCTAATGAGATATTTTACTTGATTACAAAAATAATACTTTCAACACTACTAAAAGTTTATTTATTCCATCACTAGACTGGGCTCATTTACATATATCATCTATATTAAGCTGTTTTGAAAAAACTATAGTTATGCAATTTTTATTGCTTTTATGTGTAGGTTAGTTGCTTAATGCTTTAGGATTATAGTTCTAATATTCATCTTCTGTTACAATATAATACTCATCTACTTCTAAACAAGAGTTTCATTGCTATTTAGGCAGGATAAAATAACCTTTTGTTTCTTCTTAGTTTTGTAAATAATAATAATAGCCAAAACTAGTGTTCACGGGTAGGTATTATCCGAAACTTACACCTTAAGATATCTAATCTTTAAAAAGTCATTATCCAATGCTAAGAATTATTAATATGAAGATTGTTTGATTTAGCTTGCTTCTTCTGGTGTAAGGGGCAAATAAGTACATGTTTTATTAAATGTTCTATTTTCATTTCAGTGGAAATTCAAAATATGATAAGTATTACAACTGGTGCTGAAGAACAGGATTTACAAAAAACAATTCTTTTGCGTAGACACAAAGAGGAGTTAAAACAAACTGATATGAAGTTAGTCATACAATTAGACCAAAAAGTGAGTTAGATATTTTTCAGTTAGTAGAGTTAGTAATTTTATTATTATCCATATTTTATGTTTAAATGAATTTTACACTTGTTTCCAGGTTAGTGATCAACAAGGGACCCTAGAAAGAGCAGGAGTCCCAGGATTTTTTGTAACAAACAAACTAATTGAAGTAAAAGTTCAGATGTACCTTTTAGACTTCATTCTCAGACTGAGTAAAATGGATATTCCTTGACATTTTCTTTTGGAATCAATAGAACAGATATCAAGAAACCTGAAATGGTTTTACAGTAGCTTTGTAAAGAGTTACAAGCCCTAGTTAATAAAAACTTCCAGGTTCTATAATATAGCTGTACAATTATTAGAAGCTTTCATATTGAGATAGGCACTTCAGTTTCCCGTCTATTTCTACCTGTTTATTTACTTTTGCCACGGCGTTGAAGCTACAGTGGCGCCACCTGGCAGAAGCGAAGTTATAAAAAATGAGACGAGCCATATAGAAAACATTGGCGTCTTGTTCCCGTCGAAGCAACACGTGCGCACGTTCCTGCTACTCCATCCATTGTTAAGATTTAAAACTGTTTTTCGTTTTTTTTTGTGTTACTTATAAGTTAAAACCAATTACTAATGATTATTGTGTGTTACTTTTCTTTTCGACGAAAGAAGATAATTATATTGATTAGTTTTTTCCGAAAATGTGTTAAATAAATTTAAAAAATATATAGTTTCAGTAACTAAATAAATTTTTATTAAGAGTGACTTGTGCAACCATGGGTGTACTGACGATTAAATAAATGATTTATGAATAACAAGTTGACCCTTCCGAGCTTTATTCGGGTATTTGTAAACTCCTTTCCCATTTTTTCTCGGAAAAAATAAGGGTTGAATATTTGGAAAATCCTTTATTAACGGAAGTTTCTGTGAGGAGTATCTAAAAAATTTCAAGCTTTTAGTATTTACCTTGTCTTTGTGCAAATTTAACACAAGTTGCTTTAAGTTTAGGTAAGGTTAGTGTTAACATTTAATGTTAATCTACGTGTATAAAAAAGGAAGATATAAAATAAAATTTGAATTTACGGTAATTTTTCCGTATAATATAAAATGATTTTTAGGCGGATGTAATTTTTTATGTTTAAAATACCGTCATATCAGATTCAACATCAATTATATTTCTTTATGTACGAGTATGGCTTACCTATAAACGTGAAATAAAGTTGATATAAGATTATAAAATTTTAAGTGTTCTGCTGTTTCATATTCTCTGCTTTAAAATAAAGTGCACTTTATATCCTATAAGTCTACTAAGGATTGGAATTTAGAATTGCTCTTTCTAAGACTTTATAGCGTTGTCGATACAGTGGATAATAATGTTTTATTTGATGCAAGTCAGCGTTTATTTGAAATATTTTTATTAAATTACGACGCACCGCATTCGCGACGTGATAAATTACGTATTTTATTGCAAAGTAACATCTCCTGTTTATAAATAAAGCGAAGCAGACAAAGTAATGGTTATTGAAGAGACATAGAAAACTGCAAACAGACTCTTATACGAATAAAATATCATAAAGCACGGTTCCGCTAGATCTCAGAAGGCAAATATTGTCATAAACGCTCAAGTAGGTAAATTTATGCGATTTGATACTGTATTATTCATTTATAATACAATAGTAAAAGAGTGGCCGTTAATACCATCTGTTGATATACTCGAGCATATTATTGCGAACGTTTTATATGTAATTGAAAACAAGCTGCTGCCCACTACGGTTGATAAGGCAGTTGTTTTAAGATCTTTTATTACGGTTTTTAACATTCACACTTTAATTAAATACAATCAAATATTTTTCATCTTTTTAGCTAAGGATTTAAGATTTAAGAGAAGCTGCACCTAGGATCAACCGATCCCAAGCCGCGTTCGCGCCTAGCCCCGCTCCATCTCCGGTTCCAGCAGTAACTGCGAACCGATTTCAAAGTCTGGAAGTAGAAGAGTCTGACTCCGAAATGGAGTGCAGTGGCTCTGCTCCGTTGGACGGTAGTTTCACTACCGTCACAAGGAAAAGGAAGGCCCCGAGCGCCTCCCCGCCCCCAATGTCGGGCCCGTCCAAGGCCCAAAAACCCGCGGCGAAACCGTCGTCGTCGCGAGTAACATCCCCGGCCCCGAAGGCCACGCGCCCCCCGGTTAAGGCTCCTGCCAGACCCCCACCCATCTACCTGCATGATAAGGCCGCCTGGAACTCGGTTTCCAAGGCAATCAATGATAGAAAGTTACACTTCCTGTCTGCCGCCAACTTGGCATCTGGAATACACGTCCAGATGCAATTTACGGACGACTTTAGGTCCGTAACAAAGTTCTTAAGGGATCAAAAGATCCCTTTCCACACCTACACCCTCTCGGAGGATCGTGCCCTCCGAGTAGTCATACGTGGTATCCCCGGGAGATGGATACGAAGTACGTCAAAGAGGACTAAGAGTCCAAAGACTTCCCCGTACAGGCGGTCCACCGCATGTACAACAGGGACAAGGCGCCATACAACATTTTCCTTGTAATTCTGCAGCGTACGGAATACGCTAAGACCATCTTTAACATGCGGTCAATCTGCATGCTTTCGGGGCTTCACTTCGAAGCCCCTCACAAGAGCACTTCCCCGGTGCAGTGCCATAATTGTTAATTGTTCGGCCACTCGGCCGCTAACTGCTACGGCCGCCCGCGATGCGTGAAATGCATTGGCGATCACGGCACTAAAGACTGCCCGCGCGCACCCGACCCGGCCCTGTCTACGCGCGCGACAATTTTTATAGGGCAGCCCCCTCCGGGCAGCCACCAAAGCCAGCACCGGTCAAGCCAGCACCAGCTCCGGCTCCAAGGCCCAACGCTTGGGCCCAGCCTCTACCTGGCACCTCCACCGCGGTGCCAGTCAAACCCGCGCCCGCCAAACCCGCGCTCGCGAAAAAACCCATCACCCCGTCACCGCCCACTGTCCCGGTACAGTCATCGGTCTCCGACGACATGGCCTACCTAATAGAATTTAGAAGCGGTAAACATAGACGAGCTCCTCGTCGCCGCGTCTGAGCTCCGCGCGGCTCCGTCACCAGTCGCGACCGTTCAAATGATCGTAAATCACTCAGCGTTATTCTCTGCGATCCAGCAGACAATACGCAATAAAAATAAATCATCCTCAATGGCTAGGAACGCGCGTCTGAAGCCAAAATCGATCGCCATTTTATAATGCGGACGGACTCTGCAACCAAAAGGATGAGGTATCGAACTTCCTCACCACCCATCAAATCGACCTTCTGCTAGTACAGGAAACGTTTTTAAAACCTAGCCAAAGAGATCTGCGTATCGCGAATTACAACATCTTACGTAACGATAGAGTTGCCTTGTAGTATGGCACTCTTATCTATCATAAAAGGTCCTTGCATTGCATACCGCTCGACCCTCCCGTCTCTGTTTGCCTGCTGGGTATGACCGGCCACTCGCCCGTCACTATCGCGTCGGCTTAAATTTCCCCAAACAAGGAGCTCTTACAGAGCGACCTAGATATTCTCTTTAACTAGGGGAGTCGGTTATCATAGCCGGCGACCTAAACTGCAAAAATCCACTCTGGAATTGCGCAACCTCGAACCCCAACGGGCTTAAATAAGAAGAGTTTTTGGAAACTCTAAACTTTGATGTCATCGCGCCTTTGACCCTACGCACTACCCTCACAACTATCAACATAGACCGGACATACTCGACATAGCGCTCTTGAAGAACGTTGGCCTCAGGCTTCGTTCGATTGAAACGCTACACGAACTCGACTCGGATCACAGACCCGTCCTCCTTTCGCTAGGACCCGATTTCAGAAGCTCTACCCCTTACCAAAACCATCGTGGATTGGAAGGCGGCAGCTGAGGCCCTCAAGGCAATCTCATCTCCCGATCTCGATAAAATCCTTGACGAATTTTACTCGACCGATGACACCGACACCGCAATCGCTTTGCTCACTAGTCATCTTCAGACTGTTCTCAGTCAGAGTTCTCGGAAAATCAGAGTGGTGAATGATCGCCGTTTTGTATTGCCTGAACCCGTGAAGACAAAAATGAGAGAAAAGAACGCCGCCATGCGCGAATACGATTCCAGGCCTGACGAACAGAAACGAATCTATATGAGAGCTTTATAGAGGGTCTTAAAGAATCTTATAGCCGAGTTTTGCGACAAAGACTGGGTCAACTCATGGCCGAGATATCACCAAGCCACCTCGCCTATTGGAGGTTGGCACGTGCACTCGAATCTGATGGTACATCCGAGGCCATCCCTCCGTTAAAAAGAGACCCCCCACAGAACGACGACTTTCTACGACGACGAAAAAGCCGAATGCCTGGCAGAAAGCATGGAGCTTCAATGTTCACCGTCGCGCCAACCCGCCGATCCGATACACATCCGCGAAATCGACTCAGAGGTCGCCCGCCGCGTACAAATCACGCCCTGCGATAAAATCTCTCCCGTCTCCGTAGACGAAGTCCGATTAATAACACTGCTATACAGTCATTTTGCGGAAGGCATACTTGAAGTCCATTTTGTATAAGACGAGTGTGCTGATAACGGGAAAAATACCAGAATGGTCAAATTGACTCCAGTTTTTGAGATAAACGCTTCTAACATTTTCCATAAAATGCTTCAATAAATGGGCCAAAAGATGTATTTAAAATTTATTTTTATTGTTTATCTTTACAAAAATACGCAAATAGGGTAAATACGGGGTACCTTTAACTAGAATAATTAAATGAAGATCATGAAAACCTTTTTCTTTGGGATTTTCTCTTATTTATTTTGTCAGGACAATCTCTTTTCAAGGTCCAGCAATAGTCAGCCATCATATGGCTGTCCCATCGACCTTGATATCTTTCTTCCATTATCCTTATATCCTGATGGAACCTTTCTCCTTGTTCCTCACTGTAATCACCCAGGTTCTGCGGGAATCGGTCCAAATGGCTGTGTAAGAAATGCAATTTTATGCTCATGTTGACTCCTACTCTGTTAAAATTTTGTAGCATTTTTGCAACTAGTTCTTGATATTCCGGCGCTTTGTGATTCCCCAAAAAGTTTTTTACTACCAACACAAAGCTTAACCATGCTTCAGATTCAATCTGTGTCATATGGGCTACAAACTCAGTGTCTTTTATCAGTGTACGTATTTGCGGTCCATCAAAGATGCCTGCTTTTAATTTTTCCATGCTAAGGGCTGGAAATTTTTGGCACACATATTTGAAACAGACACCATTTTTATCAAGGGCTTTAATAAACTGCTTCATTAGCCCAAGCTTAATGTGAAGGGGTGGGAGGGGGGGGGGGGGGCTTATCAACGGTTCACTTATCACTAACAGGGGATAAATAAGATACTAACCTAAATCTTACACCAGTAATATTGGTGACAAAACTTTTTAAAGGCACGGAAGTTTCCCTTCGTTTTCACAAGATCTAGGTAATAAATAGGACTACACGCAGATACTTGAATCGAATTCAACATGATTAACCGTTCGTCATGCCAGAGACTACACTCCCACAAGATATGATGGGCAGTTTACACAAATTCTTGATCCGACGTTGAACATTCGCAAAAAGGTGACGGCACCAAGTTAAATAAATAAAGTTTGCCCTTAAAGTTACCATGCCCGGTTAGAAATTGGGCTACGCAATGTTCGATATCAAGCCACGTTTTATTTAACCGTTCGCGCACTATAGGGAAAAATTTAAATAAATGCCGCCCCTTAGTCGAAGTATCCCATCTAGTTTGCCATTCGTCGATTAGTTTTTTATGAACGTTGTCGTTACTATCAAATAATCTACTGATTTTAGCCCTATCCTTCGGTTTTAGAAAATCTGAACTCATACCATTCCGCGAGTTGTAATACATTGCCGCACGCCGTTGTATTTCCAAATCTACCGGTAAAACGCCCGCAAGAATCGGCAGGGCCTCAGTGCTGACGGTTCTATACGCTTTACAAAGAAAAATTAACGCTAATCTCTGACTCTGAAGCAATTTACGTCGCGCAGCGCCAATTGTGGCTCTATCCGCCCACACGGGGGCTCCGTAACAAATGCAACCCAAGAAAGAAAGAAAGAAACCCAGTATAAATTATTTTTAATGACTTAAACGACAATCCCCAGGTCGAAGTTGATATTCTATTTAACACATAAAAATTTCGTTTTGATTTTTCGCTAACTTGCTTAATGTGCTCAATAAAATGAAACTTCTTTTCAAGTATCAAACCGAGATAACAAACTGAGTCTTTCTTTTTAACTGTAACTGAATTAAATTTAAAGCGCGGTAGTAAGTAAAGGTAGTACTAAGTTTCCTTTTAACATTAAATACTGTGTTTTATGGGCTGCGAACTCAAGATGATTTCTCTTTCCCCAGTCGGCCACCAGACGTAGGCAGGACTCAGCTAACAACTCAACTCCTGTTCTTGTATGAGATTGAATAAGCAGGAGACCGTCGTCTGCATATCCCGTGAGCGAACAGTTAGCCGGTAACGGTATAGACAAAAAGTCATCAAATCCGATATTCCAGAGATACGGCCCTAGCACTGAACCCTGTGGGCAGCCCCGAGTCAAAGCCTTCGACACTGCATGATGACCAAGTTGAAGCTTAGTTGTTCCATTTATAAAGTAATTGTATAGTAAGGAATATACATTGCTGTAACAACCTCTGTTTTTAAGTTTGAGCAATAAGATTGGCCACCATGCATTATCAAAAGCACCAGAGATATCTAGGAATACACCTATGACGTATTTAAACTCCGACGATTCTACCGATTTTCTCACCGAGATAGCCGCGTCGATTGTTGATTTGCCCCTAGTAAAACCGAATTGACGTTCGTGAAAAGTTGGACCGCCCGGAAGAAGCCGAGGTACGATAAGACGCTCTAGAAGTTTACCCAGGGATGGTAGAAGGGTAATGGGTCTATACGATTTCGGATCATCAGGTGGCTTATCACCGCTTTTAGGTATAACTTTAATTAGCCCGCGGCGCTAAATTTGAGGAAAAACCCCTTCAGCAATGCAACGGTTATACACAATTAAAATAGAATCCCCAGCGGACTTTACGGCTTCCTGGATCATCTTATTCGATATTTTGTCTTCCCCAGAGGCCTTATTAACCGGTAACGCCCTAACGATTTTGACAAATTCATCTAAAGTTGGAAGATCGGACGAAGGAGATGTGGGTGGAACTGCAGCCATGAGCCTAACTTCTCGATGATAGTCGGTATCATTTTCAGTAGTGTCGTCCGGAATGAGAGCGTTAAGAAGGGCCTCCGCCGTCTCCTCAACACCAAGAGTGTGAGCATCATTTATTTTGATATTTGAAATAAATGCTTGATCAGTTGCTCTGTTAGCTTTGAACTCATGATATATGGGTGACCATGGCCCCTCTTTGTCTAACCTATCAACTACTTTCCGAAGTAAATTAGTTTTTGATTTTTGGACTGCAGCACGGTAGTGAGACCTAGCAACTCTCTCTAGTTCTATTATTAGTTAGAATAATAAACTCGTTAATAATTCAATGCCAATTCCCAGCCGCCTGGAAGGAGGTAATAGTAATAGGGATCCATAAACCGGGGAAACCCCGCGACTCCCCCGCTAGCTATCGGCCTATCAGCCTCCTAAAAGTCTACGAGAAAGTCCCCTTGACTAGACTCTGGTCCCACATCAATTCAAACCACCTGCTCATTAACGAGCAATTCGGTTTCCGCGCTCGCCACAGTTGCGTTCACCAAGTCCACCGTATCACGGAACACATTCACGACGCGTTAAACCGCCCCGGTAAGTCGAGAGGCTCGGGTGCGGTCTTCTTTGACATCGCCAAAGCGTTCGATAAAGTCTGGTACAACGGTTTGCTCTATAAACTGTTTGATATGCGCTTCCCAGACAGCCTCGTACTCATAATACGAGAGTTCCTCACCGATCGAAGCTTCCGGTTTCGCGACGAAGGTTGTCTCTCAATCCCGCAAGGCTCCGCTTTCTCCCCTGTCCTCTACTCGTTTTTCATAAACGACATCCCGCGCCCCTAACAAGTCCAATTCGGTACCAACGTTCAGTTAGCGCTCTTCGCTGACGACACGGCTCTATAAATGTCAGGTCCCCCCGCTGCCTTAGGAGAGTGGCTCCGCAAGTGGAGGATTGAGGTTAATCTGGAAAAGAGCTCCGCGGTCTATTTTTCCAAAAGTATTCGTAACTATAATAGTTGCATTCCCACCCACAAGATCAAACTCTTCGAGGAGCCCATTCCATGGGTCACTCAAGTAAAATATTTAGGCGTCACGCTCGACAGACGTTTAACTTCCAGCGCTCACATCGCGCGCGTTAAGAACAGGGCAAATTTTTACCTCTTTCGCCTTCACCACCTTTTAGGCGCCCGTTCTAAAATGTCCCTTAAAAATAAAGTCATTATTTGTAAGACCTGTATTCGACCCGTCATGACCTACGCCGGCGTAGTGTTTGCCCACGCGAATAAAACCGCGCTTTCGTCACTCCAACGAGTACAAAATCGATTCACCAGACGCGCCACGGACGCGCCGTGGTACGTCCGCAACGTAGATCAACACAAGGACCTTCGGTTACCATCCGTATCGAATTATATAAAACAGCCTCGAAAAAGTATTTCGAACGCGCCGCGAAACACCCAAACCCGCTCGTGGTCGAAGCCGCGAACTACATCCCGGATTCGGATCCGAACTATAGATGCCCACGTAACGTATTAGACGACGCGGATGATTCTGTAAATATTGCCAACCCACAGACTACTACACACTGCGTACACCGTCCTCGACGTCGGAGGAGAAGAGGACATCCGCCTAGGCTTTTAGGGCCTTCAGCCTACGGACATTACACGAACGCGCCGGGTCGCTTCAGTCCAATTCGGGTATTGCCCGCGGCAACCTAGGCCGAGGTTCGGTCTCCTTCCGAGACACCCCAATAGGGCCGCAGTCCCCCCCATCCCCGCGCCTGCCCCTGGAACACCCGGAACGCCGACGACGAAGTCTCCCGCTGCAGCTAAGAAGCCCCGCTACCCGCCGTTAGTGGTTGAGACCCAAACTCGCCAACCCACAACGTCACAGGGCTCTTAAGGGAATACTCGGGCACTCGCGGGGAAGCACTCGACGCGCGGTTAATCTGTTTACGCTGCGAAGGCCAATAGAGCCGCAGTTAGGGTCAAAAATAAATAGTGTCACTTTGGTTCGAAACGTCCAGAGAGGCGGACCACTCTTAAATAGTTATTTTTATTTATAAAATGACAATCTTATTTAAATATGTCGGGACGTCGATCCCCACATTAGTATCCGTGGTATCGTTCACCATCTCCAGGGCGCGGGAATTTAAGGAATAAGGAGAAGAATCACTTTAAAAACGTTACTTTAATTCACAATAAATTAAAGTCTTATGATGGCTAAGATATTCGATTTAAAATGACGTTGGCGATCCGTCGTATGACATGCGCTTTCCTTGAACGGTACTCATAGAATGCCCGTCAAGATGGCTGCCTATCCCCCGACGTTCAATCAAATAGATGGCGCCTCATTCGATGCGCCGTCACGGCCAAACTGACAGTCGCTCGTCCTCGAGCGAACTCAATCTTGCGGTAGATCTGTAACAGACGAAGGCAAACAGAAAGATTTTAGAGCTCAATCATTCTGACAGACAAAACAATAGTTCATCATCATCATTACTATGATAACCATCATCACCATCATCTGCGTTCTAACTGCGTTCTATATGGTCGCGGTGATTGGTGTGCATGGACCGGATGTATGTTTGTATGTAGTCATAATGTAGCGGTAGGACAACATCGCCCCTTCGACCAGCCCCACCACATCACCAACCAGGATTAGGATCAATGCGTCCTTGCGACTAGTCCCAGGAGAGAGACCGGACGTAACTATACTATACGACACACATACCTGCCGCTAGCCAAGCGTCAGGCGTGTGTGGGGCTCACCCGGCTACGCCGGAAATACCCACTAAACCTCTCCGGTGTCCGTCAAGCCCTTTTGAGTCGGGGGAGAGTTTGGGATCCGCAGAGTAATTCTCCAAACCCCCCCCCCCCCAGGGCCTTCCGCCCTTATGCCGGTGTTCACGCCAGTGTGGGAGATGCCCGGACACGGAACATCCCCCCAGACGGGGCGGCCTGTGCAATGCACACAGGGAGGCTAACCCCCGCGTGCAGGCCGCTCAATCTCAGTTAACCCCTCATGACCCCTTGGCACAACTCGCAAATTCTCATGAGAATATTTATACGTACGACAGTTACCGTTAATACTTTTTAATTCATAACGATCATTATGCAACACGGCAGTAATCAAAAAGGGGCCCCTATATGTCCTATCAAGTTATGTTTGATTTCCTACGGGGCTGAAAGAGGGGCCACTCAAAACGTAGGGGCGTTTATTATTCATGGGATATATTTACATGACGTGGATAGATCGTGGGTATAACTTGCAAAGATACGCCCCCAAAAATCAATCAAGAATTTGTACAAACTGCCCATCATATCTTGTGAGAGTGTAGTCTCTGGCATCAAGAACGATCAATCATGTTAAATTCTATTCAAGTCTCCGCGTGTGATTCTATTTATTACCTAGATCTTGTGAAAACGAAGGGAAACTTCAGTGCCTTTAAAAAGTTTTGTCACCAATATTACTGGTGTAAGATTTAGGTTCGTATTTATCACCTGTTAGTTAGTGGCTTGCGGTGGTGTTTTGACGGTAAGTCGTCTCCTGACCATAGATCCCTTTAGTTTTTGGCCTCTGGGCCGTTTCCATTGCTGTCTCCGCTTTGCTTGGAGGGAATCTGAAACCGCTTTCTTACTACCTCCCATTTCTTCTAATTAAGTTCGTTGCGGGTCCCAAGACAGCTGTTAGGGTGTCCGGGCACAACCTGTGCGTCATTACACAGCTGCATTATTAATTGATTATTCGGCCAAAGGATTCTGTTGATTCTGGTGAACAGGAGTTACAGTGGTGGGACAGAGTGGCGGGTGTGCCCCGAAAGGTATGTATTTAAACAGTGTTTATTTTCAGGTAAAACGCTTCTATTTTACCAAATAGGGATGGGATTAGGTTTCCAGAAAACCTTTTGTTAGGCCTATATCAATTATACCTCTCTGTTACTGAACTTATTCCTTTCCATACCATAAGGACCCTCCATGAAAAATAATTACTAAACATCAACCTTAGATGAGAGCAAAAGGCCTATAGATCCTAAAACCTAATTGTATAACATATGTCTATTAATTGCTCACAATCTGGACAGTGTTTTTTCTAAGTCTCGATCTAAAACTTTAGTTCTTTGAATAATGTTTGGTAACTTCAGTTTTGTTTGGCAAGTTATTTCGAAATTACGAAGACCTTAAACCAATGAGAGAAGCAAAGCCGAAGAGTTTGGTTTAAAAATGCTTTTCAAGTTAAATCGTAGTTTATTTATACAGATAAATTACTTCACATAAAACAAACAATTCAACATTCTAAACTTTAAGTAAATATATTAAGTTTTAGACTTTCGATGTCTAATCAAATACTGCTAACAGTATTTCAGGCCCAATACAAAGAAATGAAAAAGGAATGCAACAACTAGCTTGTCTGCAATCCACCAAAAGACATACTTATGTGTTTCTTTTCATTTTACACAGTTTGACAGTTGTTTTTGACAGTCAACTTTGATTTTTTGATTAAACCGATATCGTGAACATTAACGTCAGTTCACTTAACTGGCACTTAGTAGGACTTCAAATAACTTTAATATCATCATCAAAAAGTAAGAACGCATTATAGATCGCATAAGACTGACGATATTTTCAAGCAGGGTCAAACTGTTTAAAACTAGCCGCCTAAAAATAATTTTGTCGAGACACAAATAGCATTGGGACAAATTTGTTGCATTTTCTTAGTTTCTGACATATCATTCTAAATATTTATTACTTTAAGATTTAGAAATGAAATAAATAATTGAAAGCTAATTTATTTTATATTTTTCTTACAAATTAAAAATATCCCATTCAATATGGAGATGAAAAATTATTTTTGATAAAGGCCGCTAAACCAAACCCTAACATTATTTGGAGAATATATATTGATAGAAATACTTGCAATTCAACCTTGGTTTTTAGATTTTTACAAATAATCCTTGATTTCAAAAATTGGCACAATTCATACAAACAAAAGGATTATCATTATTCTACAAGCGTTTTGTAAGTCTGCTAATTTAGAGAAAAAAAACATCAATTACTAATTTTCTATCACCATGAATAGTTTTGAGTTATAATATATTAAATATGTATTAGTCTTTTACAACACTAAATACACTAATAATGTTATAGAAGTTGCTCAGAACTGTGTTCGTTTCTTATTCATCTTTAAGTTAACAAGCATAATAATAGTGTATTAAAAATGTGCTTCTTCAATCACAACAATTTTGTGCTACTTGATATTTGAATATAACATTCTAAATTATACAAATAAACATAGTTCAATAATACTATTTAAAACTATAATATGACAAAATCATTCAAAAATCATTTTACATAAAACAAGAAATGCAGTGACCATAAGTTCAATTTTTGTTTTTCTATCTGGATCTGGGAGATGTTTGTTGTTTTAAGTTTTTTTTAAATTCCTTATATTAATTACAGTATTCATAACTACAGAAACCAATTTTTAGTTTTCTTAGAAATCATGGTTTTTAGAAAAATATTATCTTTAATTTTAAAATAATTTGTTATTATGTTAAAATACAAAAAAATATATAAGGTTAGACTTTCCTACATGTTACAAAAGTTTTGTCTGAGGAAATGTAAAAAATATACAGACATAAATGGGATGGATTTTGTACCTGAAAAAATTAATAAATGTACTAAGCTTTGATTATTAACCTGTCTGGATAGAAAGATCAAACGTAAATACATTTAAAAAAATGTGCTCTAGCTTTCACAGTACATATTATTTTCGCCCGGTTAATAGCAAACCTAACATTGAAGTGTAAACACGTATTTTGTATCACTTAAATATGAGGCATTGAGACTTAAAAGTTGCAGGAATTATAGAGGATGACTGTAAACTTCTGCAAAAATTACATATCATCGGCAAGTACACTTTTTATAACTATATGTTACAGAGTGAATTCAATTTACGAAGTGTAATTTTGTCCTAAAATTTTAACAGCCTGTATACAATGTTGTCCTCCCTTGAAGTTAAAATTTCACCACTTGTTGGTCAGATTTTTTTTTAATTAAGTTTATTGGTCCATATTTTCTTTTTGTCAACATTGATTCAAATGGTCATATTTTTTTTAATATGAACTGATTGCTTTCCAATTTCATCTAGATATGAGAATGGTATAGTAGAGTTGGATATTAAAGTAATATTTTGACTATATAATTATTTTATCATGGATTTGTTTAACAAATAAATTGCATGTAGGTACTTATTGCATATAAACACTATTTTTGAAAAATATAAGCTGGTATCACTCGGCAAGCTTTTAAAACAAAAGAAGCCTTCAAAAACATTCGTCCAATTTGAGATTGTTTTTTGACACTATCTAGACAGGTTAATAATCAAAGGTACCAAGCAAATATTGTGAAACAAGTCTTCTATCATTGTCAACAGGTTGTAAATCACTCATTACCTCTACTTTTGTAACACCCAGTAAGAACTCGTTTTAATCTCAAATAGTTCTCAAAATACATTTTTTTTATTTTTAAATCCTTTTTAAAAGTGGATAATTTCAAACAGACACGATTTATATAAAATCTCAACTTTAGATTTACTTAATAAAAATACCTTCAAATACTGTTAATATAAAATACCAAAATTACTTCTTTTCTGTTCCGTATGATGACCCCTGACTAATTTGCGACATACCAATTGATTTCTGAAGAAGTATGTAGACTGAAAAAAAAAACAAATATTAGATACCTGACTTATCTCTTCCTTAATCATTTCAAAAAAGAAAATTATCTGGTTGTAATGTAATAATTTTAATTGACTGGTACATGAAATTAAGGCTGATGGGTACAAATGTGTTAAGCTTATGCCCACCTTCAATAAAAATTACTAATATAACAATTTAAAGGTTTGCTAAAATACATTCATTTTCAATGAGGCGCATTCCATAATATGGTGTGCAATTAAAATTATTTGATACAAAAAAATTCTTTTCCAGGTTAAAACATTTTATTTGTCACATACAAACAATTATTAATACTAAATCGTTAATAAAAGATTTTATGTGTATAAAATAAAATTGAAATAGACCTAAAATTTAATATTCATGTCTTTGTTCTTTGAGGTGGGCCCATTTAGCCAATAGCCTTCTGACTATGTTAAACCTGTTTAATGTTACTTGAAATATGACTGCAGATAAAACGATTAGAAAACCAGATAACATCACTACAGTGCCGTAACTATATATTTTATCTTTTTTAAATCATGTCTGGTTCCATAACTTTTAATCTTTAAGTTTTCTGTAATTAAAAATACTTACAAGCACCCAAAACTGCACAGGCTATTGAAAAATATACTAATTTTCCACTGAAGAATAGGCCAAATAAATAATAAAGCATTGGTGTCAAAGTTACCACGGCCCAGCCCAAGGTATTCAACAGGGAGTAGATTCGACGTGTCACTTTGAATGGCTCTACTCTTTCAACACCAGATTCAGTGAAAAAGTCACCAGTGTTCAAAAATGATTCATGCATTTTGTCCTGTAACAAAAAAAATAATGACATTAACCTAATTAATCGCCTCTTCGGTTTTTACAAACTTATCTAGCAAGACCTGGATAAAGGGATTATACCAATTTAAATTGTAATAGTTTGATTGTGTTGATAGCCAATAATCTGATTAGTATATCAGAAACCGATCCTGCTTTGTGCACAAGCAACGTCGGTCTTTATAAGTATTGTCGACATTTTATTTATCGGCATGCGCCAAAACTACTCGCTTGTAGAAACGTTGTTGACAAATGCATTCATGTTTTAAGATATACATGTACGAATAATAATATATCATTAATATACATCTATATCGTCTCTAGAAGAGTATGACTTTCTTGCAAATCAAAAGTCAAAATATTTTTTAACTTAAAAAAGGGCAACTTTTTTTTCAAGTATCCGGAAAAAAATCATCTTTTTTTATTTTTAAAATTAATTACAATTAACATATAACAAACATTATAACAATTCTAGTTTTCTAATTATGGAATCACTTAGTTAAAGCAAAAAAATAAGATACATATAGGCACTGAGATCAATAGGTAACGGAAGACCTTGTGTTGCAATCAGTCAATTTATGAAAATTCTTCATAATAGATATTTGTTATTTATTTATAGAAATTTAAAAATAAGGTCATCAAAAGTCATGGAAGGAGCAAAAGTTAATTGTTATCTCTGATGTCAGTATCAGTTGATAAGTTTCAACATAAGTATAAAGAAATTGAGATATAGTATAGATCCTAGATATAGATAGTTTTTTCCTACGGGTAGATTTTCACTGTAATAAGCTTAAGGGTATCTCATGTACAGTGGCGGATTTACAAATTTTCAAGGTATAGGCTGAATAGTTTTTGCCGCCCTTGCCTTTTTGAGCTAATCGAAGCTCAACAATCATGTATGAGCGGGGTAATGTATGCTATTTACAAAATAATGAACATTTGGTAAACGTGAAGGTAAACGAAAAATTATATATAAACCATCCGGTTCGTAGCCTCCAACCAGTAGTAAGACTGGTATGTATATGTTGTTAGTGGAAAGAGGGGCATATTTTTTACAATTTCGCTCTTTTCACTCATAAGAAATGTGGGCAAAGGGCGCAGAGGCGAGAGGCTGTTAACTGGTTGAGGGGCGGCGAACTAGCTGTTTTACTCTAGAATATGGAAGTTTGCTACTCTCGGAATGTCCAATGACTAATGAGAGAGAAAAGTCATCGACAAAATTTGTTTCCCCAAATATGCCGCCCCCAATATCTGCCGCCTTAGGCTCGAGCCTACTCAGCCTGCTGGTAAATCCACCACTGCTCATGTAAATAGGAATATAAACTAGTAAACAAAAGAATAAAATCTCTTTAATCACAGTTAAAAAGATTTTTTATTTTTTAACAAAGCTTATAAAGCCATAAAAGATGATGTTAACTCAGTTTAATATTTTTTAGGTTCTGGAAAAAGACCACATATTTAAAATCCTTAGCATGCGCTGGCCGTAAGCTACCCTATTGTTTTTTCCGCCACGCCGCTAAATCTTGTAAGATATTTTTCAAATTCGAAATATTATAGAAATGAATTGTTATTAATAGTTATTTCGTCTAAGACTATATTTTACAGGAGGAAAACTTTGTATGTGCCAAGTCCAAGTGGGAATTGGATTCATATTTTTTTCAATGAATGTCTACTTTTTGATATCTAAATACGAAACATAAATGACACCTACCTTTTTGACGAAGAGATCATGCATCCACTTAGTAGCCTCAGCCTCCCCTTCAGGTATAGTATCGACGGGTATTCTCTCGATGTACAAATGTGCGTGGACAGGCTTACCATACAGCAAACTCGTCAAGGTTGGGGGAATCTACAGTAACCAGAAAAATAAGCTACACTGCGGTTTTCTGGAGTCGAGTAGGAGTGTTTTTTTTTCTACTCATAAAAAATATACATATATTATAAAATTTATTAAAGGTTTAAAGTTTGTGAATATGTTCAGTACTTTCGTGGACTTCCATTGCTGATGGATGTTTATTTTATTCCATTTCAAGTTTTTTATTGCGATATAAACTAGTATTTCCTTTTAAAGAACCCATCTATCTTTATGCCAAAAATAATTAAAATTCAGCGGTTTCAGAATCCCGGCACAGAATTTCAGACAATGGCGAAAGTGTACTCTGGACTGTGACGTATGAATAAAATCTCCAGATTTACAATACAATCATAGAATTTATTATATTTTACTGAGTTGAACTATCTGCTGGCAGAATTTTGAATACATATAGGGCAGGCTAGTTTTAATGGTTTCTGTTGAACTGATTTAGCCAAGTATATTAAGATTGAGAATAAAGTCTTCTATGTATAACCATAGAGGCTGCAAATATATGAATTAATTGAATGTGTCAAATTACAGTTTTATTTTACAAATCCTATGGTCAAAAGCTCAACATCTAAAATAATTCACATAATAGTTGTTTTATTATAATAATAAATTGCTGAATGAATGTATGTAAGTAAAGTGTAACATAATTATATAAAATGATTGGAAAGAAAGTGAGTGCAAAATTTCTTAGTATTTTCATTTCTCAGTTATTTTTGAAATTTGATATAATTACAAGATTCATTCTTCATTCATTCATTTCTGTTCTCTACTTAATTAAATGGAGCAGGTTTTATC
The DNA here is from genome assembly GCA_949316135.1 of Choreutis nemorana. Classification (NCBI taxonomy): domain Eukaryota; kingdom Metazoa; phylum Arthropoda; class Insecta; order Lepidoptera; family Choreutidae; genus Choreutis; species Choreutis nemorana. The sequence goes on from OX438600.1 coordinate 7,191,973, forward strand.
ATAATTTATGTGTTTTTGTATACTTCATTAATTAAACACTATCAATATTGTTCTTGTTAGTAATTAATGAAAACATTATTACCTAATTATCCAGTAATAAGTATGATAAGGTATTAAATACTCCTTATAAGATATATCCAGCAGAAAACGTATATTCTTGCTCTTTTGTTGTTAACTACAAATTTTAAAATACCCTTCTTAGATATAGTATTCTTATCTATACAATTTATACCATATGTTATTTAGCACCTGTGACACAATATTCTTCAATCTTACTGCAGATCTGAGTCAATGTGTGTGTAGTGGTGGTAATAAATTTTATATGGAAATTAAAAAGCTTTTCAATAAAAAGTGCATATAGATTTAACATTACATATACACTACCTTGCTATCCTTTTCAAAAGCCAATTGTATGTGATAAATAACTGGTATTTTCCCTCTAAAATATTCTAAGCTTGTTGTAAAACCTCTTGTGCGTGGTGTCAAATGATGTTTAAGGAGAGGAAAGTTTTTTTCCTTAGCAAAATTCAGGGAAGCCTCATGCTTTTTTTTCGTAAAGCGTGTTCCTTCAGGTGTCAGTAGCAGCTAAAATGAGTAATATAACTTCAATTTTACTGTGTGAAATGTAGACTATCAACAAATGTGCACTTGAGACCAAAATTTTCGCTCATATTTTTATTATTCTCGTGGCATAAACTAAATAATTGGTTTTTTAGTTTTTGGAAACCTCAAAACACGAAAGTACACACTAGCAAAAAAAATGTAGTATGATGATAATCTTGCTCTCAAGTATGGATGATTTTGTCCTCACAGGTTACAAATGAGAAAAAAACTGTTTATAATTTTGTACACATGAATTTTAAAAGAAGAATAAGCTTTTGTTTAATAATTTTTAAGTTGTCACAATTCATTATAGTCAAGAAGAAGATACATTAAATTATATACATATTTTTAAAACTTTTTTTTTTTCTTTTTAATACTTTTGAACATCCCGAACAGGTATAAAATCGATCCAAATTACAACAGCAACAATTGTAGTTTTTATCCCAGATGTCGCTCTTAGTAACAAATTGAGTTTTTACTCCCATTTGTACCCACTGACAACAAAATCACATTCAACACCAGTGTGTACAACTGAGAATAACCCAATTTTGCTGGTTGTGTTTTGTATAATAATACTTATCAAATAACTACATATTCAAAGATGAATGTTATTGCATAGCTTAGATTGAATAAGTCAAATAAATATAAAAGGTAACATTTTTACTTTACACATATTTTTTTTTAATAATTATTTTGTATTCAAATGAATAGAATAAATATTTCATATTTTTTTATTATCCAAACTGTCATTTTGTAGATTATAGATCATAGTTTGATGATACTTATAATCATTAAAATATGATCTTTAATTTAATGTAGTGATAAGCAAAAAAAAAATCCTACAATTATTAATAATTATTTATAAATATAAAGTAAATGAAATATGTGCTTTAAGGTTTGTGTAATCAAAGTAGAGGTTAGGTCACTCACCCAAACAGGATCTGGATAATCACATAGTTCTGATATTTGCTTCTTAATAATCTCCTTGTCTTTATCAAAAGATCTTTCTAAAAATACAAACTCTGAGAATTTCCACATCCACCCTATTGGGGGAAGATACTGAATAGACTTCTTTGCATATGCTTTGCAATTCTATGAAATGAAATATTTTAATTTATTAGACTATTATAAAACCAAACCTTTTTATGCCAAACCATTTATTGAAACATCACAATATTATCATGAAAAACTTTTATGCCATGTACATTGGAATACTAAGGAACTTAAATAGAAAAAAATCATTGTAATAAGCTTGTAATGTTATAGCTGAGATGGAAATCAGCTATTAAAAATACCTTGGTAAAATAAATATTTACTCATACTTAAACATGTTCGCTAAGTACTTACTCCTAAAACTCTGATACCATCACAGAACTGCCAGCCCATGAGCCAATCTATTTCATAGCTGTGATTCATGATAAGATACCCATGTTCATTGCCATAAAACTTCTCATATTCATCTTTCTTAATGTAAACAGACATTGTTGTCCCTGCCCACCATTCTGACATAAATACTAATTCTAAAAAATTAAAATAATGTTTCTGAATAAGGGGTTAAACAAATTAATCAGATTTTACATTTAAGAGAAAAAAAGTACTTACGACTGTAAAATGAATATGCAAGGTAGTAGTTGATTTTTCTGTACAGTGTTTTATAAAATGGTTTAAGTCCAAAGTACAAAATTGCTTGTATAAAACTTAATATTAAGCCTGATGTGAAGTATGATATCGCAAAACATAGATGAACAATACTTGACTGCTTCAATACAGTTAATAGTGACATTTTGGATATCAGCTATTTGCAGTCTTCATTAAATCTGAAAAGAAAATTTAATTAATTTACAAACAAGTGTTTTAATAATAATGAGTGCACACAAACACTCTTGAGTCAAGAGTATGCATAATAAGATTGAATTGAGATGAGGCAAAATATTTGTGGATTGTAGCAAGTGGAAAAATATTTTACTGCTGATATTATTTTATAACAAATGTTTACAAGGTTATTTATACATTGTTAATTATTTCTCAGCAAGACAAACAGTATTCCTTGTTTAAAAATACATATTCGATTGGAAATACTTAAAAGTTTTATCAATATATTTTTAATTCAAATTTTTTTCCATTAGATTACCCAACTATTTACAACAGTTAGCATTTATTCCAAAACATTTTAAGTGACTTAGAGCAAATACTATGTAGACATCAAAGCTTTTAGTTTTTTTTTGCGTAGTTTAGTCAAGTCGCATACAACTGGTACCTACTGCTAGGTACAAAGTCAACATGATCAGATGTGTGAAAATATTGTATTATATTGACTATAAATATGGAGTGATAAAGCATGTTTAAGTTCTAATAAAACATTTACCTAACATAAAACCTTTTAGAAACGTTGTCAAGAATTTGAAATCTAAGAATAAACTAACTGTTATTTCAACATCGGTTAAATGAGACAAACATGTAAACTACTTACCTACTTATGGTTGATACAACGATGTTTCATGCACTAATCAGAATATAAATTTCTTTGGTATATAAGAAAGATAAAAGATAAATTAATACGAAAAATATTGAATAATTTTCCGACTCGCACATTCACAAAATCGTGAAGTTCATGTTTTTTTTTTTGTAAATGTTTTTACGGCTCTGGATACGAGTCTTTTTGAGCCTTTTCGTTATATTTCATTCTTGGAGATGAAGATAATAAGATGAAAAATGAAAATAATGACTCTGCCTACAGTAACATGGTAGTACGGTTACTGTAGGCTATAAGGTGTTACTTGGGAGATAACGAAAAGTGCAGCCAAATCGTCGTATTTCACTTTCTCCACACTTGTACAGCACTACAGATATTTACTGATAAAACACTAGCATTTAACTCATTAAATTCTGCTGATATATAAGAAAATACAATAAATAAGAAAATTCTAACTGACACTTTCCGTTCCCGCCAAGTAACTCCTGAAGAACGTGACCAGTGTTTCCAACTTGAAACGAGCTAACTACCGTACCGGGAGCTTCAAATTATCGTACAATGATATTAAAGAAAAAGTTATGTCTGGTCATTTAAAAAAAATTGTGCGGGTTGAATTAAGAACCCAATCAGTTTTTTATTTTTTTGTCAGTTGAAAATAACCTTGAAACATATCCCAAAAGTAGGATAATTTTGTTAAAACCTTACTTTTATTTATTTTCATTTGTATACCTTATATTTTACTCCTTATATTTTATACCACTTTTAACAAAAAGTTTTAGCCTAACTATAACCTTTGTTTTACTTGACATATCTAATTGCCTTGAAATCATTGGTTCAAAAGATGTAGCAAAACAAATAAGATAAATTTAATATAGTCGTTTCTCTAAGAACGCCGAAGAAAAACATGGATTTAAAAAATTATGCATTTTGAAAATTATCTAGCGAAAATGATCTTTCGCACATAGGTTCGAAATTATCAAAAATGTACAGTAATTGTACGGTTGGGAACACTGGATGTGACATCAATATCCACAGACTAAGTAGTTACGAAGATAGAGATATTATACTTTGGACTTCATCTATCGTTTGTTTATTTATATTCTGGACTTTTATAAGAAAAGTTCAAAAGCATTATCCTGTACACCTTAAATCAGAGAAAATTAACAATTTGATAGGAGTTACTTGGAATTGTCAGTTAAAGTTTTCTTATTTTATTTTAATTCGTTTTTTCTTCTCGTTTACCATGAGGGCTGAAATAGTAACCCAAGGAAGTAAGAAGTATTAAGGAAATAAGAATAAACTGAGTTTCATTTATTTATTTTAACTATTAAAGAAAAAATTATATATTTATACATTGGAGAAACTGTAATATTTTAAACCATTGATCACGTATATTTTTAAATTGATTTGTTTAGTAAATAAAAAAATCTAATGTGTGAAATTAAAGTACTGGACGTACAAAAGTAAATTTAACATATAGCTTTACGAAAAGTAAGTTTAATATTCATTAAAAATGTGTTCAATAAGAAATAAGAAAATAGAAATACAGATTACTTGTGCTTTATGGACTAATGCTCTTTAGGTTTCCCGAAAAACTACGACATAATATGTGGTTGATCAAAATATTTACAATAAAACCAAACCCATGTTCAAAAATTTTACTTAATGGATCTGACAAAATTCATAGAAATTAGTTTTTTATTTATTCTGTTCTTGCTTTGTCTCTCAATTAATATTTGATAATAGTGCTTGCTCTTTCTTCTTTGAAAACCTAATTGATGAAATTAAGAATCCTGGTGAACAAATAAGAACAGTTAACCAAAATGCAAATAATAGAAAAATCGTTAAATTAAAACATAATTTGTTCTCTAGGGGATAATTTTTTTTACTTGAGGGAAAAATCTGTAGCTGTATGTATAAGAGAACTTTGCGCAATCAAATTAAATAGAGAAAAATCATAGAGTAACCAGGCAGCTTCGTACTCATAATACGAGAGTTCCTGACAGTTTCGCGTCAAAGGTTGTCTCTCAACCTCGCGCCTTCTCAGAGCTGGGACCCCCGTACTCTTCTCGTATTTACGAACAATATCCGGTACTCCGACCAAGTCCAATTCGGTATCAACATTTAGCTAGCGCTCTTCGCTGACGACACGGTACTATACGTGTCAGTTCCCCCCGCATTCGTCACCGCCAAACTCCAACGTGCCACCACAGCCTTAGGGGAGTGGCTCCACAAGTGGAGGACTAAAGTAAATCCGGAAAAAAGTTCCGGGGTCTACTTTCCTAAAGTCTTCGTAGCTATAATAGTTGCATCCCCGCCCACAAGATCAAACTTTTCCAAGAAGCCCATTTCATCACTCAAGTAAAATATGTAGGTACCACGCTTGACAGACGTCTAACTTACAGCACTCACATCGCGCTTCGTAACTTAAGGGTAAATTTTACCTTTTCCTCCTTCACCACCTTTTAGGCACCCGTTCAAAAATGTCACTCAAACATAAGGTCACTATGTATAAGACCTGCATTCGACCCGTCATGACCTACGCCGGCGTAGTATTTACCCACGCGAATAAAACCAGATCCGGATCCAAAGTATAGACGCCGCGGATGATTCTATTCCTGTTGCGAATCCACAGATCACTGCACACTTCGTACACCGTCCTTGACGTCGGAAGAGAAGAGGACGTCCGCCTAAGCTATTAGGGCCTTCAGCCTACAGACCTTTGCTAACGCGCCGGGTCGCTGCAGTCCAATTCGGGAATCGCCCGCGGCAACTAGGCCGAGGTTCGATCTCCCTCCGAGACACCCCTTAGAGTTGCTGCGGTCCCCGTCTCGACATCTCAGTGTATAGGTAGAGAACACTAAGTTCGAAGCGTTAACTAAAATCAGTTCCCAGTCCGGTTGGAACGTTTGACCCTCTTTAAGCGGACAACACCACAGGCTGCAGACACATCCGATGAGACAAGCCGGTGTCACCCGTCGGTAACGATGACTTGGCATTGCGCCTCACTCCTTGTGGGAAAGCACTCGCCGCATAGTTAGTCCGGTTACGCTGCGAAGGCCAATAGGGCCGCAGTTAGGGTCAAAATAAAATCATAGAGTAAATTGAGTAATGTCAAAACGGTACTTTAAAATGGACAGTAAATATTGTCAGTCATTTTTGTTTCATTTTTTCTTATATACTACTCAAAACAAAATAAGGGCCACGAGGTATTTTGTCTGTACCATGAAAATAATAAAACCAATATATATTTTTTTGTCTCCATAACGAAAACTAATGTTGTTTTTACCGTGTAGACCAATAAACTTATTTCAAAAATAATGATAGTTTATTTGCTTTTGAAAGAAAAAATCACATTTAAGGTTTAAAAAAAAAAAAATATAAAGTTACTGAAAACAAAAGAAAATACTCCATGCTCATCTTTTAGTAACGAGTATGCCCTCCTCGTTTCGCTACGCACTCCTGAAGCCTGGAGTGCATGCTCTCAATCAAATGCCTGACATTTTCCATTGGAATCTCTTCCCAGGCTCTTTTAACAGCGTTGATGAGTTGCTGTTGGTTGTGGATTTCCTGATCACCGTCTCTAACTCTTCGTTTCAACTAATCCCACATGTGCTCTATTGGATTTAAGTCCGGACTGTTCGCCGGCCACGGCAAGACTTCAATTTGAGACGCTTCCAGTACAAACCGAGTCGCTTGAGCCGTGTGTGCACGAGCATTGTCTTGCATCAAGATGAATCCAGGACCCGCTCGCTGGGCAAATGGGATCACATGTGGTCTGACAACTTCCTCAATACACCGCTGAGCAGTAACAGTACCCTCATTTAAAATAGCGAGCTCAGTTTTGCCGTGTAAGCTTATCCCGCCCCAAATCATTACATTTGGACCACCAAAACGATCGACTTCATGGATGCAGGCTTCTGAAAATCTCTCGCCGCGTCTTCTCCATACTCTAATACGCCGATCGTCTTTAAAAAATTTAACTTTGCATACGTCTGTGAAGAGCACCATGCCCCATTGGTTTATGTCCCAGTCCAAATGTTGACGGGTAAATCTTAAACGATTTGCACGATGATTTCTGGTTAATGGAACACGGACAACTCGCCTTCTTGATGCCTGCTGGTCTTCATGCAATCGATTACGAATAGTTTGGTCACTGACACGAGTACCCGTTGTGAGCCGTAAACGATTTTGCAGCTTGCGGACCATCGTTGTGCGATCTCGGCGCGCACTTAATCGAATGTAACGATCCTCTTGAGCTGTTGTAATGCGAACTCTGCCCGAACCAGGTCTTCTTCTAAAACTGCCGGTCTCTTGGAAACGACTCCATAGATTTTGAATAGCTCTTCGAGAAAATCCAAATTGCAAACCCACAGATCGCTGCGAATGACCTTCTTCAATCATTGTAACGGCTCTGGTTGCTGTCAGCGAGTCCATATGACGCCTGCGTGCTTGTGGCATATTGCAAAAGATGTTTCTGACTCGAGATATCAATGAACTCTGATAATTTCTAATAAACCAAGAAGCTAAGGAAAGCAAAACGACGAAGAAAATGGAATCAAAATTTTCAAAAATAATTTTAAATCAAATTTTATTTAAAATTGTTGCCAGCATTAGATGAATACTACAGTATTAAAAAGTTTAGGTATCAAAGAGTTTGTATACTCAATATTTTACTACTTTCAATATGTAAATGTTTAATAATTTACACCAAAATGAAAAAATACCTCGTTATTTTGTTTTGAGTAGTATATTTTGTCCAAAATAGCTTAAAACAGATGACAGCTAAAACACCGAACGACCATACAACTTCTAACCTGCGTTTTAATAATACCTTTTTTTAACAGAACAATACTTTCACACCAATACAAAACAATATATATCTCGTGACTTTAACCATTTTTTTTTGAAAACACCTGGTTTATACATAAATCAGAAAAATCTAATTTGTTTTTAAACTCTCAAATATTTTTAACAATAAAATGTTAACGCGCTTACAAGGTTGTGTTGAATTGACAAAAAACGATGAAAGGGGAGAATCGATCCGTCAATTTTTGTTAATCCATCTAATTGATTTTAGAAGGAAAATCTTGCTTTAAGTTACATATGTATATTGGCTTCGGATTGTAATTTTTTTAGATTTTAAACCTATTAAATTCAAATATTCATTCAAAAAATGGCACACAAATTACAATTCATACTGCAATTAATGATGTTTTAAACTTTATTACACTAGTTAAAAACATTTATTCATTTTAAAACTGCTAAATTGGATTCGAATGATCTCTATAGATTTGAATAGTTGGATCAAAATGGTACGTACACATATAGGCGAAAGATACAATTTTCGTCTATAGTTTATATTCTACTGTAGTGTGTAACTAGACTCACAACATATAATTTTTATACATACAATGAATTTTGTTTTATATAAAAGGTTTAAATTGGTGTGTGTAAATTGTGAGTGTGGGAGTATGCGCTTAGTTTAGGTTTTACCAAAAAATTAAGAACTACTTGACACTGACACTTATAAATAAATATTTCCGTCTATGTGTATGTGTACAAGGCCGACAGACGTTTTCTCGTGCCTACATGGCGAATATTATTTTTAATAAATTCTTCTGTTTTAGTACAAAACAAGGGATTAGCCATTGTGTCATTAAAGAAATTCAGAGAACGAATGCGCAATAAAACAAATGAGTTCGAATTAAGTACTAAATTAATGTTGCACTAACGTACAGGTATAAGGCGAGGGTGAAATCATTGAAAAAAAATGACTCATAACATAACGATGTCGCACCAGCGTTTGTATACCGCACCGCCGTGTACCTGCTTTCTATGACTCATTTGTTTTTATCGATAATGACGGTGCGCCCGCGCAACATACGCACCGCCCTAGCCGAGCTATGATTTATGGCCCCGACTGCACGGAGATAAAATCGTACTATAGGTTAAAACTCCATTATGACGTCACAGAATTTCCTGTTTTATTGTTCTTTCTTAAATTGGATTGCGCAAAGAACTCTAGTTTATACAGCTACAGATGTTTTCTTCAATCAAAAAATATAAATTAAAACCAATTGTTTACTCCTAAATCACAAATAGTAATTTGATTCAATACTTTTCTGTTTTCATTTGAAATTTGATTTATTGTGCTAATATGAACAGCAGGGTAAAAGGTACTTTATTTTATCAATAAACTTTTCAAAGAAGAAAGAGAAAGCGCTATTGTCAAATACGACTTGAGAGACGGAGTAAGAACAATAACAAACATCTATGAATTTGATTGGTTAGACCCCTGAGGTCAAACTTGTCAAAATGGGTTTGTTTTGCTTATACTACCCTTATGACGGTTATTTTTTAATTTGACGTAGCCCAGGTCATGTCACAATTTGTATATTTTTACGATTAATATGGGTGACAAGGATAAACACACAAAGTTTGCCAAAGGCTGCGAACACATTTGCTTCTTATAAGTATTCAAAACCATTAGAAAAACATGGATTAAAAGGAAAAATCTATTCTAAACAAACATAAATATTATATGTTAAAAAATGTCTATATTAATTTTTTTATTTGTTGCTAAATAAACAAAATCACGCTTTTATATGTATTGTTTAGATTAAAACAAAACACCACTAAACAAAAAAAGTTTTATTTCTGAGAAAAACTCAGTACACTTGTAAAATTGGCAATGACTGTCAAATTATGGAACAATATTTGTTTGAAATATTATAATTAAATAATAGAGTAGTAAAATTTATTTTTTCTAAAGCTAATTCGGTTCTGGATGATCACTGAATTCTTGTTCTACTTATAAATTTATTTAGTAGCTAATAATAGACTTTAGGTAGAGGTAGGTACTTTAAGTGAAATTCCAGTCAGCGTTTTTCATCCTAATTCAGCTACGGACACCTTTGAAATCGTCCAAAATTTTTAAGGACTCATTTCATAAAATTAAATGCGGCCAAGTGTTAGTCACCCTAGCATTAGAGTGTTGCTTGTTTATGTTTTTGTGAGGGTAGGTGGTATTTATCAATTAGCTATAGTTTGGGATATGGGGGTAATAATACTCCCATCCACAATCATTCACTAGGTTTATTGATTAAACGACTAAACCTAAGTTACACGATACTGTTTAAGCTCTTCAGTTGTGGTTAAGTAGTAACAGGATAATAAACGAGGTAAAGTGAAAACAAGAGTACGCGCGTGCGTTTGACAGAATTCTCTCTCCCCTTACGTTTTTGTTCTAACACTCTTAGCCTGCGTTCAGACATGCGGGAATCGTGCGTTTACGAATCACGCGGTTTGAAACTGCAAAATTGTGATGCTATTCAGACACGCGCGATTATTATGCGATTTCTTGCGGGTTAGCGTCAGTTTCAAAATGGAGGTCGACGAAGAAGTGTGTTTACTGTGGTTGCTCCTTAAAAAAAGAAAAGAAAAAGGCGGTATTGGGTGCATCCAATATAACGTGACCGACTAGTACATGGTCAGTTCGTAACGTTATATCCCAAATTAAGAATGTATGATAACGATTTTTTTGACTATTTACGTAGGTGTGATCTGCTGAGTATTGTAGCGAACAGGGGGTGGTAAGCTTTGTCCTTTTTGTATCACTTGAAGTAATTCAATTTTGGTTGCTAAACGCCTATTTTCTGGTACTTTTTTGAGTTCTTTATATAAAGACAAACAAAAGAGTTTGTTGTCATCTTGCTTGGTTATACTATTTTCTTGAAGTTCATTCTGAAAATGTTTTCGTGACTCGATACTTTTTTCTATTAAAACAGCAATTTTTTCTTCTGGCACTTGTGTTTTCTTACGTTTAGGGGGACGTATTTCAGTGGCTTTGGTTGCATTGGCGTTTAGTTGACTTGTCTCCTCACTTTGCCTTTCATTCTGTTCTTCAATATTAGTTGTAGTGTCTTTATTACTTACACTATTCTGCAGGAAAGATAATCTTGAAAAATACATATATCGGGCTCCTTTACGAGCACCTGAACCAGAAGGAGGTTTTATCTTTTTTGTATTCTTTATTGTAGCAATCTCGTATGTTTTTCCATTTTTTTTTGGAGTTGTGTACCTAAAAATAATAACATTATTAATAATATTCTTGTTTCAGATATCTTGGTACGGGTTGTTCATTTGGAGGACTAAGCTACAATTATCGCCTAGGAAAATCGACGATTACTGGCGAAGTATGTAAATCATTGTGGAATAAGTTGGTAAACATAGTCATGCCCGAAGCGACTGAAGATATCTGGAAGACAATAGCACGAGACTTTGAGAGATATGCAAATTTTCCAAATTGCATTGGTGCTATAGACGGCAAGCATATCCGAGTTATAAAGCCTGTTGATTTGGGTTCTTTGTATCATAACTATAAACATTTCTTTTCCATAGTGCTCTTAGCACTTTGCGACGCCAACTATTCCTTTACTTATGTTGATATTGGGGCTTATGGCAAAAGCAGCGATTCTGCTATATTTAAAAATTCGGTTCTTTATAAACGCCAGACAGAAAAATCATTAAACATACCAACACCTAAACCAATATCTAATGTAGACCTAACACCAATGCCTTATGTTATAGTTGGAGATGAAGCCTTCGGCTTAGCAGAAAATTTAATGCGCCCATATTCAGGCAAATGTTTACCATATGAAAAAAGGATTTTTAACTATAGGTTATCGAGAGCCCGACGCAATATTGAGTACACTTTTGGTATTTTGGCGAACAAATGGCGCATCTTTCATAGGCCTATAAATGTAAACATAGATTTTGCCAAAGACATAATAAAAGCCTCTTGTGTTCTACATAACTATGTGCGGACTAGAGATGGTCTAAAATTTAAAGATACTTTATATAATGCACCCATGACTTATCTCAATACCTTGCATGCGGGAAGAGGGACACCGTCATCTTTGAATATCAGAGATAAATTCGCTCATTACTTTGTGAACGATGGGCGTGTTCCATGGTAAGACACAAAGATATAGCTGCAACTAACATACCGTACTTGTAATGTTTAGGTACATAACTAAATGTAAACCGAAATATGGTAATACCGTTGTGACCTTCATTTGAAAAATGCTCGAAATGTCTGCATAAACAGCCGAAGTTTGTTTATATTTATTTAAGTACCTAAAGTGTACGGAGAGTATAATATACGCTTCATAAAAATAATTATAACATAATTCTGTCAATTATTTTTTGGTGAATAAACTTACTTAAAATATTCTTTTTTTCCACCGTGTCTTCGCAATTTCCAAATATCTCCACCAACTCTAGCCAAGCTCGGTTCTTGATAATTTTATTTGAGTAATCACACTGAATGTCCCATATTGCAGGTCTCTTCTCCACCTCATCAATAAATAGTTCAGTGTCGAAACGATCCATGGTGAACTCACGAGCAGTGACGTACTCACCACGCGGTATCCGCAACGCAACTGAACGCGAAGTAAAGACTCCGTAGTAATGGAACCGCGCGATTCTATTTACTGGCGGTTGGGTTGCGGTAACCGCGCAACTTGATTAACCGCGCGAGTAACTCATACAAATAAGACCCGCGTGATTTCCATGCGATTCTGAAATCGTGCGGTTCTCGCTGTATCTGAACTAGCGCTTAAAGTGCGAGTTGCGTTTTGTTGTCATGTCGCCATATTTTAAAGTCCGAAAAAATATCCACTAATCTATAACTATTGTTTGTGGTAGATAGATGAAGAAACAAAGTTCTAGAAATCTAACTATAGAACCGCGGGCAAAAAAAATTAAATTTAAGTCTCAACACACGTTTCAACCTGTATGTCATTATTCCTTCAAACATAATTAGAAAAATACGGCCTTTGTGTCGCTTCTTGGTGTTCTTGACCTACAAATAAAAAAAGAGTAGATCTATTTTACATTAAAGATCTATTGTAGACAAAGTTGGTCAAGCCAAAACCCGTTAGTTAACGAAGTAAAAATTTCGAGAAACTGAATTTTAAAAAGTTGTCGACAAACTCATTGATTCCGTCAAGATTCTTATTATTCATTATTTCTACTTTTTGATTTTGAAACAAAATTTTGAATTTGAATTAAAAAAATATATGATGTTTTAATCTAATTATCATCATAAGATACATGAAATAAAAACACTTGTTATTAAAACAATTATTATTATTAATAACAATACAAAAGGCAACAAGACATTGGATGAATAATTAAATTGATCATAACATAATTCATTGACATAAATAGATTTGATTAGAAACTTGCCTCAATAGAGCAGTTCCTCAGTACCTTACTCATGGATGGATGAATGGATGTTGTATCTATTTGATTAGAAACTTGCCTCAATAGAGCAGTTCCTCAGTACCTTACTCATGGATGGATGAATGGATGTTGTATCTATTTGATTAGAAACTTGCCTCAATAGAGCAGTTCCTCAGTACCTTACTCATGGATGGATGAATGGATGTTGTATCTATTTGATTAGAAACTTGCCTCAATAGAGCAGTTCCTCAGTACCTTACTCATGGATGGATGAATGGATGTTTTATCTATTTGATTAGAAACTTGCCTCAATAGAGCAGTTCCTCAGTACCTTACTCATGGATGGATGAATGGATGTTGTATCTATTTGATTAGAAACTTGCCTCAATAGAGCAGTTCCTCAGTACCTTACTCATGGATGGATGAATGGATGTTGTATCTATTTAATATTTGCTTATTTTACATTTAAGTGTGTACTTATTTTATAAATTACTTATTTATTATTGATGTCGTTTATCACACCAACCAAGAGGTACAACACTGTGCTTTTTTAAAATGAGTTTTCCCCGTTCTGCCTTCCGACTTTAACTTAATTCTCTTATAATGCCTAAAAATCCATTAGAGATTCAATAACGACTGGCCCAGGCTTCGCACGGGTGCAGTGCTGGTATTAAATATACTACAGAATGTCTTCTACAACGTTCACAGCTTTTTTGTCACTAAACAATACAAACATGTCTTTATAGGTAACTTAAAAAAAGCGACATAAAATTGAAATGTGAAAAACACTCAACACACTCATGAAGCACCATAAATTAAAATGTGTCCTGGCAATGCAGAAAAGAGTAGGGTTATTTAAGTTACTTTTAAACATAATGAAAGTTAATGGATATTCATTACTTATCAATATTGCATACACAAAATAAAAACTCATTTACTATCATTGAGATAGATTTAAGGTACTCATCAAATATAGATTTTGGGTTGAGCTAAAACCATACAATTGGAGGTTATATAATTTAGTATCGTTACTAATTTTAATCACCATTATTGTAATGTGTGTTTGTACTAGCCGTTCTTACATTGAAACAAGCTTATTTAATTATGACTTGTATGTGTGATTCTTGTTTGACAGACAAACTCTAGGTTTTATGCTTTTCTACTGGGCTTATATTCTATTCTTTAAGAATAATGTTGATTTACTAAGGTTACTAAATATATTAAACAATACATAGTTATAAATACACATAACAGTCCAAAAACATTTTTGATGGGTATTTTTTTCTCTTAGATTTCACAGCTGTAGGTATTTTAAGTATTCACAAAAGTTATCTTAAAAAGAAATACTCAGATTACATAGGATTTCGCCTCTTCAAGAATCTTTTAATTCATTTCTTGGATATAAGTAATCAAATTTTAATACAGATCTAGATTTCTAGTAAACCATTTATTATTAATTACTAAAAACATTAGTACTAACGAGAAAAAAAGAAAGAACACTTTATAAATAAAAATTAAGTGCTTATTTAATACTAATACAAGTAAGCAGCTATAAGACAACTACTGACAATGATTTTGAAATTACAGATTGATAAAATCAATTAATTACATGTAAACAGACTAAATTCCCATTCCATGATAAATAGAAAGAGAATAGGGGAAAACTTTATGTTTTTCAAACACAAATGAATTAAAGTAGGTAATAAAAATACAGCATTGTAAGTTACACGCATATACTTCCTGTAATATGTTTCCTGCGTATATGTTAATTCCAAAAAGAGCACAATTAAGAACTCTATTTCAAAGAATCTTCAATTTAGTGTTATGTTTCCATTAAATGTTTTTCTGGACTGAAGAAACCCATCGTTTTTCAATTGTAGTTCTTCCACCTTTTACAAACCAAACATATTTCAAACAAACCAAATTTTGATCGCCACTCTTAACTTTTCTAACAAATGTAAACCGAGTATCAAATACCATATTCCGAAAACTAAGTTATATTAATCGACAATAATATTAAAACCTTCTTTTCACATAATTGTAAACATTGTCAATCATATGTTTTGTTTCCTTCTTCTTAAGTTGTCAATCATAAAAAGCCTTTCATACTGGTAAAAGGTAGAGATTCTGTCTATGGTTTATAGACTACTGTTAATGTGTATATTATAAGTGTGTGAGTATGCGCTCAGTTTAGGCTCGGCCAAATATTTCCCTTTTTTCCAAAATAATATATAAAGGCGCGATTGGTCCTTTATCAGAGTCGCGATAAAATCTCTCCCGTCTCCGCAGACGAAGTCCGATCAATAATCAAGAAATTTAGACCGCGCAAAGCCCCAGGGGCAGACGGCATCTCGAATAAGGTTCTTAAGATACTACCCCCGCATTTAGTTCTATTATTAGTCAGAATAATAAATTCGCTAATAATTCAATGCCACTTCCCAGCCGCCTGGAAGGAGGCAATAGTAACAGGGATCTACAAACCGGGGAAACCCCGCGGCGACTCCCCCGCTAGCTATCGGTCTATCAGCCTCCTAAAAGTCTAAGGAAAAATCTACGAGAAAGTCCTCTTGAATTATATAAAACCGCCTCGCAAAAGTATTTCGAACGCGCCGCGAAACATCCAAAAACGCTCGTGGTCGAAACCGCGAACTACATCCCGGATTCGGATCCGAAGTATAGACGCCCACGTAACGTATTAGACGACGCGGACGATTCTATAACTCTTGCTAACCCACAGACTACTACACATTGCGTTCACCGTCCTCGACGTCGGAGGAGAAGAGGACGTCCGCCTAGGCTTTTAGGGCCTTCAGCCTACGGACATTACACGAACGCGCCGGGTCGCTTCAATTCAATTCGGGCATCGCCCGCGGCAACCTAGGCCGAGGTTCGGTCTCCTTCCGAGACACTCCTTAGAGTTGCTGCGGTCCCCGTCTCTACACCTTAGTGTATAGGCAGAGAACACTAAGTTCGAAGCCTCAACTAAAATCAGTTCCCTCGCTCCCTTGCGGGGAAGCACTCGTCGCGCGGTTAGTCCGGTTACGCTGCGAAGGCTAATAGGGCCGCAGTTAGGGTTCTTAAAAAAAAAAAAAAATAGCATTCCATTTTGCGGGCGTTAGGTTAAGGGCGAGGAAGTAAAGAAAGTATAGGCTGGCACACACAACACTTTAATAATTACAATTAAAGCAATCAAAAGTTCACTAATAGTCACTAACAGGTTAATCGTACGAACAATTGATTACATCAGCAATTAATATAGTCCAATATAAACTAATGACTGAATTTAAAGCGATTCGTCGAAGACGCGGTGCGCGGGCTTTTTACTTTCCAAAACTCTGTAGTCATAGACTGCAGAACTTTTTAATATGGCGGCCCCGCTACCATCGACACGACGCTCCGCTACAGAGCCACTCTCAATCAAACAAACTTAATCAATCCGTCAGTATCAGAGAGGCGCCGTCATATATATTGACTTATGTGATGATTTTTGGTTCACAATGCCTCAATTAATTTCATTCTATTTTTTAATCTTTCTCGTACTTGGCTTTCAATTTACTTCAGCTGAACAAACTCAAATGTTAAAGTTTTACTTATATGTTTATAGTTTTTGCAGTGTATCAAGATTATTTTAATGTTTTCTGTGTATTTTTAGATTCAACAATGATGAAGGATATAATTTAAATCCATACCCAGAGAGATGTTTAGAAATTTTAAATACGTTTGCTAACTATGCTTCCAATTTTACAATGTGTTCTATATTATATGCTCGTCCAATAAGGATGTGTGAGGGCTGTATTGAACAATATATGGAGTTTAAAGAAAAGTATAGGGAGTTGATATCTACAGTCGTGAATGGTACTTCATGTGGATCAATATACATATCTAGAGACAGATTGGATGCTGTATTAAAATACCATGACAGTATATTATCAATTTGGAACAAAGCAAATTGCAATAGTATGTAAATTTACTCATTTTTTTTACTAATTGTAAAGTTTTGTAGTTGGGTAAAGGTACATTATTTTTCAGCATGTTATAATTGGTCAGATGATAAACCAACCCTATCAAATGGAACAAAACACTTCAATAAAATGTATAAAGACACAACAGAGTGTATAGCTACAAACTGGAGACCAGACCAAAATAACTCTGAAGTAATATGTGAGAAGTGCATGCAATCATATTTGTTATTGGATAACTATTACAAGTCTCTCAGCAATGATAATATTGGTGTGGATACTGTTTGTATGGATGTTGTTGATTCTGTAAGTGTTAAAACTAATTAGGTACCTGGGTAGCTATAGGCAAGATAATAAAGTTCTATGAATCATTGTCAACTACTGGTTACTCATTATGTATGACTTAAGCTCTTTTCATTTTATCAAACAATGGATTTCATTATTAAGATTGCCTACAAACATTTTTTTATCTTATTGTATAATGTTCTAATCAAAATTATTGCAGATGAATGCCACAAGAGCTATCTGGAGTAAAAGTCTTA
This sequence comes from Choreutis nemorana, assembly GCA_949316135.1. NCBI lineage: Eukaryota > Metazoa > Arthropoda > Insecta > Lepidoptera > Choreutidae > Choreutis > Choreutis nemorana. The sequence continues at coordinate 7,209,801 of OX438600.1, forward strand.
ACTGCTGTAAGCTTAGAAAATCACCAGAACTGATATTCTTGTGCTTTTCTGGAATAATTTCAGTTTTACCTTTACTGTTTTATCTGGCTGTAAAGTACTGTGGGCCCATAAGAGATTTACCTAATGCTTTAAGGCGTAAGTACATTTTTTGTTAGTAGTATGTCTAGACTAAATTTTCTTTATTAAGATAACATGAATTAATAATGATGGTAAATAAATAATTAATGAACATCCTGGTTATTCAGTATATTATACATTTAATTCTATAGAATGAAATATGAATTTCCATATGTTTAAACTTAAATTTTAGTGTTTTATAAAAAAAATAAAAAAATCCATGGCTTAATTAATCAACCAATGTTGATACATAACCACTTTTAACTACTGAGTAGATTTGAGGGCTGTAAAAAGTTTTTAATTAAAAAAATGCTGTAGGTAAGTGATTAGTTCATTTATTTAACAATTCAGGAAAATGTTTGTATGATTTTATTCAAAGTTACCCAAGATTGTTGTAACTGAATTAAATAAATATTGTTTCAGAATCAAGATTCAAGCAAATGTTGCTGAGATCAGATACAAGGGGGATTAATTAGTTAGTCTTATAGCCAAAGATTTTATGACATATTTTCTATTTAAGCAAGGGAATAAACTGTAAAAATTAAATATGTAAGTCATTTATAAATTTTTGTATTTCATTCAACAAAATAATGTTTTTTTCCTAACACTTCACAAACACTCATGTTCCTTTCTTAAGTCCATTACATTCTTTATTTTGCTGTTTACTTTATCTGTGTCTTGCTTTCTTATTGTGACTTTTCTTTACACTATTGCTACTTGAACTATTAGATAATTTATGTTTAAGTGGGTTGGGAGTAGAATCCCCTTTTACCATTCCCATGCCAACATCTTTGTCTTTAGGAGTACCAGGTCTGCTATCAAGACCAATAGCTGACAACATTTTACTATCACTTCCAAATGCCTTCTGCAGCATACCAGAGGTAGCCATCTTTTGAGTGGCTGTTTGTTTAGTGGTTGAATGATTTATTTTATCTAATCCATTAGTATGTTGTTTACCAGTCGGTTTTGATGCTATACTTTCTGTTGAACCATGTATAGTTGTATGATTTAAATTTCCAATATTCAACCCTGAACTGATTTGTGTATCTGATGAATCTTCATTGGTCTGGGATTCTGATTCACTTTGTCTTTCATCTAAAAAATAAATATATTAATAAACAGAATTATTAAAACAAATTCTTTAGTTTCTATCAATAATTATTTTACTCACTTTTGGCTTCTGCTGGATCAACAAGTCCACTTACTGCCTGTAAACATTTAAAAAATATTAGAAGTTATAGATTTAATGTTCAAATATAAAAACAAAGGATAGACATACAGCCATAGATGTTATTGATGATTTAGAAAATAATCTTTCTGCTTCTTTGAACTTTCTATTGCGTTTGTCAGCTTTTGAATTTGTGCTTTTGTTTGTAGTAAGGTAGCGGTCCCATCCCCTAATAATATTGCCATATAATTGTGTATCTTCTAAGTAGGATCCTTCAAAAGCATAGATTTGGCGCTCTAAATTTGCTAGAGTTTCCTAAAAAAAACAGGAACATAAGGAAAATACATGAATTGTGGAACCGAAACATTGTTTCTATTGGAACACCTACAGCTACTTCGGCTTTCCTTTTCACAAGTTCCGCTAACTCAGCTCTCGTATCTGCTACCGATGTTTGTTTGGACGCCATATTGGCTTTAGATCCTTGCACGCTTGTGGTTTCGTTGGCAGAGCTTTGAGGTGACACGACCATCTTGGTAATTTTATGTAATCCTCCTTCAACGGAACTGTTTAAAGCATTATTTTAAAAACCGATATAATTAATCACCGAAAATGATTAGGTATTCACAGACTGCTTGCATTCGATGGGATTATGTGTTATCAAAAGACGTCAATCACACTTTACGCAACTCCGCACTGACACTGACTTACAGTTTCTTCTTTTTTTTTTCATGTGGCAACAACTGAGAGTTTTTTTCTTTTTCTTTTCTTAGCGCAACAACTTTGAGTTTTTTGCCAGTGTCAAGTAAAAATGGGGAAACTTATTTAGTTTCAACAATACTACAAGGACGGAAAGGGTCAGGAAAATTATTATACATACACAAATATTACATAATAAACAGCGAATATACAGAAATCATAGTTTTATATTGTTTTCAATAATAAATAAAAAGAATAGGTGAAACATATCAGCAAAGTAAAGTTCAGTAAAGTTTGAATACAAGTTGGGAAAGGAACAGAGCAGTTTGACAAATTGGAATAAAAAGAGATAGTATCAAAGTTAGGGCCGGACAAAAAATATGTTTTAATTCAGCATATTCCGCACCACACTCACAAACCGGACTATTCAAAGTTTTGAATCCTGCCCTACTGAGAGTTTCATTGCATTGACTGATTGACTCGGGGCTGCCAGTACATTAATTCATTTTGTACTGTTACACGAAATTCGATTGCATGAGACAAAAATATCTGATTTTTGTACTTCCCATCCACAAAAAAAGCTAATCTATTTAATTCCTGTTTTGTTCTATACCAAATCTATTGTCTATTTTTTGTCTTCCTCGACCGGTGCTGCTATAATATCCCAGTTCCAAATTAGCCTAAACGTGTTTTTTTGTTGTCTTGTAATTTTTTCAGATTCATATTAATAACATTAACAGTTCCATACTATGATTCTTTTGGGACTGTAGGAAAGGATGTGCAAGGCGCCAGGGACTCGAAAAATAATTCAAGTTTTTTCTGCTTTGAATATCCGTTTTTATTGAGTTTCTCTTTAGAATACATAAACACATGTTTTGTTCTCATCACTTTCACACTCACAAAATTAAAAAGGATAAACATGTGTATTTTTACGTATTCTAAAGGTAAAGTATTAAAAATACATGTATGTAATATTTGTGCAAAAAATTCTTATCGGTCTCTGCCGCATATATTATGGCATTCCGAACACATTGTAATTTAAAAAATGATGTTTGTGATTTATTCTATTAAGTTTATTGAAATAAAAGATAAGATTTAAAAGATAGAAAATTTTGTTCCAATTGGCAATCCACTACACACACTTAATGGTCGCAATTGGTTGCTTTAGTTGTTTTGTAACGAGATTCCGTCTGGTTTTTTTACGTCTATGGTTCCAAATTATTGTAAATAATAGCGCTCTTGGTAGAATCAGTTTAATCAACTTTTGATGTTAGATCTGGAGACTTGGATTTATAAGAGTTGGCGGGAATGGGAAGTGTCAGTTAGAATTTTCTTATTTTTTTGTCTTTTCTTAAGTATCAGCAGAATTTAATGTGTAAATGCTAGTGTTTTAACCAGTAAATATCTGTAGTGCTGTACAAGTGTGGAGAAAGTGAAATACGACGATATGGTTGCGCTTTTCGTCATCTCCCAAGTCACTCTTTAGAGCTTATAGTAACCGTACTAGCATGTTACTGTAGGCAGATTCATCATTTTCATTTATCATCTAACCAATTATAACGATAAGGTTCAAAAGACTCGTATCCAGAGCTATAAAACGTTTACAAAAAGAAAACCTAGTCGAAAAAATAATACACTCGTTTCAAAAGGTGGTAGTGTGACAGATTTGATGTAGTTCAGAAATTAAATTTTAGTCATTCGTAAAATTAGTGGAATTTTCATAAAACTGTTTGTGTTTACTATTTATAATAGAAATTGCAAGTTATTGCACTGTTCTATTATAATTATTAAATGTTCAGAAAAAAAGCTGTACAATGTCCTTAAGTTACATTCCACGAGTCACACAGGTCAAATATTATTGAAATATACTTTTGATGCTACATGTGCATTTAATTTAATAGTAAATTTGTTATTTTATTTCACTTTTAGTTGGATGCGAGACAACTAGACGAACAATTAGAAGAACTATTGAAACAACAGCTGTTAAATGCCACAAAACATCTGGAGGTTTCTAGACTTTGTTATAATCTAATCAAAAATTATCTAGAATAAAGTAGATTTCCTTTCTTTTAATAATAATACAAATTACTTTTATGTTTTTCTAGCCTGGATACTTCCAACAAGTATTACCAGAACTGGAGCTCATACTTCGTACATGGATTTTTAAATATTCACTATGGAACAACAAAATGACCTTTGGCCAGCAAATGTTGTCCCTAAAATACAAGACTGAAAATTTCTCGAGAAGCAAATTGTATTGGTACTATGGATACGCGATTGGATTGCAATATTTAAAAGACAGAGTCATTTATAGTTTTACATCAAATACCAATTTACAGAACACCATACATAAGTTAGAGACTTTTCAGTTATTAGGTGACATTATTAATTTTCTTAGATTCATACAGGATGGGAAATATCCAGTTTTGATAGACTTCATTCTCGGTCTTCAGTTATTTGCTGATAAGTTAACAAGGGAAGACTTAACTGATCTTTCATGGACAAGGGAACTTCTATGGAATAATTTCATAGTATGTATTGTTTCATAAAATTATTGTCATGCATGTCAACCTACTTAGAATGCTTTTAGGTAACTTCAGCCAAATATTAAGTTTTATCAGAGTTCTGTTAAAAATTCTCAGTAGTCATAACAATAAAAAATAATAACATTTAGTGTCTGTTGGCTATCAATTAAACCATTTCTTTGTTTGCTAAATAGTTTATCTGAAAAAGTTGATAGGTTTAAGCTATTGGTATCATTAAAGTTTCAGACCAATAATTTTATGTTGTTTCCAGAGGATATTATATATATATATCTATTATTTCAGGAACTGATAGGAACAGCAATATCATTATTGAATATTTTTGGTTTGAAAGCAAAGTTGGGTAAAATTGTAAAGTATGGCTGGTGGAGAAAGCAGGTGGCTTCATCAACTGTCCTTGGAGATCCTGTGATGACTTCAAGCACTATGTGTGTTTTCTGCTCTAATAAGCCTGTCTTGCCACATTCAATGGGATGTCCACATTTATTTTGCTACTATTGTTTAGTTGTAAGTAAAGAGTAATTTGTGTTTAATTACAATTATTAAAAGTTCTTTAATTCTAAACAACCATTAATAAAAAATACTTAAAATTCTTTTAACTATTGTTATAGTTGTACATACCATAAAAAGTTAAATGCCGAAAAGAGGTTTTGACTTTGTATGTTTTAAAAATATTTTATACATCTTTTGCCTGTAACATGAAAATATACATACATATTTGTTTAGAAGAATGGATTCAAAGGTTAAAAATAATTGGTTTTTTTTTTGTAGGCAAATAAAACAGCAGATCAAGGTTTTGCATGTCCAAAATGCTTTTACAGTGGAAAAGAAATAAAGAAGTTCATAGTATCATGACCAAAATCATAACAAATTAATGTTTAATGAAATTCAATGTTTTATTCGAAAACTAAGACTGTGATCATAACTATATACAAATGTAAATGTATAAAAATGTGTATGTTATTTTGTATTTTTGTAGGGGAAAATCTATAACACATATTTTGAAGAAATTACACAAAGCAATCTTACTATTAATTAAGGTACATAAATAGCAATAATTAAATATTTCAGATTAATTAAACATAATTATCACTGTTCTATATTTAATTTGTACATAATTTAAATACTTGTCTTTAAAGCAAATGGCACACTATTTACAATTAATATTCAAACCTTCAATTATGTATTCTCACATACAGATTCAGAATCTAGCTTAAAGCTTGAGAAATCAAAATGATTAAGTAATGTAAGACCGTGACATGTGTTCTAAATATGGAATATTCTAGTTTATTTAATGAAGTTGATTTATTTATGCAGAAGATTTTTCAGTTCATAAGTCGCTATACGCAATTTGAAGTTCCCTAAAATAACTTATTTAATACGTAAAAAGGTAGTATCGTTAAATGATTTATTGTTAATTATAAAAACTTGCTATAGTTTATGTTACTTGTAAGTGTACCAAAGTGGGTGCCTGCCAAAAGTAAGCTATATTAATAGGGTTCCTATCTACCTTCAGCTGGACACCTACTGAAAGGTCTTCACTATTTGAAAAGTAACGTGATATTGCACAAAATATAAACCAAATGCATATTTTCGTCGAGACAACAAATATGGTGTGATTGTGGTAGGTGAGACCTCTTTCGCTCAATGGTAATTTCTTGTCTAAAAGTAAAGTCTTTCTTAGTAAATTTGTCTCTTCATAGCGTAATACTGGACACTTATTTACATGAGAGTCTCCTTTGAATTTTTTCAACCAAAAAAATGGACGCAGGCACCTAACTATTTTAAATTTCTATCGACTATAAAGGCGTATAATGCAACATTACCAAATGCCAATTATTTCATCTTAATTCATGTCATGTAAAACTACTGCTCTGCATCATTACTGTTGCTTGAATTAAGGCTCCAGTGAACGTGGGTAAATATAACTAATGCTGATTGTCTTTGCTGTTGCGTACATTGGCGTGGAAACCGGTCTCCCAGTCAGCGACATATTCCACCGTCCGCACTGATCCATCTGGCTCCACAAGTGAATATTGACCTGGATAAATCAAAACAAGTTAGCTATACTAACAAGATTAATAAAATGATAAATATGCACCGCGCAAATATAACTGGACTGTGTGATGAAATGATGGTATTTTTGTCTTATTTATAGGAAAGTACCTTTTGGACGCCTAGAGTTGCTTTCAATCAGCAAATTTAAGAATACCTTCCTACTATTGAAGATGTAGGTATAGAACTCCCCGTTGGGGCTACAAGTTTTGAGGCCTCCCTTAAGGCTTGTAGACCCAACGTAATGCCCGGCTTTGAGGGCGAAGCACTCGCCGCGCGGTTAGTCCGGTTACGCTGCGAAGGCCAATAGGGCCGCAGTTAGGGTTCAAAAAAAAAAAAAGTATAGAACTGAAGATTATTTTGTCATATTACCTAGGAGTTTCCTATTTATTATTTTCAAATTTTGATAGGGAATGAAATGATTAAGAGATGAGTGAAAAATGAAAGGATGAAAAATCTAGATGGAATTATGAATCTGCCTACAATAACATGGTAATACGGTTACTGTAGGCTTTATTGAGTTACTTTGGAGATCACGAAAAGAGCAGCCAAATCTTCGTATTTCTTTTTCTCCTCACGAAACATTACAAGAACAGAAAATTCAACTAGAAAATAGAAATAAAATTAGAAATTCAAAATTATACTTTCTGTTCCCACCAAGCAACTCGTCTACCTGGGTGTTAGTACCTACCTACCTATATATATTTCACACATTCTTCTATGTCCAAAGCAAAGGTTTGTTTAAAGCAGGGGTCTTAACCATATTGGGCCCGGGGTGCGAAAACTAGTCTGCGCACATCTTGCCAAACAATTTTTTTTAATTTTTACTTATTACATATTATGTGTAATGCTATTGTGCATTAGTTAGGAAGTAGGTATAATCTTCTGGGTACGTTTGAAATAAAGCACGGTTGAAAGAACGCAAAAATCTCAAACTACTGTTTTTGCAAGGGAAATGCGTCACACAAAATATTTCGGATTAAAGCAGGTGATTTATTGCGAAATGCGGGGCCAAATTATGAGACTCGTACCACGTGAGCACGTGGTTAAGCGCCGAAAAAAATTGCGTTAGTGTGAACGCGCACTAAATGGTCACATTGTCATAGATGACTAAAAAATTCGTTTGTTATTAATATTGTTAACCAGAGTCATAGGTAAATTATTCCTATAATTCAATAATGAATGAAAATAATTACAATATTTTATTTTGTATTATTTGCTTAGGTTTCATCTGGCTCCTAACTCTGTTTTAACCGCCCCTGGTTCGCAGAGCTGTCCCAAGGCTAGAGCGAGTTGAGCAACCGTTGTAGGCGTATGATAGGGGGAAACAAAATGCACATGAAAGACCGCTCAAACCTAAAATAAAACCTTTGTGCCAAATAAAAATTACGACCTAAAAAAGCTTTCCAGGTACTAAAGGGCACCGAAGTGGGCAAAAAAAAACTAAAAATAAAACAAACAACTAAAACTAAACTAAAAATAAAATAAAACAAGGTAACAGACGCCGAGAGACGATCTCCAAGGAGCCTTGGTCAATACCGTCCGGCGCTACTAGTATGAATTTGTGGCGATTGGCTGGCGCCTCCTAAGACCCTAAACCCAAGTCCTCAGCACACCCCCAGGTAAAGATGGCCCTGGATTATAGATACCATGGGTTCTAGTTATAACCAAATAATGATACATATTTGTACTTAAAAACTAAGATCCCGATAAAATGCTCTTGTTTGTCATACAAAAAATGCCCAAGTCGGGATTCCGATCCAACCCATCATGGGGAGAGTCACTACAGAACAGCTTACGAGTACAACTAATTTGTATTAAATCTAAACCTAAACCTAAATGAACTAGTTTTATTCTTTACAGTACTTAATCCAGGATGTTAGTTTCCGTTATTTCTCTGTACTTGTTACAAAAACTTGTATTAAAGCATGCAAATATGCAAAATGTATCTATCTACTGGAGACGTAGGTATTTATTACATATTTTGTAAAGCACAGGGAAACAGCATAGAAAAAATACTTATTTTTTTAATTACTCAATTTAAATTATTTGTCTTCTTAGCTTGAGTTAAGTTCATAAGCTGTCGATGTATGATACATTGTACGATACAGTTCACGTTGTGCACGGTAGACCTATATAGGATTTATTAAATAGGAATTTCTCTTTTATAAGTAGGTGTCCTTATTTTTTAGGAAAGAAATATTACAAACTTAAGGCAATCAATAACGGAAGTTAGCAGATCAATACATTAAAAAGTAAAAGCGGCCAAGTGTGACTCGGACTCACGCACTGAGCGTTCCATACAAACTTGTAGGTATGTAAACAGTTCGTTCATTGCGAGACCAAGTTTTTATGATATTTCGTGTTGTCCCGGAAAAAAATCTTGGAGACTCAATCCTTAACTAAAATTTTGTACGGAACCCTCGGTGCGCGAGTCCAACTCGCACTTGACCGGTTTATTTCTGTTCATTTTGTAGTTTTTTAGTGATGTAACTATAAATTTATGGTTTTCGGATTTTTTTGCTCTATGACATTGTTTCTTGACAAATTTCATGTTTCTAGGTCAACGGGAATATTAAAATATGCGGCAAAAAACGGAGCATAAACTGCCGTATCTTTTGATTGCGTTACTTAGAAGTTTCCATTGTTGTAAGGAATTGCATACCTAATTATTAGAGATATTAATTTCAGTTTGATGCCTCCACGCGTTCCTTAGAAAAAGGGTCTTGGCAGACGGACGAATGGACAGACAAACATATAGACGGACAACCAAGTGATAGTTAATGAATCTGTTTTTTCATTCGGACGTACGAAACCTCAATAATGAATGCAGAAGCAAGTTAATTAAAAAGAAATTGGACTTTATATCAAAATTTATTTTTAACTTTACCTGCATATTCGATCTGTCTGGAATGCGTTTTTAGATTATTTATTGATCTGTTACTCAAGTCTTGTGTTTTTAGCAACGCGAGCGACAGTAGTCGTTTGATACAATCCTTGGGCAGTATAAATTGTTGGGAAAAACTGATTACAGTGACTACTGCATACATGTAGGAATGGCTGATAGTGGGCTATTAAAATATAACTATGTACTAACCTTTGACTACTTCACCATCTCGTTCTTCTTTCTGCTGCTTGATATCTCCTGTGTGAGGATCATTTACAGAATACTCATATGCGTATCTTGGATGGCTGTCCTGTAAAAATACACGAAGCTAGAAAATACTTTAATATACCTAAATTTTTTAGTTTTCTTATTTATCCGATTTCTTAACTTTGTAGTATGGTATTATTGATCTATATACGTATATAAAATTTAAAAGTTATCAGCCGACACGCAATGTTCTTAATACTCCGGGCTTTAAAGAAAACTGTGCCGAGAGACCGAGATCTTATTTAAATACTAAGGGAAGCTTTTTAAAGAACGTGATACTAAGTAATCGAGTTAGAAAAGGTCCTGTCCATAGTTTAATATCTGTCAGTAAGCGCGCCGGATTGAAAAACGTATGTACCTAGTCATAATGCAATGGGGTTACTTTACGTTCAGCAGGACTGTAGCGGCGATAAGTTGTACAAAGCGGCGTTCAACGTTTACCCTTATTGGACAAGAATCAGAAGATAATAAAATTAGGATGATTCTGGCCATTACGTTGTGGTTATAATACATAATTTTACCTAACTTGGCCGAAGTTTACTGTAAAAGGCAAACGTTTTGCTACCAAAAATTTTCCTTTTAAAATTTAAAATACGGTTTTGGTAAAATGATTTATATTTCTGTATCTCTTAGTACCACCAAAAGACTCCGAACCAGTTGATGGACTTGGTGGAAGATTGTTGGTAATGTTTTCTTTAATACAGATTTTTTAATAACTTGTAAGGTGTAAAAGGATATAAATATTAGCAAGAAAGTATATTGGTATGTTTTTGTTATAGATCTTTAGAAATGATGACGCCTATCTATTTTGTAAGACATATGAACTCAAAGTTCAAGCACAATAGTGAACTTTATAATATTGGTGCAATAGTTGAACTATTAGAAACTATTAGGTCAACATACATAAATACGTGTAGGTATATTACCGATTAATACAAGTCTCTTTACATGAATGAAGTGATTGTTTTACTAAATATCTAAATGTTATAGGTAGTATTTCTTTAAAGTATTGAATGAACATATTCTATATTATTCTCGTCTCGTATGTTCTACAAGGTGAGATTAATATATTATCGAGTGCCATTGGATATAGATTAACGCAAATTAACGTCCAACAAATTTAATTGAATCTATTATCTGTAAGACTAGCCCCGGCTTCGCACGGGTGCAAATAAGATTTTTCTCTAAATACATGTTATCCATAATTATAGCCTATGTCACTCAGAGATAAAGTAGCGTTCAATTGGAAAAAAAAAATTCACAATGGGTTGAGTCGGTAAAAGACTACCTTTTTCAACCAAACTGTAAATTCACAAATATTACCTCATTATAATATTAGTTTATGAGATGTTAGAAGAAGATGAAGTATGAACATTAGTGTGAATGAATTATAATAATGTATATTTAGTTCATAATTTCGTTGAAATTATCGAATTTGACTTTCATTTTTTCATTACGCGAAGAGGATTTGACACCTATCTAAAGAAATTGTTCACGCTTACAATTTATTATATTTAAATAATAAAATACCAGTTGTTTTACCTACTTACATAAAGTAATCTTCCTACACCTTTCATATATAATTAAATTTAAATAACGATAGTAATCAAAATTTAAATTGTTTTTAATGCCTCAGTTTATGACCGTTTAGTTTTGATCGCATTAATAGGTGATTAATGTATACGTAAATCGTTCAACTCACATTTTGAATTAATTTAATTTATATTGTATTTCAGTTGTTGTTTTGTTTAGTAAAAAAATAATTATATGAAGTGTTTAACAATAAATTTTAGTTAAAGTAAAATGTAGGAGTGCTATGGGGCCATTTCACGACTAAAAATGCATCAGAAATATAGTAAGGTTAATAAAAATAGAAATGTCACTAAGAGATGAAGATGTACGGTGTAAAACGAAGAGTCGATTGCCATATTTTCCCCTTTGTACTTAAAGTTGGATTTTATATTTTTATACAACGTTGTAAGGTAAAATATTTTTTCCAAGTGTTTATGCTGTATTCATCAATAACTTACAATCTACATGCCCATATCAATACGTCTTTTAAAAATGTTACATAATCGAGATAACACGGGGCGAATTATATTTTTAAAGGATCTACTAATTGTTTGATTTTTTTTGCAATATTGAACCTCGTTGGACAGTACAGGCCTATTGTAAATTGACCTTGTTATATTTTGATACTAATTGAAGTCATGTCAAGACTTTGCCGTTTGTCGCTAAACCTGTCTTAAACTTAATTCAATAACCAATCAAATGTTACGTCATATGTTGCAGGGATGTGGAGCAATGTGTATGGCGATTTATATGTCCTGGGGCGCACTATGTAATTATAACTAACAGTTCACGTGATGTTACGCGAAAAAACCGGTAGAACTAGATCAGGAATGCATTCAATATTATATTTGAAACTTTCGACATTTTCAAGCAATTTTGTAATTTCTTTGATTGAAAAACTTTCAACGTAGGATAATATACATACTTAATTTGAAGCCAATTTACTAAAACTTAAATATTTACTTACGTAGTTCGCTACAAATTCTTCATGTTCGTTATGCGTGTGTGTTTTCACTGCCACTGGCGCCGCTGCAATCTTTGTCACTGCTGGGGCTGCGTACTGCGCTACGGCTGGTGCTGCATACTGTGCAACAGGATTGGATTGATGCACTACAGAGCCGGCACTTCCATGGCTAGAGTATTGAGCGATATCACTAGACGCATACTGGGTCACAACCGGAGCAGCATACTGTTTGATCGGAGCCGCATACTGAACGGCAGGGGTAAAATGCTGAGTCACTGCCGGAACAAACGAATTTTGGGGTTGTACTGGGGCGGAGTATTGCGCAACTAGAGGGTGACCGTACTGTATTGTCGGGTTAGACACATGTGACACTTGAGAGTACTGTGCAACCACCGGAGCTCTATATTCAGATGCGACAGGCGCTACGGGTGCGATTTGATTGTATTGTGAAACTATAGGTGCTGATGCTGCTATCGCTGTGTATCTCTCTGGTGCCACTACTTGTGCAACTTGAACTTGTTGCACTTTCAACGCTGGAGATGTTGCGTATCTCACTGATGGAGCAGCAATAACTTGAGACACTACAGGACCACCATGATGATATGAGCTGTATGAATTCAGGGACGCTTTTGCAGCAGAGCCGGAGTAAGTTTGTTGTGACAATAGATTTTGACTTGAGTACGTTATTTTCGGAGGAGCCAGCGCATATTTTGCTATTAATGGGGCGGCTGTTACTTTTGATATAATTGGAGCTTGCGCGTAAGTTGCAAGAGGAGTCACTGTTTTTGCAGATGATGCAACTGCTGACAAACCAGCTGAAGTAGCATAACCATGAATTTCTTTGGATGCGTAGTTGGTAGAACCCTGAGATACTAATGATGTTTGGTACGTTGCTGCTGGTTGCGGCGTATACTGGATCTGCTGAGCTGGCTGCGGTAAGTATTGAAGTGAAGGAACCGGTTGGTATTGCACTGGTTGATATGCTTCTGAATACTCGGCGGACTTGGAGTAGGTGTATACTGGAGTTGCAGCAACATGTTGCACTAGTTGTGCTGGAGCCGCAGCCACTTTCAAACCAGACGTGGAGAGCTGCACTGTTGGGGTGGGGTACGAGTACCCTTTATCGCAGTTTCCTTGCTTTTGAAGTTGGCTCAGATGATAGTTGAGGTCTGGATCGTGGTATGCGCGAACATTTGCTACAGCTATTATAACTGCCACACAAATTACCTGCAATAAAACGAGTTCACTTGAAAATGTAAATCTAATGCCAAGGTTGCCTAATCCTTTCGCGACCTCATTTACTCGTTCAAAAATAAACCTCCATGTGGTAAATAACGGTACCTTATTTTGAACCAACATGCCAAACACCTAGTAGATATAATACAAAAATCTTTTCTACTGAAATGTCCTCCACATGACTTAATTCCCAAAATGTTTACTTACCAATTTCATTCTAATACTTATAATTTTCGATTCACTTTGAAATGTATGTATTTAAATCATAAACTTTATCAAAACTTGGACGATATGTAGGTTTTTGCCAAAGTTAAGTGTCGGTCTAAATGAGAGCAGAATGTGCCTGCAAACATTTATATAGCGATCTCATATGTGTAAGAGCGGGTCGTAGTTTTCACATTCGCTGACAGTCGGTGGGCGCGGCTCTTGTGGGCTAGCAGGCAACTCTACCATACTGTTTGATACCAAATTACCTACAATGTATGGTAAAACACTAATAAACTCCAATAACTAATGATTAACTTATACTACTCGGACATAAAGCTCCTCATTACTTTGCAATGCGATGTTAGTTAAGCTTGTCCTTTTCAATCTCGTTAGTAATGAAGACATTTACGCGTTAAATGGAATAACTCAGACTAGATACGTTCATATTTGTTATGGTCTTTAAATTAATTACACGTTTACATAGTGTTTTTGGGATTCACTAGCTACTGCAAGTGCTCTTTGATGAGTGGGGAGATGAGAACAACTTATGTGTGATGCTTTTTGTGTTGCGAGCGATAATGTAAATACAGCTTATGTGACTCGTAACTAACGTTTTTAACCAACTTTTAAAAGGAGGAGGTTTTCAATACGGTTGTATGTAGTTTTTTTAATCTTGAGTGTTTTTGCAGGAACAGTATGTTCGGAAATAATATCCGGAATCAATTGATTGGGCATTGATTCTAATACTGGTGTAAGCTATCGACTTGTATATTACGATTAAATTAAAATAGGAAGGAAGAACAACATTTAGTCTATGTAGCTCAAGTAAAAATAAACAATTATATAATACTCAAATAAAAAACCACTGCATTTGTAGATCAGTGGAAAAGTAGGTGTTCTTTTATTTTTTATGAGTGGTTGTAAAGTTAATTGCCTCTATCGCATCATATATTCATATGGATTTAGTGGATAAAAGAGAACGCGGTAACTTGACTTGAGCCATCCATTAGAACAATTATTCCAAAACGATAGATTTATTTTTCTAGTAGAAATTTTTATTTAGTGTTTAAATATTTTTTTTAATTGGAAGGAGTAGGAGTATATAATGAAAATAATAAAAACCGTATCACCACACACATTTTTTTTTAAATATTTACGAAGCATTGTCTCATCCCTGCAGAAAGTATCGTAAGTGCAGGAACTAAGCAAATATAAGGTATAGACTACATTAATAAGAATACTTCATCTAAGACCGGAAAACGAAACAATGCAGAACCTCTAGCGAGGCGTAGCGTTGTTATGGTTAGGTTGCATGTACTGCTAAAAACGTTAGTTTTTTCCTTGAGTGAAATGAGTCTGAGTTGACGATGATGTCGCCTTTAAATTTTAATTAAGAGTAAGGTTAATGTAATTAAGAAACATGTATTCATATTTTTCAACGAACATTATCTTACGAACTTTAATCCTAATAGATTTGATTTATATTCTTCAACTGGGTAACATTTTATATCACCTGTTAAGTTTGGTAAAAGCTGGTTGGTTGCAAAATTGGAACTTCGGTTAAATTTAGGCTACCCATACATTTATTTTAAATTCATAGCATTAATATAAATAACAGCGTATTTGAGAAAATTTGAGAGGAAAATATAATCGATTACAATTCGGTATTTAAGAGTACAAAGAATTACCAGTTATATATTAGTTGCAGTATCCTAGAATGAAAAAATACTAAGTTATCATGTTTTTGGTTTCTAATGTGACCAAAAAATCTAATATAGAGGTCCCAAGCCCTATAGAAAGGATGACATGTAAATACCAATATTACGAATAGAAGGGCGTACTTATTTTTAAACTCGCTACAGAAGTGTAATTTATACTGTCTGATAATTACTTGACAGTGTAATACCATGCATCTTTTTTGATGTCGCCTAATGGGTTAACAAAGCCTGTGTTTGATAGTAACCTACATATTTACGAAACAACTTTTGTAGGTATGTACACTAAAACTTACTAATTTACAACTGGACCTGGTTCGGGCGAAGATGGTTAAGTCATATAATATAGATAACACAAATCAAACAATTCTCACGATTATTAAAAACTAAGTTTAATCTCAATATTTGTAAGACAACATTACAATAGAATTAAGCTTAGCCCTTATTCAAAAGATACGAGCATCTTCTCAGATGGTGATAATTAATTACTTTTGTAACTAGTTAAGTCACTTGCTTGTATTATTTAATTCGGCATTGCATCGTTACTTCTAAACTAAACCGTGTCTATTCACCAAGGTTGTTGTGAATATGTGACCTATTATGCTTGAAACCATGCTGAAACCATGAATCTAAAATCAATATTTACGTCTAAAAATAAAAGCTTTGGTTAAGGAAAAACAAATCTTCAACTGAACGGGGAAAGCACTTGCTTATTATACAAAAACGGAAGAGTTGCCAATAAGTGATACACATGCGAAGACATATGTTGATTTGCGTAGGTAGCCCACAAGTGGCTTTGGTTTCCCAACACACGTGGACAACTGGACACTCATGTTCCAGTGGATAATTTACGTCTTGTAAAAGAGGTCACTTCGAATTGCAGCGGCGCCTTGCATAAGGCAACAAGCCCCTAAGCTTAGCTGAGGTATACACCACGCATGCAAATTTCGAAATACCGAAGGATTTGATACATTTTATTTTATAGATCAACTTTAATGGCTATGGTAATGGTGAGAAGTATTCAATTAAAGGCAAAACGGATGTTTCTAAATAGCATGTAGGTATAAAAGTTACTTGTAAATAACGTATAATTTATATTTTCTTAAAAATAACGAGTGTCAAGTTCAACTGGTATATTTAATCGTTAAAGGTATGTAATGTATTATAATTTGTACGGTTTTAAGGTTCTTATCTCAAAACAATAAATTTGAACTTTTATAGGACAACTTTATTGAATACATATATATGTCTAGACCAAGGATATTAATTCTTAACTGAAAAATTATGCTTTTTTGTAAATTTAACTTAAATATCAGAATTAAAGGTAAAATGAGATTGAAACTTTACAGCTCCAAACTACTATTCAGTTCTACAAAACTCTATTGCAATGAAGTCGGCATCCCATAGCAAAAGATTTTCTTGTATTTCATGAATTTTTTATTTAATGGAATGAGGTAAAGATTGTCAAGATAAACTTTGCGGTAATAATTTATCGTGTCTGAACGGGGCAGCCGAGGCTTGCACCTCTTGTTATGATAGTTTTAGCTATAAAATAAAAAAAGTTGGACCTTGTACCAAAGGTTGAAGAG
Source organism: Choreutis nemorana (assembly GCA_949316135.1). Taxonomy (NCBI): domain Eukaryota; kingdom Metazoa; phylum Arthropoda; class Insecta; order Lepidoptera; family Choreutidae; genus Choreutis; species Choreutis nemorana. The sequence goes on from OX438600.1 coordinate 7,226,817, forward strand.
CTTCAATTAGAAATGAAACAACCGATTAAGCACACATGTAAGCACATGAGTGCGTGCAACAAAAACAAAGCCTATACGGCGTACTTGAATTTACCGGATTTAGCAAAACTTACACAGTGTTAATTACCTATACTAGGTGACTTTATGGACCTTAACCTGCCTTATTAATTCTGTTTGTTTTGCTGACCCCGGTAAACGCAAGTACATAATGTGAAGTAATAATAATATAATAATAAACACATCACGACACACACATTGACTCAGCCCTGCAGTAAGTATCGTAAGAACTTGTGTCACAGGAACTAAGCAACTATATGGAATATACTACATAGATAAGAATACTACATCCAAGACCGCTAAGCAAAACAATGCGTCTTGCAAATAACATGAAGTCACGCCCCCGCCGGGATTCGAACCCGGAACCTCAAGCGTAGCACTGGCTGTTTACACCCCTGAGCCACCGAGATCGTCAAATATTACCTGCATCTTTATGTATTTCTACAAGAGTGTATGTAAGTTGGTTTGTAAGATGGCTATTCTGTAGAAAAGTACAACTTAGTGTTGTATGAAATTAGCTGATTCACCGCTGCATTGCAATCATTAGACAATTTGACCAAGAAACATACCTACATACCTACTCAATAAGCTGAGATAAAACATCCATGGTTGTATCTTAGAAATGAATGGTTGTAATTTAGAAAAACTTGATATTGTGCTGATTGCAAATTTTCTTTATTTGACAGCCTCTATGGCGCAGCGGTGAAGTGAAGGCTGCTAAGTCAATGTGTGTGTTGTACTTTATGTGATTTTGTGTGGTTAAAAAACATATTTTCAGGTTTGGTAATACATCGTTATAGCTATAGTGTGCCTCTAGTATCTACTCATTGTAAATTGCAAGAGTCGAAAGGAGGATAGTTACCATCTGATGAGCTGTATTGAAGAAAAAGCAAATCAGTTCGTTCAAGACTTAAAAACTATGTTTTATAGTGCTATTTCTATATATGTACAGAAGAAGTTTCAATTGTATCAAAGTTGAAAAACTTTGCCGTGGTGTAATAAAAAATAAATAGAATACACCCCTTCTTCTATCAATATGTCTTTTTATTAATTCGTTAAATTTAAGAAAACGATTGGATTGCTTTATTGCTTACGCAATAATTCTAGGTATGTAAATATTTTTATCTTCGACCTTTGAAATAAGTGAACTAGAAATTGAGTTATTAATTTTAGTTTCTACTTCAAGCTTATAACTTGATTGTTAATCAAGCACCGAGCCACTGTTTGTTTTATTGACCAGTTTTTATTGAGCGTACAAGAGATGTAAGTAACACTTTTACGTAATCTTCGAAGTAGCTCGAGGTTCCTAAAGTAATTGGCTTTATTTTATTTTCAAGGCTGTAATTAATACAAAATAAGAAGAAGAAGAAGTGAATTAATTCTTACAGTACAGGACTTACGCTAAATTACACTAATGTACGGATATTAAATCAAATGCTGGTTGCTTCACTTGAAAATTGAATTTCTTGACTTTTATATACTGAGTTTATTGACTTTTATATACTGAGTTTATTCTATTTCTTTTCTATTAAATGATCTCTTTACAATATTTATGTAACCTTAAAATTTTGTACATAGGCATATTCGGTACATCAATATAGACTAGTGTCTTTAAAAGGACATTATATAATGGACAACCAACAAATTTTAGTAAATGAAAGAATTTTATTAGATGAATGAAGAAGTCAACAACAATATTTACTCACGGCATGTTAAGACATTCGTAATCGTATTAATTTTTAACTAATTCTTTAATAATACTAGTTAATCTCTCAATTAAAATAGAGTTCTATAGTTGCAAACAGATATTTCGTAAAATTGTGATATATTTTTGTCAAATTAAATATTTTGTTGTTTAAACTTTGTTAATTCACGTATTTAATGGTCAATGAACTTAGTAATTCAATATTTAAATTTTGTTTATTAAAAAATCTTGTTTGTAAGTTGATGCTAATAACCTGTTTCCGTTACTTTAAGCATTTCGTAATACACATTATAATTAAAATAAACGAGAACCTTTTTGTAGATAAATTTTATTTTATTTTGTGACTTGAGTAAAACAAATGAGTTTTGTATACAATATGGCTAGTACAATTTGATATTCTGCGATTTGGTACGAGCATAGTTTTACCAGATTGAACTACAGAACAGCAGGGATATTTTATGTGTTTTGTATTAATTTATGTAAAATTCACAAACATGTTCGTTTTCCAGCAAGATTCCTGACTAACTTAAAAGAAGTCAATTCAGTAAAATTTCTGACGTCTGGTAACTGTGTGCAAGCACGAGTTATAAGGGTAGAAATATCTACTTTTTTCGGTAATAAGGCCAAAATTAACTATTTAATTCAGATTTGATTTCCAAAACCTTCAAGCTATTTATATTAACGTAAACGCTGTGAGGTATAAAATTTTAAGAATTAAGCCTCTCGTGTTAAATGTTATGTTTGACCATTTTTTAATCTTTAAGGATATTTTACCCACCGTTATCCTTTACAATTATTTATTACATAAAATACTCTATAAATGTTTATAGATTATATGTAACATTAGAATTAAAGAGTTTTAATCAATCACGGATAACGGTCAAATTCATAAAATGTCATTAGTCATTTGACAATTTCAGAAGCAATCTGCGAAAGTTTTCTACTTTTGGGAGTTAAATAGAAAGTTGTAATTGATCTACTAATACAGAAACTACAGATTTGAGTAGTATCGGAAATAAGGAATTTAGCAGGAGTTGCATTGATGGGAAATAGTGGCGAATGTGCCCCGAAAAATATAGTTCCAAAGAAAACAAAAACTTTTTGTAAAGTGAAATTTTCGAGAGAAAAAGTCGCGAAATTGTCGACACGTGTGTATTTCAATCGTCAAACATACTCGTAAAACCTTTTTTGTAGTCACTTAAGAACGTCATCGGCCGGGGATACTTGCACATTCAAAACTTTGGCGATATCTTGGATCTTACGTAGGTATCAGATACAATAATCAGACATGTCTCTGTTGCGATATATCCGACCTAGATCTACAGTTCGTGACCTATTGCACTATTTACTACCTATGCCTAATGTTCTTATTTCGAGGTTGAAATACCTACATCATAGATAAGGAGTTAAAACCACAACATCCGTTTTTCCTACTAACGTGAGTAGATTATTATTCAGAATATTTGCGTATTCACTTTGATTTATAATCAGCGATTTATTTGTTACGAAGGTTAAGCTATGCATTGAAATAAATTATGGACAAGTACGTTTATGGCTCTCCGGGGTATTTATTTTGCGATGAAATAACTGAGCTCGGAAATTTGATTTTTATATTGTGGCTATTAGTATGGCATTATTACAGTACATTGTTTATGATCGTTTGTTGCGATATTATTTACATAGAGATTAAGTGGGATTTTGTTTGTTGTGAAAGGTCATTATTTTTATATACTCTACCTAATATCATATCATATTTTCAACTTCACAAATCAATTAAACGACTAGACAATTAATTTAGCCACTGTGAAAACTTATTATTTTTGAAGAATAAATAAGGATATTAAGTCTATGAACGACTTTATATTAGTAGAACTTATCAACTAAGTGTTAAATTATATAATTAAATATCGTTTAAATTCAGTGTGCATTGACCCTAACGTTGTTATTATATCATCGGTGAACAGTCGGTGAGACTATAGCCGGTAACTGAAGCGCTTATTCTTGAAAATAATCCTTACTTCTTAACTAATGTTATAAATGAACAAGATCAGATGTTTGTTGCTCAACCACGCTGTTCCAACTCAATAGGTTTGAAACTTGCAACATTTCATATGGGCTGTTTTTTTCCTGAAATCCAAAATATTGCAAAACTTTGGTCTTGTCTTTTATAAGGCAGGGCCCCATGCTGTTATTAAAGTCGGTGCCGAAATTACAAATTTGTCTTTACTAAAAGTAGAGTGCTGAAACTGTATTCACTTAGAATCTCAAATATTATGTAAAAGAATAGAACGTTTATTCTCTATTACATTCATGTTATTATTTAATTATTTTAACACGGACCAAGTCGGGGCTATGAGTTAGTTTTTAAAATATAGATATTTCTAATCGCATCAACGGTTAAAAGCATTGGCAGTGTTGTGTAAAAAGATTAGTGCAGATTAGGGAGGTGTTTCGGCAGGCACTGCGAGAACGATCGCCTATCTCTGGCACGAACCAGGCTACTTGCTTACGTTTACTTTTAATAATACGGTAGGTAGATTTCTACTTACTCTTAATGTGAGACGATAGAAACGACCATTCGAGACAAAGCTACTTAAATAAATCTCATTAGCATAAACAATCTACAAATAGATAGTCTTTTCATTTATAATTTGTTAGTCCTCTAATTGCTATTGCAAGAGTTCGATCAAACTTTTAAATTTATTTTTAAATAAGACGTGAGATTGAACTATTATGTAAATAACCAAAACCTACGCGATTGCTTTCATTATCAGCTTTTACCAGTTATAGGTATGTGTATCAATATTACAGGCACGCTGTTGCAAATACGGTTATTAAATTTTCATGGTTTATTAACCGGTAGGTAAATTTGTGTAATTCATCATGTCCTATGATAAGCAATCAAGTGTCGACTAAACGTTGAGCACTAGTACTAGATATATTGCTCCTGTAATCACAGGTGTCATGTGTTAAGTAATACCAACGAAACTTAATCGACTCTAATCTGATATTTTCAAAATTATGTAATATTATTAAATTACTGTATTTATCAGTAGCATACAAATTGTCAAAACTTATGGTTTATTTCAAGTCTGCATACATTCCTACTTTCCTATAAGTTTATAATGACATTCGCGCTCTAAATGAAAGTTAATCAGGCAATCATATTTAATTTTTCCGATACGTAACGTATGATACCTATTGCATGTGTTGTGATTATTTGATGAGTTTGGGTCTGAAGTCTGAAGTCTTGTTTTATTTAGGTACCTACACCTGCCAAATTTTGAACATAAGTACCTACCTATTATAATTGCACTTGTGAGAGGAAACGCCATTAAGATTTTTATAGTTACGATATTTATATTGTTGTTTTGTTTGAATATTTAATACTTTTAAAATAAATGTTCAATATTTAAGTAAACGAACTTCAAAGCAAATGCAACATGTATACGTATGTGATACTTTTTATTGCAGATTGGATTCAATACAACTGCTGCCATCTTGTGGATATTACATAAACTTATAAAACGTATGTATATTTCAATGTGGTTACAACAATCATTTGCTCAGCTTGGTGGTTCCACATACATAAGTAGATGCTACTTATATGTATTTCTTAAAAATTTATTTATAACTGAGAGTTATAGGTAATACATAACTGAGATTTTAAATAGTAAAAAGCCTTCGAACTTCCGACATGTAAAGAAACAAGGTCCTTTGTATTGGTAACATACCTATTATAGTTGTATTATTATATTCTCAAAGTTAAATAAATAAACAGACGAACTACATTTTATTTCATGATCATGAATTTTTTAATGAATACTGTATCTTTAAGTTTTTTTTGTATTCTTCCCGGTCTTATATCTAATTCAAAACTCAATTTCTAAGTATCTCAAAAGAATTAGTATACCTACTACTTACCAATACATATAAATCGCCATGCAAACATGAGTAATAGCCGTTACAAGCTTCACAATACGTTTTGCTATTCTTTGTGAAATCAAGAATTTTTAGTACCTCATTTATCTATTTGAAGGTAAGGTTTTGCATACGTTAGCAACATTTTAATTGACAACAGGACCTTAGTAGATGCAAATGTATCCGCCGACAGCACATTGTTTCATTTATCTGATTTGTAGCTGCTATAAAAACAGGGCGTTACAAGACAGCTCCCTTCAATCTTGCTCTTTATTCTATTGACGTCTTCGTGCAGTGAAATATGAATTTCTTTTATCTAAAGGCCAGTTTTTTAGTTTATTTTTATCACATTAATGTTAGGTGTGCTTTTAACCTCAGTTATATGAAGTTACTTGTTAGGGTTAAGTGTGAATGAATTTTAAAATCCTTTTTGTTAAACCTCTTAATTAAATAAATCTTCAAAATATTTGTGTGCCAAATCCAATTATTTGTAAGTCATCTTGTATGCACAGGTGATGTTGATGGTGAGCAGCTGGGTTGTCACGAAGGCTGTTCCTGTAGCAATGCTGCAGCACGCGACTTCATCTCAGAGCTTTGTCCTTCATCAACCTCTGGCTCCACCGCAAGCAAACAGCCCGTGTAATTATACTGTTAATAATTCATTATAATAATCGGACTCCCTATAAGGCCTGAAGCGATCTTGGGTCGCTTTATGTACCTCTCTATCTATCTATCTATTTGTTTGTTAATTTCACAGCTTCTGTGGAACAGCAGTGTAAAAGCTGGCTGCTACGCAGGAGGTTCGAGGTTCGGCTCGAAGGGGCGGATCTCACACTTTTTAAATTACTACTTTGTTTCAGCTTCTGTGGATCACTATGGACCCAGCTCATCACCAGTAAGTATAAATTTAATGGTTGATTTAAAAAAAGAAAGGAGAAGGAAAATCTATTCTAATTGTTATTTGTGAAACAGATCACAGGAACTTTTTTTTAAATCCGTTCGTCCGAATGAAAAAACGGAACACTTATTAGATCACTTTGTTGTTTTTGTGTCTGTTTGTCGGTCCGGCTGTCACGCAAAACCATTTTTCTCTGAAACGCGTAAAGGTATCAAGCTAAAATTAATATCAAATATTTAGGTATGCAATCCCTTGCAGCAGTGAAAAAATGAAACTTCTAAGTCAATGAAATTTCTTTCTTCGTCTTTGCCGCTTATTTGATATTCTCATGAGAATCAAAACCTACAGAATACTTCCCGTTGACCTACAATTATGAAATTTTGCTAGAACAGACCTTCTTGCTAAATTTCAGTATTAATAATACCATAAAGCACACGTAAAGGAAAAAGTGCACGAGTCCAACTCGCATTTGTACGATTTTATTTTTATTAGGGGTCGAATAGTTGTGTTGGTTTTTATCAAATAGATTTTATAAATATCATCTTTCAGGCTAAATACGAGTATAAGTATGAGGTGTCAGACCATGAGACAGGAGATAGGAAGAGTCATTGGGAGACAAGGGATGGAGACAAAGTGCGTGGCGCGTACTCTTTGTACGAACCTGATGGTGCCCTAAGGACTGTCGAATACAGTGCTGATGCTGTACATGGGTACGCTTATTTTACGTTTTTATTTATTTTTAACAACTCTAGATAAATAAATGTGTAAAACACAACAATAGTCGGAGTACCAAGGAATCGAATTGTTATAAGACTTTTGGAATGGGACGAAAGCACCAAAGGGGATCGACTATTTGTGGTAGTTACTTATTTTATTGAATATTGGTAGCAATAAAGCATATGGACAACATGATAGTAGCAAACCTAAACTATTAACCTTTAACTGAGCTAATTCGCCAATGCATGTTTCATTTCACATTAATTTGCTTTTGTTTAGATTCAACGCTGTAGTCCGAAGGGACGAACCAACGATGCATGAGAGCCGTATCAATCATTCCCAAAGCCAGCACTCTTATGGCTCATCAAACAGTGTTTCGAACAGGTACAGGACTCCCGTGCAGTCAAGGTATATCCCAGAAAGAGGATCAAGTGACCCTCGTGCCCGTGAACCGAAGTATTCTTCAAATCAGGAGCCAGGGTTTAGTGTGAAACACAGCCCAATCAGACCAATGGAAGATTACGCTGAACATTTTTGAAATTGCTCTTTAAGCTTTGAAATTAAATTAGTATAGGTATTAAATTATTCAACTATTTATTGTGAGTTATTGAATAGCTTCGTTTTATTTTGTAGTAATTTTAGTATCTATTTAAGTAGTAGTAATTAGATTGATTTCTTTAACAGTGGTTTAATTTTCTTTATGAACTTTTCATTTGTCTACGACTTAATCTAAGGATTGGAGCCTATTATATTTATCATAGAATGAGACACAAAATTTGTAGGTTTTTTTTTTATTCGTCAGCGCTAACGTAATATGCGAAAATAGCATAAATAATGTAGGTTTGATCGTCGAGGTCGAAGAAATAAGTATATAATTAGTTGGTCTAAGCATGATGGCCATAATGACTATGATGTTCAAGAATATTATGATGAACATGATGGTTGTAGTGGTCGTGGTGCTGATGATGTGGCACCACGTGATAAGTTGGTTTATGATGAACAGTAGCTCGGAATCTAAAAATAAAAGACAAATCTTATTAAATATTATTAATTCAATGAAGAATGGCGGGAAATACGTTATGGACTTTTTCAGTTTTCACTTTTTCGCTTCATTTAGAGTAGTACTAATTTTTTGCAAAAAGTAACTCATATTTATTATAATTTCTACTCGAAATGAACAGTATTAACGAAGATATAGATAGATATGATAGCGCAGTTTTATCCAAGTCTGAATTCCGGCTTTCTAGACAACTACTAAAGTTTGGAGAAGCCATTAACTGTGACGAGAGATCGAAAATAAGAATTATAATGGATAGTCTCACCCGTGCTTGTCTGCAATGTAATGAACAGTCCGCAGCTTTCCGTTGGGTTCGACGAGGGAGTAGTCTCCTTTCACCACGTCTCCATCCCTGGACTCATGCTGCGACTTGTGGTCTCCTGTGTGGGGATCGTCCACCGAGTACGCGAAGTTATATTTGGGGTAGTGGTGCTAAACGAAAAAATCGTTCGTTTACACGTTTTTTTTCCGACAATAAACTGCTGTGGTAGTAAAGTGGGAGAATTTTACTTTTGTTACTACCAAAATTTTGTTTTTGACGATTTTGCGGTACTTTGGTGGTTTTACATGGAAAGTTTTCCGTCAGTTGTCAATAATAAAATTTTGGCAGTAATATAAAAAAATCTCCCGTGTAAATACAACAGCAGTTAGTTATAACACGGGTAACGAATCGACAAAACAGATCACATTCCCAATAATGTCATTTTAAATTGAAATTCAATATTTCCTATATTAGTACAGTAGCCGAACTAAAGATCGCTTGAGTTATGGACTTAAAATAAGCACTTTCAAATAGTATAACTACTTCTACGGGAAATAATACAATTTGTAAATTATAATTATTCTAGCTTTCTTATTATTGAATATAACACAATATGTTTTCTGAAATACGTCTAAAATTATTATAATTTTTGGTCTATCGCTCTTAAATTTTATGAAATTCAAAGGATGCAATGAATGTAATGTACGGGATATGCGATCGAAAAAGTGAGCCGGTCCACACAAAGAGCATCCGATGACGATGACGAGTATAACATGGTTTTCAGCTATCATTCTCCTCAACCATATTACATGGAGGTGAGCGACCCTGCACCTTACGCAACCGTAAGCACAGACATTTTATCGAGCATTATTAGTCTCAAACTCTTTAAGGATCAACCTTATCTACTAGAAAAAAAAAGTTTCTTCTTTTTAAATGTATTTATGAATAGTATAAATTAATATATTTAATAAAAATAAAATACTTTTAAAAATCAAACATTAGAAATAAAGTTTTTGAAGGATTCGGCATAAAGCAGATATTATATGCCAATAAAAATAAATCGTTCTATGGGACATTGCTATCCATAAAAGTTAGTATTGAGGTAGTATGAACAATTAACATAAACGTGTATAGAATATGTGTTGTAGGACAATATATATTATACAATTTAAACTGCACTAAAAATGTATACATACGTGGTAACGATTGTGCCCATGTTCATGATGCTCTTGGTGTTGTTGATGTCCATGGTGAACCATATGCTCTCTGTGGTTACCGAGATGGTGCCCATGAATGTAATCAGTTCTGCTTATATGGGACATCGCTACGTGTGCCTGCGCACTGATGGCGACCAGACTCATGAAAATAATCTACAAAAAAAACAACTTGATGGTATTGTAGCATTGTAACGTTTATTGAATGAAACTAGAATTTACTGTTTAATTAATTGCAAATGTTGAGAATTATGGTAACTTCATAAGTTGTTTGTATTCAAATAGTAGTATTTTACTGTGTACTTTTTATTGCACTTACTGGGAACCACATATTTGTTTATTAATGTTTCTCAGCTGGGCTTAGACTTAATGTTGTTAGGCGTTTCTTTGTTTTATATCATGTAACCGCGTTTTTTCAGTAGGTAGTTGTAATTTGCGATACATTTAACACATGATCATCATTATTGATTAATCAATTTAATTGAAAAAATAATTATCGAATAATTCTTTTGATCCGAGAAATCTAATTAATTTTGTATTCAAGGATAATTGCTGCGTACTAACAATTTCATCAACTTGATTGATGCCTGTTAATTCTGCTGATTTTATACGCATACATTACGTTCGGTTTTCGATATTATCATGTAAACATAAATATCTAATTGTGCCTGACAAATGAAATGGTAACTATTCATACTTTAACTAATATAAATATCCTGACTTTATTCATTTCAATAGCTACATGACAAGGCTAATAAAACTCAGCCACGGATCAGTTTTCTTATGCCCGAGATGTCTTCTCCTAACCCAATTATCATTGATATAGTTTACAGGGTTATTTTGAGGTACATAATTATTGTGAGTGAATTTGGTGTAGAAATCTTTGTAATTTCCAGGGTTTTCTATTCCTAAAGCAATATATTTGTTGGTGTCCAAAGCACGCCCCTGGTTTGCTTTGTAAAGATCAGCTTGTATTTTGATAATGTTCATAAAATACTTTTCGTTAAACATTCCAAGCTTCACTAGTTTCTTCCAAAGTTTTTCATAATCAGATTGATTTTGTTTGTAGTAGTAATCCTCATCAATTCTATATTTACTTTTCGATGTTTCTTCTTGTAACGCTGGAACTGTGTTAATAGCTAAGAGAGCTATAGTTGTAATGGATAGCTGTAAATAAAAACCATGTTAAAATTTTCACATTCAATTCATATTGAGATTGGACTTGGATATAATAATCAAAATATCTAAAAGAAATCGAGACAAGCAGTTAGATAAAAGATTTGACCATTTTTGATGGATCACTCAATGGACATCTTTGATTGCAGCGTATCTCATGTTTCTTGCAAATTTCCGCGATCCCCAATCTCCACGGATCTTTTGTAACCCTAACTTGCGAGAACTTAGAAAATGATTTGGATTCGGTATCCATTGTGTAAAAAATACTCTACATAATTTTGTAATGATAATAACCACATCACGACACCCACATTGACTCAGCCTTACAGTAAGATTGAAGAATCTTGTGTCGCAGGTGCTAAGCAACGATGTGGTATAATCTACATTGATGAAATACTACTAAGACCGGGAAGTGAAACAATCATCATGAGCTGGAAGACGTCCACTGCAGGACATAGGCTTTCCCCAAATGTCTCCCCAAATATGCAGCGACTCCCAGCGGTCTTTACACGGTACAACTCCCTCCGGCCAGTGGTTGCCAAAACCTTTCTTCGCCAACTGTTATCGGTTTTGGGAGCTAAATGACTAGGCCATTGCTACACTTTGGTTCGCCTAAGGATTTTCTCATTCTAAATTTTATAATTTTTTATTAAATAAGGAATGAGATTTTATAACGTGATTTTGAGGTAACCCATTGTGCCAATAGTTAGCGACCACGTCTCCGTTCACAAGGTCATCACTGCATAAAGACTTTTGCCTTAAACGATTGAGGTATTTTGGACGAAAAGATTTTATGACTTGTCCTAGGTACATATATTGGTTTACATCTTCGAGACGTTAACTGGTTCGGGTGCAACATGGGCTTTGGAAATGAATTTTGTCTTATCCATGTTAATTTTTAGACCCACTCGTTAGGAAGCACTGCTGAGATCTCTGAATATTGGGCCAAGGTCTTTCAGAGACTATGTCGTCGGCAAATGGAAGGTGAGTCTTATATTCGCCCTTTATATTATTGCTAAATCCATTCCAGAACATCAGAGCTTGAAGACATCTATCAACGAAGCGGTGAACAGTTTCGGAGAAATTGCATCTCTCTGTCTATCTCCTCTCTGGATTGTTTTTTTTTAACTATGGACCTGTGAACGGATTGATATGGAGGCGTTTCTATACAACCACATCAGCGTCGATATAGCGGTAGTCGATACGGCGCCTCTGAATTTTTCTGTCTTTTGTATAATCTGGCGTAGTGTGTAAATGTGATCTGTGGCATTGAATTCTTTTTGGAACCTGGCTTGTCCGGGAGATTGGAATTCATCAAACCTGCGTTCGAAACGATTAGCGATTACTCTCGAGAAATAACTTATAAAAGTGGCATAGAGTGAGATGGCCCTATCATCACACTTCTGTCTCAAGCCTCAGGCGTATTGCCGTGGCAGAATTAAATCGCTTCTGAAGGAGTAGCAGTACCGTTTTGTTACCTTCATTCAGTAGCCCAGTCTTTGTTATTCTTCAGTCTAAGAGCCATTTGAATTCGTACAGGCTGATGTGTGGGTTAGCCTAGGTCTTCGATATCCAGCCATGTTAACAACAGGTGGTTTTCTATTATACAAGTGTCCAATAGAAGCTTTTGAACTCTTACTATTAACACAAAGTTATGGGAATACTTTTTAGATTTCAAGAAATGAAGAAAATATTAAACAAATTTATACTCACATAATGCATTTCTCAAAATGTTTAATTAAACTGTAGGCAAAATTTATAAGTTGGAATATTTATACAACTTTGGTGTTTGTAACTTAGTAAGATGTTTAGTTTTCATGCAATGTTTTAATTATAACAAATTGACTTTAATTAAAGTACAGGATTTGCTAAAATTGCATGTTAACTGTTTTTATAAGCAGGAGAACAAATATGGTTGGTTGTGTGTGAGTGAATATTGTGATGCTATGCTATTGCCTCTTGTTCTCATTAATGTATCAGAGAATGAGATTCGCTTAAGTATAATAAGAATTTATTTTATTGAGTGTTATCTATACCCCAGATAACACTCAATAAAATTATGTTAATCTTCAATTACGGCGGTTCTGAGTTCACATTCATTGACTGGAGCTGGGATTCTGGTTTTGACTCGATTTAATAGGTGTCAGATGTGTCCAATGGTATATGATACTTCTTCATGTTGATGCCAGAACGTGTTTTAAAGGATTGAATATCGCAGTAATTGGGTGGCCGAAAAGATCCCCGTATATTAATTCCATAGGACATGTCGGAAACTTATTGAAACAAAGAGTTAAATCCAGAATCCCACCTCCAGTCAATGAGTATGACCTCAGAACCTCATTAATTGAAGAATGGCAGAATTTAGATTATTGCATAATTATTTAGATGGGTCATCAGTTTTCGTCGTCGGCAAAGGGAATTATACTTTGATTTTGGCATATTTTGGGTACTAAACTTCCCAACAAAACAATATGACGTATCCTGTTTGTTAAAAAATATCGAGTCTGGCTGGATCACTATGCAAAAGTTATGCGAGGTCGTAAATGAAAAATTCGTTTTGCTTGCAGTTTGGTCTACTCTTAGTTTAACTCGATAGAACTCAGTTGACTTGAACTTTTACATTAAATTTGGAACTAGCGATAGTAAACTTGTGTTACTTAGTTAGTTTGTTAGCAAAGACGTTTTAACAACACTATTTTGTATTTATCAAAATATCGTAGAATACTTTGCTATCCGTCTCTTGAATGTTTTGAGTACAAAGTAGTTTTGTAAAATTTAAATGTAAATGTTTTATCTTGGTTTGTGTTACATCAAATCCGCATAATTTGTTATTGTATTAAAATTTAAAAAAAAACAGTTTAATGAACCTAAAAGACATGAAAATAAGTTATTTGATCAAACAAAAACTTTTACGATACGAAATATAAATTATGCATGTTTGTATGTAAGGTAAATATATATTTTACACTTTTGGAAAATTATTAGAGTAAACCGGCCTCAGCAAAAGGGTTTAAGCATCTTTTAAGCTAATTAAAATAAAATATAAGGAAAACTACAATACATCAGTACAATATGGAGTTTTAATAATTTGTTGAAAAAAGGAAATATACAACAATCCAATGTCTTATTTATTGTATAAAAATAAAGCCAAATTTATTAATGGTAGTGTGCTTTGTCCAACAGTTGTTGCCAAAGCTCTTGGTCTTTGGATACTTTTGGTTCGAACATTCTCATGCCGTAGTCCTGATGGTTGCGCGGTGAGTCAGGGAGTTTTGCATGATGTCCGTGGTTATTCTCGTAGTTGCGTACATGACCACGTTGTTCCTGTTGGTGACCGTATCCAGTAACGGCTTCGTATGATAAATTCAGCTCGCCCTGGTTTTGGTTCTTATTGCCCTTTTTCATAGCTTCGTGATCGGCAATGTTTTTTAGACGCAAAAATTCTATGAGACTGTCATAGTCAGGATGGTCATTGTGGACTGGACTCTTGACATGCTTAGGAAGGATCAGTATTTGTCCACCAGGACCTCGTACGTAATCTCTTCCACCAGTTTTCAGGTACCTGTAGTCCAAAATCTTTGCAGGTTCCGCTCGAACGGGACTGTAGGTTTCCTTAATTATTCTGAAATGATTTAAAAATTGATTAGTTCGAGGTATCGTTACGAAGAACTCATGAATATTGATGTTATGAATAGTATTTATGTACTTACTTAATTTGTTTCGCAACGTCGGGATGAGCCTGCAAGATAATGTTATGTTAGTAATGAAATATTATCAAATGAAAAATGCAAATTAAGACTTTACACTAGGAACAAATTTTCTCCTCTGTTTTTGTAAAACTGGCCTGACTACTAACATTATAAATTCATTGTATTTAAATCGCCTGATTATACCCATAATACGTTTTGATATGACAAACAATGATGAAATAATTCATAATGTTATTTACAAAGATAATATAACTTACTTTGTTGACGTGATGTGGATCAAACTTGCTGGCGACAAGTGGCCCAGGTATGTACTGGTCTAGTTCTTCTTGATTATACTGTTCATAGTTCAAGTCGCGGTTGTAGTCACGGTCATGGTGGTCGTGTGAAGGAGCTGGGAGCTGCAGGATTTTGATTGTTGGCGCTGATTCTTGGGCCTGGACTTCAGGTTTTGAAGCTTCCGCGGCCAAAAACAAACCAAATATCATCCACTGTTGAAAAAAGAAACACCCGTTTTTACACTTGAATATAATAAATTAAATTAATTTTTAAAAATTATTTTTATTCAAACTTACATGCAGCATGTTTCTGAACTAAAGATTGAATGTCCAAGCGTGTTTCATTTTTAAGGCGGCGTTACCGCAATCGATTTGATAATGTATTTAATAGAACAGTTCCGCCGGAATAACTAAAACTGAAATTTAATTTAGTATAATTAAGTAGGATGTATGTTCGATACAACAACAGTTGTAATGAAAAAAATAATAATTACTTGATAAGTCGGGGATTTTCAGGCGTTGTAGGATACGTTTTCTAAAAGATCATTTTCGTTTGTCTTTATTCATTAAAATTTTACGATCCATCTACTATAAAAATATCTGGTGAAGTAGGAGTAAACTGAGCTTACTTGGCAGGTTTTACATTTTTATGAAATCAAAAATCTTTATTATACAAACTTTTTTAAAGTCCTTAATCAGATAAAAAATTAAGATTTTACTAAAGGATTCTAGGACTTTCGAAAAATCCCAGTTGCTTTTTCGCTAATTAACGATATAAATTTACGTCGTTACACTCAGCCAGATCACGTTATTATTTAAGATTAAACGAGAACGAGATTTTAGGCATCCTACAGTGACATTTCTATTTCTCACCATAAAATTTTTGGACCATCTATAAATTAAGAAGGGGGAGGGGAGGTCAAAACCAAAAGCTGACAATATATTACTTGTTTTACAAGCCAAACCAAGGGCCAAAGAGCCTAGGGCTCAAAAGTTTTGTAACGTCACTTGTTAAAATATTAAAACCTGCACCTGTTTATCTAACTCGCAACCGCCGGTTACCGGTCATAATTTATTAATTTAAGAGTCAATTTCGAGAAATATTACGAGGGGAAAAAGAGCGCTTGGCTGTTTTTGATTGTCGGTACGGTATCAGAGTAGCAACGTTTCGGGATTGAGAAGCTCTGTACCAAATGTGTTCTGTTTTTAGTGTTGTAAAAACCGTTTCTTTTCTAAGTTTAAAAACAACTATGAAAATTAGAATGTGATTTTATTCGAATGTATTAAAATTAATTTACAACATTTTATTGTGAAATATGACTATTAATGAGTATATATTAATTTTGAAAACAACCAAGTAGTAATGTTTTTTTGCTTTGTTCTACTAGACTACTACTAGAGACTATTAGAGGTATTCTGTTAAGTTGCGCAATAGAAAATTACAGGTACAATTACAGGTTTTTTGTAGTATAAAATGCACGTTATATAATTTAAAACAAATAAATTTCAAGTTCTAATGTTTGTATTTTTGGTTTTTACATTATTTTAAGATAATTAATATTTCAGTAAAAAAAGAGTAATGCTTGAAAAAAAACAACTCTTTTTTCAAAAAGGTTTTTTTAGTGTCTTTGTAGGGCAGTTCTTCTTCACTTAACCTAACGGCAAGGCAGTTTCCTTCTTTGTTCAACAGTTCTTTATTTGAAGACCTTCACAATTAAAGTTGCAGTGAAGAAAATATTGGCGGTGTTACTGCTCCAGCTGAATGCACATCTAGTAATCTTCAAACATATGATAGATTTATTTGCTTTTGAGAGAGCTTATGTCGTGAAAATTTACGTTACGCTTTACCTCACTGATCAGAACGCGATGACGATTACCTTTTGCCTTGGGTATTCCCTACATCATTGTTAATATGGATATTAATCCAGGGTACCAAGTAGTTATGAGTGCTGATGCATCTGAATCGAGTGATCACGATTTTCCTAGTTGTAACATCTCGTTGTCAGAAGGTTTGTTTGAGGTCAGACCTCAAGAGTTGATTTCTGATCGACACTGTGGTAAGGCCAATGTTTACATGGAGGTTTTAGATTTATCTCAGTTTTTAGTGGATTTCCATTTGACTTATAAGTTATCTACACAAGTCCGTAGTTGCTAACCTTTGCGACCCCAATTTCTGTAAAAATTTTATGAATAATAGTTTGGTAAAAACTGGTTAAGATCCCTAAAACAGTAAAACCTCCTATTTGTCATGTCAAGGCATTTGTTGATTCTTTCCTATTATTCAACTAACCATGATAATATTTTCCGTATGCAATGGCCTACCGCAACCTTATTTGCGTTATGTTCGCAAGATTCATGATCTGACTCTATTATGTGTGGACAGTTATCAATGAATAATATAATTGTATGCCAAAATTTGGTTCAAAGACCAGTTGCAGTAACTGCAGGCGAAGATGGAATAGAGCTCATAAAATATACCAAATGAATCGATAGACCTAATTTTTTCTTACGTTCGAAAGACCAAGGCTATAAATTGATACCTTGATAAGTTTGCGTGTAGTTGGAATATAAAACACTGTTATACCATTTGCATCATTTATTTTTTATTTATCTTTAAATGTTGTTTAAGATCTTAAATTAAAAAGCTTTTATATTTTTTCAGGAACTATGTGGATTGTATAAAAAGTACTTCTTTAATTGAAAATTAAGATTTATTAATTAAAAGTCCGTTAAGAGATATCAGATCACAGTTTAGCCAGTAGTTAAGCCAGTTAGGGTTTGACTTATGGTTTACTGTGTCTGTAGTATCTAAGGTTAGAGTTTACGTCATGATGATGGGCTTGGGGCCGTTCGTAGTTTTCATAGACCATGGGTTTATGAAGACGAACCGGCGCGGACTGTCTGACTTCAGGCTCTCTGTGTTCGTGTTGGCGGGAGTGGTGGTTGCGGTGATGGTGGCCCTGATGGAGGTGGTGGTCAACATGATGCTCGTAGTGGGCGGGGTAGCTGTGGTGCTCCTTGTGGTAGCGGACATCGTGGTGGACTATCGGATGGTGATCGTAGTGTTCCTCATGGTGCCCGTGCTCGTCGTGGTGTTTGTGCTCTATCTTGACCATGTGTTCTACAACGATAGGGTTGTGCTCCTCATGTTTGGGCTCCTCTTCTTTGGGTTCCTCATGCATTTCCTCCTCGTGTCTCGGTTCTTCCTGGACATGTTCCTCCTGGAGGGGTTCTTCTTCTACGACCTCTTCTACTTCAATTTTCCTTTCTTCATGCGGATGTTCGACATGAACCTCGTGAACCGCTTTGTCGTAGTGCTCGTTGTCCTCTTGGTGCTCATGATGGTCAGGATGCGAGTAACTTACATCAGCAACGAATCTGGAAAACATATTTTCCTATATACATAATTTTTTGGTACATACATACCCATACATTGGTGTATACTATACACTGTATAGGTACTGAACATATTTTTATTTTATGAATTATACGAAAAATGTTACATAAATAACAATATAATTTGATTGTCTCTGTATGTTTGTAATATCAAACCTCATTTTAAGATTTTATTTTCACATTTTTCTTAATGAACAGTAGTACATATAAAGCATTTATTTACCCGTTATGCTTGTCAGCTTGATACTTGACTGTTCTTTTTTTGCCATCAGGTTGGATGAGCCAGTACTCTCCTTTGACCAAATCACCGTCCCTCATCTCCTCTTGTCCTTTGAAGTCATGGGTGTGAGGATCTTCAACCTTGTACATGAACTCGTACTTGGGATGTGACCATGCCTGGAACACAACAAAACTATTTTCTTGCACATCGTTTTAAAAATAAAATAAATACTCGTCGTTCCAAAAGCAACAAATTAAGTTCTTTTAGTAAAACGAAACTATGCAGTTTATTTAGTTTAGACTCAAAAAGCCAATAAATGTACTTGTGTATGTATAACTTTCTGTTTTCACTTCAAGAATGATTTTATATCTATTGTAATATAGTTATTGTCAACGAGTAACATCGTGTTACTGACTGTTACGTAGTGACGTGCTTTGGCTGTCAAACAAATTGTATTACTCCTCAGTCCACTTCAGGAGAGGGTATCCAACAGTTTACCTTACCTATATAGTTCATGGTCAGCATTTTAGAACTTTGCTTCAAAGTAAGGGTCGTCGGACGCTTATCAACTGGTAATTTGATCAACTTTGTATCAATTAATACGTTCGGTATTATTTGTATTCAATTCCATAATGTAACATACATTTATCAGTATCGAATCGCCTCGGTTTGACAGCGAGGCAAAATGTGAGACGTTAACGTTCTATTTCCATGTTGATAGGTGTTCTACGGCCAAAAAAGGGGAGAGAGTGGTTATTACATAATGGTCATGGTGTTCAGGCTTGTGCTCCCCGATGTGCTCGAGCTCACCGTGATGGCCCTTGTACACGGGGTTGATGTACTTTACCACCTTCTGCTCCGAGATGGCGAGACCTCTGATAGTCACCGCCACTCCCAATAATATCAGGCCCTGCAATTTCAAAATAAGAACGATGTTATTGCATAGAATGCAAACGCAAATAAAAAAAAACCAATCTTTAAATAAGTTGAGTCTTTTATGTTTTGATGTCAAAATGGTGTCACTTTTTTTATCAAATTTACTTTCACTGTGAAAAATTGATAAATTTCTTTTTTACGCCCAAGAAAAAACGTACCTTAAGAATCATTGTTTACAGTTACAAATAAAACTGTAATGATACTGATTGTTATCAATCCATGTATTTATATACAATTTTAGTTGTTTTAATTGAAGGAAGCGTCTAATCTAGTAATTGTTTTTTTTTCTTATTATTTTAAAGGTTTTAAACGCTAATCTCACAAATACACGTATCGGATATTAACGAGTATTAATAACTTTACGTGTTCCGTAGAAGTATTATTATAAATCTTGTACGTGGTTTTGCTTTTTGAAGGTATCGATATCCTAATAAGTGTGGTTAATCGTTGGAAAAACGATTCCCATTATCTTAAATCCTAAATTCCGGATACAGTTTATTGTTTACGCACTACATTCACGAACTTAACAGTTTCCGCTGATATTTTATATGATAGTCAAAAAATTGTACAAGTAGTACCACTTATAACTGTTTTTTTTTCATTTTTTTTTTCAATAAATTTGAGACCTTACTTGTCAGTTTTTAATAACAAGCATCAATAATGATTAATTAAACTATAGTTATATCTGGACTATTAAATGTCATTAGGTTAAACTAAATAGAAATACTACTATAAAAGACATCAAAGCTTGGTCTTAACTTTATAACATTGTATAAAAGAAATGAAAAGAATTTCTTTTTACCAAATTTTTACGTGGTAATTATTTTAAAACAAGCTATTGCTCATGCGTCGTCCATATTTTATCAGTAAGTGCCTGTTGATAAACATAAGCAAATTCTGTGTTTTTTAACGTAAACATAAATATTTTGAAAGGTGTATTTTTTTGGTAATAATATTAAAATAATAATTTTTATTTGAATTATTCTGTTCAATTAGTAAAAAAATATTATAATTTTTAATGTGTTTTAAATCAGAGGGTACTATTGATGGTTTTTAAAGAAAAAATAGATTAATACAGGTGGTCTGTGATTTTTAGAAGTCACTATCCTAACGTGGTAGCTCAGTTTGTTACGTGCCTTGGCTAACCGACCGACCCGACCCGACAGGTCAAGGTTTCGAGTCTCGGGTTGCCATTAGTTGTAGCTGCTATGTTTCTTAATGTGCCCGGTTAGTGGCAACAGATTCGCAACCTGTCACACTGGGACTCAACATAAACATGCGAAAAGCGGTGTGTAGCAAGCACCTCTGCCAACCCCTCTGGAGGGACTACGGCGTGAGTTTATGTGTATCTTAAATGTATGTTGCAAACGAAGTAAGATGTAATTATTTATATTTAAGAAATACGTCAAACTGCGTATCATTTAAATATCGCTGTAAGAATAAATAAATAATGAAAAACAATTCAACTAAAATTAGCGCTAAAAATTTATTGCTTTCTTTAAAACTATTACACGTGACAAATGGAAGAAGATCAGTCTTGTCAGACAGTTTGGGTGTTTGTTTGGTTTTGTTAAAAACACGAGGTGTCTTCGGTTTAGATGTGGTGGTGGCCGTGATGGGCGAGGTGGACGTGATGATGAGGCGAAGAGTGGTGGACGATGGCGTTGAAACTGGAAGGAAAAAAATGTTTAAGTTAAGTGGTGAAGCACTTGTATATTAATGATTTAATCTTTTTTTACAGAAAGTATACCGTAACTTAGTTATTGAAGTTTATGTATTGTAACTCGGAACACCTGTGGTCTCTGACTCGCTTGTGACGTCCTACGACAGGGATTTGTATGGAAAAAATCTTTGTTTTTGACTTTTTTCGAGAAACGCAATAAGTGTTGAGGTCTTCCCTCCGAGGTAATATTCTACTAAAATCTTTTAATAACTGCGCACCAAAATTTAGCAAAACCAAGCAATTTTAGTGTTTAGTTAAAATTTTGATGCATAATTGTCGCAACTACTTATTTATGAATGACCCGAAGGGTTTGATCTCAACACTTAAAAAAGTAAAAAACAAATATTTTGTCCATACAAATTGTAGGTCATCCCAGTCCTGTGATGTCATTCGCTTAAAAGCCGCGTGAATCTTGGAAACGCAACAAGTCCCATAACATTAAAATTTTAGAGATATTTTAATAATTCTTTCACAGCTTTGATTCATTGTACTTAATTTTTATAATTAATAAAAAATACAAGAAACTTTTCCAATTTAAGGAGAACGTACGGTGAATACTCCAGATTTTCTTATAATTTTTCTGAGTCTTTAAAAAACCTTGAATCTTAGGTAGGTATTTATAGGATTTTAAAAACCTTTTACCTATATATTTATCTGGATAAAATTTTGCTTCTCGCTAAAGCGGATTGTCTTATAATATGACAAATAGGTGTAATTACCCGGTGTGGTCATCGGCCTTGTACTCAACCTTCCTGAGGTTGCCGTCAGGTTCGACCAGCTCATAGCCGCCCTTAACCAGGTCACCGTGGCGGTGCTCGTGCTGCGACTTCACATCTCCAGTGTGGTGGTCATGCACTGAGTAGGAGAACTTGTACTCAGGGAACGCCTGTAATCAATTTTATTTTGCTATATATGTTTTTGTGAGATGAACATCTCGAGGGAAATTGATATATACTCTTTATTGTGTACGACTATCGTAGTATATCGTTGGTTAGTATTAATAATATGAGCATGTGTCTTAATGACTACGGCATGACTAAGGCATTTGTGTGAATTGTTTCATCCATTATTATTATTTTGTCTAATTTTTATAATAAATATAACACAATTAAAACTTCTTGATTTAGTTTTATAGTTTACTACCGTGAGCTGATATTTTAAAGTTCTAGTTCAAATCCGATATTTTATTAAATTAATTTCCACATTAAGAACAAGACTGTTCTACAATGATTGACTTACATGTTAATCATTACAGTTATTTGCATTTAACCTAATTGATCATCTAATAAGGTGTTACCTTGTTGTTACTTCACTCGTACACTCGTATTTGACTAGTTACCTACAACTGCCAAGATTTAAAGATTTAAATGAGATAAGACCTAGATATGACAAGTGCTCCAAATCGACGTAGACGGGAAGTATGCGATGTAATTGCAGACCATTCGCTTAGTTCATGTTTTATGAGGTCCCTAAGGGAGAAATTGTTGTCACAACTACTTATTGGATAACTTTGGTTGTTCAGTAGTCCATTTTAAAATTTAAACTCGGTTGCACATTGAAATTATTCACTTGATGCAAGTGTAGGAGTTATTGATTGCTTTAGATAGTGATTGTTTCAACTATATTGCAGGAATCAGCCATCTGGGGCAAGTGACCTAATTTCATATTAGAAATTGAAAAATAAACATAAAATTGATTTAGATCAGATTTATAATTAGTTTATATACCTTTACACTTCGAAATTCAATTCAAAACGACATTTGGAACAAAACAATTAATACTCACATAGTGATCATGGTGGATCGGGATGTGGTGGTGGATTGGTTCGTGGTGAGGGATATGTAGTGGCGCGTGGTGGATTGGTGCGTGGTGGATGGGTACGTGGTGGATGGGCACGTGGTGGATAGGCACTGGGTGGTGTGGTCCGTGGTGCTTGTGCAGCTCCTGGTGCGACACCGCTGGGTGGTGGTGGTGATGGTGGTGCAGGAACAGAGCCTGGCTGGCAGAGACCAGCGCAAAAAGTGTCAGCACCTAAGGAAAACAATCAGTTTATTACTAAAGAAGTAATGGAATGCGCCGTATTTCACTTTCCTAGTAGGTTTTTAAACACTTTTATGTTTAAAATGAACCAAAAGAAACTATTTTGTAAACACCTTTACTGCATACTTAGTAAATCTTACTTTAGCAAACATTTTGTTGAATAATTCGGTTTCAGGAACCTAATACACGGTCCGGGATTCGAGACAGTAGTATGCGGTTCAGCTAGGCTCATTAGCTTTTATACATGTTATAATTGTGGGAATTATTGGAGCAAAAATTCATTGATCAATTTCTCAGGCCCTTGCAAATATTGTTCATGTTGTTATGACAGGAAGGTAGGTAGCTAATTATTTTGTACTCACAAGTTCAGTCTTCAATAATTTGACTCCTCGGACCAACGGATCGGTATTCGATTCCTATCAAAATAACTGCTGTACCGTGGTTCCTGTTCATTCAACCATTATTCAACGCTTGTTAATTTTTATAACGTGCTAATAAATAAAATTTCTCTGCCTAATCTTTGTTTCCCAACGTTACTGGAATTATTGATGATGCTGATAAATAAGAGTTATACAAAAAGTGTTTTAAGTCAAACGGATTTATCTGTTTTTTTTTTTGTTTTATTTTTTGTCATGGTGTACTATATTCTTCTGGACAAGGCCTTTTATTTGATACTCTTGTAATGGAGTTTGTGAAAAAACATGTAGTCCGCCAAAAATCAAGTCGATCTGTCAACAGGAAGGGGGTAAAATTTCATTCACTAAATTGGACCCAAACAAACTGGTCAAGCTAAATAAACCCGTTTAAAAAGTTAAAGCGTTCCACTTTTTTTTCGGTTTAAATATAAGTTAGGCTAACGAACTCGTAATACTTATCGAATTGAATCAAGACTACTTCTTATTGTATAATTAGGTTCTGTATCGCATAAAGAGATTTTTATACCAAAGCGAAGTTTTATTTTTGGGACTAACACATATCAAAACAACACAACATTTTCTTTAATACTTTATTTTATAATTAAATAAGATACGCTAGTAACATGGACACATTGGAAAAATAATAAAAAGACTTTCAGTCAATAAATTGGGTAATTTTTTAAAATTAATTTTGTTAGTGGTAAGTAGTTTCATGCCCATTTGGGCCGGTGCGGTGTACTACTGCATTGAATCTGAAACAAATAATGAATTTTATAAAACCTTTATTCTACATAGTTTTCAATTCTATTTATTCATAATAATTTTTCATTACTGAAATTTATTACATGGAAATAGGTATGCTAATAAAATGGTATTGTAAGCTCAGGACATGAATATACTTTTTCTTTTTGGTAAATAACTTAATTTACATAATCATTTGCTATTCTCTACAAAAGATTGTCGCCGACATTCCACCTACTCGTTATTACAAAACAATTATATTAAAAGCGTTCATGACTATTGTGGGAACTTTACATTATATTAGATAGGAAAAAGCAGAACAATGTTTTTCTTAAAAACTGTATTTGTTATAATTTATCGCATGTTACATTGCTAAATGATTAGGAAACTGCAACTCTTGAAGGTAATATGGGGAATGGTTTATATAATGGCGCGTAAATAACTTTATGGACAGTATAACTACTGTATTTTACGGACACCAGTCAATCGACACTTACTAAGTATATTTCTCCGTTTAATTATTGATTTAATTATATCTCCGTGGGCATCATAATAATTATTTATTTAATTAGTTTGCCGTTGTACGAAAACAAGTTCATTTACTGAAATACGTTATCTATAGCAATAAAACGGTCTCGATTGATATAAAATGTCTGTATTAAACGCAAGCCTAATCTGAAGATATAACAGTAAATTTGTAAGTAGTAAAAATAACTATCAAGTTCGGCTTTTTTGTTGCTTTAAAAGTCAAGATTAACATTTTTCTGTCTTTAAGTCACTTCTAAATGAAGAGTTACTTCATAAAAGAGAACGCTTTATTTAACTTTTTTTTTCTTGATCTTATTATTCAGTCAATGATACGATAGTACCTTCGTATGTGCAGGTCATTGTGTAGCTGCAACATTTTATTTTGGTGTTACATCAACTAGGTTAGATTAGTCGGCGTAACTGAATTGCGTATTAAGTTTAATTATTTTGTTTTAAGGGCCAATCGTATCACATTAAAATTCTTCATTAAATTATAAAGTGGTTGTAAAAGCGCTATTGTATTCAATTGCTTTTTCTAAGAAAATATAAATTGATTAATAAAAGACAGCGATATGAGATATGGAAGATAAAATTATAATCTTACATTTTAACATTTGTACATATTATTTCATATGTCGTTTTAAAAAAATGTAAATTGATGTCCTTGCTGCAATGATCTTCGAGGATATAAATTTAAAAAGGCAAATACCATATTGAGTTATTAGGATTGATTACTTTTAGTTTGTTTTCAACATATTTAAACTTACATATTTGAAGACATTGAGCTGCTACTACACAATTCGTGGGCTTCAAAATGTATATTACGCCTGTTAAAATTACAATGATACTTTTTCCAATATTAGGTAAGATTCTTACCCGTTGACATCATCAGCGGTGTAGTCCACAGTTCGGACTGAACCATCAGGTTCGAGGAGCGAGTAGGTTCCCTTCACCACGTCTCCATCCCTCATCTCGAACTGTGACTTGTGGTCCCCGGTGTGGGGGTCTGATACCGAGTATGAGAAATGATACTTCGGAGGTGCCTGAATAAACATTACAACGTAAGAAGATATTATTTGGTTTACCACATATCATTTGTATAATTCTGTTCAATTGTGAAAATGTTAAATTTGTATAGGGAATTCTTGTTAGAAATGTTATATTCGATGTTTGTCATACAGAAAGGAATGTATGGCAATACACAAAAATATTTCAAAGCAAGTACAATTTATGAGAACAATCGTGTATTGTCTTTTGAGATAATTAAATGTTCGCTCCGTAATGTATCTATAGGCCTCGTAGAGTAGATTGTTTATTACATTACTCCATACAACTAAATGATTATTACACAATGACCAAGAAAACTCGAGCAAATAAGGCTATACTAATAATGATAATTGTTACATTTAAATTATTTTCAGGTCAATGTCCAACTAAAAAGGGAAAAAGAGCGGTGTTAACGATACTTTAACGTACGGTACATTCTTACGACATTGTAAAATATTTCTTTTATTATTCGTTTTCAAGGTCTCGGCTCCGAAATTGTAACACGCGTCTCTGATATAGATCATCGTATAGCTAAATTTTTTAACAAGTTATTAGCAAAGTAGATTTTCAAATTATATCCTCAAATAATTGTTTTGAAGGTTTGTTGGGTAATTGTTTTTAGTTTCATCTGCTTCTAATTTCAGGAAACAATCAAGGATCTTATTGAAACTCGAGTTATAAATACTGATTCATATTATAAAACGATTCATTCTTATTATTGGACTTTGATGAAACATTTACGTATTATGAAAACGTTTATTTACCTATGACAGCTCATTCGATGTAGGTACTAATGTTCAATTTTATAAATTCGAATTTAGATTGACCTGATACACTGATTTTACTATTTGGAATTATTTGTTAAATAGCAAGTTGACCATAGCATAGTAACGTCCAAGTATGTAAACTTCCACTTACGTATTCTTTATATTGAGGAGCATAGACAGCCAAAGGTTTGTATGGATAATGCTCTTCGGTTGATTCGTAGCCAGAGTATTCTATGCCACTGTAATGTTCTTCGCTTTGTTCTTCATGGATTGGGTGGACATACTCCTGGCCGTAATGTTCAAAAGCTTCACCACCGCCATGATGGTCAAGCACGTGGGGTCCGAAGAAAACTTGCGGGGATGCATCTCCAATGTAACCGCAGTTACTCATAGCAATCAAAGCACTTAGTAAAAACACCTGTAATAGACACAAAATGTGAACATGAACTCTGATTTTCCTTAACACTCAACACATATTATTAAAGAAACCCGAAAAAACTGAAATAACCTACTTTATATACCATCTTGATGTTTTGTTATCAAGTTCAGATTGATGATGCCACGGTAGGTGACCATGTTAGTTTTTATATACGTTGTTTTATCAGTATTGCACCGTGTGCCGTACACACTCGATGCGCTAGAGTGCCTTCAATTGCAGGGGTAAACAACTAAGACATTTCTTTCAATGAGCAATTGACTTCAATGTGCTAATAATCGTGAGAATTGTGTGTATTTCCATACTTATCAGTCGGCGCAATCTTTTGATAAATATTTGTTAAACTATGCTATTTAAGAAAACTTGCAATTTTGTTATAAAATAAAAACAGAAAGGTGTAGTGAAAGAATATCACCAACATTTAAATAAAAACCATTTTTTAATTTTAAATTCTACTGTGTTCTTAAATAAATATTGAAAGTTAAAATAAATTCGAGATTTATTTAGGAATTCAACAAAGTAGGACGCTTTTATTTCGCGGTTGGCTTGATTTAAACTTGTCACACATGTCTGTCAGTCTTGTCAGGAAATTGCTTAGATGGATTTAAATTTTTTAATATAAACTACCAAATTAAACATATTACGATTTTGCCAATGTTGCTGCGTTCGTTAAAATCTATTAAACTTTATTAGGTTCCTAAATATGTCAATTATGGCATATCAAATTTAAAAAGCCAACCAACTGAACTCGCAGTGAAATGTACTTGAGTGTGACTGCAGTTGAATAGAGTTTCTTTTATAATAAGACAATTATTTATTTCACATCATCAGTTGAAAAGTTTGTGACACCTGATCTCGGTGCTTAGGCCAATTCCTCTGGTTTACTACTTATTCTTAGTGCCCTTGATGATTTCTTCATATGTTACTACACATCTCACATCCTTGATTATTTAACGAGTTCTTCAATTACTTAACTAATGTAGTTCATTAGCACTATTTAAAAATGTAGATATTGAACTCAATATATCATTGGACAGGGATATGCACTGCATTGCAAAATTGAAGTAATTTGTAAAACAATAGGCCTATGTTCCTGTCCGATGCCATGAATGAATGTTTATAATTGCACCACAAAGCTCGAGGCTTGATCACGATTCTAAGGCCACGCCTTCATGCATGCACCTAAAATCGATTTATATTCAAAATTTCAAAACATTATTTTATAAAACATAAAGGTGAATGAACATCATTATTATTTTTTTAGTTTCAGTTTTACCCCAACATAATGAAAATACACAGTAGGTATTTTAACAATATTAAAATTAAAGGTTCTTCAAAAATAGTTTTGTTATAAAAATATTTTTACACGCAATCAAACTCATAGTATCCAGTATCCTATCTCTTTCAATATAAACTTTGTTAAAGAGAAAGTAGAATATAAGATCGCCAATGTGAACGCTCGTTTGTTTTATCTTGGCGGTGCGATAATCTCGATTCAAGGTCGCGTTCGAATTCCACGCGAGATTTATTAGAATCAGTCACCATCGCGGTTTTCAGATAATCAACCTACGAGTATCTGCAATGCAAGTGAAAACCATCTATGGTGTACTATACGAGTAGATGTCTTTTGGTTGCACTCCACAACCACAACCTATTCAAGTCGAGCTCTCTACCTTTCGCCACACACACCATCGCTTACCATCAGATGATTACTGCACTGTGGCTTTTTTTTAATACCACTAAGTTGGTAAACAAGCATACGGCCCGCCTGATGGTTAGCAGTCACCGTAGCCTATGGACGTTTGCAATACCCACGCGTTCCCGCCTTTTTTTTTAAGAGCCCCATGCTCTATTTATGGTTTATTGTACCCATATTACATATTTTATTTTCATGATGCTAGGTCAACGGAAAGTACCCAAGTGGTCTCGTTTTCCTTGTGAATATCAAAATATATGACAAAAACAGAGCATAAATGGTCGTGTCTTTTGATTGCAAATTAAGAATTTGATACGTACTAACTTCAGCTTGATGCTTCTACAAGTTTCGAAGAAATAGGGCATTGATAGACGGACAAACAGATTGACAGACTGACAACAAAGTGATACTATTTATTCATTCGCTCGTAAAAATTTGACATAAAACATTTATGAATTAGCTTTATCAAGATCTTTTTACTTTAAAAATGTTTAGAACTTTTATAAAGAAAGATCGAAAAAAAAAATAGATTAAAAATGGTAGGACATATAAATTGTCTTCAGTATCAAAGGTGTGGTTGAAAGTTGATTTTAACCCTACCCTTTAAAATAACTCTACGGGGCTAAAAGAGAGGCCACTCAAAACGTAGGGGCGTATATTATTTAAAGGATTATTAATGGGACATATTTACATGACGTGTACTCGTAGATCGTGGGTGTAACTTGCAAAGATACGCCCCCACGTTTTGAGTGGCCCCTCTTTCAGCCCCGTAGGGTTATTGTCTTATTTTTAGGACATTTAAAAATGGGAGTTTTTGGATTTTTAAATCTATTAATTATTTTTTTCTGCCTCAAAAGTCACTCCATGCAAATTTTATCAAAATTGGTCCAGCCGTTTTTATAGTTCTAAATTGCATTGTCATCGGGTTTGAAGCTACCCTGAAAATTTCAACCTGCTAGCTTATCGAGAAGTGCCTCAAAATTGAGTTGCAAAAATCCAACTGGAACGACAAACAAACAAGAAAGTGAGTGTATTAAAACGTTGGAAAAAGTGGTTGTGTGATTTTGTTAATGGAACGAAAGAAAAATAAAAAACCGAAAAGTGTGAGTTGGTATCGCACATGAAGGGTTCCATTCTAACACACCAGATGTAGTGTAGTTGTCGTTTAGTAGTAATATCGGATTACTGACTGCTACATAGTGACGCGCATTCGCTGATCAAGCACATTACGTTACTCAAATACTTACATTTAATTGATTAACCAGAATACTATTACTATATACTTTTGAATAGAACACACCATTAAGTGTATTATGTTTTTTTATCCTTTACCACTTTACCACATGGTGACCCTGCTTTTCGAACATTCAACATAAAGGTAAAGAAAAACAGAACGAAAAGGAGGAAATATTTGTAGACAGAAAAATGAATTCCGAAACAAATTAAGAAGATACTTATATAAAAGTACCTTAAAAAATTATGAACACAGAAAAGGGAAGAAATAAGTGTATTGGAGCAAGAATACTGGCCTTGGAAATCCACAACCCAAACTAGGATCGTGTCCAGGGTTATTCCGGTACAGTCCAGGGTAAACCCGGCTCACGGAGTAGTTCCACGAGGATGCCTACATCGTGCAACGAAAACATGACGCCGGATGACTATTCTACGTGTTAGTATGTTAATAAGATAATGCTATAAGTAAGCTCGAAGAAGCTAGATTAGAATTTTCAAAGTTATACTATATTTGTCTCAAGTTAATGACGATATTAAAAATTCATATCTTGAATCAAAGACGTAGAATTTTTACAAAAAAATACTGAGGAATTCATACTTATTTTAATAAGATTAATAGTTTATTTAAAACATACGTAGAATCTAGTAGCCAAAATAAAATTATGACAAATTTTGATTTTAAGGCTGCACTCACTTAAGTTCCTGTTATGACGGCCAGGAACAAGTTCAACAAAAAATAAAATGACATTTAAATTACTTTCGTAAAATAGTAATTTCGTCATGGGGTCTCCCTCTCTTATTTTTATTTTTGTTGTTATGGCGGCGACAGAAATACACATTCTCTACAAATTTCAAGTCTATTATGATTATGGGATACAGTCCGCTGGCAGACGGACGCACAGTGAAGGCGTAGTAATAGGGAGCCGTTTTTCACCCTTTGACTCTTTGTTTTTTACGAAATCCACTTAGGTATCGAAAGCTCTTAGGTATCTTTGGATATCGGTATCGGTTTGGACTTCGGTTTGGTATCTAATATCATATTTTTTTTTCTTACCTAAATACATCATACAACAACCTTAATTATACGAGATTATTAAGTTGACGAATGAGGCCTATGTTTACTTTATATGCTTTTTTGGAATTTAATATTTTCCAAATTAAAAATGGGAATTAAAATTTTGTAAGACGAAGATTAAATAATTAAACAGAAGAATCAGGGTGTGGAATAATGTCCAGATCTCAGTCCAGAATTAAATACATATCATAACCTTGCTAAATAATAAAAAACATATTGACTTAAGTTATACCTACTATCAGTGTTGGTGCAGGAATTAAAGAAGTAGAAGAGTATGAAGTATAATCGTGTGTTAGGTTAAAGATGTAGGTTCCTAATTATCTCAAAGAATAAGATTTCGTAATAGCCGGTTCTATATGGGCAAAAACCTATCTACGCAGGAAATTGTGGCAATTTATATAACACTTATATTACATACAATTTGATGGATAATGGGATTTGTTGTTTATGGCCTGAACTTATGTTGTGATTGCACTGGTTGGTCGTTATTTATAGATTAACTTGTATTGTATTGTTTAACAAACTTTGGTTTTTTATCTATTGGTACCATTTTTTATTAGTATTTAGAGTCAAAGGTTTTTGAGAGATATTTTCTTCAAGTGCAGTAAGTATTTGTTACTATTATGGTGAGATTTCTAACGTAGCAATGTATGCTGCCTCGGCCGAGGGCCGAGGCACGCAACTATGCGTGTCTGGAAAGTATAAACTAGACTAATTGCTACAGCCACTGTCTTACCTAACGATTCAAGGGTAAAGTTTAAATTAATTACATGTTCAGATGTAGAACGTACATAATTGCGTCAAATTGAAATACTAGCGTGATTGGTCACCAAGTACGGAATTATTGTAACAAATGTCATAATTGCTTGTTATTATCTAATTACTATGTCATTTACTATCACTGAAATTGTTTAAAGTTTATAAGCAAAAGAAATATTAAAAGTAGTTATTGTTCAGCAGCTGAGTATTTATTCACAGTCAAGTATCATCATTACACACATAAATATCACAATCATCAGTCATCCTTCATCATGGAATTATCACAGGTGTTGTTTTAGTAATGGTGGAGATAGCCGTGGTGTCCGTGAGCGAGGGGCGCTACGGCGATGGCGGCGTGGGCGATGGGGGCGGCGTGGACGATGGGGGCAGCATGGACGATGGGAGCGTGGTGGACTGGAGCCGGGTGGTGGCCGGGGGTCTTATGCACGACAGCGTTGAAACTGAAATTAAAAACACATTTTATTCAGCCCTGTAAGTAAGTAAACATCCACGTAATTTGTTCTGAGTTATATTTTTGTTTACCCATGGTGGTCATCAGCGGTGTATTCTACTTTGCGCACGGAACCGTCAGGCTCAACGAGAGAGTAGCTTCCGTGGACGGCACCACCATCGCGGCTCTCGTGCTGTGACTTGTGATCACCGGTATGAGGATCAGCCACGGAGTAGGAGTAGTCGTATTTGGGGTGAGACTGAAATTAAAAAATAATTTAATGAAAAAATTACGACTATTGGATCAAAAAGTTGAGTATAAAGTATCTACCTTTGATGCGAAATCTCAGATTCTGTAATTAGAACGTGAGCTTTAAAACTTACGTGTTCAATAGCAATGGGGGCATGATGAACAATGGGGGCGGCGTGAACGACGGGAGCGTGGTGGACCAGGGGGGCGGCATGGACGATGGGGGCGGCGTAATGAGCTGGCGCGTAGTGAGCTGGGGCGTAGTGAGCAGGGGCGTCATGCCGGATGATGCTCTGAGAGGACACCGCGGAGTGGTGCAGAGGTAGAAGACCAGCACTGGCAGCGGCCAGCATGGCACTAAGGGCGACCACCTGAAACAATACAAAAAGTTAAATTATTAAAATATCAAAAATTTAATTATTCATTTTCAAAAAACTATTAATATTTGTAAAATTTTAATTTGGTTTCATTTTACAAATAGTAGGTATATTTAACAAATGTAAATAATTTAAAAGTATTTAAATATATGTAAATGAATTAATGATTTCAGTATTTTAAAATTCGAATATAATAAACAGTTCTCACTTTGGTGAACATTTTGCACTAGTTTAATCAGAGCAGGTGACTGATACTAATATTGGTTCGTGGTGTGACTTTTATATGAAAAGCAAATCGAGTTGGTCCTTAATGTGGAGGGGCGTGCGGTCACTTTAGTTCCGTAACTTTGACACCGCGAGGTCGCTGCTCGCATACCTTCGAAAGCCTTCGATACTTCTCAGACCGCCCTGCCACCGCCGCCGCCGCCGCCCGCGCCTTCCATAAAACCACCAAGTCCGTTCAATCCCGATCGACACCCAATATCACCTTTATACCCAGCAAATCAAAGACACGATTCCACTGATTGAAGTCTCTCCGAAAAAGCATAAAGTAATTATTACAATAATCAAGTTGCATGAGTAGTGTCGATCTGCGGTGTAGTTTTTACAATAACATGATAACTATCGGTTACCTTGTTTGATTAAATAAAGGGCTTGTCAATAATTTTATGCTTAATTTTCGTTAAGACTCGAAAATTACGAAAATGACAGGTGGCTTTCATAATTATAAAGTCTTTAGAAAATTCATTGATTGCATTCATACAGAAGCATCGATAAAAGCGACGTATACCTACGCACTATTTTAATTCATTCTTGTTCATTTGTTTGTTGATTTATTCTAAGGCCCTTAATTATGTCATATAAATAGAGAAGTCCTTGAATTATTCATGTTTAAATTAAGAACTCTTTACAAACAAATGTATTGACAAATTACTTTTGCATTTGCATTAAAATTACAAAAGTTATTTAAAATAGAACTGATTGAAATACTATAACTATGTGTGATTGCGAAAACTTAATATAGAATGCATTGTGTCAACATTTAACCGCGCAAAGAAATCTGTAGGTACAGATCATTAATTTGTATCTAAAATTTTATATGTATTTAAAAAATTTAATATAAAAGTTAAAGCATTATAAAGGTTTTTATTCAGTTTAGAGCCTGAAATATATTGGGGTTGAGTTGAGAAAGTAAAGGTTGAATAATACTCTGGGTTGAATTAGGAATACAACTTAAGAGTAAATACCTAATGGGATGAGTTTTCATAGGTTGAGTATGAAAACCCCATTTGAATAGTCTTAATCTAATCAATTTTGTTTCGACTTCAACCAATTTTCAATATCATACCATCAGTTACTCCCACTCTCTACTACTACTTTACAAGTTATGGTGTTATAAAGACTTTTAATTTTGCCGCACGAGGACCGTCAAACATCTGTTTTAGCACAATTTCATTTAGATTTAATTTACACCTTTTTATTAATTGGATATTTTAAAGTTAGGGATGAGTCCTATTCATAAAACAGAAAAGTATTTAGATGTTTATTAAATCTATAGAACAACCATTATTAACCATCATGTTCAATTTCACAAACAAGCAAAGTTGTTTCATCGATTTAGTCCTTACTAAGAGGAAAAAAAGCTCTAATGTTAACATGATCTTCCTTTTTGGACCTTAGAACATTGCTGCTTAATTTATCTGTCGTGGTAAACTGAATATAATTTTATATAAACTATTAGTAAAACTAGACCAAGAGGAATTGGTATCGTAAAATACAGTGTTGCAACAAAATAAAACTGCGTCTTATAACTCAAGCCGACAATGTTTTATTAATTGCATCGCTAAATAACAACTAGGTTCATACAAGTGCAAAAATACATTTAGTTTTTATAGATTTGACTGTTTTTACTTTATTTTGTTAATGCTTGCAAGGTTAAGATAATTGTAACAAAGTACTAAGTCTATTAATGCATTTATAAAATTGAGCCTGATTAAAATCGGATGCATTGTAATTATTAAGACTTGAGTTATTGCTATTCAATTATTACTATTTACAGTTCTACTTGCATTATTATGAATGTATTTGTTATGATTTTCTGGCGCGAGATGAAAATAAATTTTAATAATAAAAGAAATCTATACACTTAGTATATCGATGGGCCCAGAGGTCGGATAAATTTGTAGTAATTAGGGACCCGCCTTGAACTTTAAAAAACCGATTAATTTATTAGCAGAAATTCGATGACAGCTTTGCTTTATTTTCATACTTTAACAATGAGGTGGAGCTATCAAATAATTACATCTTTGGCTTCTCACCTCCAAAACCTCGTTATTGTCCTTGAAACTAATATGTAATTACTTCTATGATCCATAACAGAAGGTATATGTTTGCATTTACTAACAATTGAAGTATTAATTCTTATTTTGAGTACCTTAAGACCAATTGAAGACAAAATTTTTTATCTAAAACTAAATAAAGTAGTTTCACGGCTCATAGAATTATGTGTTAGGTGGGATATAATTGAAGTAATTTGATTAAATAACAAAGGTTATCAAAATATCATAGTGCATATCTAATCCAACCCTGACTAATGGAATACGTGGCAAAGCGTTCACTCATTAAAATTGGCGTGGACTCGTGATATTGACTATTTTATTGTCAGTACAGCCGTGTAACAGATTTCTTGATTTGTTTCTAGTTGAACGTGGTTAAATGCATAAAAATATAAAAGTAATAATATCGATATGAAATGGCATGCATTTTTGAATTTAAACAATTTTCAGTATGTCTCTTTGAATGGTTAGAAAACGCACTGTTTTGGACTGCAGATAATATGTTTTTGAATATGAATTTATGTATGAAAATCATAAAGTTACTCCTAGTTTGGGTTATGATTGGATATTTATTAATGTGATGGAATCAGAAATGAAGAGATCCATCGGAAAACTAAGGTCGCAAAGCAAGTTGAAGTGGCAATGGATTGGACATATACGAGTATCTCGAAGTTCCCATGAACGCTGCGGAAAAAAGTTTCTATCGGGCGAACACGGGCTGAAAGGAGTCGTGGGTGAGTGATGATAGCTCAGGATATTCTGATTGTAACCATTTGGGGTAGGGGGAGTGGAGGGTTGTCCGGTAGTGGACGTCTTCTGGCTGATGATGACGATGATGATTTCTAGTTCGATATTTTACTTTGTGTACACTGTACATATATATGTATATTAATTAATTATAAATCCAAAATCTCTCTTTACAGTGTCAAGGTAAAGTAGTCGTGTTAACAATTGATTTTACGTTTAGTGTTATTATAGAAACATACATTATTATTCGTTCTGAGCTACAGGATCATGTCTATTTGCTACCAAAATTGAAATGTACCCACCTAAAAAAAAAACGGAATATATTTCATATAAGTAAATAAATACAGAATGTATTGGAATAGTTGCACAATCCTTCCATAGAATAGTTTACCATACCTTTATTTCAATACAGCTACATATTTTTCAAGCTTTGAACATATTCGATTTAGTATAAAGAATGGTTGGTGTCAATAGTTTATCTATATCTTTTTAAACATATTTTATATTTCAAAAACACTCTATGAAAATAATAATCAATATTAATAATAAGTAACAAAATATTAGTTTTATATGTATAGTTTGAACACGGTGTTACAGATATTGTAAGTTACGACTTTCATGCCTACTGGGCGGTATAGCAGTGCTAAAAGGGTAACCTTACATAATTCCTCTGCAAACTAAATATAGTACCTATAGGACTAGTATACCAGGTAATCAGGTCATTTGGAAATACTAGTTAGAAATAAATTTAAGAAATTGCTGTCATAGATACTATTACTTTTCGCTAATAACAAATAATAATAAAATCACTAAGGTAAAAATAACACACAAAATATAATTATGTTTCTATTAGTTTTTAATGAATCAGTTTTTTTAGATTTTTTCTCAAGATCGAAAAATATTTTTCTTCTTTTGACGATTAATCTAGAAATTTCATGTATTTTTTGCGTTTAAATATTATTTCTTGAAAAAAGGTTGTCAGTAGGTATATTAAACTGGACATGTTACAAATTCAGTAAATCATTATACTTATTGTAGGGTGTGTGTAGTGTGTACATTACACATGTATGTACCAATTTTTTTTTTTTATTAGTGTTTGACATTAAAATTGCTTATTCTTTATTATTCCTCATGTAAACGGCTTAATTTGTATTAATTCGTATTTTGATTACATTTTATTTGATAGGGATATGGAAATTGCGTGCATTTTGTAATATTTGTCATATACATTGTTTTCTCTTTTTACAATTTACTGTTCTGTTGAGTCTGACCAAAATTTTGCATGTTTTTACAAAGCGAAATATGTATGAACTATTTGAAACAAATGTAAATGACAGGAATAAATACATGACGTAACTTTGTACTAAAATTTAATGACTATCATTATAAAACAAGAGTACAAAAAAAGATCACAGGTAAGGATAAATAGAAAAGGTACATTCGGTGACGGATTTCCTCATCTTGCTCTAGTAATGGTGGTGTTGGGAGGAGTAGATGTGGTGGCTGGGGCCAGAGTTGTGGACGACTGCGTTGAAACTGGAAAAGAGACCAAATAAGAAGAAGTTAGTTAGTTTAAGTTAAGAATGCTTCACTTAAATCAATAAAGTAACATCCCAAGCTTTAAAATACATTCAAAGTAATATAACATATTTTCAATTATTTAAGTATCTTTGCCAACTTTAATATAAATGAATAGATAATAATCGTATGTAAAGTATGAATGAAAACGAATGCATAGTGTGTCTTACAATACATAATTCACATTATCAGAACCAGTTTTAAACAAGTTCATGATTCCACCTGTTAAGTAATTGATAAAGCTCGTAAGGTCGCCAGAGGTCGTTACTCATTCAATTCCGGAAAGGACTGCGACCGGTTTAGCCACCATGTGATTTAATGTAAACACACGCGTAAACGATTATCGCACTCATGTGTTCGGTTGCGTGCTTGCTTCCTGAGAAAGCAATGCCAAATATAACCGACATCGTTAGTGTTCTACTGGTGAATTTGCGTAATTTGGAAAGTGTCATCAGAGATTATGCCTGTCATCGCGATTTAACATTTACGCACTGTTTAAGTTACAAAATTTATTGCATTTACATGGCTTTGGTGGCGTCAATCTTCAAATTTTTAATCAACCCAGTTTTTATTTGGAGCAAAGTCGTATTTCTTGCTTAGCTAAGTCTATTTCCTCATTTTTGGTTTAATTTCGAAATTTTTGTGGTTTCATATTTGGAGTAATCCAAGAATGAAATAAATATTACAAGGGAATTTTGCATGAGAACGAAAAAAAAATGGTCATTCTTACCCATTGTGGTCATCAGCGGTGTATGAGACCTTGCGGAAAGAGCCATCAGGCTGCAGCAGAGAGTACTCTCCCTTCACCACGTCTCCGTCGCGGCTCTCGTGCTGGGACTTGTGGTCACCGGTGTGTGGGTCCTCCACGGAGTAGGAGTAGTGGTATTTAGGGTGGGCCTAAATTGATTACATAAATTTAGATTTTATTTTTATCGATATCTTATTATTACATAGAGCACATATTGATTTTATAAAAAAGGAAAGGCCACGTATAAAGTGGATACATACATATTCATCATGGTGATCATGATGGTCGTAGTGACCGTGGTAGGCAAGAGCCTCATGAGCTATGGGGGCAGCATGGATGAGGGGTGCGGCATGAGCCAGGGTGTGGGAGTGGACCAGTGGAGCTGAAGAGTAGTGGTCGTCATGATGCACCAGGCTGTGGTGGGATGACGCCGAGTACCCATGGCCGAGAATGCCAGCCTTTGCTACGGCGGCGAGAGCTCCAAGAGTGAAGATCTGTAACAAGAAAAACGTTTCATTTTCGGTTTTAAACAACACGATAAAATCCACAAAAACTGTGACAAAATTTATTTCGAGCAATTTGACATCCTTAGAAAGCTGAGATACTCGTATCTTTACAATTTATTTTTCAAACTCACTTTAGCGAACATTTTTGAGTGTTGAATAGTAGTGTGTGACTGACATACATTGGATATGTACCAGTGGGTTTTATAAGTGGTGGTCCGGTGGGGCGCCGAAAGCGCTGAGTGCGTCCCCGCGGCACAAGGTCACTGCGCTTTGTCTTACATTCTACATAGACTTACAACCAACGAAATTATTGTTAAGTAACCAAATACTATGTGAACTGCTTCTCTATGCTTTATAGTAGGTCAATGTGGTTCATGATAACGTATTATTACGCCCATTAATTACTTATTATAATGCGGAATGTAGGTACCTTGTCAAGATATCTTAATGTACTGCTAATTTTTATTATTCTAAATTGGTAGTAAGCTAAATTTTTGAATCATTTATCAATAAATGTATTTGGATGTGTCTGAATTTAACATACTATAAAATCTTATACTATGTACTATAATATCTTACATATTGAATAGTTTCTATGTTGATATTCTTAATATCTTGTGTTTTTAAAGTTCAAAGAGTAAACGATCTCAGCTTCCTACTGCTTAAAGGGCACAGATCAAAAAAACATGTCAAGCAAATTAAAAACAAATGAAAACAAAAGTAAAACCACTGTGGTTGCATGCTTGTACTTAGTGTGTTATCGCAGAATCAGAGTAGGCGCAGTTAACAAGGAGATTAAACGTATGCGCAACTATTGTCTTGAAACATTATCTATCAGATTAAATGTCTGTTCAAAACCAAATACTGTCTCAATAATGCCAATTTATTTTTAAATACAGAACGCTTGCAACACCAATAATACGTCCCTATACATTAATTACACTTTTATCGTCGTATCTTATATTAGTGGGTGGGTGCATTTCTGTTTTTGATTTCATAGCAATAGTTTTAATGGCGCTGCTAAACGGTGATTACTCTATATTGATAATTGTAGCAGACTCATTGCAATTACTTATCTATGTGTATGTACTGTATAACTCAACCATACATTAATTTCTATGACAGTGACCTAGTTTAAGCATTTGTGTATTTTGAAAGATCACACCGTTTCAAAATGTTTTATGGATATGATGTAATATTGGGGAAACAGTTTATAAAGTAATTAATTAAAATAATAAGAACAACTCATCGTTCCATTATCAAAAGGGTTTACGATTCATAAATTATATTACTTCTGCTCTTTTATTTGGTCCGCAGTTGCGGCATTTTATCATAATAACGTCTGATTTATGAGTTCAAATTTCATGAAAAAGATCTACCTGAGTACGTGTATCCATTTAGAAAATTTGTCAATAATCTTTATGCTAGATTTACATCATCAGGCATTTTAATAACGTAATTATATTAGATATGCAAATATATTTTGTTGCTCTCTTTTACGAGGAATCGAAGCAACAAATAGATGTATTTTTAAAGTCCTCTAAAGCAACCGTAGGCTCATTTCCTCCTGCAAAAAATGCCTTATCCCTATATTTCTTTACATTTTAAAAATATCAATGTAGTTCAGCTACCTTTGCTAAGGCTGATTTAAAAAAAATTGCTTGTTGGTTAAACTGACTCGTCTTAGTCTGTAGAAATAAAAAATGGTTTTGTATTTATTTTCCATATGCAAATACAGTGTCTACCAAACGACCTTCCTTGAAAGGATATTCCCTTTCAAAAACAAAATATATTTTTTTACTAGACCATATGTAAGTGCTACCAACTCGTCATTTTTATCCACCACCGGTTTGGAGTCTACGGGAAAGAAGCCGGCAAGAAACCTCCGAAGTTGCTTTAAAAAATAAAATAGTTTTTCATAACATGTTGACGTTTGAAGCTTTGACGACCTTTTATATAAAGCAAATTACAATATATTTTAACAATGAGTGATTTTAAGTCGACTAAGGTTTTATTTAAATGCATTTAAGGTAATTGCATGATACATAGGGGATCCGACGAATTTAGTGTACAGATATGCGAAGAATAGTTCTGTATTAAAATAATTATACGAACAATGATGGAAGAGATGCGAATTGCAAATTTCAATTCGAGTTAAACCGAGAATAATCAGATTCGAATCAGTATTTTTACCCTGCAGTACCAATAATTTAATATGTACCAACTGTATTATCCATTTGAATAAATTAAATTATTAACAAATCCTTTTTTATTTATTTTTATTAATATTTGACGCTTTTGTTGAAAACTCCACACGGATCTCAACTTCCACCTTCTGATTAATTAAATTGGATTCAGGTCAATCAGTAGGTATCTTGTAAAGACTTGAGGTCTTAAATAATTCAGCTACAATTCTAGACATGTATACGAAGCTCCGAGTATCTACCGATAAATAAGGATTATATTAAAGTAAGGAAAATATTAAATTGGTAAAATAGTTTTGTTTTAAGTTAAATTTACTGTTATGTTTCAATATAACAGAAAAATAAACAGGTTAATTACCAACAGGTTAATATATGAATTTTAGTATGGTATACAGTTTACCCCACCTGAATATGCATGCCGAAAATAATGTGGTACATGAGGGTGACAAAGTATGAAAAAATCTTGAATAACATGGGATTGTTCAGATCTGCAATATCAACGATAAAATGACAGGATTTATATTGTATTGATTAACATCAGGTATTTATTATTATTGTTCTCTGATTTATTACTCTGACCACTTAAAAACATAGGTTTATGAGATTAAATTCAATGTTCTATGTAGTATTAATGTTACAATGTGAACCTTATTCATTTTAATAAATGTTAAAATGAAAGAAAATGTTAATTGTTTATCATATTTAATAAATTATATACAGTTGTATGAGGTTCATTGGAATTTATGGAATTTTTCAGTAATGGCCGTGGTAATGTTCAGGGTGGATGGATGGCGCAGAGTTATGGACGACTGCGTTGAAACTGAAAACAAATAAAACATATTACACAATTTAATAATACGAGTAGTTATGGTTATATCTTTAAAGCTAGTTAGATTGAGTTACACAAGCTTTTGCCTGGCGCACTGGCATATCGGCATTTTTATTTTATTTTATGAAAACCCCTAATTTAAAACAACATGGACATAAATACCAAATTTAACACATTTGGGGCTATTAATTAAACTCATTTTATTCACAATCGTCACAAGCTTTGACCGAAAAATACGGCTGTGCTATGTACAAAGCCCGGGTCACATACGCCACTCTGTCTCACCACTGCAATTCCTGTAAATCTGTAAAAATAATGCAGCTGATAATGTATGCTGTGTATTTTAAAGATAACATACCCATTGTGGTCGTCAGCGGTGTACTCAACCTTCCTGACGGATCCATCAGGCTGTACGAGCGAGTAGTATCCGTGGACGGCGTCACCGTCGCGGGTTTCATGCTGGGACTTGTGGTCACCGGTGTGAGGGTCCGACACTGAGTACGAGAAGTCGTACTTGGGGTGTGCCTGTAGATATAAGTGTGATAATTTAAATTTTCTGGGATACGTTATTTCTGTATGTAGTTTCACTCATTCTATAGAAGAAGTACTCATATCCTACGGCATTCTTGAATACTTAAAGGATATGCAAAATTGGGCTTTTATAAAATTTAATCTCAAAGCTAAGAAGTGCTAATTTTATTTTGATGAAAATAAAAGTTCATTGTAAATTTCGGTTTTGGGCCAACTAACACGGAGATTATTGGTTGAGAATAGACAAAATGCAGAATGTTGCGTTTATTTTTGCACAACTGTTTGTCTTGATATGCACTTGATACTACGAGTACTTACGTATTCATCGTGACCATCGTAATGTTCTTCATATGCGACGGGAGCATTGTGGACAAGGGGGGCGGCATGGTAAATGGGGGCGGCGTATTGTATGGGGGCGGCATATGCGAGGGGGGCGTAACCCTCGTCATGGTGTACTATGCTCTGGGAGGAGACGGCAGGACCGTACCCATGGTATAAGCCAGCATTAGCCGCGGCTAGGAAAGCACTGAAAGCTACGATCTGAAACCACCACAAAGAATTAATACTAAAACTTTCCTAATTCTGCTGTCTTAAATATTTCCTAGAACACTTTAAAAGTTATATTAAATGATATTCATAAATCGAACTCACTTTGCTAAACATATTGCTTGCTAAGAATTAGATTACTGATTGATGTTGATACCAGAACACCGTTGGTTTTTATATGTTAAATTTACTATTGAAAAAGTGTAAGCGGGGCTGACCAAACCGCACTACGACAATGACAATACAAAAGGTCGTATCAAAAAAACAGATAATGGTAGTTATATGTGTCATGGAATCGATATCAATTGACTTTGGCTGTGCGCGAGCGCAGCTGGACGTCACAAAAAACAGCATGCTCTAACAGATTGATAGCAAAGACAATGTCCGTAATTAACATGCAAGGTTGCAACCGAATTATGGCTGAGATAAAGTGTTATGAACGTGCAGATCATAATTTATAGTGATACCCTCGACATGAAATTTATTATTTTTTGCAAATAGCTTTAATGAACAATTCACTTAAACATAAAAACTGAAATTTTGTTAAAAACAAAAATAAACTATTTTTATTAAAATTTAATTTTATGCTCTCATGTATTAGTTTACAAAATAATAAACACATCAATCATGGGGTTTCAAACCACACCCACAAATAATAAGGAGAGACAAAAATGAATAACACAACATTGAAAAACGAATAATATTAAACTTGACTTTAAATACGAGTACATCTAAAACTGGAAACAACATCGTAAATACTGGTTAAGACTCCACTTGCGTTTTCTTTTCGACTTGCATTTTTATTTGGGGCATAAGCTGTTGATTCTTACGTGATCAACAAATAAACTTTATTTACGTTTCTAAGAAAATAATGTTTAAAGACATCATATTATTGTAATAATCCTAACTTTTTAACTAAAACCCGCTCTATCTCAAGTGAAATATAAAATGAAAGAATAGAAAACTCGGAGCTAAATCATTTATACGAGGGGCGTCTCAAAAGTAAGATTCTCGCTTAAAAAAATGAAACAGAAACAGATGCTTGAGACGAACCAACTTTTTACTTATTATTTTTGACTTTAATACATTTAGGACATTTTCTAAGACTATTCTATTTCTTCTATATTTAAAACGTGCCCTGTTATGAAGTCATGATTTATTCGTTTGAAAGTAAAATTTAATCACTCGGGAGAGTAAGGTTTCATCTAGAGTTACACGATTATTTTTCGACCGTGAAACAATTAAATATTGTAAGTGCTTTATTGTAAATGTATTGTTTTGACGACCTCGGTGGCGCAGTGATGTAAACAGCTGACTGCTACGCTAGAGGTTCCGGGTTCGAATCCCGGTGGGGGCGGGATTTTGTGTTGTTTGCAAGATGCATTGTTTCGCTTACCGGTCTTGGATGTTGTATTCTTATTTATTCAGTATATACCATATCGTTGCTTAGTTCCTGTGACACAAGTTCTTACGATACTTACTACAGGGCTAAGTCAATGTGTGTGTCGTGATGTGGTTATTATTCTTATTAGTGCTTCGGTCTCCCCTAACGCAGCATCCTAACGCAGCCCTAACGAATCCTGTATGTCTAT
Organism: Choreutis nemorana; assembly: GCA_949316135.1. Lineage (NCBI taxonomy): Eukaryota > Metazoa > Arthropoda > Insecta > Lepidoptera > Choreutidae > Choreutis > Choreutis nemorana. Next base: position 7,271,516 of record OX438600.1, read on the forward strand.
TTTTTATTTAAAAAAGTGCTTTTACGAAGAACGCATCATTTTCACACTCATGTACTGAAAGTAATTAATATTGCCAGCATTGTTTTCTATCCAATTTAAAATCGTATAATTGAGTGTAGCTCGAGCTAGTGGGCACGTTTGTTTTGGACGTCATCATGTAGCAGAAAAAAAAATACTGCTCAATTTTATTTTGTTGTAACGCCTAATCGACATATGTATGTATATCATAGTCGCGGACAGCTGTCGGATTTTGTCATGTTTGCAAATAATTTGGTATGATTCACTCTGGCATCGTGACATACCCTCTTATTCAATGATCTACGGTTGCTTTACTAAGACCATCTGCATCATCAATGACGTGGTACTGTGAACCAAAAACGGTCCAATGCAAAGCGGGAAAAATTGTTTATCAGGTGTAAGTGCTAGGTTTCTACTTGTATCGTATTTAAGTTGATAACAAATTTTATAATATATAGGTTATAATATTTTAAATATTTAGGTTTGCAGGGTTGTGGCAGCTTAGTTTGTTACATTTCTTGGTTTAACGACCCACCCGACCCGATAGTGCGATGGTTAGAGTTTCGGGTTGCCGTAAGTTATAGCTGCCATGTTTCTCATTGTGCCCGGATAGTGGCAACATATTCGCAACCTGTCGCACTGGGACTCAACATAATCATGCGAAATACGGTGTGTAGCACCTCTGCCTACCCCTTTCAAGGGATTCATTGCGCCGGCGAGTTTATGTTTTATGTAAGTTTTGCATTCCCAAAATTTTACTTAAAGGCAGAAATCTATAATTGAGAAGGAGAAATTGATTCTGCTTTTAAATGGTCGTCGTTGTTTCCCCGTTTGTATTTGTTCCAAGTGTTCATCGTCACTATTCTCACTGCTCAACGTATGTAAAAATTTTGTAATAAATATTTTCTTACACATTCAAAATATGATTTTGCGACAGAGGGTAACGCTCCTGTCAGATTTATCGGACAATTCTACAATTATGTCAATATGCCCAGACAATTTTATGTTTAATAAAGTAGATTTGACAAGTTTTTGACGTCAAATTATCACCTGATGCTCAGAAATTTTAATAAAGAGAAAACTGTCATATGATTGCGATCATCTGACATATTTCTGAATTTTTCACTATGACAATTTTATCGTCTGATAGTTTTACTAAACAGAAAAAAGATCGAATTGTCACTTTCTAACATTGAGCTTAATTAAACAGGGAAGAGGAGGAAATTTACTTTTGAGACGCTCTATGTATTTTGTACAATAGCAAATTTCAGGTACCCACTTTGCGATTTTGTGGATAAGAGTTCATGATACATGGTTTTACTTCTCAAAATCTATATTTTTGATTGATTTTTCAGTAGTCTGGATTACTTTTTAAATATATACGGTTATTTTGTACCATTTTCTGGCAATGATGAACGCGCCTGACATTAGCAAAGAAGTGTAGGCCCTTAATTTTTTAAGGACTTTGAAAATAATTATAGTTATTGTAATATAATTATAACATAAGTTCAACTTTTTTTTGGTGGTTACCATTTTTGCTAAAATATGAGTTTTTATTGTGAAATAAGTTTCTTTTTTCACGTTCCGATTTTGCATATATACTATACTAAGCAGAATTAAAAACATATTTATTTAAACACAAAAAAACTACATTCACACACGTGAATAGATTCACACGTTATGATTTAAATTTGAACTTGGAATTTACCTTTTTTGTAATATCAATCAAAGGACACAAATTTTAAATCTAGATGTCATTATCCTTGTACATATTCCATATAAACCTTCTGTAAATATGTGTTGTATTTTATATCTGAAATTGTTTTAAAACGTACCTAATGCTTTATGTTTGCAATTGTTCCAGCACGACTTGAGAAACGGTTTAAGAAAAGCAACATAGATTTTGTATCATTGTACATAATTACCTGGCCCAATCTCATTTACATTATTTATGTAAAAGGGTTACCAAACTATTGCATGCAATTATTTTCCTAATATTTTAATTAACAGAATAATTAACTAGCAAAAATGTATCCGTATGTGTAGAAAGAATGAGGAAAACTGAATTAAGTAAATTTTATATCTGAATTTTTCTAAAACATCTAACAGACATCATGTACAATTTATTGTTACATAATTATATTTTGAGACTTTAGGAATATTGATTCCAAATTATTTTTTAATAAACCTTTTATAAGATTTTAAAGAGTAGGATAAATAAACATCAAGTTATTAATTAGTTAAATCAGACACGCTTTATTTACAATATTTTACGCTTTCATATTTACAATGTTATTTACATGAGCGTTAAGGCAATTTGTACATGTGTTTGTTTAGATTCAATGACTTAGTAGTGATGGTAGCCGTGGACGGGAGCGGCGTGGATGGCAGGGGAGTTATGTACCACAGCGTTGAAACTGAAACATTAAAATTAGATTAAAACATTTTCATTGAAATAATCGTGTCCACACATTCACACATCAAGCGATAGGACTTGAGAACGGTACAAAGTCCAAACAATGTTGGTTGATGTGAATCCGTTGGCACTTAAACTTGGTTATGCCTTAACTCAAATGCTAATTTGAATTTTTATTGTCTTTATGTAAATTACTAGACTGAGGCGTTTGACCAGTACATCGTCTTTACATAATTCAGATAGCTTCAATATCAGTAACCATACAAAAATTATCTGTATTTATATTTAATGGTTTCCTGTGTACATAAGTTATAATGCCACGTTATGTTCAATTTTTACATTACGCAGGAAGTATTGGCATACCCGTTGTGTGCGTCAGCGGTGTACTCGACCTTCCTGACGGATCCATCAGGCTGTACGAGCGAGTAGTATCCGTGGACGGCGTCACCGTCGCGGGTTTCGTGCTGGGACTTGTGGTCACCGGTGTGAGGGTCAGCCACGGAGTAGGAGTAGTCGTACTTAGGATGCGACTGAAAATAAATAAGTTGCCTTTAGCTTTATTATCATGGTCACATTACTATAATTTCTTGAATACAAACGAAAGGTCATACAGTTAAATAACAGGAATTAGTCCCGGCTGGCTAAGAGGATGGCCCAAGGGAATGGTGGTAAGTTCAATTAATTTTTATCTTCTAGAAAGTATGTTTAAAACACCCATGATGGGTATAATTTGAACTTACGTATTCATCGTGGGCATGATGGTAGGCGGCGGGTTCAGCATAGTGGGCAATGGGTGCAGCGTGGAGGATGGGTGCGGCGTAGTGAGCTGGAGCAGCATAAGCCAGGGGAGCATGGTGGAGCCCTTCATCATGACGGACGATGCTCTGAGAAGAGACGGCGTGTCCGTGCCCGTGGTACAGACCAGCATTAGCTGCCGCCAAGAGGGCACCAAAAGCTACAATCTGAAGTGATAAACATTATAATTATTTATTTCCTTCTAATAAAAAATGCATTTCAATGTATTAAAAGACAAATAAATTTTATGCAATACCCAAGTCTAGCACAAGCAAATATAAAATAAATGTGTAAAATGAAATTACTGCACCGTTAGGTGAAAATATAATAGAATGAATTTTGGAGCAACTATGGTGCTCGAATGTAACGAATAACCGGTAACAATTTGATAACTTACTTTGCTGAACATTTTGGGTTTGTTGGTAAACAATCTAAAGTTGATTGATATCAATTACTAGCAAGCAGTATGGTTTTATAACAAGAACGAGCGCACGCGCATACGGGGCGGGGGTGGGGCAGAGAAATGCGAACGCGCCTTGACTCTGTATCTTTGACATGGTATCAAGGTCACAGTTCCGATACCAATTTTGGATATGGTTATAAACTGCAAGTATCTGATTATAATAAACGGTTCAAATATCATGATTTTTATCACAGACATCGACATGCTGCAGATATTACTTTTCAGTTTGTCATAAGGTTTTAACTGAACAACTGTTACAAACAATACATTAATTTATATAATGTGGTCGAATAAACTCTGAAAAGTCTAAGTCCGAAAAATTTAGGTCATGCATTTTATTTTTGTGGTTCAATTTCATGCAAGTCGTTTCAGTCGTTACGGTTTAATTAGGAAACCTGCATTCAAATAAGATTTTACACGCGAAATATTTTTCATGTGTTATTGATTGTAAAGTTTAAGTGAAAGTCTTCTAGAACAACTAAGGACTTAGTATAGGTGATGTAAATAAAAAATGAGATTCTTTACGTACCCTTTTATTAGTACATTAATTAATTTTACGGTATTCCTTCATTCCTTCCTACATCATTTTATTGCGTTTTGAAAAAAGTGTTTTAGAGAAAAGTAGTTGATTGTAATTTTAAAAACATCTCAAATATTGCGGAATGTTTTGTAAATATGTACTGGATCAAATTCAAGTATTTACATAAGATGATCGACAGTATATTTACAATTGTACCTACGTAAAGAGTAATCTTTTGAAAATACATATTTCATAATTTTATTGTCCAAAATTGCTGTAAATAGGTGTATATGTTTTAAGGAGGTCCTGTCAACTTAGCAGTGATAGATCATGCTTCGAAATTGTGAAAATAAACCCAATATTTCAAAGTTATTTGACATCTTGATTTGAGCAAGAACTAGATGTTGTGTTTTGTGTGTAGGTAGCGTAGGTAGCAACTTGTATTATTTGTTGCTGTCTTTTTATATTAAATCCACATAAGGAATTACATGGATTTCAAATATTTTTTATTTTATAGACGTGATTAATCACTTTTTCGATAAATTGATATTTTCTATAGTAGAAAACAAAAAGCAGTAAAAATGTTTTCTATCACAATGATCAATACAATTATACGAAAAAATAGGTAAATCGGATGTTCCAAGTGTTTTCCAGTAACCATCATATTTCTTAGGTCAATAGTTAATTCAATGATGGGTTAAATAATTTCCTATTTATAATAGCTTGTTGTTGATTTCGAAATTGTATCGACTTAACTAGAACAAATTATTGTACAAAAAGTTAACATTTCTTCTTGTAGTTTTATGATAACCAATATACCTACTCTATCAACATCAAACGTAATAAATAAATGATAATAATAATGAATTAATTTTATTATTTAATAATTTTTAATTCTCAACCTCTCAAGGATCAGTGATCACAAGCTATCTGAGCTCATAATTTATACATGATTACCGTGTATATATTTTATACCGCTTTAAACGGAATTTTAATGTTTTACGCTCGAGAAAGTTAAATGGTGATTTTGTAAGTTTGTTTAACACTCGGCTATTTACCTTGTACGAATGACTATTTCGAACAAGTTGCAAACGAAGGAGTGTCTTACTTTAATAATTATCTTCCGCCATTTATGAAATCAAATCTTTGTAATGTTGGTGTTGGGTTAGGTAAGGAACCTTTTTAACACATCTAGGCTTGGGTACTGAACTTTTTTGTTTAATTATAAGATCAGTATTATCGTTTGCGTTAAAATTTTGTTAAAATTTGTAGAAACGAGAGCTTAGTTCCAGAGCCGAAACAAACCAAGACTTTTTGAAAATTAGATGATTTGGAAGATTTAATTTCCGGCTGAGTTTAAATTAACTACCAATATTTGATAACATGATAAGTATGCATAGACATAGGTATTTATACATTTATATGAGGGTCTGTTGTCTATGATTAGTAGTACTTTTCGCCAGGTTCCAAATCAAGGATTTCTTCATGCGATTTTATACATGATACTTTGGAAAATAAAAATGAAATATTATAAAATGCTAAAAAAACAACTATATAATTAATGATAATTTTAATGGTGAAGGTATGACACATTTTATAGCTGGCGCTTTTAAGACTAGACAAGATAATAAGTTAGGTAAATAAATTAACTTGATTTCGAAAACAAAATTAAAATATAAATGGCGTTTAAATTAACAAGGATTTTTTGGTACAATAATGTACGTTAATGGAGATGCCGAAGGTTTCGGTGCATTCGAGCCATCAATGGCCGCTTGAATGCATTTTAGAATGTTATCGTATGATATCATCGCTGTGCCTGTCAGTGCTTCTTTATTTTCAGATTCTTCTACTTCTGGTGACAGAGTACTTTCTTCTTCAGGCTCAACTTTTGTTTTTTCTTCTGGTTTTACTAGTGTAACTAGGATGGCTTGTTCTTCCGCAACTTCTGCTTGAAGTTTCAGCAAAGCTTGACTAAGACTTTCAATTGTTATTGAATTTTTCGGATCTTCTTTAAGGAGTTCTACTTCATTGCTGTGCTGCTGTTGTTCTTCAGGGGGCTGAGGTTCATGATGTTCTTCAGGGGCCTTAGATTCATGGTGTTCTTCATTTTGTCCATTTTCGTCCCCATGTGCATTATCATCACCATGCGCGTGCTCTTCACCATGGCCATGTTCCTCACCATGACTATGTTCTTCGCTATTGCCATGTTCCTCGCCATGATCATGTTCCTCGACATGACCATGTTCATCACCATTACCAGTTTCCTCACCATGTGCATGTTCTTCATGTCCATGTCCGTCGTCATGATTGCAAGAACTTACAGCTTGTACTGTGTGCTCTTTTTGAGCATATGGCAAGAAACTTTTTACGACTGCATTGAACCTAGAAAAGGATTTTAATGTGGTTTTATACTTTTACAAAATATTATACGCATTTGAAGATAATTTGCTGCTAACCCTGACAGATCATCTGCTGTGTAGTGTACTTCTCGCACGTATCCGTCTGGCTGAAGAAAGGAATATTGTCCTCGGACAATTGAACCATCACTTAGCTCTTTCTGCACTTTTTGATCTCCAGTGTTTTCGTCATGCACCACATAGGAATATTCATAGTTAGGAATCTATAATCAATAAAGTAAATACATTAGTAGAAAAAAGATTTATGGACGATTTCTAATTACGAACACTGAATTAATCTTTAATTGATTACATTTAAACAGATGATCGTTATCATTTTAAATCCAAAGTAAGAAAAAACAATGAAATCAAAATAAATACAAACTTCTTTACTGGCGACTATTACTGGGAGAACTTTTGCTGATGGATAAGCTTCGATTTTAGCGAGGGGTTGAGGGAAACAAGCCGACCCACAAGACACAGAAGACGAAACCGCATATGGAGCCACTGGTTCTATAGGAGCGGCTGCTAGTTGAGCATATGGAGAAAATGATGCTTCACCATACTGAATGTATTCTAGAGGGAAATAGTCTGAGCCAGTCTGAAAGTAGGCATTTGAGTATGATGCGGGCACTCCGAAAACTTCTGTCACCCACACAAAGCAGCACAATAATGATATCACGACAACCTGCACAAATGTAACAATTAGCACATGGTATTATGGACAACACTTGCTAGTTTAAAATTTTTGTCGACTTACATACTTTAAACTTCATCGTTCCTGGTGTTCGTTGGAAGCACACTGGTTTTTTTCTAAACGTGGCACTATTTATAAATGTTCTTTGTTTACCCTAATATATGCGATTCGGTAATACCAAGAAATATACCATCAATGTCGTTTTGGTGATGAATAGCCGATGACAATTAAAATGGTAATGGCAATTTAACGCAGGCTCTGCGTTCTCTTTCCTCTATTTCAAGCATTAGGAGAACAAAGAGCTTTTAACCAGGTGTGACATATTCATTGTTCACGACGGTCTGACCAGTGCGTAACTTTTTGCAATGAGACTGGTTCGGTATGGAGACACTATCTACTTACAACAAAGTCAAGGACTCTCCCCTAGACTTTCGTGCTACCTCTTTTGTTAGATATATATAGTTGCGTGCATAATGAGCATATAGGCACTAGTAATATTTCTAAAAAATAAACATGATTTAAAAGATACAATAAACAACGTTTAAATAAAAATTAAGCAAAGAACGCTCAATAACGAGTTTAAATGAAATTTACAATTAATCGATTACTTATGATTGAGAATTTAGCCCACAATAATAACAAGAAATTAGTTCAGTGTCAGATATTCAGGGCGCAAAAATTGCAGCAGATAGCTGCATATTCCTATGCAACAGGGTGACTAAAACAATAATTATGATACGTTCCACTAACATCCTTAATAATAACTGTTCGCTGACGGGTTCCCTCCTTACGGCTCTCCTCCTTATTCAATCTCATACAAGAATAGGAGTTTAGTTGTTAGCCAAGTCCTGCTTAAGATTGGTTCCCGACTGGGGGAAGAGAAATCATTTTGAGTTTGCGGCTCATTAAACACAGTATTTAATTTAACGGGAAATGTAAGCGAAAAATGGAAATGAAATTTTTATTTTTCCTTTGTTAAGCCCCCTTGTGGGCGGAAACTGCTTCAGAGTCAGAGATTAGGATATTTTATTTTGATAAAGCGTATAGAACCGTCAGCACTGAGGGCCTTTTTGTTTTTGCGGTAGATTTAGAATTACAACGATCGAACTTGGAAACTTTAGCGTAGCAGTCGGCTGTTTACACAACTGCGCCACTTTGACCGACAAATAATCCAACATGTGTTTGAAAATAAATTTATTTTAGAATAATTATGTTACATTATCAAGGAGCAATAGGGAGTATGAACGAAATTTAATTTGATTATTCACTCAATTTATCGTGGAAACAAAATAAATAATACAAGCATTTTGTCAGTAAAAATCAGATAAGCTTCTCCAGCGCAACATTCTAGATTTTTGACTGCGCTGTCTGATTTAGTTAACATATTATAAGCATTTGGCTGTAATTTTACCTGATGGTTTGATATTGACGACGTGGCAGTAGGTGGAGCATGTTTGAACATAAAATTGGAAATTTCAACCTGTGGCCCAAGTTATAATGCTCGCGACACATTTTAAATCATTCCATTCAAGAATCAATTCAGCAAAGATTCATTAACAAAAAACTAGGTAAAAAACAAAATTCATTTGACAGAGTTACACAAAACCAAAAAAATAAGCCTGATAAAATTATAAGAATAAAATCAATCCGCGATTTTTGCTTTAAAATTTTACATAGGAGAAAATGTAGAAGATTTAAAATGGCAGAATTCTCTATTAATTAGAGACTGCAGAATGCTTGATTTATTTTTTAAATGTTGACGTAGCTGTCATCTACTAGGTACAGGTTCAGCTTAACGTCACCTTATCACCTTACACTTGAATGAAACCTCATTATATCTAAACCTACAGCCCGCCAAGACGAGTCAAGCAAAGCGCAGGGGCACTAGTGGCACCACCTACCTTTTCTCGAAGCGTTTTGTCGATTTTTTGAAACCTCCTTTATTAATTCTTTTTCATACAAAAGGTATAGGCATTACAAACAAGCATACGACTAAGATGTGACTAGTGGTGATTAATGAATACCGCAGAATTAGGACTGTAGATGCTTTAAATGTCAAAGTTGCTTGGGCGTTGTCGACCCCGACGATTTTCTAACCCCTGAATATTTTGCCTGGAGCAGGTTTACTTACTACTTTGTAGAAACGTTACGTTGTGTTATTAAGTTGCGGTCATTTGTTAGTTATTAATATACTAACAAGGCTTTAATGGGTTGAGTGAGTAGGTAATATGATAGAAGAGGTTTTTATGCCCATATCTTAGACAATTTGAAATCGAAAAAATAATGTCCAACAGTTTTAACGAAAGTCAATTGTTAATTGATTTTACACGAGTAACTTGAAATAAAAAGACATGTGAGATGAAAACATAAATTGTATAATTTATTGGTGCAACAAAAGTACAAACAAGTAAACATTGTATGTGAGACATATTAAAATATGTTTGTATTATAAACATCACAAGAAATTTAACAAAATTTTTGTAAACCGTGTCACTTTTAAGGGCAAGGAAAATTAAACACACATCACGTTTAACAAATTCTAGTTGATAGTTTTCTACACTTTATCACTGATAGTAAAGTTATACGTGAAAACAATCTCTTAAGATTTTAGGTTCCTGAGGTTTATGGTGTATCGATACGATACCTTATTTACCTAAAGGTATGTTGGAATAGTTTAATAAAAGATCAATATTGCCATTTGATTGTACTCTCAGGTCACATTTAACTGACCTTTGTGGGGATCACGATTTAGCCTTTTGATTTCTGTACTTCAGTTCATGGGACATTCTGATATGGCTGGCCTTAATCGAGATTCAGATAGACTTCGCTCAATATGTTATTATTCAATTTTAAACACAAATTAATTGATTATTGTTTTGAATTTGGCAGCTTTTGATATTAATTTTGAAGACGTTGTAGCTCAGATTTTTCGTTCCTGGGTTAGAAGTTGATAAATATTAGGATGTCACGTGACCAAAAAAGATATGAATAAAAATTATTCTCCTAGTTCTCTATTAAAAATTAAACAACAGACTATAATGCAAAAGTTAATTGGTGCATAATATTAGATATTTTTTGTCTAGGTACGTTTCCATTTCACACTGATTAAGATTTTGTATGAGAGATCGCCATTGTTCCTTCAACTGTCTAAACTCTTTAAATTTTATAAAGTATATTTCTATTGCTGCTGGTTGGTACCTCAGATTTATAGAACTAATGATAGATAGAGCACGTAGAACAAAGAAGCAAATACAAATTCAAAAGCAAATACAACCTCGAATCAGTTAAAGACCGAGTCTCATTAACAAGTCAAATGTTTGCATTAATGATAAAAGGCATTCAGATAAACGAAACATTCGAAATTTTCAAATAAAATGATTTTTACAGTTGGAAACGTAAGTTGTTGAGTTTTTGCCTAATATGATTTAAAATCATGTTTGTATTTTTGCAGACACCAAAAACTAAAAACCAACGTGCTTGGATGGGGTTGTTTTGTTGTTTTCTCATTATGTCTAAACAATTAAGGAGATCTCCACCAACAAAACTAAGGACTACTTCCTTAGTTAGACGACTAAACGTTGATGCTGAGGTAAGTAGTTGATAGTTGATGTAGAGGTTTGACCAAAGAACAGATACTAAAATTTAAAAAGACTTAAAACAGACATCCTCTAAGAGGACCCAACAAACAACTATCTATTATTAATCTCAAGGTAAATTTAGACTACAATTTTTATTTTTACTTTATTATTATCAACAATTTTTGATTACTTCTCCTTTTTTTAGATTGGTAAAGTAAACCAGACACCATTCCTGTGGATAAAGCATGGTATAAGATGTCAGGACCTCTTGGCTGAACTCACACACATTATTCGAGTGTGGTGTTATTTGGTGGTGATGGGCTCTATGGCAACAACCTCGGCAGATTGTTTTTGTGAATAAAAATACATTCCCATAAATTACTCAATAGGTAACTTACATTATGAGGATAGTTCTGCTACAGTATGCTGATGATTATACACTGAATGTTTTATTTGTATTTATTCAAGGATGTCAAGTTAATAAAATTGTATTTGATCGAATAGACTAGATTGTATTGAAATTGACAAAAATATCATTTTGGCTACCTATTTTAAAACTGATGAGTTCAACAATGTCATAAAGGCATGAATAATGTGATGTGATGAGACACTAGCACCGGCTTGATAAAAATTTGAGACTGTAGAAGAATGAAGGTAAATCATAATTTTATTACTTTCAAATGTTTATAACAATTCAAATAGATTCTTATCTAAAAATTGTTTCTATTCTAGGAATGGGAACAATAACTATACCTGGATCTTCGAAGGAGAATTAAAGAATTAACAAACAACCCGCTGGCAGACACAAAGACGGATGGACTAGGGTCCCGTTCTTTACCCGTTTGGAAATCTATAAAAAGTACATTCTATAAACTCTTTAGCGATGACATTATATGTTTGGTGTGGGTAAGTTTTATTGAAGTATTTTCCCTCTAAGTAGGGTATGTAATATTAAGATGTACAAATGTACCTGCAACATAGGTATTTAAAATCGTGGTTTTTATAAAGAGTTTAAAAAATTTATAGTTCAAAATTCACATTCGAATACATTTTTTTTTTGTTTTTGCAAGATTCCGACAGATCCCATTCTAAACAATAAAGGGTTTATGTTATATGTGAAAGCAGATAGATACGAGTAACAATTGGATTTCTTCAAATTTTGTGCTGTTTTATTTGAAACTTATTTCACTACCCTGGCAAATGTATACACACTAAGGCATGTGTTCCTACAATGTGGTCACGCAACATAGCTGTTAACAAGCCACTTTTCGTTTGTCCGCGCGCTATATCTTAAGAGGGTAGGATATTTTTTTTTGTCGATTTTCTCGACCTTATGAACCACTACACTCTTGAATACACCTTGTATGGTACGAAACAACTCATTATTAGGCTGTTTTTGTCATTTCTCTATTTCAATCTGTAGCTCAATTTACAAATTGTAGATTGTAAGTTTTATTGTACAGGTCTTCTGAACTAGTTACCCTGTACCCTGGTTTTGTTTATACTTCAGTGTATGATAATAAATTCTTATTTTACCTTGCACAAATCGATAAAACCTTTACACCTATATGTCGATGTACTCGTACCTACATATTTTGGTAAAATTTAATGACTTTCCGATCAACTTCATATATTTAACTTCAATGAAATAAGTTTATTTTTATTCATTTAGGAAGTACATTTCAATGTAATGGGAATGTGGCCCTTTGTGAAACTATCTTACTTAAGTCATCACTTTATATTTACGAAATACGAACCTGGTCGTATTTTATTTATTATAATGTTGAATCTTTTGTAGAAAAAAGTGAGATAGTGTAATGAAAAAGGTAAGGTAAAAAAAATATGGTTTTCGAAAAGTTTATTTTCGCCGCAGTCTTATAACACAGAAGTCGTTAGACTAAAGACTATCTTAATAAGTATTAAAAGTAGTAATATCACATGGTAACAGCTTCAACTCCCGAGTCTGCACTATTTAGTGGTGGTACTCATGATGAGGGGCCGTGTTGTGCACTACCGCGTTGAAGCTAGAACAGAGCAGCATACAATTATTATTTATTGTAAGTATGAGTTTAAATTAATAAACCTCTAAAGATATAAATGTTTTAAAGGAGTGTTACTTAAAATAAGGTTTGTTAAAAAGGTCTAAAGGCAATCTTGTGTCTGAAATAAATTTCTTCCTTGAGCACCATTTTAGTCGCATGTTACAAATAAAAAACTAATGTATGAAACATTTGCACTACAAAACTTCGCGGTTCAAAAACAGGACTTATCACTGAAATAACCCTAAATGAAGGTTGTACTTTCAAATGTGTGGTATGCCTTACCCATTGTGGTCATCAGCGGTGTAGGTGACCTTGCGGAAGGAACCATCAGGCTGGAGCAGGGAGTACTCTCCCTTCACAACATCGCCATCGCGAGCTTCATGCTGGGTCTTATGGTCACCAGTGTGAGGGTCAGACACTGAGTAGGAGTAGTCATATTTGGGATGGGCCTGAAATAAAATAAAAAGTCAGCTAAAAGTTGGTACTTGAAGCTTAGTGTCAACAATAAACTAATATTTTTCCTAAAGTCTTTCAAACGTTTGTGGTTATTTTGCTTCAGAATATAGTAGTTCGATTTTCTTACGTACAGCTTTGGTTCGAGTTAATATAGTTAATCAACTGTGTGTTCCAGTAATTTCAACTTCGGTAATAATCATTCATATAATCAGCACAACATTTCCTATTGTTATGCAGTAACTTGTTATGTTAACTTAGTATTATAACAAGGTAAAAGCTATTGTAAGTGACTTTTGAATAGAACCAGCAATATTTTCAGTTCAAAACTGTCAAATCGTGAGAGCTTTACGCAACTTCGTATTTGGGTCGCCTCTGATCCCACATCTGCCATTAAAATGAGCGTGAGACCACGAGCCAGTTTATGCTAACAACGGTTTATTTTCCCTTGTATCATGTCATTACGTTTCATGTAATTTTTAGGCGCGAATGTCGCAAGCCTCCTGGGAAAATGGCTCTTATCGGCCCTTCAGTCACGACCAGGATACTTAAGTTAAGAATTATGTAATGTCGTCTTTGTGAAAACCTTAGAGTAAGGTTTATTTCTGACACCTTTGTTAATTGGGTAAATAACAAGATATTATTAAATATTAACCTAAGTAATTATAACGTATTGTTGTAAACAATGCTACTTAGATTTTATAACGGATGTTGTGTATTGCCACATGCAATTAACTAAAACCTGTATTTTTTGCAACTTATTTCAATACGGTGTTTTGCATTAACATGATGTTTAAAATCTTGTCTGCCATTAGATTACTTAGTTTTGACATATCTAATAGAAATGTAACACGGGAAGTGGTTTATTAACCTGAATGTCGTTGCCTGAATATAATAATGAATGACAGTTCACGAGAGTTTTTGCTTTACAACAGGAACCTGTTAAGTGTTATTATATTGAGGAAACAAAGCGGATTGTGTCGATCGACATTTATGCAAGATATCAATTAAATAGACACAGTTACGGCACCGCTTTAGGCTTGGTTTAGGGAAACAACATGACTTGCTCCACTTATTCAGAAGAGTTTAGTTACGTTGTATAAATTAACATACTTGTGACCACCGTTCGATTTTACTAACTTTTAATTACTTAAAAAGTTTTGGTCTACTGTTTAGTTTTTGGAAAAGAAATCGTCTTTATTTACATCATGCCAAGACTTTCTTTGTTTTAGGAGATTAAGTTTTCAAGAGTGTCTTTCTTAACACCTTGTGTTCTTGACCACATTCCTTCAATTTCATAAGTATACATTTAAAGTTTATTATATGGTCGAGACGAAGTGTATCAGTGTTGTAATTATGTTGGCTGAGATGATTGCCGCGGTCTTCATGCTCTGATTTCAAATAGCTATATTTGGTGTATGAAGGTTAATGTTTATGGTTTTCTTGATAGAAAAAGAAGCAATGTTTTTGTGAAAATCTTGAACCTTCTCACATCGGAAGAGACGATAGTGTTTTTGATTAAATGATTTGATAACTCGTTTGTTTCCCCATTAAGTAATTCAATAGTATTCTGATATTATGTAATATGTTCGTCCCATAAAATAATTCATTGATTCTTATTTCACACTTCATTAAATGTGTGAGTAGTTAATGGTTTCCTTTCAACGTTGGGTAATTGTTTTATTTAATGAATGTTCTTACATGGTAGTCGACATGGTGATCCTCGTGTGCGTAGTGGGCCACGGGCGCATAGGCAACGGCATGACCGTATTCAGCCCCTTCGTACTCGTGCCCTGACAGCACGCCGGCTGCCACCACCGCTACCACGGACATGATGACTGCAGCCTAGAAAGAAATGCCACCCTTATTAATTACAACTAGGATCCTAAGAAAAGACTAAAACTATAACTATATAGCTAAAGTTTTAATGACGAGCCTTAAAACAAAAAACTTTTCTGCAATAGGTGGTGACAGTATCCCGATGGAATTAAAGATTACAAGTATCCATGTTCCAGGATGAGAACTGTGCTCCGTCGCTTCGAGAATGTCCATTTCGAATGCTCCAGAAAACTCCAGCTCGCTGCATAGTGCAATCCTTTCACTTGAACTTTGTAACAGGAATTCACACTTACTTTGGTGAACATTTTGCTATTGGATAAGTTTTGCTTCGTCCGACCGACCACACACGACTGATGCAGAAGACTGTTAGCTTCGACTTTTATATGAGTTTAGCCGTTCAGTCGAGATGCGGTGCCGAGTGGTGAGTCTACGCAAGAATACGGTAGTTTGATAATGATACAGGAATTACGTAAAATTACGTAACTTTACGCATGGTTCAAGGTGACACTATCTTGAGTGTCATATCCAGAGCAATGGCAAGGATGAGCTTTTTTTCCTCTCTATTATGTATAACACATAGGGCGGTTCTTTTGATCTTTGATATCTGGTAAAGGTTGTTCATTTAATATGAGTCCGAAAATTATGAATTCGCGGCAGTGCAATCGAGATCTATGTGGTATATCTAAATTACACGTACACATTCAAATATTGATACAGATCAGAGATTCTTTAGGAATGCAGTTTGAACGTTGCGTTGCAATTGCACAATATCGCGATCACTGCAATGTGACAATGAACACGATTAATCCTTTCTGTTTTCTCTCATGGGGTATCAGATTTAGATTATTACGTGACTTAAATTGTTTTCATGCAACTAAGGTTAAGTGGCTTGCTGATAGAGATAGCGTTTAAGATTAAATTGTACTGCAAATGAAGAAAAAACTTTAAGTTTTTCTTAGTCAGATTACAATGACAAAGATTTCAATAACATTTATTAATCTTTTTGGATTGTCGTCATTATGAAATTGAGTTTTTAATAATTGTAACAAGATTTTGATAATTTATAAGTAAAACCTCAATCAATGTTGAGTTTAAGTCAATAGAAAGTTGATTTGCATTCTTATTTATGTTAATGTTTAAGTTAGCGCGAGAAAGAGCGTAATGCAGGTTTAATTCTATGGCGAGATTTTGCTTTGACTATTCGATGAACTTGGTTTAAAAAACTCTGGGACTCATTTGATTGGATTGTTACGTAAATAATTTAGTTTCATAGTTTAGCATGTAACGGTTAATGTGAAATAAGTATGAAACATTCTTGAAAGGATTTAAAATACGTTGAATAATTTCCTACATAAACAATCATTATCAAGTGTCGAATCTTGATAAATATATCTAGGTGAATTCCGGTTGAAAAACTCAAGTACAGTTTATGCATCAACGCCATTCAGGAACATAATACTATTTAAATTTTCTGTTAATTAATATTCTATTTCTTTGATGCTAATGAAAATAGCAATTATTTAAAAAGTTGCTGATGTGTGATAACTAACATATTTTAAAGGTATTACTGCTGGTATTTGTAATTTATGATGATAATAGTAGTGGACATAGACATAATATAAAGAGTATTGCTCGGGTGAAATAGCTTGAGATAACAACCACCCAAAATGCAATTACTTTCCATACAAGAAAAGGTATTACTGAATCATTATTGAATACACTATTTTAATCCCCTGTCCTCTACTTCTTCGGTTTAAAAATAAATGCTAATTCATTGTAGAAATTAATTCAAATACTAATTTTTATTGACACTGTGATGAATTCTAAATGGAATGTGTTTTTTGTGAATATAATGTTTACTGTTACCGTAACGTAAAAATAGAATATATTCTTCGACGTGTGAAGTTATGTAACGGCAATTGATAATTGGCAAGATACGTAACTAATAAAAATGTTCTAATCAGTACTAAATTAAAGGATTGTTAATTTACTTTTTAGGAACAAATTAAATTACTTTAAGTGTTAACTATACTATAAATCTACCAATTATCGGTATCAACTAATCAAATTATATCGTTAATTATTTCATCTATATATATATATAAAAGGAGAAGGCCTGACTTACTGACTCATCAACGCCTAGCCTAAACCCGTATACCCGTTTTTAAGACGTAAGCAAGACATAAAACGATTTTTCGAAATTCAACCCCTAAAGAGGTTAAAAGGGGCCTTATAGTTTGCATGTTCGTCTTTTTGGACCTAGAAATATGAATCTTTTTGCTAAGATCAATAATAAAGAAACACATACTTTTAAAGGGGTGAAACAGGGGTCAAAAGTTAAAAAAAAAACAGATTTTTTGTTAGTAATCTTTGAAACAAGAAACTTTGTGTCTATACTAATAATAAATAAACATGTGTTTTCACGTTTTCTGAATTTGCACCCTTAAAGGGATGAAACGTGAGTTCAACTCACTGCTTAGACCTAGGCGCCAATTTTTTTCCCCAGGTTTTTATGACATAAGAAAGGATTTTTTTAAATTCAACCCTTAAATGGGTGAAAAGGGATTGTGATCGTACAAATTACATCTATGTTATATCAAGCGAAACTGCGGGCAAAAGCTTGTACAGGATAGTCGTTATTGCAGTGCAGTAGTGCAGTTGCAATGTTTGCAGTCGAAATTCTTAGTTTAATTATTTCGTTAACAAATAAGTAGAGCAGACTTGATTGCAGTATGTAGCATACTTAACTTGAGAACTATATTCATTTCAAAATCTGCGTGGTTTAATCACACGCAAGGTCGAAAGCTGTCATTGTAGCCTATTCTTACTTTTTAGAAGAAAAAATCTTTTCTTGTTTTGGTATAAGTAATATAATGTTCAGCTAATTTCGTTATAAAACCTTGAACTTGGAAGTCAATAATCTTGTATTGTATAAAAATGTTTTATTTTGTAATCTCGTAGAAGTTTATTAGATAAACTTATTACGCGTAAATGTGTAGTTGTCTACAACAGGTTTATAAATTCTTTGACATAATCAAACTTTTGTGGCCGAAATGTATTGTAAATAATTGGATACATTCCGACAAAGCCGGATTTACTCGTACGTTTCGTGAATTAAATAACAGTTCAATTCAATCAAGGTAATGTTACTTTGTCTATTTTCTGCTTCATGATTAGGATCCATAAAGTATTATTTTAATCTTACCATTTTTAAGGTATATTTCATCGTTTTGAATTAAGTTTCTGAATAAAAGCCTGTAAAACTCATAATTTTAAACAAACTTTATTATGTTAACATCTACAGAGGTAGCAAATATTTTTTAGTGATGGGCGATGATGGGGGCGGCATGGATGAGTTGGCTGTGCACTGCTGGGGCGGCATGTAAAATCTGGCCGTGGGATACTGCTGGGGCAGCATGGACAAGCTGCCCGTGGGCAGGTGCAGCATGAACAGAGGGGCTTGAGTTGTGCACGATGGCGTTGAATCTAGAAAAATATACACTAAGTTTTAGTTTTGTATTTTAACATGTGTTTTGAATATGATTACATCATATCTGTGGCACGATCATGAGAAAAACAAATTAATTTTCAATCGATTTCGAAGTGTTTCGAAAAAAGGTTTAACTATAATGCTGCTAGAATAATACAATAAATAACATAGGTCTTGTGACTTTAAATGACGTTACAATAGGTAACTTGATGTTGTGATGTTATAATATTCTTAATTAAGATACTTAAAATGATGAACTAGAACTTAATTAAGATTGAATTGTAATGATTTCAATAAGGAAATGAAAATGATTTAATTTGAACCACTAACCTAAAGTTACGTTATGATAATATTAATGAAACTGTATCAATTTCCATTCATAATCATATAAAATTAGATTTTATGTAAGATCTTTGCATCTACCTTTCAATTAAAAGAAAAAGAGAGCAAAATTGAAACTGTTCATGGTGTGATTTTGGGGTGTTTACTTAAGCGTGGTTAGGACGTGTTAGCTCAGTTTGTTACGTGCCTTGGTTAACCGAGCGACTCGACCTGGTCGAGTGTTCGATTCTCGGGTTGCCGTACATTGTAGCTGCCATGTTAGTGGTTGTGCCAAATAATAATAATAATAATAATAATAACCATATCACGACACACTCATTGACTCAGCCCTACAGTAAGTATCGTAAGAACTTGTGTCACAGGAACTAAGCAACGATATGGTATGTACTAGGTAGATAAGAATACAACATCCAAGACCGGCGATAGTGTCGATAGATTCGCAATTTAAATGAAGCTTTGGTCCACGAATCTACTAAAATCAATAGAAGAAATTTTGTATCCTCTTGCACTCTTACTAAAGTCGAGAAATAAAACAAGTTGGTGTTATCAAAGAGCACGCGCTTAATTCGCACAACATTTATAGAATATAATCCGTCTGTAGGATCCTAAAAGTCAAAAAGCTGTAGGTTGTCAAAATGCTTTTGAATTCCGTTTCCTAACAAAAAGTATTTTATTCGTAATTGATTTTATTTATGACATCTGAAGCACAGTTTTAATAATACAAATACACTATTGATTGGTTTCTGGGATCGCTAAATAGTCAAGCCTACCAACAATTCAACACCTACGTAAATTGTCTGTTTCTGACTAACTAAACTGTTTCAGTTAAATCTTATACAACCCGTAAATTGCATGTTAACAGTACCGTGTGATATAATCTTAATTATCTTTAATTTACCTAACGAATCATGTAATGTGGTATTTGTTTCTTTCAGTTCACTTGGAACGAAGATATGGTTGCAAGTGAATTACTATTTAAATTAATTTGTCGCAGTTTCAAATGTTTTACAGGTGAAATTAATTTCACTTATTCTTTAACCGTAACACTGGTTACCTTTGGATCTTGACCTGGGTTGCTCATTTACTTGGTTTTAATTTTGCATTAACATAGATACACGCAAGCAGCCCTTATGTGTATGGAAGTGATACTATTATTATAAACCTTACCCATTGTGATGGTCAGCGGAGTATTCGACCTTGCGGATGACACCATCGGGCTGGACCAGGGAGTATTCTCCCTTCACTACATCTCCGTCGCGGGCCTCGTGCTGGGACTTGTGGTCTCCGGTGTGAGGGTCCTCCACAGAGTACGAGAACTCGTATTTAGCTGGAGCCTGACAAGAAAAAAACTGTTGTTAATGATTCAACGATAGAAGTTGACTTGTTTCATAAGACAATAGACAAATCTAAGGTAACAGTATATGTAAACAGACCATTAGTAGTCTATGATAAATCGATGGTTATCCAAATCGCGGCATGATAGATTGCCCGCATAAGTATTTCAAAACTTATATATTCTTGTAAAGCTTGCACAATAAACGTTTAATTGGGTTGTTCTAACTGATCTCATTTTTAATCATTATTATCAGCTATTTGCCTTTCACTCTCATTGTTGTAGCGAAATTTAGCTGCGTGTAACGTAAGAACTAAAAATAACATCATGTTATAGCAATCATTTTGCATAGAAGATTCATACATATAGAATTGAGATTAATACCTTGTATTTTTGTAAATGTATCGATTACATAGAAATAGTAGCTTCATAGTTCTTCAATAGAATGTTTACTTACATTGTGTTCTTCAACGTGAGCAATCGGGGCGACGTGTTGTACGATGGGAGCGTGGTGGATAGGAGCTGCGTGAACAATTGGAGCAGCATGGGTAATGGGGCTGGAGTGAGCGATGATCGGGGACGCTTGGTGGGAGATGATAGTATTAGAGTGAGTTATGGGAGCGGAGTGGTACTGAGGAGCGGCGTGGATTAGCGGAGCGGAATGGACTATGGGAGCAGAGTGGTATTGAGGAGCAGCGTGTATCAGAGTAGCTGCCTGATGGATGGGCTGGTCGTGGCGGACTATGCTCTGGGATGAGACGGCCTGCCCATGCCCATGGCCATCTAAGTGGGTCTGAGCGTGGCAAATAGCCACCAGCACGCTTAGAACTGCAACCTTTAATAAAGAAATCCATGTTTATTAAAACTATCTGTAAATTTTTATCTTGTTAAGTCTATAAAAAAAAATATTTTTGAATTATTTTAAAATCTTTAAGTAATTACTTTTGAAAACATTGTGGATTGTTTAATTGAACGAAAGGACTCGTATGATGAAGTTTCCTTCAACTGGTAGGTTATATAGTGGAAGGAAGTTGACCCACCCTACGAGACACCCGATACAAACCGGCTGGACACATACGGCTCCATACTTGATCGCCTTTGCCTTACATCACACTCGTTGACAATTTTTCACCACCTCTCAAGGTTACTGTAAAGCCCTGTCCAGGTTAAAACAATTCCAAAGTTAATGAAATTTATTCCATTAAAAATGCAATTTATTTTAATTCTAGTTAGTTAAATATGTGTAGTATTTAAAGTAAAAGCATCTTTTATTGAAATGAACTTATAACAAAAAAAAAATCATTAAAATTGACCATAAATTTGAATTTTATATACGGGAAAGAATCCGGGAAGAAATCTCCATAGTTGAATCCTACATAAATTCGTTTTAACTCTTCTGTTGAGTTGAAGTCAGAACAACACAAAATTATTGTATTAAAAACAAATATGAAAAGTTCAAAAAGTACTTAAAACACTCAATATGTTGTATTTCAAAATGGTGATAAAGTGTGATCGGGGCTTAAGTGAATCAGCCCGTAAGAAAGTAGTGCTCTGGGTTGCGCTCGGTGCTCGGTGCGCGGTGCTCTGGTAAGCTGTTACACAATACCTTCTCGAGGCACATCGAGCGCAAATAATTAATTTATCAGTAGATTTTTACTTTATTTGTTTAAATATTAGATATGTTCGTTAATTTATACTTTTAGATCACATTTTAATGTAATGTTTTATATTTGTGTTGCGTAAGGCTTAATAGCTTGGATTATAGTTTTTTATAAGTAGGATACGATTTTATTAAACCAAATTCAAAGGAATGTATTATGCGTAGGTACAGACTTCTTCATGTTGTTATAATTACAAATAATTAGAAGAGAAAACTCAAAGGTCAACAAGATCCACCACTTCCTACCACCATAATTAATCACATGAATGGCTATATTTTGACGAATAAGCAAATATGATCCTAAAACATTTAAAAGCTCTTATTTTGTGTCTTTTTAAGCTATTTTAGTTTCAAGCTATTCCTATTCAAAATAATAAAAATAACCTTTCTACCACAATCTTTGCTTTATTTAATTCTTTTATGTTTAAGTACTTACTCCCAGTTATTATAATTAAAATAAAGTGAGATAAATATTGAATTCGTTATAAGTGTACTGCGATCCTTTTTGTCTGGTCACCACAACGGCCGTCCGCTTAGCATATTTCCCGCGGCCGATCGCATGTGAATGTGCCGCTATTCCTGCCTGACTGCCGCCGTGCGAAGGTCACTGCATCGTGAATGCACTCCAAATTAACAAACCATTATTATTAATTTTATTGAGCGCTGTAAATGTCGCCATATATTCATGTTCAGTAATCAAGATTTAAGATGTCAAGTCAAAAATACATTTTACCATTCAATATGTTTATTAAGTGTCAATTGAAAATTTCAAAAACTGTAGTGTCTTATCGGTTTGTTACATTTATTAAATCAATATTACATCGTATCACATGCATATGGATATCATTATATTTGAAAGGAACATTTTGAGAAACTTGTTGGTGAGAGGATTTTACTAAACTCCTGGCTGTGAGCTGAAGACAGAACAACTAAACTTACGAAGCTTATTTCGAATTAGTTTTGCATTCCATGAAGATGGGTGTATCGACCTTGTGGGCATAACCATGACAGATTTGTATCAAAGAATGATTGTGTGCCGCTGCGGAGAGCCGCTGCGCTCACGCAATCGACGCATTAAACAAAACCCAATGTCATTGTTATCCAATTGTCAAGAATATCAAAACGATTAATTTGTAAGGAGACCTTTAATCAAGGCAAAAAAGTATACATAAGAAATAGTTGTTAATGGTAGAAAATGACTGCTTGACCCAAATATTTAAGTCATGTCTGTAACGAATCCAGTCGAAGTTCACTCCTTATATTGCGAGTAGAGTCATCCGTGAAACGTGAAAATTGCAAAATGACTACGATCTCAAAAGGTCCATCTTTCACAACAGCATCCATCAAAGTGTTATAAATATTTAAATCAAAACTGGGCTCGATGATAAAGTATGCCCTCAAAATACCCCAATATTAATGGAGGCAACATAATGACAATTTTTACGTTTCTTTCGAAATTTACACTGAAATGAATTATTGAACCATGAATTAATTTTGGTATGATACTCGTACATTTTAATGATTAAGATGGAAAGTAGTATAATTAAATATGTGGAAAATGATAAAAGAGTAAAAATCTATTGATTCTTACAGCCCCGGCTTGCGTTTTATATATGTAGGTAATGTTTGCAATACAAACAACTTTCGATAGATTTTGCATATTCATAAACATTTATATTTGTTGCTTGAAGTGATCCATCAATCTTTTTTAACTAATTCAGATATTTCATGACGTGTTAAGTAATAAAGTAAGATTTAAATACCTATTGAGTATCGATGCTAATAACCCAGTAATTTACATGCGAGTATAGCATAGCGTCGATTTATGTCATTTACTTAAATGCTTTACCAAAAGATTTGGTTATGTTTTTAATTTGAATTTATGTCCCATTGTATAACATTTAGTTGACAGATTATGATTTATTAGGTAAGTCGCGTTTCAATGTATTCTAGTAAACTGTATTCATATTGATAAGTATACCTATTTAATGGTCAACATGTAATTTGATCAAATTGGTCTGGATATTATTTTTCTAGAGCACACACTTAAGCATCACACTGACAAAGGCACACGTTTTGACAATAGACTTCATCTTTGTTAAAATATCAGCTGAGGCCTGCTGAGGCTCACGATTTGACGAATACCTTCTGATGCACTCAGATAAATGATAAATTCGCACTCCATACTTTTATTTATTATTTTATATTGTTGCAAAAAAACAATGTGATAGCTTACTTATTGCAACACAATATTCTGTTCAATCTATTATGCCAATTCAAATTGATAAAAAGTCAGCCTAGATCTAACCTAACTGATACTTAATTAGTTGTATATCATATAAGATTAAATCTGAATGTTGCTTAATATTGAAATATTCAATTCCATAGGAGACGCAACAGTAGGTAGATACTTGGCGTTGTTTCTGCGGAGTTGCTTTCACTCCTTATTTTAGTATTACTTTGTAAGGCTTAAAATTCAGGCTTGTACTTCTAGTTACTCTCAATTATTTAATGTATAGCAAGTTACATAATTAAATTAATTGTGTTCTTTTTATGGCTTTTGTTTTATTTCCTTATTGTTTAAATTAAAAATTAGACATTGATGTATACAACGCCGTTCTAAAGATATAAATAAAATCTGAAAATTTATAGTAAAGAAAAACAAGTTTTCAACGTTTAAACTGTATAATTTTTCACAAAGAATATGCATGTTTATACTTTAAGATTTAGATAGAGAAATGTTGTTTGATGTTTTATAAATATGTTTTCATTTAGAAAAGAATATTTAAAAATCCAGCAACGGTGTACATAAAATTATAGGTTATAGGTATACCCCTCAGCAACATCCACTTTATCCATACCACTATTTTATTTTGCTATTCTATTAAATCCTTGGTCCTGAGTGAATTTAAATGCACAGCTAAAAGTATAAAATGTCAAACATTACCAGGTAGATTAGTGAACAAATATGACAGTGGGGTGCCTAGTTTTAAAACAGGGCAAACCGAGAATTATGTTATTGTACTTTTAATAATTAATTTAGATAAATATCCTTGTTGCCCATTTCTCTTCGAATTACAGTTCATACTTCCGTTGTGGACGAGCTTATTATCTCATATGGAAGTTTGCAAACATATCAGTATGTCACACTTTTGGTGGCTTTGAAAGAGTCGATTTCTCATGTACTCATATATATTCAAACGCTTAGACACGAAAACGCACGTTTTGTCAAAGTACTCAGCTAGGGAAAGGCATCTTCGAGACTATTTTACTAACAAAATCAATTACTTCAAACACATTACGATCTTACAATACAAGGGAAGAATATAAACAATTAGTCTTTCTGAGGAACTTTTAAATATTTTACTTTATCCTCGCCAGTCAAAAAATTTGCACACTTTAAGTTATCACACGGGAATACTTTCTCTATTGTTTACACCATTCAAATAAATATTAACGTTACAAAAACATTGCACAAACAAAACAATTACCAAATTACTTTGCACTTTTGCTTGCTCAGTAAGTCAACAAACTGAAGTGAGAATAAACGGCAAGACCGAACGGGATAAATTACATCCACGTGCTTTCATACTATGGATTCGTGTACAACTTCATAGGCATACCTTACTTAATGTTTCATACCAACTCCTATAGGAACAAACTAATAGTTTTATCACATTAGGGGACATTACTAGAGATTTTAAATCGGCAAGAAAGAGACAGAGTAGGAAACCCCGTTGCAAGCCAGCGTGTGCGAGTGAGATGGCCTGAGCGAGCCTTAGCCAGAAAAATACGGCGCGGGATTAGCGCGAATTTTGAACCATGCTAAGCAAGGCATATTTGTATTTGAAACGAATGAATGAGAGCGCGAACTTATCTTAGTTCAACTAGGTAATCTGGGCTTTTGGGCTTATATGTCACTACCACCACTAAAATAGGAGACCTAAATGAACTAAGAAAGGTTTAATATAACCTATTGCTGAGCTTTCGACTTAACCTACCAAGGTTTTAAAAAGTAGTTTTAACTGTTTCAAGTTGAGAGGGTATTGTTTATGGCTCATAAGTATGAATGTAACAGACACTGAGGTAAGGTTAGGGTAGGTTACTATGGTACTTACTGGTATTTTCTGAACTAAGAAATTTTTCAATTCTTCCAATGACGATATGTTTTTTTTCCTGTTACACTGAACAAGTGAACAAACTCAAAATAAAATTCATAAGTTCTTCATGTTGTTATGTTTCAAAGTAGTTTTAAATACCTATTGAACTTGTATTTCGTATAACGTATAACGTGGAAATAATTAAGGGTTGCTTCCCACGCTTACGTAATACTTGAAAATGAAAATATGTATGTCGAGGTGTCAGACTAATTTCTAACACAATAGAAAACATTTAGTATACAAGTTTATGTCATAACTTTGATGTCTGGTATTTAACCGAATAAAGCTTTTTAATGTGTGGGTAAATAAGTAATTAATAACAAGTAGGTATTATTAAAATCGTGGTAACTTTATTCAAGATATGAAACATGGTATTTACAATAGTTTAAAGCAGTTGTATTAGATACAGTGTGAAACTTACATTTTATGAGAACAGATGGAAAACATAACAGAGTCGACATTAATATTATGTTGTTACTATAATGTACTTACAAAATAATCTAATATTATCACAGATTGAGCAAACAAGCCTCCTTAATGATGATGGATAACTGGTGGGGAGTTGTGGACCACAGCGTTGAAACTGCAATCAAGCAAAACGTTAAAGGAGAAGCACCCTTAATACCTAAGCTACAAGATGTAAGTATAATCCATAATTTAAGTTAATTTTACAAATAACCACGTCATGTATTACACTGTCACCACTTGATTAACTTACAAGTCAATTTATAGTATATCGTGATTACCCTACTTATGTATTTAATAAAGTGATTAACGATAAACTTTAGAAGATACTTTTAAAAGATCCAATTATTTTGACATGAGCAATGTTAGAAATCAAAACATTTGACTTGTTTGTATGTGCCTTTAAAACTAGCAACCAATCATCGATTTTGTTTCTGTGGAGGTTTTTTTACACTGGATTTTCTACGCTTACAAGAATAACTAATCAATAATGTAATAATCAAATAAAATGAATTGCCTACCCATTGTGGTGGTCAGCGGTGTAGGTGACCTTGCGGAAGGAGCCATCAGGCTGGAGCAGGGAGTACTCTCCTTTCACTACATCACCATCACGCTCCTCATGCTGGGACTTGTGGTCACCGGTGTGAGGGTCCTCCACGGAGTAGGAGTAGCCGTATTTGGGGTGGGCCTAAAAACAAATAATTCATATTGAAGCTTTTGGTTACAGGTATAAAATAAAGTAGGCATAGTTGTAGCTTTTTTTAGACACTCGTCTTCCATCTTCTCTTAACCTAATTGAGGTCAAAAACTTACATATTCATCCACGTAGTGATGGTCATCATGAGCAGGGGCGGCATGGACCACTGGGGCGATGTGGACGGGAGCGGCATGAATTGGGGCAGCGTGGATGGGAGCGTGGTAGGTGTGGACTGGTGCTGCGTGGACTGAGGTGTAGTGGATGGGGGCTTCGTAGTGGGACTCGTCGTGGCGAACGATGTTCTGGGATGAGACAGCTGGGGCGTGGTGCACCAGGCCCGCCTGGCAAGCTGCCACCACAGCCAAGAGACCAAGGATCTGAAAAAAACGTTAACCTTGAAAAAATACTTACTCGAGAAAGTACTTTCAAGGGAAGCTTTTTTTAAATATATTTGTCCAACATCAATTAACAAATACCGCAATGTAAAGTAAGCAAAATACCCTACGCATTTAAGTTACGTAAATACTATTTGTAACAGACTCGAGCTTACTTTGGAGAACATTTTGCTAGAAACAAATGCGTTGTCGACTGTTGCTGCCCTGTGGCGTGGTCTTTTTATATAAGAAACAAAACAGTGTGTCGCGTGGAGGGGGCCTATTCCAGACGATGTCCGATCAGATCAAAGTAATTGCTGCGTTACCAATCTGGTCGCTTTATCGAATGTCGCAATATCGATACCGCCACAATGTGTAGAAAATGGACATCTCAGTGAGAGGAGATATTGTTACAGTTTTTGTAATTGAACAATCGGATTACCAATGACCTATATTCGGTAAACACCGTTTTAAATTGAAATGAAAATATGTATTTGCAAGTGTGTCCTTATATGCGTATTAAATAAAAATGTACATGTTTTTATGTTGTTGTCAAGAAAAAGCTTTTATAAATGATATGGTGATTGTAAAATAGTTACTAAATTTGATATTAGTCGGAGTAATTTATAAAAAGATATCGGGGTAAATTTATTTTTTATGTTTAAGAAAAAAACACATATTATGAAAAGAAGAGATAGTATTAGCCATATAGTTGTTGAGTTTTATTGCTTCAAGCTATGGGACATTAAGATCTATGCAGATCTTAGGATTTGTAACTTGTCCTCACTATTTATCTAGGTATTAGGTAAGATATTGGGTATTGGCGAAAGTACGCTTACTTGTTGCGTGTTTGCTTCATTTTCCTATTAATTATTTTAATATCTGACACAAAGATTGTAATTCAGATGACGTGGGCGCATTATCTAAACCTGTTCTCGATTTAACAAACGCATCCGCAAGTTCAATAGCTGTCGATTTCATTACACTTGTTACTACGAAGATTTTATTAGTTAACTTGTTAAAGATCTAATTTTATTATTAATTTTTCAAATTGAATGGTAAGATCGTTCTAATAAATAACTTTATTTTAATTTTTAATTTATTAGTCGTTAAAGAACAAAAAAATAGTACCAATGAACATTAAGGTTGCTGAAAGGTGTATAATTATTCTATTATTATTTGCCTAGTTGTGAAATGTTATTTTTATATTAACCTAATAAGGTTTATCTTACCTTTTTTGTCAAAACATATTATGTAATAAGAGCTGAAATTTGTATGTTCGATTGTATATGAGTTTGTACGTGGGAACTACAAACTTACAGACAGTCATAGAAACCACCCATCAAATTTTAAAAATTATATCGTCAATATTTATAATGGTCTTTCATGAGCCTATATTTAGTTTAAAATAATACATAATTTATGGTTACAAAGGCACGGACAAAATACTTAATTTTATTTAGTCATCTAAAGTTTCATCTTGAATTAACGTTTCAAAAACTAACAATATTAATCAATAGTCGAACTGCATCAAGGTGAAATGCTACTGCAACACTAGCAAAGTTTACTTTTAAAACCAATTATTGCTTAAAAATACTGTTATAAGTTTGTAACTAATACTCATCAATTGAGTTTTAAAGATTTTATAAAAGCTTGTCGATAAAGTTGTTAGCACATTATTAAAACCTTGTAATCAGATTAGTTAAACACGTTCTAACTTCGTATTTTTCGGCGTTTTTAGGGTTCCTTTTGTTAGGGCCCGTCCATTTTTAGCAGCCTGTAGATATCTCTCTATTTTGGATAGTGTGTATTTAGACAGTCAGGCGCCTCTTGACTGTCTCCCCTTTAGTTTTTTGGTCTCTGGCCCATTTCAATTGCTGTCTCCGCTTTGCTGGAAAGGAAGTCTGAAATCGGTTTCTTACTACCTCCTACTTCTTCTGAATAAATTCGTTGCGAATCCTAAAACGGATGCCAGTAGGGTGTCGGGCACAGCCTGTGCGTCATTGCACAGCTGCATTATTCATTGATTATTCGATCAAAGGACGCCACTTTTGATCCTGATAAACAGGATTGAAGTGATGGGACAGAGTTACGGGTATACCCCGAAAAGAGTGTGTATTTTTACTGTCGCTACAACAACAAATAATAACATAAAAGGGCCCCCACAAGAAAAGAGATATTTCCTGTGTTTTTGGCTCGATCTTAAAAGTCACTGTATCTTTGCGCATAAATCTTGTGCAATATTACGGAACCCTTCGTGTGCGAGTCCAACACGCACTTGACTAGTTTAAATAACCATCACTCAGCTCAGGGATTTGTTGGAGTACTGTTCCACGTAGATTTATAACAATGTTGTGATTACTTGCAGTAGTTCAACTGTCGAAATATTTTTAAAGTTGAACTTGTGAAAACTTGGAAAAAGCTACCCTAGTTGCAACTAGTTGAACTAGTAGGAATGACCTTTTTAGATGAATACCTATTAAGGAGGTTTAAGCACTGATAATTCCTAATTACAACACAACCTTCTAACGTAAGAATCGCCCGAACTCAAACATCAACCTAAGAGCAGACTATAATTTTGTTGACTATCATCCTATCCCTTTTTAAATTAATCATTGGAGCTTTAACTTTTCTTATGATCGTAAAGTTATTATATAACCGTAAATTTAATATCTCCCCGCGCAATTGGCTGTAGCATAACAGTATAAACATAAGAATGGACGAACAAATGAGAACAAACTTGGGCCTGCGCAGACTGATTTTGTTTCAGAGGTCCTAAAATCCAAAATATGATGCCTATATTGCATTATTGTACCGTGACGTGCTTTTTTCAATACATTTGTAGGGAATCTATTTTGAAGGACAAAAAAGTACTTCGGACAAAAGACTGCGCAGGCCTTTAATTATCTTTTAGTTTTAACTAAAAATAGTCATCATAGGCGCAGGTAAATGATGGAATATATAATTATTGAAATCACACTGTCCTTGCTCCAAATTATCGAAATAGACACATGTCGTGTCAGTTTTTATCTTTACGTAGGCGGTCAATTAGCTTATTATTATAATTTCGCCTCGAAATAATTTGAAAATGTATGCAATACATACCTTAAAATATTTGTAAATATGTAATTTGTACATTTAGATAGCACACATTTAGTGTTTGAGCTCCTCAATGAGTTTTTGTTACAATAATATTATTATTATTAATAAAGAGTGTAAATTTGACGAATAATTTTATGGTAAAAAAAGGTTTATTCTAGAAAAATTGCTTTACTTTTATGTGGGTATTAGTAAAATGTAGATTGAGTCCATACAAAAGATTTTTATTTATTTGAATTTTTAATAAAAGTTACTATTGATGTTTTTCTTACATTTTTTTTACATTAAATCTATTATCTTAAAATTAAGCAACAATGTGGTATCATCTTAAATTAACAAAATAATATAACTTATTTCTTCTATGAAGAAAGTAATTTAGTAGAAGTGTCTGAAAAAATAAGACGTTGGCGTAAAATGTGAAGGAGACATTGCAGAGTCAGGTGCTTCGGACTTCATAACATCACGAGTTAGTTCTTCAGTTTGTGCTACACTTGGTTCAGTGACAGTTTCAGCTTGCTTTGTGGTTTTTATATCAACTGTCATATTATCTCGTGTTGTAAACTCCATGTTATTGCTTTCAGCCAAATCCGTAGTTGTTTCTAATTTCAAATCACTTTGAGTTGTCGATTCTTTCAGTGTTCCTTCAATATGATTTTCCTCAATATTTTCTTCTTCGTTTTCGGTGACCGGTTTATTGTTTATGTCAGCGTCAGAGCTTTTTTCATCATAAGATTTCACGTAGTAGTGGATTTCATGTTTTTCAATCGGAAAATGATTTCTGGTCATCTGATAAGTAGAAAAAGCTTGATCACCGTGCTTCAATATACTCTTGCTGACAACTGCGTTGAATCTAGAAAAAGTGATAGTGATAAAAAGAGGCAGTTAATTTTTATTTTTTTCAACTTACTTTTCGATACATATTGAAATTGGTATTGCTATAAATTGTTTTTGTTTTTTATAAGTTCTACGCTATCTATATTCTTTTTTACTACTATGGTACTTTAAAAAATCTCTCACAGATCCTAAAACCTGGAAAATTAATACTTAGTTTGTAGTTTTAATAGTTTTCGTGATATCGTGATCTTCATCGTGTCATTAATATTTTTGCTTAAGTTTACAATCTGCCTGTATTCACAGTCTAAAGTTGAAATATATTATATTTTCTGTTGTACGCTTCTCACCCGCTATGGTCATCGGCTTGGTAGTGCACATGTCTCTCCGAGCCATCTGGTTCGATGAGGCTGTAGGCGCCGTGCACGCGTCCTGCCGCGCGCGACTCGAAGTGCCGCTTGTGATCCCCTGTCTTAGCGTCCGATACTGCGTACTCAAACTCGTACTTTGGCACCACCTAGATAAGATAAGATTTGATTTAGTTTAATCCAGATTATTATAAGAATATTCTTTTACTGTAAAATTATTTTATGTTGAGTGCCTTTAGGTGTGTTTTTTTTCAGCATATAATCTTTCGATTTAAGGAATTTACTTTTTCTATACAAAATTTAGTTCAAAACGTAAACATGATTAAGGCATTTTGTGGATAAAAACTGATTTTTAGGCACTGGCACCCTTCCTGGCATATAAATATTTTCAAGATATGTGTTAGATATTTCATAGAAAAATCAGTCAAGGTGAACCTTTAGAAGTTTTTGGACTTTAAATTTAAATTAGAAATCTGTCAGTGGGCTGTATCTCATGAACCATAATAGCTAGACTCATTAAATTTTCAGAGAATGTCTATGTCTGTTGCCACTACATTAACAAATACTAAAATCCTAAAGAAATTAAAAGGGCTGCTATACAAGAAACATGTTTTTCCGAAATTTTGATTTATTCTTGTATCTTGTACGAAATTATCTATTAAAAAATATGTTTTAATCTTGTACAATGGTACGGAATCCTTCATGTGAGAGTTCGACTCAGACTTGGCCAGTTGTTAATGTTTTAGTTTTGCTTTATAATGAAAAAAAAATGTCTACTGTTAAATAAAACCATTACCATTCAATAAAATAAAATAAATAATAAAATTAAAATAAAGATAATGGTGCATAAAATAATTCGATAAATTGGTTATTTTATAAAATACAGCGATGTATTTATGTAACTATAAGAAATGTACTTACATGTGGTTCGTGTCTAACAAGGATTTGGTATTTTGGAGGATAAAACATTTTGAAAATTTGCCATCCTTTGTAGTGTTCTCCGTTTGAAAACGAATTTCCATTTGTATGAGACTGAATTATCACTGCACAACACAAATGGGCGAAACATACCAAAGTTAGGAACTGAAAAATTATAAAATATTATGCATAAAATAGCATTTAGGTTCAAACTTTAAGTACAATAGTTTAAAATTTACCTTCCAAACCATTGTGGTACAAATAATGAACCGTTGTAAAAGTAGTTAACCAGTAAACTGTTTCTTTTAATACAATTATTTAGCATTATATATACTTTTCAAATCACAACTATTATTATATAAAAATGTTATATTTTAAAGACGGTATTGATTAAAGATAAGAGAAGAGAAAGATTGGTATGGACATTCTAAAAGTCGCGATGAGTTACAGGAACAAATTCGGCGCGCTTCGCTTTGTTCGACCAAGCTCCATGCTATATTATAAAATAAATCTATTAGTACTTATACAATCATTCGTCCTGAATGATTAAATATCAACCCAAAACTATTGTATAGAAACGTAAATTAACAAGTAAAACTTAATGTCCAGACGACAAGACAACATAGCAGCAAATTTAAGACACTTTGTATTTTTTTTGTTATAGTTATTCCCGGCGTTTTTAGTTTCTAAACCGCAAATTCAATTTATATTATTATTGAATGAAAACTAATAATAAAACAATTTTATCCACTATACTTAACACTTTAAAAATGGAATGGACAAACTATTGGAGTTTCTTTTATCGGATCATCACTTCTAATCTTATTTTAAGATCGGGATATTTCTATAGACTTTGATATAATTGGAGAAAATTAACAATAACCTCACTTTTGAAGTCCGATGTGTTTTCGTTTCCTTGTTACGAGTAATAGCTAGGTATGGAAAAGAATGAGTAAAGTTGTTTTGCTTGGAACTTATTATTTTATTTCAATAAATTAAATATCAACATTTTTTGTTCAACATTTCTTTAGATTTAGTGGTGGTAGTACTGGAGGGCAGGGGCAGCCTTGACGAGGACTGGAGCGGCCTTGTAGACTACGGGGGCAGCTGTGGGGGCGGTGTTGTGTACGACCGCGTTGAAGCCGTGGTGGTCGTCAGCGGTGTACTCCACGGTCCTGACGGAGCCGTCGGCCTCATGCAGCGAGTATGAGCCGTGCACGGCGTCACCGTCGCGGGACTCCTGCTGGGACTTGTGGTCACCGGTGTGGCTGTCACCTACAGAGTACGAGAACTCGTATTTGGGGTGAGCCTGAAAAATTAATAAAAATATTACAGAAAATGACTAATTTTAAAATATGTTTAATCTGGTGTTTTTGTACTGACGTATGCTTCCTCGTGGTGTTGGACTGGAGCGATGACCTTGTGAATGGGAGCGGCGTACTGGGCAACTGGGGCAGCAGCGTAGTGGACGGGGGAGGCAGCGTAGTGGGCTGGAGCAGCGTAGTGCGCATGCTCGGTGTGGTAGACGGGGGCGGCGACGGCGAACTTGGCTACGGGAGCCGCAGCAATGAGCTTGGTAGCATGAGGCTGGTCGTGACGGACGATGCTCTGGGAGGAGACAGCGGCGGCTGAAGAGTAGTGTGGCTCTGGGAGGAGACCGGCCTGGCACACGGCCACGAATGCGAAAACGACTACGAACTGAAATTAGAGTGATTTTTTGTTTAAGATATCAAAGTAAGCTTTATAGGTTTTACACAAAATTCGAATTAATTAACTGACACTTACTTTGGAGATCATTTTGCTTGTTACACAGTTGTGTGTCAATGGTAACTGATAATCGTATTTAAATTTTAATTGATTTTATACTCTTTCGGCTTTACAGTATTAAACAGGTTTTACTGAACGACCTTGCCTTGGGTCACATTTCGTTACACTAACCAACTATCATTGTAAACCAGATTTATTGAAGTCCTTATTATTAATAATGATTACAATAGTAACCCACACCCTTCGGATACTATATATTTTAATAAGGTAAATCTAAGGTACATTATTAGGGTGTTGCGATTCAAGCAATATCTGTATCGGTTATAACCTGTAAGAACTTTTTTCATAAAACGAAATTATCTAAGATGTGAAGGTAGCTTTGGTTTATGGATAAAAAGTATTAATGTCCGTATGTTAAAATATATAGCAAATTGATTGGCTAGACTGTGATTCGCACAGAAAAATAGTTTAAAGGTTCGTCAGATTTGCATAAACCACTGTAATGCGACTTCAGCCTACGTCTAGTATGAAAGAAATGTTTTAATATGTAAAAAATATACCGTGAGTAGGTTGGGTGAACAATTCCTGGCCAGACTATGAGAAGTAAATAATTCAAAATTTAAACCTTTTACTGTAACAAAAATACCAATCGATAGTATGAAACCTAAAGAAAGGAAGGTATATATTATTTATAAAACCAGTAAAATTCATGGATACCTATTTTAAACCTGTTTATTTTTAAAACTACAAAAAAGAGATTTTAAAAGAACTCCTATCATGTCAATAAATTATTAAATTCTTTAACAAAATTAATAAATAACCCTAACTACATTATAACGTAATGTTTCTTGACGATCTGTGTTTTCAGTTGTTTGGCGTTTTCTTCTGGGACGAAGTTTTTCTTGGTCAAAAGGTTGGGGGGCGCCTTGTTCGTGTTATAAGCAATCCCGTATGTGCGTGCTACGTTCATGAAGCGGCGCGGCACTAACGCGTAGGCGGCGTGCTGCGGTTGGCGTTGGTGCCTTTCCACTATTAGAGGGATATGGTCGTCGTGGTAACTGAAAATATGTAGAACATATTAAGGCCTTATAAAAGTTAAAACCATTGATAGGTATATCAAAGTTTTTTGTTAGTTTCTAACCTAAAAATAATTATAGTACTTATTGTTAGTCATGGAAGATGCATTAGAGTAACTTGTGTTTAGAGGTTTTAGCTAATCAAAAAACTTTTAGTTCACTGGAGAAAATAAGAAACTAATGAAGTATAATTTAACAGTTAGTAGGGTTATTCCATAAACTTTTATTTTATGAATACAATTAAAATCTGATCGATAAAATCTAAAGAACTCTGACTGGAATTTCAAAAGTCGAATGGCAATTGTTAACCTTTGTGCGAAATGCAGACCGGCTTTCGGTCACGATTCTATTTTTAGGTTGGTACAGAAAATATTTTCAAAAGCTGTGTAGATTATCCGTATTAACGAAAATAACTCTAATAGTCGTTAATAACTTAGACATAATTAAGCTGTCATTAATTTATCTATTGTTATCACCAGTCAAAAATTGACCGTTATTTATTTTAATTCGACGCTAAGCCTGACAGGAAGGGCAGAGGGAAAAATCTTTGTATTTTTGTTGTGTGTTCCACCGAAGTGCCTAAACGAATAAACTAGTTTTGATTAATGAACATACCAAAAAAAAAAAGGTAGATGTGACTTGAAAAAAAAGTTTAATGAAAAAAAATGCTACCAAGAAAACTCAAAAATGTAAGTATTGTATAATATTAAATTAAACCTGCGATAGAAAAGAGGAAATTTGTAATCACGAGACCGGAAGAGATAGTTTTAATTTTTAAACTTTCATCAATCAAACTTTTGCATGATTTTTCAGCAGTCAGGTTTTAGTTTGTAAACTAACTTTATAAAGTTGTTTAGTTGCTCTTAAATACTCTCAACAAAAAAAATTATTATAATCTCAAGCAGGGCAATTTATTATAACGTCGACCTTTTCGTTGTTAACGTTAACAATGAATTAATTGATGTAAAATGTTATTAATGTATTGTATTGTATCTAAAAACTACTACTACTACTACTATCTTTCTGTAATTCTTAACCAGATAGGCTTTTACACTGTCCAATTTCGTTATCCTCACTACGCTTAAAATTCTTAGTAAGGAATCCAATAAAAAGGATGTTGTTGCTTAATTTATTGATGCCTACATAAAATTAAATAACGCTTGAAGTAATCAAGAAGTCTAACAAGAAAATTTTAATGATACACAGTTTGACAGTAATACAGTTTATAGATACGAGACGATAATGAAGAATCGTGTTTTTAAAATAAATAGGAAAAAAAGCTGATAAAAATTTGCTGAAGCGCTTGATTAGTAAAGTTTTAATTTATGTGTAAACAATATGAATAGTAAAATTGATAATAATGATTCACATTATAATGATGATTTTGTTAAGCCTTACTTTTGCTTGATAAAATATATGCACATATGCAAAATAGGTCATAGCATTTATTTTTAAAAAAGGTCTTACATCACAGCTTGTCGAGTCTGCCCGAGTTGCCTGTTGTTTAATAGGCTGGAATGGAAGTTATTTGTAATAGCAAACTGTTCAGGAGAGGTGATGGAATTCGCAGGATTTGATTCCACTAACGTGTTATAACTTGGATCATTATTTTCTGTCCTATATATTGTATCCTGTTAACAAAGAATACGATTAATATTATGGTAGTAACCATCAAAACCTATAAAATTTGGATAGAAGTACAATTTTAGCATTTAACAAAAATTATAAAACTTTTGAAGTAGAATAGTAACTAAAGCAAGGATTTAATGAGGTTGATCATAATACAAAGAATATGATTGTTTAAATTTCCAAAATAATCAGGATATTACTTTCGTTGAACTATATTTAAAAATAGTTAACTTTAAGTTTCTTAAATTTTTTTCTGTATTTTTTTGTAGCCGGATCAGCTCACTTAAGAGCCATTGTCATTATGATCTATGGATGTTTATATTCACTGTCTTACCTTATTCTGGTTTGTTATTAGAATAGCATTAGATTGAGTATTATAAGGTTGATGCACCAATGGGCGATGGCGGTGGCTTGGAAGTACTTCTATGTTATGTCCTTGACTGTATGCACCATATTTAACAAAATCTTTAGTGGGTAAAAAATCGTTTCCAGCTGAATAACCTCCACTAGGAACCTTTGGTTCTAGATTCTCTTTACTTAAAAATTGTTTCTTTGGTTCATCAATATTTGATTGTATCACTTCTTGATTTGGGAAGTTTTCAGTTTTCTGAGGTATTGGTGCATATTGTATAGGTCTATGCTTGTTTTCTGCGTAAGGAGCTAAGTGTAGATGTTTAGCTGGCGTCCCGGGCTGATCATGAATTTGTGTAAAGTTATATGATAATGGTACGTCATCTCGATGGAATGTCTGCGATGACACAGCTTGCTCCAGTCCCTCTGCACGAAGGTCGAAACAGAAAACCAGCAATGGAATAAACGACACCTGCAAAAAGCCACTAGTGAATTTCGTTTCTATAGTAACACATTTCCATCACAACACAGTTTCACTGTAACTCACTTTGGTTAACATGATGCCCGAGCTTCGGCAAGCAGTTTTCGGAAGTGTTTGGGTCCGGATGCAAACTGTTACACTTATATACCGTATTCTAATCACAAAGAGAAATCACATGTTATGCAACGGTAATGATATAAAATATGTAATTATTTTCTTAGCTTCCGCAGCG
Organism: Choreutis nemorana; assembly: GCA_949316135.1. Classification (NCBI taxonomy): domain Eukaryota; kingdom Metazoa; phylum Arthropoda; class Insecta; order Lepidoptera; family Choreutidae; genus Choreutis; species Choreutis nemorana. The sequence goes on from OX438600.1 coordinate 7,310,006, forward strand.
TGTGTCCTGAACAAAACGCTGGGCCCGGGGCTTTCACCGTTTTTTTATAAGTTCTCGATGCAAGTGTAACGTCTATTCATCACTTTGGTTTCTTAGTAGATTAGAGATCTGTAAAAGGAACAAGATGTTTTCATTCCAATACGGATGACATCAAATGAAGTGCCATTCATTCTATTGTTCAGTTTCAGTCAATCGGCAAACTATAAATCTAGTTTACAATAACAATCTGTGCACACGAATCACCTTACTTGTAATAAACGCTACGCACACGAACCAAAATTGTCAAGTCAAATTAATTTCTTGTTATAACATTTTATGAAAACGAATTTATGAATATAAAGATGTACAAAAACGAAATTTTATTCAAACACAAAAATAAATAGCAAAACTATTAACATACAAGCTAGGTGAAAAATGAATCGCCACCTACTTATTTTTGCGTTATCTTCAAGAGCAGTGGATTTGTTATTTAATAAAATAAAAAAATATATAGGATACAAAAGTTTATTTATGACCCTATACCCACTAAAATCCAAAAACATCTTTTAAGGATCTTTTAGTACTTATCTGTCACTTTAATCTGGATTTTTAAACAAATTGGATTTTTTTACTGTTGTTGTGTATATATTTTTCTCCTTATAAAATTAAAACTTGACAATATACAGGTTACTACTAGTTATTGCCAGGGAGCTAGTAAGAAAAATATATAAATTAAGCGAAAGTCAATAGGTTTTTAATTACATACCTTTGTGTTGTTTATAAAGTTTGTTTTATTTTCTGTTGCAATATACAACACGCATCTAGCGGGATAAAGGATCGTTCTTTGGATTTTGTTTGATAAGTTGCTAAGGACGCAATCAAATGATTTAATTCTGGCCATGAATGTTCGACCGAGTTCCGACCTTAGACCTCACATAACTGTGATTAGATCAATCATATTAGTTTCAATAGAGATTGTATCAACTTACTTATAAAAGTGATTGCAACATTAATTAGGTATTCGTTTATGTTGGAGATTAGAAACGAAACCTAAAATTACAATTAAAATGTCGACATTAAAACTTACTCATGATAAAATATTATTAGAAATTCTAAAATACAAATCAATTTTTTTAGTTATTCCAAGTTGTACTTTATACTTTTTTATAAAACAGTTGTAATTAGAAATATACAATCGTTCATTGATAAATTGCTAATTTACTATTGGTGCCGTTATAAAAACTAGTTTTTTATGAAGGCGTCTGACTTGATCAATCGTTTCATCAATGTGAATGGCACGTTTTCGCCGCAAGTCGGAATTTACATGCCTTTAGGCAACAAGGTTTAAGTTACAAGAATGCAGCGATAAATTAATCAAGGGTTATTTTATTTAAAAAAAGATTATTAACAAAAAAAAAAACAAATAACCGTGTTCTTTGCATAGATAAGAATTGAAACGAAAAATTAAACAGTTCATTCTTATGCGTTGAAAACGCACCATACAGAGAATGATATTGTAGAAAGCAAGAGATAGGAGCACTGTGGGAGTGTTGTCAAGATACCAGTAGCGTGATGCATAATCCCAACCTACAAAATTACTCATTTAAATTCTCAATTTATCTTTAGTTTACACCAAACACTGTGTGATTGTTAAGGTGTAGTGTAGACATAAAATTTGTTAGGCACTAACATGCTATGAACATGTGCGCTGCCGTCGGGACAAACCGGTCAGTTATTTGAACTGATACCCTTGACCAACAAAATCAATGTAGAATTTGATGAATGCATACGCAGTTGAGGTGTAGGCCTAATTTTTAATTAGTGTAAAATTTTAATTAGTAGGTTGGGATGACAAGGTTTGTTTCGAATGTTTTTAACATTTATCGAAGCTTTTTTACGAAGATTATTACAAAAAACGATAGTACCTGTTTTGAGGATATTTTTACCTTCAGGTTTAAACTTGAATTAGAACCAACATGTATTTTCGGGTTGGAAAGAATAAGTAATACAATCGGCTGAGTGTAACTACCAGTACGCTATTACCACGCAAAAGGCGATTAAAGTTTACTCGAATGAGCATTGCATTTACCTTGACATTCGATAAGTCTCATCTTTATGTTTATGTGCGATGTCAGTGACCTACCTACCTATAAAAAATAATGTCAATATCAGTCATAAATTCAACAAAAAAATGTTTAAGCAACAAGGTTTTAAGTAATTTTGAATTCTTCGTCTATTTCTATATATATATTTGTCACAAGGAATTCGTTAGAATATAATTTGTGCTATATTGATAGCATAGACATAATCTATTATTTCGGAACGTATAAGGCGAAGTGGGAGACACTCAAATCATTTGAATGAAGTACGAACTTTTTCTTCTTTGAAGAAAGCCTATAAAGGTGATTAATTTTGTTAAAGGTAAAGACAACTCCAGATGCAAGGTCAACAAGTTGTCGAACTTAAAGTTTCGGTTGCTATAAAAGCAAAATGAAATACATGTCAACCATCAGTTTGATACTAAATAAACAAAGCAACATGTTCTCTAAAGTGAGTTGCTCATTAATTTTTTTTTAATTATTAATGAGAATTTAATCATATCTCACAAGTGACAAGTGTTACTCAGTAGTGATATTAAGTTTAATTATTTGCAGTTGGTAGCAGTTTTGGCTTTCGTTGCCGTGTGCCAGGCTGGTCTTCTCCCCGAGCCGCACTACTCCTCAGCCGCTGCTGTCTCCTCCCAAAGCATTGTCCGTCATGACCAGCCCCATGCCACCAAGCTCATTGCTGCGGCTCCCGTAGCCAAGCTCGCCGTCGCCGCCCCCATCTATCACGCCGAGCATGCGCACTACGCTGCTCCAGCCCACTACGCTGCCGCCCCCGTCCACTACGCTGCTGCCCCAGTTGCCCACTACGCTGCTGCCCCAGTTGCCCACTACGCCGCACCTATTGCTAAGGTCCTTGCTCCAGTCCACCACCAAGAGGAGGCTTATGTAAGCATACAAAGTTTTTTCTTCATATAATTGTTCTTTGTCATTATTTTTCCAAAATATCCCATCCATCACGAGGAGGAACACGTATTTTTTAATGAGATTGACATTGACAACGATTTAACTGTTTATAGGCTCACCCTAAATACGACTTCACTTACTCTGTGGCTGACAGTCACACTGGTGACATCAAGTCCCAGCAGGAGTCCCGCGACGGTGACGCCGTGCACGGCTCATACTCGCTGCATGAGGCCGACGGCTCCGTCAGGACCGTGGAGTACACCGCTGACGATCACCACGGATTTAACGCAGTCGTACACAACACCGCCCCCACAGCTGCCCCCGTCGTCTACAAGGCCGCCCCAGTCCTCGTCAAGGCCGCCCCTGCCCTCCAGTACTACCACCACTAAAATAAATCAGATATGTTTGATGTTAAACATGATTGTTACATGATAAATATTTATTGAATTATACGAATAGGTTCAAAAGTAATAAAGTTTTTATTTCAACTTACCCTTTTATAGAATAAAAGAATCATCAAAGTTTAACATTCCTGAATAATTATATTGCAGTCATCATCATTTTTAAGTGATTGACTAAAAGTAATGTACAATCAGTTTTATACCAACTTTCCAGAATCTCTCATTTAATTACATGTAACTAAAATTTTGCATTTTGCACATCGCATACTAATACTAATGTCCGTAACACTAGGCGTAAGCCTGTGTTGTGAACCCTTATATATTAAAAAAATAAAACATTTATGGTGCTAAGCTAAAAGTTCTAAAGTGTGAAAAGTAAAACAAAAAAACTTATTCACCAAAAAGTAGGTGGTGATCAAAATTACAGTAAATAGTTTACAGACAGTGAGAAGGATGGTATTTGATAGGCTTATTAAACAATAAGATTTGACATTCTTATTGTGATTTTTATTGTCTCGCATGTAACAAAAACTAATAAATAATTTTATATAATAAATATATATAAATGAATGCATTCATATACTTATAGGAGGTACATACCTACTTAAACGAAGATGGATTAAGAAATCAGTAGTTGGAGTATGATTTGATATCTTTGAAATAATTTATAAATTTCCAGAAGCTTTCAGTACTGTTGTAGTGTACAGTACTGTGTGTAGTTTAATGAGAAATTCTTTTAACGTGCGTTTTACATTATGCCGGCTGCATGAAGTTTAACTAATATGTTTGGAGAGTCTGTTCAAGAGGAACGCGTTTATCAGTCATTTAACAAGTACTACTAGCTAATACTATCTGTTACCCCGGGGTTTGAATACAATCATCATCATCTCATCTATCATCTATCTTCAAGAAATAATAAATTATAATTACGGAAGACTTGGGGCTAATGGTTTTGGCCTTTCCCGTCAAAAGGGAAGAATTAAACAAAAAAAACTCCTAAAATCCTCATAATTTTTTATACTGATTTGAATAGGAGACATATTTTAAAACTAAATAGCATAAAAAGATAGGTATAGCAATAATTCCGTATAAAATTTCACCTTCCCAATTATCCCCCTTTAAAATTTGAAAACAACAATCTTCATTTATGATATAGGATTCTAGTTTTGATGTGCCTACATATTAAATATCGATTCTCCCATATCTAATTTTACCGCCGCTTTACTTTATAAAAATCTTATATACATAAATTCTGTCACATGTTTAATTTAAAATAATTGAAACAAGTTTATTCATTATGTAACCATTTATATACCAAAATGAACTTAGCAAAACAAAGATTCTTATAACACTAAAGTTTATTCAAAATCACCTCCGTGATTTTGAATACAGGTCTTCAATCTGCGCGGCCAGTCGTCTATCGCAGCACGAACGAGGTCCATACCACCACGAGGTCAATATCGGCGGCTGCCTTAATCAAGGATGTTTTGAGTGACTCCAAATTGGGATGAGGCTTTGAGCACGCCTTTTCCTCCAAGTGTTGCCATATCTTGTAATCTAACGGATTCAAATCTGGACTGGAGGAGGGCCAGTCTTCGTGCCGGATGAAGTCGATATCACGCGTTGCCAGCCAGTCTTGTGTGCTCATGGCCTATGAGCTGGCGCCAAATCTTGTTGGAATACCCAGTGCCTGTTATTGAACATGGTATGAGAAACAGGTTCCACAAGGTTCGTCAGGACTGTATTTTGATACAAAACTGCATTCGATTTTACACCTATCTCACAAAAATGTACCTCTGTTAAGCCCCAATAAGAAACTCCCAACCATACCATGAGCGAGGATGGAAAATGACCTCGTTGGACACGCGGAATACGGTTGCTCGCTTCTTCACTACTGTGTGCGTACACCTTATCATTTCCCGATTTTTTTTCCCGCGTACCTCTTCAACAAAGCGCGGCATCTCTTCAGTCTCTGGTCCATTACACGAGCATTCAAACTTCTTCATTTAACACCCTTTTCACCGTGGTTCTGCTTAACCCCATCTGAAGGGCCAACAGTTTCTGCTTACGTTTGGGATTTCTTTGAATTCGTGCCTTCATAGCGTTTATTACTGTTGGAGTCCGAGGGCGACCAGTTCTTGACCTGTCATCTTCACTAGAATCATCATTGTATCGTTAGATGGTACGATAAACGAATCTTTTGGTTATATTAAAATTTTTACAGTATGTCAAAAATTTGAATTGGCGCGTAACCGCGATGCAACACAATAACTGCAACACGGTCTTCTTTAAGCGTCGACTCCATATTTAAAAATGAGTAAAATTGTAAAAGGTATACATTTTTATTTTCATGAACAATTCGAAATTCGAATTCAATAAACTTTTTTGTGGCCAGCATTCTAAAAGAATTGTTTTTACTGTGTGACAATACTTATGACCTGACTGTGTATATACAAATTTTATGATGAGTAAATGTGATTATAATGTAGTTTATGATGTAGTATTTTCAATTTAAAAGTTCCTACTTAAAAAACCGGCACTGCTATAAAATTTCATCCCTCGGTTTTGTTCCCTTAAAATCTGAAAATCCGAAAACCCTCAACCACGATAGTATCTAGTAATAGGGTAACATATTATAAATATCTTTCCAATTTTGAAAAATCTTGAAAAAATTAAACTGCCATACGAAATTCCAATGTCGAAGAAAACACGTAAATAAAAAAACTATATTCCAAAACCAAATTTCTTCGAAAAATCTGTTTATCCAAAAAACCGAACCACGACGTTATGCATTCATTTATGATATTACGTAGAATCCAAATTTTTTAGATACTTTATACGAGTACTTCCTGTTTCACCCCTGAAATCTGAAACTTGAAAAACCATGTTATTTATAATAAGTAGATGTAGTATACTGTATAAAATTGGAACCGACCTTAAGCACGTGTCGCGGACGGCGTATACTCGTACACTTTTAGTCAGGCTCACACCATGCGTGGCGTACAATGAGTCTACATTAAATACGCACACAACAATGATATCTTTTGCTTTCGCAATTGCGACGCCACGGTAAACAGTAATAATTTAATTTATTTTATAGTCTTATAAAGTTTCTGGATAGAGCGTAATAAATAGGAAGTAAATCATTTGGTGATTAAATTAGTGAACTTATACCTGGCGAAATATCCTATGATACGTCCTGACTCCCCATCCATTACATCGCTATTTCTATTTACTGTGTCTCACAAACGATTCTACAGCTATCACCCTCTGTAGTTAAATATACACGATGACTTCAACCGCAGTTGAAGCCACATACTAGGTAAGGTATTAATGCCAAGCCTCAAATTGGACATCTCAATGCATACTATTTTGTATGAACTGTTTCTGAATATCCGACTGACACATAATGGTGAGAATAATCACCAATGTCATTTGACAGCCACCACTTAGCGAGTCTAGTTACAACAAATGAAAGTCACTATTCTCGTCCTAGGACAGCCGCTGCAGATGATTACAATATCATCATGGCCCTTCATTACTTCGTCTTCGGACAGGAAACCATGTCCTACACGTCCGGCTACCTTTACCGACGATAAACGAATGGAACTGAAAAATTAAAAATAAACTATTTAAGTACTACGCTCATACACTTATTAGAGTTAGTCCCATATTAGATTTGAGTTGGCACTAACCAAACTTAGTACTTAAACTTAGAATGGACAAGACGGAGACTTAGTAATAGGGTCCCGTTGTACCATATGTTGGTTATTTTATTTTTAAAAAGTAACTTTGGTATCCTAGGTTTCAACGCGGCCGAAGTGGCGATTATTTGTCGCATCAGTACATATTGTGACATTTTGCTTGGATTTTAGTTTGAACAATGTTCTTGCTTCATTTTAAAACGTTTCAGAAGAAAGTAAATTGAATATCTCCATTCATACGTAAGTGGCATTTCGGTACCCAAGCGCAAGGTTATCGGGTTTTCACACCTAAAATTCAGCCAATATAAAGGTTTTTATACCACATATCAGCATCAGTTCCAAACTAGATTACCACTGCACAACATGTTCTCTAAAGTGAGTAAAAAAATAGTTCTAAAAAATGTTAAATCGTGGTGTTTTGTGATATTGTGTTAATGGTTGATTTTCATTTTAGTTGGTAGCCGTGTGCACTTTCGTGGCCGTGTGCCAAGCTGGTCTCCTCCCTGAGCCACACTACTCCTCAGCTGCTGCAGTCTCCTCGCAGAGCATCGTCCGTCACGACCAATCCCATGCCACCAAGCTCATTGCTGCCGCTCCGGTAACCAAGCTCGCCGTCGCCGCCCCGGTCTACCACGCCGAGCATGCGCACTACGTTGCTCCAGCCTACTACGCTGCCGCCCCCGTCCATTACGCTGCCGCCCCAGTTGCCCACTACACCGCTCCCATTGCTAAGGTCATCGCTCCAGTCCAACACCAGGAAGAAGCACACGTCAGTACAAAAACACCAGATTAAAAATATTTTAAAATTTGTCATTTTCGGTAATATTTTTATTAAATTTTCAGGCTCGCCCCAAATACGAGTTCTCGTACTCTGTAGGTGACAGCCACACCGGTGACCACAAGTCCCAGCAGGAGTCCCGCGACGGTGACGCCGTGCACGGATCATACTCGCTGCATGAGGCCGACGGCTCCGTCAGGACCGTGGAGTACACCGCTGATGACCACTACGGTTTCAACGCGGTCGTACACAACACCGCCCCTACAGCTGCCCCCGTCGTCTACAAGGCCGCCCCAGTCCTCGTCAAGGCCGCCCCTGCCCTCCAGTACTACCACCACTAAATTTAATCCATTTTGATGTTGAACATGATTGTTACCCTTATTTATTTAATTATACGAATAAGATGAAATTTAAAAAACCTTTTATTTAAATTATTAAGCTGTTTATGTTATAGGTAATTTATTTTTTTCCATGGGTAATATTAGATTCTTATTTCTATGGGCCTCATAGTTGTTTATTCGATTTACTACATTAATATAGTGTGATTGGTTATTGAAGTAGGAGGTTTTTTTTTTTGTTAATTTTTTACGGCTCTGGATACGAGTCCTTTTGAGCCTTATCGTTATAAATTATCATTGACCTTGAAGATGATAAATGAGATGAAGATGATAAGATTATAAATGAGATGAAGATGAACAATGCAAATGATGAATCTGCCTACAGTAACATGCTATTACGGTTATGGTATTTTCATGTGTAGCCATCACATTAGGTTAAAGAGAAGAAAACAGTTGGAAAAAATTAGCTATTTCAGCATGTTTGTTTGATCAACCACTATTTCTTGAGGTGGAAAGACATTAATATTTATCTTATTTCATTATTTTAATGTGCAAAGCAAGTGTTATGTTTTTCGCGCGTATCTTGTATGCTGTTATGCATGTTTCTCAATTTCTATAATAACATTATTATTTGTCCCAAAACCCATGTGTCCTTAGATAGGAGACAAAAAAAAAATATGCCAGATTTTTGGCGCCATAATAAATGATAAAATTAAATTAATAATATATGTGCAAAACCTGATATCATCACATTGTGGATATCAAACGAAAGCTAACTTCTGCACGAGTGTTCTTGTGTAATAGTAAACAAATATAATAAAAATAAAGCAGGCTCCAAAAAGGTGCACTAAAAGTTATTAAATAACAAAACTATCTTTTGGAATTTATAGGCTGCTAGTGCGGTATGTACAAGGTATATATTAATATTATAATTTTTGGCTTCAACAAGATTAAATAACTAATTATAAAACACGTAAACTACTGCTCGTATGTTTTATTTCAACTAGCTATAAATATCATTATATATTAGGAAAGTTATTAAATTATTATAAATTATTACCTTATAGCTAATTTCCTTGTAAGCAGCCTATAAATTCCAAAAGATAATCAGTGATTTAATATTTTTAATGTTTGGAGTCGGTTTTATGTTTATGAAAAAAAATGTTGTTATTTAGTGAACCATTGTCTTAATAAGATAATAATTATACACATTATTAATTAATGTTCAAAACGAGGGGTGATATAAGTTTGACGTGTCGGTTTGTGGCATCATAACTCTCGAAAGAATGATGCGATTTTGATGTCGTTTTTTTTTCCTATGCTCCCTTGCAAAACGAAAGTTAGGTAAGTACTGGAATGACCTGTGGCAGAGGTCAAGAAGTGTCAACACTATGGGAGCTTACAACCTCAGATTCCACCTAAGTCTTGGTTTTTAAGTGAATGGAGACAAAATTGCATCCTCAACCATTATCCGTCTCAGACTAGGTCATGTATGCTCCCCGGTGTTTCTCGCCAAAATTAGGGTGATGGATCACTCCCACTGGGAGTGTGGTCTAGCGGAAGGTACTCTGCAACTTATTTTTACTTGCATTAATTTAAGAATCGAGCGTGTTTTTAACTACTTTTGACTGATATCGTTTCCCCTTTTCAAAAGTTATGGGGGTGAAACTGGAGATGAACAATCGGATGCACGAAATATGTCCAAGAAAATTCGATACGTACGTTCCAGAACTTTAAACAAATAAACTATTTAAAATTTATGGATGGTGAAAGTGGGGATTAACAGACAAATAAAGGCAAATATATCGGGGTTTTTTGAAAATTGTAATTTAAGTTTTGTAACTGTTTGAGTGCAATTGAACAGCAATGAAGACATTCGCTTGTTAAAAAACTTGCAGTTTTGAACATTTGATTCTGTTGATCTACAAGAAAAGACAGTAAAGTGAGAAAAATTTTACTGACACTTCCCGTGCATGCCAAGTAACTTCAGTTAGGTATAATAAAAACAAAAAACCTTGGTTATTATTTGGAAAAGTAAAAAATAGTAGGTAATAGTAGGTCTAATGATTTAAATAAAAATTAAATATTACAATAAAATAAGCTTATAAAAGAGCTTTCCTACTTTTGGTCAATTATAGTACAGAAACAACCAAGCTTAAAAATTGATGTGAGAAGTACGTTGTAATAAATTTATTTGTCGCTAAAATACATCATGTGACACTTTATCTAATTTTAGTTAATTTTAAAATATTTCAGAAGAAAGTTAATTGAATATCTCCATTCATACGTCAGTGGTAACACGGTACCCAAGCGCAAGGTTATCGGGTTGTCACGCCTAAAATTCAGCCAATATAAAAGCATTTTTACCACACATCAGCATCAGTTTCAAGCTAGATTACCACTGCAAAACATGTTCTCTAAAGTGAGCAAAAAAACCGTTATAAAATGTTGAATCATGGTGTTTTGTGGTATTGTGTTAACGGTTGATTTTCATTTTAGTTGGTAGCCGTGTGCGCTTTCTTGGCCGTGTGCCAGGCTGGTTTCCTCCCTGAGCCACACTATTCCTCAGCTGCCGCTGTCTCCTCCCAGAGCATCGTCCGTCACGACCAGCCCCATGTCACCAAGCTCATTGCTGCGGCTCCCGTAGCCAAGCTCGCTGTCGCCGCCCCCGTCTACCACGCTGAGCATGCGCACTACGCTGCTCCAGCCCACTACGCTGCCGCCCCCGTCCACTACACTGCTGCCCCAGTTGCCCATTACGCCGCTCCTATCGCTAAGGTTATTGCTCCAGTCCACCACCACGAGGAGTCTTATGTAAGACCACAAAGTATTTTTTGTCACAAGGTTATTATCTTTGTTATTATTTTTCGAATGCATGAGTATTTGAACGCGGTTTTATTGTTTACAGGCTCATCCCAAATACGACTTCACCTACTCTGTGGCTGACAGTCACACCGGTGATATCAAGTCCCAGCAGGAGTCCCGCGACGGTGACGCCGTGCATGGTTCATACTCGCTGCACGAGGCCGACGGCTCCGTCAGGACCGTGGAGTACACCGCTGACGAACACCACGGCTTCAACGCGGTCGTACACAACACCGCGCCCACAGCCACCCCCGTCGTCTACAAGGCCGCCCCAGTCCTCGTCAAGGCTGCCCCTGCCCTCCAGTACTACCACCACTAAAAAAAGACCATATTGCGTTCAGGTTTTGTACTTGTTTATTTAATATTTATTGCAAATATAATTAATTTTAATCCTAGATTTGTTCATTTTTTTCACCGAAGTCACCCTTGTCCTTCTGTACTACCGTAATTAATTTAACTCTTATGCATACCAAATTGTTTAAGAGTCAAGGCCGCTCCTGAACTTCAGTGCTATTTTAATTTAATGAAATCCGATTGATGTTGAATACGATTCTTACCTGATAACTATTTATTGAATAATACGAATAAGTTCAAATGTTCATTTTATTTCAATTGTCATAGTTTAGATAAAAATATGGCAGTCATAATTCACAGCATTAAATCGATATTATATATCGATTTATAAAGAGTTTCTTCACATCTCTTTTTACAAAGGAAATAGGTAGGTATCATTTGTATATCATGGATATCTTTTAGGGCAAAAATCTAAAAATAAACATGGCAGCGATTGCACTGCCGGTGGAAGCTACTCTTCGGTTAATGTTCACATCGGTAAGATTGGCGTTCGAAAATTGGATTTAATTATTATTTACTTAATAAAAAATCAATTGAAGACAGAAATAAATATTTATCAAACAATAATTTACAATTTTCACACTAAAAGTCTTATCTTATATTTTTCAATCAATCAATTATTGGATGCATATTATTTATTTTATAGCGGGTTTCATAATTCATCAGAATATCTTGTACGATCCTACATGACATTAAGTTTACGTTACGGAATTTTCGCGTTGGGTGTCTCTCGCATAACGCGCCATAAGAAGCATAGCTTCAAAATCATTTATACTTTAGATTTTTAGGTGTAAGTCGGTAGACGTCCCAGTTAACAGGGCAGGCCACCGGGGAAGTTGACATCCACCTTTTTTCTGTAATATAAATAGTTTTACTTAGCGTCACAGATATATTTGTACCATACGAGACATGTATGTATATTTTTAACGAAAAAACTTGATTTAAAATAAAATCTTAAAGTTTTTAAAAAAGAATAATCACAAACACCAAAAACCACAACTAATTAGTATGAGATAAAATTTATATAAAGTATGTTTGACCAACGGTTATTTCCTTAACAAGTAAAATACCCATTTTGATGCAAAAGTTCAGAACTATACTTCTTCCAGTATTTATACTTTTTGGTCAATTAATTAGTGTGAGTTAGCAACGTAAATATTCGGCACGCGTTTGTGTTTCAGCTTATAAATCGTATGAACATAAAACTCTTTGCAAGCGAGATAAATAGCTGTTTTTTCAAAAAGCTATTTTACACTTGAGGTACAAATTCTAATCCATATAAGAAAAATATAGAATACACAATCACCGTTTGGCTTGTGTTCAACAGTTTGCGATTTACCTAATACATTTTACTTGTCGGATTTGTAATACATTTTATTCTGCAAGAAATTGCTTTCCAGTTTTGTAACAAAAGTCAATTCTATTGTGAATTTTGTACCATGGCAATGGAATGAAAGACGTTGTAGCCCTATTCTTATATTAAAGATTCTATATTCGATTAAAGATCTCTAAAGAGCAATTTAAGGACCCAAAAAAATATAGTGGGTACTTCAGGCCAGATATAAAACGAAAAAAACAATAACTACTATAACACAATGTACAACTAAGCTAGCTATGGAAAAATTTGGTGTTTATGGAAAGGCTATTGTTATTTTACTACTAAGCACGGTTAGTTAGGAAAACTCTACCTATCCAATTAATTATTATTAATGTGAAAGTTTGTGTGCTTGGATGTTTGTTACTGATCGCGCTGAAATCCACGAACAGATTTCGATTTTCAGTCAGAGTGTTTGTTGCCTTAATTAACTTATTAAATACTATTTTTATTTCAGAAATTTAGCTTTCAGTAGATTTATCCAAAAACAAGCAAATCTTTTGGATATATGTTAAATAAATCCAGTGGGTGAAGCGTTATTATTTTTAATTTTCCTATTTTATAAATAAATTAGATATGTTTTTAAATAATTAATTTTATTCTTAAGCCAACTACTTTAAGTTGTTAAAATTTGCCGTCGAAACACATGATGTTATTTTAGTTAGATCAACAATCTTATTTTATTTTTAAGCACTTCAGAAGAAAGTGCCAAGAACATTACCATTCCTACGTATCTGGTACCTCGGTAACCAAGCGCAAGGTTATCGGGTTGTCACGCATAAAGTTCAGCCAATATAAAAGCAATTTTTACCACATCATCAGCATCAGTTTTAAACTAGATTACCATTACAAAACATGTTCTCCAAAGTGAGTTACTATAAGTGATGAATCTTAAAAATGTTTAATCGTGGTGTTTTGTGGTATTGTGTTAATGGTTGATTTTTATTTTAGTTGGTAGTCGTGTGCGTTATCTTGGCCGTGTGCCAGGCTGGTCTCCTCCCTGAGCCACACTATTCCTCAGCCGCTGCTGTCTCTTCCCAGAGCATCGTCCGTCACGACCAGCCCCATGCCACCAAGCTCATTGCTGCGGCTCCCGTAGCCAAGCTCGCCGTCGCCGCCCCCGTCTACCACGCCGAGCATACGCACTACGCTGCTCCAGCTCACTACGCTGCTGCCCCAGTTGCCCACTACGCTGCTGCCCCAGTTGCCCACTACGCCGCCCCCATTGCTAAGGTCATCTCTCCAATCCAACATCACGAGGAAGCATACGTGAGTACAAAAACACCAGATTGAACATATTTTAAAATTAGTCATTTTCAGTAAAAAAAAATTATATTTGCAGGCTCACCCTAAATACGACTTCATCTACTCTGTGGCTGACACTCACACTGGTGACATCAAGTCCCAGCAGGAGTCCCGCGACGGTGACGCTGTGCACGGCTCATACTCGCTGCATGAGGCCGACGGCTCCGTCAGGACCGTGGAGTACACCGCTGACGACCACCAAGGTTTCAACGCGGTCGTACACAATACCGCCCCTACAGCCGCCCCCGTCGTCTACAAGGCCGCTCCAGTCCTCAACAAGGCCGCCCCAGCCCTCCAATACTACCATCACTAAACTTTTATCAAATCAGCTTGTTTTCGAATGTTTGAATGATTGTTTTTGATGCTGAACAATTATCTGTGATTATTTATTGAATTAAATGAATAAGTTCAAATATATTATAACTTTTATTTCGATCGCTCTATTCTAGTTAAAATAAATAAAATCTTATGATTTTCATAACTATTTGAGTAATGGATCTCAGAAATCTAGGTTTAGAAAAAGTTTAAATAACTTTTTAATGAGTATAAAATAATAGTAAAGGTTTTGTGGGGAACGTACTTAAAATTTGAAATTCAAAGAGATTCTTTGGTGCATTGTATATGTAGAATCAAGATTCAGTAATCTTGAAAATGTCCTTAGGTGAATGAGGTTTAAACCAATTTTTTTTGTTTGTTTTATTAGCCAAATTTCTGAGATTTTTCCACCACAGCGATATTGTAAACGTGAGACGTGTTCCCTCGTCTTGCTCTCACCTATGGTTTTTTACTTTATAACGTAATAATACTGTTAAGTGTTTAGTTTTCAATGAAAATCCCTAAACCATATTGTATTGTATTAAAAGGCAAACCAATATTATATACCAATCACATTTTTAAATTCCTAGTGAATGTTAACAACATATTTAAATCGCAGTGAAATCCATCACCTCATACTATGCACAGACGATGAGTGTGTTAACCTAAAATTTAATTTGAACTACCTGTGTTACATACTTATCGCAAGTATTCTATAATTAAAATATTTTGGTTTTACGCAACGCGAAGCTTTTAAGCACTATGTATGGATTATGGATTGTTTTTCTATTTGCAGGATCGCAGGTACTGTATCGTTTCAACACTTTTGAGGAAAAGTCCTTTTTATTCGAAAATATTTTGTTATCTAAAATGTGCCTTTATGTATTATTTTGTGAAGGAGTAAGAGAAATGATATTGCGTAAGAAAAAATGAATTCCAACTATAAGAATATTTATTGTCTACAGATAAGAATTAAGATCATTTCCAATTTTTTTAGCAGAAATTGGTTGATGGGTTATTAATAAGAAACAATCACGGAGTGCTATTAAATCAGAGGTTGAAAATGGTGATAGAGGTCTTTCCGCTTTTCAATATATCCTTCTAACCTATAGTGTACTATTCTATATTTTCGTAGGAAATTAAATTTCCCAATGAAATAATGTATATTATAACTTTTGTACAGAAAATGTTAAAACGAAACGAAACATTGTGAAAACACTTTTCATTTTTACTCTTTAGTCAATGACTAATAATGGGTCTGAAATTGGTTACATGCTGAAAAGAAAAAAAAAGACAAATTCTATTGAATAATGTCATCATAGGTTTAAAAATTTACAGAAATATAATTTTACTTAATCACTAAGGGAATATGTGTAAATGTGTAAGTTAATGTATATATTTTTAATAGATAAAGTCACGATAAAATAGCAAGCAACAGCAAGTATAGGCGGTAGGTTGAATTTAATTTAAATTATAGTCAACAACAGACAAACAAGACATTTAAAACACAAAATTCGTCAAAATATATTGATACATAGGTATGTAAGCAGCCTATAAATTCCAAAAGATACTGAATGGTTAAATATTTTTAGTTTTATTTTATGGAAAAAAAATCCTTGCTTTTTAGTGAACTATTGTCTTACTAACATAAGAATTATACACAGTTTTAGTTAACATTCAATGCAACTCAAACGAAACCAAATACATTGTCGTTATTTTTAACCCCCGACGTAAAAAAAGAAGTGTTATAAGTTTGACGTGTAGGTCTATGAGTCGAACGAATGAAGCGATTTTGATGTCATTTTTTTGTTTGAAAGGTGACTTTGGCTATTTTTGATTGATATCTTTTCCCCCATTCAAAAGTTATGGGGGAGAAAGTAAGGATGAACAATCGGATGTAGACAAATATATCGGGTGTTCTTTAAATTAGTAATTTAAGTCTTTTAACTGTTTAAGAGTTTGGGAGGCCTTGAAGAGGCTCCATCAACAAGTCAGTTATAAATCTGGCGATTTGGACTTTTTGATCAAGTCACCATATGAACAAGCCCAGTCATAATGTCATAACTAACTGACTGGATAACTGTTAACTATTAAGGAGTTCCTCTAACCCTCTAGCAACTAGCAGGTCAACTAGCACCTGAGTTTGAAAGGCCTTAAAGAGGCTCCATCAACAAGTCAATTATAAATCGGGCGATTTGGACTTTTTAATTGAGAACTTCCTCCTTTTTTCCATTTTTGAAGTCGGTTAAAAAGAAAAGAAATCAAAATGGTTGATTTTTGGCGCCAAAATGTATTTTTTAATAATAATATAGTCTTATACAACATGTGTATCAGATGAAAGCTAACAGATAGGAGACCCTAAACCTATCACAAAATTAATAGTTTTTATGTTATTATCTCCACTAATGATTAGATGAACAATGAAAGTGTAAGATGGATTGAATTGGCCTGCAGAAACATACAAGTCCAGTAACTGTGAGTTCCAACGAGTTACTTGGGAGATGACATTATCAGTTAAAAGCGGCTCTAACCCAGACTATTTATCTGAACTAAGGTTTCCAAACAAGAAGTTAGAAAAAAATAATACTTTAGGTCAATTATAGTACAGAAACCTAGCTTAAGAAATGGATGTTTTTGGAAAGAGTGTTGTTTTTTACTACTAAGCTCGCTCCGTTAGTTGGTATGTGAAAGTTTGTATGCTTGCATTTTTTATTACTCAATCGCGCAAAAACATTTCAACGGATTTGGACAGAAATTAGTTTGCTGTTTGGCTTACCAATTGAATACTGTTTATTTTTGTTTCAAGTATTTCTTTGGTAACTGTGAAAACATCAAAACTATGAAGAAGGACGTTGGTTTGATAAATCCATTAGGTGGAATTGGATTACGTTTTATTTATCTTTGTACAAAATCTTAAATTCAAAGCGGGCGAAGTAGTGGGCAGTATCAAATTATGTATTTGTTGCTAAAATACACAATGTGACACTTTATTTGCTTTTAGTTCATTTTAAAATATTTCAGAAGAAAGTTAATTGAATATCTCCATTCATACGTCAGTGGTAACACGGTACCCAAGCGCAAGGTTATCCGGTTGTCAAGCCTAAAATTCAGCCAATATAAAAGCATTTTTACCACACATCAGCATCAGTTTCAAGCTAGATTACCACTGCAAAACATGTTCTCTAAAGTAAGTTAAAAAATAATCTGTGATAAAAAAAAAATCATGGTGTTTAGTGGTATTGTGTTAATGTTTGATTTTTATTCTAGTTGGTAGCCGTGTGCGCTTTTGTGGCCGTGTGCCAGGCTGGTCTCCTCCCTGAGCCGCACTACTCGTCAGCCGCCGCTGTTTCCTCCCAAAGCATTGTCCATCACGACCAGCAACATGCCAACAAGCTCATTACAGCGGCTCCCGTAGCCAAGCTCGCCGTCGCCGCCCCCGTCTACCACGCCGAGCAAGCGCACTACGCTGCTCCAGCCCACTACGCTGCTCCAGCCCACTACGCTGCCGCCCCCGTCCATTACGCTGCTGCCCCAGTTGCCCACTACACCGCCCCCATTGCTAAGGTCCTTACTCCTGTTCACCACCACGAGGAGGACTATGTAAGTAAATAAAGTGATATTCTTAATGAGATTGTTCTTCGTCATAATTTTTTTTCACATAACGCCTAAACTTGACCGCGGTTTTACTGTTTACAGTCTCACCCTAAATACGACTTCACCTACTCTGTGGCTGACAGTCACAGTGGTGACATCAAGTCCCAGCAGGAGTCCCGCGACGGTGACGCTGTGCACGGCTCATACTCGCTGCATGAGGCTGACGGCTCCGTCAGGACCGTGGAGTACACCGCTGACGACCACCAAGGCTTCAACGCGGTCGTACACAATACGGCCCCTACAGCCGCCCCCGTCCTCTACAAGGCCGCCCCTGCTCTCCAGTACTACCACCACTAAATTTTATATCAAATCAGCTTGGTCAATGCCGAACATTTATCTGTGATTATTTATTGAATTAAATTAATAAGTTCATATTCTAACTTTTATTTCGCTCTAGTCTAGGTAAAATAAATAAAATCTTACGATTTTCATAAATATTTAAGTAATGGACCACATTTGATAGATTTAGAAATTGTTTTAATATATTTTTAATGAATACGAAATACATATACTCTTAAAACTATAGTAAAGGTTTTGTGGTGGAAAACGTACTTAAAATTAGAAACTCAAAGAGATTCTTTGGTGCATTCAAACATGTAGTATCAAAATTCAGTAATCTTGAAAATTAGATGAATGAGGTTTAAACAAACTTTTTTTGCTTGTTTTATAAGCCAAATTTGAGATTTTTCCACCACAGAGGTATTGTAAACGTGAGACGTGTTCCCTCGTCTTGCTCTCACCTATGGTTTTTTACTTTATAACGTAATAATACTGTTAAGTGTTTAGTTTTCAATGAAAATCCCTAAACCATATTGTATTGTATTAAAAGGCAAACCAATATTATATACCAATCACATATTTTTTAATTCCTAGTGAATGTCAACAACATAATTAATTTTAAGGAAATATCCTTTTCATCTGAAAATAATATTTTGTCATCTAAAATTGTGCCTATATGTATCATTTTGTGGAGTTGTAAAAGAAATGAGAGGGCGGAAGAAAGAAACTAAAATCCAACTATTGGGATATTTATTAATTCAAGAGATAAGAATTAAGATCATTTCCGATTTTTTGGCAGGTATTGGTTGATGGGTTATTTAAAAGAAACAATCACGGAGTGCTATTAAATCAGAGGTTGAAAATAGTGATAGAGGTTAAAATGGAGCTCTTTTCGATTTTCAATATATCTTGCGAATGAAGCAAAAATTTTATGATTGGTATGGAGTTTCGTAGGAAATTAAATTTCCCAACGAAACAATGTATTTTATAACTTTTATACAGAAAATGTTAAAACGAAACGAAACGTTGTGACAACACGTTTCGTTTTTTTACTCTTTAGCCAATATCTTTTCTGGGTATGAATTTGGTTACATAGATTACATGAAAAGTATTGCTGCAATAAAAACAAAGAAGACAAACTCCATTAACAAATGCTATAGGTTGAAAATTTACGGAAATATAATTTTACTTAATCCCTAAGTTAATATATATTTCTCACAGTTAAAGTCACGACAAAACTGCAAGCAACAGGATGTTTAGAGTATAGGCGGTAGGTTGAATTTAATTTAAAGTATGGTCAAATAGCTTGTACCAATAGACAAAAAAGACATTTAAAACGATTTCTTAATCGTCAACATATAATGAAACATTGGTATGTAGTTAAAAATAACACGCACAAACTGATATACTTTACCCTTCTATTGGTTACTAACGTATCGAGTTAAAAGATGCCTTTGGTTTGCATTTAGTTGGAAAAAGATTGTTGAAATCGTCTTCGTCGAATTTGTTACACGTTTTCCTTTAATCAAATATTGTTATTTGATTAAATATTATAGAATCTCTTGATCTTGAAAGAATCTTGGATTACTCGTAGAGTTCCTTAACGCGGGTAAAATTGTCACAAACGAAATAAGCCTTTCGATAGCATCAGTATCCGTCACTTGTTCTCTGTCGGCAAAGGCAACGATCTGAATGTGCTCAACGGTCAAGGTTTACTCCCGTGAAACAAAACCGTTTTTAATAATGAACCATTTTACAAAATTAAAATTTATTATCTGGTAATTCCAATTTTGAAAAGAAGATTGAAAAAATAAAAACTGTAAATGTTACTAAAAGCTTAGTTATAATATATTTTTATAAATGTACCATTGATATTACACATTTTTTATGACCTCTGTGGCGCAGTGGTGTAAACAGCCAACTGCTACGCTAGAGGTTCTGGGTTCGAATCCCGGCGGGGGTGAACTTTGTGTTATTTGCAAGACACATTGTTTCGCTGATACGTCTTGGATGTAGTATTCTTATCTATATAGTTTATACCATATTGTTGCTTAGTGCTAGCGATACAAGATTTTATCTTAGTGCAGGGCTATGTCAATGGGTGTGTCGTGATGTGGTTATTATTATTATGAGTTATTTAAATACTTATCACTCAATTTTAATATAAGTATGGTTTGAGTAACTTCGTTGCTGACGGGGGGTAAATGACCGGGCTTTTATTTTAAAGTGTTCATTAATTTTAGCTTTGCCATATTTATTAACCCTTTTTAGTAGAACTAATAGCTAACAATAATACAACACGTAATTCAGAAAAAAAAATGCTGTGTCAATCATAAAAACGACAGTAGTGGGTAAATTTTATTGGGTTTTTAGGAAAAGGGAATTAACAAATATATTTCACTTTATATGATTGTAGGTTTACATTATTTAATTTAGCCTTAAGAAAGTTCAGTGAATATCTCCATTCATTCGTAAGTGGTAACTCGATATCCAAGCGCAAGGTTATCGGGCTGTCACGCCTAAAATTCAGACAATATATAAGCAGTTTTTTCGACATATCAGCATCAGTTTCATACTAGATTAGCAAAACAAAACATGTTCTCTAAAGTGAGTTATCGTAAACATTTTATACTTGGTTATAAATTAAAAAAATGTAACCTACTAATAAATGATTGTTTTGTGGTCAATTGATAAAGTTTGGTTTATTTATATTCTAGTTAGTAGCCGTTTGCGCTTTCGTGGCCGTGTGCCAGGCTGGTCTTCTCCCTGAGCCGCACTACTCCTCAGCCGCCGCTGTCTCCTCGCAGAGCATTGTCCGCCATGACCAGCCCCATGCCACCAAGCTCATTGCTGCAGCTCCCGTAGCCAAGCTCGCCGTCGCCGCCCCGGTCTACCACGCCGAACATGCGCACTACTCTGCTCCAGCCCACTACGCTGCCGCCCCTGTCCACTACGCTACTGCCCCAGTTGCCCACTACGCCACTGCCCCAGTTGCTCACTACGCCGCTGCCCCAGTTACTCACTACGCCGCTCCCATTGCTAAGGTCCTTGCGCCAGTCCACCACCACGAGGAGGAATACGTTAGTACAAAACACTAATACAAACAGTTGATATGATTTAATTTAAAGTTAGTCATTTGTAGTAAACCCATATTTTATATTTACAGGCTCACCCCAAATACGAGTTCTCGTACTCTGTCGGTGACAGCCACACCGGTGACCACAAGTCCCAGCAAGAGTCCCGCGACGGTGACGCCGTGCACGGCTCATACTCGCTGCATGAGGCCGACGGCTCCGTCAGGACCGTGGAGTACACCGCTGACGACCACCACGGCTTCAACGCGGTCGTACACAACACCGCCCCCACAGCTGCCCCCGTCATCTACAAGGCCGCCCCAGTCCTCGTCAAGGCTGCTCCTGCTCTCCAGTACTACCACCATTAAAAAGGACCATATTGCGTTCAAGTCATGAAAAAGTTATTTATTGTAAATATAGATAAGTGTTCATCCTACTTTTTTGTTTCTTTTTTCGTCAAAGCCCCTCAGTAGAGTAAAGTTGGTGAAAATACAGAATTTGATTACCTATACTGGATTTTTTGAAATCTATGATCGGGTTAGATATTATTTCATAGCGCGTTGCGTGACTTTGAGGTTACCCATTAAGCCAATAGTTACCGACCACGTATAAACCAAGTGTAAATTGAGACAGAGTTGGACTCGCAGACCGAGAGTTCCGTACAAATTTAGTAGCTATATGTAAATAGTTCTTTCATCTCAAGAATCGAATCAACATTTTTGTAAGTTTTTTTCTTTTTATGAGGTAACTACGAATTTACAGCTTTCGGATTTTTTCGTTCACGATAGTCTATGATAAAGCTTGTTACTTAATTTCATTACATTATGACATTTAGGTCAAGTTAAAACTAAGAATTGTAAATTATCATTGGAAACAGCTAAGGATTAATACGGTGGTGGTGTTTTAGATTAAAACAATGCATAGTGCTTCATTGATGAATATAGGAATACCTAGTATTGATTCTGAATAATAAAAAGTTTAATGTACAAAAATTCCACCTCGGGATCGATAAACATTTTTGATCTATCTTCTATTTAAATTATTATTACAATTAGTTCAGCTTCGCAAGAGCACTCTTGAAGAGTCTAGTAAGAGTATGAAAATCTCTCGATATTCTTATTAAGACCTCCATAGGGTCAAACTTATAAGCTAGGCCGAACCGAACAAGTCCGATTGGAAAAAAAAACCATTTACTCACTATCATACCATTTCAAAAGAACCATTTACTTTTTACTCATTATCATTTCATAAGAATTATCGGTAATTTATAAGTTAGATATGCATAACGTACTTTTTAGGAATCCGTACCTCTAATGGAAAAAAGGAACCCTTATAAGATCACAATGTTACTATCTGTCTATCATAGTAATGCAAACATTTTTTTTGAAACAACTTGAAAAAGTAAAAATAAGCTAAATTGTTGGCAACATTGACCACAGTTAAATTTATGAACGGGAATGTTCAGGCTTGTTGCTCAAAAGAAAATTACTAGTACATGTTTTTAATAAAAAAATACACGTTATACAATATGGTACATTTTAAAACACATTCATTATAAGTTTTCAATATAAAATATTTGTTTATACTATTTTTTTTAAGAAAAAAAAGAACTAAAAAAAAGATTTTTTCCAAATGAAAGTGACCAAAAAAAATTTTGTTTTTTTAATTTACATCAGTCAGTCAGCTCAAGACCTTTTTCTCAGGAACACGTAAAGGTATAAAGTTGAAATTAATACTAAATACTGAAGTCTGCAGTGACTTGAAGCTGTGAAAAAAAATCAACCCTCTTAGCCTATGCAATCAAAACATACAGCCGTATATACACAAGTATAGCGCTTCCCAAGCATTTGTAAAGGGAATTAAAACTTATTAGGTATTTCCCGTTGACCTAGATTCTGAATTGACAAAAAGTTTTTGAAATCATATGGTACGTTACATTCATTGCATCTTTTTTTTATGTAATTTTCATATTCTTATTTTCAAATATAAACCTAAAGCAATCTATTTAAATCATTTTAATATAACTTGAAATTACAGAATTAGGAAAGTTAGGGTAGGATAATTAGAAAAATGAATTTTAATTACAAATTGTACAAGAAAATAATTTACTGTACCTAATTAATTTGAAAAAAGCAACTACAGGGGTTTCTTGTCGGATTTTTCCCCGTAGAAATAGCGTTTCGAACCGTTGGCATAAAATGATGATGATTTAAAAGTACTTATTTACTTATTTTAAGTCTTGGTATTTTAATTTAAATTTAATTGAAATTCAATGCTAAAAAATACATTTTAAAATCGAAAAAACTACTTTTATCTGAAACATTATATTTTGATTAGAAAATTAGAGCCAAAGTTAAAGACAGTCCGAACCTAAAAAATAAAATCGATTCACCAAATTCTTCTTACTTTTTGGAAACAATATTACATACTTAAATATATAAGAAATATCCATTATCTCACAGCAAATACTCGAATCATCACACAAATGCCCATCCTGAGGACCTCGAATCGAGATGGGTACTGGAAAAACTGGTCAAGTACGAGTCGGACACACGCACCGAGGGCATAAACTATATGTAAATAACGTTCAACACGAGAATTGAATATCGAAGACTTTTTCAGTTTTTCCGATTATGTTGTATTTTTTTATCATGTTACGAGTATTACTAATTTACGATTTCAAATTTATTCCTTTTCTTGCTCTGATCGACCTTGCTAAATTTAATGATTCTGTCTCAAACTAAAGGGTTAGTTTACCCCTTTAAGTTTGATTTGACCAAAAGGTCTGTCAGACGTTCGGACAGACAAACGAATAACAAAGTGATCCTAAAAGGTTTCGGTTTTTTTATTATGATTTTTAAACCTAAAAACATAAGTTGATTGAATTTAAATTAGATTATTTTTTATTTAAACTTATTAAGTTTGTCTTTTGTTGTGTTTGTGTTTTTTGTACAGTTTCTCAAAAGAAAGCCTTGTCAGCCTGTATTTTTAAAATTCGTAGAATTTTTAAAATTGAATGTAAGAAACGTGAACTGAAAGATTTGTGTAAAAGAAAGTGCATAGGTTAAGTACTAACGTGCCTTCAAGGTACAAGGTTAACAAGTTGTCGCACATGTTGCGATCCAATTTCGGTTACTATAAAAGCGCTTTAAATGAAATATAATGTATCACTTTAACACTCACTCAAACAAGCAACATGTTCTCTAAAGTAGGTTTTGAACTCAAAAAGTTTTTCTTATGTGCTATTGATATCAATAGAAGACTTGTTTTAAAGATTTTAATAAAAAAATATGTTTACAGATTATTGCAGTTTGCGCCTTGGTAGCCACGTGCCAGGCAGGCCTCCTTCCTGAACCTCATTACTCCTCAGCAGCAGCAGTTTCCTCCCAAAGTATTATTCGTCATGACCAAGCTCATGATGTTGCTACAAAACTTGTAGCTACTCCGATTGCTAAAGTGGCTGTCACTGCTCCCGTTGCATACCATTCTGCTCCCGCACACTACTCTTCAGCCGCCGCTGTCTCCTCTCAGAGCATCGTCCGTCACGACCAGCCCCATGCCACCAAGCTCATTGCTGCGGCTCCCGTAACCAAGCTCGCCGTCGCCGCCCCCGTCTACCACGCTGAGCATGCGCACTACGCTGCTCCAGCCCACTACGCTGCCGCCTCTGTTCACTACGCTGCTGCCCCAGTTGCCCACTACGCTGCTGCCCCAGTTGCCCAGTACGCTGCTGCCCCAGTTGCCCACTATGCCACCCCCATTGCTAAGGTCATCGCTCCAGTCCAACACAACGAGGAGGCATACGTGAGTAAAAACACAAGATTAAACATATTTTATAATTTTCATTTTCAGTAATATTTTATTATACATGCAGGCTCACCCTAAATATGACTTCGCCTACTCTGTGGCTGACAGTCACACCGGTGACATCAAGTCCCAGCAGGAGTCCCGCGACGGTGACGCTGTGCACGGCTCATACTCGCTGCATGAGGCCGATGGCTCCGTCAGGACCGTGGAGTACACCGCTGACGACCACCAAGGCTTCAACGCGGTCGTACACAACACAGCCCCCACAGCCGCCTCCGTCGTCTACAAGGCCGCCCCAGTCCTCGTCAAAGCCGCCCCTGCCCTCCAGTATTACCACCATTAAGAGAAACTAATGAAAGTACAAAATATGATTGTTAATCATTTTATTTATTGAAATATATTAATAAGTTTAATTCACACAAATACTTAATTTATCTTCCTGTTCAATTTTCCTATATTATTTTTTTAAACTAGTCATTGTAGGGAGCTAAATGAATAAAAATAAAATTCAGTATTATTATTTTGTTAGTATAGGTGGCAATTTATCAGTCGGGTTTCAGGTTTCGGATTAATTTTTATTTTAATTATTTTGGCGATATCTATAATGAAATACTTATTGGTTGTAGGCTCAGATTATAGGTTCTAAAAGCTGAGGTTGTAGAGAGGTAGATTTGATAGGCTTTTTTTACATGATAAGGGGCAAACGAGCTAACAGATCACCTGATGGAAAGTGAGTACTGCCGCCCATGGATATTTGTAACACCAGAGGAGCTACAAAATGCGTTCCCGGCTTCTTGCGTTCTTTTCTTGATGGTCTGCAGGTCGTATCAGTCCGGAAATACCGCATGCGGCGACTCATTCCATAATTTTGTGGTGCGGGGCAGAAAGTATCTGTTAAAACGCACAGTTGTACTCTGCCAACTCTCAAGGTGGTGAGGGTGATAGAGCTGTCGCGTAGATCGATGGCGGAAAGAGGCGGCGGGGATCATCCCGAACAGTTCCTCGGAGTACTCCCCATGATATATGCGATAGAGAATGCATAACGAAGCTACATCTCTACGCAGTGCCAACGAGTCAAGCCTATCTGAAACTTCATTGCAATCGACAACTCGAGGCGCTCTCCGTTGGATGCGGTCTAGAGGGAGAAGCTGTACTGGGGAGCCCCTGCCCAAAGATGAGAACAGTATTACATGAGAAGCCGAACCTGCGCCTTATAAAGTTGCAGGCGGTGCCGGTGTGAAGTACTGTCTCGATCTATTGAGCACACCGAGCTTCTTCGAGGCTAATTTAGCCTTACCCTGCAGATGGCCACAAAACTGGACTTCGCTCGAAATGTCGACAACAAGAATTCCGATATTCGTTCGGAAAAAAAATAATACTGGGTTGACATTTGAGACGTCATTTTATCGAAATTATTCCCAATTATCGGTTGCACTCTAGCAAAGTGGCGAGCAAGAGCTAACAATATATATTTTTGAAATGTGCTAATTAAGTCCTTTTATTTGATACCTCACTCGATATGGAAGGATAAAAAATACGCTTCATTTTTTTTCATGTCCTTTCTTTTCTCCATATTATTTTTTTACCCAAAAATGTATCCTATAAAAATGTCACCAATGACACTAATATCAATCGACGACTCATTCATCTAGTAAGTTTAGCTACGGTGGAACACACAACAAACAAAAATTTATTTATAGGACTCAGAATCATTACCTTCCGTTTGACTCTGTGGTAGTCGGGTAAAATACTTCACAAAAATCCTTTTTCATAAAATTATATAACTTTTAAATACATAAAACTCTTATAGAATGAACATTTTATCACCTCTAACGTATTGGATTTACTTTCTTTTTGTTTTATAGTTTTTTTTGGGTTTTTCAATATTTATTCTGATTAGCAAAACGAGGGCTACTGAATTGTCAATATAATAAAAAAGCTAAGAAAAGGTTAAGTATATTCCTCCACAGCAACCTCAACAACCCCACAACCTCAACCCTCTTGAAAACCTCGGTGGCGCAGTGGTGTAAACAGTCGACTGCTACTCTAGAGGTTCCGGGTTTGAATCCCGGCGGGGGCGGGACTTTGTGTTATTTGCAAGACGCATTGTTTCGCATACCAGTCTTAGATGTAGTATTCTTATCTATGTAGTATATACAATATCGTTTACCATATTGCTTAGTTCATGTGACACAAGTTCTTACGGTACTTACTGCAGGCTGAGTCAATGTGTGTGTCGTGATGTGGTTATTATTATTATTATTATTCCTTTTCATATGTTTTACTTTTAATCAAACGTTGCAAAGTCAATCTGAACTATTAAGTGCATTAGCCAATACAGGACCAGTCTAATCGTAATTTTAAATATCTTGTGAAAGTTGGTCAGAGTTTTTAAGCTCCAGTGAAAGAAAATCGACATACAATGACTTTTTTTTTTGTTATGAATGAAAATGATAATAATTATTAGTATTGTTTAATTATCCAATTGGAATGTAATTGTGATTAATTAAAAGATGCATGTGTAATACAAATAAATGAAAAGTTAGTTCATACTATTTTATGAATTAAAGATACAATAAACTATGTGTTTCTTTTTTACTTGTCATGAATTGATTATTATATGTTAGTAAGGAAGCAGACGTAAAGAACTCTGTTCTATACGGTTTGTACCCTTATTTTTACTATTAGCTATATGAGATGAAGGGCTTTTTGAGAAAAATACAAATCCAACGTCACTTAAAAATAATAAGACTTAATTAAAATGATATATTATGCTGAGTAAAAATAACGGTGAAAGAACTGAATAATTACCTGGAGGGTTACATTACACGCTCTTAAAGTAGCTCTCGTATAAAACTATTATTTAAATTATATTACAGATACAATATAATACAAAGCTAGATTTGAGTTATAAGTTTTATTAATAAAATACTAAGTTTATGTTTAAACATTTTCGAAAGATTATCAAGTTTCGTACAGTTGTTGGAAAATAGTTTTGAAATGAATTACTTAAATACAGCTTTATTGCCTTCAACCTTTTAACTAAATATTAGGACTTATCGACTTGAAATGTTGCGAATGACCTGAAAATGATTTAAATTACTGTAGATTTTCAAACGTCCTAATTCCAGAAAACCTTTGATATCATTATTTCTATGTGAAAATAGATAATACGTGAAAAAATATAATAAGACAAGAAAAAATAAAACAGTAAAGTGTCTTATTGCATAGGCATAAGCTTAATGGTTTTTTCTTTTTAATTCTAAGTTATTTACTATTAAAGTTATTAGTAACAATTTAGTGTTTGTTATTTCTGTCTTACTAAGCAAAATATATTTCCCCAAACCTTTTTGATTTGATTCTATTTTATTTAAATACAGAACAATTCGGACTCGACCTAGATATACATATGTAGTTTCAGTTGACAGTGCAAAAGTTAATGTTACACAAATCATTACGTCACAATACTTAGGCTTGTCGACCTTGCCACGCCCAAATTTCAGTTGATATAAAAACAACGAGTTGCATACATAACATATCAGTCAAGTCTAGATTCACAAATCAAAATGTTCTCAAAAGTAAGTATTGAATTAAAATAAATATAATATGAAGAATTACTTTATATTCTTCCTGAAAAGATTAAAACATTTTATTATCAACAGTTAGTAGCCGTTTGCGCTTTCGTGGCCGTGTGCCAGGCTGGTCTTCTCCCTGAGCCGCACTACTCCTCAGCCGCCGCTGTCTCCTCGCAGAGCATCGTCCGCCACGACCAGCCCCATGCCACCAAGCTCATTGCTGCAGCTCCCGTAGCTAAGCTCGCCGTCGCCGCCCCGGTCTACCATGCCGAACATGCCCACTACTCTGCTCCAGCTCACTACGCTGCTGCCCCTGTCCACTACGCTACTGCCCCAGTTGCCCACTACGCCACTGCCCCAGTTGCTCACTACGCCGCTGCCCCAGTTGCTCACTACGCCGCTCCCATTGCTAAGGTCCTTGCGCCAGTCCACCACCATGAGGAGGAATACGTCAGTACAAAAACACTAATACAAACACAGTTGATATGATTTAATTTAAAATTAGTCATTTGTAGTAAATCCATATTTTATATTTACAGGCTCACCCCAAATACGAGTTCTCGTACTCTGTCGGTGACAGCCACACCGGTGACCACAAGTCCCAGCAAGAGTCCCGCGACGGTGATGCCGTGCACGGCTCATACTCGCTGCATGAGGCCGATGGCTCCGTCAGGACCGTGGAGTACACCGCTGACGACCACCACGGCTTCAACGCGGTCGTACACAACACCGCCCCCACAGCTGCCCCCGTCGTCTATAAGGCCGCCCCAGTCCTCGTCAAGGCTGCTCCTGCTCTCCAGTACTACCACCATTAAAAAGGACCATATTGCGTTCAAGTCATGAAAAAGTTATTTATTGTAAATATAGATAAGTGTTCATCCTACTTTTTTTTTCTTTTTTCGTCAAAGCCCCTCAGTAGAGTAAAGTTGGTGATAATACAGAATTTGATTACCTATACTGGATTTTTTGAAATCTATGATCGGGTTAGATATTATTTCATAGCGCGTTGCGTGACTTTGAGCTTACCCATTAAGCCAATACTTACCGACCACGTATCCGTTCAGTAGGTTCAGTAGGTGTACCACTGGAATAAAATTGATTAGACTTATGTCTTGAGACTATGGTATGATGGACGAGAAGATGTCGAGCAAAAACTGATTGAATTATGTGAATTATAAAGGTTAATTAAATATACCAGCTTTTTAAAAAATGTTTTAAAAATCATCACAATCATTTGTAATTATTTCAGTTAAGTGTCCATCGAGTCAGCTATTTGTTTTATTTTAAGAATTGCCTAAGATATCATTTGAAGCGGTGATGTATGAAAACTTGTATTTTACCGTTTTTGCCCTTAATTATTTAGTAGTTAAACTGAAATGAAATTGTTTATTAAAACGATGCTTACTATCTCTGACTGCCTCTGTAATTAACTATCTTTACCTGTACCTTTTAGATAGACAGCGACATTATGCCTACTAACTACGGCAGGGTAAAGAGGAGGGATTTATCTAAAATCATAAAAAAACAATTTTAAATAACGTATCCGTAATTCAACCGATCTTTAGCGAGGGTAAATAAAGACGTTAATGCGGGGAGGATTGCTTGTTATTTTTTGCGCGCTGCTCTTCGATCATAGCATGGTATGTTGATGTTGAATGCATAGTCGTATAAAAAGAAACGTAGGATATGTCCAGATGTAAGGTGGTAAACAAGCATACGGAACGCCTGATGTTTTTTAAATAACTTCATGGGCAAACGGTTTTCCTGATGGAAAGTGATACGGCCGCCTATTAACACGACGATGCCCCTGATGTCGTGAAACAGCAAGAGTACCCTCCAAGCGTTACCCATGTAGAGATAAAGATCTCGTGCCAATAATTACACTGGCTCTCCAATCTTTCGAACCAAAACACAGCGAACGGCTTTACGGCAGAAATAAAAGGAGGGTGGTACCAACCCTGACAATCTCGAAAGTAGATCTACCACCTGTAAATGGTAAGCAGTCACCGTAGAGTACAGACTTTTGCTATTGCTAAAGACCTGTAAAACCTTTTAACGCCTTTCTTGAAGAATTATATGCTGTAGTCACTATGGAAAACGATACCAGACAGTTCATTCAACAGCCTGAGCTTTCGCGGTGATCAGATTCTTCCGACTAATTTGGCTTGAAGGTGTGAGGATGAGTATAGGATGATATTCCTTAATAATAACATTAAGTTACAAATTTAGAAAACCCATACCTCTTAAGGGTTTTAGTGATATTGCTGTCATTTGCAGGGGCACAACGAAATATTATATGGCTATAACGTATCGACTTATACTTTCTCTGCGGCTGCTCCAATTTGAGCGGGAGACCTCGCTGTTTTCAACCTGTCTTGAAGGTCATTATCATTTCGCATAATACGTTATATACACTATTACAACATATTTGTCTTCATTTTTACTTTATTTATAATTAAATTATCAAAGCGAATTTAATACTTTCATTCGTTCAAAAAGACAAGGACAGGATTACAAGGTTCTAGAAGTATTTTTCAAAAATGAGAAAACACATTTGATATTTTTTTTTACTCCTGCTGTATTATTTTATACTAGCTATTGCCGCTACTTGAACTGCGTTGCGTTTTATTTCTCAGTAACCTTGCATTTTTTCGAGATTTTGTTCGGGAGTAATCTGTATGCCAAATTTCATCCAAAGCCGTTAAAGTTAGTTTATAAAATGTTTATTGTAATGTTATTCATATTTAAAATAAATAATAAAACTGAAACTTGTGCTTACTCCTAAAAGCGTTTTTGCTTAAAATTTTACTCAAGTTATTGAATATTAAAACAATAAAATATACTGTTACAAATTATTCGGTCAAAAACACAAAAAGTAAACTTCAACAACAAGTACTTAACAAAAAAAAAAAAAAATTACATACAAAGTCCTGTAAAATACATGTAGGACACAAGATCACTGAGATATTTAGCGGTTTGGGTATTTGAATCTTAAAAAATATGAAAATGGCAGGTAGATTACCTAATAACCGAGCAATCATATCAATAATTTGTATACCGTTGAAGACAAAAAAGCACTACTAATTGGTAAACTTAAAAAGCTGTTCTAAAGTTGTATATTTGTTTTAAAGCTTTTTCTATTGATGATATTAACAGAAAAAGATGAAGCAAAGTGTTATCAAAGATGGTTGCGAAAAACAATTTAATCAAAAACTGGAACGAATTTAATGCTTTTCCGAAGAGTCTCCAGTACATAGATTCTGTAAAAAATCTTATTTAGAGAGTTGTTGGAGCTTTCCAGTTCCAAAATTCTTATAGTTTTGACTAATAAAGGAAACAAAATTTGTACCTATATTTTTAAAATCCCTTGATATAATGGAGAAAGTTTTATAAACTAGTTTTAAATTAAGATAAATTTTTAATCTGGTCGACCTTGTCACGCCCAAAACTCAGACTATATAAGTAGTAGTTATCCTCTGCAATGTATCAGTTATTACTACTATTGCATTTCAATATGTTCTCCAAAGTAAGTTAAAAGACCAGTTTGATCGTACATAAAATAATAGATTGTAATAAAAATTTTCTATTAATTTTGGGTAATTTGCAGGTGGTAGTCGTGTGCGCTTTCGTAGCCGTGTGCCAGGCTGGTCTCCTCCCTGAGCCGCACTACTCCTCAGCTGCCGCTGTCTCTTCGCAGAGTATCGTCCGTCATGACCAGCCCCATGCCACCAAGCTCATTGCTGCGGCTCCCGTAGCCAAGCTCGCCGTCGCCGCCCCCGTCTATCACGCCGAGCATGCGCACTACTCTGCTCCAGCCCACTACGCTGCCACTCCCGTACACTACGCTGCTGCCCCAGTTGCCCACTACGCCGCTGCCCCAGTTTCTCACTACGCCGCTCCCATTGCTAAGGTCCTTGCTCCAGTCCACCATCACGAGGAGGAATACGTTAGTACAAAATCATTAGAATTAATTTGACTTGATATAATCTAAATTCCAATAATTTTCAGCAATTTTGTAATTTACATTTACAGGCTCACCCCAAATACGAGTTCTCGTACTCTGTAGGTGACAGTCACACCGGTGACATCAAGTCCCAGCAGGAGTCCCGCGACGGTGACGCCGTGCACGGCTCATACTCGCTGCATGAGGCCGACGGTTCCGTTAGGACCGTGGAGTACACCGCTGACGACCACCAAGGCTTCAACGCGGTCGTACACAACACCGCCCCTACAGCCGCCCCTGTCGTCTACAAGGCCGCCCCAGTTCTCGTCAAAGCCGCCCCTGCCCTCCAGTACTACCACCACTAAAAAAGACCATATTGTGTTCAAGTCATGAATAAGTTATTTATTGCAAATAAAGATTAGTGTTTATCCTATTTTTTCTTTTTATTAACAGACCTAAAAATACACAACACTTCTTTTGCTTTGCTACATAATTTAAATAAAAACACTACAAAGAGTAACATTCGGTGGTGGTGCAGTTGTTAAAAACATCATCAAGTCTATTTCAAGGCCATTGATTCTATACTTTGGGGTTCGTTCAGGGCTAATACAGGAATCGGTATTATATGAGAAGATGAAACTCCGGAGTGCTGTTAAATTAGAATAAAGAAAGGGCGCACCAATGTTTTGTATAAGTAAAAATACTTGGAAGCTTTTTTAACACTTGTTGAGGCCCTCGTAACAAAAGCCATAATTTTACGAGGATGTGCCTTATTACAAATACCAAAAATTTGGATGTTTAAAATCATCTGACTGTCAATTTGTACACCCAGGTCGCGGATAGTGTTGATTTTTTGCATACTGAGTCGTGAATACATTGTTCTTTTTAGAAACTGTAATAGTTTTACATTTGTTAATACGTAATAAGTTCAAGCTTATTTACTTCACAGTATTCAGTGAACCCATCCAAACCATGTTGAAGCTTAATATGATCACCATCGTTTTTAATCGTGTGATAAATTTTGAGATAGCACGCTTAATTCTATTGTAGAAAAATCGAACAAGGTAATGCCTTGATAGTTTTTTCCATAAACATATATTATCGCATACGCTATAAAGAAATAACGTCAATTTTGTTATACCATTTATTCGTAGACAATCTGAGAGAAAGAAATAAGCCTCGACAATAAATAGAGATCGACAGAAGGAGATCCCATATGCAAGTATATCAGACAGACGTTGTTTTTAGGGTTTCGTACGCAAAGGGTAAAAACGGGACACTATTACTAAGACTTCGCTGTCCGTCCGTCCGTCTGTCAGCGGGCTCTATCTCAAGAACCATAGCAGATAGAAACTTGAAAATTTCAGAATGTCCATTTCTGTTACAACAACAACAAATACTAAAAACATAAAGAAGTTGAAAAATAAAGGTAGCTCCCATACAAGAAACGGGATTTTTTCAAGATTTTTGGATTGCTCTTGTTTCTTTTATAAAATTATCTAAAAAGTATATAATGTTTAATCTTACAAGGTGGTACGGAACTCACCATGTGTGAGTCCGACTCACACTTGACCGTTTTTTTTGCAAAATTCCAGGATACTAGGTCAACGGAAAGCACCCTATAGTGTGGGCTGGGACTTGGGCTGGGGCTTGGGACTGGGCTTACGCAGTCCAAAAAACAGATTCATACGTAAAACATTCATTTATCGCTTTTGTTTCATACAATATGTATTTACTTTTCAATATCACATCTAGTTTCGCTTGGTAATCGTACCCGTCATCTCATCGCTATGTCAGAGGGAATGACGATGTTTAAAAATTTTATCCTTCAAAGTATATTTTGATTCCCTTCCAATTGGGACTGCATATTTGAGTTTTTGATATAAATTTAAACTTGATACCTCCACGTGTTCTTCGAAAAAGAGTTTTGACAGTCAAATTTTACAACAAATTTACGGTTTTCAGAAATTTCCCTATATTTGTGCAATAAGATTTTTTTTGCCAAATTTCATAATTCTAGATCAACGGGAAGTACCTTCTAGGTTTCAATTCCCTTTGTGAATCTTTTCATTGCGTAAACTCAGTCGACCTCAGTATTTGGTAATTTCAACTTTATAACTCTAAGAGTTCCTCAGAAAAGTGTTTTGACAGGCCGATAGACAGACAAACAGATGGACAACGAAGTGATCTTATTAGAATTTTCTTTCAGAGGTACCCAAAAAATCATTTTAGATAATGTGGTCGAGACATGCCTTCCCTCGAAAATGCCTATTTACTTTCGACTTTAAGAGGTCAGTTGTGTCAAAAAAGGTAAAGTAAAAAAATATTTCACTTTTTTTCGTTTTGTTTCAAAAAGTTACTTTAGATTCCTCATTTTGACAGGAAATTTAAATTTCTTCGAAAGTTATGTATACTTTAAATCGATTTTTTCCGTTTCCGAGATTCATTTAAGGAACTTATATTGGCCCATTTCTTCTATCTCAAATTTTCCACTTCTAATTTAACAGCACTCCGGAGTTTTATCTTCTCATATAATACCGATTCCTGTATTAGCCCTGAACGAACCCCAAAGTATAGAATCAATGGCCTTGAAATAGACTTGATGATGTTTTTAACAACTGCACCACCACCGAATGTTACTCTTTGTAGTGTTTTTATTTAAATTATGTAGCAAAGCAAAAGAAGTGTTGTGTATTTTTTTGTCTGTTAATAAAAAGAAAAAATAGGATAAACACTAATCTTTATTTGCAATAAATAACTTATTCATGACTTGAACACAATATGGTCTTTTTTAGTGGTGGTAGTACTGGAGGGCAGGGGCGGCTTTGACGAGAACTGGGGCGGCCTTGTAGACGACAGGGGCGGCTGTAGGGGCAGTGTTGTGTACAACCGCGTTGAAGCCTTGGTGGTCGTCAGCGGTGTACTCGACGGTCCTGACGGAGCCGTCGGCCTCGTGCAGCGAGTATGAGCCGTGCACAGCGTCACCGTCGCGGGACTCCTGCTGGGACTTGATGTCACCGGTGTGGCTGTCACCTACAGAGTACGAGAACTCGTATTTGGGGTGAGCCTGTAAATGTAAATTACAAAATTGCTGAAAATTATTGGAATTTAGATTATATCAAGTCAAATTAATTCTAATGTTTTTGTACTGACGTATTCCTCTTGGTGGTGGACTGGAGCGATGACCTTAGCAATGGGAGAAGCGTAGTGGGCAACTGGGGCAGTAGCGTAGTGGACAGGGGCGGCAGCGTAGTGAGCAGAGTAGTGGGCATGTTCGGCATGGTAGACCGGGGCGGCGACGGCGAGCTTAGCTACGGGAGCTGCAGCAATGAGCTTGGTGGCATGGGGCTGGTCATGGCGGACGATGCTCTGCGAGGAGACAGCGGCGGCGGAGGAGTAGTGCGGCTCAGGGAGGAGACCAGCCTGGCACACGGCCACGAAAGTGCACACGGCTACCAACTGCAAATCAGAGTTCAGATTATTATAGAAGTCCATGTAATGTTTTTTTATAACCTAGAAGACCAAAACTAATTGTCACTTACTTTAGAGATCATTTCTGCTGGATGTACTGAAATGTAACTGATACATATCACATGTAATAATTCGCTTATATAGTGAAAGAATATTGGGCGTAACAAGGTCGACGGGTCAAAAAGTGGCCTGATGTCAGAGCTGAAACTATCACCTTCAAAAGTAATCGCCAATATGAAAGTGAAATAGTTGACATTCACAAAACAAAGTGAGAAAAGTGTAAAGATAGATAAACAAGCCACTAAAAAGTATTAGCATGCCTTAAATGAGTATGCTCTTTAGCTGTATTAATTTGCTTACGAAAAGCATAGTCCTTTTAAACAATGCCCTTGAATAAGCATGCTGGAAGCAAACTTTGAACAAAGCGGATGGTTGATTTTTATAGGTATGCTAAAATGAGCATGATTATTTCTAGAAAAGTATAAATGCTGTTATGTGGCGAATTCCCATAAATAGCATGCTTTTGGGGTAATAATGAGCATGTCTATGTCACTGTACCTTAAGGTTAAAATCTATTTATTTTACTTGTTTATATTTAAGTTCAAGATCATAGCTAGTGAAATAAAAAAATATATTGAAATAAATATCATAAACATGCTAGCAGGACTTGTTTATTTAATAATAAACTAATTCGATCCATTTGTAGTTGAATACATGCTAGTTTCAGTAATGATTCTCAACCAAATGGCAGCAAGTTCCACCACGAGATTTGCAATGGGGATTCCCTATAAGTTGACTTTAACTGGATGGTTTCCAAATGGTCGATGAGAGGCTTAGATTTACCTAGAAGGGGTGACTTACGATAAGGTACATACTCAATAATGAGCATTTTATACAACTTCATGGGCAAACAAGCAAACGGTTCACATGATGGAAAGTGATACCGCCGCCTATTAGCACGACGATGCCCCTGATACCGTGATACACCAAGAGCACCCTCTAAGTATTAACCACGTACAGGTAAAGATGTTATATCTCTGATATGTTGTTTTCAGGATGTTTAAAAGTGGTCTCACCACCCTAGAGAGAGAGAGTGCCTACAAGTAAAATCCCTCGGTGTTCTTTCTGTTTTGACTACTAACCTAAAATTTCGTTAATAATTTCCGAAGATATACTTTTTCTTACGAAAATGTCAAATGAAATGTGTAGTTTGTTTAAGCTTCCTCCCGCGAACTCTCAGGCTTGAACTCCCTGGAATGGTTTTCCTCAGTGACTGCAGCGTGGAGTTTTTCGAAAAGGGTGTTACAAGGTTCTTACGAAGTCGGCAAGGCGTGCGTACCCCTGGTGTTGGAAACGTCCATAGGCTACAGTAACTGTTTACCAACAGGCAGGCCGAATGGTTGTTTACCACCTCAGTTGTTTTAAAAATCCTTTATCACTTCAAAAAGCTATCGTGTGTTTTTCTTAATTTGAAGAGTATGTTTCAAACCGTAAAAGGCTTTACGCGTTGTTTTGTAACCATACATAAAAAACAATAAAAGTCTAAATTCAAAGTTTAAAAGTTCAT
Source organism: Choreutis nemorana (assembly GCA_949316135.1). Classification (NCBI taxonomy): domain Eukaryota; kingdom Metazoa; phylum Arthropoda; class Insecta; order Lepidoptera; family Choreutidae; genus Choreutis; species Choreutis nemorana. The sequence continues at coordinate 7,347,801 of OX438600.1, forward strand.
TTACACTTCCACTACCAATGTAGTTTTGTTTTGAATCTTGATCAAAACAAACTACTCTTTATTTACGTCCTGTCGTCATTGATATAAATTCATCTTTTACTATAAGAATTAAGAGATTAACCATACGTTAGTGATTGGTCTAACAATCATTATTCTATTAACATATAGAACACTGACACAAAAAGCCTTGTTCATCACAAAAATGTCTCCCAAAGTTATCATTCAAATTTAGTACGTCTGATTTCGTGGGGAGATTTTCTATAATGAATTGTATACGTAGCTGTTTATCTTTTTAATAATCAAAATCAATTCTTAGAGCACAAATTACATTCCTTAAACATTTCAAGTCTACGTTGTTTCTAAGAAAGAAGTTATTCGATATTATTTTTCACAATTACCTATTAAAATAACTTATTATATTCACTAAAAACCATTTGCATTAGTATAATTATCTAAAAAAATACTAACTGCCTAACTGTCACCGTGTAATCAGAAGTTTAAGAAATAGTTTTCTTGTCCTATAGTTGTAAGTAACATACATTGCTACAAGTTTTTTTAAGGCGTTTTCCTAGTAAGCATTTTTACCACGAAAGACACACTATAAACTAGATTTGTTATTATATTTGTATATTTTTTTGGAAATCTACTTTTTTTAGGTTAAGTTTATATTGAAAAACGAATACTAAAGTACAATGCAACAATAGACCACTAGTGAGATAGCGCTCAACAAGTTTTTTCCCTTGAACTGGATCAGCCAGATGGAGAAAGTACCTTCACTTTGTAACAATAGCTAAACATTGTATATTTATCCTGGTAGGTCATAATGTATACAAAAGTATGTAATGAGCGCTTCGCCTACAGCGCACATTATATATGTACTTTTGATGCTGCAAGTGTCTAAACGTTAAGGTAAAAAAGGCTCTTGGAGCTCTAGCTCCTAGGATCTATCCTATCTGTACTTGTGTCAGATGTTATCTTCTCACTAATTAATTATTTAAAGCATCAAGTACTATTTAATAATACCATTGAATATTGACATTCAACATTGTTTTCTTTTAAGTTTACCTTTACCAAGCAGACTTTAATAGACAAAATAGAAATATATATTCTTTCATTATGTATATGTTTTGGCAGTCAAAATATACGATATCTATTTACTACGGACGAAATTAAATTAAATTGTGCGACACTTTTTACAAACTGTTAGTATTTATGTATCAGTAGGTTGTTAAATATGCCCTAAAAAGAAATCGTGGTTTAGGTTTGGTAATATATGAGATTAAAAACCCATTTTTATTAAATATGTATGGGTTTCCTCATTCTTTCTATATTAAAAATGTTATTTACGGATTGGGATTATTTTTAAAAATAAATAAAAATGAAAACTAACATTATTTTGTATTTGTTTATTTTGAGTAGATGTTTTAACTACATTAATAAAAATAAATTGACAACACCCCTAACTTGACTCTTCTTCATTATCATGATTGAAGTTTTTGAAACTAAAATAAATAATAATAATAATAATTAATCCAGATAAAATAACTTAAATCTTAGCAATAAGTACAAATCATACTATCTGGTCGTTAAATAAAGTAATTTATACTTGATATAAAGGTAAGGAAACAAACATTATATTTAGTCAATTCATTCTTAGACAAGATAAGACTTAGACTAGATTCTAGAATTCAAAATGAAAGTTGAAATTTGAAATAATTAAGTTTGTGATTTAAATATTTAAAATGTATTTATACAATTTATCGGGATTAATATGGATGAAATGATTAAATTAATTTACTTAATAGTACTGATGCTGTTGATTTGGCGGTGGCTGGAGATGAGGTGATACTGCATCGTAATTGGAAGCTCCTTTGTCTTGAAGGTTAAGCTTATATTGATAATCACCTTCGAATTCATCAGATTTGTATGCGCTTAAGCCTTCAGGTTTTTTATCTTCATATGTTTCTGCGTATTGTGAAGGTTTATTCAAAGTAAATTTTCTTTGAGTATCAACAGCTTGAGAATTTAGCTGCCAACTTCTTTCATAGTTTGTGATCTGATATTGCTGATTTTGATCGATTTGTACTGAATCTTGTTTCAGATATTCTTGGTTCTGGACAGACGGTCTTTGATATTGAATTGGCTGTTGCTGATTTTGGTTGTAATATTCGACTAGCTGAGGATTATTGGCCTTGTATTTTTGTTTTGGTATTTGATATGAATATTGAATTTCTTGAGGATCATTATTGCAAGTTTCCTCGTTCACAGGGGCTGGTTGAGGCGACATTAGAACATAACGATTTTGGTTTTCTTTATAAGAATTTTGATGTTGATTTGTAACTTGTTGCTGTTCAGGAGTTGAATCATATTGTGGATAATAGTCTGGTATTTGTTTATTGTATTGTATATATTTTAGTTCCTGGTACGTCGTCTCAACATTTGGTGTTTGAACATTAAGTTTATTATTTTGAGGAAAAGATTGATGTGTGTAGTAGTCTTGACTTTTTACGCCTATTAACAACAAACTTATGTAGATACTCGTACCCTGAAATAAACAATGATAGACACTTTAAAAATACAATTAAGTAAATAATTATCAAGTTGTATTTAATTTGTTACCTGACTCAGACGAAGCAGAAAGGACTGTTATAATTTTGTTGACCGTTATGTACGTTTGTATGAATGTTCATTTATTTCGTCTTAATTTCTAAACTATTTCAATTATTATGACAAATGAGGTATCGTTTAATATATCATTATTGTCCGCTAGTCATAGGCTAAATGACGTCCCATTAAATTGCATAGGGCGGCCTCAAAAAAAAGTCCATGTTTGGTATCAAGTTAAGGGCATACTAAGCACGTTTCATATTTATACAAATTGAAAGCTTTTACACACGGCTTTTTTCTGCTTGCATGCAACCGATAATTGATAATAATTTCTAAAACCACGCCTAAGATGTTAATTAAACGTCACCCTACCTAAAATACTTATAAACAAATAAATGTATCAATAAACACAACCACAAATTGTAAGTATAAAAATAAGTTTAAAATCTAAAATCCGGCTACCAAAAATCACGCTCTAAAGAGTATGAACAAGGACTATTCAATTTAGCCGTGGTCATATTCTTATACAAACCTATTCTAACATAACAAAAAAATTACAAATGAGTTAGTTTGCCTAATACTGTAGATGGTAAATGGATAAATTAGTTTATTATTTCAGATGAGAATATTTTCTTGTTCCCTACTATTTAGAGTTTGATTTTCAATAGTCGGATTTCAGTTTTTAAACTTACTTTTTACTTCAGTTTAAATTTAGTACTGACCTTTTGAAACATTGTTACGATGTAGTCTTTCTCAAAGACGAAACACATATGAAGATTTTGATTTACGCATTCATTTATAAGGCATAAAACAATGCAGTGGTTTAAAACGTGTTTTTTCACCAACCAAGGTATATTTAAAATAAACTGGAGCTTGAAAGTAGTTCAAAAAGTTTATGCAAGAATTTGTTGCGAAGGGATAAGATAAAAGTAAAGGGCCTACCTAAGTGTTCTTGTTAAATAAATCTGTTTAAAATTTCTTTTGAAATACTAAAAATACGACTACGATTAATCGAAAACTTGTTTTGGTTTTAGGAATTAAATTCAAGAGTTAAACAAACTCTTAAATACTCGTTGCCTTTTGTAAAACTATCACGTTACACCAATTTACATTCTAGTGTGTGTGTTAATAATTTTAATGACTTTACGTAAATAGCATCAAAATGTCAGAAATCGTAAAAATATTGAGCCAAGCTTTGAAATGTAGGCTTTAATAAATATAGCGGAAAGTTCTAGCATCGTCGTATGTACGAGTATGTCTGAATGACTCTGGAACGGAAAAGTGACAAAAAGTGCTAAAATACTGTTCTGTAAATATTTATAGGGCATATGGTGGTTTGTTTAATGACAATGATTCTAATCCTTTCAATTTCTTATCAAAACACATCAATTTGGTATCCAAAATGCACGTGCAAATTTCATCTTAATGCAGTTTAGTGGACTAACAACCTTCACATTGATTACGTAAATTACGTCATGCAAACGCAGAACGCGCGCCGGGTTGCGGACATGTCGGTCTTAACTGTTACAAATTAAATCAAATCTCTCTCGTAACGTCTCCGGTATATATTCGGCTAATGACTATGTTAATTCATCAGTTCCACCGCGGAAGTCAAACTAGACAGATCAAAATGTATACCAAAGTACGTTACAATACTTAGACAGAAACAAAGAAAATGCAGTGTAGTTGTTGATTTATAGATAATAACCGAGTTTTGTTTCCAGGTTTTTATATGTGCCTTCGCATTAGTAGCGGTTTATTGTGAAAAGCATCACAATAACTTGAAGAGAGGGATTCATCTTCAGCCTGAGTATCATCACGCTGCAGCCCATATCCCCGTCAGACATTACCAACAGCCAGCCCCTATCTACGAGCTGCAGTCTCAGGAACAAAGCCATGGACAATTGGGGTCGCAGGAGAATAGTGATGAGCAACAAGCAGCGCTGTATCAATACTTGCAGTCGCACCAAGCGCAGTTGAACTTCCAACACGCCACCCCTGAACACACCATCAATACTATTCACTACTCTGAACCTGCTCACCAGGAGATTCACTCCATCCCCTCATCTGGCCATGAAAGTCATGAGGAGCACAAACATGCCGTTTCTCATCAAAATGTTAATGTTCATCACGACCAGGAACACTATGCTCCTGCTATCCACCACTCCCCCAGTCATCATGAAAGCGCACATCATATCCCAACTCATCACCAAGAAGCCTCACACGGTCACGAATCTCATGACGAGGCCGTAGACTATTACGTAAGTGATTCTTCATGTCTGAATTTAAATCGACTGTTTGTCTGCGGAAGTCCGGTTTGAGATTTATTACGGCTTTCTATAATTTGGGTAATCAGATCACACAGACTAATAAGTTGAACTAATGGTTTATTTAAGGTTTTCTAATACAGCGAATTTGCATTACAGGCGTATCCCAAGTACCAGTATGAATACAAAGTAGAGGACCCACACACTGGTGACAACAAGTTCCAGCACGAGGTCAGAGACGGAGACAGTGTAAAGGGTGTCTACTCCCTTCATGAAGCCGATGGTTCAGTTAGGACTGTCGAGTACACCTCGGACAAACATAATGGGTAAGAAATCACGTACACTAATAATCAATTCAAAACATTTGATTATATAAACACAGTACACATTTTAAGACATTAACGTAAATATATTATGTCGGATTACATGTATTTATTTGCAAAAGCTCGAGTCATCATGACATACATTGTTCTCCGTTACACAACATTTGGCTGATTTGTATTAGAAATCTAGGTGTTATGTATGTGTTTAATAAATGATTATTTATTTTATTTTACAGATTCACAGCTGTAGTGAAGCACACAGCCCCGGGACAACATGTTCAGATTGAAAGTCATCATCGCAACTAACCTAATAGATACTAAAGACTATTGTTACTAAGTATTTAAATTCCTGTTGTTAGATGTGTAAATAAAAATAATATCAATTAAATTGTGATTTCATTTACCTATTTTTAATTAATTTAATTTGTAATTACATAATTACAGATTTTAATTGCTTAAATTACACGAAAGTTTTACAGTTAAAGAACAAATTAAAATGATACTTTTACAGTTCTACACTTTTACATAGCATAATTGATGTGAAATAAAACAATAGTGTTGCAACAAAACAGGAAACATCATTTTATCTTTTTAAGTAGCGTTTAATTGAAGAAAGCTTTTGTAAGAAGTTTTATCATGTTTGGTTAATCTAACAGACAAATATTCTTAATACAAAATACTTTTAGTCAACGCACGATGGTCTACAACTTTTTTGTTCTAACCATACGTACGAATCAATAAACCTATAAATACGTACTTATAGAGCAAATATTAATATACGTACATTTGGGTTAAAAAAAAACTGAAAATATGAGCAAAACAATAAAAATCATACCTCTATATACATATAGAAGTGCAAGTAGAAGTATAACACAAACAATTAAAGATGCTTTTGTGAAAGCGCTGTCTGAATATCTGGCTGAACCATCCATTGTAAATATACTTTAAAAGAATTTCTTGATTAATAGATTACTATTAATAATTTTAAAACTATGGAAATTTGTTTTGGATTTAAATTTAAACGGTTAAGGCGTAAAAAATAAGAATGTTAGTACAGATTTATAATATTATGTATTCTATACATCATACACTTCTCAACCTTACCACACAGCTACGTTTGAAGGTGCGAATATTGTCTATGGTGAAGTGCAATAGTAAAATACCGAATTTTAGGACACGACGAAGTGAGTACATGGATCAATTTCATGACATTATAATCATTAATGGAGGCAATTAGGTTTTGTTTTTTACCCGACTGGCAGAGCCGTAGGAAGGGTAATGATTTCATAAGTCTATGTATATTTGTATCTTAAGTCCGGGTACATAGGGTGCATTTTGTAAATATGGCGCCCAATAGAGGATATAAGACATGAACAATTTTTAATCTATGTCTTCAAGTCAACCAAAAATACAAATACAGACAACACGTACGTATTTTATTATGGATAAGATCAAAATACTTAAAATAAAAATTAGTTCTAAAACTAAAACCCGACATCTGAAAAATCACGCTTAAAAAGTATGAAGCAATAATATATTCTAATCTGAAATGTTATGTTCAAATTTTCATTCAATATAGCAGCGGTATTATGCCTCCTACCCTATCAAAATAATACAAACGAATAAGATGATCGCATTGAATAGACCTTTGTGCCGCTTTAGCAGAATTTTATATGACATAGATATCAAATCATAAAATGTCAATTTAAACATTTTAGACGATCTGATTCTGAATTGAAATGTCAGTGGTCCTAGGAAAATGTTACCTTGCAAAAATTAGAGGCATGACAATGTTTAGAAAAATAATTAAGAGAATTGGTGGCCATTTTCGGGCCCCTTTTTTATAGACGTCTTATGTTGACCAGTTGTGCCGTTACATTATAAAAAAGTATTAATTCTTGTTTAGAATTAGTTATTTTTGTAATTAATTCTATTCATTCACGAATACAGTTCTATTCATTTTATAACGTTGGATAAGGCACGTTATTGATTAAAAAAATTGTAGTATTTTTCCAGACTAGATTTTATTAATTTTTAAAAGACATTCTAAAAGCTAATTTAATTATAACTATAATGCTTTGTGTCATCAGTTCTTAGTGGTGGTAGTTGTGGTGTGCTGGCTCGATGTGCTTAGAAGGCTCTGAGTGCTGCACGTAGGCGTTGAAACTGTTGAAAAATATATTCATTATGTATGAGAAAGATATTTACTTACTTATCAAACTAGAACACTTTAATAACGCTTGATTGTACAGTTTGAAATAAACGAAAGTCTACGTAACGCAGACAATAACATAATAAATGTTCTGCTTTGAAAGTAATGAGATGTTATTATGTCAGTAACATCTGAGATAACCACACTCAAACAGTGAGTCATTGTCCATTGAGATTGCAAGATTTGTTCTCTAAATAAGTAGCGATAAGTTTAACAATTAGTGCGAGTTATGAGTTTTATTAACTGCTAAATTAAGTGTCTGAAAACTGTCTAACTGAAATATTAAAAGTCGACAGAGAACTTTCTTGAAATCTCTTCGTACATAATATGCTCTCGATATACAGTTACTGTTTCTTATTATAAAATGTATTGTTACCCGCTGTGCTTGTCTGAGTTGTATTCCACGGTGCGCACAGAGCCGTCGGCCTCGTGGAGGCTGTACGCGCCCTTCACCACGTCACCATCGCGGGACTCATGCTGGGACTTGATGTCACCGGTGTGTGGGTCAGATACTTTGTACTCGAACTCGTATTTGGGGTGGGCCTGTAAGTTTAATACATTCATTTAACCTCTTGACTATTAGAGTAAAGCGTGGTTAAATTGCGGCAGTGGATGAGCACACGCAGGTTAAGTTCGATAGCAGCTACGCATTTATATTTATAAAAAGCGAAGAGGAACTAAAATTGATATTCGTTGTTCTTTAGGGCATAGGCTCTCATTACCTCCCAAGAGCAAAAATTAATTTCACTGGACGAATAAAAAAATCTAAAAGTTATAAATAAGATGACTTACGTAGTAATCTTCATGATGATCATGACCATGCTGGGGCTGAGCGTGGTGAGCTACTGGGACAGCATGGTGGACAGCTGGAGCTACGTGGTGGACTGCTTGGGCAGCGTGGTGGATAACTGGAGCAGCGTGGTGGACCACTGGGGCAGCATGGTGGACAATAGGGGCAACGTGCTGGTATGTTTGGTGGCCATCGTGTTGGTAGGATTGCTGAATATTGTGTTGGATAGCAACAGGAGCGACGTGGTGGTAAGTCTGGTGGCCATCGTGGTGTACAGCAATCGGGGCCACCTGGTGGTACGCCTGGTGAGCATCATGGTGGATGGCGATCGGCTGCACGTGTTGGTAAGTTTGATGACCATCGTGGTGGTTCTCGTGATGGGTCTCGTGCTGGATGGTCAAGGGAGCAGCGTGGTGGTAGTTGTCATGGCCGTTTTGGTAAACAGCTTGCTGGATCAAAGGCGCCTGGTGTACGTTGTAGTGGTTGTTCTGTTCCTGGTGGGAGTCGTGTCTCACTATAGACTGTGTAGAGATAGCTTGTCCATGTTGTTGATGGCCATGTTGATACTCATGGTGTTGAGCCAACGCAACCGCCAGCGCTGCCGCAAGAGTGATGACCTGAAATGGCAAAAATGTTAAACTATTCACTTTTTTTTCATTTCACATTTCACAACAAAATCTTTGAACAACTTTGTAAACTTTTAATTGCTTCAATTAAAATTTTTGTTTGCACTCACTTTAAAAAACATTTTTGTAGGTGTGAAGTTGTTTGATCTTTTTAATTAAATGATATCAAATCAAAAACTGTTTCGCTTTTTATACTCAAGAACTTGAGCTTAAACCTGTCACAGTTCGGCAGGTTACGTATGTAGAGGAAAGACAAACTCGTTCTTGTACTGTAATTGTTCCATTCTCATGATATAATTTTTGCACTACTTATTCCGTTTAGCCTTTGGGCATTTTATTTCCTGTAGCGAAATTTCATTTATATAATCTCTATCTATGATTGACAAAATAAACAAAAAGTTATGATATTATATTATTTATTAAATCATTTCAGTCGCATAAACCGGAGTTTCTATACAGCACCCCATAGGCGTTACGTCTAACGTTTCATAAGCAGTATTCAAAAGCTTTACACAATACTAATAAAATGAATGAAAATGGTAGTAAAACTTACGAACTACAAGAAAATATAATACAAAAGATGCCTAGCGGTTTGCGATAGATACATGAGTGAAGAATGAGTCTAACTAATTGGGCCTGAAGTCCCGGGATGGATACTTGTTATGAAACGCTGAGCCTCCTGCACGATTGTCTTCCAGGATTCGAAGCATTCCCGTTTCGTTGTCGCATTCCGTCCGTCTTAAGCTAAGAGTTGTTGTTTGAGAAATAAATAGGTTGGCTGCGGTTGGTTTAGCCGTGGAGGTATCCGTGGCCGAGGGCTGGTGCGGCTACCACGGTCTTGAGGATTGGGGCGGCGACGGGAGCGGCAGGGTGAGCGGCGTGGCCTTGTCTGCTGACCACAGCGTTGAAACTACAAACAAACAAAGCATATTGCAGTCAATTTACATTGGCAAGAAAAAATATTAATCCACTTTTATCATCGACGGTCATTTTGGATGATTTGTGAATGCTGAAAATAAATGGATGCATTGTTTTAATGTGTTTATAAATAAACACTTTTATTGTCTGATGCGTTCATATGTCGTCGTTGTCGTTAGGTAGCCATTGATTGACAGTTTTCTTACATTCAATCAAGGTCTATATGTTATAGCTGAGTGATAATTTACCCTTGCTGCCTTAACAAACCCGCCTCTAGACAGTTCGGCCATTATCATCTTACGTTCCTATATCATGTATCTAAATGTCTAATTTAAAATCTCGCAACATCATAATATATCTTTGCTATCTCACTGGTGTAGGCTGGAGTTTATACTTTGTTATAAATTAGTAATTAGTTTAGGGTAGGGTTTACCCGTTGTGATCATCAGCGGAGTAATTGACGGTGCGGATGGTGCCATCGGGTTCTACCAGGGAGTACTGTCCCTTCACCACGTCACCGTCGCGCGCCTCCCACTGGCTCTTCTGGTCTCCGGTGTGGCCGTCAGCGACACCGTAGTTAAACTGGTACCTGGGGTGGGCCTGCAATTTTTTTATTTATTATTAAAATGGGCAAACAAGTAGACGATTCGCTTGATGGAAGGTGATACTGCCGCTCATTGACACCACGATGCCCTTGATGTCTGAACGATAAAAGCAACGTCAATGTGTTGCTCATGGAGAGGTAAAAGATATTCGAAGTTGAAAACAACCTCATATGCTGCTTAGGGTATAATGGTACCTCAAGTAATGGTAACATTAGCATCATAATTATCAGCCGGATGATGTCTTCGAAGTATAACTAACCGAAGCGATCCTGGGCCGCTTGCATCAACATCATTGCATTTGTAAAGTTCAAAATATCAGGAACCAATCTTAACCTACTTGGTTAAGATTAAGTTTTTTTTTTTAATTTCGACAATAATCTCACTCAAGAAAAGATAATAATGATGGAAAAAGACCTATAGAAGAACTCAGTAATGTATTTGTTTGTGTACGTTTGGATTCATTGTAACACAATTTATCTGCTTAATTATAACAAATGAAATATACCAATATGCTTCACATGGTTTAACTTTCCCATGTTTCAGAATTTACTGACAGAAAGTTTTCTAATAAGTACTGTTGCTTGTAACCTAAGCACCGGTAATAGGTATTCTTCTATGTGTTATTATTTTTATGTGATACGCTCTAGTTTTTTTTAATACCACGAATTTATTTTTCTTGACTTTAAAAGGTGATACATACATATATCTCAACAGGGGCAGCGGCGTGCGCGATGGGCGCTGCGTGTACGAGCGCCGGGGCGTGAGCGACCACACCCCCGTGACCTGAAACAATTCTGACCTCAAGTAATTGACTTTCAATACCTTTAGAAAATGTTTGAAACAAGATGACGAAGGAGAACAGAAGACATGGATCAGTTTCTCACGTCATTAATTTCTTTCATCTTTCAAAAAGGAAAAGTGTACACTGAATACATTGTTCATCGGACCTTTCTATAGATTTTCTATTAAATAACTCAATAATTTTATTGATTTTACAGAAAATGATAAAAGAATAAGTGATTGACTGAGTTTAAATAAATTAATAGTTTTCTTAGACAATTATACCAAACAGAATAAGACATTTTGATACGTCATTAGTGAGTCAATTTATTGTTAATAAATTACTTACCATATCCCAGGCCAAGGTGGCCATAGGCAGGAGCGGCGATAGCATGCCCTCCAAAGAGGCCGTGAGGTCCGAGAGGGCCCAGAGGGACCGCCTGAGCGACTCCCAGGATGACGCAGGCGAGTAGGATCTATTGGGTCATAGAATAATATAAGCTGGTGACATGAGAGTTAAGATTGTTATATTTAAGGCTACATCACCCGAGATTGATCTTGGCTCAGATATATTTATGTGATTAACATTTTTCTTTAGGGATTTGAGTGATTACATCCTTCATAGATTTGTTTTTGTTTGTATATCGTCATTTTCTAACCAGCACAAATCTTAAGAGTATTTATCAGGACATCTATTTTTATTTACCCGGATATTTTATTTGCTATTATAAATTTCCTGTTATATATTTTTTTTCACAAGACTCCTGATGGCTATGTCTTTCACCACAATACCTACCAATTTTGATTCAATTAGGACTATAATTAAGATTAGTAATATTTTGTTATTCACTTTTTACGAGAGCACTAAAAGAGCACTTGTTATCACAGAGTCACTGAACCTGTATTACCTTAGCGAACATTTTAGTAAGTTGGTCTAAGTAGCACGTTTGCACTGTTAGGGCTAGGGCTTGTCGTGTGCCAAATTCTAAGATAACAGCGCTTTATATACTGCCTGGGTGTCCTATAGCCCTAAGTACTTATGTCTCCAGCCCGTTAGACACATGAAAATCTATATACACACGTATACATATGTATAGTGGGCGCTGTCCGCAACTAAACTAGATCAGCAAGCTTAACTTGGATAGGTTTTTGTCAATGCTTTATCAATACTAATTTATTTATATAAATGTGCACATACGTCGCTAAAAGATTTATGATCTAGCAATGTATCTTTTAAAATTGGGATGGTTACTTATTCCATTGAAAAAAAATACTATCAAGTATTAGATTTTACCTCACTCGTAAAAATGTAGTTTTAACAATTGGAAGTAATTGTAAAATGAACTATATTTCGACATTAATTTGCAATTTAAATTTGAATGCAATTAAAGTATTTATTAAAACCATTGACTAAAAAACATTATAGTAATCATATTATAATACCAGTTGCTGACATATTATATTTTACCTACTTTTACTTTTGCATGCAGAATTGTTCAGTGCATGAGAGTAATTAGAATGTCATTTTAATTAGAATATAGACATCTTTCCTCAATTAATAAGATCCTACCGACAAAACAGATTATAATAAACAAATACCTGTTTAATCAAAAATCTAAAAAAACAAATCTTGTCCACATTATGCCACGGAATATATTTATAAAGCTTAGTTTTAACAGATCACGAATTTCTAATGATACAGTAAATTTACTTTTGTGGTCACTAGTTACTTTCAACCTCATACGATATGCCTATTGGACCATTCTATTTTATACTTAAAAGTAATTTGTTTGATATATAAATTTTAAAATATCATAACATACAAACATACGACCTGTCCGATGTTAAGTAGCTAATAGAATATCACACAATGGCAACATTAAAAGTATCATGCTCACGTTACATTTAACTCTACAATTCCGATATACTTCCATTATTTAATAAAAGCGGTTACAGAAAATGTAAGCAATTATTCATCTTTCTGTAAATGGAACATTACCGATTGTCAATGATTACAAACTTACAAGCGGCTAAACAGTTCCGCATGGAAATTATGTCAAGGATAAGATATTAAATCGAACCAGACAAGAGAACATTAAACAATATAATTTATCACAAACAAAAGCTAAATGTTTTATCTAAACAAAGTTGGCTAATTCATTTCGAATTTGTATTTGTGTATTTCATACAGACGTACGTACTTTTGTTGTTTGTTCATTAGTAATTTTTATTTTTTTGAGGTGCATTATCAAATTTTGGTCTTCTTAATAGAAGATTTTCTGATAATGATGAACGCACCTGTATAAACATTATTTTTTTCCAATGACTGTAATAATAGTGAATGGTCATGTTTAATAATTTTGTTGATTTTTTTTTTCAAGAAGACTTTACATTTAAACTATTTACCTGCATGAAAACCAAGTTGTTTCGTATAAATTTATCCAGAAATCGTTAATACATTTTAACGATACCTGATTATTTGTTTGAAATTACGTGAATATCCTGTATATCAGAACTTTTAATCCCAAAATAAGCGTTAATAACCTTGACAGAGATAATTACCATACAGACAATAGCAGTAGATATATCTCGGGCTGGATTATTGCATGCGTTATGCTGATAAGTTTGCCCACCCCCGCAGAGTTACTGCTGGAATGCTTTTGTTAAAACCTTTATAAGAAAATAGTACTATACTATGAATTATATTATAGAATGGCCATATGAGCTGCTTAGTTTGTGTACTTATAATTTAATTTTTGGATGTTTGTGTTATTTTCCCCTGGATAAAACAAATGTCTAAAAGAATTCATTTCTTACAATTGCTTTAGTGATTGTTGAAACAACTTTTCCATTTTATTAAATAAAAGTTATTTAAAACGAGATATTTCTATTCCTTTGTGTATTATTTTAGTTAATTTATATTTCAATCTCCTTTGATATGGGATCGCCTAAAATTCTTGTTTCTAAAAATAAATTTAAGATGTTAATGTTTGGAATTCCTTAATCTAGACTTACAACTAAAATTATTATTAGTCACCATCGAGTAGAACAATCTGGTATGCAAATGAATTTAATTAAAACAAACCAAAACCAACGTTATGTAGTTTAAACTTTGGTTTCGCTAATTGATAAACATTCTTCAAAATATTTTCTTTTTTGTTTTTTTTTGAAAAAAACTTAAGTATCAAGTAATATTTTTAAACTAAACTTTAACTTCTATTTATTTAAAAAATAATTCATTTAATTACGAGAATAACATTAATTCCAAAAAATATAAACCGCTGAAGATATAAAACTTTAACACACATCTAAAAAAAAAAAACCTACTTTATGATTCTTATTAAATATCTTTCAAGAAAATCCATTACTTCCAACTCACAGCAGCATATGATGGGGTAATCTATTATAAAAATTAAACAATTTCGTTGGAGTGCAATTGTCACTCAGTTCGTATCATGAGCGTTTATTTTATGTGAAATTTCATACAATACAACGATATTTGAAACTAACAATAATGTCTGTTACAAATGTATAAAAATATAAAATAATCGTGTCTTCGAAACCACATCTTAAGAACGGTTGAGTTAGATTTCAAGAATGATTGCAGTTCGTGATTCATCTAGAAGGCCATTGACCTACAAGTTAAAGGTATCTGTCGTATACATAAAGCTCATAATTTGAATAAGATATTATAATAGTACAAAATTGGCATTAGCTGACAAAATACTAGTCAACACTAAAATAACATTATTTGTTACCAAGCTTATACAGCATATTGAATTTGAACTCAACATTATATTTTTTATTTTTACTCGTTAGTTAACTCGAATCAATTTATACAAAAAGTTCTCAGTATGAAAGACATCAACGCGAAGCTCAAATTTTATTGTTTAATGTGAATCATTTTGTAAGTAAATACGACTATAGCGTGCTTTGTAAACATTCTTATATAATGTATTACATAATTTCCACAAGACGTCCCTATACACGGCAGGTGCTCTGAAAAGTCCCTAACGAGAGGAAGTCTCGACCCATTCATATGAATTTCTTGTTTCTGTCTAGAAAGCATTGTATCTCGTAGCAAAACACAGAAACAAAAATAGACCATAATATTATTAAGAATAAACAAGCAACTAGCGCTACGTTAAATTTCTCGATAATGTTTTTGTAGAAGTGCGTTAGTTACCGGATTTTATGCTTGAATAAATTGCCGTCCCTTTAATGTAAAGTTATGGGAAAATACGTAACATAAAAGGAGATAATAATATGTTATTGTTACACTTTAATAGCTTCCTTATTTCAATGGTTGCAGATGTATAACGAAGGTATTATAGGAATTTATTGTTGTGTACAAAATGAGATATAACTTTGTACTTTTAATCTTCTAGGATTTCATAAAAGAAAAAAATAATAAAATTCGTATCTTATAACGTTTGACACTATATGTATACATAGGGGATTTTTTTTCTAGCACATAAATGCAAATGATTTAAAACAATTTTTAAAAATTAGTTAGTGTTGGTAAAAGTATATTTCTAATCTTTTGATCAAATGATTGCAAGATTAAGATGGACAAAGAAGATTAATCCATAAAAAGTTTAAAAAATGCAGATATCTAGTACCAATTTTTAGCTAGTGCAAATATAATTATATGTATTGCGACACTCTTGAACTGACGTGAATGTTTAGAATTTCAAGTTAACACGTTTTTCTCAGGTACATATACATTACATATCAACTTCAGCTATGTATTTAATTTATCAAGAGTGTTTCAATATTTACTGAGATTTCTTTTTATGATAAACGTCTGAACTAAGCGTTATATGTGTCATCATATTGATGAAAAGTAGTTATTAAAAGTAGTCGACTGATAAAACTTATCTTTTAAAATAACCCCGTTATTAGTTTAAATAGAATCACCAAAATAATGTTTGTAATTGCAATTGATTTTTTAAAGAAATCATTTAGTTTGAAAAATTTACAAACAAAAGAAAAAATTGTTGATTAGGGATTGGGAAGTCTCGGGATACGAGACAACCATTTTCATTTCATTTCATTTATTTATTTGGATTTCCAACGAATAATACATGCATACAATACAACTTAGGGACTAATAACATTCCCTGTGTTTATCCAATTAAAAGTAACCACAGCTTGCATATTCTAAAATCTAACAAAACACAAATTAAAAGTTTAAAAAGTCAGCAACATTAATGATATAATAGTAATAGTAGTAATAGTAGGTGTCAGAATAAAAAGTTATAACAAAATGGGGAATTGCAAAAATACTTAATTAACTTATCTGAAAAACTAAATATGCTATCGTTAAATAAGTCGATGTCTAGTGATTTAGGAATGCTATTATAGAGCCAGATCATTCTATTTATAGGTGAATTGAATGAAAGCTTTGTCTTTGTATGACGGCTAGAGAAAAGCTTATATGTGCTGTGCCTTGGAAGTCTGGTGGGAGCAAACATATTGATCATTGACAAAAGAGTAGAACTATCAATTTGGTTTTTAAGAAAATGAAATGAAAAAAATGAAAAAATATTTATTTACACCAAAACATGTTACATAAATAGCAGTATGTCTTTTGGTCCCCTCACTAGGCAAGCCTGTATCGAGGGAACCTGTTACCAGGTTTAACAATATTATTCAAACATTCCTTTCGGCAAACATTAATACTTTACATGATACATGATAGTAGTTTTGCAAAAAATAAATAATAATAATAAATATAATTAATTCCATGCTTCAGGCAAAAACATAAATAAAATAAAATTCATCAGGTCGATTCTAATTAGGTACTGTACATAGTCCTATGAGTAGATAGTTAAGAGATTCTCGGTTTCCATATAGGTTAAGGTAACTAGCCATTTGTAAATAATGGTTTTTACTTCATGAAGGGGTTTATTTTTATATTGCAGTGTTTTGCTGCTCTGTTGTAAATGTATAATTTTATATATGGTCCAATCCGCATAGCAAATTTTGTATTGACTTGGGGTGTTGGAAGATGGTATACTCTACGTTTACTAATCTGGTCATAGTTACTAAGAGATTTAACTGAACTATGAATTGAAAGAGATGTTTTCAGAATAAAAAGCTGCCGTACGGTGAGGATCTTGGCGGTCCTATATAGATCAGTGGTAGGATAGCGAAATGGTTTTCGAAGCATAGTTTTTAAGACAGACCGCTGAGCTCTTTCGGCTTGAATAAGGAAAGTTTTACATGCACTGCCCCAGCAAGTAATGCAATAGACTATTAGAGACTGGCACAGCGCATAGTACACAGTTCTAAGGGTGTCAATACAAGCTAAATCACGCAGGTTTCGCATAACATTGATAATCTTTCTTATTCGCGCAGAAAGAGTGCCGATATGCAGTTCGAAGGTCAGTTTCTCGTGAATATGCACGCCAAGATACTTCACACAATCTGTTCGCAACAGGCACTCACAGGTACACGATGAATAATTGTTGCAGCTTACACTGTGAGCTTTAATTTGAAAACAAATATCTGGTGCCGTGGCTAAAGTTTTGTGAAAACATAGGCATTTTATTTTTTTGGTGTTCAAGGTCAAGAGGTTTCTTTGCAGCCATTTCGAAATTTGTACAAGACCCTTTTCTGCCGTTGTGAGTACGGTGGGCCATGTAGGGCCATGGAAAATAACTGCAGTGTCATCAGCATAACATAATATGTGAGCGTCATCTATCTTAGAGTCCAGTAAGTCGTTCATATATATAATAAATAATGTAGGGCCAACAATACTTCCCTGTGGGATTCCAAAACAGATTGTCCTTTCTTCACTTAAGTATTGTCCAATCCTAACACACAGTCTTCTATTCATTAAATAACTTTGGAACCAGTTTAAAGTTATTCCTCGAATTCGCTTTGCCTCCATTTTTTTCAGCAGTGTTGGAATAGATACCGTATCGAAGGCCTTTGCAAGATCTAAAAAGATTCCGACGCAGTATTGATTTTTGTCTAAATGTGATGATACGGTGCTAGTAAGTAGGGTGAATGCGTCTTCAGTACTCTTCTTACTACGAAAACCAAACTGTCTTGGAGAAATCAGCTTGTGTGACTCCAAGTAGTGCACAAGACGATTATTTACCAGTTTTTCAAGTAATTTAGAAAACGCACTCAAAAGCGAAATAGGCCTGTAGTTATCGACAGAATCTCGAGCTCCTCCTTTGTGAATTGGACTTACCAGGGCAATTTTCCATTCATATGGGAAAATTCCACTAGAAAGACTGAGATTGAAAATATATGTCAGTGGTGTTACAATTTCGCTTTTTACAAATTTCAAAACAGAGTTAGAAATGCCGTCCTTGCCCGGTGCTTTATCAACCTGTAAGTTCATTATTAAATTTCCTACTTCTTCCGCAGTAATTGGATTTAAAAATAACGAATTAGGCGGAGAACTTTCAATTAACTGTTCGTCCGTGAGTTCCGACTCAGTTTTCTTCATCCCTCTAAGTATTTGATTCGCTAGTTTTAGTCCCACTGCAGAAAAGTATTCGCTTGCATGGTTAACAGATTTGTTTGCATCCATGTCACTTAATCCTAGCAATTCGGTAGGTTCATATTTATTCTGGGTCAGTCCACAGACAGATTTGATTGAACGCCAAAGTTTATGGGGGTTATTTTTATTGTCCCTAAGCAAACTGCATTCGTATTCCGCCTTTAACTTACAATAAATAAATTTTAGGTCTAAGAGTTTGCGCCTAATTGTCAGGGTCATAATTTGAAAGTATTTTAATCTATCACTATAAGACTTATTTTTCAAGCCTCTCTGTTCATACGAAAGAAAATGTACAGACCTTCTCTGTATTCTTTCAACTCTACTTTTATGGACGTCAAATAATGGGCACCACACTCAAGAACAGTATATGACTTTTAACATAAGCATTGAAAAGAATAAGCTTAGTCTCAAAATTTCTGAACTGTTTTGAGTTTCTGATAATGAAGCCCATCATTTTTGAAGCCTTTGTTAAAATCCTGTCAATATGTGCATTGAAGGAGAGTTTTTGGCCAAAAATGACGCCTAAATCACAAACAGTCGGTACATCATCAAGGTAAGAATTACCTATTTATATTCATATTGCATACAAGCCGTTTATTACGAGAAAAGGAAATTTTGTGCAATTTTTTGGCATTCAGTATCATGCTTTTGTCATTGCACCAATCATCCAAGATACTCAAGTTTTCATGCAGAATAAGTGCGTCGTTGTCACTCCCTATGTCTTTAACAATATTGAGTTCGTCAGCAAACAAGAAAGTCTTAACATTACATAGTCGAGCCGGTAAGTCGTTTATAAAATTAAAAACAGCAAAGGACCCAAATGCGACCCCTGTGGTACACCGCTTGTTGTTACGTATTGACTAGACTGAGATCCGTTTACAGTTACGCAACTGCTTCGTCCCACAAGATACGATACGTAACCACGACAGGAGTGGATTTAATATCCCATGTCTCGATAATTTAAATAACAACAAATTATGATTTACCATGTCAAAAGCCTTGCTAAAATCCACATATTCAGCGTCCACTTGCATACGCCTATCCAATGCTTCCGAGACCGTTTCGACGTACTCGATAAGGTTAGTAGCCGTTGACCTTCTACAGGTGAAACCGTGCTGGTTATCCGATAGATCAAATCTAACATGGCTAGCAAGAACCGGACAAACGAAATCTTTAAAACTTTTGAAAAATTGAAGGAATCGAAATTGGTCTTTATTTCATTTTTGGGATCATTTTTGTGTATGGGAACAATTTTTTATACCTTCCGATAGGACGAAAATATACTAGTGCGAAATGATTCTGCAAAAATAAGGTAAAGTGGAAATGAAAATTGCCTGGCACATTGTTTAATATAAAAGGGGGGATTTCATCGGGCCCTGCACCTTTACGAACATCTAGCCTTTTGAGTTTTTTACCAAATTCAGCTACTGTTTCATTAAAATAACCCAAACCGTTGTTGTTAATTGAGACTGATGTACTGTTACAAATAGAAGTATCACCTTGCCTGTCATAAACACTTGAAAAACTCCTAGCGAATAAGTTTGCAATACTAAGACTGTCCACCGTTCTTTCATCATCATGGCACATGCATGACGGAATAGATACAGACTTGGATTTTTGTTTTATGTAAGACCAAAACGTTTTCGAGTTACGAGTTATATTATTTTCAAAGAGTTTGCAATAATTTTATGACTATGGAAAAGCAATTTATTTGCCCTTTTATTTAAAAGCTCAAGTTCAATTCGGTCCAATGGGTTTTTATATTTTTAGTAGCGCTGTCTCAAAGTATTTCTCTCACAGAGACACTTAATTACGCTGTCTGTAAACCAAGCAGGATAGCGTTTTCCTTTTGGTTTGGTCAGAGGCACGTATTGACTAATAATGGCTCTCGACATTTTAAAGAAAGTATCGACCTTTTCATCTACGCCTATATAATGTGAAAAAGCAGTAACCCAATCAATTGCTTCTAAGCTTTCCTTAACTTTGCCATAATCAGCACGAAAGTAGCTAGGTCTTAGGATACGGCAGGTTTCGAGAAAAGTGCACCCCGGGTCGAGGAGCAAATCGAAATCTAAAGGTGGATGATGACTGTCAACAATGCTTAAACTAAAAAAAATCAAAAACTAATTTACTTCGGAAAGTAGTTGATAGGTTAGACAAAGAGGGGCCATGGTCACCCATATATCATGAGTTCAAAGCTAACAGAGCAACTGATCAAGCATTTATTTCAAACATCAAAATAAATGATGCTCACACTCTTGGTGTTGAGGAGACGGCGGAGGCCCTTCTTAACGCTCTCATTCCGGACGACACTACTGAAAATGATACCGACTATCATCGAGAAGTTAGGCTCATGGCTGCAGTTCCACCCACATCTCCTTCGTCCGATCTTCCAACTTTAGATGAATTTGTCAAAATTGTTAGGGCGTTACCGGTTAATAAGGCCTCTGGGGAAGACAAAATATCGAATAAGATGATCCAGGAAGCCGTAAAGTCCACTGGGGATTCTATTTTAATTGTGTATAACCGTTGCATTGCTGAAGGGGTTTTTCCTCAAATTTGGCGCCGCGGGCTAATTAAAATCATACCTAAAAGCGGTGATAAGCCACCTGATGATCCGAAATCGTATAGACCCATTACCCTTCTACCATCGCTGGGTAAACTTCTAGAGCGTCTTATCGTACCTCGGCTTCTTCCGGGCGGTCCAACTTTTCACGAACGTCAATTCGGTTTTACTATCGGCAGATCAACAATCGACGCGGCTATCTCGGTGAGAAAATCGGTAGAATCGTCGGAGTTTAAATACGTCATAGGTGTATTCCTAGATATCTCTGGTGCTTTTGATAATGCATGGTGGCCAATCTTATTGCTCAAACTTAAAAACAGAGGTTGTTACAGCAATGTATATTCCTTAATATACAATTACTTTATAAATGGAACAACTAAGCTTCAACTTGGTCATCATGCAGTGTCGAAGGCTTTGACTCGGGGCTGCCCACAGGGTTCAGTGCTAGGGCCGTATCTCTGGAATATCGGATTTGATGACTTTTTGTCTATACCGTTACCGGCTAACTGTTCGCTTACGGGATATGCAGACGACGGTCTCCTGCTTATTCAATCTCATACAAGAACAGGAGTTGAGTTGTTAGCTGAGTCCTGCCTACGTCTGGTGGCCGACTGGGGAAAGAGAAATCATCTTGAGTTCGCAGCCCATAAAACACAGTATTTAATGTTAAAAGGAAACTTAGTAGGGCTACCGCGCTTTAAATTTAATTCAGTTACAGTTAAAAAGAAAGACTCAGTTTGTTATCTCGGTTTGATACTTGAAAAGAAATTCCATTTTATTGAGCACATTAAGCAAGTTAGCGAAAAATCAAAACGAAATTTTTATGCGTTAAATAGAATATCAACTTCGACCTGGGGATTGTCGTTTAAGTCATTAAGAATAATTTATACTGCTACTTTCTTGGGTTGCATTTGTTACGGAGCCCCCGTGTGGGCGGATAGAGCCACAATTGGCGCTGCGCGACGTAAATTGCTTCAGAGTCAGAGATTAGCGTTAATTTTTCTTTGTAAAGCGTATAGAACCGTCAGCACTGAGGCCCTGCCGATTCTTGCGGGCGTTTTACCGGTAGATTTGGAAATACAACGGCGTGCGGCAATGTATTACAACTCGCGGAATGGTATGAGTTCAGATTTTCTAAAACCGAAGGATAGGGCTAAAATCAGTAGATTATTTGATAGCAACGACAACGTTCATAAAAAACTAATCGACGAATGGCAAACTAGATGGGATACTTCGACTAAGGGGCGGCATTTATTTAAATTTTTCCCTATAGTGCGCGAACGGTTAAATAAAACGTGGCTTGATATCGATCATTGCGTAGCCCAATTTCTAACCGGGCATGGTAACTTTAAGGGCAAACTTTATTCATTTAACTTGGTGCCGTCACCTTTTTGCGAATGTTCAACGTCGGATCAAGAATTTGTGCAAACTGCCCATCATATCTTGTGGGAGTGTAGTCTCTGGCATGACGAACGGTTAATCATGTTGAATTCGATTCAAGTATCTGCGTGTAGTCCTATTTATTACCTAGATCTTGTGAAAACGAAGGGAAACTTCCGTGCCTTTAAAAAGTTTTGTCACCAATATTACTGGTGTAAGATTTAGGTTAGTATCTAATTTATCCCCTATTAGTTAGTGGCATACCGTGGTGTTTAGACGGTCAGGCGTCTCCTGACTGTCTCCCCTTTAGATTTTTGGGCCTCTGGGCCATTTCAATTGCTGTCTCCGCTTTGCTGGGAGGGAAGTCTGAAACCGCTTTCTTACTACCTCCTATTTCTTCTGATTAAGTTCGTTGCGGGTCCCAAGACAGCCGGTAGGGTGTCCGGGCACAGCCTGTGCATCATTGCACAGCTGCATTATTCGTTGATTATTCGATCAAAGGACGCCACTGTTGATCCTGATAAACAGGAGTTGCAGTGGTGGGACAGAGTGGCGGGTGTGCCCCGATAATGCTTAAACTGTAGTTACACTTTCCTACCTTAACATAGCTCAAAGTAGACATAACTAGATCCAAGATTTTTTAATTTGCATTACGAATACAATTAAACTGGTTTAAATGATTAAGGGCCAAAAATTCGAACCAAGGATCAAAGTCTCGGGATTTCCCGGGACATCGAGACTTCTTAGAATAAAATAAGAGTGGAACGAATTTTTGCTAAATTATCAATAAATTAAAATTGTAAACGAGTTTTGTATGTTCGAGACTACTCGCGTAGAAAGGCGTAAACGCGTTTATTTTTCGGGGTACACTCGCCAATGTTTACCACCACTGCAAATCCTATTCTTCAGAGTTATCTGTGTATACCGGGATAAGGTATACAACGAATAAGGTAGTTGTGCAATGCAGCACTGCTTGTTCCCGGATACCCTATCGGAGACGATGCCCACCTAAATGCCCTGGAAAGATCTCCTAGGATCTAGGAGATCTTTTAGTTTTGTCCGTAAATTTATTTATAATTATCGATTTTGGCACTTGCCGACCGCTGTTGAGGCACCGCTCGCTCGGTTAATGCGTTATTTTGGACACAATACCTAACCTAACCTAACCTAGCCATTTGAAAAACTAAAGATTTCTACAACTAATAATATCTTTGCACACCAATCATGAAATCTGATGAAATTTTTATTTTGTGGATTGTTAATTAAATTACTGAACATTATCAATTTATTTGCGAAACAAGGATTGTTGAATTTTTTTATTGCATATAAATATTTAAATGCTGCTTTTTGTAGCTGACCAAATTTAATTTCAGCTTAACAATTTAATTACTTCTCATGTCGAATTAAGATCGTTGTCACTTATTGACATGATTGTTTGTAAGGTAATGAATTATAGTATTATATATTATAATTTATTCAAACTAAGGTTCGTTTTAAACAGGTAGTTAAAAACGAAGTTAGTTAGTTTCTTTGATGCCGAGTGCAGTACGAGCCCTACATCAACATATCAGTATCTGAAATAATATCATTTAGAAATGTTAGTGTATTTATGTTACGTATATACTCATGTATGATAAGTTATGTCTTCTCACGGTCTAGATTTTTAAGACATGGCGCAGGAGCAATAAAACGCTATTTATCACATAATCGACCAAACTTTACGCCCCGACATAAACCTGCCCATGTTTGGCTTCGCGAAGGTCAATATAAAATTTAACAATTACAATTTGCCACATAAATTGGCTGAAGTAGCTCATTAATTTTGGTTTTGTAAAATTTGGTATTTTATTTTAATCTGGATTAATTTAGAATGAATACCAGATGCAATGCAGCTGCATTCAAGTGCAACTCGTTGTAAGTCTAAAAATAATACTAAAAGGTTAAATTTATTTGTATACACGTACCCAATAAAAACACTAATAAGGACCAAGTTTTAGAACAATACACCTACTAAGTATATTGTTTAAAAAATACGATTCTACGCGTGTGAAGTCGCGAAACTGTTAATGAGTAAATGAAGCAACGTTTATTTTATAGTGTACCAATAAAGTATCTCAGCTATATATATGTGGTACTTAATAACTTAATCTAATATAAAAATCTAATCTAATAGTTAAAATAAATATATGTAGAAGTCTGTTTTTCTTTTAAAATAAAAATATTAAGATCATCCAGGACGGACATTGGTATAGGTAGTACATTACAAATATGTAACATGGTACGTTCACTACTGTCGTATATATCAGGCAGGTATGGTGCATTGCGACAATGGCTGACATGTCATGGCCTCGCCCACCGGTGAATGTTCACACTGAACATGTGCTGTAAAGCCGAATATCCAATGAATACGAGCTAACGAAATAACAATATCTAATAATAATCATGGTTTAACAGATGTTAAATATACTTATTAGATTCATAAAAGTCTATAATTCAATACAAATTTCGAATGTTTTGGAATTAACTTCCTGATTTCTTTGATTTTATTTTTATATCGCTAAAAATTGCTGTCCGTCCGCCTGATGGTAAACAGTCACCCTAGCCTTTAAGAACTTTTGCAATGGCTAGGGCATCACGCATGCGTTGCTGATACTGTAAGAACCTTTTTTTATTTTCAAAAATCTGGTTTTGTACAGTAAAGTAAAGCATAAATTTCACGCTCGAAAATTGAAAATGTCAATTTTTTTTTAGTCTAGAAGTGTCAGGGTCAAGACAAAGTTTGTATATTATATGTCAATTTGTGTAAATAGAGGTGTCACGTCAAAACTAGATTTGTTAAATGCTAACCCAAAAATCATAGCCCTCCTATTTGCTTTGGCGTAGTCGGGTAGTGAAGAACTAATAAATATCTTTCATGCTTTATATATCAACCAACTTTTTTAATTCAAACGATTTTTTTTGTTGTAAAATACAGCGTAAAAATCTTTTAAAAATTGCTACTGTGGATCCCAGGCTTTAAACACGAAATAATTGTATAATATATATCGTAGTACATTAACATCAAGTTCGTAAAGTCTGTGTCACAAATTCTGTATGTTTGTTATACAAATAGAAACAGTAGGGACACATATTAGTACAGGCTTAACAAGATCCGATTTATTACTCTGATAAAGCTGCGTTTCATGATAATGATTTCAAATTCGGTAAGTACCGTTTTAAGTCAAATAAATTTGAAAATAAAATAACGTTTGCAGACCTTTTTTAAATGAAAATTTTCGATATAAACCACATGTTTCATTATGTTGATGTTTTCTTTAGGTTAGCTATTTTTTTAATATGTTCGTTCATCCTCAGTTTAATTAATCATCTATTAAAACAAATTTAACTAATTAAGCTGAAGGCAATAAATATTCACACGAAACATTTTTGTTTTAATATTTCGCTACGTCCTGTTTCTGATGCCCGAGTACCACAGTTTTAATCCATTCGGTTTTGGTTGTCGCGCTATGGGTTTGATACCCGCTGGTTTTGAGACGAGTTTTTTGTTTTAAGTTTTTGTACAAAAACCAAAAGGCACCAACAGGCCTCACTAAGTCTTCGCTATCCGCTCAAACGTCTGTCGTGTTTTCTAGCAAGCTGCATCTTTTTAACCGTAATAAGTATGTAGTATGAAGCCTTTCGTAAGCGAGTCCGATTTGCATCTGTTTTTTTTAGGATGTCAAACATGCAAACTAAATCAAATTCTCGTATTGGTCGTGAAAACAGTTTTTTTCAATAATTTTGAAATTCTCGGAAATCCGACTTAGGATTCAAACCATGTTTGGTATACTTTTATGTTAACCTCAACCTCAAAATTAGAAGAAAGTAAATCGAAAACTGACCTGACAGTGGCAGTCGTAATGATATTATTGTTACACTCTCATTCGTCGCAGTATTATACTACATAAAGTATGCAAATCTTTATAACTGATAAATCGCAACAAAGACATTGTTATGGTATTATACTTAATATATTAGTAAGCTGCAAAGTATGATGAAAAATAATAAGAAGACTAAAGAAATATATATTTCTGAGTTTGTTATATTTTGCATTATGATTTTTTTTTTTATGATATTTCACGCTGTTTGTAATCTAAAATAATTAAGTCTTCGGTGATTCAGCATAACTCTCCAGCACTCCTACTCGCTCCAGTTGCATTCATACTTTCACTGTTATACACTTGTAATATTTCAATACATAATTTAATTAAATTCTCTCTGTGTTTTTGTAACATTTTGTTGTCAAAGTTTTGAAACTAGTTTGCTTACAAAACTTTTTTAAAGATATTTATGTTGAAATAAGATAGGAATAAAACTGCTTATTATAATACTTGTTACATTTTATTCGCATTAAATTTTATACGTATTATTTATAAAATGCATTTAATTATCCAAAATAAGTTATTTACAATAAACAATGTTTTAAATAAACTTGTCTTTGGGATTTCAGTACACATTAAGTTAAGGATAGAGTTTAAGTGATTTTTTAAAGTAGACTTATAAAATTGTATTAATGTCTTGCTTAAAAATGAATAGTTTAAATATCTAAGATGTCTAACAAGTTGATGGGTTTTCGTTTCTTAATAATTTTCTTTACCACTTTCTCTTGACGTGGCGGATGACGCGGTCTTTCATCTTCATCATATCCATGATAATAATCCTCGTCATCATTTTGATACTCGCTCAGAGGTTTCTTCAATTTTTTTTTCGGTACTAAGACGTAATCATCAAGATCTGCTAGTTGGATTGGTTTGTGAGGCCTCTTTTTTTTCGGTCTTAATGGAAGATCTTCGAAAAAGTGTGGTGGGATTTCTGGGAGACTGGGATAATTTTCAGGGTCAAATATAGGAAGACCTCCCTTTAGCTTGCTCGGTCTGAAAGGACTATCACTTAATTTCGGATATTTAAAATCGTAAGGACCTTTAATTCGTTCTTCATCTACATTTGTAGATTCATGGTATCGTTCGTAATCTTGGTCGTAAAAAGGATTTAGGGGATATTTCTTAAGGTCCAAGTCAACGACGTTCCCGTATGCATTAGAACTGATTTCTTTTTTATGTTTCGTTTTGCAGTTAGGGTCATGGGAGCTCAAACCGAAGTGAGTGTGGGACTCACTCCCTGAATGATCGTGCGGATGTTTGATTGATATGCTATGTGTGTATTCACTTGGTTCCAAATCCATCGGATATTTCGGTTTTTTCTTTGAAGAATAGTCTTTAAACAGTGAATCGAATGGGTGTTTGAATTTCTTTTTTTCGGACGCCGAGTATTCTGAATTTTCTGTGTCATCTTCGTATGTAAAGTCGTAGAACTTTCCGTACTCTCGAGCACTTCTTCCGACTGATTCGTTTTCCAGTTCTGCATCATGTTTCTTCAACAAATCCTCTTTCTCTGGTCCCGCGGAGTATTCCACTGTTCTTGTTGAGCCGTTCGACTCTACCACGCTGTATTTACCTAGCAAAATAAAATAAAACTTAGTCATAATTAAGTTACAATGTCTGAGATGACGTAAGTTTTAAATAACCAGTTTTAATTTAATAAAAGATGTAATTAAATGTCTGTGCAAATACAAGTTTGTTACGGTGCAGTGCGGTGCTGTCTTGTACTAGACTACCGCTTCTTCATATTTTGTATCTAATTATTGTATTTTTTGTCGTTCAGTTTTTATAGGAGAAATCGTTTTCATTTATGTCGACACTTTTTGCCTGCTTATTATGCTGTTCATTTTTACCTAAATAGTTTAATGTATACCTTTAATATTGTCACCATCTCTAGCCTCCCAAACAGTTTTGACATCACCAGTTTCAGGATTCGACACTCCATACTTGTACGAATAGCTCGCATTTCCCTGAAAGAAAAAAACACAATTGGCCCAATTAATTTCCTTCAACGTTCAAATTAAGGAGAGCTGAAAAACTCCTAAACAAGTGTGAAGCGTAAGTTTGCGTGTGCTAATTCGATATTTTACATATAATGACAATTCATCGCATGCCTCGTGCCTGCGGTTTAAAATTCTGAATAACAAATGAGTGATTTGATTGTTCCATAAGTGTGGAATGTGAAGAGTAATAAATATAATTACTGCACCACACTGAGCCGACACGACTATCATATATTTAAAACCAGCAATAACTGTAAATCATCCTTCACCACGATGAAATTTATATCTTAATTATGATCCATATTTAAAATGTTTTATTTTAATCGGTACAATCTAAAAACTAAAGTAAGTGTTACTTTCCAAAAGAAATAGATATTGTTTAAGAGAAAATAACAAGTTATACAGAAAGTACCAAAAAAAGTAGTATTTATTTATTCTATTTCATTGAATTGTAAAAAAGCTCAAGTGTGAGTTTGATGAACTCCTAATATGCAAAAACACAACCGGTTTGTTTGTTTAATGTGCATCAACGGAGTCGTCTCCAAATGTCACTTGCTCACCGCCATCTTTATCAAGTTCAAGATGAACAAGCCATGTGCGCCGACGCATCGCCGCGCATAACTCAATGTCAGTGACGGATTCACTTTCGTTTGAATCCTCAGATGGACTCGCTTTCAATACTATGCGGTTATTAAGACACACCTTTACTTTTAATATAACAGGTTTAACAATATTGTAACTTGTACTTTATATTGTACCAACGAACAAAAACAAAGACCAAAGATCAAAGCGACCGGAACACCATCAACTTGGAATGTAAGATTTAAAATCTTTCTAGCTCCGTGTTAAATATTTAACTTATCAACAGACTAATAAATTTCAGTTTAGCAGCCTATGATAATGCCATTGCCAATTTATTTTACGAAAGAAAAAAAAAAACAAAACCATCGGTATCTGGTTCATTGAAACTTGTACTTTTACCGTCGTAAAACGAGTTGTCGTGTTTGCCTCAGGAGAAGTGGGTGAGCAACACTCGGCGCCCTAGCGTGGCGCGTGCGTTCACGATTACACCTACCAATATAAGCATTAAGGCTTTTAAAAATCTCACTAAGTACTCACAAATTTCAAACGAGGTATTTTATATTCAGCTATCAATAAATCTTTTGATAGCATACGAAATTGAGGAGTGAGATTTTAATATAAGTAACTGAAGTATCTGTAACTCGAAACACTATTTTGAGGTTTAATCTTTTGAAGGATATTCGGAAGACTCGTAGGTTTATTACGTCATTTTTCTTAGTTTAGCGAAAGCCCGCGTTCTTAGTGCCATGGTAGCGCGCCAGTATCTAAAGTTTCAACATCAAGTGACCAACACTTACTACTTTCGATAACTATTTGTGTATACGATATGTTACAGAATACAGCTTATGGGTTTCGTCACTAATAAACTGTAGCAGTGGTATGTTAATAAGTTCGTACTTGTTTCTCTCTTTATGAATAATATTGCGTTCATTAAAGTATTAAAATATCTGTGGTGCAATTAATCTTCCATTAATTACTGACTTTTTCTGGCGTGTTTTTAAACGAGATACAATTAAATAATAGTTGATCTTAATTCTCTCTTTCATGCAATTTTGGGGTTATCTTATATCTCGAAATACGAGAGCAATTTAAATTTATACTATTTTCTCCTACATCAAACATTAAAATCAAACTAAATATACGTAGTTGGATAGACATGAAATATGGTAGAAAACAACTGGGCAATCGATCGCTCCAGCTCAACCTTACCTTATGTTATTTTAGAAATAAATGTAATCCTTTTCTAGGTTTATTTATTTTCAGATTATTTTTTCACCAAGTACTTTTTTTGTTCAAATATACAGTATAAACCATCATAAATTGAATAAGTCAAGTGTACGTCAAATAATTTTATCTAACTTATAATATGATCTTAAAAAATGAACTATATACGCGATAGACTTTGATATGTTGTGACTATATTGCGTTTTTGATTGACAAGAAACTAAATCAATACTGATTTCGTCATTACAACATGACGGGACAGTGTCATAACCAACTGATGTTATTGGATGAACGATATTGTACGTAACAAAAAAAAAATGCATATTATTTCCTGCGCATTTTTCTATTTATTAAAAAAATACCTATCTTTGTTTAAAGTAGTAAATGCGTATAGCTTACAGTTTTTCAGAACAGTTGATTATTCAACGTTTTTCTTATAGTTGTAGTAATTATCAAGTCATCGCTTAATGCAAGTGACATTTTGCGTGTCGTGTCAGACTCTAAGAGAAATTCGCATGCCATTCCTGAATAATGACATAACGTGTGATGAATAATTTAAACTTTGATTATATAAAGATCGTGTGGTTCTAATTTTGAATTTACTTGAAATTGTTTGAAATTTGAAAGAAAATCTAATAAATAAATACCTTTTAAATAATAATATTAAAAACTTACATTCTCTTCATTTTCCTTTTTAATAATATCAGCCTCTTCTTGACATTTCAGTATCAGCAATTTGCCCAAGAGGACCTAAAATTTTGGCAAAAATTATTTTCTTAGATTTAAAACAAAAACTGCTTTTATTTTGGATTTCTATACGTTTTTTTTTAATTTTACTTGAAATGCTTTTTTAAAATGTTATATCATTCTTGAAAACACGGTTAAATAAGTGTATTAAGAACTAAATTTTATAATGTTTAATGTTTTATAACGTTTATAAAAATACTACTACTTACGATCAAAAAGAGGGCCTTTGTCATATTTCGAACTGTATCTTAATCCAAAGGTTTGAGAACCATCCACTTTGGTACACTAAAACACCGCTGGACAAAAACAAACTTTTATTTAGGTGACTGATTTTATGTTTTTATTTAAGAAACATTGTTAACTTGTCCATTGCCAAGGTTGCTAATACGTAAAGACGAGTTGGCCTTCTATTGCATACGTTTTTATAAACTCACACGAATGCACTATTATACAATGTGGACCATTTTAACCCGCATTTATTTACATTCAAACTCCAGAAGAAAAGGATGGAAATATAGACCGTGAAGCTCTGTCCTATTCTACACGGGATTCTAATAGCTACACTGTTTCTCTTCTATCCATACCACCAAGTCTTCATACACCACCTCCCTTATAATTGTACTAAGGCTACTATTACCATGAAGTTGAGTATACTTTAATGAAAAATAAAATATTTGTACGCAATTTAGGTTTTATTAACTAAAATATAAAAATATCCTAATAGTTTTTCATATGTCTTCAAATTAACTTGAAACAGAGTCAATAAAGCGCGTGATTGATAGATTACTAACATAATTAGATTACTGAACATACGATAGGTACTTTCACCAAAAGTCGATACCATTTTATTGAAATAGAAAAAGGCAATCTACACAACTGATTTTATTAAACAAATACCTATTTAAACTGTACAAAACTCAAATCTTTTATTAATAATAGAAAGTATTGATTTTTTTTCAGTGTATAATTTAAAATAAAATATGCAGTATTGATATTTCACGGGCTAATAGTAGCTGATTTGGCATATTTATGTAAATTTTAAGGAAATAATTTTAAAGAACGTTAGGTTGAAAAATCGTATGCAGTTCTAACGAGAAATGCATTAGTGCATGCAAATCAATGAAAGCGAAAATTAAATTAATTCTTATTTGAACTCCTCATAGCGTGTTATTGATCCAACTTAGTCACACAACGTTGATATTGCAATCAATACCATGCTTTACATGAAAATAACATTATTAAATAAAGGTGAAACGACAAACTTAGCAGACATTATTATTATTGTTTTGAAATTATGAAGAAAACGTACAACATTAGATACATACAAATAGGACAAAGAAGATTCCAAATTCACCAAATCTTTACAAAACAAATGACACTTTTATTATTTCCTTTGCCCCTTAAAAAAGAATGAAGCTAACATGCGCCTGACAACTTTATTGCTGCAACCATTTATAAGCAATGGTAGCTATAGGAATCTATGAGCCAGGTTAAAAAAAAATTATTTAATTGTAGATTACTATGAAACAGCTTCTATTAAAACTATAAGTTTCTCTAATTTTGATGAATCTGCATTGATTGGTGATTTAAGAACAAAAATGAATAAAATTAAGCTACGTTATTACTATTCATAATCTAATTTTATAAACAAAATTACGTAATACAAAATTTTTGAATGTGCTCTAACAAAATTATTTATGTTCATAAATTATTTATAATTGTGACTGAATTCTGATCAGGGTGTTCCTGTTATTTATAACCGCTCGAGGATATGAATTTGTATCCTTCCCATCATAATTATTTTTAATTCATGTTTTCCTTAAATTTAAATTTCTTTTGATATGATTTTCAGATTGTATCATGTTGATATAAAATTCTTTTGTGTGTGTAAAAAGCGTAAAACATGCACTCTCTACAATTAAATGTAATTCAGATTGGGATGTCTTCCTTACAATTCACCCGGAATCGCAATGAAGATAAAACGATTACGATAAGCCGAGCCGTGTATAGTCTACATTGTTAAGGAACAACGAACTCACTGTAAAAACTTAAGGGGTGTTACACAACGAAAAACATTATTTCATTATGAACAAAACAAATAGAAACTTTTTAAAGTTTTTTCTAGTGACTTACCTCTGTGCTAAGTAGCAGGTGCTGTTTCCTATTTAATTAAAAGTACTTTTACTCGCAGAATGTTAGTGTGAAGAAGGCTTAAACGTATCGTTGTACCTATCAATCACAACGTTGAAACAATGGATTACTTTCTTTGTGAGTCGTTACGAAGAAGGAAATTAATACTTGACAGTACTGTGTCAGTCTTCAATATTTATGGTAACATACGTTGCGGTTAAATTATTAACTAGAGTTAGGTACTATGGTTTCAGTCAACTTTAAATTTATGAACAGCTTTTAGTAATAAAATTACAGAATAAAGTGTTATTGGTCATTTAAATATCTTATCAGATATATGAGTCACTATATGAATTTTACACCTAAACAAACCATCAATTTGTTGGTGAAAATAGTGTATACTCATTTATTTTGTTTTAGTAATTTTTAGAAAACAAAAGTTTGAATTTTTCATTTTCGATAACTTGTTTGTAGTCCAATGAGTTTTAGTTATATATGTTGTCTGTAAATTAAAAAAGGGCTATTCAAAGAGTCTGCATAGCATTCATGTTTTTTGAGGAGATAAATTTAATCGATCAGCATAAATTTGATATTTGGTCAGCAAAACAATTCTGGACGGCTGATTTTTAGTACAGCATATTAATTATGTAAGCTACAATGACCGACTCCCGTTTACTAACATTCTGATAAGAACTAAGAAAGTAAGTAATTTATCTAATACTATGCGTAAATGTATTTATGATTGTCGATATTGGCACACACCGACCTCTGCTGCGACACCGCACGCTCTGTTCACTTGGTTCGTGCCTTATTGTGGACACAATACTCAACCTAACCTAACCATTTTAATTGACAAACTAAAAACTTTTAAAACTACCCTTTTTATCTTTACTAACCAATTATAAAATCATGCTGACCAATCATGAAATCTTGTTGATCAAATAGTTGTTTTGCGGATTGACGGTTTGTTAAATTATTGAACATTATAAATTTGTTTACGAAACAAGGATTGCTGAATGTTTTTATTACAAACAAATTGTTTGTTTGGTAACCAAATTATGCTGTTCTATGTAGCTGACCAAATTTTATTTTCGCTTAGCCATTAAATTATTTCTTATTTAAAAATAAGTTGAAGGTAAGCGGACCGCAAGCGAATCACTAGTTAATTACGTAAAAGATCAATCGAAGCGGATCAATAAGCAATATGTTATGCCCGCGGCGTCATCCGCTGTTTTTGTTTATATTAATGGCCACTCAGCATTGTTTCATGCACCAACTCTTTTTATAACAATGATAAATATCAAAAGGAAAAGTTATGATTTAAGAATGCCCGTTCTTAAATCATAGCATTCACCTCATAATATTTATTATAGTTATTTGAAATGTAAATTAGTTCTTGGTTTAGTATTTGAATCCAGTACGAATATTACTAAATGTTAAGAAAATTAAAATTTTAACGGCAATAAACGCTGGGGTTGTTCAATTCCTACAGGTACTAATCTACAGATTAGTGAATTTTTGAAAAAATAAGAGACGCTCTCTGTGGTGCAGTGATGTTAATAGCTGGCTGCTACGCTATGGTTTCCGGGTTCGAATTCCGGCAAGGCTGAAACTTTGCTATTTGCACGACGCATTTTTTCGCATACCGGTCTTGAATGTTATGTATGTAGTTTATACCATATGCTTAGCTCCTGCACACAATATTCTTTAATCTTACTGTAGGACTGAGTCAATGGAACGTGATGTGGTTATTATTATTAAGATATTAGGGTGCTGTTTAATTACTTCCAATGATTAATATTACAGATTTTTGAAGTCTTTTCACTTTGTGGGTTATATGGAGTGGAGTATCAGTTTTCTAATTTGCAAATTTTCATAAAGTAGAAGATTATTTAAATCTTTTTAGTTTAATAAAAAAAAAATACATGAAAAGTAGCTTTATTTTAGTTAAGAACTATCCCGAAGTACAAAAATCTATATACAGACACATGTTAAAATCATCTTAACACTAGAAGGCAAAGAAATAAATGTTACAAAGAAAACAGAAGATCATGATATCACAGTTTCACTAAAAATCCTACGTTCGTTCCCAATCGCAACAAGATTTTCTTGACAACTGGCGACATCTCTTATTTATAACTGGAACGTTTTGGTAATCTAACGGGGTTTGTAGAAAGCGCCATCTAATGGTGACCGTAGTAACCTTCGTGGTGGCCGTAGACCTGTGGGTGGTGAGCGTGGCCGATGCGTTTGACGACCGCGTTGAAGCCGTTGTGCTTGTCAGCTGTGTATTCCACAACACGGGTGGTGCCATCAGGCTCAGCTAGAGAGTAAGCTCCTGAAATTTTTTGAGTAAATAAATGTAAGAGACCATAAAATTGAAAAAAAAGGTTAAATAAAAATGTTCAATAGAACAACAGATGTTTTTGACATTAAATAACTAAAAAGTTTTGTGTTAAACTGAAATTATAGGAAAAATGAATAAAGTAGTTGTTGTGTTTCGTATTTAAAATTTAATGACAAACTAGCAATACATACCCTTCACAACGTCTCCATCACGAGTTTCCCATTGGTTTTTGTGGTCACCGGTATGGGGATCTTTCACCGAATAATCGAAAGAATATTTAGGATAAGCCTGAAACAATCCATCAAAGGAAAAATTGTAATAACTGCTCGAACTTGAACAACACGTTCAAGTCTTTTGTGTGGACACAATTTTTATGGAAACGACATCAACGCATTGCTTAAGTTCAATTTGCTCAGAAATTTTGATCAGGCATGCGTATCATTTACTCCAATAAAATATTGATATCAGTAATACATTAAAATATGTTTTTATTAAGTAGCACAAAGTATTTGTTTTGGTTGTACTGACTTATACAAGCGGAACTCAAGATCAAATAACTTGGTATAATAAAACGACAGTGTGTCGCAAGTGCAGGACGTTATTTCACGGTATCTGATCAGACCACTGTTTAGATACTTATGTATTGTTAAGGGTCATTACTGCACGTTACAAATATTTCAATATTGCTGCTTGTAAGAGTTGTAAGTAACAATACTTACATATATTTATCTGGACCCTCGATTCATTTTGTCATTGCCCTGCGTAATAGTTTGGCTTACCTGTTTAGAAAAGCTAATGATCGGGTATAGTATATTTTTTATATTTTCAATAGACACTTACATTTATAAGTTCTAACGCGGAAATGTTGTAACTTTGATTATTTTGAATATTTAAACCAAATATCCTTACATAGTAATCACCGTGACCATGCCCATCATCATACGCGTTCCCGCCGTAACCAGCGAGTCCTGCTCCGTGGCCACCGTAACCGTAACCACCGTAACCGTGGCCGATGTAACCAGCATTAGCTGCGGCGCACACTGCTACGAAGCATAAAACCTGAAAATATTTTATTAGTTAGCTAACTATATGTAAGATAATTATAATGTTAGTACAATTTTATTAATCATTATTATAGATTAAAATTTTATATTTCTATTATTATTGTTTGTCAAAAACAATAATTTGTATTCAATATTTATCTACTTCCCATAATTACCGATCATATCTAATCTCATCTGCGATTGTTTTAATGTTGTATCAGGATACTATGTCGGTTATTAAAATTACCATACAAACATCTAAACCAGTTATCTAAACGATCTAGATTTTTAATACGTAAGGTCAAGAAAATTCACCAGCATACAATTCACGTGTACCTATACATTACTTGTTATTAAAAAATCACATATAATAATTTAAAAATAGACTTTATTCATACCACTATAAGGTTTAGTTTGATAAAATATTATCGAAGACAATGGGATAAAAACGGAGGAAGAATTGTATTCTCGTAAAACATTTTCCGCTTCTTTAAGCTCATCCATAACCTTCCCATGCTGCATGTTTGCTTTCACAATAAACATTATCAGTTTCAAGTTAAAGTTGAAAATGGTTTGCAAGAAGCTCTTATAGAAAATAGTAATGCTTACGACGATACGGATGAAATAAACCTGTGAAGTTACATAGTGCTTTTTACTAACTTGTCGCAGTTAACTTGTGTGTTTGTTGTATAACTGATGACTTGCTTTTTGTCTCAGTTTGTAATTTCTAATTATGTCAGAAGTACCATATCGAGCTATAGTTACGTTACAATCAAGAGCGTAAGCCATATCCATCAATAGGTGGAATTAATTTAAAGAAATATACAATACAATTCAACAAACATACAATATTAAAAATGGACTTTTTAATTTGACCTACAACGTCTTCAATCTTCATCCTTAAATTATTTTCATTACAATGTTGAGAGTTAAAAATGAACAAATTTCCCACTTCATAAGATTTAGATGTACGTTTTTTTATGTTCTCGTATGTGTATATGATTAAGTTTTAATTATATAGAAAAAAATCCTGTCAAGTGTGAGACGGAATCACGTAAGAAACGTGTTTTTTTGTAAATTTTTGTTTGTTTACCGTTTTTTTTACCGAAATTATCTAACATTTCATGTTATAAGATGGTACAGAAACCATCATGTGCGAATCCTAGACACTCGATCGGTTTTTTCGTCTTCAAATTTACAGCTTCCGGATTTGTTTTAAGCTTGCGCTACAATATCTTGTTCTTGGCGTCTTGCAAAATTTCATGACTCTAGGTCTTCTATAGGTTTTGATTCCTTTGACGAATGTATGGAAAATTCGACATAAACGCGTAATTGTGTAGACTTAGAGAGTTTATCATTTCATAGTTCTAAGGGATCGGAGATTCAGTTTTTGGGTATTATTTGAATTTTATACCTTTACGCGTAACTGAGAAAAGAAACTTGACGGGCCGACATACAGACGAACAAGAAAGTAATCTTATAATGGTTCCTTTTGTCCTTTAGAGGTACGGAACCCTAAAAATAGGAAAATAATACAAGTTTATGTGTTCTCGTTTCTTACTTTGAAGGTGATTTTTATCAATTTTATAAAACTTGGTGTCATTATTTAGTGACGAAACGATTTAAATGCAGATTAAAAAAATTAGACCAAGACTAATTACCAAGTAAAAAATATTTTATAATTATACCCTCTCTATACCGGGGGAAAATGTACTCATCAGAATAATTATACATTTTGTATTTATATTCTTAATGCATATCTATAGTGGTAAATGTTCACCAAATGTAGTTGTACTGAAACAGTTATATTGGTCACGAAACTTACACTTCTAAAAACTGAGTGTATCAAATTACCCAACCTGAATCCAAAACAAATAAATGGGATTTGTTAGGTTTTGTGACCACAGCTAGAATAAACAATATAAAGCAATATTTACCAGTATGCATATTTTATTATACAATCAGTAGTTTAGGTTTATTACTTAATTTGCCTTTGATTCAGGGAAATTAAATTATAGAAATAGGAATAAAGTGAGAAACAGATAAATACTATCCTTTATAAAAACATGCAACATGTGTTTGAGAGATACGCAATATTATTTTTGGGATTAAAAAAAAGTACAAGACCGTTAGCTTTTTACCTCAGCAAAAATAATTCAATTGAAAGACGTGAAAAAACAATGGTAACATACATTTAGTGATAATATAGAATAGTAGGTCTCAAACTAACTTTACAGGCGTTTAAATTTTTTATGGCATACAATAAAAAATGGAAATTGCGATGAGCATTTATCTATTCTATGTAGATATTTCGAATTTATTGGAAGTTAATAGGTTTAAATTAGCCGTTTAAACCTTTAATACCTAGCCCGACAAATTGAGATCCTTTTTTGAAGTTGTCTAAGAAACACGTACATATAAAATATGTAAAGTCATGTAAAAAATCAGTCTTAAACTTTTAACTTACGTTCAAATTAAAATTTATTCAACCAAAAAAATTCCCTGGAAATTATTTATGTGATTTATTCCACACAGCAATTACTTGTCAAAATCTTGATTATAACTAAATTTTAAGGACTTTTTTCGACAAATTTTAGACAATTTAGACAAACGATCCAAACTAATTAAGAAATTTAAGTGCAAATAAAATGCTGTTATAAGTATTTTGAGATGCAATATAAAAATAAACTTAATTAATAATAACATGCTTAAAAAAATTTAAATCCTTGAAATTGTTGAATTGATCGTTTAAGGGTCCATCTAATAGTTAGTCTAAAATTTAAGAGATCTGCTAAATGATTACAATCTATACATGGGTACTTACTTGGAAAGCACGCATGTTTGATCCGTTTATTTTTATATTCACTTAAAGGTCACTTTCGTCCTCTTCAGCTTTGCCGACAGGAGTAGAACTGACACTGGCTCTGCTGAAGTCAGTACCAAGTATTTATAAGAACGATTGTTGGTAGTTGCACCATTAGGGCAGTTCGCCACGTGCTCTGTAACAATCAATTACCAGTTCTTGTTTCACTGGATATCTTTTACCACTCTGAACAAAATAAGTTAAACGTTTGAAACTAACCAATTTAGAAAGACCCCTGGTGCGTAGTGAATAGGGGAATTTAACGCATGCCTATGTTTGTAAACAGTTTTTGCTGTTCATTTTCTTGTTGACTGCTGACGTATGATGTAGTGAAATGGCTTGGAAGAATATTTTATTGACTTTTTGTCACTGATTCAAAAGCTTTCAATATGTACTTGTTTAAAAGAGCAAAAAACTAAATTTTAAATATTTTACGTGAAAATACGTTACCTGATTAATTGAAAGTAAAAAGTATGTAAATTTTCTTGATTGGGATTATGATTATTTGTACATTGAAACATTAATAATTAGTATTGAAACAGCGAGCTTAAGTTACATCAATGTAAAGGCCTAAAGCGTATTTTATTTGATAAATAATTTAAATGAAATAGTTTTACACAACAGCTCAGTAAATCAGTTATTCATTATACATATTTGAGGCAGTTTAGTTTATTAAAATATATATTACTAGAGTAAAGGTATTTAATTTAATTGTTTACCATTTCAAGAGCATATTTACCAAAATTTTAATCATGTAATATTTATATTAAACATAAAATTAAGTTAGATATATACTTAAGTAATATGTCCAACAAACTTTAATTTCACGGATCAAATATTATTGATGCTATTGTATTTACTCAAAGAGTAAACTAACAAAACATTTCATTATGAACTGGTAAAAATCGTTGTTTAACAATGTTTTTTCGAGATCTTCTAAGAAGACGTTATGCAAATTTAAACAAACCCAAAAAAGTTATTTATATAATGAAAAATAACAAAATCATTTATAAAAAAAATAGTTCTTTAATGTTATCCAGTAAATATACTTTAGCCTAACACAATTTTTTATATTTCCTTTTACATATATATCTATCGTGACAAAAATTAAAGATTCGGTATCTACACCCTGGTGGCCTGCCCCATTAACGGGGTGAAAAAAATAAACTATGTAAGAATTTGTTGAAATGTAAGAAAAAAGTTTAAATATGTTTTTTATAAACAAAAAAGTCAAGAATAGAAGTTTTATAACAATGACTAACTATGTTTCCTAATCAATAAACATTTTAATATCCATAAACGCTATATTTGTTAACATAAGTAACTATTTTTTGCTTTATTCAACTCTTGCGGTTTTTGCACTCGGACTGTTGAATGCTGTTGATTGCTTTTCTTTGTGAAGTTATTACGTGCCAACCTATATACTAAGTTCGTTTTTTGTGACACATAGTATTTGTTTAAGCTTAATTGTTTTTGCCACATATTTGTTAAGCTACTGTTTAATTTATTATAAATTAAAGGAATATTATTCTTTTGCTATTAAAACCCATGATTTGTTATATTAAAATCTTATGTCTTTGTTCATTGGATAAATTTGTCAGGTTCAATTTGCACTTCATCTTAGTAATATCTAGGCATTATGCATTGCGTTATTATTAGGCCAGTGTTGGCTTCGTTATATAATTTAGGAAAGTAGACTAACTCCCTTAGACGCTTGCCTACATTATTTATAACATCATGATAACTTACTTCAAGAAACATTTGTCATTTTAATTTACTACGCTATTTTTAACTATTTTACCAAGCTTTTATTAACTTAACCTGAACAAAAACATTCAAAATAATCTTTATAATCATACGTTCATTCATTATTTGTATTGTGTTTGGATGTTTTTTTATTCATAGACAA
This sequence comes from Choreutis nemorana, assembly GCA_949316135.1. Taxonomy (NCBI): domain Eukaryota; kingdom Metazoa; phylum Arthropoda; class Insecta; order Lepidoptera; family Choreutidae; genus Choreutis; species Choreutis nemorana. Next base: position 7,389,162 of record OX438600.1, read on the forward strand.
AAAAAAAACAAAAAATATCAAAGTAAGACAGAGCTTTTTCTGTTACAACTGACTCATATGTAACATTTATGCAATCAAGTGTTGTGAGTTAGACTTGTTTTTGGAACAATTAACGCATTTTGAACCTTGATCTATAAAACAAGTACAACAGATATACACTTTGAACAATAAAATTGACAGTATTCTTTCAGTCTAAAATAAAAACTTTCTCATTGAAAGATTACAAAATAAACAAATGGGTTTGAGGGCTACAAAACTGAAATGTTATAGTTTATTGTTATTAAGATTAGTAAACTATCAAGGATCTATGCTCGCAAATGTTTAATTATGTAACGTTTCACCTAGGTTATTACCCAGGTGAAAACCCAGTTCCCCTAATAAGTAAATAAATGAGATGTCAAACATAACATTCTGTGTAACCTGCTCTACATCACATCCTATGAACAGAGATAGACGAGACTAATTTAATGCATGGACAGTCCGCGCACTAATGAACTGCACAAATATAATTAATCAAATTAATAATCCATACTTACGGTTGGCCTATAAACCCGAAAGTACTTACATTTCTGGTACAATGGTTAATAATGCCTAAATACGACTTAATAACAGAAACTGAGCAATTATTTACTAATAAGGATTAATTACTTGCCTCAGAACAATTTTCATGCATGCACTGTTTCAATTAGATATTATTACGTCAAATAGGATATTTGCTTCAATTAAGACAACGGACATACATCAGCTCATCACTGGTATTAATGAAAATAAGAAGATAATTGATGGATAAACCTTGAAATTCAGATCATTAGTTTCTACCCTTGGGAAACCCAGTGGTTTGGAATGCCACCGTCCATTTAGCTATTAGCACTAATTACCGCCTGAAGATCCGATAAAATCGGCAATAGCAACATTACAGAATTAGTACAAGGCGTCCATTGCTGCAATAATATGGCGCAGCGACGGTAACTCAGCTTAAACCCTTCATTACAGGGGGAAATGATAAAGAACAAAGCAAAAAGTAATTGCTAATTGGATCATCGTGGTTTGGCTATTTATAAACGGAAATTGATCTCGATTGGAATTGATCCTTTATATCGCCGAACGCTTTTAAGTTAAATGAAAGATTATAACATATTGTTAACAATATGTTTCAAAAACATACTACAATTAATTAATTTTATTTAATGAGCCCTAAAATAGGTTGTGTTGTTTTAATTTTATTAATAAAATATTTAGGATTCTCTTATATTGATTGGCTTTGTTCAAAGGTCTGAAAATGGATGGATGAATGTGAAGGATTGGTTGGAAGGGAGTTTTATTTAGTTCATGTTTTTTTTTTAGGTGTTTAGGTTGTAAGCACATGCACCAAGTTGTTTTATTTATCTATTCTTTAATAATTGCATTTGAATTTATTTTCAATTGAGTAGGTGTTAAATAATATATCATCACTTAAATTATTGTTTACGTGTCTTTATTAATTTTATCAAGTAAACATTCAACACTTTTATGGTAAGTAGTAGATACATACACACGATAAGCGATCACGGACTTCATTAGTCCTATTGTTTATTTTTAATTTTAGCCCATCTATACATTAATTCCTCTACGTTCCACAACAAACGTAGGTAATTAAATTCTGCAGTCATAATATAATATAATTAGTACTATTGTAACGTGACGGTATTAGATACATCTTATTATCAAGTAGCTGATACTAGGACTAATATACTTACAAAGACAATCTGGTTAGAGTATAGGGTATTTAACATTTATCAAGCTTTCCCAATTAAGGTCAACTAAATCGGGAATAGCCGATGATAAAAGAAGAAAGTATAATCGAAATCAATTAATTGTTTCACTAAATAAATGACTGATTTGGTTCATAGTTAATTTCTTAAATAATTCATTATTTTCATTGCTATTATAAATAGTAGACATCTGCCACTCCACCACATTAACTTTTGTATGTTCAACAGAAAAGATCGGACATGAATCCTTTTTGCTTTTATTTTTTTCGAACAAATCATAAAATTTTATAACATCAATAAGATAATGCAGGACGCATTATCTTGTTCTGACTCAATAACTCAAATTATTATACTAAGAAAATAAGTCAATAATGCCACATGACTACAAAAAAAACCTATCAGGTCTAGTAAAAAGTGTCACTCGGCCAAGGAAAAGTGAGATATTGGACCATAATAATAACCGGCACGTACTTGTAGACAAGGTTGTTGATAATCCTCGTTTCCATGGCAACTGATGCGTGATCAACACGTTTTGCATCATTGTCGGTATCAAATATTTCATTAACGGTAACAAGATACTTGATGGACTTTCATTCGAAACTTTATTTACGAAAGCTTCAATGAAATATTATGAAAGTCTAATATTTTGACTGGCTTTGAAATTTAACACATTACACTTTTGACTTCAATCGCATGTAGTTTAAGTACATAACTACTTGCTTTGTGTATAAAGTTAAAGAACATGCATTTATTTTGTGTTTGGTAGGTTCTGTTAAAATGGTGTAGCTTCGAGACGAAACAATTAACAATTAATGAAACCACATGAAAAGTAGATATGGAAGATACATAGAAATAGCTGGAATAATTACTAAAAGTACAAAGGTTTTTTTTTGTAGTATGGACTGCAAAATTTTCATGCTTCGTAAACAATTTAATATAAATTAACTTAGTTTGGTGATATTAATTGATGAACATTATGCAACATATTAACATGGATCGATAAATAAAAAACGCATTCTAGCTGTTTTCTCGTATACTAGTGTCTAGATTATGTGTGTAACTTCGGTGTAAATCAACTCCTGCTCATGATTTGAAAGGTTTCGTAGTAGTTCAATAATTGTTTCAATAGATGTCGCTGTTACTGAAAGCGAACTTAAAACTATTATTGCACACAGTGGGCAGCACTGCAGCTTATAAATGCAATAACTTGAATAAAAATTGGTTTGCTGTTAGAGAACCTATATTTTTATTAACACTTTTATACTTTACCCTTTTAAATATAAAGTCGAATGAAAAGTCTGTGATTTATTATAATTCACACTTTCCGAATTTTACAGGGTATTAACATTTTCAACTAACCGGCTTTTTAGTATTTTATAACATAGTATTAAATCAAAGGTTTCAAAATGCCCACGATTTTTTAAATTATGCATTCCCAGTTGAATTTCATTTACTTTGTACATCCAATCCGATGTTTTTCCGTAGTTGCCAACTATCTCCTCATCAAAATAAATTAAAGGCATATAACCGGTTAAACTGAAAAACAAACCGACGACGCGACGAAATATATAAGGATGTGATTCAAGATTTATAATTATTAATTAAATCGATAACACAAAGTAGTCATGTATGTAGAAGCACATACATTCATTTACCAACTGCTTTCTATAAAATCCTTGTAAGTTGTTTGTTTATTGGATCGCTAAAACGTTTTAATCCTGTTTTCGCCTTCTTTTGTAGATGATGCAACCTTCAAAACAATTTACCTCAGATTTTCCTCCAATGTCGCTTGCCCATTTGTAAGTTAGGCGCGTTTTTATAATTATGCATGCAGTATTCAATACATAACTGGTTTAATGATATTATGGTAAATAATTATAATTGACTGTGTTATATTGCATACAATAAATCTCACTAGTAGGTAGCGTATGATAACAATGCTTGTAATGCACATAGTACTAACGAGAAATATTTTTCTATAATAAATAAACTGAACTAGTTAAATGTGACATTAAAAATTTAGTTTAGGAATTCATTGCCAAACAACAATAATCTTATAAGATATCAATTATATTTCAATAACTATAATAGTTATTAAATCGTTTATCGCTGCGTTTCGTAGCCAAAACGGGTGCGTATGAACAAAACCAAAAGTAGTCCGTGATACAATGTGTGCGTATTGACAAAAGGTTGTCAGTCATATGTAAATAGTGTAAAACGTACTTAAATTTATTATAACGATGCAGGGAGATAGCTTCTTGAGCATCACCTTATTGTGCTTACTTTTAAAAATTAAATATAAATCAAATCAAATTTGAATACAAAAAAAAATCGTCCAAGCAGACCACCGGAACGAACTCATGAAATAATTTTTAATGCTTTAAAGACGATATCTAATATTTTAATACAAGAATTCCTAGTCGTAGTCATAGTGTATTTTATAGTACACGTTACTAGTATTGCGAAAATTAAGATCATGCATTGATCCTTTCTCAAGCATTGACAAACATCTTCGACGCTTCTATCACGATAAGGCCTTGATGGAACATTGAATACATATTTTAATATTTCTAATACTTGTACATTTCGAATTGGCCCAGAGTTAAAAAGGCCGTTTAAAGCATTCTTGAAAGCTTTCAATTTTTGAATTATAGTATAATTTTACTAGTCTCCATAGAAAAGTGTCAAATACGCGAATTACAAATGTCGGATGGGTTATCAATTGGTTTTAATTGGACAGTTAACGATTAAAATAATAAGGTTCGGCACAAAGAGGTATATTTAACCCTACTAATATTTTTTTATCTGCATATGTTATTTTAAAAAGTTCAATGGAACTGTAGTGAAAAATGATAGATTACAGAATTTTACTTCTAGACTTTGTGCATTAATATGGAATCCCCAAAAATACCGGTAAAACTAACTAACATATATAAAACATCGCATTTATGGTACATTTAAACGAATAACTACAGCAATAATAAGTTATCAATTCTTAGTGTCAACCAGTATCTAAGTATCGTGATCACACCGGTTGACCCTCGACCTAGAATTAGCACATCCTCGATTATATACGCAAAGAACAGTAACAAACTGCGTTCATGTATAAAAATAAAACAATTATACTTAAGGAAGAATATCATACTTATTCGTAAGAAATATTTATTTAACAGCTTAATAACCTGACCTCCAAACCTCTCTATTATTATTAAAAATTATTTCAGATTAAAACCATATGTAGTTAGTAAATATCTTATGGCTATATTAGAACACAATTAATTAATTACATAAAAATTAAAATTAAAGTAAGATTAAACAATCTCATTCAATAAAACAAATATTCTTATTCTTTATTTTATATTTTAAATGATGTCCTGGATTTTTTAAACAGTTCAAGGACAGCTTTTGTAATAAAAATCTATTAATACATCTACTTACATTTCATGTATCGTTTTAATAAGGTTTTGAGTTTTTTTCGCGACATTCTGCCCATCGGCGATCCTTTTATGCTGTTGATAATTATGCAATTTATCCAACGACGACTCAAGCGAACCTTGGACTCTTTCCATTGTGACCAAGCTAGCCGCTACACGTAATTTTAGTGATGTTCATAGACACTATAGGCATAGAAGACCGGTAGCACTTAGAAATCCTAGGTTATATTGCTAAGGTAATCCACAATTATAACCTCTAACAACGTTATGAATGTGACTTAATTAGCTAAGAAATTATGTATTGCACTCACAGTTGATTCGACAAATTGTTTAACAATTTGCAATTTGCAGTGCAATTGTATAAAAAGTTATTTTTGTTAAATTCGATTTTGAACTGTTTCAAAATGCTTTTTAAAAAATATTTTAACTTGCAAGTATTGAATTTGGCACATTTATTTAGCAAATATAACTTTTATGACGAAGTTAGCAATGCCTTATTAATTCAAAGGCAGCCTTTTTAAGTTGTTCTCAGATCATTCTCCCATCCATCCATCAAACTAAATAACCTTGCTCATTTGCGTCTCTAGCTAAACATTTATTGCAGCTTCCAATTAATTGAGAAAAATCCTGCATTTACGTAATTGTTTTTATCAATTTTATTTTTCTCTTCAGTTGTCTTCAGTAAAAGTTCATAGTATTTTTTATTTTGTGCGAAAGTAAAGAAAATATGCAATGGTCTTTAAAAAATAGTTTGTTCGATGCAGAACGTTGAGTTCTACAGTTTTCGGTTTTCACTCTCACTCACTTTTGCTTTCGTTGGGTATAGAACCCAATACCTACTTTCACTGCTTTGTCCAAATCACATCATTCGTTGTGGCAGGTCAAGATCACTTGCAGTTTCGACGAACGATAGTTAAGTCGAATATGGATTTTCCTTACTTTGTTTAATGTTATTCTAATTATTTTGAAATAACTTATGTACTGCCACAAGAATAACAATGTTTAAATTAATATCAGAATATGTTTTTTTATAAAACTGCACTAGTGTAATAAAGTTCTCACCTTGTCTAAGTCATATTTAGGTCAGGTAGTGGCATTAATGTGTAAGCTATTAATTAATGTTACAATTCAATCTGGATCTGAGATCGTATCGTAATGCCTGGACTCAATCATCAATTCTTATCCGCACTCGATGACGCCACACGTGTCATGACGCATAGCTTATAGCTTATTATAAGGTGCAGTTGATGACTTATTATCCGGGTACTTGCCTCATGTAATTTAACTATAAATTTCCATGCATTTAATTACTTAATATTTCATATTAACTGAAAGTCGGTTATTGCTTTTGTAGATTTGTTGCCAATTCCCTGCTGAGTGTAACATTTGCCTTGCCGTAATTTTACTAATCAGCTATGATGTAATCTGCAAGAAATTTAAAATATAATTTGGATATTATTGTGTCTTATCTCTTCCAATTTTTTTTTTGACTTCAAGAAGTGTCCTTACTTTGTCTGACATGGCCTCATCTTTTCTTTAAATATTGGAAAAACATTTTGTGGATAGATCAAAAACAATGACATCGAAAACTATTAAAAACAAACAATTATCTCTAAAATTCAAATAAAATAACTGGTTTGCTTTTAACATGCGATCTTTTCACTCTGAATAAATTGTTCTTAACAGTGAACTTTACGAATAAATAATGTTATTTATGATGTTGTTAAACAATAATCTGCAATCTTAATTGTCCGTAACATAAATGGAAGGAGCGTTGTATCTTCAATGATACCTGTCTTGTTGCATCTTTTTATTGGAGTTAAAAAATAAAGGCAACATAAGTTGTAAGCATGTAAAGAAATCTTTTATTGTTTTATTTAAATGCTTTTGTTTTTAATAAATCTAGATAACATCAAACTCTATTAATCAGAATTTTGGATTATTAAGAAACATAAATTACAACAAATGCCGTGGGAGAGTCGTTTGCAACCATTTGGTAAATTATTACAGTTAAAAGTATTATTTTAAGAAGACAAATTATGCGTTACACAAAATCTGGGTAATATTATGCCAAAAAAAACTTGTTTTGTAAGTACACAAAATCGCGTGTATTAAAGTGAAGAGAAGAGCTTGGCTATGATCTAGTACATGTTGAAGAAAAGATACATTATCCCTCCCTGTCAAAGTTTTAGTATAAAATAGATAAAAGTTGCAAATACAATATCCCCCAAAAACGGCTGCTTCCCTGATAGTATTTTCATGGCTTGTTTTATTGGCACCTTAAACACTAACTAATACACCTCACAAACAAACTGGTTCTGTTGATACATTGCAAAGATCTTGAAACCCTAATCATTTTCCTTCAATGTTTTTCTTCATGGATGAATTAGTTGGAAACTAAATTGGAAATTAACATATCCTAACCTGAGAACTAATAACGGTGGGTGTTTTACATTACACTCTACAGACCATTACAACTCTGATATCGGTACAAGCTGTGCCGTGTTAGGACTAGGGCCCTTTGGCACCAGCCCCAAAATTAAGTCTCTTCCCAAAAAAAAAATTCGGCTATACATCAAATTTAAATATGTTGAACCTCTTTGGCGCAGTGGTGTAAACAGACGACTGCTACGCCAAAGGTTCTTGGTTCGAATTCCGGATGGGTAGGAACTTTTTGTTATTTTCAAGGCGCATTGTTTTGCTTACCGGTCTTGGATGTAGTATTCTTATTTATGTAGTTTATATCTTTGCTTAGTTTCTGTGACACAAGTTCTTACAATACTTACTGCAGGGTTGAGTCGATGTGTGTGTCGTGTTATGGTTTGTGATTTTGAATAAATCTTTCAATGTTATTTTTATGAGCACTATTTACATGTTTGTAAATAAAATAAAATAATTTGATTGTATTGATTGAAAACTACTTATTCAACATTGATTGTAAATAGTAGAGTCAGTAACCAGTGCCATACTTCAGGGCTTTAATAAAATCGCTTGAAACGCTTAATGACAGTTGATTGATTCGATCTGACCATAGATGCGTCCGCTCAGACCACAACCACCTTCTAGTTCCCACATAGCTCGTAGAATATGGAACCGTTGTTTGTAAAGAAAATGTAGGCCAATTAAACATTAGATCTCATAGCTTTTAATGAGACGTAATAAACTTCATAAATAAGCTGGATCGCATAACCTGCAGATAATTCTAAGAATTCCACTAATAAATCTCAGATACCAAATCCTTTGCAAGCAGAGCTTGGTAAAAGATTAAGTAGCTTATTATCAGGTCACCAATTAAGGAAGTTTATAGCAAATTACGTTTTACTAATCATTGTTTTAGTTTGGTGTTTTGAAACTAGGAACTCGCAGGGTGTAATTACACGTTGATTTCTAATTGCGAAGTAAAATGGTTTACTTCTGTGAGTTATTTCAACTTAAAGTAAAGGTTGCGAACTAAAATACATGTTTCACTTGTTCTTGCAAGTAATATTAATTAAAATTTTGAGTAATTATTAATCGATTTTAATGAAATATTGAACTTGTAATTTATTTTTACAACCAGTTATTATTCTGTTTATTCGAACATTGATTTAATTTATTAACACTATAAACTAGAAAACCATAAAAGCTTATAAGCACAATACCTTATTATTATGACAATAGTTGATCTTATCTTTTTAAGTGTAATGTTGCCAGAAGCAATTTAAATAATTCTGAAATTGAATTTATTCGGAGTATGAAAATAGAACAAACAATTAATATTTCCAGTATCATCTTAGTTCTGCCGTTGAGCAAGTTATGGATGAGATGAAAGACAGCCTTAATTTATTTAACGGAACAAGTAAACGAAATTGATACTTAGGTGTAGGTGATAAAGTTCACTAAAGTTTAGTCTGCGTGCCAGGAAGCTTGGCAAACAGCTGCACGGCTGAAATATACGGTTAATGAAGCCTGTTTATGTTCATTGTTGTGGCGTAAACTAAAAAATATAGAATAAAAAGTTTGTGGAATTAAATAAACCACAAAGGCTCATAGTAATACTACTAACTAAAACTCAACTACGATGGAACTTGAAAAAAATCATTTTTACTTTAGCCAACATACGCAAAACCCTAAGTAGGTTTCTAAATGTTAAAAAACCATTCTTAAGTATTTTGCTTCGCACTCTTTCTTACCTTGGTACTAGAATAACCCACCTTTTTATTGTGACGAAAGACTGCATGTTAAAAGAATTGGGTTGATTATTATCAGTCCAGTATTATGGCATGCTTTATTTCAGGAGAGAAACCTTTCAATCTCAGATATCTAAGAGAATGACATAAAGTCGACGGAAAACAAATGTCTATGTAATTCTTGATACCTTTTCGTCAGCGTCTGTGCTTTGTACCATTTAATTCCACCTTCTACAAACTATGATGCCCGCACAATATCACCAAGAACATAATTACGTCTCTCCGCTGGGTCTTATTTGCTATTTTTAACTCAACAAAGTTCATTTACCTTGTAATGTTTACATACTTTTTAGACAATAAGAGAAATTAATCATAAAATAATTGCATAAGCATAACATTTGTTATGTTATTTTGTTATAAAAGATTAATGATACTTTTGTTGACTACTGGGTTCCCTTGTTTAATTACCGCATTGCTACATAGTCAGTCAATATATATTAAACAATGTTTGAAATTTTATTTTAAACATTATCATCATTTATGTCATCAACCATTATTTTCTACATTTGTGAACTTTGCAGTCAGGCATTCGAACAGTTATAATACAAGGTTATACCAGCACCATCCTATGAGTTGAATTTAGTTTTAGATGCCAGTGTATTTTCTGTCAAAAAAAACGAAAATGGTTTTTTTGCCCCCACCCTTCCTTCCCTTTATTTATGTTTTATCCACTTTTTTATTTTTCAATCTTTAAATTATGTTTGTCTATTCCTATTTACTTTGCGAATATTTTCGCGTTGCATAGTATAAGTTATAGGAGATCATTCAATAACCATCATAAATAAAAACCTCTATATTTTTATTAAATCTTTTATTTTACATATTTACAAGCGTTAAGTTCTTAAAGCTAGCCTTAAACAAAACATGTTTTGACAATTCTTTCAATAAAAGCCAATTTTATAGTAAGAAGTTATACAATTTTGTAGGGTTTATGAATAGTCAACACGAAATTAATAAGTCATCTGTGGAGATAAACAGGCCGTTTAAAGCATTCTTAAAAGCTTTCATTTTATTAATTTGACGTAAAAGCAATTTGCTTTTTCGTGATCAATATACGAAACTTCATATAAAAGTTTCATATACGTGAATTGCAAATATTGACATTTAAACGAGTTGATATAATCAGAAAATAATCAGATTCGGGACCAAGCAGCCTTTTGAACCCTTATGGTATTATCGCATTGAAATGACAGATGGAAGGAGCGACCAACTGCTTAGATATTGCAATTTAATTCCTTGGATTTATACAGACTTATTTTATTTTTCATTTAAAGTAATTAATTTGAGACCTGGCTACATGAAAGTGAACTGATCGCACATACGGATGAATTTTCTTGACAAGGTTCCTGTGAGGTCATCTAAGAAACTGGCTAAACACCAGAAGTCAGAGCTTGTGCGTGTAGCGCGGGAAGGGGCCTAGAGGAACTTGTGCTAGAAGTAATGAAGTGGTTATAATTTCATCGTAAGATAAAGTTCTGTATTTTTTATAGCTTGATTTGAGCCTCTAGATTTCTAAAACATAAGTACCAGAACTCTAAGTGGTATAGGAACTGCCAGAAGTTTTAATGTTTGAAAGGGTAGAAATTTGTCTTATAAGATATAGTTTAATAGAATTAAATTTTTTGCGGGTCAAAAACAGCTAATAGTAGTAAACAGCTAGTAGGTGAGGCCACCAAAAAGTGTAGAACCGTAGGTGGTAAAGGACCTCAAGCCAGAAGTGATGAAATGGTATTAGAAGGGTTTAAATTTGCTTAATAATATATAGTTCTTGATTTTGGTGTCAAAAGATTCAAAGTTCCAACTATATAGCACTTTGGCACTTCTGGCATTGGTTCGTTTACCACCTAGACTTCTTTTTTTTTTTGGCGTTTTTATTACTTTTATGGGCTAAAATGAAACTGAACACAAACAATCTGAACTATATCTTATGAGGCAAATTTCTATACATCACTTAATTACTTCTGGCACATGTTTCTTTTCTGGAGCTTTTGTGTTTTAATTCTAACGGCTAAAATATATTTGTACACAAAAATCCAAATCTATGTTCAATCGTGTTTTTTTTTTCGTCAAACTGCAAGAGTATGCCTTCCCCACGCTAAACGCAGCAGCTCTGATTTTTGTTGTTTTGCCAGTTGCTTAGACGACCTCATAGGAAACTTATGCGAAATTTTGTGCTTGTGTTCAATCAGTTCACTTCCATGTAGCCAGCTCTTAATCTATAAGTATGTTTACTAAGCTACTCGTATTCTATTCTCTATACGGTTTGATAGTCACTTGACAAACTAGTAAAGTAGTTTAACCGAAATATTTGTTGTTTGACTTTTGACTCAAAACTGTTTAATTGTACATTCATACGAAATAGGTCATCATCATCATGATCACAAGTTTAAATTAAAGTCAAGAATTTTTAAATTGAAAAGCTAAAACTTCACACTAATATTTCTGAAAGCATAGCTAATGATGATGAATGTCGTGTTTAAACTTTTTAAATCCGGATCTTTAGGTATTCATTGATTTTTAATGACAAATGCTTTAGTTGCGTGAATACCATTTTTAGACGCACTTTCTAATGGCTTTGTGTAGAAAATCTTTTTATTCAAAAACTCATTTTATTTTTACAAAATACAAGTAAGGGCAGGAGTTGCGTAAGTTTGACCAGTTCTAGTTTTAGTTACTTGATTTTAATACTTTTTTAAATTCACATTTAAAAAGTACACTAAAACATTAAACATTTAATATTATTGAAACAAGTAGCGCACATTAGTATTCAAAATACAGTAAAATTAAGATATTGTTAATTAAATACAAAGTAAACTTTCAAATGATTAGTTATTAAATACATCAATTGTTAACCAATTTTCATTCTAAAAAGGTGATTAGCAAAATTTTAAACTATTTAATAAGATGTCTAATATTACCATTTGAATAATACTCTGAACATTGATCATTTAGCCTTAGATTTGAGTTTTGTTCACATGAATAATTTATTAAAACATATATGTTTTATTCATTTAAATATGATTTTCAACAATTTGGATTTTATATTAGAAGGTTATTTTTCATAGCTTATTAATAAAGTATTTTACGAGTATCTCGTAATTTTGTATCATCTGGCACATTTATCTAACTCTAACGACACTTAACTAATGACATCACAGAACGGAGCTTTTTGAAAAGAAAACATTATGGGAGCAGATATTAAAAGAAGGTTACAACATATAACTTCCAAAAAAACTACATTAAAAATATTTCCATACTTAAGGCTTCGGTACATTGCTATCTGCTATGGTCTTAATTTGCACTAAAAATCTACAAGATTTTGGTTTCTGGCCTTTTCATAAATGAATTAAAATATTTACAGTTTATTTTCTTAATGTCACGACCTGTAATGCGTTACTTACTCTTAAAATCTTGATCTACTGTTGTTGTCGCTCGACGTATCGTGGCCATTGGTACACGAATGGTGTTGCCTGAAAAAATATATATTTTAATTCTTTTTACCATTCAATGTTAGGATGGGTTTCTGAAATGTCTTATAATTCTTATTTTGTTCGTATTACCTAGTATTTTCTACCTCGTATTGATTACTATAAATATTTAATCAGTGGGTTAAAATACAAAACTAGGTTTTTTTTCCACAAGATCTTACTTCTTTTGTTTTTCTTGTTGACCTTCTGATGTTATCCTTTTCGTATTTCCACTGCAACTCATTCAGGTCTTTCGTGCTGTCAACATCATTTGCTTCTATATCGTTTTGTCTGGCATCGTCCTGTTTAAACTGCTGCTTTGGTCGGGCATCCTCGACATACGCCGGGATGAAGTATCGAATTCCAAACCCAGGGAGGCTCTGGGAACTCAGTATTTGAGATGGCGTGAAGTAATTCTCAATGGGTTGCGCTTGTATCGGTTGCCGTTTCGGCAGATATGAATTGACAAAGCGTTGAGCGTTGTTGATTGGCTGCTGCTGTCTCTCTTTTGGGGGGCTGAAGATCACTTGAGTGTATCGTGGCTGAGGTATGAAAATTTGGGGTCGCCTGTAACAAAAAAAAACGAACTGCATAACCGACTCCGAAAATTATATAATATGTTTACCGGTGACTCTGTCAGTGGATTTTTTATTATTCCTAAAAAATGTTTTGATCATAACTATTTCGTTTAGTTGTTATTTCAAAAATGTAGTATAGTATAGGTAGTGTACCATTGAGCGTTGGGATCAGGTTTGTCGTTGGATCGTTCCTCCCAAACCGGCGCGGGCGCACGCTGCGGGCGCGGGGCCGGCGGCGGCGTCGGCGCGGGCGGCTCTATGGGCCCTCCTTTAGTACCGAACTTCACCATGATTGCGTGTGCGCTTGACACGTACACCAACAGGCATGTCAGCAGCTGGGAAGATTCGTTCAGTCACTTTGTAATTCATCTTGTATTTACATGAGAACAAGCAACTTAAATTAATCTACTGAAATAACGTTCAGGTATTGATTTTATTAAAGTGATCATTTAGTCATTAAAAAAATATATATATTTGATTTATATTGTAAACAAATTTCAATCACTTAATATAGATTCAATTTTCATTTTCCTTTCAGCACTCATGTATCAGATAAGCTTTCGCAAATGCAAATTTAAAAGGTCAGATAGTTTTGAATATATTTTAAATTAAGCATGTGTATTCGCTTGGCTAATCTGTGATTGTTCGATAAGCTCATTTATCTTAGATCTCGTCCCGGAAAATACAAAACTATGAGGTTAGAGCACAAAAAGGAGATAACATTTCCCCTTGAACTAAATTACGGAATAGCTTAAATGTTCCCAGCATGTTATAAAAACATCCGCTTTCCGACGACGTGTGGGAATTAAAATTTTCAATCGAGATTGCTCATCTTCACCTCACCTTGACTCGAAAACACCACAATGTCTCTTTCCCACGACTTATTTGAATTTAAATTAATTAGGCCTTAATATGTTGACATATTTATACGGATCCATTATTTATGGAACCTTATTGTTTTCACATAACTTTATTTTTCCAAATTGATAAACAATGAATACTATCTGAATCAAAATCACAATTACATGTTTATTATGTTTTCATAATAAAAAAAAATAAACCTACTTAAATTGTCGTTTTTGTCATCTTAGTAATCCAAATTTCGAAAAAGTCATTAAATTAATTAACAGTGAGTTATATCGAACAGATTACATGAAAGTGTATCACGCTTTTTTTTACCTTCTTTTAAAGTTCGTCAAAATGTATATTCGATGTTTAATGGAAACAACTCAAAATCAAGACGAAGATTTTGCTCTCAGTTTTAAATCCTGTTCTTGAGTAATTTATCTTTACAAATTACAAATGTAAATAGTGAGGTATCATTGTTTATGCTACAAACGTACGGTTGGCTCATCAGGTTTTGTAATACAATTTAGTACTAGCACTTGAAGATCTACAACTTTTATCAGTTAATCTTGACAATTTTATTTAGTTGTTTCACTGAATTGAAAATAAATTGCTCTATTTGTAACCTTACATACTTTCAACAGTAATAAGATATAGATTAACACCTCTCTATTTTTATTGATTGATATTATCTTACGCAAGGTACCTTATGTACTTACTTTATTACATTTGTAAGTAAATGATTGTAGATATTATCATTAGCAAAAAATATTTCACTCCAGAAACAGGTGTATTCTCTAACCCAAGGGATATCGTGCACAGAATCAGATTTAATTATCTTTGTTGAGTTTTTGGTCGCTAAAAATCATTGAGATACCGGGCTCAAAGAAAAAGCTAAACTCGATTGCTTGTTTGTTAACAACTCAAAGATTAAAAGTTTATAAAAAATCCATTACAGTATTCGAACATCAAACTTCTGCCATGAATAACGCTCGTTTAAACTGAGCCATCCAGCATGTCTGGCATATTTATGTTTTTATTTTAAATTATGTATGTAGGTAAATGTCTCAATACAAAATACTACCACATAAGACGACCTTACCTGTAACCTCGATGCCAGTCTCATATTTAATGTTTCAAAATAGTTTCTACAAGATCATATAGAACTCTCGATGTCGTCCCTGAAACAAAAAAAAAGTTTGAGTTCTATCGACAAAACAAGCTATTAGTTTATTGTATACAATAGTATGGAAATCCATGTTTGTGAAAATTTAAATTAAGTTATGTAAATAAAATAGTAATACATGTTTTTTGTTTCACAATATCTGTAAAACATAAACAAACATGTTTAAATACTCCAAGTAATACAAAATAGGAACTATTCCTCGCACTTAATAATTCGAGTTAATTGTTTAAAAGACGATCGGACTTATTCAACCTTAACAAAATTAATTGAGAGTTTCCAATGCAATTTCAAGTACGATCTTTATATTATGTTACATGTATCGTTTCATGAATCGAAATTCATAAATTACCGCTATTGTGATTATGACAGAACTTTTCAAAAGGCGGTTGTTGGGTGAATTAATGAAAAAGCTGTGTTTATAAACGATACACTTTAAAGCGAATATTATGCTAATGGGAGTTTCCATATTAATGCAACGTATTATTAAATAAGTGTACTTTTTATAAGTACTTATCTGACTATAATAAATCAGAATACGCGGTCCGTCAGATCACTTCCGTTGCTTTTGAACGCCAAAAACGTAGATATTAAAAATTTGTAAAAAAAAATATAATCTAAAAATGCACAGAAAACAATATTACGTGAATCATTTGTGAACTTACTTTTAAAAAGCATTCGCTGAAAGTGTTACGAGCTACAATCAAGAAAGGTGAACTACTTGGCAATCTTACGCACGCATCATAATGTCTAGTATTAATAAATAGAGCCTGACATTTCGTTATAGGCGAACAGCACTTGTGCGGCTGATAACAACGGCTTGCTTAGTGAACCGTTTTGTAACAGTTATACCAATCTGTTTTGAGATAAGGATATTTGCAGGTTACTTAGAAGTCTGTTAATTTGTATAATTAAAGTAAGCTATCCTATTCATTAAACAGCTTATCATCAAGTAGGCTTTACGCTTGTTATTATGTCACAATGAAAAAACTAAGAAAAAAGGTGATGTCTTATAGTCGATACTACTAGTATATACAATCCAAGATATATGTAATATTAATTTGTTATTATGTACGTATTATTAAATGATGGAAATATTATGTGCCTTCTTTACTAGAACATGGTGTAGCTTTAAAGTCGATTTCGGTGTAATAAATTGAAATCAAAACTACTATTTCGGATGAATTGGTACATAAAGAACCATAAATCCACAAAAAATCGCCATCGTACCCTTTCATGGAATACCACATGCGACCTCACCTTAACGAGCTTGTATTAAAATATTTCAATCTCACTTGAAACTGCTCGTTTGGCTCTTATACCTAAAGAAGAGTTGAGATATAACTGTTTCGTAAAAATGTATAAATATATTTAGTTTTTATACGATAAAAATAAATTCAATTGACTTGAATTTTCGTATCCAGTAATACAAAAATAAAATCATAGAAAATTTAAAAACTTTTATTTTTCTCAAAAGTTTAAAAATCATACAATTCATTCGTTCGGTTCACATACGCGCGCTGTCTCGTTTTTTGTGGATAATTTAAGTGAAATTAAAACACAAAGGTTATGGTGGCTTACATACATTGTTGCATCAGTGCGTTGGTCCATTTAATTCATTTAAATTATATTAGCCTTTATTTGATCTATAAGTACAAGTACCATAAGTATAAGTTACCATGTCAACAAATAATATACTACATTTTAAATCAGACTAGATTCTGTTTTGGCTAACAATGGTTACGGAATATTTTATTTATTGGATTAAGAATCAAAAGTTACAACATGATAACTATTAAAATATATGTACGATCTGAATCTTGGTAATTTACGTGTGTCGTAATAACGAATTGCAACTTTTATTTCGACAATTAACTTCAAGCTGTGAACTTTAACCCATCTTGGTTATTGTGTCATTTCTATCTTTGCAAAATGTTTATTTTACTAAATGAAATATTTTCATCACTCGTGGATATTAAGCAACGATGTCGTGAATTCCATAACAAATAATGAACGTGTCAAATTTTTATTTACGGAAAAAACGATAACGTAGCAAATAGACCATAAAATATCAAGTCTTGCGCCTAATCAGATAATTTAACATCAAAAATTATTAACGACAAGCATCTATTAGGTAAACGCACAGCGCTATTTCATGCTGAATTGGTTTGAGGAGTAATAAATTATACAGCGGTGATCGAGTAGTTTCCATTTTGGGCGGTTTATTTCCCTTTAAGTGTTAGGGAATTTGTCATAAAATCGGCGCTGCATTCTTTGGGCAAACGTCTCTGCAATACAGAGCTTGCAATAAATCAGGAACGCACCGGACTCCTTGTATGTAGGGACCGGTTGCAAAAACATTTTAGATTCGAACTTTATCAAATCAACCTGTGTAACACTATTAGGTAAAGCGTATTTTCCAATTGCGACTTCATGTAAAATTCCTGTGGTTTCGATGTCACCGTTTAACAATTTTCACAAGGAGGCTTTGACCGCAAACTCATTAGTAGGTATCTGAGTGTGTACGTTTTGAGTCTGTGTTTCACATAATTGGTTCGAATTATCTTCAACAACGAATTTCCTGTGGTAATACATTCCACTGCATGAACAATTAAAATAGTATTTTAAACTGAAAAGGCATTTGTCTTATTAAAATGCTAAACATACACTACGTAATCACTTTTATCTCTGTGCATATCTTAGCATTTGTTTTCACTACAACATTATTTAGCTATTCATGTAACATTACTATGCATTCGTACCTCATAACTTTTGTTGTAGCTTTTATGGATAATAGGTTCTACTATTTTGGAATAAGGACTATGTTGGTCGTTTAGATATTGAAGTAAGCAGCAGCATAATTGGCGAGTCTCCTTGGCTCAATACCTTGACAATGTGTCAGGCGACAAAGAGGCTGCATTAGTCAAGACAGCAATGTAAATTTGTCCCACCCACTCGGTTGAAGAATATTATATTCGTGTTAAATTTGACGGCTAACCGGTAAAGGGTCCTTAATTATCCTATTCAGTTACAAAATAGACGTATCTACCTTATTCAAATATAATAAGTATTTTTGTATGGTTGAATGGCCTACGTTTTGAATTTTTAAGTTTTATGATTTCCAGTAAACATAAATGAATAACTATCGCAATAAATTCGATAAAACGTAAGACATTATAATGATGAAACGTCATAGTCTAATTATTGCCTCATATTTCAATAATTATATTCAGTTGGGACTTTCTGCAAAATTGTAAACAGTTTTACAGTCGTTTTGAAACTATTTCATCGTTTTTCACTTCATAAATTTACAAAAACCAACAATAAACATTTTTATTTGCATCACTCACATTCTTTGAACATTTTTATTTAAATTTAAATATATGTTTTACTTTAAAAACGAATGGTCTGCTGGTAAGTAGAAGTAAGTTTTCAGACAAACTGCAACCAATTCCACCCTCCATCGCCATCGGCATTTCGAGAAATATGTGATTTAGAGCAACAAATTACATATTACTTTTCACATCAATATTTATAAAAACTTACCATAATTATATTTAAACTGTAGTGATTATAGTGACATACACCACAATCTTGTACGTATAATGAAGTCTGTCACACGTGTAGTAGACGTAATCAACGGGTTATAGTTATTCCATCTCACTAAGAACGTTCGACTATGGTTGTGTTAGTCTTGTCAGGCGTGTCCATGCATATGATTTTAGTGTGCATGCCGCGAGTTTGCTCAGTAAAGAGGCACACTAGAACGGTATGCATGTACACGTCAATCACAACCGTAGCCAAACCTTCATCACGAGATGGTATATCAGTACAAGTTACAGCAGTTTATACAGGAAGGGGACATACGCCCTTTCTCCGTTCCCATTTCATAACTCAGTCTCACTTGATGGACTGTGTAGTGTTAAGTGTGAAATTACCATAACCTTTATTGATGAATCATGTTTAAACGTTTTACGACGACTTTAATGACTAAAATTTGCCATTAACTTCGCCTCAGAGTGTAATTAAATAGCTTTACGTCTATGCGTATAAATTTAATTAATTTATTATAAATCAAGCAAAGTGTCATAAGTACAAATAATTTATATGATTTTTAACTACTACTAATAAAAGTTCCTAATTAGGTTTCAATTATTTCTCTATGTTTTACAAAGCAAATATTTTACTGTATGGCAAAGGCAGAATTTTCATTATTAACACAAATTTTACCATGAATAAACCAATAATATAATCGAGATCTCTCAGCGTATTAGCTTCAATTATATGAAAATAGAAGTTAATATTTATAGAACCTTAATTTAGGAGACACTCAACCTTAAAACCATCGAAATCAACTGCCCTATGCTAATACAATATTTATCATAAGCCTAAACATTATTCTTATCTACTGCAGAAAAGTTAAAAGGCAGATTTGTTCCGAATCTGATAATTTATTTTCTGCTTACGCTCAAATGTCAACATTTACAATTCGCGTATTAGACACGTTTTTTTAGAGATTCGTAAAAAGGTCCCTAAAAAGCGAATTGTTTTTACGCTAAATTTAAAGAATGAAATAGTTCAAGAATGTTTTAAACATACTTTAAAATCCGACGGATCCCTAGCTTACCCAATCCAGGAAAAAGGTTTAGTTAATCGAAATCCTTATTGTCATATTGTCTACGAATCACATTTTACACTCACTCGTATGGTTTTTGTATTGAACGTGCAACAAGCATCGTTATCAATTAAAGATTGTAAAAACTTTTTTTTCCTTTTGATGTAAAAATGTAGGTTTGTATTGAAAATGTGACCTTTAAACAAAGTCATTAGAATCGAATTGCATTTGTTCATGTTGGCTTTAGTTATCAAGTAGGCAACTTTGTTGCATTCCTTCATTTGAACTAGATACATTGATATTAAACATCTCTTATTATGAACATAAAATCAACATTTTATAATAGGCGTCGTCGCACTGTCAACTACCAATAACATTATATATATTTTGTTTATTCGGCACAACAGGTTAGAAACAATTTATTGATTTGGATCGAGATCGAAACACACACATGGTGTTTTTAAAAATATTTTTTATTCTGCTTTTATTTGAAAAAAAAATCTCGGTTATGATATAGTTTTTCTTGTTTTGTGCATTGTCATCCAGATATTCCGATCTCAAAAACTATTCCAACCCCACATATATGTTTATACGTAGAAACAGTTTTTTTAATTACCTGCAATATATTAACAGGCACTTATTACGTTCATCGGATTGTTTCTTTAAGCCTTGTTATACATGGCCATTGTTTTTTAAATAGGTACTATGTGTGAGAAAGAACAATAAAAACTTAAACAATAAGGAAAATAATTATATTAACAACCTGACATCTTTGTTTTCTAGATAATTATAAGAGTTATTTACGCTATTAAAGTAGGATTACAATCAAACGAGGCAGAAAAGTAGATTAACAAACTAAAAAGAATGTTTTCGAAATTCAACAAAACTGTTGAGCCATTAAAATAAAACATACATGATCCAATAGATTTTCTAAGTGCTTTACTCAAAAAGATTGTTTTAAACCCAACTAGGTTCTCCTATTAATTATTAAGAAAAATAAGTAAATTTTTGGTAACACTTCCCTAAAGATGATTTTAGAGATTTTTAATAGAGTTAAAAAATCAAACATTCTTGTACAATTTTGACATAGTACCTTGCATAACATAAGCGAATTCAATCGTTTTTTTACCGACAAATTTTCCGTTTCGCCACAGGAAACTGTGAAGATCTCAGTCCACCGAATACCTATGTTTTTAAATGATTAGCAATAACAAAACATTCTTCATCCTCCATACCTGTGTTTATATTACAATAGCGGGAAGGCATTAATTAATAAGTAACTAGCCGGCATGCGCGCACGCACCTGAGTTCACGGTCAGGCTCGCTCTTGCATAACGCAGTCGTTAGCGTACTGTCTACCAATAAAATCATATAAAACGCACCATCATCATCACGTATTGCGGTAAACCAACAAAAAATCCTTTTGAAACAAGTTTACTTATGCATGCATCTATTTACATAAACGGTTTTGTATTACCGAATACTTTTGCGGTAACGGTTTATTTATTAATTGAAGTCACACACTGCTTCACCTATAAATTTAAAGTTAGACCTCAATAATTTTTCAAATAAAGTCATATCATATGTGTAATGAGATAAGGCTGTGTATGTTTCAGTCTGATGTAGTAACCGCAAAGTCAATAATAATAATGGCAGTAGATGTTAAAATCATCAATGGATAATTTGAAGAGAGTTTAAGAAGTAAGAACTTTTTCCCGCGTTCATTGTTTACAAGCGTAATAAGCGTTTGTTTAAGTGTAATCATGAATACGTAATGAACCAATTTATAAATGCAATTACCTAATTGCGTGAAAACAATTTTACGATAATATGTTGGCAGTAACTTTTCTTTATTTAAAACATCCCGGAAAAATTAAATTCTGTTGTTAAGATCAATGAAAACGTGAATAATCCTTTATAAATACATTTACGTATGCATTTAATAAATTATTATTATTTATACCTTCATGATATCGGTACTTACGCAGATTGATTGATGAGCAGATTATCTGTAAAGCGAAATTTTCGTAACTGACTTTGACACCGTTCAGTCGATAAATCCTCCAATTAAATTGTAGAGCGTGAACTTTAAACTTAGGTCACTATTACAATATTTTACTCAATAGACTTTTAATTGCACGCAGTTACTTGACCACTTAACATGTCATCACCTCATTATGAATGCCTTTAATATGTTAGAAAAACTTTGAGTAATGATGTTAAAACCATAACGTCTATTTCTAAGTTAAATTTTAGAGGATGTTGAGAAATGCATGCTTTTAACAAATCTCAGAAGTCGAATATAGAGCTAAGTGTGTAATATAACTGGCCAAGTTAAATAATAAAAAACGACACAATTTTGAATAAATTTTATATTGTACATTAATATGAAATATTACTTGCTTTATTATTGTTTGCCTTAAAACTTCAATCGGCTTATTATGCTTTCAAAATAATGTTATGATGGAATAGTAAACTGGGGTACTTAAAGCAATTAGAAGTTAAAAGGCTCACGTCGGAGAGTGCAAGCGCATCTTCGCATACAGCGCACGTCCGTTCATCCTTCATTTACCGCAACGAGTTACGCAACACATCGGATTATTTTGCAAGCGAGATCTCGTCCAGTACCAGATGGCTTTGTCTCCGAACATCTCTATGGAAACACGGTCCAAATAATGCCCATTGACGCAAGATCCGCCGAACAGACACGAACGTTACGTAAAAAGTTAAAAGTGCACTAGCCTTACTAAATTAAGTGTCTAAGCCATTTCTGTGACACAATATTCTTATCTGTCATTCGACTGTAAGTAACATCATAGAGAAATGCCGGAAGCTAGTCGGTAATCTTTTATTAACAGAATGCATCTCGAAATCCACGTTCTAAAATTTCCTTTCAAAGTTTGTGCAATTTCGCGTGTCGCTTCCCAATTAGCATATAATGGGTATAGTTTACTATTTCTGAATACATATAAGTGGTGCTTAAGAACAACAAAATGTGACATAGTCTCTAGTTAAGTAATTCGATGCAACGCTATATGTACCTATGATAGGAATTATGTCATACATGACATGAGCGACAATATGGAACAATTGTGACCTCAATGATTAATTAACGATGTTATTTCATGGAATACTTCATTCTTAGTCCACACTAATTGTTGAAAGTGAGGATTGAGGAGCTTTAGTGGATTGTCTGTTACGTATTGAAGGCAACATCACTTGCATTCATTGTATCGTGACGCGCGGAACGCTGACATTAGATCAATGGATCGTGCGAAATTGCATAATTTCAATGACATGACGTTGGATGGCTAAATACTAGAAAATTTACTCCGGCCCCTACCTAGAATATATTAACTCGGAAACAAGCAAAATATTTATTACTATAATTGAAGGCATAATTGTATCCTGGAATCCATTGCAGCTAAAATATTTCTTTGAATTTATGTGGAAGTAATTTTGCTAAATTTTGATGTTTCTATGAAACGCAAGTCACGAAACACCGCCAGCTATCTTATTAAGGATTATTTTCATCTAATGTTTAATTTGACGTAAATACATACAAAGTAGTGTTAAACTTTTTCTTAAATAACAGTTCCCGGTTTTTAGTTGTTAAATATTCTAAAAAGATTGATGGTAAATAAAAATCCTTACATAGTTCCTACAGTAGGTGTAGCAACAGTAAAAACTAGTCAAGCAGTATTTGTTTTTTTTTTCACGTGTCTTATTTTTCATATTTATGTCCACAACACTTTAAAAATTTTGTAATCTTCATGTCACAATAATGGAATCATAATTTCAAAACTGGTGTGATATACAGCCCTAATAAAATTTACATATTCTAAGACCAATTGCAAAATCCATTTGGATTTATAGGTAATGGTATATTTACACGGAAGTTAATAGCGCTTTATTTATCATAAATTGAATTAATCAAGGTGTCCCGGGTTAATTTATTGGCTAAAGATAAATTAAACTTCCTCACTTTAGAATTGCATTGATAAGACAAAAATGTCTGCAGAAGTCACTAGGAAATTGTTATTATTTTACGATCACTTCTATAAAATCTTTTCTCACAGAATCTATAAATTCACAAGCATTTTCTTAAAAGATAATTAGTAGGTTAATCAAAGTGTATAACTGATTGGAAATACGAACAGAAATCACTAAATTTCAATAATATAATAACCATATTATGTAAATTGCAATTAAAATATAAATGTCTAAATTTGCACAAAATTTTTGAAATAGGTTGACTTGATTCAAACTATTGTTCACTTTATACAATATATCCATTTAAGGATAGACTTAAATAAACTACTTAAGTAATGTTTATTTTATTTTTTATATCAAAAACCCTTTTTCTCATTGCTTTTTCGACACATTGGTAATTTGAAAACCTATTTTTACAAACGTTACTAATATGAGCGTGATTGACGTTAACAAATTTTGAGCAAGTAAAAAATTTGAGATTTGTGCCTTAAATTTAATTAGCGTTGTATTTAATTGGTTATTTAAAAAACATTTATTACATAATTAGCAGTTTTTCTTTAGTTTGTTTTTGTTAGAACTTTAACATTGTTACTACATCTATACTAATAACACAAGAAAACTTTTTTTCTACTGTTAGTATGCCTTTTTTACTAGATTACAGTGTCAGTTTTTTAAAGACTAGGTATAAAAGTGACTCAGTATTTTGTATGCTGAAAGAAGTGACTTTTCTACTTTATTTTAATTAATATGAGTAAATTAAGTCTTGGCTGCTTTATATCTGTAACCATGTCTATAAACAGATTTATATGTATAAATAAGTCTCACATACCTATACACTATGCTATACATGTTATGTTAAGGCCAAAAAAGGTTTGAATATTACTTAGAACACAACACTCTGATGAAAATTATTTCGTTAAAATCGAACAAAGTTAGGGAAAACGATTAGAAATAAGTAAGCAAAACTATAGTTTATTTCACGAATTATTTAAAGTTCAAAGCCGTCATTATAATACTTTGTTTATGGAATAAAGGCCCTGTATGTTATTAAATTGTAATGTAATCTTTTAACAATGTCGAAATCATTTTCCCGTGAAAATAAACATCGTAACCAGAGTTATCATGTTATCTTAAACAAAGAGACTGCCATGTGAATTAAGCAATTTATTGAGAATTAATTATGGTTTTTCGTCTGTCGTCAACACTTGCCAAAATGCTATTGTAGAGGAAATACATAATGGTCACTAAATTAATTACTAATATGCATATTGAAGTTTAAAATATAAGCATAAAATATAACTCATTGGCAGCTTTTATTATTTCCAAATATGCAACTAAAGAAGACGATGCAATACCCATATTTTAGATTTAGCTTGAAGCTACCAAAACACTTAAGGAGTGTTCTTAAATCAATAACTATTCATTTTGTCATAAATTAAATAGCAAGATTTATACCTATACATTTTAAAATGAAATGTATAGGTTAAGTAAATGTTACTCATGGGGTGCTACGACGTTTCGGATCACGATGTTTCGGACTATGCTTCGAACCGTACAAAGATGTTTTTTTAAATGGCCGATTTAAATTGGACCAAGGTCATAGTCCAAACCAACGGAGTATGAAAAAGCTATTCGCTGATGTGTACCATTAAGAAATAATTGCCTTGGTCCGAACCGGCCAATTTAAAACTTCCTCATGCGGTTCGCACCATGGTCTGAACCATCTTGGTCCATGACGGCAAAGCACCCACAAATGCAGTCATGTATAATTTTTTGTGTGAACTAATAGTTGAATAATCTCATCATTTCATCTCACTTCGACAATAAAGTGAAATATGATATTTGATTGTGATGATATTGTGTATTAAACATTTTTGTGATTTTTACCTGTCTTGACATATAATTCTTTGTAGATTAATATTACAGTATAGTTCACAAGGCTACAATATTTATTTGAATATTTTAATCAAAATACATATTTTACAATCACCACACATTTAAACCTATTAATTAAGAAGTAGACTGTAATATTATTTTTTATTTAATCGTACTATCAAATTACTTCGCACCCTTCAACGGAAACCTAATAGGCAGGAACTATTACATTACTTGTTTAAAAAGTATTTGAAAATGTGTTAAGAAGCTTTTAGTAGACAATTTATTAATATTAGCAAGGACTACTCCGGCTATAGTTTACTGATAACCTGTTTACCACGCTACTAAAATGGGTTACCGTATCTTTAAGCCTTAAAGAAGGATTCTCGACTTTTAAAAACATTAAAAATAAACCCATAATAATGTTATGGTTATGTATTTGCTCGTTTTTCTTATGTGTTATTTCAGTGTTTATTTAAAAATAAACAATTTTCACAATCAAACTTCGTCTCATAATCACATAAACTTTTGATGCGGTAAATTTTTCAAAATTACTAAAACTAAGCATAAAATTTGAAAATACACATCACTATTAATCATTTAAAATATCTGTACCTATAACTATGAAAATTACTTAAGATTATTTAAAATCCTTTGGCACTGCGTTAGGTAAGCAATTTTTTTAATTTGGTAGTTTTATTACAAAATATTGTGGTATGGGAGTTTAGGAAGTGCGGCGAGTCTTAATGGTTGCTTACGATGCTATGACCACCATGACCACTCTACCAAGAGTGTATTGACGAAGAAGAAGAAGAATGTTATTTAGAAAGAATATTTATCATTTTCGATATTCATTTAGATATTACAACTGGAACACTCAGGAATAAAATTTAAGTGACATTCTTACAAAATGATTTCACCATCAAATTGTATAACAAACACCATTTTAACTTTTGTTTATAACAACAATTTTCTTGAAATTGCTGTAAATTCAAGGTGATACCAAGTTTCAAAGTATATTATTACTTAAGCGAATTAAATACCTTAATTAAATTGTATAAGAATGATTAATTGTATGATATGTGTACTTCCGTTTCAATTTTATGTTAAGTTAACGGTTAGTTTATTCTTACGATAGAGTTATATAAGGTTAAAAAGTCAACAAGTTATAAACTGATGATATTTAAAGGTTATCATTATTTTAAAACGAACTAGCTATTTTATAACAGTAGTTTTAAAATGCACTTGCAACACGAGCCATAACGCAAGCGTTTTAGACCCTTTTTACGCACTCAACACCCTAACTCTGGTCGGTCCCATGTCTGAGGAACATGGCCAGCTTCAAGATTGCATCTGGAGCACATGATCTGTCCACCGGTATTCGTCCAGCACGTTTTTTACAGACGCACATTTTCGCTGCTGATGGCTCTTTTACTTGATCGGTCCATCTTGTTAGTGAACGACCTCATGATCTTTTGTCTTCGGTGTTACGAACCATGATAAGTTTCTACAGAAATTCGTCACCTCTGCGCACTGAGTGGCCGAAATTTGCTAAAATTCGTTTGCTTAAGGTAGAAAACGGGTCTTTTTCCGGAGCTGAGAAAGAATCGGTGCAATGGTGCGTTTTGCAGTCCAAGATATTTTTAGCAATCGCCTCCAGCACTTGTCTTTTTTGAGCCAGGATTGTTTACGCTTCCACTGCAAACAGAAAGATAAGTCATACCAAAGCACGTATCAATTTAATTTAGGTTTTGATCCCGATTCCAATCTTATTCCAGATATTTTTAGCTGAGTCATAGCATCCTTTGCCATCCCGATTCGCCTTATTATTTTGGGGACAAAGCTTTCATAATTGCAGACTTCGGAGCCCAGGTAGTACATATAGTGGTCGACAATATTATTGCCTGGAATTCTACAAGAGACATTTGATAACCTTCCGACTCGATCCACTATCATCAGTTAAGTCTTTGCTCATTTCACTGCAAGATCGTGTTGCCACTTTCTAGCTCAAGTTTTCTCATATCATCTATGGATGTCGTCGGTGTCACAAGAACGGTATCGTCAAAATATCGGAGATTTGATAATCTTTATCCATCTATAGGGAAACTCTTCTCCCAATTTTCAATGGTCTTCCGAATAAATTACTCTTCATAAATGTAAAAAAGTGCTGGGGACAAGATGGAGCCCAGTCTTTTGAGTAATATACGCACACGCAACGCAAGCGATCCTTAAATTAAAAAGCTATTTGTAAGACAGGTCAAATACATAATTCAATGCTAATATTTCGTATAAGTCAAGCGATAACAAGCTCGAGGCAGGCAAACTGTATAATGGTGAAGTGAAATGCTTTCCAACCTTCCCTTAAATAGGCAATGGACTGACACAGCCCACACAGTTGATAACCCAGGAAAAGTGATACACAAATTAATGAAAATTAGTTATACTATCTCAAGACAAAGAAACAGCTATCTGTTTTTCAGCTTTAATGGCAAATAGCCTTATGAAAAACCACAGTCGTAAATAAATACCAACAAATAAAACACAAAAAACATGACAAGACCTCAGAGTAGGTGCTCTTGTTTACAATATTAATAATTTTGCTGGGATTTTGATTTGATTTTGGGATTAGATGCCTAGTTTCTCTAGTAGAGTTACTACAACCAGAAAATCTTTAAGAAAAAATATTTTGACAAGGATATTAAAAAAGTTGTACCTATTTATTTCTAATAATTTATAACCACATTGAAAAGCGTATCTCCCATTAAATGACACTTAATTTTTTAAGATGTGGGTATGTGTCATATATCATACTACGATTAGTTACTGCAACAAATTATATGGCCGCACCAAATAGGCGTTTGAATTCTTTAAAGGTTTTTCGTATAAATTCCAGCCTTTAAAGGCGTTTCTTTTACTTCTATCAACTGGTAAGTTCGTTTGACATTATTTACTTTGCCGTATAAGTCAATAGCTTGAAAATTTAAATATTAGAGGGTAATTTAAATGTTCTTAGTGGAATAGTTGCATGCGTGCGTGTGTAAGGCCGGTTTGATTAGCGTAACTCAATGTACAACTATGCTATGCTGTACGTGTGGTGTTTGCTTTCTTTGCAATTTTATTGCTAGGTCGCACTTACAGCTAGAACATAGGAAATAGCAAAATATATTATGTCTTTCCCAAATCATATAGACAAACATAGAGGATCACGTACAACATTAATATGTAATGGGACAAGGCGATCAATTTCAGTCAGTCAGGTTGCCTGAAACATCTTAAATATATAGTACTATAGAAGTAGGTCTTAACATGTATTGTTATAAATTATACTGTATTATAGAGTTTGATTTCTTTTTTTGACTTGGCAATTTTAACGATTTATTTTTATTATTTGCCTTTTTTTTCTACGCGAGGAGTTAAATATTATAAAAACCAGCCCTCCATGATTTATTCTAGTATAAGTATCTTACCCCTTTAAACTCCATATTTAAAATAATCCTAATATCCATAGCTTTATAATGAACCAAAACCTAATTGCTTAGTTAGTGCTAGCTGCTGCATACATTAATTACATGCATTAACTAAGTTTATTACCCACTAACACCTATACGGGAGATACCGGAAGATTTGTCCCTTGCCTTTTTTATGTTTCTCGTATAAGGCGAGTATCGTTGCTAGCTCATAAATTAAACATTGCTGCCATAGTTCAAGAGATTTAAGTTAAAGCGGTGTCTTTTGTGAAATATTTAACTATAAAGGCGATAACTAATTGCTGAAAAAAAAATGTTATAAAGGTTTAGACAGATACGATAAGTTGCATTAGAACAGTTTATGAACTGTTGTAATGCGAAAATATGATGATTATGAATATAATAGATTTTCAAATCCAGAAGCTTTTTTTTAATTCTTTTTTTGTTGTTTTATAATATAAAATAAAATTATAAAAGCAAAGAAGTTGACAAGCAAGCATATGGTTTGTTAATCGTAAGCACAAACCTTTAAATGCTTGCCATTCCAAAAGTATCATGCACGCGTTGTCGATCTCGCAACCATCCTCAAAATTCCGTCTTTCTTACTCAGATAACTCTAAAATCTGTTCATAGCAAAATAATTTCAACGAACCATAATACCGTCGAAAATAAGAACCTTTTATTTACAAGCAGTTATGAAGATCATAAATTATGGAAGATACGATAAAATCCGACTTTAGGTTTTTATTTCCTCACTTAGACTACCTTTATACCCTTTCATGCAGAAATACGAATAAGGAAACACCTGAGGATGTCAGTTTCAGTCACGACTGCATCTCGAGATAAATTCGTTATTATATTTAAGGCGCTAGTTAACTATTGCATTTAACCTTATAGTTTTCAGTTTTTCGTTGTAATTTTGTTGGTAATCGAGTCGAAACATAAAAACGTCCGCAAATAATAATCCTATCAATTCTTGTAGAAATTATTGTTGACCGCCTTGAAAAAATCTTCTTGATTTTTAAGGTTTAGACTATTTTCAAATGAATTCGATTTATATGAACGAGTGTTTTTCCTCTGAAAATTAAAAAATATATCAGCAACGGGTAGCGCTACTAGAGGGGTATAAATAACTTTTTTTTAAATAGAAAATCAAAACACAATTTGTAACCCTCTACAAGTACTGCGCGTAGCGGAAATTTTTAAACTTTCAGAGGAAAAAGGCTCATTGCAATTACATAGGATGGAATTTGATTACAGTTATGTGCAATGGCATAACAGGGCGGCAAAATGCCAGGGGCCCCGAACTTAAAAGGCCCCCGAACTTATAAGGCGGGGGCCTGCTACATACTGCTAACATCGGAGGCCTTTGGAATGGAGACATAGGATAAAGATCACCAGTTTTTTAAAATTCATTCTATTTATTAGCCACGGGCCCCAGACGGTCTAGTTGCCGTTACTATATGTCGATTGTACCAGGTTTGAGTTCAAGATCTAACTAAACATTCCCTTCCAATGTTATATAAAGTGCCTAAAGAATTTATTAAAACTCACAAATCTTTGAAAAGAAAATAATGATATAACTTTTAAGAAAAGATAGTGAAAGTTATTGTCAAGCCTGACCGGCTGATAGAAAGATGTTCTTCTTATTTTAATCTTGAGTTAGTTAAACTTTTAATCATTTCATTCTCTATATTACACTTCAAATTCTGGAAAATTATTTTGTATAAAGAACCAACGTATTTTAATAGAAATAAATAAACATTTAGATAATAATAATGTATTGTGTTCATTCTAAAATTTATTTCACAACTAAACTATTTCCGTTACTTTTACGCACGACTCATGCCACTATTTTTTGGAACTATAATTAAAAGACTCAAGTACACAATGAGTATTTTCGGATATAAATAAAACATGAAGTAGTACGAAACATTGTTAATAAGTATTTAAAATGTAATTATGGATCATTAGGCGATATCGAGCAAGCGATATCCGACGGTTATGCGTCGTCAATTATAACTCATTTCAAACCAATGCAATTATTAAATGCTAATTAACTAATTTAGCAAAACCAACAAAGCAAAGTACAATATTTTAGCAACATAAATTTTTAACTAAGTTGATTAATTTTAATATTTTACTTCTGATCGTCATCACGTAATTTTTTAGCTTTTGTAAAATTACTTATTAGTTATGCTTTCTACATAAAAAGTTAATAGTCCAATGTCCACTTTTTGATGACTAATGACGAAATTTACTTCAAGGGATATCACTTTATCCCGACACAAGAATTTCATATTTACTTGGCACATAAACACTATTATTTATAATTTATTTAATTTTTTTGCAAATAAAACAGTTGACCATGTATTAAATAAGACATAGAGATTCACATAAAGTTCTACCCAGATGGTTTAAAGCTATGTATATTCGTCAATTTATTTGAGCTACGGAAAAAAACGCGCAGCTACTACGAATAAAATCGTAGCTTTACGAGACACACTCTAAAACATTTGACGAAATAAATGTTTACGTTTTCTTTATATTACTCCTTATAAAATCAAAACCGAGAAGCCAAAAAATAACATTCCTAATTTTTATCGAAAATTCAAAAGTATGGCTTGACCAAATTAGTTACGCAAGTATAACAAAATGAGCATACATTATCATAGAAAGACAACCATTATTGCAATTAATTCTTATACAACAATAATAAATTCAAGCTCCATGTAACTGAATATTTTTACACAGAACATTATTCTCGTTACAGACAACGAGTTTTTGCATATTTTCTTACATCTGTATTAATATAGCAGAGAAAGGTCTGATGATGTCTGTTTAGCATAATTGGAAAATTGAACACGGCATGTAAATCACGTTTAAAAATTATTTAACTTCGATCGTATTGAATACGATATGTTCAAAGATCTGTAATTGCAAGTGGACAAATTGCATGTCTAATCAATTTTACCTGCAATGCAGTTTGTTTATTCAATTGAATTATTAATATCAACTGAACTAATTAAATATAAAATAGAATTAAAACTCTTCAATACAAACCGAATAGGTACCGCGAATCCAAGTGGGTGCCAAAAGTGTATATTATGGAAGCACTCGTATGTTAATCGATCACTAAGTCACTGGCACAAGCGAGGCCGCGGTGTCGTCCTCTCAACGCCCGAGCATCAACTGCCCGTCCGTGCTTCTGTCGGCGTCGGGCCACAATCGGCCGCACAACACCACACTCACCTGATAACCCATAGCGTGCGAGCTTTGCCAAAGGGAATTTATCAACGTTTTGTAATGTCAAAGTCGATTATGAAAAACTCTATTGGAAAATTGTTGTTACTAGAGATAGATTCTTTAAATGTTTCTGATGATATTAAATTCAATACGCAATTTCATTAACAAAAAAAATATAGTAAGCTACATTCTGAAATAATAACTAATTTACGCCGACACATTAATAGATAAAAGGGAGATTTAAATAATTATAACAATAAAAATTCACCTGTGTATTTTTTTGTGTATATTGAATTAAATTTGAATCCAAATCATAACGTGATCGCTCAGCAGGTAACCCTGACTTTGATTCTAGACGTTCTATCTTTGAATCCCGACACCGTCAAATATGTTTATGGAGTCTAGAGTGTATTTATGCATTTCATTATAAATGTATTTAACAAATGTAACCACATTGTCGTATAATAGAAAAACAAGTTTCAAGATTCCAAGCCTAACATTTACAGCGATTTTTTTTCACATATAAATTAAATGGTATATTATATACACACATATGGTAACAATGTAAAAGAACCACACAAATATATTAGCATTTAATTACTGAAAAGCTTTTAATATATGGTTTATCTTGAATTCATTGCCTATAACTTCGCCTTATCATACATATTAACCAGTTTGAACTGAACTAAATGGTCTTCTCTTATTTTTTGTTAAAATCCAGGTCTGTGTTTACGGAAACTGAATAAGAGCAATGATAGTGATATTGAACTCAACATTTATCAAGTATTCATTATTCATTATTTTTTCCAAGCCCACACCATGCCAACAACAATGAAGATTTTGTTCGGTATAATGTCAACATGTCAAAATGTCTTAGGCTCACAAGCGTAAATGCTACAGTTAATAAAACTAAAACAAGTTAATGAGTATCCTTTTAAGACATTGGCTTTAATTACAAAACTCATTAATTTTTAGGTTTACTGACCATGTAGAAACAAATGATTCCTAAAGTAAATAGACATTTTATTTATTATTAGGTCAGTAGGTAAAATGCCAGGTCAAAATACTCGTAACCGAAGGCTGTGTCTGATGAAGAGATGTATAGATGGGGAGGATGTGAAAGAAGTCTGCAACGATCGTTGCTCATGGAGCATTTGCGTGTATCTGGTATTTCTAAGTTATGTTATTAATTAATGTACTCTCTCCACGACCTCGGTGGCGCAGTGGTGTAAACAGCCGACTGCTACGCTAGAGGTTCCGGGTTTGAATCCCGGCGGAAGTGGGACTTTGTGTTGTTTTGTTTACCAAAACGCATTGTTTTGTTTCCAGGTTTCTGGATGTCCTATTCTTATCTAAGTAGTATGTACCATATCGCTGCTTCGTGCCTCCGATACAAAACTTTATGTTAGTGCAGGGCTGAGTCAATGTGTGTCTCTTGATGTGGTTATTATTATTAATATCAATAATACTGGATGTCTTGATATCGGTACCCGTAAAACTAATTCAGTAGTGAGTCTTTTAAATTTTGATGTATGTGAGCTGTTTGATGCAACCCTCCTAATAACAATTGAGGTTATATAATTATTTTACATTAGCAACTTTGATATCGTTTTCATGACAAAAACAGAAAGATGTGAGCCATCAGTGAAAAAAAAAATCATCAGAGCTTGGAAATATGAGAGACACAAAATGGCACAGTTTAATTAAAATGTGAAAAGGTTTGATCAACGATTTCAAGGTTGTTTGGTCGCATCTTTGTATGGATATTATTCCTAAAGAGTAAATACTATCCAATATCAAAGAAAATGTTAAATAGTTCATATTTTTGCATACAAAAAATTCCTTTTGCATTTAAATATGTGCAAATATATTTAAAAGAAGCTTTTTTATTTTTTTCCAATTATTAATAAATAAAATGAAGACATGTGAATATTTCGTGAAAACAGTTCGTGATAGAAAAGAAGTATTTGTTTACTTTAAAACGTGGTGTGTATGAATAAGTAAACAGGAAAAATTTTAGTGGATACTTAATTTTTTCCAAATTTGTCATGCAGTATAATCATCATCACAATTGTATAAAAGATCTGCAATCAACGTCCCATAAAATTATTTTCCGATATCAATTATGGATTCCAAGAATGTGTTGTTTGCCGATTGCCAAGGCCTATGATACTCTACTTGGTAACTACAAATTGCTGCAAAAACAAGGAAAAAATACTTTAGTTCATAAAGTATGTGCCAGTGTGAGTATTTAATCATTTTCAATGTTTTAAAACATGACTAGTATTTTCTTGGAAACGAGTCTTTATTGCAGAGTTTAAGCAAGTGATCAATTCAGCTGGTGTAGAGATAGCATAATGTGAAGATCCAGTTTTGGCACATTCTTCACAATAAATCTGAAAATATTTCGGCTAATGTCAATATTAAGTTTAATCCCCATATGCTTACCATTCACAAACTACACCCATACTACATTGTACTTGTTATGTAACTATAATTACTACATTGAAGCTTAAAAGACACATAGAAGCACTTTTAATTCGAAATCCGACTATTCAGCTGCGTCTATTAAGCCTAACCTATAATTATTAACGTCAAGATTTATTTTAATATCACGGACCCACGATTTTAATATCAGCGCCTGTTGACCGTAGAGATGTCGGGAATTGACGACGTGACCTAAAGGGCTCAGCACTGCGGGTACTTCGGCACCACAACTTACAGAGACAAATCCAAAAACCTCCAGGATCCGCAAGAGCATTGAAGCGATGGAAGAAAAGCAAAAACCTTTCGCCCACGACCAAATCGCCAACCAAACCACAGACCAAAGCTTTTAAAGGAAAATCACCATGTAAATAGTGCGAGAAATCTGAAGACCGAGTTACGAGTTGTCTTGTCTCGAAGTAACAGCTTATCTTAGGACTAAATTATCTGTGATACCTTTTGAACATAAAAACTCAAAAAATGGTATTTGTATATGCTAATGTTCTATTGTATGTTTCTCAATGTATCTAATGAGTAACATTATTTGTATCTTCTTTTAATATTTTTAAATGCAGTAATGATTGTATTAAATTAATAATTTTATGTAAAATAATAGTTTTAGAACATATTTAATACACGGAATTTATTAATGTATCAAAACAAAATGCAAAATATTTAACAAAGAAAACAAACCTGTTGTTATATTTACCTAAATTAATAAAATTTGATAAAAGAAAGTAGACGCAAAAGTCACTAGGATTTAATTATGTTGGCAGTAACATAATTACAAAATAAAATTAAAAACTAAAAAGTGCATAAAGGAGAATGAACTATGTAAAATTAGATATTAGGTAGCGGGCATCAACCATACTACCCCGACGCGAAAACAATTTATGTCTTACTGCGCTGCTGTCACAATATAACATCTGTGACCATTTAAATGAATGTATATTTTAAAATAATATAATAGAGGACTTGCAATCCATCCACGCATACAATGTCACACAAACAAGAAGACATTCATTTGTCAAACACTGCCCTTATCTAGAGTTGTTGTTTTATAAGACTATACAGCGAATGTATGGACATAAATCTCTTTCAAACGTCACTTATCACCTGTCATTTGGTAAAAGACAGAGAAACTCTGTCAAAACGATGAATTATTGGTCGATCCATGGGACTTGTACTGTGTGGACTGCGCTCAAAGAAAACTGGAGTTAATGTTATAGTAAATATCTGCCAACTTCATCTTAGTTTATAACTAGTGTCAAAAAATGCGTTATTCATAAACGTAGGTAAAAATAATTGTCTTTAAATTGTTTGCTCATAATTTTCGTCAGCAGGTGTGTGAAAATTGTGTTATGCTTAAATTAATTTATAGCGCTTTTAGTTTGAAAGTAATTTACTCGGTCCATTATTAAGTTGTCAAAATAAATACGTACTTTAAATGCATGAGTTCAGATGATGCTCATTTATATAATATAAAACTTTGTAAATGATATAATTCATGATATTTTTAATGATTTAATGTTTATTGCTCATCACTTATGTAGTTAATCTTTGTGTGCTACTTCACTCAAACCATTTAAGGGCTTACGAACTTGTCCTTTATTGTACTGTTGCAAGAAAAGCCAAAGAACTTTAATTTAAAGCATCTCTGATGTATTGAACTTTAACGATTATTTAAAATTTTATGCACGTAGCAATTTTTTATTTGTTGCATTTAATTTATTTTGTTGCTCTTTGCCTTAGGTCTTCTGTCTTTTTTTTTCATTATATTGTTATAAAAGTTATGATTCCTTCATTTGTTTTCGCCAACCATACACAGTTGAACAAAAAAACAACTGGTGTAGCATCTACCATGATTTAATTCAAGGTGATAAGAAACTTCGCTTGAGGCGCGTATTAAATAACTGTTTCCTCATTCGAAGATGACCGTTAAACTTCATTTGACAGGTACAAATTAGCAAGTTGCGTAAAATTGATTAACAATAAAGGACATCTCGTCCTTCGATTAACGTTTAGTTATGCAAGTTGTACTTTTACTTACAATAGAAACTGAGAAACCGATTGTTTATTTTAGGTTCTTGTTTTATTTAATTTCCTCGTTGATTTGTGATATTCTGGATGCTTGTTAGCAAAAAAGTTTTATAAAAAATATTTTCATTGATTGAAAAAAATATATATATAATGAATACGATAGTTTTTTTTTTGTAAAAGAAAAAATGTTTGAATTATTTTTCAAATAAAACGGTTTAACTTAATAAAAAGTTATGCAATTTTATTTTAATCGAATAAAATGTGTCACGTGGGTGTAAATTGTACATCTTGTCCGTCATTCAATAGAGCCGTCACTCATTTCAACACTTTTCAAATTCGCCGTGAATCCCTCACACATAACATAAATAATAAATGCAATATTTTTAATTATTTTTACTGAGCTATGAAGCAATTGACCAAAGCATAAGAAAATATAATTTTTATGAAACAAAATTAGCATAATTACATCTTGCATCATTTTCTAAAATATGAATGTGTAATTTTGTTTTGTAATAACTAATATTGTTACTTAATTTAGTGTTATATTACGCATTCGTCACCAAGGAATAATGCTAGCCCAGTAAGAAGTTAAGGAGGAGTTACTAGTGGCCATACAACAAACCTTGCTTTTAACTTACTAAAAGCTCAAAACAAAAGAATATGTATATTTTTACGGGTATGTTTTGATTGCAGAATTTTCAGAACGACTCAGAAGCAACACGCAATAGTCAATGTGCTACGTGGCCAATTGGGCATTGTATTCAATTATTTAGATAAAGAACCAAGTTAAATTGCAAGTGTCAGTTAAATGAAAATTGTAGCAGTTGAGATTAATAACGTTATAATAACTTTATTATGATATTGTAAATTGAAAAGAATGACGCAACGTTATTAAAAGCCTGTAGGCTCGACTCGAGTAGGAAGGCTGTAGGTAGATACACGAAAAAACGGCTTGTGCAACTGGATTTCTATACAAATTGTATCTTTGAATTGTCGCCAAAAATAAGTTAGTACTAAAATAAAATGTATGTCTTGCAATTTTATTTATTATAATAATGATCCTGGATACAAAGATTGTGTCAATAATTTTTAATTGAATAAACAGATAAGATATAGTCGTGCCTATTGATGTCAAAAATGATTCATAATTTGATTCGTTTTCACATACTGCATAATGCAAGAAACATGTATTTAAAGAATTTGCTACTTTTATTAATCTTATTAGTAAATAATTTGTCACAAAAAGAAAAGAGTCCAATAAACAGATTATGTACCAATACGTTTATTTATAAACATCAACTACGACCAAAACATAAGCTTTTGATATTTAAATAATTGAAATCACCGAATACTAACCTTGTTACTTTATTATTAATGTAACACGACAACTTGAAAAACAACATTAACTAAACATAAAACATTTATAAAACTCACATAATGCAGTAAAAAGATAAAATAATAAAAATAAAATTTGATCCATGTTCATGATCTTATGGACTTTTCAATTAAATTCCACTAATTCATAAGTCAC
The DNA here is from genome assembly GCA_949316135.1 of Choreutis nemorana. Classification (NCBI taxonomy): domain Eukaryota; kingdom Metazoa; phylum Arthropoda; class Insecta; order Lepidoptera; family Choreutidae; genus Choreutis; species Choreutis nemorana. Next base: position 7,427,901 of record OX438600.1, read on the forward strand.
TAATTTCATAAAATTAGTTCGTCATGTACAGGTCTACGGGTGAGGTGGGTTGTTACCACCCTCGTTTCTGTTTCTGCCGTGAACCATTTCGCCGTGAAGCCTTTGTTTGGAATCACCATGTCCTTACCACCTTACCTCTGCATGAGCAACGCCTTAGCGGTGCTTTTGGCGTTCTCAGAGGGCATCGTCGTGTATTGTGTCAGGCGATATCAATTTCCATCAAGTGAACCGTCTTATTGTATGCTCCCGATGTTGTATAAAAAGAATCAAAAACTAATTTTACTTTTTAAATACTTGTTTTAATCGCAAACAGGCGACAATCCTCGATACGTATAAAACTATTGAGTTCCAAACTTTAGTAGTCAAGTAATAAAGTTGCATTTTAGAGGCATTGTATGATAATTTGGTAGTTAATAATGACTGTCAAATTTGAGCCTCCCATTTAATGTACTACATTTATTCAGAAGCATTGAATGTATGACAATGATTAACGCCTATCATTTTGTGTGGCGCATACCATTTGTTACGATTTAAATTGTTTCTATTAAACGCAATTTATGTATTTAACAAATATATGTTATTTAAAATTTAAAAAATTACCTCAGTTTTTTTGTGTTGGGTTACATTAGGGCTATATTAATGTTGATTCTAATTAAACTGGTGTCGTTTGTTTTCTAAATTGCAGTAAAATAAAGATGAGAGCATCAAAAAACATTTCAAAATCGAAACTCTACGTTTACAGAATTTTAAAAAATCGCTTGTCCTCTCAATCTTACTTAACGAGGTCTTGTAATTAATTGAATACAAATTTCTCATTACTTAATTTTTTGACAAAACCTATGTAATCTGTTTTAAATACTTAAATTATTTATTACCCAGTCTTTTTTTTAACAAGACTGATGTTACAATTTTTTAAATGTTACTTAAATTATGTGGGTTTCTTACCAATAAATCAAGACTTGTCCGGTTTAACATTTATAACTTATTAAAATGAATTTTATCCACAAGACCCATGCGTAACACAGTATATCATCGGAATAAGTGAGGTCAAGATTTGGCCCACAGAAAATATAAAATAGCAAGAAAAGTGACAAGCGAACTGATTACAAATAGGCCATTATGAATCGTTGCACGTCATCAGTTTGTGCATCGCATATAAACTGATTAATGTGCTGTGACATAACCACTGGATGTACAAATTTAACTTTTTGCATTACATGCAAGTTAACCGTTTGCAAATGCCTCGGCCTTTGTTTTTTTAATTTGAATTATTCAGTTTTACATACCTAAGTAAAACGGCAAAAAAGGTTTACAATGCGTAACTAAAATAATTTGTAATACAGTAAACAGTGTCATTTATATTTTTTACGTTTCTTAACCTTCAATGATGATTCGTATTTTTAAACCCAACTTCTTAGGCTTATAAGATTTAATATCCGGAAAGTGATTATATAAACGAAAGGTCGAATGCTTTTATTGTGAGGGATTCCAGCTCATTATGCGGTAAGGTTTATTTGTACTTTAAGTACCTACAACCTATTAGTAAACACATTGCCAACGGAAGCGTGCTGTCAATTTCAATAATTTAACTGTTGGTTTAGGTTAATATTAAGTTAAACAATTGTTACGTAATTTCTCATTAGAAAAAATACGTTCAATTCAGTTATCAGTAATTAAATATAGTTAAAATATAGTTTTTCAATAATTAAACATAGTAGGTAAATATGCTTTAATAAGGTAAATAGATAAGTACCTTGTAACGTACTCATGTACTACTTCAACAGTTTCTTAATGTAAAAAAAATAATTGGAATAATTTTACTTGTACAATAATTTTTACAATTTACCTTGATAGATAAAGCTTTCATTATATAGATCATTGTAACACATTATCTGGACGTCTGAACTACAACGTTTCATCTACAAGTCCAAAGGCGATTGCTTCATTATCATTATTCCATCTATCAACCGTTCGAGTCTCGGATCTCAATACCATCGCAGCGCACTTTATTGCTATCTTACAACCAACACTCACTACATACTGCGGTTACTGTCATCGTAGGACAAGCTTTAATGTATGAAACAAACATATAATACTGCACTTGAAATATTTAATGAGAATAAAATAATTTTGTTAGGTTTCACATGTAGATGATGCATGTTACAATAATGAAAGTAAACAAGTTTTCTAGGTTAATCATAAAGACCAAAAAAGTATTTATTTTTAATATTAATAGGTAAGACAATTTCGGTTGATTTGAACTATAATTTTTTCTTTATTTTCGTTGTTTATTTACAAATTAATCTTTTTTGTTAGCTATGAGTAAATAAATAACAAAAAATTGTCGTGTAATTTGATCGAAACTTTACTTCGATTTTGTAACTTATGCTTCGATGACAGGAACCGGAGTGATTTCAAAGGTTTACAAGCAAAATTAAGATTCCTTCGTCAGTCAATAACTTTAGTAATAAGTAGTTTGGAAATCCAGCAGCTGCTACAATCGATTTATACGGTGAAAATAACTGTCGGGCGTTGCCTAAAACTATGCTTTAAATATACGGCTACTTACGCATTGATGAAATTATCTTTAAAGAAACCACAACAACGCAGAAGACATTTTTCCACGTTACATATTCGGCCGCAGTTTTTGAAACTAGAGTGGTAGTAAAATTTTATCACCATGTTTAATAAAAGGTTAAAGATTTTATGTTTGGCCCTATTATAAACTATATAAAATTTAAAGATTACAACATTTTCAATTATGTTTAGTAACAAGCACGTGCATGATGTATTTTTTCATTAGTTACTTAAACTAATAATACATTATGTAATTTTATCGTACTTTGACATTTAAGGTCCGTGGACGTAACACTAATAAGAACGTTTGAAATTATAAAATTAAAATATAATTCTGTCAGACCGAAACAAACTGAAAATCAATTTAACATACGAAGAAGGTGTTAATTACCTTTAATATTATTGCAAAGCAAAAATAGCCGCATGAGTTCGTGAAGTTGCAATCCTCTCACACACGTCTCTCACGATGTTCATTACTGCAATTCTTCATCCACCAAGCGGATTAAAAAAGAATTAGTATTTCGATACATTTATTTTTACGTACAGTAGTAACTAGCGCTACGATCAGTACAATTTTTTTGTTAAAGTGTCGGTGAAAAACACCGCGTTTGTAATTGAAACTCATTCCTTAACCATCATCTAACTTGCATTGCACCAACTACACGATTATTTTGTGTGAGTTGATAATGTAGTTACAGCTCGTTAGCCTTTTTAAAACCTAAATCTTGTCTTACCTAATACTTATTGCTGTAAACTTTAAAGTATTAAGTAGATACTAACTACAAGTTTGATATCGCTATGTGAATTAACATTTGTTTTGTTTCAATTAGTTTCAAAATATTTTATACAATAGTCAGTACCTATCATAATATATAAATTCCACGCAAATTATGACTAAATGCTGTTACAAATAACATACAATAAAAAATACAATGAAGATCCTTTGTATTCGTTTTAATGAAACGTTGAACAGTGGCTATAGTTGTGGTTTCGAATGTTCTATCCTCGTTATATGTTTGAAATGATGGCTTAAAACAAATCGATTTTACTCCTTAAAGTTGATGAAGATCGTGAATTTAATGTAGTCTGGAAATAAGATTTTATGGCTATGGATTCTTAAAAATATGGATTCTTTTTTGAAATAATTAAATAGGAAATTGTAATTGTAATAGCAAAAGATCCAAAATGGGTAAAATTTGTAAGATACTCAATGTATTGACAAATCATGCGACATAACTAAATTCAAGGCAAGTAAGAAAAAATCAATTAAGTAATCTGCTTCACTTTTACTAGTAAATACTTGTTCCAGTAATTTTATTTGATAGCATCAGAGGTTTAATTGATCAATCCACATCTACATATAATTTGAATAAACATCTACATTTTAAATACGGACATTGGTTATTCGACATTTTTATGACTAACCTTGCTAAAATTTTAATATATGTGTTCAAGACTATTAAAAACATTAAAAACGAAGTGCTTAAAAGTATGTGAGATCAAAATGTACTTTGATGAAACGGTTTATGCGAAGTTATTTTTACTTTATAAACGACATAATTAAGGAGGCTATTTTAAAACTAGATTGTCTTAAGTCCTACATAATTAAATGAAATTCAAACATGTTTACTGAATAAACACTAGTCCTGACTGACTATCAAAACATTGACAATATTATCAAGCGTAGAAAAATGTTGTCAGATGTTACAATTTAGTACGAGATTGCTCCATTGTCTCGTACTTACCTACGTACAAATTTATAACATAATTCGTAAAAATATTATTTTCTCATTTCTAAAAACGTAGATACCTAACAGTTATTTTGGCGCTCGAATTTGATCTAATAAAACTAATTAAACACAAACTTACAAGTTCGTCTAAAGATATAAATCTTGTTTGAATTTTTTGTCGTAAATGTTAATCTTTATGGAGTAACGTTCGAGTTTTTGCCCATGTCTGGTCACAATTATCTTTTGTGGGCTTATTTTTTGTGAGCAACCTATATGCTTATCTTAAAGTTTATGGACTCAAGCATAACTTCATAATTACGAGGTTTGGTTCAAACTGGAAATGAACAGCAACAGTAAAAAAGAGCTTTTAGATTAATTTTTTAGAGGAAGAAGAAGGATAGATATAGTTTTCCTAGTTGCGGAAGCAGTTCATCCTTAATTAATCATATTAAAGGTATGAAGTGCGATGGACAAAGAACAACAAGTTGTCGCTGTATGAAGGTCGACGGGTATTCTTATGTATTTTAAGTACGAGTATGTATGTAGTCATTAGCTTTATTCGTACCTTATATTTAAATCCCTTGTCATACAAAAACTTTATTACTATGATAATAATACCTACACGATTAAAAGCTAATCGTCTTGGAGTTTGAATCATGTATATAGACGAGTAGAAGTAATGTATTACGAAACATATATATTAAAATAATAAATAGCTGATATGTTATGGCTTCGCTCGTTTTAATAATAAATAGCTGGTCTGCTATGGCTTCGCTCGCAAAATATTTTGAGTTTTTCAATTCGACTGTTTTTTTATTTCATAGAGAACGCACACACCCTTTAAGACATTCGTGTTTGCATTATAATACATAATTATTTTACTTCATTACTTATTTTAAAATTATCTTATCAGCAATAATTATTAATATTCTTATTGATTCTTATCTATTCGAGATTTATTAAATATAAAAAATTATTACATCCTCTATAAATCTCGTAATTTTTATAACAAACATTATGTTTTATACTAACTCAACCATTATTATACATGTCGATATGTTTCGGTACACAATCAGGTTTAAATACTGCGATAATAAATTCAATTCACGAAACAAATTACTCTAATGTTTCTAGTACAAGAGTTCGTTTGCAACACATTAAAATTGGAAATCTAAATCGAAATTAAACTGTAATATAAAATAAGTTATTTTAAAACTTCAGTAAAATGGTAACAATAGACATTCAATGTTCTGTACACAAAGACAGAGAGTTTGTTTTAAGAATTCCAAACAATATTGGATTACTCCTACCTACCTATTCATGTATACAATGCGTTGAGTTATTCCATTCTAATACCTAAATCTAATACCACTTGGTATTCGTTCGTATTAGGCGCACATAAAAAGAGCCTATCCGAATGATTCGTTGCACCTATTTTATCGATGAAAACTTTCCCAACTGTAATATGCCAAATGTTATAAAAGGTAAGAGCAAATCTACATATGCTTTTATCAATAAACTTTTTTTAATTGGTTGTAAGTGAAACAGCACGGTCAACAAAATAAGAAGATGTGAGACAGCTTTTTAAAGTGTATCGTCTCGCGAGTTATGACATTCTTGTCCTACAGTTAGTTAATATTCTCGCTAGTGTTTCCATGTTCTAGAACCAGTGATTCCGAGGATGTACGATTAATTATTGTAGACCGATCCACCGATCAACGATCACGGAGCAAACATTCAGGGTCGGAAGATTCACGAACAACTGATCTAAATTTGAGAGCTTTAAAATGCCGCTTCACTTCGCAAAATGTTTGAGTCAAAATAATAGAAGGGAACAATAATGTTTTATTGGACATTTGATAGACATGTCATTAAATATTCAGAGTTAAAATGACATGTGAGATTTTATTTTCTTTTATTATCTTCCAATATAATCTATTATAATCCACAAAGGTATGTTTTACGTACGTTTTTACTAAAATACATTATTTTTGAAAGTACTTGTGCTGTGACATAAACTTTCAGTGAATGTACTTCTTACAAAAACAAAAAAACATACTACTCAAAACAAAATAAGGGCCACGAGGATTTTTTTCATTTTGGTGTAAATTATTAAACATTTACATATTGAAAGTAATAAAATATTGAGTTTAAAACTCTTTGATACCTAAACTTTTTTATATTGTAGTATTCACCTAATGCTGGCAACTATTTTAAATAAAATTTGATTTGAAATTATTTTTGAAAATTTTGATTCCAGTTTCTTTGTCGTTTTGCTTTCCTTAGCTTCTTGGTTTATTAGAAATTATCAGAGTTCATTGATATCTCGAGTCAGAAATATCTTGTGCAATATGCCACAAGCACGCAGGCGTCATATGGACTCGCTGACAGCAACCAGAGCCGTTACAATGATTGAAGAAGGTCATTCGCAGCGATCTGTGGGTTTGCAATTGGGATTTTCTCGAAGAGCTATCTAAAATCTATGGAATCGTTTCCAAGAGACCGGCAGTGTTAGAAAAAGACCTGGTTCGGGCAGAGTTCGCATTACAACAGCTCAAGAGGATCGTTACATTCGATTAAGTGCGCGCCGAGATCGCACAACGACGGCCCGCAAGCTGCAAAATCGTTTACGGCTCACAACGGGTACTCGTGTCAGTGACCAAACTATTCGTAATCGATTGCATGAAGACCAGCAGGCATCAAGAAGGCGAGTTGTCCGTGTTCCATTAACCAGAAATCATCGTGCAAATCGTTTAAGATTTACCAGTCAACATTTGGACTGGGACATAAACCAATGGGGCATGGTGCTCTTCACAGACGAATGCAAAGTTAATTTTTTTAACGTATGGAGAAAACGCGGCCAGAGATTTTCAGAAGCCCGCATCCATGAAGCCGATCGTTTTGGTGGTCCAAATGTAATGATTTGGGGCGGGATAAGCTAACACGGCAAAACTGAGCTCGCTTTTTTAAATGAGGGTACTGTTACTGCTCAGCGGTATATTGAGGAAGTTGTCAGACAACATGTGATCCCATTTGCCCAGCGAGTGGGTCCTGGATTCATCTTGATGCAAGACAATGCTCGTGCACACACGGCTCAAGCGTCTCGGTTTGTACTGGAAGCGTCTCAAATTCAAGTCTTGCCGTGGCCGGCGAACAGTCCGGACTTAAATCCAATAGAGCACATGTGGGATCAGTTGAAACGAAGAGTTAGAGACGTTGATCAGGAAATCCACAACCAATAGCAACTCATCAACGCTGTTAAAAGGGCCTGGGAAGAGATTCCAATGGAAAATGTCAGGCATTTGATTGAGAGCATGCACTCCAGGCTTCAGGAGTGCGTAGCAAAACGAGGAGGGCATACTCGCTACTAAATGATGAGCATAGAGTATTTTCTTTTGTTTTCAGTAACTTTACATTGTTTTTATTTTTAACCTTAAATGTGATTTTTTCTTTCAAAAGCAAATAAACTTTTTAATAATTATTATTGGAATAAGTTTATTGGTCTACACGGTAAAAACAACATTAGTTTTCGATATGGAGACAAAAAAATATATATTGGTTTTATTATTTTCATGGTACAGACAAAATACCTCGTGGCCCTTATTTTGTTTTGAGTAGTATATATATCGTATATTCTATTAAGTGGTAACGCAATTGGCAATTTTATTTTGAAAAATAAAACAAATAGGTACCGTGGCTTTAAAAGCTTAGTAATAAATAATAAAGTATTTTAAATTTATGATTATATCTTAATACTTTAATTATAAATTGACTTGTAATTCTGATTTACAACTTAAACGAAAATAAATTTATTTAATAACTGTTGAAATTATTTTTGAAATAAATATCAGCTCATCTCATTAACAACTTTTATGAAATATATTCAAGCAGATTGACTGTAATTGACATTATTAATATTCTTAAATGTTGTTCTGAGTTAAACAAATATTCATAAACTTGTATGCACTTGACCTGCATCTTGGGCATTTATACCTAATTTTGATTAATTTAAATGGACGAAACAAGTAATAAAATACAATTTATAGAAACGTAATACAAAACTGGTCAATTGCAAGTTGACGTAATTAGAATTTAAATTTGGGTACGAGTATAGTTTTTCAAAACAAATCAATCACTGATTTGAAATTTTAAAATGATTTACATAAAAATGTTTATTTGTGTTCCAACCCAGACTCGTGAACCTTTTTATTTATATAAAATGCCGACATTTTTACTTAGAAAGTGCTACGAAGAACACTCGTTGCTATGGATACGCGTTGACCTTACACTTCAGTTGCGGACACATCCGTGCTCTCGCCTCTACGCTCCATTATAATTGTTTATTGGTGCGGCTAAAAGGCTCTGTCACTTGACTATTTTGTCGTCTCGTCGGAAGCGACTGCAATCTTTAAAAGTCAAGGGCGAGCCTGATACTGGACCAATGTTAACTTGTGTTATTTAAATATCAACACAAAAGTGTTTTGGGGCCTCTTTCGAAATGGTTTTTAGAATTCCGTGTGTGAACATGCAAAAAACGGAATCCTTTCAACACATCTAAGTCGCCTATTTCGCGCTCAAAACATGTTTACTTCTTTAATAAGTTTATAGTTCTTGACAGTGCTAAGGTTGCTTTGATGATCCGGGTAGTAAAATCCAATTGTTGAATTTGAGTTGTAAAGCTAGTTAGTTAGTGTTCATGCTCGCTTATATGTTTGTGCTTACGGTAGCATTGGGTGCCGGGTCGCCCACTTCCCTCTAATATGGTTGAGGAGGGCGATGGCTGAAATCCACGTTATTCTCGTGATCGGGTGCTGTTTGTGTGGACTGGCTCACTTGGTCACAATATTTTATCATAATATTAATTGATTGCATTATTCTGTAAATTAAATTCGTTGCATCTCCTAAGTTTCATGCAATTAAAATTAACTTAGATATAAGCCTTAATAGACTAAAATCACTAATTATTAAAAATATTTCATATTGTAATTTTCTTATATAAAGGTAGTCATAGTACCTTTGAATTGTATAAAATAACTAGAAAACTTGAATGATAAAATATGTATTTAAAACTATTTTCTTGTACCTGCTGTTTATTATCAGTATTGTATAATGATCCCATAAACGATTAGTAGATGTACGAGTATATAGTGGTGTATATAATAGGCAAGCATTTGGGGAAAATGTAATTTTAGAAAATGCTTTAAACTGATAGTTTCAACTTGGAGAGGGTTATTGGCCTTTGATAAATTTTCCTATTTCTTAGTTTTAAGCGTCATGGTACATTCTATTTTACCAGTCATACATAATAAAATATACTCATATTAAAGTCTTCGATCGAAACATGTTAGCTCATTCAAAATTTCGGTTCCTATTCACCCTATGGCATACCTAGTTTCAACATGAGCCACTTTCTATAGAGATCACATGTGCTTGTACATATATATTTTTTACACACGCAATAAATACAAAAATCTGGGATAGGTTCCTTTTGCGACGGACCTGTAGTACTGCGCATCATCCTTTGTCATTTTAATTTACATGAGTCAGTATTTTTAATTGTAGGTACTTGAAATCACAAAATTGTTCTCCAAGATTGTTGCTAAGTATAAGTACAAACTGAAAACAGCAAACGACGGAGGTATCTTGCCAGATTCTTCCCAATGGATCAGCATTCCAAACCAGGAGTAATTTCTGACTCTTAAGTGAATTGATAAAAATAAAACAAACTGGATAAAATATTTTTTTACTTTGACCGTTACTTATGAACTGAATAAATAGATACACCAAGAATAACACTCTTAAAGCTTTCAATCTCAATAATTTGTAACAAATTGTTAATAAACTTAAGCTGAAAGGATCACTAATAATTAAATAATATGGCTTCTTGGAAACTCATTAAAAACAAAATAGACATTGTTAAAGTCTAGTTCAATTGCAATGCAAAATATTTCAGTGCATGATTATCTTAGTTCAAGGCAAAGCTCTACATATATATTTTTTTGAATAATTCATTTACAATTTTTTGATATTCTGTGCCAAATTGATTTTAATGAGATTTAATTTTAGGTCTTCAGTAGCTTAATCCGCTGCCTACATAGATTGAATTAATTCTGGTAATCTTATCTCAATAGTGTTCCGGTATTTGTGTCAGTAAAGTTGTTACTCTTTTTACGTTTAAAATTAAAATATTCACACAAAACCTGCCAAAAAAGTTAGCTCTGCAAAAAACGTTTAAATATATTGAATAAAAAATATCAGGAACTGCAATCTTATTGCAATCTGCAAATAGATATTAATTTTAAAAAAGGGCCATTTTCGAAAAAAAGAGCGGCAGAAACATGGGGGTCAAGAGTTTTTACGTCATCATCATTAGCCAAAAGACATCCATTGCTGAAATGGGAGAGACATTCACTAAAAAATCCTCCTGGGCCGCTTGCATCCGATGACTCCCTACACCCAGCCCCCCCAGCGTACAACCCGTAAGTTCTTTTATGGTACGTAGAAATGAATCTAAATCAATTCTAATTTTCGATAGAGATCTTAACTGCAGTATCGTAAATGATGCCATTCCCCGGACTAGAGAGGCTTCCTCTCTATAGAGACATAGTTCCGCATCGGATCTCTACAATTTCAAACAGCCCGTAATACACTAAGCTTTAAAAATATTATGAAACCTTCCAAATGTAAATTACTATGTATGTGAAATAAAGATTCATGTCGTTAATTCTTTGAAACAAATTGTTTTCTTGTGTCTTTAGAGACAAGTTTGTGATTAGTTTTTCTAGAAAAGCTTGAACGACCTACTTAATTCATTGTAAAATAAACCTACCGAAAAAAAGCCTACTTTAATTATCAGAGTAAAAATTTTAATTTAATAAAAATACATATAATATTCATTGATATAATATCAATTGTTATTTGTTAGGTATATAAATAAAAGCAAATCGTAGAAGAAAATAAGATATAACTTTTTACACAAAATCAAATGTCGAAAAAATATAAAACACTCGGTGTACCACGGTAGATGCCAGCTGAATCATGATTCGATCATAATTAACGTGATCCAAGTTTACTAGACCAATTACGATGATACCGATCAATCAGCCAGAGCCACAAATTACTCTTTTAGTTTATTCTCCTATTATCTTGCAGTGAAGGTGAACCAGAGAATTACGAGTAAAGAAGCCAACAATCTTGAGGTCTAAACAGCCGAACTAAGAATTCCGGAATTGTATATAAATACGACACGAAGTTGTTTGCGTTTGCACTAATGAAGCATTATTCTATAAATTTTAAAATAATGGACATTTTCAACATAAAAAACAATGGTGTTCTATAAATTGTTGTTACAAAACAATACTCGTATGAAGTTCGCTGGCCACGCGGAACTAAAGAACCTAATTTACGAACCATGCGGGATTACTGGAACGAATCCAATCTCATCAGATACGAAGCAAAGAGAACAGTTACATTTTGGAGGTTTTTTATAAACTTGTACGCCAGCTAAACTGTTCCTAGTTAAAGTTTTATTGGTAGTCCTTTATGTAAACATAACATTTTCTAGATATAGATTTTTAAATAAACCAAAACAATAATCGAATACTTCCACTAAAATAGAACACTGTTTCAAATATCTCGTCTAGGAAACTTTTAAAATAGCCTTGATTAGAAATTGAAAGCACTCAATTTTTTCTCAATTTGATAGCCAAATCATCAAATATAATGAATGACGATCTTTACACGAACACAAAATGCTTCCTCCGAAATACTTATTAATTAACGCCTGGAACGAGTTCATCGATCACATTTTTTATGCTTTATTCTCGTAAACAATGTAGGCGTTGACTGGTTAGGGTTCCGCTTTAAATTAAAGTAATATCTTTGGCAAAAGATGTTGACAAACTGTTAACTTGTATCTTGGTAAATTTGAAGCTTGAGGTAACTAGTCCTACAAAGTTAAAAAGTGTAATATCCAAAATTTATTACAGAGTTTAAGAATTTAAAAAAAATAACACATGGAACCTTTTTAACAAGACCCTTTAGAAAAATATTTCAACCAGTTCCTTTTTATTGTCACTCTATCTGTCAAAAGATGTCAAATCTTTCAAAGGTCTTCATATTCCCATAGTGTTGAATGTCAATCGCCTAAAGGCTTATCGGAATTTTATTTGCATTAGATTGACATGTTATATCTAACAATGTAATGTAATTAACGATGTGATGTAAGTTAGATATTTATCTTAATTTAAGTTTGTTACTCATAATTTGCTCATTGTCGTTTCATTTTACTTGTTTGTGTTTGGTCATTGATGATTTATAAATAGATGCTAGAAAAATTGACATTAGATTTCTAGCAGTAACATCTCTTACATTACTGGGAGTTCGTATTTAATGTATTTACCTAATAGGTTTTATTCCATTAGGCTAGATGGCTTTCTTAACGGTGAACAGCTTAGCAAAACAAGACAAGCTTACTCACGCTAATGAAGGTTTAGCAATCTTTCAACCACTTCATGTATGGCTCTGAGTGGTCTTCTCTAAAGAAAATCATTTGAGAAGAAAATGTTTGATGATGTTAAACAAAATAATAATCTGTATAATGAGTTATGTTAACCTATTTATGATTTCATATATTCACAAATTAATCATTCTTTCTGTCGTTTATTTGTATCTAAAAATAACGAAATGGTTTTTATAACTGGAAAAGCACATCATGTTCCTAAATTTATACCAAGCCTAGATTACGAAAAGGATTAAAATAAATTAAATTTAACGTTTATAACTCAATATATCATAAAACATCTACAACAGTAAATCATAAAGAATTTGATATAATCGATGCTTCATCGATCCTTTTATAAATCGTGAGAATGGTTACAGATGTCAGAAAAATGTTTAAAGTGCATTCACGAAAACACTTGGTGGCAATTAAACATAAATATGTTTTAAACATTTTACTTTCTGAACAAAAATACTTAAATTGTTTTAGCCAGTTTGAACGAACAATATATTGTATTAGTTGAGAATTTATTTAAAGTGCGGCGAAAAGGGCCTCGCGTGTTTAAGCCGTAATTCCAGATCTATTAATTCTTCACAAGTTGATATGTTAATGTTAATTAACTTAAAACAATGTTACTAGAGCTCTTTACAGCTAAAGGAATTTTGACATTTCACCACAAATTAAAAACATAGTTAAAGTTTATCAAGTAAAACGTCATTGGCAATTGGTAGGTGTAAGTATTTTAAACATATAGATTTTACGTAAATAAAGAGATAAAAACTGTCCACTTTTATTGTCGTGAAGTGTAAAAATAAAGAGGAGTCATTGTTGCATTCCGGATGAGATATCACCGGTCACGATTCGATCTTGAGAGCTTTAGTTTTACCTTCCACTCAATGAGGGTTGCCATTCGCAAGTGTTCTGTAGTACAAGTACATAACTATCAAAAGCAAAAAGTTTAGAAACTAAAACCCGGCTACTGAAAATCGCGCTCTAAAAAGTATGCAACAAAAAAAACACTATCATCTGAAATTGTTAAGTAAACTATTCAATTTAGCCGTGGTCATATGCTCCTACAGTATTGGGCAATCTCACTTGTATTCATTTATTATGTTAGGTTAGGTTTAGTTTAGTTAAATTTATATTTCTGATTGAAAATCTATGAAACTGTGTGCTTTCAATTTGGGTACCAAATGCTATTTTTAGGGTTTCAGATAAAAGCCACATCTGCAAGAATAATATACATATTTTGGACTATAATCGCGATATTTTATAATCAGTTATTACAATTTACTACAATTATGGTCTAGTTTTGCCTAAAGATGTTGAGTTCGATGAAATTTACTGCTATAAACTCATTAGTATTTGCTCATTTCATTTAAAGCAAAAGCAATTAGCAATTATCGTTTGATTGCATGTATGGGTTTCTGCTTATTCAATTTAATATTTGGTTGTCTGAAGTCACGAGATAATATGTTCAATAAGCTAAGGAAACATTTGATTATACTGACATGCAGCGCCGGCCTTGGTTTTTGACCAGGGTAAAGCGATATCGTGTTTTTGGCGCCTTCGATGACAAGTTTTTTAGAAATCTGTTCTTAGGAATCGAGGATTTTTAACAAATCAAGTTAGATTGTGTTTTTCGGCACCCTACGGTAACCTTCATGTTGGTAAGGGTTTGTTTCACAATGTCCAAGTAAGGTCCTGAATAAGAAACTTATCTGACGTAAAACATCTTTGGCGATTCACCATCTTCAAATAATCTTAACTAGTAAGTAAAGTGCTAAGTAAATTATGGTTAACATCATCTACCAATCATGGCCGTTACTTGGTGGGTAAGCTACCTGACATATTGTCTAATTAGTTGAATAGTAACAGAAAATCAAATGGTTTCAATTGTGAAAAAAACTATAATCCACTCGGAGCCCAGTCAAAAATTATTTATAATAGAATTCATATTTTTCTCAGTTTCCGAACCTAAATGTCAAGTATCTATGTACTAAACATGAGAGCTTATTTACAGCCACAAAACTGAACTTGTGCGAAGCTGTTTTTCAATTGAATCGAATTTCATTAAAAGTTTTCTTAAATGAATTATTTTAACTTATGATTCTTTCGTATAAGTTTTTATTCTCCTACTCTTTTCCAGTTTCTTTTTTTTTTTTAATCAGGCGTTTTACTGCAAGTAATTTTTAAGCGCCTACTAAAATAAAAACAGCTAAAACTCAAAGTAAGATATTCAGGGGTTTATTGATGTATGATGTTCCAAAGTTGTTGTGCATTTTGTCGTTTAATGAATGAAATAACAGACAAATAAAATCTATTACAGTTACTGAACCAAGTAATTTATCATTTCTATATCTATTGCTCTCTTTAAGATTTCTATTATATCACTATATAAGGATATGTTTCCAAAGAAATTATCCGAAAACCCTTCAGTTTAAAAGATAATAAGTACCTTAACCTAGTCGGGAATACTTGATTATTTATTTCATTCGGGTTTCATTACTTAACAGGTTTTTCTCGACTTAATATCTCATTTGGTACTTTAATCACTACAAAGCGTGTTAAAATCCTGAGTTCGGGCAGAATTGTATTAACACTACTTGTTATGGGGTATTGGAATAACACATTCATTCATCTAGGAAATAGATTTATATTAGAATTTAAGTAGCAAAAGCATTCGATCGAAAGTAGTTTCTTCAGTATATATGCTTATAAATTCTTCAGTTCTGCTTGTTTTCCTTATACGATTACGATTTACGGGCTGCAACTCTACTCTAAAGCAATGCAGCGTATAAAGATGTCGGTTAATGCATGATCATTGATAAGATACGAAGGTATTGTATATAAGTTAAGTGCGTTTAAAACATGTTAGATTAACTAAATAGAAACAGTAACTTTACTCTAAACGGTTATGAACAGAAATCTTGAGAACGTCAAAATGTAATCGTACCTCGGATATTTATTTGACGACCTTTGTGGCGCAGCAGTGTAAACAACTTACTGTGTGACTGCTACGCTAGAGGTTTTGGTTTGAATCCCGGCTAGGGCGGAACTTTGTGTTATTTGTAAGAAGCATTGCTTTGCTTACCGGTCTTGGATGTAGTATTCTAATCTATGTAGTTTATACTATATCGTTGCTTAATTACTGTGACACAAGTTCTTACGATACTTTCTGCAGGGCTGAGTCAATTTATTTATTTATTCCGTTACAACAATTATTTTTTTTAAATATTGGTTTTATTTTATTTTCATTTTTTATTCAATGAAACTTCAGAAATTCTGTTTATGATTTATATACTTTTAATTTAAAACGAGAATAATTCTATTGTAGTACTTCTTTTATTAAATATATATTTATTAAATTTTATAAGTACTCTATTCTTAAAACTGACCTATATCTAAGTAAAAATCTTAACTCTATTATAATACGTGTGTATTTACATAATATTTGGCTTTGATAATTTAAAAGTAGTTATTTGGTGGCGGTGGGAATGGGCCGTCGAAGTCATAGCCATCGTAGTCTGGGATTTGGGGACCCACATTCGAAAATACTGAAAAAAAAGAACCTATTTAAATCTACTGTTTTACATAAAAACAAAAAATATATAATTGCAGAAAAACCTACGAACGGCATAAAAATTGTTCAGTTCAACTAATAAAGTAAAAAAAATAATTATGTTAATAGTCGAATTAAATATTTTAAGATGTACCTATTTCTTATTAATTATGCTGGTGTCATTAAAAATAATGGCTTTTAGGGAGTACATACAACGCATAAAACGCTTTGATTTAGTATATCCAACATTGGTAGGTTAATCCAACATTGATTGTAAAAATAAACAGGTATATTATCAGTTGTTACTTTTTGTGTTAACACTGAAACAATCCAAGGGATTTAATGAGATAAGGAATGTTAGCTATTATCATTAATTCCCACATAATATTCTAAATAAATGTTTGCAGACAGGTAGGTTGTTGTTTTACAATTGTTTCACTCGGTACAAACAATGAAACCTTGTCGCCGCAACACAATGGGTCAACGAATTGTTATCTAACATTAATTGGACATAATAACGTTGTATACCTTGATTTACCTATTTGAATTACTGATAGGTAATTCATAGTATAAATAAGTTACAAAGATTGTTTACTTTGTACTATATTTTTCTATGATATCAAACAAATGATGTAGAATGGATGGAAATTTCCATAGATTATAATTTTTCTAGGATTTTTTCGACTCTATGTATTGGTCAAAATTGGTTGATAATGATCCAAAGCTAATGTAGCTACGGCATACGTTATGACATATATTTTGAACTGAATCTGTAAATCTATGTAATTAAACCCAACTTACGGAATGGTGCTTGTGACTCATATATATTCTTTGTGAAGATTTGATCAGGCATCTCAACAGGTACGGGCACGGGTTTGGTCACGTAGATAATCTTGGGCTGGACTTGCTGGGGAGCGTGGACTTGATGGGGTACGCGGACTTGTGGGGGCACATGAACTTGTGGGGGCACGTGGGCAGGGGCCGGTGGGGCATGAAGACTTGGGCCAGACTTGGAGACCACAGCATTGAAACCATGTACCGGATCCGCTGTGTAATCCACTGTCCGAACAGAACCGTCCGGCTCTACTAAAGAATATTGTCCTGGAATAAAACAACAGTATTAATCAACCAAAGAATAACATGCACTTGATAAATATCAAATCATTTCTGTTTACATCTTGGATTTAAAAACATTTGTTTGGTAATTGAAATGCAAATTTCCTATAATATTTTATGTTCATAACGTTTAATATAGATATAGGTAGATGTCATCCCGGACGAAATAAGTTTTATTTAACGACAAGGCTTGTTTGCCCAGTAGGTACTGTACCTTTAACAACATCACCATCTCTCGTCTCATGCTGTGACTTTACATCTCCCGTTGTGTGGTCTGCTACTCCATAGTTAAATGCGTATTTGGGGCGGTCCTACATTAAAAAACGTTTTATTTATTTTACTATCCAAAAATAAAAATAAAAACAATTTTAAAAATAGAATCTTACGTAATATCCATTGTATCCTTTTTCGTATACGGGATAGACTCCAGCATGTTTGCCAGCTTGCACCGCACCTACGAGCACAATAAATAACAAACACCGACACATTTTAACAAACAAACGACACACCCGAAGAACAGAAGGTAGACTCCCTGAATAAAACAATAGAGGGTTCTCAGGCATTTATATGTGGCCTTATTTGTAGAGGGCCTTGGAAGGCGGGGCGGGCTTCCGAAAATGAAGTTTCCTATCTAACCATGGTTCCGATTCTCAAAGTAAAAACATTAGACTAAGAATGCTTATGGAGCGTTAAAAATTCGAGGTTAAAGTTAAATAAATAAATGGATAATCCTTTAAATAAGACTTTTATACTAACTCATTTAACCAATTCAATTATTGAAATTTCATTAATTATAAAATAAAACCAATATGAAAATAACATTTACAAATGTCACATGCTTACATTAAACCAAATTTTATACGAGTGACTAAAATAAATATGTAATTCGAACTTTTCTAAAACATTTTAATTTTTATATTTAAGTTGAGAACAATTTAGAATATTTGGAACTTGTTTACATTACTGCAAACTTTATTAGTATGTTTTATTGAACAAACCAAATAACAACGAAGCAGAAATTATGTGCAATTTTTGTTGTTCTACAAACTTTATAAGAAGGTTTAGTTTGAGAATAGCTGCTCGTGGCAGGTGTTGCTGCGCTGTTTAATTGAGAAAAGTTTCGCACGGTACAATGACTCGTCGCACGTATGTAGATTACATTGCAACACTCTTATACTCAGCAAGGGATAACATTATTATCATAGTTTTAGACTTCGCCTTATCAAGCAACAGCTCATTTAATTTGACTGTAAAAACAGCTTAATCAAACCACATAGATTAATTTGGATAGTGATGTACAAGTTTGAGTCTTCTCTTGATACTTCTTTTTCTGGGAGGGATTATTGACAAATTATTATTTCGTTCTTTGTAAATTTTATCATGAATCTACGATTTGGTCAGCATAAAAATTTTGCACGTGTAATTTATGATGAATAATCAGTATTTTATACGCAATATCATGTTGTTTAACCATAATAATCTTTTCATTTTATATCCGAGAAAAATCGATCTGATCAAGTCTGTAGGTGATATTCCATCTATATTTTCTTATGTAGTATCTTTATGTGGGTTATTTTGTATTAAGATCAATAAGTGAGGATTTTTCTTTTTAAAATAAAAGTGTGTAATATGTGATGCTCATTAATTTTGCAAGATGTAATTTTCCTTGTAATGATGATCTCTTGATTTGTGTGTGAATGCGCATGTCACAAGTCTACTGTACTATATGTGTTACAAAATATAAGTACGTAGGTACCACTTATAAAATTATACATAACCTTTTCGTCTAGTTTTGTATCATAAACATAAGTGGGTTTTTAGAGAAACTTTTTATGAGTAAAGGCATAGCAATAGCTTTGACACGCTACATTGACATTGTCTTAAATAATTTACTAGAGATTCTTTACGTCACTACAGTGAATTGTACTAGCCATTCTAATGCTTCATCAATCTATACAAGCTTCTACTAGCGTTTTGAAAAGATTCATAAAAATTATGAGTCGTTAATTTAATAAGTTTAGGTGAGTAAATAAAAACAACAATATCAACGAGGAAAGCGACCGTAACTAATCAACCCGTCATTGCCACGGCCTATCATTGCCCACTAGCCAGCCTCCGACCATCACTTCCACATCCTGACTTAAAACAATAGAATGGTCCTCTAATCAAATAAAACCTTGCGTACGGAACACATTACAGCCGTAAAGGCAATATCTCGGAATCAAGGAAGTACTTTCATTTACTTTTCTCAGAAAAAATGATTTTTTTACCACCTTGATAAGTAGATTCAATGAGTTGTTTATTGTCTAGTGTTTTGTTTAGGTTAAATTTGATAATTTTACAATTAACATTCATCATTAACGTTCAATCTACATCTACTTTGATCTAAAATTTGTAAGATTTTTTTTTGCTTTTTCTAATTGGGCCTAACAATCAGTGATCAGGCTGATATCATTATTTTTAAATTTATTTTAAGCATTTCATTTCATTTCATCTTGGAACCAACGTAATATTGTTGGAAGGAATTTGTCAAAAATACTGTCTTCTCGCAGTTTTTGTACTGACTTGATAAATTGTTATTATACCTACAAATTTAATTATTGTTACATAAATAACTAAATGGATAAGCTTATTAAAACTAAGTTAGGGTCTCCATTGTGAGGGATAATGGATCTTAAATTTAATTACAATTAAACAAGGCTTTATGTTGTCCTTCATATATACTATGTGTATGTGAATTTTGAAAACGTTAACAATATAAAACATGAGTATATTTTTGTAAAGTGTGAATTCTTATTTGAATATCTAATTACCAACTAGTTCAGTGAGACAACGTACATGATATTTGCTTTGTCTTACTTCAGAAAGGAAATAAGGAATTCTTTCAAGAATCTTTTAGCTTGTTTTTGGGTTTCAGGTAAAAAAAAAAAAAATGTATCGAAAAAAGCTTAATGTTTCACATGCTAACCAGTATTAGTTCCAAAGTAACATGTCAAGTATGTAGGTAACTTACTCAAAAAAAAGGTTTTAATTTATGAAATTATTAATTTCCTAGTTTTGTAGTCTACTCTACTTACTGTTTACATTCCTTGTACCGATATTTGTTTTATATTATTAAATTCCTAACACATCTTAAAATTACGAGTGTTATGTCTGACAGTGTACTTAAATACACAATCAAATACCTATTATCAATTCAAGATCTTAGCAAATCTTTTACCATGAATGTGAATGTCTGATAAAATCCGAAGTAAAATCTTTTTGTTCTACTATCGTGGAATCAGCAACTTGTATAGAAATATTTAAATAGAAAGAGATTTCTTTGTCGAATGATTTGTGTGGATTTGAGTAAGAAACATGTTGCATAGAAAGGTTTTATAGTAGAAAGGAACATTACGATTGTAGCCTAAACTGATATAGGTCGTTATAGGTATATGACTTTTAAACGAAGATGTGATTTTGCGTATGTGTCGTTTGGCGTATGTGTCATGACGCGTAGATATGTCATTATTATACGTATAATCCCTAAATAGCTTATCAAAGTAGTGTTGATAGGATTTCGTGAAGGTTTTAAAAACTATAGGTAATCAATATTTTATGTGAATTTGCAAGAAAATCATTTACATGCAGTTCTTTACGTCCCTTTCTAGCACTCAATAATGTTAGGAGTTAGTGAGTGAGAATTTAAACAGACAACTATCTTCAGCCTAAGCTGAATATGAGCTTTATGCATAAGCATAAAACAAACTAAACTTTAAAAAATATATTAATTTAGTAAAAATAAAATAACATGTCCAAAAGCAGAGTTGTTGCGGTTTTAGGGATATCAATTTACTCTTTATTATGTAAAATTAAATCAAGTAACCAACATAATTATTTCATTTTAATAGTCCGGTTAATGCAGTTTTTTTACAACTTCAAGGACAAACAAGCAAACGGTTCACCTGATGGAAATCGATACCGCCAACACGACGTTGCCCATAATGTCAAATACCAAGAGCATCCCTAAGCGTTACCTTTGTAGAGGTAAAGATGTTATACCTCTCGTGCCGGTAAGTATACCGGCTCTCCAATCCTTCGAACCGAAACACAGCGATCTGCTTCATGGTATAAATATACACTTACATGAGAAAGTACTTGATTTATAAAATTGTACTACTGTACTGTACACATTTTATAGATTCCTAACCTATGGTCTAGTAAGTGTCTTTGTATGCGGTATTTATCTTTTAACAGTAAAGGTCGCATTGTTAAAGATAAAATAATTCTATATCTATCCGGTAGTGTTCTGCATATTTTCAAAAATGTTTCTTGACTCGTTGAGCATCTCAAAGGACGAATAATAGAATTAGCGCCATCTATGCAAAAAAGTAGCTAGAGTTTTAAGTTTTAGTATTAGAGTACTATTTGGTATTCAGTGGTATAAGCAACAAAGATACCTTGTCTTATACACCTTTAGCTCAATAACAATGACTTGCTCAAAGATGGCGTCAAATAATGCAATACAAAATATTATACAAAATGAGTAAGTTGGCAAGTACATATAAATATTATAGTTGTATGTAGTAGTAGTAGTAGTTGTATGTAACTTAAATATATGGGAAACAAAACCAAATTAAAATAAAACAAATTTTTAATTCGTCACTTTTATTGACAGGTTTTCATGTAACAATTCGCTAACAATTGTAACAAAAACTTACATTTTAAATTCATAAAACTATTTAAATATTAGTTCAGGTACCACAACTCTCAATAAATAAAAAACAAATATCGAAACTCGAAGAGATCGAAAATAACGTGCCGTTTTACACACGAATCACTAAAACAATTAGAATTAAACAACAACTATGAGATAGAAGCTTTGAAAATGTTCATAGAAAAGCAAAGCTTGTTATTTTTTCTAGAGTTTAAAGATGGGCGGCTTCGTGTTGAGAGATTGGGGCTGTTTTGTGGACAACAGCGTTGAATCCGTTGTGTTTATCCGCGGTGTAGTCCACTGTACGGATTGAACCGTCAGGCTCCACAACAGTGTATTGGCCTGGGTAACAAAAAAACATTAAACATTAGTCAATTCATCGTTCGTCACCATTAATACTATGTTAAACTGTACTAAAAGATTTTTTATATCATGTCGGCGATTACGAGCGAAATATTATATATATATTTTATATTTACAATACTCTGTTGTGACTATCTTGACCTGTTGTTAATGTTAAATAATATTACTTAGGTCTCCTTAAAGTAGGATACTTAGGGTAGAGATGAATATATTTAGTAGAATAAATGAATGTAGAATTAATGCTAAAAGTATTGTATTAAAACACAGTTTACCTTTGACGACATCTCCGTCCCTACTTTCGTGGTGTGTCTTTATGTCGCCTGAGTGGAAGTCGTTTACTCCGTACTTGAACACATACTTGGGGTAGGCCTGTAAATACAAAAAAAAACTTTACTATAAAAAATTTACTGTCTCACTTATGTCAAAAAAGGTTAACTAGTACGCTAGTAAGTACGCTAAATAATTATTTTTTAAAACATTCCAAGCATAGTATTAATTGGCAAATTACTTAATAGTTATGAAGGCAATTTAAATTTGTTAGTTATATCTACTGTGGTTAAAAAAGTTAAGCCGGAGGGGTTATGAAATAGCTGTGACCAAAGAAAGCTAAAAGAAAGTAACTAAACTGTAGCTCTTGCACATAACAACCTTGTGTGGTGTGACACGATTGATTTACTATTATGGTCATGCACTAAGCTAAGCTATAACTATTTTTAAGACATCCCATTTAATGACAAAAACATTTATTCTCAAGAAGTCGTAAATTTGTCAAAACTCTCAGCATCAGTTTTTCTTTAAAACGATATTAATTGAAGTCCTGCAGTCTATTTAAGAAGCTGCTTTATCTTTCCCATCTATATTATCAAAAACTTACATAGTAATCGACGTGTTCATCTTCAGCGATGTGATGTTGCTCGTAGCCAAGCCTGGACTCCGCGTGACTACCAGCTGAATACTGGTCAGCCACTGGGCGAAGGTATGTGTACAGACGCGCCTGCGCAAACGACATCACCACCAGAGCTACAAGGGTCACCTAGAAACACCAACTAATTAGTACAAAAAATATTAAAGGTGGTTAAAATGCTGAAAAACTCCCTTTATATAGAAGTATTGGACTTGTAGAACAGTTGCTTTTGAATTAAATACCTATGTAATGTGGTATCCAAGATAGGTATTAAAACAACTAAATCAAATAAATTATTTAAAAAAAAACTAAAGTAAAAATAAATGATGAAATCTTACTAAAATTGTTAATAGTTAGAAATTGTAAGCGTGTGTTTACGATCTCAAGGCGTACGTAATTTCCTCGTTGACTATTACATAAAGTAAAACAAAAGAATCGATATTGATAAATGCGATAATAAACATTGGATCCATGTAAAAACTATTCAATGGAATTTTATTAAAACAATGGAGTTTTTCTTTTTCCCACGGACTTTCAGAAGATGCCTTGCGGTTAGAATAGTTTGTTTTTAAGCTTTGCGTTAACAATAGTTGTATTTTTTTGGTAGAGAGGCGGTTGACCTTAGAGTTATAATTAAGTTTTTCAGGCTTTTGTCTTATTGTAGAAAATTTAAAATGCACACATAGTTAAATGTTTTTCTCTGAGTTACACAAAAAATGTAGAGCTTTTGAAAACAGTAACGCATGTTCACTTTGAAAAACTATCAAATATTATATTTTAATAAATATTCGCTTTTAGTTACGAAGATTGAGATACACCATTCAATTTTACAATTAAATTTATGTTATATTTAAAAAATCCAAACTTCAGTAAAAAATCGTAATGCAAAGATATGCCTTTCTCATCAGTCGTTAAAGTATTCCAGATTTTATCCCAGATAAAACATCCTTCTAATTATAACGATTTATATAGAACATCTCACCTTGATCATCATTTTAACTGTTATAGTAATCCTTTAACACAACACAAGAAACAATGCACTTGTCGATGCCTCCTTGACGAATGTGAAGTAAGTGAAATTCTAACAAGTTATATACTTGAGACTTAAGTGGTGGGAATCGAGTTCGATTCTTGATCGAGAAAAACTGCAAACGAAATCCACGCAGTACGTGAGTACACAATTTATTATTTAACTAATGTAATTAGACCTGGTTCGTTATGAGGGTTGAAACTGGTATTTCGAGTTTCATTCGATAGTTTGATGCGTTTTTGAAGCGTGGCGGTCTCGTCTTTGATTCAGTAAGCATTTAAGCAATATAAAACATTTTTTTTAAATCTAAACTGGTACGCTTGTTTATTGAATATTCTACTTAACTATATATAGACAGGAAATCACTCTATTTTTATTTCTAACCTAATTTTGTCCGCAGGCAACTTTTTTTTTTTTGATAAAATTTACTCAAAATATTAACTAAATTCGGTCGGAATCCGTTTCACGGCTTTAACGTTAAAATATAACAGGCAGGGCAGACGAGGTAATGTGATAATAAATGTCCAAATCCAGCAATTTTGTAAACAATTTCCATCAAGGGACGGCAATTGTTTCATTACATATCCCATATCATTAGAAAAATAGAATTTAATACATATTGTATATAACAAGGCATATATTTGTATTTAATACCTCAAATAGGTGGTTTGTTATGTAAAGTAACAAAATCCATACTGTAATGATATCATTGTGGTGAGATATTAAACATTATGTCAGAGCGCATGCGCCATATTACATACAATTTGATCATTTATCAACCATAACATGCAATACTTGTACCAGAATAACAGCTTCGTCTTAAAACAGCGCTAGATGTTAACATATAACTGAAAAATCTCATAATTATTGTTTAGTTCAACATAATTCTGCAATATTCAAAGTTCGACACTCGGATAACTCCCGCAGTCAAGCAAAACTCTAATCGTCCGTTTATTTTTTGCGTTCTTCACAAATTACTATCTTATTCTTCCTTTAATTTAACATACTCGTATTACTAGTTTTAGGAAAAACTGTCTCTACTTCTTGGCTCTTCAAGTTTTTGTAGAAAAGATATGAGGTGTTATCTAGTTAAGTTCACTGCAGAAAAAATGTATGAAATGAAAAAAAAATGTGCGAGAGTAAAATCAGTTATTTAAAAAACACTTCTAACCAATATTGCAAATTATCATTAAAACTATATTTTTAAAATATTTTAAGAATGCTTAGAACTTTTTTTAAACCTTATTAATAGCGCAGCGCTAATGCTAAAGTTTTTAAGCCTTAAAATTTAAACTCAGAAATAGTCTTTTCAAAAAAAAATCTGGTTGAATTTTTTTTTAAATCCGAAACTAGATAGATTCAACAATTCAAGTTAATTAAACCAAAGTAATGTAGATTTGTAGATTCAAAATATATCGGAACATTTCCTCAGTTAGAGTTTTGTTAGCAAATTTACAATAATTACTTCTAGTAATATAATACTTTTTTAGAATACCTACTGTAAATTAATGATGTTAAGACATAGTTTACGATGTTCGCAGTTATTTTTGTGCTTATTGTCAAATAGAAAATTACGTCACGTATTTCAATAAGCATTGTCTTGAACAGCATTATTTGTCATAATCTGCCGGGATTGAAGTGAAATTGTTATTGCATTACGATATGTCACAGTGGCCGACAAGTTGCGCAACAGTTTGCTCTGTAACACACTTTCTTGCTTTACCTAATTGGCATAAGATACTTTACTACTTTTTGGTATATATTTATTTGTGCTAAATCGTACATAACACAAGACTTGATGGCCGATTAATTGTGAACAATATGATTTAGTTTTATATACCTTATATAATTATTTGTTGTTAAACCATTGGAAAATACAAACATATTTATCACATTTTTTATGTATTTCTTCAACGGCATTGGTTATAGTACCATACTGCCTAATCATCAGTAAATCAAATTTCTTAATTTTTGAAGATGATAAATGAGATGAAGATTATAAAATGAACAATGAAAATGATGAATCTGCCTAAAGTAACATGTTAGTACGGTTAATGTAGGCTCTAAGGAGTTTCTTGGGAGATGAACCGCAGCCAAATCGTCGTATTTCACTTTCTCCACACTTGTACAGCACTACAGATATTTACTGGTTAATCACTAGCATTTTACACATTAAATTCTGCCGATATATAAGAAAAGACAATAAAATAAGAAAATTCTAACTGACGACACTTCCCGTCCCCGCCAAGTAACTCCATGTTTATCACTACTTGATGTCACAGAGTAGTCGAAATTCGACTTTAACGATATACAAAAGAGTATTATATTAAACAAGTTCCAGTTTGACCACAGACTGTGGTCATAAACAAACTCTTGTCAATATAAATGTCATGTGTGATTGTTTATGTCAACGCATTGTAATGTCTTTAATTGTAAAAATATGATTTACGAAATTAAATTTTAAACAAAATATTAAATATTCGATTTTTGCACTCCTTTTCCACGTAAACTTTAATTGCCAAATTTGATATGGGTACCTTAAGTTTTGCTTCAAGTATTAATATTAAGGTTTAGGTGATATCATAATTATTAGGATAAACGCATTAACAGGTGGTATATCTACGTGCGATATCGTCCGGGTTGATACCACCCTCCTTTCTATTTCTGCCGTAAAGCAGTTCGCTGTATTTCGGTTCGAAGGATTCGAGAGCCATTGTTATTACAGGCACGAGAGGTATAACATCTTTACCTCTACATAGGTAACACATAGGCGGTGCTCGTGTCAATAGGCGGTATCACTTTCCGTCAGGTGAACCGTTTGCTTGTTTGCCCATGACGTTGTACAAAAATAAAAATAAATAAGAAACAATACTGGTATTTTCTATTGGGTAGGGCATAATTAATTCTGCACGATAACTGCGATGCCATAAAAATAAATAAATATTATAGTCAAAACATAATTTTCAAAGACATGATATGTATCTAAACACTCGGATAATAAGTAAGACATCTGGGATAAACATGTTATTTGTTCCTTTAAAACCATTTTTAATGACTATGTATATATTTTAACTATATAGTTATAAAATTCCATAATTTAGTTTTAATAAGTCAAGTTCCATTTAATTCTGATTTAGTTGCTTAAGACATACCTAGTCGATAAAGACGCTTGTTTCATCTCAAATATGAATTCATCAATAATACCTTTAACTTATTTTAATACGTAAGTCATTGTTTACTAATTTACAAGAAATCATAGATACTAACGATCGTCAGAGCACAGCAGGGAAGGAGGTTTTTTGATTTATATAGGTACTATTTTAAAAACAATTATCTTCTCATGATTCCTGCGCGAGCTTTTGACTTCTATGTATAGTCTTTTGACGGTTAATAAAAATAATACTTAAAAGTAACATTCCTTCCTCCCTAGCTATAGTACCAAGAATTTCTGGTAGAAGGTACTTAGGTTAGATTTGTAGAAATAGTTTTAATTAAATGATCAGGCAATATAGATATCCTTCCTGCTACATGTATAAAACTTAATCTTAAGTGTTAGGCTATGAAAAGAACAACAGGCACATATGACCGCATCAATACTTTAGTACCACTAAATTACTACATAATTGACGATTTAAGATTAGAACCACGTTGTACATTGAAAGGAAAAAGCAAAGTGGTAGTTATTATTCTATTACGATTCTGTGTGTTTACTTATGCTAATTTACTTCACAGCTGAATGCTCTAGTTTGTTATGTTGCCAGTCTGGATTTATCGTCCGACGTCATTACTAATAAGTATGTAATGCACATTTATAGGTTATGTGAGAGTTATGCATCTGATGGTTAGATGAATGTTAATGAATATAAACAACTTGCAAATACTCATACTTTTATTACTTACCTACTTATTTATTACTAACAAATAATGGTAAACATTGAAGAGATCCTCCATAGATCGGCGTATTCATAATGAAGTGCAATGCTTAAAATAAATCGATTACATTTAAAATTTGAATCAAAATTTTCAGAAAAAAAAAAATCTCCAGAAAAGCTTTTTTACTAGAATACTGTAATTATAGCTTTCCCTAAAAGATCCAGATTCCATTAGTATAAAATGTGAAAATGAAAATTAATGAACAGAGAATCAGCATTTCTTTAATATAACTACATTAATTATCAATAGAGTTGCCATTGATTGTCGTCATTGCTGGGTCACAATTATCAATTTGTTTTCAACAAGATTGTCTTTTCTCATATCTTATTCAAAATTATTGAACAATCGTTCGATTTTTATGGCAACATCCCTATAGCTTTAAAAGAAAACTGAAACGCAGGCGTAACTTTGTGGCGACGTTCGGCTTATTCAAAATAATAATTGTTTTTAGTGAATTATTAACTAGAACAA
Source organism: Choreutis nemorana (assembly GCA_949316135.1). Classification (NCBI taxonomy): domain Eukaryota; kingdom Metazoa; phylum Arthropoda; class Insecta; order Lepidoptera; family Choreutidae; genus Choreutis; species Choreutis nemorana. The sequence goes on from OX438600.1 coordinate 7,456,783, forward strand.
AACATCAAATATTATATATTCAAATATTTTATTATTTATAGTCTTAATTTCGATTATACAAATTTAATAATTGATGAAAGTATAAATAAATAAATAACCACATCACGACACACATTGACTCAGCACTGCACTAAGTATCGTAAGAACTTGTATCGCAGGTGCTAAGCAACGATATGGTATAAACTACATAGATTAGAATACTACATCTAAGACCGGTAAGCAAAGCAATGCTTCTTGCAAATAACACAAAGTCCCGCCCCCGCCGGGATTCGAATCCGGAACCTCTAGCGTAGCAGTCGGCTGTTTACACCACTGGGCCACCGAGGTCGTCAAAGAGGGAGTTTTGTTACTGTATCGCTGTTATATTGTAAAAAAATTGTGACCGCCGTTAAAAAGTTATTGTTTGATTTTGAATGAACTGTCAAAAGTAGACTTATGAATTGGACAGACTTTAGTTAGATTATTCAATACCGTAGAGCCTTTAATCAGACTAACTAAAACAAACTTTTTAAAACTGCATTTTTGATAAAAACAAAAGATTATTGTTGAATTTCCCAGCTCTTTCAAATATCATTGAAAAATATTGGAAAGTGCACTTACAGTAGGTACCTAATAGATACCTTTTGCTGAAACTTTGCAATACGATACAATAACTGCATAATAGTCAATAATTTATGAGGCGAATTCATATAGTAATACTTTCACAGTATTAATGAAACGTAACGATCTGGATTTATAATACACAAACATTTAAAACCTCGTACCTAGTACGTAATTAAATGCAGTATTTCCGTGTTTTATATTTTATTATTTAAAAAGTACCTTCCCACTTTTTACATTAAGTAAATAACAGCCAGTCAGTATGAAGTAAATAAAAAAACGCCTATGCATGAAAGGACTTTTGTCTATCGATCCAATCAATATGCATGTTTGTTGACAAATTTATTTTAAAAGGCATTAAACCAACGGTAATAAAACATTCGATTAAAATAATATCTTCATTTCAAATTAAACGCCGTTTCTATCAAATGCTGCAGTATCGAACCTGTATTTATTGGGAGTCATTGAATTTTCGCGGTTAGGGTTTTCATCCATATACACGCTTATTTTCTCTTTCTTGCTGCACGTTAGTGGTATATCCAACTCTTTTTGTACATAAACATCGTAGTCGGGATGGTGTGGTTTAGGATTGTACTGTTTCTTGCAAGTGTTAATGTCATTATCATTGTTCATACCCCTGTAAAGGTTTTTGCGCTGACTTGACCAAATATTATCATGGTGAGGAGACTTCTCAGGCCCTTTCTTAAATTCTTTAATATTCTCATTTACAGTATTCAATGGTCGGGTATTCTTTTGAATGAACGGTAAGCCTTCAACATTTTTTCCACTAATTTTAACACTTTTTAATTCGACACTAAAAAATATAATATTTTTAAATGAAACTATAGTAAAATGAAACTCTAGTTGTCTTACTTTTAGGTTTAGATGATGTATCATTGAATATACCTTCAAGTATGAGCGTTCTAAGGAATTGCAAAATTGTTTAGTACTTTTAGAACTTTGAGATTTTTAAATAAAGAAAGTCTACTCACCCATAACTAGAATCATCAGCATAATATCTAACGTGAGTAGGGTTACCTTCTTCATCAACGTATGAATATTTCCCTACAACAGTCCCATTTGGATATAATTTTTCATCACCAGGTTCCTTATCTCGGTTAATAGGTTGACCTCACAAACATTACATAAAATTATTACATAACATAATATCTAGATAGATACATAATTTTTGCACAAAATAATTAAAGTTTCTACTTACAATTAAATAATGCAATACAACTTACAAATACAAACAAATAACTAAATCTAATCATATTATTTAAATAAGTTTCACTATATTTTCAAAACAATAAATAGGGTATTGCTTTTGTGGCAGACAAGTGACAGTCAAGAAGAATAATATCACCATAGATAATGTACGCGTACTTCAACCACAGCGGCAGTAAAACGAAGGTTTAGTCTGATAAAACTTTAATCATAAAACCTTATATAAATTATTTAAAATCATAAATTTCTGTATAAAAATAAATAAATTGGAAAAAAATAAAATCTACACAGTTTCAATAAATAAATTAGTTAATAGTTCAAATCTTTGGAACGATACGACAATCTATAAATGATAATAAGTTGCATAGTAACTGGGGCGTTGAATGAAATTCTGTTGTCTTTTCATAAACTGTTGATTGTAGGGTTGTTTCTTTTGATTTCCTTTCTTTCCTCGTGACCATGTTATGGAGTCTGAAGGGTTGGTGATTGTATTAGGGTGAGTATTGATAGTAGGATGATAGTAAGGTCTTTGAGTCCGATCGCGCATCACTCTGAAATTAAGTTTCATATTAATTTTATTCGACGACGTGATAGTTGACCCGAGATATTTATGAGATGAACACTAATATCCGCCTTTCTTATTTTCTTTTTGAATGTTTAATTTTATACTTAAACATAATCAAAACATTTTTGTACTTAAATAAATCCACTAAAACATACTATTACGCGTAGGATTTACCTGCTATCTTATTTACTATACAGTGAATATTTGTAAACCCTAAACTTTAAGCAATTAAACAATAATGCTACAAACCTGTATCCCCTCTCATCAGCTATGTATCTGTACTTATGTGGTCTGCCCGAGGCGTCCACGTATCCATAGCTCCCTATAACTGTACCATTAGGAAACCTCTCCTCAGACCTGAACTGGCTTCCACCTGATGATGGATCAGACACGTCGTAGCCGAAGGAGTAGGCTCCAGGATCTCCTGTTATGATGAAATTATTATTTTATGATCAAACTGTGCGTTAGAAAAGTGTAAATAAATTTTTTTAATTGTTACCACCCATTCAGGAAAGTATAACTTCCAGTTTACTACGTGAATTTACTTTTTTTGGAAATTGAACCCTAAAGGGTAACCGTATAGTGCAAGTTGTAAATTTGACAATTGCATTATCACGTCTAACAAAACTTTTTATATTTATTTATTATTTTATGAAACAATATTAGTCAGTATTACCTATTTTTAATTTTACCGATCATACAAGTTTGCAGAAAACTTCATGATCGAGACAAACTAGACTTCTTTAAAAAGTAGAATTATTCAAATTTTTATTCCGAACTATGCATTTATCGTTCTTATACCGCCTACTAAACTGCGATCATTCACTTTATAAATACATAATTATACAAATAAAATTTCCAATTAGGCCGTCGTATCTGTTATGATATAGATATTATTCTATGCGTGGGATCAAATCAAAGTATCCATTCAAAACCATTTAATTTTATTACAGTTATTTAACTTACCCCTTATATTACTGTAATAATACGTAGGTATTGGTTCTGCCAAACTTAACCGTGCTTTCCTTGTTGGCTTCACGATACTACATTCAAACATCCAAAGAAAAATAGTGATAAAGCCAATAATCTGTAAATAAACAGTATCTTCAATAAATAAAAACTACAAAAAATTCTGAGCCTCATAAAAACGCCTTAGAAAAATATTACAGCAAAACTATTTTAATGATCATATGAGTTTTCCGATCACCGATAGAAAAATATTAGGAGTAACTCACCCTTAAAAAGTCCATAATTTTATGTTCAACTTAAGTAATCACGATTTTGGTTTTTCTTTCTTTTGAAAGGTGTACTGTTTCATTTAATTTTATAAAAGATTTCACAATTTCCAAAACTTTCTTTGATCCTTTGAGCACGGTAGTGTGTGGTCGACGGAACCACCTTGTTAAATGTGTGATCTCTTTTATGGATGGCTCCTTTTAGTGTTTTTAGATGGCAAAAAACAACGGACATGGCGACGCGACGTTGAGATTGTGGGTGAAGGCAATTTCACCCATATCTGTTTAGCATGATGTCATAATAGTGGACGATGATCCGGCGTCTTAAAAAGATAGTTATTACTTTATATGTGGAATTACTGTAACGGATTATAGAGTTTCATCACAGAATGTTGCTCCCATTTTGCTTATAAACATTAATTACTCAGTAATGTTTTGTTTCTCAATCACTAAAACCTTGGACTTGATTTCTGGTTACGGCGACAACTCGAGCAAAAATAAAGAGGGCATTAATCAGATCGTAAAATGTAGGTACAAATTCTAATTTTGGTATTATTGCTGGTGAAACCAATATAAATTCCAGTAAAAATTGCATGAAATCGTTTTAAAAACAATCCAAATTTGTCAAAAAGTTTGAAAACATTTTCTCGATTTACCTAAGTGAGTCATTCACGCAAGTAAAATTTTAGTTTAAATTACACCAACCCAGTACTCGAGACAGTTGTTAAAAAAATATAAAGGTTATTTTTAAAACATTAAGGATTTTAACCAATGCAACAAACAAGTAAATACAAAAGAGAAAACCTTAATTAAAGTATAATACAAGAGATGACAAACAATTATGCATGAGTAAAATCTGCTAAAAATAGACATGACAGTAATGCAACTGAATAAGCGAGCTGAATAACTGGCACCATATTCCGATTTTAGCAATATATTACCCATAGTTCACCGTCTACAATGAAATAGTAACTCTGATCTGGGTCATTTTTAAATTGTAGTTTCAATTATTCAAAGAACTATTTAAAGAAATAATTAACTCCATTACTTGTATTTTAAATAAGTTAGTATGGTGAACTACCTACTGGGCACCTAAAATATTACTAAACATCATCATCCGCCGGAAAATATCCACTGTTGCCTCTCCCAAATGTTCCCAACCGGAAAAATCCTGACCGCTTGTATCCAGTGGCTCACTGCAGCCATCACAAGGTCTTCCGTTCACCTGCGGCCTTTTTAAAAGTCACCATAGTTCGCCTACGGATCTCCTCATTTCTGATCCGATCGCAAACTTCTCCTACTACTACTAAATACAAGTTAGTGATGTACTTGTAATACCTTCTTACTTATTAACTTACTAAATAGCTATTGTCTAGTCTGAACAAGGCTTTACGTCCTCCTTTTAGAGCTTCGAGAACTGTGCTATGTAAACTAAATTATCATTTCAGATAAGCAAAGTTCTTCGTTGTTTTGCTAATAATGACCATTTATGTCGTAAATTTTACTTCTATATTTTACTTAAGTAGGTGGAAGATTGTAAAGTGACACATAATAATAATGTAACGGCCGTTGAACAAATATGGGATTTATGACCATACGTTCAAAGTATTATAAGTTGTAATCAAAATTTAAATAAAGTTCGTTGAACCTTACCTTTAGTGCTATGAAATTTTATTTTATTTAACTCATTTACATTTTTGGAAAAAAAATGTTTTATTAACTTTTAATTATTTTATCTTAAATTTTAGCTACTAATAAATGTTTTTATTTAATACCTACCTACTTTTAAACTGCTGGCTAAAAATAACTCTACCTTGATATGGGAGTGTAAGATATTGGTAGCAGTTTGTCTTACAACGAATATACGGGTTTTAAAATGTTGGCTCAAATTACTTAGGCGTGGAGCGATTTAGTTAATTTGTTAACATTAGTCATATCGTGTCATGACCCCAAACTTGGTACATTCTCATACATCAAGTCGTCCCATTAAGAAGTTTTCTTCATTCATATTTAAAAAACCATGTTGTCAACGGTTGTTGCCAAAAACTGTATTTGTGACAAAAAAAAAACAAATAGGATTTCTTGTCATTTATTATAACTGCACTTCCATTTAGACAATTTTGTTGTAAGTATGTATACAAAGCAGGATATAAAATAAATAGATTCAGGGTACGCAAAACATCAAACATTGGAAAAAAATATCTTTAGAAAAATATTGTTGACCAAAGTATACATAATATAGATGAATCAATGATAAATATCAATTTCTGATTATTATAATAAGTGAAAAAATACTCGTTAGGTTAGATGGCAAATTAATATAAGACCAAAAGATCTTACATAACATTAAAAAGTATTAAATAACACGTACAAAATATACCCCTATCGACTACTAAAACTTGTACATGTTTCAGATGCTTAAAATATATACAATATTTTGTTAAAACTCATTTTATTATTAATATTTATACCTACCTAACAGGCATCCTACACCTCGATTGATGAGTATTTTTTCTTATTTGTCTAAGTATTAAAGTATGTTAATTTAAATATCGATCTATATGTGTGTGTCTGTTTCAGTGTAATCCATAGGGTGAGACTGCGATGGCCGGTGCATGTGCGTAGTGAGCCACCGGTGCAACTGCGACTTGCTGTTAAAACAACTTATTTTAATACAAGTTATACAATAAATAATAAATACTATTTTACCTTTGCTTTCGTTTACGTAAAAAAAATAGAAAGGCAATGTCAAGGACTTGGCGGGAACGGGAATGGTCAGTTAAAATTTTCTTTTTTATTGTCTTTTCTTGTATATCAGCAGAATTTAATGTGTAAAATGCTTGTGTTTTAACTTGTGAATATCTGAAGCGCTGTACAAGTGTGGAGAAAGTGAACGACATTTTTGAAGCTCTTTTTGTCTTCTCCCAAGTAACTCAATAAAGCCAACGGTATCAGTACTAGCATGTTATTGTAGGCAGATTCATCATTCCATCTCTCATTTTCACCTAATCATAATCATCTCATCTATCGTCTCTCCATCTTCAAGAAAGAAGAAACTTATAATACGTAACAAATGTGCTGTATGGGCACCCCGACAAAAGGGAAGAATGAATACAAAAAAAGCAATGTCCAGGCCCCAAAAGAAAAAGTTGGATGAATAAATTAATTTAATTTCGGGCACTAATAGACACACACATTGTAGACTGCATGTGTGTTTATAGTGAATTATTAAATAAAATAAAAATAAAAAAAACGTTAAAGTTAAGAACTACGATCAACCTTCATGTGAGTTATTGCACTAGCGTTTATTTTAAATACCTAAACAGAACCAGCTAAGGAATTTTCATCGGAACTAAAGTATCCTTATACGGTGAATTCGGTGAAAAATGTTAACCGAGATCCATGAACCAGCGCGTTTCCTTATATGCGCCTGCGCCATTGATTAGTGCTTGCACAACTTGCGGAGCGCAATCTCAAAGTCTTGTGAAATGCCCCTAACTAGTCGCCGGGGCATGTTGTGACACCTTTAATGTCTCCATCGCGACTCCACTGTATCAGAACTATCAGAACCTAGACTTTTAATACGTTTGACTACTGCTTTTTTGAGTTTGACCTGGCTGTGCATTAATTATTTATTTTATTAATGTTTTGGGAATCACTAAAATTTATTAATAGTTTATATACGAAACCTTGCATTTCTAAGGAGCTCAATAGACTCTGCTTATTACAATAATAAATTATTTCGATGCATTCTGTAGCAAAGTTGTCATATCCGTATCCGATTTTATTGTTAAGCAGCGTCCCCACTATGACCCATCAACTCAATGAAGCTTTGCCGCGCGGCTTTTTTAAAGCAACATTCCCATTTTACACTAAAGAACATCGCCGTGCAGCATACTTAAATCACTTTTCTCATTTCTACATTTCTCGTTCTCCTCGAGTCTCGTTGTTGGATCTCTTCTTGTAGCTATGTCTAGTGAAAAGTTTGGCCTCATGAAGCTGGAGGTGTGGGATGCAGCCAAATTGTTGACCAACTTTACTTACCGCAGGATGAACAGCATGTCCAGTTTTGTGCACGACGGCATTGAAACCGTTGTGGTCGTCCGCCGAGTAAGCAACCGTGCGCGTCGATCCGTCCGGCTCTACCAGGGAGTAGCTACCTGATTAACGGAATACAAATTGGTAAGTGTTTGCCAAGAATCCTGTTCTTGTTCAACAACAACAAGTTTTTATTTCATTTAATTGGTAAACAAAAAAACATGAGGTTAATTGAAGTGTTGTTATTCGATTTAGTGACATAAAAATTTTATGTACTGACCTTTAACAACATCTCCATCTCGTTCCTCTTGCTGCGATTTGATGTCCCCAGTGTGCGGATCCTTTACGCCATAGTTAAAGGCGTACTTTGGATAGGCCTTCAAGATAATAATAATATTAAAATGTGATCTAATGTTATTGTTTATTTCTTATATGGACGACCAAAATATGATCTTTGCTTGGGGTCCGTTGTAAATTTTTGGAATACGAGTATTATCACTCAATTTCGGAATTAAGTAAATAGAAATAAATTAATCATCTCCTTCTTCTCTTATATAAAAAATGAATTGCTATTCGTCTAGCTAACGGCTTGAACAATTTGAATTTCAATAACTGATACACGGATACGGATAGATAATTAACCTGCTAACTAGACTTAGGAATAAAAGAGTTTGGAGTAAACTTACTTCTGAAAATTACCGTTCCGTTAAACCTCTATGTTTTAGCTCTAGACATTGTCAACATAGTAATGGCTTTTTTTAACACAAAATGTATCCTACGACCACACTACTAGTCCATTTAATGGTAAAAGAATAAATCGTATTTACTCGTTTGTCCTATTTACAAACTTTATATCAATACTATATTCGTGTATTCGAGTATGTAGGTATTTTACTTACAACGGGTTCGGCGACAGCTACGGGTGCATGTACAACAGGCGCATGCACTATCGGTGCATGTCCGTATATAGGCCCATGTAAATATTGTGGATAAGCCACCGCCGCACTCACACACGCCAACACTAGCAATATCTGCTGGATTATAGCTATGTCAAAAAAAAATTTTCACAAGACCTTTTGACCTTCACGAGATGCTTTGATCATTTTTTAAACAAAATTCTATTAGCTGAAGGGCGATTGAAAGCACGTTAACATGTATTTTATTGGAATTCACAAATAATTAATTTCATGCAATAAAATCTATTTTTGTTTTCATTGAATTTGAATTTAAAACAACCACTTATTTTGTATGTTATTCAACACAAAATAAAATCGTTTTGGATTTGAATTGAACTTCGTTCAAGCTTCAATATTTATTAATATAATTATAAATTATGGAACACTTAACTTTTATTTTTCTAGTATTGTTAGTTGAAACGTAAATAGCTTACCCGCATGTTGGAGCTTTAGATTGCACTGTACTATGTACTACTGCAGCACACTGCACTCCCTGCGCCCGCGCCGACGTTGCACTTTATATAAATATAGGACCCCACCATACATGCAGCTTTTATGTAGTCATTTTTAATACACATGAGAATTATGATGGCTATATGACAAAAAGATTAAACTAGTATATAAAAATAAAACTTTTCACAATTTGTATTAAAATATTTCAATTTAGTTCGATGATACCTATGCAATTAATGACCGAGCAAGAACACTTCCTAAATATACCTAAATATTTTTACTTTAAAAAGCCATCATAGCGTTTTAGATCATGCAATTTTATCCTTTTTAAATGAAAGCGAGTGTGAAATATACGTGTTAAATGTGCAAACTATGTCGCAATAGCAATAAACTTCTCATATATGTATAATATAAGCCGACTGAACTAAATCAGTCAAGTTGTGAAACTAGAGCAGGTTGAAGTCTAGGACTTATAACTGTCTCTAGGGCTTTAGAAAGCTCTAAACATTTTAGGTTGCTGATACAAGTGTAGCATAAATATTTTATATGTAACAGTACCGACAATGTTGTACCACTAATATAAATATCTGAGATTTAATATTACTTTTTGAAATCACATTTTTTAACAAAGGAATAAAACTTTATTAGTGTACTATTACATGGTCCATTAAAATTAAAAAGGATTTCTTTAAGTATTTACCTCCAAAACAAAAACCATACACCTCTCTATTTTAAAGTAAAGAATATAAGGCGAAACTCATAAACACACATACCCACACATTAACTGACGCCATGATTAATCCCTCAAGAGGTGTTAATTACCGATTTTCCGCATGTTTATGTTGAGTCCCAGTGTGACAGGTCGCGAATATATCACCAATATCCGGGCACAGTGAGGAACATTGCAGTTACAACGTACGGCAACCCCAGACTCGAACCCTCGACTAGCCGGGTCGGGTCGGTCGGTTTACCAAGGCACGTAACAAACTGATTTACCACGTCTTCCAAACTAAGGCGAATGAAGCGAAACTGGATAAGTTTTTTCTCTTACTAACCGAAAATATCTTGGAGTTTTCTGAAATAAGTAGTTGATTTTGTTGCTTAATATAAAGACGAAGTTAATTTACAAACGATTATAATAATGATGCATTGTAAAGATCTTTTATAATCGGTTTGTGTAGGTTTGGCATCAAGGCAAGTCATAGGCAACCTAAATTTATGCATTGTGTGTTAACCGTGTATATTCTCTTCAAACACAGCTACCTAAAACACGCATAAGGAAGTGCTCAAAATTGCTACTATTAAAGAGCGTATCAAAATATCTAGCTAACTACCTAACTTACTAACTTAGTACCTTTATATGAAAAGTTAGGAGTATATCCGTGCTCATTGGTTATTAGGAATATTACGGAAGGAGGAATATTATAATGAAATTATATCAAATACTGAACGTTTTAAAGATATTACGTTTTCATGGTTGCGAAGCCGAACCAGGTCAAAAAATATTTGTATGTTAAAAAGTGAAAACTATTTGCTAAGTATTGTATCGTAGGGTAGAATATGAGGAATATATGGAAGTACCAGATAATACATATGGTCTACGAACTTATTTTATGATATAGATTTAAAAATTTATTCTTCCAGAATAATCTTGTTCGAAGTAAACTAAGATTTGAGAGATAAAACAGCATCGACGTGAATCGTGTACTGTTATTGTTACTTACAACATAACTCATGGAATAAAGCAAGGCTAAACCTATGTAGATTTATAATGTATTAAACAAATATATAAACTTTAAATAATATAAAGGTAACTATAAATTAGGCTAACTAAAAATGTATTTATTTTTGTATGAATATTAAAGCAATTAACATAAAGGCTGGTAGTTGATTGCATCCCAGCATACCTACTTGAATACCAAATTCAATTGCATACCTACACGAGTTTGTACAATTTATAAAGTTAAATGAAAATTTTACACGAATAAAATCTTTCCATACTTATTAAATTACTGGATACTTACTTAAATTTCTTTAATTCAAAAATTCAATGATATTTTTAATCATTTAATAATATATTTAATAACCTAACTGGTTCATGGTTTGATTTGAATTGAAACCAACAATTTGACGACTTTAAATTGTTGTACAAAATTAATCATTTCGCCATTTTAGTAGCTTAAAAATGCGTCATTAGCCCATAGAAGTTGTAATTAGACCGATAACTGTAGTATGGGAACACCTCCAAATACGGACGCTATTACCTTCTGTCAGCTTGTTGTTTATATGACAAAATACTTTAAAAGTAGGCGAGGTTTCTTTATGATGCTGCATACATATGTACCTACAATCAAACATAGGAAAATTAAATTAAATGGATCGGTTCAATAAATTCATTCTTTGTATTATAAGACAGGCTAAGGATGAACAGTAAATAATTTTAAGATTTAGTTTATTTTTTTGTTGAAAGAATAACCAAAAATTGAAACATATAGCTAAAAAAACAATTAAGAAATAATATGAAAGGCGTATCTTTTGTTTCCCATTCATGCCGTTAGAGCAATAAAACTGGACACGAGAGTAACAAAAATAACTTTACCATAAAGCTAAATAAAAGACAGTGAATGTGATCAAAGCCCAGACACGTCTGTTAATGTAATTGATCCAACATTGTTATACCTCTGACCCATTTCACGTGTGATAGACAACGTCCCTCCTTTTCTTATTTATATAAACGATTTAGTTTCTAACTGACTTCTATTTATTTTAAAACAAATTACGGTTTAAAAAATAGAAATACGATTTGTTTTTTTTAATTTAACTGAAAATATCAATCTACCCTACAACACCAAAGCCAACAAGATTGCGTTATTAATCCTACAAAATAAAACCCTACGTTATTAGGCAATATTCTTCTTTACGTAATAAATCATATCTTTAAGCATTATTTGTTTTAAAAAAAAATTAATTGTTGCCTTACTAGAAACTAGGGATCTAAATAGTAAAACCTAAAACACGCACTTTGCTATTGGCAAACGCAATTTAAATTTTTTAAAGGTTTCTTACAAGGTAGGGACAACTTTACCTTGAACCTACCAATTTAAATACGTATGTAAGAAAATACATCATAAAACTCACAAGTATAATAATCTGAAAGTATTGTAATTTAAAATTGGCCGGCAATGTCCTGTTGTATTAAAAACATTTAATAGTGGCACATACTTCTGAGTGTTCCCTTGATTCTCCGTTCCCAAGCGGAAGGTTTTCATTTGCAACTCTTAAATGAATGTAAAAAAGCTGTCATGTAAATTTTATATTCTTTGTATTTAGGTACCTATCAATAGTTAATGTCAGTTGGTCTATAAATTTTGTATCAAACATTTATCTACTTACAACATTGATACTGTTTGACAAATCTGTCAATAATACCGGCCATGTGCACGCGCAACGTTACTGGGTCAAATTTTATTAATACTTTCACCAAATCCCTAAATCTATCGTCACTCCCATCGTAAGTATTTAATATTTTTACCTGACATGAAGGACCTTTCCTACACTCCGTATAGGTTTAAATTCAATGGATACGAAAGAGACATTGTTATTACTAAAATACGAAAAAAAAATTATTTTAAGTCTCGTCTTAAACTACTCTTAAGACTACGTAAACATATGTGCATTTCAAAAGTTGGTGCATATTCAAATTATTTCAACAAATATCCAGATAATCCGAATTTATTATGTAAACATCCGCTGCCGGATCGAGATCGCTGGCATCTAAGATAGCTAAAACCAACAATTTGTATGATCGCGGTTTGCTGTGCGCCCGCGCCTGTCGATATGGACCAGAGTGCGTTTATTTATTTATTTTTACCTTGAAGCTGATCTTCTACGCTTCACCTTTAGTATCAGCATAGACTCCGCTAAGAAGACACCTGGCTGATGAGCAGCGAAGTGTCTTCTGCTCAGAAAGCTCAGAAAGAATACATGGATTTCGGTTGCCTCGACAAGGACTCCGGCGAAGTGGAGTGCTACCTCGAAATACGTAAATACATGAGACATAAATTAAACTTTCACACGTTGTTGTGGATCGGATTGTAATTTATATTTTTAGTTTGGTCCAGTTGATTTGGGTCGGGTTCGGTCTCTCCTCATCAGTAAGTTAGTCGGAATGACAGCGCAGCCGACGCTGCGGCTTTGAGCGCGCCTTAACAAACTCTATCACTTCTTTCGTAACTTTTAAAATAAACCGTAGAAAAACTTTGCAACTGCAAAATGCGGACGGAATTAAGAACAGTTAGTACAAGACGAGATAACATTCCGAGTCGTGAGTAAAGAGATAAGTTTTGAGTTTAATTAATAAAGTTGAGGAAAATACTTTAATTTGTCAATTTAAACATTTTAGATTGCGATACCGGTACTTCTTGCGCTATCACGATTCAAATGCGTAAGTAGATATTCAGATTAATATACCTACGAATTACGGAAAATCCTTTTGAAAATCGAGTTCTCCGTTTTAATATCTTCCAAAGAATAAAAGAATAACCACTTAATATTAGTGTCAAAAATCTAAACATGCTCCCGATACCGACCTTTGTACGCTTCACGGATGTTCTCAATAGAGATTCCTCTAAATAAATCGATTGCAGATCGAACCTTTCTATCAATTGTTTATCTCAGTGTTCAATCCTACGATTTCAAGTAAAAGTTTCAATAGAGCCATAATAAAGAAAACTTGCAATATTTATCCGCTTTTAACCACTTTTATGAGAGGTATATTCACAGGTTTTAATTCCAGTCGCATCAATGTTTTTCTATTTGGAAGTTTTTTTTATCCTCCTTGATCTTTCTTCTTCTTTTGCTATAATATCATCAAGCAGATACGCTCAAGTTCTTATTATTATAATTATTTATGACAATAATAATGCAGCATTGATATTTCAGCAAACCCTGAGGCAGTAGGATGTGTAGAACGCTTCGCCACACTGCTGTCTTTAGTGCTGGTCATCATCACGTTCCCATTCTCTTTATTCGAATGTTTTAAAGTGAGTTCTCCTACTTTTATTCGTAAACAATTTAAAGTAACATCCCTTACTTAGTATATCAGATTAATATACAATTAAGCTTAAAATAAGACACGTGCTTTTCGATTTATTACATTATATGTTTTGTGTCAAAGGCAAAAAAATATAAACTGAAAATTTTCACTCACTCACCTACAGGTCATAGATGGAGGGTCAATTTAATCAAAAATGTATAAATTTGATCCAAATCTGAATTCTAACAGTTGTACTATGAACCTATTCCTATTTTCAGGTGGTACAAGAGTTTGAACGAGCTGTAATTTTTCGTCTTGGTCGACTAAGAAAAGGGGGGGCCAGAGGTCCGGGGTTGTTTTTCGTTTTGCCCTGCATCGATACCTACAGGAAAGTAGACCTAAGAACAGTTTCATTCGACGTACCACCACAAGAGGTATGTATAATATAGTTCTTAGTCAAACTTTCATAATTAAACGTTTCTCTTTTATAAATGATTAAGAACCTTAATGATTCATAATAAATTATAACAAGACTTAATCTTAATAACGGCCGGTCATAAACTTTTTAATACTGTACATATTTTTAAGAATTATTAAATCAAAATTTCGATGGTAGGCAAAGCATCCACAAGTTAGCATGTAATAAATTCGCATCGCACTAGTATTGAAAACAGTTAACCTATTTACGTTCGACGCACAGCTTCCAAACGATTAATAAATGGGGAATCAGACTATCAATCACAGGTTTACGACACCTTAAACAATCGTTCCTTGTAAATCTAATTGTCATCGGAAATAGGGGAACTAAAAATAGTGAGCATCGATCGTCAAATGAATTTATACTCGCGTTTTACAGCTTTTATATGATCGAAGTACTCTGTGGAGAACATTGTCTCCTTTGTTTACATCAAATGATTGTTAGTCATATAACAAAATTAAATATACATTTTTAGTGCATCAAATTCCTCAAAATATCTATAATCTACTTTGGTCTTCGTTAATCTGTCACCAACAAGCTGTTCCGCTAATAAACATTGTAACATACTAAATACCTAAGCTATAAGGCTAAGTTCAGTGGTTATTACTTAAGTTCGTTCCAAAGGTAGCAAAGGCGTGTTTAATGTTCTTAATTAAAAACTTATGAATGAAATAGATTAGTTACAGTCCAGAAGAGCGGTTTTATTTTGACACGTTGAATGTTTGGGGAAAAAATACGTTTAGCTGTAGACAGATGGCGGCCAGGAACGATCCCATTTGTCTGAATAATGCTCACACCGACGCGCCTGAAATAATAAAATTAAATAATAGTCAACATTAGCCGGGCGTCATTCATCAACCGTCCGTCCGAAAATAATTAATTTTGATGGTTAGTTAAATTATTTTTTTAAGTACATTAGCTCTCGTAAACATTGAAAAGTAATGGACTAATTTATAATAACATTTTTTGTTGTTGTTTTACAATACTATATTAAAGACTCCACCGTGATTAGGGCATGTGCTCACAATTTTTTAATAAGCAGATTTCACATGTTTAAATCGATACAAACTTAAATGAGACGCATTGCCAACGCGCATTTCCGACTCCAGAATCTGTGCACTTATATGTACCTAATAATATTGAGCTTCCAATTCTTACCAATATGGACACTATACGAAAACAATATCAATTCAAACGCTTGCTTGTATTGAAAGTATCACAAAGAATATGTTAATTTACGTACTCTGCTCATTTATAAACTACGTTACAGTTCAAAGTACCTACTTACATCGAAAATCTTATATTCGTCCGTCTTTTTAAGATGATAAAATAACATTTGGCTACAATCTTATGTGACAAATAAGTGACGATGTTGCAGATGTTAACCAAATTGTTTTTAATTAAATGGGGAATATTGAAGCATGATTAAGCACTGTGCAGTAATATTTGTAATTGTAGGAGTGATAAATTGAGCACGCTTTGTCTAGATAGGCTGACTGGGTCAGGTACGTATCTACGCATGTTCAAAGACTTAAATCTTGCCTGATTTTGTACCTTGTGTCACGGTAATAAGGGAGTTAAGATAACTCAAAGTTGTTTCCGAAGACCGTGGTAGCAAGCTTTGATGACATTTGGCAAGTTCAAATGCCGTGGGAAGAACCGGCTCTCAGTTATCTACAGCCACAAGTAACATAATGTCAATTAAAAGATGTGCACATTATCGGTAATATCAAAGCTATAGGCATTTTCAGTACCTCTACCTACTTATTTAAATTTTACTTGCATGAAATAATGAGTTTAATTTTTTTGATAGATATACCCAAATAATGTTATGTACGAGTAGTTTAAAAATGAGGAACTTACTCAAGGATTATTTTAAAGTATTTAATCAAATTATTTCCAGGTTCTAACAAGAGACTCTGTAACCGTTGCAGTAGATGCCGTAGTATATTACAGAATAAAGGAACCCTTAAATGCAGTCGTAAAAGTAGCTGATTACAGGTAAATGTCTAAATTTTACTTAATAAACACCTGTTTAATATTTATAGGAGCTCAGTATAGAAGGATCTACTCCATTCGCTATGAGGTAATTCTTGAGATACTTTCTCGTATTTTAAGATCCCGATATCGTAATAGTCGCCCCTTAACATCAGGCGGGTTTGGGGTCAAATGCCTGCCTGGTCTTGAATAAAAAATAAAAATAAAAAAAGTCAAAAAACTTTTGGTGTCATAAATCCTGAAAATCAATGCAATTTGATTTTACTAACTGTACCTAATTTCTATCAACATTCTTATGCAGGACTTAGCCACGTAGCGACCTTTAAGCCAAACTGTTGCCTGATTAAATGAACGTAACTTGACAAGTTAAATTAGATATAGATATTGCTTTACTACCAATAGTTGGCAAAGGTAACTTTCAAGGTTTACAACTGTATTGATGATGAGAGTGTTTTCAAATGCGTAATATACAATATAATTGAACAGACATTGTCTGTGCGTAGTGCCTCCACTCGTCTCTTGGCAGCGACAACGTTGCGTAATGTGCTGGGCATGCGTGACCTGGCCCAGCTACTCTCTGACCGAGAAGCTATCAGCCACATGATGCAGGCCAATCTCGACGAAGCCACGGACCCTTGGGGAGTAGAGGTGGAAAGAGTTGAGATGTTAGTAATTTTTTTCTAGACTTGTAAAGAAATGATAAAAGGAACCTACACCTCAAGTTAGACTTCTTGAAGGTGGCACAACGCTTGTCCTGTAATAATGACTGTAAGTACGGGTCAACTAACTGTGGAACAAACATCAACAAACAACAATATGTAGCAAAAGAAAGGTACACTTATATTAAGCTTACATTTTTCCATACCACTAAAGCGGAAAACAAGCATACAGCCTGCCTTATGGTAAACACGTCACCATATCTTATGCACGTTTGCAATTCCAGGAGCAAAACGCACGAGTTGTCGGCCCTGCAAGAATCTTTTAACGCCTTTTTTGCAGAACCCCATGCTGTAGTCCTTTTTAAACCAAATAATTGGTGCATATTTTCTTATTAGTAAAGACGTCCGCCTACCAGTGCAGTTGCAGCGGGCTATGGCGGCGGAGGCGGAGGCGGATCGCGAGGCCAGAGCAAAGATAATAGCTGCCGAAGGAGAAATCAAAGCTTCAAAAGCTTTAAAGGAAGCTTCTCTTGTCATGATCGACAACCCTATGGCCCTACAAGTAAGCTTAAACATTTCCGTCTGTACTAAGTAGATGTATGTAAGCATAAAATAATTAACCAAATATGTAATAACAAAACTCAGTTTAATTTTTTCGTGTTATGTTTTTTATTATTGAACAAATCTCAAAGTATGTTCGTGTACTACTACTTATTTATTTAAAATATTATTTAAAGAAGTCATTAATCACAAATTGACAGGAACTATAAAATTACCTGTTAATAAGAAAATGCTAAAATTATTGCATCTATTGCGCATTAGGCGTTGATTGATGACTTCAAATTTTAAATTTAATACTACGAAATTGCATAAATCAGGATAAGATAGTTCAATTAGTAGTACTTGAACTTATTTTTTTGTTTTTGTTCTCAGTTACGGTATCTACAGTCACTGAACACAATATCAGCTGAGAAGAATTCCACAATTATATTTCCATTTCCATTGGATTTCCTCAAGACATTCCTCGGAACTCCGGGTCCAAGCGCATGTCATTCTTTGCCTGTTTAATTTAAAGTAAATAAGTAGAGAAACTTTGTTTTATTTATGTTTTTTTGGCAATCCTCAGTCAAATCTTGTCTATGATGATGACATTATCCATTATATTTTCTCATGGTTCTGTTTTCAGATTGTTATATTCATATTTTCTTTTGATATGACCTCTGAAACTAAATCTTCTGGAACAACAAAAGTAGATATTGAAGGTATGTGAATATTCTATATCAAAATAGTAGCGACGTTAAAAATAGGCTTGAAAATAGAAACCCATTTCTAACTTCAACTCATTCAACTCAAACTTTGCGTATTTTCAATTCATAACACTCGTTCCTCTATTATACCCTAAATGCAAATTGTTCTATTTAGAGTCTGTTTAAAACTTGAAAGATTATGAGCAACCTCGTTTTCTTTACTGAAGTGATGCCGAAGTTTCAATATTCCTTCTTTGCTACTATGACCTATATGATTATGACTGCGCTTAAAAAGGCTAATAGAAAGCTATTGGTTTCACTCTCTCAACACGAAATGTATATTAGATAGAATATGGTATATTAGAAATAACTTTTATTTATGGTTTACCTAATTGTATTTCACATCGTTCGTTATTTGATATATGTGTTTTAGAAAATCCCGAGAAGACATCAATCCAGGAAAGAATTTTCCTAATTTTGGCCTTACTGGCCATTTTAATATGTCCGATTACACTACTATGCTGCTTTAGAGTGAGTCTGGTATTAAATGAATAATTAAGTATTCAATATGTTATTAATATGTTTCTAACGAAATCTTTAGGTGGTTAAACAATACAAACGGGCAGTTATTCTTCGTTTTGGAAGATTAAGAATGGACTCTCCGGCAGGACCTGGTATAATATTTGCGATCCCCTGTACTGACACGGTATTCATGATGGATATGAGAACGCAATCAGTAAACCTTCGACCACATGAGGTTTATAAAAAAAAACACCTTTTCCCCTTTACTCGCTATTTTTCTTCTGTTTGTTATATCAATTTAAAATAACTTTATGATTAGCTAGACTTGGCTAGATAATAATAAAGTAAAATCAAAACAATCAAATAATTATTCACCAATATTACAACAAGGATTTCTATGATTACGTATGCTCATTACTGTATACATTTTTAGATTACTTGAACATATTCTCTACAGATTTAATTATTTTATATTAAGGTTAGGTTATAACTTTTGTTATTATAGATCCTTACCAAAGACTCGGTAACAGTAACTGTTGATGCTGTGGTGTATTTCCACGTGATGAACCCTCTATTCGCGCTTCTTAATGTTGAATCGCATATGTACGTACAAACATTATTTAAATTATATAGTTAATATTAAAATAGTTGTTTTACAACAATTGAATACTTCACAATTTTTATTATTTTATACATAAAACTATTTAATTCCGCATAATCTTCAATATTATTAATTGCTTCATCTTCTTTAAGGAGGGCTACTGAACTTTTATCTGGGTCTACTTTAAGAAACATATTGGGACAGTTCACTTTAACGGATTTACTAACAATGCGAGAAAGAGTAAGCCTAGCTGTCAGAACTGAAATATCAAAACGGTGCTCTGCATGGGGCGTGGAAGTGGAGAGAGTGGAAATGTAACTGAAAACTAACATTTATAGTTTGGATGAGTATTTCAAGATCCTGATGAAAAATATACTCATGAGAACACTCGTTGACTCAAGACTCATTGCGCTTAGGTGTAATCCCATATCGCAGGAACTATAGAGCGACTAGAGAGCAAAATACGTCTAGCCAATAACAAGATACACCCCGCTGAGATCCGAACCCGGAACCTCTTATGTACTAGTCAGCTATAAGACCACTCGTATTGCTCACAATAGTGTAGTTTATATATTTTATCTTTAGTTGCCTATGGTCAAAGACTTGACCTTTATTTTTAGAAAAGACATCTACTTACCGTTTAGTCTACAAAAAGCTATGGCTGCAGAAGCAGAGGGAACTAGAGTGGCGAAAGCTAAGATCATAGAAGCTGAAGGTGAAATTAAAGCAGCTGAACATTTACGTGATGCATCAAGAATAATGATGGAAAATCCAAGAATGATGGATGTTAGTGTAAAATAAGTAATATTTGACATATATTAATTTTATTTTACTTAAGATGAAAAAGACCTGGATCTTGTATAAATTCAAATAATTTTAAATTTAATTTTTCTCCAATGTTTGATTTTTTTTTTCATCACAAAAGTAAATTTATTTGAGTAATTTAAAAATTGAAATTTGTTTTAAACTTTGAGACTTAACTCATTAGTAAATCCTATTGCATTATAAATGATGACTTTTAAATATTTAATGATTTGTTAGCATTGTTTTATTAGTCATACATTCTAAACCTTTTTTTCCGAATCCGAAACTTATTCTCGGAGATATGTTACTTTTTGTATTTATTTAAGAAATATTTATAATTTTTAAATTACTCAGTTACCTTAAATATAAGACAAAGTAATTTGAGGATTAATTAATTGATTTCTTTTGCAGGTTCGTTATTTACAAACCTTGACTAATATTGGATCTCAACAAGACTCGACTATAGTTTTTCCAGTTCCCTTCGATTCTTTCAATTCTTGAGGTTTAAAACTATTTGATAAAGCAAGCAAGTAAAAAAAGGAAACTTTATTAGGAAACTTTTGAATTATAGGTATAGTTAAACTCTATGCTAGAGTTTCCAATTGCTGCACCCATAGAACATTTGTAATCATAGAGAAAATAGCGTCAGCTAGAGCTAACCTCAAAAGTGTCAAATTTTTATTTTTGTCCTTTTCTTTAAGTTTGCTTTGATTTTGTAAAATGTTTTTCGTAAAATTTTACTCACGTTCTTTAATCGAGAAATAAATAAATACCCACAAACAAAAACAACCTTATGGAGGAACAACGAAATACAGATTCCAAGAACAATGATCCAATACAGCAAGATGTTCCTGATCCTCAAGTAGTAACTGAGAGCCAAATTAATGAGTTTAATGATTTCAAACCGTCTGTTGATCGTATGAGGAGACATCGATTTGAAACAACCGGTAAATAAATAATCTAATCGCATCTGTAAACAACTATCATAATTTCATATCTTATAAATTCTTACTGTTCCATACTATAATCACATAAACCTAAGTTAGGGGATTTGATAAAATAAACATTTAAATCGAATAGCCATTTGAAACAACTACATTTAACACGTAATGGTACCTAAATTGACCACCTCCATGCCCTGTAACGGTTAACGCCTAAGCTTTGACGGCAGAGGTAGTAAATTTCATTCAGTACCGTCTTGGACATGAATACCAAAAACAATTGAACCTGTGCCCACCCTAAAACTCCGAGGATTTGTCATTTCGTTAATAGAATGAGTAGTTTTGATCTCATCAAATTGATTTTGAATTGATGATTGGTAATTACCAACATAAAAACATTATCTCTTTGATTATACAATTAGTACAAATAACAAATGTTATTTAATTTCAGATGAAAGTAGTAATCTGATTGAGAAGATCCTCGTTGCACTTTCAGTTATTTTGATAATAATATTATTTCCTTTTTCGTTGCTCAGCGTATTTTTTGTAAGTAATTCTGTTCATTTCAAAATATGTATCTACTCGTTTATCGAATAGAAGGGCTCTCTCATAGCTACGCTAAAAGATCAGTCAGAAGTCTTCCACTGCTGGGCAACCGCATATCCCAAACAATTATTTCCATCCAGAGCGATACTTGGTCACATACCGCTGGCTTGTATCTTCAAAAATGTTTTTTTCTTTTCAGAAGTAATTAAATGGTTAAGCCAAAATAAAATTTGGGTAGCCTTTAAATAATTTCGATAGCAAACAAATCTTTTGTTAGCACTAATAAAAAACATTCAGTAATACTTTGTAATTAACTTGTTAATGCTCAGTAATTTAATAAACAAATAAATATTTGATTGGTCAGGAAGTTTAGCAAGAATATTAGCAGTTTTAGAAGTATTTAGTTTCTCAATTACAAATGGCATGGTTAGGTTTGGTTAGTGTGTCCACAACAAAATCGACAATTTTAAATAAATATACGCACAAAATTAGATTAGTTGCTTACCTTTTAAATGCTTATCAAAATTTTACTAACCGCGGCTCACTCTTTGCAGCATATACAATTAATAAGTTATTCTAAAAAAATTCAACCGTCCAAAATTATAAAAATTGCCGATTGATCGGCATCTATCTCTAGCCATAGTTTGCTGACCAATTATCAATTTCTACTGATCGATTACATTTCTCACGAAAACATAAATATTATGCTAACCCTTTGAATAATACCCTTTTTTTTTCAATTTACAACAAAAGTCATGTACCTATAACTTTTTAGACAGTCCGTCAATTCGAACGTGTAGTGATACTACGAAATGGAAAACTGTATCGGAACCGCGCCTTTGGCCCTGGTCTCGTATTCTTCCTGCCATGTATCGATACAATAAGATACACTGATCTTAGAGTTATTAGCTACTCAGTTCCGCAACAAGAGGTAAATTACAATCCATAAATAACCAGCAGGTTTTGCCTGTGACTTCATCCGCGTAGAATTTCCAATTTTTGTTAAAAACAAAATGTAGACTTTATCCACCTAAATATCTTTTTAAATATATGTTTAAAAAAATCCTCTTATGTCTAAAATTATTTTAAAATCTATGTTATTTTATTTTACTTTCTTTCGCGGTTATGCTTGTCTCAATAGTGCAGGCATTCCAATGGCCAAATAGCAATTACTGCTAAGTAATTCTTACTCTGATTCAACTGTACCACAGACTGAACATACCATCGAGTATATTGGAGATTTTTTGGCACTATCGTTATTTACTTCGGCTTACTTATCGTTATTTACTTATTATTTATTGTAGGTACATGTTAATATTTTAATATCAACAGGCTCTGACAAAGGACTCTCTCACAGTATCCGTCGACGCCGTAGTTTTTTACAAAGTCAGCAATCCTATTTTGGCTGTCTTAAACGTCGCTGATTATAAGTAACTCTTATTTTTACATTAAATATTTAATTTTTAGAGGCTTTTAAAGCTAGTGAACTGCAACTAAAACTTTTTATTTCAGCATCGCCACACAGTTTCTGGCCGCGACTGCATTACGAAATGCCCTTGGCACGAGAAAACTTTCAGAACTGCTTAGTAACAGGTCTTCTGTCAGCAACCAAGTATTTATTTTGATCAAACATTTAACTAAAGATTGGGGAGTACATGTCGTCCGTGTAGAGATGCAAGTTCTTTCTTCTCCGTATATTTTAGACTAAGAATTAATAGAGTTTATTTCATAGCAAAGGAGTGAGTAGAATGAATGTTGCCTTTTTTATTTTAGAAAAGATATAAGTCTACCTCTACAACTTCAGAAAGCTATGGCAGCTGAAGCAGAGTCCGCGAGATTGGCAAATGCAAAAATAATTGTTGCTAAAGCGGAAATTGAAGCAACAAGGAATCTGCAAAAAGCAACTGAGTTGCTTATGGACAATCCTCTAGCAATGCAAGTAAGATTTTTTAAATTGATTAATTACTCAATTATCATTCTTTGAGTTTATCATAATCTCATTTAAATTATCATCTTGTAAAAATGTTTTCCGTTAAAAGTTTATATTGATTTTAGTTGCGATACCTTCAATCTTTATCTTTGCTGTCAGGAGAAAAAAGTCATACAATTGTGATCCCTTTCTCGTCAGATATCCTGAGAAAAATATTTCAAAGATAAGAATCATTTATAGTTCAATGTATACCTACATTCTTTTTTTATTAGTTTTATGTTTTGCTAAACTAGACATACTAATAAAAAAAAACATTTTTTGTAGTAGCTGTTTTTATTACAAAAACAAATATCAAACAGGTAATAAATAGTCAACAACACAATAACTAATCTAATAAGGAGAACTAATGTAACTAATGATATGTTACGTTAGCTTCATAAGACTAGTATTCCCTTGAATCGTCTTCTTCTTTATTCGCGTGACCATAATGAACTGGTCTTTGGGCGTGGCCTCCCGCTTTCTTATGAACGGTAGCCTGAAAAAGTAACAATTAACTAAAATTGTACCAGTCAATAATCCTATTACGATGTTTATCGAACTGTAATTACTTTGCAGTATGATGTCATCAATCATAAGAACTCTGGAATTAATTATTGTTTTTGCTTTGGTATTTCTATTGTTTAAATTCAATACTATTAAACGTATTTTCATTTCAACTAGAAATGTGCCTAAGTCAGATAAAAGTTATAATTGGTTTTCTAAGGGTAATTTTCATACCTGGAATCCATTTTTGGGGTCAGCGGTATATCGTACGAGCCTAATAGAACCGTCGGGCTCTACTAGCGAGTATTCTCCATGTACGACATCTCCGTTTCTGGATTCCTTGTGGTTTTGGAGGTTACCGGTGTGGGGATCTTCAACTCCATAGGCATACTGGTAATCTGGCTTAGCCTAGTGGAACAAAAATGCCTTCAGGTTTTTGACTACGAACACTATTCCGAAAATATGTGCGTTTAAACTTTTTTAAATACACATATTTCATGTCATAAAATCACTCGCAAAAAAAAGCATGTTTGCTCACTGTCCACTTTAATATTGCTGGTAATAAAAAAACAAGCTAAAGTATATAGTTCAAAATTTCAGGTAGTAACTCGTATAGAAAAATCTGCAAGTGTAAACTAATGAAGGAATTAGCTGGAAAAAATGAAGTTCTGCAAACTAGCACCTACCACATAGTCAACCGTTTTCAAGTGTGCGTATTTAGCGGTGTCTGGGTCGATCTGTCCTGTATGATGGTTGTAGCCATAGTCGGCGTGTTGTTGAGCTGGCAGGCCCTCCGCAGCCGGGACCTGAATCTCCCTGATCTGTCCACTAACCGGACCGCTGAACCGATTATACGAGTAGCCTCCGTGCAGTTTGCCGGCACAGGCTAATGATGTAAGAGCAAGTAGGAACGTCGCCTGAAAATCGAAACGTGTAAAGCAAAATCATGAAATTCACTAACTGACTTTATGGGTGGCGCCGAGAAAAGTAAAAATGAATTAGTACACAGTGCGGGCGTCAGATCATGTAAAAGTTGTCATAGTACCTCAAATATAACTACTTGACCTGGCGCTGGTGAAGAACCGGACTCACGTGAAAAAGCACTAAAGTCCGATTCCAGGGGCCCTACTCTGAAATACCGCCAACGAAACTTCGGGCCGAACGATAAACCGACCGTAAACAAAATTAACGATAAAATTGCTTTCCAAATCAATGTGTCGGTGTCTTCGGAGTAAGGTTTTTGATGTAATATATATTAGACAAAGTTTGACTGTAATAAATGTATCTGAGGGTCAGACTGACCCGACCGAAAGACTTTCGTAGTAGGAAAAACACGAACATTCGGTCGATACTTCCTTTTTATCTTTTCGGAGTAGAGGCCCTTATTTGTCGGTACAATTTCGGAGAAGAGTTTATATTCTTGTTATACGAGCTACCTAAAACTAAAGAGCTCAGGATAAGCGCTAAGTTTCTTTGAATCATTTTAATTGGTACGGTAAGCGTGGTACAGAGTCGGTACCCCACAAATCAGGAACGCTCTAAAGAAATATAGGCGCTTAGCCTTTAGCTTTTTAGACAACTTTATTACCGCTTATACTTAAAACACCGATACCGCACAGACAAATAAGGAAACGGGCTAAGTAGCTGTTTAATAACGGAACTAAAGGTCAGATAGAGACATTGGACACCGTAAAAATGCTACGCTTTAAATTTAACGAGGATCTAAAGTTCAAGTGCTTGGTTTTTTAGTAACTTCGACGCACTTGGACGTTAGTAAAAGCGTAAACGTCCTTCACGGTCAGATAGATCTATTTTAAAAACGTTGACCAACAATGGCAATGAAAATTAGATTAGACGAAATCGAAAGAAAGTTGCTCTGAAGGCCTTGTTATAAATTGCATTATTATTTATAGGTGAAAGCCAAAAAAAATAAAGACTACTAATTTTTTCTAAGGTTTTTAAAACTTATCCAATTTAATTTTTAAATTTTGGTAATAAAGTTTTAAATATATAAAACATAATGAAACTCACTGAAAATAGAATGATGGACGCCAGTGTGTTTGCGTAGGACAAACTTTAATTTTAATAGTATTTTTGAATTGAGCTCGGGATTTACGATTAAAGTTTACATAACTTTATAATTTTAAGGTACCCAGGAATCGGACAGGATAAAAAAACCTTCTAAATTCCGGAGAAGAATCGAGAAATAAATCTTAATGTTTTTAAATTTCGTAAAAACCAATATAACAATCAACCAAAAATAACGAAGTTTATAACAACATTAATAATCCTTCAATTTTTTGCAGATCGTGCGTGATCTTTTAATTTATATTAAAAATACAAACATGCACATGTTTTAAAAGTTTAATTATTAAATTATTATTCGATACAAAATATGATAGTGGATATATAGTTTTGATTTTAAAACAAAGTATTATTTTTAATTTTATTAAAATAATAGATTTACCTACCTTGAATAGGAAAGCCATTTTACGGATTTCAATGTTTTCCCACTGTTTTCCCGCCAAGATCCCTGAGGTACTGATAACCGCAACGCGGCCATTGTGGTTTTATACCACTTGTTATCTAAGTGCAAGCAACAATCGTGAACTTGTCCCGTTCTGTTGCAGCAGACTATGAATCAATATTTTTTTATTTCAATAATTCGGTAGTACCTATACCTACTGTAGCGGTCGCCGCATAGTGTTGCGTAGGTTAATTTGTTTTACTTCATATTTTAACGGGTGACCCCAAAATTTAAGCTTTCCAATATTTTAAGTTGGTTATTTTATTTTTTCTAAATTAATGCTCGTACTAAGCCTAGCTATTATCATATAGACACCGTAGAAAGTGCTTGTGCATTTCATTCATTTTAAAAAATCTTGCTAGCAACTAGTGTGTTATGAAATTCTATATAATTTATTTGCAAATATCTGTTCTATCAATGTAGATTGACTCAATCGTTCATACAGTGAATCGATAGTGTTCTGCTTATAAGCATTAATAGTTGTTTGTTTTCTTTTTGTGGTAGGGAACTCTACGACATACCCACCTAATTGTTATAAACTGTTATTTATCTCCTCAAGTAATACTTCAAGACAACAAACACAACAAGATAAGATTGCGAACAGATTAAATATAAGGAACCTATCATACAAGGTAAGCTCAAGAATAAAGTGAACAAGTGATAGATCAAGACATCATACTGTACCTATGTCGTAAACTTTATACTATTTCACAAAAAGTACAACAATAGTGATTAGTACCATGAGCAACCGTTCTAATAAAAAAAGTTCTACCAAAAGTGATCATAACTTCAAGCATGTTTCAATCGATCATTCCGGAAGTTCTCCATGTAAAAGATTAAAATTAGATACAAGAAAATTGGAAGAAAATCCTGTGCAAAATAGAAAAAACTACCTCTTTTATACGGCTTGTAAGCAAGTGTCATTTAAAGCTTGTTTTAACTACCATAAAATGCTTCAAACAACATATATACCAAAGTGCATCAGTACCGCTTGTTCTCATCACTCCGGTAAAAATGGCGTGAGTATAAATATTTCCGGTCAGAAAATGTTAAAAAAAGGAGATATCTGATAAGCTTTATAAGGGGGAGGGAAGATTCTTTGTTCGAAAAAATGTAACGACGCATATATATTTTTTTTAATTAGTATAAAATATAATAATCATAAAATATACTAGATGTTGCCCGTGGCTCTTCGTTTTTTATATTGTAAATATAGCAATGGATGTATTTTGTATGTAATGTATTAAACAAACTAGCAAAAAAATTAATACCGATAATTCCGGAAATATCAACCCGCGATACTCTGGCTTAAAATTAAATAAAATCCTAAAACATGTCCTTCGTATAAATAATGCATGGATAGAATTCCTTTAATACTTCAATATTAAAACAATGTGATACCTTTAATTTCTGACCTATTAAGTGGGTAGGATTCCTTTTATAAAACTAATATTCCCAAAAAACACACTTCCCTATAAAACTTAAAAAAAAAAAAAAATTGAAATACAATATCTCGAGTTCCAGTAAGAGAGCCATTGTTAGAGTAAAGTTTAACGGTTTCGTCAACTACAGTCCGGCCGTTCAGAGAATGTGATCCTGACGTCATTCAGTTTGTCATGTCTAGTGATGGGCAATAAATAACAATATTATGGATTTATTGCAACCGAACCATGAAAAGAGTAACATAAGTAAAAATATTTGTTTGCTTGAGGAGATGCTGCCAACTTTGCTGACATGTATCACAATTCACCATGTTATTTTCGATTCTGATGTCTCGATGAAAATCCTCGAAAATAATATTTTTCGAACGAAAAGAAAATGCGAACACAGAATTAAGGGACGACTTAAAAATTAATAGTTGACATAACCTTGTCACAGTGCAGTATTTATTTGAGAAAATATAGATTTTTATCTTTAACATCACAAATGTAACAAAAATTATAACATTTATTGCAAGATAAAGCAATTTTTTAAATGTTATCACTCGTTAGCAGGATAAGTAAACGATAATATTTTTTCCGATCACATCGTTCGTTCGATCACGACCTTACTGTAAGGTTTAAGTATGTAAAAATACTAATCCTAAAAATTTACAAGAAATAAAATCGGCGAAGTGTGAGCCAGGATAGCACATGAAGGGTTCCGTACTATCATACAAGATTGAACAATTTATAATTTTGTAGATTAAAACGGGACCTTATAACAAAGCCTCTGCTATCCATCCATGAAATAATTTGAATAGTACATGTTGTTTAATCATTTATAATGGTACGGAAATCTTCACGTGCGATTCAGACTCACAATTGGTTGATTTTGAAATATTTTCGACTTTTTATTTTATTCCGCTATTTTTGCCGGTGTGTGTAGTTTTTACAAATACAATCTTAAATTACTTTATGTTGTTTCATATTATGAACTCAAAAGAAGCCTAATTATTTGGTTATAAGCGACTTAAACCATTTTACTATCAAAAAATTGTTTTGCCTACGTTCTTTGTTTTCTACGGAACTCTAAAATTCTGATAAACTCAGTATAGCATCCCTTATTAGGGTAGACAAACGACAAAAATGACAAATAAAAATAGGGCATTTTATGTATCATTTTTAAATCTCGACATAAATAGACTTCTACATTTTTTTTTACTAAATAATATAAGCAAGGTTAAATATCGATATTTTCGTATCTCGTATAAATAAACTTCGACATTTGTCTAATTTAGAAAAATATTCTAAATAATTATTATTGTATTAGGATGAAAAAGTGTAAAAATATCTAATTTAGAAAAATATTATAAGTGTAAAAATATTCTAAATTAGATATTTTTACACTTTTTCATCCTTATAGACCTTTGTGGACGAAAAGAGTTTGATCTTGCAGCATACTTATCCCTCTAGGAGCCGCGCCTTCTGGTCACTCGCGAAAGCTGCAGAAGGCAACTTTTGCCTATCTTCCTTACAAACTCTATCTGAAGAAGCTAGATGGAAACTTATTAGCCCACAGTGCTAAAGAGAAAGTAAATCTTTTAGGATTGCCTCGACTTTGAAGATCGACAGAACCGCCGCCATCTACTATCTCGTGGTACGGTACCAACATGTCTGAAATTCATAGCAGTGGTTTTAAAGCATTATGCTCCAGAGTTGTGCCCTGTTCTGACTTTTTGCACCTTCGCCAATAGCGGCGTGGCGTTGGTTGGCACCCGGAGCGGATTTCTATTAAATAAGGTTATTTTCTGAGGAATGGGCAGGTCAAAAGCAGGTTTATGCATTCATTCATATACCCGGGTCCGTCGAGTATGAAAACGCATGAATTCGAAGGAAGCGAAAGATGTTTGTAAAGATCGTTGCGTATGGCGAGCCATTATCTCAATTTCTCTACACCTACCCTTTGGGACGAAGGTGTAAGTGTGTGTGTGTGTGCTCTTACTTTATTTTACTAAAATGTTCACTATACCAAAATTATTTTTTTGGGTTCTGTCTTGTTGGAAGACTGCCCACGTGCACCCAATGCTTAAAATGAGCGACAGATCGGAAACATCGAATTATAAGCCAATCGCTACTACCTCCCAAAACGTATGGAGCTCTCAAAACTTATAAAACCTGTAATCAATGTCCAGCCGCTCACACACCGGTAGGCTCTAGCCGCCTCAAGTCAAGATGATGATGAGATCAATAAATAAATAAACCACATCACGACACACACATAGACCCTGCAGTAAGTATCGTGAAAACTTGTGTCACAGGAACTAAGCAACGATATGGTATAAACTACATAGAGAAGAATACTACATCCAAGACCGGTAAGTGAAACAATGCGTTTTTCAAATCACACAAGTCCTCAATGTCATCGTAGATATAAGCCTAGATGAAAGCGTTCGTGTGAGGCTGTTTAAACTTCACTATCTAATGTCTACTTCAACCGCATCAAAACACAGATTTCACCGCTAGAAAATTCCACTTGGTGTGGCACCACAGTTCCAGTACGTCGTATAGAAGACTACACTGGCTTCCAAAAAAGCTCGGTGTGCTCAACGCACTTACTTTACAGGGTAGTTTACTTTTTCTGCTGTACAAAGCAAAAGTACAGACCAACAACGAGTGTTGCTACCTTTGGGCAGAGCAGGCGCTTGAAATCCAACCCAAGCCAGTCTCAGTCAGTCAGTTCTCGGGCCAGTCAGAATGAAACTCAGTCTTGTCGAGAGTCTCTAGTTGAGCGCTTGAATCTGGCACTTCAGGCACTCTCGGACTTTGGTGAAGCCAATGTAGTTGGTGTTTTTTCCGCCAAACGGAGTCCCTTCCAGCTGACTTCTACTTTCCGGGGTGTATCAGTACCGACAATTAATCATATGCAACTTCTTGGCCTGGAAATATCGGCGAACATGAATTTCGGCTCCTACATAGAGTCTATAGCCAAAACGGCGGCTAAAAAGCTTGGTGTTCTATCCCGGGTTAGGCGATACTTGACGCCCAAACAACGGCTTGTCCTGTATAAGGCGCAAATTCGGCCTTGTTTGCAGTATTGCTGTCGCCTTTGAGGTTCAGCCAAGTATCAGCTAGCAGCTTTAAACTCTGTTGAATAGCGAGCCCGAAGAATCATCGGGATTGACGATGATATTGCTAAATTTCATGACCTCAGCCACCGCCGCGAGGTTGCGTGTCCATGGGTTTTTTTATAGGATACATTTCGGAGAGTGTGCGCAGGAATTGCACAATTTAATTCCACCGGCCCCCTTTTGTAATCGGAATACTAGATGTAGGCTGAAGTTGCATCCTTTTGTGGTAGATATTCCGACCATCCGGACTAAACGCTTCGATAGCTCCTTCATAATGCTTACTTCAAGGGTGTGGAATTCTTGAATAAAATTTAAAAAAGCCTTTTCAAGTCGGTTCAGAAATGGGCTGTGAGGATTATTAATGATCCTGTGCCTACAAACATTATTGATTAAAGTCTGATATTAAACTTCGCTTTCTCTGTGTTCTCTCTCGCTTCAAAAATTAGCTCCAAAAAAGTAGCTTCAATTACGTAAGTTATCTGCCAGTGAAAGTCCCTTCAAATCTGTTCAGCCGTTATTGAGATTACCCGAAAAGAATAAATAGATGGATAAACAGAAAAAAATGACTTGCTCCCACTGGATCAGAATACTATAGGCAGATTCATCATTTCAATTATTTTCATTATGTCATTGTTCATCTTCAAAGAAAAAAATAAATTTGAAGATCTGGCAGTATGGTATTAAAACCAATGCCGTTAAAGGAGTATATTAAAAAAAAGGAACTGACAATACTGAGCTGAAATATTGACATCTTTTTGTTTGGTTGATTTGACTAGAATTGATTGGCGGTTTTGTTTTTATCATTTGTCTTGGTTAAATTAACTATTAAGTTAACAAATATTTAATTAACTTTTGTGCGATCTACATACATATTGATTGGTAGCGTAATCTTTTAGTTAAACTTAACCGTTTTTTGTAACAATTCACAAATCAGACATAACAATTTTTAAAATATTATAGGTTACAATAATACTATCATGATAAAAAGTAATAACATCAAATACCAGAAACCTATGAGCTAAGCCAAGCTTTAAAAGTGAAGCTAAGCAAATAAATTGTAAAGCACAGAAAAGGGTGCACTATAGTGAAATAATATGGATGGGGGTCCAAAGGAAAAGAAGTCAAAACTTTCTTCTGAACATAACAAATGTGATTCTAATTTCAAACGCGGTCACGATGTCAGCAGAATTTCACCATCTAAAAGATTTAAATCGGACACCGTAAAAGAAGTAGGAGAACATACTATTCAGGAAATGAAAAGGCAAAACTTCATCACAGCATGTAGACAAGTATCATACAAGGCTTATTTCGACTTCCGCAGGAGGCTGCAGTTGCTTTATTTACCATCCTGCATCAATGGTGTCTGTACCCACCAAGATGATAAATCAGTTGTAAATATTACAATTTATTTAATGTTCACATTCCAGTAGAAATATTAAGACAGCTGTACATACATCAAGATTGCTTTTCTAGTGATTATAAAAATAAATCACGAAAAGTTACAACTGCATAGATTTATCCATTTTAGGTATAAGGTTGTGAATGCACCTACTGTTATCTAAAACACTCACTCAAAAACTACTGACCAATTTGAACATGTTTCAAAAGTTGATACACTGTAAACACACAATAAACTAAAGATATTAATCTGTTTTGAAAAATCGAAAATTCTCTTATTTATTTCAGATAAAAAGTTATGTCATC
Source organism: Choreutis nemorana (assembly GCA_949316135.1). Taxonomy (NCBI): domain Eukaryota; kingdom Metazoa; phylum Arthropoda; class Insecta; order Lepidoptera; family Choreutidae; genus Choreutis; species Choreutis nemorana. Next base: position 7,489,941 of record OX438600.1, read on the forward strand.
TGTATAAGAGCAGTGGAGTCTTTCAACATTGAGTTCAAATCTAATATGTGGTGTGAGGCTCTGGAGGTCTGTCAGATCAGTATCACATCAGAAAAGTACCTTTCAGGCATTGTTCTCAAGAATATTGTGGAAATTATGATGGTATTACTTGTTTATTTTACAGAAAACAGTTTTAAGTTAACACAAAAATGCCTCCAGCACAGTTTTTCCAAACACATAATTGAACAATTCCTAACACTAATTTATATTTTATATAGAAAATTCTTTTTAATTTTAAGTTTGTTCATGTTAATTTATAATTAACTGTTAAATCATTTTTAAATTAATAAAATATGGATTTTTTTAGTATGTGTGATTATGACATTTTGATGTTGTGTGAAATTTCACCAAAATTTTAATCTAATTTATTTATCTAGAATGCACATGAAGATGAATTTGGGAGCTACAAAGTACCACACTTAGTGAATAGATGTCAACAAATTTTATCATTGAACTTCAATACTCACCCACCATGCCAAATAAAAGATATAAGGGACTGCTACAAATTCTTCCTAACCTCTCCAATGGATAAAAAAGAAAAAACATTTACAAATCGTATTGAATTTGGAAGTGAAAAAGGCATAGTAAAATATTGCATGAATCGATTAGAAAGTGAATTAGATGCTGGGAGTAAAGATGAAGCATTGCTTGATCAGTATGAGAACACCCCAGAAGAGATGAATGGTGTGAAAGGTAGGCACTGGAAGAAGGAAAAACTAGAGATATTTGAACTTCTTGAAAGACCAGAAAGAATAAAAAGAATTATGGCTGTACTGGAAAGCATCATTGAACTTCTACAATATGATTTAGCAATATGGATATCCCGGTAAAATTTGTACTGCAATTTTTGTAATTATCTTTTTAAATCTCTTCTTATTATTGCATGTAAATTGACACGAAATTTAATTTTTAAGATATAAAAACCGTCCAAGCAGCCACACCATGCGGTCACATAAACCATTAATGGCCATTATACTTTGGGCTGACAATGTATTTCACACAGGAGCTATGAATATCAATTGCAAGCAAATTATTAAACTGTTTGTCTATTTTGTACACCTTGGATATCATCAAAAGTTTATAAAAATAATGGTTGTAAGTATAACACAATTATTTAATTTATGCAAAGTATTAAATAATCTATACAATGGTTTTAATATGCCTATGTAGGTATAATTTGGATACTAAATGTAAAAGGTTGGGAACCTACACTTGTAACTTTTTGACAAAGCAGCAGCAAACATCAGTTATGACAACTATTTTAAAGGTTATTTTATCATGAAAATTATTTTAAAAAGCTTATTTTCATATTTCCTTTTTTAGGCCTGGGTAAATGTAATTATACAAACTTGCTATTGGTGTGAAAAAAACTCTTGCTTTGATTACCCTAATCCTGCGAGTTACTGCTCAAAATTCGCTGAGGATTTTTATAATCTTGTAGCAGGTATTTATGTATGATTTTTGCTTGATTATATTATATTTAATACAAGCTTAGGAGATCACTATTTTGTGTGTCTTTGTTTAATAACTTCCATAAATATGCAGTAGCATGTCATAATCTACTTTCATTTAAGTATTTAATACTAGTTAACCATGCAACTTTCTTTCTTCCATCATCATCATTCTTCCATTTTTTTTGTCTTTTAAACTTACCCTATATTGGAGCAACAAAAGTAAAAAAGAACCTTTTAAATTGTTCCAGCTGTCTTCAAATTTTAGCAAAACTAACAAACATGTCTTAATATTTTTTTAAAGAATATTGTTAGAAATTAAACTAAACTAACTACAATATTGTAACATATCATTTTTGTATTTGTTTACAGATTTTCCTCAAGCATCAATTTTGAAAATTCTAGAACATATAAAACCAACATTCATGCAATACATGGTTGGGACACTACACCTAAATTCTCTGCTGTCTTCAGATGAATGTGATCCTATTGAAATTCTTATTTCATTTTTGAAAAACACACAGTGGAACCAATTTCAAGATCATGGGCCAGAAACAATACAGTTCCACAAATCTTTTGTGAGACCAAAAAAAATTAAAAGAAAATTAAAAAAAATATCAGCAATATGTAAAAGTTTCTCACCTTCATTTGAGAACAATAATAAAAACTATCCTAAAATGAGTGAAATAGTAAAGAATGACAAAACTATCAACTTAAATCTAGTTGTGCATACTTTGTACATAGTGACAGATGCATATTTGGATGCATACAGTGTACAGAACTTTCAAGAAACATTAGACAACATGAATGAGTCATTAGCAAGTAAGAAAATAGAAACACTTGAGAACCTTATAATAGGCTTAGATAATTATATTATAAGTCCAGATTTTATTAAAAATTATAGAAAAATATACCAAATGCTGCAACAAGTAATATTACTGTTCAGTGAACTGAAAAAAAAGGGTCAACTACCAAGTATTCTAAAAGTATTTGAAAAAATTGGCCTTGGGATGGAGGTTTAGAATAACAATAGAATGAAGTTTTAATATTATTTTTTATTACTTAAATAAAGCCTTACTATTATGTACAAACTAATCATCTTTCAATTAATATTTCTGCCAGCTAATAGATAGGATTATAATGTCCCCTCACCTTACTTGATCTTTTTGCTTTCTCTATATCAACATTAGGGTATTCTGCTTTTAGAGCATCCATATCCATTTGAGGGAATCTCTTAAGTAAATGTTGCACATGGCTGAAGTCCCGATTTCTGGCTTTCCTTTGTTCATTATATTGTTTTTCCCTATACAATCTGTAGAATTTCTTTACAGCAAATGAGTTTATAAACCCATGGTTAAAGTAAGACTGCACCCACCTTGTGTTCATGGTTTTAGGTATATGATATTCTTTTTTCTCATACTTTTCTTTTAAACCTAATAAATTAACTACTTCCTCAACAGGACGCTCTCCAGTGTCTCCAGTTTCAAGTTGATAGTAGGCAATATTACGTTCTTTTACTACTTTCTCAATATTATCCATGGATTCTTTAACTTTGTCAATCCTTTCTGGATTAGGAAAGGAGCGCATCGCTCGATGGAATTCATGTTCCATAGTTAAAAGCATATTTCTCTCTTTTAGAAGGACATACCAAAGTTTGTGTAAATCTGAGTTGGACTTGATACGTAACTCGTCTAATTTCCAAGATCTTCCTACACGTATGTTTTCTTCTGACCAATTCTTCTTAACATCAAAGAATTCCATCATATCCCAGGAAGCGTTCGTAGTGCTGAAACATTTCTGAATTGGTGCACTTTTGGCTGATATGTTTGGGGAGCGAAAAAAAATGGTTGCACTATGCTTGATAAGTTTCGTTAAAATTGGTAAATTCATTGTCGAGACAAAATTCGTTTCGACTCGAAATGCAATGGTTTGGGAATTATAGGTTGGATTGTTTTTTTTTTTTTCATTGCCATTATCATGGCAATAACATTGAGTAGGAGTAACTTTGCGGGAATGGTAAGTGTCAGTTAGAATAGTCTTATTTAATTGTCTTTTCTTGTATATCAGCGGAATTTAATGTGTAAAGTGCTAATGATTTGACCAGCGAATATCTGAGAAAGAAAGTGAGATATGACGATTTGGCTGCTCTTTTCGTCATCTCCCAAGTAACTCGCTAGCGCCAATAGTAACTGTATTAGCATATTACTGAGGCAAATTTATCATTTTCTGTTTTCATCTTATCATCATCATCTTCAAGAATTAAGAAATTATTATTACTGATGTTTTGGCATTATGATACTTAAACCAATGCCGTTAGAGAAATCTACACAAAAAGTTTGAGTAATTTGCCAGTCAATATGATTAATATCAAGCGTTATAATTAAAATATCAATCATATTTAAAAAAAGCGAGTTTTGAGTTACTTGGCGGGAAAGGGAAGTGTCAGTTAGAGTTTTCTTACTTTACTGTCTTTTTATATATTAGCAGAATTTAAGTAGTAATTAGGGTCTCGCTGTATGATTGTCTCCCTAAAAATATACCCCGTCCAATTAATCTTCACTATCTGTTATCACAGTCTCACTCCAAACTTGTAAAGTCCCGCATTAAATTTATTAAATCCAATAGTATAAGATTGTGATGTCCTTGTTTGTTTATGTATTTATTGTTACATATCTAGAAAGTTATCAATAGTATAAGTACCGATCATTTTCTTTTTTCAACACCGTATTTTCTCATCACGTGACATTGGCACAGTGGTCGTCATATATGACCGATGAAGTAAATCAAATTGGGTTGGAATGGAAAATAGAAATGAAATCATGAAGAGATGAACTATGGAAGGATGGAAATGAACCGGCCCACAGTAACATGCTACTACTGTTACTGTATGCTTTATTGAGTTACTTTGGAGATGACGAAATTTATTCCACGTTCTTCACACTTGTACATCACTACAGATATTCACTTGTTAAAATACTAGCATTTTACACATTAAATTCTACTGATATGCAAGAAAACAAAATATATTAAGAAAATATTGACTTTCCCGTTCCCGCCAAGTACCTGTCTTTTTATTTTATTATTCCCTTGAATCGGGTAAAGCAAAGAGCATTAGCCCATACAGCAAAAGTCTTCCATAATTATAATTTATTCTGCCTATACTTTCATCCTTTTACTGGTACTGTAGGCTTTATTGAGTTACTTGGGTGAAGACGAAATGTATTTTACACTTGAACAACACTACAGATATTCACTAGCTAAAAACACACGCATTTTACCTACCTTTAATTCTGCTAACTTAAGAGAAAGTATAATAAAAACTGACACAAGCAACTCTAGGTTGTTTTCGGCTAGATTGGAAGTTTCACAATTTCATAAAATCAAAACATAATATAAATGAATTATCAATATTGATTATATTATGACCATAGTTAAACAAAAAGCGACCAAGCCATATTCTGTCATAATTAGTCTAGATTTTTTGTCTACAATCCGTTGAAACAAACTTATATTAAGCAATTTTGATTTAATGAAATATTAACAATTAGTCGGTTTTTGCATTTTATAACCATTGAGAATGCATTTTTATTATTTCGCTTAAATTAAGCAATTAGTTGGCTGGATTCTGTTACACACGATTTTAACTTTTTCCCTACCTGAGATTTAGTCTATTTTGATGAAATTTCATTGCTAATAATAATAGATGGTATTCTTATAATCATGAGTTAATAATAATAAACTTTATTTAAAACCAAAAATTAACACAAATAACCAACATAATGGCTGCTGTAGTTAAAACTGTGTCGCAGACATCATCACCCATCTTCACTAACGTAAAGTAATTTACACATTGTAACTTTATTATAAATAGTACATGGTATTATTATTAGTAAATAGTAGTTTATTGAGTTTTTGTTTTTTTGGGTATATATATTCATAAATAAATTTACATAGATACTTTAGTAAATCCACATTTATTTTATAAATGTTATTCAATGTTTATGTAGTAAATTCAAATTCTGTGACTTTAACAGACGTTCAGTTTGATCATACGATAAAGATAAAAGCCATGATGTTATAATTACTTTACACTCTCGGAAAGTTTTCTTCAAGATTCCAAGATTTTTGTTTATAATATTGTATAAATGACTTCCCATAAAGTTAAATTGTTGTCTAGCCAGCTCTGTTCTAGTGTCCACTATTTGGCAAACCCTATGCCCACTTCGTTTCCGACTAGAGAGAGTAGAGTCGTCAGGGGTTTTAAGATGGGTTCGCAGAGTAACCTGGAGTACATAGATTTTACGAACCGTCAGTACTTTCGTCAGGTGATACAGCTCATTCGTGGGAAAACGAATTTGCTTTGAGTGCATCACTTTCAAACTGCTCTTTGAGCCCTCTCGAGCCGTAACATTTGAGTTTTCCCTGAGCCACCCCAAACTGTTATGCAATAGGACAACACTGACTGGGCAAGGGCAAAATATACCATTTTGAGTGTTGGCAAAGTAGAGCTAGATCTAAGTTTTTTAAAGACAAACATCAGTTTGCGTGTAGTAGATATTAGATTACTTAGTTGAATATTAGTAACTTTTTTTCAATGTGTTTATTTAGTATTGTACTTTTGAGTTTAAATAAAGTGAAATAAATTGCAAAATCAATTATTCTTACGAATGTTTAATAGTAACAATAACAAGTAGGTAAGAAATTAAAGACTAAAAATTTGAATTATAATGTTTTCTAATACTGCTACATAATGTAATAGAGTCAGATATAATATGCTTCGTTATACTATGTATATCGGGGTTTTGCATATTAAATGCTACAAAAGTAGCACTCGTTTTTAATATTTTTACTTAGATACACAGTATCGTTTGTTAACTTAAATCCTTTGATGAATTTGTTCACATAAAAAATGTGAACCTGTCACTTTGACAATTAGTAAAGTTACGGAGGAGCGAAATTAACATGTCAATTTATGTGTTCTGTTCACTAGACAGCATATCTGAATATGGGATTGAGCATATCACTACCTTTTTAACTTTTAAGCAGTTAAATTGCTCAAAACTTTTTATAAATTTGAATTAATTTAAATTATAACTCTTTCCATACATTAAAACTACTGTAGTGAATATATCTAATTTACAGCTCACTATTTCTGATATATTTTTATGGAATGGTAGCCATACATTAATTTGGTATATTTATTTATTTCTTGATAATCTTCAGTGCCAATTTATTTGCTTCAAAAGAGAACTATAGCGACATCTATTTTGTGAAAAAATAAAAAGATTTGCCTTCAAGATCTATGGTCATCAAAGTTATTTGTCGGGAACGGAGAGTAATGGTTGAAATTTTCTTGTTTTTAGTAGATTCAGCAGAGTTTAATGTGTAAATGCTAGTGTTTTAACAGTGAACATCTGGAGTGCTATACAAGTTTGGAGAAAGTGACATACAACGATTTTTCTGCTTTTCGTCATCTCCTAAGTAACTCAATAATGCCTTCAGTAACATCACTAGCATGCTACTATAGAAGCAATTAAGAAAAAAGAAAAATGTTACACACTGAAAACTTGTGCTCTTTGCCTTTCCCGACAAAGGGAAGAATTAAATAAAAAGAAGAAGAAGCTCCTATCATCAGTTTGTCACAATGCCCGATAGTGTGGCTGGTTTCAGAACTGAGTTTATGAATTAATCTTCAGTAAATCTTATATATATAATATGTATAAATTTACTGCTTGGTAATAATTAACTTACCCATTCAGTCCTTTCAACCGACATAATAAATTCTGACTTATATTATAAAACTCAAATGGCTTGGAACATATCAAGGTACATTTTACGAACTAAACGCAAAACTTCTGAAATGTCTTTCGATCCGTAAGTGGTTTATCTGTGTGTCGGAACAAACAATATTTTTTACTGAAGTTAGTGGGTTATTTTAAGTGTTTAACTGTACCTATGAATTATTAATAGTTGATTTTTGTTACTTTCTACTTTAATCAGTGAGAAGTTTTATCGGAGACTGTCACCGAGAAGAAGAGACGATTATGAGGTACGCATACCAACAACCTAAAAACCTTTTTATAGTTTTGAATTCCACAAGCAATAACAATGAATAGAGGAATCATAACATTTTTACATTATTTAATGTAGTACCATCTTAACTTAGTTCTGGCTTTACAAAATTCAGTTACTTGATGTTGAACATCAAAATATTTAGGAACCTGCAAATATAAAGTAAACAAAACCTGGACCCAAATAAGGTTATTTCAGTTTAACGCTTGTATTCTTTAAGTAAAATTTTAAATATTGATAAAACTTTAAAAGTTTGAGATATATTGTGTTTCTACTGTTTTAAAAATGATGAGATGTTATAGCAACATCATATGATTTTATTAATATAGGTAATTAAGTTTGGTTTCAATCATCATTTGCCTTTAATAGGGTGATGGAGCATTGAGGCATGTACTAATTATTATTTAGTTCATATCTATGAGACTGATTTAAGTAATAAGAAACTTTTTATAGTCTAACATCAGTTTACTTTCACTACTGTGAAGATATAAGACTTTTGTAGCCTAGTGAAAGCCCTTCATAAAAATAGTATAATTTATTATCTTTTAATCTATCTGAAAATTCATGGTCTACAAAGGGAAGAGATTTTTAAGTCCCTTGAATTTGTTTCATGTTAACTGTTTTAGTTAAAAGTGTTAGAAACCTAAAAACTCCCTGTTATAAAATTGGTCAAGTATTAACATTGAAACCTCCCATTTATTTACCATGGAATTATTTTATTCTATAGTAAATAAATGGATGTTTTTAAATTTAGAAGTAAAATATGTACCTACATAGAGCAACTTATAAAACATTTAAGTGATAGTGAAAAATTATTTAACTTTTGACGACAGCTTCTGGCGCAATGATGTAACATTTGGCTGCTATGCAAGAGTTTCCGGGTTCGAATCCTGGAAGGGGTGGAACTTTGTGTTATTTGCAAGATACATCATTTGCTTTCTGGTCTGAATGTTGTATTCTTTTATGTAATATATACCATATTGCTGTGAAACAAGATTATACCTCTGTGCAGGGCTGAATCAATGTATGTGTTGTAATGTGGTTAATATTAATATCAGTGGATATAATATGTACTTACTTTTATTATGAGAACATGCATAAAGAAAGAGTAAGTGCACAGTAGTTTATTTTGTCCAAAATGTATTGTTACCTCAGTTAACTTACTGTGGTTAAATATTAATAATGTTATGGACATTGGATTTTTATAAGTATGATTGGTAAAAATTTTGAGAGATTGTTGGTCATGGGAAATTGTAGACTAGTCTCTGGTTTATCTATAGATTACAATATGAAATGCAATAAGGAATTTATGTTTATTATAGAAAATTATATTCACACATATGGCTTTTCTTAAGATTTCAATGAAATATTTAAGTTAATTCATATTTGGTTCACCTGGGTGGTTAATGAAAAGGTAACCACTGAGCATGGTATGTTTTGTCATTTTCGTTGGATATGCAAAATTTAGAGGATTCCATGTTAAACTTTTAACATATATACATGTACCAGTGACCCATCCTGGCTTCACTTGGTAAAGTTTGCATATAGGATAAATTACACAACATTGCGAAGCATATATCAAACATTTAAAATGCTAAAAAACTAAATCAATCAACATATTAATGTATGTGTGTATTTCCTACTTGATTTCTTCACTTTTCACATACCTAATAATGATACACAAACAAAAATGTGACCAAATAACTAAAAACCAATTTACTTATTTACAAACATTATTTCAGTATTTACCAAATAAAAAAAACAACCTTGAAATAATTTATCATTAAAATTATTCAGTGCACCAAGTCCAAAAAGTGCGCATGCACTTAATTCAGCATGGGGTGCTCAAACGCCGCGGATTGTGGAGCTAGACTGCAATTGTATGGCTGTATTAAGCTATTTCCATAGTAAAAAAAAATAAGCTGAATCGCGCTTTTCAACAATTTATTTTACTATTATTCATTTAAATTGTATGGTGAAAAGAGTTAATACAATGTTTATGAGATGTTTAATTTAAGTAACGTAATTCATTTGATAGATTAAGATTTTGTTGAAGTTAGGGTGGCTGTATTAAGCTCTATCTTTTAAACATAGAAACCATTGCGGACTTTTATGTAGACGTTTAAGAAATAATAAATCCCCCAGCTGACTACTACGCTAGAGGTTCCGGGTTCGAATCCCGGCGGTGTCGGAACTTTGTGTTAATTGCTAGATGCATTGTTTCGCTTTGTTTGCTTAGCACCTGCGATACTAGATTATATCTTAGTGGAGGGCTGAGTCAATGTGTGTGTCGTGTGATTATCATCACACAGATTCTTAGATATTATGAAAGATTTGTGAGTTTATGAATGATTCGATTTTGATTTATGGAGAACCTAGAGGTACACTTTATTATGTAATAGTATTTTTTCATAGGCCATTCATCCCAAAATAAAAGCGTTCGACAGTAACTAGGATGTTTTGTATATGCAGATGTATTGATTAAGCAAAGACTTGTAGTTTATAAACTTGCAGTGTTCGTTTTATCTTCTACGATGTCAACCTCATTTTACCGTCAAGTAATTTCTTGTTTATATAGGATAGAAGGTATTACTTTTACTTATTTTAAACTACCAAACAATTTAATACTACTTACTAAGTATATTTCAAAAAAACCTTACGATTGTTCGTCTATATAGACTTGACTATCGAAAATGTTTTGCTAGCCATTAGTAGGAATCAGCCATTTTTGATGATGTGGACTATCCAGATCGATAGTAGTAGATCTCCTCGTGCAAAATATATAATTTTACAAATTAATACAAATACTTAACAATTTGACTCAATAGAAACCTAAAAATAAGTGTTGTTATTACTCTGCAAACATTCATAAAAATACGAGTAATCTTTCAATTTTTTTTGTTAAGTTTACCTCTCTTGCCTTCCTAAAACTTGAACAAACAAAGCAAATCCAGTGAAATTTTCACGTGTCTAGAGAGAACCTTTCGGTAATATAAGTTTTCACACGATGTATTCATTCACTATAGAACCTGAGCAATTTTAAAATCTAACTCGGTGAGTAGGGGCGGGGGATGTCTATTTGCATGATCACTGTTATAAATTATACGTTAAGGCCCCCGTTAAGACACTTTAACAATTTTCTTGAGTTGAAGAGAACTGGAAATATTAAATTTTATAATTAAAATTTCAACATATCAAGTTCAATTAGGTCGTTCAATGCCAAACAAAATTGAATATTTGAGAACCTTCACAATTTCACGGCTGAAGTCTTATGGAAATTGTAAGAACTTCTGTCGATACTGAAACTTCAAAATTCCTGCTAATTAATCAATCATTGGACCTAACTTCGCAATTAGGACTCTTCCTAGAAAATTCGTAGCGTTAATCGAATTAAATCTACTTTAAGGAAATGTATTATACGAGTTTAAATTTGATAAAGCCGAAAGTGGTAAACGTAATTTTTGGACTTTGGACAAAAACAAGTTAAATACTGGTGTTTCAAATTTGGTTTTACGGATTTATTTATTTGTAAAAACCTGTGATAACCTTAGTAAAAATTGATAAAAAGTTCAACTTGTGAGTAATAGAATAAGTACAATTCTTTATAAATAAAACAATTATCATAATTTTTTGCATTGTCTTATCCAAATAAAAAACGTCGTCGGTCGCGGGTCGGTCCGAAAGAGGGATAGAAATGCAAATTCTTTTAAGATATTCAATAAAAAAGACTTGAATAGAAATCCATTTACTTAAGCGTTTTCTGTGAATCTTGAGTGACATTTCTCAAAGGCCGCGTCATTGATCAAAGCTATTGAATTAACGTATAAAAGATTTTACCGTATTCACTGATGAAATAGTTATTACATTGCCTACTTTAATATCTATTGTTATTTAAAAAAACTTTACGATCCGCCTTAGCTTCGCTTGATTAATTTCCATCCACGAATTTCCTATTTTTACAGCTTGGGGGTTGAATTAAATAAAACTTTGTATGAGCTGATGTCTCCTACGTAAACCTTCCACATTTCGGCTTCTGAAATCTTTGACGATTCTGAATTTGTGGATCATTATTTAAAGTTCGATGGGCTGCACGATTGATTAAACTGAGGGCTTCTTAACTGGTGAAGAACTAATCACTCGCTTAACATGCTTCCTATTGCTTGAAAATACTGAAGTGGTGATTCTCAGGAGTGTCAGGTTAGGTCACGGTAGAATGTTCGCGTTCTCATTATCCCGCTTCTTGGTGGTAGAAACGCCTTGAGGTTTTTGGTCTATCGGTCTTCAACGCTCTCCGGGCTTGATAACGTCTATGGGAATTTTCCCCCAAGTCCGAAAAAGGCTTTACGTAGGTATGCATATGAAAAAATCTGACGAAATTAACTAATTATGTAAACATAAATGTGTTTGTCCTGTATAAATCGGTTTATTCAATCAAGCTCTCATAATACTTGATGAATTTCGTGATTGACGTTTGATAGGAGCTAAGTAGAATAAGAGAAACGGAACAGGTCAACTGTCTGTTTAGTGATCCGGTGATTAAGTCATCAGTGCCAAATCATCCGTATAATGCCGCTCGTTTCAGTAATGCACGCCATTTCTGGCTGTACCGGAGTAATAACGTTGTAAGTGCTTCCATTTACATATTTGTCAGTTAACACGTGGCGCTTGTTGATTATGTAAGCAAGCTTCAGACCTTGCTTAAGGTGAGATCCAGTCAAAATAAATAGTCTATTTGTAAAAGGAATTTTAGTACTGTTCCTTAAGTTTAACTTAGGCATATGGCAGACAAGGGTTTTACATAATATTTTCTACTTCATACATTAATGGTGTCACTTTACAAATATAACTGGCGAAGAAGTCATAAAGATAATGATTACCAGCCATAGATTAATTATTGGTATCCGCGCGATTATTAATCATTAATCTATGGTTCAAAAACAGTAATAGGATGTAAAACAGAACCGGTCAATTGCGAGTCGGGCTCGAGCACCGAGGGTTCCGTACAAACTTATAGTAGATACAAAAGTAGTAGTTGTTTCATCACCAAGAATATAATCTTGATTATTCCATTTTTTTGTAATTTTTATGATGAAACTGTTTTCGGGTTTTTCCTTTAATAGCAGTCTATGATAAAACTTCTTACTAAATTTAATGACCCTCGGTCAACAGGAAGTATATAATACATAAGTGGGTTTTGATTCCTTGGCGATGAAATTATTTAAACAATACATATTCTTTAATCTTGTCTGATTCGCACTTGGCTGGTTTTTAATTTGCTGTTTTAATTCGATGACAACAAAATTTATAAGTTTGTTGGGATAACCGTGATAGCAAATAATTATAAAAAATACAAAAGTCTATTTGAAACTAAAACGCGGCATTTCTATTATGATTTTAACGCAATTATCGCCCCATTCATTTAGTCCCCAAAAGACAAAGCCTCTGCAAACTGTGAAATTCAAAAGTTAGACAATGCGGCTCATTCATCACACATGCAATATAACTTCGCCGCTTCCGTTATGAAGTTATTCCCCATCTGACCCAGTGTATAAATCAAAGTTGATGAGGTGATAAGTGCGATACACACACGACATTGTTGTCGTTGTAATTGGTTCCTGAAGCGCTTTTATTCTAGGTTGGTAGGTCAATCGTTATCAAAAACAGCTGTCCAGTGTACGAGACTCACAATGGACTTTTTTGTGCCTGTACAATAAATGTTTGTAATTTTATATACGTTGCGACGGCGTTCGGCTACGCAGGTGGGGACAAATTTTCATTTTGTTAATCAAAGTTGACTAGATCTAATTCAAGTTCTTTATAAAATACAAACAAATTACTTAACAACACCTTTATATTAACTTGAATTAACCAGGAAGGAAATTAATTTAGAGTAGCAGAAAATGTAGTATTGCATTGCAGTGTAGCTTTAGATGTGCTTTGTTCATCTCATACTAGCTTCTACATGCTTGTAACGCGACCGCTGATTGTGGCTTTATGGTACCAGACAACGTCTGCTTTGCTCTGCCTACCACAATTTAATCTTGCTATTTAATGCTGATTTCCGCTTGTTGTTGTGTTCATTAAAGAGTTCAATAAACAAGCTAAGTTAGGATTTGCCACCTAAAACTTAACGTCTGATAGTGAAGTCCAAGTATATATTTTTTGCGTGTGTCTATATTACTGTTAATGTAAATCACGTGTGTATGTGTGACATGTAAATTTGCACGAAATTAAGTTTATTTTAAAGAAAAAAGAAGAAGAGGTGAGGTATTCTTTTGATCAATAGCAATGAGTGTATAATTTATGCATTAAGCTCAAGTATGATCAAAACTCAAAGTAATATCTATGTTTCTAAGACTCTTAACAAAAGCTTATTTACGTGAAGATTTTGGCTGGAGAAAGTACCTATAGGTAATAGTTAGGAAATAATATCTTAACCTGATATATTATCAGATTGTTTTCTGATAATAAATTATTATTACAATATACATATATATATATCAAGCTTTCTTCGTTCCCAAATAAAAATTTCGATGGCGTTCTTTAATGTAGATCGAAGGTTTCGTTCAAAAGTTCGGGAATGGTAAAGAAATAAAAAGATTTTCAATATAAAATATCACCAGCTTAAACCTCAAAATGTTCCGTACTGGTATGTTATTTTATTGCTTTCTTTCGGTTATCAAAGTAGGCCTCGGCTAATTTATTTAGACAGTTTTGGATTTATAGCCGGAAAATTGAGAAATGGCGCACGGAATCGTTAAAATTGTGGATAGTGAGATTTGAAAACGGCAGTCGGGAGAATTAGGGTTGTATAAGATATATGCAGAATGTGGTACGTGTCATGGGGGCGTGTCGATCAATCACCGGCACCGATGGACGCGCGACAGCCCATTAGACTTTCGATGAAGATCAAATCCGAACAGACAGCCCACTCAAAACAACGAAATACGAGTACATTACGAAGTCAAGGCTTTTAACTATCAACAACTTTTATGTATGTAATGAAAATGTTTTGAAAACACACTTAACCTTGTAAAAGTTCAAAAATACAAAATGTACAAAAATAAATGAATGAATGAATGTGATTACAAAAATGTTTGTTGATCGCGAAGCGTAAAATTACTTTAAATGTTTTATACAAGGATTAATAATACTTGATTCAAATTTTAATTGGTATTCAACCTGTGATCATTAATGTTAATGAATAGTCAATACCGAGGCGCCACCGATATCAATCACTGGATACAATAATAAATCAGTTGGTAGATACACGAGCTGATCCTCTGAGTCACTGTGTAATGGTATTTATTGTTTGAGTTGTTTGTTGCTGGACCGGTTATTCTTTGGTGATATCGTTCAGGTGGTAAAGCCCGTGCGGCTCACACCTACATCGCATGTGCCCTTGTCATCTTCAATCATTCCACCAACTGGCCATATGATTTACTAAACATCTTATGAATATAAAATCACATTTTGCTTTAAGGGTGCGTTATTTTTAGTTGGTCTTTATGTTTAACTTTAATATATCCTTTCTATTACATTTGTTGTTGTTTGACATTGATGAAACCAGAAAAAGTTGTAATTTTCCAAAATATTATTCTCTTTCGTAAAATGCAATTTATCTGTTTACTTTGTACCAGTCGGTATAAAACATTTGCAACTAACAGTATCAAGAACAATTTTTTATTACGGTAGGTACGTAAAAACATTTATTTTGTGATTTAGTGCTTGCGTAAAGCGCATCAATGTATTGTACCTGTCGCTATTCTGACAGTATCGTTACAGGCACGTAATAACTTACAGCAGGTTTCCTGTTGCTCCTGTTGCAAATCCCAGGGATAAGATGGATTGCGCGGCAATAAAAACGAATATGGCGACACTCGCCATCTGTTAAACGCGGAAGCATATTGTGGAACGAATTGCACTTCTTATAAGACATAATTGAGCTTTACATCTTCGTGTTTTACGATTCTGGTCGACATTTTATAAATCATTTTTGTGTAAAAATAATTGTAAATCACTATTTTTTGTTGCGTTAAAATCTATAAGTGATGATATCACCTACGTTAATTCACTTGTATTGGTCATATTAATTTTATTTCCATTGCTATAATTTATATCCCTTTTATATATACCTAGTCAGTTCATAAATTGTGTCACATGTTTAATATAAAATAATTGAAAAAAGTTTATTCATTATGTAACCATTTATATACCAAAATGAACTTAACAAAACATAGATTCTTATGACACTAAAGTTTATTCAAAAAGACCTCCGTGATACAGGCCTTCAATCTGCACGGCCAGTCGTCTATCGCAGCACGAACGAGGTCCATGTCAATATCGGCGGCTGCCTTAATCAAGGATGTCTTGAGTGACTCCAAATTGGGATGGGGCTTTGAGCACGCCTTTTCCTTCAAGTGTTGCCATATCTTGTAATCTCACGGATTCAAATCTGGACTGGAGGAGGGCCAGTCTTCGTGCCGGATAAAGTCGATTTCACGCGCCGCCAGCCAGTCTTGTGTGCTCTTCGCTCTATGAGCTGACGCCGAATCTTGTTGATACCCAGTGCCTGTTATTGAACATGGTATGAGAAACAGGTTCCACAAGGTTCGTCAGGACTGTATTTTGATACACAACTGCATTCGTTTTTACACCTTTCTCACAAAAATGTACCTCTGTCAAGCCCCAATAAGAAACTCCCAACCATACCATGAGCGAGGATGGAAAATGACCTCGTTGGACACGCGGAATACGGTTGCTCGCTTCTTCACTACTGTGTGCGTACACCTTATCATTTTGTTTGTTGTAGCTCTCTTCTACGGTAAAAATGTTTTCATCCGAAAAAAGAATTTCCCGATATTTTTTCCCGCGTACCGCTTCAACAAAGCGCGGCATCTCTTTAGTCTCAGGTCCATTAGACGAGCATTCAAACGATGTCCTGTTTTTCTTCGATATGCCCGAAGCCCTAAGTCTTCATTTAACACCCTTTTCACCGTGGTTCTGCTTAACCCCATCTGAAGGGCCAACAGTTTCTGCTTACGCTTAGGATTTCTTTGAATTCGCGCCTTCACAGCTTTTATCACTGCTGGAGACCTAACAGACCGAGGGCGACCACTTCTTGACCTGTCATCTACACCAGAGTCTTCATTGTATCGTTTGATGGTACGATAATGGCGAATTGGCGCGTAACCGCAACGATGCAACGCAATAACTGCAACACGGTCTTCTTTAAGCGTCCACTCCATATTTAAAAATGAGTAAAATTCTAAAAAGTATACATTTTTTATTTTCATGAACAATTCGAAATTCGAATTCAATAAACTTTTTTGTGGCCAGCATTCTAAAAGAAAAGTTTTTACTGTGTGAAAATACTTATGACCTGACTGTGTATATACCTTTAGTTATATCAAAAACGTATTCTCCGTGTCAAAATGAAGATCAAACACGAATATCTTTAATGTATATTTTATTATTATACTGAAAACAGATATCAATGTAAATCTTGAGTCATATTTGTACGGAAATTTAAAGATGAGTTCGAGCGTATATTAGTCTAGACCAGAGCCTTAGATGATACAGTCAAGTTATTGAAAGGAGCAACCATCTATCTTAGTCGAGGAGAGATTTATTCGTCGTTTTCCGCCACTATGGGTTAGAGGTATACTATTATAATACACATAGAGCTATTGAACCTTCACATGTAGGCCATTAGTATCGAGATAGGGTTGGTGATAGTGTTGCACGTACTGCTCCTTCCGCGTTTTAGATAAGCCTTTATGGTTCTCTCGTAGTTGCCCTATTGCCATAAGATCACTTTCTTATATTGTTTATCAACACATTTTTTTTTGTTACAGGTAAAATACTTCTTCTACTGAGGATAAAATATTATGTATAGGATAAATCATCGAAAGGATTGATAGTAGGTATTAGCATCAAAAATAATATTTGGTAAATCTCAGTGAATCGTCGGGAACCTCAAACCACTAACAAACGTTCAGAGTATTTAATGATGGAAGCCAGGAATGTCTTCGGGACAAATAGGGTAATGAAGACGAATAGCTTGGGTGGAAATGCCTCGAAATCAAATACGCTTCCGATTTACTAAAGACATCATAAGAACTTAGTTGTAATTTGAAGATTTATTCAACAGTGCAGTTTCCTATATTTATTCATACCTTTAACACAATAGACTAATGATAAGTAATCTTTAAACTCTTAAACACAAAGCATGTCTTAATTACTTTCTCTTTATTATATCAATAGCGAATAAAGCCCTATTTGAAACTCTATAGAAATTTCCATTGTCAATTTGTGTTGTCGTAAGGTGTAAGGTTGAATTTATATCCATATTTATTAGGAGTCGTTGGTGGCACAGGACGGCAGATGGAGAATTGCTCCGAAGCAGCCATTACTTGCAGAGCGATTAAGGTTAAAATTGAAATGGAAGGTTCCACTGATATTTTATTCCGAATACTTAAAGGAGACGTCATTTAAATAAATATTTGGCACGAAATCTCCTCGGGGCTGGATTTCACTCACCCTTTTTCAACTTTTTGGAAAGTCTCCTTTGTTTTAGCAGTAATGGAGTTAATGCGGAGGGTCGTGGACATTTTCCTTTAATTCCCGTAAAAATGTTATTTTAGGCTTTGCGGTTGAGCTTGTTTTTAAATATTTGGTGTTATTTTTGTATATGAGTATTTGTGTTGGTTTTCTCATAACGTTTTTTTTCCTGTTTTTTTTTTGTTGAGATTTTATCTATATAGATATGTTAATCTCATTGTATCTTATCTATTATTATACTCATATATTTAAAAAACTAACAATGTAATAAAAGTTGACACATAGCTATGGCTGCTTCAAAAGTTGGTTTGGACAGAGTGCTTTGCACGATACCTATATTTAAGGGATTTAAGCCATGGATTGACATAAATAGCTTCCTTTCAAACGTTCTAACGTTTTCTAACGTTTTAAAATTACAGACTTCGTAATATGTCGTGTGGGTCATTAGTTTCGTAGTTGTAGTTAATATTGGCAGGTATATCGGGTGTTACGGGAGCATTCTCGTAATATGAATGTACGGGTACAATAGGTAGTGGATAGGAGCGGGTGAGCGCTCTGAGCGGAGGTGGCGAGGCATTGTGCGAAGCGTTGATGTCGGAAGGGCTTTGTTCTAGCGGGGCACAAGCGCGGTTACTTTATCTTATTACATGTGTCTCCAACGGTCTAACGAAGCTGCCCGCAATTGTTACACCCCCTGAATTATCTACCATAGGTAATATTATGTACGTTGGTAAATGGTGTGAAATACTTCATAATAGAGTTGAAGGGAATTAATAAATGAAACAGTTTATTCAATAAAAATATAGTAATATATTTGTTGAATAGGATTCTTATCAGGAGATACAGTATTAACATTACGACAATATTCCCATTTTAGTACAGGATAATTTTTCTCCTAATTATAGAGGAACACAACATTATCATAATGACATTGCTTAAATTAACTTCTTTTAGACATGTACAAATACATACATGTTAACCACCTCTGTGGCGCAGTGACTGCCGACTGACGCTAGAGATTCTGGGTTCGAATCCCGGCGGGGGCGGGACTTTGTGTTATTTGCAAGAAGCATTGCTTTGCTTACCGGTCTTAGATGTAGTATTCTAATCTATGTAGTTTATACCATATCGTTGCTTAGTTCCTGTGACACAAGTTCTTGCGATACTTACTACAGGGCTGAGTCAACGTGTGTGTCGTGATGTGGTTTAAATACAATAATGCCTATTAAAGCTTTTATATTTTACATATACAGATAAATATATAAGATGCTCAAATAGACGTCTACATGAAAAGCCATCACATTATCCAATCTTTAATCTTGGTAAAAAATATGGCCCCCAAGTGACATAAAAATATAACCTAAACCTCACAACTACTTATTTATATCGATTTTTGTATTTTATTTTAGAATATCTACACAATTTTTTACAGATAAAGAATTTACTTTGCTAACATTTCACATTACTGACAGTAGATATAGCCTCAGCATACATACTATCTTTAATTTATTTTAATAAGCTTATCTATTTCGGGTGCCTGAGCGTCCTGATAAATGAAAAGATAAAGCCAAAGATAAATGTTGTATGTAATATACAATTGATCTCTGACAAAGGTAACTAGGTAGGGTTACTTAATATAAAACTACCATCTGCTTAGCTAGGAATGTATTTCTCGCTTACTCGAGAAAAAGAAAATTTACACCGAGGTTTTCCAACTCTTTGTTCCTTGGCGGTAACTTTCAAAACTTTTTTTTTACGATTAAAGCAGACTGATTTATGGCGCTTATAAACTTTTTATAAGCGTTGTGTATTTATAAAAGTTCGATCCCTTTGGAATAACTAGATTGAAGTTTTTTTTAACTTGTGGTGGTTTTTCCCTTAGGTATTCTCTAGCTAGATTGTTGAGTTTCTTTTTGTCACATGTCAACTGTTTGCTTTAAAAGTAACGTATGAACTGTTGCACGAAATGGCTGGCTAACCTATGTTAAATCAAAAATTTGTAGTATGGAAACTGGTGGAAGCCAACGCCGGAAAATCAAGAACAACCTCCCTAAGAATCAGTAATCCCTAAAACAAGTAAAGGATACAACTCTTAGGAGATCTTGTTCGGGACATATAGCGATAACAATGTTTCTTGTCATATTTATTTTATTGCCGTATGTGGCGGTAGTATTACCGGCCACGAATGGCTGCAGCTGCTAAATTGCCTTTCGTTAAGACCTGGATTGTAGCAGTTGCAGTATTGCACCGTTGCAGCGCTAATGAGACCTACCATATGTGCTCGCTGTGAAATGGCATGACATTGTTTCAGTCAAATGCTAGTACTAGAGCCATTATGTGTTCATGTGACTTTTAGCTGCGATTGCGACACGTGGACACATTACAATGTGTACATACCTACAGGACGTTAATGAATATTAAAGTGTAAATTTGCTTTAAAGTGTTTTGTGTATTGCTTGGCTTGTCATAAAACATGAGGCTTTGAGGTATGTTTGTGACAATTCCATGTTTGTGGAAGCCCTCCCGCATACCTAACCCGACCCGGTCGGTTATACTGACCACAGCTATTACAGCTGCTATGTAAATTTTATATATTAATGACGGCAAACGACATTCTGGGAAGGCGGCGGAGTACATTCGTGAGCTCTTCTTTTCAATTTACGTTAATTTGGTCGTCTTCAATTTATAATCCAAACTATTTGGTATGTCCTTGTTTGATCTTGCTGGCGCCCGCGACTTTTTTTGCGTGAAATCATTTTAATTTTCCATTCCTGTTTTACTCATCAAAAAATTCAGTTTGCTTTGTATTTTTACTGCTGGATATCCTTTACTTACGAACAAAAAACAATTAAGTAAGTACTCTAATGCAGTTTCACAAAAAATAAAAATCTAATTTAGTATATTAAAATTTTACGATATTTACGGTTACTCTACTAACGCATTTTTTTTAATTATAATACTTTTATGTGCAATAAAGTATTATTATTTCAACAAAAACTGAAAGTAATTTTTGGTAAAAACTATTCATATTGTTTTGATTGGTATTACACAAGTAAACACATCATTAAATAAAATTATATAATTCAACACTATACAAGTCTTCTAGGGGGAATCAAGTAAAAAACACAACCAATCTTTTTTGCTTTGCCCCAGTTGAGAAATAAAGAGTTGTTTCCTATGTTAATTAATTTATAAACAATTAATGTATAAGTTTTCTGTTTTGCCTTAATTACTTGAAGAAGATAAGAACTGCAGGTTAGTTCGCAGACTACTAGCGCACCTGTTCCATATAATTTATTATTCTATCTAGACATTGGAAGAAAATAAATTAGTTTTCTTAATTACAGAAATTTTAATTAAACATTAATTTAAATGAAATCGTTCTAACTATTCTTGAACAATAGCTGAATCATGACACGAGGTTGACCTTAGTTTACATTATTATGAAACGAGAAATTATTGTGACACATAAAATTATAGGTATTAATTAGTAGGTATAACACTATTGCAGAGAAAAATGTTTATGCCCTGTCAACGTATAAGAGTGTAAGTTGTTAGAAAATGTAAAAATGTGTTAAAATGCCAAAGTATAAATTTTAACGACAAACGTAGGTGAATTGTTTTTTTAATTCAAAATATTTAAAGGTGTGACCTTTATATAAAGAAAACATAGAAATGTAGCCACATTCTTTATCATCACATTATTTACACCTCATAAGTTATGCAAGCAAATGCACGTATCTTCATGTAACTTGGCACTCGTTGAGTTTCTGTAAAATGTTTTATATGATATTTTGTAGCCGCGAATGAACCAGCTATTTGTAAAAGAGAACAACCCAGATTTGCCTTATCGGTCAAATGTGTAGACAATATCAGTTCACAAT
Organism: Choreutis nemorana; assembly: GCA_949316135.1. NCBI lineage: Eukaryota > Metazoa > Arthropoda > Insecta > Lepidoptera > Choreutidae > Choreutis > Choreutis nemorana. Next base: position 7,511,950 of record OX438600.1, read on the forward strand.
AGAACGAGAGATAAGTATCGCGTCTCTTGGTATATGTTTGCTTATTTTCATCACATAGTTTGGTTAAAACATTATTGACTTGCCGTATTGTTTATTTTGAAAAACTATTACCTAAGTGTATAACATATTTCATGATGAACTATTTCTACTTTCTAGTTATTAAACGGTAGATTTAACAAATAAAATATATTAAATAAGCGATTTTCTGCAGATTGATTAGAAAGTAAATTAAAAATGTCACTGGAACACATTGATAGTACATATGTTCTTTGAATTCTTAGTATCGGGTAGATAAAAATGTAATTGCTACGAAAACCCGTAGTCACGTTATGTAGCCTATTCGCGTTATCCCGTATATCCCGGTAATGTGTTATTTCGTGGAGTTGAAATGTCTTTCAAAAGTCGTTCCTTGTGTTTCGTTGGCGAACATGAATCATCCTTTAAGTTGCAGGCTGCCAACAATCCTCGGGAAATGCAGCTTTGCTAGCAGACCTTCCTACTTACAAATGCTATTTACCAAACGTTAAAAGTTCACCTCCGACACAAATTGAGTCCCCTAACTTTTAGACGATACTGAATAAACAAACGTAAAACGTAAACGAACAGGTTTTTACAAGCTTTTAGAAAACTTCACAAGTTTGGTAGTGTGCGTGAGTCAAAATTTGTAAACGGATTTGGACTACTTTTTAATTATCAGTGAATTAAAAATGGTTACACATAGTGACTTAAACTTGGGCTATTTAATTGTAAAAAATATAAATATAAATTTGTAAAAAAAGCTTTCCTTTAAAGTTTTCCTTACCTTATATTTATTGTTTCTTTCGTGATAAATGAATTTGTTAACGATACCCGAAAATCCTTAAATTTTAGCCACACGCACCCTTGACTAACTTTAGTGTTAAAATTAAACATTTCTGTTTGATTTACATCATCATAAGCTGAATAACGTCCACTGCTGGATAAAAGCCTCCCCCAAAGTTCCCCATTCTGATCTGTGTCATGCTGCCTGCATTCAGAGGTTTCCCAAACGCGAGCTTTACCTCACCTTCACCTTCGGGGCAATTTCCGGGAGCCCTATCTAACCTGCTGTTTCTTACGATTTCGGTTGATTTACATACACCTATAATTAACGCAGGTTACATACATGTACTTTTCTACATAAATAGACTATCCTGACTCCTCCTATCATGACTCTTCGGATTTAACAGTCGAGAAAAAAATTTGCTAAGTAGCAAATGAATGGCGACATTTTTTTGCAAGTCAGGTATCGGGCGAAGACCGTTAATTACCTACTAGATCTCATTCTAGATTAGCAGTGATTTAGCTTCTCGCATATCAATGACTTCATTTGACTGTCTTTTCTAATCTTCAACCATCTAAAATTCTTTTCATGGCCCTTTCGTTGAAATGACCCTTTTATCTTTTTAAAATTGCACGATTTAAGTCGTTTTCTTACATCGGATGATTACCATGATAATTCGATATGTTTTGTTTTTGCTATTTGCCTTTAGTCTGAAAACTATTTGTATAATAATGATTTACCGATTCCTAAAGATTTTTATTGACATTTTAACACTATGCAATGTGTGCTTATTCACCATTATCCTAGTTCCGACAAGTCAACATAAAGCACTCGCGCATTATTGTAAAAGAAATATCTTCATTGTTCCTCTTTTAATAACAGGCTATATTAAACTAGAAAAACTAGTTCTTTACAAAGAGAAAAAATACGTTTTTATTCTTACAAATTCTTTGAAACGGAAGGACACAATATTAAGTCGCTTCGAGATTGCGCTCACAGGCAGCGTTGGTAAAAATTATATTAAAGTAATTTTATTGTTCTCAACCCGTCGCCTTGACATCGAGAAAATTAGAGTTTAAACTACATGGCAGTTTGACAAATTTATTTGATCCATGTGTTGATAGTTTGCGGCATTGTTTCATGAACATGAGCGACCTGGACGTATAGTTTGAACAACAAATTTTATAGTTTACAGACCACTTTACAAAATATGCCATCTTTAGCTGCTATCTGATTTTAATTAATTGGTTTCGCTGTACGTTAATTTGTCACTGCGAAAAATTTGCATAGAAACTAAAACATTTATTAATATCTTGAATTTCAAAAGCACTTCACAAAGAGGTACTTATTTAAATTAAAAAAGTAGCCTGATCTTTGTCATGAATGTGCTAATTTTAATTAGTTTGGTCACATACAAGCTTTTGAACTCACTGTTTCTTTGATCATTGCAAATTTTAATAAATGTATTTTCGAAAACAACTAGATTATCAATTGAACTTTTGAAAAAATAATCGATTCTTAAAATTTTATTTTAAATCTTTATCATAAATGATTACAAATAAATCGATAAAAAAGCTCTTAATTTTATTTAAATGTTTTTTTTAATTGATGAAATCTAAGAAAGTATCACGTTGACTAAAAACGCACGTCACATTAGTATATCAATTTTCACGTTACACCCTTATCTAAGAAATTTTGTGCAAACAATTACAATTACATAAAAATTTAATATCTATTTAATAATTTTTTTTATTAATTAAGCTACGCATATTTCTTGCAACTATTACTACTTGAATCTATTCTTACTTCATATTTCTTAGAAAACTAACCAAAGTAGATGCGTTCTTTAAGGTTTTTTTTATTTTTTATTCATGACCAGGCAGGCATTTGACCCCAAACCCGCCTGATGTTAAGCAGCGATGAGGTGGTCTAAGGTGGATCATACTTGCCTAGGAGAAACCTATTCACTCTTGCCTTAAAGAGGCCCCAGTTATATTGGTCAGGGAACACGTCGGCAGGCAAATAATTCCACACCCTTGCAGTACGCATTATGAAAGAGCTATCAAAAGGTATGCTTAGCTTTATTCACTATTCTTAGAGAAGGTCAAAATCGATATAACGATGTGATTTCACGAATCAATTGTGGTGCGTATTCGATGCTAGGTTTGAGTAAACAATTTTTGGAGAAAAAAAATACAATAGTGTTGAATCTTTCAATTGATAACAAAAAAAATCATTCAAATACTTAATTGAATACCTGTTTTAATCATAATTTTATTGAATCCATCTTATTGTAACTAATAAAATGAAATCCTGGATGGGATTGGATATGAGCAAAAATGACATAGTTGTTATTTAATTTTAAAAATAATAATATCCACAACACGACACACACATTGACTCAGCCCTGTAGTAAGTCTCGTAAGAACTTGTGTCACAGGAACTAAGCAACGATTTGGTAGATACTAAATACATAAGAATACAACATCCAAGACCGGTAAGCGAAACAATGCGTCTTGCAAATAACACTAAGTCCCGCCCCCGAACTTGTGTCACAGGAACTAAGCAACGATTTGGTAGATACTAAATACATAAGAATACAACATCCAAGACCGGTAAGCGAAACAATGCGTCTTGCAAATAACACTAAGTCCCGCCCCCGCCGGGATTCGAACCCGGAACCTCTAGCTTAGCAGTCGGCTGTTTACACCACTGCGCCACCGAGGTCGTCAAAATGCATCGTCAGCTAACTAAATTTAAATTTATGTTACAAATTTTATAAAGGCAATTTTTTTTATTATAGTTTCAGTTTTACAGATGACTGATATTGTAGCAGAATGTGCATTCAGAATTTGCACTTGGTGGTATATGTTTTTAATTGCTTTCCGTGGTAATATAGTGCTTTGGCATATGAAAATATATTTTATTTCTTTGTTTTCCGTAATTAAGTAATTATCTCGGAGTATCCCCCAAAAACTATCATCATTAACGCGAATACGTTCCAATACCAAACCCGCTTAGCATTCTTGTCGTTTGCCGGTTTTGGTTTCATTAATTAATTTAATAAATTCGGCCGCATTGTACCGTCTAGCTACTGTCCCTGCTCTGCTGGCGTTATAAATTTGTATCGTCGGACGTGTCTTGAATTTATTCTATGGGATGTATTTTCTTACAGTTTCCTTGCATTTTGCTTGGGGAAACTATGACCTCTTAAATCATCCCTCTTCCGTTCCCTAGATGTTTCCGTAAGAGGTAGTTAAAAACTAGGTTTTTTTACCCAGTGTAATTGTTTTTAAAAATAGTTTTCTATCCTCGGTTTTGTGTAGATTTATTTTAACCGCCATGGGCAAATGCATCCCAAACAAGAAATCGAATCAATTATGTTTATTTTTAGTATACATATTTAACATTAAAATAAGAAGCAAGTCACTAGGCGTAAAAAATGTCAGAAAAAAAGTTATCATGCAGCCTGTAAAACCTTCAAATAAAAAGGAATGTAGTAAAATCATCCATTGCCATTTTAATAATCAAATATCACGATTCAGCTATATATATGTTTAAAAATATAAAATTATTTTTGAATTGTTGAATTAACTATTTGAATTTTATTAAGATGTCTTTTGAATATATTACTGTTTTTATTTATGTAATTGAAGTCATAAACATAATACTTTTGTGCAGTATGGTTGTTTTAAAAGATCTAAATGACAGTATATGATTGTTTCGTTCACTTTTAAGTTCGGTCTGGAATAAGTTTGGATTATTTATAAATTGAACGAATACATTTTTTGAGCCGTACTCTTTGCCACTCTGTTGAATTCCCCCAGAAGATGATTGCATATCTCAGTGTTGAGGAAACTTAACGTGTAATGCAGTAAGGCAACAATGTTTGATAGCATGGCTAGATCATAAGAAAATGTAATATTTTTTTACAAATGACGTCAACGTGTGTTCCCAAAAAAAATAATTAATTTTCAGTCCTAAAAATATTTATGTCATGATTGGTATATATTTATTTCGTTGGCCTTTGGTTGTTCAAATTGTAATTTTGTTATAAAATGTCATAATTTTAGTTTTGTCCAAATTGATTAGGAAATTATTTGATGTCAAACAGTCAATTATTTCATATTTAAGTTACATGTCATTTTCATATTTATTTTCATCAACACATCGAATATAATAAAAAATTCGTCGGCAAACGGCTACAATTTTCAAGCGTGTACGCGGTACTTAACTAATGTTGCAAGAGACTGGAATGCCTTAAGATCTTCTGTTATAGAATGCACTTGCCCTGTACTGTGTAGTGCAAGTGCATTCTAGTATTTTTTTCAATTTAGTTGGCAATTAATAAGTTCACAACGTTTTGCATTATTATTACAATAATAGAATGGCCAACAAGTATACCTACAAACATGGGAAGCGGTATTAATAGATTATGGACGAATATTGGAACACTCTTAATCTCAAAGAATAAGAAGTACTTTCTTGATCTCAAAAATACAACTACTCACACTCAAAGTTAATTTACTGATTTTAAACTTCTTCAATCAAATACGATCCAATCGCTGCACTATGTGAGTGTAAAAGACAGTTTTTTTTTGCTCTTCGTTTGCCATTATTCCATTAAATATTAAATAGGTATTAAATTGATTTGCTCTATGATTTCTACATAAAGTTCGGTGTCTCGAGTTCCTTACTTCCTTAGAGCTTACCGATTGCTCTTGACAGCAGTTATGACGTTAAACGGCATCTTGTCCCTTGGGGCATTGTTCAGAGAACACCGTCACTCTATTTAGTTTTAATTAAGTCCGCTATTTGTTAATTGCCGAACGGACTCTGTTACATTATAACTGAATGGTTTGAATATTCTCTGTTAACGGGGGAATTGTGTTCAGATAGTGATTCAATATATTTTCTCTCTTGATTGATACTACTTTCCGACTTGGGGTTCAATTTTAATACATTATTACTGTGCAAAACCGTGCACGACTTTAAATTACCATTTATTTTTGATCAATTGATGTCTTTCATAAACGTGTTCTCAAATTTTTACTACATTATCTTCTCATTAAATCAAATTGAATATGTATCTTATAATAGTTGGATGAATCTGAATGATGGAACTGGGATGAATCTATAATCGCCGCTATGTTAATTTTTTTTACAAAATTGAAGTTTGAAACTACAAAATAAATTTAAATATGAAGTGTGACAGTTTTATCTTTTTTAATGTCAACTAGCAATTCAGTTTCCAATGATTCCAAAATACAGAAATACTTGACCACTCGTATTTCATTTTTCGTACGCGACTTTGTAAAATTGTCGGTGCTATTCCAAAATTAACTCTCTGATTACTTGTTCGTCGTCACATTACTTGGTATTTATTTCCCAAAGGAAATGTTTTATCGATATTCCGCATCGGAGAAATTACTTTCCGTTGTTGCGCTGGTTTTTAATTTCTTGCCAGTATCGATATCTACTTGCACTACTAACGTGGTCGCGAAATGTTATGATTATGTGCAATTGTTTAAATAATTATTTATAATAATTGAATGAATTAGTTGAAAAGATTGTGGGAGTGGCAAAGGCAAATTCTTCCACAAGCATTGTATAAATTTTGTATAAAATGCTACTGTATATATAATTCCTAAAAGCGACAAAACTTTCTGGTAGATTTTTTTTTGTTAGTTTAGAAGTTTTACAGTTAGCATTTGCATGACCATTATTGCTACCTATATTTTCATTGTACATATTTTCGGTTTGTGGTGTGACGTAAAATTAACTATAACTTTCTACCTACTACGTCCAAAAAGGGGTCTACAAAAGGACGAATTAAGAAAATAATTCAGAAAGAAATCTTCTCATGTGGGTGCCAGGATTACATAGACATGGCATGTATATAGTGGGTACGACAACGGCGCTACATTGACCATGATTATTTGTGTTAAAAAAATCGAGTTTAGAATCTGAGGATTAACTTCCGTCATACAAAATGTTGACACTATTTCACCCGGGCCATTAGGCATAACGTCTATTGACACCTCATTCATTCAAATCAGTCCAGTAGTTTAGGCGCTACGATTGAATATACATACATAGACTGCCAAAATCTCCCTTACTTTTGGCTTCGCCGTAGTCGGGTAAAAAGGAAAAATACGTGTTGAATAAAGATAATGCCATTTACAAAAACCTGCCAGGTAGTCACATCGTTCAGCAAGAGTTAGTACAACCGTAATATTAATAAGTATGAATGCCGTATAAATAATAAGTTGCTTACATTTCTGTAATCGTCTCAAGAGTAGAGACATAATGTTTTAAAGGCTCCAAGATCGTAATTAAAATAAATATTTGGTTTAAAATCTGGGTCGCGGCGGTTAAGCAGAGACATTTTCACCCTTTGAACAACTTGTTTATGTTTGCTACTGAAACAAGATTTTGCCGTTTCGTGATATTTTAGCATGGTTGGAATTAAACACAATTTGAGTTTACTTTTAATCTTTTTTGCAGCGTATTTATTATATTTATTCATATATCTTAAACTATAACAACAAAACATGTAATTAGCATATAATTTATTCTATTTAGTGCTAGACATTGCCTCAGCAATTACTAGGTCGATTTGAATTCATGGTGCGCACGCATAGTTAGCTCAGTCACCAACGCCGTTGTGATGCCATTAGCAGGCGAGCTTTAGATTCTACCATTTCCTCTTCCAACTTCTTCCTGGTTACTGAAAGAGATGCCTCTATTTTATCCCGTATGCCTGTCTTGTTCTCACCCGTGGTAATTTGTAGTTCGTTGTCATATAGTTCAGCGCAAGTACGGTGCCAAGTCACGACTAATGGCAGAACAACACACTACTCTAATGGACTCACTTCATAATATACACAATGTAAATAATGTTGGCCTTTGTGTAAATCAACAAGGTTTTGGGTGTATAGACATGCAGCGTATGATTATAGTGTTATATCATTTTTTTTTAAAGAAATAAAACTGTGAAGTATGAAAAAATTACACATCGGACTGCTATCTTGATTGATACTTTTTGTCAAATACTTTTGAAGCTGTGCTAGAAACGGGCGATTCATTGAAAAATCTAATCTTAAAATTTTAAACATTCTCATATAAAATGCAGGTCACAGAGTGGGACAGATATTCTGAGTCTGTTTTTGTCTGTTAGCAACAGAACTACCTTATTTAATAACAGGATTTTATTAAACGCAAGTAGATATATGCCTCACTTTAATGCGTTTGGTTTTTAGTTTAAAATAGAAATGTCTAGAACTGATTGACTAATGAGGAATCATTTACAATGCCACAGAACTCAAAAAAAAATAATCAAAATAGATGCTCAAACGATTTTTCGTAAAATTACATTTAAAATTTTCCGTCTTCCAAAAATTTTATAAGACAAATTATATTTATTGTTGCGAGCAAAAATCAGTGACTAAATCACAAGGAGAAATGTTTGCTTATTCAACGTTTGCCTCCGTCGCTTTAAATAAAATAATGGCGAAACATAATGTTTTCCATCAAAACATGATTCAGTAGTCTTGCTTACGTTACGTCAGCGTTTTCCTTGAATGTTTATATCGCGACTATGTAAGTATAAGACAGGAAATATATTTCCCGGGATGACATGTCTGCGTAAAAGTTGATGGGGTCGTAAGACGGAATCCCAATATAACTACTCCTCCAAAATTCCTTACGTTTCCAATTCAGTATTTCTTGTCTCATGATTAGCCTATACGAAACGTATACAGCAATGTAATAATTATTTAATCAGAATTTTACTATTTAATAAAAATGTGAAACTAAGGACTTTGTAAGGATTCGGTATTAACGGAATCTTATCTTGATGGAAGAGTGTCAAAGGTCGTCATTAATCGCTTTATAAAGAACGGAAGTGCAAAGTGAGGCGTATGAGCACGCTCTCTCTCCTTAGCGCTGAATTCATTATTGTCTCACTCAACTCAGGCATTGAGGATGCGCTTCAAAGAAACTGCTGACTCCCCCCAAACACTGAGAGGGTTCGATGGTTTATTGCGCTTTCGGGAACTTTTATTGATATTGAGGTTAGTTCTCAGCTCCCCACATCTAAGCAACTACAATCTAAAGTTCGTCGGAAGGTAATTGCTCTTCGGTATTGTTCTACAACTGCCATTATTGTTGCACTTCACTTCAGTATAAGTGATATTCGCTATGTAATAATTCCGCAACTCTATAACGGACTTTACGCCGGAGGAGTTTGAGTGATAGCACAAAACTAATTTCGACAAAAGTAGCGAAGAGATTCTTAATCATTCCACGTCAAAGCCAAAACTTCTTAATGAAACCTTCTAAGTGCTATAAGCGTTTTGATCTCTCAACATTTTTGTTTTTTCTTTATCTTTTTTGCTAACGATCGCAAGAATTCGCAATGAACTGTGTTCTTTTATATGTATGTGGAATGCGATTGTGTGAAAAAAATTACGCCTTTCATCTGCCATCAGTCAAAATTGCCATCGTTGATAATGCGTTTCTTTCTCTTCGCTCTTTCGTTGTAAAATAAAGCTGTCGTGTGTTTGAATAAAGGATATTACGTGTAATCTTACGAACATACTTATTAAAATCTATATTATGTTCCGTATAAAAAGCATGTTTTCAGGTGCTATGCATTGATCAGAATAATTTTTACTGTTTTAATAAAAATAGGGGTGGCACAACATTCACGAACCTAAGGAATATCTGTTCCAAGCGAACTCCGTAAACCCCGACTCTAAAAGATAAACTCTTACATGCACGCAGGGCACAAAGTTTATTATTGTTGTTAAACTAACAACGGATAAACATCCGTGCTTGATAGTTTATATTCGTTAGGTGATTTTCAATTGCGACCGTTTCTATAAAGTCTGTGTCGCTATTTTAAATAAAGGAACTTTAGGATAGATATACTCGATTATCAGATATCCAGTCTTTACGCAAACCTACAGGGATATTTCAAACATAGTAGTGCGGTCTTCGAGGGTGCACCTATTTGGATTATATGCACTTTGCAGCGCCGGCGATATGAACCGGCGACAGCGGTCGGCTGGCACCGCCGGACACTTGAGACGCTGGCTGCCGCCCAACCCGCTTTATCTTAATGCACTCGCCTGTCCACCCCGCTCACTGCACACATAACTCGCTTTTCCACTCCGCAATTGTTTCCCCGAAAGGACAACGGAAACGGCCGAAGACAAACAAACACGTGACTTGCGGGACCGTTATTGCTTTTTGTACTATTAGACGCGTATCTGTTACGAACGACCAGTATCCGAAATAAACATTTAAAAGGATGTGTAGTACGTCCGTTTGTCCTCGTTTTTGCAATTTTTTGAATTTCGAGTACCGCTGTATCGAATTAAAGTTAAATTTAATATGCACTATCTATATAATTTGACTAAGTGTATCTAATACGTTTATTTTATTCCCCACATTTTATTTACTGAAACGAGTATACAAATTGATTCAAAGTTGATTCAACAAAACCATCACACAAAAAAATATGAATGCGAAAATATGTGAGTACTTATAACAATAATAATAATGTATGAAGACTATTAGTTTTGCTTTAATCCTTACATTTCCAGTCCAGTCCAGGCGGAGTGGGCAGGAATTTAATTCGGCCGCAGCTCCCCGCCCGCGACTGACGGCTCCGTGATACGCTGCGACGACGTCACCAGACGATTTTTCGCCACATTTTATGTATGCGACAGTATTTTTATTGTGTCTACCAAAATTCCAGCCGTAAAACCCTCAGATTTACTACCGAATAGCATTTATTAAATCTCGTACCTACTCGGACCCGAGTCGGTTCGCATTGTATTCCTTAGTACTTACGTTAAAAGTTTTTAAAGAAATTGAGTTTGAAAGGCACTTTACATTTAAATGCAATTCAAAAGCTTTATAGAAGATAGTATTGAATATGTTTCACTGCAGGAAAGTAATTTTTTAATGTACAAATTCCGACAGGTAAAATTATTCTAATAAGTAGGGACACTATTATTTAATATAGTGTAGCTACAGGTCTACAAACCAAATTTCAGAATTATCCATTAAAAACTTACCTCAAGTAGATAAAGTCAAATTGTATAACTAACTAACAAACTAACATAAATTATTAACACGAAATATCCGCATACTTACTGTACCTTTGTAGACAAATAAAAGTAAAGGATTTGTTAAAGTGAGCCATGAAATCAATCGGAACTCAACTCTTGTGAACATTGCAACGATTCTTGTTTTCAACTGGAGAGTGAAGTTTTGCGAGAGGCTACATCCGTTGCAGTTTTATCAGCTTTATCTGTTCCACGATATCCTCACTAACTTCTTGTTTCCTGGTTTTCCAACTGAATCACAACTGATAGTAGAGCTTTTTGCACTACTCTTAACATTCTGTTTTAATTCCAGCTACTAATTAAAAAGCAATAACTAACTACAATTAACTCTGGAATTATTCTGGTGGAATATTCATGCGTCCTTAATTTTGTCGTGATTCCGATCTTATCAACCCATTTTATTGAGACCTCTGTTTACCCTAACTGAAATCCAATAAATCACGACTTTAGTTTCAAGGCGTTTCTATCGAATAATCGATTTATTCAAGATAAAACATCTCATTCATATTATTACTACGCTTCTGATTTAGTTGATGTTATTTCTACTGACACCGAAAACATTTCAATTTATTTTGATGAACCGCAAAAGGTTTACGCAAATTTAAATTTGAATGGAAAATTTGGGTGTGATATTTAAGCAAAGTGATGTAATGAATATATACTTACTTATCTCGAGTTGTTTCGGATCAGTCGATATTGTAAGTGGAATCACGTTTCATTTCGCGGCGGATATAGGGGCGCGCGTGTTCGCCTAATCCGAGCCGGCGATGGTTCGTTGACGGGCTGCGATTTCCGTTTTACGCGCCGCTTCATTCCGCTTTAGCGCCTCCGAGTGCTGTTTAGCGATGAGATGGCAACTTGAACGTGTTCGGGCCATTGCAGAAAATATTCATGATGAATGTAGCGTCATAAAGCAGAGACAAGTGTATAACCGAGTCGAGGAAAACAAATAGTAACAAAAGGTTTTGAATAGGCACTATCATATGTGTCTTAGAATGCTGTTACATTATAATTTATTTTATGATTTCATATCTGTCAAATTCTATAATAATAGTTAAAATATGAAAAAATAAATAAATAATAAACAAAAATAAAAGACCGCTGTATCAGTGGCGGTACTATCATACGAGCCCAAAAACTCCGCTTGCCCTATCGAACGAAGATGCACGATCTCATTCATTCATTACTTTTCAAATTAAATTACAATATGCCTTGCATAGCATGGTTTAAAATTTGCGCTAATTCTGCGCCGAACTTTCCTAGCTGAGTCTCGCTCGCACATGCTGACTTGCAACGGGGCTTGCTTCTCTGTCTCTTTCTTACTAAAACTGCATAAATCTCCCGTATTGCGATATATATCTATTAGTTGGTTCATATAACAATGAGTACATACACAATCATGCCCATGAAATTGTACATGAATCCATAGTATGAAATGCACGTGAATGCAAAATATCCCGTGCGCTCTTGCCGTTCATTCTTACTTCAGTTTGTTGACTTACTGAGCGAGCGAAAGTGCAAAGTAATTTGGTAATGGTTTGTTGTTTTGTTTGTGCGGTGTTTTTGCAAAGTAAATATTTATTTGAATGGTGTAAACAATAAAGTAGTCCGTTGTGATGACTTAAAGTGTGCAAATGTTTTGATTGGCGAGGACAAGGTAAAATGTTTAAACGTTCTTCAGAAAAAACTATTGATTTGTATTCTTTCTTTGTATATTTGAAGTAATTGGTTTTGTTTGTGAAAATAGTCTCGAAGATGTCTTTCCCTAGCTGAGTTCTTTGACAGAACGTGCGTTTTCGTCTCTTAAGTGTATTCATATATAGGTATATAAGGAATTGACTTTTTCAACGCCATATGGTATTGGTATTGCTGATATGTTTGCTAGCTTCTTAAGGCTTTGGTGAGCTTTTCCACGCCAGCAAGTCCATAACGGAAGTATAAAGTGTAGATTGAAAAGTAATGTAAGTAATTATCTCTCGACCTGCCCTGTTCTTAAACTCTAGGCACGACACTGCGCTGTATTACGAATTAGTTTTCTTTATTAATAATCGTTTTTCGGTATTTTCGTAATACAGTGCATGATTATAATACAACATTTCTCGTAAAGGTTTATTAATACGAGTATTTTCGTTGTTTCGATATTCCACTCGAGTGTTTCGAAGACCATTTTAGAGGTTTTACGCTATGATCATAATAATACCTAGTCAGGTCATACATTCTGTCACATGTTTAATATAAAATAATTGAAAAAAGTTTATTCATTATGTAACCATTTATAAACCAAAATGAACTTAACAAAACATAGATTCTTATGACACTAAAGTTTATTCAAAATGACCTTCGTGATTTTGAATACAGGCCTTCAATCTGCGCGGCCAATCGTCTATCGCAGCACGAACGAGGTCCATGTCAATATCGGCGGCTGCCTTAATCAAGGATGTCTTGAGTGCCTCCAAATTGGGATGAGGCTTTGATCACGCCTTTTCCTCCAAGTGTTGCCATATCTTGTAATCTAACGGATTCAAATCTGGACTGAAGGAGGGCCAGTCTTCGTGCCGGATGAAGTCGATTTCACGCGCCGCCAGCCAGTCTTGTGTGCTCTTCGCTTTATGAGCTGGCGCCGAATCTTGTTGATACCCAGTGCCTGTTATTGAACATGGTATGAGAAACAGGTTCCACAAGGTTCGTCAGGACTGTATTTTGATACACAACTGCATTCGTTTTTACACCTTTCTCACAAAAATGTACCCCTGTTAAGCCCCAATATGAAACTCCCAACCATACCATGAGCGAGGATGGAAAATGACCTCGTTGGACACGCGGAATACGGTTGCTCGCTTCTTCACTACTGTGTGCGTACACCTTATCATTTTGTTTGTTGTAGCTCTCTTCTACGGTAAAAATGTTTTCATCCGAAAAAAGAATTTCCCGATATTTTTTTCCCGCGTACCGCTTCAACAAAGCGCGGCATTTCTTCACTCTCAGGTCCATTAGACGAGCATTCAAACAATGTCCTGTTTTTCTTCGATATACCCGAAGCCCTAAGTCTTCATTTAACACCCTTTTCACCGTGGTTCTGCTTAACCCCATCTGAAGGGCCAACAGTTTCTGCTTACGCTTGGGATTTCTTTGAATTCGCGCCTTCACAGCTTTTATCACTGCTGGAGTCCTAACAGACCGTGGGCGACCACTTCTTGGCCTGTCATCTACACTAGACATCTGCATTGTATCGTTTGATGGTACGATAAAGGAATCTTTTGGTTATGTTAAAAATTTTCAGAATGTCAAAAATTTGAATTGGTGCGTAACCGCAACGATGCAACGCAATAACTGCAACACGGTCTTCTTTAAGCGTCCACTCCATATTTAAAAATGAGTAAAATTGTAAAAAGTATACATTTTTATTTTCATGAACAATTCGTAATTCGAATTCAATAAACTTTTTTGTGGCCAGCATTCTAAAAGAAAAGTTTTTACTGTGTGACAATAATTATGACCTGATTGTGTATAATTGTACGTATGCTGTCAAATAGGATCCCTTATCTATGATTATAGACAATCTACAAAAATGTTTCTCAGGTTAGTCATATATAAATGATTTCTATATCTTTGATCCCATTTGTGTGATTACGTAATTGCGGGCACAATCATATTTGAACGAGCAAGCAAAGTAAGTGAAGTTCTCAGAGTCTACTGGAGCAATCCGGCGTTTGTATGTATATTTGTGTTTGTTTGTATAAATGTTTGTTCGATGATAACTCGAGTATCGTTGATCAGATCGTCGTGAAATTTGGCAGGCGACCTAAATTTGTTCAATTTGTCAAGGGGGTCAGTTCATAGTTAGGAGCAAACCACTTGTAACTTATATCTTAAATCTTATCCTGTCAATCTTAGCTAGACCATCTTGTTTTAACCCTCAAAACCAAATTCAACTAACAGAGATCGTGTACCAATTTTCGTTCTTCCTTTATTTTATCACCGAAAAGTGAGGATTTCGTCCAATCCTTCAGTGGACCTCTAGGGAGAGGAGCTCAGTGAACACTCCTTCCAAATATCAATTTTAGTCACAGTAAGAGCACTCCTGTGGGTATGGCAATGCGTTGTCTGTGTTTCAGCTAGTCACGCCTAACATCTTTACCTAGTTTATTTATATCAACGCAAGGCAGTAAGAAGTAGATATTACACAACTGAGATGGCTATGAAGCATACTGCCTTTCTGATTAATGAATTCCTAAAAATGTATGTAGCTATGTACGATTGCAATATCATGCGCTGTCCTTAGTGTCCATATTCTCAGTTCACAGCTCAGATTTTGATGAAAATTCGCATTCTTTCAACTGTATTTTATAGAAACGCAACTTTCTCTTCAAACACATGATAAGACTCAAGCCCTGAACTTTTTTTTTTCGAAATATACCTCACATACACCTGTCAATATTTCCTAACTCCGATTTGTTAAGAATTTTGAGGGCGAATCAGGTTTATTGACAGGAGCAGATTCACCATCTGTCATATAAGTTGAGGAGTTCATTGATATCTCTTAAATTTGTTGAAGTTTTTCTAAAGATATATAAGTATTGACTTCAAAGAAAAAACTATAGATATAATCTATGTCAACAAATAATGTAATGATATTTCACCCATATCTCTTTTAATTTGACAAAAAAATAGGACAAGGCAAAGAAAACTAGATAAGTAAAAAAAATGCTGAAGTGTCAAAAAAGAATGAGAACATAATACGCAGTTAAAAATACCATAGAAACCTGTTTCGAGTCTGACACATCAAAACTAGTTGAGCGAGAATCTAAGATGAGTGTAAGCAAGGAGCTTAGGAGCCCAACAGGTTAGAGGCGGGGTCGACAAAGCCCACTTTAGGCAAACAAGCTGTAACGCTGAGTAAACATTTCAAAGCTCTAATGCATGAGAGCGCACCTCACGCGTTTTTATTCCGTGCCTTGGAACCTCTCGGCAACTAACAATGTAAGGACCTTTTAAAAACCTTTTGTACCCACAGTTCATTGGTCTTGTTTCTCTCCGTAATTTGTTTTAGATCTGGTATTACAAAGTTATAGACAGAATTTGTTTTTAATCAATCTTTTTTCAATAATTTTTAACATTGGATTATAGAAGTTGATATCATTAAATAAGTATACTTAAAAAGCTCCAGCAAGCGTCGATTTTTTCTTCTATGCCTACTTTTCACATATAGTGAGCAAAAAGAGGTGAAAAAAAAACATTGGTCCTACACAAATAAAACTGCTATCTTAATATATTGGGATTGAATTGGTGTTGAAAGCATGCGGCAAAAACTGCATGTCACTATCAGTCTGTAGGCTGATTTGTTTCTTATTTTGGTTCCTAATTTAGTATAATTGGAATATTGAATATCTATTAAACTTTTATCATTGTACACACTATATCGAACTTTTCTGCTTTCGGCACCCAGGTCATATCTCGGAAAATTTTACGAAGCGCACTTTTGTCGTTATCTCATTTCATTGTTCGTTGTAAATCTAATTTTAATACCTGCTCTTAAGCACTGATTCTGTATTAGTATTAGATTTATAATATTTAAAGGTAATTTAGTTAGATCTTCCAATGTAGTAGTGTAGTTTTACAGGTGGAAGATCTACGTGCGAAATCGTCTGGGTTGGTACAACACTGTTTTCTATTTCTGCCGTGAAGCAGTTTGCTGTATTTCGGTTCGAAGGATTAGAGAGAAAGAGTAATTACCGGCACTAGACGTATCTCCATCTTAACCTCTACATTCTTACAGAGGCTAGTATGGTAGCGACCATCCTCGCATAGGACGGTGCTCTTTCAAGTTTTTCAAGTTCCACACTAATATTGTGGCATCATTTTTCATTCGATCACATTCATGCCATGAGACGAACCCTTTGCTTGTTTGCCCAAGACGTTATTTAAAAATAAAAACCTTTAATTTTCCAACATTTTATGGCTATTATTTGAATCTCGACTTATTGAACTAGTTTTACATTTTTAAAGCTCACACAAAAAATTAGAATGAAACGATTTTAACTTAAATTTCAGTAGTAGTGGTTTAAATTTTAAACAAGTCTAAACGAAAATTTATTGTTTACTTTCTCTCATTCCTACATTCCTGTTTTACCAAGTTAATGTAGGTTTTTACTATAATTAAAATCCATGTTGAATGTTCAAACTTGTATTAAAATATGTTCTTTTATTAGTAGGTATGTAGTTTTAGTAGGTACTCGAGAGTCTGGGGAAAGAATTCTTTACATTCCCGACGTCGACGGTCCAGGACATTTTTTTGTTCTAATTAATGCCGAAAAAGAAACGTGCACACATTTATCTCGACATCTTCTGAAGATCTTTTCTGAAGTGACTCGCAAAAGGTGAGAGGCCGTTCTGCCCATTGTGTTTTTCTGTTTAAGAAAAAAGCGTTTTAGTATGTGTTTGTGTTCACTCACAAAGAATTTTCCTAGCAATCAGTCGAATGGTAAAATTGCATTTTTTTGCGCTTTTAAATGGTTGATGTATTATGGATTTCTTGTAATCATAAAAAATTACTACATATATTTTTTTAAATACGTCCTTGTCAAACAAAAGGACTCTTGGGCTTTTTGTCTTACTCTTGGTGACAATTACATTATGCAGTACAAGAAAAGATATCTCCGAACGCATTTCTATAATACCCGTTCTGTAACTAATTAATGCTGGGTTTCTAAATATAATAGATTGTTATGAAAACTGAAAACACATACAAACTGATTGGCCGAGCAGAGTCCAAATATTATGATCAAATGTTTCACATCAAAATAACTTTTTATTATTATTCTAGACCAGGCAGGCATTTGACCTCAAACCCGCCTGATGTTAAGCGGCGACGAGGCCTAAGGTGGGTCATGCCTAACTTTGCTAACGTTTCACCAGAGTAACAAATAAAGTTAGCCCTTTGTAAAATTTTCAACAAATTTACATCAATTTTAATTTCAATATTAAATGCTATAATTTTATGTCTCTGTCGTTAGAATTTGTCAGGGCTAGGAAAGTAGATACGAACCTAAGACCTACCAAACACTCTCTTATATAGAGTTTATATTTGATTGCGATATAGAAATGTACATTTCACATTTCTGTATTATTGTAATGCCACCAGGCAGAAACTATTTAAAATAGCTAGTGATACATTTCCTGCCCTTTAGAACGAAATAGTAAGCAACATTCGGAGTGGCATCCACGACACTGAACTGATTTACTATTTTGTGATTCAGCCCGCGTGCCGTTGCTCACTCACTTAATATATCCAAGAGGGCTTTATCTAAACAGATATGGGAGTTAAACGCAGAAAACGCACGATTTTCCCTTCCATTGTCTCTTTTCATCTTATCATTACACGTGGCTGGGAGCCACAATTTTATCTACAAATGAGACGACTCTTAATTTCAGTAAAAAGGTTGATTGTGTGTATGCTGCCTTTTGACTCGTTTGTGCCTTCTGTGAATTCGGAGTGGAATTTTTTTTATGTACCTACCTACATACTTCGGTGCCTACTTCATTCTTTCGAATTTCATTTTTCTGCTTGTTTTTCTTTTTATAACGTAATTATGTGATTAGTTGAATTTTAAAAAGGTCGTTTGTAATTCGAATAAAAACGCCCTCGATGTGCAATGTACTGGTAATATATGTTTTACGTTTAACATTTAAAGATTAATAACACAGTGTTTAGTAGTTGTATGTGGGAAATGTAATAAAGAATTGCTAAACATTCCTTTCCTTCGCTTGTTGGTATATTTCAATCAATCGCAGTTTGATTTGCGAATTTGCTTATACATATCCAGAAAGTATAATTATTTATTCTACTCTCTCTTTATAATATGTGTGAAATAATAAGAAAAACAAAACCTACTAAAGGTTTAAAATTTTGGCCGAATGAAGTTAATAAAGGGCGCTCGGGGGTTCGAAACAAGAAATTTGCATAAGGAATGAGATCTGTAATCCCGCGTTTGGTGGCTTACTGGAACGTATTTTATTTACTACGCGCACGTGACGGAGTACTGCTAGCGGAGAGGCATTGTCATAGCTTAGATGGAAAACAGTAAACACACTGCTTTCATGCGGGAGACAACTAATCTACCATGCGCCGCCTCACGTCTATTCATATACATCAATTTGAATAAGCGGTTTTAAGAAGACGATAATTTAATTGAAATGAAGGGAACAGTATGCACACGTATCTTGCATTGCATAACTATGCGATTGAACATGGACAGATGTCTTGGAGGGTTAGCGAAGAGACGAAGTAGGTAAATACGGATTCCTATAATAAAAGTTTAACGTCTAATCTAGTAGTATTAACGAATAAAATTATAGTCAGTTCCAAATCTATCTTTTTTAGATGTGTTTATTTGCTATGTTTACGTGCAAGTATGTTAAAAACATATGGATTTATAACATACTACATGAGATAAGCTTTGTCAAGACGCAGCCGGCGCAACCGCTCGTTTGTCACTCAAAATTACCTCCTGCCTGAGTCATTTACTTACTTTAAATATTTATTAACGTAACGAGACTTTCATTTAATATTTGACGGTGAGATGTATGTAGGCCATAAAGTCTTAAAGTCAAAAAACTGAATCTCTTAATTTGACCAATCTTCGTGTTATGTTGATGCAAGAATACTTATTAATTAAACGATATTGAATTATTAAATACTATTTTATTACGTCGTAATAAAATTAAATATAAAAAATATCGTTATTTGTTACAGGTATTATGTTCTAAGTTTAGTCTTAATTATTTGAATCCCCCTTATTATTTATCCTAATGAAAATACTTCACACTGGCCAAAGCACATTAAAATTTTAATTAAGAAAAATAAACCTACCCATCCCTGTGGAGAATTTAATTCTTCATCCGGGACAACTTCCACATTTCATTTCCGGGCTTAATTAAACCAGCTCCGAAATCAGATTTTTTAATTTAACACAATCAAAGTTTTTCACACGTACTACCACAAGTGATAAAAAGTTTTTCTAATACATCCTACAACCTAGGGGTAAACGTAAATATTATTTATAAAGTGCGAAACTCCTGCGAGTTACAGCTTTAATAATCTGCGATAGAATGGTATTGAAGTTTGTGTTGTGTTTTAATAATACTGTTTAGGATTGGATAATCACATATTAAAAGGTAAATAGCGTTTTTAGAGCGAGGCCGGAATCCCATTACGAGGAGACGTCGGGGGCCGCAAATTGGATTCGCTAGGGATGGCCGAAATAATGCCGCTGAGCCACGGTGCTTCTATGCAAGAACCTTGTTGAGTTTTTGTGAAAAATCCAATAGTTTTGTTTAATTTAGTTTAGTATTTTAAATGCAAATAATTTAAGTGAAGGTGTTATACACAATGGCAACTCTTCTGAATGTAGGCCGTTGACGTGGTATTTAAATGCTTGAAAAATAGATGAGATTTTAAATGGTTAACCCCACCACGACCTCGATTCTCAATATGTCGTATCGATCTAACTTATTAATAAAATTTTAGTAAAATCAAAAAGTTCAATATGTAAGTAAGTAAATAGTAACGAATGAAATTAAAAATATAAATAGGTAGGTATATGTAGTTTGCTATAAGAACACCTTTGAATAAATAACTGTAAGTCAGACGTGTTTCTAGGAATAAGGAAGGCTATGCGAACCTATCTTCGCAAACGCGAAATGTCACGTAACTCATTTGGAAATATTGTTCCTTGCATCGAAGCTAGAATTCTGCTACAGATCAATATGGAATTTTCAATTTCACGGCGTATTGGAAGGAATTTAGATTTATCATAGACTTGGCGGTTTTGGTATTCAATTTGTTCGGGTTTCATTCCGGAAAACAACTTTAAAACACCTCTAACGTGTAATTTTATTTAAATTCTTCGCTACGAATATTTATTTACGGATTTCGTTTTATTCATGATATCTGAAGAGTTCTTTTAATAATCTTGACCTCATTATACGCTAATGCTTTCGTTTTATATCCTTTTTCTTTGTGTCATATATGTTATTGATGGGTTTAATATGCGAAGTAGATAAAGCCGTGAGTGTAACTATACGTATCGGCGGACCCGATTGTCTGAATGAAATAGAGTTACGCACGCTGAATATCAAACGAGAGGCGCCTATTGCTATTGCGTGGTAAGAGTTTGGAATCTACTGAATCCTGATACTTTATCGAACTTCTTAATTCATGTGCTGTTCCAAAAGATTAAGTGAAACTTGTAAACTACTAGCTAAGCTTCTCTGTCTTCACTTTAATTTAGATTAAACATTTCAAATTAAAATCGTAAATTAAAATTCACTAATAATAAAAAGGAAAATTTATTAAAAATGTGTACAAAATTAATAGTCAATTAAAATGAAAGATATCCTCGTATGAGTCGTTTAAATTGAAGAGTACCCTAGGTGAATTCAAATGTAATAGGATCTTTCAACTTTAGCC
Source organism: Choreutis nemorana (assembly GCA_949316135.1). Lineage (NCBI taxonomy): Eukaryota > Metazoa > Arthropoda > Insecta > Lepidoptera > Choreutidae > Choreutis > Choreutis nemorana. The sequence goes on from OX438600.1 coordinate 7,533,359, forward strand.
GAGTAATACCGACCCCCCGGGGACTAAGGACTGTGGTTCATGAGTCAAATTTAACGCCAGATAATAGGACCTCTATAACTGTGAAACTTGTGAGCTAAGCCACTTACTCGATTTAATTAAAATCGTGAATAAACCCCTTTGTTACCATAAGTCTTATGAGTTTTCATAGCTCTACAGAAGTTCCTTTTGTTACTTGGATAAGTCAAGTTAATTAAAAAGACCAGTTTCAAACTTCTTACAGTCATAATACGCTCCCTTAAGTTGATTTGGTTTGAGATATAAATCGCAATTGTAATTCTAGTGGTCATTAGGTTGAATGTATGATTATTCATTGAAATCTAATATGATGCTTTTTTGAAACAATTTATTACTTTATTTTAAAACTTTTATACTGAACAGATTTCCATCAATTAAAACAAGTATTTAGGTCAAAACTCTTAAACTTATAATCAAAGTAGAAAAGGTAGGATTAGTCATCGGATAGTCCAGTGAGAATAGTGATAGAGCAATAACAGCATTTCAAACGGAGCGCCATGGAGAGCGCCGCCGGCAGCCGGCCCACTTGGAGGCCGGCCAACATCGCCTGTTTGTTTATAACATTAAAACGTTTAAATAACGTCCTCTTCCTACTAAAGCTTTGAATTTTTATAAGCCCAGAGTGGCCACTCCTTGATGCATCGCTCTTATCCATTACCCTTATACGCAAAAACTTGGCAAATGTTCCTACGCAATTTTTCAATCTATGTGGCGGTAACATAAAGCTTAAATAAATAGGATGTACGATTGTTTTTTTTAAATAACGTTCGCATTTTGCTTGCTCTACAACAATGCTTTTTCGTCCGAAAAATAATAACTTGTAAAAAGATACGTTGTTTTCCAACAGATAATATTACAATCCAAATTTGGAAATTTGTGGTTTGAGGCCGGTGCCGGTAGCCGGGTTACCGATAACCTCATATTCACCGATTTACCCAACAAATTGATCAGAAAAAACTTTACTCCCAAAACGGCCAAGTGATATTAAACATTTTTTACTGTTTTTCTTTAAAACATTTAACTAACGTATTTTGAAAACATCTGGTTCTTATGATGAGCAAAATGGTTTAAATTCAGTTCTGTGCCACTTGAAATCGTGCCAGTTTATTTAAAGTGACGATCTTCGAACAAATAATGTAGGCTGCCTTTCGCCAGACTTGATAAATATTTATTGCCCAAAGCTCTAGTAACGGTAAAAATATAAATCTTAAAAGGACAGTGAAGTAAAATTTACTCAGAATTATATCTACAACTACCTACTAGCTTACTTCATATACATCTATTGCTAACCAAAGTGCATTCCTAATATATCTAATATACCTATGATATGAATGACACAAAATTTCTTTTTAGTTTTCTTATATAAACTATCCTTAAGCAAAAAACTCTGATGAGATTTTATATAACTTCATGTTAATATAAATGGATACATTAATGTTTAAAGTAGCGTTATGCGCGTTCGTTTTCGATTGCGCTTTCGCGGCACTCGTGGCGTTAGCTTTGTTACATTTACGCGCATGGATACTTTTAAAAGCAAATATTTAATGCAATGAATCTTTCCATCCATGAATGCAATCGTTTAATTATTTGTTTGTTTATTTTAATATAGAATACTTATCGCTGTAAAAATGCTGTTATTTATGTTATATCTCGAAAACTGATATGATTTAACCCTTTATCTTAACTTGGCCAGCTTTTAATCAGTTAGAAACTATTACGTAAGAGACTGAAAGCTAGAATAGTAGATTACCTGAGTGGGAAGCTTAGATAATGAAGGAGTAAGCTACAGTTTGTCCTCGATACCTTGGCGCCGGTTCGCCCTCATCCCGCTGGGAGACCAACTTTGATACAGCTCTCACGTCACAAGCTAAACAATCTATTATTGTCATACCTTAGTAGGTACCTACTCTTTGATTTACAACAAAACTCGTCTTTATACGACGTGGTGAACTTAAAACACCAATTTAAAGGTCAACAGGAAAAACCAGCAAACTTATCGCCATATCAAGTAAAATACTGATTCCGTAATAAATAGATCCAAAACAAAAACATAAAATACAAAAAAACCGTCGGGTAAATCGTTTTTATTTAATCCAACGATTCAATGGATTGTATAAGCCACGCAGGTTACGCTTTTAAAAATGAAGGCAACAGGCAAATGAATACTTATCGTGAAACATTTTGTTTTCTTTTCAGGTAATACTGACATCACAATTCCGTACGCTGATGTATAGAGAGATGCCTTATGTAATTTCTTTGAAAATTAAAAAGAAATTACTTGCGAAGCATCGAGAAGAGTCATTTTGAATGAAAGAAACATTTAACCGCGGTCCTTTATTTTATATCGCCTAAGGGTAAGTGATAAAATCTTGCAAAAGGGGTAAGGAATCCCCATTTCCCCCTTTTAACACATCTGCCAGCAAGTCCGGCCCACTGCCTCGAGCTACCCGCCAGCTGCTGGCTGCTACTCCAACGGTCCTTTTGCACATTTATGAAAAAACTTTTGTCTCACCCCGGTACTGTCTTTTCGTTTCATGGTTCACATTTATTTAGCTTGCGTGCTTATTCAACTGACTTCATTGTCTACGTGATCGCACAACTCAATGTTGCATGCACTACGTCGTGTACGTACATATAATAAATTCTACAATCTTTAGACTTTTTGCTATCAAAATTTACAGATTGTCTTTAAGCATTTCACCTATGATGCATTTTTTAATCATAGCTCACGGTCAACTCACAAAAGCTATTTGGATCAGTTTGTTTTACTTATGCTCTCATTAAAATATATTTACAATTATCTAGAATATCAACAAATTGATCTAAAATGCAGTTATGAAAGTAAATAAGTAACCCCGACAAATGTTCTCATACTTATTGCCCGGGCATTTCTTCGCAAGCCGTTGGTTACACTTTTATGAAAAAAGTTTTGCCTCGTCGCTGCACTCTACTACGGATTCGGTCTTTCGTACAAAATTACATCTAGCTCGTGCACTTACGTTTTACTTTTTTAATACGTTTGCTTTAATCTCGACAAGAAGTAAATTAATCAAAGGACAAACCTAACTTTATAAAGAATAAATATTATTTTTCGAATAGAGCTAAAACTTTTCGGAATAACTTTAGGTAAGGTGCTCGAATTTTCAACGGAAATGCTCGTTGCTTGTAGGTAGGTGCGCGTACAACTGGCTAACTTATTTGAATATTTTTAGAATCCAAGGGTTGCTTTTCAATTGGTTGCGGGAATAGAGTAGTCGTACGTATAGTTGGCTAGCGACTCTGAGCTGCTTATGGCTCGCGCGCTCTTTGGCTTACACACGCGCCCTCTGCCCTATCTATTTGCACAGACGGTCGAATCCACTACCTCCAAGATGCAAACAATATTTTTCTCAGCGCTGATCTCACCTATGTATTTGAATTTCAGAAGCACTCCTAAATCACTTAAGCTTAGAAGGTTTCAACATTAAATTTCCATGAATGTTATAACTTGTGTTTGTTCTTTTACCTCTCATCGTAAAACTATTGTCTATTGTCAGTGTTGTAAGTTGTGATGTATTAAAAATTTGCTGTTGAACCACACGAATTTTTTTATTGTGTTTAATAAGCAACAAACAACAACAAAAGCTTTTGCTAAAAAATCTCTAAGATTCGATATTTTCGGTAAGAAATTGAGCAAACAAAAAAATGACAACAAAATATACTCAGTACTAGTAATTTTTATATAGCGGAATACAAAATAAAACAGAAGTGTTATGATTTTCAAGATTCCCAAAAGAAATGGTTACTGGTGAAGAAGTGGGTAGAAATTATATGAGATACATGACCTGGCAGATAGTTGCTGGCATGTCGAACTAATGTGTTCATGTCATGTTCATATCCAATAGCCTTATGTGAAATGCATGTAAAGCCAAGTTCCCAGTTCCCATCTATAGTTCGACAACGACCCTTTGACATGGCAGGGAATTATACGGTACTTTACCTGACTAATACGAATTCTAGTTTACAAATTCTTACCAACGGAGTTTTCCAATTCAAAGGAAGAATTTTATTTTTGAAGAAAGCTAACAAGCTAACGTATTATTAAATTTCATGCTTTCTTATCTAAGATTTTTGTAATGCATTAAAATAAATAAGTGACAAAAAGTGTTTCACTACATAAACATGAAATAACATTGGCTTAACTACTTTTTGCAATAAATTATCACACCATATTTCAGTTTTGTCATTAGTATCGTATGAAATTTCCTGATTGTTTGCTTTTAAAACTAACCATGCACAACATGTAGCATTTCATTTTCTGCCTCGTTTCTTGATCGTGCCAGTGAGAGTTTTACAGAATTGCGTGTATTGCTCTTTATAGACAAATATCACTCATCGTGGTTGAACACGCAATGCTAGATGCACAATCCACGATTCCAAATATAACTGTCGGATAGAACGTATATTTTGTCATTTCCTATTTTACAGGCGGTATGAAACCTCCAACACAAACAATTAAACTAATTTCAAACATTACTCATTGGTACCCACCTCATTTCATATTTGCTCTCCTAATCGAAAATCCATCCAATCATTTACTACCAATAGTTATGTAATGCATGTTAGAATAGAATAATATTGACACACACCCGTTGCCCTCTGTAGAGTTTAGGTTATGATTTCAAATTATTGATTTCAGTTTAAGCGATGAGTAATTAACTGTTGGAAGTCGCATAAAACTTGCGGGTCGTATAAAAATCTTTAAATTACATTTTAAGGAACGAAAAAAAAAAGTTTTAACGAACGGGCCGCGATCTTGTGAAACAACTTCTTCATAAAATACCCACCCACTTATAAGACTTCTCGTGTTTTCCTAGTGAACGCACAAGTTAATATCTGTAAAATTATTAACAGAAAATTCTATCTCAGAGAAATGTAATAAATATAATGAAACATTTTATTAGAAAACAACGACGAGAGCTTTCAAGTTTGTTTTATTTACTTTTTCAAACAAGTGAACTGTTTGCTCGTCGGAGGAAATAACAAAACGTCAAGCAAAACAATGCGACTGATTTATATTGTATCTCTGATCTGAACAATATAGTGATAACCTAGTTTTGACGAGATTCCTCTTATTATACATATACATTTTTCCATACTTACATTCAGATACATTTTAAAAATCCTCAATGTAGTTCAATGGTTTTATTTTATGGGAGTATTATAAAAAATATTTTAAGTTTTACTCAGTTCAGTGAAATAGTTTTTACGATTAATTATTACTTTCCTACAGTATTAATGTTAAAGTCACATATAAATCTGAATTGTCAAGACTACTTCGTACAAGGAACATTTAATGATTTATTATAGTTTAAGGCAATGATAAAATATAACTTTAGTTACATAAATTGTCCACCGTTAATAACGTATTATCTCATATGACCATTTTCTCAACCATTCATCTAATGAAGCAGAGGATTAATGCGCTTTCGCTCATTAATTTTTCCTCATATATTTATAGCTTTGAGAGTTTCTAAGTCCCCTCTGAAAAATCTTAATAAAAAAAATAAGTAATGAACTTTCTTATGTTTAAAAATTTTAAAAACTCATATCAGTACCTTAAAAATGCGTGTGTTCTTTCAACTTCATTTGCAGTTAATATAATGAAAAATAACTAAGGAAAAATATGTAAAGAATCATATCTCACATGATTTATCAAGTGAACGTGCGCACCATTTATAATGGATTCCCGTTGTGTAAGACAAATAGCTCGGAGCGATATTTATTGGCGTGCTTAGAAATAATCGAGTTGATGCACTGTATCGCGACCCTGCCACCCGACGGATGGACTATCGTGGTTCTGAAACGCGCCTAATTTTTCCTCTGTGAATAAATTTTCATTCGTAGCCCGTAGCTTCGTAGCGGCGTAGTACAGACAAACAGGCGGTCCTCAGTATACCCCCAAACGTCGGCGAGGTCAGGCGCGTCGCTCGCTGCGATCGCATTAACGACCCGCGAACTAAATATGTGACAATAAGTGCGGCTTCCCCTTTGTTATTAAAATTTAGACAAAAATTTTACAGTATATAATAAATCGTTTTAATTAGCTTCCCAGTATTTAAATGTAAAAATGTTAAATAAAATAGAGCTTATGTATTTTGGCGAAATCGTAATTTTTTAAGGGTAAGAAATTAAATTAATATTTTAATAGCTGAAATTAAACCATTATTTGTATTATCCTTCAAGGTTATTTCCAACTTAAACTGTCAAAGTGAAATGACAGTATTGTTATAATATCGACCAAGTAATTGTTCCGTAATGGGATTTCCCCGCCTTCGATCGCCGCCATGCCACATACCACAGAGCAACAATTGTAAACACGCTATATGTTAGCTTCGGATCAGAGCACAATTCACCTTAATTTAGAGTTATTGAAAAGTAATTACGCTATAGCCATTAAATAATCAAAGAAAGCTAATAGCTTCGTCCTTGACATTATTTATTTGGACGATTGTGGAATTTAATTTCGGGTATCAATAAATTTTCCCTTTTTTTGTTCATTGTTCGTACATTGGATATAAATCCCTTAATACTAAACCAAGCTATCCATAGTTAAACTATAGGAACTTTATATACTTACATTGTTTACATCTTCTTTACTATATACATAAGTAAAGAGAAAGAGGTAAAACCCAAGATCTCCGAACAAACGCTCATACTCATCAGACAAAATTTGCTAAGCAAATTGGAACCAAAACGTATTAGGACGTTTCTTTTCAAAAGTAGGGTCACTACCAGCCATGCAATCTCGTCTTCAAATGTTACTTTATACTTTTTATAACTCCAAGATGGGAAACTATGAAAAGTTTGTTAAAGGGAAGCCCGAGGCGTTGCATTTGCCATTTAAGATGAGAAATGGCCGGCTATGCAGTTGCGACATCCTCCGCTCCAAGGATTAAATGCATGCACAGACTTTACCTACCGGATAAACTGCTAACACTCATCTTTATCATTTCTTCATGCTTTATGTAATGCAAGGAGGGAACTGATTTAACTCCAAACAGAAGATTAAGTTTAAAGTACATATTTAATTGTTCATTATAACAATAAACGAACCTTTTTCTGTATTATTTATTTTTCTTTCTGAGTTTTTCTGGAAGGGACATAGACGCAGGGAAGATTATGACTTTTTGCAGGATGTCTCCATGCAAAATTGCATTGCGATTGGTCTAACAAACTATTAAGCTGATTAGATATGATGAATAGAAACAGTTAAACTTACAGCACCGAGGTGGTGAACAAGCATCCCTTACATTAGCAATATTTATAACCAGTTCATTATAAAGTGCATCTCACAGACCACGCCAGCCTTAAATTCACATAGGGTCAAAATAAGATAATATTAAATAGATCGAACTTTAGAGTAAAGACTTCCTTCATTACAACAATATAAAACAACTAAACATTTTCCATGTTACATACATACTTATTCACTAGTATGCCAAAACTAGGATTAATGAAATCTCAGTCCATGGAAATGTAGATGATAGAAAGGCAATATTATATTGCAGTGCATTATTCTGAGTGGGTACTGACACAACTGAATATTCATTGTGACCCATTCTCTTAGCTAAGCTGGAGCTCTTTAATCAACTCTCATTTCTCCACAACTGTTTATAAACTATAGGTATGTTTCTAGATACATCATTTTATCTTAGCTCATCACGTGATATGGTAATTTGGCGGCCATGGTTTGCATTTCTTTAGACTTTAACCTTGTTAAGGAAGTGAATGCTTAAGTTTTTGAGTTTATAGATTTTTTTTTCTCGTTTTGTTCGATCGCTCTCTTATAAAAGTATACGGTTAATCTTTCGGTAACTTTTCTAATTATGCTAATATCTTTGGGAAAGAAGTTTCTTGTAAATTTGATACTATGGTTGTTTCTATGTGTGTTGGTATATTATTCAATAATACTAAATCTACTACTACTAAGAGTTTAGGGTATTTTTAAAACATATTGAAAAGTAAAACATCTACTTATCATTGAATTTTAATTTTTAAGACTTTTTAGGGGTAAATAGTTTGCTTTTTAAATATCTTTCAAATTAGAATTTGAGGTTCGATTTTTCAATTTCTAGGTTTCCCAGGCATAAAACCGCGGTGCTGGAATTTTTGTAACTGTACCTATCGATTTTATATCGAAACTTAAAAAATCTCCTTATAAAACATAGCGGCCCGACCTGAATTCACACGGGTAGATAGAGGCATTTAACTTTCTTAATGGGCCAGTAATTTTGGAACCTATTCAAAGCAAACAAACAATCACATTTTTCCGATTAAACCCTTGCCGAGACACGAGGCAACAGCTAGTCTTGTTATAAATCTCTACGTTCAAATTATAGACTAGCAATTCCTTATTCCACCTATTTTTTTTTTGTTTTCCTCTCAAAATCTTCAAACATATTTTCCTTAGCCTTTAACGTGTCTGAAACACAACCGTCTAATGACAATTTATAAGATAATGGTATTGTTTAATTTCTAGTAATGATTCGAAGGGCCATTGAAGCAGCTATAAATCAAAATGTAAAATCAGCTTGTTCTTTTGATGTCTCACGTGGGCTTGCGATTTTTTGACTAATTGAATGAATAATAATAGAAAAAGATCCTTTTGGGCAGATTCCTTTTCAGTTTTGGGCATCCCTTAGGGGCTTTTTTTCACTAGAGCTTCTGTCTATCTGACAATCAATCCATTCAGCTCGAACGGCTGCAAATTATGATGATCGTAAAACAAACGGAGTGTTTAATACTGGACGGGCTCCAATAGTTTTATAGTTTGAAAAATGTATAAATCATAAAAATTGATCTTCATAAAAGTCGTTCGTCGCAGGTTTATTGTCGGATTTATTATTTACAGAAGTGTTATATTTAAGAAAAGGTTCATGAAAAAACTGTGTTATAAGGTTTTAAAGTAAAATATAATATTAAAAGTTCGAAATAATTTCTTCTAGATGGAATTAAATTAAACAGTTGGCTAAAGAAATTATTTCGTAAAGGAAAAGCGATAACATTGAACGTTTCTTCGTTTGCAACATAATAATAATAGTAGGAAAAAATGAGTATATGCGTATCTACTGATTGTCTAAGGAAAAGGAGAAATCGTCTAAGCGTAAATTTGTAGAGACAGAACGGCCCTTTGTATCGCAATCGATGCTTTGTATTTTTACCGAAAAATGTAAGACAAGGAAACAATCTTCCACCAAAAATATTAATATCTAGAAGGCCGAGTTCAGTGAAAATCATGCGGAGAAGTTTTGCTGGAACCGAATTTCCATTTAAAACTACAAGGTTCGTTTATGAAATCTGAAACGCTTGAACTTTAAAACACTCATATTCCGTCCAAATTTAAGTTTCTGAGTCTTGTAATTTAGACTGCGCAAAGTCGGTTTGTCAAAGCCTTTAATGACGGAAATACATACACTACGTTTTCGTACACCAATATAAGTATAAATATTGAAAGACCAGTGGTGTTTTAAAATTCAATCGGAATATTCAGTTCGGAAAATGCTAATCCGCGAAACTCGTGCTCAACGCGGTAAACATCACGAAACGTAGCCAATGGTAAATTCTGTTGCCATGACCGACTAGGCTGAGAATGTCTACGAGGTAAGTATTTTTGGAAAACATATGACAATGAACATAATCCCAGATGATGCTCAACAAACTATTTAAAATTTATTAATACCCTACATTTTCACAAAATTTGTTTGAAAAAATAGCAAAAGCTAAACTTCAAGATATTTCATCGATTTTTCTAAGCATGGTCATACTCATAGCATTTGTAAATTAAATTTGACACGAATTTAGAGAGAGACGTTCGTTAATGTGATGACAGTGGATGTTGTGTGAAGATTTACTCGCAGTACCCTAAAAAGGTCTACTTGATTGATATTCGAACTTTACACGTTGAAAATGCTGAAAATGCAGACACGTTTCAGTGTTTCGTCTCTGAAAAAAAGATTGACTCGATTTGTTCTTGTCCGAAACACAATATAGGACTGGCCCATTTAAATACCTATTGAGTTATTTTTGCCTCTTCAGGTCAGGAATCCTTGCTTTTAGTTCGGGAATTTTTAAGCACACGAAAAACGTTTCGTAAAATATTTTCTTATTTTTGAAGAAGCAAGTAATAATGTATATGGAATATGAGTTTTGTTAGCTCGAAATTGTTTATTCATGTTCATACTCGGTTTATTAAAAAAAAAAAGACGTACTTTTGGACTTGGGCAATTTGAAAAAATATGTGTAAATCGTTTTTACAATACACTATTATATGTAAATGCTATAAAAGTAATAAATATTATAACAAAACCAGACGGTTTAAAGTAAAATTTAAAGAAAATTAATCATCAAAATCAATCGATTATTTATTGCATAGAAAAGTTACATTTTCTTAACTACAATCTAACATATTTGCTAGGTATACAATTTTTTATTCTAATCAGCTGATACTTACAAAAGGAAGACCTGTAATATATGTATCAGCACTCTTCCCATTTCTTGTTTAACAATTAAACAGGTTAACATTTATTCATGTAGATTTACTTTATGTTAGTGGATACTAGGGGACGATTATAATACATTAAGGAGAGGGGGAAAAATGTATTTCGGTCCCCTACTGTTTACATGGAGGTAAGTATATTAGAGTTAAAATTGACCTTATTGGTGGTTGAGTGTAAAAGTGAGAGGATGTGGGAATGGTTGTGGGTGTGTGAGGGTGGGTGAGTAGGTGTATGTGAATTACATGTCTATTTGAATAGTTGTTTAATAGACTTCTCATAGAATTTATGGATTTTTTTTGTAAATGAACTTTTACTAAATAATTTTTGCTAAAGTAAGAGATCAAGTAGAATTATGAGCACAACGGGCTATTTTGTGACACGTAGAAGGTTTTCAGTATCTTCATATGATAGATGTATTTATTAAGTGTATTTATGCTCAATTCTTGTTTATTTTATTATAAAACATGGTCCGAGAAAACAAAAGAATTTTCGGATGTAACCTTTTTAAACTGCAATCCGTGAAAAAAATATTTTATTACGTGGAGGCCCACCTCCACGTAGAGCCCCGGCTCTGCAATCATAATCTCCCTTTTACGCTGGTCAAGTATGATGTTAAGAATAAAGAGTTTTCTGACAGATAATACCCCGTAGAAGCTGTATAATTCCTTAGTCCGATATAAAAATGGTTTTGATATTGCCGTTTTTAAGATTGCTCTTTGAGCACAGAATCTTTGAAAAAGGGATTTCTTTTCCAATAAGTAGGAACTATCAAGGACATTCGAAAACTGGGATGAGTCCCGCGGGAAACCCTTAATAAACGTGTTACTGAAACTCCATATCCTTTCGCACCTTTACAGCTTAAATGACTTCACTACCCCTACGTATTTACTCAGTTTGGAAATAAAAGTGAATTCCAAACGATATGACTGGGTGAGATAAAACTAATTCTATTTTATTGTAGCATTTCTAAAAATAAAAAATAATTGAAAAAGTATTAAAAAGATGCGAAACCTTTTTTCGGATGGGGATAGATATTTTTTGTATTTTTTTTTGTCAAAAAACTTTACAAGGATTAACATGGGGATAGAATTTTAGATAGAATCACCGATCTCAGTCCCACATATCTGTCAATCACAAAACAAACGTTGCAGTGCAGGTGTCATCTGCACTGAAACGTTTGTTTTATCCCAAAAGTCATTTTTCCTAGTAAAATTTTAATTACCTCAAGTGGTAGGTCTCGGGTCCCCACTGAAATAAAACGTCCGCTGTAATGCCGTCGACATTCGGGAAAGCTACCGTGATAGATGATATTTCAGAACAATTAATCTTGGACAAAATATGCGGACGATTTGTGCGCGAGTGGTCGAGCCTAATGGGTGGGAGGATTATCGCACGACATAGATTACACGACTCGAAAAATGTAAACGATCTAGTGCACCCCCGGCTTACTACCAACTTAAAACCCTTTAATGTGCCCTCGTTAGCGACCTTTGCGGTTGTTCTCACTTATATTTCGGTTTAGCATTTCAATTCATTTTCTAATATTTTTGCTTCACTATTTTGCTCAACTTACCTAAGTATAGATGATGATAGAATTTGTGAAAAATGTTTATATAAGCAAGATAACTTAGATGCTGTAAAGAATTCCTGCAAATCAAATTAAATTGTACTGAAAGTACAGCGACATTGAAACAGTAAACATTCCACATAGCAACCAGTCTAGACGATAGCTACTCATTGGTTCTTTCACTGGTCTCTTAGTCATTAGCGGAAAATACCGCTTTTACCTAATATTCAACAACTCCTCGGTGTACAAAAGTTTACGGGTCGGCCTCTCTGAGCTTATTTTGAACCGTGGTGAAGCACAAAGAACTTTTTCAAGCGCTCACCGACCATAATACCTGTTATGACAGATTTAAAAGTGTTATGACAAAATTGTTTGTGATTTACAGTTCTCTCGTATCTCGGTGGATTAAATAAAAATTGTAGCCGAATATTCCATTAACGTATCAAACTAAAAGTAATTAACTTAGTATCAGACCGTTAAGTATAGTAATTGCTCTATGATGACGGGGTGGCTTATTGTGATAATATCCTAAATTTCAAAAATATATTTATACTTTTGAATTTTTAACCTGTAAACTTAGAATTAGAGACTTAATACTTGTAGAATTTTTTAAACTTAAATATAGGAATACTATATAATATACAAATATTAATAAATACCGATATTACATAAGTGTTGATGGTCGACTTCAATATTAAGCTATAACAGACAAAATGAGTGTTGGTCTGAAGACAAACAAACAAAATAACTTTGGTCTGTGTCTAATTAATAGTTAAAATTGGATTTGAATTCCCTTTCACAGCATCAGGTTTAGAATTATGTTGATTTAAATATACATTTGATAACTTAGTTATGCATTTCAATGTTTCAAAGGTTACCAAAAACGCTTTATTGGCTATACAGGGCTTTATCTCTAAACCAGTAACAGGAAAGAATTCTTTATGCTAAAACATCAAAGAAGGACATCGTATAAACTTAATAATGTAAAATAGCATATGCATGCATGTCGCAAGACGTCGAGGTTGGCAATAACGTAGTTCCTAGCGCTATATATCACAGCAAGGGGTTTTCATAAAGGCGCGTTCACAACGGACAGCGGCGGCGGCGTTGTTATGCCACGCGGCTGTCCTCAGATAATGTCTTGCATAAATTTACTCTAATCGTGTAAAGCCAGTGCCACTTGCATAATTTACTGCGAGCTATGCAGCTTGTGTATAATAATCTTTAATAAAAAAACACAAAGACAGAGATTTTTTAAATCACATCACCATTAAGTTATTTCAATTGAATGCTATTGAGTATTTTAATATTTCACATTTTCGAAATTTTAATTTAAAAGTTTTTTCAGAAGATATTTTACTTAATTCATTAATTGTGCAAGTGTTTAGTATGGAACTTTTTAGTCCCATAAAGAAGAATAGAATATAATCTCAGAAAAGTCTTGCTGTGAAGTATTTGCAAAAATAGACAAGGAACATGCTTCAAAAATGTTACGTACGGCATTAGGGCATCTGTGTATTGCGCATTAGAAATACGTTCACAATATCGAAGTTACTAGAAAAGAATTAAAAAAAAGTCGAAAAAATAGGACTTGATGCATATTCATTTAATTTTATTTGAATTTAATTTTAAAGTCAATCCCGCGCAGAATGAGAATTTATGTTTTTGATTCAGAAAAAAGAACTTTTAAACGAGGAGCTGTAAGAATTTATCATACTTAAATCAAATGTTTTTATTACTTATCAGTTTTAAGGAAATGAAAAATAAAGAATCATTTATGCATTCTCTATGTTTTTTGTGATTACAAAGTTTTCAACGTTGTGTCTTCGCTACAAAATTGGGTTCCGGTTTTAATATTGCGATGCGGAAGATTGCGGAAGGAATTTCGCAGAACGCATTGTTTCCATAATTTTAATCAGATTTCGGCTGTTACCTCAAAACAGACAAGCAGGAGTACGCGCTAAGCCGAACCGGTAACAATGCAAATTAGTTGAATCACAATTAGTGCTCGATTGTGCCCGTACAACCCCTCACCGACTACGGCTCGAATTAACGAATTAAATTACCTGGTGACAGATCACCAAAAACACACTACCAGTCCCTATAGCCACAGGCCCGGGGATGTGACTCGTTTCCTACGAATTCAATGAATTTTCGCAATAACATGCGACGCTATTGTTTTGTTTCAGTCCCTACATAAAATATGCATGTGCTGAAAACACTGCATGGCTGCAATCAGAGCAACATTCACTTCTGCTAAAGCGAAAAAAAAAAAACTTCAATTTGTTGAATCGCACGCTGGCAGGAATATTATTTTAAAATGGAGAGATGTCATGTTACGAGTAAAACCAGCAAAATTCATACGTAGGTAATTAAGTTCTAAGTAAGTTCAGTTGCGGGCTTAAAGTATTTATTTTACAAGTGTATAATTTAGTCACTGGTTTTAAGTAATTGCTAAATAAAAGTAGACCAAAACCAAGGCGTACCTTTTTTCTATGAAGCCTTTTTGGACGATCCATCTCTTCGAGGGTAATTACTCTAGAATATGTAGTTGTATTTGTAGTGTAAACGAACGTCCCAGTATTTGTCCTGTGGGTTGACAGATGATGTCCTCAGGCAATTAATCTCGGGGGCAAATATGCGGGCGAAATGGGCGAAAAGCCCTTCCTAGTTCTCTAATGACAACGATTCCGCCTTGTTCCGTTTCCGTTCGTTCCTCGGCCCCTTATAGCCACCGTTTGTCTTACAAAACCGACTTACACGTTTTCCTCTAATTATTTGTTGACTGCTTACGCGTAATCCCCTTGTCGATGTTACTCCAGGTTTGATTACAAGCTCCACATAATATGTGATCTTTCCTGTAGTTTTATGTATAAGGAGAAAATAAAATAAATATAAACTCTTCGGAAATTTATTTATTTGTATTCAGTAAATCAAATGTGTATATAAAGTAGACAGAAAATTACGATTTATTCCGTTCTAATGCCATTTCTATTCGTTTCAACTTAATTTTTTTTCGATTTCGAACGGATTCCACTTTTTACATGTTCTATTATTTATTTGACACATCTTATAAGAAATCAAATTGACTTTCTTGTTGACTTAAATTTTTATCGTGCCATTCTGTTCAACATCGTACTCAAACAAGTACAAATTAAAAGGAATTAGTACGATTATTCTCATTAATTCAAGGTTTGGACCAAAAATAAAATACTCAATAGTAGGTATCTTACAACTTTATTTCGTAGGTATTTAACAAATATGAAATACAAATATTTAAAACGAAAGATAAGTCCTACGGCTATACTATTATTATGGATCTTCGAAGTGCAGACTACGATAAGGTGTTCGTAGTACTCGTAGTACACTACGACCTGGCTACGTAAATAAGCAAAATCAAATTGACATTAAATTATATTTTCTGGAAACTTATTATTTCAATCAGGTCGTTATACCTCAAATAATTGTTTTTTTATTTGTCAGGATATTTTATCACTTAGGTTTATATTAAGTTATTTTGTTTTAATTGTATACAGGTGAATCAAAACTGCTTCTTCTTCTTTTTGAAATAGTAATGCGTAAACATTCCTAAATGTGATTGTCAATTATTTTTATTTTAGTGTTTAAATAATTAAAGTTATTACTTAGCACTAGAAAAGTATTTGAAAATTCAGCGAGATCTTTTGTTATAGATATGTGGGCACGTTTCTTACATCCCATAGTCATTTAACATCACGGTATTTAGTACCTCAAACCTGGCCGTATTTCGCTCAAATAGCGAAACCTTTACGGAAGGTTGTATCCTGTATAGCCCTTTTACTTTGTTTTATTGTATCAATCTAAAACTTACTTCCGACATTTTCCACAAACAACTTTACTTATGCACTCATAAATTCACTTACTATGGACCATTCACGTGTAAGCGTAAACGTGACTAGCATTTTTAATAAAACTTTTATTTAAATTTTCTACTCGAGTTTGCATTCTAGATATTTTCGCAAAGAGAAACGGTGCAGCTACGTGATGGTTACTCCTAGGTAACTTCCAAGAGACTGAAATCGGTTTAACTCTTTTATGTCCAATTGACAAGTTGAAAGTTTTTTGCGTTGAGACTTTTCCGCTTTAGTTATCGACAGTCTATCTAGCTTTGTAAAGATATGTTAAAAGCACGTAACCGCTTTCTCACACACTCAGTGTTCCATCGCGGTAAGATCTCAAGATTTCATGCCTATCAACTGAAAATTTGCTTGCTCGATTCTGTATGAATTGAAGGCGTCCGTTAAGAAAAGGTTTGATATTCATCTTCTAAAGGGACGAAAGTTTTTGTGACGCCAGTTTGAGCGAAACCGGGTCGAGACAGCTTGTCTTTTCTATGAAATGTTGCAAAGTTGTATGCTAGGTTCGAATAAAGATAGCACAACGGTAGTTAAGAACGCTATTGTGCGCTTTAAACGGGCTCTGAATTTTCTACAACAGACTTATCTCCATTGGCGACCAGCTGTTCCGTTCAAACCTTATCACTTCCGAAGCCGGCACGCGAGGTGCCTTCTTTATAGCCTTTTTTTCTTTTAATTAACAATTAACTGTCACATTGTTTTTGTTTCACCATTGTTCCGTTTTTATTTCAAAGCGAAAACTCTTCTATCGTACTCAATAGCTTCAAAAGATTTTTTCTATCCAACAATAGAATTTCCAAACGTCATAGTTTGAACCTTTTTCACGAGAGAAATCCGGCGGGTAATACAAGTGAATTTCTGACTGAAATCCATTGGAGGGGTAGAAATAAAGCACGTCTCAGTAGTGGGCAGTTTGAATTAACCGTGGAGTCCCATCCGTGACCTGGTTACAGCGGCCGGGGTAAATATTCAAAGGGCCACCCATCAGAGATGCCCGCCGCGTACCTTCCACAGCTCACCTCGCATTGCCCGCCGACGACCTTTTAACTTACATCCTATTCAAATGAATACTAGGTTTCTATTCATCAAATTTAAAATATGTTCCTAAAATAGTCGTCTTCATACGTAAATATGAGATGTTAGTAATTTACTAACATAACTTCGTAGGTAAGGAACATTACACGTGAATGTAATCGTTTTCTCAACTGATGTTAAGTAAGAGGTTCCACTAATAAAGTGGTCCTTAAATTAAGTAGCTAACAATTGCCTGCCAACGAATACAGCCTAACAAACCCATGTTTTTCATGTGTTCAAATCCAGGCCCTTTAATTGGAAATTATACCTGGGTCTACCTTTGCGTCATTTGAATTTCCAAGTTTTGTGAAGTGCTTATGAAAAGAGAAATTAGTATTCAATAGTTATTTCTTATTAATTATATTACAAAAATATCGGGCAGACTTGAAACAGAAACGTCTCGTTTGTCCCCAGTAGGAAATTTCTCATTCATTATATAACTTTTTAACCAAATTTAATTCGGAGTTTTGAGGATTGTTCGTTCAATTTCACAGATGAATGGTTTTGTTTCGGGCTGCAAAGAAGTGTTTCAATATAAGCCCTTCGTTGGAATAACGCGAAGGTCGGATTTATGCGAGCAGCCGACCAATATATTTACGACTCAATGAACACACCAGGAAAATATCTATAACATATTGCTATCTCGAAAAGACGAACTTCTTTAAATATGCGACCTGACTTATGTTACAATATATCGCATAAAGCGTATTCCGCTGTGGTTCCATTTTAAATATTCCTCAAAAACATACTTGTTCGATTTTTTTTCTTCTGCTTCTTTTTAGCTTTGTAAGAAAGTACATACTTACTAATATTTGGTTTTGTTCACTTTACTTGTTTGAATTTGGTGCTGTCACCAAGAAGACAAATGAATTTGTATTGTCAACTCAACCACGCTTTACTAGAATATCTGTACGTTCACATTTAGAGAAAATAAGAATGATGTGAAATCTACCTACATGCGGTAAAGCTTGGCATGGGTTTAACTCCAATTCCTAACTCGGCCTACATGTGCAGTCGAAAGATCATGCATGACTTAAATGGAGTAACTAAAACTGTATTGTATGTTTTTGTTTATAAGGCAAATAAATAAGTGTAATTCAAACACCTGTATTAATACTATTATGTGTTGTTCCAGAACTGACCGATAACCGTGGCGGTTGGAGACGCTCCCCTCTCTGTTCAGATGCCGTGAGCTCCCGTCCGAGCGCTCGCCGTCGTGATGAGCAGATCCCGCCAGGATGCGCCGGCGGCCGATCTAACCCGTTCACGCTCGTTGGCTCGATATGGCCGCCTCCCGTGCTCTCGACTGTCCGACAACCGCGCAAACGCGCGTCCGCACGCTCCGCCGGCATGAGATGTGGAAACACGCGAAGTGGCGACAAAAATCTCCCTCGCTAAGGACAAAAGTAACCGTGAAGGTCGCAAGATAAAAAACTTTTTATTACGTGTTAGAGGCCTAAGAGTTTGTAAATAAAAGTGTGTTAGGTGATAAGTATGGAGCGCGGGGTGAGAGTGCCGCTTTTGGAAAGCGCCGCCGAGGGTGCGCATGTCCACAAGTCGACGACGCGCGCGCACCGCTGCTGTTTCTGGCTTGCGAGTCACATCAACGTGAGGAAGTGTGTCGCCGGCGTCATGCTGCTATCCGTCCTCACCATATTCTTCTATACATATTACGTCACAGTACCCATAACAAGGTCAGTTAATACTTTAATTACTACATGATTTTATATTCAACTCCTACGAGATAATAGTGTTGTGTATGTGTTTCACCTCAATTTACCGAATGATAATTAATTTAAAGTTAATCTGAAAGTACGATGGAGTATAAATTAATTACCCTTGTGAAATATGCGTCATTCGCACAAAATCCAATTTACTTACCAACGCTATCAAAACGCAAACCGAACGTCGTCGTATAAACTTGATATGAAAATATTGATT
Source organism: Choreutis nemorana (assembly GCA_949316135.1). Lineage (NCBI taxonomy): Eukaryota > Metazoa > Arthropoda > Insecta > Lepidoptera > Choreutidae > Choreutis > Choreutis nemorana. The sequence continues at coordinate 7,552,411 of OX438600.1, forward strand.
TTATTATATAGATATATTCTAATCTGGGTTATGAATTAATCACGGATAGTGTCACTTTGTTAACTAATTTAGACACAAATTTATTCAATGGTATTTTCGAATTTATTCAGTAATATTACCAAATTTTTATTGTAAATTAGAATGACTTACGTTTCCGGTGAAATTTGATTAATAATATGCAAACATGGTTGCTAGTATTATATAATATAACACATATACAAATACATTACACAATTTACAAAAAATATTAAGTTTGTTATAAAGTAAAATGCTATTTTATAATATTTTGTCTGTAGGTCTTTTGTTTCATTTCATAAAAATCCCTTAAATTGTTATCTTAACTAATGATAACAAATATTAAAAATCTTACCAGATGAATTTCTTGTTTATGACCAGATTTAGCATGAGTGAACCATCTAATTAATATCCCAAGAAGAACTTAATTTTATGAAAGTCCTCTTTCAACAAGCATTATAACTGGACCACGAAAAAAAATTAGATTAGGTATTTATTTGCGTTCTTTAGGAAAAAGACAGTCAATTAATATTTTAAATTAGATATAATGTATAAACTGATTTAATACTTCATACATAAGCTCGACTGAACAGCAAGGTGTTATCAAAGTAGGTTTCTGTGTTATTGAGATTGTAATGTCTGGCGGAAGATCATTGATAATTCAGGGCGAGCATAGCGGGGCGGCTGCCGGCCGGTTTCATGCAGATTCCCCATTATGCCCCTAATTTACTCAACAATCCGTATACTAGGTACAACGTCGAGTTCATAATATCGCGCCCCAACATGGTCCCAACTTTAAATTTTTAAAAACTAATTTGCAATGTTTTTTTTTTGTATTTGGAACTCTATGATAATATTTTTTCCTTGTGTTCATAACCTTAACAAGTAGTTAGTTACAGAAAAAAATCCCAGTATTTTGCAGGAATGAAGTTGTTTTATAATGTCTAAAGTCTGTATTACCTACCAACCTCACAAAACAAAGTTCACTCAAGTAGATTACAATTCTCTACAAAGTAAAAATAGGTGTTTTTTCTTTCAATATAACTCTTCTAAAATATTTCTTTGACGTATTTTTGCTTTTATGACTTCCTACCTTGAGGCTTTTCTTTATTTAGTCAGTTTTATGTATTTGGTAGTAAAAATAGTTTGTTTCAAGTATTCTATAGTAAAAATCAGTATTTACTTTCGTGAAAGTTTTTAGAGGAGTCGATCTCAAATTGTTTATTTAGTTTTATTTCTCGACTTTGCGATGACAGTTTATAAAATTTAGTACAATTTGAAATAAAACGCTGTTGTGTATCCGACGTACGTATTTACCGACATTTTATTTGGTGAGACGCGAGCTAAGGTTTGCTTGTTTGAACAAGTTATTCAACTTCTGTAACCGCACACACGTCAGATGTGGTAAAATGTTTGCATGAACCCACGCTTATTCTTATCTTTCTTTGTGTTCCCTCAAAAGAAACGTGTAACATCTACGGAAAGCCGCGTTGCGGGCTCTTCCTTTCGGATAGCTCGAAAACATTTCGAGACATACGACACAAACATTAAAAGATACACATTATTAGTCTGCCTTTTGTTTGAGGCTCAACGATACGACAAAGTGTTTATTTTCAATAAAATCCGCCTTTTACTGAAGGAAACGTGTATGAATTAAAAGCTTTTGACTTTGAGTGTGAACGTCCTTGTCGAATTTCCCCTGGCAACTTTTCACAGCCATTAAGCTGAAGGCGAATACACCAGAATTCTTGGGTAATTTATAGCGTGATTTCAAGTAATTAGGGTGATGTCGTAGTTAAAATGAAAATATTTTGTTTCATCGACTTAAAATAATTCCGAGGCGGAGACGGCAAGGTTGGTCGACGTTCGTGAATTTATGGCTCAACCCATTTCTACCTCATAAATTCAAGACATCAAAACAATAATTACAATCTGCTTGTTCTGTTTATTAATTATTTGTTGAAATGTCGTTAGGTTTAAATTATGATGTCTAAGGTGGGTATAATTAATCTGTCAAGAAAATTCACAGAAAATATTTTCCAAATTATCTTATTATATTTCTAAATGATTTCGCTTCTTTACTTTATATTATTTTATATATTATGAGTATATAGTTATATAATATTTTAGTAACATTATTCATGAAGTATTCAATTTAAAAACAATAAACTATAAAGCCCGAAAATATTTATTTTAAACTGAGAAAAATAAAGTGTAGTCATTAAAGGCAAAGTATTACCAAAGAGAAGAACGGATTATCAAAGATCTCAAAAACAACAGGAATTATTGTATGCATATTCTAATAAAGCAGAAAGGATTACAGGGGAACACTTTAGAGGCGATCATTTCACAAACGTTTTTTGAGAACTATTTGAAAACACATGAACAACTTGATTTAAACATGAAAAACTTGTTTTTCTTCAAAGCATAATAAAATTAAAACGTTTTTTATGTTTCAATACTTACGCGGTAAAAAATATGACGTTGAAAACCTCGGTATTCGAGTCATCCTTGCATGGCATCGCATTCTTTGAGACGGTAACCCTAATCAGGGTTTTCATTAAGGCAAAGAGGCCGCAAGTCTTGCTTCGCAGTATCCGCCGCCTCTGGATAAATATTTCCACAAATTTCGCCCCTATTTATTTTACGCTATTCAGATAAACCTTAATGGCGCTTTGATGTGGCGCCCAACTTGCTACTCAACCGCTACTTTGCTTCAATTTGATTGATTCCCTTTCAGTTTTATTTATGATTAAACTTTCATACCACCTGAAATAACACCTGTATCAAACACAAAAATCAAACAAATAAACGATATTATTATATGCACTTTAAATAACTGCATTAAACTAATCGTGATGTTTTACAGCTGCAAAATGTCTGATTAAAATAAAGTTACTTGAATAGCTTTTGTGATGCAGTTAATATGATATTTCAAACCCACCTATTAAAATCCTGTTTGATGTTTCCAATAAAAATAAAATGCATGTTTTTATCTAATATACACTTTATCTTTGGTTACTGAACGCAAATCAAAGCTGATGCTTTATAAAGAAAATGAAATTTAACGAATCTGACTGCGGTAGAACACAACTTAGCCAGAATAATCTTCAAATAAAATAACGTGTTAATGCCACTATTTAGTTTTTCAATTAATATTTACATCTTGGAATTTCCCAAAGTCCCCAAAATGAGTCACAGGCATGTACTAGAAGTACTAATCAAAGATATAGATTGGTTAATCGATGGAAAAGTTCCCCGAGCGAATATTTCCCCGAGCAGGGATAACACGATGCCCAGCCTTCAAGAATCAAAACCAACTTAGCTTAGTCGTCAAGCTAAATGAACGTTAACTTTTAACGTTAATTTAATATTATCCATTGCCTAGTAATGCACTTGCATACATGTATAACAAACGGTTGTATTTCCTATAATTTATGACAAAATATTTACTGATGCCGCTGACCTAGAAAGATAGAAATAAAAGTTGTTTTGCAGCAGCCCAGCCTAGTTTAATTGGTTGCCGACCCCAACATACTTTTATTCAATTGCAAGGGAAATGATGAGGGTCTAAACAAAAAGCAAATAATAGTAAAACCCTATGTTAAGTAAAAATAAGTGATGAATTCACATATTCTTTTTACACGTATAATAAATTGATACGTTTAATAAATCGTTGGAACATACAGTTCCTGTTCTGTAGGAGATATAAATTGTGTAATTTTAAAAGGTACGTGTTTCACATTCATTACTCTTCATCAGGGTTGCCTTTTCTCATTTCTTTTTTGGGGTCGGTAAGCATCCAATTAAACAATACTTGACATAGCAGTATTCTACATTTCCACCCACAAGTAAATCCATTGCAATCAGATTGTTCCCTTTACCACTTCCACATATATAACCTCTTGTACTTTAAGCGACAGGCAACATTTATAAGCTGGCTAGGCTTGCTAAGCCTTCACTGTCTGACCGCCAATCTTTCAGCAGGCTGTATCTCACGAACCGCAACAGATAGGCAGTTACATTTTCACAACAACAAAAAATGTATATATTGCAACAAGCAACAAAATAAATGTTAGAATTAAAAGGGACATAAAAGAAACGCGATTCTTCGGCATTTTTTTCTCGTCTTTGACAATCGGTGTATCCCTCAGTCCGTAATAGAGAGATGGTACGGGAACTCTTTGTATCAGAGTCGGACTCGCAACTGCCCCTTTCTTTTTATATAAGTATTAGCTTTTTCAAGTGTTCAAGTACCCATATATTTTATGAATTATTGGTCTATTTACCTAATAAGTTATTTATAGTACTAGTAAGTAGTATTAGTTCCTAATAGTTTCTTTTAATTAATTTTCTTTGCAGTCTCGTGTGGCGCGACAGGGTGCCGCGTCCTTTGGCGCAGTGCTCTTTGATCGCATCGCAGCAGCAGCAGACCGCACGGGACCACCGATCAGACGCGCGGCTCAGGATCGACGCAAAGGTGCTGGTCATCGTCGAGTCGGCGTACTCCAGGCTCGGCCGGGACATCGCCGAGCTGTTAGTAGCTAACCGTTTACGGTGAGTTATACACATATATTTATGGGTGACTTATGAGATGTGTGACTTACCTATCGTGCAAGTAAATGTGCGTTGCGCGGAACAGAAAAACAGACAAACGTATTTCACACAAAAAAATCATTTTAGGGCATAGTAACCTAGTAGGTATTGTAATGTCAGGAAAAAACTGATTTATTAATAAAATTTCAAAAGTCATGAGTTTGTTAACCAAAGACGTCGATTAGTAGAGGAAATCAAGTCTCGTCGGATATTCCCCTAGAGATAAGCTAGGAAACCCCGAAGTCAATCATCTTTGCCTTTTCTCTACTATGTAAGGGTCGAATCGAATTAAACTAGACGGGGTTGGACACGAACCGATTGCACTCATCTGCAACTCAAATGCAAATGCAGTGTAATCAGCCTCTGCTCAATAACGACTTGCAATAATAGTATGGGAGCCTTTAATTGCTAACGTGACCCCAGTCACACATCCTGCTAATGGTTCTGGAAGCATTCTTATCACAAAACTGGTACGCCTCGGGACTTGAAACTATATTTTTGGTATTTAAAAATAATGGCTTTTTGGAAGCTAGGAAATAATAAAACAAACATTCAGCAATTAGTGTAGCAGCATGTAGTGTAGTTTAAGACGTGTCCTTTAATCAGTGACCTTATGCTATATATGTAACGACTCTTATGTGAATTCTCCACTGTACTGTTTATAATCGAGTAATCACTCCCGTCTGTTCATTAATTGATCGGCTATACACAATATCCATAAGATATTGGTTTCAACTACAATTATTACGACAAATGACATATACGTTGCAGCTCATCTGTTAAAGTAAATGGTTTGTTATTTTCCGTTACAATTTAATTAAAAACATCAATATAGCAGAAAAAAATACATTTTAGAAATATAAAAAATATGATTTTTTTTTTCAATTTTGTTAGATAATGAACCCAAAAGCTAGATTACAGAATGTTATAAGCAAGTACAGTATTTAGTCTGTATCCAAGTTTGCAACCAATTCATTGAGATAGTTTAAGTTGTTATCGTAATTAAACGTAACGGTTTGACGTCTTCACCGCAAACGCTTAACAATTTCCTGTGACCCGACTGCCTAATGTGTAACCATTTCATTTGTCAAGTTTGCACCACTTCCATGTTCATTATGACTCTAAAGGTTAAATTTTAGTAATAAAATATTTTGTTTTTTATTCATCTAAAATCTGAACATTATTAAATAAGAATAAATTTCAAATAAAACGACTCCTGTATTTAATATAATCTTCACTTTAGACGAAGTCGCAGGAGACCGTTGTCATCTATATTTTTGATAGCTTAACATATTCTAGTATATTTTGTAAGAATCGCCGGCATTGCTATCAAAAATATTTTCGATAAATGTTGATTTAGGTTACGAAGAATACCGTCTTCGGCAAAGCCAAGTATGCGTTTTACATTTTATATTTATTTTTGTATTAACTGTCTTTTGTTGTCTCGTAATATGCTGTTCATCTATTTAGAAGAAGAGTTATGTAAAAGTGAGCCGACATCTATTATCGCCGGCTATTGTTATAGACTGTTGACAGCTAATAGGAACAACATTTGACGGGTGTCGGGGTGTGGGGGGTGAGGCGAGCGAGGCTTGTCGACGTCGTCGCAACCCCTGCATTCTATGTGCCATTCCCATCAAAGATTTACAATTACCAGTAAGTCATTTCCTTCAATAAACGAACCGGGATGTGCGCACTTGTTTTCAATAAGTACGTGTATTTAAATAAAACATACACGTGTAGACAACGCAGAATTTATTTATTTTTTGACCATAGAAGCTACTATTGCGGCATAGTAATTTATTGATGAATAAAATTTGCATGGGAAAATGGCTATTTAAAAAAATATATATATTATGTATAATAATAAATATTTTTAATATATTATGAACGAAACTTTAGAAATCTATCACCTATAACCTAGAACAAGTAGATTTAAAGACACCAAAATATTTATTACTCACTCATAAATTTCAAAATTAAAATAAAGATTAATTGTGAGCTGGTAGAAATTGCTCGGAAAAGGTTGAAAATAATCAAAAATTCAATATTATAAAACTTATTTAGTTGACAGTTCAAAATTTTTTGCTTCTTTTATCATTTTCGTTCTGAATATATTTGTTACAATTTCCTCTTAAACGCAACACACACCTAATAAGTGAACATTTTAATTCATGTTTAAACAATGACAATTTAAATTCATACCTGAGTGTCGGAAGACAAAATTGTAATGTAATTATATAATTTTCTCTGTACCGCGACATTGTTTTAGTCTTTGTCTCGACGACCTGTTTTTTGCTTCACAGTGAAAAACGGTTTCCCTCGGGTCTGGCCGCAGAGTCATGCTCATGAAATGTTTGACGGCTCAGAAATTACTTATCTTCTTGATATTTTTACTCGAGTAAAAGCTCCCTACTTCACTCGCAGACCTCCTTTGTCTTTGATAAATGGATCTCTTAAAGAATGTCTAGATAATAGACCTTAATTGAAATGAATACAAAATGAATCAACTGTTCAATTATGGAAGATTAGTTTAATCTTGTAACTTATTTTATAAATTATACGAATAACTAGATTGCAAACTAAGTAAACTTTTATTATATTTTACAAAGTCAATTGATAACATTTTATTATTTAAAAAAACACGAGAAACAAGTAAACCCTGCGAGAGATTTTATCTTGTAGGACTTAGTAGTCATCTTACTTATAGGTGAACCTGTAAGTAGCTGTGTTGCACATGAGAAGCGATCATTTAGTAGTGTAGCAAGAACCCATTAGCTGTTGGCACGTCCCAATCACTTCCGTGGGGTCCGGTAACGTTCGACACCTTACACCAATGCACTTATACATAATACCTACTAACACGCATAAATAGTATATGTGTGTGTGTTGGTTAATAGTTTTATCTACTATTATAAACCCCATTTTTACTTTGCCGCTATCGAGTGAAAAGGATTTCAATGTATTTCATTAAGGGCATTAATATTTGTCATTTGGTTTTTTCAAATCAAGATTCTTGCTTAGCATACGAATGTTTAATTTTGTAGTTTTCATATGATCAATACGGTACAGTTTGAAAAATGAAATAAAATTGATTAAAAACTAATAATTGTAATAACGATATGCATTATGCATAAATTAAGGTTCATACAACGTGCTACTGAATTTTAGGAAAATGTTATTGGCAATAGTGTCTGGTTGATAAAATGGAAGCCACAACGTCAACAAAAGTACTCAATCCGCATATCATTACAACAAATAATGAGGATCATACAAACGAGATAACGGTTATCTAACTCAACTTTGTAATGAAACTGCCCAAAATTGGTATCTTTATTGGCCGCGCCTGTGTGTGCGTTAGTAATTGGATAGGTAACTAAAAACACATTAAAATGGTTTGCGGTATCCTACCCTATTACAAAGGGAATTGATGTAGGTCTATTAAGCGTAAGTTACGGTAAGGACAGTTAATTTAGCTGTATTGTGTACCCATGATAAATAGTACGTCTTTTAATGTTCTTTAAATTAATTAAGTTTCAGGAACATACATCAAAATATAAAAAAACGCTAAACAATTTACTATGCAACTTTTTAACTCACATTTTAGAAAAGAAAACGCTATTGCTTTAATAGTTAATTAGTAGTATGTAATTACTTTTTACGATAAACTATGCAAATTTTAAAGCGCACACATACCCTGTATGTTCCTATCCTATCCTGGGAAGAGTTAAGTAAGTTGTTAAGACAAGTAGAGGCATCTTACGGCAAGTCGTTGCCTTTGTCTGTTAGTTAGCTAGTTGCGTCATTACATAACATTACAGCCGCCTGCGACCCTATCGCAAGCCCCGCACTCCATTACCGCCCGCTCCTGTCAAAATGCCTTAATTACTTTACGACAACAACAATTGCGCCCTTAATTACACAAAACAATCGTCATATGCCACCGAGTCTCGTTGATTGTCACAGTCCCCGCACATTCTTCTGACGATACGTACTGACTTTCACTACGAACTTTGTTCCGTTTATCGCTTTTATGTCAGTCGTAAAGACAGCTTTATGTAAGCTTTTTCATAGAGAGTTAATGGATAAATGCGACACCGCAAATAGTTAGGTCGGAATTTATCGCTGTCTCCCGTTCCGTGTCATTCATATCCTTGACAGCATCCACATAAAAAGAGTATCATGTAAGTACCTTCTTTCATTAGTACCTACTTCTTTTCTTAGAAACTATTCCTTAGGTATCCTCTGAAGATTCACACTTGTTTATTACGTTAGAGTGTGTAAGGCAAGTTCTTTGTTACAAGCATTTACTGAAAGTTACTAAATCTGATTGCGCTTCTTAGAAGTGTTGTCCTTAATTTGCTAGGAGACACTTTCGGGCCGGCAGTTGCGGAAGCATTCCCTGCCATTAGTGTGAACCTACGCTCGTTTCGCCTTATCGTTAACTCGCTCTTTTCAAACTTTTTGTTTGTAACGCCAAACTTATTTACAAAGTTTCAATTCAAACTTAGCTAAATAGGTACACGAGTTCATTTAAAAGCAAAATAAATGTCCGGCCTTTAAAGATAAGATCTTGCTTGTAAACAGTTGCGGCGCTACGTGACGACATTTATTGAATTGGATTACTGTAAAGTTCCCCGCTAATGTTTGGAGCAACAGCATAAATTGCATTAGTAAAGCAAAGCGGCGGCGGCCGTGTCTTTACGATAACTGTTGTTATCTCCCCGGGGAGGAGGTCGCGGCCGCAGCTCGCAGGCCGTGACACTGCCTCCCTTGTCTCTACCCTGCCACTCCGGCCGCCCTCATCACGAATCAACTCCTGTCGCATTCGGTTCACAGCTAAAGTAGGCCGTTTGAAAGCCTCTAATTTAAACTGAGCGCTCTCTCGTTTAATGGCAGGACACAAATTAACGTAATTAGAAACATTTTAGCGAAGGCTAAATAGAAGCGCAGCGACCGCTCGGTCGCATTGGCGCAGCGTTGTTGTCGCTAATGACCGTAGAACTTTATCCAAACAATTTTGTACTTTTAAAGTTTCCAAGTTATTGAGGGTATCGCCTACCCGCCTTGCGATATGTTATAAGTAGATAAAGTTGGCAACGGGCGGGAAGCACATTAGAGAGCGAGTCGGCGTGAGTACGTAAATGCTATTTGCAAGTTGCCGTCCGCTCGTACCTACTGTAGTGTTGTGTAGTGCTCGTCGTCTGCCAAATTGAAACGAGCCTTAACTCAAGCAAAATGAACGCTACCTACTCAATGCTTTAATGGCAGTTACTGCTTCCGCTGAGCCACTGGGCCGCTGCATTCCCTTACTTCCGACTGACCGGCTACTTAAAAGCTTGTCAGTTTTAACCAATATTGGGAAAATGACTTCTTCTGATTGAATATTTGAAAGCGAATGTTTGGACAGCTCTTCGATATTGCCAATCAACCTCGACCGAGTTTTCGCTGTTTTTAAAACGGGTGGTTTTCCTGTTCATGTTAATTATAAAATTTTACGGCAAAAGATCGGTAAATGTTTTGTTTGCTAACGAATTAATCTGCGTATTAAAACGTCGATTACATAGTAATTTGGCAAATTTGATTTTCTTTTATAAAAGTATTCTAAGGATTTTTACTTTTGTTTAGCCTTTTACTTTGAATAGAAATTCTTTAATTAAGATTTCAATTAAGTAAACTGTTTAAAAAAAAACAAATTTGGGTATATTCTCTTCAAACATAACCAAGCGAACGTTTTTATTATAAAACTGTATGTGAAAGATGTCGAGATACGTACACTTATCACACTGATGGCATCAATTTCCTATCTGAAGTAACAAATTACCAGTGACGTAACGAACAAGCCTATGTTAAACTAGGTTAAGCAAAGCCTAAAGCTTCACCAAAACCAACAACCGTTGAAGGATACTTCGACAAAACCGAATACAATATTGATCTCAAACACACGCCAGCCCACCTTCATTTTCAACGCCATTCTTTGAAAATAGCTTTCCACGAGTTCTCTTTTACGATACTTTACACTTTATTCCATCGTAATACTTACATTTTATCATTATTGGGTAGATATATTACTACTTATAATTAATTCATAGTAAAAATACATTAAAAATAAACGTGAAACAAATACGTAACTCTACTTTAATATTTTCGTTTATCTAATTTTCGCTTTTAATTCTACATTTTGTTATTTTTATAAAACATTAAATTTTATCTATAGTCAGCATACTGATTTCCAACAAATTCTTATCAGAGACCCAGATGTAGGTATCCCTGTAATAAATTCTAATAAAATGTATTTAATTTTTATACGTTCAACGGAGTTGTCGTCAAAATAAAGTACTAAAACCATATGCCTATAAACTTTTATTGGGATATTAACTTAAGAAATTGGTAAAATTAAATTGGATCATAAAAGGGGATATCTCAAATGGTAAAACTCTTCTATAAATACATACCTACATATTATACTAAATAAATTTATACCTTTGTGCGTTGTTAAGAACATTAATAAGTATTGTTTTGAGTTAGATACATTATATCATAATATATTTTATCACTTCGACCGTTCTAGGGTTCCGTATCAATCATAAAACCATTATGCTTACCTTTTGTTTGTAACCACTTCTTTAGGACGAGTTGAGGTTTAAAAAAACATTACTACTTAAGCTCACACATAGTTTAATGGAAATGTAATTTAGTATCTTACTTCTCATCTGTTGTAATAATAAAAATAAAACCGGTCAAGTGCGAATCGGACTCGCACCGAGGGTTCCGTATAAATTTGCAGGTATATAGGTATGTAGATTGTTTTGTCACGAGAATGTAATCCCGGTTTTCCCCCCGTTTTCTCTTGTTTTAATTATGTAACTACATATTTACGGTTTTCGGATATACAATTTCAAATTTATAGCTCTAAGCGTTCCTGAGAAAAGGGTCTTGACGGGCCGACAGACTGACACACAGACGAACAACGAAGTGATCTTATAAGGGTTCCTTTTTCTTTTAGAGTTACGGAACCCTAATTGTATAAAAACAGGTAAATAAATACATCTTTAAATCCTTACCCCTCTGGGAATCAAACCTAACATCCCGTAACGAAAAGTGGCATGACAGATAACCCCTACGGAGAGGTCGTAAGTAAAACTAAATGATACCTCATTTTCCGACTCTAGCAGAATGTAATAACAGAATAATCAGTTCATTTCTGACGGGGTTCATACAAAATGATTCACATTTAACATAACAAAAGTAATAGTTCTACATAAAGTTTTAAACAAATAATATAATCTTTTCATTGCATATGTATAAACAAAAATTACAAATATTATGACTTCTGTAGGAAAAAACCTAATATGTCCCGCATTCATTTAATAATCGTCAAATTACGAATAATATATTAACGCCTAAGTGACATACGGACTACGTTCTCTCTACTAATTGCTCCACTAACTTGGACATAAATAAAGAAATTATCCACAAACAATGTTTATTATTTCACAAGTCGTGATAATAACACGCGAAGTAATAAGAGATGATAGTTATTTGTTTTGTCCACAGATACAAAGTGGAAGTTGCCGGGAAGAGTCTGCCCGTACTAACTACATTGGACAAGGGCAGATACGGCGTGATCGTGTTCGAATCCCTGTCCAAGTACGCAAACATGGACAAGTGGAACAGAGAGCTCCTGGACAAGTACTGCAGGGAGTATTCCGTTGGAGTTGTGGGGTTCGCCACGCCAGGGGAAGAAAGCCTTGTCGGTGCACAGCTGAAGGGGTTTCCACTCTTTATGCACACAAATTTGAGGCTAAAGGTAAATATTGATCTTGATTGTGGTGATAATAGGTAGCCAAATTTATTTGTTGTAGTTTAGTTTAGTTTGGCTTTTTTTTAACTTTTCCTTAAAACTACAAATATTTAAACCAATTACGGAACCAGGGGTTTCTTGCCGGTATTTTACACAACCAAAATTTTCTGTATCGGTAGTTGAGTCGGTTTATTAAATTCGTTTAAATTTTATTTGAACAATTCAAAATCATTTTTGTGACTAAAGTTTTATTTAGATTTTTGAAACGAGACCGAATTAACTAGTTTTGGTACATAATCCATTTTTGATCTACGCTTTTGTTACATAACGATGTAATCGCATTTGCCAATCAGAAAAGTGTTTAAATTCGTGCCTGTCCGAATGATTGAATTATTCATAAATTTATGTGAAACATTAATAAATGAATATACAGTTACTGACCATCACATTTAATTGAAGTTTATACGATTATATCACAAAACTATGCATTGATAAATCAACGCGACACATTACTAAATTATTCCTGTTGTTAATAACTAATATCTGTGTAGGTAAATATATACTTAAGTGTTTTAATTAATACTCAGTAGGATAGTCGAAAAATGTTTATCTGATACAATTCCTTTCACATTCGCAATAATATTACTTGGAAATATTGCATGGTCGGCAGCTATACAGTAATGCTTTTAGGATATTACAGAGAAATAAGTCGTTGTTAATTCCCAGAGAAAAGCTTTTAAAGGTATTCATGACTCAGCTTTTATTATGTTGCACACTCTTACCACTACTACTAATCATATTCTTTACCATTTAATATAAATTTTATCGTTCCAACCCCGATTTTTTAAATTAAGTCCTGATTTAGATCTATGCATGTTCCATTTGATAGAGATATAGTCAAATTTAACATATTACATTTCTGGATCTTAGTTTATTATTTTTCATTGTTTATTATGATGAAAAATAATCACGAGAAATTAAAAAATTTGTTTACTGAGTATCAAAACTGGATTATTGTAGTTGGTTTTCTTGTACTTTAAATTAAATTATGTTCTCATCAAACAGTAAATGTCATAAATAGCTGTGAACGAGAATTTTATATAAATCTGACTCAGAAGTAATGCTTCACGAATCTAATGTTTTTACAGCTTGGACAGAACTTCTCGTTTACATTGTTAAACGTTTTAAGCTCTAAGCTTTACATTTTATTGAATTGTTTAATAGTAACTGCTATATAACGTTTATTAGGACTAAAATCACGAGGTCGATGTTATCGTCAAATTGTTTTTTTTTACTCAAATATTCGAGATTTAAAAAACTCATCAAAATCATAGAATTTAATCTTTTATAAAGGGTTGATCCGTTGATTGTTTTAATTTGGATTCTCATTAATCGATAGTGTACCCTGTAATCAAGTTTTATTTATGAATTAGGATGCGGCGTTAAACCCAGCGTCACCAGTGTTAAGGCTGGCCCGGGCAGGCGAGACCGCTTGGGGCCCGCTGCCCGGCGATCATTGGACAGTGTTCCGAGCGAACAGCTCTACATACGAACCGGTGGCTTGGGCGCTTCGACAGAACGTCTACGGAGTTAATGGTAAGCTGTACTTTTCATATTAACCACAATGTTTTCAATGAAGTATTGAATCTCGCAGCTTGATATCCACGTAATGAAAACAACCCTTTCCTAGACTTTTTGATAGGATTGACTACTTACCATGCTTTAATATAAAGGATCCTTGCTTATCTAATATTTAACTAGTAACCTTAATGATTGTTTCGCAACATAGGTTGGTACCTACTACACATTTTAGTGGAATAGAGAACCAAACATATTTTGATTTATGTAACGTTTCTCCGGTATATTATTTCGACTGTGTCATTTGATAAATGGTCGAAACATTTCATTTACACAGTTATAAATAAAGTTAGTTGGTATATTGTTGAGTAAGCTCAAATCTGTGTGCGGTCCTATCCTATCACTGTATTTTGCGATGCTGCACCAATACTGCATACGGTTTTATTTTTGCTCTATTTGCAGCAATGCAGGTTGTAATACAATATTGCATGTGAAATATTTTGTGGTCGCCTTTTGTCCGACTGAGTTTTGTTTCGTATCACGGACGGGTTAATAAAATACCCTTTAGCTTTGCTAAAATGGAATTGATGCGGTCTTTACATTGATTCGGCTGGCAATCAATGATATAGGTCCCGTTTGTTGTAGACCGTTTGCTGATCGTAATAAAAATATATGTTCATTTGTTATGATTATTTTTCGATTAAAAGCAGAACGAAATTTAACTGGTTGGAAAAAACTTCGTTTTAAGAACATAATATTACCAGTTATTGCTTAACGTTATCATTTCCAGCGATAGCAAATTAAATTTGTTTCGTGGGATACGTGAACACATCAATTGTATTTGGAGGGAGATTCCAATTATTATCAATACAAAACAAAAGCATACAAATTAACTGAAATATCATTCAATTCATTCGATACCCTCAATTTAAACGTCAAATATACAAAATGTTTGAAAAATCATAACCCCTAGTTTTTTACGTATGAATGAACTAGGAAACTCTTTACAACTTGGGGTTTTCGCTTTGAAATATGCTTACTGGGTGAGCACTTAAAAACTACGTTACAGGAAACATTACTTTGATATGTTTTACTGTGTACTCACACACTCACAAATACACACACCGAGGTAGACTTTAAAATACGTTTACGTCGTAGATTATCACAATACCTATGAAGTTATAAGGATGAAAATTGTTAGCAGAAAACTGCAGGTCGTGTGATTTTCAAGTTTCTGTAGGTTATATTTTGAGAACAAAGAGAAACTTCATGTTATTAGAGAAACGGAAAGTTGTTTTCGACGTTAAAAGGTTGCTACAACAGTTGTTTTGGTATGAAAATTCAGCAAATTTTTACGGTTCTATATAAGGTAAATTTACGAGTATGTCATTGTAGTTGTAGGTGTACGAGTATTACATTACAGGCTCATTGTAGTTGTAGGTGTATTACATTACAAGCATATTTGTTCATATTTTATGGAATTAAGGAACATAAATTTATTTTTCGTATAATAAATAAAACCGCTACGTACAAACAAGCTTGATTATATCTATTGAATATAGTGTTGGTAAAGGTTTTTTGAGATTGTGTTAAATTTTAGATATTGGTATGGAAATGAAACCTTAAATTTACGCATTGCCGACGGTAGCTACATGGCCTTTTGACTGTAATATATATGTTTTTTTTTTTGTTTTGTAGAAGAACTGGTACCGCTCGCGACAGTGATACAAGACCATGGAAGGTTGGATGGGATTCAACGGGTTCTGTTCGGGTCTGGTCTGCAGTTCTGGCTTCACAAGATACTTTTCCTCGATGCTCTCAGCTACCTCAGCCACGGCCAGCTAAGCCTCAGCCTGGAGAGATGGATCTTAGTCGATATCGATGATATATTTGTCGGGGAAAGAGGTAAGCACATCTCATCTCATACCAAAAACGACAATAATTTCTGTTGTGATTGAATTGAATAAAACATCGTGTTCAGTTACCTGAACAAGTTTAAAGTATGTATATAATTTATTTAAAGCCGCGTCTATTTGGTTCGTGCTTTTCTGGCCATTTTGGATTGCTATTGTCAATATGAAATGTTGAATGTTTGCGAATCGAGAACGACGCAGATTAATAAATAATTTGTCGAGTCGACACGAGTTATTTTATTATTACTTATCGCTAGCCCTGTTTGGATACCCGCCAAATTTTGCAGCTTAAAAGGTTTAACTAATATCACAACAGAAACAAAACTAATTGACGTATCAATTTAATTACCGCGGATATTTCAATTATAATAACGAAAACAATTATTAAATGCAGTACATAATTACAAGGAAGTATTTGAATCTGAGCAAGACCATTTGTAGGAACAGAGCGAAATGGCGTCGCAATAAATAATAGGTAGCTTGCAGTTCGCACGTTCGCACTATTACAGGGGATCTCTTAAAGCAAGGACGTGAACTGGGTCCCCGTACCGAAACCCTATAAACTTTATTCTATACACTTTTGTCTGGTTCCACGAACCAATAATGGATTCTATCACATCCGTACCTGTCGTGAATACCAGAAACTGAACTGCAATCGAATGTGCATTCAAAGGAGCAGTAACAAAAGGAGAATACTTGTATCCTCCCGGAAACACACGGGTGGAGGACTGGCCACATTCTTGTATCACCTCAGGAATATATTTTTTACGTACGGCCAGCCTTTTGACTAGGTAGGTAAATTTTTACCAGAAAAAAAAAGTCATTGTTTAACGTCATTTACTACCAAAAGAAATCAAATATTTCACAATTTAGAGCGTCTTTTAATAGTGCCCCAGAGAGAAAGTATAACTGAAATACGATATGCATAGAAACAAAAAACCGGAATGCTTAATGGTAATTAACTGAAAAAGAAAACAAGTTCTATAAAAATATTAAATATTATAATATTATAATATAAAATAAAAATTGCTGTGCGTTGTGAAAAACGTAGATAGTTTTGGTAGTTTTTTTCTGTAATTTTCAATTGTCCTCGCCTGCTGCAGCTAAAAACGTTACCTTCTTTTTGTGTCAGTCGGATAAAACTAGTTATTCGCGTCTTGTCGGTGAATGTTTCAAGTTCAAATCCAAAATGATTGCTATCTCTTGTTAGCAAAAGTGTTATTGTCTTATTTTATCGGGGTTTTGTTTTATAGACTAACTTTGGTTTGGTCCAGGCATTCTCAATCTACATATTGAATATCTTTTGGTATAATGTTTAAACGAATATCAACATTTGCTCTTGGAAAAAGGTTTTGTGTGTACACTATGAGCTCTGCCGCCAACTAATCATAATGTCAGACTTTGGAAGCCGTGTCGACAAAGTAAATTTACCTTTTGCATTCGTCGCAGAGAATGATTAAGAGCTTACAAACGTAAGTTGAACTTTTACCGAACCACTACAAACTTTTTACGCTCTGATTAATGTTATTAAAATTTAAAGTTGCTACTACTTTTTAGCATACGTATCAAAGTTATGTATGATTGCATTAAACCTTTTTTTTCTTGTTACTAAAGTACCTACTAATAGATCATACAAATTCCACACTGAACAATCCTTGTGGCTTAACTGTTGTCTTAAATGAAAATGTTTAGTTTAGGGGCTAGTAGGAGTACACATGGACATGACAAGAGTGAGCTTCAAACTTGTAGTTATCTTATTGTGTCAAGTAGAATTAAACAGATTTACAGCAATAATGCTCTAACGACAATCCCCATTAGTGTTAATAAAAGTATATCATCTCCTAACGAACCTCCACGTTCGAACTTTCTCACCTTTTTAATTGGGATAATTTCCAACAAAATATAATCGACCTAGCAACAGTGACATAATATTTTAACATGGTAACAAGATAAGACCCAGAACCCAAAATTATTTTATGCTTGTAATTAGTGGGTATTCGTAATACATAAAATACAATGTATTTCATGTTTAGAAATGTGCCATAAATCTATACAACAAAATACAAACACAAACAATATTAGAATATATTCACTTCGTATTATTATTCATAGCGAACAAAGCTAAGCTACATGTGAGCTCGCTCGTTGAATAAGCGTGCTCAAATTCTTTTATTGTAAAGGCACTCGCCTCCACGAGGAAGACGTTGCCGCTCTGATGGCATCGCAGTCAGCCTTGCAGCGTTTGGTACCAGGGTTCAGATTCAACATGGGATTCAGTGCCAAGTACTTCCATCATGGGACAACGTTAGAGAATCGAGGGGATGACGCTCTCCTGAAGAATAGACAGCATTTCACATGGTAAGATCAGTTTTCTTTGGAATTAATTTAGTAATGGAGTAGACCAGGGATAAACGTTATACATAATATTTAAAAAAAATCGTATGCCAATTGGCTGTTCATAACTGAATTATCTACCTACAACATCTTCAATAAGTACCTAAATTATTGTGCTCCAAATAAATGAATTTGAAAAAAAAATATTTGGACTGGAAACTGGACCCGCTTCTGTTACTCTTCTTTTTTTGTTCCGACTGTTTATTGAATATTCTTGTTGTGAAAGACGTTCGGTGATTGACTAAAAACACTGAAGTATGAAATCATAAAATGTTCATAAAGCGTTAACGAAATTTTCTAACAGTAAAGTATTTCAAATAATGATTACATTTAAATCTTATTTTGTATTCCTAATTTTTAGGAGTTGAAGTATTTTAATGAAAATAATTATGTCTTCGCAGTTTCAAACACTTGATTGAGGTTTTAAGAAAATTATTAAAGTGGAGATGATTATATTTAAAAAGTTGTGATGAAATTTACGAAAATCTTTAGAAAAATTTTCCAATCTTGTTTTTCTAGGATTTTATAGGTAAATTTAATATAATCGAGCTTTTATTCATTTACTATTATAAATCTCTAGCTTCATTAATATTTTTTATCAAGAACAACTATGTCTCATGAAAGATTTAAGAATAATATAAATAAAGGCTTGCATTATTTGAGATTTTCATACAAAAACATCAAACATCTCTGATAAAATCATATAGTAGGCGTTCAAACTGTCTTATACTTCTGTACTAACTGTTTCCATACATACCTAAATTTAATCTGATGTTTAAAATGTAATATTTTCATAAGGTTCTGCCACATGTGGAATCATCAGCAGCCTCACCTATACAGCAACGTATCTCAGCTAGAAGCCGAGATGATGTTAAATAAGCAGTTCGCCTTAGAAAACGGAATACCTACCAACTCGTGTTACTCGATCTCCCCTCACCACTCGGGAGTGTATCCCGTGCACGAACCGTTATACGAAGCATGGAGGAAAGTCTGGGACGTAAAGGTCACCAGTACCGAAGAGTACCCACATTTAAGGCCCGCTAGGTAAGAAATTTATACTTTTTTTTTCAAATTAAAAAGTTTTCGCTTCAGCCTTTTATTCTGTTTTATTTTTCATTTAAATTACTATCCAAATAATTCAATAAAATTATATATTATTCAGCGGAGCATTATTTGAGAACAGGAACGATTTATATTGACTTTTTCATGTTCGTATTTGTCACAACATGGTTTGTGTGAAAGAATTTTTTTTCGTAAAGCACAGATTCTACTCTGGCGAAGTTGCGAAAAATAGTGAATAGTAAACATCTCTTGATATAAAACACCAGACATATGTAATATTTACTATACCGGATAAATATTTTCTAGGTTAGAACGTAGTAGTTCTCGAGTGGTAGATTAATGGCTTAGTTTAAAATCCGTAATGATTTCATGCTTGATTATTCAAAAGGTTTTACCTGGTAGACTTTGATCTCGTCAATTCGTAAATTTCATCCTAACACCTACCTACTATTTTCGTTGTGGTACAATCGAGAAAAGATATTTATCTTTACGCATTGTTTTGACATTTAAGATTAGGTTTTGAGAGATATCAATAGATATAAAAGTAATTTGTGTGACTAGCATTACATGATACGAGTATAAAGTAATGTTAAAGTGTGACAGATACTGCTTTTAGTTTCAATTAGAAGTGCAATCTAAACTGTAGTCCGCTAGTGCGATTTGCTATCGTTAGCATGGCGGATTTGTCTTAGTATTCAGATCATTTACATATTCATTGTGGTTTTAACAATTTAAAAAGATTTAAATTTATGAATGTATTTGAGCAAATTACATGCCTCACAAATGTTGCAATGCGCATATTGCAATCGTATGCTTGAAGCTTACTAACAAGATTTACCATTTCCTTCGTTATTCTGACTTTTCTTTTAAGGTTATGGTTAAATAACAGTTTTCTTGACTGTATAAATTTTTCTTATAAGAAGTGTCAAATTCCATTATTTTAAACTAACTTTCTTTAACGTATTTCAATACTAAAACCAGTCTCATACGCGAAGCTTTGTTTTACGTAGAGTATAATACTCGTATATTTAATACGGTGGTCCTTAAATATAGGCGTGTTACAATCGCGTCCCTTGCTAGAGTTGAACCCCCAGTGAAGTTAACATGCAACTTGGCTAGAGTAGTTTACTCCGGCTATCTTATTCCCGTCCATAAGTCTGCATGCATGTAGCACAAATTGTAAACTTACGTTAATTAGTTACCAACTACTCGAGCCACCATATTTTCTCAGTAGAATAACTCTGAAACTCAAATCTACACTTTAATATATTTACTGAAACAATTAAGTTTTAATGTCTTCTTTAGCGGCCGGGTTTACTGAACTTAATTTAAGAGGTTGTTAAGTGTTTTGGGTTTATAAGCCTGTAGATTGTGCCTTCAGACGTCAGAGTATGACGTTATAGACACTTTTGTATCTTAACATTTCATGATCCCATACGAATTGAATTTTAATAGGCTTCTACTATATTGTGTACTAATTTTATTTACGTCTTTCAATAAAAACACGCATTTTTTGTGAAAATACTTGTTATTTAAGAAGATAAATATTGAATTATGTAAAAACTTTAATTACTTTCCAAAAAGATTCTAAAAAATGTTTAACTAATTAACTTGAAATTCCATTAAAGCATATTAAGCATATCGGATGGATCGCAAAAAGCCGGGTTAGCAGAATCCTTAGGGATAAAGCTTAGATTGCGGTTGTGGTCAGTGGTGACGATTCGATACTAACTATCGTCTAATTTGTAAATGTGCCGCTACTTTCCAATGGAAGGGTGACTGAACGGAATGAATTTATGATTTAAAGCTATTTGCAAATTGAAATTGCTTTACAGTATTATGCAATGTTTACTGATAGTGTTCAATTTCAATTTAATTAATTTTTTAAATCATCTTCAATAAAATTACAATTTGTCATTAGAAATTATTTAGATTTTTTAAATTGATTATTGTGAATTGGTGAAATTATCTCCACTTTTTCTTACATTATATATGTAAGTTTATCTAAAAAGTTTAATGGGACGACTTCATGTGTCTAATCTTGACTAATGTGAATCTTTTCTGATGGTTTAACGTTTTACTTCTTTGTCCCTGGTTCCCTACTTACTATCTATTCTCACTCGAAACCTTAAACCTGCTATCAACCATTAATGGTTATCTAGAAAAAAAACATCCTTTGTACATACATATATAAAATTTGTAGACTTGTAAGTTTTATTGAACATGGCTCGGGTCTAGGTAGGTAAAAATTCAGGATTTTTCACCTATCAAAAGTGTCTCAAATTTAGTTTTAAAGTTGGTTCTAGACAAACGAAAAGAGATGAGAGTAAATTTATAACATCTCTCATTAAAGCTCACATTGACCGACTTTTTCTGCAGCAAATTTTGTTTAATAGAATTTTGACAAAAGTGCCCATGCATTATAAATTGACCTTCAAAGAGATTGGGAAACAGCATTGAATTTTTATTATTATTTTGTAGAAATAAAAATCAAACATTCTATTTCTCATGACTTAAGTCGTTGCTTGATTTTTCATCCTGTAGTACGAGTATGTCCGGGCACATAGCCTGTACTCCATACACACACAGATACATTATTCGATTCGTCTCAAAGGATACGACCGTTGATCATGGTTAATAGGAGTTGCAGTGATGGTCGTACCCCGTAGTAGTGAAAATCAAACCCAGTATGAGACTACAGGGTTAAATCTATTGCAGGTTAAGGCGTGGTTTCCGCCATAAAGGTGTGATGGTGCTCCCGCGTCAGACTTGTGGTCTGTTCACCCACACGCTGCTGCTGGAGAGGTATCCTGGAGGAAGGCAGAGGCTCGACCGCTCCATACAAGGAGGGGAGCTTTTCCAAACTATCGTCAATAACCCGGTAAATAAAACATTTTTGTTTCTTATTTATAATTTGCACAGACTGCAATTTATCAGGTCACCCTTACTCTAATATTATAAACGCGAATGTTTGTAAGGATGTAAGTAAGGGAATTTTAATGAAATTTTAGGCTATAATTTATAAAGATATTGTGTGAATGGTACAAAATATAACATGTCAAGTAAGTAGGAAAAAATTCTGCCATTGAAAAAAGCTTTTGTACTCAAATACCCCTTAGTGATTTTGATTTAAATAACATTTTATTATAACACAGGTTTGAAAACTCAATCCTATTTTATGTAAAAAACGATTTTTCCATTATTTATCCTGTTTCTGATATATATCTCTCAGCTCACATATGAAAATTGAGAGTTGGCGCTCCAATTATTTGCTGCGCAATATAAATCCACCATATCTAATTATGCAATGGCTAGTTTGTCTAAAAGTAAAACATTGCATCGCGACAATACTGACCGGTATTTATTCCCAGGATTCCCGTAACACCATCAAATTAGTCATCAATTAGAGTTTAGTTTCCCATTCCTTCATCGCAATAACCATAAACAAGGCTCAAGGTCAAACTCTTAAGGTAGTGGGAGTAGACTTGTGGGAAAGCTGCTTCTCCTACGACTATGTGACATGCTCCAGAGTAAGTATCCTGGTGATTCTAGCACCCGAAGGAAAAATATTGTTTAAAGAGAAATAATGCGGTAGGTGTAGTATTTCAATTTCGTTGTAAAAAGATCTTTCCCCCGTGTAACTTTCACTAAATCAAAGGCTGAGCGTCGCGTTCACAAAATGTATCAAAATTTTAGTTCATTTTCCTTCAAATTTTACCTGTAAATCTCAGTAGTACAATAAAGATTGTCATTTTCAAACCCTTAAAAATAATAATGTATATGTTAAAACAAAATTATAACGTTAAAAACAATTTTAAAATCCGAACCGTTTCCCAAAGCTAGTTTACTTAATAGATTTATAACATATCTTATAAATGTATAATTAAACACAAGATTTTCTTGAATATCCGCAAATGTTACATAGTACATTGAGATGATTCACAAAAGTGTATAAGTTTCAATTTTCCTAAAGTTTGTGCTTCGGGTACTAAGGTCCAAATTACTAAAAGGGATAAAATACATTCTGAGTAAATGGATATTAAGCAGGTATAATTACATTGTCTTCATAGGTATGTGTAAACAGCTAAGATCTCATAAAGATAAACGTGTTTTTCAGTAAAATAATACTGGTGTTCATCACACAGATACCTGCTCGAGTCGGGATTCGAAACTTCACGTGCCACGTGTCTAGTGGCTAAGACCTTTGCTCCAACAATAATTACGTTTATTACAATTAACACGAGTTGCCGTAGACTTGAACTTGAAATAACTATTATTTAAAGCAAGCAAAGATAAACAGGGGTGAAACACGTATTGCACGTATTACAAAGGTACTGCCCTTATATATTAAATTGAATCGGTAATTATTAACTGACATAAAACTGATATTCAGTTTTACGCCGTCAATAACAGGTGGAAAAACATTTCCATGATAAATTCAATTTGAAGTAATTTTTTGACGCGTAAGCTTTTAAAATTAAGACTTTTAGAATGACATAACCTAATTTTCTTTAATTAGCTTTAGCGAAAGCAAAATATCGCGTCCAATTCTCTTTAACAAGTTTTTAGATATTTGATTACACTATTCAGTATTTTCCTAATAGTATTAACTCCTGCTAATTTAATCACTAGGCATTTACTTATATCAATGTATTAAAATGATATTGTTTATACTTACTTACGTACCATTAAACTTGCAGAAAGCATGCGGCTCGCCAAGCTACGTAGCCCATGAACGCTCTCAAGTCATGTTTTTCCAACACATTTTGTATTCCTATTAGCGTTAAGGTTTGCAGAAAATGGTTTTTGGCTCATAATCCACCCAGGATCGCCTGCATGCAACGGCTTCCAACAGCAAAACCTACACTTTTGCTAGTTTTCATTTAATCAAACGATGTTTTTTTTTCTTTGAATCAGATAAACATCTTCATGACTCACATGTCGAACTACGGCAACGACAGACTGGCGCTCTACACTTTCGAGTCAGTAGTGAAGTTTCTCCGATGTTGGACGAATGTTCACCTAGCTTCAGCACCGCCTCTAGCCCTTGCTGAGAAATACTTCCAGCTGAGACCTGACGAACTGAACCCGCTGTGGGGGGTGAGTTATGAAACTTGTATCTTAAAGCAATAATTTATATAGCGTTTTGCACCAAAGTTCTCTCTTGTGTTTTCTTATTTAATTTTTGTTTAAAGCCTTGAATAGGTAAACAAGGAAAACTAGTTTGATTATAATAATTGCTTGCGGCCTTCCGTAAACTTTACGGAGAAAAAAGCATGAAGATAATTTTTAGGTAAAAGCGTTGAAGTCTATTCACAATACAATACCTATACATTTTTTATGTCATGAGTCCAAATTGCATGTTATTAATATCGTAAGTTCTGAACGAGAACTTCTTTGCTGTTTTATCTATATTCATGAGTTTTTCCTCGATGTAGCGTGCAGAACCGGATATTTATTTGATTTCCTTTTCATAAAAGTAAGAGTTAAATTACGTATGTCTCACACGATCGTACAAACGTCACGGTTTCATGAACACTGAAATGTCGTATAAAAAGGTGTAAGTATAACCAGCAAGAAAAGTAAATGAATAACGTTGGCGTTTCAATCATTGTATTAAACAACAGTATAAGGTCCTAAACATTTATTTTTATTGCAACACCAACTGATGTTTTTCTCTATTATGATAATGCAAGAGCAGACATAAAAGGCACGCAACCCTGTTTTGAGATTGCTTCTAATTTTAATAATACATGTATACTATGATTCTATCAATGAAATAGTCTTAATGTTCACCCACACTTCAGCAACATAGTTGTTTTTTTTGCATCTACAGTAAGGTTGGAAAGTGGATCGCATCACGCGAACAATATTATACTGCGACCGTGTAATTAACATTCACTATATGTGGATGACACCCGATCAAAGATATTAAGTATTTCGTACTAAATTGCTCGTGGTTAACAACCAATTAAATGTGAAATGTGTTTGATTTCGATATTGAATATTTGGGCGGACCATGCGCCGTGTATGTTTTTAATTATTCCAGTTTACTCATTTATTTTACTCTCGTCCTTAATTAAGGTAAAGATGAAAGGAATCCATGGTTGGTTTTTAATCAATTACACGCCTCGAAAGCGTTTTTCAAAGTCAACAACTGAATTACAGTAAGAGTTTACTGTTAGTTAAATGTAAATAAACGTAGACACTACACTTATGTATATTTATCTTCGGGTTTAAGTTACTTTGACAATCATAGGCTACTTAGTATGGATAAATAACTTAAGATAGCTGAAGAAATTATTTTTATAATTTTGTAAATTTTTAACCCATTAAACACAAAACAACATACCTACACAGTGTGCCACAAAAATTTTCAATCACTTTTACGTATTGTTTAAACACTTTAATGTAAGTATTTCAATTAATCATATTTAACCCAATCGAAACTTTATTTTTAGAATGAATTTATTATTACAATTTCAGTTAGTTAAATTATGTTGAACATCGTACGCAGTTGTAATTTCAAAAAAAAATAAAAAAACTTTTCAATCATCTGGAAATAATTTTCCTACGAAATGCAGACGCGTAAAATAGCTTTCAACTGTTTTTTATGAATTAAAATCAATAACTTTTCATCAGCCAAATATCTACGTGTGGAATGTTTTATTTTTGTTATAAAAAATATTTTTTGTCGATACTTTCCTACAGTGTTCTACAATAACAGTATTCTCATCATTGGAGACATCTAATTGCAAATGTCTGTCTGTTAGTCTGTGGTTTTGCTGCCTTGTGACGGCTGAAGCGCTGAACCGAACCTAATCTAATTCTACTTCGATCTTTTTTCGATTGTTTTCTTATTTCTTTCAACCCATTACCCGTATCGACTTTATAATTAAGCAAGACAACCGTAAAATATCGCAGTTTAAAAAGAAATTATTTTTAGAACTGAAAGAAATTACTTTCAGTTTTACTAATTTATATACTAATTTAATTTTGCTAAACTAACATTTCTTAAGACAAAGTTATGGAGCGAGGCCCGAATTTTAAGTATTTTTAGGCCGCACCAGCTTAAAAAGTTTGATAAGCTCTACAAGAGTTCGATGTTTTTAAGCCTTTCATATTATACCTATAAAATGTTTTTTGAATTTACTATCAAGCTCATCTCATGTATAACTTGAATGCTTAATTCTATGAAAATGACGATGATTACTTTGTGATGTAGGCCCTAATCCGATCTTTTTGTCTTACAAACCCGGACCAAAACGAAATTTAAGATTTTTTGGTCATTAAAATTCATGAATACCCTTAATTTCTTCCCTTTTTCAACAAAACTCTTTCCTAAAATATTTTTCACCCTTTTCAAATGTAAAAACTTTACATTTCTGTACATATAGAACCCTTGCGACGATATCCGCCATCGAAGAATCTGGTCGAAGACCAAGTGGTGCGGGACTCTGCCCAAGGTCTTAGTAATTGGACCACAGAAGACTGGCAGCACAGCGTTGTACACGTTCATGTCCATGCATCCATCCCTCGCACCAAACCTGCCCAGCCCAACGACCTACGAGGAACTTCAGTTCTTCAACAACGCCAACTATCTCAAGGGATTGGATTGGTGAGTATACCTATCTAAAAATTAATTAAGTGTTGCGTTCGTACGTTCTACAATTTTTATGTCTTGTTAAACGGCTGAGAGAACGGTTGGTCCGATTTGGTAAAATCTCTTTCGTAAAAATGTTGTTTTCGTTCATGTCGGAGTAAAGTTTTATGTATTTTTATTAAATCCGAAGAATTTAAAAATTCTGAAAAATGAAATGATGTCGATGAGAATTGCGTATGAACAGTCAAGCGAAGTTGAGGCGGTTAGCTAGTTTATAATAATATTTTGGAGCAATTCTCACAAATTGCTTTAGTCCCAAACTAAGCTACAGGCTTATTCTGTAATAGTGTAATTGAGTATTCTGATGGTGTCTTTGCTAACGGAAGGCGTAGTATAAGGACTGATGCTGTAGTATCCAATTCACTGATCTATCCAAGCCCTCAATAACCATCACAGTCATGTTAAACATACACAGCTTTCCTTGTTTACTATAATATTAAATACACTCGAATGTAGGGTTAAAGGTTATTAATGACAAAGTAAGTGGTCATTAATATACTATTAGGCAGATCACCTGTTAGACCTTAATCAGATTTTAAAACATCAAAACTATTGTAAAAAAATCGAAAACCCAAACCAAAATTTTCAGAATTAAAAAATACACTAACTTTTGCGAATAATTATTACTCGTAGACTGGTTAAAAAATATATTTATAAATTTAGATTGTGTATTACTTAAAAACGAATGCTCCCCTATTTTATACTTATTGCGTATTTTAAGAACGTATCTAGTAAATTATACATTTGACTAATTATAATGTTACCCACTTAAAATCCGAACCATTACATCTGTTTCGAATCCTACGGTGTAATTATTACCTTTGAAACATGAATTAGGTATTTAAAGTAAAAATTAAATACACTTTAAACCTTTAAATTTCCGTAACCGTGCCGTAATTTTAATAACCGTAACTTTTTTTGTTAATTATGCCTAATAGAATATTTTCCAAACACATGACTGTCAAAAATAACAACATTTATTTTTCCCATAGTAATATTTTAGCCTACCTTTACATATTTTTTTCTACTCGTATAATAAATAAACTTTTATTGAGTAACTTTATTTCTATTGAAACATTTTACATATAATATTTATAAAAAAAAAGAGGCGAGATGAGTAAACACATAACACAAAGAACAGAGGGAGTAGGTATAAGATAAATGTAGCACAACTTCACAAGTCACGGCAGGAGGGTCAGCTCTACTAACGTTTAACAAAAGACCTTTTAGTCGAAATCCGTGACTTGCGATAAGACAAGTTGGTCCCTTAGATTTATCGAAGAGACCCTACAATGCAAGATACATAGATAGAATACAGAATATAGAAGACAACAAAGTTGCACTAGCTCCATCGGCTAAATGGTATCTTGACATTGAATAAAACGACCCTGACGAGGGAGTTCTGAATGACTGGATGAATAAGCTTTCAACAAAAATGCAGTAATAAACATAAAAACAAAATTCTATTGATTAATGAGGCAGACATCGCTACGAAACATTTCCTACGGGTGATCTAACACAGTACATCACCTTGATCAGACTACACAATCGATTTCTTCACCTCTACGACGGGTTATTTAACAGTTAAAAAAATACTTTTATTAATTTTTCTCATGTACCTCAATAGATCTTTGTGCAGAAAAACTAACTTTATTTGTTTTTATAACTGGATAAATAATGAAAAACAACTGATGTTTAGTTTTATATTTATTCGCAAATATCAAAATTTAGTCTTGTTTTGTCTTTAATTATGAACAGAAATAAAATCACAACAGGTTTCAAATGCTTATTATAGAAAGCGTCTCTTCCACTCAGATAATAACAGACAGATCATATCATATATGTTATGTGTAAACGCGAATATAAATCAGAACCACTGAAGCGACAAGTTAACTAATCTAGCTAGTAAATAACGTTGCACACTTTCTCGACTTCGAAAGTAAAATGTATTTCCAAGTCTTGAGTTACTGTTATTAATTTAAAAACGAACACATTAATTTAGTCGATTATTGATAACTAAAATCTATAATAAAACAAAGATTACTAAACTTATCAGCATTAATTGTATCAAAATGAATGCAAATCAACGTCGTCGTATTCTGAAGTGAAAATGAAATAATAGCTAGTCGAGTGAGCCCAAAAAATTAGAAATTAAAATGGCGTTATGACTATTAGGTTGGATCAAAGTCATACAATCATACGAGTGCATGTATTGCTTATATCGTTGTAATGTGACTAGCATACAAATATTATTATTGGAACATGTAGAAGACGACGTGAAACGTACGTTTTCTGCATTAAGCTTCCGAAATGTCGATCGCCGATGCCAGAAATGTGCGGGTGCTCTCATGCTCGCGTTACTATCACGTCCACCGTTTGTACGTTAACTTTTGTGTTCTAAATATAGATCGAGATATTAAAACATATTTAATACAAGACATTTTTTTAATGTCTTTCTACAACCGTGATGATAGACGCAATTTTTCGCTTACCGGTGTTGGTATTCTTGTTTATGTAGTTTACCTAATGTTAATATGTATAATACCTAACGTTGCTTACCACCTGCGACACATGGTTATTTAGTCTTACTGTAGGGCTGAGTCAATATGTATTTCGTGATGTGGTTATTTTAATTATTATTATGATGTTCTAACGAAAAGATCAAAGATTAAGAACGAAATAAATCGTTTAAATTAATAAAATATTTTTCATACAAGCTTGATAGGTGAGGGAACCAGATTAACCATCATTCATTCATTTTGTTCATTTTGTTTTTACATTATTCGAGTAAGATAATGATTTTTCCCCCTTTTCACAATGTGAACTGTTTGTCACCAGGTACCTAAACTTCTTCCCCCCAAACCCAAGCAACAAGACTCTGATCACATTCGAGAAGTCGGCAACATACTTCGATGGCGACTTGGTGCCGCGACGTGCCCACGCACTACTACCCAACGCTAAAATCATAGTCATACTCATATCACCGTCTAAAAGGTACGTTTGTGTTTGGAGCCATCATTGCTGACTTTTATGTTGTTTTTTTATTTATTTATTACAGTTGAGTGCCGATTGTCCGAACTATCGCTTAACTGAACACTACTCGCACGAATATCCTCCTCAAAAAATTCAATAAAGTCATTCATCGGATTTGTTTGATAGACGAAAATGTTAGATTTTTAAGCATTCATGTTGTTAGTCATCTGTAGATTAACATAGACAAAACCATTAGAAAATTGATGTTATGGCTCTGTGTTTAGGTTGACGTGCAGGCAATATATTCGAATCAATACTGTTCAATTATCCAAAAGAAAACGGTTCTCCGAACATTCATATCCCCCAATTTGTTCGGATAATCGGCGGTCTACTTTAATATATTTAGGATTAAGGTATGTTTTACTACACATTCTAGAAAGCATTGTCGAGTTATTTACTGTTTAGTACTGTAACAAAATATGGCCATAGATGACGAATGCCTTTTTTATTTAACTAAACTGGAGAAAGTGCTTTTTGAGATTGCCTATCAAAAGGATACCCAAAATTGACGAGCTTAATGTATTGATCACTTGTGCTATAAATTGCCCATTACGTAATCATGTAAATCAGGAATGTAACGTGACATTTATTTGACCTTTTAAACTTTTGGAGGGGAATAATTTCAACGAGATGTTATCTAATACGTATTATTATCCAAATTGCTAAGTTGTCACAATTAATAAAGTTTTACACAATCAGATTTTTTATTTATTAAGTATCGACAAGATAACATACAATATGACAAAGTCCAGTGTAGTGCAGCATGCAATTAAATAAAATAAGAGATCAGTAGTCTATAAAATACAAACAAAACAAATAAATAAAAATAGGGTACAAACAATTTGAAGATTCAAAAACAATTTAATTTAAATTAAGTAAACATATCAGAAATACAAAAGTGAATCATATGTGCAGGTAAATAAATGATAACAATAATATTAATATTTTTATGTCAATAAGATTAATGGGTTTGTGAGAAATTATGTTTTGCGTTCTTTCTGCAATGGTGTCGTTATGACTGTTAAGACGGGGCTTACCTTCCAGTAGGACACGTAGATCCTTGACCTCCTGCACGTAGGTCAACGAATGGCTTTTTATATGTTAATTAGTTTTGATTTTAGCCTAGTTTCTGTTGAATTTCACCACAAATCATCTGTCTGCGTTTTAAGAGACCTCGTTATTGTCACACCTTTCAATAACATTATCTAGTTCCTGTTCTAACATAACCGAGTTGGATGGCGAGGCAATGTCTTTCGCAACGTTTAGGTCATAAGCGTACATGTAGTAAAAACAGTGATTAAAGCAATTCGATATATCGAAAACTTTAAAACCATTGATTGAGTGCAATAATCTGAACGAGTATGAATAAATTAATACTAATTAAATTAAGGAAAATAAACAACTTCAGTGTCAATAAATATTTTGCATGTCATCATACATATCGTCGCATAAGATCTACCAACACGTAAGTAATTTTTTTACGGTTTTGACGCCATCGACAAGACAATCGCGTTTCGACCGATCAGAAGTAAGAAATGTCTTACAGAAACTCCCTTTTTGGTGTAAAAAGTACGAGAAAGGGTTCCATCAAGTTTTGACTTACGTGCTGTTTCGATATGTAAAAGGTATTCTGTTTTTAATTTCCTGAAATATATACAAAAAGAAAAAGTCATGTCAATATGTGTATTAAAAAAGGCAACACAACTTAAAAGTCGAGAAAATTAATATTTCGACAAAAAAAATAATAGTCCTATCAATTAAAGACCTATTTCGAAATATTTGAAAAAATAAAATTATTTTATTGTTTATTTAAAATTATGCATCTTTTCACTCTCCTGTAAAGTTGCAAATTTTGACTTACTTGGTTTTAGAATTACAGCGACGATAAATTTTCATGCATTATTTAACAACAACCTCACCTAAAAATATATAGGAAGATACCTTTTTATTTGCAACATACCCGCTACGTAATTCAAAATTGGTGAAATAATAAGTTTAACTTTTTAGTGCAATTTATTAAACGAACGATTTGGCTTTAACAAATGTGATCCGCAGGTAACCTGGAGATTTGAACTTTCTGCGGTAAATTCGTGCAAACATTTAATTATTTCCGCAAGCCACGCAGTCGAAACTGTGGTTAAATTATTTGAAATTACCAACTTAAATTAGATTAATTTTGAACGGTCCCGGAATACCGATTTAACTATTAAAAGTCTTTAATATTCACTGTAAACTGTTACTACATGTCATACGAATAAACAGTTACCTACTCATTAAGATAGATAGGACAAAAGATTATAGAATTGCATTTAGCAATAGCTTTTGTACCGTTCAAACTACCTTTAATTTTTATTCTGTTCGACTATATATTATGATCATGACTAAGAAAAAGTTAAGGGTATCTGAACTGTGTATAATTTCAAAAAATGTTGTATCCCTTCTAGCTGAATATGTTGTAACTTTATCCGTAACATGTGCAATCTTTTTATAACTACTGTCACAATCAATGAGTTTCAATTCAGGTATTGACGACCTCGGTGGCGCAGTGGTGTAAACAGCTGACTGCTACGCTAGAGGTTCCGGGTTCGAATCCCGGCGGCGCCGGAACTTTGTGTTATTGGCAAGACGCATTGTTTCGCTTTCTGGTCTTTGGTGTATATCTATGTAGTATATACCACATCGTTGTTAGTGCTTGCGATACAATTTTATATCTTAGTGAAGGGCTGAGTTAATGTGTGTTTCGTGATATGGTTATTATTATTATTTAAACGTTTTTCTTATATAAAATGAGACGTATTAATTTCCTCACTGATCCCAATCTTAGTGCAGGGCTGAGTCTAATGCTAACTATGCGGATATTATATAATCATATAAATATATATGTGAGACTGTTCACACAAATTATCTCATTTTTAACATGTGGCGTGTGCTATGCAACGGAACACATAGTGTTAACATAGAAAACATCTAAAATCTCAAGATTATTGTATCGATACAATTCATTTTCTTTCCTCCGACATAATTGCGTTGTTTGTCAGGGCATACTCGTGGTATCAGCACATACGCTCGCACGGAGACCCGGTCGCCAACAACTTCACTTTCCATGCAGTCATCACAGCCAACGACTCGGCTCCTAAACCGCTCAAGGATCTAAGGTAAACTGTAGGAACCTTTAATAATACTTATTAATCTAGGTACAACCTTTGAAATATGATAAAAAAGGGAGATCAGAAATATGACGACGTTAAAATTTTATAATTATGTAAAGAATTAAACTTTATCAAGATGATCCTGTTCACAAACCGATTGTTGTCAACGAATATATAAAAATGTTAAATTTACTTGTATTTAATTTAACAGTAGTTTGTAAATAATAACATGAGGTAAGAAAAGCTTCCCTTGTATTAATTAATTAATTAGCCCAAAAATAGTTATTTGAATTTGTTCAGCGAAACAATTTAATTAATTAATTAATCAATTCTTAAAGCTAATTGCTACGGTTGATCTCATTTTGATTTGAAATCATCTCCTTGTCCTAATCACCATCTACACCGTCTTAGTTATAAGTACGTTTTATATAATATCTATTCATTAATTGATTTAGGGTTGTAGGACCCTTTCGCGTTAAGATTAGAAATTCGATCTTTCATGACTACAAATTTTGTGTATTGTCTAACACTTTGGAAGTAAATGCTATATTCTGTTTAATTGTTTGCCAGTGAAACATTTATCTGTTTATTAACTACTGGAGCCTTCATTTCTTTTCAGTTTATCTATCTTAGTTTTG
This sequence comes from Choreutis nemorana, assembly GCA_949316135.1. Lineage (NCBI taxonomy): Eukaryota > Metazoa > Arthropoda > Insecta > Lepidoptera > Choreutidae > Choreutis > Choreutis nemorana. The sequence continues at coordinate 7,586,256 of OX438600.1, forward strand.
ATCCTATGCAGAAAAATCATACTATCATTCTTACATCAGCTCTCCCAAGCAACCCCGTACCTCCCATTTAACAGACTGTTTCCTTCATGAAATGGGCTCATCTGAAACAACTTCATTTAAACTTAATTTAATCCTAACCCTCTCTTTGGCTTCCCCGTAGTTGGATAAAAACAAACATTTAATTTTAGTAAATATGTTATTATATTATATAACTTAATATAAGTACCTGAGTGTCTTCGTTTATACAGGAACCGTTGCCTGAACCCCGGTAAGTACAGCCACCACCTGGAGCGCTGGCTGGCGGAGTACAGCGGCTACCAGCTCCACATCATGGACGGGTCACAGCTGCGATCGGAACCGGCAGCCGCCATGAACACCGTGCAGAAGTTCCTCAAAATCACCCCATATGTCAACTACACGAAACTGCTCAAGTAAGTTGTAGTCTCTTTTTTTTTCAAACACGACAAGTATGATTAGTTTTGAAATATTTCGCTAAAGATAAATGTTCTGATAATGTCCCGATGATATTAAATATCTGTTGAAATGTATAAAAATAAAAAGTACAGTTCTAATAAATTTTTTGTCATACTAGTAAGTAGAGTTGGGTTTAAAGGCCGTAGTATTTAAGTTCCGTATAATGTAACTTGAAATTAGATCAATAATATATGTCAAGACCAGACATTCTCACATGATCCAATGTTGATATTGTATTACCAAAATATTTTCCACAGGTACGACGCGAAGAAAGGCTTCTTTTGCCAAGTAATGAGCAACGAGGGCACTAAATGCCTCGGCAAATCCAAAGGGCGTATCTACCCCCCGATGGAGGAAAGGTCCAACAAGTTCTTAAAGAAATACTACACGCCGCATAACACGGCGCTGTCTAAACTACTTGTGAGGCTCGGCAGATCAGTGCCGCAGTGGTTGAAAGATGAACTCTCAAACGGATAGCATATCTCAAAACCTTTAAGGTTGGAACAGAATAAGATAAGACATGGACTTATAAAGGTCTGTGTGGTGACATTGCCTTAGAAAAGTGAGGCAGTGGCGAACCAGCCCGCGTGGTTAGAAACCGCGCGGCGACGAATCCAGCGATACGCTACGTTGTTTTTCAAGTGTTTCATTGTAAAAGTATCTTTGTTGAGAAATATCTATATGGATTATTGTAAGATAATGTTTGTAAGAGTGATATTATAATGAGATAATGTGTCGTTCTGTACAATCATTTTGTTTATCGTTTTAAGAATTTAGAGATGAGAATAATTGGAAGCAGTGATAGCGAGTTGCTTGCCGTATGATTATTGTTTTATGACAATGTAACTAACAGAGCCCGACGACGGTACGCGGTTGTCGGCTTAGGTGCTACGTGTAAGTATTTTTGCTATTAATGATCTGTTCCATATGGTTTTTAATCCTGTCAGTACTATTATGCGAATGTTTAGTTAAGGTACTGTACAATTCTGTAAGCCCATAAATACTGTTAATTTTATTATACGTACCTGACATTTTATACATTTACAACTCGATTTATTTTATAGTTGTTTTATTTCATATCGAATAATAAGTCCGAAATACATTTCTATGTCTGTCAGTGCCATATTTTTTGTGTGAAATGGCATATAACAATTTTTCATTTTGTGTAAAGAAAAACTAGTCTTATATTTTTGTTTTTATGTACAATTTTTATTGATACTACAAACTATTGCGTACATAATGTGTAAATTGCAAAATGTGTAGTGAATGTGTCAGGGGATTAAGAGCTAAATAAGGTGATTGAAATCCTGAGATATCTTGTGAGCCAAGTCTTTTTCATAATGAGACTTATTTACACAAAGGAAAGCTTGGGGCAGTTTAAATCTTGCCAAAACGGCTCTCTGTAAAATAAGCGGAGTACCTCCTTCGAACACGGCGATCAACAAGTTTCACGGTTTTCTTACAACTTGGTCATCTATTATATGGATGCAAATTCCTGTACTCGGAATAATTTACCTGTACGTATAAAATTAATAAAGTTTTTCGTTATTGAAGGGATTTGCGTTGAGCACTTTTTGCGTAGCAACTTATAACGTAACATATTTAGCAACTTTCACATTATGCTATGAATCCCTTTTTTAAAACGTTAATTCTTTGATATGTATCAAAGGAATTTTGTAGAGTTTAAATAATTATATTTTTGAAAATGATGATCTATCGTTACATAATTAATTACTTGTGAATGTACATACGTACTCGGTATATATTTTGATATACGTATCATTTTTTGGCAAATAGTCAAATATCATGATAAAAATTAATCTTAAAAACAGCATTTTTTCAAAACATTTGTTGTATTAGATGTACTTAAATTATAAAATAATTTTCCGAACAAAGTGAATAGATAGACAACTACAAAAGGTTATATCGCAAAAATATATTAATAAATAGATAAACTTATTATTGAAGTTATTTAAATAGGTAATATTGATTTAAGTTTCATTGTCGCCTGTGTAATAATTTATATTTTTAAATAAGCCTACGCTGTCGGGTCTTTAGGTAAAAAGATTTTTTACTTACAAAGCTAAGGTCTGGCTTTGTTTCTCTGCATTTGAAAGGCCCGACAGTGTGTTGCAGCTTTATATTCTTCAATGTTGTGAACGAAATATTAAGTAGAAGATGGATGGTCTTACCACATTTACTTTGATTACATGTTTGCAGTGGCTATACAACCTAGGCGCATTCTGTTTGTCTGAATACATTTTGTCGAATTCGGATCATGTTTTAAAGATATTTTTTATTTGTATCCGCTTCATCGTCGCTCTAATTAAGGTCACGCGTACAACAATTTCAATAAGATAAAAGCCTGTTTCAATTTAGAACAAAAACACTGAAGATGTATAAACCGTAATTTGTCAAAGTGTTTTAAATAAACGTTCATTGTTTTCATAATTATTTTACGGATATTAAATCGGTATTCTCAACGCGAATGATTTGTGTGAATACGGGTGTTGATAACGATTTTGTCGGCGAATTACTGGAGGACATCAAAGGACACGTACATTGCCGAGGCCAGAACACATAAACATGAAATGAATATGGTTACAGCTTTAAACCAAAACGATATCTAAAAAGATATGTTAAAAAAGCTTATACAATACATACAACAGTTATGTTTAAATTTGACAAGTTACGGCTATATAAATCTCAGATTTAAAGTAAGAGTGAAGCGCTAGCTAAAGCAGAGTGACATGATAGTGGAGATTGCCCCTAACGAGGGCTGATCTAATCGTTAGTGACATCATATTTTGGCAGTTAAGTGACAGCAAGTTAACGCCGGCATGACTTTATTACCTTTTGCTTAGGTACCCATTATTGCTTCTTTGAGGAAGCTTTTAAGTTTACTGTTAAGCATTATTTTAGGTTAACAGTGAGAAAATTACGTTGTTATTGTACCACAGGAAATGACTGCTCTATGATGTGTTCTCTAAAATTTAATAGGTACATCACTTATTTTATTAAATGATTTAAACTGATTTGCGATGTTTTATTTACATTTACTGAAGATAGAATTGAATGAATGAAAGTTTGTGGATAAATGCAGAAACAGTAATTCCATCAGGTATAAGCAGGTAATTTAACTTGATAGGTATACCTATTTATATTTTTAGATATAAATCAGTAACTTTTTATAAATGGTGTATGGAGTCATGGCTTTATAAACGAGTTATCAATAGGGGGTGTCGGCAACCTGGTCTTTATGGGTTTTATCTTAAAATCTGTGACGTTGATGGATGGATGTAGAACGTAATTCATTTATCTTCGATTAAGGGCCGGCGCTCGCCGCGAACCGCTTCATCAAACAAACTCTATAAATTGACACTGCAAAATGTATCACCAAGCATCACCCAACATTTACAACACAAAGCCATTTAAAGCAACTTCTTTTTTTGAGAAGCTGACTCCTATTTTTACTCTTTTTAACTCTAGTTAGTCCGAGATGTAAAAGATGATCCATTATCATGATATTTTTCTGTTTTAATACAGGAAATAGAAGTCTTAAGTGGGATGTTTGTGTTTGCAATTCAGTTTTAATGGTCTCTAGGTAGCTTTTGTGTTGTATTGACATTACTCAATAAATAAGTAGGTATTCCATTCGGATTATATCACAGGTAGATATCATAATTTCAGCCTAAAGTTAAGTATGAAAAATAACTCTGAAATAAGTGGCAACGTTGAAATAATTTCCACTTAGCAGCAGTGAAGTTTTCGTTAAATAGGTAGGTGCCGTAGGTATCTAACTGGCTAGCTAGCTTCTTACTCAGCTACTAAATCACAAAACTTAAGACGCAATAAAAATGTCTGAGAAGCTTCTCGTAATCGCATTTTGATTTAGCAATTACCTTTACTTATAAAAGGAATATTATCAAGTGTAACGACAGATAGAAGAATCGTTTCGAAATAGAGATGAGATATTTGGTATTTTATGACTTGACGGTGCCGAACTTTATTGCTAAGCATCTCAGAATCTCTAGTTCAATTCTTTTTGTCGAGCGAATCTAGTCTCTATGTCTAAAGGATGAGTGCTGGTTGTGGAGTTAATATCGGGCAGACACGTTCATCGTGTGCTCCCGACCTCCTGATTTGTTGGTGCACAGCTGATAACGTGATTTTGATGAGCCGCTTGGGATCCACCAATACCTACCATCGTTTTCTAATACTGCTTTGATCGAGCTCGTAACGTAAATCAACGCAATTTTGTATTATAAACTTGAAAATGAAAATTTACAGATCGACTTTTAATGAGTTTAACCTTTAGGAATGTTATCTTGATCGTGCAACATACAAAGTCAAACGTTTCCTGTTTAGTTAAGACTAGCAACCCACCCCGGTTTCGCACGGGTGCAATGCTGATTCTAAATATACTACAGAATGTCTTTAAATACCACGTTCACATCTTTTTTGTCATTAGATAATACAAACATGTATCCTTTATAAATTAATCTTGAAAGAGCGATATATAATTGGCCGTGCGAAACCCTCAACTCTCAAACCTGCCCCCCGGCCGGTACCTCTATAGCTATGTCTCTTCATTTTAAATGTGTAATATCTTCGAAATATTCATTTAAATTATTTGTCGAAAAGAGCCATATTAATCTATATTAAATGCACAATGTATTTAAGGCACTTAATTGGATAAGGATTAATGCTGTATTGCTTAAAATCGCTTCGTAAATACGCAATTATTGCTCGTAAAATAAAGCACAAAAAATGGCTATTGTGGATTATCTAAGAGATAGACATATTTTTTAAGGTATACAATACTGTAGTACATTATTTTGATCTATCTCGTAGGGTTCACATTAGAAACCTCTATAATTATCAATGTTTGTCTACTATATTATGCATGTATTATACACATATAAACCTTCCTCTTCAATCAATCTATAAACACCTCATCAAAATCCGATACGTAGTTTTAAAGATCTAAGCAAACATAGGGACAGACGGCGGGAAGCGATTTTGTTTTATACTACGTAGTGATTAAGCAAGCCAAGAAGTTAACGATCATTTCTTAGTTTTTTATTCCTCGTAACTATAAAATAAACTTTTATGGACATAACATGGTCATACCAAATCGCACTGTTTCTTTTTAGATAGATACATACCTACCTTCTTTTTTCAGTTTAAACATTGGCCAATGTAACGGAAGGAGTTACACCCTTAGAAAATTTGTGAGGCAGTACCTACCCACTTTCTCCGACAACCAAATTTTTTTTTAATTGTTACATGTTTTGAATAAACCACAAACTTCGGTTTAGGAACGTTTGCATTTGCGTCATGTATGTAAGTAGCAGGATAAATAGGTAGCGTTTTGTTTTGTAATTTCAGTAATTGATATATTTATTTAAGTTCCTACCTATTAAAGGCCCACTTTTATTTAAATCGAGCCTTTTTCGAAAAATATAAGTGTCCTTAAAAATTATTGGTATCATTTTTTTTATTTTCCGGCAGAGCCGACTAGCCCTTTTTCCTTAAAATTAGCTCCAAAAAGAATGGAAGAGAAATATGAAAGAAAAATGCAACTGAAGACATTTCAGCGGACGGACATCCAGCAAACAATATCAAAGTTTGTGTCTGTTTGTCGCAATATTTGCCAAGACTGTAAACCCGCGGCGGAGTTCCACCGACTCCGGCAGCTTATTACTATTTGTGTTGCCAAGTCTGACCCGCTCCCGCCGATAACTATGAAAACTCTTCCTTGTTTAACTTTACGCCACTTTTCGTGTTGGATCAAAATTTCCTTATCCAAATTCCGCTTTGAATTTAACTAGATAAGTAGGTTGGCAGGATAATGATTTTATGTCAGTGCAGATTACCCTGGTTAACTGTTAACTACTTATGTAAATTGTAACTCAAATAACATGTAATAACTATGACGTCACACAAACAATTTAAATAGTGTACCTAAATTTGCTGGTGAAGATAACATTATAGATATGCTGGAATCTTAACCACAAAAAAAAGTTTCCACCGAAATTATTAGGTAATAAGATGCAAAATAGATAGAATATTTCATTCGGAAGCATGTGTCGGTGTCTACAGTAAGTAAGAATAATGAGTGTGAATAAATCAGCCGGATGCTTCTTTATGTCTTTTTACTGAAAATAGTCAGCTGCTGTTGAAATAAGCAAGTAATCAGTGGGTAGGCAAGAACGGAAAGCTTCTCACATATTTCACCGCAATCCATTCAAACAGATTGCTAACATTAGGACTAAAAATATGAGTTTTGAAACAGTCAGGCTACCAAATGTAAAAAAGTACTCGTGTTTCATAAAGACTGATTATGTTTATGGACGAAAACCTGCGACGACATGAGCGTACAATACTGAAACAAACTTCGTCTAGGTATTTAACGCTTTGGTATATAGCGCTTATAGCTTAAATCTATACCACTTTAATTAATGACCCTTAAGTAGGTACATACTAAAATAAACTCGGTAATGATCATTCTAAGTAAATAATTATAAAAACAATCGTTAGTAACAATCTGAGATCATTTATACCTATAGGTACCTACATAGCCCATGCACACAAACCCTCATGAACCACAACAGTGAAATTAATTCATACCTACCTATATAGTCATAGAAATAGATTACGACGCAATTTGAATACGATATCTCGGGAACCGTGAGGGAAATAGGTGAATAGATAATTATTATGTATATTATTAGGGTGCTAGTGACGCCCTATTCACTCTTGTAAATCAATTTAACGCCTAATCTGATTGACACTGCTTTATGTAGGGCATAATTTACCAACGAGTGTAAGATCAAGTTTTTGAAAAAGAATTCTTATTTCCATGACGTAGAGTCTAAGAATGTGAAGCTTCTATTATGTATCTCGTTTCACCGAGAAAACTATGTACCTACCTTTATAATGATGGTTGATTCAAGAATGTTAGGTGGGTGTACGGATAATTATTATTATATTTTATTTAACCGAATTGAAAGTAATTATCTCAGTGCAAAAAATAAAACAATGATATTAGGTTAATAAGTTGACACAAATTGTATCGCATACCTACTTACCTACCTAACATGTCATCCTCAATTTTTCAAGTAAGACTTTGTTTAGGTAAAAAATGCTAAACATAAGTTTAGCTAAATTTAATTCAAATTTCAGCGCACATTGTCATATTAGACCGTAGTGCAAAATTTCCCTAAATCTTTATATGCCTAGATACAATCAGGGCTGGACCTAGCATTTCTGGCGCCCTAGGTGAATGATAAGATCGACGGGTTTTTCTGAAATTCGTAAATATATGTTATATTTAAATCTCTCATCATTTCGAAAATATCTACGATTAAAGATAAATATATATTTTATTATATTTTATAACATTAACTCGGATACCTCTACCCCCTCCACCTCTTATTAAAGTAGCACTATTTTCCATGTCTATATTATTCCCGGGATCCCTAGCCTCAAGCACCAGGTTCAGGGGGGCACCAAAATTAAGAGCGCAATATCAAAGGGCAAGTTAAACTTTTAGATTTTTATGATGAAATTTTTATAATTAAATTAGCAAAGTGTTCCATGAATATTTAACTAACACTTTAACATCTGTAAAACGAAAATATACAAAGTAAATAATTAAGATGATTATTTCAAAAAATTTGAAGAATCGGCTATATAAGCGCCCTAGGCAGTCGCCAAGTTCGCCTGTAAAGTCGGGCCGTCCCTGGATACAATTAGGTTAAAGAATTGTCACCTGTCGCCTGTCAGTTATGTAATAGGAGCAAGGCCTAAGAAGAGTTGACAGTTTGGAAAACGAAACACATTTTCGTTGTCTTCCTCCCTGATTCTGCAGCTTAGTGCGTCAGTGTATTTGTGGAAATGAAAGAAGCCGCAGTAATAGGCAGTTCAGCGAGCGCGGAGATTGCACTAAGGGTCGTTTATATCCGGCAAACAAATCACTCTTCCGAATTTCATCCTTACTGCAACGCTTAACTTTCAGCTTAAACTCATACCCTTTTTGCGATTGATTTTATAGAGTAAAGATCTACTCGTTGCTAATCTACTAGTTGTAGTAGGTATAATACAGACATAAATTATTATTGCTTTTGATATCGATGTAGTGTTTTCCTTACCTAATGCAGTTTATTTATTTTAGAAAGTATTCAAAACGATTTTTTTATTGGAAGCCTCCGCAAACGTTTTGTTTTATTAACATTTTCAAACGTTATTAATTAACAAATCAATTCGATACCTTGAAATAAAACTGATTTGATCGTAAATACCTTCCATCGTGAACATCGACCTTTTTTGGGCATAAATCCATTGGCTATAAAGTAAACGGTACGGTTAAAGTTATTGTGTTTTATAATACTTGCGATGTCAGGAGTTTCTTATAAAAACAACTTTCCAATAATTCTCAAGGGCTGGGTGACCATAATTTTGGTGTAGTCGAATGTTGTTAAACAAAGAAGCAATTTCGCGCGTCCCTTCAAGGGCTCTCGATATGAACAAAGGGCTCAGTAGGTAACGGATCGCAATCTAGAGAAAACAAGAACATGAAAACTTTAGTATTCATAAATTTCATCTATTGAGTTGGGACCTATACTTGCTGACATTATATTAGTTTAAGGTCCGACGTCAAACATTGCAAGCAAGGTTTGAAGTGTAAATACAACACAATTTAAAATATTAAAAACAAAACATTTTTCAATGACATTTCAATCAATTCGATAGAGGTAACATTAGCAGTAGGTAATAGAAACCGTTTAGTCCATCGATAATTTGATTTGCGGCGCTTTGATACGGGCTGGCGTGCGTATAGTGTACTAACTCAGCTGAACACAATTGACGATGATATAACATGACGGTCATCAAAGCAGTCATTAGGTAAAATATTTCCTATCCAGTTACACAGAATCCGACCTTAATGGATCACTAAATTTGAATATTTGCCACTTTTTTATTCTAATGACACGAAAAAAATCTCGCAAGGTATCTAGTTGACATGCAAGATCAAGTTTTGGTATCCACAACTACACATCTCTAGATATGCTATGCAATGAAAATAAAAGCTCTTGAAATATTTGAACGTAATAAAATAAAAGAAAGCATCCCATGTGACACTAAGTATTCCGACTAGCCGAGGTCTGATAGTGAGAGGGGCTTCAATAAAATTCATGAGGTCTCGTTACATTCATGAGGGGAATTGGGTAAAAGTGAAAACATCCATGGAATCCCACACAAATTGTACATTTTATTTGGTGTCGCGTAGCGGGAATCCTACTTTTATTATCCATATGTTTGCAACTGCAACCTGAATAAAATTAATCAACGAAAAATCATTAGAGAACTATTATAGCAAACCAAGCAACGTTTAGACCATAATTAAGGATTTAACAGATACCTAAATCCATCCATTTCCCTTCTAATTCATAAAACAAGCAAAGATGTCTTTGAATAAATAAAATTCTTCTAACGATTAATTAAATTTGTAGGAAATTTAATTTATTACTTGGTAGTGTAATTATAAAGGATACGCCTTCAAGATTTATTACGAAAACCGTTAATTAAACCAGTTAATGCCAGAAACATTGAAAAGATAATACAATATTTTATTTATTTCCGTGAATTAAAAACAAGTTAAAGTAAGTTTTTCATTTTTACATTTTAAATAGAAATACATGATATCAAACTTTTACGAAATTAATAATTCTAATCAATATTTTTGTCAGATACTAAATTAAAAAAAATAGAGAGATGTCTAGACAAAATAAAAAATAATTACTATTCTTGTCCACTTCATAATTGTTTTAGTCTCACAAACGTACATAGCATACTTATTATGCTGAACGACACGCAGCAAGGTGTGAAGTTTACAGAAACATACGAGGATGTATGCATATAATTTATGTATGAAATATTAAAAGAAAGAACGCATGAAATAAATGACCGGTGCCATGGAGCACAATAAACTTGATTTGTTATTTTATTTTCCACAAATGTAGAAAATATGTTGGAAAAAGTTTGAAAATATTTTAGGAACACTTTCATGTGCAAGGTAGATAATAAATATTATTCTATTAAACTCCCTGTTTAAGATTTTGTTAGCAATATACCTACTTAAGACGGATTTTTAATCTAATAAATTTAGTCAAATTATCAAAATAAATTTAGTTTATTCGTTTGAAAGTTTTTATTCAAGTAAACCCCAACCCTAAATGCATGTAACTTTAAGTACAAGTACAAGTGATTAGCTAAATTAAGATGTTAATGATAAATTTAAAAAGTGTTTCTGTCTATTGTACAAGTGATCGATCTTTATTTATTTTTTGTATTATTGTGTTGTGTGACTGGCCTACTAGTGGTAATAAGTTCATATCACGTATTCAGTGCCGACGCGACTCGCTCCAAGTGACTGCTCAATTCAAGTAACTCATTGACTAGCATGCGCCAACACCTACCTATACTCCTGTTAAACAAACATCCTTGTTAAAATTAATTAATTCGTTACACGAGACAACGAACAGACACAATGTTAATTAATATTTTCCTTTACAATAAATAGATATAACATTCTGATGAGAGATTCGATAATTATAATTTTTGTAATAATGAACGTGAGATGATTAAGATAAGATAATATTATCATACAAATATTACCAGTTCCTTAAACTTAACAACTCAAAGGAAAAGAAAAAACAACAGGTTTAGTGGTAATGTCCGATTAGGCAGCTCCTAATTGAGAATGCGAACTTGCCAAATTGTTCTTTATCACAATTTGTCGATTGAAAAACCTCCTTCAAAACATGACTAGGTAGTTATGCAAAATTTTCCTCTTACGAAAAAATACGCCCGAAGCCAAATAGGAATAGGAATAGGAATACGCTTCCATCCCACATTAAATGTTAATTTCGTGTAATTTCCTCTTTCAACAGTTTAAGTAATATTTCTCAAAAAGTAATGGAAGGATATTTATTAGCCGTTATAGCGAAACTTTCGCAGTTAACCAAAAATTAGCCGTTACCAAATTTCTTGTGAAATTAATGGTGTTATTTATTTAAGACCAAATATAACTTAACCAGTTGGAGAAGAAATAAATAAATAAGTTTACTTGCTACGACGCAGGGTGGTTCGAGCGTAGGTGGTCGTTATAACAAACTTGTGCTTACATGTGATATGGTAGCCATATTTTTCTCTTTCCTTGGCTTTACCAGCGACTCCCTTCCGCATGACATTTATTGATTAACTAATAACTACATACATTATTTTATTACTACCTTCCTCGTCTTATGAAAGTAACTCAATGCGTTAAATGTAAGAAACAAATGCATGATTGTATTGTAAAAAAATATTTTATTGCAAGTTTAAAAACTGTTCTAAGTTTTATTTACAAAAGCACCAAAGAAACTACCTGCACTGCTAATAAACATGCACCTCACGTTCATCCAATTTATGTAATATTTAAAGCTATTGAAAATCACGATCACAAAATGTGTGGAGTATCTGTAGGTGCTTAGGAATATGCTTGGTTTTATAGACGGTTTGGAATTAGCAGTTTAATTAACATTTTAGTGTTCTTTGTCCGTTTTAAAAACATGTTAGGTATTCTTTATTTAATTTTACAAAAGTTTTTTAAATTAATGATAAGTAGTGTCGGAGCACAGCAGATACTAATCATAAATCTGTGTTGTTCAATTATTTATCTAAAAAGTCATTGCGCTACAATAAACCATCCACTGTTCTTGCTGTCCGCAGATATAGTTAGATTTTACCCAAATTTTATAGATAATTATTGAGGGCTATAATTGAAATGAAATACGTATGAAAAAAAGGAAAAATTACAAAAGATACAGGATATTTGTGCCTGGTAGTACCTACCTATATTTACAGGGTTACTTCAACATAAAATAAGATACTGTTAGAAAAAGAAAAAAAAATAATTTCAGAGTCTCTACATCATAAAAGGCTTAGACAAACTTTTGCCAGTTTATTTGGAAAAAAACGAAAATGTTGCCAGTGCATGCACAAAGCTCGGATTACGGGTAAAACATTGCCGTTGGTTGTTTTATAGGAACGCGGTTTTAAACGATTTCAGGCAACAGATTTCTGGTAACAGGATCATTCAAAAGCATAATAAATCCTCAATACTGTAAACCTTTAATTTTGTATTACCTTATTTTTTCTTCTTTACTCATGGCAAAAAAAATTTGAAGCAAAAATAGTTTTTATTAATTTGTATTTTGACAATATCAGAAAATATTTAAATTTAATTAGTAACATTAACCAAAAAAAATGATATGGCGGAAATATTGTAAATAAACATTATTTCAAATTTTAAATATCAAATATTAATTAATTTTAATTACTGTATGTACCTATTTATTATTTAGGACTGAGTCCTCTTAGAATTTGTATGCATGTATTTGTTTTATTTTTAAACGTAAAACTGGTTTTCTTCCTTAGAATCCAATTTATCTTCTTTCCGAAGTTTAATGTTATCTGTTCTGCGGATCAGGCGGTGAAACGGTATCATACATACAGACTTTCTATCGCATATTAATTAATATGAGTTTCAATGTAGGACGTACGTGTGAATGTATGTGCAATAAACTCACAACCGCTGGTGATGGTCCTCATTCCCGGGAGCCACATTAGCCACGATTATTGGCCCTATAAACAACTGTTTTAATACCTGCTTCATATAACATAACCCTTTTGGATTACCCTGATTTATTTTTAACTAGCAATACTGCCATTATTTTCAAAAAATAATTGGGTAGGTAAATACTTAGCTTAGCTATAAAGCCGTTTGACCATAACGTGCCAACCAGTTTAGTGGTTAGAAAATATTTGCTTCGGATTGTATCAGCTTCATTCCAGTGGGCTTGTAGTCATATAAAATCCCATTAAAAATAAATTAATAAATAAATTATTTTAAAATAGAAAATTTTTCGTTATGACATTCCAAAATGTACTTTGAATAATTTAATCCTTACTTTGGCGGTATTAAAAGTAAAAACATGTCTAATATCCAAAGCAATAATTTTATCCGTTTTTAATGCAGAAAACTTTTGTTTCATCCTCCGCTAATTATTTCAACTTGAGAAACATTTCTATACTCACAACACAACAACAAATTTACAAAAACCCCTCACAAATTAATGTTACCGACATGGATCCAACCTTTTTAAGTTAATAAACATGATTTATGAAACCATTAAAGAATCCTGCCTTCAGTTAAAAAACAACATTTGTAATTCTAATGTTTTCGCACGATACATAGATGTCTCATTGCAAATTACGGAAAATTATTCAAAAAATTTGACAAAACTTTTGTTTGTACATAAACACAGGTAAATTAGTTTTTTAACATGTTTATTATCTGCCTCAAACCAATCTCCACGGCAAAATCGAAAACTATTAAGCCGATTAGGCGTGAAAAGGAATCGGACAGAAAATTTTATAATATAAAATGGATAAAAGTTAATATCAAAGATCTAAGTACGTTATTAATATATGACGTAATTTGTATGGTAAGAAAAAGGAAAATGTTATTGTGAATTATAACGATAAACTGAACAGCCGCTACCATTTTTCAGCCACCAGGGCTGGTTCGAGTGGGGGGAAAGCACCGGTTTGCCCTGCCCCGGGCGCTAGGATCAGGGGTGCGGACAAATCCCAAAAATTTAGCTAAGAAAGATCTCCTCGAACCTTCGACTAGTAGGTTTGAGAGCTGAAAAAAAAATATGCAGGGCGGCGAAGGGCGCCGAGTTCGCACGAAAAATACAAGATTCTTATTTTGGGGAGGGGCGCCTCGATAAGGTTTTGCCCCGGTTTAAAAATATCGTAGACCCGGGGTTGTCAGCCACTAGATGTTTATGAAGTTCAGCAGTTGCTTTTATACCCAACTAGAATTCACAAATAGACTTATTATAGTATTAATTAGAGAAGTATTATACGGGAAGCAATAGACGGATACGTGTTTTATAATAGCTGTTGCATATGTACCTACGTCCATTAATACCTACGTTCAGTCAGAATCCTAGCAATTAGCATGTGGGCCAGTGCCGACATACGAACCAACCATAAAGCGAGGCAGCCATTATTGCTTGCAATATTCGTTCTAAGTACCATGATCGTCTTTGTGTTGTTCTCCGAAATTACTACTGCGTTCAATTCATACGTTATGTTTTAACCCCTTGGCGCTACTCTACCGTTTTATAGCTGAAAACTTTTCAATTGTTTTGAAAAAATTACACTTATATTTTTTTTCAACTTTGTGACAGCTTGTTCTGTCTAAATTTCATAGAGAAATAGTTTTCAATTTTGTTTTCACGTTAACCTAATTTAAATAGCAAATGTATTCAAACGTTTTCAATCCCTTGTTCAAATATATTGAAAAATCCAATCTTTGAATCACTTCTCTATCTACCTAATTTATAGAAAGAAAGAAACAAAAAAGTTTAAGTAGCTTTACAGTATTCTCTTTCGCAATTTCGCTTGATACTCGACAAAAGGAGTAACTTCCAGACAACAAACTGAATCTCATTAAAGGAAGCAAACAAGAAAACTCGACGCGTCAACGTCGACAATGGTTCTACATTTTTCTAAATCAAATCTTTCAAAATTCACTCGACTGTATCACAAAGGAATTCACGGCATGATGAGGCATGGCATAAGTAAGATTTTATCGCTGTGAAAGTAACTTATGTAGGACATGTATATGTGTGTGTACTTGCGTCTTTTACTTGTTTTGAAGGTAAAAGTGAGTTCTTATGGATTGTAAAAAATTATAAAAGATGAAAGGAAATATTTCTTACTTTGTAGGGACTTAATTTTCGTAGACAAAATATTTCAGGGAACGAAAAGGGAACATTAATTATTACATAAATCTAGCAGGAAACAAAGTTTTATATTAGCAGATAACAAAGTACAGCTCAATTTTTTGCCATGATAAGTTATTAATCTTGGTTCTACTTAATATAATACTCGAGGGTTTTGAAGGAGTTTGGACCAGGCATCGATCTAGTCTCAACTTTACCTTAGTTCCCTACCTTTACTCTTCCCTTGAAGATGTTTTAATCTTTCTCGTCGATAACGAAGTCAGGAACGCTAACTAGCTTCAGGAAAAGATTAATTTAACTTGAATCTAAAATAATGTTCCATTTTACTGATTTACTCTAACAAACCCGTAAAATTTCAAAAATTTATCGATTCTTATACAAATCTAAAGCGAACTATTTTTTTTAATACTTACTCATTACTTTGTAATTGTATTTTGTACTTTGTACTAGTGGTCTAGACCTAAGATCACTCCTAAAACTTAAATAAATTAAAATATTCTCAAAACACCCTTGTCTCTCATCCATTATGTCTGTTGACGAAAACATGTATTTCGAAAACACCCGTGTATCTAATATATTGGTCAGTGAGGTTTTCATTTAATATATCCGTATAAAACCTAAAGTTCATAGTTACGGTTAGTCATATAACTAGCATATTTTAACGAACACAAATAGTTAATTTCATAACTCGGTCCTCGAGCTCGTTTGTGGTATTGTAAAGTTTAACAATCAGTGATCCGCAGTCACTCGACGTCGATATAAAATGTCACATAACATAACGACTGATAAAATATGCGATGCGTGATCAGAATATTCGCCCCAATTTGAAATTCCCTGTATTTGCTTAAATCCGGTCGCATATGACTTGCTACATATACATTTAGACTTAGGCAGTTTTATATTTTAAAAAATGAAAATTCATTTTAAACAAAACTGAAAAAGTAAATACGTTTTTTTTTAATGATACCCTAGGGTTTAGAATGAAAAATAGCTCTTTTAAACAAAGCAAAATGAAGTAAAAACGTTAAGAAAAGGGTTGTATTTTGTAATGTATTTTGAAATGCTGAATTTACTTAATACAATATGAAGTAAGAAGCAAATGTAGAAGCAAAACGTGTCGGCCAGCAGAGCGAAAGAGGCCAAGCTGGCTGTCAACCAAGGGTCGCACCACATTGTGGAGCTCTGAATGGAAATGTCGCTCATGCCGTTTCCTTTATTTCAAACCAAGAGCTATCCACATAGATAAATACTCCTCACTAATTTTCTACTGTGCCTACCAAATAACAGTAATGACAAATAGCACAAAACGAATATTAGATAACATTATAAAATTTCATATCTACTTCCATATATTTGCACAGACTGTGTATTACGGTTGATAAAACTGTGATGAAGTGTTCAGGAAGTTACTTCTAATTACTGAAATGGAAAAGCTGATAAATTTAAAACAACAACAGCAATTACTTTAGACTTCCCGTGAAAGAAAAGCTGAATTAAGATATATTTAGTAAGCAATTTAGTTAGTTTATCCACTTAAAGCTGATCCGAATGAGCTAAGACGAGCTACTTTGTTTTTAAGCGGCTTGAATACAAAATAAACCTTTTTCTAGTCTAGGGGTTTTTAAAGGGTGGTTTGATATTGTCTATGTTTCGTTATTTGCTGAAAACCTATTAGCATTAAGAAAGAAAATGTATTTTTATTAAAGTCAGCATCTTCCGAGATTCTATCTGCAGTATGTTTTCATCTCGCCGGGCTTTAGGCATAAAGAGGGTCATTATTTTCAGAAGGTAGATTATGCGAATCTCCAAGTCCCTGAAAAATTGTTTATCTAAGTATGAGGACTGCCTTGTGTTCGGTTCCAGATAGGTATTTTTCGTGAACAAAGAACCTATTCACTGAATTCGCATCTGATCTCCTTACAGATTTGACAAAAGTTTTAAAGTATTTGAAAAGTTTGCTCTCTGGTGTACAACAAAAATGTGAACTCACTTTGATTGTCTTCGGTAAAATAAGACACAAGACTTAAAACAAAGCTTAATTAATGTTCGAAGACGAAATAAACTATTAGGAAATACTAAAGTAATTTGATACCTACTGAATACCCTGAATACCTTGCGTACTGCAAGGGTGTGGAATTCTTTGCCTGCCGATTTGTTCCCTGACCAATATAACTTGGGTCTCTTTAAGGCAGGAGTGAATAGGTTTCTCCTAGGCAGGCATGATCCACCTTAGATCTCATCGCCGCTTAACATCAGGAGGGTTTGGGGTCAAATGCCTGCCTGGTCTTGAATAAAAAATCCAAAAAAAAGAATTTTTAAAATTCGACTACTACTACCAATAATATAAATACAAAGATGACTCGATATTTTGCTTCTTTCTTCTTCTTTCTGATATAGTTTTGTAATCCATTTACACAGAGGGCCATAAGGATGTCACGTAACTTGGGTTACATTTAAGTAAAATGATTTTATTAATAGGTATCAAAATGTATCACTTCATACAAACATTTTGTAGTAACAATGTGGTATATGTTTGTATATTTAATTTAATATGTAATATGAAGGAAGTCAGAACAATCTGTGTATAATGTCTTGAAGTATATATTTTACGAGTATAATATTCATCCATGTGTATGCGAGGAACGTGTCAAAAGCAATCAAGGAGTCCAAGGACTGGTAGGAGCATTGCTAATTACTTTACCTACCACGCTCTGATTAAAAGACCCTGCACATCCGCGTAAGATTTTCATCAGCATAAAAAACATAATATGGGACAGAAAATGAAGTTATTTTTAAAACAGTTGAATGGTTTCATACTTCACAATGAAACACACGTAAACAATATTTCGCATTTCAAATAAATGTTTTAATATGGTTGTTTTTGTGTGTCTTTTGCTGATTATAATCAACAAATGAAACACATACAAACATAGCTTATTTGTTCCTTTTCCTAGTAACTAAGATTTGTTGTTTGAGTATAAAACTATTCTAAGGCACCTTAAGTAATTGAGCTCGAACGAAATTGAAATTTAATAATATTAGAACCCATAGACTGATCCATCGGTCTTCATTAAAAGTGCAGTGTGCGGGGGATCTAAGGCATGAAATGCTTCAGTCCTTTGCTTATTGCATTACAAGGTAATTTGCCTCCATCTAGCAATAACTTAATTGACTTTGTGTAGATAATTGTGTACTTTCTTTGAAGAGATGCTCTTTTAATAAAAATAATGAATATTTTATGACACTTCATATAAATTTCTTAGTAAGACTTTTTTCTTAATTTTTATAAAACGTGAAGATTAGATTATCTGATCAAAGCTGAAAATTTTTAGCATAAAACATTAACAGGACATAAAAATGTCGTAAATATGACTGCCAAAGTGTAGGTTCCGAGGGCTTAATTAGGTCCGCATAAATTAATTAAATTCAAATCTGATAACGAATTTAAAATAAGCTGAATGATTTTATTATTTAGAAAAATAAACCTCTCAAAGTTACATTTAGAAAAGAGATCGATTTTAGAACTCAACTAGATTTGAGACTTTAGAAGAAAGTTCAATTTACTGCCGTTTTTAATAACCATCACTGGTTTACTCAACAACAGATTACAGATATTTATTTTTATTAATAGTAAAGCTTAAATTTGCCTTACTTCAGTACAAAATAGACAACTTAAATAGAAACTACACATTGATGAAAAACTGACTAGGACACACATTAACATTATCTGTAAAAAAAAATCAATTTTCTTGTGCTCCTCACATGTTGTCAAAAATAATTGATGATAAAGCTTGCCTCACGGCGTATAATGGTTATGTTTCATCAATACATAGGTATGCAATCATCTTCGGAGGGAACTCAACAGAGGAAGGCTATTTAAGGCCCAAAAAAAATTTATACGTTCCATTTATAAACTTAAAACTACTTATAGCTGCTGACCATACTTTATTGAATCAGAAATACTAGCACTAACATGTCTGTATATTCTTGAAGCCTACGTGACTGTAAGAATAAATCCAAAGCCATTACAGACCAAACTTAAAAGTGTTCGAAACAACCATTTACTATAATTTCGACCTTCTCAAGCAACCCTAATGCACAAGTGTTGACACTAAATATCTTTAATATATTCCAAAATATTTTAAATAAATCAATAATTTTAATAGATTAAAAGACTTCTTTTGAAAAATATAATTCAAAAAGGCTATAAATAATAAAATAATTATTATATTAATATAATTTAAAAAAAATGATTTGAAGGAATTCATACACCTTAACTTAACAAAATTAATAGGTGGAGGTGAACAAAAACTCTCGCAATGCTTACCTCTTCAATAACAAACTTAGATTATAATCAAAACTGAAGTAATGACTACTAATTCAGATGGGACGTAAATCATGACAAAGTTTAATTTGATTCACAATAGGATTGTTAAGGAGGTAGCGGTGGCGTGAGGCAATAGGGGTATGGACCCACTACGAAGCGGAGTTGGAACAAGCATTACAAGCATGCTAGAGATGCTAATGATATAGTAATTTCCCTTTTTATTACCATTTTTTCGTCTCACTAAATAAGGAGGGTAATCTTATTTTATGGATACAAACATCGATATAAAACTTTCAAACTAATTTCTTAAGGAACGTCCTAGAATCCAAAATCATAATTTAACACTGGTTCGATAAATTAATTATCATACAAATATTTACCAACTATTATGATTTTTTTTTAAGATTGCTTAAGCGAAAATATTGACTCAATATTAAAGCGTACAACTCATTAATCAAAATCTACTCATTAGTTTAGGACAGCGATCTTCAACCTGCGGCCCACCAAGCCTTTGACGATGGCCCACCTGGAGTCACAAATACACTGTTAACCTTTTTTAATTTTGCGTGAAGAGAAACTGTGTTAATAAAACAAGTTTTGTCCTATGATTGCGGCCCAAACCAAAAAGGATGAATAGCGCTGGTGTAGAAGCTACCTTAAAATATATTTCATACTGATAACCTGTAATATAAATTACTGTTAGAGGTAGTTTTTATCATTTCTATGACCAAATGGAGAATGTTTCCCATCCGCTCCACTATTTAGTAGGTACTAAGTCGGTCTACACCCAGTACGAAGCGGGGAAAACGGAGAAACTCGAAAAGCTTTTATTAAGCGGAAAATGAGCGGGCAGTCCCCGCTCAAACTATTTCCTGATTGAAATTTAGCATTTGCCTTTGCTAAAAGGTGTACGAAGTGACTCTAGATTTATACAATTAAAATTGTTCATAGTTACTGAATAGATTTTGATATGAAGACTTCTATTTATATCAGTTTATTTTAACGATAAAGGTAAGTATATTAAAAACAAACGATATTCAGGAAACCGTTCAAAATTATATTTTATCGTTTCGTTCTTATGCAATCACCATACGCTGTTAGCACTTTCATTGTAGGGGCGGCACAGGCTACCGTCAAAGCCGACTGACTACAAAGACGATCTATGTAAACAGGAGTAGCGCGTGTTCACAAAGGTATTTGCTGAGGCTAATACTCAAAAGGTGAATTTACAAAAAACTACCCTCCAACAGCCTGCTTGGAACATTCTTGACATTAGAATCGTTTATTTAGGTCGAAGGTTGTTCACATTTTTTATTCAACTAGTATTTCTCTTTAAATTTGATTTTTTTGAGTTGTCTTTGATTATTATGACAGGTAAATAATCGAAGAGAATTGTATATGTATACCTAGTGTTAGCGTTTTTAACGTGGTTTAAAAATTACCTTAGGAATTATTTCCAGCCAGACTAAAAACACTTATAAAACATACAAACTTATCTTCATCAAATCAAAAATTACAGTGTGTCAGAATAAATGACTATAGGTACAGAGGATGTCATTGTGTATCCAGATTCTGGAGTACAGCCAATACCAATTGCCCTAGGTTACTTGCAGCCTTTGCGCCAACACACAATGGCTCCGGGACCAATACAAAATCTCACCCATATTTTACCATAGACTTCTCTTTTACTTTTATAAAAATCTTTAAAGAACATTTTGATTTTGATTACACATACACACCTGTAGCAACAATTATAAAAAAGTTATTTTTTGTTGAAAATATGTATGTTTGTTGTTTGTTGTATCATACCCTCCTTTATGCTTCAGCATAGTCGGGTAAGGAAAAATATCTTAAAACCCAGTAGCGAGGTCATATCTTAAAACTTTTTTTTTGAATTCTTAATTATTAATATTCTTAAGGCACAAAAGTTTATATTATATCAAACGGTATTTGTTTGATAAACACGAGTATTTGCTCAATATTACCTGCCCGAGACCTCATTTAACGGTCTCGTAAAATTGAACTTTTATGGAAAGTTTATTTTCATAACGACGACCAATAACGAGCTCTCTTACAAATTTTTACAAAGGTGGATAGCAAAGAAAAGCAACACCAACTCTACTAACGAAGTGCATCTAATAACATCCTTTGTAACAGTCATCAAAGGTTAAGACTCCGCAAAATCTTGCAAGAAAAAAAAACGGTAAAATGCGAGTCGGACACGCGCACATAGGGTTTTGTACAAACATGTAAGTATGTAAATAGTTCTTCATCACGAAAATCGAATCTCGAAAAGTTATTCCGTTTTTTCCGATCTTGTATTTTTATGAAACTAAAAATTTACAGTTTTCGGATTTTTCCCTTTATTGGTACTCTATTATATACCTGCTATACCTTTTTGCCAAATTTCATGATTCCAGGTCAACGGGAAGTACCCCATAGGTTTTGATTCCCTAAAATATATCAAAATACAAATAAAACGGAGACAGGTTTACTTATGTAAACCGGCCGTATCGTTTGATTGAGTTGATTTCAATGTTTGGTTTTTCACTTCTCCGAGAGATTGCATACCTAAATTTTTGCTTTGATTTTCAGATCAATCTTTACCTCTACGCATTCCTGAGAAAAAGGGTTTTTTATAGACCGATGGACGGACTAACTGCCTGACAGTCACATAGACAAAAAAGTGATCCTATAATGGTTACGTTTTTTCACGTACGGAACCTAAAATATTATTAATAACATAGAATGTACTGATGACATAAAAAAACATAAATTTTTATTATACCTACCTACCTTTCAAATATTTATAATGTATTATAACTGAATAACAAATTAAATCAAATAAACCATAATTATAAAAATGGTAAGTAATAAGACGTAAAACTCACCATTAAAACTTTTATTCAAGTTATCTGGTAAAAGTCTTATTACATGTCAAACGACTCAAGTTTTGGAGAATATTATATAATTATATGCAGCATGTGGTACATATGCTGACAAATATGGGCAAGTTACGCCAAGTCCGCCAGAATTAGAACTTTTCTGAACGTGGTTTGAATGTCCTGTCGATCTCGGCTAACTTCACCCCGCCCTAACGAATAAAGCTGACTTTTTTATCCTTTGTTATTAGTTGAAGTTTTGAAAATATTGTTTTTATTGCTTTCAGGGCTAAGTTCCAAACAATTTTTGGGTCGTTTTGTTCAGCGACTTGGACGCTTTTTCAACCTAAATGGTATAAATATTCAGTCATAATAATTTATTGCTTTACAGGCGTATGGGTGTCCTTATTCAGATGGAAAATTAATTTATGAATTAATATTAACTGAGTGAAATTATCTTCAAAAACTTCTTCAAATGAAAATACCTTTTTATATTTCCCGTTCAAAAAAACCTTCCATAGTTCCAAATAACAAGAAACACGGTTGTTATCAGTAGTCGGTAGTGTTATACTGGGAACAAGTTCACTAATTACCAACCACAAACAGAACTCCGAGGCTGTCCTTCACAACTTCCGTAATCTCAACTCTTCGATACAACTACTTATAACTTTCCTTCCTTCAAAACTATGTAGAGACAACCCTAGTTAAGCACCAATTTATAGTTATCATGTTTATATGTTAGCAATGTTTAAAACTTCACAACCTCATACTATAAGTTTATGGTTACTGCTGAGTTTTAGGATAAGACAGTTTAACTATGTTTTAAAACATTTTGCATTTTAATTATCAGCAGTTTGCACATATTATTTTTAACATATATGAAGGCATTTAATACATACGAGTTGTAAGCAAGCATATAATCACTCATAGTACCGAATATTACATCGCTCGCTTCGAAGACAAAAGAATGGCAGGTACCTATTTACAAAGCTCTCAGTATGAAATGACACACAGTTTTGTTCGTGTAACAATGACTCTTCAACTTCGAACCACTACTATGAAATCCTATACTGTCTTTATTAAATGTTTATTTATGTAACAATTCTAGAAGTAAGTGGAAGTCCTATAATAATGATGTTTAATTCCAAATTCTTGGAAGCTTACTACTATCGCAACATAACTCACTGGTTAATTAGTTATGTTCAATATTTTATGAGATCTAATTGTTACTTTCAAATTAATTAGTTAATAGAAGCTTTAAAAATATTTTTCGACAACGCATATTTTATCATCATTCTTTCTGTTTTCAATTCCTAACTCATAACATTGCATTCAACGTTCGTTGCAAAGGTACTATCATTTTGCAGTACTGAAAAATGAATATGTTTTTCGTAAAATCCACCGTTAGTCACAATGTTTGTTTGATACAGCTTCCGTTGCAAATAAACAATTTAGCACGAATACCTACCAGTGACGATTGAATATTGTATCAAAGACAGATAAAATATGTTTATTGCATTCGCGTATCTCAATCCTTCGATAGCTAAAAACTGAATAAAAAATAAATTAATCTTATGTTAAAATAGAGTCAATGTTTTAGTGCATATCTGTAAATAAAGATGAATGATTAATCTTATTTGAGATATATCATGGCATTGCATTCCATTTTGAGTTTATGGCTACTTACCAGTTTGAGTCATACATATTTCGCACCGTACCTAGAAAATATTAATATTGTCGTTTTACTCATTTAAAATTGACACCTGATAATCCCAATAAAGTTCTACAATCAACACAGAAGAAGGCGAGGCTTAAACAAGGCGAGGTTGCAAAATGATGTATTAAAGGTGACTGGGTGCTGTGTTTATGGACATCGCGAGCATCCACGACTACCAAATGCTTAGAACATTAACTTGAATTATTACACATTTTTGGACTCATAATGCAATTAATTTGAATAACTTTGTGCCATGGAAGCCTACAGATTAAAATTGAAGAGTCATGATAAATATATTTTATATATTTAATACAGGTGCTATCGTTCTTTTAAAATTAAAAATAACATGTATAATAATATTTGTGTATATACGTGTACGTATTAATGTGTTTTTATGTCATTAAGTATTTGTATGTGCGTCTGTATGTATGTGTATATATATAAATAAACTCGCAAGATGTATGTTCATGTTGTGTAGTGCTATGTATTGTGTATACTCGTACATAGTTTATAAGCCTTGATAACCGTTTTTATAAGCCTTATTAGAAGTCAAGTATATTATATTTTTGTATTGCTGTTGGATGTCTAAATAAATAATAATAAAAAATAAAGTAAAACTATAGGTCTCACAGTTGTAAGATTCAAGGAAGGATATGATTTAACAACGAATCGTCCGTCTGACGATGTGTTAATAGTTAAAAGGTTGCGGTTGAAACATTCATAGGCGAAATGTTCCGTCGGTTTGAGGCTAACCGAAGGAAGGATTGTCGGAAATCTGTTCCAGGTTCCTTGCTTATAAATAAATAAACTAAGATACTCATAAATAGAGCTTAAGGTCTTCTTAGTATCTACTATGAAATAAACCATAAATAAAGATTAGGAATTATAAATAATATTAAATATAAACGCCACATATATGTATAAAAAGAGAAGAGCTAGCTAAACAGTCAAGTTTTGCCACTCGAAAACTCATTTTGCTCTCGTGAGGATCTGTGAGGTGAAAAGCAGTATTGGTAGAAGTGTCATCAGTATGTTGTCGTGACACAGAAAACCCTCCATCAATCCGTCTCAAACCTATTTCCGAGCCATATTCCACAGGGCCAGCAACTAATAGAACTGAACTCTCAATTTACTTCGTTTCTGTTTACGATACAATATACTTACAGATTTTACGATACTCGAGTTGTTTTCATAATACCTTAAGAGTTTTCTATAGAAGTGTGTTTGAGGAAAAACCTCTCACGATGAAAGAACTCTTTTTATAAAACGTCATGGGCAAAATAGCAAAAGGTTAACCTTAAGGAAAGTGAAACCGCGGCCTATTGACATGACGATGCCCCTGATATCGTGGAATGCCAAGAGAACCGACTATTGCCCCTTCACGGCAGAAATAGAAAGGTAACAACTTGGGTTTCGCTCCCAGGTCCAAAATATTTCCAGAATACGTAAAAAAATATTCCCTAGTAGGTAAAAACCCAGACCTGTAAAATTATTAACAACTGACAAATTTTATATTTGACTAGCTGACCCCGCAAACGTTGTTTTGCCATATAAATTAAAAAAAAATGATGTTAGCCGATTCTCAGACCTACTCAATATGCTGACAAAATTTCATGAGAATCGGTCAAGCCGTTTCGGAGGAGTACGGGAACGAACATTGTGACACGAGAATTTTATATATATAAAGTAGATACGAACTAAAACAAAAATGAAATTAGTAAACAATTTTATGGCATATTAATAGATTCAGTTTTTTTATAACATGAAATTATTTAATTTACAAGCCTTTCTAAACATTTATACATCTAAATGTTAACATATCGTATCCTTATCCTATCAAGCCGCGGCTCAGAATTCCAGAAATCCACAAAAATATGATTGAATTGTTGTCGCTCTTCTTTTTAACTCAAATTTCATGTTATAGTAAAAAAGCTTTTAATATTAATTTACGATCATTAAAGGGAAAATACATGTAACAGATATTATCTGTCTTTATACCGCATAAATTATTTAAAATAATTTTAAACCTACTTCTAGAATGTTATGCACGAAATATATATTTTTGCTGATGTTGGAATAAATCCAATTACTTGTACAGAGTTACTAATTCTGTTATCCAAACAAATGTAAAAAGTTATCTGAGTTTCGTGTTTGCCAGAATTTCGGTCGTTGAAATAAATTCCAGCCAGCATAGAGAATAAATTCCGACATGAAATATTCAAAGACGATGTTTTTTTGGGAATATAAAGGGGTGCACTTGTACAAAAACAGGCTGCAATACAATCGTGAAACATTTTGGTATTTTTGTCAAAAGAGCCCGCTGTGACTGACAACTGTTTTGTTTTGTGCATTCAGTGACAACTGGTCCATTCAACGGAGCGGGCAGCGGCATTGGGCAGCGGGCCGCGGCCGTTCGTAAATCTAGATGATTCGACACTGTACTCGATGAAAATATTCATTTTGGTAGTGAAACAAGCTACCTTCTGCATGTTTGCCTGATGCTTTTACGCGCGGCGCTAGTCCTTTAACTTTATTTTCAATTTCAGAACACTAAGCGATGCGACCTCGTTTTTTAAAACAAAAGGAACTTATCGTCTTTGTTGTTCATAAAAACTTACGTTGACCGTTACTGGTTCGTTTTCTAAAGTTATTCTTTTTCATTTTTCATTCATGATTTACTAAAGTTTCTTTATTTCATCAAACAATAGCCTCATTTTTTTCATTTCCATTAAATTTAAAAAAACGTCGGACAACCGATAAATTCCTTACCATACCTGACAGATGAACAAACATACACTCTTGTCCATACAATACCTTCCCTTTGTAAATTCCTTCCTTAATAATCACAAAATAACATAGCTAGCATAAATAGCAGATAATAAAGCTTTTTCAACTAAATTCATGTTAATCGACAGGCTTTCAAATTTAATTACGTCGCAGCGTTCAATATGTATTACGGGCGTAGCAACCGTAGGCCGTAGGCCGTAGCTACGCCCATGGCTAAACGTAGCACGTAACTCCGATTCGGAATAACAATTGGCAAAATTAATGATGAGGTTGGCACATAGTATTATCTTCAAATCATATTTTAAAATAGAATTTGTTGATATTTCTATTTTTTCATTGACAACCTTTAGCAAACAATTGTCAAAAGATCGTTACACATTTGAAATTCGATTTTACTACAAACAAAGTGTAAATTCGTTCTTGTAATCGTTGTCTTAAGTTTAACAAAATAGAGTCGATAATCGACAAATCTATCGACGGTGCAAAGTGCAATTTTCATTCTCACGCACGGAGATTGCTCGTTCAAATTCAAGGGAAAAAATATTTTTACATATTTTGAACCTTAAGTAAATACTAATAGTGGTTTTCAGCGACGCCGTTGAGCTATAGAAGAATGACTTTCGCCCGAAGCTGTTTCCAACAGTAATGAGTCACTTGGGGTATTGTCCCAGAGGAACCATCACGGACGAATCACAAACCTATTGTTTGCTCCATATTTTTCAGTATGGGAATGTGTGGGGGAGGAAATTATGCAGTCTTGACAGTCTGAAGTTTTTTCAGGCCGTGTATTCCTTTCAACTATAAAGTTTTTGGTTTTTTCCTTTTTTTAGTTCAATATGAAGTAGCAAATGATGTTCTTGCATATTTAGTATATTATGTACCCATAAGCGAAAAGATAATTTACAAAAAGATTTGCATACTACCACACAGCCCACAGTACTTACTCAGTCTGTGACGTATGTTTATATGTACTCGTGTGTCCTGCTAAAGAAAGGTTTGAGTTACTGCTACATCAACGCCGCTGATTAAGAACCAAAATTTTACAAGCAGTAACATCGATTAACATTCTTAAGATTTTGTTTACGGTAGCAGGTACCAAAGTATAATACAATTCAGCCCAACCAAATATACAGATGGACGGCGTCGTCAGTCCTAACTACCAGCAACCATTTAATGATTACGTTATTTTTTAATAAAATTATCTACAAAGATAAAGATATGATACTTTTTTTATTCTTCTCAGCGGTTTTAATCAGCAATAAATTTAGAAACCACTATTCTTAAAAGTAAATGTTTATTTTTGTTTTATCCTAATACCATATTTTTTTGGTTTAAACAAGGATTCACTTGCACATTCAAATTAAAACTTAATCTAAAAGAGAAATTCACAGCGTTAAATACTAGAAGTGAAGCTAGCTACACAGAAAGCTGAAATTCAGGTCAACCATCTTGGATACCCATTATTTAGCAATTTAAATTGCATTTGCAACATTCAGATTTGAAGGATGTAACTTAGACTAGTTAGCTCATTCCTCCAAATATAATACTCAAAGGACAAAATGCAAATGAAAAAAAAAATGTGCTTCAAACACACGTTAACTTAATATAATTACATACCATAATTATGTACTTAAATGAAACTAATTGACTGGCGATGCCAAGCAAGTTTAATAAGATATCGAATATGGAGACATAAATGACCAGGAAATGAAAATTAATTAGCCAGATGAGATCGTTACCACAGCACCTACTTACATTCATGGTAACTTAACCGTGTGCCATAATTGGAAAAGGAAACCTTTTCTAAGATTATAAAACTTTAATCAGAATTATGATCTACTCTTCTAGTTACAAAACAATGTTTGACTGCTTATTATTCTATAGCCTAATAGTCAAGGATTCGATTCTGTTCTCGGACACGAAATATAACATCTGCTTGCTTATCAAGTTATCAGGCTATTGGTTTTATGATTGTCTTATACCTACAAAACATAAAACCCGAAAACACACAGGCTTTTGTGCTTGTGTGTTTGAATTCAATTAGCAAAATTATTTTTTAATCAACTTATTACTCAATGGTAATAGTAATCCAAGTCAGGTATCTGTTGCGGCAAAAATTGCAATAATAAAACGGTCCCTTCCAGATCATTATGCCTAGTGATGTACCCGGGAGTCAGAACCAATTTACCGGTAAAGTGCTCGCAGTCACTGTGAGACAATCGTGCGGAAAATTTTTACCAAACAACAAAAAATTTGCCGGAATTCGTCTCGGATACGTAAGAATGAAACTTTTTAACTCATTGATCTTTTAAAATAATTGTTGATGATAAATGAGTAAGTGTTGAAAAATTGAATTTAATAAAATAGTTTTTACTAAAAATATGTTCTGGCTTGTTTTCTGGTAAGCATTAAGTTACCATAAATAGATGAAATAGGAAGTATTGATCAAAAAATCTTTAAAAACCAAAATGTATATTTATTAAGAGCTAAAATACCTACTACCACAAAAAATATGATAGAATATCGTCTTAGTAAATTAAATACATTTGTGGCAAAATGGCTCAAGTACCTATACGTAGGTATAAACCAATTACCGACAAATAGTAAACACGATGGCAGTTGTTGTGCTCGATCCGAAGAAAATTATGTATATAAATTTATATGACGGGGGAGGGTCAGGTAGTTGTAGGTCTTCACCGTTATCCATGACTATTTGTGGGCGTAGTAGATATTAATGAAAACACACTGGGTACAATCACAGATGTTTAATTAGGGTAATTAAATACAGTCGAGTAAACGTGGTATTTTCGGTGTGCGCGTGCGACACGTCCACTCGCTAGCTCTGCCTCAACCGAACTCCCCGAGTCCCCGCTGTCTCGCTCGCACCGCACGCCGACTACACCCGAGCGCATCTCCTTCCGCGCCCGACGTTTCTCGACTCCGACACGGCCATTCTGACATGTCATGCGTCCTCGCATGAAGAAGCTGAAACAACACATGCCAGCGACAGTATCCTAACCATTCGGCCTTCCTGACCAATTCAGGTTCACAAAAGGAAACATGGGTTTCTTATTTTTATTCGTTAAATTTAATAATAAAACAAAACTAACTCTCCTCTTATTTCTATAGAGATAGAAAATCAAATATCCCATTTTATCATTTAGAATCAAAAGTTAAAATAAAAACATTGTCGACTCTATCACACACCACACAGTCACATGACAAAGCTTTATCACTGTGCTTAACCAGCTACAATAACCCCTACTAGCACTTACCCAGCACTCTGCCACTATCACTTAACCAGCGATAGCAAATACACCTAAACTAGCGCTTAACCAGCACTCTGCCACTATCACTTAACCAGCGATAGCAAATACACCTAAAATAGCGCTTAACCAGCTATCTGCCACTATCACTTAACCAGCGATAGCAAATACTACTAAAATAGCGCTTAACCAGCACTCTGCCACTATCACTTAACCAGCGATAGCAAATACCACTAAAATAGCGATCAACCAGCACTCTGAAACTGTATGTTAGAGTCTACCAATGAAACAGAAAGAAAGAACAAAAATCGTTTTATTCAAACCAAAAAGATACAGTTATACATTGGAAACAATTTAAACTAAAAATTTTAATCACTGTCATTCGGATCTTGTTCTACATTATCAAAATTATCATCTAATGGGATTTGATCTTCAGGCATTCGCCTTAAACGGTCATGTGCGTATTTGTAAGTCCTATTCCCAATTAGAGCCTTTATCAAATATCTATCACCATCAAGTAATTCAATTATTTTAAACGGACCTCTATATTTAGGGTCAAGTTTCGTTTGGTTGCGTTCCTCATTTTTAAGAAGAACAAAGTCACCAACAGAAAATTTATTTAGCTTTAGTGTAGTCAGACCTGGCCTTGTCATAAATTGCATTTTTCTTTATATTTTCTACTGCTAAAGCTCTAACTGAATTTAGGTCCACCTCAGGTTCATCACAATCAGCAAACATCAAACTCAACGGTCTTGCAACCTTTCCGATCATTAATTCAAGGGGACTTGCCTTGGTAACTCGGTTGGTAGTGCAATTCAAAGCCAATTGAACTTGAGGCAAAGCGTCTTGCCAAGATTTTCCACCATCAGCCTCCGTAGCTGTTAACATGTTTTTGAGAGTGCTCATAACTCTCTCAACTTGGCCATTAGCACGGGCGCTACCAGTTGCAATTAAATGTAGGGAGATATTATTAGACTGGCAATATTCGCGGAAGCTAATACTCGCAAAACAACGACCTTGGTCTGCTATAACTCTCGCAGGAGCACCAAACAAAGAAACCGCAAATTCTAGAGCTCTAATAGCACTCGCAGCGTCAATGTTAAGAGAATGATGAAGCAAAACGAACTTAGTGAAGGCATCTATCAGAACGAAGGCATACTCTTTACGGTCATTTTTGCCACAAAGTTTTCCCGTAGCGTTTACGTGAACAGTATGCCACGGAATGGAAATTTTTGGTACGGGATGAAGTTCTGCTTGAATTTTGCCCGATTGTGATTTTGAGACACGACAAGTAACGCAATTCTCTACAAATTTCCGAACGTATTTGGCCATATTTTGGAACCAGTACATATCATAGAGCTTTTCAAGTGTCTTATCCCAACCTAAATGCATTATCGCTTCGTGAGTGGAGCTTATGACTGACCACCGCAAAGACCTCGGTAAAATTGGTAACCAACGCGATCTATTATTTCGTTGAATTTTCCTATGAAGTACACCTGAACGAACTTCATAAGTTTTTGCTATTTCGCGATCCAAACGATTGCCATTAACGTCAGCTAAAAGTTTTTGAATTTCCTCGTCACGCTGCTGTTCAGCGGAAAGCCAATCAGTCGTGAGATTCATGATATTTACAAACTTGGGATCGATATTTCGCAAGTAGGAACCTTGTTTAGGTGATTCTACTGTTGCAGGAACGGTGGTGCTTTCAGACTGTACGGGTAGGGGATTTCTTGAGAAGAAATCAGCATGAGCCATTCGTTTCCCTTCTCTATAAAGGATATCAGAATCGAAAGCTTGAAGGAAAGCCCACCACCGGTGAACTCTCGGAGTAAGGTCAAGCTTTTTGCGGGTTGATTGTAAGGAGTTACAATCTGTAACGACGGTAAAATGCCTTCCGTGAAGGTAATGCCTAAAATGCCGAACAGCTTTCACTACGGCTAGAGTCTCAAGCTCATAAGAATGATACTTGGACTCTGCCGGCGTTGTATGCTTACTAAAGTAAGCAACAACATGAGCTCTACCATCCTTTTTCTGCATTAAAACTGCACCATAACCAATAGAGCTTGCATCAGTATGCAATTCTATCGGGCAGTTGGGGTCAAAAATAATTAAAACGGGAGCTTTAGTGAGGGCAGATATTATTTTTTGTCGAATGGTTTCGAGAGATGGTATCCATTCAATTTCACCTTTGGATTGGCTAGTTAGGGCATGAAGTGGGGCCATTACCTCGCCAAATTTATAGACAAATTGTCTGAAATATGAAGCTAGTCCGATGAATTGACGTAGCTGTGTCACAGTTTGTGGTGGAGGTAGCGCAACAAGGGACTCTATTTTCTTTTGGTTTAGTCGAATTTCACCGCAACTCACTTCAAAGCCTAAATATTCGACCTTCGTCTTTAAGAAATAACATTTCTTGATATTGAAAGAAAATCCAGAGTTAGTCAGTGTTTTTAGGACTATACGCAAACGCTCCAAAGCCTGCTCTACATCTAATGCCACGATTAAGATATCGTCCATGTAGACAACGACGTAGGTATTTGCAAGCTCTCCTAAAGCTTTTGTTATAGCCCGTTGAAAAACGGATGGTGCGTTTCGGAGTCCGAATGGCATAGTCAATAGTGCGCTCAATTGAGCCTGACTCCACGGGAATTTGGTGGAAGCCACTGGACATGTCCAATGTGGTAAAAAGTGCGCTCCATGTAACCGATTAATTTGGTCCGAGATGAGTGGTAGCGGGAAACGATCAGGAATTGTGTTGTCGTTCAATTCCCTATAGTCAATACACATACGGTCCGAGCCATCCTTCTTCTTAACCAATAAGATGGGGCTCACAAAAGGCGAACAGCTCGGCCGTATAATGTTTGCAGAAAGAAGTTCATCTACTTTCTCGCAAACTACCTGTCTCTCGCTTGGACTCAATCTGTAAGGGCGACGACATACAGTCTTATTGGGATCTTTCAGCCTGATCTCCACTGGTTTTGTACGGGCTACTGTTTTAGGAATACCGCGGATAAAATTTTCTTTAAACTCGTTCAGCAACGAAAGTAATCGATGCCAATATTCAAGGGGACAGTCGGTATTTAATTCTGAAAATATCTCGCATGACTCTACAATTTCGGGTTCCGATGACTCCACAGATTTTACTGATGGCTCTACCGAAGACTCTACCGAAGTGACCGAATACTCTACTATTGGCTCTACCGACTCTACCGCATGTTCTATAACTGACTCTACAGTAGGCTCTATCACTGACTCTACAGTGGACTCTATCACTGACTCTACTGCAGACTCTATGTCTGTCTCTACCGCAGACCCCACACCAGACTCTATCGCAGGCTCTAACTCCGACCCTACTGTATGCTCTATGACAGAATTAATTGTAAGAAGATCACTCGTTATACTGGCGCTTAAACCATGGCTCAGAATTTCACGACCAACCATCAAATCAAATAGCATGTACCTATCTCAACACGTGAAATTTAATTACAAGAGATACTTTATTAATTAGTACGGGAGCTAAAATTTGATGCTTGCTTACTACGCTTGTTTGACCGATACCGGTCATTAACACCGCATCAAAACAATGAGTACCAATTAACTTTCGTGTAACTGAAACCTTAGCTAAGGAGCATTCAGCACCAGAATCAAAATGAAATTTAAAGGACTGACCCGAGTTTGTAAGTCGACTGCAAGGGGCACGGACTGTGCAAACATCCACCCGCTTCTCCAATGCAACCTTGGAGCCTCCGACGCCAACATCCGGTCCTGGTTTGTCACGTAGGGTACACCTCGAAGCGTAGTGGCCCGCACATCCACATCTGTAGCAGACGTTGGATGCCGTTGTCATCGAACTCGCTAGTCCCCTATCCTTGTTGTGATGATGATCCAGATACACATTAGGCAAGTTTGGTTTTTTCAGAGCGTCAGGACCTGCTCTACACAAGGGTGCTTTGTGTCCTAACTTGCCACATCGAAAACATGTCACAGGTTGAGATGACGTCATAGGCTTAAATCTCTTTGTATCTCCTGCATCACGCCACCAAGTCCAGACTTCCGCTTCAAAAATGTCATAGCCTTGAGTTCCTTTTGAAGTTGATTTCTATTTTCGATTTCCGAAGTGAAAGCCAGACGCTGTATGCGACTGTCAAATCTAGCCACGTGGGCCATTACCGTAGAAACAGCCACCTGTTCAGTTGTCAAGGTTTTCCAACGTGTCATCAATCGTGCAGAATAGGCAGCAAGGCACTCACCCTCCTTCGGAGCACCATTGTTCATGTTCATAAGGAAAGCTGCAGGTGTTTCGGGACAATCAAAACGTGCAATAAAAATGTCCTTAAATTCATCCCATGTCATACCGGGAAAAGAAATTTGTGACAGCCATGACGATGCTTGTCCTTTCAGTGCACGGCTCAGTGCAATCACTAGAGATGACCCGTTCACTGGATTGTCCGCCATACACATGTCCGCCGTAGACAACCATGATTTTGCGTCGACATTGTTCTTGTCAGGATTGAATTCTGGTAGCTCAACAACACTGTGTCTTCTATTTGAAGTGTTCATCGAATTTAACAGCGCCATAAAGTTTTGGTTCTGTTGTTCCAACAATAGTCTCCATCTACCGCCATCATCAGATTCTTGCTGAGTGGTCCTGTATCCCACTTCTGATGACGGGGGAGGGTCAGGTAGTTGTAGGTCTTCAAAGTTATCCATGACTATTTGTGGGCGTAGTAGATATTAATGAAAACACACTGGGTACAATCACAGATGTTTAATTAGGGTAATTAAATACAGTCGAGTAAACGTGGTATTTTCGGTGTGCGCGTGCGACACGTCCACTCGCTAGCTCTGCCTCAACCGAACTCCCCGAGTCCCCGCTGTCTCGCTCGCACCGCACGCCGACTACACCCGAGCGCATCTCCTTCCGCGCCCGACGTTTCTCGACTCCGACATATATATATATTTATCTACATAATTTTAATATATATATATATATATTTATCTACATAATTTTCTTTATATATATAAAGAAGAAGATAGCAAACATTTTATATATATATACACGTAATTTCTTAAAGAGCAAAGACTTTTGAAATTAGAATTACTTTCTTATTTTAAACTAATAAAATTAACAAAATGGCGAAAATGTGCAACAGCTGGTAGTAACGTACGTACTAAGAGACAGTAGGCGACGTAACGTGCTAATTAGTACCCCCTAACGTCACTTTGAATACCTACACAGTACCTACACACTGACGAGCCAGCATTCTATACAAATTAGCCCTTGATTCCGTACATTCTGCGAAGCATTGTATCTAGATACAATGCGTCGCATGTTACATTATAATAATTTCAGTGTTGAGGACAAATGCATCCCAGATCATATTTAATTAACAATTTTTACTAACACGTGTGACATTGTTGCTTACAACGAGACTAAATGACAAAGCCAAAGAAACCTATCAAACGGTAATCTATAGATAAGAATAAAATATTAAAATGATAATTTATTAAAAACAACATCAGTAGGTATTTAGCCTACCGTGCCTTATACCTTCTATTGCAGCATCTGCATTTACAAATTTGTATAAATCTTTGCAAAGCACCTCTACTGGATAGATGAGGAATTAGAATTGCTTGCGAGTAGACAACTAGGTATTTCGAATAAATGATAGACACACCGAGCACGTTGCGTTAACTTAGACGCGTTTCTAACGGTTTTCCTTCTTAATACTGTTTATTGCAGATGGATCTCTGCTATGATGATACCTGCTTTAATATGCACCCCTATGTCGGAGAGCAGGCAGAGGTAACGAGAGATAGGGCGGCGAGTCCTAACGGTTGCTGACTATGTCATGACCACCACGACCACTCTGCCAAGAGTGTAACGACGAAGAAGAAGATATCAATGAACGATATTGAAAGTTTCTCCTCTTCCGCTCTACCTTAGTAAACATACCTACATCAAAAATGGAAGTGAGAGTGTCCGTTTTGTTTATTTTTACGATACATTTAATTTTACCACTTATATAACAATAAGCCATTTATTTATTTTCTTCACTTGTTGATCGTCTTGATTGGGATGAGTCAACTCAACTGTAGTAGGTATTCTTAAAGAATTTAGTCAAATAATGGAAATACGACCTCAATTTGTTTTAGCAAACCAACGCTCTTTCTGAAATTGAAATGTGGTAATCCTAACCACAAAACTATTTTGAAATTGAGGCTTGTTTTCATCTTGCAATGTAAAATAGTTTAGATATTTAAGAATAGGTTCTAATACGATTAAAATATAAAAAGATGTCAGTACAGGTAGGTACACATTAATTTAGCTACATAATAGCTAATATTAAAGTTTTTTGAGATGAGTTCCCATCTTCGTTAAACATGGCCTACTTTATACATTTTATACATAATATAAATTTCGATACACGTCTCAACTTTCAGAAATAAGTGGTAGGTGTTTTTGTGCGGGATCCCGTTTTGTATATTTGCCTTGAGGCATTCAACGTTTAATTTATGAGTGAAGTTAGCACATAAAAGGGTGAATTGCGCCCGCATCTCGCACCCCAACATTACAAACAACTTTCTCTTCTGTTTTCACTTGAGATGTGTCATATGATTCTGAGTTTAAGTTGTGCTCTAAATATCCTTGAGCAGTGGACAATAATAGCTTTTGCCTTAGGTAACTCAACAAACGTGTCGAAATTCTAATTCACGACGGTTTGAGGTAGATTACTTCTTTTTTCAATTACCTACAATATTTTTTACTGTCTCTACTTAAAGTCAGCTCCAATTCAAAAAACAGAGAATAATGAAATGAAAAAAAAATAAATGAGAAATGCAGCCGACACAGAGAAACACAAATGTATTACCAACCGCCACCAGACGTCTTGGCTTTAATGTCTTAAACCTAAATTTCTGTAAAACGCAAACTTGTTCACACTTCGCTGACAATGGCTAATCCTTATTTTTAACTGAATAAGAGCTATGTTCGCGAAGAAAGTTAAGTATTTAATAGTAAGGTGTCTCGTGTAATTTAATTTGAATGCTTCTACTTGCAAGTGCAGAGAGAACAAGCTTCATTTATTAAGTGGTTCGCACGCTGCACAGAATAACTTGGGAAATTTTCAACAGGAACTAAGCTGCCGTTCGAAATTGAATTTTCAAATCTAAAGAACATTCTGCCATTCATACAACTACGAAAAAACTGCGATACAGCTCTTAAATTAAGAAAGCTGTGGTTAGAAGAAATGCCTTAAACATGCCAAAAATAAAGACCAAACAAATATTTGGAATAAATAAGGATTTTCATGGCTCTACAGCAATTCTCTACC
Organism: Choreutis nemorana; assembly: GCA_949316135.1. Taxonomy (NCBI): domain Eukaryota; kingdom Metazoa; phylum Arthropoda; class Insecta; order Lepidoptera; family Choreutidae; genus Choreutis; species Choreutis nemorana. Next base: position 7,623,910 of record OX438600.1, read on the forward strand.
ACGAGATCTACATAAAATCGAAGGCCTTGCAGATGTCACGCGATTTTATCCTTTAACATAACGACATAAAACTAAATTTTGAAGTTAAGTTGAAAACCACAGAAGAGCACGCGACAGCGTCAAGAGTCTGATTTATCTTCAACCATTATTTTTCACAAACAGACGTAAACATATGCTATAAAATATTTGGTAAATGCTGTACAATTTAACTTTTCAACTAATTCGTCGTGTAATCAATTATGAGTTTCTTTAAAAATCGTCATACCATACGTAGATATTGCTAACGTAGAGGAGTAATAAGTATGGGTAAAACAATTATTTTTCATATGACTAACTAGGGCCACTGATGAAGTTATCTCAAAAAATAATAATGTCTAGAATAAAGAAGTACTTATGGGTTTATCGAAAATAAAACTTTTAAGGAGGAATAAAACTTGCATCTCGGATTCGAGGATTAATCAGATGGTAGATAGAATAAGTGGTTGTAACTAGAATCTAAAAAAAAAACTTACACACCTGATGTTATTTACATAACACACTTTGCATGAAAGTAAATTATATGAAGGTATAACTTATGTTATACCCATATATTATAGTTGGTATTCTGATATCTTTTAAGTATAGGTAATTATATAAACATGGGTACCTAAATAAATCAAAACACAAATACCTACGATAAATCGGGCATAATATAATTGCCAATGGATTTATTAAATTTCAATTTCAATTAAAAGCTGCTGGCTTTTAGAAAACCATTGTAGAAGCCGGGAAATAAAGGCTTTTATGGAAAAGTTTTTGCCGTAGTCGTAGGACAAAACTTGCGGTGAAGTTTTGTTGGTTGTTGGTCGAGAAATGGTTGATCTCGGTGGCCCGCAGTAGCTGCATTGCCTACTCGCCTTTTGTCATCCGAACTCTTTGTTTCCACAAAAAAGTTTTACCACAAAGAGACAAAAACATGGACCACAATGACCACATTTGTTGTGTGACTACAGGTCAGGTTCAGTTTTTACAAAAGCATGTTTTGTATTTATAAAAACTACACCGTAGTAATGTTTTCTTCAACTCCTGTGCAGATTCTCAAGTACGAATATGATATCAAAAATATTTTTAAATAGGTACGAGAACTTCGTGAAATCGACGCATATCGACTCTCGTTAACAGCCTGCACGAATTTAATTCTAGTTATTTTTATTAGAATATCAAATTTTATTCCTACAATATATTTTATAAAACATTGGTAACTAAATTAAATGGTTTGAAAACCTTGTAAATGTGACCCCGTCAGCGAAGCTGACCATCACAAGACCAGTTCCAGCTGATAATAATAACAACCACATCACGACACACATCGAGTCAGCCCTGCAATAAGATAATCTTGTATTGCAAGCGCTAAGCAAGGATATGGTATAAACTACAGAAATAAGAATACAAAATCCAAGACCGGTAAGCAAAACAATGCGACTTGCAAATAACACAAAGTTCCGCCCCCGCCGGGATTCGAATCCGAAATCTCTAGCATTCAGCTGCTTACACCACTGCGCCACCGAGGTCTTCACGGTATTGGAGCAGATTTTCCTTATCACCTTACTCCATTGCATCACAGAGGCTGTTAATTACATATTTTATAGCTATTTAATTAGGTACCCTTAGTGTTTAATTTGTGCGAATTCGGTCACATTATCTTAATTTGCATTAATATTGTACTAAATATAACTATTCAGTAACATAATCAAGTTACGTCGATATCGGACATGGTGGTTGTAAATCAAGCTCCTAAGACAACAAACGAATGTCCCCAAGGAGAAATGGGGTTAGCATCGTAATTTCCGAACGGGGTCATCAGGAAGATATAATATCATTCCTGTACCCTTGATGTCTTTTTAAGTGCAGACCCACTTATCCTAAACGCGGGGCGTCACCATTTGAAGGAGGCATGTGTTGGATAGATTTAGAGGTCTTATTTTTCCTGTCCACACTCTATGGATTCCACAGATTATAACTTAAATTGACCTAAAGGATGGCCCATCTGAGATCTATGAAATATAATATTCCTAAATTTAATTGATTAGCTACAAAATTTCGAGCATAAAATATGTTTCAGTAAAAGCCCCGTAAAAGGGTTAAACACCTGATAGCTATGGTGGCGACGTCAAAATGTCGTCATCAGAAACTAAAAAGTAGCGTTAAATTTATTTATAAAATCAAAAAGACGGATTTTGGTACAAATTTATTACATGATTTTACAGAAACAATAAACTATTATATTATAAGTAAAATTATTAAATTAACATCAATTCGATGTGACTAGTGTTGCTAGCGGTATTATGAGTTAAATGGCAGGAAGTGACGCAAATTTGACCTACTCAACTGTTCAACATAGCTGTCGGGTGTTTCGCCATTTTACGGGGCTTTTATTTAAATACCTACCTTCTTACGTAATATTAATCAGGTGAGTTGGTCGTGACGCTACGTAAATCCATTTTTATGTCATACTGTCTTAAAATTTATCCAACTTTATAGATAATATAAATTCTTAATTACTTAACACATAACATACCATGAAAAAACGATTTTAAAAGGACACCTACTTTTTTTCTTATCGTTACGAACTTAACTTTTGATTTGAAAAAAATGAATGACATAGTAGTAAACAACACTTATCAATAACAAAATCAGTATCGTTTGGAATCTATTAGATAATAATTATAAAAAATACATCATACGCGTCACTTCTTGTTCATTTCACATATTTCTTTTTCGATATTTGCAAATCTTCCCACCACCACCCACTGATAATAAAAATTTATTAAATTTATTTTTATGGTTTAAATGTGAATTATAATATTTTTATCATGGTTCTTCTTAAATTATTTTAAGAATAAATCTACCCCTAAAACTGGGAAAGTGAGGCTTTTGGAATCTGAAGTAACGCTAAAGAAAAGTAAAGCCAGGCTTGCATATTTATGAATTATTGAGTAATAGCATCTATGCTAAATCTTAGCTTTTAGGTATATACATCTATAACAAATAATGTGTCGTGTATATGTGTGTTTGTGTTTTGTCTGATTGTTGTTTCTTTTGTTTTCTCCGCTTTCTTCGTTGTTCCTCTTTCCGTTCTGTAAGATCATTATTTTTTTATGTTCAAGCTGTCATAGTATATACAAAATACAGATGTATAGTGAAACAAAAGGAGTAAAAGTTTACACTTAATTTTATGTTTTATTTAATTTGTAATTTGTAAGGTTTTTTTTTAATTTATTTATAATTTATAAATAGATTAATATTACTTTTATCAGAATAATAGGGATTTTTTCTGAAATTGTTATTAGCTAAAAAAATAAGTTTCCAAATTCGTCAGACACGTCATTGTCGTAATGAGTTAACCTTTGAGAATGACCACAAGTACTTTCTTGAACTTTACTAAGACTTTAAGTTGGAGTTGATATTTAAATTATTGTCATAATAAAAAAATCTGGAAGAGCTAAATAAATTCTCTTTGTGCAAAGGCGACAAAGCAAATATCTGCTTTGTTAGTTTAAACACCTTAGATTAGATTAGAGAAAGTACTGTACGCGAGTATTTTAAGATCTGAAATCCTGGACAGTGTATCTCTCCAAAAGTATAATTAATACACGGGATCGATACACAATTCCGCGCCCATTTTAAGTGTCTAAGGTCAAACTAAAGGAGATACCTATATGCTTCCACTTACATCAACTTAATTTTTATTAATTCTTTGTACTTATCACTCCACCACTACCTAGCTCTGCAACTAGCGCCATAGCATACCTACATAAAATATTGACGCTCGAGCCCCCTATTTAAAGTTACACAAAGGATAAAAACGGGACCCTAAATTTTGGCAGTCTATGTATGTATATATGTATGTATGTTCCACCGTAGACCCTAAACTACTGTATCTAATTTAATAAATGAGATGTCAATAGATTCGTAATAATGGCCCAGGTGACTAAAACAATATGCGTAATATAGACATATTCGTAATGTGCTCGCCAAGACTTTTCTTTTAATACCAACCACGTGATGATTATCTCAGTTTCATTTTTTTCTAGGTTAGAATTTGAGGTTTAACTTCCGTCCGTTTAACTTCATAAAATTTTGATAAAATATATAGCCTATGTCACCCGGGCTATTATAACGAGTCTATTGACACATCATTCATTAAAATCAGTGCAATAGTTTAGGCGCTACGGTTGAACATACATACATAGATTGCCACCCTTCCTTCCCTTTGGTTTCACCGTAGTCGGGTAATAAGGTACGGGACCCATCTTGTAAAAGTTCGACTCACACTTAAACGATTTTTTAATAATAATTTGATTTAAGATAAAGTAAAAATCTTAGTCCGTTTAACAAATATGACAATACATGTTTGGTTACGTTCTTTTGGTGAAGTTATGAAGAAAAGTGAAATTATAGTGATTTATAGAGGAATTAGGAGCATGTATGAAGATTTCCTCTAAAAACAATATTAATTTTACCATTGTTTGTTGGATATTCCGCATCATTTAAATATAAATCGGCATTTTAAATAAATATACAATCGTAACTCTTTCTTTCGGACCAGCCAGCTGTAGTCGGGTAAAAGTTTGAAATTATAACGGACACAGCTATGTTGCCAGTTGCCATAAAATAATCTTGCGCGCGCATGGGAAGCGTGCGTCGCGTCGGTTTAATTTGACAGTTCGCCGCGTCTCAACAGCTGTTTTACTCCTATTGAATCAAAGTCTACGACGCGCACGTGTTTCTACTCATTTAGAAGAACACTATTCTCTGAAAATAAAAAACTAGTAAGACTATGATGGAAGACGACGGAGCGGTCAAAGGTATTTTGTTTTAATTATAATAATTGCAAAAACGTGTTATCTTATATCGGTTATCATTCTAGCTAACTGTCAAATACCGCATATTACTTTCGCCATAAATTTATGAAGATACTGAAATATATGCTTTAAATCTTCAATTACCGTCTCAATTTGACTTTGATCTCATGAAAATGTTACACAATCGAACATAATACCGCTTACAAAATGCAATTTCTGAAATCAATGTTAGTCACTTAAACTAATGTAAAAGTTATTTGTCTGTCACTGCTTATTCTACTTTGCTTTATTTCTCCTTTTGCTTTTTGAGTATAAAGGCCGTTACTTAACCTAGCCTTGAATACAACACCCTACCACAAATAAAATTAAACTACAGAAGTGACCTTGAACTTAACCTATAGAATTACACATTTAAATCAGTCAATGCATTAACTAATTTTATATATTTTATTAGTTAACCTATAAGAGGACACAACAACAAAAGGTAACTTGATTAAAGTTAAGTTTAAAAGCTAAGTGCTTCATAAAAATAACATTTAATGTTTAATTTTAATATATTTAATTATTAAATAAATGATTTCAGCTCCTTTAACTCGACTGAGACGTAGACTGTCAGTGGAACAGGGTGATGAAGCCAAATCACCTGCTACTCCATCTACCCCTAATAAGAAAAGGGGCAGGCTAGCAGCCAAGCCACAACTAGACTTGATAGATGAAAATAGTAAGTTACTCTGACTTCATTTTTTATGGTATATTTTCTACTTATTGATGCTTCAGATATTGATAGTCAAGTTTACTGTAGGAATTGTTTCTTCCCAATGATTTCATCCATATTTTACTAGAAATCTTGCAGGATTCAAATACTGCTAAGCCAGCATACAATGACTTGGCTGGGACAAAATACCTTTAAATACATTGTAACTGTTTATATTTTCTCTATTATTTCATCCCTTTGCATGTATATGATTCAGAAAATAGACTATAGAATAACACATTTGTTTAAATTTTCAGCACCTGTCAGCAGCCCAAAAAGAACAACCAGAAAGTCTACAGCAAGAGACATAGTTGAAGAAGAAAAACCACAGACTCCTTTAAGACGCAGTACAAGAATCAAATCAAACACCAGCATAATGTCTGACACAGTCCAAAGTGTTGACTCACCTAGGGCTAGACGTGCTTCAAGAAGAAATTCACTACTTGGTATGTAATATTGCTCACAGAATTATACAATATCATAAATTGTTGGTGACTAGTGAAATCATTTTTATTCATTCATTGTTAAAAGTGAGGGAGTAATTCAATAAGTATCTTCAAAATAATTAGGTGTTTGGACAACTTTAATTTAAATTTAAAGCTTTATTTTAATATGATGATGATTAATATAAAACATCTCTCACTCCTTCACTTTACCAGTCATTTCTGCATTTCATATATTTTATAACATTAATAAAAAAATGGAAAACCATTATTCTCAAATATACCTTATATTAGTTAAACTTTAGATTTAGGCTAAGTATTTTTTCAACACTGAATAATTATGTCATCCGATCTGAAATTTTGGGTTTTAATGATAAATACAGATTTAATGTTAAGAAATTAAACACATGTGGAATAAAGTATAATCTGAAATTTTTTTGTTGTAGCTGCACTATATAGAAACAAAATGTCATAACAAAGTTTACAAAACTAAGACGTCACACGCTTTTTGCAGCAGTTGTAGTGAATTATATATTATCCAATTTATATCCAAAGAAGAGCAATAAGTCTGTATGTATGTTATGTGTTCCACTGTAACTGCAGCTCCTGACCCGAATGTCAGGAGTGAGGTTTCAATCGATTGATATTAATTATATTTGTAATATAGGATACATTTAGTTTTTTTGTGAAGCGTTTTTTTCCTTGCTTCCATATTGAGTGGGATGTCAAATGAAAGGATTCAATTCGCGCATTTAAAAAAAATATATAGTTAACTCTTAGTCGCCACTTGCTTCCATGCAACTGATAATTGGGTATAATTTCTTTAAAATAACATCTGAAATGTGGACCTAACATATTTTCTGTCCAAGCCTACCAAAAATACAAATACCTACAACCAATACGTATTTCAGTATGAATAACAACAAATTATTTAATAAAAAAAGGAGTCATATTCCACCTACCTAAAATAACGAAAATGATTAATTTTAGATTGAATGTTTTTTTTTTCACTCTTTTTAAAGCACAATTTATCAGTATTCAGGTTTAGTTTTATTTTTACTGAAACAAAATAATTGCAAATGTAATTTAAAAACATGTTGTAACAATTTTGTCTTTTTACCATATTTTATTATAATTAATAGTTATTTCTATTATTATTTATAAGTCATCATACCTATAGTAAAATATTACCTTCAATTAATAATGTAATAAATCAATGCTTTCAGGAAGTGATAATGAAGCCCCATTGACTCCTGCACAACAAACAAGAAGAACCAGAAAAGATTCTGCATCTAGTATTGAAAATCAAGGTAATCTTTAATCTATATCAGTAACAAATAAGAAATGTAATGTATTGTTATCTTATTACAATATACAAATAATTCTATTTTATATAAAACTTTTAACACAAAAACAATCATGATTAGTTTCATATTTCAGAATTGTGTATATTTTTTCTACTCAATAGCAATAGTCATTATAACTTTTTACTATTATTTTACAGTTGATTCTACTGCTTCAAATTTAAAAGAAACTAAACAAGTAACCCAGGAAATTATACATGAAGAACCAGAAATTAATGTCCGTAATTCAACTGAAGTTACTGAAATTGACAATTTAAAAAATGATTCTCCAACACCCAGAAAAAGTCCTAGACTTTTAGCTAAAAAGGACAGGCGAAGCAACTCCGTTCTATCTGAGGAAAGTAACAGTGATAAACATTCAAGGTCTCAAACAGATAGCCCTGCTAATGTCAAGAAGTCTCTTTCCCCAAAAGACACCAATAATTTAATAGAAAAGCAACCAAATGTTTACATTATACCCCCTAGTGATAGCCAAAGCCAACCTAATAAAAACAAAAGAATGAATAAGAATACATCAGCTTTAGACGATAATACCTCTACAGGCACAAGATATAGGACGAAGTCGTGGACTCTATCAGAAACTCCCAAAATAGAAAAGGACAGTTTTTGTAGCGATAATGAGGCAATGAAGAAAAAAATAAAAAAATCTGGAAAAGAATTTAATGCAAGAGACCTTAACAATGAACCTGATTCAGGTGAACATTTATTAAACAAAAGCAGCAATTTAAATCAATCTAATCAAGAAAAAAGACGTAAAAATCGACGCAGTAATGTTTCTTTTGAGGAAGACCAAACTACAGATTATACAAAAAAGAACGAATCACCTTCAAAAAACAACGAATCAAGGTTATCCGTCCTTGAAAATAAAAAAATAGATACAAGTATAGAGGAAAATGATACAAGTATTTCATTCCCAAACGAAAAAGTAACCAGTGACACAGAAAAATTATTTCAGAGTAATGTTTTGAAACCCTTGGTGTTTATTGAAGATTCTGACTCTAACACAGACAGTGCAGGCAAACTTGTTATTGTTGACAAACAATTTGACACTGAAGACCAATGTGTCCCAGTTATTGAACATTCTCCTACTGCAGAAGTAAAAGACAAATCTAACTTAATATTTGAGAAAAGTAAGGAGGGTTCTTCACCTTCCTGCTTTAATATCTCAACTAAAAATATGGCCAGTAATAGCTGTGAACCAATGGATGTTGATGAAACACTACCAAACAATTTGGAAATGAATGTTTCTAAAAGCAATCATACAAATAATGAAGAAATTTTTGTTGTAAACAGTAGTGTTAATGCTAGTCTAAGTAAATCCAAAAGAAAATCTCTATCTGATTCTGTGACACGCGATTCTGATAAAAGTAGTAATAACAAAAGCACTTTAATTCTTTCTGAACTTAAAGATTTGTCAACCGGAATTAAATCTCCTAACCATGGGGAACAGTCTGACAATATTAAGAATTCCAAGAAAAAATCTAACATATCAAATTCTTCAAATAACAGCAAGAAAAATTATACTTTGGATAATAGTGACACAGCAAATCCACAAGAAAATTTGTCAATTTCCAAGACTGACATTTTAAGTGAAGGAAAAGAAAAAAAATCTACAAATAATTCAATTTCAATAGTTAACAACTTATCTGGCACTCCATTAAATAAAAAATCAATGCAAAAGTTAGGTATTCAAACAAGCACTCCAGTAATAAACACAAATTCCGCCCAAAAATCTAAAAAAAATGTATCTAATTTATCTCAAAACAGTGATTCTGAGTCATCAGAAGAGGATATCACACAAGAATCTTCTAGAGAGAAAGATTCTTTAATTGACGATGAAGCTGAAGAGGCCAGCCTAAATTATGAGTCTGGCGATAGTCAAGATGAGGAAGAAAGACAATATGAAAAAGAAAATGAAATTGTTGAACATGGTGAAACTTTAAATTCTGATGATAGCGATGTTTCTAATGGTTCTGACTACGAGAATGATTCTTTTGTTGTTAGTTTAAATGAAGAAGATAATGAACTGCTTAGTGGTTCTGGCGATGATTTATCAATGAGTGATAACGAATTGAGCATGACTACAAAATCAAAGCAGAAATATAATGAACGTAAAATAAAAGAACAAAAAAGAGCGTCACGAGAAATGTTTGCCGCCAGACATGGGTTAGACTCAATGAGTTCTGAAAAAAGTTTGAAATCCTCAAAATCTAAAGTTAATCGTAATCGTTTAGATTCATCAACATTAGAATCAGAAGATGAATTACCAAAAAAGAAAAACAATAGATTAAGGATTGATTCCAGCAAAGAAAATAGTATACTTCAATCAGATACAGATCAAACTACTGTCTCTAAAAAGGCTAAGAAACTTTCAGTATCCGAGGACAGTCAAAGTGGCACGGAAGAAAACGAAATAGCTGCAGTTTGTGATGAAGGAGATATAAATATGAATGACCCGTTATCTGTTGCTATGAAATCTGAGCCCCAAACACCTCACAAAGATCTTAACATATCGCATATTAACTTTAATGTTAGAGAAGAAGTTGAAGAAGTCCATGTTGTAGAAAATGTGACAATTGATCAACATAGGGAATCTTCTGACCCTCTCGAAGCGGCTAATGAGGATAATTCAAGCAGTGATGATGAAGAAAAAGCTCAAATTAGGAAAAACTATGATTCTGTACTATCTGGACTTAACAAAGAAACTAAAAAACATATGTCTACTCACAATCTATCACTGAATGCCAATAAGAAATCTAGTAAGAGTACCAATGCTTCCATAATAGATACTTTGAACATAACACAGACTAAAACAACAATGAAAACAAAAATAAATAGTATGTCTAAAGATGTTGTTGATGGTATGAATAAATCTCAATCTAAAGAGAAGCAACCAAAAATTAATGTTGAAGAAGAAGTTTCATCTGACTCTATGGACATCAACTTATTGTTTCCAAATGACGGTGAAGAAAGTGAAGATAATAATTCAAACAAAACTAGAGATCAGAAAATTCAATCTGAAGAATCATTTATTCCATTGAGAAGGACTCCAGGAAAAACTAACATACTCCAATCAGCTGGTAGGCATCTGTATACAAATTGAAATATTCCTCTTATTTTCCTATTTTAATCTTGTAATCCTTTATACATAAAAACAGACAAGTCCGAAAAAAATGTCAGAGCAATTAGTACTTAGGACATTTAATAGTTCTTTGTTTGTTAAAGTCAAACCATTTTGGTTTAAATGGACTTAAAACAAGCACTTAAACAGTCAAAAATTATATTACAACTACCGCCGCGGCGCCGGTTTGGAATTATTGTCTAAGAGAAGAATCCGGAAAGAACCCTCCGTAATTACTGTTTTCAATATCACAAATCAAATTAAATTTCAATAAAATTCACAAAATAAATATTATTAATTTTCTATTTTAAGTGACGGATAAAAGTTTTAAATGAACAGAAATCGTGTAACCAGTTTAAAATAAGTTGACATATAATTTTTAGAATTGATAGTATGAAACTACTTTCCTTCTTTTCCATATCTAGATAAAGCCGATAACGAAAGCATGAAAAAGAAGAAGAAAAACACTGCTTCAATTACTGCAAGTGTTGATCCAGTTGAAGAAAGTGATGGAGGTATTTTTTTTACAATCCTAGTATTTCTTGTGTTTATGTAAAAACAGACTGTATACTGATTAATACATTTTTGAGTTGAGCAATCTACATACAAACTTTCATACCCTATTTTTAATAAATACCAGATAAGTTTAGAATTTAAAAAATCTAAGCTGATGTCTCCTACATTAAAACTGACTACTTGCCAAGTGTAAGCTTCCTAGACTTAGTAGTCTTTGCTTTGCTTTGATAGTCCTTCAGGGAAAACTATAGAAAAGTTATAATTATTGTAATTTTAATGATTTTTTGTGTTTTAACACAGTTTAGTCGTCTTACAAAGTAACATCCAGTCATTTATTGTTTTTCAGGTGATGGAAATGCTACGTCATTTTTTGTAGATACCATAGGCGATCGCGATAAGACTTTGGAATCATCTTTAAACAAAAGCGTTAATAAAAATAAGAAAAAAAATACTTCTTATTCTACTGAACCTATAATTTTGGATCAAGGTATATTCAAAACATTTTACTTATTCCTAGTTTAGTTATAAGTTATAGTAGAACTGAACTCTGTACTCTGTTGACAAATATTTAAAATTTTAGCTCATTCCGATGAAGATGCTCCAATAGAAACATCATTTAAATGTGAAAAGAATAAAAACAGAAAACAAACATCAAACAATATTTCAATGGATGGATCGATAAATATCGACGCAAATGCGTCAGGTAATAAAACACCTACAAATCAAAAGAAAAAAAGAAAGGAGTCCCTATCAAATGCTAGTCAGATAATAGAGACAGAAACTCCGCAAAGTCAGAAGAAAAATAAACAAAAGTCACAATGTAACAATCTTGAAATTCAAGTAACAGAAATATTTTCTAATACACCACAAAGTCAGAAGAAAAAGAAAACTAAGTCTGAATCTGATTCTTTAGAAATACCTGAAATAAAAATTACTTCTAAGACTCCACAAATTCAGAAGAAAAATAAAAATAAGCCTCAGTCTGATTCTTTAGAAGTTCAAGAAATAAAAACCGTAACTGATACTCCACAAAGTCAGAAGAAAAATAAAAATAAGTCTCAGTCTGATTCTTTAGAAGTTCAAGAAATAAAAACCGTTACTGATACTCCACAAAGTCAGAAGAAAAATAAAAATAAGTCTCAGTCTGATTCTTTAGAAGTTCAAGAAATGAAAACCGTTACTGATACTCCACAAAGTCCAAAGAAAAATAAAAATAAGTCTCTGTCTGATTCTTTAGAAGTTCAAGAAATAAAAACCGTTAATGATAGTCCACAAAGTCAGAAGAAAAATAAAAATAAGTCTCAGTCTGATTCTTTAGAAGTTCCAGAAATAAAAACCGTTACTGATACTCCACAAAGTCAGAAGAAAAATAAAAATAAGTCTCAGTCTGATTCTTTAGAAGTTCCAGAAATAAAAACCGTTACTGATACTCCACAAAGTCAGAAGAAAAATAAAAATAAGTCTCAGTCTGATTCTTTAGAAGTTCAAGAAATAAAAACCGTTACTGATACTCCACAAAGTCAGAAGAAAAATAAAAATAAGTCTCAGTCTGATTCTTTAGAAGTTCAAGAAATAAAAACCGTTACTGATACTCCACAAAGTCAGAAGAAAAATAAAAATAAGTCTCAGTCTGATTCTTTCGAAGTTCAAGAAATAAAAACCGTTACTGATACTCCACAAAGTAAGAAGAAAAATAAAAATAAGCCTCAATCTAATTCTTTTGACATACATGAAACCAAAATTGTTACTAATACTCCACAAAGTCAAAACGAAAAGAAAATTTGTGAGTTACAAGGTAATCACATTATTTATTTTAATTATAATTCAATTGTCTATTTAAAATGTTAATTTATGGTTTATGGTAAATTAAACACTATTAAAGAGAGTATTTAAAAATATTCTTAGAGAAAAAAATCTATAGTAGCGAAACCAATAAATGATTCACTTCTATCTTATTTTTTGTCCAACTAAATTTTATATATGCATTTTAGAAAGTCAAGAGAATACTAACAAAAAATCTAAAAAACGAAAGCGAAATCATTCAGCTACGGCAGGTAAGAATTAAGTCAAAATTCATTATATTATAAATATCCATTCAAGCTTTTATATGTTTTATTATATTTTTATAGTATAATAAAACGACTATTTCTAGATAACAATGATGATGAAATGATCACCGGTACGTCAATCAATAATTCTTCAAGTAGCAACCTAAAGAAGAAACTGAAAATAGGTGTTAAAGAGGAAAACACCCCTTGTAAGAATATAAATCAATATTATATGATATATTACTCAATTAAGTATGGTAGTAATCAACTAGTTATGATATCCTAGTTTCAATACCGCTTACATATTTCTTTACCTCTAGCAGGGACGCTACTTTAGAACATGCCTTTATTTGTTTAATTATTATTTAATTCACACTGATGCAAACTGCAAACCCCTCCGTTTTTCAGACTAGATATTTCAATACATATCACACATCAATAACTACTATACAATATCATTTTATCATACAATAACTACGCACTGAAAGATTGTTGGGTTAAGTTACTCTAAATTTTTGAAGGCGTTTCTAGTAAATACATGATTTACTAAGTATAAATTTATTATGTTATAGCTACAAATTCTAAAGAAGTCGACCCATCTTCTCAACAAGAAGAAATGGTTCACACAAATAAAAAGAAAAATAATTTGGAGGGAACGCAGAGCACATCTCAAGGTTTTTAAAATCTTTTATAGTTTTTAGTTCATTGCAACAACCAATTTAATGTTTAACTCAAGGGCGCATTCCTGCTTAAAGATAGATAGTCGTGTCCTGTATAAGGCTTTTATTTTTAAATGTTGTTCACATACAGCTCAGCACGATAAAAAAATCGTCCGCGACATGACGTCAGGCTGTCGTGACAATGGGAAGGTAAGGCACGGCACGATTAAAGTCTATACGCACTGTCGACGTTTGCAGGGAGACTCAATCTACGGCCACCAGAAACATAGGCAACTATGCGGGGAAACCGCGCCGAGTGACTCAATTTACGTTCATTTATTCAAAAGCCAACTACCACCTCTCAGAAGGATTACAGAAAGGTCGAATATGTGTTAATAGCAGAGTTACTAATTATTAGTGAAAAAGAAAAACATTAAAAGATTGGAATATTTGCTTCGAAAAATCTCAAATTGCTTTTCGACATCCAATTTCCAATAAAAAATAATATATCGAAAGCCTGATCCACTTTTGTGCATGACGTCCGGTCACGTCGACAGTCACTCGCAGTGCTGACGCCATTAGACTCCATGATCCTAACAATCGCCGGCGACTAAGAATTGCCTGTGCATCGCCACTGCACAGCGAGTCGCCGAGTCGCCCGGCCGACCTGTAACTCAGTGCTTATAGCTCCATCAACACCAAAACATTAGAAAGTAACTGTCGCCGACGAACAGGCGACTAGTCGACGGTGTGTATAGGCCTGTAAGTGTCGTCCACGACGACAGATAATACTAAAGTAATAGGAAGAGCTAGACGACAGTCGCTCAACAAAAAACAAATTTTACGACTTAATGTATACCCGCTCGAAGTGTTAATATTTTCAATTTATAAAAAGTACATTTTCTTACAGAGTTGCGAAATAAAAAGAGAAAGAACAGAGATGACGACGATGGAGATAAAGTACGGAAGGTAAATTTATTTTATTTCATTTAACTGTCATATCCGAAACCTTAGTACCCATTCTAAAATCATAAATGTAAGAAACGTTTTAATATTTATTAGCTTAGTTTATGCGACTATTCTTCTTTTTTTAGATTTCTAAAGAACACATCTTGGACAAAGTTAATGTAGTAAGACTACCAAAAACATTTATTAACCAATTAGAAGATAAACCTAAGGAAGACATGTTAAAGTTGAAAAAGTCAAAGGTGGTTGCAACAGCTAATTTCAGTGTTGAAGTACCCAGAAGAAGAACCAACAAACCATCGAAGTACTTAGAAGAGAGCGTTTATTTAAATGACGATAATTCACCGATTAAGAAAACGTCTAAAGGACAATTAAAAAAACCTAAAGTACTACCGTTTGTGCCTACAGCAACCTTGTCTGATAAAGGTTTCACCACCAATTTTAAAGTCAGTGTGATTCCCCAGGAAACAAAATTTGTTGCTCAATTGAGTAATGTTTCTAACTTTAAAAATAACCATATGTTTGGCAAGAAAATAAAAAGATTAGGTACCTATGAAATGTACAAAAAACAGAGGAATATCAAGCTATCTAAATTTTAAAGATTTTCTGATATCAGATTTCTCAATTCCGCCTGAATTTCTTATGTTTTTCATTTGTAGATGTTGTTACTTTGTTTTATTATATTTTTGTATTTAATAAGTTGTATGGCAGGACCCATTTTTCAGCGATTATTTTAACATTTGTACTTTTTACGCTGAAAGAATAATTTAGCCGATTTAACTTTAAAATGGTCTTTTCAGTTTTAAATTTTACCCGCGCAAGTTTAGTGACCAGCCATCAAAATACAATCATAGATGGCGGTTGTGTGGCAGTAAATATAAAATGTACCATGTGCCAACTGTTTTAAGTAAAATAATAATTAAGTTGTGACCTAATCCGATAATTTGTTTAATAAAAGAATCATGAATAAAAAACGATCATTTTTGTTCACATAGAGGAATTAACTGGTAAGCAAAAGCAACTAAATTTCATGCTATTTTATCATGCCGGTGTAAACAATCCGCCATGTTGCTTCTAACAATCTTGTCAATAAAGTTCTTTTGAAGACGCATACTAATCAAATGTCATGTCAAACATGAACATTAATTATTTAAAAATATATTTAAGATTTTTTTTCCCATCTGGTACATTTAAAAGTGAATATTTTAGAATTTTTAAAACCTAGTATAAAAAGTATTTCAACGATAAACTGACGTAAATCCTGTGGCGCATATCAACCAATGAGATAAGTTTCAACACGATCACGTGGACAAAATGAGCCAATGGCGATGAAGCTCATTCTTTGTGTACCTTTTCACAAAATAGTAAAACAGATTGTGGTTTTTATGGAGTGAGTGGTGTTATATCTGTCAATCTCATGAAGTGAAAAACATAAATGTGTGAAATTAAGGATTTTTCTATCGAGTATAAGGATATTTATATGAATAAATATTCGGTGAGTAGATTCTGACAAATATTAAATCGTAGATAAGTTACATGTTATGAAAACAAGCCGTAGACAATGAGAAAGTCCAATGGCCAACATGTCCCGCTCTTTTTTATGTCATTCTATAATAGATACTCGTATTTAAAAACGATTTTGCTTGTTATTTCAGCAAATCTTAATGTTTTTTGCAATTTATACGTAAATACATGTCGTAGCTTATTATTTGTAAGCAATATCTTACGAGCTATAAGTGGCGGGAAATTGCTGTAGGTACGTCGTCATCACACAGCAACTGTTAGTTTAAGTGAAATATACGAAACACACGTTAATTGCCAGTATTTTAAGTAGATATACAATTCATAGATCTTAAAATTAAGTAGTATTTAAAGTTTATAGTCTTGCCCATTAAAAATTAATAAAGTAACGGACAAATTTGTTTTTTGTTTACCGTCCTACTCTATCGCACCGTATCGGTGCTAAACAGACAAGGATAGACTGAGTATTATTATTAAAAGAATTCCCTTCCAAACATAGTTAGTCGTGAAAACAAGAGGTTTGCTATAATATATATTTGAATTGATATAATGTTTTGAGTTTTATGTAAAATAATGTGATTTAATTGTAAATCAAATTATGCATTCTTAACATTCGCCGAAAGAGAACACGCCTAGGTAGTAGTACATGTAAATGGCGCGAATTCACCGTCAATGAACTTACAACTAACCTACTCGATTGTATTTTCTTATCATGGTATGATGCACCTACATTTACTGTATGGATATGTGGTATTTATACGAACAAACCAAACTTCAGTAAAAAAGTTACACATCTTTTTGGTAGGAACCTCCTATCAAAGAAAAACAGATTTTTGTAGTCCACATTAATATTAATATTTGTTTTTATATTGTACGATCATTAAAACTTAAAAAAAAATATCTTTCTGCAATAGCTGTGTTAGAAACACTACATACCCTACATCTAATTTTATATTTTCATCCTAAACTATTAATATTAAATCTAACAACAGTTACATAATTTTACTTCATCAATCCTTTAGAAATGGGAGTAGATTCCCACGGCTGGTTTGGAGAATTTCAAAACGCTGAACAATGAATGCACCGTACGCCTGTGTTGGTGAACGACATGCACTAGTGGTCGCATGCATTGTACGGTTGTGTGCGTGAAGTGGCTGCACATGCACACAGACAAGCGATGCAGCAGCCTGTGTGTATGCGTCGTTTTTTTGACGCGTTTGTTCGTCTCCGCGTAGTTTTTTGTGCAGCATCTACCTACCGGAGCCGGCCAACTGCCGATCACACAACCTTAGAGATACGGTCATTTTTGTATCAGCCACCATAAAAAAATGTTTTTCAAAACTGAAGACGAATCTAACTCTACATACTTAACTTACCTAAACATAAAACACCGGCTGTATTTTCACATTACGTCGTATACAAGCAATAAGATGTAAATGTTTTCTATATTATATTATGAATGAAAATGATCTCGTGTAATTTTGTTGATAGAACGTTTTGGTGGCAACTGGGCACTACTTTATCTTATTTTTGGAAGGTCAAATGCTGTTAAATATAAGTTTATATAGGTATTCAAAACAGTAAGTAGGAAATCAGTTACTAACTAACCCACCATTCAGTTAAAATTTTCACAAAAATTTCGAATCAAATCCAGTCATCAAACATTGTGTTAACACTCAACAACTGAAATAAATTAGGGTAGTCCTATCCTGTGGCAAAAAACTCTTTTTAAATACCTTCAGCTTATATCCGCCACAGAGGACTAATATTAAATTCTACCTGACCTACTTTTCGTAGTCCTACATAATGTATAAAAGCATGATAAACATAAAACAGTACGATGATGCCATGTGCTTAAATAAATAAAACGTAGATAGGCACAGGTTACAGGAAGAACGTTGGTTCGACAGGTGAACACTACGCCAGCTGCATGTTTGATAATATAGTAGGTAATGCAATTTGACTCGCTCACCTTCGCAAGGATATTATTTGCTTTTCGATTTCGCTAATCATCTGAATAAATAATAAATTAACTATAAATAATGTTAGTATTAAAAATATTTTTTGTCCAAATAGTTAGATCATCGGACTACTAGTCGAACTAGATGGAATAAGCCTACACAACTCATATAGGACACTGTAGTAATTAATACTTGCACTTTTTATATTTTATTTCTTTATTAAGTACAGAACGAAAAGCGCGGATTAATCTGCATTTGTAATTTGTGGCTGAGTTTAATGGCACTTAAAAATTAAAATTAATAACTAACATAAAAGTAACATTAACTACAACTAAAGCTCTTTGTTCGTTTCTAGTCCACTCTAAGACAATATGTCACACACCAAAATTTCGAGAACTCGACAGTATAACAAACATGAAAAGCATCTTGAATTTTATGAATCTTGAAGATTACTCTTAGTTTCTTGGCTGCAATTTTCACAAACTGTACAGACGTTCACACATCAAGCTTCACATTGCAATATCCAATCCTTATGCTGTATACTTATGAACAATACGAAGGTCAAACAGCTTAGCTTGATCTATGACCGTGTGTATTAAACCAAGTTCGTTTAAAACTGAGCTTATTTTAATTAGCCCAGGTGTATATGAAAAAAAATATCCCTCGTGTTAAAGATAGGGGTTGCCGATCCTAATAGTCAAGTCTTGAGCACAGAATTCTGGTTTTCGAGTTGTTTACGGAAGTAAGACTTCTCCGAGTTATTTGCAACTTTGCAAGGCATAACATGGCCTTTTTATCATGCAACTTATTTAGCTTTGGAAAGGAGATAGGTATGAGACCATGAGCTGATAAAGATCAGCAATAAATAGAAAATATTGAATTGCAATTTTTGATACTAAATAGCGATTTGCCATACATACCATTGTATGGCACCTTATTTTATTTTATATTGATCAATCAAGATCCAACATCTGATCTTACCTGTCCATAGCACTTTAAATTTAACAGAAATGCGACATTAAATAATTATTTAATATTATAATTTCCCATAAAAAATTAGTTATGTAGTTTTTATGTCATTAGTATTTATAAATCTTAGCCATAGAGCTACAAAATTTTCCCATGAAGTTAAAAGAAAACGCTCTATTCATAGACTTGACGCGGCACTGAGGTAGGTACTTCGTCGAGGGCAATGAACTGGCGCGCTATCAGCAATGTAATGGCTCATATTTGCAATTTATTTATTTTTTTCGAGAAAATTATTTGCATAGATATCTATTTGCATTTTGGAAGAATGTACAACAGTAACTATGAAAGTAGCTTCCAGCTATTATTAATAATACCACGTTAAGAAGCAAAGAAACGTAAGTATTGTTGAGATATTGTGGCTTCTGTTAACCTTGAAAAGATTATTAAAAGAATCTAAAATTATTATAACTTAAATAAAAGACGAATAAATATTTGAGTCAATCCCTATTTTTAAACCGGGAAGTAAGAGGGCCGTTATACCGAGGGGAGTACGCTGCGCTGCGCAGCAATCAATACCAACACCCTCTTTGCGCGCGCAAAACATTCTACCATTCCTGCAACATACTTACCCAAACATTTTCAGCCCATGGAAACTGCCCAGTTATGAAACTTATTATAGTTTTGGCGCGAAAGTTATAAATAAATTATTAGACAGTCGTCTAGAATGAATGTTAATATCGAAACTTGATTTCCTACTTAATTTCAAGTCTAGGAGGAAAAATAAGATATTTTCAATATGAAGTAATGATAAGTAAATTTACATGATATATCATAAAATATAAACCAAATTGGTTTTAAATACATTGTTTAATTTAGGGTACATTTGCTATTAGAAATGTTAGATGAATTCAATAAATATTATTATGTTGTGTATAAATAAATTATATATAATATAATAATTAATTTACATTGAATTGAAGTCCTTACAGCTAACAGATTGAATTCTAGTTTCTTAAATTTTAAAAATTATTTACTGAATTAGCTTTCAGTGTTCTTCTAGCAAAGACGTGGTAGATTTTCCGCGTGTCTGGTAGAGTATAGGCTAGCTAGTATGCTTTCCGTTGCTTACCGCGTGAGAAGAGTTCAAGGCAAGCGCGCGCGGTCAGGTTCGAGGCCACGCAGACACCGGGCCCCTCGCGGAGCCTCCGTCTCTACAACCCTCCTATTGAACCTTACTTTATCATTCTCTCTTCACCAATGTAACTTACCACTACATCTGTACAATCTTTGCGTCTCTATAGGGACCTTTCTCAGAATGAAAGGTATGACCAAAATTGTGTAGTACATTACTAGCTAGTATATATAAATATACAATTAAGTAAAAAGTTCAAGTTTTAACTTTAAGTTATTGTACATTTTTCAATACCCATTGGAGACTACATATTGGCAGGTTAGGAAAGTAGCTAGTTGTACAACAAACATGGATACTTAGTAGTGTTCCGTAAATAAATAAAAAAACGGAATACTTATGAAATCACCTCGTGTGTAGTTGTTTTCACGTGTCGTTTTTGAGTAGGTATGAGGGGGCTAGGCGGTATCAATATCTAGCAAGTCCGTACATTTCACGTGTACACTCAAGGTGAACTCAAGAGTTAATAAAGACGGGTTCATGGTCCTCTGTAGCACGACTGTGCGAGACGAATGGGCCTTTTCGGATTATCATAGCCATAGGTTGGTCTTTTGTGTTCTGATTAACGAAATATCTAGAACATTCATTTTTAGGTAGTTTACTTTAGCTATTTAAAAGTTATTTTATTTCATAGTTTCGAAATCTATAAAAAGTCGTGCTTTGTTTAAAAATTATAAGTCACGAATACGTATCTTTGTTTTATATATAAAACAATACTAACATACTTCTAAGTCAACTACCTTAACTGGGTTACTCTTACCACTATGGATTCAAATGTCCGAAATAAAGATTTATTATTATTATTAATGACTTTTACGGGTGTTGCAGTTAACTAAGTTTTAGCTGAAAATAAAATATTATAATCGTCCAAAAATCCTATTCAAGCAACTTCGTCATTGAGCGAGGCACGAAGCGTTTGCTGCCTTTATTAGGGGTCGATCCACCCTTTTCAAATGTTGCATCTCCTTCCACCACCCTAAAGTTAAGCTATCTCTTTCACACGTAATACAGGGGTGAACTCAGGCGGGAAAAACGTGAATTAACTTCACTGTTCAATCAGAATTAAAATTGTAAGACTGATTACCGATATATTACTTTATCAATAAAGATAACGTAAACGTTATCAGTCAAAAACTTTTGAATGTTTACAAACTTGTGTTACGCACACACACACTAGGAAAATTTAATTGATAATAACATCTGAAAATTACTACTGCTTTGGTCTGTACTGCTGTGGTCAATGACCCCGGATATTTGATTAATTTTACACCTATATATTTGACAATTCAAATACAAAATCTTTTATTATTTGTAATCCAACATTTATTATAAGTGTAAAAACATATTTTTGCTTTTGGGCTGAACTAGGAATTGTATAATACTGAAGGATACAAAGCTACATTTTTTAAACTACTTATTAGATAAATTAAAAAGTTAACTGTGCTATAAATGACTTTCTATGAGATAACGAAAGTGAAGTTTGGTCAGTAATAACGTCTAATCTATGCTTGAGCTTAATAGGCCAAGCAGCCGTGCCAGAAACACGTTTATTTATAGACAGTAAAAACACCCACAAAAACAACGTCCCGAATTTTGAAGGCTCCGCTCGGCATCGCAAGTTGTAAACGTGCCTGTCTCTCGTTGGTTCGTCATTTAATCCGGTCCTTCGCTCCACACCCAACAAGCGATGTATTGGTATAGGTCTAAAGAAAAAAAAAAACCTTCACTAGGATCACGATTTTCCCCTAAAACTATAATTATGTTAATGGAAGTTCCCATTAGTTGTTACAAGGTTTTTGTTCAGAGGAACTTTCGAAAAGTTCCTTTACACATAATATCTTGAGCAATTTGAATGAGCGTAAACAAGACAGCATTCACACAGTTTTACTCTTTCGTTGGCGGGGTAGTGCATACCACAAGACAAACAGGTTTTTACTACACGTAGTGGTTTCATTGTACCTGTTCCCCGCACCACCGTTTCGTCTCAGTGGCTCCCCCTTCTTACTGCTCAAGGAACGAAAAATTGGCGCGAAACTACTCACCTTCAAATGTAAATCACTTGTCTATGGGAAAATTTATGTAATTGTTTTTTAACAGGAGTGCTCAGACATGGATTTATACATCACCGACTCTCTCCAGGACATGCTGGATATGGACATCAAAAATGAGATGGCCACAGACCTCAGTAGTATTACCGACTTTCCTGTAAATGAATTCAAAATATATTTTACAAATGTTCAGGTTTAGGAAATATGCTTATGCTTACAACACTTGTTTATTTTCAGGATTCCTTAGGGTTAAATTTCTCCGAATTACCGCCTTTATTAGACATGGACACGGATAATTCGGCTACATGGCTCAACAACTCTTCTAGTTTTGTACACAATTTAGATTTATATGGTTCAGAAGCTAATGCTGTGATGGTTAATCCTAATTCTGTAATGCCGTCGATATTTGCCGAAACTCCTGTGAAGAACGCTGTCAAGGAAGAGGCATCTAACTTGATGCTTACATCAGCGGCAAGTGATG
Organism: Choreutis nemorana; assembly: GCA_949316135.1. Taxonomy (NCBI): domain Eukaryota; kingdom Metazoa; phylum Arthropoda; class Insecta; order Lepidoptera; family Choreutidae; genus Choreutis; species Choreutis nemorana. Next base: position 7,646,794 of record OX438600.1, read on the forward strand.
ATGCGAATAATAGCGTTACCTTGAAAAGTCCTAAAGAAGAAAAAAGTCATTTAACATTTTCACCAAACACAATAAAGGTGCCAAGTGTAAAGTCTGAGGAAATAGAAAAACCTGTCAGTAAAAATGTTATAGAAGAAGCAACACAAATGGTTATTTATGTAAGAAAGCAAGAAAAAAAAGTAGTCAAAGATCTAATTAAAGATCTTGATAGTTCAAACATTAAAATAAGTAATGCACAATCCTTAACACAAACAGTAAGAATAAAAACATCACAGCCAGAAGTGTTCAAAATTAACAAAAATGCTGCTGCTTCCATTTTAAATTCAAGTCAAAAATTAACACAACAATTAGGAAGTAAAACAATAATATCTGGAAATATACATATTTTAGACACACAACAATCTAGGACAATTTTAGGTAATGGCAATAAAAATCAAGCGACAATATTAATTGATAATTCATCGTTAAACAGCAATAGGCAAATAATAAAGACATCCATGAGTGGGCCTTTTTCACTGGACACAAGTCATGCAAAGTATGTAAATACAAGTAACAAAAACATCGTGGGAGTGTTCCCGAAGCCCGCGTATTCGTATTCATGCCTCATAGCAATGGCACTGAAAAATTCAAGAACAGGAAGCTTGCCTGTATCAGAAATATATAACTTTATGTGGTGCGTAAATATTTCTTGTTAAAACGTAACTCATAAGTTTCTTTACGAATAATGAGAACACTAATAGACGGTTTTATATTTCAGTCATCATTTTCCATATTTCAAAACTGCGCCAAATGGATGGAAGAATTCAGTTCGTCATAACCTTAGTTTAAATAAATGTTTCGAAAAAATCGAAAAACCATCAACCAATGGCAGTCAAAGAAAAGGTAACTAATGAAGTATAAAAATTTAGTTTTACGTTCACTTTTTTTGGTTGTATGTTGATTTATAATAATAAAATATTTATTCAGGTTGTCTATGGGCAATGAACCCATCTAAAGTTGGTAAGATGGATGAAGAAGTCCAAAAATGGTCACGAAAGGATCCTCAAGCAATCAAGAAGGCCATGGTATATCCAGGTTTGTTCAAATTTAATTACTTACATAAATATATATATATATGCAATAGGGTGGGTCAAAAAAAACTTTTTAGATAATTATACTGAAAATAGAAAACTATGATGAGGATAATGTTCCCATTAAAATTAAGAGCCCATACTGGGTAAGTACTTTCTAATGGTGCCTAGCAATAAGTGTTTGTGTATGAGATCCAAAAAAAAAAAAGTTTTTTTTGACCCACCCTAATATGCAATCTTGGTAAAATGTAAAAATATAGTTATTTAAAAGTGTTGCATACCGTACATGGAATTAATCTCTGAAAATTTAATTAAACACAAATAAACAACACTACCAACTCTCGTTAATCTCGGTAACTTCTTTTATACTACTATTGATAGTTGTTTGTAATTAATACTTGTAACACTATTACAAGATAGAGGTTATTTTTGAAAAACAGCTAAAATCTTGTAGAACTTACAGAAAGTCGTAACGAAATAACAATTCCCTGTGTTCCTGTTAGTGCATAAGAGCTGTTTGAGGCGTTGTAGGAATGGCTCCAGCTTCTGATGAGATGCCCCCTAACCCATCTATAAGCTACGAACACCGCATACTATCAAATTATTTATGTGCTTCGGTTCCCCCGTTTTATTTTTTAATCGGTAGAACGTTTTATTTGCCATGTTCATGCTTATTTCATAAATAATTTGATTATCTTTGTATTCCAGAAAGTTTAGAAGCGCTAGAACGCGGCGAGATGAAGTACAGTGCAAACAGCGCAGAAACGGAGGCCGAAGACGAACCCGACGGGGACGCCGATGCCGAAGCAGAACTAGATCCTGATTTGGAGATAGATCCCGAAATCAAGGAGGAAGTCGACGAAGAAGAGGGAATAATTGAACATGTAAGTTCTATAAAAAAAACATACACAAAATCACGCATTCGTCCTAATGGAGTCTCTTAAAATTATTACTTACTTTAATTATTATTAAGATCTTTGGGAAATAATTCATGTTTGTAATAATTGCAATAATTCTTGTTAAATTACATTAGGTATAAAATCAATATAAATAAGGATATCAAGATAAATAAGGTATACATGTGACACCTTGTAACGGCATGGCAAAAATAAATACTAAATATTTCAATAAACTAAAAAAACACAATTTTGTAGTTAAAGATATTAAAAGTGTTATTTAATGTAACTTTACATGAACAGGAGACACTACAGGAACTTAAATTTAATAAATATATATTTATTAGTATCTTAATTCTTCTAAAAAATATTAGCATTTCTTTACATTACTTGGGAATTTTTCTAGTCTTTTGTTAAGTTGCAAAGAAGTTTTTTATATCGTTTAGAATGTTATATATTTATATTGAGATAGTATGAGGACTAGATGTAAAAAAAAAATTTGTAGAAGTGTATTTTTAGTTTATTATGGTATCTATTCTTTCTTCTAATTTTAACACGTATTCCCTAGCGACGGGTTGGCAGAAGTGTCAAACACTGCATTTCGCTTGTTTATGTTTAGTCCTAGTGTGACAGGTTGCCAATCGTACGCCACTATCCGTGTACTATGAGAACATGGAAACTACATCTTACGGCAACCCGAGACTCGAACGCTCAACCTGTCGAGTAGCATCGGTTAAGTTAGGCCATATAGGAAGACACATTCACATTAAAATTACAATGATTTGTCCTCCTATGTCACCCGATGATCAAGCAAAATTTTTAAAATGTTTAGATTGCATAATTAAGACTGGAAGTAATTACTTATAGACGGTATCGGACCAGGAGTTGGAGGTGGAAGAGGTGATCGAAGGTACAGGCATGGTGGGTGGTACGTACCGGCTGCTGGCCACCGGACCCTCGTCTTTGACTTCATACATCACGGATGTCGACTCCAGCGAGGAAGTCAGCGATATCGAAGTAAGCTTATAAATAATTAAAAATAATATATGTTATGGCAAGCAAACGCTTTTTGGCTTTTACCTTGATAATACTTTTATGCAATCAATTGTGGTTTACAATTGGCCTATATACTTATTTTGCCGTGTTTTGTGAATAAAAAAATATTTACATAAATATAATGGAGCATCACATGAGAGCGCCTCGATCGATATGGCAGTTTTTTTTTTCAATGCCAGAACAGGATCAGGAAAATCGTAAATTTGTCTTTTGATGATATTATATCTTAAAAAATATATATAAATTTGCATATTATGATACAAATTTACTATAGATTGTACAATGTACATGCATGTGCTAGAGCATCGACAACTAGTGACTTAACTTTTAATATGAAATATTTTTAATTGATAAAATTCATTTGTTTCCCAGGTATTGGATCAGTCGTACGACGAATTAGATATCGATGTAACAAAACCAGTGAAATTGGACCTATCTTTATCAGAAAATTATACTTGTAAGTACGCATTAATTAGTATAAGTAACTATAATCCAAAACTTCAAAACTAGTGTTATGAGTGGGATGTATGCCATGGAATGATAAAATCTATTAACTTACAAAATAATTTATTTACAAATATAACTATGCACCATCAGATTATGTACCCACATGTAGACAAAAGATTAAAAAATTAAATGATAATTAAGTACTTATTATTTAGAAAAAAAAATCTGTCAAGCTTCGACATATTGGGAGTTTTTGTTCCGTTAATTTGTGATACTAGTGATAATAGTGTGTATAAGTGATACTAGTCTAAAACTTTTGGGATTTAGTTTCAATAGTTCAAGATACAAATTCCATCAGCTATAAAAAGATCCTTTTCATTTATGGAATGTTTTCTACTCACAAATTAGATTTTAGTTTAAACTTGAATTGCTATCAAAACGAATCTTAAAAAAATCGATTTGTGTCATTCTTGAAACTCCCAGAACGTTTTTAGTCTTGTTTTTATTAAGAAGATCCTTTTTATTTTCAGTACATCCAGCAAAACGAGCGAAAACCAACTTTATATACCAACCAGTAACGACACAAACGCACACAAACAGAAGGAAAACTCCACTTGTCAACAGAGTTGCACTTATGTAAGCAACAGTAATATAAATAAACAGTGCACATAGAACTCGGGGTTAAAAGTACATCCACTTATATGTCGCGATAAATAATGTAGGATTTATGTCTAGAGCTAGTTTCGTAATCAAAATTAAATGATTTAATTAATTATTCATGTGATCTTTTAAAAGCTAAGTTTTCAATTGGCTGTAATATGTAGAAAGAGAAGTCTGTACCAGATAAATGTATTTACATATTTTTTTCAGTAATGTGACACTTGTAACATATCTTACACTGTAAAAATGTTTAGGTGTATCTAAAATCGAACAGGATTTATTAAAAGTTTTAGTTTTAAAGGAATCAGTCGGAATTAAAAACTGAGGATTTTTTTTAGAATAGTAAGTGTATGCTTTATATGTTTGTGTCCTTGTAGTAGATAAACATGGTTAAATCAACCATTATCAGTACAAATTTTAGTATTGCTACTGCCATTAGACTTTTAAATGCTGCTCAAACCAGTGTAACAATTAAATCAATATTTACTATAAGGAATATTAGAAAATAAAGTAGCAATAAAGTGTAGTTTTATAATTAAATAAGAACTGAAAAGAACTCGAATCTGACGTTTCCACTTCCTGCAGTGACAACTCTATAGTTCCTCGTAAAGTAGAGAATAAGTTTGTCCCTACATGAACTGGAAATTAAAAATATCAATTTAAAAGTCTCATTTCAGTAGCAAATTATAGCGGGTAATACGCAAAGTTCCCACCGCTTTTATTGTACTCTACATACTGTTTAGTTTATTTTAGATAGTGGTACAGTTAAAGAAACTACGGATTCGGTAGCTTTTAACATATATTGTTGAAAAGTGTTTTCTTAACAAGTCAAGAATTCCTACTTAATGAATTAAGTTAACTTTAACTGGCGTTCAAGAAATATAAAATTGTTAGTCAAATGGATGACACAAAATCCATTAGTCCACCAATTTTCAATATGAATGAACCATATATTGATTTTTTTGTGAATTTAAAATTTTGTTAATATTTTGATTACTGGTTTTATATAATGACGTTTATAAATGACGACAAAAATTCCATGAATTCATCATAAGAATAAGATGTTGTGTTGTGATGGTGTTAAAATTGTGTGGATATTTCATTGAGAAGAAAATGCTTTCGTTTTGGTTGTGTGATAGATCTCTTTGGTGTATGTTGATCGGTAACTCGATTGTGAATGAAGCCCTATTGGGGTAATAAAACGTGATAATCTCTTAATGAACAGAGGTTTAGTATTAAATTGGTCCAGTAAACTTGACAGTTGAAGTAGAACCGATTTAGCAAAGAAATGTTAGAAAATTGGAATTATGATGAATTTTAGTTAAAATTTAAATGAAATAAAATCATAACATTAAATTTCATTATAGCAATATTGGAAATATTTTTTGGTATTGTAAATAGTGGATGATGGAACTGGTAATGCATGGTCTCACAAAGATTAATTTTTAAAAACTAGTATTTTTTGTACTAACTTAAAATACATATAATCATTAATCACTTTTCACTTTTGTCATAAATTAGTTTAATTAGATAAAACTGTGATATACGATTCTGTATCGCGATTTATCACATCAAGATCTTATAACATTACTAAAAAAAATATTGGACTTCAAACTTTAGGTAGCCTATAAAGATTTACATTTTGTGAAGGAACTGAAACTAAATAATTTCTTCAAATTCATAGTTGACCATAGTCAAGTTATAAAACAAATTAGATGCTTTTGTATACTAATATCAGTTTAACAGTGTGCAATTATGTAAATACGTGCATTAAATATTTTGCACTATTGCCTTCTACATCTAGATGACTACATATTGACGGCGACGAGTTAAAATTAACAGGCAAAATCAAAGACTTCGTTCAAACAAACCCTTTCAAGGGACAAAGGGGTTTTTCCTCCTGTAAAATTAAGTTTTAAATTTGCGTGGTTTTCACCCGTCGCCGACGATAGGCAACATAATTAAACTTCCAGTTGTTTCAATAGAATCAGTGCAGACCACCACTTAAATAAGTATAAATGTATTATTGATAATTATGTAAATCTAACGTAATATTACTTATTTTTCCACTGCCAGTATTCCAGCATCAATGTTAGATAATATAAGATTAAGGTAGAAAAACACGTTAGGTTCTGTAGTTTTCGTAAAATAAGTCGAATATGATTTTTAATAAAAATTTGTAATAAAAATAAAATGAATTAATAGTATTTTACTTTTTCTTCATTTACCTTCCTTATCTAAATATGGATTAACATTGAAAAAAAAATCGAAACTGCTTCCCTCCACGCTTTGATTGCATTTCTCGTGGCAGTCGTGACACTAGATATGGGAATATTCCCATTGTATCCTCCTAATTGGAATTATATGAAAATTTTCTATTTTGAAGTGTGTGTGTACTTGTTTGGACCAAATAAACAAATAGAATGGTTAATCTAAAAGGAATGTATATTTTTTGAAGGCAGAAATGAAATAAAATGGAGAGAGTAGAAGTGTAAATTTCGTTTTTGATTGTTTACAAACACTGCGGCTTTTGAAAGTGCGATGACGTCATGTTTTACACACCAGCCGGACGTGCTCACTCTACATACAGCCGCTCGTTCTCACATTCTTGCTAAATTGAATTTGATAGTTACAAATAATGGCAAGCAAAGTATTATTTATTTTTTAAAACGGGCAAGTTGTTTAAGCGTGGTAAAGAAGTGGATGACGGTTACACAAACAGTTGATAGGATCAAAAAAATTAAGTTCCTATCTACTTGTTTGTTTCTTAAACTAGACTTGCTTAGGATGGTATTAACCTGTCAAGGTAAATAATCAAATTTATTGGGAGTTTGATAGTGAATATTTGACTGAAATAGTTTGATAAAGATCAATAGTAGCGATATTGTCTTCCTCGCAATTTAATTTGATCAGATCAAGAGTTGCCAGTTACCGTACTAGCATGTTACTATAGGCTGATTCATCATTTTCATTGTTCATCTTATCATGTTCATCTCATTTATCATTTAATAAATAGAACAGTTTCATAGTTTACCGACGGGAGAAAGGCAAGGAATGCCGGATTTATAACGGAATTTTACGATTGAATTGACGGAATTTCAAAATTATTATGGGCAGCACTGGTTGCTTATTATTGACAGAATTAATTGTCATGTACGCGCACCGCATGACTTGAACCCATTGTTTTGTTTCATAAAAGAACAAAAATTAATGAAGTTTAAACGCAGCATACCCACCTTTCATTGATTTGAGCTAAATAAAGAAATACGAAAATATACTCATACCTAAACATGTCTACAAGAGAAATACTCACATTACAGTTTGGCCACTACTCCAATTATGTTGGTGCACACTTCTGGAACATCCAAGAACTAAGTTTTGATTACACGGGCACAGTGAACACTGAATGCAACCATGATATATTGTATAGAGAAGGGCAAACGTCAACCGGAGAATTAACCTACACTCCAAGATTACTTTTGGCTGACTTAAAAGGCTCCACAAAATCTCTTCCAGTGTCGGGTGGCCTTCCAGAAGAATCACAACTGACTGATGTTATTTGGGATAGAGTAGAAAAGTTACAAGAACCTGTAGCTGACAAAAACAAGTTCTTAAGAGACTTGGAGAGTAATGAAGCAGGCATTGAAGATAAACAATATGAATTAGATAGTAATGTTACAACATGGACAGATTTTTTATATCCAAGATTTCACCAGAGGACTATTCAAATTGTTAAAGACTATAATCATTCTAGTGACCATGTAAGTAAGCAGTTCAATTCATTTATTTGCTATTCATTCTAAAAGATCCATCTGTCATCGAGAATAATCTAGTTCTTTTGCTTCTTTTAAATTTAAAGTGTGAGTGTGTTAATGATTTTTAATTACAGGAAAATTTTGACATTTATCAAATGGGAAAATCTCAATGGAAGTCTGAATTTGGAGAAGTGTTTAGTGACAATATAAGAAAATATGTTGAAGAATGCAATAGTATACAAGGATTTCAACTAAACTTTGACAGTGTTGATGGTTTCTCAGGATTAGCCCTGGGTTGTGTAGAATATTTGATTGATGAATATAGTAAACCAATACTGGCACATCCAATCATACCATCTTATTTCGCTGATAATGATCCATCTAGCCCAGAAGAGAGAGATAAGTCTAATTTAAAAGATTCAATCCGATTAGTCAACACTGTTCTATCAATTGGGGAATTGTCTCAAAATGTATCATTTTATGTTCCTTTATGCACTGGTGAGAAAGGCTGGAGAAAACCAGGAAATGCTAGAACATTTTCTAACATCAACTACAATCCACAAAACTACTACCAGTCATCATCAATCCTTGCAGCAGCTATGGATACACTCAGCCAAAAGTACAGAAACAAAAGTAACATTTTTACAATGTCTGACATCTGTGCTGATATGTCAGGATACGGCAGGAGGATGGGAGCTGCTTCACTGGGTATCCCAGCAATAAGTGAATCAAACTATCTCATTGAATACTTGAATACTCTTACCAAACCTATTTATACCTCTCTCACACCCAGCTGTAAGATAGCAACCGATAAGATATTCCAGTTGATTACAGTTAGAGGTATACCAGAGAGTCATCTCAAAGCACCATTTAAAGAAGCTAAGGAACAAATGAACATACCAGCTTATAGATGTAACAATGTCAAAGAAATGTTTAGCCTATATTTTCAAGCCAATAACTTTCTATCTGCCACTGATGTTACAGTTTGTGAAAAGCCATTGCAAGTAAAAACACCATTTCCAAGAATATTTGCTGACAACTTAAATAAATTTGGATTTGTTCAGGAAGGTTCTGAAGAAAAGGTTGAATCAACTCCTTTGCTGGCTGGTTATCACAATGGAAATTTTGTTGCAGACTTTCTTGAGAAAATCCATAGAGAAGTCAGTAGGATCAAGTTTGCAAAGTTACATAAATACAAAGAAGAAGGATTAGAATCTGCAGAGTATCAGGAGATATTAGATAGACTTGCTGAATTCAAAGACAACTATGAAGATGACTTTGAATTATAAAATACACACTAAACATGTAAATTTATATTAAATAATATTTAGCCATGTAAGGAGAATACTAATTTTTATAATTATTTTAAAAATAAATTCTATTATAGTATTTCATATAACTTTATTCACTATGATTTAGATAAAATAAATCATATCCCAGCCACTCAATTTCAAATACGCATATACATCTACGCTGAAAATATGACAATCACGATGATCTCTCTAAAGCTCTTTCCTTCATTCTTGTAATAAATGCTGCACCTTTGTTCTTTCTGAAGTTTTCATAAGGGTCATTTAGGTTTACTCCAACACCTGAATAAAAGAAAAAAATATAAATCCTTACATACACGTCACAGAAATTGAATTTGTTGAATAGCAAACTTAGTCACAGGACATGGACACCATTTATCATTCAAATAGACAAGATTATGCATAATGTCCTTGAAAACACTTTGAGTTGTGTCTCTTTTGTAAACCAATATGTTATATGATATGTTAAAAAGATTTTTTTTTATTTTAACTATTTGAAGAATAAACTACTTTATATTAAATCACAAATTTTTGTTATAATGAGGTCCATACCTTTGTATTGGTCTTGTCTATCTCTAACAACACCGCCGCTGATTGGTTCTGCTATGCCTTGCCCAGAAGCACCAAGACCACCAGCACTCCATCCCATTTTTTGTAAGAGCTGGTGTCCCTTATTGCTTGGATCCAATCCACTTGATGAGCTTGGAAGGGAAGCTCCACTGTAGATAATAATAGGTCATCAAAAAACCACTATAAATGCTAGTGTCTTTTACAGGTCTACCTTCAAAACTACAGTAAAATAATTAAGTTCAATTTAAGGACCCATTTTTGTTGGATTTCTCTGGACTGTGTTGTGTCTGTGATAAAGCTGTAAGCTGGAAACTCGTCACTAAATCTTATTCATCTTTAGAGCCCAGTACCACATATAATAATAAGTATGTTAATTCTTCTAAATAAATGTACATATTTGTAAGTGTTTTAATTTCCCGAGAGTCAGTAAAGTATCAAACTAATGTAACACGTGCGAACCGGCCAACGCGCGGCGTTACTCTGATTTTGGTCGTTTCTACACGGCCCGCGGCCTACTAGTAGCTTTATAACAAAAGTGCGGAGTTCGCTAGCTCTGCTAAAATATAATTCCGCCAACGCTGGGATTCGACCCGGAACCTATTGCGTAGCAGCCAGCTATTAAACCACTGCACAGGCCAAAAGAGGCCGTCGGAGGCCTGTACGTAGGATTGTCTGTTAACGATTTCTCTTATCTAAAAGAAAACCCCAACTTACCCTTTACATTACTTTTATTAATAGGATATGTAAAGGAAAACTTGCCCAAAGCTAGGTGGAGTAGGTGATCTGGATTTCTCAACCCTTCTAGAGCGCGACGGAGGCGTCGAATCTCGATGTCGATCTCTCTCGCGGGACCTGCTGCGACTCCGCGATCTCGACCTTCTGCGATCTGAAATTACAACACAATGTGTGCTCTTTTTTAAAAGTGTTTTCGCAAGAGAGTGGAAAAAAATAAATCTGCCTAGCAAAACGAGCACTAATAACTCAAGCATGTGTGTCCTTTTCATATTAATTTTTTATATTTACTGTCTCGCTCTCTTCTCCACGATGTGTTTCTTCTTCTAGGTGACGGCGACCTCGATCGTGACTTCATTGGTGATTTCTTCTCTGGTGTTTTACTTTTTGATCTGAAAAGATAATAAACCTTTTTACATATCTACAACATATAAATCCTGAGAGTGAGTCAAGCAGCTTAGCTTAGTTAATGTTTTAGCACAGTTTTAACTCAAAACACTCATAAAGAATATTCTGATCACCTATATCTTCTTCCTGGTGGGGCAGGTTGCTTTTGTAAGTCTTTTGGTATAGGGCTAGGAGATCTTGATTTTTCTCTTATTCCATTTGCAATATCTTCTTCCTTACGTTTCCTCGCAGCATTTTTGGCTTTGTAATATTCATATAATCCTAGTTTCTCCCAACCCTCACTGAAAAATGACAATCAAATTGGTTTTAGTAGAGAAAATCATATCTAATTTTTAGTGGATATTTGTAGTAAAGTGAAATCGGTAGTAAAGTGAAAAATCAGATCAAAAGTACAGATTAAAACTGAAATGTGATTTCGAAACCAAAACTTTAGTTTAGGTCAAATATATTACTTGTCTCTTGGTCTCTCATGGTTGGGTGCTGCATAGAAAGCGTCAACAGCTGCAAGCAGCCTCTCGTTGGGCGGCGCGGGCGGTGGGAGACGTATCGTAGCGGGATCTAGAGGTCTGTATCTATCTTCTTCTAACTATAACAAAACAACCCATCTTATAACAGTATCAAATGATAGGACATGTAAACAACAAACTGGCACAAAAATTATTCTTTATTTTCATTGATTTATTCACTAAATTTTATTAAGTTTGAATTCATTCAGGATAATCTCAATTTACTATTTTTATACATTTATTTATTAGTGTTCACCAACAGAAGAAGGAACATCTAGAAAAGTATAGGGTATATTTTTACTTGTGTGTACCTGAGGCCACTTGTTTTTTTAAAGATCCTGTAAGACTCACCATAATAAGTGGTACCATCAATCCAGCTGGCAATTCAAAATATGGTACAGAAGGCATCAAATCTTCATTACTAATTTCTGGAAAGGGTAAAAAGCCTGGGGGAGGCTTACTAAGATCAGGAAGACCATTTTGGAATGCCATCATTACATTGTCATTAATTTGAAAACCAGGAGGTGGTTGTGAGAAGTTAACATTAGGTAAATTTAATAAATCTGGTTCTTCAATACTATCTTTCTTTTTCATATTATTAATTCTATCAAATGTCTGACTGTCGTAACTGTTGTCATTTCCACTGACACTGTTGTTTGTGCCATAGTTATCACCATTTTCACTTCCATATTGGTTATTGGGTTCATAATCATGATCATATCCACCCATTTGAGAAAAGTTCTGATCATGAAAATTATTATTCTGATAAGAATTTTGAATGTTGTTTTGATGCTGCATGTCATCACTGCTTTCTTGACTGTTTTGTAGTTCAATTGCTTGTTTTTGCATTTCCATTTGCTGAATCTGTTGTAATGTATGATTCACAAAAGCTTGATGCTGGGCCTGGTAGCTGAAAATTTTTATCTATTAATATTCATATTCTATTACAAATTCCTTATTATATAACAAATACATACTTCTCAAATGTATTTTTTGTTTGCTGTGCTAAATGTGATATAGCGTTTGAGTGTTGTGAGATGAGATTATTCTGGTATTCTTGATAGGAACTGGTAGGACTCTTCATCTTGTCAATGATAGCAGGCTCGAAGTAATTTGACTTGGACTCCCAGAGACGAAGCAACTTGTTCAGTTTAGCCTCCTGCTCCTCTGTAACAGCTGAAATAGCGGTATAATTAAAAAGTTGTCTTTAGAGCCAAGCGGTTACAAGCAAGTTACCTGAGTGACGCAAACCACAGGTGATGGAATACTCTACATGTTTTGACTTATATGAGACAATATGAGAATGCGGAATCGATCGAGATACCTAGATCTTCAGGACATTATTATAAATATTTTACCTATACTGGCATTGCAAAACATTGGAACCACCACATTTTCCAAATTTTTCTTGAGATCTTCTGCGTTTTTGCGTGCACTGTAATTAGGAATAACAGTATCATAGAAACCGAAATACAATAAAGTTAATGACACATTTTAATCGACGATCAAAATATTAAATATTGCAATAAAATTGCACCTAGCATTAATAGTTCTAAGAAATTTTGCAATGCATTTTTTTTCAAAGAACACAACAGAGGCTCCATACTTTTTTTTCTGGTATTTTTTTTTAAATCTCCAAAACCTTTTAGAAAGAATATATCATATTTTCATAAAAATAAGGCTAGTTAGTAAAATGTGAAGTTTGGACTCGGATAAAGAGTGATAAATCATGTAAGAGAGATGATATTGGTGCATTTGTATATGTTTATACTAACCAATGGTGAAGGACATCATTAACCAAGTAAATGATGTGAAGCTTCTGCATAAAGGCAGCTCCTGGTTGCGTCACTTTTCGAAGTAGATGCTGAGATATCACTTTTCCAGCATCATTTGATGTTGCATGTTGTAAAATCCAACTCTTGCCTAAAATGTAACTTATTTCAATAAAAATGAAGAGCAAAATCTTTAACAAAATGTTAATTGTCGTTTTGTGTTCTGTCTTAAATTAGCAATACAAAAAGTAAAAGAATTTTGTAGCATCAATTATAACCACCTGAAGATATGCTATCTTTGGTGCAAGAATCTATGATAGGTTGGAGAATGTTGTCCAACTCTGTCAAGCTGATATTGTTTTCATTAGCCATCATCTGTATTGTCTCCACTTGCGCTTTGCTCACCAGTTCATTGATCTTTGCCTGTTGCTGCTGGATCAACACCTACAATCAAACAAATCTAATAATATTATAATAACTTATTCAAACAAGAAAAGCACTTCATGCACAAAGCCAATACACAAAAATTCGAGTCATGTGCTCCTATTTTGCCTGTAAATAAAAATCACCCAAAGAAACCATTAGTAAACAACTACAGATAATTAATTATGTGCTTATTGATATGGTATAATACCTCTAATTTTGTTTGGAATTTAACCAAATAAAAATTATGACTTGCTCTATTAAAAATCTCTAGAACTTTAAATCTCAAATAGTTTTTAATTAAATTTATTAAAGTAAGTCTTACAGTGTGCTGTGCATTGAGATTGTTCTCAGATTGTGTGATCTGCTCTCTCAGCATGTTGATCTGAGCATTGACCCCTTGCACGTCATGCTGCGAGGGGTGGTGCTGCGGCGGCGGCGGCGCCGAGTTGGCCGCCAGCCACTGCTGAAGCGCGGGCGCCGCCGACATCGACGCTGCCAACCCTAGCTGCGCAGGAGTCGCCTGTTGGGGCAGTACATATTGCCTGTTCTGTGCCATATAAGCCCCAGTAGGAGCCGGAGCCGCCTGGCCACCGGCCGATTGCTTTAGAACTATAAACAGCGGAGGGTCACTTGAAATGGTCATAACAACACGCAAGCAGCGATCACTGGCGACCGCAAATAATGGATCTCGTTTTTATCTCGGCATTTTTGGTGCTTACTTGCTTGTTCTGTCGTCACTTTGTACTGGTAGTAGTTGAAGTAGTCTCCCCCGTAGAGGAAACTAAACTTTGGATTGTTCTTCTGTTTGTTCTTGGTCATCTTTTCGAACTCCGGTCCATTTCGAGCGACAAACTGGGCCAGCTTGTCTATTATGTTGCGGAGGTCTTGATCTTTAAAAAGATTAGGTATCTTTTAATTTATTTTAATTGATTAAATGACACAAGATAATCTGACAAATGTAATTTATTAATTCAAACCTTGAGGTGGTTGCGGAAGATCCATTTTATGAGGTTAGGGGTAAGTCGTGTATATTTTTCAACTCTGCGTCAACAGTTTTAATGGTCCACGAAGCATGTTATGCACTTTTATATGATTCAAGTCTTGTCTATACACATTCAAAAGTAGAAAATTAAGTAAAAGTACACACTTATTATTATTTCAAGTTAAAATCTAGGAAAAGCGAAACAACTCTGGCATTTTTCCGCCATGTTCTTCTTAAGTTCGCAGTTGGTTCACCTGATTTAATCAAAATTTTAAACAGAGGGCGCTAGCTATTACCTGGTTTTAGAAGCGCTATATATCTAATTTGGTCCGTTTATCTAATAACTATATTAGAATAGATAAAATTACACATATTTTTTCATTATCAACCCACTTAATAAAATATGGCATGGTAAAATCAAGCTAAACTATTGTACTATTGGTTTCTCTTGCGCCTTTTACTTATTGAGGGGTGTCACAATATCCATATCGTATCGTGATATTTTATTTAGTCAGCACAAATAGGTATAATAGCGAATTATCATCACATCAACAATATTTACGTGATTGGATCTCGATACCGAATATCGAGTATTATTTATGGATAATACTTCAATATCAAAGAAGGATCTCTGATTGACTTAAACACGAAAGTATCAACATTAAAATTGCTTATTAGGTAGGTAATTACTTTGAAAGTCAATTAAATCTCACAAATCACACTTTTAAAGTGGAGAGCATATGTACACACTACTTATATTTTCAATGTTTTATTTTGGATGGCAATGTAGTGTTAGTGGGTGTATTGATCGCGTTTAGCCAATGATTTTGAGCCAAAATAAATTCATTGCAGTCATTCGCTGATCCAGTGGATTCGATTGTGACGGCTGATTGCTGTCAATTTATTCGACGTGAATCATTTCTGTCACCTATAAGCTGGAAAAACTAAAATAAATAAAATGTCTTCTATGGTAAGCAATTAGTCAATTGTGGGTACCATAACATTATAAACCTAGTTTTTACTGGAGTGTAG
The DNA here is from genome assembly GCA_949316135.1 of Choreutis nemorana. Classification (NCBI taxonomy): domain Eukaryota; kingdom Metazoa; phylum Arthropoda; class Insecta; order Lepidoptera; family Choreutidae; genus Choreutis; species Choreutis nemorana. The sequence continues at coordinate 7,662,416 of OX438600.1, forward strand.
CGTTACGTAGTAATATCTACTGACCAAATAAAAAAGAAATAAAATTTACTAAGTTTCAATTTATAATTTTTGTTAAAATACAATTAATTATTGTCAACAAGCTAAGCAATTAAACTCCACTTGTTGACTAAATTCAGAATTAAACGATCTATTTAGATTTATTTTCAACACATAATTTAATTAATTATCAGTGTTCTAAATGAAGTTATTAAGTTATACTTGTATTATTTACAGAGGATGAAAGCAGCAAAGTGTCCATCGGACGAACTTGCTATTACCAACTGTGCTCTGATTAACTCTGATGACTTTCCTAGTGATGTCAAGTAAGTATCTGCATAGTTCTTGTATTGATTGTTTATTTTGTTATAAAATGTAGCAAAGTGTTTCTTCAGAAAGCAGTTCTTCTCCATACCAAATTGAATTAAAAAATTTCAGCATTTCTCATTTATAATGTTAAAGTTAGTATGGATTAAAACTAAAATGTTTACATAAATGCAACCATTTTTAATTAGAATAAAAATGTTTCTATAATAACTTTTTTTGATAAATTTTTTTCAGGCACATTGAGATCTCGACTGGCCCATCCCAGCACTTTGTGTTCAGTATCAGATTTTTCAATGGGGTTGAAAGAGGTACTGTTGGATTCTCTGCCCCTCAAAGGAAATGGGCCACACTATCTATTGGGCAGGTAAAACCTATTTTAAAGTACATTTATGAAATAAAATAGTAGGTATGTAGTATTATATTTTCTTTTTGGTGAGGAAAGGAATGTGTAAAACTAAAATGACATTATTAATAGTATTATATGTTTGTATGTAAAGTTTTTTAAAGTTATGAATTAGGCTGGGGTTAGAAGCTTTAGGACTACCTATTGATAGGAATATATACAGTTTATAAATCTTAGAAAATATGCAAAAAGAGGACAGTCAAGTTTTTCTCGAAATTTATATAACTATCCATAATTATATTCACACTTTTACTCATAGGTTTTTTGTATATTACAGACAATTGATGTTAAAGTTTTCAAGCCCCAGAGTGCAGAATGTCTCTGTAATGTCACATTGGAAGCTGACTTTATGCTCAAGAAAACGTAAGCAAGAAAACATACCTATTATTCATTATTAGCTTTCAGATAAATTTTGACAGAAGAAATTACTAGTGTTACTCGTTAATAAAATCTTCCCCATGCTATTACAAAAATGTTGTTATTGAACATTGTACAGTAATTTGGAAGATTTACAAAGTTTTCTGGGAGTTTAAAAAAATTGTGATTTAGGGGTCTGGGAGGGAGGGTGGTTCCATGGAAGTTGGACCTTGTAACCACACACCACCTCTTCTAATTTTCACTAATTTTCAAAAGTCCTGTAAAACTTTTCATGTGACCCAATCATTTATACCATAAGATAAGATATGCAGTCATATCTTCAATTACAACATTTTCATAGTAGTATGGGAAATAAAAATTCTCCTTTGTTACTAAAGCAGTTTGTTGTAATGTGGGTAAAAATAATTACCTGTGTGGGTTACAAACTATTAGTTACCTGTGTTACTACTCATCTTACTGCCTTAAGTTAACACAGGTAACTAATATTTTTTTGTTAAGCCCGATGCAAGTTGAGGTTATGTAACTGTAAATGTATTCTGTTACAGTACATCATTGGACCCGTATGATTCAGAACAAATGGCACGAGACTTTCTCATCCAGTTTGCTAATCAAGTGTTTACGGTTGGTCAACAAATAGCATTCTCATTCCAAGACAAAAAAGTCCTGTCCTTGATTGTAAAGAACTTAGAAGGTATGTATGTTTTTACTTTTCTTTCAATATCTATTGATCTAGTCACCTTACTCTAAGATCTTATATTTAGTAATATATGTCTTGTTAGTACCTACAATATCTGCCTAGATTATCTTAATGTATGGCTGTATCAATGTATGTATTTACTGACTCTTAGTTTGTAAAATTAATAAACTATGAGTCAGTGGCGGATCCTAGAATGAAGTTTGAGTGAGGCTTAACAGTTCACCCATTTACAAAATTAAAACCTTTTTTTAAAGGCTTTTTGAGGGGGGGCTTTACCTTACTAATTTTGGGTTTTGACTATGAAAGGGCTAAAAGTCCAAAGAACTCAGATGCTTTTTGGGGGCTTGAACCCCTTAGCCCCACCCAGGGTCCGGAAGTGCTACAAGTATAATTCTAACTTAGTCTCCATACACGAAAGTGATTTATTTCAAGTTCTTTTATGGACTTTGACTAACAATTTCAGTATTTCTTAAATATTATTGTTAAGACTTTTAACTTTTCCAACTTCTGACTTTTAATTTTAAACCTTTAATTTTTCAAATTTTAGCCATTGATACTGCTGCTATGGCGGCGGGCGCTAAGGTAGTCCCGCGTCGTGTGAGACTTGGCCGTCTCTTACCTGATGCTTGCATTCAGTTTGAAAAAGCAGAGAACTCTGCACTTAACCTTGTTGGGAAAGCTAAAGGGTGAGGGAAAACTAACAAGTTAAAAATAAATACAATATGATATATTTTAGAAATAAGTATTGGATTATTAAAGTATTATTGGCCCACAAGCAAACAAAAATGTTACTGTCAAGTTTCAATGGAATTACATAAAATATGATAGTTTAGTTAGTAACTTCAGGTAAATCACAGGCTAAGTGGGGTACATAAATAATTACATGATTCTTTCAAATCTTAATATCTGTTGATAAACCAACATTACCATTTTGATGTCCATTCACTTAAGCACGTCAACAGAAAAAAGCTATCTCTTAAGACATAAAAAAAACAGTATGAAATAAACTATGGATACTTAACAAACTGATCTTTGCGTATAGCAAACAACCTCGCCAGTCTATCATCAATCCTGATTGGGACTTCGGCAAGATGGGAATCGGTGGTCTGGATAAAGAATTCAATGCGATCTTCCGACGAGCTTTCGCCTCTCGAGTGTTTCCGCCTGAAGTCGTAGAACAACTGGGTAAGAATAAAAATGCTAAATATGAAATAAAGAATTACCAAACACCCACAAAATACGACATCAAACATATGGAATCAAATAGAAAAAACTCTGCTGAGAATAAATTCGCATAATATTATCTATTAGAGATGGCCTTTGTTTCAAGATTCAATATTTGTCTAAATTAAAACCTAACATTGTTGTGGAAATTAAAACAGTAGATAGATATTGAAAGCTTATTGAAGTAATGGTGATTTGTCTAATGGTGTTTGCATTTTCAAACATGATTAACAACAGATTCAGTAAGCAAATTTAGGCCCTATTATTTATTTCGAAGAGTTCAATTTCGTTTTTGTATCACAGGTTGCAAGCACGTAAAGGGTATCCTTTTATTCGGCCCGCCTGGTACTGGTAAAACTTTGATGGCGAGGCAGATTGGAAACATGTTGAATGCTCGCGAGCCAAAGATCGTAAACGGTCCTCAGATATTGGACAAATACGTCGGCGAGAGTGAAGCTAACATCCGAAGGCTTTTTGCTGATGCCGAGGAAGAAGAGAAAAGAGTAAGATGTCTTTTTATTATAGTTAACTAGAGGCCCGCCTATACTATATTATTAAGTTTTATTGAAATCCATTTAGTACATTTTGCGTGAAAGAGTAAAAAACATTAATTCATTCGTATATCCAAACACACTTTTGTATTTGTAATATAAGTAAGAATTCGATAGCGCTTATCTATCCGTTAGGCGACAATTTCTCTGTAGATGAGTGAAGCATGTTTGACTAGAAAATGTATATTTACTCTCGACTCTAAGTCCAAGTTGTAGCACTTGGGACTTCGGGAGCACTTAAGCTGAGATAACATATATGAGAGATATAGATTTTTTTTCGATAATTGCAGAGGATTTAGCAAAAATTAAATAAAAGGTCAATGATGAATGTAATTCGTCAATTTTATGGAAATCAAATTAAACGAATGGGTGTTATTGTTTGTCCACAGTGTGGTCCGAACAGTGGTCTTCACATTATAATATTCGACGAGATTGACGCCATTTGCAAGGCTCGAGGCTCCGTGGGCGGGAATACTGGAGTACATGATACTGTGGTCAACCAGCTGCTATCCAAAATTGATGGTTAGAGAAAAACATATCAGAAAAACATATTTCTAATCTTGATTCTCGATAACCCCTTTTAATCCCGTGTGAGTACGGTACCCTTTCCTATGAGTTTTGGCAAATTTTCTTACTCCTAGTACAGAACTGTTGTGTTGTGTGGAAAATCGATAAATGGATCCCCAGAATTCGATTTGCGCCCTAGTATTTTTCCTAATTCTTTCACAAACCCATTCATCTTCATCATCTCATAGAGATTCACGATAATGTATAGGTGTTATGTTATATTGTTTCATTGGATGTATAGGTGTGGATCAACTCAACAACATCCTGGTGATTGGTATGACAAACAGACGTGATATGATCGACGAGGCCTTAATGAGACCAGGGCGATTGGAGGTGCAGATGGAGATTGGACTACCTGATGAAAAAGGCAGAGTTCAGATATTGAACATCCACACCAAACGCATGAGGGAGTACAAGAAGATAGCTGACGATGTTGACAGCAAGGTACACATACTGACTTTTATATTTCTCTATTTGACACAAAAAAAAATAAGTTATACTTACGACTACGTTCAGAAGTCTTTAAGCTGATCGCCACGCTAATTCTATCGCGATATGCCTTTTTATACTATTCCATTTTGAAAATGGCAAAGAGCTTTAGCCTACCACCAGACCCCAACTAACACAGCGGAAACACCTAGTTGAACACACTTTGTTTATGCTACCTTTAGCCTGATGAAGTCGTTTGCTAAAGGTGGCTTAGTTAAATATTCTCTGAGTTCTAGTTGCTTTTACTTCTTATTTTCGTCTCGAAAAAACTCGAAGACACCTGGACCGATTTGAATGCTTCTATTTTAACTTTTTTTCGCAGTAGTACATGGAAGGTTTAAAAAGTAAAATATATGGGAAAATATTCGCAATGGAATGGTGGTTCGCAAGGGAACACCTGTGCGATTTTGGGTTGCTAGTTTATTATATAGACGACCTCAGTGGCGCAATGGTGTAAACAGCCGACTGCTAAGCTTTAGGTTCCGGGTTCGAATCCCGGCGGGGATGGATGTGTTATTTCCAAGACGCTTTGTTTCGCTTACGGGTTTGGATGTTTTGTTCTTATCTATGTAGTTTATACGATATCGTTCTGTGTCTGCGATACAAGATTATATCTTAGTGCAGGGCTGAGTCAATGTGTGTGTTGTGATGTAGATATTAATATATATGTCCTATTAACAGGAACTCGCAACTCTTACAAAGAACTTCTCAGGCGCGGAATTGGAAGGTTTAGTTCGTGCTGCCCAATCTACAGCCATGAACCGACTGATCAAGGCATCAAGCAAGGTGGAGGTGGATCCTGAAGCCATGGAGAAACTCATGGTCGAACGCGGAGACTTCATGCATGCACTGGAAAATGATATCAAACCGGTGAATATTAAGTTATATGACTGTATAGATCATCATACATAATTTTTTATTAATGTCTAACAAGGAATTTCTGTAGGTAATACATAATTAGGTACAATTCCGTTTTTACCATAAGGCCACACGAGGCACGTGCCTTGCGGGTACAGGCCCCAAACGTCGACTGTTTAATAAAGATTGAAACAAAGAGCTTTTAAAAAAAGGTCCCACTTTCGAACTATCCATAATACAAATTTACCTATACACTTATTAATGTTTGAATTACGAAATGTTACCTAAATTATTAATTCGTAAATAAGTTTTTCGGTATAGTGAAGCTTAATTAATTTGAGTTGAAAAATGTATCCCTCAGTGTAACCATTCTCAACCGAATCCTTACACCAGATGTATTTCAGTATGATTTATTGTTTTTTTTTGGTAAAAGGCATTCGGTACAGCAGCCGAGGCATTGGAAAATTTCTTGACACGTGGCATTATAAACTGGGGAAGTCCCGTGACGTCTCTGTTGGAAGATGGACAGCTTTACATACAACAAGCCAGAGCTACTGAAGCCAGCGGTAATTATTCATATATTTTATTATTGTTTTATTCAAAATTATTATAATCATATTATATAACGTGATAACACCAGTAATTGCTATGAAACAACTGAAATATTCGTCCTTACTTATCCTTAGTAGAATTATGGTTATAATTTACATTAGAAATTGTAAAAATCGTATCAAATAGAAATGAATAAACAGACATGCGCATTGTACCCTATAAATCATTTAAAAAAATTAATATAGAACAGGATTTTATATTTTGATATTCCCAGGTCTTGTATCAGTATTACTTGAGGGTCCACCAAACAGTGGGAAGACAGCTTTAGCAGCGCAGTTGGCAAAACTGTCAGACTTCCCATTTGTAAAGGTCTGCTCGCCTGAAGATATGGTCGGTTACACTGAAACGGCTAAATGCCTACACATTAGAAAGGTAAGAGTAATATCTCTCTTTAGAAAGGGACCATTGAATCGTGTAATCACATCAATCCCCGTCAAAGGCCTGTTAACGAGGAAATTATAACTTTTTAAAATAAGCATAATTATAGCTTTTATTCTAAACTACAATTCTCGTCTATTTCTGACTATTCGTTTTTCTCAATACCCATTTTTCAATGGGTGTTTTGCTATGTGGATTTTTTTTTCTAGTTCTTCGACGATGCGTACCGCTCAACCCTGTCCTGCATCCTTGTTGATAACATCGAACGTTTGTTGGACTACGGTCCAATCGGCCCGAGGTATTCTAACTTGACCCTGCAAGCCTTGCTTGTATTATTGAAGAAACAACCTCCGAAAGGAAGGAAGCTGCTCATCCTTTGTACCAGCAGTCGCAGGTATGTACTTACTGCGACAATTATAAAATCCCACTTCTGTTAAATTACATTAATTATTCGACAGATTAACTAAAAAGATAGAGCTAGATTCGATTTACTCAACTTTTTTCATAAATTAAAGTGACTTACCTTACCCACATTACATGGTCCACACTTATACCGAATTATTTAATTAATATTTACCATCACGGAAGTCATTAACTTATATGATGAAGATTAAAGGGATTTGTTGTTTATAGGCAAGTGCTAGAAGACATGGAGATGTTGTCCGCGTTCACGGGCGTGTTGCACGTGCCGAGCCTGTCGGCGCCGGAGCACGTGTTGGCGGCGTTGGAGGACATGGAATGCTTCTCCAAGCGCGACCTGCACAAGCTGCAGCGCGAGATGCGCGGTGCCAAGTACGTGTGCATGCATATATAATATTAACAAAACATAATAGGTACCAAGTCCTCTCCAACCAATGTAGTTTCCCAAAAGATGGATAACATTAATGGATAACGCGAACTACGTGGCGCCTCGTATACATAAATACGTGTACAAATACGAACACGAACTGTAATACATTATTTTAGATTAACGACAACCGTAAGGTTCCAGGGGTGGTCAAAAAGTTCGAGGAATGGAGGGGTTGGTGGGGGTAGGTTTACTTGTCCAGGTAGGCACCTCATTAAGAGTATATATACCAAGTTTGAACCAAGTGTGAATATAACGGGGCAGTACTACGCTTCTTAACTGGAAAGATTGAAAGAAGCCATCAAGGAAAAAAGAAGAGGAAAGCTGTCAAAAGGTGTGCTCCTTCTGCACGACATTGCACCCGTTCACACGTGTCATCTTGCGACGGCTGCCATTCACCGATGCGGCTTCGAACAATTGAACCACCCACCATGCAGTCCAGACTTGGCACCCAGTGACTATCATTTATTTCCAAAAATGAAGAAAGAGCTGCGTGGAAAAAAAATTGACGATAATCAAGAAGTCTGCAATTTCGGCCTGTTTCGACACCAAGGACAAATCATTTTTTTTCGATGGTATAAATAAGTTATTTAAGAGTTCTAAAAAATGATTTAGGGTATAGGGAGAATACATTGAAAAGGAAAAATAATTCGGGTTTAATTTCAACCTCCTTATTCCGCGAACTTTTTGACCTCCCCTCGTAGTCATTAGCTAGGTGGCCATTGATTATGGTTTGTAGAAAGCTGCACAAGCTGCAGCAAGAATTGAGCTCTGTCTTCTACGTATTCTTAGATGCACTTGAACATACATTTCTAAGATCCTAGATGTGATGGTTTACCGGAAGATAGATGACATGCCTTAGGGTTTGTAGCGACTTGCACTAGCTGCAGTGCAAGTCTGTATTATAGTGACCTGCACGAGCTACACCACGAAATGCTTGGTGTGGATTGGTGGAAAGTTTATACAAATTAATGACACTTGTATTTTTATATGCTTTTAACAAAGTCTTCTTTTCTACAGAATCTTTATAGGCATCAAGAAACTGCTAGCGTTAGTGGACATGGTAAAACAAACCGAAGAAGAGAACCGCGTGATGAAGTTCCTCACCAAAATGCAAGAAGAGGGCGCGCTCGACCTCGGGACGACTATACACTAAGAATCCTTGCAACCTTAGGGAATACTCATGCATACCACACTCACTCCTTCACCGGATCACAACACACACTCATCCAAATCCCCAGTCGTTAAGCCAACCGAAAGTTCTCCTTGCACATCCGATTTCAGGAGCTTCGAAATCGATTACGACGAAATAAGCGAATGTTCTGAGTCTAATGTTGACTCGAGCCAAAAGAAATGTAGAACGGCGAAGGGCAACGAAATGTCTCCGTCCAAGATGCCGCTCATGAGGATTCGTAGTGTCGAAATCGTCTTCGAAGACGAAATGTCCACTTGTACGGATACAGGTTTATTAGGGAGGAGCATGGAACTAATGATCTCAGACAGTAGCGATGATTCCACTAAATGCATTGATGAATTAGAAAACTTGCCTGCTACGACTAACAACGATAATGACAATTCCGTAACACTCAACGCTGATGATGACCTGACAGATGATAATTCCGTTGCTTTGGTTAACAATATTGAAATCGATCAGAACATTGATATACCAGAAGTAATTATCACCGAAATAGAAGAAATTAATATAGAAAATGAAAGTTTGACTTTACCTAACAATGACATATCTTCATCACTCATTGCTTCAGAAGTTGGCGACTCTGGTCGTTTTACAGAAGAAACTAGTTCATCTCATTTCGAAACAGTTTTCATTTCAACATGCGAAGATGCTGTACTATCTAAATCAATGGATGCAATAAATTATGATGAAAAATCTGCAATATTGAGTAAATGTGAAATACCTGATGTTTTTAATGTAAACGATGAGTGTAAGCCGAAGTTATTGTTTGAATATATAGGCAGCGACAGTGATAGTTCGGATGACACGGCTGTGTGCGAAACAGACTCAAGTAATAACTGCAAGATGAATAACATCACTAGTGTGATTGACGATAGCGGCGTTTGTGACTCTTCAGATATACAATACGATTCATTTGTAGACATGGGGAAGTTCTAATTCATAATCATTATAATACTCTATCAATTTTTGTCCTATACTTACTATGCTGTTTAACGTTATTGCTTTTATCTGTAATATTTTTAACATTATACTATTTAGATATGACTGCATTTATATAAACGAATTAAAATGTTTGGCAACATTGAAGAATGTTTTTAAAACTTGTTGTTTCTGTTTAAAAAATTATAATGTATTATGAGCTATTATTACACCTATAAATACCTTACACAGCTTGTGCACAGAGGAGCTAGTGGTATGCCAGTCTTGTAACCATGTCATGTCTATTTTTCATAGAACTTGTAGTGACTTATGTTGACTTTTTGTAAAAATAGTAAATACATAGAATTTGTAGGTGTTAGTTAAAACTATATGACATGGTTGAAGAAATCCCAGGGTTGTAAGTTGTGTTATAGCCTAATTAAATGATAGACAATAGCTCTTTATTTCTACAATGTATTATATTATTTAAATGCAATTTTATTTATTTCAATTAATTGAAATGTGATTTAGCTGCAAAGCTATTTTTTGTTTTAAGTATTTTTATTAAGTAAAGATATATTAGCTAATTAAGGAGAAAATGTTGTCAATTTAATATAAAATATATGTACTACAATAGATACACACTGTTTCTTGTAGTGACACATTTGCTAAGCTTAAATGGTTCAAGTACAATACAATTATTGAAGTCTATGTTAGGATGTAGTGAAATGCACTGTTTTGAAAACAATAGCTTATAGAAATTAAAAAATAAATAATTTATTACCTTTTATATACAATATCTATCTATATATTGCAGATCATGATTTAATGTATATAACTAGAATTGTTTGTTGTTGATAATTAAACTGAAGCATTTATTGTTATAGAAATAGTCACTTCCTGCTAAAATGTGCTAGTTAAGTTTCTGTGTTATATAGAAAATATATTAAAACCCATACATTCCATAAAATTCGCTAATCATTTAATTTGTGTACTTAGTATTTTTTCAGATCATGCTTCCTAGTGTAAACTAAACGTAGTGCTTCAAAATTATATGATAAAAATTAAAGTTTCTGGTCTATAAATGTATAATAGTTGTTAAATAATATATCAGGTTAAAATTTAAAATAAAGTGATGGATGGATATGGATCCCATTTATTTATTGAACCAAACCAAAACATTCCTAATCAGCTGCAGGGCAAGCACACTAACGCTTGCGCACGAAATAGCGATCGTTTGTTTTGTTGTTACGACAGAAAGGAAAATGTTTTCAGTCTTGCGAGCATGTCAGATTTTTTTCCCTGCTGAAAACTCATAAATCAATATTGAGTAAAAAAACGGGCCACAACAAGTGGCTATTGCAAAACAGCCACAAAGTAAAATTAGTGTTATAGTTCTTATAAAAACTCACTGGCTGGGCATATTACCGTTAATCATTAATTTCGATTAACGGTTTAGACTTATAGAAAAGACTAATTCATTGACGTTTAACAATGGGAATATATCAAAATATAATCAATTAATTACACTTTTTTTATTTGAAATAAATATCGACATGATCATTATTATGAACTTAATACATAGCAATATTTTTATTCCATTTGTTAGTAAACTGTATCTCACGAATCGTAAGACACAGTTTAAAGGAGAATGCGCAAAAATGCCTAAACTTCGGCGTAAAAGGAACCTATCTCATGTCTTTGTATTTATGTGTAAAAATATATACGTGTGATATCTGTGAGAAGTGGTGTGTATAATATGAAATCCCAATTAAAATATTTATCTGAATAAAGGACATACAACGGCGTTTTACAATTTTTGCTCTTGATCATCATTTACTCTTAAAAGAGCATCAGTCTATTCACTCTCAGTAGATTAAATTGACTTCTACTTTTACCTTAAGTTTTATAGACAACTTAAAAAGGAACTCTAAAATGATTAACATGGTCGCTGACTGATGCCTTTTGATAGTGTTTAATGAGAGTGATAGACTTAATACACATTTATCAAGTGATAATTCAGAAATATTGGGTATAGTTTTATCTTGGAGGAGTAATTCAAAATGTTTAAATATCTGATTTTACATAAATTTATAAAAAATTTATAGCTTGGAAAGGGCCTGTCAAAATATACTTACTTGTCAAAAAAATTACAAAAATATGCTATGAAAGTACTCTAATCATGTAAATGTTAGATTGGGATGAAGAAAAAAGAAAATAAAAAGAAAATATGGTCATACTTATCTTTTCATGTGTTGAGCTCTTATGAGTTTTTTTTTCTCAATGCTTGTGGTATTACTCCTACAGGGACATTATCAAGAGGAATACAAACCAGATGGTATTTATAACAACCTTAACAGAATTACTCAATCATTAAAAATCACTTTACATACAGCTTGTTGCTGTAAGACTCTTTGTTATTGGGACAACATTAGCTAGATTTTTGTAAGAGTTAAAACACTTAATGGAATCAAAATAAAATAATTATAGGGGGAAAGAAGTTGTAAATTGCCAAATTCGACACTTAAAGACCCTTTTATGTTAATTAAAAAAGTAAGATAAATATGATCTTAGGATTTTTGTACAACCACATTTTGCTGACTTTCTTTGAAGATTTTACATAAAAGTGAATTTTAATTGTTAAAATGTAACATCTTATAAACTTTAATCGTAGCAGATTAGTGATTACCCAAGTTAAATATTTTATTAATGGTGCCAATCTATGCCAATTTACCACAAAGCAGTATAGCCTGTTTTTAACTTCACTGAATGTTTTTGATCTTTGTAACCTAAAGATAAAATAACCATCTAAGATGTTCTGTGTGAGGTCCATAATTTTACCATTTTTTATACTAGTAGACGTCAATGACTAATGTTTTAAACCGATCAAATAAAAATAAAAGATAAACAAATATTATTATTATGAATTATTACTTGAATAATCTTCTATTCATTGTTAATTGTTTCCTTGAAAAAAAAGAACTGATTCTTAATGTATATTTCAATTTTATAAAATGAGTTGCTATGTTGTAGTCATCTTATTTTACTTAAAATTAATAAATTAGATCTTAAATTATTTTAGTTGGCACTCTCACAAGCATCCACCCAGTCATTGTAAACATCAATGGGTTCTGATAATACATTTGTTGATGTCTGAAAGTCTTCTAAACAAACACGACACTGTATCCTTGCAGTATTTCTAGCTCTATCCCTGTAACAAGAATAAAGCACTCATTTTTAAGGGTTACTTACACAAAGGGTTAAAAACCCTATCACTAAGCCTTCACTGTCTGTCTGTCAGTCTGTCAATGAGCTGTATCTCATGAACCATAATTAGCTATTGTTGAAATTTTCAGACATCTAATTTCTGTTGATTTTTAAAAATAATAAACATGACATCAAAATTTAAGGGGGCTCACATACAAGAAACGAGAATTTTTCGTTATTTGTAACTTTTCCTTGTTTCTTTTACGAAATTATCTTAAAAGTACAATCAATAATGTTTAAACATATATGATATGGAATCCATCATGTGCCACTCCAACACACACTTGACAGGTTTTTTATTATACTTTTCTACTGAGTAGAAGAAACACTAGCATCCTTACATTTTTACTTCACAAGACTTTTCGTGGTTACAAAATGGGCAGTTAAACTGTTGATCAAGAGGTTCTATTGCCTTTCGTTTTGGCGGGGGCTTTCTTTTAGATTTGCGGCGTCCCATCTTTGGCTCCTGAAAAATATACCTTTTATAACACAGGGAAAAAAACTTATTTCGAAAAAGTAATATTCGAACTAATATGTGGATAAAACAGTAATATTATATTTATTTAAAAATTTCAATGTTTCGGCAAAACATGTACGTACTTGTTTTTAGTCGGTGTTCTGTCAATTTGACGTTGAAAGGAACGTAGCAGTTTAGAAACTCAAAATATAGGATTTATGAACAATATTATGTGTTGTTCACAGTTGAACATGTGCTTTTAACCGCGACTTAATATATTTCGACGACCCCTGTAGATCAGTGGTATAATAAGCCGATTTCTACGCCGAAGGTTCCGGATTCGAATCCCAGTGGGGGCGAAACTTTACGGTTACCGGTCATCGATGAAGTATTCTTATCTATGTAGTATAAACCATTTGCTTAGTGCCTTTGATACAAGATTATATCTTAGAGCAGGGTTGAGTCAGTTTGTGTCGTGAGGAGGTTGTTATTATTAAATTTGTATGATCAACCAACAAGCAGAATTTACAAGAACCCCAAATTGGACAAAAATTTAAATGCATTTTTTCGGTACTATGAACTATTTATATACTTTTATTGAGTTTTAGTTGTATGTACTGAGATGTCAAATAACGTAACTATGAAAAATGTTGTTCCATTTCAATGTCATTGGTATTGAATTGAATAGAAAATAAAAGAAAAAAGTAAACACGGTGGCAGCAGCGAGGCAAGTTTTAATGTGATGTAAGTGTTTTTGGAACGTTGCCAAAGAGCTATGGAGAGGAGCTTGAAGTTAAAAGTAAAATTAGAGAAAAACCAAAGTAGTCGATATATCACAATCCTGATAGATCAGCTGAATTGGAGTAGGTCGGGTCTTATGATGCAGGACCTCCTGGATAAATTGTGAATTACAAATATCCCAGAGATGACAGATGCAGTCCACAAACATATTGGGAAGACGACCTAAAACTCACAACTGAACATCTCGTAAAAAGGGTAGCACAGTTTAGGAACCAATAGAAAATGTTGAACTCTTCTAATCAACTTCTGTTCACTGAACTACGGGACATACTTTAGCCTAACTAGAACAGATTTAGAACAGTTTATTATTATAATGAGGTGGCAAACAACATATTGCCCACCTGATAAAAGAAATCAGTCACCGTGCCCAAAGATGTTTGCAATAGCAGGGGAATAACAGACGCGTTGTCGACCCTGTAAGAACCTTATAATAATATTTTTAAGAACCTCATGCTGATGTCACTAGGGAATACAATGCCAATGAGTCCATTCCACCGAGTATTTGCGGGGGGAAGCTTCTTTGAATGCGAAAGGTTTGCGACTAATTCGGGCTTATATGGCAAGGAATTCTCCCTGACGATTGCAAGAGGAGTGAAAGTAAAAGTACCCGTGAACACAAAATTTTATACAATTCTTCGGTATAATCTGCATTATTTATAAATGTGATAGAAAACCACATATTTATTGTTCATGTTTTATAGTTATTTTAATAAATTTGTCGTGTCCTTTTGTATATTTTAAGTCTATGCCTCTGTTTTAAGCCGTAATTTACTTGGATAAATTCTTTAGAATGAGTATTTAATCAAAAAGTAAAAGTATAAAAATACGATAATATAATAATTCAGGAAAGACAGAGAGCATTAGACCATACAGTACAAGTCTTCCATTTTTAAAGCTGAATTTACTCCTTTCAACATGGTAATACTTAGCAGTGAAAACGTCCTATTTCACATTCTCCACACTTGTACAGCACTACAGATTTACAGATAGTATTATATTCTGGTGATATAATAGAAAAGACAAAAAAAGTGAAATTATACCACCGTTATCGCCAAGTAAATCTAGGATGTGGAAACATATTTTATTGAATTTTATGATTTAGTGTTTTTCATTTCATTTAAAAGGAAGGAGAAGAAGAGTTATCGTAAAATAATGTGATTTTCGTATCATCAGATTCTGGTACACATATTCAAACCGATTTTTTCCTACTGGCTCTACCTACAAAATACTTGTATCCAGGGACTTTAGACAAATATATAAATCCATATATATTAGTAGCGGCGCGGTGCGGTGCTCGCGTTGGCTGTTGGCTTGTCAATCAAAGTTATATTTTTGCCGTTGTTTACTTGCGTACATTTAAAAAATGCGATTAATTTCAAATTAAACGAAAAACTAACATTAAAAGTCAATCGCTACGATGAATTGGACCTTATTTTTGTGTGGAGCTTTATTCACATTCTGCTGTTGTAAGAATAACATTTTCGTATAATATGATTCTTGCTGGAAACGCCCATTAACGTTTGTTTTATTTCAGTTTCGTCTGTAGCTGCAGATTGTACAATACCTGCTGTTTTGAGGAATACCTGGTTCTCTTTTGAGAATGGAAAACAAACAATTACAGACATTAATGCTAGTGATATGACTGGCAGGTAAAATATTGTTGCTATGTATAAACTTATTAAGTAGAAGAATATCCATATCACGATACTGATATTGACTCAGCCTTGCATAATGATAATTGTAGGTTGTTGACATGGTTATATGGTAAAAACTACAAAAATAAGAATACAACATCCACAAAAGGTAATCCAAACGTGTCTTGCAAATAACACAAATTTCTGCCTCCACCAGGATTCGAACCCGAAACCTCTAGCGTAGCAGTTGGCTAGATTACAACACTGCGCCATCAAGATAGCTACACCACTGCATTAAAATTATTAACTTTCATTTTCAGAGGAGTATGTGTGAACATAAAGGCTGATTTCCATGTGAACTATACTATGGTATTTCAGTATACCAATTGTTACTATTGTGTAAAACTGATAGTAAGAACTGTGAATGTTTTGGAAAAAACTGAAACACCTTGTGTGAATTTAGCGCCCGATGAAGAGCCCACGATTGATAGAGTATGTAAAGGCCTCAACCCTGACCAACACCTTGTTACATTATTCTCTGAGAATTCAGTACCTGTAAGTATTTATTCAGACAGTATTTAATATTTTTACAATACTACATATAGACAAAGTTTGTGTTAACATAAAAAATAACTTGTAATTTGAAATGTCTTCTGTAATATTTACAGGTTAATTGCCGTTCCTCTTTGGAAGGAGTTTGGCAGTTTGCATACCAAAATCGTTTTAGGTTTACTGGTGAATGCAACAACCCAGATGCACAAATACGATCATGTCAAACTGCTGGAACACAGTTTTTGATCACCAATCAGAAATTCAACATCACATATAAAAGATGCCCTGGAATGTATGGGACATTTGATGGAGTTGTGGAATACAGTTGCTTGGGTAAATACTTTGTTAAATTTACTTTTTGTGTTCTAAATAATTTTGAAAATGTAACCAACTTTTATTCTTAAATCATAAATGTTTAGATCTCATAATTTCTTAGTTTCTTTGTGTGTTGCAAGAATGCTAATAATTTCTCAATTATTATATTTTTAGGACATTGGTTTGTTGATAAAAACCACTTCTTTGCGGTAGCAAATACAAAGGAATCACGTAAAGATGAAAGATACAGATGTTTTCTAAAGAACAGAGATGATGATCTGTATATAGGAGCATCAATAACTCCAGAATGTAATACTTTAAAAACTGTTGAGAAATCACCAGAAAGATATAGGGTTACTCCTGTCAAGGTATATTTAAAAATAAACCATTGATTTTTAATAACTTTGAGTAATCAAATAGAATAACTTCCTTTTTTTTGTTTTTCTTTAAAGTCAGAAGTAGTTGAACCTGGTTGCAGGCTTCCTCAAAACTTTTCAGGAGAGTGGATCAATACAGCCAATATTGATGCAGATGTCTTTATAAATGAGACCCATATTATAGAAACGTATTATCCTGATGAAGGGAGATATAGGAAGACCATTTATGTATGCAGGTAAAAATTAAACAAGCTCCTTGTAAAAACAGTTAATAGCTTAACATTATCTAAGTATTGATCTAATCCACAAATCACTTATCATTTCAGGGAGCAGAGAGATAGCAGAGTAATGATGGCTCGTCTAACTGTTGATGGATGTCAAAAGGATTATGTCTGCTTTGATTTCGTTCCCCAGCATCACAATGTTATAAGGTACAAAAAAAAATGTCCATAATAAATAATAAAATTACTTTGCTGTGTTGAAGTATTATTATAAATGTTATTAATGTTTCAGGTACCGTAAGGGCTTAGCTATGATACAAAGTAACTTCCATACTGTCTGCTCATGGGTACAGTTCCAAAATAAGAACCAATGGAGATACAATATCTTCCTTAAAAAAGACCCAAGTCCAATTCGATGTCCAGTTGCCGGGAAATTCAATTTCACCCAAAAGGGTGAAGTGAAGTTTGAAACTAGAATCCTTGGTGGTGTAACATTGAGTCCAAGACCCAATCTCTACTGTAAATTGAACATAAGTGACTTCTCTGTATGTGACACAGATCAAAAAACAATACAGATTAAAGAAAACTATTGCCTGTCTGTGGATTATTTGGGAAGACCTGTGGATATTTACAGTGACCCAGACTATAAGATGAAATGCATTGGATATTGGAAGGAAAACCTTAAATCTTATTTGATAACTTATGATGAATTAGATCCATTTTCAAAGTACAGATGTTGGGTGTACCAAAGAGCTGATTTGAACAGGTAATTTATTTATAATTTAGGTATTCTTATCATATTAGATGCAAGTTAATTGAGGATTACAAAATTGTTTGCACATAATATGTCAATATAATATCTTTACAGGGTACTAATGTCGCAAGCTTTAGGTCCTTACTGCGATCTTAAACAGGATGTGACATCCTACAACTACACAGAAGGCGCGGCAGTCGCTATTGAAATGGAGGAGTATGAACGAGAACGTGACCAGTGTCCAATGCATTTTGACGACGGTAGCGACCCCTGGCAGACCAAAGAGAACTTTGTCAAAGTATTCACCTTCAGCTACTCATTCTGGAGGAACAATGGAGCCTCTGTTTTAGGATTAAATGCTGCAGCTTTACTATTGACAATGACAGTTTTAGTAACATTGTAATGTTGTGCCTTAATAATATAAGAATAAGTGTGTTTGGACTGAAAATTTGTAGGTAATTGTAATCTAAAATAAAATGAACCATGATATTTAGATGGTGTACCTCAAGCCTTAATAGATTTCCCAGTTTACCATACTGTTAATGAATCTCTTTTATATGATCTTTATGTCTCTTATTTTGTATCTCTAAGCAAAAATTAGATATTTATAAGAACCATAAAAACTCATAGTAAAGAAAATATCTTATTTTTATCTTATAAGAACAATTTATTCTTAATTTCTCATGAACTGTCTAGTATATGTTTTTAGGTTTTATTTTAATTTGTATATTTATTACATCATTATTTTATAGTGATTCATTACAACAATGTGTTTTAGTTGTAATTTTATTCTATTCCGTCCATTTAAATGTTTTTTTACCAACAATTTTACAATAAATTTTATATGTAAAGTATGTTTTATTGATAGGAATAATAAACTGCTAACTGTCAAGATTAAAAACCAGATAGGTTTTGAAAGTTTTGTTTCATTATTTTAAATATGAATACAATTATCTTCAGCTTCAACCATTTCTGAAATAAAAAAGATTTATTTAAACTTCTTCATTTTAAATGAAAAGATAAAATAATAGTTCTTTGTGTCTGGAGAACTTTCAAAACATGAATCAAAGTATAATGAAAATGCAGTTGTGTTATAAAATTATATTAAAACTGAAGTATGTATTGAAACAGTTTTCTTGATTATTTCGTCCATGAGACTTTAGGTATGTCAAAGTGTTCCGTGAGGCTGTCCAGGTGTTGGTTGAACTTTTCTACTCTTTGTTTGTGAGTCATCTTTGCCTTCTCCAGTATCCTCTGTTTTTGCTAGAAACCAAAAAATATACTTGAATAATAGCATGAAATCTGTATATAAGGATATAAATTTCATCGTAACAAATCTACAAACATATTTTTTTATGTTATAGACTAAAAGGTTAACTGTCAAGCAAGGCTCCATGCCATGCATTTTTTTGAGAACCCTTAAGATTTGTTAGAAAAAAGCTTTTGAACAAAATTACATTATTTTTTAGTGATACATCAGTATATAATTGAGCCTCGCTAAAGTAATAAGTATTCCACAATTTGTTATGAGTTACTAGTAGATATCATAGTTGATTTTATTTATTTAGGGATGTATACAGCAAGTACATTACATAAACATAAAGAACACATAGTATAAACAGAAACTGATGTACATGCGTATAACAGACAAACACAACATTTACAAAGGTTACACACACAGTTTACTACAATAAAAACAGGTCACAAAGAAAAATAACATTGGTTTAGAATAAACCATTACACAAAAGAAAGTAAAAAATTATTTAGGAATTGAAATCTGAAAGATCCCTAACCTAATGAGAACTATTTTTGGCAACTTATAAAATTTTGAAAATGTTTGCATCTGAAGCTTGCCAACGAAAGAAAAAAGATATCAAGGTCTTCCACCTTTGAGTTCATCTCATTGTATAATAGTAATTGGAGAGAAATGGCCTAGTTTGGTTCTTGCAGGAAAGAAACTAAACATTCTTGTCACTGGATGTTGAGGAATGTGGTAGGGTATCGACAACAAGATACACTCAATCAAAGTATCATATTTGATAGTGCAATTTATAATTTTATGCAGAAAGATAAGATCATGCATCGTTCGGCGATCATGCAGTGATATCATTTTGAAGAAAGCGTTGCGGTTACTATGAGGTTGGATTTCTATGAGATATGCCCTACGAAATAAAAGCAAGGTGTCGTGTAAAGCCCGTTGCAAGTCAATATTAAAAGGTAAAAAACAGACCGTGTAGACTAATAATGATATTGATTTTTATCGTTTTATGTAGGAATTTATGTTCATTTAGCACATTTTCTTACCATTTTTTCCTGCTGCTTTTGAAAAGCTAATTCAGCTTTTGTACGTTTGTCTTGAGTTATAGTTTGCTTTATTTGCTGTTTTACTTCATTTTCTATTATTTTTTCGGTTTCTTTATTAGTCTTCCTCTTCTTTTTCTTTTTAATTCCAGATTCATCTTTTATTTTCAGTTTAGATCTATTAACGCAAGCGTATTCGTCATCTTCACCCATGATTGGTAAAACGAAAAATTGAAATCCTTTTTGTCGTTTTGATTTTAAAATAATGTATAGGTAAGTCGAACGTTTCTAATAAAAATTCAGAAATTTATTTGTTGAATTTTGTTATGAAAACAATGAGTCAGACACACCAACACTAATTGACATTGACAATGGCTTTTGACTTTTTTTTGTGACGTTGGCGTACAGCAAAAATAATAAGTATATCCGGCCAAGTAAAGGATCACGGAATAATGAATTAAAGAATTAACTGTTACAACGGAAAACCATAAAACTCACAAGGCCCACTAAAAAGCCAGTGATTTAATTTTACTGATACTAAGGCATTGGTTGAAAATTTATGAAAATTATCTACTTAGTTTAAGTAGTACAGAAAACAACACGTAAAGTTTAACTTAACAAGTAGAATATAAATCCAAAAGCTGTGCAAGTCCAGAACAGTACGAAATACAAATAAGTTAGGATGTTGCATTGCCGTCTGTATCTGCACTAAATGTTCCAAACTGTTCAAATAGAGGCCTTGTCTTTCAACAGATTTTTTTTTCTTGATTGAAGTCACGTAGAACAAAAATTAAAAACAAATATAGCTTTTGGTCAACATTGAATATTTCGTGGCAGTTGTCTTGTTTCAAACTAGACATGCATCAAAGGCAAATAATTTAGCAATATCACTTGCTTTACACACTAAAGACTACTCACAATGGACTTAAAGACAAAGACGTTTAATATTTTATGTCAGTCGAGACGAAAAAAGTTTTGGTTTAGGCTGTAGGCGCTGTAGCGGAGTGGTTTTTAGTGAAAATGAATGTCACAGAAGCATGAAAGCTTAAACGCATTTTCTCAGTTATGGGCGCATTAGCTCACGAGGGTGGCAGGTTGTATAGTCGCAAATATCATAAATAAATGATTGTTCGCAACAAAAGAACGGGAATGAATAGCATTTCTTGGCGTTATCAGGAAAGCGCACGCGCTCCGCCCGCCGATGCGTACGGCCTCTAGATTAGTTCGATTTCGCGACACGTGGCGCCACGTGCACTCAAGCTTCCCGCTAAATAAGATTAACGGATTTGCACACTACAGATTGAACACGAATTGGCAGGAAGTGTAAAGTGAAACGCTACCGGTAATGAGATCTATTCGGGTTTGACTTTTGTAATGAAATCATAGAAGATTTCAATATGAAAAAAAAATAGTCTGGTGAATTATATAAAAAAATATATTTCTTTGGCCGAATAACCTGGAAGTACTAACTTCGTTTCGTAGTATTCGTAGCATTGTCGTAGTCCTTTAGGTAAATTTTTGGATAACTGGTTCATAATGTCAACATTACAAAGTATTTGTGTGGGTGTGCATTACAAAGTATGTGTGTGGGTGTGCTATTTGATTTCTATAATTTATAGAACTATAAGTCTTACTTTATTTTATATTACGTAATTTTGAGATAAGTTAACATTGTATTGTTTACCCCTATGAGGAAAGTACAATCATTTTCGTTCATCAGTTAGTATATATGAAGTTTATCAATTTTATTTAGTTTAGTATTCCTGATTTGAATAAAAAATTGAAATTACTTTTAACATACCGATTTATCGATTGTTATCTGAAAAATGATAGATGAGTACATTGAAAAGTTTGTTGTATTGTGAAGTGATAACTTAAAGTAATCTAGCCTATATTCTTTGCTATCCCCGGATCTAATGCCGTGTTGATCAAATATTTATGTGGTGAAGTATTTTCCTGCCTATGTTATTTAATCTCAGTGTTTTTATGTAGTGATAGTACATATTGTTGCACATATCTTAGTTTATTAGATAGGTACATTAAGAAATACTTAAAATATTATACCTAATCAAACTTGGGTATCTCATATGATAAACTGTCAAAATTAAGTTATCGTACATCTACATTTTATAAAATTTAGCTTTAACCCATCCACCTATAAACATGAAATTCTTTTATCTTTTCACACTCATGTGGTTTCGTTACAATCGTTTCAATGCATTTGTTACGGAGAGCCAAACGAAATTGACTTTACAATTTTCCCTTTTACGTAACTCAAAAAATATATATTTGTGTTTGTATGTGTATGTGAGTGTATGGCGGCCATTGTTTTACGGACATAAAGGAAATGAATCGCTAATCTGAATTTCCTTTCATTGTACCGTCGCGTTTGTTTTGTTCGTAAATGTTATAAATGCAAAATTATTAGAATAGGAACTTAAATCGAATAACAATAACGTTAGGTTTTTGTAAAGTAATATAAGTACCTACGCAATCTGTTTAGGTTCTAAAACTCATTTTTTAATTTCAACGATATAGTAAATACTTCCTAATTGCAAAAAACTCCAAAGTATTAATACGAGTACATAACATATTACACACACACACGTGTATAATTAAGATGATGGGTTGATGATTGGTAGCCGAGGTGTTCCTACAAGATTCTAACCTTTCTTTTGGCTTCGCCGTAGTCGGGCAAAAACCAGTTGCCGCATTTATTGAGCTATTGGTAGTTTGAATGGCGGCATCTAGTCGAAGCATTGGAGACCAATCCAAAATCTATGGTAGGATATTAGAAACTACATCAAAGTCAGTTCGCAATGGAAAATAAACTAGATCCCTTAGAATACAAGATCAGAGATGGCTTTATGTAATTAGAAAAAAAAGTTTATAACGTCTGACTAAGTGCTAGCAAAATAATGGGATTATAAATAATAACAGAACACTTGACTCGTGGAGGTATTATCGCCTCTCATGTGAAAGTAGCCGGCTTACGTCACATTAGCTTAATAAATCTGAATGAATCGTAGCTAAGCCTGTGAACAATGAAGCTGGTAGTCATAGACATTAATACAGCATTAGGTGTTAGGGCAATGGCACGCGTGAGCGACGCCTTGTTTGCCAAACTGCCCTAATCTCCTATTTGTAGAGTAGGGAAGCTATGCGAAGTCGTTTTTTGGGGACAAAAGTGTTTTTTCTACCAGCAACATCCAACTACCACCATAATAAATAAAATGTTTAATAATTGAATAAAGTAAAAGCTACACAGAATGATATAAATCCAACTAACGTGTCGTAAACTATGTGATGAAAAAGAGATGTAGGTAGTACTTTATTTATTCTAAATACTCAATTTTGTTTTTGTTTACTAGGTAGGCACGCCTATATATCAGCTTACTCATAATTTTACTCTAGCGTGAAACAATTAAGGAAAAATCGTATTAAAAATGTTTGGTGACCCTACAGTATTGCAAAGTGTCGCTTAACTTCGAAGAGGATATCCTTTTCCCACGAGCTTTATTCAAACATATGTAAAGCGTATGATGGATGACTCCGACGCCGCCCTTCACCGGGGGTTAGCCGTTCAAACTACAATCACGCAACCCCCAATTATTTTTTCGCTGGTCACTGCTTGACTGCTCGATTTAGGTCAGAATTTAAAACGTAACTCTAAACCGAATGAATGATTCTAAAATAGAAATGTAATGGCACACGACGGAATGATTGCTCTTTTTATTGCGACGTGCCCAGGGGTGTGGGGTTACAAACTTCCCAACAAATGATTACGGCATGAGAATGTAATTCAGACATTATGCGAGTCAGAAACAACTCACGTGAGCTAATGCGAGTTGTTGGCTTCCGAAAATATGTCTTAAAAACAAACACAATTTCTAAGCGCGGGCAAAAATTGCTTCCGTAGGAGGGGAAGGCATCAAAGTGTTTAAAGTTTTCCCATTAGGCGGCTTGCAGACATTAGCAGCTCTCGTGGGTTCATTAAAATTTGTCAGTCTGTCGCGTAGGGCGAACTTCCAAATAGATGTGGAAACTTCTAAGTGAAACTCGGCTGACGTAAAAACTCTCTGCCAGTTATTTCCGAGGGATTTTTTCGCCACCATCAATTTCGCAGCCCGTCAAGAAGATTATTCGCACTCGTAATTCGAGAAAAAGAGTAATTTAAGTTTAGCAGAAGAGTCGTTGCGTCGGAGTTATGATCTTTGTTTGAAACTTTGATTGATTTATGAATTTTTCAATGTCTACGTTGGTGATTAGAGGATTACCAAGTTTGATTGCGAAATGAATTCAGCAAAAGGTATACCTTATTTAATAGAAATATTATAACATTGGTTGTATTTATCATTTTTATATGATACCATAGAAGTTTACAATCATATTAAGATTTATACGAATAGCGTAGACAATCAGTTGATTTGAATATTTTTAGATACAAGGGAGGAGTTTGTTGTATAAAAATAAATTAACTGATCTCTCCATTAGGGAATTTTGTTTGCAATTTGCGTAACTAAAAGCAATGTAGTGTACCAGATACAACTTATCGAAATCCAATGAATATTCTCAAACTACGATTCTCTTATTTAGGGTACTACTATTTTAAAGGGCGGAGGGTGAGTGAGGAAACTACTCTGAGAATAATTTCAATGACGACTGAATGAGCTCATACATGGTAAAATGCTTAGTGAATATTGTTTAATTTATAATAATAAACCACATCACGACACACACATTGACTCAGCCCTGCAGTAGGTATGAAGAATCTAGTGTCGCAGGCACTAAGCAACGATATGGTATAAACTACATAGATAAGAATACTCCATCCAAGACCGGTGAGCGAAACAATGAGTTACAAGTTCCGTCCCCGACGGGATTCGAACCCAGAACCTCTATCGTAGCAGTCGGCTGTTTACATCACTGTGCCTCAGAGGTCGTCAATTAACATGGGAACTTTTTGTTGTTGAGATACGGTTAAAATAGTTTCTTCAGTGAGTTTGGCCTGTCTATGTACTCGTATGTAGGTTTGTACGAGTGGATAGGTGTTGGCTTTAATTATATAGCAATTACCTACATTACAAAAAAGTCATTATTTATCATCATATTGAAATTATGAATTGGTGAAATTAAACATGATCGTTAATTTGCATAAATTAAAAAATACTTACTAGACTAGACTTCTTAGGTCGGTAAGATATTTATTAATCAAGTGAGCAAAATAACTTCAAGGTTAGACAATAATTAAATTTTAATAATTGTTACTATAAAAAAAAAACAACAATGACTGATAATTTCTTTGTTAAGCGAAATGATTGATTGGTTAACAAATAAAACGTATGTTTTGTTTCTAATTAAATGAATCTGTCGTGTACGGCTTGGTGTCGGGGTAATCGTGTGTGGGGTGTAATGGGATCCGTACTAAATCAAATGTTTATTGTAGGGATGCTGAGGGTAGGGGACGTTTAAACTTGATCGAACCCCCTTTAGCGGTCCAACTAATATCCATTTAAATACAACTTTAGATGTTATTAAATTTAACATGTTAAATCATCAAGATTTTTATTTTGTTCAAAATAAGTACCTACATAGTAGGCTGCAGTTGTTTTAGTTGTATGGGTAAAAATGAAAGGAATGTAAATTGTCACTTAAAGTTAATTTCAAGTTGACTTTAATTTTTATAAATATAAGTACAAGGTTTCACGGAATAAATTTAAAAACAGCACTGACTATAAATTTCCTGACACGTGCAATTAATTATAAATATAATGTTTAATCAAGGGTGACTTATTTAATTACCCAGTTCCTATACAAAAACAAGGTTATTTTTAAAATATAATTAATAGTTTAAAATTATAAATAAGTTGAAGCATTAAGCAATTAGTCGTTATTTAAGAATGTTATCAATTAATGTGAGTGATAAATACCTACCTACCTACTGCTTGTTTGCTCGGTATATACTAATGATGATGATGATTTACTTTGCTATGCTCTTCTGTAGTTTGCTAATTTAGTCCAAGCTTTTTTATTTTTGATGTTTTATTACAAATCCGTGAAAGCTAATTTAGTCCAAGCTTTTTTATTTTTGTTATTAAATTAGCAAATATAATTTAATAAATCCAATTATTTTTGATTGTATGTGTATACAATAAACAATAAAGCAAAATAGGCACCTATAGTAGTAATCCGTTTATTTATGTGTTTGAGGTCGAAATTAAACAAGATATTAAATTATTTGACAAAAATTCAGTAAGGATTTTCACGGTTAATTCTGCCTTTGGTTTTGATTTAGGTCACATTTTGTTCTTTTATTACTTTTAAAACAATGCGAACTTTATGCGAACATAATCATAATAAAAAGTAGTATAAAATAAAAGCTTGTAAAAACGTATGTCTCTCTTTATTTTTGATAAATGGGAGCAAATAAAACCGACACTATCGGGGGACACATGAGATGGGAAATGCATGTAGTTATAGGTACATAAGTATTGCATAGATGAGATGTGAGACAATACTGCAAGCACGTGCTCGACGCCTGCGCAACAAACCAGGCTAATTTTTATGTCCTGTCTGTCTGTCACTTTCACGAGTATTCTTTGACTAAATGTAGAAAAAGTTTTAGGCGGGTGTGTAAATGATAATGATTTGTTGGTTGTGTAATGAAGATATCATAGAGAATATAGAATAAGATTATATCTAAAACTAAGCTTAAATAGCTTATGTTCTCTCAGTATATTGATAAATGAATCAGAATATAAAACATTTCGAACTCGGTACAACTAATATCGCACGTTGTCACCTACCTGCGATACTAAGACAATTCTACCTTGCTTAATCGTAGCTACTTATCTAAGAATTCTTATATTATTAGAGCGTATATGTTATTATACAAATATCGTAAGAGTATTATAAGATTATATAAAAGTTTTTTACGGAACAGATAATCTTATTAGTACTCATTTGATTTAAAAAATTCGTTTACCAGCATTAACGACAGACAGTATACATGTTGTTAAAGTAGTTTGTCAATAAAGTAACACATATTGTATTTTGTACATTGGACGAATCTTGTAAATAATGACGCACGACACTATACCAACAGTTTTTTAAACCAGGAAGTAGAAAGGTTTATTCGTGGAGAGCATGTGTGAGCTAAGTATTGCGCCGAGATTTATAGATAGCGCATGCGTCAAAAAGCTCAACAGCTAAGTGTCCGATTTGGAGATAGCGTATGTTCGGTAAAGTACTTAAAATGTGCTCTTTGAAAATAGCATTTTTCAATAGGTATATTAATTATATAAGAGTCTATTTGTTACTTCTCCATAGTAACGGGCCAACCTGAAAGCTTAGAG
The DNA here is from genome assembly GCA_949316135.1 of Choreutis nemorana. Lineage (NCBI taxonomy): Eukaryota > Metazoa > Arthropoda > Insecta > Lepidoptera > Choreutidae > Choreutis > Choreutis nemorana. The sequence continues at coordinate 7,689,891 of OX438600.1, forward strand.
GAACGTAAGCTTATAATTCTAAAGTATTTTTCTTGAAGCCTGAAATATTAAGTAAATAGTGAGCTGCTTTTGCCCTCTTTTGAAAAAAAAAGTTATTGATCTTTGCAAAATTTTACACTTGTTTTTCAACGTTTAATTGACTTCAAATACTTAACTATCTTAATTTTGTTAAGCAGATGTTTCTTGCGTAAATCGCCATTTATTACCTATACAATTGTCATGTACAAGTATTACAGAAGTTATCGTACATTTAATTTATCGGTTCAATTTAGTTTTTATTCCAATACTACTTAGGTCCTGAATCCTATAACTATTTATGTATGGGGGTTGATGCGTTGGCGCATGACATTTGTTTGGATTGTTGCGGTGTGTTCGCACTTTCTTTATTGTTTGATGACAGTAATGGCAGTTGTTGCAATGTCTAAACCCAGGAGCTGCTAGAACAACTGGATAAATTTATTAATGGGGTTAAAACAGTAACTTACAATTTAGGTGGCAAATCAACATACATTACGCGTGATGGTAGGAAAGCGTATGGAGAGAAGCAATTTTAGTCGTAGTCTTGTGGGAGTTTCGTCGATCTCTATCAAAATAGATATCTCGGGAATCTAAATTCCCTTTAGGGACTCTGGTGACGCTATTTATAATCGCAATGATGTTTGTTGTTTAGCTATGTTGGTTATCATTTGAACTCACATAAACTATCACTAACTTTGAAAAATCTGTCACAACAATTTTTTCTTTATAATTAATTTCCAGAAAGGCCAATAAAGTCCAAGACTCAGTGTCGTATGCACTCAAACTAGAATTAGATCAATTTGTTATCTAGTAAATATTATATTTGTAACTAATTAAAAAAAATGATGTTTGTTATTGGTATATATCTAAATAATAAATAATAATAATACAATGATTTAAGGAGGTACCTCTTGAGAAAATTTTGGTCTCAAATAAATAGGTACTAACAAATGCGAATATTATTGTCTCTTACCGTTTCACATCTGAACGCTGCGCCTTTTGATCAACTTTGAGTGGGAGATAAATGCCATGATAAGAAAATAACATTTTATCATAAAATGTAAAAAATCGTGCCATACTCGTAAAATGCTTACTATGAACAAAGATCATGAATCTGTATTTGTTGATGGGCAAATTATTTAACTTGTGAAGTTTGTAGATTTAACATATGAAAGTAATTAGGCGTAGGAGCTCGTAGCTAGGGGGGGCATGGTGAGGCTTGAGAGGGGATCGAGGGGGGGAGTAACCGGAAGCGCTCCGGAGATGAAGGCTCGATACAATATCCGGTTAGACGCCATTTCCGCCGCGAGACGACACGCCCGTGTGTGCACATCACTATCATTTACTTATATATTAGACATATAGGATAATATAGGTACACGCACTCGTTAATATTATAATTGTTGACTGATTTATTGATTGATGAGAAGTACCTAAGAATATTATGGCTCCAATAATAGCTACAAACCTATTTCTATGAACCACTTGCCTAACGAATACTTGTAACTGTTGTTTAATTTTTATCTGTGGAAACTTTATATGATTTATTTAAATGATTATTTTTTAATTGATATTGATTTATACTGTTTGTTTCCCATATTTAAGTTAATAAATAAATAAATAGATAAATTTTATCTGTAGGATCTTGATTTTCTTACAACATCATAGCATCATAAATATACGGTATTGGAGGTTCTCTTGCTAAGGCTTGTATATTATGTTTAACTCTTATTAGTTATTTCAGGATGAACAAATCGGTAATACTACTACTATTGCGTTATAATTATATCGGTATTACTATTCCTACTGTTTAAAACATGATTTCATAATCTATTGCCGTTTTATTATTAAAATTTGTCACCAACAAAGAACTCCGAACGACATAATAAAAGTCCTTTGAAAGGTTAAAGACTGAGTTGATTATTAAAATACACAATGCGAACTGAGTGCCCTTTACCAGCCGGTGATTATCGATAAAGCAGAACTCTGCTCTTCTTTTTTTAAAGTGACTACTTGATTATTCAAGCACCATGGGTCCTTACGAGGAATCGTCCATACAGCCATGGGCTAGGAGATCTTACCTTGCGTACAGGCTTAAGAAAGCGCCACTGCGGATTGATGTCGTTTAACCATTAATTTATTTTCAACTTTTCAAGAGATTTTTATTGACAAAATATTTAAAAAGTTTTATACAATCTTCTGAAAGTTGTGTTTTCATGACAAATGGGTTATATATAGTACAAAAGCAAATATAATTTTAAATGTTATTTGCCAAGTTGCATATTTTCTACAATTTCACAATGATCAATTGATCACATTAACAATTTTGAATATAAAACATTGTTCCAATAATATAAGTGCATATGGATTAGACTCAAGAAAACGGTACCAACAAGTAGAAGCAATGTAATAGAAATTCAATTGTTTGGAAGGTATAAGACGGGTCGCTTATGTATAGTGTTGGCTAATAATAATTATTCGGCAGCGTGTAGAGATAGCACAGATTTAGATAGGGCCCGTCGGCTGAGATAACCCTTACATAGCTCAGAGCACATAGCGCCTTACCACCCTGCAGGACCGTTGGAAAAACAAGCACTGTGGACTATTATATTGTAAGAAATATGTTGGTCTTTCATAATTGATATTAAACGAAAATTATGTTATGTTTTTATTGAAAAGACTTTTGAAAAAGAAAATATGTAGTTTAAAAACGCAATTTATTTAGTGTACCGTACTCATTCAGGTTTCTCAGTTTAGGGCGAATGTTCAAATTAGATAATTAGTAAATTGCCATTAAACAACAAACAAAATTGCAACATTTTTGATAAGCTCATTAGAGTCTGGTTTATTAATTTTTTATCGTTAGAAGGAGCCATTATTTGTACCTATATAAAAGCATTTTTTAGTTTTAGAGGTCATAACTTAAATATTGTTTTCTGCGTTAACAAGCCTTGCTTAATCAACAAATATGAAAATTGTAAGTGTTTTGTGATACCTATTCCGTTTTTATTTTATAACTTAATTGAAATTTAACTTAGGCTTTTAAAAAATATGATTTTTTGAAACTATTAAATTTTATGTGGGCTGAGTAACTTGGAACCTATTTACTCAAATTATAAAAACAACTTCATACTGACTGAAAGTGCAATCAAAAATACATATATATTTTGAATATTTTTTTACCGATCTACGCGCTGGTTTGATATGTAGTTAAGTATAAACAACATCAATTTGATTACAGTTTACCGTCGTATGCTGCTTGGTGGCGCTAGGTGCGTGTGCGCCGGCGTCGCATGACCCCTCGCTGCGTGAGCTGCCGGCCCTCAGGCATGAGGAGGTCCATGATGAGCACGGCCAGTACGCGCTCAGATACATCACTGCTGAAAGTAAGAGCCATTTGTCTACATATCATGTACTATATATTCTCACTTTTCACATGGTTAAATGTAGGTCAATGGAAGTCTCATCTAAGTTGTAATATGCACTTGCTCTTGAAACATACAATCTTCCCGAATAAATGCCCCAATAATTTGTGAAAGTCAGTTTCAAATAGTTATTACTTAATTTTTAACAGGACCAATGCGTAAAGTCTCTACTAAAAATGAGTGCTTTTTTTCGTATGTTTTTATACTGAATAGAATATACAGTTTTATTTTAACGTCTAGTAATCAACTTTTTGTCATAAAAACTTCCGTTATTGTTGTATCGGACTATTTGTCCTACTTTATCCAGAATTATAAAAAAATTGTAAAAAAAATTTAATAAGTACTTGCCTTTCAGATACTGTAGTGTCGGAGCGTGGTCGCCTGGTGCCGGGCGAGAACGGCGCGCTAGTCCTGGTCATCGAAGGTCAATACCAGTTCATAGGCGATGACGGCCAGACCTACGTCACCAAATACAGCGGCGGCCCTGGTGGCTTCCACGTTCAAGGAGACCACCTACCCAAACCTGTCCCTGTACCACAAGTCGCTCTGTAAAATAACCGCCGGTAGCTCTGTAAAATAAATATCTAAATCTTTTCGTCGCATTTTATTGTGTTCATATTAATTTCGAATACTTAGAATACAACGAAATAACAAACAAATTAACTGAAAAAGAAACTATACATTCAAAATAATTTAATTCAGTAAGTCTATTACTTAGTCTAAAATTTAGCACATTAGAACACGTAAATTTTGCTTGTGCCAGAAAAATAAAAGATGTCTTCCTAGCATCTTAGAGGTTTTTGTTGACTGTACTTGGCGGATTCTGAAAGGATTTAAGGAGGGTGGCAAGAGGCCTCGAGGATGCGTCGGGGGGAGTCGAGGGGGGGTGCTGCGCTGTGACGTCACGTCCTATCTCGGCGGCCATCTTGGATTATCTCGTCTCGCACCTGCGGGGAGCGGGGGCACCGGGGGTAGTATCGACCCGCTCAAACCGTGCACATTTTTCAGGCTAAACTTGATAATGTCTACTTTGTTTCAGTTGGCAGTTTTAGATACTCTAGATAATGTTACCGAATCTCGGACTCGTGTAGGTTAAATATATAGCGAAAATGTTATTGTAGAAGGCAACGAGTTGGTAAAAAGATATTCGTTTTGAGCCAAGCTAAATAGAAGTTTGGATTTTAAATCGATTTTTTTTAATTTTACGTGGAAATTCGAACCTTATTCTATTTAAATACGTTTTAGTTACTGGAAAAACATGTCTTACTTCAAGTGTTTGAATACCGAGGTACCTTTGAAGTCCGTTTATTTTTTAATTTTATGGCTTAGCAAAGGATATTAATGCTTCGATTATTAACTATATAAATAAACTAATACAAACTAGGCATGATGTTATTTTCAAATTTATTTTATAAACAAAGCATCAGAGTACCATCCATTACCTTCTGACCTTTAGTTTTTATTCTGTAGGTACGTAAACTACATTATATATTAAAATTCACCCTGCACACACAAATCGTTATCTGTCTGCGGTGGTTTGGACACGGCGATAGGATCTGACCCCCTCGCCCCTCCCTGGGCAGAGGGATGATGGGGGGGAGAGGTCCGGGACATCAAACACTGAGCCCCCTCGCTGTTTACATGAACTCAGCATTCATGTTCTTATTCACTAAGATCACACAATGCCTTTATCCTACACAAGACGTAGAATTAGGGATTCCTTTTAGCTTTTAAAACAAAAAATGGAGCTTTTGGTCAAAAAACCTCAGATATACAGCATTAAATCAAAATTGATACCTTTATTCGTAAATGAACCTTTATTTTACAAGTCTTACTATTTTGTTGACACTTTACCTTGTCGTATTAGGTACAATCTTTTGTTCACGAAACAATAAGCTAAAGCTATAAAACTTACAGGAATCATCAAGAGGTAATCAAGCTGTTAATTTCTGGACCACCGTCGAACTCGAACGGAACAATGTGATATTGTATTATTAAGTAGATGACACAAGTGTCATTGTTCTAATTTAGATATAATAAACATGAAAATCGCTTGTCGGGAGCAGTTTTTAGGGTCCCGTACCCAAAGGGCGATAAAGGGAGTTAGTTTTTCTGCGGTGTGTACCTCATGAACTAAGACAGAAATTTTGAAAGAATGTGTGAATTCTGGTGTAGCTTTAACAATAAAATACTAAAAGAAAATTAAACATGAACGGGGACCATAAATAAGAAATGTGATAACTTCGACTTTTCTGCGTACATGTTGTTTAATCTTCTACGATGATACGGAATCCATTAACTGCGTGTTCCCCACACACTTGGCTGATTTTTATGCACTCGACGCACATTAAAAGCGCGTGCTCCCTGCAGCTGCGTATGCGCACCTCTGAAATGTATCAACACTTGGACCTGAAGAGGGCGCTGTTGTGTTCCGGAAGTAGTTCGCGAGTACTTCGGAGAGGGTAAACTAAGGCACGTGCTGCACGGTGGTCAGACCACCGGGATAAGGGTTTAACCTATTGGTGGTGGGTGGTAAAAGTTTTTCTACACAGAAATATAACCCTGGGCCAATAAAAACCACTAAATAGATTTGGAACAATAATTTTTTTAAAGAAAATGTCGGAAAGTTTTGCTGTACATAATGTTGTTGTTAGTTCTTCATTTATTTATCTTAACTAGGCTTGGGCAGGTATGTATTAATTTTAAAAGATTTGATATAAATACGCCGAATATCTTTTAGAGTTACATATACCTCATAGTCAGGTCATAAATTCTGTCACATGTTTAATATAAAATCATTGAAACAAGTTTATTCATTATGTAACCATTTATATACCAAAATGAACATAACAAAACATAGATTCTTATGACACTAAAGTTTATTCAAAATGACCTCCGTGATTTTGAATACAGGCCTTCAATCTGCGCGGCCAGTCGTCTATCGCAGCACGACCGAGGTCCATGTCAATATCGGCGGCTGCCTAAATCAAGGATGTCTTGAGTGACTCCAAATTGGGATGAGGCTTTTTGCACGCGTTTTCCTCCAAGTGTTGCCATATCTTGTAATCTAACGGATTCAAATCTGGACTGGAGGAGGGCCAGTCTTCGTGCCGGATGAAGACGATTTAACGCGCCGCCAGCCAGTCTTGTGTGCTCTTCGCTCTATGAGCTGGCGCCGAATCTTGTTGGAATACCCAGTGCCTGTTATTGAACATGGTATGAGAAACAGGTCCCACAAGGTTCGTTAGGACTGTATTTTGATACAAAACTGTATTCGTTTTTACACCTTTCTCACAAAAATGTACCTCTGTTAATCCCCAATAAGAAACTCCCAACCATACCATGAGCGAGGATGGAAAATGACCTCGTTGGACACGTGGAATACGGTTGCTCGCTTCTTCACTACTGTGTGCATACACCTTATCATTTTGATTGTTGTAGCTCTTTTCTACGGTAAAATTTTTCATCCGAAAAAAGAATTTCCCGATATTATTTTCCCGCGTACCGCTTCAACAAAGCGCGGCATCTCTTCAGTCTCAAATCAAATTTGAATTGGCGCGTAACCGCAACGATGCAACGCCATTACTGCAACACGGTCTTCTTTAAGCGTCCACTCCAAATTTAAAAATGAGTAAAATTCTAAAAAGTATACATGTTTATTTTCATGAACAATTCTAAATTCGAATTAATTAAACTTTTTTGTGGCCAGCATTCTAAAAGAAAAGTTTTTACTGTTTGACAGTACTTATGACCTGACTGTGTATAACTCTGTTTGGATTTCTATTTCTAATAAGAAATGATAAAGAAACGACAAAAATGCAAACACTACTTAATAACTGTGTCGTAATTATCCAAGTTTCAATAAACAGAGCATTCTTATTGGGATGCAAGTCTTATTTAAAAATAACTAGTTAGACTTATGTACCTATCTAACCTGATTCTACAATACTAGTAACTAGTGAGGTAAGATGGAATCAAATAAACTATAGGCACAAGTGTAATACAAAAAAGTGATGTATGTATGTAATACAAATGATTGAATGATTATAATAAGAAGTTTATAAAAGTTAAATTAAATACAGATTTTTATTGACTTCCATTAAAGATTTCATGGAAATTATAGTGAATTATTTTAATCTAATATGAACAGACAATATATTTAAAAAAACCTTCTAAATAGAATCGGATACAACGAATTACACTCAATAACAAAAATATACCAAATTAATATCTTTACTACTAATTTAAACAACACGCCGTTACAGTATGCAATGGTGACGTTATGACTTCCTCTGTTTTCTGACATTAACAAAAATATCTGCGTAGTTTTTAAGTTTTGAAGTTAAAACGTGGTAGTGAGTAATTTTTTTGTTAAATGTAGATAGGGATAATATTAAAATATATATGAAAATTGATGATGTCATTGGAGATCAGACAGGCAAGCTGCTGGGGAACGCGGGAGCACGACCAAAGAATAAATTATTTATACATACAATATTTACTACTAGTAGTAGGTACTTAATATTATCAAGATATAATTTAATTTGAAAAATTACAGGTATTCAAAATCGAATAGTGTAGCTGTAAAATAACAAATAAGATAGGAATTACAAGATCCTTGCATGAAGGTGAATCGTGCAATTTGAATTAATTGTTTCTATTGCTAATTAATGTTTTTTTTTCTCAAAAATGAGATTTTTTGTGTAGGTAAAATTTAAATTTGACTGAATCTATAAACGCTATCTTGACTAGATATTCTCTGTTAAGAAGTCAGTACAGCGGTGGCAAAGCACGGAGTGTCCATTAATAAAGTTATACGTGGTTTTATTCCCTTTATTACTCATCTTCTGGCTTCCGACACCAACCTACCTTTAGACCCATCGATTTCGAAAATATTACCATCAATTTTTAATAAACAGAAGCATTTCGTACGTATTTGTCGTATGGAGACATTCAATAGTAAAATATTATATCTGTTCAAGATGCATTCTGTACAAAGGTAGGTGGTTCTTCAATATTATAGAGTGAAGGAGATATTATAGATCAAAACAATTGTTTGTGTTTTCAGTAAACGTAGTAAGTGTCAATCATACATTTCAATTGATGGTAACAAAACCAAAGTTGTAACTCCTCTACTAGGTCCGTCTAACTCACTAAGACTAAAGTATAAAGTATAAGTAGTATGACGAAATAAAACAAACCTACCATACAAATTATAACCATAAAATGATGAATAAAAAAATCGTCATCGAATGATTTATACAACATGAAATTAAAAGAATTTGTCAAGCCTTTAATTCACGAACATAAGAAAACATGCTTTATTATTTTTTCTTTACTATGCAGGTGTTTATAAAAATAACATCTTTATAATCGTTAACAAACAAAGCTGTGTGTTGAACCTGTGGGATGAAACCTGATCTATTTGTAGGAAAAAAATGCGCCTACGATTGATAAAACTATTTTACAAAGGAGTATACTTGTAGCAAACGTATTTGCTTCATGTTTCAAAATAAGAAATAAAGAGTTGTCATACAGACACACAGTCTTTTTACGACCAGTGAAGTGTCAATCGTCGAAAGATGGGTTCAATGACATTTGAATATCCGTTAAGTAGCAAATTAAGAAATTTGAACAAACTTATAAATTTATCGAAATCCAATTCTTCAATAGTTGAATTTTAGAAAATATTTTATTCTTGAAAATAAATATACTACTTCATTGATTACAATTGATTATTATTATGGCTAAAAGTAGTTATCACGTACATATTTTATTATTTCAAGTAGTTTCATGCAGTTTTATTTCATTCTGTATTCCGTCGTCATTAATATGAATGATTGAAACGCAACGAGAACACGCGTCGAAAAAATAAATCAAACTTCTTTATAAAACGCCCACCATTAATAAAACTCTTTAAATGTATTAAATAATGTCTACAAAGGTAAAGAGTACAATACTCGACCATAAAGGGGCAGCATTTATTATAGTGACAATATATCGAATACAAAAAGATAGTGTGACAAAGACGCTTATACTTTTTAATAATATTGTCATTTCTCAGCAGCAGTGGACTCTTTCAAAAAGCCATAATGCAATAATTTATTTCTTTATAAGATTGTTTTTTATGTGAGAGTAGCAGCCAGATGAGTTTGGTTTGTGTTATAGTTGAAGGGAAGTCTTTCTGTGATGTGATTTTAGGATAAACAAGGTAGAAATCAATTAAAATTAGAGATATCAGTAATGAAAAACAGTAATCAGTAATGATTTAAAGAGTTTTACTTATTTGCATATTTAATCATTTTCAATTTTACCATAAACCATTTTTTTTTGTTATTGAATGTTTTTGAGCATCTTTTAAAGTTACTTGTCATTAGTTTTACTAATAGAAAATGCTAAGCATTTAACGACAGTATAACTTTTACCAATCACTATAACCTTTAGTAATGTTTATCAATAGTACAATTTGTAGGGTATAAATATCACCTTTTAATCTAAAAATCATACAGTCTGATTAAAAGTCGGCTTAAAAGATGTTTTCATGAAATTTCTAAAAACATAAGATTCTTTTAATTACCTACTCTATAATACTTAATCATAGATATTTAACAAGACGTATATAAAATCAAAACAAAACATTAGAAAAAACGATGTACCAAATCGAAAGTGAGCGTGAAACAGCGTTCTTTGCGTTATTGTGCAAAAAAATATAACGACTGTCTTTATAGCCTTGTCTCGACAGGGTTGACATCGGAGCCACAATAAAATCGATGAAATATTCACAGGGCAGTAGTAACTCATAGAGAGACGGAGTTGTCTATTGTTACACAGGTAGCCGCACAGTGGGCCGCTCGCCCTAAACTTTGCGACAATCATAAGGTTCAATAGTTTTATTGTTTATCGTGAGCGTGAAACCGTTCGTTAATTTTATGTCCTGTTAGTACTAGCGGTTCGCTTTAATGTGCATTCTATTTAGATTTTTTGCTTTTGCACCTATGACCATGTTGTTGACGAATGACAACCCTTATAATGTACCTACATATCAAACTGTCGGACCTAGAGAATATTTCCTAATTACTGATATAATTCCTAATAATTTTGAGTGTTTCAAAATAAAATCATTTTAAATAAATGGTGAAACAATACCACCTATAACATACTTGACTTGAACCTGTAAGTTAAGGCTATTATCAAACTGCTCGAGTCACGTAGAGGCTAGTACTGTCGAGATTCCCGTGCGTTTCCCGGGAACCTGCATGAAGTCGTCACCGGGCGCCCCGCTGGGTCCCGCTGCGTAGCAGTAGCGTGCGGGCGGTCCATGCCCCCTTAATTAATTTTAATGCATTTACCTGCACTTATGCTTTTGGGTGGTTATCCTACTAGGTTCCACTTACGATTTAAATACACTACATCTTTAACGCACCTTCACATATATTTATAAAATCGTATCAGTAACCGATAAATATTTTAGTAACAAATTTTAAAGTTCGGAATCGTTATGATAGGTATTTGACGGTTTCCTCTAAAATTGATCGATGTCCATTGATCTATTTATTATGTGTTTTATATTTTTATATCGGTAAATCATCTTGAATAGGATATGCAAACAGATAGATACCAAAGCAAGGCATGTTGTAAACAAAAATATAGGTATATTTGTAGGTCAGTAGCATAAATGAGTAAATAAATATTTAAATCGTTAATTATAATGTTATGACGTTTGGTGGCACAGCACAAGTCTATTAGTGGTAAGTGATTATAGTTTATCTGTTTGGATCCTTGGAATCTGTTTAATCTGATAGTGATCGCTTCCTATCCCTACTTCACATACACACATACATTAAAAACAAACACATATTAACTATTTACATTAATTGGTAACTGCTGTTAATAGTAGGTTTAAAATCGCCATAGAATCGTTAACTTTTAGGCGATTTTTTTAGAACTTACTGAGGGTGATTTTTTTTAAAATTTAATGATAGTAGGTATGTTAGGTGTACTTAATTTACATATTTTAATTAAATTTTTGATCAAAATTTAGATTTAAAACGTTTATAAAAATAATCAAAACCTTTTAATATGACTCGCTTTATTACATATTGAGTAAGTGTCTTTGCTAATTCGTAGGAATTTAAATTTTCAATAAAATATTAAATGACCAGGTTTTTGTTTGAGCTCGTAATTATTGAGATCAGATTTAGTGCAATGAATTGCATTCCAACTCACTCTTAGTGTTTTCGATGAACACCTGTAATACCTAAGGCGTTTCTGTAAACTTTGAATATAGTCCAACATATTACACGTTTTCTACATTTACTACTCTGCTGAAATCTAAAATTCTTCCTCTTATGCGTTCAAAGAGCAATGCAGCCCTACTCACAGGAAGAATAAAACCTTACATAGAGGTAAGGTTACTGTCATTTGTATCTCCTTAAATCCCAAGGCGAGTTAATTACCAACGAAACGGGTGGAGCCGGGCGGGGAATAATAGTGTTTTGGCAAGTCGGTATCGTATCAAATTTGTTAAACGGTCTGAGGCGGTGAATAGATAATATAATTTGCGTACAGACCGACCCTCGGTTTATCATAGCGAAACTAAATCACTTATGAGCCAAAACTAATCACGACCCGGCTATGTAATTTGCGTTTTATTGTGCCTATGTTCGGTGATTTGCCTAATTTCACTACAATTATTGAATAGGTAGACAAATAGGTCAACCATGTAAATCTCAAACTACCTTGAAAAGTTACCTTACATTAAAAATATGTAAAATTTTGTATAAATATAGAGATATGTTATAAAAAGTTATGGTGTTTAAAAACGCGTTTGTATGTTAAAATCTAAGTCTTGGACTTCCTAGAATATTTCAATTCCGACATAGTTCTGATTACTTTTACAGATACATATTCACTTCGGCATTTAAAGTAACACTCCAAAAATTTATTATTTTTGTTAATTTAATTTTTATGGATTAAAATCGGAATGATTTATACAAACAGATAACATTTTTAATTAACTTTACTGCAAAATGATGTGTCCCGGTACATCATGCAGGAAACTTTTCTCACAATTAATCTGAACGTAAAGTCGTTATAGGATTGTGCTTTAAATGATGTCATCACGCCTCAACGATTAGGAGGTACCGGGATCTTTGTTAGCGAATTAAACTTTGACCGAATTACGTATAAGGATTGGTTGTAAGGGCGACTTCACATCGTAAAATTGTTTCATATTGCAATAAATGCGGCGGGAGTTTTGTCAGCGGTGTTGTTTGGAAACAAACTGATCCGTGTCGAATGGTAATAGACCGTGCAGATCTGACAATTGGGGTGCGGCGGTGTGCATGCCGCCCTGTAAGTCTCTATCTTTCATTTCTGGCGAGCTACCATTTTTTCTTTCCAATTTTTGTGTTGATTTATAACGAGTCAAGTGGATGGAAATACAAAAGTTACTTGCATTCTAGCATCTACGATATTTTTTCCGGGAAATGATAAAATACACGAACTCTTATTATTACAAGACCAAATTTATTCACCTTACAAAACAAACACAAAATTGCGGTGCTGTAGTAAACAATAAGTTCTACATTTTTTTTTCTAATTGATTTGCAAACGTGTTTAACAATCTTTTATTTTAACAAAAATTCATAAAAGGTGTTTGTAAAGAATTCAGACTCAACAATACATTGGAGTGTTTGTGCTCTATCAGTGATGATTATTTGTATTAGAGCCTTTTGAAGTGAGCACAAAGCTCCCAACAATACTTTTCACTTGACAAATAAACAAATAATGCAGCTACCAAAATAAATAAATAGTACTATTATTGGCTTGCCACTGTCCTGCCTCTTTTCTCACTGTTGCTTTGACAAAAGAAAGTAATAAATCCCAGCAGAATTGTATGGCATTGCTTTGGATTACAAATTAATAGGAAAATATTGTTTGATTGTAATGAATCAGTATAAATTGGCCATGGGATAATGTTAGGAATCTAATCTGTTTTTGCCATATAAAAAGTATTTTAAGGACTGGTACATTAATTCAATGATTAAAGTAGATACTTTTGCTCGACACTTCATCTGCATAGAATTTATAGTTTTAGAAATATTTTTAACAAAATGTAGACTGTCTCTGAAAATCCATTCTGAATATTGTTTTTGTTAAATCGGATGAGTAGGTAATTTTAAACACTTTCTCATTCTCTAAACAAACACGTAAACTTTTTACTGTATAATATTGATAGTATATAGTATAATTTTGACGGTTTTTTTTTGCCAAAAGCACTCAAAATTCCTTCGGCCTACACACGACCTACTAGTTGACTATTAAAGGATCATTACCTTCACATTCGGCCCATACCTGCCTATTCATTATACTGTCAAAATATTTCGCCGAAAAATCGTTTTTTTTTCCATAACATTTTTGGTGAATTTGTCCAATTGTTAGTCCACAATCGGCGTGACATCTCAATATTTGTAACAAAAGGAATCATTTGTCATTGTCCATTAGATGATATTGTTGGGATACATACACATAATCGGAAATTGGTTATCGACATTGTATTTATAATTACTGTAGTGAGTATACCTACGACTGTTTGAGAGATCACTAGGTTATTGTTCTGTAGTTTTTTTTAACAATATCTAACTTATGGTGATGCACCCTGAAAGTTCAGTGTAAATATTGTTTTTTGATATGATGTTTTGTTCCGAAGATACCTACTAAAATCTTTACTTTATAAGTTGTAGATTAAATGTAGAAATAAAATGTTTCAATAGGATGTACAACTGTACATAACAATATGGTTTTATGCCTTCAATAATATATCGGTTACATATTTCAGGATTAAGCTTAAACCCTTTCGTAACAGTAGGTAAATTCCTATATCCAATAACCTATATCCAGGGATATAGATATCAGGTATCTCCATGTTGAAATGGAAAGTAGGTAGAGAGCAGAATACAGCATGAAATAAAAATCGCATTGTAATCCGGTATTGGGACTGATAAGGAGGGATTGTGACAAGGCAAGAATTATGTGCTCCAGAGGGCAATTTTTCTTTCCCGGGATTTATTCCCGTAATTTATAGAGGATCTGTCTGTATCAGGACTAACCCGGGCCTGAACGAGGCCCACAATTAAGAGTTCAGGTTTCCTACTAATTAACTTTGCTTGGAGTTCTTCATAAAATTTACTGATCTAAAGTTTAGTGAATAGCACTTCTGTTCTGCATGACAGAGTATTTTCATGTGTCTGACTTATTATTAAATATGAGTAACCAATTAAGATGTGGTAGATTGCATATCAGATAGTTAATATTGAATACGAAAATTGGTTTTTAGTTACTCAAAATATATATAGTTATGTATGTTTATTTAAAGGTGACAACGATTTAATTCTTCAGTCGACAATCTAGACATCAATCAATGGCTTCGTGTGTTGAAATCTGACGCGCGAAATTTTAGCAAAACGTGCCTCACCACGAGTGGCAGTGACAAAAGTATCAAGAGCGGGCTTAGCAACCCCCACCCTCGACCGCAGTCGTAAATTTAGGGTTTCATAAAACCAGATCTGAGATAAGACACAGTGCAGAGACCGGGATCAAATGCGAGCCACCAATCCTGCACATCATAGACAATAAAATAACGCTGCCAGCTC
The DNA here is from genome assembly GCA_949316135.1 of Choreutis nemorana. NCBI lineage: Eukaryota > Metazoa > Arthropoda > Insecta > Lepidoptera > Choreutidae > Choreutis > Choreutis nemorana. The sequence goes on from OX438600.1 coordinate 7,704,988, forward strand.
TGCGCATCTGCGTACCTTCTATATCACTGCCACGAAATTTGTCGTGTTTACATAAAATACGCCCCGCGATAGTGATCGGGGATTCTCTAGAAGTAGATGAGAGAAAAAAAGGAATATGTCATTTCGCACTGCTCGGAACAGTGTCCGAATATGAAACCTCGCGCGGCGAAAGCCAGCCGTAAAAAAAAACAAAGTGAGCTGTCAAAAGAGCAACAAAAGCGCATTATAATCTTAACAGTTTCTGAATTGCTGCAGTATTATGAGCGCGTATTATGCTTTTCAGCCAGTGTAAGGGTATTTGGGCGCCTTTGTGGCTCGGTATTGACAAATAAGTAAGATTTACGTTTAAAGTAAAAATAATGGAGGATTAGGCTGGCGGTGTAATTTTTTTGAGATTATTCCTTGAAGACTGATGGCGCCAGTGCCCTGGTATTGCATTATTTCAAGAATAGTCGGCCCTGCACTCTTTGAATATTGTTATTTTATCAAGTGGAAATTTTCATTGCTATAATCCGCTATAGAAAGTAAAGTTTGCGTAACTATACATTAAGTAAAAGTAACAATATTTTTTATGAATTTTCTACTTTGTTTGACTGGTCATTTGTGAAACTTTTTGTTTGCCAAATATTTGAAATCCAAAAGCGTTATTTGAGCGGTAAGTTAATTTTAAGTGTAATTTTTAAACTAAAGATATTTCACCCAATACTCCTTTGCTAGGTAGGTAGGTAGGTAAACCTAGTAGGTACTTGGTTAGACCTCGTAGAAAAGGTAATTTTCTACGAGAACTTATTTCATTCCCTCTTACGTGTAACGGGTTGTAGGCATAACTATGTGTCAGGGACATATATTAAAAGCTTCAGTAGATAGGGGTGCAATAATTTTGACAATGACTAGCAGCCTTACCGGGCGCGGCGTAGGCGCGGGGCGGTAAGGGGCGCGGGGGGCAATCTGGGCACTAAATCACGCTACGAATAAAATTTATGGCGCCGAGATAAAAACTCGCAGCTTTTCTCTTTTACGTTCTTCCCTGCCCCCCCTCCGCTCCTGCACCCCTCCCCGCCCCGCGCGGAAAATCCATAGGGATTTTTCCAAGTGTTCGGGCAAGTGTAGGGTCGAAACGATTTTGTTTTATGCTCATTGCTCCCCGCTATGTTTTGTTTGCTAGCTCTGAGAGATAAGGTTTGATTGTCCTGTCTCGACAATCGCAGATTCAGTTTTTACATCTACGAGCTTACCCATCTATATAGTCGGAGAAAGTTAATTTTGAGCGAAGAAATTCTAGATACCTATTTTGTTTAGTAGAAAAGTTTAGCCGAGTAAAGTCTTTACCATCAATCAAAGAAAACAATAAACAAACGAAGAAATACCTGTTTTAACGAGCACGAGATTTACCAATTATAAAATGAACATTCTTAAGCACTTAGCCGGACTGTAGTGCATGAAACATTGCAGCTTTAGCCAGTTATCGTTACTTTCACTGAACACATTTAAAATATTTACATTTTCAGCACTGGAATATAACAAGTCTCGCCACGCAACATGCTTTGATTTCTTTATTTAAATATGTTAATTAGATTTTCTTTGTGATTTGCTATATAATGTAATAAAAACGAAGTTGTATGTTTGTAAGAATAGCTGTTAGTGAAGAAAAATGGATTTAAAAGTAAAATTATAAAATTGCCTTGGGTTCGCAGGCAACCATATAAATACAAACAAATTTAACATTATATACATTGAATCATGAGGTTAAAGCTTTTGTATGAGACAATTATAACATTATAGCTTATGTTCATATGAAGCAAAACAAACAGCAATAGCTGTGGGTAAAACCATTACAGGTTCTAACTTATTCCTAATTTCGAAGTTAAAACAAGCTAACCCTAAGTAACGGCAAGAAACGGGTCCCTTATCTGATTCCAGTAAACAACTGAACTTCAACAAGGGTGGGATTAAAAACCCTTTTTTAGCTGTCAAAATAACTTAAAACTCAGCGGTTACAGTTTATTCGTAAATAGTAAATATTATGAGAGAAACGTGGAACATATTTTCGTATTAAACAATTACTTACTCAAGTGTTCATCGCGGTTTTGGTAACTATTTGTTTAAATCGTTAACTTTAATTTATAAAGATATATCTCTTAGAAAAACAAACTTATCCAACAAGACCATGATAAGTTTGTATCTAATCTAGTTTTGTAACTCTAGTAATATAACAAGTATGTTTTTAGGTACGTAATTAATAGTTATAGGATACATGTAATGATTTTTTATTTTACCTACTTGTATCTTGTATCTTGTGGTACTTAAATGTATGTATTTTGCGCTTTTTATTGCTAATACATAATATTGTAGTGAATTTTTATTAAGCGTTTAATACTAATTATATATCAAAATCGTTCATCTTCGCAATTTAAAACACATTTTAATTTATCTTGAATAAATCAAAGCAAATGGAATGAGTAGCTATCAAAAATTTAGATCGTGTGATTTGACATAAAACACTAAGCAGACTGAATGTCATTCGTATGGCGTGATTGACGTTGCTTGTAATGTTACCTACAATAACTTGTTTAATGTAACTTTAGCTCGCGACTTCACTTGAAAAATTACGTAATAGTTTGACATTGAACTTTTGATTTATTTTCTTTGGAAGTGGTAAAGAAAATTGCCTACCAAATGAAAATAATTTTATTCCTAAGATTGTTTCAGTTTAAAAAAACCACAAAGACTCAACTATGTAGGTAAACAAAGTTAAATTGGTAGAAAACATACAACATCCCAAAGCAAATGCTCGTGTACAAGCCGGGATTCGAATCAGAGCCGTCCAGCTTTGTAGTCAGACTCTATCAAATTTATAAACTGTCACAGTAAGTTATAACTTTGCTTTAAATGCTTGGAACACTGGAAATGGTGCTTTAGTGAATATTAAAAATTTAAAATAAGCGCTGCAACGTCAAAAGTATTTAGAAAGGTCATGTTTTTGCTAATCTGACTTTACAATTAAATATAACCCAGTCTACCAGTATCAACCACTTTTAAACATCACCAGCAAAGCTTTTATATCACTGGAACTCAAATCCCGACTTTTGGATACCTACACTAAGATAATTTTATAAACCGTTCAATCTGAATTTTATTAGTAGTTCAAAATATTTAGTAAGTCCAGATGAAGTGGAGGACAAGGGTAGTATTTAATAAACAAGTTAAGCTCCTTAAGAAACACTTGTTTTTTAATAGTAAAATATAATTTGATAAGGTTTTTTCAGCGGCCGCTTCGATTTCAATAAACTGTTTTCTTTATTAACTCATACAATGCCGTGACTGTGTTCATTTCACATTGCACATAAATAACTTTCTTAAAAAGCGAAAAACAAGGAGTGATGTTTAATTAAATTTAAAAACGAAAGTAAAGAAACGTTAGACTTAATTAAGATTTACCTGTGTAGCAAAGTTTGGTATAAAATTAGGAATTAGCTCAGTTTAATAAAAAATAAGTTAACATAGATAATACTCATTTTTATCCAATATTAGAAGGGGTAGCAAAAAAAACCATTCGTCTTACAAAAGTTTTTAATAATTACTTGATAAAGTCAAAACTAGTACCTTCAGGAGGTACTATTTAACCGACTTAAAAATAGAAGGAGGTTACGTATTCGATTGTCCTTATATTTTTCTATGTATATTTACTGAATATTCCTTCTATTGTTGACCGATTTTCAAAAATATTTTTAAGAATACTCTTAAGGTTGTCCTATTGTCACCAAATCAGGATCTGATGATGAAATGTATGGGAAATCGGAGGCAATCCTCATATGTAATAACATACATAGCGATTTGGCCATAATTTACAAAAACTTGGGCTACAATTTGTGAAGCAGAACTGATGATAAAGACCACAGAAAACCTCGAAAATTACTTGATATAAGGGAACTCCTCAACAGGTAACAATAATGGTATTATGTTTGTGCTTGTTCGGTGTGAATGCTGACTTTATTGAAAAGTTATCATGGTCAGGATTTGTCTGACCTGATGATGAACACTGTTGGAGGGTGAGAGGAACTCCTTTACTGATAAGAATAATGCTATCGCTACGAATTCTGACTTGATCGAAAAGTCATAATAGTCAAGTGTCGCAAAAAACTAAAAAAAACAACCGACTTAAAAAGTAGGTACTGAATAAATAATCAATATATCTTTTTCGTCTGAAACCACTTTACAGATAGTAAAATATTTATAGAAGTCGGTACAAAAACAGTAAATAACTTTTTAAAATTTATATTTGGTAAATTCTGTTGTTTGTAACATATATAATTAGTAACTGTAGACATACACAGTCAAAAAGCTTGTCTATCCGTCGGCTTGTACAAAAAACTATTGCGGTTTACACGTATTAAGGATTCAAATTTAAACTGAATAGATGTAGTGAAAGTATTATCTTTATCTTTAACAGCTGCAAGTATATTGTAACAATAGAAATTATCTATTGTTTGGCACTGAGATTCGCGTATCCACCAAAATACTGGCAAGAGACCGTTGAAACAATATAGCTGTTCCGTTGAATATATACTTACCTACGTATGTAATATAATGGCTAAAATTTATTGAAATAGAAGATTTTATTAAAGAAGAGACAGTGGCGATTTAGTGTTTTGTTTATTTAGTTAGAATAAAATAAAATTGTGAATACCTAAATACAATCGAATTTAAAATTTGTTTTGTATTGGTTTTTGAAAATGGTTTCAAATGGTTCACATTGCTGCAGAATCCTAAAAACATCGCATCCCTAAACATTTAGAATGTGTTATTTATCAGGGATCAATCAATGTTTACATACTACGAACACAAGCTTCACGTCAAAATAATGTCCCCATTAAAGGACAAAACTAAATTTCAAAGAATCACTAACAAAAAAATTCTAATATCAACCCGAGATTACTCCAGAGCAAGGCCATCTGTAGATATTGAGACCCACTCACACAAGATAGCTTATCGGACGATCTCGATTCAGATTCTGGGAAGAAAAAGCGAAAGAAAAGACTCTTATTTGTCGAGGTCCATCCATAGACCAGCACCATAGACCACGCTCACGACACAATCGCATTAGCTCCGATGCCGAACAACGATGATTTGAATTTCCATTGTTTATGGTGGCAGACATGTGTCAAAGTTCGATTGGAATTCAAATTCGGCTCCTTTGTTATTTTTTTCTTTTGTTGAGTTGTAAACACGGTACGGTGATGTTCCAATTTGGTTACTAGCATTTACATGGCAGCCTGGATCTATGACTTCTCTTGTAGTCCGAATGATGTTTCTGACGTCGGTATGCGGCTTAGTATGCGGTATGAATAATTACAAATCGTGTTCTGGCTGAGTCAGCTTGTGTACAAATAAGCAACTGACGAGTATCTACTTCCCTTTGACAGTACGTAGTGTCATAGTAGATGAGGAGGTATACAAGCTGAGTAGCTATGTAAAGGCATGTTTCTGCAGAAACGGGACATCAAAGCCTGTGGAACATCTGCTAAATTACCAAACTCCTGGTCGGCTCGTATACGAAGCGGGGGCGCACAAAGCGACTACCATTTTGTTCCGACACTTTTGAAAATTGGAACGTGACGGTTGCAAGCGCTCTCTAACCAGAGACAATGACATGAAAAGGAAAAATGTAAACGCTCCTATTTTAAATGGGAGTATTGCAGGAACAAATATTTTAAACTGGTACTTTGTTTCAAGCGAAACCCGTATGAAGTTTATTGTGGAAGTACAGCAATTAGGTCGAGAGTCGTTTGTGATGAAATATGAAGTTTGGTCGTTAAAGGAACGGTAGGGTTTAATTTAAAAGTGCGTTCTTGAACCCTTTCAGAGGCATTGTATCTTTGTGCGCTTTGTACAGAGATTGGTTATCTACATCGCGGGGTACATAAGTGCTGTTTTTTCATTCCGTAATGCTTTTACATTTCAAAGGGGTTAAATGTTATTCAGTCTGTCTAGTTGGTAAGGAAATGAATTAGATTCTTGGATGAAATTTGTTAAATACGATGCTGGAAAGGTATTCTTACTGAACTTTAAAGAAATATTACTTGCTAAATAAATAACATATTTTTCTTAAGATTTCGTTTAGAATAACCTGATTGGTGTAGCTTTATATTAACAGTTTTCTCTTAGATCTAGTTTTATTGTTAGGTTCGAAATAAATAGGCTATCTTAGATATGTAGTGAAAAGGAGGCATCACATCTTAAGTCGTTGAAGATTGTATAGACCGGTAAGTTCTAGGCTAACCTTAGTGCTGTTACGTCATTAGGCGTTAATGCCCAACACTATCTCGGCTAGTGTTGTGCCGGCAGATTTATAGCGCGCGGGTAAACGGAATAAATCACGGGAAGGAGAGGAGGGTGCTCAAGAAAGGGGGGGAGGGGGTGACTTCGCTTCGACTATTGGAAACTGTCTCGTGAATAAATGGAAGAACAAAAGGATTATGAAGGGAGAGTGGTTTATAATGGGGATGTTATTAAGTGTAGGACAGTGTAAATAAAAATTGTTTACTGCTTACATAGTAAATAAAAACTGGTACTAATATTAAACCTGAATAGTGGAAGAATTTATATCACTAAGAACTGAATTTTTCATGTTAAAACCCATACACAAAATATTTGATGTAGGTCACAAGTTCTCTTTTATTTGGAGATCTAACAAAAAGTAAAACTAACTTAAGTCTTTGGGTATAGAACTAGCCCCACCAATTCGACCAATCAGGGACGGGAAGGTTCTTCTCTAAGGTTCTGACGATTCAAAGTTTTATGTCACTTTTAAATATAGCGATTTTTCGGGAAAATAATAATTTGACGGTGGCATATTATATTTTTTACTTATAAGCTAAGTAGGTCAAAAGAATGTTGAAAAATTCGATGCCTCCTTTTTTGTGTTGCCAAAAAGTCGCCTAACTTCTACCCAGATACTAAATAAATCTTGTGCGAATCGTCAAAACGATTATGAGGATATGAATAATCCTAGTAAAGTGAACCTTATTTAAGGTTAAAGGCTTTTGAGAAATGTACTGACAGATCCTTTATCATGGGGGCAAGTAGGACACGGACCCGGGTAAAGTCAGGAGCTTGCGTATCCAAAGAGGTCGCTTAAAGTATTTTTTCTGAAAGCGTTCCTTTTTAACTTCGTTAACATGTCCTAGACAATTTTTCTAATTTTTGCAAGGTTGTTGGTTTGGATCATCGACAGTTTAAACCACAAGCGAAGATAAAAATTTACGTTTTGACGTAATATAAGCGTTATTAGTATTTCCATTTTAGGGTTCCGTATCCACAGGGTAAAAAACGGGACCCTATAACTAAGACCTCGCTATCCGTCCGTCAGCGGGCTGTATCTCAAAAACCATAGCAGCTAGAAACTTGAAAATTTCAGAGAATGTCTATTTCTCTTGCCGCTACAAAAAAACCCCCTAAAACATAAAGAAATTAAAATATAAAGGTGGCTTCCATACAAGAAACGTGATTTATTTGACTTTTTTGGTTTTCTCTTGTTTCTTTTATGAAAAAATCTAAAAAGTATATAATGTTTAATTTTACAAGGTTCCGTACCCACCATGAGTGAGTCCGTCTCACACTTGACCGGTGTTTATTTCATTGAAATACTCAGCGGCCTTTTTATCAATTTGTTTTATATTCAATTGATCAAAAATGTCTGCTAGAAGCCCTAGATGCCCCGGGTAGCTTTAGTTGTTAATATTTAGGAAAGGCTTTTGCTCAGCAGATGACTTCTTCCGGTTGAAAATGATGATTAATTGAAATAAACGCAACCATCAATTTCAATTTAATGTTATTCCTTAAGAGTCACTTGTAGGTCTTTACATTTTGTGTATACAAGTAAGTTTTCTCACTTATACACAAAATAAGGTAAAATAGGTATACATTTGAAGTGCCTCTTGATATCTATTAGTTAAGTTCTAAGTCCTAGAATCAGCTACGATGGCTTTTTAGAAATATAACAAGATACTAACTAACTATAGGTAGGTATGTGTAGTAGTTAAATCAGTGATCCAGTGAGGTAAATAATAAACTTACCTGGTTCCTATAAATTTTGTGACACATCATAATTAAATGTGGGAACAATGACACAAATTGTCTTATTCCCAATATCAGGCTTATTTATTTAGGATTATGTTCTTATAGTTACCTACTACTGGAATTTTAATTCGCGGCCTTAAGGTCCCAACGCACCAGCGCTTTTTTACCGCGCTCAAATCAAGCAAACTGATACCCATGTATTTGTTCATACGAGATCGCTGTAAAAGCGCGGCGCTTTTTTATCGAGCACTATTGGATTTCTAGCGTTGAACGTGTGACGTTAAATGAAATTGAGCTTAGGGAACTCTGCGTTTCTATTCAGACAGGAGTTAAAAACGCTCGCTCTGCCGTCATTCACCCGCGTGTTATGTCACACGAGTGGTGTATTTCTCGCCTTTCGCAATGTCGATTATGTCTTGTAGAATAAGTCGAGGGTTAGGGCATATGGACTACCTTATGTAACAACATCTGCAGCTACAAATTTATGTTCACAAAAAATATATTGGATTTAATTCGGTTCACTATTCCCCTTAATTCATCGAATGTTTGAAATTCGAATATAGTTATAGTATACTAATGAAAATAGAATAAAACCACTGTTTTATGAAACGAAAGAATGTTCCAAACATGATTTTAATTTTCTTTTCTGTTTTCTTCAAACACAATTACCCAGTAATTTTGGATTTTAATATAAAATTCTTACACGTGCATAATGCAGAGATTTCGATTCAAAGTGATTTTTAGGCGTTTGATTGGATACAAATATTCGAAACGGTAAAAAAGCGGGAAACTTAGGGCTTTGACGCAACGCTTTTTAAACTCTCGTGGAAATCGTGCCTGAGTGTCACAGCCAGTGTGTTAGACTACTGCGCGACGGCGATGGCAACCATTACAACTGACAATTTAAATCAAATTTGAGGCAAGATGTTTAAAACTCCAAAGATGCATGGATAAAAGTTTAATGAAATGATTACGACTGGATTTATGTAAGTAAGAGGTAAGTATTAAATAATAAATACCTACTTATGACACGCTAACTATAATTTATATTCTCAAATAACTTTAATAATTTCGAATAAAACCGCTAAAGCCTTAAAAAATTGGTATAAAGAGCTTGATTATTTAGTTGGTATAACGGACATTGCATACGTACCTATCTGTTTGCTTTAACAAATAAAAGGCAACTTTACATATCATAGTATCATACTCGTATTAGTAAGTATTGGGCAAAGATCTATAAAGGTTTCAACTGAAATATTTAATTTGATTTCTATTTAAAAATCGAACAGATTGAGTTTTTTTCAAATATTTTTGTGAAGATTTACTTCATATTAATTTACAAATAATCTCCTTAACTCGAATACATTTGAATTAATAGGAAGCTGTGTTTTGTTAATCTGTAATATTATACCCAAGTAAGTCTGTTTATTATAAACGACATCCTTATAAGTACTAAACGTCAAATAGTCATATTAATAAAACGTCTACGAATGTAGAATTTTGAATTCTATTATTGAATTAATAGTAAGTTTAATATTTTATCGTTGTTATTAAAGGGATCTTGTCTAATCCGTCATCGTAAGAGGCTTAATTGTAAATCAAGTTGGCTGATTTAGGCTTAAAATTTTAAAATTGTAATTGTATTCCTTGCGTTTACAGGGCGAAAATGCCTTTATAATAAATAAAATAAAATAATACTTCAATAAGTTTGTAAAGATAACAAATTATAAAACAATTTACCTATCCAATAAGTTAAAAGTCAAGTTTAAAATATAGGTAGGTTCCTATCGTTCTAGGTTTGTTTTGAAATCAAATTAGTATTGGATTCAATTAATATACCATTACACTGAATAAATTACTTTCATATAGCTTATTACAGGAATAATACTTTGGTACTTTTCGTGTAACATCGGTTCATTTTCAGTAACTCATAAAGAACGAGTGATATTAGCTCACTATTGCTGAACGTCGCAATGAATTATTATATAATTGCATGTTTTTGTACACCACACAATAGCTATGTAATTTATCAAATAGTGCTTATAGGATAAGCACACAATATCGGTAGCTATAAAATAAAAATACAATAAATTATTGCAAAACCAATTTGATGGAAAATGAACGTTATTTTATTATTAAGTATTCTATTAAATTCATTTATTATATAGGCATATTTCCCTTAAACAGTTACTTCTTTATATGTATAAATGTAATAATAATATATCTCAATATTAATCTAACTATGTATTACATTAGATATAATTTGTGATCGTTAAAACGGTAATGGCGTCTAATAGCCCGGTGTCGTCGGATACAAAGCAACTAGTGGTTCGTACCGGTTTCATTGACAATATTCCGTCTTTTATTGACAATCAGCGAAACCCACAACTAATAAATAACATTTTATACCCCCATACAAACATAATGAAAAAACTATAAATAAATAATTCCTATTACGGGTACTATTTAGGTGTTATTGATTGGTTTGGTGAATTTAATGTAAATCAATAGGTTCGTCGACCTAATGAAATGTGCTAAAAATACATTAAATGCTCTTAGAGCGTAAGGCATCCATCTCGCTTGGCCCGCGTCCGACGACTAACGCACACCGACACAACTTCCCGCCCAAAAAGAGAAAAAAGAAAAATAAAAGAGAACACACCCATTAAAAGCTTGGGTTCCGCCTACTACCGCCGCCTGCCGGCTGTATCCACCAATCAGGGGCTCTGAAACGCGTAGAGCGCCGTCGGGTTTCCCGATGGTGCCCGAACATAGCCGATTGTGGTTGCTTGATACAAAAAGTCACAGTACTAGTTTAGTGTCGGGTTGCGTCCCACAGACGCTGCTTCACGTATCGGTTCGTTTTCGTATAATAATCGCGCGTGCGCACTACAACACAAACTACATTGTTGTCCAAAACAAAATACTGACCATCACCCTGTATATTAACTCAAGTATTCATGTGATCTGTGATTTTTTAAAAATGGACCTGAGAACGGAATGGAGCGGCGTTTAGTGTGTTTTTGTATTTTATCATTGAAAGTGATAAATAGTGATAGTGATCAGCAACCAAGTGATAGACACCTGATACGGACATTTAAGGTATTTTGAGTATTTTTGTGATCGTGTTTAGGTTAAAAATAATTTTGCAAAAAAAACTTTAAGGTCATCTCGAGAATCTCTGAATAGTAAAACAAAATAATTGTTGTGAAACCATATAAATATTGATAATATCAGATTGCATTTTGATTTAGAAACATTATTTATTTTCACATATACAAGTAATAATAAATTTAAAATCAATTTGTTAAGCATCACAATATATTTTTTAAAATAAAGGTATGTCTGCTAAGTTGAAAAACAATTCTAATTGGAAAAACATAAAATCTTTCTCTCAAGGACAAATTTAATAGCAAAAATTTACAGAAATTAAAATGTGTTCCTTATGATTGTGCCTCTATCTAGATTTTGTATTTCTAAGTCAAAATGTGGTTTCCGACGGAATCTTGTTAGGTATCGCTTTGAACAGCTTCTCCATTTTATTAACTAAATATTTACGATATTTGTAAAAAGAAGTACAGTAAATTTAAGGAAAAAATCATTTAATACAATATAACCCGTCGCTTCGCATCTTAAGAATTCCTAGAAAAGACATAAACGCGTTTAAAATCCAAGTTTTAATGTTTTCCAGATTCAGATTTAGATGTTTAATATTAAATTTATTTAATACTTTATTTTGTAAAAGAAAAAGTTGACAAAGGGTTGTGCATTAATATTGGAGTTAAAAAAGTATTATTTGCGATATTGAATTTTAAGATGTAGAACAAGATTTAGTATAAATTTGTTTAAATAAATATCTCTATATTATGTATTTTAGATAGACATGTTATTGTTATATTTTAATTTATTGTCGTTAAATAATGTCGTTAATTATGTACTAATATAATAATGATATACCTACCTATGTTTATCTATACCAATATAAAACAAACATCATTTCAACCAAAAAAAAATTAAAAGCTAGTTTCAAAATACTTAGGCACAATTACCTAGATACAAAATGAAAATAATTTTCAACGTTACAAATATTTTGAAGAAAAAATAGTTACTGCCAATGCACCGATCAATGTCAGTGTATTTTTGGCGGTTGCCATTGGTAGCCATGACAGTCGTTCGAAATTTGAATGCGGACCGAGATGCGCAAACGCTTTCGATTACCAATCGATAAGCCTTTTGTGTGTGTGTGTGTTTTTTTTTAATTTGGTAGCGCGTCCGCTGGATTTACATAAAATTTTTATAAGTTCTCATATAGGTGCGTCCTGTCTTTTATGTTAATGTTTAAATAAAGCTAATTTGCCATTCAACTGGTAATGGTTTCCACACTTACAATTGGCTGAATCATCCCATAATATATAACCCACTACTAAAAACTAAAACTTACTACTAAATTTAGGGATCAATAACCGATTAATGCCAATTTACCTACATCAAAAAATCTTCAATTGATTTGTTTTTTAACTGTTACATGATAATTACCATAATAAAATGTTGAACAATCACAAATTGCTTATACCTATGCCTTACAATCATTTTTCAAAATAAAGGAATCCATAAAAAAAAATGCGACTTACAAATAAAATATTTGGCTTGTATCTTTTATGTAATTCTATAGATACCTCAATATTATTTTATGTACCTTATGGCTGGGACAGCTCTTAGGGTTTTTATCGATTGATAACAAATCAATAATAAAAGATAATACACATTTATCAACGGTTCACACAACGCATATATGTAAAATGAAGAACTATTTTTTTCATCCTAGTCATATTCAAAATTAATAGTCCTTTTTTTTGTATTCATCAATTAGTACCTAGTTAAATTAGCAGTAATAAAATTAAATGGCTACCAAGTGAAACAGTTCTAGCTGCCTTACCTAGTCTTCTAATTAGTGCTAGCTAACCGGGCATCTGTAACATTAATTACTAAATATTTCCTTAAATATGCAAGACTAAGTAGGCTTCATACTAACACACTATATGTATACTTAACACTAGCTAGTGCCCGTGACTCCACTCGTAAATAATTCTTTTGTTTCTTTTTAAACAAAAATGCTGATGGATAAAAATGAAACCTGTAGAGTAGTTAAAGATACGGTAAGTTACCTTATCTTAAAAACTGGATACAAACTTCTAAACTCACAAATGTATATTATTATTTTACAAAATCAATTAAGATAAATAAATATTACAAATACCAACTAAGTTTAAGCCTAAAACTTCAGCGAATAATTAATTTAAATCAATCCACTACAAATTAATAATTACAGACTTATCAGATTAACAAAGGTACCTTTAAGTGTTCTAAATGATTCTATTAGAAAACAAACTAATCATATCACCTACTGAATGTTTATTACCAATCAACAAATTGTAAAAAACCTAAACATTTGAACGTTCTTGTAATTCAAAATAACGACGGATTAAAAGGTTTTCCAATAAAAATAAATCACGTCTCAATAAATTATTCAATCTTGACTTCATTTTAAAAGGCATCGATCATTTGCTTCGACTCCGGATCGATTATAAAAAGTAAGTCGCGTCAAAGATTAATTTTAATAATCGCGTGGCTTCTCGTTGTGTTTTGGACGACAAAAGAACTGTTTTTGAAAGTTGTATATTGATTTGCCCAAGCTTACATCATATGGTTCAAAAATATTATTTAGTTGGGAACTGAATCAGGCACCGACGGCGTTTTTTTAACTCTACTTCTTTACTTAAAAGCTTCAAAATCGTGAATCAAAGAACATTAAGTTCGAAGTTATCCTAAATAACTAAAAATAGGTTATATTTTTAATTGCGTTTTTCTTTCCTAAACATTCAGCTAATAAGGTTCCTTTTAAAGAGATCATTCGAATTTTGCGTTTGGATCCGTTTTTAAATATAACTAGTTTTTAATAATATTTAACAAATTTACTAAACTCAAATGTATGTCTTTGTTATAATTATTTACGGCAGAACGGACAAATCGATGTTAATAAGATTTTCAAAGAGACATTATTTATTTAAAAAAAAGCAACTTGTATCTCTTTTTACCTAGAAAGCAACTAGTAAATAATTTATCAGAGTAAGCTTACGGAACCCTACCATTGTGTGTCTAATGCTGTCCTGACTAGTTTTTAGATAAGGCTTCGGCTACACGATGTTTGGGAGGTCGAGAAACATTCAATTATCTTAATTGGAAGTTGGTCTAATCTTAATAAGAGGACTTGCAGTCGCTCATCTGTGAGTTTACACGTTTCCATCGTGTTATTACATTTTTAAATATTTGTAAAACTCGTTTTGAACAGTTGTTAGACTTAGACATGTATGTTTGTATGCAGGTTTTTCTAGTCAGTCAAGTATATTAAAATACTTCTGAAGAACCACCAGATTAGACCTTAAGTAGGTAAAGACAATATGATTTCCTATTTATTTTGTTATTGTTAAAATATAGGAAAAACTTGACGATCGTTGAAGGGCTACTTTGAAAAATGTTTTTTTGATTTACTCTATAATGTGGCACCCATTTCAAATCTCATTTGGAAGTGAGAACGAAATGCTATGACATATTAATAATAAATAGTTGTAATGTTAGTAAGGAGCAACGGAACAGCGTGAAAACCAATTTAAAACAACTAACCATATTCATAAAACAATAAACAAGTGAAACTCCGTGGGTGTAGAGTCACAATGTTTATCATTGGTACCAAGTTATGGGCAATCAGCGATGATTTATATTGTGAGATGGGCTACTGCGTACTATGATCGCACGCAGCCGATCTATATACAGATACGGGTATCGTGGATATCGTGAGCGCACGCATCTATCACTCCTTATATCAAGGATCAATTGGAGACCAGTTTGCCCAGGCCGCGTTGGAAAGCAAATAATGATTGTTTAGCTCCTATAATGGTTTTCTCTTAATAAATTTATGATTTGCAATATACTTCCTTTTGTGTTTTATTTTTTTATCTGTAGAGTTTTGGTTCGAAGTTTTTTTTAGTACAGGCACATAATTTAAAAAAATGGTTTATGTATTCATGAATATCTGGGTAGGTAAAAGGATTACTTGTTACGTAATTTCATAAATATAATAATTGATAATGTCTAATAAAGGCTAATATTGTATTAATATTTGTGTAGGATTAGTTTTAAAATCAGAACAACTATTCAATTTAAATTAGAAGCAAAAGTGTGGAACGTTATCGCCTTATCTTTCAGATATCATGAAAATCACAAAATCCTCAAATTATTTACTGATAATATTTTTAAAAGTATTTATCTTTCAATCCGTTTTCAGTCCATCGCCAGATAGTAAAGTATTAAGTCATGGTACCTACTTCACTTGACTATGCAATAATCTGAGTAGATTCCATCTTATCTTCAGAAAATTTGGTGAGATTTTTTATTTCCTACTTATTTGTGTCTTGTCAGTTTGTCATTTTATTGGTGTTTTAAAGTAATCATAAGTTAAACTCATACCTTTTGTTTAAGGAAGACTAACCTATTACCTAAAATTATTGCTTTTAATATTATTAAAAAAAAAATTCTGCGTAATATTTTATAAATCATAGATAATGCAAAAAAATCTTTAATCATTTTATTTTCCTTCTAACTTTTAACAAAATAAATACATTCAGGAAGAGTAATAGTCTTAAAATAATATTCATGCCCTCGTTGATAAGAAAAAATCAAGAATAAATCAAGTTATTCGTTGAAATTAATTGTAGGTGTTAAAAAATACTTTTTAGTTATGTTTACCGGTTTTTCAATCTAAAGAGGTTGTTGTTTTTCAATCTAAAGAGGTTGTTATTTAAGCAATTCTTATGAATTCAGACACAACACATAGTTAAAGTTAAATTAATAACGATTTGCTGTTTCTTTTGTGACATCTTATATACTTTATTTTCCTAATTTTATCTTTTACTTTGACAATGGCATTGTTTAGCTTAGTTAAGAATGTAATATCATAAATACCCATTTTTTTTAATAAAGGCAAAACGGATGAAACAATACAAGAAATAAGGATTCATAATAAAGTAGTTAAACCAAAATAAATAAAAAATATTGATTCATAAGTAATGCAAACTTAATAAATATTAATAAAGTAGTTTTATGAAATAGTCAGTATTAAAATAAAAATGTAGGGATATAAGGGAGAACAATATAATCCTGGGATATTGGAGACTCACCTTACTGGCTGTACGCTAAATAAACAAAGTACAATTTTACTTCTGTTCAAGTTAAATAATCATCTATGCATATTAGGGATTCAGCTTGCTTAGGTTTTATAATTTAGGTGTTTTGTAACTTAACTAAAAAAGTGAACAAATACAAAGTCACATATCTGTAGCGGCAAGTAAACATACTATCTTCAGATGCAATGCGTCAATCTTGATACCTAATCACGAGACAATGTGCGTAAATGGAGTTTATCCACTTATCTTTGCTTCTGATGATGTTGTCTATACATTTTTTTGGTTTCAATCTATTCACTGGATTAGTGTTAAAGTAGTTTAATGTTAAGGTGTGCCAGGATTGGTACTTCAAATTCTGGTGTTTTCAAGTGGGGTTTTAGGACATGCACTTAAAAAAAATGTGGAGAAAGATTGAAGTCTTTGAGACTTGTACTGGTGTTGTAAGATCTTAATAAGAGTTTGTAGGCTAGATTGAAACTGACAACAAGCCAAGTAAAAATCATTTAGTGCCACTATATCATTGTGAAATAACTCTCTCTCTATTTTTTTCAATAGTCCAAAATAAACTTTCTTATTAAATTCTACTAACCTCTCTGTAAAAAAACCCCATAATACAAGATATAGTATGTAAGTTCGATTGTACTCAGTTAAAACGTAGTTATGTTTGCTTGCATTTAGCTGAATTAATGTGAAAATTTATATTGATGTAGGTATCTAATATTCAAAAAGATTTGAAAATCAATTATTACAATTCTGCCTACAAATACCCAAGCGTGATAATAATAATATGAATATGATAAGATAACTTGGTCTTTCAAGTAATTCTTTAATAAAAATAAGCCATTGGATTGATTATTTAGCAAAATCTTATCAGCGATAAAAAAAATCGTGTGTTGCTTATCCTACTTACTATTATTATCATATTTCAGGCTATTTTCCTTATTATATTTTTTTTCTTTAATTACCTTTTTTCTGTGGATTTAAGAATACACTAATGAATAATTCCTATTGATGTTGCCAATTAATAAATAATAAAAAGACAATGAATTAATTTAATGGACATTATAAATGTAATAAATTTTGTTTAAGAAGAAATTAATCAGCTATTAAAGTTATGGGCTTGCAGCCGAGGTCAGATTTGTTTTGGTTTTTAATTAGCTAAATATATTATTACCTGCGTAAAACTTTTTATATCAAAAGGATGAATAAATTACGTGACAATGGAAAGTTGCTTACTTATCGATAAATAATTTGAACATCTTGAAGTTTATCGTTTGTGATGTTGGTAGTGAAATCAGTGCAGTCTGACATCGGTTAATGCTACGTTATCAATCGCTATCACGGCGGTATCCACTGTTCACTGAGGCACTATCGCCTCACCAGATCCGCACCGTATCTACTGACTTTTGATAACACAATGCTATTATCTTAATTGATTGTCACTTTTTTGACATTAACTTCAATTTTTTGGTTCTTTGATGTTGCGCACGTTCATCCTTCACAGATAATATCTGCAACAAATAATTTACTGATAACGCCAATTCGATGGATTGTTCCAGGTACTGCAACGGCCACGCGCGTAATCCGTAAAATCAGTGAACAATGTCAAGACTGAACTCGATTGAATTAGAATCGTAAACGAGGGAACTTTTTATAAGGAGTTGACTGTTGAAATGCGGATAGGGAGGAGGACTTGAAGTGCGTGTGTGTAAAAGCAATGCATGGTTTGTGAGGTCGGAGCAGCGGTCATGGACATGAGCGGCGAGGGCGGCGGCGCGGGCGCGGCGGGGGGCGCTTTGCAGCAGCGCTGGTACGAGAGCCGCGTCAACGGCAGCCCGGCCGCTGGCGACGTCACCGCCGACAACGCCGACGGCTTCTTCCACTCCCCGCTCGAAGGAGGCCACCACAGTCGCGCCCGCTACTACCACCAGCAGATGCACGCTCCATATTCCGCCGCGGTCAGCTCGCACGGTCAGTTCTTCCTTATATCTTATCTTATCAATACAACCCGTGATCAATGAAGTAGCTAATGAGATTCAATTTTATGTACCATAAATCACTTCAATCTGATTTAAATTCACAAACGATTCACTTACCAGAACTCAAAGTCATAATCATTAAGCATGTAAGTCGGCCTTCTGAATCTGCGACAGAAACTGTCGGCATTAGGTAAGCAAATTACCTCTTTGGACCTTTGGACGTCTTATCGCACATCAAACGATATCTCTCCAAAACTCTACAATTAATTCAACATACCCGTCCAGTCAAAATCGCCATTTTGTAAGGTGACAGCTTAGGTAAACACGATCTAAAATGGGCCTCGTCCGTAAAAGAAAAAAAACTCATGAGTATTTTAGTTTTTTGTTTTAAGGTTTAAATTTTATGGAGGCTATAAAGTTTTTCGTTGAGACAGGTGGCTCTTTTTATGTTTTAACTGGTCTCATATGAGTGTTGCGTATAGAGGCTAGATTGGCATGCAGCGTCCGAGGGGACGATTAGAATTTATTTAGCGTTGCTTCGGTAGTGATGCGACATTTAAGAAACTGTGTCAGTTCTGGGAATCGGGACTGAGAATTGATTTGGTCGCGTCGACGTCAGTTAGAGCGTTGGTTTATGTTTGTGGAGAGTGGGCCGGTCGGAGTATATCGGCCCGTTTGTAAACTCACTCTTATCGTGTAGTGTCGAGTGTCTCGTTGCGGCTTCTTGTTGCTCTGATTGTATCTGAATTTGTTTATTCATTTGTCGCGCTCGTTGTCACGACTTGATTACACCTAACATTACTAGAACATCGATTTCCATCTCAAGATATCCGCCGTTCACGGATTCATCTCATTTTATGACATCTTGCCAAGAAGAATTATACTATATTAAGAAATATACCTGGTTACGAAACTTTGAACTGGAATATAAATCTAAAATAGTAGATAAAATATAATCGGATTCACTGTACACATATACAAGCATACATCTCAAGACAGTTTTGCAGTAACACAAAGCGCAGAGTGGTCAATGACCAGGGAGTTACGAGAAAAAGGTGTTTTTAAAAGGGCATTTTGGTAACGAAGCTGGCAATAAACTTGCTACGATGACAACCCAGCTCGTTTTCACTCGGCCCTTCCACTTTACAGAGGTTCTTTTTTGCCGCTTCTATAATTTCTCGCTTGATTAGGTATCGCACTTTTTATAGGGTCGTAGTAGGTACATAGTTGTTCCAAATAATAATTTTGTAATAGGTAAGTTATTGTTAAAAATGTAACAAAAGTCTAAAAAGGGAAAACAAAAAAAAAGTTTTGTCTAGGTATTTAATTTTTAACATATCAAAATATTGGGTGGTATAAATAAATACAATATCAAAATTGTAATTTGTCATCATTTTTCCCCAGAAGCTTGTCTGTCTTGATGAGTAGATGTGATATAATTTGAATATTTGAACAAAAACTAAACCTTTCTCTCCGTTTTACTTCATTTCATATAAAATAGATCGAGGTAATTCGGTTCTGGCGTCCTTGTTTTTATTCGTAATTCGATACCATTCTTCACATTGACACGTTTTTCTAATTTATTGTTTTGAGTTTTGATTAATGACGGCTATAAAAAATATTTATTCGTACCCAGTAAATGTAGGTACAATACACCCACTACCATGATACCGTATTTTCTTCAATTTTAGTGGCAAAATGTGAGCGGCCAGCAATAAAACATTTTTAATTCTGCCATGTTGAAAACTTCTTGTTTTCTGCCATTCTGTCATAAAATGTCAGTGAGGTAAAGATAAAGTTTTAGACATGTATGAAACCTACACTATCTCTTCTTTTTTTTTGTTTTTATTAAAGTTATCTTAAAGTTGTATTTATTTAACGCTCTGTAAATCACGCGACCGTAGACTTTAAACGAAATTTTTGAGGAAAACCAGTTTATTGTTTAACTTTTTTTTTGATAGGTAATGATGCTTAACTTATTTATTAATGTTATGTAATATTTAGGTCATGTTAAATCATAAATAAAAAATGGGCAGTTTATTTGGAATATGCTTATGTGCCTACCCTATTTAGTAATAGTTTTTCAATTCTTTTTTGTGTGAAAGTACAGGAGAAGAAATTTTGTGGTTGGTGGTGGTCGTTATTTCTTTTTTATTTTCAATAAGAAAGTACAAAAAAAATCTTGGCTCCTGACATCAGTTAGTGCACAACAAACCTGAAGTTAATTAGTTTTTTTCAATTAACGCTCCGTGTCCGCCGCGTAGTATGTATTACAAGTGAATGAGCTACTCCAATAAAACCGACTAGATAACTGCATTGGCTAAATAGTCTCACTCTACCTCCATAATGTAAACAAGTATAGTCCACAAAGCCACAGACTTCTTTTTGCTTAACAACTGCCTCTACTGGCTGTTATGACAAATTACATTTGATTATGAAATAAAAATACCTGAAATATGCGAAAGCAAGTAACGACCCATAACAATTCTACAAGTAAACATCTATTCATGCTTGGACTACTAGCAATTTTCTCACAGAACATCTCTGTATTCGTAGCGTATAAAGCAGGGGCATTTATTGACAGCGTTGAATGGGAAAATGGTACTTGCATTATCCCGATGCGTACGGGACGTTGTCATTGCGTTGCGGTGGTGTGCGTGAGTCGGTGGTGCGTGTGTGCGTGCGAGCCTCCCCGCAGATTGGTGCAATTAGCGACGGGGGCGTGGCCTGCGCCTGCGCACGCGGCGACATCTCCACCCTGCACGCACACTAACGCAGCACCAACATATCATGTAATTTCGCGACGAAAATAATCACAACATTAAACTACGCATTACGTTTTTAATATCACATTTGTAATATCATAAGTCATAGGTCTTTATGAAACAACATGCCGTACAATCCGAACGAGCGGTAACCGTTAATAATTTTATAAAAAACTGACAGACGCGATACACAAGAATTGTTTTTAAAAAGATTGTTAATTGTTTAATATCTCAACTTTTATATAGCCAAATAAAATTTCGTCGATGAAGGTTCCTAAGTAGGTTCACAAGTATGTAAATACCTACAAAGATATATCTATCTATATATCTACTGTAAAACACCCCACACATTTTAAAATTCTAAATGTAGTTAAATAGGTAATCTGCTTATAGTTTTTGATTATATCCTTATTCTACGATTTCTTTTTAAATATTTATATAATGCATTTCGCCATTACTTATCTATTATGACTCTAATCTTTTTTTGATATTCTATATATTTTGTGAAGCCATTTGATATGACCTCAAAACGGCTTGGTAGGTGTACTATGAAAATAATCTCGCTCGAAGCAGTAGCCCATCAAGAATAATTAAAATAAGCCCAAGTCGTTACTCATGGCTCGAATATTAATTAAATGAGCGTTTATTAGCCGTCACAATACATTTGACTGCTTGCCTCACACGAGTAGTTAAAAACACGAACTTACGCAACACAGGCCGGATTTATTCCGTTGCTAACCCTACTAGATTAATCCTATAATATACCTATCATTTTCTTTTTTGTTTTGCTGACCGTACCAAAATATTGCCGGCTTCCAGAAAAAAACCGATCGATTAGATTAATTTTCTAAGAATTTAATTTTTATTTCATCATATTTAAAAAAGTCCAGTCACAAACAGTGTAACAGTCAAAAATGTACTAGGCATAGTCCGTTTGTAAATTATTTTTTGTAGATGTCGGTAGACGATTCCAAGGAAACTGTTAATGAGGTTTATTTCTTTAAATATAGGTATTTCATTAAAATATCTACAACTACATACATATCTTTCATGAGTTAAATATACCTATAGAGTAACTAACATAATTTATGAAGTCGGTTAGAAATAAAGTTTTAATAGTCCATTTTACGGACTGATAAATAAAAACGAATCATAGAGTAAAAAGTCAATAGTTTGACCTAGCAGCAGGAATATTTATATACACATTTTAGTACCTACCGACTGATCTACATAACCATAAACAAATAGAACAGAAAACTACCTATACACAGGTACTTTTAGTTTTATTGCCCCTCTTTACTGCTGTTCGTAAGTTTGCTCTATACCTACCTTGCTACTCTCTCGACATAGACCTAGAAAAACTAGAGTTACTAGGAAACCTTTTATAATACTAGTTTAATATAAAACTCACTTAATATTGACATATTTGTAGAATCCCATTTTAAACTAAACGAAAATTTCCTGTTATGTTTAAAAATTAGTGCCTAACCTACCCTACAAGTAGCTGTTATACCTTAATTAGAAATTGTGAGATAGAAAAATATAGTAAATTATCAAATATAGTTTGCTTACTAATAAAGCATTTAAGATAAATTAAGGGGAATACAGTAAAAGTAAGAAAAGAAAATGTCTCCTTCGTACTAACAATTTTTTCTTAGACCAGTTCTGTTTGTATGTAGTCCTACACCGCTATCGATCGCCTCGGCTTATAAACACGAGACGGGTTGACCCAATTAGCTTAACTTTTAAATTGTCTGACAGTATAAACATATCTTCTATTCGTTCCATACAAAAATAACTCCGTGTAACCTTCCTATTCTAAAAATGGAGCTAATTAAACCGAACGTAAATATGCATACGTCATGACAACCTATTTATTAAAATCTGTTGTTCATCTCTTGTTTTAGCTCTTCTTGTCCCTTCTAAAAGGTTAACTTATTTTCTTATTCTATTAAGATATTTTAAATGTTAAAAATAACAGTTCGATATTCAATTCAGCAATGATGTTTGTTTTAATCAATGTTTAAGCTCAAACTTGACTATTGTTAGATGTAACATGCACATGAATGTATAAAGACCTAGACACATACGGAACAATATAGTAAATTTACAAAGAAAAACAATACTGACTACTTCGCTTCGTCGCTCGTTACTGGATTCTAAACAGCTTAATGTATTCATTTTACTTTTATATCTTTCGCATGATTAACTTTGATTGATCGTTTCTAAATATTGATATTTGATATTTAATTCTATGGGCTGGCGCCGACGCAAACTATACTTGTTAAGCTACTTGTATCATTTGCGTACACATTACTTCCATTCACCCTATTATTAAACGATTATATTTTAGTGTGATTTAAAAAACTCTGTAGAGGTATATTTAATAATGTGAGATGGCATCAAGAGTAAACTATACATCTATAAAAAATCTGATACCAATTAAAGGAGTCAATGTCATGTTGTTTGTCTTTGTCCAATTTAGTGGTGTTTAGGGGCTTTCCGGTCGGTTGCCATGGTGACGGTGATGCGCTCCGAGCTTGATGGATGAAGGTAGCGCTGGCATGCGGTGGAGGCACATGAACTCGCGTACCGAATCTAACTTATAATTAATCCCGCCTGACCTTATTACAAAGCGGTAAAGTTTAAAATCCAACGTCATAATTTGGGTTAATGTGGATGAGTCGGTGGTTTTGTCACGATTTGTCATACATCGGGCTGCGGTTACGTCCCAAGAGAAACGGTTACAAGTTCAAACCTTAACTTTAAGTTATGACAAAAATGTCATGGGAACGAACGTTCAACTGTTTCGTGTTCCATTTTTAATTGATAGGTTTCGAATATCTAGTTAATTGCGATCGTGCACAGAACTACGAAAGGGTTTGTTCCTTATTCTCAGGCCCGATGTTGGGGCCATAAATTAAAAGGCATTGTTTAAACTTGATACATACCTACATTGTAATATCCTTAAATCTTAACTGCCAGTTGTATTTGACTTTTTTTGGGTTTTGTCTTAGGATGGGTCTTTTATTTTTATTCGTTTCATATTCTCCGATTTAACAGCATTTTTCTTGTCCTTCTGGCGATTACAAAACGTAATATAAGAAAAGTTTTAATAAAGCAGGTCTTGAGAGGCATTAAGGAGTTATAATTACGCCGGCTTTTGCGTGGAGATGTTAAAAACCTTGTGAAAGGTGGGAGGTGAGATTTTTTTTTTCACGGAGGCTATAATTTTTGTTTTAAAACATTAGGGTGGAGGGTCGCGGTCTCGCTCCGACTGGAAGCCTATTTTCGCAGCACATTACCGAGGATGAATGATTTCCTGAACCAACATGATTTATTTTCTACCGTTTCGAACTGGCTACCAGCGACATAGAGCCATTAATAGGATGCCGTTAAAGAATGGCAAGTCGTTTGTAAAAACAAAACACGACATTTGTCTTTTTGATACTTTCAAGATATGGGAGAGTTTATAACTTTTACAATGTGCTATCTTATACCGATCTGCTACTGGAAGCAATGTGTTTAATAAATCACGTATTCAAATTGACAATTATGATAAATGATACGCATTCTCGTATCGAATAACGTTTGTAATGTAATAATACTTATTTGAATGGTAACCTCACTTATATCTGTGTGCCCACTGTATATTTATTTATTCTTAATACTCTGTTGTGAGTGTGAGCTGGCCTAAGTAAGAACACTCAACATGTGTCAAGTTAGTTTATAAATTTTTTGTTGCTCTCTTTATATAAACAGTATTAGACTATATTTCCATATCCTGATTGCCGGAGTTTATTCCCAGTAGAAGCTAAAAGTCTCTCCAAGTTAAGATTCCTGTGAATCTGTGTATCCTGACGATACCCCATTGTGTTTATCATTTGAATTTAATGTATAATATTTAATATTTATTTTATATAATTGATATTCTTATAAAATGTGTTGTCTAGCTGGACATTAGTTCTGTGAGCAAGCAGGTTTATTGTTACTTAAGGTGTCCAGTCTGAGTCGTTTAGTCAATGTTCAGCTACCTCGACTTGCTACGGTCGCGCGCTCCCGTCCGTCGCTTCTTGTCGACTCTCTTGTATTCAAATATATAGAATTAAACGAACCTTATTACATATAGCTACTTATAACACCTATATTTCTTGTGATTCTAACTCAACGCGTTGTAGAAGACAGAAGAGTAACGAATAATAAAGGCTAGTTTTATTTTAAGACTTACGTACCCAAAGTTTTAATTTGGTTTGATTTGTCACGGCAAAAACTAAGAAGGGCTTAGATATACAACAAAGTAGTAAAGCTGAAGTCACTGGATAGGTCGATGTTATAAGTAGTGAACGATGTCTTTGAACCTAAGATAGTTAGACTAGCCTTTGAAGTTCATGGCAGTTTAGTTTTCCCAGAATTTAAATTTCATTTATTTATCATTGCGCATATTCTGATTGAAGCTAATGACAACCAAATTTAATTCAAGAAACTGTCATAGATTTCATAAACTATAAAAGGTACACATAATAGTTTTTGTTGATTGTTACCGTGTAAGATACAATAAGCTCGAGGCGCTAAAGTGGTCAGATAGGTTCCGGTATCAATTCTCTTGTTTGTGTGCATGATCTAAGGTTACCTACGTGCAGTTGACTGCGCGGGCGCATCGAAATTACCATCATCAGACGCCATTGTTGTACTTCAGGTGCATTATTCGCTCTACAATTTTACTCTTGTAGATTTTCTATAAGACGGGTTACGAAATATTAGATAAAATTATGTATTTTTGTAGGTAGGTAGGTATCTAGGACAACGACACATGACGATGGATTGTTTCGAAGGGTAGGCATAAAGGTCGATATTGCACTTGTAATGCATAACTTGTGTGGCCATGTTCACCTACCTAAAGTACTCTCTGGTGTTTGATTTTTTTACACAAACACGCAAAGAAAAATGTTTCCACTCATATTTGATATAGTTTTTCTCTTATTCGCTATCGTGACTGAAGTGCGCGACACACAGCGCATGTTCTAAAGCTATTTACGCCAAGTGTTTTTGCGCCGCTCGCACCTAATTACAATTATTGATAATACCATCGATAAATAACTGTTGCTATAGCAAACAGCCACGACCTGTCATCGGCAAAGCAAATACCGATTATTGATTAAAATGTCCCTAAGTAAGTTATTATGTACCAACTGATTTATTACTTTAGATTGCAAGGTGTCGTTATGCCGGTGTTGCATTGTAATAATTATTTATTATCGCTTCTTTGATATTTCGAATAGCTGTCATTGGGTATGGTATTATATTCTCAAATACCTATAATTCCTATAATTTCTTATATTAGTCCACAACCCGCCCCATTCCAGAAATTATTTAGATAAGAAAAAAAGGTTAAGCATGTATTGTAGCCTATAAACGCTAGAAACATCGGAGGTATCGCTCTTGCGTTGCAAATACCAAACCACTAAGGGTGAAGTCACACGGCGCGGTGCGGTAGCGACGCGACTCCAGATCCGATGTTGCTGCGGCGTCCTGCATACAAATATTCATGGTGTTTCAGCCTAAAGGAGCTCTATAACACAACGAACTGATTACGTATTTTCTTTAGTATTTTTTACGATTTATTTAGATTTTCATTATTTTTCTAACTTAGATACATCTTCCTCATGTATCCATCAACTATAAACACTAAAAATTCAAATTGAAGCGCAACAAAATTAACAAAAACTTTTCCTTGTCCCAAGTTGGTCAACGCTCAATCCAAATGGAAGCTTCAAAGCACAAGGTGTCAAGTTAAGAAGGTTTTTGTTATGAAATATAAGTAGTGTAAAGGTTATTGGACTAACCTAACTGGGGATTAAGTTGTAGCTCGTTGACGACCAACGGGTTAGACAACAGGCCCTGCGTACGCGCACACAGGGATGTAATTAGGTACAAAATTGTTTAAATCTAGAAATTAGGATACCGCAATTTTCAGAATGAATTGAGAATACGTCAGTTTGATTCTAACAGCATTGTCCGCGTTTTTATTTTTTTGTGTCAAGGGCTCTTTAAAAATGTTTTCAATAACTTGCATCAACAGCAAATATATTAATTAATTAGCTAACTAATCCCGCTGCATTTTAAAACGCCGATAGCTAATAACTGGTAGTGTTGTATCAGTTTAACTGAATGGTTAGGTTAGCTGATTAGGTTCAGAAATTCACTTTGCATTACCAATAATTGGCTAGGACGTTATTTACGATTTCCTCTGACGATCAAAGCGGTGCCCGATCGCGTGATAGAATGCGTTTTTGCGGACTGAGACTGTGATAAAGTGATTTTTAATTAATTTTACTATACATTGTAGTCGTATTAATTTATGGGAGACTTTTTATGGAATTCCCGTTTTATGTACCTTGTTTGTCTTTATATGCATAAGACGTGTGCCTTCGTTTATTTTATTTTAACACTAATAAAAAGATGTGCTAGTTTGAGCCCATAGTCTCGATAGCTCATTAACAGTATGATTGAACATAGTACTTGTAGGAATTAACAGGATGAATACATTTAGGTCATTGTGCGTTCTAAAGATAATTTTCTTTATTTGACTGCATAACTACTTGAGTTTATCTGTCGCTTGATTATCAAACATTTTTTTGAAAACAATATCAATGTCGACCCAGTTTGGTTAGTACGCGAGCACGTTTGGAGTCCAGCCCTGTGCGTGGCGGACTCGTATTTTTCTCTCAATACCGTAATGCGCAAGTCACGAGCGGTTATGTAAGCAGGCTGCTGCGCGGGCGCCGTCATTATATCCATTATTACAGGAACACTCGGCTTCGTCGCCCGGCCATTGTCAAGATTGTGGGGTCAGCAGTCGGGCAATTTCGCAACTATTCCTATAACCCAATAAATCGCAGCTTGTAAAACAATTTGCGATGAAACCCGAGGTTAGATCACGTCTGACGATAGACATCGTGACCGACGCACGGTTATTAATTATGGAAATCATTATGACGACTCGTATCGTGAATAACTTGTGTAGGGATTGGGGATTTTATAACGTACAATGATACATATTGCTTACCTATACAATTCCAAGTAGCTACTTGACAGCTCACAATATAGTTGATATGTAACTGGTCCGAGAAAACAAAAGGTACAAATTCTTCATTATTTTCCCGATATAATATTTGAACTACGTACAAATATAATGTCCGTTGTTCCAAGATCAAAATCGAAAAAACTAATATAGAGCGGAGACCGAAGTTTTTTACTTTAGTATCATAGTTCATTACTTTCATTATTTATTAACTGGTCCATCAGAAGCGAACTGTCGGGTCAAACGTAGTGGAAACTTTCAAAGGTTGGCTGTGCTATTGCGCGGACGCTGCCGGCATGGCAAAGAGCGGCAGGCTTTGATCTTACGCATCAAGTGTAGTGGCAAGAACCCTCTAGCTTATTACCAAATCTTATTCCTGTAGCCGTAGAGGTCAAGTTTGATTGACCGTTAAACATGTCTTCCACTGCTCTGGAGGTGCCGTGACATATCCGAAACTCTTGTGGTCAATTTTTTCACGGATCTATGACTCTACTTAGAGATCACGACTGTCGAATGCTTTCTAAGAAATTATTTTACTCTGCTATCTTTAAATTAACATCGGTTTGTTTAAGATTTCAATGTTTTGTATCGTAATGTAAAGTAGTTATTGGAAAACAAAGTTTTTTGTCATTTGTTTTTTTAAATCTATTTCTGATCTTAACCTACCTAAGAAACAATGGAAAATTAATAGATAAAATGTTAACTTAAGTATTAGGAACCTAAATACCATTCCACTGGACCAAAAATCTTAGAGTTTTCCATCCATTTTATAGTCGATTCAAAGAAAAAACTCAAAGTGGCATACAATTGAAGTTCGAAAGAAGTATAAAACTTTTCTAACTAAATGGCTCTTAAATTCCTTTGTTAAAAAAAAACAAAAGCTGCACTTCCTTCCTCACGAGGAAATATATCGAGCCCATTGATACGTGTCGAAACAATGAACATTTATTATTAAAATGCAATAACAATAAAATTCGTTAGCTGACATTAGTGATGTTAAGTTATTCTCTATGCGCTTGTTAATGAGAAGTGATGGGTTCTTAAGAAAATAAAAACGCGTACATTTCGAGTCACAATGAGGTGGTGACATTGGGTATGCAGTGCGCATGCGTAGAAATTACACGTCCTGTGCACCAAGCCATCCTTTACTTGCAGCAGTGTTGTGCACGAGATGAAGCATCAGACAAATCATTATTTTTAGACATTTTATGTTTCGTCCCATTCGAAGAGAGTATAAAAATAATTCGTTTTCATGCATCTTTTTCTATCGTAAAGTCTTAATATTGGACAAAGGTTTGGTTTCGGACATTAAAGCCTTAGAGTCAGAAAGCTAAGCGATATTGTAACCTCACACCGAGTTCTTGTTAACAGCTCCCCCATTTATTCATAAATAATGCATGATTAACAAGAACTGGTGTTATTTCGATGATTGGAAGTCTATGAGCTTGTCCAGCTAAGTCGATAAATCAACTGCCTGTGACACCCACGACGGTGTCTTGGTCAAACTTAATCCCCGGCTTTAACGGAACTTCATTAGAAGTATTAACCTACTTCAATTAGAGTTAGTAGCACTGGCCTTTAATCTGGACAATATAGTTTAATTGTATTCGTACAAGCCAATTTTGGTAAAGAATAATTATATCTAATTGGTAAATTAAGATTCAGTTCAATCAGTAGGTTTGTGAGCTTTATATTCCTTATTGTATCCATTTAATGCTACTCTGTACTAATCTGATTCAATTATAAGCAAAACATATGACTTCTGGTGCAGGAAAGTCTGGATAGAAAGAATTAAGATTAAGTGCTTTTTATGGTTGACTGTTCATCACAAGTTGTAATTCTGAAGGCCTCCTGCTACCACACGGAGGCACAGCGTACCTAATACGAATAGTAATGTAAAACATTATAATCCAATCAGTGCTTCGGGGAGTGACCGCCCGTGAGCACGATCACCATTCCGGACCCGTGGCGGTCATAAAATTATTTTGGACAGACTACACAACACACAATTATAGGAACTTTAAAACACACACATCGTTCGATCGACAGTATTTGACGGATCGGCCAATCAAACAGGCTGTTTGAATTGTAGCAAACGCTGAGCATGCTTCTGTGATAAGCTGTTACTTACGGAGCTCGGGTAAACCCGTCTAATTAAAGAACTGTTTTCGGTCTGACCGTCACGCTCACTTCACAAACATTCTACATGATTAAGTCATTCATATCATAACACGCGGTTTTTAATATTTCGCCTCAATTAAAAAAAAAACAAAGCCACCGTATCATAGACACTGGTTACAATTCAGGAATTCGGAATTGCATAATTCCCACGTTATAAATGTTTACATTTAAATATATTTGATTCGTATTTTATGTGCAGCTAGTTATGCTGAATAAATGGGGAAGAGTCAAATTATTTTATGTAAACTCGTGCTTGTCAAAGATGTCACTGGTCTTGCCTTCGACGCGACATGAGGGAAAACGAAGAATAAAGTTTTAACATGTAATTCGGCCGGATTGTTATCGCATAGTTTAACTTTACGAGCAATATTTTCGTGTAGTACAAAAGAACGAGGTAGTAAATAAACGCTTTTAAAACAGAGCGTTGCAATGTTTGTAGGCACCTAAAATACTCGGTTTGGATACGACGATCAATAAATTAAAATTAATTCGGCGTGCGAACGGCGAGATCCGATACACGATACCGACGCCTACATTTATCATTCGCTAACACGTCGGACATTTCACAGGACGTATTACCAGAGGGAATATCATCCTTATTATAACTGTCGTTAAGGTTTTAGTGTAGCTTATGATTGAGTTAGTTACGATGTGTATCTGAAACAAAGGATAACACCTCTAAAGACGATAAGGAGAGAGGATAAGTTGGCATGAGTGGTGTAAGGGCGTGCACATATTTGAGTACGTTGTCCGCATGCGGATGCGGTAGCGTGACATCAGCGCGCGAATAAACCGCCGCAGACTGGACGACGCGGCTTGCGTGACCTTGACTGATACGTTCTCACGGATACTCTTAAAGTAAATTTATAGGAACTGCGCCGGTTCTAATAACGGAATTTTCAATATTCAAGTGACAAATGTAATTTTAAGTTCCACATGTACGTTATAAATTATATGATTACATAATAAGTGTGGTAGGAAATAAATGCAACTGCCGCCGGAAGACGTCCTGCCGAGCAGAGTTCGCCTATATTAGGGTGATTTGAGTTCATGCACCAGTTACAAAGCTTTTATACGAAAGGGGCAATTTTCGCTGAGAGCCAAGGAATGGAAAAAAGAGGGCGCTCACTTTCAATTTAACCACGCCTTAATGCTTTTGTAGACGTGTAAGTATTGGGTACATAATAAAGTCAATTGCTTATTGAAGATAACAACTGCTTCTACTTCTAAGTTTTACACCTACATGAGCATAATTTTTAGTTGCTTTTAACAACAAAAAATATATTCGGTCATTGTGCGAGAATTTTTAAATAGCCAAATATTGCTATTATTTTCAACAACCATCTGCTTTGTGACAAAAGTTTGAAGGGGTTGTTTAAAAACCGTTACGGAGAGTAAACAAGACGGGTGTAGCAGTGCATCGTCAATTTTACAACACTTGCAGTTCCCTGTGGAGCAGCGAAGTGATAAGATCTTGGGCTGCATCTGCCCTGCTGTTCGGATCGAGGGTATACGGGCATAGGTTGGGGTTCGATTCCGGTGTTTTGTTTCGACGCCGGCTGTGAGAACCAATATTCGGATTTCTGATTGGTTTATGATTTGATTTAAAACTCATAGAGTTAGAGTTGTACATACGCAAAAACAAACAGACATAAACGCTCTTACTGGATGATAGGTTTAAAATGGAACTAGTTTTCTAACTGGAGTTTAATTAATACTAGTTGTTTAGATTCTGCTTAAATAGTTTTGATGACGATGCATAGTTATAAAAACAAGGAAAAAAAAACATTTCCGTTACATTCGAAAATAACGACGTTTTTTGGTTTTCTATTAACCCAGTGCTTGTTAAACACGAAATCCCCAAACAATCAGGGCTTAGTAGTACACAATCGTCGTATCTAGCACAATGGCCAAAGCCTGCAGCCTTCTAATGAATAAAAAGCGCGCCGGTGACTTGCTGGTACCACGGTAGTTCTAGCGTTAACATAATACGTATTTACTGCGTAGAGTTTGATTAGGGTAGTGCATTAAAGTAGTAAGTTTCAGAGTATCGTGGTAGCAAGGCAGGTAGGGCATGTGGCGAGATGGTGCGATAAGACGAATTATTCATACGCACGTTATCGGTCCGCCATCACTGTAGCTATTGTGAACGTAGCTTAACGCGCGAGGGGTGGCTCCCAGGTTGTCGCAGACGCTGTCAAAACGTTTGTGTACACTCGGCCTAATGTGACGCCAGTTTGGATTGATTATTGTTTTATTTCGTGTTGTTTACTATAATGACCCTAGCGATCGATACTCGTGTTTTGTTGAATTTAAAAGTACTGTAGATTAAAGATAGCTGAACGTTTTGAGTACCTGCGATTGATTTATTGTGTCATCTTGGAAAAGTGAATATATGAAGTACGTCACATTGTCTCGTAATATTTGTTGTTTTACGTATTGTTTGGTCGTGAGTAGGTTACTGTACTAAATACGGGCGCCCTTGCGATATCGGTAGCGATAATCTCTAACTGCGATCGACACCTGGATCTACGTGATGCGGGCTCAGATATTACGTTAATAGACTACGCGTCGCCTACAACCAAGACAATGTGTGGATGTACTATATATTACCTTATCAATTGTAAGAAGAAAATCCCTGGGTGTAAATAATTTAGAGTAGGGTGATTTAGTAAGTTTTACAATATGTTACCAGTAAATGTAAGTAACCAGATATTAAGTACCCGCACTGCACCACGGGCATTCTTTCAAAATTTTAGTCCCCCAATCCCTAGGGGCTTTGCGAAGGGATGGGCCCTAACAAATCTACCAATCAACGTCCGTTTCACTAGACATTATGTCATTAATGCACTCACCCCAATATACGAAATGAACTCACATATTGCCGGCATTCACATTTATACATACGTAAACTAGGCAGCAGAAACTAAATAGAGAAATTTCGCAACGCTTATTTAACAGTACAAATATTGGTAAACAAAAATAAAAATTAACGAGTTTACAGACAAAATTAAACCACAATGTATTATAATTAACAAAA
Organism: Choreutis nemorana; assembly: GCA_949316135.1. Classification (NCBI taxonomy): domain Eukaryota; kingdom Metazoa; phylum Arthropoda; class Insecta; order Lepidoptera; family Choreutidae; genus Choreutis; species Choreutis nemorana. The sequence continues at coordinate 7,738,353 of OX438600.1, forward strand.
TTTCCAGCTGGCCTACAATTATAATTGCCTACTGTTGTGACACGGCGCTTTTGAAATTCCGAAAAGAACGGCCGTTTGTTTAACCAACGAGACCAAAGAAATTATAATCATTGTTTATCAAATACCCATTAGTGTAAACACCACCTATTCTTCTATATTACAACTATTTACGGCAGATAAAGATGTCGTTTAAAGTAGCATGTTGTCATAAAATACAAAATGATAGGGACGTGAATTTATGATCAACAAAACGATTCAAAATTGCTCATAATGATGATTCTGTATCAGCTGCAATGACCCTTTTATCGGTTGATCTTTGTCAACGATGATGGTGGTTAAATAACGTTTGATCTTTTATGGAATTAAAAAACCGAATACCAATTTGAAATAATCGTATACAGATCTATATTTTCTTTTTTTTGCGCAGGTCGAACGCTGAGCGGCGGCAGCGGGCAAGTCTGCCGGCCGCACTTTCATACCCCACTGCACCCTTGGTTGGAGTCCAAAGCTTTAAGCGGAGGAGCTTGGGGTAGCGGCTTCCAGCAGGATGCTGGTTCCAACGACAAGCCTCTTTCCCCTGCCCAACATCCTCATCCCCATCCTCTCTTCTCTTTCCCTCCTACCCCTCCCAAGGACTCGACGCCGGACTCGGTGGCCGCGGCGGCTTTGGGGCAGCAGGACTACCAGGCAGCCGTGGCGCACGCCACCGCCATGAGCGTCGCCTTCATGCAGCAGCAGCAGGAGCTGCCTCTGTGCGGGGACGTGAAGCCGATGATGGGGGCGCCGCCGTCCAAGCAGCGGGAAGGTGCGCAGGCGGAGTGCCCCCAGGAGTCGAGCCAGCCCTCCGGGGAATACAACGCGCAATACAATGCCGCCGGCGGCGACTACTACAACTACCAGGGGAAGGGGTTTAGTGGGCAACAGCAAAATAAGCCGCGGCCGAACAAGACGCGGACGAGTGCCGGTGAGTCCGCGCGGACCAGTCGCCCGCCTCGCACACTACCCACCACTAACATGCCTCACCTGCCTCATCCGATCGCTACTCCGACAATTAACTGCCTAAAATGTTACTTTTATCTGTGTAGCTTGACTTTAAAAAAACTTACTTTCTCCTTTTTGTTAGAGCTAATCAGTAAATCGAACAACCGAGGGACCGTTTTGCGGAGCTATCCGATTGCGGTCGCGTAATTAGAATCTCACAGTAGATTGTCTCGTCCACAATGGAGATTTATTAATTTGATAACTTGTGAGATTATTATTTGATTATTTTCGAGCGGCAGTGTTATAATTTGTCGGGGAGTGATCGGATAAGCGTGGTATCTTGCACTGGGGTTGGCGCCACACGTCCTAGCTGTGTGTATCGGACCCGGCATCGCTGGGTGGGTTGGTTGATGTATCCATGTTACTAACGCTTCTTGTCCTACTAGCTCACGGTGAAGGGTTTATAACTTCTTATCGTTCCTAGGTTCTAACCAATTTATCGCATTTGATTTACTTAAACTAATTATTAGTTGAGATAACGTTCTTAAATCAGATAACTGGCCTCACCATACAAATTTAAAGAGTAAATGTGCGAGTGAAGTCATTGTGTTCAGCTAGTTGTGAATTCGGTCTCCTTTGGTGTTGACCAAACAAACGTTTCTCATTACTTAATTGCAACTTGCTATTGTTTTTACGAAACGAAAGGTTTAACAAATTTTATTAGTTCTCATCTCAGGCGTTGTAGGAGAATTAAATACTGGTTTAGGCGCGCTACAGTTTAAAAATATTGGCTTTAGAAAATTTTATTTAGATGAAACAGTTTATTAGAATGCTACTTGAGGTATAATAAATGTGAAGTGCTTATGGTACCTACTTACTTAACCATGATATTCATTTATGGTTATATTGTTTGAAGTGACCTTTAAATATTAACGCGGCGTATTGTTACAAAAGCAGATTGAAAGCAAAGTTTTCACAATACAACACATAATTACTATGCGTATGTATAGGTATATAAAACAAAGAATTACTCAACAGTTAGGCATTGTGTTAACACCACATAATGCGATTGCTTTATTTTAAATTCAAAAATTTAATTATGACTCTCATAGCCGGTGCTGTGACAATAGTGAGGGAACTCATAACGCGGCCATTATTGTCTCATTTCGCTTCAAATGAATTATGTCGCGTGACTTTTAAATTTAAATTAAAAACAGTTGCGCTTTGCAAGTCCGTTCAATATTTTTGTGAAATTTTAAGTGTTTTTTCATGTTCGGATCTCACAAAACGAAGGGGTCTAATTACTGAGTTTTCTCATGAGATAATTATCAATTAGGGAAAAATGTTAATGCTACATTGATTACAATAGATTAAAAAGTTATTTTAATGTACAATTTAATACAGCTGTCATTTCCGTGTCGGATAAGATGTGTAATGCTTACGGGGTATCTGTAGTTAAGTAACCGTGACTAGAAGTTCATCCTTCGACTACGGAAAACGAATTGATCTTGTTTCATTCCGTTAATAAATTTTGTTTTTACAGTTACCCACTGTGGGGGGGCATGTACATATAATATTTATATCTATATAAAAAGTTTTGAAGTTTGATAAGCAAACAAAGTTGTACACGTGTATGGACAGTACTTACTTGGCTATGCTAAATAAACATAAAACTATTAAACATGAATTAGAGTATACAATAAAAGTTAATTCTCTAATTATTCTTTGGGTTTTTTGTAAAGAATGAAATCGAAGAAATGCTTTCTTTGCTTTAGTAGTAAAATAATCACATCCAGTTCTATCCAATTTGCAAAACGTTTACGCATCGTTACCGGTTTTTTTAACAACGCTATGTTCGCGGTAATTGTTATAAAACAATGCATAAATAAGTAAACATTATCACTTTATTTTCGACTTTATTCCTTAACAGATAACGATTAAACAGTATGAACTTTTTGATTTACGTACATATTAGAATAGCGCTTTAATTGGAAAATAAATTTAGTTCATTAATTAATTTGCGGATAATTGCCAATGAATTAAGGAATTATTAATATTACGACGTGCGATACTTCGGTGTTAAATTAAGATATTTTCTAGTTTTTCGAATACAAAAGACGGAAAATTAGTTTTTCTCTGAAATTAACATTTATGAAATGTGCGTTTCCTTTAAATTTTTTGCAAACTTAATTAAGCATTTTCCACTGTGAAATAGAACATTGCATAAAGGTAGTTTTATTGTGAATTAGAATTTGCAATGTAATATTCAATTGAGATATATAGGTAGTTGGCGTGTTGGCTATTTGTTGGCCATATGATAATGTGGTTTGCCGGATGTGGCCCATTCTATTGTTGATCTGCTGACCTCGACGCTTGGCGCTTTGCAGTCAACCAAGCAAATATATGCAAAGCTCTTTCTAGCGGGTCTAGCGCTTGATTGCAGCAAAATAAAAATAAAACTCTTTAGTCAAAATTAACCATTTGCAGGGTAACGTTAAACTGCTTATTAAAGGAATTAATGGATTTTTTAGGTAAAGGTTTCGACTAACAGTAACCCTAAGATCGTGACCTGAACGGCATTATATCTGTTCGGTACCTAAACTACGTGGCTGCCAGTTCAAGGAATAACTTTAAAAGGGCAATTGAAATAATTAATGATTAAACGCTTAATTTAGATCAAGTGAAAGGATATTCAATCGCACAGACAGTTCGTGCAAGAATTCTAAGATAGAAATTAGGCGACTTTCATGAGATTTGACCAGTTTATTAGATTTTCTAGATACCAGAGCAAACTTTCTTTAGATATTTTTAAAATTGTGTAAATTCTATTTTTAACTTACAAAGCCAGTAACTAATGAATTTATGAAAAAATAATTGTAATTAGAAGTTTTTGGGTTTGGACTTTTGTATAGCAAACTCGTCATGGTCTGTCGACGGACATGAAGCGGGTTCCACTACTAACTTCGAATTTGCATTTTATAAACAATCGTTGGGATCGGGTGCTGCTTCACTCGCTCGCTCCCGTGCTCGTTTGAATTAACTGTGGTTTGCATTAAATTATCAAAGTCATAGCTCGTTTACGATAGACGTAATCCAGTTTTCTTAACGCCGCAGGACGATTAACAAGGCATAAGGCGGTTTTAATGAAGTAAATAGCGAAAATAGAATTGCAGTTAGGTAGCTATTAGGCGGCTTCGTCATCGTTGTACGGACCGCGGCCGCCCGACGGCCGTATAGGTACACTGTGTAATTATGTGAGTGCAACCGGCGCTGGCTGCATCGCTCGTCACACGTAATTATCTCTCTGTATGCTAATAACGAATGCAAATACTCCCGCGCGACTGGCCTCGCTGCCGACCGCCCTCTGAAAAATGGCTTAATCCCTCCAAATGAATCAAAACGTAATCATCAGCCGCCAACCTCGAAACTCCAATTAACAAACAAGAAACAACTTACGAGTCAATGCCTCCAATTTACTGTTTTCTTACATTTCCTGGCTACACAATGCTCAATAAAAGGAGAGGCCGAGAGACCATAGGCTTCCATTAAAAATTTCTATTTGCATACAGGCATATAATTAAGCCGTAATAGCAGCCTCTGTGGCGCAACAAAGAATAAGTTTTGAGCAATAATTTAATGGTTTGTATGCAAAATAGCCTCACCGTTACGTGTTGATGGGCCGATGCTTCGAGAGAACGGTCACGGTACACGGGACTGAATTAGTCCTTCATTTAAATTACATTACCCTACTGCACATTATTATCGGACGTGACTATGCTAGCGTTTTTACTTTGTGGTTTTATTGAGAATTAACGGGCATTGTCATGTTGTGCATCGATAGTTCGCGGGTGTATAGTACCAGTCGAGAGCACCGTGGGTTCTGCAGTTTCAGCTGAAGCAGTGTTGGGTTTTCCCCTCGCGTAAGGGCCGTGTGAAAACTCCGAGCCCTCTTACGCGGCCCGAGTGCGAGTCAAGACTCTCGAAATATAAAAACCGCCCACTCGCCAACGTAAATATGGCAGATGAAAATCTTTTATCGCGGTCACGTCCCAGCAGCGTCACGAGCTCACGTCACTCCGGGCTACAAAGTACGAGCCGCATTCTAATTCTGAACAAACACTGGAATTTTTTGCTCGTAACTCTACTTTCTGCTCGGCACGCCTATATCAAATCTAGACGAGTACGGAACTGCTATCTTTATAGCATGTCAAAATCACGCCTGTGCCCTGCCCTGTAATAAGCGGCGAATCCGTAAGATCCAAATAAAGAAATATCTCCATTTGTTTGAACGTGCCTATTAAGAAACAGTTATCGTTACGATTGAGCCGGATTGAACAATTATATCGAATAGTAATTAATCAGAAATACTGCTCTGTTTAATAATACGTTTAATGTCGCGGTATGAGAGACAGGTGGGATAAATCTTGTGATAGCCGCCTGCGCCCGCTCGCGGCTCCGCACTTTCACAATCAAACGTTCTATACCAATGAAGACGTTACGTTTCAACGAAATATGTCCAAATCCGAAAGACACTATCATAAAACTTCTTTTGCCTCGTAATATCCTATTTTTTATAATAATTGTTATTGGTGTTTATTTATTACTAAATCCGATACAAATTACAGGTTTTACCGACACAAATAACAAAAAAATAAAGGGTTAGTCTAAAAAGTGAGTCGTCGGTTGGATCGCAATAAGTTTTCGATAACGTCCGGGCGATTTAATTGCTGGTTGTGATCTGGTTTTACATAAAAAAGATGGATGGGCTATAGTGCCGTGAGCTTGCTTAAATATTTCATAGCCGTTAATTTTTTATTGAAAATTCGACCACTTTCTCCTTCGTTTCTATCCTTGTGCATCTATATTTATGCAGGTCGTTGTTTCTTTTGATGGAAACGAATTCATTTATTGAAATATATTAAAACGATGCACAAGTTTTATAAGTCAGTGAACCGAAATTAGCTTATAAAATAAAATTTGTAAGAGAGTACATTTTAATTTACACATTAATCAATTAAATTACGATATCACAGATAGGTATCGATTACTATTTTCCCACGATAAAACAATTTGTCATGTAATTAATCGATTGTAGTTATTAACAAGTTAATAAAAAGTGTTTCAAGAGAGGATGCGAAGCGGTAACGAGATGAGCTTCTAAATTCGATCTCGGTAAATCATCGATCGTGTAATCGAGTTTAGAAAGATTCTGTGGGCGTCGGCGGCGTGGCGTATACGCATCCTATATTGTGAATTTCCTCTCAGGAATTATAATTTCATTCAAAATCGATCATAATTTTAGTGATTCTAAGTATTCCCTGGAGGACTGCTCATCCTGGGGTCAGATTTTTTCAATTTCATTGCATGTTTTCAAGTATACGTAGACCCGTAGATTACCAAAGCATGAGTCGTATAGTATCGAAAGATTTACGTTTCAAAATGCTAAGCTTCAGTAGCTTTGAACTCGAGATGTTACTGTCATATTAATCTAATAAATCGATTAAGTGTTCAATCACTTCACGGATGAGATGTTGCTTGCGTTAAAAATAGTTTTAGACGTTTATATACCCATACCAGACCAGTGTAGGTACTTGTTGCGAAAATTAGCATGTTCGTACATTACTTTATAGCTCTTGCCATGCTCTGTTTCCCTGGTAGACGATCTCGACCATTTTTGTAACATCCATTATTTTTAATTTTATAGAATGTAACGCTTTTGTTGTTGCTGTATTAAAATGATTGTTTCCGATTGTAAATCGTGATGTCAGTTTTCTTGGATACGTTTCTTGATTAGAACGTACTTTAAAAATAATACAAAATTCCCAAGTCGGCTTTTATTAACAGATATGAATTACAAATAGAAGAAATAGCAAACATATATTTGGTTTTATAGCCACATTCTATGAATTTTACGATTCACAAAAATATTTTGTTTGTAAAGTTTAAGTGATAAGATTACATAACAAAAGGGCAACTGTACCTGTAATTTTATGTTCTGATTATTGTCCAAAACGACCTTAATGCCCAACACTTACCTATACGTACGGCCAAATGAAAGAATAATTATTAAATAATTATTTTAATTAACATACTGCTTGTATAATGATTACACATTAATACAAACTTACATGGTTAGTTTAAGAGTTTAGGGCGTTTTGCATGTACAAGTAGAATACAATTTACAGTCGCAACTTTCTCTCAGTTTTTCTTTGCGTGTAAAAAAATCTTGATATATAATTTTCCCCAAGTTTACGATCCGCTTTCCCTGGTTAACGGAATATTTTATATTTTTTATCTTTAGTAATTGCAATTACGCTGTTGTTTTACGTGGTTATAGTACTGAGTGTAGGAATGACTTATTATATATTATTTTTATGATTATTAATATTAATGTATTTGTGTTTTTTGCATGCTTTGTTAGCTATTTCGATTGGTAATGTTTCTGAATGTGTTTTTCTCTGGTCTTTCCCAGCCTGCCAGGAGACAGGTAAATCCAAAAAATCCTTCATACACTAAATTAGAATTCATAAATAAATCATTTGTTAATTACAAAATTGCCGAATTTGATTTGTAGTTAAAAATACTAGCTCCAATCAACTCCATTCTGTTATATATATATTTCTTTCTGGTAAACATGAGATTGACGTATTGTTTTTCCTCAGAGGGTCGGGAGTGCGTGAACTGTGGTGCGACAAGCACTCCTCTCTGGCGGAGGGACGGTACCGGGCACTACCTCTGCAACGCCTGCGGACTCTACTACAAAATGAACGGACAGAATCGACCCCTCATCAAGCCTAAGCGAAGATTGGTGAGTGTAAGAATCCGACCAATTTGTGTGTTTCGCATCTCCCTCAGATTGCAGTACTAGACACAGCTCGATACATGAAAGTGTGTTTTTTTTTAAGAAATACCTAATTCAGTAAACTGTAAAACTCTTTTATATCTAAATTTAATCAAATTTAGTACTGCAGTTATGGTGCTAAAAGAGGTTAGATCTGGTATTGCGATCTGTAGCTTCCCAATTCTACCAATCTTATGTTGCCTGCTCTATTGTCAAATCATCAAACAAAAATAAATCAACTGGTCGATCAATTCAATGCGATATATTAACTAAATGTCAACAAATGGTATTTTAATAAATGTTGTCGAATTGAAATCGGTTTTCAATTTTTTCTAATGGTTTGACGACCAAAGCAAGTAATAAACTATTAATAGAATTAGGGCTTAGTCCTGTTTATGCGACCACAAAGACTTAAAGTGAACTGAACATGTTTTTCTTCAACATACATTCGTCAACTTGAATCAATTGAGCTTAGCTCCAACCAAAGCTGTTTCAGTCATCCATCATTACTATTCATGCTAGGTTGGTTTTTGTGGTGAATGAGAAATTCTTTCTATGATTATAAAACATTTCAGTATAACAGTTTATTAAATTACGTTTATTAAACGTTAGCTTGAAATACAAACAACTGGAAGATAACCGAGTTGTAATGGGTGTTGTGTACGGTTAAGGGGCAGCAATAAAAAGGCGGGATACGAACGCCCAAGCACGACACCGCGTTATGGTCCCAACAAATTGTTTTTTCGAGAAAGCTGAGAACTTCCAACTTGATGTTTATGATCTTAGTACCAATACGTGCGTCTATAAATCTCTTTGAAGCTTCAAGGTAAGGTTGTGAGGTAAAACAATGAGACATTTGGTCCGGCGACGCACGTCACGTCAACGGTCCGCCGCTAACGAGTGGCCCGTGCCCACGATTGGACAATTTACCATATAATGCCGACTAACAGACATAAACCAGTGTGGAATAGGCCTCAATATCTGCCTTTTGTTCGCCAAATTACGTAACACTACGCGTTTATGGTTCCATTTACGGTTCATTTGCTTCGAGTAGCTTTCGATTTGACCCTTGTAGGTATTATTCGGTAAAGTTAAAATTAAGACAATATTGTGTGTTCGAATCTATATTAAGGTATAATTCATAGGTCACCTTCGTATCTCAGGTACCTGAAGTCTAATTTAAATTAAGATTAAAAGTGAGCCGTATCAACGGCGCTATTTCCCTAAGCTCTATAATCTCGTAAAGATGAACAAACAGATAGATAGACCGAAAAAAAAATGAGAGTTTCAAATAGTTGATCAAAACCCTAACAAAGCCATTTAATATAAAGGTCAAAGTCTATCATAAAATGTATGTACTCTGTGACTGACCTGACCATTTAGATGTCTATAAGATGCACTGCGCAAAATAATTGAATGTCGTCCATATGTTTACAGAATTGTAAGGTTCATATTAATTTAAAAACCAGAATAGAACAGTCCAATTAAACCGCATTAAGAAACGACGACCTTGTCAAAATTAACCGACTAATTGGACAATGAACTGTCTTATAAAACCGACCACAACAATGAATCCAATCTTAATTTCTATTCAAAATAACAATGAAATACGTCTAGTATCATAACTCCGAAAAATACTTATTTCTATCCTCTTTTACTACATATGAACATGATATGTGGAAGAGAGATGGAGATATGTGAAGCGGGCGAACTTGACATGATTGAAGTGGGAACACTTGACAATAAATTGGTTAAAACAAAAGCGTGGGCTGCCTAAGTAAGATTTAGGCAATTATTTGCATCATCTAATAAAGTATGTCATACTTTATTGTTATTTAAAGATTAGAAGCAATTGTAACTATATAAATTGGTTGTCCAATTAAAGTTTAGATAGAACTTTGATTTCGGAAGACAAAGATAAACGATTTGATTTCGTAGTTTTGAAAGAAAGATTCCATAAAATAGTAGTCACGGATTGTCTATGTAATAAATCTGCGAGGTTTGAACGAGAGTTATGATGAAAACAAAAAGATACAAGCTGCAAGGAGTGGCGCAGGCGCACCTGTGTCCATGGATACATTGTTAGGTTGATTTCACATCGTGACTTTACTGCATCTAAGATCAATAAAAAACAGATAGCGATAATTTCAATCTCAATGATACAAACATTATAATAATCATAAAACCTCTTCTAAGTGTAACACTAATATTAGTATCGAATGATCTTAAGTAAAAATATCAAAATAGGACATTGTGTTTGCATCTTAAGAAAACTGTAAACAATAAAACCTCAGCCATGCGGTGTCTACCAACGATATCCCATCATTCATTTTACCTTCATATCATTTTATAGCTAGATGTTAAAAGAAACACAGTAGTGAAGTGTTCCAAGAATCTGAAACTGTAAAAAACTGTTTCCAATATTTTAAATTTACTTATGCAGTATACAGATAACTTTGAAAAGCAATCGTCCTTTGTGTTTTTAAGTAAGTAATGTAATGGAACCTGTTTTTAACACTAATGTATTATTACGCTACAAGTTAACATTCTTAACCTTGTTAAGGAAATTTACAATGTAGAAGTTTTTGGAATCGAAATAATTTAAATATTTAAAATAGTGCGAGGAAAATGCGGGTTCATAGAACCTTCCTGCTTTGCATTCAAATGTTAAACTCACTGCCAAATAAAATAACAATAAAACTGTAGGCCTCAAGCGTTGACTCAGAAAGCTCGGTCCCACACTGTCTGCTTCATTTGTAATCTTTGTGATGTCATGTTCGTAGAGAATATCTGACTGGCTTTTTTCTCAAAGTATTTCATAAAATACAAAAAACCTTTATAATGAGCTGTTTATGTAGGAATTTAATGTCGAGCAGAGACAATAAAGCATGTCGCAAGAGTACCAACATTGAAAGCAGACCAACGACGACGTCTTAATTAAATCGATTTCGAATTTAGGACGTGGTAAATATTTTAAAATTTGGAACAGTAGTGTCCGTTGGCTGTGTTGTCTCGGTGGCCAGGACAAGTCTTGCCGGCCATCGATCACTACGCGCCGTCGAATAAATTCTACTCCGTGTTTTGTGGAATAATCTATAAGCTGCCAGCGTGACCTTTTTTTTTTAAGCAACGAAGAGTTCGCACGGCGATTTCTAGTAACACCCCTAACTATAGGCGCAGTGGAGTTAAAGGAATAAATCTAGTTTAGTATAAAAATTGACTTACATTTTAATGTGCGAAATGGACGTGTTTATATTATTTAAGATAATCGCTTATGATTTAGGGCAAAGTTAAAAGGTGTCGTGGATACTTCATTGGCTCTTATTAGAGAATTAAGTGACTCATAATACCGTGTCACTAGCCTTAACGATTGTGTGGTAAGAACCCTAAGTCGGAACACGTTTTGTGGTCAAAATGAAGACCGATTTATTTGTTTATTCATTGTAAGGACCTATTTTATTAACATACAACCGACATTTGCTATTTTACTTCTTTTAGCGTTATCCTCATATTTAAGTTCTAACAAATATTTGTCTCAATAATGTTTTATGTTGGTGGTTGTATTTTTTTTGTGAGTGTATAGTGGCATTCTGTATGGTCACCCTACTCATCGAGACCGTGAGTGACACTTGCGCTGTGCTCGCCGCGGGGGAGCGCACTCACATTTTTATCATTCTCAGGTTGGCTTACCTGAACTGACCCTGATCTTTGCTTGCTGCAACTGTCTAACCTCTCTACAGTCTACAGGTTGATATCGGTCCGATAACATGTACTTAGTTACAATTTAATTAAGATAGTCTTCAATGTACCTAACTATTCCACAGTCATTTCTTTTAATTTTCGCGGTAGCCAACGCTAAGGATAATTTTAAAATTCACAAGGTAATAAAACGAAACGACTTTCAAACGAAAACTGAACGACTAATAATAAAATGCTTGTCCCATAAAAATGGTAATGCTATTGGTAGTGTAGAAAAAGTATCGCTGAAAAAAGTATCGCTCCGAGAGGTATCGAGCGGGCTGCGTGCGCGCAAGTCTCGCGTCGCTTTTATTGCATTTCCATTCCATAAACACCGACCCTTTTTTCATCCCACGGTCGAACGCGAGTAAAAAATTCCACTTTTGTCAACACCTTGATTGATATGCCAACCTTCCCTTGTTTTAGCAATAACCCAAGAATTTACTTCTCTTTTTTTCCTTTAGCCACGTACATTTTTATTTGCCACGTCGAACAGGTTTGACATATCACTAAATTTTGTAAGAAAAATTACAATTCTCGGGATTTTTATACTGGTGGCCCTCTGTAACCGGTGGTTTTTGATATTTTTTTATTGTGCCTATTTCATTTTAAGGTTTTTGTGAATACAGTTTTATGGATTTTTGTCCTACCTGGCCGAGATAGGCGCCACTAGCTGTGACATTTATTACCAGGATATTGGGACAGTATTAATGTCGATATTAATTTTAAGGAAACAAACATGGTGGGACTCTATAAATTTGGATGATACATGTGAAAAAATCAGATGTCCAAATAAAGTTTTTCATCGTGACTCCAAATTAGCTTAAGTTAAATAGATGCACCCTTATTATGTTCGATGCGTTTAGTTCCATGGGTTGGAATAAAGGCTTTGTAAATTCAGAGGCGGGCGCTAATCGAATGAGCGACTTAACGACGGCGATCGATTCGAAATGAGAGCGCGGTCGATTTCACGCAGCGGACCGCGGCGAATCGATTGCTAGCTCCACCATACTACGTGCTCTCATTGACGGTAGTCACTCCTACTACACCTTTACTACTATATTGAAATATTAACTAGGATAAATATTAACTAATCGAGTGAAAAAAACACAGTAGCTACACTTTCAACCATTCTAAGCAATGACTGTATTCACACTTCAGAATGAGAAATGTTCTTGTTAAACTAATCGTTTCTTAGGGCGCTGTGCTGTTATTTATCGGTAGCTGTTGCATCCGTACGGACGTCCTGGTTGATTTAGAGCCTCAAATTGCATGGCTCGGAATTACAAGAGCATCTCCCTCGACATTCAGGAGCATCTACAATCAACACTTTAGTAATTTTGCGTTCGATCGAACCATTTACTTTTCTGCTCTATTTAGTCCGTAGTAGAGGTTTAGTAGTAGTAGAGGTAGCCGAATATCTTTTCGAACCTTTTCCCTATTATTTGATGATGATCTGAAATCTGAAAATCAAGTGCAGTAGTAGTATTGTTTGAATGGCATGACAAGTACTACCGTGTTACGTGGTAATCTGGGTTAAGCTGTGTCGGGATTGACAGGGCAGCTGAGTGGTCGGACTACCGAACGCGAGGCAACAAAACCAAAAGTGGAGCTAATAAATAATGCGATGCGCCGATGCCTGCCGACTTCCTCTCAGCAATTAGCATAGCAGGAAGCGCGGACTGTCATTACCGCGTCAGCGAGTGCTCGGTAGCGCCAACTGTTCCACCGAAAGCATTACTCGAATCACAGTTCACGCTCACCGCCAATACAATTAGGATTCGAATGCTTTATAAACACGAATAAATAAAGCGGAGCGGAGCGAGGTGGCAGCCTGCAATTACCGACGCGCCCGTAAGTACACGCGTGTTCAAATTGTACGGTTCCACCTTCTCTTGTCTCTGACTAATGACGCAATGCAGTGTCAACAACGTGTTATATGCATATTTTAATAAGTTCCCGATATTTATTATCAAGAACATATGCCTCGGGTCATGAAGGCGTTCGGCGCAAATGCTTTATTTTTGTGTCGGTGAACGTTGCTAAACGCTACTTTCGAGGTGCAAGATTTATTGAAATTTGTTTTTGTTTTAATTTATATCAATAGGTAGTTACTTGAATTTCGTTTATGAATAAACTTAAACATTCAAATTACTTACTTATGTATAGTAGGTAACATGCTCATTGAGTTTACATAGGACTAAAATTTAATCCAACTCAAAAAGTAAAATAAGTTCAACTATAAAATTTAAAGATCACTAAGTAAAGTCTAATATCTGATATTTAGTTAGTTGCCTGACCTCTATTCCAGTGTCTGTATAATGTAACGGTATCCTGATACTGGGAGGGTTGTTTTGTCAAAGGTGTAGTTGCCAACCTACGCGTTCACATAACATGGTAGCCGAGTTCGATCTCCGCTCGCTTCCGTATCTGAGACCTTTAAACGTACCTCCTAAGAAAGCAACAGTAGAGCTTACATATAACATTTGTTAAAATGATCCAATTCTGCATAATATAGTGACATAACATGACATTCGTTTGTTTGAACAAGGACAATACAAAGTAGCATAAGCCTTTACGGTCAAGATTTATTTGAACAATGTATGCTTAGTAAATTTAAACATTAATATCTAAGATGAGTAAGGGTATGTATAGTACTTCTTCGAAATTCAGTTTACAAAAACTTTACCGTTTTAAAAGATAATTAACATAACTATTTTTAGTTTTGTACGAGTATGCTTTTGTATTTAATTTTATATATTTGTTACTTACATTAGAATTTATCTGAATTAGCTACTGACCCCACATCGAAGCTTAAAAGGATTAAAAAAACATTATTTGGCGTAATTTAAAGTAAACTCAACCCAAATTCTCAGTTCAGAAACACTTTTATATGTAGTGTTACTGTTCGGGTCCAGTGTAGTTCTCGTTCAATGGTTGGTATCTGAAACTTAACAAACGGGCTTGGGTTTCCAATCGGTCGAGTTTGCTATTGGTATCCAATTGGAGTTGCCAACACGAGGGTTAATGATGCAGAAATTATCACATAACCTCTCTCCATCTCAACTTCATGCTGTTAAATTAACTCTTTTGATGTCTGTTTAAGTTTTCTGTAAGTCAGGAACAGGTTTTAAGATAATTTTTTTTTGGAAATTAAAAATCTAGGTTACAATTTTTATTAATAAACTTATTTAGATTAGTTAGTTCAAAAGAAATAGCAACAAAATAGTTTGGCATATATTTTAAAATCTTTCTTATCTAAACTACACTTTCATGTTAGGTATTATCATATGTGTACTATTAAATTAGTGTATAAAAGCACAAAGTTCATTCGGTAAATGTTATATAAATAGGCAGGCAAACAGCGGTAATGTTGTCAGCATTGTTATTTAGGGGACCTGCATACATACATATGTATCGTGCGATCAACGGATCAGTGCGTAATTGACGCGTACAGATATTATCCGTGCGAAGCAAGATAGCGTTCCAATGCGATAGCCTTATCGATTGCGACAATATTTACATGAAATCTACCAACGTCTTCGCATTTACATAATTGTGTTTGTTAGCTGAATAATCAATTGACAGTAGTGATTTAGTCTGATTAGGTGGGTCAGCTGATATCGATTCGAAAATTGTTTTAATAATAACCTTAGAAAATATAGCTGGATATGTTCTGGTTCGATGATTTAGTAAAGCAAACTTTGAGCGTAGATCCAGTATCTCGTGTTATGGAGGCCGCATTGTTTTCAACTAATACTCCTAATACAGTATGTTCCTGTAGGTAAGGTTCCTGTTCGACAGATAAAGTACGTATAGAGTGATCACATTGTCCGTCGCGTTAAAGACCGGTCTCGGACGCGGCGTAACGAGCCCTCTGTATACAATAGACCTTTTAGCGTCATGTGGACGCGTGTCAATCGCGTCTCACGTCGTCAGTGAGAACGGACCTTTATTGTCATCTATGTACGCTCTCTAAATATCCTTAATACGATTAATTTAGCGACAATGAAAATTTTAGGAGTGAGATGCGTAAAAAATCTACACCGATTTGTGTTGTAAAGTTTTAATTAGATGCCTAAGCCATTTTTAAATAGTCAAAGTAGCATAACGACTAAAAAGAAAGTGTTCTGATGAAGGGATATTATGTACGGGTATAATAACAAAAAATAAAATGGTATGTTTGATCGTATGAAAATAAAACACATTCGGGGAACTGACGTGCGTCGAGCGTCACTTAGCAGCGCTGGAATGATGTGACAGGTCTTGCCGAACTGAATTCCTTTTTCAAAAAATTTAAAAACAAAACAAAAACCTTAACTTTCTGATTCTGTTCCATTGTGTTCACGTTTTGGAAATGACCGAATGCTGGCCGCTATTTTTTTGGGATTTGGTCCTTTGGGTTTGGCGTTTAAATACATATAGTTTCGCGGTTAAGCGCCATGTTTTTTCCATTTTCTGCACATTTTGGCGCGTTGGATGTGTTTGCGATGCGGTAGATTTTGTGCGATTAAGCCCCGGAGGTCTGGTGGAATAAGTTGTTAGTGTTAACGATCTAGAACACTTTTAGGACGTGATCTTAATTTAAAAAACGGGGACATTCTAAAAAGGATTGCTTCCTTATGGTATTGGGTACTTTGTATAATATTAATTTATTATTGATGTATTTAATTATGTTTAAGCACCACGGCTTAAGGTTACAGTGTTTGTTTCAAAAAAGTTTCGGCAGTGAGTTTTTTGTTAGTCGGCATATGAAAGTATAAGGGGCGATTGGCAGATATTTAGAGTGGCAATATGAATGTATTTATTCAGTTTGAGGGCGGCCTCCAGCTAACAATGCTACGCTTGTCGTCGTGCCGAACTTGGGCTAAGGGTTGCCTCTTAAACACAAAGTTTTGCCAAGAAACATATATTATTAAACGGTATTTCAATATCCTTCAAGATTTTGTCAAAAAAACACGTGTCTTCAAGACTAAGATAGAAGTGAGTCGTATTATTACGTACTCTTGGCTTAGTTATAACAAAAATCCTCCCAAACTATTTCATTCAAAGAATTTTCAGCTAGTTGCTTAGAAAACCTATACCATAGAGCTCATACAACATTTATGGTACACTTTCCAAACAAGATACATTTGTACCAATTATTTAGTATTGGCAACCCTATGAGAGCAGTAGTGAATCAGGGCTGCCACAGCGCGTGGTGGTCCTCGCATCACGGTCAGCGCGTGCTCTGCGCTGTTCCTACGTACTCCGATCCTGTCAATTTACATCCTTACAGATCCCTTGCTACTTTAACTCCAAAAACACCACTAGGTACACTTGAGTAACTTTTATTTCAATTCTTTATCTGAAACAGTAACCGAAGGCGAAAGAAAGCAATACAAATAACTGCATAGCCAAGTAGAATTGTACAGTAATTACTAAACTAGAGTAACCGTTAGATATGATACAAATAAATAGCTGTCAAGAATTCAGTTGGTATATAATACAGGATCTGTTCATAATGCATCAGCATGTGAGAGCTCCCGCGCGCTCCACTTTTGCTGGTCGTTTTACGAGCGTTTCCATTGTAAACCGCTTTTACCATTGTTTCGGATCCATATAAATTGCTCCGCGACGTCCTACAATGTTGACAGGTATATTTGACTCGTCGATTTTGCCCGATAATTAATCTGGAGTTAACTGAAACGGGCCACCCTTGTTCGAGAAGCTTCCACCATTGTTTTTATCCGTGTACCTTGTTAATGGGAATGAGATTCTTTATTGCAAATACCAAGGAGTAAATCGGGTGTGTTTTGTTTCTTGTGTTAGGAACTGCTTTTGTCTCGTAGACGTGTCCAGGCATGTTTAAAAATGTATTTAATTGTAGAAAAATGTTTTTTGAAGTAGTTGAAGTTGAGTGTACTTTTATTGAAACTTACAGTGGATTTACACTTTATTTAAACGGTTAAACTAGATATTAGGTAGCATTAGGTGAGATCCGCTATGGGACATTTAAAAGACAGACACTGACATTTTGTATTTTGATGACATTACTTAGATATTAATAAATATTCATGTTTTTCTTCGAGACGCAGCGTCGTCGTCAGTATTGCAATAACGTCGTCGTCAGTATTGCAATAACCGTATATCGACGTAGGATTACAAAAGCAATTATTTTCCAATTAAAATAGATGTATTCCACCATTCACACAGCATAAAAGTTTATGAATAGAGTCACTGCGCATGCGATGCTATAAACCTACAACACCAATTGAATAACACCTCATCTTTCATATCCGACTTTAAAAAACAATTCACTATGAAACGCTTCTATTCCCAACGCTATAGGGAATTCAAAGAAGAAATGTAAAAACATTAGCTGTCTCATACGGCTGGTAAGTTGGTGCAAAAAGTAGGGAATTAAATAAATTCTAATGGTTCAAGTCATTAATTAAATTGCGGAATTCATTCCATGCATCAGTCACGTCGGGTGTCTCAAGAAATTATGTTGAAAATGTCTTATGAAAAAACTACTTAAATTAGCTGGTGGAATATTATTTCACGGTCACTTAGGGCTCCTGGTTTGTGCCAACTAATAATTGGATAGGTATTATTGTTTGAAATAATTAACTATATTTTTTTTGCCTAGAAATGAATTATCGTGTTAGGATGAATAAGTAAGTTATGTTAAGCGTAAAGTTTTAACTCCACCAGGAATGGCGTTAACAATTTAAATTTAATTAGTTATGTGAATTAATGTTGTAACAATCAAGCAAAGGTATTTTAATGGAAATGCCTAAGCTTCTGTACTTATATAAGAACTTTGCGTTAAAATATTGTTTAAAAGAAAAACATTGTTCGATTAATTTATTATTCTTAATAGGAACATTAAAGTGTATAAAATGATAAGAGAGAAGGTAGTTGATCGAAATTTGAGATACAGAAATATAGAGAAATGCTTGTCGGTTGGAAAATAGCTACCATTTGAAAAATTCTAAAGTCCGCCGTTACGTAATACTTTCCTATATAAGTTTTTTAACAACTAAACTAAATTACACTAATAAAACAAATGCCAACCGCTCACACCTGCTTTCTAGATATATTACTATCGGCAATGCCACTGCAATATTAATAAAATTGATTCACTCTAGCTTTCCATTTTATCGTTATTTGTTTTAGTTAAAAACCTATAGTGAGCTGGGAACATCTGAGGCTCTCACGGATGTAAACACAATGGTTTAAAAGTTGCATCTCATCTCTAACAAAGAGTCCTATAACGCAGCTTTTGCTTCGCTTATTTTCTTCTAAACATGTTCACTGGGTGAAATGTATGAAATACAAGCTTGGTGACATAAGTATCCTCTATTCGATAGATTTCCCTATGTTCTTTTTTCCGACAACGGCCGTCAGAGCCGAAAGGAAGGGTAATGATTTAATCAGTAGTATGTATGTATTTATTTGTATATGTTTCACCGTAGCTTTAAACGTAAACGTAACTTATGAACCGATTTTTGTTTACAAAGAGAAGTGTAAAAAAATTTGCTACAATATCGAGCGGGATGTCAAATGAAAGAGTAGAAAACACCGAGCAAAAAAATATGATTATTTTCTAATATTAATTTATATTTGGAAGTAATTTTATAAATAATTAAGTTTTTGGGATTTCCCGTTTAATTTTAAATAATAAATAATTAAACTATACCTACTCACAGAAAAGGGATATATACCTAGTTACAGAAAAGTAGGAATAGTATGATAAATAGTTTGCCTTGTCAAAATAAACCATTTGGGTGATTTTTCAATAGTTGTTTTTTAATTACTAACCTTACTTTTAACTCCCTTCATTTTTATCTTGCAGTCGACGACAAGACAAGTATCTACCGTATAAATAATAAAATACAAACATATTAAGTTTAATAATTTTTCAATACATTAAAAACTTTCTTCCCTAACAAAGTATCTACTGTTCATTTGTTTATAAAAATAAAAAGCAGTTCGAATTTCGTTAGTCATTCAAGTAATGCTTTTTGCTTTTAGTTAAATTAAAAGTAAGTTTCATAAAGGTGCAGGAGTCAATAGGTGTCAGTCATTAAGAGGTTGGTGGCGGTGGCAGATGGGAATTATTAAAGTACACCGCGTAACATTACGTCGGAACGATCTCGAGCTGTCACGGGACTGACGCGTGCGCAGCCCTACTGTCTGACAGCTCATAGTCCGCTTACATTATGATTTGATACTCGTTACCACAGATATGCATCGTTCTTTGTGTCCGAACTTACAAAAATAATTGAAAAACGAAGAATCTAAGTAAAAGCTTTCCAATTTCCTGTAAGATCATAAATGATAATAAATTTCGCAAAAACAACAGGCCCGTGTAATGATCTCGTCTCACCCTTCGTCGGAGATTATCAATTCTTGTTAAAAAAATGATCCAATTAAAGGGCCCCGCGAACCTTCAATAAGTTACCGAAAGCGAGTTAAAATCTCGCGCACACCCATTGTAATAACGCATGCGCTCTCAATATTAAATTTTAACAAGGTATTAATTAAAAAAACTAAAGCGAATATCTTTAAATTTTCTCAGGGCGCGCACGGCCCCCTCGTGTTATTTTATTTTTAATTCATTTTATTCGGCGCTGGTCGAGCGGAGAGGAACGCCCACCGGTGATTTAAAATTTTGATTTATCGAGTCGAGAGCCGCGCGAGAGCGCCTAGTACGCGCGCACGCCTGCGGTAATTATAAATATGACGCGGTGCTAAACTGTGCGAACTGACCCACGACCCCAGCACACCATCTACGCCTTGCACCACCGCTTGCCACCTCCGCTTAAGGGCTAGTGTCCTGTGCATTAGACAGAGACGTGTCTATGGACTTGCAGCCTGCATCTCTATCTCACGCGCACAGCGATTATCGCAGTAACACTTCACAGTGAGATCCTTACACTTGATGCAACACTGAGAATTTATACTGTGAATGTGTATTCTATTCTCTAAATTATGGCTCGAAGTCTCATGCTTTATGTAATTGTACATGTATCATCATGAGAGTTAAACGCCTACTCTGCCGGTGCAAAGGAAATAAAAAGGCCCTTTGTTTTTCTTGTAATGAAATAAATTCATTTAGGGGACCGTAGAATCGGAATTACAGACCAATTTCTATAGAAATGTAGGAAACAAACGTCCGAATAGATGTTGCATATTAAAGTGATCGGTTTAAGGCAGCTGCTTGTATTTACGACTTCCCTATACGCAGCTTTGTGCGACCTGAGGCATTCATTTACAGACACTATTCCATGCACCTGTTTTATTTGATTAATTACATAAACAACAATAGCACTGTCGCCTAGTTTCTATTTGCTACAAAAAGATGAAAGGTACCTGATACAATATTTATTATGATCGGGCATAAATCATTTTCTTTGTCGAATAAGAAGCACCACTTTTACTGGTCGGATATCAACTCACGGTTCAGAGAAAACTTACTAAAATAGGTTTCTTTGCTTAAGAGAATGTTAGTTCATATGGCTTTGCCTAAGTTTTATTGTACGGAGTTTTAATGACTCCACAAAGGAACTTCAATTTCAATGTAAATTTTCGTGGGTACCAGTTTGTGGAGGAGTGGACACATTGAGCGTTGGTTTATTTTGACAACCGAGTGAACGTTCCCCGCGTTCCTGGTGGCACGACGCCCCCGGTGTCCTCTTACCATTCAATGCAAATTCACAACCTATAAGAAGCGTTCCAGAGAGGAATTACCACCGTTTAGTCGCCCCCCGGACATAATTTTAGCATACTTTATAATTTCACAGTTCTCTTTTTCGTTTAAATACTTGCATTACAGAAAACGGTTAGTTAGCGTAAATACGCGAACAAATGACACGATAACAATGCAACTTCATTTTCTTGACTTGGCCCTGCATTTGTGTTAAACTTGATAAAATATTAATACGAGTACGAAGGTTTGAACAAAATTTTTTTGGTAGGTAGTCGTTATAATTTTAGTAAACTCAATTGAATCAGGTATATGAACTACTCAAGGAAATTTATTTCTTTATTTATCTGTTATTCTTATTCCGTAATGCTTCTTAAATCTGTCTTTAATTAAGGTGTAAAATAAGAGTCACAGTTGAGTGTGTAGGTCTGTCTTGGTGGCGACATATCTATGATGCATGGCCCAGCCATTTGCAGCCATCCCATCGATCAAGCCCACCGTATCATGCATCTCTCCTACTTATATTGTGCTTCATTTAAATTTGCATATCCATTATTATTTCTACACAAGATTTTATGTTCTCGTTACCAACTATTTTATGCGAGTAATTATGATTGTATTCATTAAAATATAACTTCAAGTAATTTTGAATATGTTAACAAAGTTGACAAATAGATTATTACAAACTTGAAGTACACTAAATTCTATGTAGACCGTACAACTTTCAGTTTAATGTGAGATTTAAATTAATTTTTGGCTTTTATTACAGGAAAGGAACAATTAAAAGTTTTAATATAAGTAAACCGTATGAGTAAGTTGTACAAAAAGCAAGTAATAAAAAGTAAGTAGGTAGGTATTAAATGCATCATGCCCGCATACATTTTCAAGTGACCGTGATATAAACATATCATGGTACTTAAGCACGTTTATTCGACTTTTTCAATGATTGTGTTATTTTTATATATTAAAATTATAGCATATACCTTATAATAAATTAAATATATAGTCAGTGTTCATCAACTTTAAGTTACCTAGCGCCATCCATCAACGTCCGTAGGAACTAATTGCACAACAGTTTTTTTCCATTGTTGATTTAAAATTATCGTAAAGAAAATTTAAAAGGTTACCACTTAAATTCGAATACATACTAAAAAATTTACTACTTTATTGAACCGTAAGTACATGTTAATTCAGTTTTCAAGAGATTATTAAATATGGAAGTATTTATTAGAACATCAAAACAACAGATCTCTTTCTTCGTGTCATACGAAATCTCAGTATTCTCGTTTTTCAATTTTATGTCAAGTTGCTCCGTGACTTCTAAGCTTTTCCTCTCGGAGTCTTTGTAAAGTGAACTTTGGCAGCACGAATTACGCAGTCGTTTCGGCGTCGATTACGAATCGACCGCACATCGATGCTATCTCGACGTCGGAACGTTTTGATGTGTCAATCGTACGGTCCGATTGGTATCGTACCTCTGCTCCTATTGGATAAGCACAACGCTTTGTTATCATAACGGTGTTCTTCAAATTCCGATTTTTAAAGACATCACTAACAGTTTTAATTAAATGCTTAACGTGCAACTAAAGAAAAATATTAACGGTTTATTGCTTATGATTTTTTTTCATTATCTGGACTTGCATTTGCTCTTGTCGGTTGTTAGCAATACAACGCATAATATAACATTTATTTACATTCATCTATTTGTTCAAATAAAATCAAATCAAATGGTTTTTTTGTCAAATTTAGTTTTTACAGATCTTATCAGTTATTAATGTTTCACAACATTTTGCTATATTGTGAGTTCTATTCTATTACCGTTCCTGAAAGATAAGTATATACTTATAATCAAAATCATCAAACAAGCTGTTCCTATTATCCTCCGTTTCGAATATTCCGTTGAAGTTCAAAAGATTTCAAAATGTACGTCAAAGTTGTGGCGACCCTTGCTCTATTTTACTAAGAGCCCTACAACCCTCCATCCGATCGCATATATACTGAACTAACCCCTTTATACCTACTATTAAACATCCACCTACACACACCACAAACCAGTTATGTTACTTCACTGAAACTTGCTTGGTGTGAGTGAACACGATGAAAATCTTTATTTTCACGCTCTATCTCTCTTTATCTAATCACTTCGGTGAGATAAGGACGGAGTGCCGGAAAAACTGGCGCGGGGCGAGGGGTAAAGGCTACATCGATTCCGCGCTTTCACTGCTAGGGGCCGCGTAAACCTTTAAAAACAGGGCTTTTGCCCCGCGATTGTCATCTCTAAACTTATATGGGTAAGAGAGAAATTTAAATGAACATAGCTCTTCAGTAAATGGATTGCCTCCCCCTTGGGGGTTTCGTAGTGGGATCTAGATGGCGTAGATAGGCTGATAGGCGGCTATGTGTGCGTTTACTGAACTTCAGTGGTGTGCGTAGTAGGTTAGTATTTTCCGGCTTGAAAGTTATGTGTGTGTATGGAGGCCTGTATCCGGGTAGGTTAAATTTTGCTTGTGTTTGCGAATATATGAGGGGATGCCAGTTGCCATCCCTTTTTGTAATATGATTTTATGTTTGAACATAGATAGATATAGATTAGGGAAGACGGAGGCTGTGATTTGATTAGATTAAGAGGTGTTTGGTTGGTCGGGGGAGATAAGGCAGATTGGGCCGCGACGGCGGGGGAGGGCAGCTCCTGTGGAAATATGTTTTTAATGTGGGTGGCTCATTGAATTAGTCGAGCTGAGTGAAGCGACGCGATATAATCCCTTCAATGTGTTTGTAGCTGATAATAAATTTGATTTTAACTGAATGATTAACATAAATTGATTTATATTAGTTTTTTTGTTGACCCGTTGTAATAAACATCATTAAGATTACAAAAGCGACAAGTACCGAGCGTTAAACGCTTGAAATCCATTCAGGAGGTGTATTTTGTCCTAGATAAAGGGATGTTTTTGTTCGCGTGGCACAACAAAGAAGGTTCTTGATGTTGTCACAGCGCATGTCCTTTGAGTTTACACTACACTGAAAATTAAAGTACCAACAAACAATATTGTACAGAGTATTGTCCGTTTTGTTTGTGTATTAAAGCTTTTTATCTTTCCCGGTTTACATTCTCTCTCAATAGTTGTTTTTTAGTCCTGCGAGATATCGATCGGTAGGTATGCTGTTGACAGTGAAATGGGTTCAACAATTAATAAAACTCTCGGGAACTCGGCTCTGCGTCCGCATACTCCGCATTTCACGTTAGTTAAACCCGTATTTTGAATGAAGGACTTTAATTATTTTCCCGAGAACGTTCCACGGAAGGAATGACCCGAATGAACCGTAATCCGCCTCGTAAAAATTACGACCTTTTCCAGCCATTTCAGCGTTTGAGAAGCGAAAGTATATCGCCCATAAAATCACGGGTAAACAGCAGTTTTTCCCTGGAAATAAAACCACCCTCTCCGTAGCCGGTTGACTTCTGTAATCGGCTTAGGACCCTCAGTGATTTAGTACTGGTCCCCATGAGACAGGGGGCCCTCCCGGTTATGGCTTGATGGGAAACCTTATCTAAAGATTATGAAATCAGTTTCGGGTGATTGACTCGTAAAATCTGGCAGTTAATTTTGAAGTGACTAGATATTCGATAGTTTGTAACTTAGCGAGTTCCTGTGTGTCGTATTTTTATAAGGGAATTTCGTTTAATCCCAATAAAAAAGTGTTTTAAATTTGGTGGCACAGTGCAGGAGAGCGGTGGCGGCTAATATGGCTTGGCCTAATCTTATTCCAGCACAAAAGACCTGCCATGATTCAGCAAATATTCACGCAAACCATTTAATATTTAGATATTCTACAACAGCTGTACATTTGGGTACAAAATATTTTAGTAAGTCGATAAAGAGGCAAAAATAAAAAACCTTTTCGTTTGTTCCGTTATTACTAATTGTAATGATGTAAACAACAATGTACTGTATGAAGATAGCAAATTAAAATGCAATAAAAGTTTTCAATAGGTCGTTCGAATGTTATGGTTGCAAAGTACATTGAGACTTAGTAATACTGGTTATGGAGATCAAGTTTTACATTCTCATGGATATTGTCATTTTACGGTTGCCATTTAAAGTGCCAAGTTTAAAGTTTTGTCATCCTCTTTAAACATTGTCTTTCTATGATTTTGCAATAATAATTGACTTATATTTAAACTAACAATAAATGTTACATTTTAACAAAGTTGAACACTAGTTTGGCCAGTGAGTCTGTTTGTCCGGTTTAGCATTCAAAATAGGAGAACATAGACAAAGGGCAATGATAGTAGACTTTTGTAGTTGGACTAGACTACAATTTACATATATATATTAATATGCATTAAACAAACGGATATTTGGTGCAGGTCGAATTTCATCAGGGCGTAATGCATTTGAGCTCGCCTGTACCGCCTTCTGAGGCCGACACAGTCACTTACGATATTAAATCGGACAATACACCGATGTGATCGCGATTACTCTGCCCTGCCTGATTCTAGTTACCAGACCAAAGCAGCATTAAATGCTTCGAATACTTCGCCTCTCGTAACGTTTTACGACCTCATACTTTTTGTCCGATAAATGACATGACAAATTAATGGATTTATTATGAGTTGGATTGTTCGTTTTATTTTCGTGTCTGGTCTGGACGAATGCATTTTTAATTGAGTGAGGCACTTTTGTGGACTGTATAAAACGGCCACCGCAAGCGGCTGGTGTTTTTTATTTGATTGACGGGTAGTAATGGCAGGTGGGAAGAGCTCCCTCGCTTCGAATCGATGTCCGTCCGTATGTTCACTTTTTGTCTGTCGCATCGTTTGCTTACTTCACTTTATGTTGATTGCTTTGCCAAACATTAATGAGGTACTAATTTTTTTGAGTAGGTGCATAAGCAATACAGGTCGCTTTCTTTGTTGTCTTTGCTCGTTACTACAAAATTTGTTTTAATAATATACCAACCTACATGTAATGTATGTTTGTTCATCACACTTTTGAAGTTATATCGATAGTTATATGAGAGTATGTAAATATTGTCAACAGTCGCTTCAGAGCGCGGCGCGGAGAGCGGGCACCTCGTGCGCGAACTGCAAGACTACCACCACGACTCTGTGGCGACGCAACCAGAACGGGGAACCCGTCTGCAACGCCTGCGGACTCTACTACAAACTACATAATGTAAGTACAATCTGCTAAAAATAGTACCTACACTCCTTAATTAATAGCCCTGTCTTCCTTGTTCTCCATGCCTATGATGAGTAGGGTATATAACTATGCTGTATCGATTCCTTAATAACTACTCAATTCTATGTTGGATCCTGTATTCAATTAGTTTTCTCTTAGACTTGACTAAACATAATTATTTTGTTCGAAAAGACTGCCATTAGATCTCCAACAAACTACTACTTACTTATATGACTGATGCATAGTAATCAGATTATACCTGTATCTAATCCTTAATCCTACTATATTTATAAACTATTTCATTGTAAGCAGGCCGTTTTAACTATAACTCTAGTAAATGTAACTAGTTATATGGGAGTCCCTAGGGATGAGTTGACAGTATCTTAGTGACAGATATTTAGGGGGTCGCGGCTGCCCCGGGGGTCCGCTAATGTGTCATAAAACCGAATACGATTGTCGCGAATGAATTACTGCTCATTCAACCACCACCGGCGATCGCACAACGAAATAATTTGCAATTGTCTCTCTTTTTAGGTTATCTTAGTAACTGGCAGTGTCTAATTATATGCTAAATTCGTTGGCGTAGGTACACTTTCTAATTTGAAGCTTTCCCAACTCAGAGTCGAGATGTTAATTACACAAGTGAGTTACAATTCTCACGGCTCTCACAACCCCGGTCGAAAAACAATGCGCGAATCCTCTCGCGACGTCTGCAGTACATTTCGAAAGAATCGAACATGAGCTGAGAGCAACAATGACAGAAATTAACTGTCAAAGAGACCCCTCGGCGAGGGCACTTGAGTTTTTCAGTTTTTTTCGTCACTTGAAATGTATACTTTATTGCCGGAGCAACAATGCTGTTTGGTCTAATTATTCGGAAGGAATGACAAAGGAGAAGGAGTGCTTTGCTACTGCAGAAGCCGATGCACAAAGGCAGGGCACAATAAGGGAATTGCAGTAGCATTGTCAACGCTGCCCGTACCGCCTCCTCATACATATTTATACAGTATCACTTACTACGCATTCACCGAGCTTGCTCCCTACATCTCATGTTAAATTGTTTATTTTTGTCCGGATAGAACTTTAGTTGCGAATAACATTAGCTACAATTTAAGTGTGTTTAAAGGAATGCACATTTTTCTTTTTTTAGCAACTGCCGGTTTGAATTGTAGGTCTGCTATTTTACAAAAGTTTTTGGATTGAATGTAAGTTATCTTATTTAATTATCATCGCATTTGTTTTATTTCTATTTCCATCGTTTCTGTTAAGTTTCTCTAAAAAACTTTTTTCAATAGCCGTAAGATTGAGCTTACACAACTGAATTACAATTCTTAAATAACCGAATTCGTTACATTCGCCTCAAGTAAGAACATCGTGATTGAACAAAAGTTATTTTTTGAAATATTTACTTCAATTAAACCTTCAGCCCGCTAGTAAAATGTAGGCAGTGCATAGAAGTTAAATCTTTGTAATACGTAGTACCTTTTAAACAATATCGTTCCTAAGTCTTTGAACGTATCAAGTTAGTCGGTGGGATTAAATCTCAAAAGTAAATCAAAATAACAATGTGTAAACAATACTATATAATGTTGGTACTTACTTAGGACGGATACTTTGATCGATTTGAAAAAAGACGCAATTCATACAACAAAGCCCGATGCATTGTGATATACCGACGTCATTCCCCTTCGTGCGACTTACGGATCTTGATACTCTTACAGTCCAAGTCTTCGTTTCTTTTACAACGTCATGGACAAACAAGTATTCACCTTATGAAAAATTATCACTGGCTCTCTAATCCTTCGAACCGATAGATAGCGAACTGGTTATTTTACGACAGGGAATAGTAAGGAGGCTAAATTTAAAGTAAATCAAGAGTCAAAACAATGCTAAAATCACTAATCAATCAATATGTGTGCATACTTAAGTATGTATTTTAAGAGTTTACCTTTTGCATTAAATTATAAACTTGAAAATGGCCTATGGCTGTAGTTTCTTTATTGTAAAAACAGGTCAAATTTCTTATTCTTACCAAAGTTTTTGTGATTGTCAATAAGCCTTTTCAAGCAAAACCAACTTGGAATAACACACTCTTGAACTGATTTGTTATTAAACAATTCATACATTTAACCACCCCATATGGCATCATAAATAAAACTCAAGTATCTTGATCACTTAGTCGATGTATATACCTTTGAGTTTTTGTTTCTAATAATAAAATTTTATTAGCTATTTGTAATTGTTATACAGGTAGAAATGATTGATGGGAATACTTGATACAAAACTTACTATATTTGTAATTGAAAAGCTTAGAAAATGCAGTCGAAAGATTTGTTTTGGCTTGATTCCAAAACGATGTCACAATAGTTTACAATGACTTTTTTATTTGAAAGATTGCTCGTATTCGAGACGAGTCATTGGTAGAGTCCTGGGAATTAATACGAAAGCAATTGAAAGAAATCGAAAATAAATTATTTATTTACGTATCGACAATGGTTAATAGGATTACGGAAAACTTTAATGGTATTTCAACCCTAAACGTTCCAGAATAAGGCCTTATTTTCAACGGGGTTGGTTTAACCACAAAAATGTTCTATCCGTCTGTTGGAGTGTTTTTTTTTTTAAATTTGTTTATTTAATTTATCACGCTCGTTTATTTGCCACTTCCTTCAAGTTATAGGCTATTGAGTTTTTGTGGTAAGTTTTCAATTTTTTAGCTCTGATCCTTTCAACGTTTAAACGATTTCGGTTTTTGCGGTTGCTTCCCTATTGTTTTAATTTTAGTTTTAGTGAAAATTTATTTAAACATTTTAAGATGTTACTAACAAGAACAATTTTGTATTCTTATTGTACCTTCTTATGTAGAAATAAGAAAAATAATAAGAAAGAATGTCTTACCTAAAAAAAAAGCATTTTTGCCAAACATTAAGTTTGTAAAACTTTATAATAAAAAAGACAAACGGCGTCTTTACGGTATAAATAGCTATGTTAAGTGCCTCCCTTACAAAAGTATTGAATTACGAACTTATAGAAAGAGAAGTCTATAATAACTGTTCAAATGATACATTTCGAATACAATGGGGCGATCAATTCAATTTTTGAATCGAGAACGCTCTCCTAGTTCTCGAGTTTTTTTTACGGCTAAAGTGCTGTTTTGTTCTGGCTACATCCGAGGGAATTTGACAGTCACTTGTTTGTTTTTTCTCGTATTTTCTTTGATGCTGAGAGGCGGGAGCATTTAATGTTTTACGAGAGCTATTTTTAAATACATTGTGTTAAAAAGGATTTTGATACTGAAGAGTTTTGATTTTGCACATATTTACATTTTAATGATGTCTAGTTTGTATTAGTTGTTGATTGGTGGTGCGAGCTTTGGCTAGCGTGTGAGATAAAAAAGTTTTTAAGTGTTAATTTCCTCATTATGTTACATTACTATTCAGCTGGCTGGTGGCCAAACGGCCGGTAGGTTTGGCCGAATGTTATAATGACATCAATTTGAATATTCAACATTGAACAGCTATTTCATTTACATAAGTTCGGCCGTTGAATTCGTGGTAATGCAAATGTTGGTCGGTACACTAATTGTGCTGTCCGAATCATTGTTTCCGTCTCGGCATGAATAAAAACAATTTGCAACTGTTGCCTATGAGATTAGAAAAAAATGTTATGTGGTTCCATTTCACATTTCAAAAATATTCAGTTTTGTTTTTTCAATTTTAAGTGCGACTAAAGCATAAATTTACAGAATAAACTTGCCAAGCGATGGCTCCGATTTAAGCCTTAGGATCAGGAGATAAACAAAATCAGAAAATGAAAGTTGCCGCGTAATAATTTCTATCAAGAAAACACGTAATTTTGCCAAAAAGCGATCACATAAATAAACCATTATAAAAGATATAAAAGCTGGTGTTCGCGCAGTAGGCCGGAAAGATTTTATCTGTTGGCAATACAGAAAAAATGGCGCCCACCGGAAGTGTCCGAGCGGCGCGCGGCGCGTTACTATTTTTTTCTCTTTTTTGTTTTAAATGGCTTTTTCCCGGCAGCGTTCGACCGGAAATGCGTTTGCGTAGCGCGGCCTTGTTGAGCCAAAAAGTTACAAAATCCAAATTAACTTCATACACAATTATAATACCTAACAGTGCCACTTAAAGTCCTTTATCGTTCGTCTTATTTGAACCCGAATTCAGTAGACCTGAAGACATGGCGAGTGTAGCGCTAAATAGGATGTTTTTATTCATGAGCCTTAAGCTCCCATTTTGTTTAGTGAGCGATTCTTAGCTGATTTACTGTCTTCGTAATAAATTTAGTGAAAATGGGCGTTGGGTTCGACTATATTTTCTGTGTGATAGCAATTAAACGTTATTAAATTTGAAAACGAAGTAATTAGCTTTAAACATTATTGTGGATATAAAATGCTCCAGTAACTGTGGTGAATTAGTTTACACGAATAGCTGGCCACTATTAAACAAAAACGCTCGTGTTTCTGGCTGTCATAAATCTATTTTATTCTATATTCAATTTTTATAGTTGGGTTTAAAAAAGAAGTGAAATGGCAGCTGCACGTCAGTCGGGCGATCGTCGGGGCGATAAGGCAGTGTCCTTCTACAAAACAATTATTGCGCTTAGCTCGACCGCCGCGGCCGGGTGGAGTCAGATTTGCGCAATGCTTATTGTCGCAAGCTTTTGTACCGGCTAAAGCTTTAGCTGTGATTTGTATGTATCCGTCATCTGTATTACAGAAAGAAGCCTCAACGTCATTTGTGGCCTTACGCAGTATAGGAATCCTTTGCGATATTACATACTTGTACTAAAAACGAATCGAAAATAAAAAAGACAAACCACTTCAAAATATAATTTTCAATTTGGTTGGTTTTTGGTGTGACAAGATTGAAATAGATTTTCCTTAATTGACATCGGATCTGATTCTTGTGTTCAATCAGCATGCACAATACAAATAGAAGCAATAAACTCCGCTTAGCAACATCAGTTGTAATCTGGTAATTAGCGGGATGATCCAGTAGGAGCAGATGATCTTAGATCTGGCGCAGCGCCACACTATCAGCGCCATCTAGCGTGATCTACGGGCGCACAAATAGACCCCACATTCCGGGAACGATACAACTAATTGAGATTCAACTTTATTTACCTTTTCCCATTTCCAGTTGCATATTTGACAATTATTATAAATGTCAATATTTATTGCAATAACAAGTTAATTGTAAATTAAATTTATTAACTAACCAAAATTACAATGTGCCTAGTTGTTATTAACCGCGGATTCGTGTTTTACACCTTCCGATTCAGAAACCTAAACTAAATTTAGTCATCTCTTTTACGAGGAATCATGCGTGTTTTCAATGTAGAATATAAATAGTAATGATGCTTTGATTGTAAAACACACTGATAATTAACCCTCGGGTGTATTAGGCGTATTAAAGTGCACGGTTGATTGCGTTCGCGGGTTTCGGCCCGTTACCCCTCCAGTACATCTGTAAACATCTACAGATAACATCTGACGTTTGACACAAAACGCGGTCGCATCTGATAACATCTTTAAACTATCTTCCCCCCTGCTTCTCCGCCGACCCCCGTGATTCTCCTCTCCGTCTAATTATTTATTTATGTCCCCCGTATCAAGGGATCTATGCGCCCGAGTGCAAACTCCGAGGCTACGCTTTACAATTCAAAAATAGATGTGGAGACGTTCGCTATCATTTAGGCGATCTCGGTGACAGTTTTCAGGAATCGCATATGCATTTTAAATAATTTTTTAAATATGTTTATTCTTATACATCGATATCCATTAAAATAATTGATTACTTACTACTATTTCGTACCGAATCATAAAAAGAAGCCCTTTATAAAATTTAAAATTTCGTTTCACACCGTTACCGCAACCGGCGTCGAATGGAAATTATAATAAAAAATATATATGACATCTTACTCATACAAAGTGGTCGGGCCAAGGTGTAATTTGATTGAAAGCACCAAAAAAGTCTTATAATCATATAATAAGTGGTGGAATAATTACCAGGGGCTTAGGGCAGGTGTACAGTCGCACGCGCCCACTACACTTACGATTCCGAACAACGAAAAGGACATTTTAATGAAGAAAGCATTCGTCCTGAATAAATGCAAGCTTCCTAGCATGTCATTTAAAAAGGAAATTGCGTATCGCTAAAAAAATAAGAATGAAGTACTAAACTCGATGCAACGCCAGCAACTATAATTACCGGCGAGTATCTGAGTTAAGATTAGTGTTAATCTGGTAAATCTTTAGCTATTGCAGGCAGTGTTGCGCGGAGAGTTATCGATAATCGCGAGCGAAGCTGTTAAAATTTGTGTCGACGTCGACAGTTACGAGGTCTCGTTGGCGGGCGCGTATGAATTAGTGTAGCGTGGTAGCCGAATGAGATTTACTGCGGACGCTCACTCGCCTCTAATTGGACCGGGTAACGTGCCACGGGCGCGAAACTCACAAATTTATTGTTTTCCATAATTGTTTTTGAGATGCGAAGTTAGAAGACCTGCCACATATACCATCTTCATTAGCTCCTAGTTTTGTAGCTGAGGCAGTTTTGACTTAGCAGTAAATACTGCATGAATTACTTAACTCATTTTAAAAGCTATTTGTACAGAAAGATAAGTATAGATCTCTATGAGTAAATATCTCCTTCAATATAAATAATTATTTTCTTAAATTTAAAACAATCTCTTTTTATTATGTTTTTCAAATTCATAGCTTACCGGTAGCAACAGTTTACTTAAAAACTCATTATTATTTTTAATTTGTTAGCGTCATCAAATGTTTATAAAGTTTTACTGATTTATTGAAAGTTAGTTTATTACCGGCATGAATAAATGTAAATTTATTTTATGTCTTGGTTAAATTAAAATCGAAACTTTATTCGACTACTTTATCAATTGAAATTGAGTTAAAACACATTCATTTGCGGCAACTTTTCTTTGTATTAAGAGGTACGTGAGAAGTAATTAACACTTGCAAAACGCGAAATAAATTACGTTTATCACTTAGACGCACTATTCTTTGTTACAAAAATCAACTGGTTTTAATTAACACACATCATTTTCACAACATTAACGATTTCGGTTTGCTAAATAATTGTCTATATTAATGTTAACCTTATTACTTTTAGTGTTCATTGTTTCAGGGTTTTTGTGTTTGCAAAATATTTTTTTAAATACATGGCAAGAGAAATGAAACGTTACAATAATAACGGGCACATAAGGTTGTGCTCGCTATAAATCGAAGTTGTCGATAAATTTGGCGGGGTATATAAATCGTTGTTTCAATTATACCCCGGAGTAGCAGCTGTCCGCGCTCGGTCGACTACTGCCCCAAGTATTTATTTTAATCACGCACACACATCAAACAGACACGAAAGTGTTTTATCGACATATCTTAAGGTGCATCCTTAATTTATTTTGGGTCATTTAAATATTAAATTCTAATTGTTTTAGATCGTTGAAACCAAAACATTTGTGATATTCGTTTATGACGATTCGTAAAAAACAGAGTTCATTTGAAACACAGAACATTTTTATAAGGTCATAGTTTTTTTCGGTATTTAAGATAAAGGGTTCTCAGATGCGCAGGCGCAGGCGCCGGGCACGCACGATTGCGGCGCGCGCTAACTGCCTGGAACTAATTTACTGACATCACAAAAAGAACCGTTTTTTGTCATTACACCAGTCAACGAAACCACATTTTATGAGTTACGTATGGATGACGACCAGGGCAGATACATCATAAGGAACCCTTGCGGACATTCCACACACTTGACTGATTTCAGATCTGAACCCTTACGAAATAGACGGGTTGCTACCATCGAAGCGTTAGATTGTTATTTTGGGGTTTATCCCTGGATTTTTACGTGTCATAAAGTTATAAACACGCTAGGTTTCGGGCCGAAAGTAAGTCGAGTAAGTGAACCTTCGGACAGTTTATTTCCCCCCTCGTATCTACTATTTGTTACTATTATTGACATTAATATGACATATATATGGGTATTTAAATATAACATACTAAATATTGTATCTTTTATCAAAATAACTTATGGAAAATAGCTCCCGTCCGCGTAGAACTCGAATTTTCTTCGTATTTTCGCACCTACGTATAGTAAAACATCTACCCATCCTGACAGACTAATCTGAGTATAGTTGGAAGATTTAAAAAATCGGCTCTTAGAAAGAAAGCTTCAAAAGTTAACTTTATACTATTATTTATAACTAAACCACAAACTAACTGAATCAGAGGAAACAGGTAGTATACAATTTAAGTGTTGATCTGTCATTGTTTCATACCCACGTGTGGCCGCCACCCGGTGTCTACCGGGATTCGCTCCATTTCAAATATACTTTTTACTCTCCTTCATGCTCCATCTATACTTTCAAGAACATTTCACCATCTAATTGCTGCATGCAATTTACAACACAAAATCTGCTGTCAACAAATATTACTCTTACATCTCCGATAGGTTTGCCGTCGGAAACTACATTGGGTATTTGAAGATTCTCTGCTACTGCTTATCTTCAAGTTAATCCGTTAAATTACATCAGTTACTTAAAATAGGTATTTTAATTAAAAGCAACATTTGATAATGTTGTAGAGAACGGAGTGAAAATGTTTAACAATTGCCTGTGAGAAACAATTTCTTTCACAATTTGTCAGTTATTAATTTGTGTAAACAGTTGAACTTGCATATAAGATTCCATCTCATTATTACACGTCCTCTAGATTGTCTTGTTTATAAATTTATTCATTGTTTTTTGTGCTATTTAAAATTAGATGGAGTGATACTGAAATGTCGCGACTTGAAACATCACGCAATACACTAGACGATTGCTTACCAAAAAAAACAATACATTTCTATCATTAAGATGGAGTTAACTAGTAGGTGACGGGTAGCGTCGCGTTTTTAATTAAGTAATTAAGTTGCAGTTGACATTTTAAGTAGCTTGTACGAATTAAAATTAAAGTAAGCACTTAATTGGATTCCCATTTAAAATAAATACCTTTTAATTTTCATGTTTTTAATTTCAATGTTTCTTCTGTTAAAAGCAGACAATATTATTATTAAATTAAGCATGTCTCATTCCATGTGTTATAATATTTATTTTTTGGGTAGAATGACTATAGCATCTTGAATATTTTTAAATGTTCTAGTGTCAGCATTAAATTCTGGAAGTCAAAAATGTACATTACTATACTTCGTGTAAAAATTTTACTTTCAGTGCTCACATTTCTTTATATTACTGGCTAGAATGTCTAATGATATTAAGGCACCTTTAGCTTATAAGTATATGTACATATTTACGCAAAAACCGAAGTCACACGATAATAGAGCGATCAGTTACAATAGAGACATTTACCGCGGTTTTTGCTTCGTAATGAATGTGTAATGTTTTTTGTCGGTTAATTGGTTGCTAATACTCTAGCTTTTCTCAATAGATGCGATAAATTAAACTCACAATTTATCAGATTATTATTCCATCGATTGATTTATTGCTTTGCGTTTTAAGTGTGCTTTTGTTTTGGTTAAAAAAATCATAATATTTTTCTAGGATTTATTTAAAAAAAAAAATGATTTCTAGCATTTCTGATTCGTTTATTTCATAGTGTTAATATAATTTTTCCGTACGAGATAAAATGTAAATTAATATCATCTTAAAGATTTAACGACACAATAATTTACTAGTCATTGTTCCGAGTCATGGAATATGCAATAAAAGGTTTGCTATTTTTCTTGCAATTAACTGTCGGGCACAGCTTTCTATGGTGGAAAAATTGCTTCATACGTGCATTTTCCATGGTATTGTTTAGCGAACCTGTTATTTTCCCATTTGAGCGGTTTTATAGCACTATTTCTGAACAGATGGCCACAGATAGCATAATAAGCTGCGTCTGCGCAGATAGGGAATCTAGAAACCTAACGTAATTACTCGCACGCACTGTGTAATGTAAAAATAAAATGCGTTACGTTGACGCAAGCAATGAAAATATTCACTTTCCAAACCATTAAATTATGCCTGTTTACTCTCCAACACGCGGATTCCCACTAGTCAAAATAATGTCTCCTGAAAAACTGCAATTAATAGGAAAGCTACTTTTACCCTATAGAGCCCTGTAGGTATAGACCCTTGTAGGTTCTATAGGGGAAAAGGGTAGAATACATTTTTAAACTTCTTGTTATTGATTTTATTAATAAATAAAGAAGCGACCTTCATTTATAAATACCTACAACAGTATACTTGTGTTCAGTGCATGGATACTATATTGTAGCATGCAACCCTCATGCGAAGCAGATAAATAACTTATAGAATACATTGGAAAATTCTATTTCACGTTCAGTTTTCAAACATGCTAGGCAACTAATATTACCTATATTTCAAATAGGTTTTTGTTTTAAATGTATAATGTAATTATATATTAGGCCAAAGTTATGTTGAACAATCTAGGAAATTAAATCAAGTTCTAGGTATATTGAGACGATCCTTGTAGCTACATGAAGGTTTTATCATTGTCTTCAGGATTTCATAGTTAAGATTAATCGAAAAATATTTTGAAAAGGGTTGAAATGCGAAATTAGATCCACGAGTATTGTCTTAACCTAATAAAGAATATTTGATGCCAACTTATGAGGTGTTACAAAAAACATGAAATTTCTACCGTTCGCAATAAAACGTGGAAATTCTTTTCAATGTGATATTACATAAATAGAACAATATCTTGCCATACCAACGTAAGGTAGCCCACATCAAGATCGAGAATTTAGACTGCACTTAGTGGTTTTACAAGCGTTTGTTATAAGGTTGATATATCTTACTTACAACTGTATACAATTCTGAACCTTAATCCGTTTGTATTAGATCCATTCTAACTAAATTATGGCTGATTTACGTTACGTCACTTTTGTTGTAACTGAGAAGAACGATTCTGAACTTAAATGCTTTACCGATATGTTTCTGTTTTAAATCAGCAGCAGCTGAAAATGATACTAATGTGGGAATTTCTACGGATCATTATAAACTGTTAAACGTGGGTGTAAGGTTGAATTTCCCCTGTAGGTATTGCAGTTTATGCCATGCGATTAGTGGAAGGTAACTTCAACGTATAGGAGTCGGAAGCATGGCATGCAAAGTGCGTGTTTCTTTGAGCAGCCTGCGGGAAGCGAATTCATTGCGGTTGAGCGATGTATTTCTGTCAGCAATTATGAATTTTGCACACTGCTTTGAGAAATATGAACATACATAGGAAAGCAAGCTCGTTCGTTTACCGTTCTATGCGTTGTGTACGTAGTACATGCAGCGAATGGGATTCGATAGAAATTCCTAATTAGATAGTATTTTGGATTCTTTTATGGTTAGGCTTTAGACGTCGGTCAGTTTATGTTACATTACTTTATAATATCTACTCATCAAGAAGTTAAATTTTAAAAGTAACTGGGTATGTTATGTTTGTGCCTATATACTATACGGCTTAGGTTATGATAAAGCTTCACAGGTTACAGGGTATATACTCTAGTTTATCTTATCTTTCGGCGCACATGACACAACATATAGGTGCATATGACACAGTAGGAAGACACACATCATTATATACCTGTATAACATAGACATTAATACTAGAATGGGAACCAGGCAGAAATGTAATTAAGCCAACATAATGGTAAGTTATTAAGCAATTTCTGCAGCTACAAGGCCTGTATGGCATGTAGTGATGTTCGTCTTATGTACCTCACGCTGACATGGACATGAGAATATTGTGGATTATATCTATTAATGTTTCAGAGGGAAAGCAATGAGGTAGTTTAGAAATTCCCATAAAAGCACTTTAACCTTGTCAAAGGTTTATTAAAATGTAATTTAAACATGTATGAAATGAAATAGGCTTCAACACTGACCTAATTGTTTGGTTAAATCTGCCGTCAGTTTAGCTAATGTTAATGCATTTTATATTGGTTCAATTGGCGGTGCGACGGCGCGGTATGCCGGCGGCCGCTTGTGTGGGCGATTCGCGGGAACGCAACAGGGACACCGAGAATTAGCACGCTCAATGTACTTTCTTTAACTGCATCTTATACTTATGGTTATGAAAACGCTTCCCGATTTAACTTTGACCTCCAAGTTTAGGTCCTTAATAACTTCATAAGCTAGAAGGTATGTTAGCTAAGGTAAGGTATGTTAGGTAGGTAGGACCCAAGAACTAAAGTCAAATTCTCACACCCGTACCGTATACAAACATACATTCATTTAAATAAAGGATTATTGAATAAAGTTTGATAGAATTTGGATCAGTTTCTTTACTGTTTTGTAACTTTCTATCAATTGATCTTAAAATTTCGCTAGAGCTAAAGACGAAGATTAATTGAAAGGGCTATTGTTGATTTTTATTTTTATTTAAATATCTGCAGATCTAATAATATTGTTAAATTTGTGTTGTAATTACCAAAAGCAAGCTAAGTAAGAGCAGGTCATGCGCTTGGGCTAGCACGGGCTGCGCGGGCGCAATGCAATCGTGCGTTGAGGCGCACATGCCGCCAAGTTCCCTGGAAAGCGATGAATAAAGCATTGTCCGTCCGTCCGTCCATCTTGTGACGCATCATTCTAAGAACCACTGCACCACCAGATGACCCCGACAATTTGGCAGTTCAAATTTTCAATGCACTAATTATTTCGGTCTCCATTGATCTCGATTATGTGGCGAAAGGATGTTATACCAACGAAATACGTAATACCTACATTAGAAAAGAGGACCAATAAATATGCGAGATACTTTCTCTTTTGTCTTATCGATGATATGTTCTGAATGATTTATATTCAAATAGGACAATTTAGGGTTGCAGAAATTGTAGATTTGAGGAAACATGCAAAGGACTTTAACCTTCTGAGTAACCTTCAGTTGTTAAAAGCAAAATGCATAGAAAACATGCATTTGCAGTAATTAGAATGCGCAAGGAGTTCTGACGGCTCATGTCGGCGTCGCATCCACCAAACGAAACATTTCGCGCACTATTGTCGTATCACTTTATGGTCTCGGCTTGCCTTTGTACTCACTATTAGCATTCCTACTTGGTACCGCTTACGTTTTTTATACCGCTAAATGTCATGTCATAGTCATAAAGTGGGGTACTCATGCTGGCAAAAACCTGAGTGAATCAGCGAACAGTTGTTCAGTTTGATGTAGATACCTATTGTAGGATGTCCAAATACGTTTGCTTTGACTTTATTCAAATCAGTTACCAAATATAAGTTTATCCTTGGTTCTAACTTATTAAAATATATGTACATAAGATTATGAGTTTGGTTAAAATTGAGTGTTTTGTATTGTTTCAGGTGAACCGACCACTGACTATGAAGAAAGAAGGTATTCAGACGAGGAATCGTAAGCTAAGCAGTAAGAGTAAGAAGAAGAAGGGGGGTATGGGCATGGGGGGCGGCGGGGCATGTGCACTGGCCCTCGGGGGGGTCATGGGGGATATGATCAAACCCCTGGGAGATGCAACCAAAGGCTTCGGAGGCTCGGCCTTCCCACCGACCATGGATTTCGGTTAGTTGACTAGAATTTATTTAATTGACTTTGATGATTGACAGGATGTTAAATGCATTAACCGAAATAATGATGATATAAACTTCACAGATATTTACTTGAAATTAGACCAAATATAGCTAGTTTTGTGTTTAAAATGTTCCGTTTTCCTATCTCCAGGTCAACACCAAGTTGGCTTGGTGCATCCCGCGGCAGCTCACATGTCTCACTGGTATGGGGCGCCGCACCAGGGCTTCGCCCCACCTCCGACCTCGCACAACCCCTACCATCACCATCATTTAGCGCAGCTAAATTCTATGGTAAGTTTCAATAACATTAATTAATTTAAAAGCTTCTTTCATTGGACTCTTTTTCTTGTTTGTTTAATTCCCCTCTTTATTGTTTAAGCAGTTATTCCCACACGATTGATCTGTAATTTTGTATACGTCGCAGGATGATTGCGAAAACCATATTATCTAAACATTTCTAGAGCTTTCACGAAAACACGAACGATTGCAAATAAAAATATAATTTGTCAATATTCTTGCTTGATTTTTTTTGGGTTTTTGCGAAGATCAATGTTCTATCATGCGCTATTGTGTGTACTGTATGAGAACACTTTATAATTTTTGAAATAATTAGGTTTTCGCAATCCTCCTGTAGTGTAATACGTGTAGTTTCGATACCTAGCACACCGCGAAGCCGATGGTAAGCAGTTATCGCAGTTAATAGACGAACCTAGTATCTGAAACGACAGACGCACATTTTAAAAACAAGGCACAAGGTTGTCTGGTTGTGTTAGTCACTTAAATCAGTTACTGCGATGTCTTTACTCATTAAAAATATCTTCAAATACTTATTCAATAAAGTCCTCTGCGCTATTGCGTAACTAGATAAGATACTCAGAGAAGAGAAACATGTACAATAAAACGAATGATCCAGCTAGGATCCATTAGGATTATTTCCTTAAATCTGGCTAAGACATGTACAGCTGGTACATTATTTTTTTCTCTCAAATCAAATCAAATTCTCGAATCAGTCGTTTTATTGATTTTACACATACATTAAATTGTTATTATTATTATTTATTGTTAGTTGTAATTGTTTAATTGTTTTTTCAATTAAAAAGGATATTTTTCTTAGTGTTTTTCTCTTGTCTTTGCAGACTGGCTGGAGGAGTGAATATACGTGATAAGTCAGCCTCTCCACACTACCTTGGAATTAACTACGATTTTACTTACAACCAACCGTCCCAATTTAAAGGACGAATTTATTTAAACAAAATCAATGCGATTCGCAAATAGATGCTGTGATTTCACTAATTAGACGACTAACATGTTCCACGTTCATTTTCAATATAAAATACAGTTTCAAACAAGGACATTTTTATAAGACTGTTCGGCAGAATTGAACGCATTAGTTTGAATTGATAAACATATCTTTTTCAATCACTTCGACACCATTATACGTTTGCAAGACTTTTATGTAACGTGATGACTACCCAACAAGTATTACATTAATATAATTATGCATTAACAAGTGTTTTACATGATGAAGTAACTAGCGAAATTGTACAGTATTATAATATAGATAAGGTTTAATACGATGTCAGTATAGATAAATTATAGTGAGTACGTATTGTTCTTAAATAATTTGTGTATTTGTACATATTTTCTTATTAAGTTATATTCTGTTTTTGTATAAAATTTGTTTTTTTAATATATAAATTCTTTCAATTTAATTTGAACGATTAATTTCGCTTAAGGAATTGTGATGTGTTCAGAGAGGAAAATACGGAAGATTGTCTTTTTTTGTAAATTTTTATTAGAGTAGTTTATATTGAATGAAATGCAATAGTTATTTATGTAATAGTAATAAAATCATGATATGTAAATAATAGCAGTTTTAAATAGTTACTATACGTTGTAAAGAACTGAGTTATGTGGATATCATTTCTAAAAATACCTTTAAATTATTATTTTGTTTCTTTTGTGAAGAAGCTTATACTTATCAATCGCACACGTAAACTCTACCTGAATCAAGTTGTCAGTGTTTTTCAAATCCTTTCACTGTAATAAATAATAAATGTACAGGTTTTGTACATAAATAAATCTGTAGAAAATTTTATTCTAGTAAGTCTATTAAATTATAAAACGTATTGTAAAGTATAGATCCAGAGCAGAGCAGCCCGGTACGATATCCAGTGAAATAAACCTTTTTAGTTATTAAAACAAAACATTGTGAAGTTGTGTATTTTAAAATAAAATTGTGAATAAATTATCAATATTGATATTGAACATGTTGTTTTCCTTCAAGTAATCGAACTGAGCAGCTAAGTAGTTACGTTAGAGGGGAGTAAAGTCCGTTAAATTAGTTTTCAAATGAACGAAAGATCCAATTATTGTGTCTAGCATCGTCCGACATCGCCTTTCACATAAGTCTCCGGATCAATTCAGCTATTTTGCAGAAAAAGTCGTCCAAAAGTCGCGCTTATCTCGCGGCAAATTGAAAATGCAGCCGGGCGTGTGATTGTGACGCAACGGGAACCGTGCCCCCGACATATGGACCTATTCAATTTTAATCGCATTTCAGAAGAATGGACATCGGATAAAAGTATGGGACGATGCTCGGTTCGCGACGATAGAACCCGCTTAATAACTTGGTTTTATTTGCGGTTTAACTGCGACCGGATTTTGAGGGGACCCATTGTTAATAGACAATTAATGTTTGCGATTGCTCTTTTTAAGTTCCACGGAGATTTGGCTATCTTGTAAGGTTTTCCGCTAGAGAAGAGACAGGATCTTGTATTAGTTGCAAATCAAATAGTCTTTTCTTACGTAACTTCCGCTCTTGGATTTTTCGTGTATTTTTTTTTAAATAGTCGGGAATGCAAGAATTCGCAAGTAACAGGCTTGCGTCAGAAGAGCATAAGTCACCTCAAGTCGCGTTGTCCGGTGATATATGCCTCGCTGGCGCGGGAAAAAATGTCGCGCGACAAAAAGCGCGCCATCACTCTGCGCGATTTATTGCACGGCGACGACGACGCTGCGGAATATTCGAGACTTACGACACCCGGCCGAGTGTTTGCACCTACCGCTCGGAATGTCCCTGCCTCGCCCCCCGATGTGATGGAAATTCACACTTTGCTAAATTATGACTACAGGCGCTTTCCTGTGTAGCTCGCCTTATACTTTTATTTTGGAAATCCTTTAGATTGTAGCAGACTAATTTATGTATAAACATAACAAAGGGTCAGGCTATAAAATGTGAGAGACAATAACATCTGCAATCCCTTAAGCAGTGTAGTCATAGTAAGCGGCGGGTCGTGAGTAAGGGATCGTGCACACTTGAGAGCGCGCGACTATCCGCTTGATCCGAGAATCAATCTCGGAATTACTTCGCGCTTATCTCACTGACCCTGCTCTGTCCTAGACTGTACATCACATCGTGACGAAAATTACTTACCGATCTGAAAAATAAGCATTTATCTTGACATTACAAGAGAGCTCATGAAGAGATTGTTTTTGGGTTTGGTACGTACTTGTGAACAAATGTAAGTATACAGGTATAAGTATAAGTCAATCTTACCATCAAGCAAACCAAA
This sequence comes from Choreutis nemorana, assembly GCA_949316135.1. Lineage (NCBI taxonomy): Eukaryota > Metazoa > Arthropoda > Insecta > Lepidoptera > Choreutidae > Choreutis > Choreutis nemorana. Next base: position 7,781,946 of record OX438600.1, read on the forward strand.
TCAAACATGCTATCAGAAGAAAAAAAACATTATTTTTTCTGATATATTTTGAAGCTAGTAGGTATTCTTAAGATATTTTACACATTACATACTTTTTCTAATTACTATTTATTTCATCAATCCTCATAAAAAGTTCCAAACTAAGAAAGCTCATTAGGGATTTTTAAATTCGTAAACAGCTGAGCAATTATTTTTGAAAATAAAAAGCCCCAAGATATAGCAACACAAACAAATAATAAGTTGGCTTGTATCCTCCGCCTAACCGACTTTAGCTATTTACTTTACCAGTAAAATCAACTATTTTTTAAACATTATTAGATGATAATTTTTTATGCATCGAATTCTAACACACTTGTGGATTAAAAATCTTCAGTTTTTTTAGTTTTTCTACTTCGAAAATGCTGACAAATGTCAAAATAATAATAATAGTTAATTGTACAATATTTTGTACAATTTCTTTCTTTTTACCTTTGTCGAGAGTGGTGTGGCGCAGGTGTACAAGACATCAACGATATTTAGTTACTGATACCCAATACAACATACCACAAATATATAAAAAAATACAAATAAAAACATTGAGACGATAAGGTTTCATTGGTTTTGAAAACTCAGTAAATAATCCGCAAGTAATCCAAACCTTCATTAAACTGACTGAACTACAGTTTCTAGAAAATTGTATTAGAATATTATGTGTATGAACTACATTTTTTAATTACTTTGCACATACTTTACTTTCAATAAATATTATCTATTTAGTAAAATATGCAGTGTGAGTAAAAACAAAAAAATTGAAAAATAATGAATGCAATTAAGTAGTATCAATTGATAATAATATGTCTAATTAACTTTAGAGCGAGTAAAACTTCACCTGCCCTCCGTGCTGACGTCTTAGGTTTGAATCCGTGCTTAATCAGGCAGATATTTTGACGAAGCATAGTATTATTTATAAATAGACATGAGTTGTTATAATTTTCACACATATCTTCTTAGTTACAAGCTCTTTAGGAAGATAACATTAATAAAGGTAGGTACCGTAGTAAATTTAAATTTTGATTCTCTTCTGTTTATGTCTAATTAAGAGGAACTAATTAACCGAGCTCATGTCTTTTGATATTTGAAATTCTAAGAAAAGAATCTTTGATTTTAGTTAGGAAACTGGTTCTGTCATTTTATTAGATTGTTAATATTGTAGTTTACTGCGGTTTACGGTTTAACGCCCGTTTTCTTGTGAAATAACTTTGAGAAGGAGAAATATACGTACATTTAATTTAATAATAATGAGAAGAACATATTTAAAAGCTAACGTTAGCATTCCCATAGTCTCGGATGGTACGAAAGAAAAAGAAGCTAAGTAGGTATGTCTGTTTCTCATAAATATAGAGGAATAGTAACAGTTAAATATTTCAGACTCAAATTTGGTTGGAATTGGGAAGACAAAAATTTGGTACAGATCATATAAAACCATAATCCTACAAGATAGGAAGGGCGCCAGATATGAGTAGTATTGATATAAAATTTGATTCATGCAGTAATCTAAGAATTGTTGTCAAAAAATTCTTAGGTACATTTAGTTCTAAATGAAAATATTTTTGCTCTCAAAGTAAGCTCACTTTGCTATCGTTTGCTTTACCAACATTTTTGACATGTATTTGCCTACGTTTTTAAATAGTTTGAAATGCAGATTTTGAAGCACCTGCTCTAAAGCTGCTCCTCATTTATGGCCCCTGATTGCAACCGTCGGTGCGGCACCCCTGACTTCCTTCACTAACGGAAGTTTGGACATGCACCTTTAGCCTGTTTTCAATACATCCATGAAAATATTTTTAAGCCTTTGTTTTAATGTTAAATTATTAAGCGCATTAACTTTCCACTTATACTTACTTGGCAAATTAATAAAATACATTGGTAAAAATAATTTCATCTTTTTGCATTAAATGCAGTTTTAAAGTTAGTGGTCAATTTCCTTCAAAGTCACCATCTAACCTGAACATTAAAATTTTGATTTTATGGAACGCTACGCATTTTTTTTTGTTTTAATAAAAAAATAATTCTGCCGTAGCAATTGTGTTAAAGAAAGCGCAAATTGCACTGCATTATTTTAATTTAAGCCAGATTTCTCTTTTGCTGAATTTACGTAGCCAACTATAATTATGGAAAACGGTTAGATTTACATACGTTTGCAATTGATTGTGACGGCAAAAACTATTGGTTTTGCAAATATTAAAGCAATCTGAATACATATATCTGTGAGCAGAAATTATGATCCATCATCAGAGGAGTGAATGCACCTGCATTGACGCACTCTCTGCTTAGGGTCACCACCGCATAAAAATTAACTCTGTATTCAAATATCAACATGATAATGTTAATTCTTTAAAATAATTGATTGTGTCAAACTTTTCCGAATATAATTAATATGATTATGTTTTAACCCCCATTTTGACAATTTACTAGATTCATTAATACATCGGATAGTGTATAAACATTGTACATACAATTGATAGCAAAAATAAATGTACTAGTAGGAATAGAGTTTGATTTCAAATTCATTAGTAAAACACGTGGATAATAATTTCCATTTTTACTTTAGATCAAGTGAGTGTCAGCCCTTAATTTAACGGTACTGGATAGTCAGTTATTAAATTAATATAAAATTCTCCGACTTATTTACGAGTGATTTAAATAAGCAGTAACCGTGGATTTTAAATGGATAATACAGAGGGAAGGTGTGATTACATTAAATTCGAAATAAGATTTGCTACTGTGCGCGTGGTTTAATGAAAGTGTTCTATTTTGTTTTTAATGTATTATTAATAAAGTAACTTCGGTTTTTGCACATTTGCACACATACCTTACTATCAGTATCAGTTATATCACGAAGACCGTTTGACTAAGGTTGTGTTAGTTTTGACAGACGTGTACATACATACGTATGCATTGTTTGTGTGCGTAACCTCAGTAACCTCAGGTTCGCTCAGTAATGACATCGCACACTAGAATGATGTGCATGTAGGTACGAATAACTGTATTAATTTAAATACTTATGGTAATGATAGAGTTATCATTGCGTTATACATTTTATTATTGAAACCAAAAACTTTAAACGGATGAAATATAATGTAGTGTAAGTTAATCTAGTGCAGTCGCGGGCAGGTTGCTGAAATCATTCGCGTCATCGATACTTGGCCGCACGCGTCAACAAACTTCACCTGGTCTGGTACACGTCACACACGCACAAATACATTTTGTGTGTGTGGGTGATGTTAACAATTTTAATGAATAAAAATTGCAGAATCACATCTAAACAGTTATAAAGTTTTAGGTGGAGAAGGCATGCTTGCCAAATAAAAAAATAATGTTCTTGGCTAATTTAGATTAATTACGTGAGAGCTTTTTTCAACTACAATTTTTTTAGGTTTGAGTAGTTATGGACCAGCTTATCTATTAAGAAAAAACTGAAACATTTTTATTAACACAATGTGAAGTACGAATTGACTACTGACGATTGGTAGAAAAATTTAAAAAAGTATCAAAAAACTAGTTTTTTCAAAGCAATAAAGCAAACGTAAAATCCTTTTAATTTCTTTCAAATGAGACGGTTCGCTTTGCATCATTTCAGAAAGCAAATTATCATTTTATGACAGCTCTGGACTAAGGAGAACACCTTTAACAAACACACCTGATCGATTAGTTGCACCTTGCTCCAAATGTGGTCAGGGATCCACCTGGCCTGCTCACTCTTGGGCATTTTCTAAAAGTTTGTCCCTTTCTCTCCAGGGTCTAATGGGGCAATTAGGCTGAAGGGATATGTAAAACAGTTGACAGCTAAGCTTACGGCGATTGAGGTTTAACTGTAACGGACTTTGCGTTGGATTATCGGCTTAGTTTCAATAAAGGCCAAGGACGTTGGCAGTTTATTTATATCTAGTAGTTAACTTAAAACCAAAGTAAAGAAATTTTCTTATTATAGGATAAGTTTTTCTTTCTTGGGCGCAGTTATACCTTCCCGATTCTGTTTAACAGCCTCATGATAAAAAAGTTGCAAGGCTTCGCAATTCTACCCGACTACGGCGAAGCCAAAAGGAAGGGTATTTTTGTCAGTTTATTTATGTGTATAAATTTATGTATTTAAGTATGAATGTTCCACCGTAGCAACTAAATTACTACAGCGATTTTAATGAATGAGTTGTCAATAGATTTGTAATAATGGCCCGGATATTGAAATTTAATAGGAAAGTAGGCAAAAAATAAATTTTAAAAACTAAAACCCTACTACGTCAAAAAATTGGTCTAAAAAAAAAGAAACAAGAAAATAATTAAGATAGAAATAGGTTCAAAATTGGTCAAGTTGGAGCCGTGGTTGCACCTACTATATACCTAATATGATTATGTGGGTGATAAGATTAAACAGACATTATCATTATGAGGTATAGCCATTCGATTGGCAATGGTTCTACATGAGCACTCTAACCATAAATACTTACACACTCAAAAGCAATTAGTAGTGATACTAATATTTAAATAAATAATGTTTGTATGTTATGTTGTATTTAGGAAGTAACACCGTTTGATTAAAGATCGTAAGTTTATAAACTGACGTGATGATTGTAAACTTTTGACATCCATTTAAACTTAAACAACACAAGTAATGATCATTTTAAAATATTGTCAGGTTATGAGCTGATGATCTTCACAATCATACTGTGACATAATATACAATCTTTGCATTCGAGATCACAAGATATAATATTAAATCCGGGAATACCGGTGTTTTTAACTCTACGGAACTATGTTTGTTTTCAGAATGCCAATTTTTTGTTTTAAATTTCGATATTTGAAGTTAATACTGACCTAGTGAACACAAAGTCAAGAAAATCGCATGTTTTATACTTAAGTATATTGAAACTAGGCATGTGTGGGGATATATGAAGCTAAAACTAACCAAAAAACAAACTCAAGAAAATCGCATACATATTTTATACGTAAGTTTATAGAAATATTGTGAGAAGGCTAAAACCGTATTTTTTGATTAAAAAAAATATACCTACTGTCGTCTCTATTAGCAACCTTCGAAACAATGAGTCATTACATTTTTTTAAACTTTAACATAAAATCTTTATCCAGAGATAGAACCCTTGACCTTAGCTCAATAGTGAATTTAGTTTTTCATTGCTGATGGAAATGTATAAAAAGTCACCAATTTATCTTATTGAGTTCGAATAAGAAAAATAGAAACAAATGAATGATGTGATACGAAAGAAAAAAACCGGAATAAGAGTTGGTTTATGAAGTCATTAAAATTAGTTATTGCTTTGTGTAAGGTGTTTATTAATAAAAACAAAAAATGCTGCTATGTCTTCTTTATTGACGTACCAAATTCTTGTCGAAATGAATGCAAGTAACAAGTTTGCAGGAATTTTATTCCATGTGAAAAAAAACTAGTACCTACATTTAAGTTTGGTCTGTGAATTGCTCTACCTCATTACTCGCATGCATTTTACTAACGCGACGTATTCCCAACTTTATTCTAACAAACAGAAAAATAAACCTTATCCCTTGCCAATAAGGTCTATGTGCCGAGAACATATCAGAGCTACGTGCATAGCAAGAGAAGAAAATTAGACTTAAAAGTTACAACAACAAATATCAAAATGGGCTGATTTTATATCTCATTTGATTAGTGGGGAAAACACGGTCGATTATAGTTTCTAACCTATGAGATTTAAAGCTGCATTTCATTGTTACGCATCAAGTATAAAGGTGCGAATACACGCGAGCGGGTATGCGACAATTCTGCAGATTCAAATAGGAACTGCACCAATGCCTGCTATCCTTTATGTCTCCAATTAAAATTTTTCAATATAAATAAAAGATAATGTTCGCTTCAATTGTTTGCATGACTCGGAAGTGGTCTCCTATTATTCCTTACTCTTGAACTTTAGATAAATTGGGATCGTGAGAACATATTTTTTTTGTAATGTAGGAATAAACAGACATACAAATCTGTACCATGTTCTCTTGAAAGATCTCCATTTCTAAGTCTCATTTGTTAATTTAAAAAAAAAATTATCATGATTAAGTTCTGAACGCTAATATAGAAAGCTGAAACGTTTTTTAATAATTAAGGCGAGTGGAAATAAAAAAAACAAGTATTTTTCACTTGAAAAGTCCTCTTGATAAATGACTCTAATACCCAATATTACCTGCTAAGCCATGCTACCTCCATTATTATGTGTATTATAATAAATTACATATCACTTATAAAAATAACTTTAACGGTGTATTTTAACCTGACTTAATTATAATTTTCACGTTACATTTTCAAACGGCTCCATAATAACTTAATTAATATAAAGATTCAGTAGACGTGTGTAAAATTTGCATAAACACAACGTCCACAATCGGAAAACAAAAACACGATATAAACTCGGGCTCACATGAAATAAATCGAATAAAAAATCTATTTTTGCATCGATCTGCGCAGGAGTGGATGCAATTAAAGACTTCCAAGAATCGATGCCCCGGGACTTGCAGTCTACATGAATACGTCCCTTCTTTCTCCATCGTATAAAACAAAACAATTTTACTATTAATAAATAAATTATCGTTGTTAGTAATTTGATATCGGTACCATTATTTATAATCTACAATACTCCCAGCTTTGATGGAACAAGAATCACCTTGAGGAAATCAAATGCAATTAATACAACAACGACTGGTTTTAGCACATTCTCCATGTAGTTGTTTAAAATTACATCATCATCAAATATTTCTTAGGTTGCTGTCCAAAAAGTATTTATACCATCCATATCTCACGCATGCTGCCTAAACCAGAATCGAATTTCTTATCATTCGCTAACAATGGACTAAAACGACTAAACAAGGTGTTTACGATGTCGATTCGCATCGGAAAAACGTGCCACAAAACTAAATCCTTCGCGAATAAATTATAAGAAATATATACTATATATATTACGTGCTCCAAACGAGGTTGCTCATGCACCATACCTTGTTGCTACCACTGACGCTTTCAGGTTAGGAATTAAATGCCAAGATCCAATAGCTTGTCGAACTAAGTAAAAGGGACAGGTTAAGTCTGTGTCCACGCCTTAATTGGGCCATGTTGCAAGGGACAACGAAAAAACTGAACATTTGTAAGGTATTCCAAGAATTTATACAGTTGTTGCGCTCGATGCTCCACCATTTTGTTTTTGTTCCGTAATGAACAATCCTTTGGATGCAGGTACCTATTTAATTAAATTCAAAGAGATTTTCGTCACTTTCATTACGATTTCATTTGGATTTTAACAATAAATTTTAATGGGTTTACGAGAGATGTATTGCAAATTTATTACTCGACTGTCCAAATAGAGTGAGCAAAAGGTGAGCATAAACATTTTTATCAAGCTGAATTATTTATGTTAAAAAAAACGTTTAAACAAATACAATAAGAAATACCTGTTGAGTGCGAAAATTGAAGTAAATTTTTTAGATTTAATATAATGGTATGAATATCGAGGTGAGATGAGTGAGGGTGCGCGTGTCGTGGAACGTAAATTGTTTATTATTTTTTACGGGGTTTTCATGGAACCAGCCTGGCGCGTTAACGATCTCGTTTTTTACAGATTCCGAAAATCTGAATTATTTTACACTTATATACCTATATTTTAACATTAAAGTTTTATACATAGGTTTTAATTCTACTGTGCCTGTATTTTCATCAGAAGCAAAGGAATTTTTAAAAAGTTATCGATCGATGGTCAATATAATAATAATAAAATCAAGTACTCGTTAGTGGATATTTAAGTGCAGATCTGGTTATTTATCAGTATGCATTTAACGTTTTTTGACAATTTTGTTTCGTTTTTCCTTTAGAAAATCTAAACATTCCGTACATTAACATCGCATTACCTTTAACAATGTGAGCCATATTTTAGTCTTGCATTAAATTCGCGAGGTGAGGTTGGTTTCCTTAGCCATTTCGATGTTCCAGATGAGAAAGAATCGGAAGAAGGGGGTTAGGGGGTGAATATTGTAAACACAATTACCCCCAAAACGAGGGTGGTAACAAATGGTGGCTAAACGACCCATTCGCCTGTGATTTGTTAGCAATATGCTTCAGATTTGGAACAGAAAAGTCTTTTAAAAACCGTGCTCCTCGTTTCATAGTCTGGTTGTTGGCTCGGTGTTATTTATAGCAGGCTTTAATATCTGCCATGTTTCCTAAAAAATGCGTTCAATAAAAAAAAAAAAAAAAAATTGGTAACAGTCGGTCTTAGATGGATCAACTGCTGAATAACGCCACAGTTCATAATACTCGTATTGAGAGATAAATGAGAATGTACATTCTAGAAATAGGTCTCTACGTTTAGGTTATTATTAACACAACTTCGCAAAAATGGCTTGCTTTGTAAAATGGTAAAATGTAAAAAAAAAGTATCTAGAACAGGTAATTGCATGAAGCCATTAATTTGTTGATAATTAATTTAAACTTCTAGTCGATACAGCAAGCATCGCGAGGAAGTAATAAGTCGTGTGTATTATATAGTGTCGTACATATTTACTAAATTTGAAAACTATATTTTAGATCTACTAAAGTTCCAGATAACTTTTGTAGAAATGAAACATAAGTTACATGCTATGGTATAAATGTTTTCAACTGATCTTTTTACAAACTAGATCTTGAATATTCATTGTAAAATGTTTAAGATTGTTTTTTTTTGGATCTTTGAAAAAAATTATAATAGACTTTAATTAGAATAGACTTTCTGGGTAGGGTAGGCATCGAGTAAATTTGGATACAAATACAATCCTGCATGGACTACTGGAACTAGTTACTATTGAAACGATAACTGAGCATACATTAAGTACCCATATAATATATTGTATGTATAGAATTAACATATGAATTGACTCTTATAATTAAGTTAATTTTGATAGGTATTTTATTAAATTTTCCTACTTCACCAAAACTCATTTACTCGAGCAAACTCTGCGACATTAAACAACAGTTTCGTCGTAATTGTAGAAGTTCGCAACTGAACATAATTCGACTTCACAGCCCCATCTCTGGCTTTACAAAGACAATTGTTTTATCTTTGTAGGTCTTACAGGGGTCTGTTTAAAGGAGACATTGGCTTAAGATTTGAATGCTGAGATGGTGTTTGGTTGCAGTTTGTACGTAGTTAATCTCTGGTTAGAGTAACGAGAGGGCGCCGCGTGGGGCGGAGTCCTGCGCCTCTCCCGCCGCCGTCCAACGCATAAACAACTCAAAAACAACATTTAATTATCGCTCTTTATTAAACCAGACGCACCTACAGATAAGATACCTATCGACGGTCAGGGATAACACCGATCATCTCAGAAATTGTCTTCACACCTCCTTACATCGTTTGGAAACGAAACAAGCTATCCAGATTGTACCCGACGTTACCTTTTGAATTATGTATAAGTTATTGCTAAAGAGGTTGTTGATCCGCTTTATTGTGTTTTGTATTGTTTTACTTAACGTATGATCGAGGATTCAGGATGCTTTTTGAATTGTAGGTCGTTATTTGGAAAATTTATCTAAATGTGTAGAACTTTGGGGTTGTAAAGCACATACTTTTGTTCAGCTTTACGTTAGATTTTTAAATTGGTATGCAGTATTTACCTTATAAAGTTGTGCTCAGAATACATATTTTAACTTAAATTATATCAAAAGTGTATAAGTGTAACAATTACTGGTGAACCAATTAATAGAACATAATATATATTCTGCTAGTAGCTAGAGTAGTTTTAGGCTATTGATTAATGTAATTCTATAACAATTATTAAATATTTATAATCACTAAATTATTTTTATTTTTTTATTACCTACCTCATTCAGATTAAGTACAGAAACATAACATTTACAATTATCAAAAGTACTTGTTGAAAATAGGACTCCACTTCAGTCGTAAACAAAAATCGCTGGTTAATTTGCTATGGGTTTGGCATTAGAAGTGCGCAAAGCAGAGCAGGGCCGGCGGCGGGTGCTGGAGCGGGCATTTATCGGCGCGGGCGCAGGCCTCCGCCCCCGCCAGCGGCGCCCGCACGACCGACACGCCCCGCACAGGAACGGACCGTGAAAACCCACCAAGGAGAAGGGTGCAGGAAAATTTAAAGCCTCTTCTTAACTTATACATTTTGCTGGACTCGATTTAATATCTCTTTTGCGATCTTATCATGAAGGAAAAGGGTCCAAAGGAACTTTTCCTCCTCTTGACTACATATTTTAATGAACTATTTCGAATATAGTCCAATTTTCCTAATGGATAAAGTTGTCAACTACAGTATTAAGTTGATATCTTCTTCATTAAATTTAGTCAATTCAAGCAGAATTCGGTACATATTGAATTACTTTTAAGGGGTCGGCAAAAGAAACAAATCTTATAAAAGGCAAAGCAGGAACTTTAAACCATTTTTCTGTATAGGAAAGGATTCAAGAATAGAAAACCTCTAAAATTTTCTAATTCACGTTGGAAATTTACAGCACATTTGATTCTTTATGTAAACTAAAACTATAGTTTCAAATGGTGCGTTGTCCAGAAGTTCGCCCCTGTTCTTTCGCCTAGCGTAGAGCGCGTGAAATACTGTGCGAGCCCTAGCTGCCATTAAACGAATAATGAGATGTTATTTATTGAACAATCCCATAACTAATCACCCTAGACGTGTATATGAGATAAATGAAGTTAAATGAGTCTCGGAACGTGCCTAAAAATCATTAGACAAATCGTAGGCGTGGCTCGCCACAAACACAATGGCTATTGCATCGCTTGCGTACTTTATGCTATTTCAACTTGCTTAATGTTATTTCAACTTTCATTTAGAAAGTACTATATAGATTTTAGCTATCAATCTTTTAAATTAGAGCTTTACTTTTAGTATAAATCACTCACATAGCCGTTAGGAGTTGTTTATGATCAACTCCAACATTGTTTTGGTATCTCCCTATTAAAAGGAAATAAAACCTTAATTATTTTATTCGGGTTTTTGTTTGTCGCAATGCACAACTGCTAACTTAGCATGAATCAGAGGAAGAGAGACTAAAAAGACTGAGTATCTATCTAGGGTCTAGCACTGCCTATGAGTTCCATTCTCAACATTGTCAAACACTTGAGCAGATACTAGGCAGGGGATATTTCTATTCCATTTATGAGTTTTTAGACAATACAGTATATACTGTATTTTTGGCACTTGACATTGGTCAACTGAAATTGACACTCTAATATTATTAATATTTTTAACAATAAATAATTGTGGCATTATCTTGGTAAACAATATTTTGTTTTGGTCTCTCTTGACTATCTATGTTGACATACTTTAGTTACTATTCATGTTATTCATAGTTATTTTCCATTGATTAGGTACCATATAATTATCATTATTTAAATAAGAAGGATGTTAATTTCAGACACAATTAAAATTGTTGTAAATTGAATTAAATAGCCACAAAAGAAGCTACTGTATAGCTATTGACTTAAAATATATCCATACATATCATGCTGGCGTATTAACTGAAAAATATAGTAACCATTTAACAAATTTAAAATTTATTCAAAACTAATAAGACATGACAATGGTGTTTATCACGAAAATAATAATATGATTACATACCAATATTATAATGCAAGATTCCTCTTATTTAAACAAGTTTTTGTATAAAACAGAGGCTAGAGCTCCCTTGTATCAGAGGTATTCTAATTCAAAGCTCGCAGCAAAAAGGGCGCTTCATAATTTAAGACTCAGATCTCTTATATAAAACTCAGCATTAACACCTTACGGCTAGCGCTGGCTCGTCAATTATAATCATATTACGTTTTATATAATAAGGTCGGTTGAGTGGGTGATAGCAGTCATAGTTTAAGTACCAGATTTATATAGCTATTCATACTATACAAGTTGGATACATAACGTTGGTGTAAATTTTATATATTTCATATGTCATCACAGTTAAAATTCCTAGCTGCGCTCTCAATTCTGCAAGAATAGAAAAATATAGCCTTATAAATAAATATTCTGCTGCAGCTACGCAATTGAGAGAATTAAAAATAAGTGTAAAATGTTTGGGTATCCAAAATAGGATAGGTAATAGGAATTAAAGTTCATTATTTTCAAATATTAAAAACTTACTTACAAATTACAAAAGTTAGCACGTTAGACATGCTAAAATGTATTTGTAATGATAAACAGACGCGAGCACAAATTACGAAAGTCCCAATGTTGGCCAGCCAGGGTAAAGGCCAGCATTGGCCCGAGATGAAAGCATGCCAACAGATAAATCTATCGGAATATGGTTGTAGTACATAATTCGTTAGCAATAATTATAATATTTACCATTACTTTACACCTACTGAGATCTACTTATCAGGATCTATTATCGACTATTTTTCATAAGTCAACAAGATCCAATCTTGTTTGAATTATAATCGTGTAGATGACTCGAGATCGGCTTAAGAAGTGTGTAGGATGATTAGTTCAATTTTGTTGTGAACGACTTTCTTTACACTGATAAATAGTCACATGTACTATTATTATTGTAGATACCTATTGATAAAAACTAAGTCCTCGCTTCCCTTAAAAAATGTGATAAGAACACATTCTTGTATTTTAGCCTTCGTGCTTTTGTAATGCCTTCGTGCAATTTGTAACTTTACTGTTTGAGTATAAAACGATTTACATTTCGCTGAATAACTTATGAAAGTTGAACGTATTTACGACAATCACTTCCCGTCATAACAGCCGCATGAGACCTCTAATAAGCCGAAACGACATTGCTTTACAGCAGCTAGAAGTCGCCTACTTTTAACACTGACTTGATCTAAAAAAGGAACGGATAATAAAAACGACACGTTGAGAAATTTTTATTAACTGATATCGTTCATAACACTAACTAAACTCTACATGGGTTTCTTAGTTTAATCTAAAAATAAATCGAATCATTGTCATATCGATTTTAACGTCTTCTGTGTTTAAATGTTTATCACCAAATAATATTTTTTTATTTATAAATACTTCTATAAATTCTACATCTTATAACATAATAAGTATTCAAATTACCTTTTCTTTTCTATTACATCCGATGTTAAGTTTCTCTTCCAGTCGTAGTAAAAGATAGATCATTGTTAATAAAACAAAACGTCTACATCACTGCGGGCCAAAAAAAGTAACGAGGATAACATAGAAATTAAATTGAGGCAATTAAAAGCGAACTCAAAAAATGTTTAGCAAGCTGCATTGTATTGATTGGACTCTACGGGACGCTCCGACTGTTCACTATTATTGTCTAGATATGTTGCCTCTTTCAGTAATTTAAGATCTATGACTATTTATTAATATGTATGGATTAGTTTAATCAGAAATTACAAAGAGAGACCATAGTAATTTGTGCCTAGTTTTATTTCTTTTAGATGGGTTAGTTTAAACGAAAACTTTTGGTTGGTGATGGTGATAATCCATAATTTTAACTGAAATACAAAAGCTTAGAAGTTAGGACGTACATATATGCCCATTGTAATACATAGTGTTTATTTAAACTTAATGTTCACTGATTCAGTTAAGGTTCACTTAGTTACAAAGCACATATAAAATAAATGTATGTATGTATGAATTAATAGAAATATTTAGGTTGAGCCTGAATATGTATGTCATCCATTGACAGATGTTAGAAGGTGACTTTGTAATCAGACTTCCGCATGAATCATATTCAGAGGATAGAAAAGTACTTATAATTACAAACCAGCGATTCCCATCCAACGTTACGAAACAACAAACAGAAAAGCAATAGCCATTCACAAAACCTATTATGTTAATTTAAAACACATCAGAGAGACGATAAGATCAGGGATGGTTCACACCACACCTCCCGAAACAATAGTTAATAACATGATTTATATCGATCCGAGATACTTCGACACGTCTGGACATCGCTTTAGCATAATCTTTGAATCGATCGATCGAGAGATGTATCTGTACAGATGTTCTACCAACTTGGATCAGGGATTAAGGATAAGGTTGATGAGAGGTTGTTACTACTGTATCCCGTTCTGTTAATGGATGATCATCTAAGCTAAGTAAAATGTGAAAAGTATTTGAGTTAGTGGTCAAAGAGACTGTGTCGATGGGTGCAATCTAATTTTATGAAAAGACATCGTTTGTCAATAACAATTGGTTGACCACACTCAGTGACAAAGGAAAATTTACCAATGTTTATGGCAAGGGAGTGCATGGTTTTGTTGAGCATTAGCAATCAACAAGTCTGAGTGTCCTGATGGTATGACCGGCGACCGCAGCCGCAGCATGACGCGGGGTTTCATCGCCCACCGCGGACTTATTATACAATAATGAGATGTGCGCCGCCCGCTGCGCATCACAATCGCCCTGTTTATCCCCACCACACTCCGTTTAGCCATTTTAATTTTTAGTTTGTCTACTAACGGTGCGCGTTGTTTCGAAAGCTTAATATCAAAAAGCAATCATCGGACCCGGCTTCGAAACGCCTACATGTTATTGCACACTGACCGATGCCTATAGAAAATTAATTTAATTTTAAATCTCTAGTTTTGATTTACGCATTCTTCGCTCCTCAATCAACTCCGGCCAATTCGCCACGCGCTTTATAATTGTTTTATTACGGAATCTGTTAATTAATCGTGTCTAGTAATTATTAACAAAAGAGGAAATATGAAATTGAGTTTGTAATATAAATTATCAACCAATTCACTGACGAAAACGGGTCATAGGTGTTTGATGCTGTTTCTAATAAGCATCTTGACATTTCTAGTTAAAATGGAAAATTCATTCATTCCAAAATCGTAGATTAAATCGGAGAAAACTTCTTCCCGACTTCTTCGACCCGAGGTCTGATCATAAGACTTTTTTAAGTATGGAATTCCTCCGGAATCTGCTTCTGCCCAGGGGGGGGGGGGCAAAGGAGTACGTCGGACTCGAATAAAGGAGAACCTGTGCCTACCGACTAAAACCCCAAGTTTCGCCAACGCAGTTAGCTGTCAGAGCATTACGGGATAGAGGGAAGCCGGAGGAACCCTCACACACCGCGCTACTGAACATAAGACCTGTAATAATCCTGAAACAATTTATTAGAAATCGAACATTTACCCAATAACTATTAACATTAAAATTGACATAGATGTTAATTAATAGGTAATTATAGTGAGTGGTTGCATGTCTGTAGGTACGTCATGTGGTGGGGCGGTTGGTTGGCTATCTGTACATCTTCATGCGTCGGCGCCCGCGCAGCCCCCTCCCTCAAACACGCATGTTCGTTACTCAGCAAATATTATACTCTATTGCCAATTACTATCTAAACGAAACAACGCGTCGAAATTATTTATACATTGGATATTATCTTCGTTCGATTTACCTATTTATAAGCTTTTGCTTTTCGCTTTCTTATTTCCTCCTTTTGATTAAGTTCGTTGCGGGCTGCGTCATTGCACAGCTGCAATATTCGTGGATTATTCGATCAAAGGATGCCACTGTTGATCCTGGTGAACAGTAGTTACACTGGAGCGACAGATTTGCGGGTGTGCCCTGAAAGCTTTTGCTCGCCATTTCCTCAGCGTAGGATGTTCCTTTTATTTAAAAATCAATTTTAAATATTGGTAATATAATTTAAGTTTTTTAAGGACATTGAAAATTCTCAAATCTATCCTACATACAAACTATACCTATTTTATGGGGTATATTAGTATGGATGAATAGAAGGTTTATTAAAACATATTATAACATAGTACAACCTACTTTCGGAAATATTTAAGTAAGTACATATAGTTTCACATATTGCCTTTTACTGGGCTAGAATTCTAGTTACCTAGTTGTAATCACTGCCCATAACCGCCTGTGCCCGTGGTCGCTGTTCCTAATAACTAATAATATTTTAAATTATTTCTTGGAATAAAATTAAGTTGGTATAAGTTTTGATCAACATAAACTTTAATCAATGAAGTTATGGCGGCGGCGTCTTTGCAGTCTAACTAACCGAGCCATACAGTGATGTAAAAAATGTGGAGGTCGGATATCAGTTTGAAAAACTGTACACTTGTTCTGACGTTTTTCCCCAAACGTATGTATAGTTAGGGGTCAAAAACCTTCGTAAATTTTCAAATGTATAATTTTTTAACTATCGTATTATAATAAGTCTTTTTTCATTTTTATTTTATCTAGTTTCATATCAAAATCAAACTTTTAAATGGGCTAGTTTATTACTTATACTAGGTTATTGTTGTATATCAGTATTTTTGTATCAGTATTATATTTTTTTAATTTTCATTTTGGACATCAATAATCGATCTGTGTCATTAAATTTGATAATGCCAAAGAATTTAGGTATGCCTATTGCAAACGTCAAATGCGATATTTTGTACCGAATTTGTGGCAACAAATAAGCAGCAAGAAATTAAAGCTACTGTAGATAACAAAACTGGGTTATTATTTTGCAAAAGATTGAAACTAAGATATCTGGCAAGTTATTGTAAGATTCAAACGATTAAAAAAGAGATTCAAACTATTAGTAAAGAAAAGAATAGTTTTTTTGAAAACCACATTAAATGTGATAAGCTAAATCCATGTTTGAAAAATTAAAATAAAGTCACTAGGTTTAAGCTTCTCTGTAACAGTTCTATTAAGGACATCTACCAGATCCTGTAGCCAAATAAAGTTTCGTGGCTCTTAGTTTTGTGCTTAGCTAGTTACGTGGCATGTCCCACAGTTACTTGCTGACTCAGCGTCTCCTCTTTAACTATGTGTTCCTCGTGATTGTTCCATTCGGCATTGTCTGTCAATATTCAGCCCCCTCCGCCCCCCTCTGTACCCTCAGCACCCTCCGCTCGCGACTGTTAATTACTTTTCATTAGACAATACCCGCTCAGTTTTCTTTGTCAAATCTGTGAGGTCCTCCTTGTTCTTTTAGACTAATAGTACGCGACAGTAAGAAAAAGTTTCCTAAGTAACTTAGCCTTTTTAAAAAGCTTGATTTGGTTGTTAGGATATCTTACCAAGATACTAACTTTATATGGTTTGGTAATGTACGAATTATCTTATTGCTATTAAGGGGATTAATAATAGATTTAAATCGCTTTCAGGGAAAATTAAGAATTACTTCATGCAATGCTTTTTGCGTCTAGAACTTTTAATGAAAAATATTTCTTAGCACCAGTATTACGTTTTCTAGAACATTCCTCAGCTATTTTAACACCTATTATTCAAGTGGGTACATGTTTGTTTGTTTCTAGCTTTCATGCTAAATTGCATTTTACAAGCGGACGACTTGACCTAGCCCATAACAATTAAAACATAACCTTGTTGTGTAACTCCTTTGTACCTACTACGACTTATTCGTAGCAATAAAATAAATAAGAAAAATAAATCGATACTAAAAGATAATATATCCGAAAATTTGATAGTTCAGAAGAAATCGGGCTAAATTTCAATGAGACCAAGATATCAGACTAGGTAAATAAAGTTGTACCTGATAAAACCCTGAGCTATCTAATATATGTCGTATGTATGTATGTATATCTAAATATATGTCGCTTTTTATCCGTTTGTACCTAACTTGTCCAATATTAGGTAAACAGCAAGCACTCTTTACAAAGAAAAGGTTTTAAAAGCATTTCAATAACATCGGATGTAGAATGTTAGCGAATGCGGGAGGGTCCTGGCTGTTGTGAAAAATGCGAATTATTTGAAGATGTCCAGCGAGTCAGAAAGTCATTGTTACATAGATAAAGCGAACGAGAACGTGACATCGCTCGTGAAATTATTATTGAGATGGAAAACTGCCGAATAAACCGCAAATACGCCCTGCTTTTGTACCAGTATAACTTTTAATCTGTTATATATACTGCATTTCATTATTGCCACACTTATGTTGTACGGTAATGGTCAAAGGTTGAATAATTAAAAACTTTGCATGTTATTTAATCTTTATGCTTGTTGAAAATGCACAGTTGTTATAAAACTAGGTGGCTATAATTGGATATTTGAAACCTGAAGATAAACAAAAGATTGAAATTGAATTTAATAAAATATTTAATAGAGCTCTTAACTTTGTGGCGGCCAAGCGACTATGTGGCTTGATCGGTAAATAAGCGTAAGAACCATTTTTTAAAATACTAATTTAGTAATGAAGCACCAACACTGCCCGACGCATTGATATTCTATCACATGCCCTAGACCAATATACCTACTGGGTATCTCCTATGTATCCATAATACTCGTAAACTAATAAATTGGTACATTAAAACAACATCCAGCACCCTTCTCCCCTACAGAGAAAGTAACTGTGCTAACGCACAGCAGCATTAAGTAATTTGCGGAAATAGATTTTTTTTTACTATTTCAATCCTTTCTGTGTACTCTTTATCTTTCTATTTCTATTTCTATTTATCAGAAATAGGTATACCTACTTCCGAGTTCAAACTGATAGATGATTGTTTTAGGTACAATGTGGGTGTTCCAAAGTGAGTTGCAGAAATTTCGAGTGATATCTGCGTGGACACGAACTGACCAACCTGAAACTCGCTCCACTACCAAACCTACCTAATGCAGTATATTAGAAAAGTGCAAATGAAAACATTAATTATTTTTTAAAGTTATGATTGATGTCTATATTTATTAGTTCCAAATACGTTTCTCATATTAATTTTCAATCGTTTCGGGGGGTTTTCCCTCCACAGTAACAAAAAATACATGGTCCATGATCTTCATGATAAAGGCCTAAAAATTATACTTAAGAGTATATTATAACTATGAAGTTAACGATATCCCAAAAAATGTTTGCAAAATATGATCAACTTAACTTTATCGTCGTCAGCAATTAAATGGATAATTGTTGTTTAATCTGTGAGCAGTGGATATACTGCGGTATCAGTGAGTTCCACGTTCCACGTGCCGCGGCAGTCGATCGTTAATTGACTTTTGGCTCCAAGTGTTTCGAACAGTCATCGCTCTAGTTTTATATTTTGGCGCCTATTCCCTCCTAACAGCCCTATATTTTTTACACAGCAGATCAATTATGATTTCGAATTGGTTTGATGGATCTGAATAAAATCCCATTGGCTGTTGTTTAATTGCCTCGTTGCCTGTTTGAAAAATGGTCAAGTCGACACAATAGAGTCTGTTAGTCTTACGAACAATAGTTTCATTTTTATATCGAACCTACAGAAATTGACGACCGGACGGGTAAAATTTAAATGAAGAAATTAATTATGCGCAGATAACGAGCCGCCGAGGGAATTGCGAAGTGAAAGTATGCGAACTCTTCATTATTTTGAAATTTACAATGCCTAATTAAGTATTTCAATTGTAATTGGGCGGGCGTCCGAGCATGCGTGTACGCACATCCTTTGCGAGCGGCCGTAAAAAATCAATTTCGATGCAAATACCAACGAAAAATTTACGTAACGTGCATATTAGCTTTGGAAATTGCGATGGAATCGTTTTCTTTTCTTTATCTGAGTATCGATGTTTGTAAAAAGCTAGCGTCGCATCCCTTTGAGCGCTCGACGCGTGTAGGGAGGATGTGATCACAGGTGATAACGTATTTTGATGAATAGATGGCGCGATGGTAACAAATCGCGCGACGAAAACTACAAGGGTTATGTGTTGCTTTAAATGTACAGGTGTCACGCGACGATGTCTGCTGTGTATAATCACTTTAACAATCGAGGTCTTGGGCGAGTTTCATGCTGTACTTAATTAGTTAACCTAACAACTTAGCTCCGTATCAACATAGCATAGACCAATCGTATGGAGATATTTATAAACTACCAATAATAAATACTAGAATAGTCTCTCAAAGAGTATGTGTATAAATAGGAAAATATACTCTATATTATTACTCATGCAAATATTTGGGTGTTTAGATGTATGTTATTCACAATAGAATTTGGCACAAAGACAATGAATAAGTGAATCTTACGATCGAAAGCACAACTTATACTTTCATACTTTGAAAATATTTTATTAGGCGTCATTTGAAGGCGAGGTCAAGCTATAAAACATACAATGTAGTAAGTAGTTCTTAGTTTTAGTACCAGTTCAAATGTTATTAAATTAACATGATCATATTTCCCATCAAGTTATACAAATATTCAGTTTATTTAAGTGTGAGTTTAATTAAAAGTACTTGCATTACAAAGCTGTCATTGCTACCGCAACTTTTCAAGGGTAACGTTTTACAAATATGAGTTTTAATGTCATCGAATTAAGTCAGAATTTTAATGAATCACCCAGTATGTTATAGTTTTACAAAAAGACATAGTTGCAAGTGTCATCAATTCCTGTAAAACTTTAACAAGTGATAACAAAAACGATACTAAAATAATGAAATAGAAGTGTTAGACATGCTATTGGGGTTGTCAGGAAAAAAACGCTTCCTACATGTAAGTCAATTTTAATATTATTCTTTATCTAGAGTTTGATAGATTGGATGCACAATGTCAATATTAATAGTCAGTATAATGAAATGTAATTTTAACAGAATGTATTTATTTCTATCGGAAAAGTAAAGGGAAAGCAAGAAAATGTGGTTCCGAAATCGTTTTAGATTATTTTATTTACTGAATATAAAATGTCTATCGCGTATCGTCTTACTTCTTTTTTTTTGAGACTAGTGTAATTGAATTCTAACAATGACAGCCATTTAAAAGTTCAACATTTTTTTCAACATCAAAGCTAAAAGTCTTCAAGTTTATTTGGTTCAATTTAATTATTGAAGGTATATTTTTTAACAGGATTCCCTTTTATTTTTGAAGGGTTTCATAGACGAGATTAACCAACGGGTTAGCGTATGGTAACAATTTTTTTCCTCAAGTCGAGCACATCAACTGTGGAAATGCTCAGCTATACTCAGGTGAACAATATTATATTATTTATTACTTTAAAAAAACTGAGAAATTAAGTTTCAGAGCTCACACATGTTTCATATTCTTTTAAATTGAGGATTTGTTTATTTGTATAAAGCATTTTTATACAACGTCAGGGGCAAACAAGGTTCACCTGATGGAAAGATGCAGATGCAGAAATAGAAAGGAGGGTGGTACTAACCAACCCAGACGATCTCGCACGTAGATCTACCATCTGTAAAAAACAACTGCAATAATGCATGAAAATAATTATTTAATTGAATTTAAACATTGGAGGAATGCATTGATAGTCACAATAAGAATAAAAAGAATTTACTTAAGGAGATAACATACTTAATTCTCAATTTTCATCGTGTTTCTTTGCTATTTTCGAATGTGACTGATCTTACGCTTAGCCAGTTTTTCTGTGCTCCCCGGAGCCCTGGGGCTCCGTAAGCCTTCTGCTAAAGCCCCGTCATGACAACAGCTTAAATACCAAGTCTTATATTATATCTACGGTATGGTCTCTCATACCTAATATATATTCATAATTTTCATCTATCCTAAAAATCATTACAAAATATCATCAACTGTCACCTCATCAATGATTAATGTTAATTTGGGGTTCCGTATTTTTATTATGTTTCAAAAGGGCATGCTTGTTTGTCCATGATGTTGTTTAAAAAACAATTGTAAAACTTACCCAACAAATTATAATTACAGCTTAAAAACAAAAAATACAACAAATAGAACATGAATTTCTTGGTATCCATACACGAATGTATTTTAGAATTAAAACTGTTATTGAAGGCAGCAATCGAGTTATTTTCAGTCGTTAAATAATAAAAACGATGTTGTTAAGTTAATGTCTTGAAATTAATCGAATTTTCGACATGTTGATTGTTGTTGCCAATTTGTGTTTTACCACGAAACGAATTTGATCGCGTGACAGACTGCCGCTGACATTCGGTTTGAGCCAATTTTATATTTACTTTTTAAAATGGAACTATTCTTTTATCACCAAATATGTATTGTATATGTAAATCGTGGTAGTATGTAGTACCTAGTGTAAAAATGCTTGATTAAGACTAATAAGAACGCTCCCGACGTAAATATCATATTATCTACTACGAGTAAATTACTGTGGATTGAAAAACTCATTTGTTAAAAGTAGGTATGAAAATTTATTTAAATCGAAATCAGGTTGTCAAATGAATTTCTTGACGTGGTTTTCGTTTAATAAATATATCATTGTTAGTAATATGTTTTGTGTTTGTAGGGTAGGCAAAGCGCAAGAAGTGTTTCTTATATTACTGGCGTGCACATGCTATGATAACTGCTTTTCATCAATGTTTGTTTGTCATCTATTAAATGGTATAAAAACACAGAAAAAAAACTAAAACTACCATATCATTTATTTTGAAACTTGACCAGTAAATGGTTGGTAACCTGTTGGAAAGTGATACCACCTGTAGACACGACGATACCCTTTACGTCTGGAACGCCATGAGCACCGCCAATACGTTACCCATGTAGAGGGAAAAATGTTACACCTCTCGTGTCGGTAATTACACTGGTTCTCCAATCCTTTGAAGCAAAACACAGAGAAATAGAAAAGAGGTTGGTACCAACCCAGATGATCTTTCACATAGACTTACCACCTGTCCTTCCCCCTTCCATCACATGTAACTGCATGGTATGTACGCGTACCAACTCGGTATATATGGTGATGGCGATGATGACTTTTTTTTATGGTTCAATTAGCGTGTACTAAACAACAATTAACCTTTTCCCCAAAGTAGTGAAGCAGCGTAGGCACGTAGGCAGGTGAGCCAGTGAGTGGTATTTTTAATGCACTCGCTTAATTATCGATACGGGGCGATCTGATCTGTGCTCGATGACGAAACACTTGACAAATATGATGCATCGGCCGATGCGCGATACACAACGCTGCCTTTAAACATTTTGCAAACCTGTAACACACTCAACTTTCCACTTCCAACCCTAATTACAATGTCTCTAGGTCCAGTTTCTAAAATACCTGAATCCTGATACGCAAAATAGAAAAAGCAATAAAGCTATAGAAATTAATGGATGGGAATCAATGAGGACTCGATTCGTAGATAAACTCGCTACTCGTGAAATGAATGATGAAATTGTTATTTGCGATTCCTATTATCTATATGAAGTGAGACATAGAGAGTTTTATTTAAATATTATTTTATATTGCTCTACCTACAGTAAAGCGTCCGTCGACCTCCCAGGGCTAAACGCTGAGAGCAATTAAAAGCAGAATGAAATGAAGCTAGACAAACTGATGAAATATTCTAATCAGCCACTGGTTGTATTGTAAAAAGCGTGGTGGCGATGTGCGATAAGGGGTATGTGACACGGGCGCGGGGCACAAACGACCGATTGTGGCCCGCACACGGCGCCTGCGCGCTTTGCATAACAAAGGGCGCAATTTGGAGGAAAAATGGGCACAATCTCGAAACATCTTGGGTGCGCATGCGCATGGATAGAATACGAACAGACAAGGCCACTGCGGTGACGGAAATTCAAAAAGTGACGCCGCATTTGTGTTCACTTCCTACTAAGTACAGATGGATGGATTCATCATCTTAACCTCGTGCTTAACGAGTAAAAAGATCATAGAAATTAAAGATATAATAGAAGACACACGTAAAAACTCGTTAGGGTCCGAGTTCGAAGTTAAGATTCTTAATTAACTTCTACCTGATATTACAATATTAAACAAATATTTCTTTGAATTAAAAAAATTGTAACATTAAGAAAGTCTATAAAATTTGAACTACCTACTGGTTGTTCTTTGTCGACTCCCGCGCATGGCTTTGCCCATCGTGACACCAACATTGATCGATGCTAATACATCTTCTATACTCACACAATATATTCCTTGTCCCAACCGCAAATGTTTATTAATGTTTGTATGTGAAGTATTTATATTAAGCAAAGCTTTTCCTGGCAAAAGTTTCTCGTTCCAAAGTCTGATCCTTGTTATAAGTAAAAGAAAGAAGAAAAATGTTAATTATTAGTAGTTTAATTACTTATAACAGTAAAAATTTTCAACGCAAATCTACCACTTTAATGTTTTTTTTTAAATTTGATATTGAAATAAAAATAAAAAACCGGCCAAGTGTCAGTCAAAGTTACATATGAAGGGTTCTGTTATATAGTTTACGGGATAAATTAAATATAATTTTATACTTCAGTAAAAGAAACCAGAAAAGCCAAAAAAAAATTAAAACTTCGTTTGTTTTCCTTTAAATTTTAAATGTTTTTTATTAGCAACAGACACAAACAAATTCTATGATAATTCTGAATCAAGCTATTATGGTTTTTGAGGAACAGTCTGATCACAGACGGACGGATGTACAGCGGAGGGTTTCAGTAAGAGAGTCAACCGTTGCCAAACTTTGGGTATGAAACCCTAAAAACGTTCGAATCCTCAAGTTAAATTAATCAATTGAATAAAAAAAGTAAAGTAAATTTAGTTACTATGTTATTTTTTGTAGGTTTTATGAAAAGACACTTAGATTACTTAAATAAAAGAAACAAATGAGAAAAAGATAAATGAAATCGATGTACTTTCCGTTTATTTATAATGAAATAGCCGAAGTGGCGGGTAGGTCATGGTTATAGACGGCAAAAGATAGAAAAACATGGAAATCCTTGGAGGAGGCTTTTACCCAACAGGGGTCCATACAAAGCCAAAGGAAAAAGTAGCAATATTAACCTTTTTTACACTTTTATTTACTTTTTAATATCATCTTCAATAATTTCTAATTAATTCATTCAAGACTTATATATTTTGGCAATCAAATATTGCTTAATTTATTAATAATTGTTAAGAACTCTATATATTACATGGAATTTAGAAAAGCTTAATTATTATTGTTAAAAAGTATTTTATAGAAAAAATCTACTTGACAAATTGTATTTAAATTACATATATATTATATAGTGCGTTTTCATCTCCAGTATTTCGTTATTTATTAAAACACTTATTGCTCATGCAAGCCTAAGATCTGAAACTGAATGATCTAAATTTAGTATTCGTCATACCATAGCATGGAAATGCAGCTAGAGCTTGGGCATACTCACTTGTACACATTTTTATTTGGTTCAAAATTATTTGGAATTTTATATTATGTAGTTTTAAAGTCTGATTTTTACCGTGCTTTGATGATTTTATTGTTTAAAGTCAGTAATTAATGTTGTCTTTACGTTTGTTTTCTTAAAATAAGTTCATGAGAAAATTTGACTGAATTCAAACATTTTTAATGATTTATACTAAGAACTAACACTCCTAACTTGTTGATAAAAACAAGTGATTTTGTAATTCCTAGAAAAATGTCTGGGATTCACTCAGAAAGATTCTTCTTTGAATAGACTTTGTTGTAGCTTATTTGAATAAACTTTCTATATCTCTAGACTTGAACTACTCGTCTTTAAACTTTACTTTAATCTCCCTTACAAGGGATACAAAGTTAACTTTAAGAGTATTTAAACAAATAAAATAACAAAAAAAAGTGTTTATTTTTAAGTTTTAGGCAACCTGTTTTCTACACTAAATTCAAGAATACCTCCTTGTTAATTTGACAAATATTTACGAAATATCTTTTAAAATTTTCTGTGACGAAACCGCATAGAAACCAATTCCAAAAACACATTGGGACATTTGGATCCAGTTTGTGCCGGGTCTGTTTACTAAAGAGGGATGTTACTATCCCTGAATAACTTGATTACTAATAACTAGGAAGCTTCATGAGAAGAAAAGTTCACCGTAAGTATTTGATTGTTTAAATAAAAACAAAGTTATGTGATTACCTTTTTGGAACGTTCGTTTTCGTTTAAAAAATACCAAAATGACTTGCAAAAATAATCAAATATTTTTGCGTATTAACATATTTGTTTAAATTATTTTACAAGTCTATCTTGCACGTTGCGGTATTCATACCTAGCTATATACCTATGTTTCTGTTTATCATTGATTGCAGAATCACAGTTAGATACTCATCAGATCCTGATTTGATACAACAGGGTGATTATGATAATGTTTAATGTGTTATTGTATAAGGTGTCCATTGTCATCGGAATAGGTAGGTAGGTAAGTAGATGTGATATCAAAAGTTAATTAACAATAATGTAGGCGCAGGCAGCGAGGCTGTGACAATGCGTTAACTCGCGCCTGCGAGAGACTCGCGTGTTTGTTTTTCATAACAATTGCAGTTTTTACAAAATTTGCATTCGCCAGAACAATGCAGAGGAGCCTCGCTTAATACTTACCACTGAGAATTAACCGGGAGTGGATTGTCGCGTACTCGAACAATAAACAATACAAAACGAAACCGAGCAAAAACAAACTATAGGAACGGAGAGTCCGAACAAGAAGAATAGGAAAATTGCTTTTGTTTAAAAAAATCTATTTGTTCTTGTCTCGAGATGAGCGCCTACGGTGCGTCGGCGGCGACCAATGGCGCGCCAGGCCTCCGCCCCCGAGACGAGCGCCAATCGCCGCGCACCGAACCAACGCAAGAGCAGTTTCCTTTTTTAAAACTTCGCCCTCAACTTCCATCCGATTTCCCGCCTGGTTTCTTAAGTTATGGACGCTGAAAAAATCTGCTGATTTATTTATTGAGACGCAGCTTTTTGCGAAGTTAAATTATGATGTCGGCTGAAGACGCAGCCTCCCTTGCCCCGCGCTGAATGTTTCACGGTTTTTACTCGGCCTGGGTGCTCCATTTTAATATCATTGGATTTTTATTACAGCCGTCGTGCCTGTCATGTGTATGGTTAGGTACGTCCGATGTATCTAAATGATTTACCACTTTCTTAAGAGCTATCCCACGTTGTACATACCTACCTACGTACTAGGCAGCAAAGTAAACATAGATATCATGCGTGCCTAGAAACAACATATCTAGTTTTTGTCATGACAAGATCCACTTAAAAATACTTTCTTTGGAAAATTGTACGGTAATGTAATTTGTAATAGAAATTGATTATATTTTGAAAATTGAAAAAAGCAACTACGGAGGTTTCGTGCCAGATTCTTCCCCGTAGAAATAGCATTCCGAACCGGTGGTACGAGTACTATAAAAGATGACGTTTTGAAAGATGAAGATTTAAGTCTATTCGAATAAAAACATCTAATTCAAAGTATATAAAAATTAAAAATCGACTCATTCCCTATAGGTACACATAGGTATATAAAGTTGAACTTGACAATTCCAGATGAAGGAGAAATTTTTATATACCATCACCAGTGAATACTTGATATGATGGAAGATTTCGGTTCTGGATCGTTATGCTTCCCGAGTGTTAGTCCAAATTTTCTATAATAATATAAAAACCGTTCGAGTGCGAGTCGGACTCGCACTCCGAGGGTTCCATATAAACTAGAACTCGATTTTTCTTTCAGTTTCATCCAAAGTTTGTTTAATGTAACTACAAATTTACAGTTTTGCATTTTTTTTTCCTATTTTTGTGCTACAAGTTATTGCTTCTTGCCAAATTGATTATTCGAGATCAACGGGAAGTACCCATTTGGTTATAAGGGAATCAATCACTTAGTGAATTTATGGGAAATTCGACATAAACGGCCATATCTTTTCATTGCGTAGACTTAGTCGGTTGATTTTTACACAGACTAGGGAATTAGGTATTAATTTCAACTTTATACCTGTTCGGGTTCCTAAGAAAAAGGACTTGACGGATAGATAGACAGATAACGAAGTGATCTCAAAATGGTTCCTTTTTTCCGTTAGAGTTACCTACGGAACCCAAAAATATAAACATGTCAGTTATAAAGTATTTTAAGAATAATGCGATTAACATCTTAGTTTACATTTTAATTTATTTTAGTATAAAAAGAAACACAGAGAGACATATACGAGTAGAAAACAATAATAGCAGGTTCGGTGATGTTGGGTTTTAAAAACAACCTCTAAGAATCCTAAGAAGAAAATGTAGCTATCAACCAAATTATTGAGATCCCTTTGGTAAAGTATGAAAGAACCTATATAACCACAAAAACATAAAATCAGATGAGATGTAATCTAAATGATGTAATAACAAAGTGTAATTATCAATCAATAATAGCGAATCTATCTGGGATCGATCGGTCGTGTATCGAAAGCACATATCATTTGCCTAATTAGATTGGGCGTTAAATCGCCAAACAACCATTTATAATCAGTTCATTCAAAAATAATGCACCATAAAAAAACTCGTCAGAGATATCGACGTGAGATTAAAGGTATGTTCGCAGGCTTCGGTCCAAAAAATTAAAAAAAAACTCCCCGGGCGATCCGTGACTGCGTTTTTTTGTTTTATTATTTTTAATTCATATTATCGTACGGCTATCCCCTTTAATTTCGTTTTTAAGTATGGCCCACGGTATGCTGCCAGCAACGTTTATGGATATTCGGAATTCCGTGGTGTATCCAACGAGAGGCGATTTCGGTTTATGTAAATGTGGTAGGTTGCCGGCTGCAGGTGCCCCGTGATAATTGTGACAGATGTCAGCTAAATAACATACAATTTTATTTAGTACAAGTGGAAGCCTACTTAGAGAATTAAAGTTAATTTGCGGCTAAAACATTTTACTAACCAACCGTAATGGAGTTAGGTCATTTAAATTATAAAATCATCTTGTAAATCGAATAACATAACAACGCAAATTACCATTTTGCCTACCAACCTATGAAAATATTTTTCAAACAGCTTCTCATAATGAGCGCCTAATTAACTTTTAAGGAGAGCTCCCGTTAATTTCAACACCTATAATCTAAGGAGTGTAGATTCCATTACGATCGATCGGGCGCGAGAGCATGCAATCCTGAGAGAGGAGATCTGATAGTCAAGCCCCGCCCTGCACTTAGTGCGCAAGGGCGGCGCAGTACTTTGCGTTAAAACTCCTTGTTGAAGCACGAAAATATTAACCACGAATAAAAACACACCAAGTAGATTGCTTTTTATTTTTTTCTATACAACAGCATTTTTACTAACGTAAGGTACATGTATAAGTAGGTTAGCAATAGTCGCTGTATCAGAAAACATGTCACACATTAAAAGATTTTTATGAAACTTGATTGGTATTAAAAATATTACTCACTCGAGGCAAACAAGCAAAAGAACTGCTAAGCACTCCAAGCTGGTAAGCACAGTTGTAAGGTAGGATACGAACAGTTCTAACAAAACGTAGTCAAAGAAACTAATCCGTCATAAATCCCTGAAACATAAATATCACAAAAACGACTCCACACACTTCCATTGTTCTTCAACAAGAACAAAATAACGAAACAAAACTCGAAGAATATGGACTCTTGTAAAATATTGGTAATGCAATGTTAACGAGATCCAGCTTATGTAAAGATGCAATATTTTGCATTTAATAAGGACCGGGGCTGGGTACCTCGTAGCCTGTAAAGAATATATATAGGATATAACGCGTGGCCGTCGGCAGAAGATGGATTCAGAGATACTAGAGTCGCTCGATCGTTCTCGCAGTATGAAATTATTAGGAAAGTATTCGTGCTCGATGCATCTGCTACGTCGACTCACTCGGACGTACAGCGAAAGATGCTGCTACGTTCGAGATAAATCTCCGAGATACCTCAAATACTAAACTGCGAAGATTCTATCCTAACGTCCCTTCAATGGATTAAGAATTTCTCGAACGTTTTGTATTTTGTAGCTGTGTTCCTCGATTGCGGTATTTTAAGAAAATAAAAGTTTTCACACAAAACAATCAATTTTTAAATTACTTTATTTTGATTAATTGAAAGACTTTTTAGTTGATGTCTTATTTCATCGATGCATTAGCGAGGTTTTGAATTTTAAGATATCCATGTAAAAGATTCGTATTTCTTAATTAATATCAACATGTCAAAACATGGTCCCTGCGGCCATGGCGTTCTCAGCTCTATCAAACTAACGCACTAGCCTTTGGAGGTGATGTTAGGGCTACACTTTAACAACAACAAAAAAAACACTACATTACATTTCTTTTAAAAATTCGCGGCCGGAGTCGCGATCAAAACCGTAATTAATTTCAGAAACTTTAAATGTGAGATTTCTTGTCAAAATTACAGCACCTAAACCATTCTGCAGGTGTTTTTGCATGTGTCATTGTGTTCTGCGTGTAAGGTCAGTAAAACACTTTAGTGACTGAAGCAACGTTGTCAGAGATCCAAAATACCATACCAAGAAATTTGGGTTTATTCCGATCAGGCTCTTTGTGCCTCTAGGGGGCTAGAGGGACAAAGCGGAAAAATCGTTCGATATGTCACTCTATTGACGAGGGGACAGTTTGAACTGTTTTCACAATACAGCAATTAAACACTTCTTGTGGCATAGCAAGTATACCGACATGTGAAGATGCTACGTAACTACAATGAACATGTTAGGAAGTCCATTTTTTAGCTGTTGACTTGTATAAACTAAAATTTAAACTTAAATGTCATGTAAATTTTGGAACCCAATACTAAATATATAAATAAAATTGTAAATTAAATAAAAACTGTTACAGCAAAAGTTCTGTAGGTATAACATTTTATGTCTATAACTTTGTATCAATATGTTTTATTAAAAAGTAACATTAACTTTTTTTACTTGTGTAGGAAGGCGCAGGACGTCGCGTACAACGAATGTTCGTAAATAAATAAACAAAACCGAATTTAATAACAAGTTACGGTCTAAGTAATGTTCGCCAGAAGGCAGTGTTACATATATTATACCTCAAACATTTAATATCTTTTACGCACATTTCTTAGCGCTGTTTTATAAGTTTAAACACTATAATTTGTGAGGACCGAGGGTCTATCGAAGCTTTTATAAAAATTCAATGATCGATATATGTGAGGCACAAACAAGAAATTCGAACAACTACCAATAGACAGGAATTCGAATATGCATCTAATGAATTCCTATAACGTTGAAGGTCAGCAGACATAAGAAATATATATTTTAATAATCCCGAGTCAGTAGTTTGATGTAGGTAGGTATTTAATTAAGAATGTATTTTGTTTTTTAATAGTATGGATGTTGAACATTATGTTTAATTCCTATGATGTTTATTTGTTATATTACATTTGGATTTATAAAGCACAGGAACATAAGAGGATAGGATTTAAACTACTTTCTGATTACAAAATTTGCAAAAAAAAAAACAAGAAACGGCATTCGGGTTTTTAGGAAAAATAATAATTAGGTATAACAGTTTTCATAGTTTCATAATCATTCAGTGTAGATACTATAAAACTTCTATTTGTTCAATCTATCTCGTTTTTTTTTTATTGCACTAAAACCCATAGCAATCAAAGTATTTTATTCAAACATAAAAAATATAAATACATAGTTAACCCCGTAAATTAATTAAATTAATATTAGTCAACCAGCGCTGCGTTTCCAAAATTTTGGTAGTAGAAGATACTCACAAGAAAACCCGAATGAAGGACCCTATAATTTGCAATCTTGTACTTACCTATTTTAACACTTTTCAGGGCGTGAAAACGTCTTGATTTGTAAATTAAAACTGTTATTCTTACTGAAATACAGTTTGGATGTTCTATTTAGAGAAAATAACAGGGACCGGAGGATAAAGGAGACAAGGGGATAGTGGGCATCAAAAATAAAATAGCCATCAGACTTTATTCCACTTTATTGTAAACAAGC
The DNA here is from genome assembly GCA_949316135.1 of Choreutis nemorana. Taxonomy (NCBI): domain Eukaryota; kingdom Metazoa; phylum Arthropoda; class Insecta; order Lepidoptera; family Choreutidae; genus Choreutis; species Choreutis nemorana. The sequence continues at coordinate 7,813,535 of OX438600.1, forward strand.
TTTTACCCCTGACTTCGTTTGCTTAAAATACCTTTTTATTTTAAACTTAATTTAGTCTATTTCCACCTTGAAATACCATTCTTGCGGCTCTTTCAATTAAGACATTGGTTGTCGGCTTATAGTCTAACGTTGGTTGTCCAGCTTACGAGTGTCCTCTTTTTTCATACAGTACGTTTCCGTGGTGTTGTCGCGCGTTTGTAGCACGGTCGCCGCACGTTTTGTATGAAAAAGGCGATTGTCCGTTAGAAGGACCACGCATGACTTCAACTCCGAAGATGGGCGACAACAAACATCTAAATTAAAAGAGCCCTTCAATAATATAGTAAAGGGCCATAGCGATATAATCGGTAAAAAAAATATAATTTCGAGAGTTACCTTCTACTTACGAACTTTGACTCCTCTTATACCTTATTAGCCTTCTCATAATATTTTATTGTTATAAATGTAAATGCTATCGAATGATGACCTGACCCAGGTTGACTCCAGAGCAGTTTCTGCGGGACATCATCTTCGAGTTGGCTGGTAGTTTTCAAAGCATACTTTTAAAATTTTTAATGTTTTCAATAAAATGTTGATATACATTCTACGCGTTCTGTCAATTTAATCAGCTAACCCGTCAAAACATCGAAAGTGTAACCTTCATAGAGGCCTTTGTCCTTATTTTTTTTGTTTCACCTTATGAACAAAATTTGGAAATACTTTATTTAAACCATCAGGTACAAATTAATTGATACGTATCTTCTTGCATTCTTAATAAATATGTATACCTTTTATTACCAAGTCCTAAAAGGGAATATCAATTTACTTAGCAATGAAACCCCATATTCGATAAGAGGGAAAAACAAGATCTTGTTAATCACATTAATACAGTTTTGGTGAGACATTTCAACGCGACATACTTGATTCACTTATCTTCTTCAATTGCAAGTCAAGGGTTTATAAGGTAGTTAGTTAATTGTAGCAAAAACTGGGAATATGCACATTAAAACGTCTACGGCACGAGTGAAGTACCCACTAGGTAGTGGTGCTGGATGCTGTACGGAGACCACAGCAAATATTCCAATTTGTAAAAACTAATCTCAACATAATATCGATCATGCGTTATGACGCACCCTTTTGGTGCCATTTTTAATTGTTCCTTTAATAATAACAACATTATTGCCCAGTTAATGAAGAGCGATAAAATGTAACTGTTCCCGTTTTTGGGATGCGATGGCCATAATCAGGAAAACAATGTTGTTGACACTATAATATTTATATTTAATCAAGTTCAAGATACTTGAGTCGTCGTACTGAGTGCCGGTCGCTTCAATGGTTTTTAATGACACGTAGTCCGATGTGTGAGTTTGTCACTATACTTACTGAATTTAAATCTGAATATTTATAGTTTGATTTCGCTGCATTGTGGCCACTATATCACGATTGGTGACATAAAAAATAATGCAGTCCACGCATTTCAAGTAAACGTGCCTCTTTTTGCAATTCAGCTAGGATGCCTGCACGAGTGTCGTCGGCTGCGAACCTCCTGCGTTTTTCAAAGGCATGCCCCGAGCGAGCATGTCTCCCTTGAAGACTTTATCCTTGCAGCGAGGGCATGTCTTTGGTGTGCGAAAACGCCGCGATCTAGATCTACCGGCGCCGGCGACTCGCAGCGGTACGATGCTATCGTAAAACGTTGTCCTCGCGACAATTGCTAACACCGGCGCCGACCACAACGCGAATTATTTAACGCCGATGAAACATCTCAGGCACCTCAGCAATTTACCCAAACGCGCCGTCAATCGGCCAACATTCCCATTTCTAGCCGCACTCAATAAGCGGCTTTAACCGTTTGTGTATCAATCTGCTCATTCTGGCGGTGTGGAACCTTTCGTTATACTTTGGTTCAAAGATACTGATACTTTTGAAAGTAAACTTGATTTTAATAAAGAATAGATACCGTTCTCTCATGCGCTTGTTCCTTGTATTCGGCTTTGAAGATACAACGAGACAATACATTCATAGGTACACCAGTTCAAGGAAGCTGAGCTGTACCTACATCTCGCGGAGATAACCTGAACATCTCTGAAACTGCTCACGCACGCTTCCTTCCCCACTAACATTAGATTGTGAAAGTACAAAACGTGTACAAAACGGAGACACGTAGCGTAGAAACACTCCGTAAAGGACGAAGCATGATGAAATGCTTGGGGTAGTATAGCGCTGTCTTTGTTACTCTGGAGGTTTGGTGGATGTTGGTTCGTAGGTTGGGATATTTTCCCTGTGTTGGGCCTGTGTTGGGAGGGGGAGATGGAAGGGGAGAGAGGGCGGGATGCCGTCACGTGCGCCCGCGCATCAGATAGCGCGCTCCGACGCCGACGTCGCCGCCAACTGGGAATGTTGCACGTTCGCGAGTTCACTTCGACACGCAAACGAGATCCGCACGAATCCAATGCTCCATATACACAGCCTACCTACCAAATGTTCATTTGTTTTTTACCGTCTTTAACTTCTATTCACAAAACGAATGACAGAAAATCTTTAACTAAAAAAACTAGCTGCTCAGTGAAAATATACCTTCATTGGAGCTCGCAATAAAAAATTGTATAGTGTCACGGAGTACTCTATGTACATATTAGTGTTGGCAAAAGATGATGATTGTAAAAAGCGTTGCTTACTCGGACTCGGCTCGACTGGGAACGCCGCGGACGCAGGCATTCCCGCCTTTTTGTCTGTCACCAGACGTATTTATTGCAACACTGATGCCGGATCCTCGCCTTAGTGATACCAAATCTCGATCTCCCCCACTTTGATACCGAAACTTCTATTGTCATCTGCCGTTGTTTTTTGAGTAGCCTTTGATATTCGTTCGCGCCAGAATTCATAGCAGTAGCTTCACTCGATCAAACTTTCTAAATTTATTTCGGCAAAACATAGTTTTCGTTTCAGTAAAATAGAAAGAGAAGAAGTACCTATGGAGAATTACAAAAAAAAGTAGCATTATAGTTTAAAAAATTTGGGAACTCCTTTTAAAGCAAACCAATTGTTAACTCCTTGAAAATAGTTTACCTTAAGAATTTTCTTTCGTCTATAGATTCTACCGTTTAAATCAGTCATGTAAGGCTTCTCTGCTACTTCTGGAATCTGGTTCTAATTAAGTTACTGGTTATGTTTATGTATTAAAATAGAGTTTTCGAACCCACTATAGTATTTAAACAGAGCAACTGTGCCACTGGCTTCCGACCTCCACGAATATGAATTAATTGCATAAATATTTATCGGCACGCATTATGCGGCACCACCGGCGTCTACAGCCCAAAACGACATCAAAAACACATATACAACATTCTCCATCCACATTATGGTTTTTGCAGATTGCCCGAGAAATCTGGAATCTTATCTGTCGATGCGCACACTGTTAGTGCCATTTTTAAGACGCATTGATTCATGTAGAAATTCATTTGTATTCCTGTTGGTAGCTCGCTGTTCATCATTCGCCTGTAATTGTAACTGAAGCCGTGTTTGATGTGCGATCGGTTCAACAAACGTCCGGGATGTCGCATTGATTTTATTTGCGAATCGCGAGGTATGTCTTGTTAGGTAATTGTGGATATTATAAATCAAAAGGTTGGTCTATCCGTCGTGGAGAGCAGCAATCCGGGCGCCCTGCTGTTTGCGGCACAAATTTACGATCGCCTCCGCGGCACGGGACATGAGATGCCGATCCGCTGCGCCCGACGTTATTTGAACAAAATATCCTGAATTATACAAAACTCCGCGGACTGTACTTTCCCGAACTACCAATGCTAAATATCACTCCCGGCTCAATAAATAAAATTATTCGTGCCTGCCTCTACCCTGAGACGCGAACGTACAAGGCTAAAATTTAAATAGGTAGGTACTACACCTCGACAGATTGTTGACTGTATATTTAACAGCTTATAATTCAAAATATTTATTATCTAATAATATAAATACATATGTTAATGTTGTATAAAAGCTATCTTTTATCTAATTTGACTTAAGGCGACTTGATGTCTACTAAATTGAATGCACGAAAATATTTTCGATTGTCAAGATCCCACATGCGAAGGATGCACGATCTGCAACACGAATAAATATTCCTTTTATTCCAATTTGTCAGCTAAGCCACTCTCAGCGGCAACTTATCTCCGTATTCAACGGTAAGCTCTCACCAAAACAATACAGCAGTATCGTTAAAAAACGTGCTTGAATACGGCATTTATCATCGTTGATTAAATACCATTGTTTTGTATCGGCAGACTCGGGGTCTCCGCAGTTTTGGTCGTTTTGCGTCTGGCATTGTACCTCTCGGAGACAATAAGTCTGTTAAATTGCCCCTCTACGAGTATTCTCGTTATATTATGTGCCGCGCAGTTTGTATTTATGTTCGCTGCGGCTCGTGCTCGCCGGTTACCGCATTCGTGTTGTAAATTCAACACAACTGAGGAAACTTTGTTGTCGTTGCAACTTGGAATTAATATGAACTCGCCAACTTAGACAATAATAGCCGATGCTGCGACGCTATCTACTTCACTTATTGTTGCTCATCTTTCCTATTAACGAAACTCAAGATATTGTTGGATTCTATAAAAATAAATTCACTTAATGTAATATGTAGGTAGATACGTGACTCGTTTCAGACAAAAATGAGGGTCGTCATTCCTGAGCAGCATTACTGGGAAAAAACCTAAAGCAAGTGTCCCATACGTGACAACATATTCAGTGTCGGCGCGACTTCAATGGGCCAGAAGGCGCGTGCGCACAACAATTTTCCAGTTTTTCCACAACCCACGTTGACGTACTTGACTCTTTTAACTGTCACTGACAATACCATTTATATTCACGTGCTTTCCACCTCGAGAATCTCCAACAGCTATTAAGAAAGATAAAGCCTTTAAAAGGTTAAGCTTGACATTCTTCCGGACAGTCGAATTATTATAAGAAACGTTCCTTCAAAGCTCCTTCGCTTATCTTAACGACGTAAAGTTCCAAGCTTCGGAACAAAACCTCCTTTAGAACGCGCATTACATTAATTACTGCGAAAACAAATGAGAAAAATATGACATAAATTATGATCAAATGCAGACATCCAATTTTTGAAATATGAAAAACTAACATAACTGCGTACTAATTAGTGTCTTGAATTCATCATAATGATTAATTTTAATAAATTAATTAATTAATTTTATGAGAGAGAGGCCGTGTTGCAGAGACTCCTTCTTCAGAATCTAATAAAAAGGGAGAATGTTGAGCTTCGAAATAAAAATATAGTGCTCACAACATGATACGTACCTATATAGGTACGTGCGTGGCAAAAGAAAAACTGTAGTCGCTCGAGCGTCATATTAACATGGTTAATTAATTTATTAATTAACATCGATTAATCGTTATACGAAGCAGAGCGAGCCCTCGATATGCCCGGATGGTTTTTCCGGCGAAGATACTTTTTTAGAGACCGATTAGCATGCAGTTAGCGTATTATTAGTATCAAATTCCTATAGTTGCCGACAACTTGGTTATGAAATGTAAATGTTTGACGGATCGCCGGGTAAAAACACGACCAGACCAATACCAGAAAGAAGCAGACGGCGACTCTGTTTGATTTCTTTTGTTTGCTTATAGAATTAATTACAGGCATGAATATATTGCAATAAAAGTGTGACTTGAAAATTTTCATTAGGGGAACTTAAAAATTTGAGGTACAGCTGTATACAAATCAATACCCAGGAACAGGCTGTAGAGAAGTGAAGGTAGTTCATCAATTTGATCATACTTTTCAATTTCATAGTAGTGAAAATGGATAAATTGAAGAAAGAAATTGATAAAATTAGAAAACTGATTTGTTCAACCTTTGTCTTAAATTTACATATATATTTTATTTATTTAAGCGATATTATTCCTCTAGTTTTCATTATTATTGCTTATTCTACTGTGCTTTTACATTATAGGTAATTAACTTTCGACATTTGTATTGTGTAGATGCCAAGCTGTAAACCTTAAATCCCAGTAAAATAGAAATGATAAAATTTAGTAACATGGCCAGATTATGTTAATCCAGATATAAATCCAATATTTTCGCACTGTAGGAATTGAATTGATTGATTGAAGGTTGCAGGTTGCACTGAAAATGCAGTACAAGAGTGATGATCCTTCTCTTAAAAGGACCACCGTTGAAAAATGGGAATATATGGTCGAGCAAGGAATTTAACAATGAAAAGATTAGAATATTGAGGCTATGTAGAGAACCCACCAAAGAAGATTCAAAAAGAGAGTCAAAACGGGATTGATCGAACGCCGTCATCAAATGATGTCCATGTCAAAAGTTTCGGTCAAATTTGATTGGACAGTGACAAATCAACAGCCGGTGATATTGTAAGTAAAGCTAAAATGAATATGGCTCGCTCATTAATAACCGGACTCTGAGATTATAGATAGGCTACCGGTGTTTCTGATCGGTTTGTCATTCATGTTACATTGCAAGGAATTTTTATACCTATGATGAGACATGTCGTTAGAAAACTAGTGTTACCGGATTGATTTACAAAGGCAAAACTAGGTAGGTTAGTCTAAAAATGTGCCCCTCCACATTGTTTACTCTGACAAGCATAAAATGTGAACATTAGTAATCGTGATTGGTAATTTAGTCAGGAAATTCAACAGCATGTCAACGAAACTACCTATATTTTAAAATTTCGTAACAATAAAATTCAGTGTGGGGGCGCACATTTTAAGACAAGACAAACTCTATGTATGTAACTATGTACATATATAAGATATCTAAAAAACTTAAGGGTTAATTTTTGAAACTCTGATGTGAGAGGTTAAGCAGGATTATTTACATATATGTGCATAATTAAGATCCTAAAAGTTTGACAAAAATAGATACCTACGTGTATATCGCGTTTATTTGTATTTTTTTTTTTCATAAAAGTAAAATACAGATGTCCTATTTTGGAAACTTAAAATCTTGAAATTTTGTATTCGTAGAAATTTCATAAAAATCTACTCCAAATATTTGTGTCCAACACCTAATGTATTTGCCTTGCGTTTTGTCTCCGTATGTGATACAAAAATCTATATCGCTGAGAATGGAAGCAAGGGCCGTCGTAAGGCTGATGGGTTTTAGATTAGTCATTTAGCGCTTGTGTGAATATATCAAAAGAGTCGTAAAACATCCTAACACCCTATAAAATGTAATAACGGTATCACAGAAATCGATCGACGAAAACCAACTTCGAATAAAGATAAGTTGTCGAAGGTAACCGATAGGTATGAAGATTAGATCTGAATAAATGGCATCTGTTATTAGAATGGAATTCAATAAACAATATGTAGTTTGGAGAGTGACCAGCGTGGCTCCTGTGTCCTATCAGATACAGTAGCTGCAGTATATCTCGATGTCTGACCATTACGTTATCGTCACGTATCGATATGCCCCGCTCAGACCAGATGCATCCGTCGATCCTCAAATATGATAGATAGTTATGGTGTTTTTATAGCCCCCAGTTAAAAAACATCGAACGCCTATCTCAGTGATCTACTTAGCATCGTAACCAGAGGCTAGAATTCAAAAATTCCATGTAAGAAATAGATCGTTAAAAAGGTACTTAACATATTTGATAGTGTTCGTTCATTCTATATGGACGACCAGTTATGTTTTTTGTGGCTTTGCCCATTTTGAAATGATGCGTTTCTTCTATGTTGATACATAAAAATCAAGGTTGAGACTAGCTTAAACAGCTTGAGAGATAAATTAGAATTTGCTCTTAACAATAGCGAAACAAATTCGTTTTCTGATTAGCTAACATTAGAAATTCAAAATTAACTGATATGCACTTAAAATACAAAAAAGAAAATGTTTGAGGGGTTTTCACGTTTAACTCAGAGCAGTAGGCGTTTTATAGAAACTTATAGTTAGCATATATTAGTTGGGTTTCTTCAGTTTTAAGTATGATGAGGACACTCAGGGATTGGTTATATTCTCTATCAGGCATGATACCTTTGACTTTTAAGTATTTTTAGGATAAGAACAGGATTAGATGCTAATCGCCAGTTTCTTTCCCTGGTTAGTCTTATAAAAGAATATGATACCAATAAAAACAATGATAAATTGAAATTTAAAATTATAATGGCATATTTAGAGTCACTAATTAAAAAGCGTTGGGATGAAATTGGGTCCAAAAGTGACAAGGGCGCCTGCGGGGGGCTTCGCTGGCGCTACCGGAGCCCCAGGGTGTACCACAGGGGGCTCTCCCACGGTCCTAAGACGAACTTTACTGGAAAATAAGAATCTCTTTTTTATTTTTAATAGGCTCGACAAACGGAAGTGCAGGTTTTCTACCTGCCTTTATTAATAGATACTTTAATGATTTTACCTTAATTTTTATAGGGTCATATATTACCATCGTTTAACTGATGATAGAATTAGTTATGGGTGACATAGCAAATTTAGAGTTGGATTTAAACATTTTACATTTTAAGGTCATCATCGACTTAAAATAATAGTTCGATTTCTATTGTTTATATACGAAACATTTAAATAGGCAATTTATTGCGGAATTGTTTCTATGGTAATCAATATTGTCATTTTCTCTCTTTAAAAATTCGATTACTTGTTATAATTACACTCGAAGTCTGTGTCCAAAAGGAATGAGATCAATTTAATCTACTTTGTACATACATAATATGTTTATACCCATCTCATAGTTAAAGTAATGTGAATATCTACTTGTATAAACCAACACGGGCCAAGTTCCGAGAACCAATGATGGTCAACGATTTAGAATAACGATCCTACACCAGTAGACCATCAGTCACTTGCTTTTCACTTATAATGATGTTAAAATCGTACCAAACGGCCAATTGTGTCCTCCCATTGTAGCGGGTCACTTAAAAAATGACGCATAATTTATTTAAAATAAAAAACGTATCTTTTCCCATAACACCCAGCCTGGGCGAGCGACTTGTACCAGTCTTTTTTTATTGAATTCCTTCTTTTTTCAAGCGACGCTTGACATTTGGAAGTCCGGTCACTTATTAAATTAGCCTTTGTATTTAAATGAACAATTAATTTAGTTTTGTTTGTTTGTTGTTTTTGATCGATGATATTTAGCATATACGATAAGTTGTAGGTAGAGCATTTAGCATATACGACAAGTTGTAGGTAGAGCATTTTTTCAATCTGGCGATTTAAGATTTAAGGCGGATGATGTAGGTGTTCAAAATATTTTATAGTATATATTAGAATAATGCCTTATTTCGGACAGCGACACTCAGTCATAGTTTTATTAACCAACGACCTTTATGAGTGCAACGTCTTATATGAAAATATACACAAGCAGATTAAAATTCACGTCCTTTATAAGTACCTACGTATCAAACTAAGGTATTAATACTTTTTAAAGATACAGATGTTTAGAAGAATAAACATGCTTATATCACATTCTAGTTAAATAGTTAATGGGCATAAGTACCTGATTATTTAAATCATTTCCAATTAGAGATGCCAATCAATGGCGATCAAGCAGCTATCTATATTGAACCGAGGCGTAAGTACCCACTTTTCCCATGGCCTTTACTTACAATGGACAACAACTGAATAGCATTCGGACAATCGGGTAAGTGATGTCCGACATTAATCCTAATGTACCTTCCTACTGGTTAAACGTCGTTTAATCTAAACAAAAATATTTCAATGCGTCCAATAAAACTATGGAGTAGAGAAAAAAAGTTTGTCCGAATGGGCCAGGCCCTGGCATCCAAAGTGTATGACTTCTGAGAAGCTGTGCCAGACCACTGTCATATCACGACGGCTAGTGATGCGCCCGCTATGCCAGGAATCTCGACTCGATGCCTGCTGTGGGAACATATCAAACTAGTTTGCGATCTTATGGCATTCACTAATTTACATGATCGCTCATTAATACGAATGCTAAGAGTTAAACGACTTTAAGTATGCCAATAAATATAGAATTACAATTCCAATGGTCAGCAACACCGCATTTATCAAAAAAAATTACGGATATCAACGTTATCGTTTGCAATCTTTGGTTATAAATTGGCCCATGCGTTTGATAGAAGCAGTAGGTTTGCATATTTTGATTAAGGGTTTTATCATAGTGACTATGTAAACTTGTTATCGATATGGTGTGTAACGTCCCTATCCGTATGGGCGCAAGCGCACGACAGATGATCAGTCATGCGCCCGATGCTGCGAGATAAGCCTGCGGTAGCTGCTCATTAATCTACCCACTCCCCACTCCCCACCACATTTCTACCAACTTACCAATTAACCTGACAGAAATGCTTAGACATGCACGGGTTCTTAGAATCTCGGCCAATGTCGTGGATAAAATCCGAGACCCAAATTTTACTTGATACTTAAAGATTCAATGGCTTTGTGCACGCATAGGATATTTCCCAGTTAAACTGAAACTTAACTCCACGTTTGTTCTAAATACTTACATTTATCTTAGAGGAGTATCAAAGTAGGTACTCTACGAGTTATGGAAAAAAAAACTAAAGACTATCAAAGCGAATGGAAATGTCATTTCTAAATGGTTAATACAAAAATTTTGGAAATGTGTTTGAAAATCTGGTAAGAATCCAATTACTGAGTACTAGCTAAGGTGAGGTTAGTTAGGAGTCACCTTAGCATTTAGTATCTTTATAACATAATAACGTTACAGAATAAAAAATTGGTTGTTATCGGCGAATATCAGAAAGTTTTCGATTGACAAAAGTGGGCTGTAAGAAGTCGTAACCCGATCGTCGGCCGGTCGTAACGACTCCGTATTTATCAATCAAATGCCAAGTTTACGAGACTTGTTGGCTTAATGCCTCCACAGCTCCGCATTAAAACAGTGGACCAATACCTTGAGACGAGGCTTAAATTTGAATTAATTATAACCGTGATTGAGGATTGCTACCTGTTTTACCTATGCGTTAAATTTCCAAGGCTTTTAATTACCTTACTCTTTTATGACTATTTTACTTAATTACTACTAAATCATTAAAGATAGATCGGTAGGCGTGCCATTTAGAATCCGTTGAAAAATATGTAGGTTTACGATTATTTTTAAGTCGGGCATTGTGTATAAAATTGTAAGTAGGTAAACAAGGTAAGGTTTTATGATTTGTGATGATGTTACTCTAAAATTATATTTCCTTTTACAGACCTTGTAAATACCATAAAAGTAGTTTATTTCAAGGCAAGTCATTATATTGCGCTTGACATAGTTAAACTTTTTACTTTACTAAATACCTACCTCTTAATGCGGAAATTTATATAGAATGTGTAATTTTTGGTTTTAAAACGTGTTTTACAGATATTTATCGCTGAAATTAGTATAGAAAGCTCTTGACTTTATCAAGATACGGCCAGATATCTCCTTAGTAACTATGTCTAGAGCTTAGTCTTAAATCCGACGACATGGTCCTGCAGCTAAAAAACAAACCATAAAATTCCGATGTCACGTCCCGAGTGGCCACATCTAATTTAATTTAGCTTTTACCGTTTTAAGAAAAGCATCGCATCGTGGCTTATGTCTGTTCTTAGAACTCATAAATGGTAGAGGCTGCGCGGGCGCATGGCATATCATCCCACTTCCAACATACCTTACATTCGGTAACGTACATACAAAATTATGTATTATTCATGAGATTTGTTTGTTGACATCGTGTTTTGCAGGGATATTGCGATTATACAATGGTATTTATATATTTATTTTCGTTTCTTTTCTGCTTGCTATGAAAATTCTAGTAAATATAACTAAGTATCTTTGGTTATTTTTTAAAGTTGTCTGTACTATACCTGCAAATATTTTATTTATTGTATATACCTATAAAATCATTAGATGGCCAAAAACTTATCACCATGCAAATATAGTAGCTGAACGATGCTAAGAACCTTTTATGATGCACTTATGTACGAGTAGGTACATCTTTCTATGGAAATAGAGCGCTCAATAGATTTACTTATTTTGTTCCTACGTATTTCAGTTAATTATAAATAAATGGTTAATGAGCCACTTATCGGATTACTATAGAAAATAAATAATTAAAGAACATAGGATAAAATTATTTTCTTAAATTAGGATTTAAAACTTTAACAAAATCATTTTTGCAACACATTTATCGTGCATTCCTCTATGTAGGTAGGTACCTAACATACATTAAAATGCGTATCAATCATAAGTCAACCGTATTCATAGATTGTAGATTCTTCAATTTAACCAGTTGTCCGACATCACATCACGCACTAAAGTACAGTCTTGTAATATGGTGTCGGAGTCAAAAGTTAATCGGGGTTTAACTCTTGCATCGCCCACGAAGATCAATCACACGCATAATCATTCACACACAAATTATGTAATTTCAATAAATAACTCTTATTGAATAGTGATGAGCGTCAGTAGGCCTAGGATGGACTCCCTGCGGGGAACCCCTTTACACCTTCACTATCTACTTTAATATCAAAAGCAAAAGGCTTTAATCACACACCATTGCTTCGTTAACATTCATGTATCCTACACCTTCGCCACAGAGCCAGCATTGGATCTGTGCTCTTACAAGCTTTATAGAAACGAAGTAAAATGCAGTCGACGATGTGTATAATTTCCAATAAGCACTTAGAACCTCATTGTAACAATAAAATAAAATACATTTGTTTAATAAATGGATCTTAGGCCGCGGTGTTAATGAATATGTATTTAATAGGTTCTCATACTTGAATAATACATTGTTACATATTTTAGTTGTATTAGAAAACATGAAGGTAAGAGGTAAATTGCAAGAAATTACTGTAAGTAATTGAACGTTCCAATAACTAAAACAAACATTGCTAGTGTGTTTTGACACAGTTAGTTACTAAAACCCATATGTAGATCAAAAGTCTCTCAGTCTAACAAAATATTTTCTTTTTCAATTTTAGTTCAAGGAAATCCTTCAGGTAAATATCTTGAAGTAATCTTAGAAATTTCAATAACATATTTAGAATATGCATGAGTTCAAATAGTATACCTACGTTCCCCAACTAACCTACCGAAGTACTAACAACGAATGAATGTAAGTAATTTATCTCTCAACAAAAGAAAAGAGTTAGTACAATGCCACGAGTTAAACGAACTTCACAGATGTCTGTAATTGATTTATAGGCAAATATTAAACCATTCTCACTAGCTCAGGAGGTGACTGATGAATCGATCCTGCTTCAGTTTTCTACAACCCGATCTATCATCAGGGCCTGGCAGTTGTTGATTGACAGACTTGTTCAGAGCTAGACCTACGGATTGGATGCTTTATACTTTTTTGTTACTTAGTTTCAAGCTTTGAATAGAATGCAGGGTAAATAATAAATTATTCAATGTAAGGCATATTTCCATACTAACGTTATACATGCAAAAGTTTCTTTCGTCAGTTGACTTTAAAGTATATACAGATGACTGGATTTCTGCAATATTTGGCAACAAATAAATTGCATTCTGTGGAAGGATATAGACTACACACCCACGGGTAAAAGTTAGCTGTAATATACTTGCAGACTTTAATTTGATTAGTAGGTATGTAATGTAGACAGACATGAAGAGTCCTAAATAAATACGTACATTTATGCTATTTCATTTAAGCTTCTATATCTCGATACCTTCGCATAAAAAGGCAATTCCGAAACAATCGTCCCTCATATCAATCAGCCGTGTATTGGGAATGTGAGCCTCCAACAAAACGTCCGTACAACGCACCATCACACTTATCAAAACAGTACAAAACGCGGGTTGTATCGATAATGATCGCGGCCACGACAACCCTCTAACTCTGTTTTTTGTAGGTTGACATCGCGCTAATAATACTCATGAGAAAAATGCGCGCTGGGGCCATCATTCTCCTTTTGTTTTTAATTTCTACCTCAGTGGCACCGATTTAATTGGGCTCAACTCGGCGAGCGCACCTTCGTATTTCACCTCGGCTCGCTTCATTTGAATATTTAAAACATTTCGGGTCTCCGTCGAATTATTTTCTTTATTTACACATATTCATATATTTATTTCAGGGACGACGTCATTTATTCGGTGACGTGACTTACCGATGTCGCGTCCTTCCCAGTATCGACATAGTTAACGCGGCGGATTCTCTCGCGTTCCATTTAAAAGTTTGGAATTGTTTGTTTTTGACTTTTTGTTTAGGTCCCGGTCGTGGCCGCGTGTGGCAAGCCCTGCTCTTCGTTGTTTTCTCGCCAGTTCTTATCTCGGACAAGATTGCTCGTTTTTAAATGAAGTTATATCGTCTCGATTGAACACCGGCAACGGAGGCGAGGCGAATTTTTAATTAGTTTCCGAAGATAGGGAATCCTAAGGAGGAATGCAGGAGCCGTGTTGCAAGTGAGCGCGGATTCACTTAATTGAGACGTGCTTTGAGGACGATTTGTTAAATACCGCATGATTAATTCAAAATGCAATGTTGAATCGATGGTCATTGTAATAGTAGATATGTTTTGCGTAGGCATACCAACATACCTGCTAAAAATACTAACACAATCATTAATAAGAGTCAAGAGCTAAGTGGTTTCGAATAATTGCGTGACCATCTTGTATAAATTTGCTATAATAAGTAACATTAGTGTAGCAAACAAAATAGTATAGAACCAGATTTTAAATCGCTACTTCACCTTTAGAAAATGTCTCGCGACTAAATAACGAGTAAGTAGGTATGTAATTTAAGTAGCGCAGGTGTTGAAAAAAGTATGTTGGGAAAGAGCTAGTATAAAATACTAGAATTGAAGTATACGGACTGCTCCAGTTAGCTATCATTGTAATTTAAACGAATTGTTATACTTAAACTATCTTACATTGATACATACCTACGCAATGAAAAAAGCTTTTGAAGTAATTTTAAAGAACACACATTGTCATGACATAAGTACATAATTGTAATTAATTGCGGTAGAGGGCGCAGGTGCGGGCGCAATAATAATTACTATTTACACGATCGAACGCAATCCATTTGTTATTTTTCATACATTTTTACAACTTAATGTGTCACAATTAATGCTATGGATAAGCGTTACATGCACAAATGCCGAGACTTTTTATCCCTAAGTAACAATTAGGAATCACCTCAACCGGTGTAAGTAATAGATTGTTCAACATTTTTTACTCTTCAGGGGTTACGTAACATAAGTACCTCCTTTATCTATTTAATTGATTTTCGCTTGTAAAATTGTATTTTATTGAAAGAGATGGATTTTAGACTTATTTTGTGATGCTCAATTAAAATTTTATTTTAATTTAAATAGATTACCACAATTATGTTGCATTTGTTTGGTATGACCATGCATGGCAATTTGAAACACATGACATGACATTACATTTCCTAGATAATAACATTTAGGAATAGTCATAAATAGCCGTTTACTTATGCCGGTTCTATGGTATCTACAAATATATGAGAACCCTGAGAAATACCGATTAGGCATAGGTACACACAGGTAGACACTAAGAAATAGTAAATTATGTACCTAAATTCTTAGTTTTATAACATATCTATAAAAAATCAACACTAAAGAAACACAAATATTCGGGTTTTATACATTAATATTTATATATTATTTTATAGGTAGTAACTATGTTGTTTTAAAGAGCGGCTAAATTACTAGTGTGTTTTACTTACATTCCCATAAATTTACTTAAAGTATTGTCTGACAAAGATATCCTACATACCTGACGTCATATCGAACACTTAATTCTAGTTATAACGTTTTTTTTTTCTTGAGGTGGTTACAATATCCTCAAAGACTGATAGACTATGACAGTTCTCCCCACTAATACCTGCACTATAAGGTTAAAATGGTCGCAATCTATACACAAGTCACATTATTCAACTCTACCTAGGGCATCCCATCAAGATTGTTTAAATATAACTTGCTCAGTTACTAAGGCTTTCTTTGTTTGGATAACCTTTAAGTTCCCCTTTGCAATATTTTAGTAAAGGTATCAAAAGGTAGTGTTGTAACGCTGGATACACGGCTCGTGGCCTCTAATTACTGTGTCAAATTTTGTCAAACATCCATTATCGGCACCAGAAGTGGGCGGGGCGCTGGACTTTCGTCTTCAAAGCTCCACATGATCGCATGGTCTCAAGTTATTAGATATGACAAGATATAATGTTGCATTAAGTATATGATTATTATTGTAGGTAAGTATGATGTTAGTTACATAAGCATTGTAGTTCACTTTAGAGTTCCGTACCCAAAATCTAAAAACGGGACCCTATTACTAAGCCAGCGCTGCCCGTCCGTTCGTCCGTCTGTCAGTGTGCTGTTTATCATGAAAAAAAATTGCGAGGCTCTTGAAATTTTCAGAGAACGAATATTTCTGTTGCCGCTGTAACAACAAATACTAAAAGCATAATTAAATAAAAAATCAAAGGGGGCTCTGATAAAACAAACGTGAATTATCAACATTCTTTGCTTGTTCTTGTTTTGTTTAAACTATCTACAGAGTAGGTACATTCTCGATGAAAGCAAACCGACATTTCAGTTTCCAGCAGTTATCAGGATTAATTTTAACGTTACGTGATGCCTTAACAAAATATGACTAGGTATTTATACCTTTTCATATTCAATCAATAAAGAAATGCGAACATTATATATTATTATTCAATATCGACAGATTTTAATATTGGCACAAATACAAACATTCCTAGTTGCATGCGGGACGATGCAGAGCAAAATATAACTCTATTTTTTGCTCTCAACAATGGTTGTTCCATACACTTCTAGATAGGCAATGTGACGTAGTTCAAACGCATCTATCTCTCTTTTTTAATATGATTGATCAGCACTGTAATTTCAAACACTTCTGCAAAAAAACTAATCCAGTACTTTATTAATAAGCTATTCTTTAAGTATATTATTTCAAACGGTATACTTAAAGCATTAAGTTAATCGATGTCATCAATTGGTCCGTAAATATCTCGGCATCTGTCCCGGGATGTAGGCCCGTTTAAGTCGTAGTCGCCCGGTATGGGCGGGGCGGTGCGTCTGCGCTGACTACCTTCAATTATACACGGAGAGCGTTAATTATTTAGAAATCTCTCGATAAATATTATAATCGATGCGCATGACATTACATTGTTGCGATGACCACGCTTGGCTCGTTCATCTAATTTCAGGGGTCACTTTAAATTTCTGTAATGGATTATTTTTGACGGTTACGTAAGCTCAAGCTGCAAAGCTGTTACGCAGGATAGAGGTACGTTTGGAATGAAAATTCCATGCTTTGGATAACTCTCGTTTTAATTAACTTTTAATATATACTACTCAAAACAAAATAAGGGCCACGAGGTATTTTGTCTGTACCATGAAAATAATAAAACCAATATATATTTATTTGTCTCCATAACGAAAACTAATGTTGTTTTTACCGTGTAGACCAATAAACTTATTCCAATAATAATGATTAAAAAGTTTATTTGAAAAAATCACATTTAAGGTTAAAAATAAAAACAATGTAAAGTTACTGAAAACAAAAGAAAATACTCCATGCTCATCTTTTAGTAACGAGTATGCCCTCCTCGTTTCGCTACGCACTCCTGAAGCCTGGAGTGCATGCTCTCAATCAAATGCCTGACATTTTCCATTGGAATCTCTTCCCAGGCTCTTTTAACAGCGTTGATGAGTTGCTGTTGGTTGTGGATTTCCTGATCACCGTCTCTAACTCTTCGTTTCAACTGATCCCACATGTGCTGTATTGGATTTAAGTCCGGACTGTTCGCCGGCCACGACAAGACTTGAATTTGAGACGCTTCCAGTACAAAGCGAGTCGCTTGAGCCGTGTGTGCACGAGACAATGGTCTTGCATCAAGATGAATCCAGGACCCGCTCGCTGGGCAAATGGGATCACATGTGGTCTGACAACTTCCTCAATATACCGCTGAGCAGTAACAGTACCCTCATTTAAAAAAGCGAGCTCAGTTTTGCCGTGTAAGCTTATCCCGCCCCAAATCATTACATTTGGACCACCAAAACGATCGACTTCATGGATGCAGGCTTCTGAAAATCTCTCGCCGCGTCTTCTCCATACTCTAATATGCCGATCGTCGTTAAAAAATTTAACTTTGCATTCGTCTGTGAAGAGCACCATGTCCCATTGGTTTATGTCCCAGTCCAAATGTTGACGGGTAAATCTTAAATGGATTTGCACGATGATTTCTGGTTAATGGAACACGGACAACTCGCCTTCTTGATGCCTGCTGGTCTTCATGCAATCGATTACGAATAGTTTGGTCACTGACACGAGTACCCGTTGTGAGCCGTAAACGATTTTGCAGCTTGCGGGCCGTCGTTGTGCGATCTCGGCGCGCACTTAATCGAATGTAACGATCCTCTTGAGCTGTTGTAATGCGAACTCTGCCCGAACCAGGTCTTCTTCTAACACTGCCGGTCTCTTGGAAACGATCCCATAGATTTTGAATAGCTCTTTGAGAAAATCCCAATTGCAAACCCACTGATCGCTGCGAATGACCTACTTCAATCATTGTAACGGCTCTGGTTGCTGTCAGCGAGTCCATATGACGCCTGCGTGCTTGTGGCATATTGCAAAAGATGTTTCTGACTCGAGATATCAATGAACTCTGATAATTTCTAATAAACCAAGAAGCTAAGGAAAGCAAACCGACAAAGAAAATAGAAACAAAATTTTCAAATTTAATTTAAAATTATTGCCAGCATTAGATGAATACTACAATATTAAAAAGTTTAGGTATCAAAGAGTTTGTATACTCAATATTTTACTACTATATGTAAATGTTTAATAATTTACACCAAAATGAAAAAATACCTCATGGCCCTTATTTTGTTTTGAGTAGTATATAAAGGTCAGAGTTCTACCCGAAATGTTTGGTTTATATACGTTACCTACATTAGGTATATTTATTGAGCAAAAACTGCAAATATAATATAAGAAGAAGTTTCTAAATATTTGACAGAAGAAATTTGCTAGCGTCACAGGTAAAATTTTTCCGCTTGATCCTGACTTAGAGGTAGGTAAGGTGGCCATTAAATGAAACATCTAAACCTGCATCTAAATATTTATTTGCCATCCACTATTTTTAAGTCAGACAGTCGTTGCTACAAGTTTCAGCAATCATAGTAAGAATTTAAAGTTTGTACTTAACAATTTCATTTGGCGACCATCTAGTAGACGTTCTATAAATCTATTCTGAATTATTTCTAATAAACACCAATCACAAACCGCGAATACATTCGAGCCACAAATTGACAGAAAATTACGAGAATCAACAATTTATTCATTACAAAAATAGCCATTACACGTTTTTGGTGAATTACATTACTTATACATTTTTACAAAAGAGAATTAATATAATTTACTAGCCATTATTGATTGAGTAATTTATTTATTTAAAAATGCGATATTATATATATATAAATGCTTAGACTTTAGCTTACATTTACTAATAAGATTCTGCTATGGGTACCTAAAGTTCCATCAAATTCATTTTTATATAAAGAGGTAAAAAGCCAGACACATTTACTATTTTATCAAGAACACATGTTTATATGTATACTTTTGATAAACACACATTTCATAATAGATTCCACAAACCCATGTTTAGGTACCCTAGATTTTTTACGCATACTTAAATTACGTAAACAAGCGTATGAATATTATAAATACAGATAAAATGTAAAATCATTATGAAATTGTTCGTTGGAAATGATAACTTATAGACTAATGCTTAAAAACTAAATTACATAGTATTAGTGTAAGTTCAAAATATCACTTGGTTATTGGAAAGACTTTTATAGTTGGCGAGTAGGAATTAATACTTTTTTAAATTTACAGATTGACTTTTATTTGTATTGTTGGTATTTATTGTAACAAACGACTTCACCTGTCGCAGCTTCACGGGCATAAAAGGTAATTTAGCTTTTGTCTTTGCTACATAACATGTATATCAACAGTAAGGACCACCTAAAATGTTAAATGAGTCTGATACAACTACTTAGGCCTAGGACAAACTAGTCTTGCCTGAAGTCAGGTATGCCGGGTACCATTAACAACATAAAACTCAATCTGTATATTAAAAATCAGAGACTCACCATTATTGTATTCGAAAAGTGTAAATCTTGTTATAAATTTACTAATAATTTTTGGAATAAAACCGAGATCGATTTATAAAGCCAATATTCAAATACTTTTTTTAAACACCACATACTTAAAAACTAATAAAACCCTATATATTTGCATTGGTACCATATAGTATTAACTAAGTAATAATAAAAACCTGTAAATGTAGTACCGTAAAATTAAATTGAATCGCACATGGAAATTTAAAAATATGTATGTTTTATATTGAAAAAAAAAAAATAACACGATATAGAGCTTCAATAGAAAGGATAACTAAGCAATCTACTGTGCTAGTGGACGTACCTACTTGATGAGGCATGTTTGTAGTCTTCAATGACAATTTAGGAGTAAAGCTGTTTTTGTACTTAGAGACGAAAAAAGCTCGACACAACATGTTTAAGCTAAAATGCGTTAATAGATGCTTAAGTAATAGAATGAACAATGTAGTTTAACAGATAATATTTTAATTATTGTTTCCATTTTTTTCTCAACTTATCAGTAAGAAATCGACTGTACGAAGTTTTTTTTTTTATCACATATCAAGTTAATGGTTTGGATTGGAATATTTTAGTTCATAACTTCTTTTTCTCTTACCGTAGATTGAAATAAAAACATACTTATCATAACATAAACTCAGGCTGTAATCTCTCAAGAGTGACAGATTGTGAATCTGTCGCCACTATCCGAGTACAATGAGGAACAATTAATACAATTTACGGCAACTCAAGATTCGAACCCTCGACCTGTCGGGTCGAGCCTATAGGTTAAATAAGGCACGTAACAAACTGAGCTACCACGTCCTACGTCGTAGTTTGAAATATATGAAAGTTATTAAATTCCTAAATTGCAGCAATCAATTTAATTTTACGGAACAGTTATAATACTTAATAATTAAAATTGAAAAATGCACCATAGATAGAGGTTATAGATGTTTATAATAGCAGCATTAAATTTCTTAATTAAATAAAATCAGACTTTATATTTTTGAATTACACTCATTTTCATTATTGCTATAAATATAAATGTAATATTTAAAATCGCATAAAATAATAAACTTTTCAATACAGCAGAAATATAAAATAACATTTAAAAATCGAAAGAAAATATAAAATAATATAGTTTAACGAAATAATTCTACATATACTTAGGTATGAGTTTTTCGTTAAAATTATTATTTATAAAAAAAGAATATCACTTCAAATATGGCCCCATTTTAAAAGATAAATGGGAAAATCTCATGATACTCATGCCTATGAGACTCCGTTAATGAATAATGACTTCCACTTATGGATATGATATGCATGCTACTGCAACGACTTGAACAATCAATATAAACAACAAGGACACATGGGACATAGGTTTATATGCCTTAGAGTGTCAATATACGGACTGCTTGGAGCAGTCAGAGCATACAGCTTCAAGCGGTCAAAAGTTGACATTCTCCGAAGCAGTTTGTTCGCAATCGCAACTTAAAATGCATTCGGGGTCCAGAGACCGCTGGAAGCTGCCGGAACTGATTGCTTTAATCAGTCGCTATATGGACGACCTTACAAAATCATTACGTTCAAAAAACCACACAAAAACAGTTAATGTACACCATTCTTACCACCAATATCTATGTCAGATTGTCTACCATGAGCTCGTATTTTCCTACACGTCGGAAACAATAATCTAACAGAAGTCGTAATCATCATCATAGATTGAACTCATGGTAGAAACTTCATTACTTATTTATCTACATTGTAAGTCTACTTGTATCTTATCCAAATTTTTAAGCCTTGAATTTTATGAATATTTTATGAATCAAAGCAACTGGGTATAAAACGATATTGCATTGCTTATTCTTTCAGGCGTTATAAAATGTCAATTTTATAATGGACTTCTGACTTTATCAAGGTTTTATTCCTCATGCAATGTTGGAATGTGAGTTGTCCGCTGTCAAATTTGAAAACATTTTTTAAAAGTAATATGACGAAAAGATTTTTTTTTTTGTAAGGAAATTTCATTTAGTGTGCATGACAATGACATAAAAATTAGGGAAGTCATATTTTACTAAAGATAAAAAAACGATTGTGCAATTATAATTGCCATTAAGTTAAAGTAATAAAACAATATTACAATAAATAAACTAATATCAATAACGGTCATATCAATAAACAATAATGATAAAAGTTACACAAGGGATTTGCATTGGCTGATTTAAAAAATACTGGGAATAACTTTGGATACATTTGAATAAGGAATATGTATAGTTTTAACATAATATTTAAAATAAATCACACAGATTTTTACGCGCGTTTTAAAATGAAGGATCAGATCTGAAACGGATTTAAAACCCTGTATTTAAAAAAGTGATCGTAGACAACAACTTACAGGATCTTCTAGAAATCTCTTTTTAACACTGTGACTCTCCATTTTCGTGGTGTCCAGAATCGAAGCTGCTCAAATGTCCAAGTCCTTTGGGGGGAATCGGTGGTGGGGTTTCACCTTCTTCCACACTGAGCGGTTCACCCATCATTGAGATTATTTCCTCGTACCGAAGCGACTCCACAGTCATATCGAGATCTGTATTGACAAAAAATCATTTTTAACTTATCTCAATTAGTGTAATTGAAGTTGTAATGTAGATATTGTTCAGCAGTAACAATGGATCGCTGACTGCTACATAGTGATGTGTATTGGCTGATCAAGCACATTATGTTATAAAATACCTATGTTTAATTAATTAATCGGGAGACTATTTGATCATTTTGAATAGAACACACCATTAAGTGTATTATGGTTTTTATTTAAATCCTTCACCAGCAACCCTTTACCACATTATTAATATCCGTAGTTAATAAATTATGCTTAGGTTTCGTGTTTAGTGAGCTTTTTGTTCATTAGATTTAATTTCTTCTCCCACATAAAATATAGTGACGAATAAAGTGTGAGGCAAGTTACGGTGACTAGACTAAGAGACTTAGTGTAGTGCTAATATCTCAAGGTTTGAAGTGATGCGTGAGGATTAGTATTTGGAGGTCGAGGTATAAGGTGTGAGCTACGAGGTTTAAGGTGTAATGTGTGGTACGAGCGTGACCGTGGTCAGGGTCAGCGGCATTGGTGTAGGGATGGTCGACGCTGACGCCGGAGTCTCGCGCGGCGGCTCGCGCGGCGCGGCGCGGCGCGCACGCCGGCCACGCCCGCCACGCCGCGGCCTCGGGCCACGCACGCTTGTCGCCTGCGCCTGCACCTGCACCTGCACCTGCAAACAAATTAAAACTATTAATAAACACATTTATGGGAGCGCTTGGTACTTGAATCTAAAACTGCGAGCTTAAGCAAAGGATAATTATAATTATAGCCTAAACTGAACAATCTTACAAAACACATCGACATCAAAAACTAAATTTAAATATAGATAAATTAAGTATATATATTTTAATTATCTTACACCGGTTCGAAATTGTCTTGCATTTTCGCAAAATAGAGAGCTTGCCATATTTTTCGACTATGAGTCATTCTCATCAAGGTGACACCAGCTGCCATTTGGATTTCATCCTCCCAGCAAAAGTATTAAAATTTAAATAAAATGAAAAAAATTTAAAGAATCATTAAAATATCTCTAAAAATGAAAAAGTTGCGCTTTAAAGAATAATTTCGTTAAACGCGGCGCTCCCGTGTGTGACGTCATGAAACTGAGACGACTTACAATTAATATAAAGTTTATTGGTATACTTAATTAAATTTCATTAAGTGTCGTTCAATGTGTTGTCTAGAGATGATGATTAGTGTTAATGTGTGTGTAATAGTGTACGTATGTCTGACCAGGCAGTCTCGGCGGCAGTGGCGGGGCGTCGCCCGCCTCGCTCCACGACGCACGCGACACGCGGCGCTCGCTCACAGCGCCATCCAACGCTTCCCTGTACATAAAATAAAATAAAAAATTGAAAAACGTTTAACTTTATTTGAACAATCCTAAATATAATTAACAAACCTGTATTTGTATTTTCCGAGACAAAATATAGCTTAAAAGTCCTTCAAAGTCTTTTATAAATAGTGTTATTATATGGGCTGGGACTCGGTCTGAATGTAAAAAAAGGAAAACATGAACATTACCTATACTTATTAGGTATAGTAGGTTTGGTTGGTAGAGGTGGTGCGGATTGAGTGAGTGATCCTTCATCGCTGCATTCTCTACTGTCTCCCACCGGAGCGCTGGCTGACATTATACTGCTGTTCTGATCTCCAGGCTCCTCGACCGAATACTGTAATAATATTGGATGTTAAAAAGAAAAAAAAAATCGTTCGTACAAATGATAAATTCTAAAGATTACGGGCGTGAGGTATGCATATGAGAACAGATTCAGATTCTCCGTTTAAAAACATGGTCAGGCTTGAATTTCTGTTCGAGCGAAAATTTAAATCCGGAACTGTTTTAAACTCTTTTCATCTGAATCTACTTTTGAACTAGATTCAAATAAAGTGAGTGTTTACAATGACAAGCCAAACTTTAAAAATCAATGATTACCAACCTACAAATATTTGTAACCAACACGAATTGTACATATTTAAGATGTAACAATAATATGTGAAAACTTACAATAGGTTTGTTGTAAAGATGTCCGTCTTCGTAAAAGTTTTCAGTTTGTTGTATGCTTTGAGATCTTTTCTCTAACGCGGGCACTGGAGGTAAAGGTGTGCTGGAAATATTCACATGACAAATTAAATTAATTTTGGCATTTTATAGTCAGAATAGCAAAAACCATACATTCTGCACGAAGGCTAAAATATCAGACTTCGCAATTGATGTCGAAGTTGTGCAAACGACCTTGAAAACATTTATTCCTTATAGAAGCTCTGGCAACCCTTCACACTTACAGGAGCGCAACATAATTATGTTATTTGGCAATGGTACTTTCTTAGTTGGGTTTATTCGATTTAATATTTGTAAGTCAACCAAAAATTTAAAACAAAAATTATATTTATCACTCACTTGACAATACTTTCTGATAGCTGTCTCCTCGCTCGAGCTAATCCTGGGCCCAAGTTTTGTTTCATCTGATTAAATCTCTCAACCAGTCGTCTGCAAGTAAATCGTAATAATAATGTATTTATTTTGACAAGTGCGTACTTTACTGACATGTGCAACGGTTCCATTTCGAAGTTCCTTCCACAGAAAAGAGCAAATATTGAGATTATAGTGTAAGGAGAGCGCTTTATAGTGTGAGGTGTGTGCTGAAATGTAGGAGGTGTGAGGTATGTGAAATGCAGTTTGAGATAAATGGTGTCATGTCTGGTAGGGGGTGTGGTATATAAACTACCACCTGCCGCGTGTGTGTGTGGTGTGTGGTGTGTGGTATACTGACTTGTGCAGCGGCTTGACGTCGTCAGGCGCGAGCCGCTGGTGCAGCGCCAGCGCGGCGTCCAGCACGGCCAGCTGCGCCGCCACCTGCCGCCGCAGCCGCGTGGCTGCTACTGCCTCCCGAGCCGGCGCGCCGCGGACAAACTGCTCCGACAGGAACGCTTGCTCGTACTTACTTATACCACCTGTCGAACCATTGAGCGCATTGTACACGTGCGATCAGGCGGGCGCGGGCTACTTGCCGCGCGCTATTCGTTCGATATAGATTACATAGTCAGATCCGTAATGACGATACAACATTCACGTTCCACGACCTTGGTTCGGACCTTGGAGTGCAGGGAATCACTTCGATCGTGTAGTGGACAGTATCGAGTATCGTGGACAATATCCGAACAAATACTTAAACTACGCATGAGTATCATAATATTACCTTGTACGTTGGCATCAATGGTTCCTTGAAGCCTCATAGAGAATGGGTTGATGTTCCTGGTTGGATCCACCGTGTACTGGGATATTAGGTTGCGTAGTTCCCTTTCTGTATTCTCCATCGTTTCACATGCAAACTGTTAATAATATACTTTTTTTTATATCTTTTCTACTTATTTTAACTAGAGCATTATAATTAAAATCACTTATGTTTATTATGTTTTGTTTCTATATTTAACTAGCTTTTGCCCGAGACTTCGTCCGCGTAGAAGTCGAAAATAGTTCAAATACGTTTTTTTTACGTTACTAATTTTGTTATTGCCGTATGCAACAAACTTTTATACCCTATTTAAATTTTAGAATTTTGAAAAATCCTTCCTTAATTGATGCACTCATATAAAGGATATATGTGCAAAATTTAAATTTTCTAGCCTTAAGGGTTTGGCCTGGGCGTTGATTCATCAGTCAATCACTTTTGCCTTTCATATATAGCATTTTATTTATAGTTTGTATTTTATATATCTAACATTTCATCCCCTTAGGGGTTGAATTTTGAAAAATCCTTCCTTGCTGTACTGCTGTGCTTTCGTTGTATGAGATACGTGTGCGAAATTTAAATTTTCTAGCCTTAAGGGTATGCCCTGTGGGATTATACATCAGTCAATCACTTTTGCCTCTTAAATATAGACTAATAAAGAAAAGTTATTTTTTATAAATGATTGTGTTAAACTTGATCAGTGTACTTTAGAAGTTTATATCAAAATAACCATGAGATAACTATGAACCATGAGAAAGCTTTAAGGGTTTTTTTGTATGAAACAGAATTTACGTTTGAATCATTGTAAGCAATATGCAAATAACAAAATGAATCGTATGAAACCAATAAAAATTCTGGCTACCTTATGCACGATCAATTGTTGTGTTGGTAATGTTTAGTAGGGTTCAATTGACAATTTCATAATAGAAGTCGAGTAATGTAGAACCTAACAAACCTCAACCGGCGGTATTTCTTCGACTGATCGTGAGATCACTTCCGACCATCTCAGTATCCCAGGAAGCGTGTTTTCAGTTACTAATGTCGTTCTCTCAATCCAAAGACTCTGCAAATATGGACAATTTAGATACCATGACACAATAATATTTATTTTAATAAATTATTATGTTAATTTTAATACATCTTGCTAAGTTAATCGATTCATTACATCGCGAAAAAGGATAATAGGCTTTTTTTTATAAGTGGTACACAAAAACTAGTATATAACAAAAAAGGGTACCTTGAACTCGTTGTCCTTGTCTATGGGCGGTTTGTGCAGCGGCCTGTCACACAGGAACGTGTCAACGTCATTGAAGGCGTAATATCGTTTTACTTGCTCCGGTGTGCCCGGCGGCCACACGCGCCTTGATGCCACTGGCTTCACATTGCATATCTGAATGTCTGTTAGCAAACAGAATATTAGAACAAAAATTTAATTTTATGATATTGAGTAAGCTTATCATCAAGATAGCTCATCAAACTTATTTAGTTAAATGTAACTAATGCTAAATTACAAAATAGCTATTATCTATCCAAATTAATAAAATTACTGTCTGTTTGAATAACAATATCGTATTGAATATTCTATTCTAAGCATACACAGTACTAATACTAAAATTGCAATTTTATTTTATTTTCGTAAGTCTGTTTTATCTGGGTAATATCCGAAACGGCAGACCGATTTTGAAGTGACTTTCACTGGCAGATAGCACATTTATGCTGATTTAATTTTTGTAGGTAAGTAATGTACAGGTGAGTATACAATACTGACACTGTCCGTCGGCGGCCACGACGGAGTCGTCGGGCGGCGTGTTGCGCATGAGTATGTGCGCGGCGGAGTACTCCGACTGCAGGCGCTGCGTGAACGCTCCGATGCGCTCGTAGTCGTAGCCGCGGTACACGAACTGCTTGTTCTACAACACATTGCAACAAACAAACTGTACGATCTATACATTAGACATACTTTTAATTCTGATTTGAGTAAAAATTTCGCTGGTCCTATGTATAGAGTTTGAGCAGTCTCGCGAGGCTCTAGGCACGGAGAAAACTGTCCTTCTGCTGTCGCTGTATGACCGAACCATTTTGTTCGATTAAGAGTAAAGTAATGACATAACTAAATATGCATGTGTTCAGAATGCGGGCTGCAAACCATCGAAGCCCCGAATACAAATAAAAACAGACACCACGCGGGTCGGGTGCTGCTGCGTTCACGCGAGGCAAGCGGACGCACATTGACTGTGCTCTTGACGTTCATTTGACTTCAAATGCATCATCGTGTCAATGGGCGGTGGTTACTTTCCAACAGATGAACCGTCTGCTTTTTTTCCCATAACGTTGTATCTAAAAACTGCTTAGCCCGGCAAATAATCGTCATGCGTCGAATCACGTCAATTTGAGCACTACAAACATAAAACTTCAGAACTAAATTTTTAACTCACCCTAACAAAGAGCGGACACCCCTTCCCGTAGAAGCCAACTCTGAAATACTCAGGTTCTGGTCTGAGTTCCTTCAGCACTGAGTCTAGGAATGTCGCATGTGTTCTCAAACAGTGAGCGAGACGCACGTAATCGCAAAGCTTCTCCTCGTATAATGTCCCCAAGGATCGAAGAAGCGGCAACCCTTTCTCCCAACACTGAAACGATAATCAAAATCGTAGAAGGCTTTCATACATATTTAGAAACTTAATTTGTTTGATAGGCGTAAGTTTTGAGTTTTCATGCTAAACCATGTCAAATCAGTAATTTTACAGTTCTTTGCATTATTTGCATATGGATGCAAAAACTACGCATAGACTTATGTGAACGTGCCTTATGATTTTAAGCAATGAAGCGATGATTGACGGCTTAATTTTTTTTTGTAATCGTGTGATAGAGTAAGTATTCGAATTACTTGATACAACTATAGACATGAACAAATATTTATCAAACAGGTTTTAGTGGCAGAGAACTAAATGAGAATTCAAGTAATTCAGCAGCAGCATAATCTATAAATTCACGTATGTACGTGATACGTGTTCTTTACCTTTCCTCTATCGAAGTACTGCAATACTTGGTTATAGAGCGCTTCCTTTCTTTTCCATTCAGTTGTTTCAGGATGTTCAGGATCCACACCAACGACGTCGCTATCCCAACTTAGAGTGTCTGCGTATAGCTGGTAATAAGGAAACATATTCCAAAATGATTTCATTACGTCGTAATTTTACATGATAACGTGGGTTCCATGGCTTGTAAAATTCAAGGCAAATATGGTTTCTTTAGTTGCTGACTTCACATACAAATGCCAAATTGACATGTAAAAAATTTGCAAAAAAAAATATTATTAATTCATTTTTATAACACACATCATTATTGAAAATATAAATTAAAATCATAGCTTTATTCTTACCAAAAGTGTGCAACCAGCTTCTATGAAGTTATCTGAGGCGATGTGCAAGTCGTGTAGTTTATACACGTACCGCAAGTACATCTCTTTACGATCGATCTCGTTCTTATAGAAATTCTGCGAAATAAAAAGTATTGTAACGTGAATTATTTAAGACGAAGTAGGTAGTTATTTGAAGAATTGAGTCGGTTGTTGTGGTAAAGGGTAGTTGTGGAGGATATAAATAAAATTCATAAACACTAAAGCTATGAATTCTGTTCAAAAGTATAAAATACTCTTCGTACTAAGTATTTATGATACAGAATTTGCTTGATCAGCCATTGCGCATCACACTATGCAGCAGCCAGTAATGCAATGTTAATGCTAAACAATAACTACACTACATCTCCCCCGAAAGTCCATTATCGGCAATCAGATAAGTTTATAAAACTTGTCAAATGAAGCATTACCGGAACACTAGTGATCATATGATCCGTTGTAACTCTTTTTGGTGAATCACAATCATATGATCCATTGTAACCCTTTTTGGTGAATTAAAAAGTTTCCATCAGTTCATACTTTTATAATGATACTTGATATGCATTTGCTAAAGTAGGGCAATTACGAGCCCTTGCTTACACCGACACCGCCCCGCATCCCCCTATCTTAGCATTTGGAGCATTTCACGAGAAGCGGACAGGCAAACATTTTATTTTTATATATATGAAATACGTAATTTTGTAGCAAAATTAACAATATTTTGTATCAGGGTCAAGGACGTATATAGGTATAACCGAATATAACAAAAATCGGAGACATCAACATTTATTGCCTGTCTGCTTCACTTGAAATTACCCATATATGTTCTGACAAGGCCTGTGCTTAATTGCACAGCTGCCTTATTGTTGTTGGGGACATGACAATAGATGGGATACAGACCAGTAGGTTGACGGTGGCAGCGCAGCGCTTGTCGCGGTGGTCGGCGCCGTGCATGACGGCGCGGTAGTCCAGCAGGCGCTCCAGCAGGCGCGTCACGCAGCCCACGAACGCCGCGCCCGCTTCGCGCCTTGTTGTTGGGGACATGACAATAGATGGGATACAGACCAGTAGGTTGACGGTGGCAGCGCAGCGCTTGTCGCGGTGGTCGGCGCCGTGCATGACGGCGCGGTAGTCCAGCAGGCGCTCCAGCAGGCGCGTCACGCAGCCCACGAACGCCGCGCCCGCTTCGCGCCTTGTTGTTGGGGACATGACAATAGATGGGATACAGACCAGTAGGTTGACGGTGGCAGCGCAGCGCTTGTCGCGGTGGTCGGCGCCGTGCATGACGGCGCGGTAGTCCAGCAGGCGCTCCAGCAGGCGCGTCACGCAGCCCACGAACGCCGCGCCCGCTTCGCGCCTTGTTGTTGGGGACATGACAATAGATGGGATACAGACCAGTAGGTTGACGGTGGCAGCGCAGCGCTTGTCGCGGTGGTCGGCGCCGTGCATGACGGCGCGGTAGTCCAGCAGGCGCTCCAGCAGGCGCGTCACGCAGCCCACGAACGCCGCGCCCGCTTCGCGCCTTGTTGTTGGGGACATGACAATAGATGGGATACAGACCAGTAGGTTGACGGTGGCAGCGCAGCGCTTGTCGCGGTGGTCGGCGCCGTGCATGACGGCGCGGTAGTCCAGCAGGCGCTCCAGCAGGCGCGTCACGCAGCCCACGAACGCCGCGCCCGCTTCGCGCCTTGTTGTTGGGGACATGACAATAGATGGGATACAGACCAGTAGGTTGACGGTGGCAGCGCAGCGCTTGTCGCGGTGGTCGGCGCCGTGCATGACGGCGCGGTAGTCCAGCAGGCGCTCCAGCAGGCGCGTCACGCAGCCCACGAACGCCGCGCCCGCTTCGCGCCTTGTTGTTGGGGACATGACAATAGATGGGATACAGACCAGTAGGTTGACGGTGGCAGCGCAGCGCTTGTCGCGGTGGTCGGCGCCGTGCATGACGGCGCGGTAGTCCAGCAGGCGCTCCAGCAGGCGCGTCACGCAGCCCACGAACGCCGCGCCCGCTTCGCGCCTTGTTGTTGGGGACATGACAATAGATGGGATACAGACCAGTAGGTTGACGGTGGCAGCGCAGCGCTTGTCGCGGTGGTCGGCGCCGTGCATGACGGCGCGGTAGTCCAGCAGGCGCTCCAGCAGGCGCGTCACGCAGCCCACGAACGCCGCGCCCGCTTCGCGCCTTGTTGTTGGGGACATGACAATAGATGGGATACAGACCAGTAGGTTGACGGTGGCAGCGCAGCGCTTGTCGCGGTGGTCGGCGCCGTGCATGACGGCGCGGTAGTCCAGCAGGCGCTCCAGCAGGCGCGTCACGCAGCCCACGAACGCCGCGCCCGCTTCGCGCCTTGTTGTTGGGGACATGACAATAGATGGGATACAGACCAGTAGGTTGACGGTGGCAGCGCAGCGCTTGTCGCGGTGGTCGGCGCCGTGCATGACGGCGCGGTAGTCCAGCAGGCGCTCCAGCAGGCGCGTCACGCAGCCCACGAACGCCGCGCCCGCTTCGCGCCTTGTTGTTGGGGACATGACAATAGATGGGATACAGACCAGTAGGTTGACGGTGGCAGCGCAGCGCTTGTCGCGGTGGTCGGCGCCGTGCATGACGGCGCGGTAGTCCAGCAGGCGCTCCAGCAGGCGCGTCACGCAGCCCACGAACGCCGCGCCCGCTTCGCGCCTTGTTGTTGGGGACATGACAATAGATGGGATACAGACCAGTAGGTTGACGGTGGCAGCGCAGCGCTTGTCGCGGTGGTCGGCGCCGTGCATGACGGCGCGGTAGTCCAGCAGGCGCTCCAGCAGGCGCGTCACGCAGCCCACGAACGCCGCGCCCGCTTCGCGCCTTGTTGTTGGGGACATGACAATAGATGGGATACAGACCAGTAGGTTGACGGTGGCAGCGCAGCGCTTGTCGCGGTGGTCGGCGCCGTGCATGACGGCGCGGTAGTCCAGCAGGCGCTCCAGCAGGCGCGTCACGCAGCCCACGAACGCCGCGCCCGCTTCGCGCCTTGTTGTTGGGGACATGACAATAGATGGGATACAGACCAGTAGGTTGACGGTGGCAGCGCAGCGCTTGTCGCGGTGGTCGGCGCCGTGCATGACGGCGCGGTAGTCCAGCAGGCGCTCCAGCAGGCGCGTCACGCAGCCCACGAACGCCGCGCCCGCTTCGCGCCTTGTTGTTGGGGACATGACAATAGATGGGATACAGACCAGTAGGTTGACGGTGGCAGCGCAGCGCTTGTCGCGGTGGTCGGCGCCGTGCATGACGGCGCGGTAGTCCAGCAGGCGCTCCAGCAGGCGCGTCACGCAGCCCACGAACGCCGCGCCCGCTTCGCGCCTTGTTGTTGGGGACATGACAATAGATGGGATACAGACCAGTAGGTTGACGGTGGCAGCGCAGCGCTTGTCGCGGTGGTCGGCGCCGTGCATGACGGCGCGGTAGTCCAGCAGGCGCTCCAGCAGGCGCGTCACGCAGCCCACGAACGCCGCGCCCGCTTCGCGCCTTGTTGTTGGGGACATGACAATAGATGGGATACAGACCAGTAGGTTGACGGTGGCAGCGCAGCGCTTGTCGCGGTGGTCGGCGCCGTGCATGACGGCGCGGTAGTCCAGCAGGCGCTCCAGCAGGCGCGTCACGCAGCCCACGAACGCCGCGCCCGCTTCGCGCCTTGTTGTTGGGGACATGACAATAGATGGGATACAGACCAGTAGGTTGACGGTGGCAGCGCAGCGCTTGTCGCGGTGGTCGGCGCCGTGCATGACGGCGCGGTAGTCCAGCAGGCGCTCCAGCAGGCGCGTCACGCAGCCCACGAACGCCGCGCCCGCTTCGCGCCTTGTTGTTGGGGACATGACAATAGATGGGATACAGACCAGTAGGTTGACGGTGGCAGCGCAGCGCTTGTCGCGGTGGTCGGCGCCGTGCATGACGGCGCGGTAGTCCAGCAGGCGCTCCAGCAGGCGCGTCACGCAGCCCACGAACGCCGCGCCCGCTTCGCGCCAGCCCTCGCGGCACACGCGCTCCATCAGCCTTAGATACACAATGTTCATTCGTATATGAGAATAAAAAAAACTAAAATGCCAAAACTCTAAATTAAGGCACAATAAACAAAAATTTATGAAAAAAATCCACGTAACATAACAAAGGCTAACTATAAATCAATATCAATAACAAAAAATAGTATCCAAACAGAGAACAACAACTTTATTGAAACCATTAAGTTGAAATTACTTACACAGAACTCAAATGCTCCCTTTTTGGTACGGCATGAAAAACAATTGAAATCCTTATTTATTTGTACAGAAAAAGAGAAATCGATAACAATATTTATTAACTTACACAGTGTCGAACAATCTTCTATAGTGATCATCTGCTTTATTGTCAGCGACTAAAGAGTCTAGTTTGTCGACTAGTGCAGCTTCAGTTCTTCTTGCGGAACCCGTAGCAGCTCGTTCCGCTGCCATCAAGGAGACTAGCGCTCCAAGCGCTGCGCGGCGAAGTTCAGGAACTAATGTGATCTCTAATAAAGCCCCCACTGCACCTGGGACTAAATGTAGCTGGGCCCCACCTAAAGATTTTTTCTTAGTTTAAAACTCGATTAATCAATTTATTATTCGATTTACAATTGAATCCATTACAAGTTTTGTCTTCATTCAAAGCAAAGTTTTATAATTGAATATAGCTAGAAGAAAGTAAACTGTGTAACCAAGATTTTACTTTCTTTTAAAATTATCTCAGACGCCAATATATGTGTATGTACAAATCTAAAAACTTTTTTTCTTAAATAGGAAAAAAATCTAATATTGTTAAATCCGTTTGTCTGTGAGTTAAAGTTGCTTAAACGGTCTCAGTCCTTTAATAAAACTGAATTCACATATTTATTCAGTTACAATCTTAAATTACCAGTTATTACCAAACCACTATTTACCGAGCCTAGTCCATACAGCCAGAAGCTGCAATGAAGCGGCTGC
This sequence comes from Choreutis nemorana, assembly GCA_949316135.1. NCBI lineage: Eukaryota > Metazoa > Arthropoda > Insecta > Lepidoptera > Choreutidae > Choreutis > Choreutis nemorana. Next base: position 7,847,854 of record OX438600.1, read on the forward strand.
TCTTAGTTCGGCTCGATCCGGTCCACGGCCCATGCCTTCACTTTGCAAAGCACTACTTGTTACTAGCGCCACTCCAAGCTCCATGTAACCCGACCACACCTTAAATGAGAAATTAATATAAAGACAATGGTTTTGAAGGATTTTGTATTAACGTATAGTTGCTTAATAGGAAGTGATACTGCAATGTTATTCGCATCAGAGAGCAGATCTAGCGTATATTGAAATTGATACATTAAAATAACATAATTATTATGAAATCAAATCACCAGGAAATTCATTAGTTTATTAAGTCATTTTTGGAATGGCGCTATAATGTACTCGTAAAAAAAAGAAAAGTAAAATTGAAATACATAACTTGTGCTCAGAATTTAACACTTTTCAACTATAACAGTATTTGTAAATTATGACATATTTTTTTAATTTTAATATTTAAAGAAAGATAAACAAAAAAAAATACATCCAAATAGATTAATGAGCTACCTGTGAGTCAAATTGAGGTGGTTCCTCTCCGAGAAACCTCTCAAGCAAAGGTTTAGCGAGATCTTGCATAGCAGACAGGAGTACTTTACAGCTTTGAACGCGTAACACCATCCAATCAGAAGGGAATACCTAAAACATAAAGGCAAAATAATATTTCATGTTGGAAGGTACTTTAAAGTTTTTTAATTCTCATTTTAGGCAGAGAGCCAAGCCAACAATTTAATGATAGATGACTAGCTAAGTTTAACTTCAAATCATTTGTTTATACAATATTCATTTTAGTTAAATATAATATTTTAAACAGTAACGTTTTTAGTCCAGCTATACAAACATGTTCTTATGCGAATTATACAACATAAAACTTACATCTTGTTCTATAAGATGTCGGAAAACAAGGAATGCTCTCATGAGGAAATCCTTTAATGGTTTCCTGTCGTGAGGCTGCGGCGCAAGATGGCTCCACAATCTCTGGTAATGAGCTGGTTTCAACAACTCCATTATACCAAGTAGACCGGCTACCATTGACCCCTATAAGAATTAGAAGTATTTTCACGATGCGCGATAAAATTTCATAACAAAAGGAATAATTTCTTCAAGAAGAAGAGCAAATAAATTTTAAGAATCTTAAAATAGTATGAATCAAAACCTTTTACAGTTTAAGAATCTTAATTTGATTTATATACTTAAGGTATGGTCCCCGCAGCCAATGAATGTTTGGAATACTAGCAGCATAACGGACCCTGAATAAACCTTTAAGGGGGGAGCCTGATTTAGAAGCTTCGAAAAATCGATTTTTTGAAGGATTTTTTTGGGAAGGAAAAAAATATACGATTGGAATGAAACTTTCAGGTTTTATTGTTGTATATTTCAACAGTCTTCTCAAATTTTTTCATGAAGATTTAAGCAATATTATGCCCGGGACAAGAATTTCGCCGAGGCGTCTCGCGAGCGCTTTTGTTGTGCGGCGGGAATGATGCAGGTCGCAATTTTCATCTGAAACAAAAAACCCAAAAATATTTTTATTCCTGAATAGTATAGCTTCTAGTTAAACCAAGAAAATTGATGAAAACGTTCAAATTTCAATAATTTTTAGTGAATTGAAAAAAAAGTTCATTAAAAAAAAAAAAAAAATTGACTTTAGATTGTTTAAAAAATATGTTAATCTTAACTTTTTCAAGGTTTTTTAGGTTCAACTAGAAGAGAATTTCATCCCGAATAAAATGCATTTTGTTTTATTTCGATAGGACGTTTAGTTTTTTCCCTATCTTTCCCGCCAATTAGGAAAAATCGTAAAAATGAAAACTCGAGAAAACGTGCGTCAAAGTTTTCGTATATGAAAAATCGTAATTTTCTTAAACTTACCGCGTTATTATGCTAATCAGCGATTCCTGGTCCATAAAGTAAACCTTCACACTCTTCAAAAACCTGATTTGTGCCCTGTTGTTCGAGTCTGCGGGCTGTTCTGGCCTCTTTACTACACAATGAATCGCGCCTGTTTTGTCGGGTGACGCGCTCCTCGTCGGCTCTCTTGGCGAAATTGTTACATTGCTGTCCAATTTTTAAATCCATCAACTGCATGGTTTTCAATGCTGCACTGTAGCCTTCGTTGAACATTCCTCCAGCGATGTAAGCAGCAATTTCGATGATTTTAATGCCTGAGTGAAGGTGTTTAGGTGTCATGCACCACACAGTGGAATTGAACGACTCGTTCGCATTTTGTGTGTGTCCACCCAAACACCTCGTAAGCAGCTCGTCCTTGGATAAGTCCTCGTACACAGGACGAATGTGCTGCTCGACATGTTCGTCAATTAGACGTGGTGGATGTTTAAAAGCCGCCATTATGAAACTGATTGCCGTGGAATTTACGTTTCCGTGGCTTTCCACTGCGTTCACTTGAAGATTTGCTCACTTTTGGATAGCTCTGCATGATTTGAAGACGTTCACGTGCCGAAAGACAAATCGAAACTGAACCCAAATGCTAAATGTAGCTTTGCTCGAACCGACGCTGCCAGGTCACATATACCGTTATAATACATACTTTTATCCCTACATAGCTCTACAATGACCTTCTGCGAACAGTCAACAGTCCCTCGAAGGACCGTTATTCTGTTTGGATCATAACACGAACAATAGATCGAGGGGCGGAGCGCGCGCGCTCCGAGCGATCCGGCCGCTCGTATATACCTGCTCGACGCTTGCCGACTCTTTCTTCTATAACTCCGAAAATATTGCGAATTTCCGTCTGAAATTTTGAGGACACATTCTTAGATAGTTTAGGAAGACATTTATGCAAAAAAAAAAAAATCGATTTTTTGAAGCTTCTAAATCAGGCTCCCCCCTTAAGATCTATGAGTTTTTGAGTTCATATGCCTTCACAGTTAGTATACCTAAACATTGACCACTTACAAGCACCGGAGAGTTTCCACCGATGAGATGCAGCACGGTTTCGACTAGCACGTCCAGGGTGTTCAAACAGAGCACGTCTACATCCGGATCCAGTTCATCCGGGTCGCCCGGTTTATCCGGGTCTTCCTTTTTCCACAGCAAAGAGACGAGTTCTCCGAGCATTTCCGCGCATTGTACTAACTCGTCTCTACGAGCTAAGTGAACTCGGAGGTGGTGGCAGGCTGTAGTTAGGACTATGTTTCTTGCCTCTGTTATTTGTAAAAGTTAAAATGGGATTGTTTAATTTTTATAAATAATCGTGTATTTGTGCTTTTGATTCATAAATCTGGAAAACTTGTCGCGATTCTTTCATTTTCTGTTTTTAGACAAAATATCTAATTAGTAAACGTACACACGCTGTATTGCGAGCGAGCACACGTAGTAAATTATAAGGAAGATAAGTAAATTTTAGTTTAATATATAATTTTGCATGAAATTTAACTAAAAAAATTAGTTATTGTTCAATCAATTTATTGTAACGTATGTGAAAACAGTATTTTTACAGTGAATACAGTATAGGAATTGAATGATAAACCAGGGAGATTTAATCATTAAAAGTTGGAAGTTGTATGGCGCCCGTGTACTTTGACGTCACTGTACTTATTGGATTCACTGTCCAACTGACATTGAAGCTTTATAACTTAGTTAATATGTCTTATCCTTGTATTTAAGAAAAATGTTACAGATTTTTGTATTATAATAAATAAATAAAAAGTAATGCATATTCCCTATTCTAAATGACAGCAAAAACATTGAGTTATTACTGAACAAGTCAAAATTTTGTTAAAAACTTAATACACGTAAACCAACTTTAAAGTTGATAGTTTCATAAATCATACCTGGATGTTGGCTCAATGGACCCCTCAGCACGTGTTGTGCAGCGGCCAGGCGCGCCCGATGCAACGGCGCCGGCCCGGCCTCTAGCACTGCGGCCGTAGCGCGCGCCGCCTCCACGCAGCCCAGCGCCGCGCCCACCTCTGCTGCTACGCCCGGCCATGATGACATTAGCGCTGTCTGCAACGCAATATGGAACGTTCCTATACAGTACTATAGCAACAACGGCAGCCTCTAGCACTGCGGCCGTAGCGCGCGCCGCCTCCACGCAGCCCAGCGCCGCGCCCACCTCTGCTGCTACGCCCGGCCATGATGACATTAGCGCTGTCTGCAACGCAATATGGAACGTTCCTATACAGTACTATAGCAACAACGGCAGCCTCTAGCACTGCGGCCGTAGCGCGCGCCGCCTCCACGCAGCCCAGCGCCGCGCCCACCTCTGCTGCTACGCCCGGCCATGATGACATTAGCGCTGTCTGCAACGCAATATGGAACGTTCCTATACAGTACTATAGCAACAACGGCAGCCTCTAGCACTGCGGCCGTAGCGCGCGCCGCCTCCACGCAGCCCAGCGCCGCGCCCACCTCTGCTGCTACGCCCGGCCATGATGACATTAGCGCTGTCTGCAACGCAATATGGAACGTTCCTATACAGTACTATAGCAACAACGGCAGCCTCTAGCACTGCGGCCGTAGCGCGCGCCGCCTCCACGCAGCCCAGCGCCGCGCCCACCTCTGCTGCTACGCCCGGCCATGATGACATTAGCGCTGTCTGCAACGCAATATGGAACGTTCCTATACAGTACTATAGCAACAACGGCAGCCTCTAGCACTGCGGCCGTAGCGCGCGCCGCCTCCACGCAGCCCAGCGCCGCGCCCACCTCTGCTGCTACGCCCGGCCATGATGACATTAGCGCTGTCTGCAACGCAATATGGAACGTTCCTATACAGTACTATAGCAACAACGGCAGCCTCTAGCACTGCGGCCGTAGCGCGCGCCGCCTCCACGCAGCCCAGCGCCGCGCCCACCTCTGCTGCTACGCCCGGCCATGATGACATTAGCGCTGTCTGCAACGCAATATGGAACGTTCCTATACAGTACTATAGCAACAACGGCAGCCTCTAGCACTGCGGCCGTAGCGCGCGCCGCCTCCACGCAGCCCAGCGCCGCGCCCACCTCTGCTGCTACGCCCGGCCATGATGACATTAGCGCTGTCTGCAACGCAATATGGAACGTTCCTATACAGTACTATAGCAACAACGGCAGCCTCTAGCACTGCGGCCGTAGCGCGCGCCGCCTCCACGCAGCCCAGCGCCGCGCCCACCTCTGCTGCTACGCCCGGCCATGATGACATTAGCGCTGTCTGCAACGCAATATGGAACGTTCCTATACAGTACTATAGCAACAACGGCAGCCTCTAGCACTGCGGCCGTAGCGCGCGCCGCCTCCACGCAGCCCAGCGCCGCGCCCACCTCTGCTGCTACGCCCGGCCATGATGACATTAGCGCTGTCTGCAACGCAATATGGAACGTTCCTATACAGTACTATAGCAACAACGGCAGCCTCTAGCACTGCGGCCGTAGCGCGCGCCGCCTCCACGCAGCCCAGCGCCGCGCCCACCTCTGCTGCTACGCCCGGCCATGATGACATTAGCGCTGTCTGCAACGCAATATGGAACGTTCCTATACAGTACTATAGCAACAACGGCAGCCTCTAGCACTGCGGCCGTAGCGCGCGCCGCCTCCACGCAGCCCAGCGCCGCGCCCACCTCTGCTGCTACGCCCGGCCATGATGACATTAGCGCTGTCTGCAACGCAATATGGAACGTTCCTATACAGTACTATAGCAACAACGGCAGCCTCTAGCACTGCGGCCGTAGCGCGCGCCGCCTCCACGCAGCCCAGCGCCGCGCCCACCTCTGCTGCTACGCCCGGCCATGATGACATTAGCGCTGTCTGCAACGCAATATGGAACGTTCCTATACAGTACTATAGCAACAACGGCAGCCTCTAGCACTGCGGCCGTAGCGCGCGCCGCCTCCACGCAGCCCAGCGCCGCGCCCACCTCTGCTGCTACGCCCGGCCATGATGACATTAGCGCTGTCTGCAACGCAATATGGAACGTTCCTATACAGTACTATAGCAACAACGGCAGCCTCTAGCACTGCGGCCGTAGCGCGCGCCGCCTCCACGCAGCCCAGCGCCGCGCCCACCTCTGCTACTACGCCCGGCCATGATGACATTAGCGCTGTCTGCAACGCAATATGGAACGTTCCTATACAGTACTATAGCAACAACGGCAGCCTCTAGCACTGCGGCCGTAGCGCGCGCCGCCTCCACGCAGCCCAGCGCCGCGCCCACCTCTGCTGCTACGCCCGGCCATGATGACATTAGCGCTGTCTGCAACGCAATATGGAACGTTCCTATACAGTACTATAGCAACAACGGCAGCCTCTAGCACTGCGGCCGTAGCGCGCGCCGCCTCCACGCAGCCCAGCGCCGCGCCCACCTCTGCTGCTACGCCCGGCCATGATGACATTAGCGCTGTCTGCAACGCAATATGGAACGTTCCTATACAGTACTATAGCAACAACGGCAGCCTCTAGCACTGCGGCCGTAGCGCGCGCCGCCTCCACGCAGCCCAGCGCCGCGCCCACCTCTGCTGCTACGCCCGGCCATGATGACATTAGCGCTGTCTGCAACGCAATATGGAACGTTCCTATACAGTACTATAGCAACAACGGCAGCCTCTAGCACTGCGGCCGTAGCGCGCGCCGCCTCCACGCAGCCCAGCGCCGCGCCCACCTCTGCTGCTACGCCCGGCCATGATGACATTAGCGCTGTCTGCAACGCAATATGGAACGTTCCTATACAGTACTATAGCAACAACGGCAGCCTCTAGCACTGCGGCCGTAGCGCGCGCCGCCTCCACGCAGCCCAGCGCCGCGCCCACCTCTGCTGCTACGCCCGGCCATGATGACATTAGCGCTGTCTGCAACGCAATATGGAACGTTCCTATACAGTACTATAGCAACAACGGCAGCCTCTAGCACTGCGGCCGTAGCGCGCGCCGCCTCCACGCAGCCCAGCGCCGCGCCCACCTCTGCTGCTACGCCCGGCCATGATGACATTAGCGCTGTCTGCAACGCAATATGGAACGTTCCTATACAGTACTATAGCAACAACGGCAGCCTCTAGCACTGCGGCCGTAGCGCGCGCCGCCTCCACGCAGCCCAGCGCCGCGCCCACCTCTGCTGCTACGCCCGGCCATGATGACATTAGCGCTGTCTGCAACGCAATATGGAACGTTCCTATACAGTACTATAGCAACAACGGCAGCCTCTAGCACTGCGGCCGTAGCGCGCGCCGCCTCCACGCAGCCCAGCGCCGCGCCCACCTCTGCTGCTACGCCCGGCCATGATGACATTAGCGCTGTCTGCAACGCAATATGGAACGTTCCTATACAGTACTATAGCAACAACGGCAGCCTCTAGCACTGCGGCCGTAGCGCGCGCCGCCTCCACGCAGCCCAGCGCCGCGCCCACCTCTGCTGCTACGCCCGGCCATGATGACATTAGCGCTGTCTGCAACGCAATATGGAACGTTCCTATACAGTACTATAGCAACAACGGCAGCCTCTAGCACTGCGGCCGTAGCGCGCGCCGCCTCCACGCAGCCCAGCGCCGCGCCCACCTCTGCTGCTACGCCCGGCCATGATGACATTAGCGCTGTCTGCAACGCAATATGGAACGTTCCTATACAGTACTATAGCAACAACGGCAGCCTCTAGCACTGCGGCCGTAGCGCGCGCCGCCTCCACGCAGCCCAGCGCCGCGCCCACCTCTGCTGCTACGCCCGGCCATGATGACATTAGCGCTGTCTGCAACGCAATATGGAACGTTCCTATACAGTACTATAGCAACAACGGCAGCCTCTAGCACTGCGGCCGTAGCGCGCGCCGCCTCCACGCAGCCCAGCGCCGCGCCCACCTCTGCTGCTACGCCCGGCCATGATGACATTAGCGCTGTCTGCAACGCAATATGGAACGTTCCTATACAGTACTATAGCAACAACGGCAGCCTCTAGCACTGCGGCCGTAGCGCGCGCCGCCTCTCGTCGCGGCGGAAGCTGTCCTCGTACTGGCCGTTGGTGGCGCGCGAACAGTAGCCATACCTGTGCGGAGTGCAGATGCGGCGAGTGCGGATGGTGCGCGAGCGCCTTGAGCGCGTGCAGCGCGGCGCGCACGTCGCGGCGGAAGCTGTCCTCGTACTGGCCGTTGGTGGCGCGCGAACAGTAGCCATACCTGTGCGGAGTGCAGATGCGGCGAGTGCGGATGGTGCGCGAGCGCCTTGAGCGCGTGCAGCGCGGCGCGCACGTCGCGGCGGAAGCTGTCCTCGTACTGGCCGTTGGTGGCGCGCGAACAGTAGCCATACCTGTGCGGAGTGCAGATGCGGCGAGTGCGGATGGTGCGCGAGCGCCTTGAGCGCGTGCAGCGCGGCGCGCACGTCGCGGCGGAAGCTGTCCTCGTACTGGCCGTTGGTGGCGCGCGAACAGTAGCCATACCTGTGCGGAGTGCAGATGCGGCGAGTGCGGATGGTGCGCGAGCGCCTTGAGCGCGTGCAGCGCGGCGCGCACGTCGCGGCGGAAGCTGTCCTCGTACTGGCCGTTGGTGGCGCGCGAACAGTAGCCATACCTGTGCGGAGTGCAGATGCGGCGAGTGCGGATGGTGCGCGAGCGCCTTGAGCGCGTGCAGCGCGGCGCGCACGTCGCGGCGGAAGCTGTCCTCGTACTGGCCGTTGGTGGCGCGCGAACAGTAGCCATACCTGTGCGGAGTGCAGATGCGGCGAGTGCGGATGGTGCGCGAGCGCCTTGAGCGCGTGCAGCGCGGCGCGCACGTCGCGGCGGAAGCTGTCCTCGTACTGGCCGTTGGTGGCGCGCGAACAGTAGCCATACCTGTGCGGAGTGCAGATGCGGCGAGTGCGGATGGTGCGCGAGCGCCTTGAGCGCGTGCAGCGCGGCGCGCACGTCGCGGCGGAAGCTGTCCTCGTACTGGCCGTTGGTGGCGCGCGAACAGTAGCCATACCTGTGCGGAGTGCAGATGCGGCGAGTGCGGATGGTGCGCGACCGCCTTGAGCGCGTGCAGCGCGGCGCGCACGTCGCGGCGGAAGCTGTCCTCGTACTGGCCGTTGGTGGCGCGCGAACAGTAGCCATACCTGTGCGGAGTGCAGATGCGGCGAGTGCGGATGGTGCGCGAGCGCCTTGAGCGCGTGCAGCGCGGCGCGCACGTCGCGGCGGAAGCTGTCCTCGTACTGGCCGTTGGTGGCGCGCGAACAGTAGCCATACCTGTGCGGAGTGCAGATGCGGCGAGTGCGGATGGTGCGCGAGCGCCTTGAGCGCGTGCAGCGCGGCGCGCACGTCGCGGCGGAAGCTGTCCTCGTACTGGCCGTTGGTGGCGCGCGAACAGTAGCCATACCTGTGCGGAGTGCAGATGCGGCGAGTGCGGATGGTGCGCGAGCGCCTTGAGCGCGTGCAGCGCGGCGCGCACGTCGCGGCGGAAGCTGTCCTCGTACTGGCCGTTGGTGGCGCGCGAACAGTAGCCATACCTGTGCGGAGTGCAGATGCGGCGAGTGCGGATGGTGCGCGAGCGCCTTGAGCGCGTGCAGCGCGGCGCGCACGTCGCGGCGGAAGCTGTCCTCGTACTGGCCGTTGGTGGCGCGCGAACAGTAGCCATACCTGTGCGGAGTGCAGATGCGGCGAGTGCGGATGGTGCGCGAGCGCCTTGAGCGCGTGCAGCGCGGCGCGCACGTCGCGGCGGAAGCTGTCCTCGTACTGGCCGTTGGTGGCGCGCGAACAGTAGCCATACCTGTGCGGAGTGCAGATGCGGCGAGTGCGGATGGTGCGCGAGCGCCTTGAGCGCGTGCAGCGCGGCGCGCACGTCGCGGCGGAAGCTGTCCTCGTACTGGCCGTTGGTGGCGCGCGAACAGTAGCCATACCTGTGCGGAGTGCAGATGCGGCGAGTGCGGATGGTGCGCGAGCGCCTTGAGCGCGTGCAGCGCGGCGCGCACGTCGCGGCGGAAGCTGTCCTCGTACTGGCCGTTGGTGGCGCGCGAACAGTAGCCATACCTGTGCGGAGTGCAGATGCGGCGAGTGCGGATGGTGCGCGAGCGCCTTGAGCGCGTGCAGCGCGGCGCGCACGTCGCGGCGGAAGCTGTCCTCGTACTGGCCGTTGGTGGCGCGCGAACAGTAGCCATACCTGTGCGGAGTGCAGATGCGGCGAGTGCGGATGGTGCGCGAGCGCCTTGAGCGCGTGCAGCGCGGCGCGCACGTCGCGGCGGAAGCTGTCCTCGTACTGGCCGTTGGTGGCGCGCGAACAGTAGCCATACCTGTGCGGAGTGCAGATGCGGCGAGTGCGGATGGTGCGCGAGCGCCTTGAGCGCGTGCAGCGCGGCGCGCACGTCGCGGCGGAAGCTGTCCTCGTACTGGCCGTTGGTGGCGCGCGAACAGTAGCCATACCTGTGCGGAGTGCAGATGCGGCGAGTGCGGATGGTGCGCGAGCGCCTTGAGCGCGTGCAGCGCGGCGCGCACGTCGCGGCGGAAGCTGTCCTCGTACTGGCCGTTGGTGGCGCGCGAACAGTAGCCATACCTGTGCGGAGTGCAGATGCGGCGAGTGCGGATGGTGCGCGAGCGCCTTGAGCGCGTGCAGCGCGGCGCGCACGTCGCGGCGGAAGCTGTCCTCGTACTGGCCGTTGGTGGCGCGCGAACAGTAGCCATACCTGTGCGGAGTGCAGATGCGGCGAGTGCGGATGGTGCGCGAGCGCCTTGAGCGCGTGCAGCGCGGCGCGCACGTCGCGGCGGAAGCTGTCCTCGTACTGGCCGTTGGTGGCGCGCGAACAGTAGCCATACCTGTGCGGAGTGCAGATGCGGCGAGTGCGGATGGTGCGCGAGCGCCTTGAGCGCGTGCAGCGCGGCGCGCACGTCGCGGCGGAAGCTGTCCTCGTACTGGCCGTTGGTGGCGCGCGAACAGTAGCCATACCTGTGCGGAGTGCAGATGCGGCGAGTGCGGATGGTGCGCGAGCGCCTTGAGCGCGTGCAGCGCGGCGCGCACGTCGCGGCGGAAGCTGTCCTCGTACTGGCCGTTGGTGGCGCGCGAACAGTAGCCATACCTGTGCGGAGTGCAGATGCGGCGAGTGCGGATGGTGCGCGAGCGCCTTGAGCGCGTGCAGCGCGGCGCGCACGTCGCGGCGGAAGCTGTCCTCGTACTGGCCGTTGGTGGCGCGCGAACAGTAGCCATACCTGTGCGGAGTGCAGATGCGGCGAGTGCGGATGGTGCGCGAGCGCCTTGAGCGCGTGCAGCGCGGCGCGCACGTCGCGGCGGAAGCTGTCCTCGTACTGGCCGTTGGTGGCGCGCGAACAGTAGCCATACCTGTGCGGAGTGCAGATGCGGCGAGTGCGGATGGTGCGCGAGCGCCTTGAGCGCGTGCAGCGCGGCGCGCACGTCGCGGCGGAAGCTGTCCTCGTACTGGCCGTTGGTGGCGCGCGAACAGTAGCCATACCTGTGCGGAGTGCAGATGCGGCGAGTGCGGATGGTGCGCGAGCGCCTTGAGCGCGTGCAGCGCGGCGCGCACGTCGCGGCGGAAGCTGTCCTCGTACTGGCCGTTGGTGGCGCGCGAACAGTAGCCATACCTGTGCGGAGTGCAGATGCGGCGAGTGCGGATGGTGCGCGAGCGCCTTGAGCGCGTGCAGCGCGGCGCGCACGTCGCGGCGGAAGCTGTCCTCGTACTGGCCGTTGGTGGCGCGCGAACAGTAGCCATACCTGTGCGGAGTGCAGATGCGGCGAGTGCGGATGGTGCGCGAGCGCCTTGAGCGCGTGCAGCGCGGCGCGCACGTCGCGGCGGAAGCTGTCCTCGTACTGGCCGTTGGTGGCGCGCGAACAGTAGCCATACCTGTGCGGAGTGCAGATGCGGCGAGTGCGGATGGTGCGCGAGCGCCTTGAGCGCGTGCAGCGCGGCGCGCACGTCGCGGCGGAAGCTGTCCTCGTACTGGCCGTTGGTGGCGCGCGCGAACAGGCGGCGCGAGCGCACGGCGAGGCGGAACACGGCGCCCAGCGACGACAGGCACTTGCGGATGGACTCCTGCCCCTCCGCGCCCGCCGCCCACTCCGCGCAGTGCTGCACCGACGACAGCAGCCCCCTGGACATACACGCACATTCAACAGGCTGCGGTCGAATTGATCGCTATCGGTGTTTAAGAGCGCATCAAAGGAGCTTCAGTCATTGGTGCGAGCCAAGTGGTACAGCGGACAGGTTTAGTTATTGTTTATAAGCTCGAGCGGCAGCACTTACGCTCGCAGTAAGAAATTAAAAGGAATCGCGAGTGATTAGAACAAACGTGATTTATCTCGAATTCGAAGAAAAAGCGAATGGTACCAATTGATCATTATTCAAATTATGAACTTTATTAATATATAATAATAAGATGGAAGAAATATTCGTCACTTTGAACACCGTTATTCATTTTACGAATGAGTCAAAATTTTTATAAAAAGTATACGAACTTGTAAACCAAAGCCGCTGAGAAATGTTCTTCTATGTAAACGTCCAAGACTGGCTTGAAATGTTGGAAACGGCTCTCATCTAGTAAACTACATATCGAGACCAACACGAGGAACACGGTGCCTGAGTGTTGTGTACTGAAAATAGAAACACACAAACATAAATAATATTAAAATAAATATATATGCGCATATTTAAATATATGATCATTTTCAATCTGTCAGACATGTGTGAATTTCTTTTGCAAAGACACAAGAAATCATCTAAAGACGAAACATCTTATTTCTTATTAACTCGTAATCTTTCTTTACAACTACAATAGCCAATTCTTTTATTTTTCTGTCGATTTAAAAGTTTGACCGCGAAATACGCCACTGGTAAAAATAATACATCTTCAAAATGAAGTTCAATCCCAGAACATTTTCGACACAAAATGTTTTATAAATATAAATTATTTATCAAGATAATAAAACTGTTGTAAAGTATTATCTTACCTATTACCATCTTCAGTGGAAAACAAAGCGAACAAAGCATCAAGTACATCTCTTAAGAACTTGATCAATTCTTCACAGCTTAACCCGTCACCGAGTCGTAAAACTCTTAGTAAAGTCTCTTGAACTTTTTCTGGATGTGCCCGCCATTGTAATAGAGCTAAAAGATCCTCTGACAAATAAAAGAAAAATGTTTTTTAAAAACAAATTATATAAATCTACATAAATAATTACATTTGATTTATTTTATGTATAATTAGAAATTTTACAGAGATTTAAGTGGCTTAAGGTTATATTACAGGACATTCCTAAGCCCCGAAATCATATGAAAACTGTTTTATTACTTTTTTTAGTACAACAAGAAAATAAACAAATTAAAGTAACGATAAATTTTTCTAACCTAATCTTTATAAAGCAACATGGCTCTGTTAACAGTTCACTTTACAACGAACTCTATTACATTTACAATAGGTAACAAAATAAAACGTGTGTGCTTTACCGTTTTGAGTGAGCTTCGTGGAGCACAGCTGTGTGCTGATCGTGCAGTTTTCTTTGGAACTCCTTTGGAAGTTTAAAGTGACTCCGTTGGCATTTCTATTCGTGTCAGTTGCACAAGACGGCAGGGATAGATAACTTGCTGATGTAAGCCTAGAAACATAATTACAAATGACCCATCTCTTATTTATTATCCAAACAAAACGTTAAACCTCGTCAGTAAGTGACAAATGATATGCAAATATGTATCTAGAAGGATTTTCTAGCTGATAACAAAAATAGGTTAACAAATACGTCGTAATGTAAACTTAACTGATTTTATCGCCACCAAAATACGGTCAATTTTAATGGTAAATTTTAAAAGGCAGAATTTTGCTCTAATTTATTAACACTTTGGATGGGTCATCATTTATTTCACAATCGATATCATTTATTTTTTTATGTTTACACATAAAAAGTTTTTATTGGGATTTATTTTTTTAGACTTACTCGTAAGGGTTATCACTTATTGTACACTTATTATAATTTTTCAGTTTTCACCTTAAAACACTTTATTGTTTAGGCTTACTTGCTAGGGTCATCACATTTGTAAACGTATAGTTCGTGAGCGCCATCTCTAAGAGTAGCACCGCTTGCCTCCATCAACCTGGCGTATGAGAAACCAAATAGTTTCCTTTCGCTTTTGTCACGAGCTGAAAAAAGAACATATAAGTACTAAGTCTTAAGGGATTAAAACTATTATAAAGTTGGTAACCAACTTAATTTCTCGAGTAGGCAGTTTCATACTTGTGAAAACATAATCAATATTTCGTTTAAATAAATGTTCATTTTAGAAATCTGTATAGTCATGTGGACGCAGTATTTGTTGCATTGTAACAATATTCTATAAAAATACCAATTTCTGTTCGCTCCAGCTAGTTAGTTACTTCGTAAAGACAACGTTCTGGATGGGTTGACTAGGCCATGTTTTGATGTACGCATATAACAATTTGAACACGCTTAAAATTTTTACGTAAAAGTTGACTACCCTTGACTTTGTGATAAAATTTTAGATGCCTGTCTTTTGTAGGGCGATTAAAGCGAATAGACTATAGCAATTGCTTACAGCCGAAATCACTTACTGGAGCAATGCCTGAACTCGATTCTGACATGAGCATGTGTGAAAGTGTCCAAAGGCACCGTCAGTCGCAGTTGTTCCGCCCACGCGGGACTGTTGTTGTGGTACAACACTAGTGATTCGTATGATGTCGAACCGTTACCGCTCGAGCCCCATACGCAGTCCTGAACATAATTATATTAGGTATATTTGTCTTTTGGTGGTTTAGTTAGGGGAAGAAAGCAACCAAGCATCAAGTTTGAACAGGGAGTAAGAGGAGTAATAAAGCAATCAACCATTGAGTTTTTTTGCAGGTAAAAAAGACACTGGAAAGACATATAAATAGATAAGACATTTTATACGTGTTTTTCTAAATCCAAATAATCCAAATAATAAAATAAAACACTTTCATTTCAATCTTTCATAATCCTTAAAAATGCTTTATTTTGACATGACATTATTGCTTACACTGATAACTTGTCCGTTCTGATCGTAAACCGATACAGTTGCGAGCACGTTCTTGGCCGTGCTTTTCCCTCCGCGTTCGAAGTCTGCCTTCTCTAGCGTCAAGTACAAGTCGTTTCTGACGTCACCCGGCATTATGACGTCCGGGAACCCCCGCTTAGCTGTCACTGTCGCTCCTGAGGCTACGGCTTCTGATATACTGCCAGCGCTGCTTAGGAGGCGAAACGCAACCACGATACCTAATATTTTACTTTTTATTAATAAATGTAAGGGAAAGTCTAATTTCGTTCTAAAAGGTTTAATACTAGAAAAAAACCTTATTTAAAAAAGTAAGCGAATTTCTTAGGCAAAGGACTGATATGTTTTACATAAATACTACACATAGTTTACTGAGTTTAGTCATTTTCATGATTTAAAGGAATAAAAATTGTTGAGACAAGTATTTACGGGAAAAGTTTTGTTAAGACAATGAAGGGTCCTTGGAGGTCCATGAGGGATCCTTTAAAAATTATTTGGATCAAGGTGCGTCCTATATTAAAAATACTGTAAGAAGTACAAATAATACCATAGTTAGGCTGCCCTGGAAGTACGTTAAGTTTGTTCGTTTGCTTGCGTATCAACATTTCGTGCAATTGATGAAAATCCTTCTCTTCGCTTTGGTAGACCTGGAAAACCGAATAACAATTACTTTTTAGAATTGTTACGTTGAAATTATAACAGCATATACATATTTGATATTGTAACGGTATATTCTAAACTATATTTAGCATAAATTATCATATTTCCTACGTCTACCTCAAATATGTTAACGAACAAAGAATTCAAATTATATTTCGTACCGGAATAGTGTAATTGATAATATTATCAAGTATGAAATAAAAAATGAGTTTTTATTTATTTGATTTAAAACATATTTACTTAATTGAAATGTTCAATTCAGTGAATGCCAATATTCCCACTGCGAGGGGGCTCCTAGCTACAGGCCCTCTGTGCTCGTTAGACCCACCGCCTGCATTGACCCATCAACCAAATCGAACTACTCAAGCGACCAGCCATAACCAGCGGGTGTTGTGTGCAATGGAACGCAGCCTACTAAAGCCAAACGTACTTGATTTATCATCTAGAAAAACTGCCTTATACTTACAACTTGTGGCTGATAATTAAACAGTTCAATCATTTCAACAAACTTATCTTAATTCACTGAACTCCATCAGCGGGACAGATCCGTTGTTAAAAAATTCTTAAAACTAACTAATTCTAAAAATCTAACCTTAAAAGTGTATTCCTTCTCTGTGAGGTGGTCGTTCTGCCTTAGTAAGTCAGTTAGGGCCAGTACTCCTACAGCGAGAGGCCTCCGAGCTACAGGCCCCCTGCGCTCGTTGGTCCCTCCGCCCGCTCCGGCCCAGCGCCCCACTCGAACTACCCATGCAACCAGCCATAACTCGCGGGACAGATCCGTCGTTGACAAATCCTAGTAAACATTTTATTCATTTTTTTTTATAATTCGACATTCGCAATGATCTTGCGAAGTAATGTATGAAATTGATAATGTTGAGAGCAGTTGTAGAATATTTAAGTGGGAGGATAGGCGTCTTAAGTTCAATTCTTCGGTATGGAAGGTATACTTTTGTTGAATACGAGTATCTTCTGGTATTTGTTTTCTGGTACAGATTTGAAAAAAAAAATATAATATCGATCATTACTTACTTAGCGTATACATATTATAACAAATTATTAGATACTGCCAAAGTGGCTAGCAAGCACTCGGCATCTTTTGGAATGTAAATACTGTACACATACTGAATGGTCTTACCCAAGTTAATGTAACCAGAACCAAGAAACAACAATTAAACATACATATATATAAACCTCTAAAAGGCACTCACGGCAAATAAAGTGCTGTTCGCGTGTAGTCTATCCACGTAATTAGAGAACCCATCCCTCGGTATTTTGATCTTGAACCTCTCGGAAAGGGGCTGGCCTCGTCTTGCGTCGTGTAACCACAATAACAGCTCAGCTTCATCACCTCCCGCCGTGTGACCGAAGTCTGTCATGCTGCACATGAGGTGGTACGATTGGGATGTGGAATTACTGGTGCCATTGGTTAAAGTTCCCGAGTTAAAACTGCTACCAGAACCTCCAGTTCTACGGAGTGTACCGCGCCACTGGAAAAAAGTATTATTTTAATTCGAACGCTTCTGAGGCGCAGCGGTCTAAGGGTGGAATCCTATTTGTCAGTATCAATCAGCATTTTATGTATGGAAAATAGTTATTTAGTTTGCGCAAGCTCTGGAGCGTTACGTAATGCTGAACTGGCGCGTACGAGAGGCAGGTATGTGTTATTTAGAGATACTCTGTGTGTTTTCCATGATTAAAGTTTTGTCGTTATCTATTAAAATTTGTGTTATTGGCCAAATCTAATCTGACAAAAATAATATTTCACAACAGTTATGTAAGAAAAAAGTTTCTACGATAAGCTGAACACGTGACTCATGCGCACTCACTCAGTGACGTATTGTAGGGCCACAAACATAAAATGTGGTCCTTTAAACTTAAATCAAAATCTAGGTCACCTAGTTACTGTAATTCTTATGCATTACAGAAGTGAATTAAATGACACGCATAGTTAAGAAGGAAGCTGATACTTATATTGCAATTAATGAGGAACAGTCACACTACTTGTCTACCAGTTAAGTTAAGTTTAATCGCGAGATTAACTAAACCGGTTTTTATGAATGGAATGCGAATTACACAAAAAAGGCTTAACCTAGTGATATTATAAATTCGAAATTATATGCACGTGTTTGGATGTTTGTTACTCGATCACACGTAAAGCGCCGAACGGATTTGGATGAAACTTGACACATCCTGACTGACCTACTATTTTACTTATCCCGAAAAATATCATTTTTTGTCGAAAGTCGCGAATAAAAGCTAGTAACGAAAAATAAATAAGGATGTTTATAGACCATGACAAGTGTTATTTTAGCTTATTATTATATACTTAATTATAAACATTACGATCAAGTCAGAGAACAGAGTATAACTTCATATTTTTACAACTTTTCTATTTCACCAATGCATATACTTTATGTACACCGGCGATTTCAAGGAATTGAATCAGATTGTCCGATTAGTATTATTATTGGATTGGCAATTATTTTGAAAAGAACTTCAATAATAACTAGGCAATCATAGCATACATTTGTACATTTATCCGTAAATCAATAAGTATTTTAAACGATCCATACAGGAGGTAGTAACATAAGTGCAGCCTGGTTTTACCGTTAGTACCAATAGACCTAACACGATAGCCTTTTATAAGGGAAAGGTATATGACCTAGATCTTATATCATATTTAAACCTATTATTTTTGACAGTAAAAGATTTATTTAACAATTTCATATATTCTATTAAACATTACTTCACAAAAATAAGATGATAGGAGAAATGTTGTTAAAAAAAGGTAATAGATAGGACCGTAATCTCGTAATATTTTGCGAAAATAGTTCGATCTATTATTTTTTCACGCCTAAACAACTGAAGTTATTTCTAACATGCACGGAGATAAATCGTATAAAGATAATACAGAACCTAGTCTACATTTTGTTCCAAAAACAACTTACTATACCAACAAAATTGCAGACAAACCCAAATTAATTATGGATAACTTACGGCAGCTGCTCTTTCAGCACTCTCCACGTGTACTCTATAAAGCTCCACGAGGCTCATATCCTCAGGGTCTACGGCTTCAGCACCACGTCGAGGGACCAGCTCTAGTCCCAGTTTCCTGAAAAATTAAAAGAAATAATATCTTAGCCCCGTTTCAATTTGTTTATTTTATCACATAACGATCTAATCTTAATATATTTTTACTAAAACAAATTGTTCTAGACTCCCAAGATAAACTAAAATATGTAGAAATTTCACCGTTGTAAATATGTACCGTCTCACTGAGCAATTTTTATCCATATATTTTAAACATCCTAAAGTGAAAAGCCCACAAAGAAATTGATAATTTTTTTAGAAAAAACTACCAATCGCATCTCGATTAAATTTCGCTAGCTCTGTAACATTATTTTAAATGTATGATAGGCAAGCAATTAGCCCACAGACGAAATAGCCTTCTATGATTTTGCCACAATATCAACTGAGACGGTATACTAAACTAGTTAATTCCTATCAATCATCATTGTCTAAAAAAATCATATCTATCGACTTTACGAAGAACATGATTTTCTCATTAAAACTACGATTTCTCTAAAAAAAAGGTGGGCTACATTCAAGAATGAAATGTAAAAAATAGTAGGTAACCTTATTGAATTCTTTATTGGTGAGTAATAAAATATTACTTTGGCAGGAAACCGAAATATGCAAACGTAAAACCCCTTTAAGCTTGACAACTGTAATGTATGCTGAATCAGAAAACTTTTTGAGTCATTTGTTTGTTTTATAAACTGCAATTTAATACGTGACGATAGCAAGTAATTGTGTATCAGTTTAAAGTTGACATAGCAAATAATAATATTATGGTAGGTAACAGTACTAACATGCTGTGCAAGATTATTTATCATCTTGCAGAGAGCAAGATCCGTTTGTTAAGATTTTAGTCTTATCTTTGTTTTTACGATCGGGTTAGTAATAAGTAGGACATACAGATCTACGTAAAATTAATTAAAAAAAGCTAGTGACATAAGTGAGCTAATTCAAGGCCAAGATATTACTTTTAAAAACTGATAAAAGATTTCAATAAAACGCTACGCTATGAGGAACAAACGGAACAAAAAATATAAATGTATGGGAATTGGGCTGTAAATTTACATTTAGGCGACATTTCCGCTCAAACAAATAACCACATTTAAATAAAAACTGCAAAGCTATCGTGTATACACGAGCGTTACCCAGAACACGTTGAATACCTACTATGAATAAGTTAACATTGCTTTTAGAACAAGTATAAAGATACAAATACAAAGAATCCTTTATAAATTTAAAATTTCATGATGTTATAGGTATGTGTAAATAAATTTAAAATAGCTATGAAATCAAAAAAAAATCCTCGGCGCCGAAAATTGCAAACGAACGTTTTATCGTTAGGTTTAAGAAAAAACTATTATGAAGTCAAATTAGAAGAGTTGATAATCGGTCACGTAAACGATGTTAGAGCTTTCAATCAACCCACGTACAGTTCATCAAGAATATCGAAATCATACCATTACGTCGGATGTCATGCAAAAATGAACTCTGTTATGCTCCTACACAAAGTTTATTCAGGTATTATAACTTAACTTACAACTCCTTCAGGTAACTTTAGACTTTATTCTCAATCAAATTGAACAGTTTCTTAATCGACTGCATTTATTATGAATATTTTATGGGAAACTTGAATTCCGTTTATAGGTGTCGAACTGCGAGCTTTCGAGAAAGGCAAATAAGGAATAAAATCGCGCAGATACCAAATTACAGCCGAGATATTTATTACCGATACACATGCAGCAGTCGATGTGGCGATAGCGAACCTAAATGAGCACAAGATTTACTTTTAAGCCTTTTCTGTATCATGTGACAGGAGAACTTTAGAGAAATGAAAAATTACGATGAAAACTTTACAACAATTTTGTGGTGAATATGATCATTGGGTCATTGGCCTTTTTCTAGATATTTTAACCTTCAATGTTGCGATACATGACAAATTGCGAAAGTACGATATTAAAATGCTATGGGTATGATTCACCTAAAATCATGAGACGGTAAATATTTGCGAATCAATCAACGGTGATATAGCGTGAGAACGTGAGCCGAGTGCCGGTCTAATAGTTCGACAGGTTATGCAAACTAGTCTAGAATTTGAAACAGACTTACTAAACGTTCGTATATCATTGTTAAAACTTTAATTCTTTAATTGGTAACTGCCAGATTACCTTTGAAAATCAATATATTCACATAGAATGCCGCTTAATTAAGAGCCGTTTGAATGTGTCAAACGTAAATTATATTATTATGTCTAATTGAAATTGTAGACATAATGTTTTATGTTTTCATATCATCTTAGCATAAGAAAACTAGCTTCGATCATCTGAGGTGAAACGGTTCAGTGTGCAGCAGAAAAGTAACCAAACCAGTTGGCCAAACCAAACGACAATCGCATATTAAGACAAGTCGTGTTGCAAACATTACTACACATAACGAACGGCCTGAAATTAAATGTTTGACTGTGCAACTTAAAATTTTGACAATGTTTTAATTACACTAAAATCGTGTATTTTTCCCGAAAAAGCATTTAATCTGGAATTATTGAATTCTCTCTATTGAATTCCCTACTCATAAAGACATACAAAAGGTTAAGTGCTAATGCTAGTTCTGAAAATGCTTTTGAGTAATACTTGATTCAATTTTTTTAAATGATCAGCAGAAGTTTCTAAATTAGTTAAAGTTATAAAATTTTGCACAGGCATTTTAAAACTAGATAATCCTGTTTGCCCAAATTTAGAGATAAAATTCCGAAAGATGCGTCTTAAAAATTGAAATGAGCTTTTAACTTTGTTGAACACAGGTGGCTGGCTTATTTGCGAATTTTGCGATGTATAAAAAGATGTGTTTTATTATGTTCATTTTCAAATAATTCAACTAATTTATTTGTTGTTTATCGTAAGATTATATTATATGCTTGCATAAGGATTAAGGGCAAGGTGAGCAAGTCTTGATAGACTGCCAAAGCAGGTATTACTATTACCATAACAAAATTTGTCAGGAGTAATGAAATTTAGAGCTTCCGAAGCCTATAGACCTGTATTCTTAAAATTTCTTGTCACTTGGTGTTTTTGTATGAACAGGTAGACAGTCTGCGTTCCAGACCAATGACACATCAGCCCCGACCAGTCGAGTTGACCTCAAGTCAGCCCGAGAAATTAATTTTATTTGCTACAGTCACAGCAGTTGCTTAGTGAATTAAGCTGAGATTTTTTTTCTTTTTAATCTTCACATATCAAATCAAGCATAATTATTGATTTCGTTTATGAATCATTAACGTTCAAAGAAAAAAAAAACAAATTAGCTAGATTGTATGTACATAACGTACACAATTTTAATGATATATTTGAATAAATCGACCAACATTAAATATCAATTAGTTAAATGTTGGTCAAATTGTTCCAGCTGTTAATGTGTTCATTAGTAGCCGCCAGCAAAAATCAACTTGTAACAACCAGTCATAGTAATAACTATGTCCAAAAAAATGGCATACGAAACATCAAGTATTGCCGTACGAAAACGTAAGAAAACGACGAGAAATAAGTCGACAGAACTTGTTCATCGCTGGGGATTCTCGGCTACTGTGCACTGCGTTGGGCTTTAGAGCAGGACGGGAGACAAAGAACATCGCGCTATCCGGTGCGCATGAAAGAGTCGAATATAGTGCGCATACGCAGCTCGTTGTTCGGTAGTGAGCAAGAGGGCGACCGGCTGCACTTTCCAGTTTCTGTTGCTGACCCGAGCGCGGCTAGCGTGTGCTACCCACCGCAAATCTACACGCTGTGCCCATTTTATTGTATTTATGAGACATCCCGACTAATATAATGACATAAAGCAATGTGAAAACGTGTTTAAACATCAAATAGTGAGGCTGTGGTTTTAGTGTTGTGTTTTGCTGAAGACCGACGTGTGATTATAAGCTTTGAGGAACCGAGGGCGCAACGAAATAACTGTTAGGTTTAAAAACGTAAGTTGTGTCACAAAAGCTTAGTGCTTACTAATGATTTGAGACTGTAGAATCCTAGCCAGATACGCGAGGAATGCAGTTTGACAGCGTACATATGGGCATATTGTGCGGGAACAAAAGGCTTGTGCTAAGTCATCCCATTTCTTTTTATTCTCTTTAACTTTTTAATGGTCGGGTAGTGTTGTACATCCTAGTTTGTTTAAGCTTTCAAAGGAATACTATATCGGTTAAATAATTCTCACAGGTAGCGTTCCTGTCCTTTACCTGAGAGACGGAATCAAAGGGGGACGCGATTGCTTAACCGGGAATATTTGAATAGAATGGACAAAGGCACATTGGCTAAAATGTACCTCGCTGTTGTTAGTTTACAAATTATATTACCACGTTTAACTTTCCATTCATCAACAAAGTCCCCGTCAATTGTTTCATTTGCAATCAAAAATAAAACAATAACACTTAATGTGTGATTCTTATCAATACAAACTTACACACTAGATATAAAGTGAACCAAATTAAAAACGGCAGCCCAAGCCCGAATAGACTACAAAGTATTTTAATTAGTTATTTACATTTTAGTAGTATTTGTCTTTTCTCCATAAGTCAAAATACATATCAACAAAAGTTATTTATAGGGTTTTTACATAAGAATCACCAACACACCACTGAATAATACAAACAAATCAATATCTTGTATACAATCGATCTGGGTTAAACCAGATACATATTTGGATTTGATAATTTGGATCTAAACTGAATAACAGATGATGAACTTGTGGCATACATGATACGTCGTCACGGTACACGGGTCTCCATTGAAGATGCTTCCATCAAGGACACAGCAAGTTACAAAAACCACAACAATGCCATACCTATACGGTGTAAACCCGTAGATTTGGTATCAACTCAACCCGGATATATGGACAAAATAGCTAATTAATGTGAAGAAAAAGTGTTTACACTTAATCAGAACTATAATTGTTCCGCGTCTGTTGAGGACTGTAACCTTAACAATGAAATAATTTCCAAAGCAATAAATGACCAAGTAAAAACTTCAAGACATATTCAAATATGAAATCATTGTAGATAGGTTAAAGATTAAAAATATATCAGTAAGCAAATAGGTAGGGTGGCAATGGAAAATAGAATCAATTTTTATGAAGTCACAAATATTTGTGAATATTTCGGAACGTTTCAGGTCATTGAAGTTCAGTATTTCAAAAGTTACATTCCACAGCAATGCTTACTTTAAATTCAAATCAGCATACATAGAAGTAAAAGGCGAGTTTCCCAGAGAAAGAACAACTACTCTGTGGTAGTACAAAAGGGTATTT
The DNA here is from genome assembly GCA_949316135.1 of Choreutis nemorana. NCBI lineage: Eukaryota > Metazoa > Arthropoda > Insecta > Lepidoptera > Choreutidae > Choreutis > Choreutis nemorana. The sequence goes on from OX438600.1 coordinate 7,871,760, forward strand.
TAACAGGTTATAGTGATTGCATTCCCGTCACGGAGCATGCACGACGACACCTGCATACAAGATAGGTTCAGGGCGCCAACAATAACCTCTATACCTATATCCATAAAGCTTTTTATATAATCTACTTTTTACCAGACTAATTAATTAAAAGGAAATATATTTTACTATTGTTTCCAATAATACAGAGAAAATAATGAAGAATCTCGTGCATGCAACTACAGCCGTTGTGTCAGAGGTTAAATTTAATTTCTTCAGCACTGTTGAGCTGAGTGAAATGCTTGATTTTATTTACGAATTTTTACGGTCGCTTGTGTATCATTGACCTTATTATCAACGAAACCGAGTTTTTTTAATCAAATATCTTATTCAAACTTTACTGTTATTTCGTATTAAATCAACAGTGAATAAAATTTTAGCAACGTGTTAATCAGAGCATAAAGAAAAAATCTTCAAGTATCGTTTCGAAACTCTAGACTTAGCTTTACCGCAGCTGTCAAAACCACAACCAATAAAGCTTACTTCCGTATCATTCCAGAACTATGATAGAAAACAGATAAATAATTATCTACTGTGTACGGATGTGATGACCAATAACGATTTGGCCTTATCTATTAAAGGGTACACCCATCTATTACTACACATTATCAACAAGTTTAATGATGGATACGGGTCTGAAGCGTAGTAGTTGAAGTAGCTGAATAATTTGGATTGATATTTTAAAACCTTATTCAATAATAGAATTATGGTAAAACGGACATATTTGTACCAACTTTAGATGTTTTGTCATGTAACCGTGTTGTTGGTAAGTGAATTCTGCGTGAATAATAAAATCGACAAGTTGCCAGTCACTCTCGGCCGGTAATCCCAAATGTTACACAACTGTTTCAAGCATACACCGAGCGATCGATTCATGTCATTAGACACACTTTTACGACTGATGAATACCTGCAGCTTAAATAGGTCGTTATTGTTCGAAGGCATCAATATTGTGTTCGATGCGCAAGTTCAAGATTCTTTTCCCACGAACTGGTTGTATGCATCATGTTAGGTGGTGTGGACTTGTGATGTAAAGATGGTGGGCAGGTATTTCGTGCACTCGTCTACCGCAATTAGAGTCCATTCAGTGGCGTGTCGACGCGTGCCCACTGACTTGAATTAGTTAAACAGCTGCTAATACGCACACCTACTTAATTGTTATGTTTAAGAAAGTTTAACTTGATTGATGACAATACTATATTTTGTCTTGTACTTGGAATACGTTTGCTTAAAGTTTAATTAAGAAGCAATAAAAAGATATATTGGAGTTTAGTGAATAACATAAAGCTAGTTTAGCCAAGATGTAGCCCAACAAGACGATCGCCTGCGCTGTCATAAACGAAGGAATGCGTCGCGTTCATCCCGAGCCCGTCGCCTGTCCTATTATCAGTCAATGCGTTAGCAAACAAAGCTCCCTATATCCAGTTTTAACGCTATCTAACAAACTTAAAAGGATATCTATATTTATAACAGAGAAACCGAAGAGAATAATATCAAACTAAGAAACCATAAAATTCTTACTTCCTTATGCCACAAGCGAGTACTGAGTTTTTTACTTTTTTTTAAATTCCCGATATAAAATGTAACCGCCTTTTTAAACATAAATCGACTTTCCAAGCCTGCAGGAGCGATTGTCGCAGCGCAAACTGGTTTCCGCGTAAAATTCGCGTTGGTACACGATGCATCAGCACAGGTTCGGGGAGGCACCGCCGCGGGGCGGGGGAGATTGGAAACGCAGAAGGCATGAGCAGCGGTCGACGACCTGCCGGCGCACCATTTGCTTCCACATAAGCCGATCCTAAAACAATTACAGACTTCCAACTATTTCATCCACGCCTTATCCTGCAGCGTTTGCATCGATGTCTTACATTTAACTACTACAAGTAACGGAACGTAAGTACGTTCGCATCACAACAGTTCCTCAATAAATTGTCTCATCAAACCGAGATCGCGTTACTACAGCAACGGTATAGATTTCAATGATCTATTAACTTTTTGCCCCTTGCGAGCGACCTAAATAACATGTGCTGGACATACGATACAGCGTAGGACAGGATCTAGAGACCGACAAGGTCGTATCTATTTGATATAAATTGCTGACTCCTGACATTCATCTACCTACTTACATTGCTCGTTGTACTCTATGGAAATTAAACACAACAACAATATGTCTTCATAATTCTGAGCGAGAAAATTATTAGGAAGATATCAACTTTATAAAATGCTTAAGACATAAGGTGTGGGCGAAAGGTAGTCACGTCGACAAATTATGCTGTGAGGTCACCGATAGAGGCGACAAAGCTGCAAGCTCCAATATTTGTTTATCAGAGACATTCTAATCTAACGGCATTCTTAATATGAATAATACATTTGGAACCTTTCATCTACCGTAAAGGAGAATCAAAATAAATCACTATAAAAATAAATAAAAGGGTGTTTTAAAAAAAGAAGCTAGAGAACAATAAACTGAATAAGAAATCTACGACAGATGTTACGCACATTGAGTTGAATTGGAACTGATCGTAATAAACTTTCACTGATTGGATTGTCAAAGAATGATTCGTAGAATGAGGTTATTTTTCGTTATCTTAAGATTGGTTAAGGATATATTTTTTTGTTTCAGAAATAGAAAAAGAATCTCAAGATGGCAGTTTTCGGTATGGTCTCCGCAGTGGCGGGCTTTGTCAAAGTCCGCTACTTGATCGACAAGGCAGTGATTGACAACATGGTGTTCAGAATGCACTATAGAATAACCTCGGCCATCTTGTTCTTGTGTTGCATCCTCGTAACTGCTAACAACCTTATAGGTGAGATACCTTTCTAAATAATTTTACTAAATAAATAACAGCGGAAATTTTTCTAATAAAAGAGAACAAAAATATAAGATTCGATTTATCAGAAATTATTGTAGAACACAAAAGGCATTGTAATAACTTAAGTTCTCTGTTACCTAATTAACATCCATTGACCCAAGAGTCACATATCTTATGCAAATTTAATACCGACCTACCAATTGTATGTACATACTTGTCAAAGTATTTGTTAAACAAAAGGCTCTATTTAACATGATGGCACATAAATATTTTAAAATTTAAATTAAGAACGCAAAAAGTGAACGTTATGCCCTAGAAGTATATGGCTTTCGTTCTTAAATAAGTACAAATCTAGTGACCCAATGAACTAACCTGAACAAAGAATTGGAAATTGCAATAACTTTCAGAAACAACCGGCGCTAGTTGCGAAGTTAAATCTCCAAATGTTTGCGGTTCAAATGATTCTATTAGCTTTACTACGTGCGTACTAGTAATTTTGTTGGCATATATTGAAGATAACAGAACGTTCGGTTCCGACTGTGAATCATTTCCAGGTCAATGTTCAGGGTTTGTAGCGCCAAGGAAACCCATCGACACGTCACACTTACTGTTACTTAAATTGATACGTCACATACGCAAATTAACGGAACAAACAAATGCTATGCCGTACCTATTTACTGACTATTAGTATATTATGTTGTAGATTACCCGAGCACATGTGCGATTCACATGTAATAAATTTGTTTGTTATTTTTCAACAAAAAAAATACCATATTTTTATTGCACTGCCTTTTTAAAAAGAAATTTCCTATCTTAAGATTACTTATAAATCAAATACTGGAGTAGGTATTATTTTTATCCTACTTTTAATAAAGTTTCCTAATGCCGTAAGTTGGCTTAAACAAAGCGTAAACGGTTTAATTATTAAAATTAAAAGAGTTGTATCGTAACAAAACTAATTCTTCACACGCAATTACTATAAATGTTACATAGATAGAAACAAAACATAGAAGCGATCAACTCCAACTGCCGCAGTTAAAAATATTAATTTATAGTTAGTACCTACAGTTTCTGGTTAATGCCAAAGGTTTCTTTACTATTTTAGCTTAGAATTGTTTTCAGTAACAATTTTATGAAATTAAGACTCATACCTAAAAAAACATGAAGCACCAAATGTTAAATACACAAAGTCACTTCAACGGAAAACAAAGCCGGATGAAGCATATTGACGAAAGCAGTACTATAAAATAGAGACAGATCAGTACAGCTTCATACAATGCACGCCAATTCTGTGCGGTATAATTGTATTTTTTTAAGGTTGAATTGGTCTTTGAACAGTTTCATTATTTTTTAAATTCCTTTATTACACCTACTTGAACCATGAATTTCAATGAAACACAAATGACGTAAAAAAAAAACAAATATCAACACACACATTGATCATCAAACAATAAAATTTAAGTATGCTTGTATGTATGTTTTATCGCCACGGCAGTTTTATTTTGTTGCATGATTTCGCTTAAGTTAAAATTGACATCCCTAGCGCAAATGTCGAGGGGAGTTGTCAAAACTGAAGTACATACACGCTTCACTTCTGTACATTCTCTTTTTTGTGGCAGTAACTAGACGTGAAAAACGTATTAAACTATACGTATATAATGAATTGTCAGTACGCATTACAAAATCAAGCTAAGAAAAAATCTTGTGCTGAGGTAGAGTACAAATGTGCGATAACCTATTTAAACTCAGCACGTTTTGAGCAATAACACAACTGGTTACAATAACAAATATATTTCCTCCAAGCAAAAACTACAATATGTTAATGACCTGCAATTACATGAAGAAACAATATAATAGAAGAAGGTATTTAATACATGGCTGACAAGAAAAATAAAAGTAGTAGTTCAAAGAACAATAATTTAAAAAATCATTCACACTTTTATATCTTTAAAATACCACTTTAAGACTGGCTTTTAGTCTCATATAAAGCAAGAAGCGGTGGCTAGTATTTATGCAAATGGGATAATTACTGCTATTTATAATCATCTTGATATATGAGTGGCGGTTGATAACGAAGGTCGAGGTGCTATGTACCTATATACCATGATAAGATGTACATAAAATAAACAGTTCTATTGTATTTGTTTTAAAAAGGCACTTAAGATCTTTTTGAGATAAATCTTTTTGAATTTAACTTTTATAGATTATTCAATTGTAATCACTTCATTCAAACGCACTTCCTTTATCGGTACTTACATAAATTAAAATGTAAAGTGGTTATAAAAATTAACAAGAAAGAAAGCAACATTTCAAAGTTCGTTTTCACAAAATACTGTCGGTTTTACCTACAAAATCATCAGTGGGTGACAAATTAACTGGGTTTGCCTAAAAAATTATTATGAGCTTTCAATTAAAAAATATTCAAGCAAATATGACTTTATTTTCAGTATAATAAACAAAATAAACACGGAGTTTTTCCCCCTGAAGGATCTTGAGTCATCGAAAAGGAATAATAAAATTAAGAGCTCTTAACAACTAAATATACAGTGACCTAATGTTTTATATAAAACTTAACAAAAAAAATTGTGATCGTATATTCATTAGCATAACGAATCATTTTAAACCAATAATAGTTATGGAAAATTAATGGAAAACCAAAATAAACGTAGTTATATTGTGGTGTGGATTGAATCTGTAAGTTATCAATCATTAGTCAATAGGTAAAAAATTAAATGATCAACATGATTTTCTCCTTTTTCTTTTTCTTCCTATCAAAAAAGTCGGCAAAAAAATATTTTTGATGCGTTGACGTTGATAAGTTGAAAACCTAATATATCATACAGACAGTGCTCGAGAGAATCTCTTCTTAATTACAGTAAGAATTTAATGAATAATGCATTTCTATAGTATATGGGTTGAAAATATAAATACCCATTAAAAAATATGTGTAATTGTGTCCTGTCTTATGTCACGTTTTAATGAAATCATCAATGTACATATTATGGGTAAAACAACTTTGAATCATGCACCAATGAACAACTCCACAACTTGGACGTTGCATGCAAGTACTCATCTATGAATATCTTTTTTTAAATAAGATTTCGATAGCAATTCAGCATTTTGTTATATTCCAATGCAATGTAATTTGAACCTTTGCTTTATTAATTGTTTAAAAGTTTTTTTTTAATACGCCCACATCAGCAGCTGCAAGAAATATTTCATTACCTGCTAGTGTCACTTTCACATTAAAATTATAATTTTAAATATACATCTGCTACAAAAAATCGTATCCAAACCTTAAGAAAATCTTTATGAAAATGGAAAAATGCAAACGCTACCATTTTATACCATGTTATCCACAACGCTTATATGTCTTGCAAATACATAAACTCGTATTTGTTAAACTTACGTTGAGATGCAGGTTATATTGTGTTGACGATACATTTATCTCGTTATGGACCTTACCATATATGTAATAGAAAACACCTGTTGTAAATGTCAGTTTAAAGTTAGGTATCGCCGTGACCTAATATGCCTGCCCGCATAATGCAGCTCGTCAGCCCATAGTAATCGATTGTTTTAACCAATAGTAGCTAGAATTATCGATCGATGTTTAGCGGTAAAACCTTATCACACGTGCATTTTATTACCTAAGCTTTTGTGCAATTACCAGCCTAACAACAATACCTAACAATTAACCTTTGATATTAATGGTTGTAACAAGAATCCAATGTCATAAAATATTTTTTGTTGTCTTACGGTCTTCCAATTCGAGTAGATTAGTAGATAAATCTAGTAAGATAATTCATGTTTTCAAATAAAATTTACCATCTTACTATTTTATAAAAATGTACCTGTCTTTAAGATTCTACTTTCTGATGAAAGACATCAAAAGTTAAGTCCTAAAAAAGTTATTTCTAATATAAATAATCTTTAGATTTTGCGTAGTGATAATAAATTGTACTTTATTAATATTTAGTGTTATATACTCCCTTATCTGGCTGTTTGTTATTTATTTTTATAAAAGCTAAACAATTTATAACACCTAATGCGTTGTAATTAGCTCAAGAAGAACGGTACGTCTACAAGCGGTAATAGATTGAGTCTTGTTATAACGTCTTTGCTAATTATTCTAATTGCCAGTTATTGAAGAATTTGCAGGCACGTGACTTGACAAATTAACACTAATGAATAAAAATTGCTCTGAAAAATGATAGCATACATGTTAGAACACAAATGTCATGTAGAACTAATTTATGACACAGTTTTCATATATATTCTACGACTGTCATAAGAAAAGGAGGATTTATCTTCTGGTGTACATTTTCACAATTGTCATAGGTCTATGGGCTCTCAAAGGAAAAGTAAAGCTCCGTATAAAATCTTAAATAACGTGTATTATTTTTTTATTCATAGACAGTTCAATGTAGAAAATAACTTCCATACTTTACAGAGGACCACATTTAACATTTCGATTTTCGAGTCGGCTTGCGAGAAAGTTTGTAAAATCGCCTTTACAAAATATAGGGGTTTCAAAGACAGCAAAGTCCACGCTTGCATAGCTTTTCAGTTACCGCCTTCCATCAAGCGACTAAAATACTTGACTGCTTAATTGTTCGATTGACCTTTTAACTGACCACATCGACTAAAATGTTTTTTAGTAGTTGATATTTATATCAATTATTAACTCAAGAAAATTGCTCGTCTTAACCAAAAGATCATACTTTTTAAGGAAAATAATACGATAAATTTATAAAATAATTTTTTTTTAACAAAACAATGCATAAATCATAACATTGAATACTATAAAAATGTTGTCGTATAATGACTTGTAAATCATTTTCAACTAGCAAATAAAAGAATGCCACGTTTATAGATATTTATGAGTGGACCTAATTGAGGTTTGTTAATGGCATTTTTTCGCAATAGCAATCTTCACTGCTAATTTAATGAATTATGAAACAAAATAAATTAACCACCATCTATAATTTATTACTCCTATTTCCTTAAAATGCGTCTATTAAAGACCGTTGCAACATTAGTAGCAATAATTTCATAGCAACTACCAATTAACAATATCATAATGTTTAAAAGAATGCAATAAATTTACCATATATGGAGATATCTAAATCCACATCTAATGATACAGTAATGTATTGCACAATATTAGAATAGACAGAACCCTCATCAGCAAGGTGAACGAGTCACGGTCGTGGCAAATTGTGACAGGTATTGTGGGATAAAACTAATGGACCTTATGACCCCACATTAGCGTCTATTTTCTATTAGTGGCTAACTGAGGATATTGTGTAGCCTGGATGTAGATGGAGCAGCTGCAACTGCCATTCTAGTTGGTATTGCTTTCATCCGTTCAGTATATTAGTCCAATGTCGAGGGCATGTTCGGGAAATAATTCCAAGCTATTATCAACTCTATTGTCAATGTCAAGAGCGTGAAATGAGAGAGAACAAAAATTTTGATTTGATTCTTTTAATTGCGAGAAAAGAAAACAATAGACTTACATAATAATTCATGCTTGCATTCGATTTGTGCCATTTCAAGTTTGTAGAATAACATACGTGTAGAATAATACACGTGAATTGATTTAGTCAATAGTCATTTAGGTTAAGTATATTTACACAAATAACTACATAGAAGGCGAACTTGGCAATATGTTAAAACATAAATTAGCAATATGAACAATAAGAGTTAACTAAAAAAATCTGATTTAATTCTTTCAAATCAGATCGACACAGCGCATTGAGCAAGGTTTTAAGAAAATTAAAACTGAACATTTAACTAACGAATGTGTTTTCATACATTTTTCTTCTTGCAGGTGAGCCGATCGCCTGCATAAAAGACGGTGGGGTACCAACCCACGTGATCAATACTTACTGCTGGATAACAAGCACCTTCACACTGCCCTACTCTAATAACAAAGGCATATCACACCCTGGATTAGGAAACGAGATCGACCAAGAAAGGCGCATACATGCTTACTATCAGTGGGTGCCTTTTATGCTGTTCTTCCAGGTATGTTTCTTATTTTCCTGTTTAAATAACGAAATGATAATTTAAAATAGATACAGCGGAAACTCAGTCTGCTACCACGAAAATTACAATATTGTCTTTAAAAAAAATAGAAACTAACTTATAAATGGCAAATATCCTGCATTTGTTTATAATTTATATTCAGTCCATATCAAAATATGTTTGTATTGTAGGGTCTGTTGTTTTACATCCCTCACTGGATCTGGAAAAACTGGGAGGAGGGCAAGGTCCGCATGATCTCCGATGGCATGAGGGGAACAGTTGCTGGCATTTCCGATGACAGGGTGAAAAGACAGGTGCGTGTCAACTTATATAGTCTATTATATCTATAGTCTATTCTAGGTATCCATTCGTGAAGCCAAAATTCAGTGGTTCAAAATCTTTTTTTTTCTATAAAAGCGTCATTTCTGTAGAACTTAAGTTTGTAAACTATCATACATAACTTAATTACATACATTATGATTTGACGCACGCATTTTAACTATAACTTTAACCAATATCCTTTTTTGGCGTTTCAAATAGATATTTTATAAAATACTAAAGACAATGTGAATTGCAAATTTAATGTTTATATTTTTCACACACTTTAATTCTGAGCTAAATATTTTTTGCTATTTCTATTTCAGAGCCGTCTTGTTTCCTACCTGTACGAGACCCTGAACATGCACAACACATACTCCTTCGGATACTTTTTCTGCGAAGTATTGAACTTTATTAACGTGGTAAGTGTCATTAAGACAACCAAAAAAGGAATACTTGCGTCACAAGGAAATAAATTTACTTCAATGGATCAATTTGTTTCAGGTTGGCAACATATTCTTCATTGACAAGTTTTTGGGTGGAGCGTTTTTGAAATATGGTACAGACGTGGTGAAATTCTCGAATATGAACGCCGAAGACCGCACGGATCCAATGGTAAGTATCAAACCATGTTAAAACCCATCAAAAAAAAAGTTAAATAAAATGTCCTTATGATATTACAATTACAGTATTATCTGAATAATCTAATAATAATACCGTTAACAATTGAGCTCATTAACTAATAGTAATAGTAGTCTGTAAATTGTAGTTTTTTGGGATTGTTTGGGCACTTTTGATTTAATAAATTGATCACACAAGTCCTAGAATCTCCTACTTCGTATTCTATATGTATTATTTAAGTAAAACTACGCTTACTTATTATACGTTCTTTCCAGATCGAAGTCTTTCCAAGGATAACGAAATGCATATTCCATAAGTTCGGTAGTTCGGGATCTATCCAGAAACATGATGCCTTATGCGTTTTGGCCCTGAACATTCTTAATGAGAAAATCTACATTTTCTTGTGGTTTTGGTGAGCAAATCTATGACAACATTAAATATCATCTAGTACATGGTCTTCTTAAAGAACCCGCCTAATTTGCTTATAACTTCAATTGTTTAAGGAATATAAGTGTTTTTATTTGTTTTAAAGGTTAATCATCCTCTCAGTGGTGTCAGGCTTGGCTTTGGTATACTCAGCAGCAGTTATTCTTCTTCCGAGCACTCGGGAGACAATACTTAAAAGGCGATTCCGTTTCGGGACTCCGAATGGAGTTGACACTCTTGTCAGGAAAACTCAGGTAAGCAAAAAAAGCATTGTAAAATTGTAATTTGCCACGTTCAAGCAAATCTATTTCTAAATGATGAAGTCTGGTGCTGTCCATATAGAAAAAAGGCGATTTAAAATTAATTAAGCCAAATTAAACATTAAGATTAAAATGGTTATAAACCATGTTTAACATTTTTCAGGTTGGTGACTTTCTGCTCATACACTTGCTGGGTCAAAATATGTCACTCCGCGTGTTCGGTGAGGTCTTGGATGAACTTTCTAGAAGACTCCACCTTGGATCGAACGCACCGTCAGCACCGTCTACTATAGAGCTGGCACCGATGTACCCGAGCATTGATAAGTTCTCGAAAGAAACCGAGACGTAAGCGATAGAAACACATGATAAGAGCAATACTTCAACATTTGATTAGAAAAATATTCTTCATGATCGACATTGTATACGCGCAGAGATTCTTTCTCTTCATCTTCACGCTGACGAAGATGAAGACAGACAATTTCTGCTCGTATACCATTTCAAACTTTAAATCAACTTGATTAGAAATAAATTTCGTTAATAAAGATTGGCAGCAACTATTGAGTTAGTTCAAGTATTGTTCTTTGATTTAAAACAATTATACCTTCTTTGAAATAGTAAGCTTAATGAAAACGATACAACGGTTCATGACATTCCTTTTTATTTTTATAAGATAGAAATCGATAAAACAATTTAGAATATTGGCCACGCATTGCCCTTTTCTACATTTTTAGTAGCTTGAGCTTTAAGTAAGGTCTCAGTAAAATTATAAGTGTAAAAATTTTCTTTGGATGTTGTATGAAAGGTTTGTGAGTAGTTTTTTGGAACTCAATACGTAGAAGTCTTAGATCAGTGCAAAGGCGTCCTTAAACAGACAATTCAATAAAATTTTTATGTTTTTGTTATTATGATTGGCGACGATGAGAGTAATATGCATTTGTTTCTGAAACTAAACCAGTCGACTATTTGACGACACAAACAAATTAGATTTAAGTAGATTGAAGGATGTATTTTTTATACTTAGCTCATGCAGTGAATGCATTAATTAAATCATTTTGATACAAATATACATATATTTTTTATCTTTTTGACTAAACCCATAAGAAAAAAACATAATAAAGTTGTGAAATATGCATATCGATTTTTAAAAGATTTAGAAAAATAACATTAGATTTAAGACATCGGTGCAAAATGTAAGGTAGGTACTAAAAATATAGAAAATATATTTTTCTTAATATTTTAGACAACTCCAAGTATTGTGCCATTCAAACAATTTCCTTGTTATATTTTTGGTGTAAAATTTCGATGTTCGATGCATTTTATCTATCATATGTTTTAATAATGGACCAATATTCGTTAATGTACTTTAAGTTTAGAATAATTTTATAATTTTCAGTCAGTTTAGCCATATTATAGGGACATTGTGTTATTTTCAACATTATGTTTCATAAACAGTACTTCCTGGAATCTCAAAATGTATGTCTTTTTTTTAAATAATATTAGCATAATAAATAAACAAATATATAAAATCATAATTTGCAGTGATCCTGCAACAGTTCTACATATAAATAGACTTAAGTGATATTTTACGAAAAAATCATTCCTACAATAGTTCATATTTTATTAATATCCAGTTAGTTGATTTGTTTAAATAAAATAGGAAGACTGCTTGTGACGATATTTTACTTGATTTCAGAATTAGAATAGTATTTTTTTTTCTTGGTAATAAAGAAATTATAAATATCTTGGCTTTTATTTTAGTGTCAGTTATTTATTTTACTTTGTCCAAACCTGTTAAGTTTTGTAACTGAATATGTGTTTCTTAAAGTCACCAAACTGTGCCAAATATACAGTTTCTTTGAAAATTTTAAGAGTCCAGCTGTTATGATTCATGAGATACACTCTGCTGACAGACGGAGAACGGTAACAGAAATACAGATTCTTTGAAAATTTTAAGAGTCCAGCTGTTATGATTCATGAGATACACTCTGCTGACAGACGGACGAACAACGGAGGCTTAGTAATAGGGTCCCGTTTTTTACCCTTTGGGTATCATCATAAAAATAGAAACATGTGAAACACAATAGTTCAATAAATTACATTGAACATTGGACCTCAGTTTTACATTGTGGGATTGTATAAGAAGATTTAGAAGCGTCCTTCACTCAACGATTGGGTTGTTCTTAAAGGCTGGAACACACCCAATCCGGTTGCAGTACGTGTGCATACGTTTGGGAGTTGTATAGTATGAAACTCTACATAAGACGTCTTCCAACGCCGCTCGCACGCTACGGCGCCGCACCTACGTTTTTGGTGTGTTTCAACCTTTACAGATATGTTGTGCGTAACGTATTTAAAACCTGAAAAATTGGTTTTTTTCAATAACATGCTTTGTGCCTGGATTTTAACTTAAGCACGGAACCTTCGAAGTTGACCTAAAGCAGGAAGAAAAACATTTTCAATCACAATTTACAAACCAGAGAGAATAAGGCTTCAGTTGTTACTTTAAAAAAATACTAAATTGTATAAAGTTTCTTTCGGGACTGTTCACACACACAACTGTTAACTAATTGGTCCACACCATATCAAATACTTTTACTCTCTGCCTTGTTTAAACATAAGCTTTATAAATCACTCACCGATTCCCCCAATCTAGTTTCGCTACCAGCTTTAACCTCAGCGCCCTCGTTTGGTCTTGTGTTAGCGTGCCAGCTAATAGAGCGCGGCGACCGCTCAGCAACTCCCGCATGACCTTCGCTACGGCGCTGAATCGGTACGTTTCCCGCTCCTGAAAAAACATAAAATATTGCAATTTATAGTTGACAACATCTGTTTGGCTAAGATTGTTGTCAGATTCGTCAGGACTGATATGCACAGTTGTTTCAGTATGCGTAACCTTGAGTGCGTTCAATAGACGAGACGCCAAAACAGTATGAGCTCGTATATCACAACTAAAGCCAAACGGTCTTTGGAGATGGAATGACAAAACAATTTGCTGCAAGACGGTTCTGATGCGAATCCGGGGGGATCTAATTTTATGTTATTTTATTTGTAAAATGCTGTAAGTTTCTCATAGCTTTAGGGGTTTGATATTTTCATCTAAGTGTTCTATGCAGTATCATATCGTTGTTTGGTAGCGGCGATAAATCATTGTTAGTGCATGGCTAATTAAGTTATTTCTTGATATATAATAATTATTATTTCAAATTTAAATTATTTAAATTATAAAAACAATATTAACAATTTCTTTTCAGTTGTTTGCTTCTGATATATGATATTGTAGTGTAAATATATACAATTATATTATAAGAAGTTGTTCCAAAATTAAGAACTACAAACTTTTTTTTAAATGCTAGTAAGTATACTCACCCATTCTTTTAAAAACAATTAGCTTACTCTCTTTGGGATAAAAGAACAAAACAAATAATGATCAGAACTGTGAACTATGAATCACAGAGACTGTAATAAACAAAGAAACTAATTATAACCAATGTCTACAACTTAAAACTTTCATGCTTGTAGCAACCACCTTTGTGTGAATAAATATAACACTTAAAGTACATTGCAATTGGTTGGAATTTCTAACTATCACCATTGGATATTCTATGGGCAGCTGGGGAATAAAACATAAGACATGAGTTCAGTAGACTAAAGGTCTGTTTCAGCACCTGCTGCTAATGTTTATCTATCATTTAAAATACTAGATGACTTAATCAGTATGTTGTATTGTTACCTTGCATGTGGTATGTTGATAAGGTAGTAATGTCGTCTTGTACATTACATTTATGACAAGGTGGTAAAAAAGACCTGAAATAGAGCAGGATTAACTGCTCTATCCACATGTCCACAACATATATGCAATTTGATGCAGATAAAAATGAACAATAAACCATACCACATAGAGCTTTTTCCATAGCCGCGCCCATTCTCTCAGCACACATGCAATTTCACGAACTAAAGGGTCATCTTTGATTTCAGCTATAGCATTTGCTCCGGTTCCCTTCACAGTACATGGACGGATGCAGACCACGCAGCTTGGGAAAATACCCCAGGCTGAGCGGTTTGCAGAGCTGAAACCTCGGAACCAGGCTGGAAATAAAATTTTTATAGGTTTATTATACAACAATATATGTTGATCTAATGGAAGCAGTAAGAAAATGATTTTAGGAATTAATTAACCAGAACATAAAACATCATGGGGAAATGGTAGAAGTTTAGAGATAAGAACACACTCTTTAGTCTCTATTGTTCTAAGAAACAATAATACAGTTTTAAAGAAAAAGAGTTTTAGAAAGAAATAGTTCTGAAATTTAAAGAGCTATTTCTCACACAAAACAACATAACAAATTAAAATTAATTATATATTAACATAGATATACCTCCATTCTCTTCAAGTATTTGGACAGATTCTCCTATTTCTAAAGGTAGTCCACATTTAACATCACCCTTCCAATTGTAGACCGCTGAAATTTAAAAGAGATTATAAAATAATCTAGTCCTATAAAGACCTTACAATACAAATGTAATTGTGATAAAGTCTGTGTTTCCAACGAAGTTACAATCTCAAATTAATAATTGTAAATAAATGAAATTTACTAAATTTCGGTAGAGTAATTTGTAAGTACAATAATTCTGAAAGATAAAACGATACTGAATTTTCGGAATTTACAGACGCAATATTTTACATTTAGCACTGTTGAAGAACGGGGTCTTGTTTTATCCACAACTTAATCATTTCCGCTGAATACAGGATGCAAACTCTACTTTATGAATACTTAAATTAAAACTGCAACTCACCGACAGCAATTTTAGGAGATTTTAATGGGACCCACATGTTTATGGTGCCTCAACACTAATGTGTAGTTTTTAAGCAACAATTATTTGAATTCATCGCAAATTTTAGTGCTTGAATTATTGAGAAAATATTTACAACACAATTTACAGGACAAAGATCTTTATTGACAAGCTGTGAAGAGTGTTACCAGCAGGCAAATAAAAAAGAGAACCGAACGAATTTCAAATAATTGAATGCCTAGTTTTGTGTTTTTTCAAAAACATTGAAATTTTACATATTTTCTAATCTTTTTGCTACAAATCGGACATTTTATAACTTTTCAAAGTACTTTTTTTTTACTAAAACTCGACATAATTATTAAACACCAATATTTCAGAATACGTTAGTTTACGGATGTTTTTCAACCATTTTACAGTAAAACAAGTTTAAGTACGAACGTCAAAATGTCTTTCACCCCTGGCAAGGTCACAAGTTTACAGGGCTTCTTATATTGAAACTCAAGCCGAGGCACGTTGAAGTTAAGTGGCGATCGTTGTGGTACTTGTCATCACAAAATGGTGTATTATTTTCATAAGATGCATTGGTACACAGGCTTCATCGACTTTTATGCCGATTCATATTAATCTTAATACATTCCTATTGGCCATGCTATGTGGACATGAAAGTAAATATAGAACAGTCGATTGTTAAAGTGACAAAGAGAATGACTGTTACAATTAAAAATTTATAAAACAATGACACTACAATGCGAACTAATCTTAGTTGAAATTTCAAAATAAATGCTTTATTAGTCTATTACATAAGAAAAGCAAAGTATTATTTTAAGTAGTATAGTTTCAGAACGGAATTCAATGCAAAGGTGACAGTGACAGACAAATAAACAGAGACAGACGTCGTTGGCGTCTTTGTTGATTTAAAAGATAAACTAAAAATATAGAAATTGTTTAAATTAAAAATCTATTTATCTTTATAAGGCTTAATCAAAAGTAATTTAGTAGAAATATCTCTTTCGCTTTAAACATTTTTCAAGGACACTTTTACTCCCTCGTTCGCTGACACTTCGTTTTTGGGAAAAGATATTACTTTACGAATAGAACCATAATTTCTTTAATTAACAGTCTTTCATTATTTCTAGATCATGTCTGACAATTTCATACCCTTCAACCAAAGTACTCCGATTCAAAACAGATGGCAATGCAGAGATCAAGGACAAAGAAATCGAAACAATCACTTTCAGAACAACCAGAGAAGGAGTGGAGGCCACAACCATAATAATAGATGGGGTAATAATTCAAATAGGAACAATACTTACGTGAGCGTCTTATTTTATCTTAACATTGACCTCAATACTTTTGGGTACTTTGATTGATCATAAGGACCTTTAAATATTCCTGAGCCATTGAATTCTTATTGTCAGCCAGAGACACACAAAGTGATAAATAAATAATGGTTAGAAGGATCTAAGTAGGAACTCATCTTACAAAAATCTTTCGCACATCCCTGTAATTTAACAAATGAAATGAAAATGTTTTACAAATTCCTTCCTAAATTCATGTTTTTTTCCAGAGTGATAAAAGCAGCAGCAGTTTTAGTGACAAGAATAACATTGAGGCATATCTACATCCATCTATGTTGGAAGATCCTTGGGCGCATCTCAGACAAAAAATGGAAGAGAAGAGTAATACATAGCATCAATATAAATAATTAATATACAAATATAATATTTAGGTTGTTGCTCATTTGTTAACAAAGCTTCACGACCATTAAAAAACTGATGATAATAATAAAGATGGATTTAATTGGTGACTGTTAATGTATGGGAACCATGTTATATTTATTCTCAATCACAAGAAGCAAGGCTATGCTTGTATGGCCAGTTTCATAAATAAATTAGTGACAATCTTTTTGTTCAATTGTATTGGTATATTAAAAGTTGAGGCATAAATTTTAGTTTGTGTTTTTATTAATTATCACATTCTGTTATACCTAGTTGTAATCTTATGTAGGTTTGTCTGTCTTTCTGGTATGTTTTCATGCTAGAACCACTGAACCAATTTTAGTATTTTTCATTGCCAGTAGAAAAATCATACTTTTTATCACTAAATAAAACTTATACCAATGGGGTTTGAAAATTTGTAAGGGAAAATCATATTTTATGCAGATGAAGTTGCGGGCATTGAATGTATGTAAAAAAATGTAGTGGTAGGTAGTTTGTTTGTTTGTTTTGTTTGGTAGGTAGTTACAAACGGTTCAGATAAGTGTGGTTCTGCAAATATAGGTTAATTTCACTTAATTCAAACTGAACTGAAGCCCAGAGTTGACCAAAAATTTTTATATATCATGGACAAACAAGAAAACGGTTCACTAATGCTCTTGATGTTTGGAACGTCAAGAGCACCGCCAATGCGCTCCATGGCAGAAATAGAAAGGAGGGTGGTACAAATTCAGAAGATTTACCATATGGATGGGATGGGACCTTATATAAATAAAACTCAAATGACGGAGAGTAAAACAATGTGTTTTTATTAAAGATTATTGATTTATATAACAGGCATACACACAAACACACATGCACATACTTATATACTACACCTGTACCCAATACCCAATGTAATGTAATGTGTAATACCCAGCCAGCGCTGTTATTGCACTAAGAAATAAACCTGTATCGCAAACGACATGGAATATAGTGCATACATAAGTAAGAATATTACATCCAAGATCAGAGAGCAAAACACTGCGTCTTGTAAGTAGCACAAAGTTGAGTCCCCGCTAGTAATTGAACCCGGAACCTCTGTGTAGCAGTTGGTTATTTAATAGGCTATCGAAATAGATTAGCAGGTAACCTTACATACAATAAGATTGTAATGAATATTAAATATAAGTAAGTGTAAGTACCTACATCTAATGGGTCTATACGATTTCGGATCATCAGGTGGCTTATCACCGCTTTTAGGTTTGATTTTAATTAGCCCGCAGCGCCAAATTTGAGGAAAAATCCCTTCAGCAATGCAACGGTTATACACAATTAAAATAGAATCCCCAGCGGACTTTACGGCTTCCTGGATCATCTTATTCGATATTTTGTCTTCCCCAGAGGCCTTATTAACCGATAACGCCCTAACAATTTTGACAAATTCATCTAAAGTTGGAAGATCGGACGAAGAAGATTTGGGTGGAACTGCAGCCATGAGCCTAACTTCTCGATGATAGTCGGTATCATTTTAAGTAGTGTCATCCGGAATGAGAGCGTTAAGAAGGGCCTCCGCCGTCTCCTCAACACCAAGAGTGTGAGCATCATTTATTTTGATATTTGAAATGAATGCCTGATCAGTTGCTCTATTAGCTTTGAACTCATGATATATGGGTGACCATGGCCCCTCTTTGTCTAACCTATCAACTACTTTCCGAAGTAAATTAGTTTTTGATTTTTGGACTGCAGCACGGTAGTGAGACCTAGCAACTCTTAAAGCAATTAAAGCGCTATCATACCTATCTGACGAAGTATCTTGTCCTAGGGATTTTTTAGCTTTATTTAATTTACGACGTGAGCTTCTAAATTTCTTACGAATTCCTATCAGAGAATCATTCCACCACTCACATCTTTTCACGCTGGATATAGATGTTCGTCCCAGTGTTACATCAGCACAGTAATTGAAAGTATCCGTCATAATTTCAGCGCTTTCTGTTGCCGATAGACGCGGGTGAGTGAAGTCTCCAGCATGTGACGCAAAAAATGAACTAAAAAAGCACCAGTCTGCACGTCTGGTTTTATAACGAAAGCTTTGTGAACGGGGCGCGATATCTTGTGTCAGCTTAGGGTTGTACTCGTACATGATCAAACGGTGATCACTACATGACGCATCAGGAAGGACACGCCAATTAGAGATTTTTACGTACGCACTTGAAAGTGTGACGTCAATGAAAGATTCGCCCATAGGGCGGCTTCTTCCGGGCGGTCCAACTTTTCACGAACGTCAATTCGGTTTTACTATCGGCAAATCAACAATCGACGCGGCTATCTCGGTGAGAAAATCGGTAGAATCATCGGAGTTGGTCGGCCGTCTGGTGGCCGACTGGGGAAAGAGAAATCATCTTGAGTTCGCAGCCCATAAAACACAGTATTTAATGTTAAAAGGAAACTTAGTAGGGCTACCGCGCTTTAAATTTAATTCAGTTACAGTTAAAAAGAAAGACTCAGTTTGATATCTCGGTTTGATACTTGAAAAGAAGTTTCATTTTATTAAGCACATTAAGCAAGTTAACGAAAAATCAAAACGAAATTTTTATGCGTTAAATAGAATATCAACTTCGACCTGGGGATTGTCGTTTAAGTCATTAAAAATAATTTATACTGCTACTTTCTTGGGTTGCATTTGTTACGGAGCCCCCGTGTGGGCGGATAGAGCCACAATTGGCGCTGCGCGACGTAAATTGCTTCAGAGTCAGAGATTAGCGTTAATTTTTCTTTGTAAAGCGTATAGATTTGGAAATACAACGGTAGATACCGGTAGATTTGGAAATACAACGGCGTGCGGCAATGTATTACAACTCGCGGAATGGTATGAGTTCAGATTTTCTAAAACCGAAGGATAGGGCTAAAATCAGTAGATTATTTGATAGTAACGACAAAGTTCATAAAAAACTAATCGACGAATGGCAAACTACATGGGATACTTCGACTAAGGGGCGGCATTTATTTAAATTTTTCCCTATAGTGCGCGAACGGTTAAATAAAACGTGGCTTGATATCGATCATTGCGTAGCCCAATTTCTAACCGGGCATGGTAACTTTAAGGGCAAACTTTATTCATTTAACTTGGTGCCGTCACCTTTTTGCGAATGTTCAACGTCGGATCAAGAATTTGTGCAAACTGCCCATCATATCTTGTGGGAGTGTAGTCTCTGGCATGACGAACGGTTAATCATGTTGAATTCGATTCAAGTATCTGCGTGTAGTCCTATTTATTACCTAGATCTTGTGAAAACGAAGGGAAACTTCCGTGCCTTTAAAAAGTTTTGTCACCAATATTACTGGTGTAAGATTTAGGTTAGTATCTAATTTATCCCCTGTTAGTTAGTGGCATACCGTGGTGTTTAGACGGTCAGGCGTCTCCTGACTGTCTCCCCTTTAGATTTTTGGGCCTCTGGGCCATTTCAATTGCTGTCTCCGCTTTGCTGGGAGGGAAGTCTGAAACCGCTTTCTTACTACCTCCTATTTCTTCTGATTAAGTTCGTTGCAGGTCCCAAGACAGCCGGTAGGGTGTCCGGGCACAGCCTGTGCATCACTGCACAGCTGCATTATTCGTTGATTATTCGATCAAGGGACGCCACTGTTGATCCTGATAAACAGGAGTTGCAGTGGTGGGACAGAGTGGCGGGTGTGCCCCGAAAAATACCTACATCTAAATTATAGGTAAGCAATATTTTTATAAAACACAGACTGCTTTTTAAAATTCATGTACCAACGCTAATGCTGCAGAGGCTGGTAGGGATGACCGTGGGAGACTGTTCAGTGCTTAATAACACACAGATTGTTAGGTATAAATAATGTATTTAGCCAACCAGTAAAATACATCGGTAAGATAAGAAGGTGTACTGTAACTGATAAATTCTCAATATGTATTTTAATATTGGAAGGCTCGCATTATGTACTACTATAACGTCAAACACAGAGGTAGGCAGGCTGTGTGTTTTCTTTTTTCTTAAAGTACCTACCTAACAGACGGTAAATAACACTGCTAATCATGATCCTTTCGGGTTTGGTCTCAGTCAAGTAAATAAATCTGGAGTTTATAAATTATGACCATGAAAATGATTTCGACACGCGTACAACTAAAGAAATGGGAAACGTAATATAGTAAAATGCCCTTATCAGTTTGTTGAAGGACATCACGCTATATCGAAATTAAGATGCTTCTACATTTTACGAAGCTTTCAAACAAGTTTCATGGTAAAGGTTCCTATATAAAGGAGGTATTTGATAGGATTCCTTTATAAATATACTTATCTCTGAATTATAATGCTATCAGAGCGGTACAAAGCTACGGGCCTCTTTTTCGCAGCACAGCGGTTTAAATCGCTGGCTGTGACACGTTAGATCCCGAGTTCGAATTCCTGCTCAGACATGTACCTTTTTTGTGTTGAGAACAAGTATTTAAGTACTATAAGGTCTTGTATATACTTAGTGTGGCTATTAAATAACTGAGAGGGCTGCAGAAGAAATGTGCATCCACAAAGCGTCAGCTACTGTCAGCTTATTATGGTGAAGACTGGTCTTTCAAATGCAGTCTTTGATTTCTGTAACCATTCCGTAAAGCCGTGGCCTTCGCTCGCGTAAGAATTGTTTTTTTTATGGCAGATGGCAGAGAAGACGATTTACACCCGGGTCGCCCTTCCATGCTAAAACGTAAACGTAAGTTCATATTTAAAACAATGTAGAAAAAATCGGTAATCTAATTCGGTTTTGTCGCTGTTGGTTAAGTATTCGTACAATTGCTAAAACTGTAGGAATTAATAAAATAATAAATATAGATAATTTGTGGAGGGTCAATTCATGGGTTCTCTTCCACCCCAAAGCGCATGCTCATTTCGCATTGCCTTAAAAAAATTTAGGCAATTTTATCATCCCAGTGTTGAGGACATCAGGGGCTTTTATCTATTTCCAAAGTTGAAATCTCTATAAAAGAACAAGATTTGAGTTCGCTGTAGCTGTCAAAAAAAAAACGGCAATCGGCCGAATGAGCTGTCAGAAGAAGACTCCGAGCACTATTCCAACGATGCAAATTTCGCATGTAGCGCTGTAGGGATAGACAAAGATATTTACTAAAGATAAAAAAATATAGCTTCAGTCAGCTTAAATTTTAAAGTATTGTAGAGCCACACTAAGTGTGTATTTTATCTTGGATGTTTAAGTATTGTATGTGTCTAGGTATGTTTATTGTACCCGTTGCACAAGCCTTGTTGGGACTACTTATGACAATTTACGTGACGTATATTCACGAACCACACATAGAGTCATTTAGTTCAACCATAATCCTTGTGTGACAAAAAATGGGATACATAAGACCTTTATCTCTCTGATATAAATTTTGGGCAAAGCAAAAATAGTCTGGTCACTCTTCAACTTACCAGTTCTGTAGTTATAATTAAACATCTTATTCTACCAGTAGCTAATCCAGGAATTTGGTGGGAGTGGCTCATCCTCTCACAAAACTGATGATTTTTTTTTTAGAAATGGTTTTGACCCCGCTAACTTTGGCTTTTAACTAAGTAAAGGTTAAAAGTCCGAATGATTAAAATATTTTTTGCTTGACCTCCCTGACAGGGGCCCCCCCAGGGGCCCTGGACCCGCTTGTGTACCTTACCTACTACCTTACTACTATTTACTATTTACTACTTACCTACTACCTTATTACTTTGATAGTACCTTACCAAACTATGATAAGCATTATATTTGACTAGAAAATAGGTAACAAAGCCTCTAAAATTTCATTAATTCAAGTAGGAAGTAGAAACAAAGCTGTCTGGAGTTCGGAAGCGACCCTCATGTGGTCTGACCGACCCTTTATGTGGCTTACAAGCACTTTGCAAAACATTTCCCGCCTTACACAATACGAATGAGAGTCAACTAATTCGTCATCGTTTACTTTTAATTAAAGGACTTTAACGCGAGGTTAAATAATCCTGGATGAGAGGAATATCTTTTTATTTTATTTTATGTTTTAAACAGTTTTAAGTAGGATGTTACCTACTAACATATAAAAATATAACCTATACCTTGTAGCATTGGAACAAAGTATTTTATGAGCCTACTGTGGGTTAACCACTTTTTTTTCTTTTTAACATTTGGTGTACCGAGTGATTTGGGATATCGAAATAATAAAGAACCGCGTGAAAGTTTAAGATGTCTAATCTACTACGGAAACAGGGCTAAAGCAAAATTTCTACTTAAAGTTTCCTTGTTCAGTTAGAACTATAAAAGGAAGGGCTCTTTTTTGTTTTGGGAACTTGTATTTATCCGATTAAAACTTTATCGGTCGCTATCAGAAGATATAGGTCGTGGCCACGTGACGGTGCATCCTCTGTGGCAGCAGCAACTTATACCAAATAACCGCATCGATCGCCAAAACTTGCCCACATACGCATCCGTTTTCCATCCTAACCGGAATTATTAATTGCGGTAAGCAACCGACTCTTACTTACTTCGACCTCTCTATGAGTAATCAGCATATAAAAAGAAAAATTAATTCGAATGTTTTCAGGAAATCGTCGTCCGTAATAGCTGGCGATGTGGCGACCGCTTAGTGGAAGGTTTTTCTGGTCTAATAAGCTTAGTAGTCGGTTACGTGGAGGGTTTATGGTACGCGTTCTGTGAGGGTATGTTTGTGTGATTGAGAGGGAGCGAGGCGCGAGGCGTGGCGTTGGGGCGCAGGCGCGGGCCGGTGGCAGTCACTCCGCGAGAGAGGCCCGCGCGCTCCGGCCGCGTCGAAGCGCCGCCATGCGCGCTCGCCCGGCCCCGCGGCCGCGACCCCCGCGGTAGCTCTCACCCATGCAGTGGCGGAAACTGACCAGGTTGAAGTCTTCGCCGGGCGGACAGTCGCGCGCTCGGAGGATGCTCTGCTGCGGCCGCAGGAAGGTATGCTTCACGATCGATAGCGCGCGCCGAAACCAGCGCCCCTCCCGGCCCGGACGCCGCCGCCGCCGTTCGACGACCCCGGCCCTAATGCCCGTGCCCGTGCTTCACTACTTCATCTAACATAATCTGATCCCCCACTTTTCTAAATGGAACATCCTTATTTTCTTTCTTAATTCGATGAACAATGATACATATCATTAATGTACGGAAGGTACCGAAAGAGGAAGTTGAGGAAAGCGATCAATTTGTCAATTATTGTTAAGGGCGGCAATGTTAGGCGGGCTGTGTGGGTTATTGTGGGTTAATGGTTATCAAAATTAAAAGTGACTGCGCCTAATTACTATTCTTTTTCAGTCTTGATAAATTGGATTTATAGTGTACCTACATATTTTTATTAAGATTAGATATTATCTACATACCTATTAACTTTATGCTTTTTGAATTTATTTTGGTTAAATTAAGATTGGCAATTTAATCTAAGTTTTTATTATAGATTTAATATTTCAACCGTTCATAAATTATAAAATTATTTATTAAATGAAAATACATATTTATCAGTATAAGGAAAGTGTTTGACAAACAAGCAACTTTCGCCATTTTGTCTAAAGATATCTTATATGCGCTAAGGGAGTCGTGGGACAATTTTTCTTAATTTCTGAATTTCCCCCCGTTGCTTTAATGCATTTCCTTAAGTTGAATTTAAAGTATTCTACAAATAGCTATATATACCTCCATAACGAATATAATTTATCGATGAATTTATATGTTCGTTCTAACTGCATTTACTATAAAATTAACTACAGTTTCAGCTGGTTCTGTTCTCGTAACTAGATATCAATCCCGTACTATAAAGTATATATATCACTATTTAACTCACGTTTGACCTAAAATGTAGGTCAGTGGTGACAGCTTGATAAAGTTATTTTAAGGAAGATTGCATTGAAACTCTAAATTAAAATATATTTACTGCCTAATCTATATCTACACATAAGTAGGTAAAACGTGATATATCAGACACAAAATACTGAAAACAAAATTATTAATGAAAAAATAAGATAATAAATGAAAATATTAAACCATTGCTCATCTGTTCGTTTTACAGAAGCACTCAAAAATTTTATTTAACTAGAGAAAAATAATTGGGGCTTGGGGAAAATCCATGCAAACATCAATCAAGCCTACAATAACCAAGCAAAAATATATTGAAACTACAATATATGGGCCACACGCATTCCGAAAGTCCTGATCTAATAAAAATTTATGTCTTATTCAAAAACCACAGTCATCTCGGAGATACTCATGTAAATGTGTCGGAGGGTCGCGTAAGCTTCACAATATATTTAAGCTTATTCTGGAAAGGATTTTTGTAAGCTTGTCGTAGACCGCAGACGGTTGTACGTAGGAATGAATAAAGGGTTTAGTCTCCCCGCCTACAGATGACGTCACTGTGCATTCAGTGACGAACGCCTTTGACGTACATATACCTACGCGTATTTGAAATCCTTGAATACCGTTGATGCTTCATAGGCATATTTTTTCTATACCTAATTGTCTGCTCCTTGTGATCATTCACTAACTAAAAAAGTGTCTGCGTTTTCAACAAGAAATCCTTTCACACTACGTTTTTGAAATAATATTTAAGAATTATGGAATTCTCCTACATCGTTTTCTAGAATTATTTTGCAAAGAGAAATATGTACCTACATTCGTTTTTATGTGGATGATTTTCAAAATGGCTTTTATGAAAAAACTCCAAACATTTGTTCCATTAATTTTCCCCGTCCACTTAGGTACTACGATCAGAATTAATTGATTGTAGGCTGTACCAGCCTGAGTGCTGTGTAACAACACAAGTTTTTATTAAATTACTAACGATAAAATATATTTTTTTCTATTCAATAAAAGTTACGTATTTACTGGTTTATATGGCCCAGAATTGTTTAATTAGAGATGAAATCAGGTCACAATATGAAAAACATGTTAACTGTACCTAAATAGGTGCTGTATAAAAACTCATGGATTGACACACATAAATACAGCATGGACTTTATAAACATTCGATACGAATCAAAGTCAGAGTACTTAGCTAAGTACTCTAATGAGTTCGAATCCTTTTATCGCAATTTATAATAAGACTAATGATTAAGAATACCCCATTTATAATAAGACTAATGATCAAGTTTCGAGTTAAGTTACATTAATCGATTAACATATGGTAATGTGCCTAGCGAAACGACTATAGTATAGATCATTTAGACATCGACATATAACAATCATCTTCACGAACCGAAATTAAAAAAAAAACATACATATGTTCCTCCTTCTTATCCATATTAGGCTTGTGATTAGTCCCAACAAAATCAGTATGACGAGAGAAGGTTTTTGGCCTACATTGAGAAACATGCAGAATGAAAGATGAAAGAAAGGACTGAGCCAAAAAGTGGGAGAGGGAAGAGGCTAGACATGAAGAATCAAACTCGAAATGTCGAAAATCTGGACGGTTTGGAAGGAGATGATTTAAAAATAAAAGATAACCATATTTTAAAAATACAATCAGTTGCTTGAAATAATATTTCTTTAGCGATAAAAACAGGTAAGAAACGAATTTTTACTGCAATTTAACAATGGAATTAATTGTTTATAAATTGTGTAATCTATTGCCTCTCATGTGCTCGGTTTATCAATACAGATAATCATTAAAAGCAGGCGTTGATGGTAGTTCAATATAAACTTACCTATAAAATATCTAGAATTATCAGTCATCGTCAATATCAGATCGCAAATATTTTAGCTGACGTAATATTTGTACCAAGCACGGTGAGGAGCAAAAACTTCAAATAAAGACACTTGCCCTCGACACTGAATTACTAAAGTACAAAGTCACATAACATCAGCTAAAACGAACGGTGACCTATAATAGATTTTTAGAATTCTTTACTCTAAAAGTGCAGACAGGATCCTATAAGCCCTTTTTGGAGATTTGTAAGTTATAATCGTACAGACCGCCACACATAAAGCTATGTGAAGCTGCACTATCAATAATTAAAAACAAGTGCAATATAAATCCTTATATTGTACAATGAAGAACGGTACAAAGTCTAAAATGCTTAGGTTGAGGCATGATCGTATGTACACTTAAAGTCACCAGAATGTTTATAATTTAAGACTCTATCACGTGCAATCTGTCGATCAGTCTTTTGCACTGATACTTTTGATGACTTTTGCGGTCTTTTGTGTATTTTTTTTATTTACCTCATATTGGCCCCGTAAAACGGAAAATGTGGTATCTGTTACTGTTTTAAGATTATCTCATAAAGGAACTCTTATGTCTTTTTCTGCTTCTTCCAGTTCTATAGCTGAATTAAAGTAGAAAAAGTTACATATTTTAGTTGGACAATGTAAAAGCTATATTATTAAAGTTAATCATAGAGTTTAGTTTGAACAGATGTTTGGACAAATTTTATAATTAACATGAGTTTTTCTTTAAGTATGCACTTCAAGATTTATTTAAAAAATATATCATTGTTGTACTTACTAACAGACGGTTGTCTAGACGACTAAAATTGTTTGGTTTTTGGTTACAGTAATTTACTCCTTCTTTTTCGTAAATAAACCTCTGGTTTCGATAACAGAGTGGATGATTGGTTTGGGGAGTATTTTCAAATACCCGCCATCATCATTTTGTCAAGTATGGCGATCACACTGTTGATCAATACAATTATTTTGAATTACATTTTTGTATATTTCTCTAGTTCTTTCTTATGTTTAAAATTTAAATTTGTGTAATGAATAATGTAATTTATAAACTAAGAATTAGAAAGGTCTGAAAGAATGTCTCTATTAATGGTTGCAAGTTAGTTCTTGTCAGTTATTTTTGTAGAGTTGGGCGGCATGTACTCGTGTGCTTGGATTTGTGGACATGCTTATTTAAGTATGTTAGATTATAGTGTTATGTCAGAGATACTTTTGCTTAAGTTGATTGGGAAGTTTAAGAGATGAGGATCGATGAACCGACTAAATATTAAAAACTATGTTGGTTCAAGTCACACGAAAATCACAAAAATATCCATTTCAATATGTTTTACGTTTAGACTCTAGTTTCTTATTCAAAATTATTTCATCACGAAATTTTCGAGTGATTTATAAAATATACACAAGACTGGAGACTTTCGTATCTTACTAGACATACTGATAAAACGTTAGGTGATAATAATATGGTAATCTGAACCCTAAGCAATCTGCATGCTAAGACTCACCCGAGCTCATCGCTTTTACTAAAAATGTATTATTTGATAACTAAAAAGAAATCTTAGTTCAAAACAGCCATTAATAAATTTTACAAAGTAAGCTTATCTACCTTTAGCTGCCTTTGATCTTTGTTTCAGTTTATTATTTATTCAAAGCTACTTGTTATGTTTTATTAAAACGGCCAAGTGTGTGTGAGACCACGCACAGTAAAAGAAAAAAAAACCTTTATATTACATCAAAGAGTCTTCGGAAAGATTCATACAAGGTATTAATAATACATAGAATAAAATACAAGGTATTAATAATACATAGAATAAACTAATATTAGTTGTATTAGAGCATTAAAGTACCTTTTAATATAAATTTTGATTTAAAGCGCTTGCCACTTTCGTATGCCAATTATTTTATTTGCTTCGATAATCCGTAGCTGCCGTAGGCATTCGTAGTAATTCGTAGTAACATTAGAGTGTTTTCTTAGAAATTTACAGTTATTTGTATTTTATATGTAATTTAAGGGGTTGTTTAATAAAGAGTACAAGAAAGAAATTTATTTCTGAATAAATATACGTATATTGAAATGAGTTACCACGTTTTATAGTCCTATTTGACGATATTACGGATGTACTCCAACCTAATGGATTTATAATTGCATACTATTTCCATGTGGGTCCCAACTTGGAGGCATTTAAACTGGATAGTCGGAATTCGATTTTCAATTAAGATAAGAATGTTTAGTTCTACAAAAAGTTGCAGCTTTGTAGAAATTCTGTTGACTCATTTTGTTTGTGGGGTTTTCCTTGTTGAATCGGCTGTTTCTACGAATCAATTTGGTTTATAATGTAATAAATATCTTAAAATTAAACTTTAAATGAAAATCAACTGAATTTTGACCCAACAATAATAACCCATATAAAAACTATGTTATTTCTAAAATTACTTTGTAAGATTTTATTTTCTGACAGATATCCAGTCTTTTCTATTATTGAAGGATCTATAGTATCAGCGTATTCGTTTTATATCTTCTTCCGTCAGAGCCATTTCTCATCTCGTCTACAATTGAAAAATCAGATTACAGGCTACAGTCTCAAAATAGGATCGTAAAATATCTATCGATACTAATATTTGGCTCTGGACCGCGTGGCCAACTTATCACTAGAAATTGACCCCATTGTTTGAGCGTTAAGGTAGAAATTGGTTTGAAGTCTACCAAATGGCTTGATGCCCCGATTCTGACGCTGGCGCTCTTAGACGAGTGCTCTTCGGAGTTCGAGTTGGCGCCAAATTTCAGGACTCGACGCTTTTCATTAGACGTTCATACGTGGCAGGGGGTCTCAGTGAGGGGCTTGGGGGGTCTGGGGGCTTCAGACCATTGTGTCGTAAGACGGAGTGTTTTGTTTCTCAGCTTTTTATATCTGTACTCAACGGCTTTATGAGTCGAGGCGTGGGTGTCACTCACCAATATTAACTGCACTCTCTGATGATAATACGATATATAAAACTGAATTCTATTACGTAGAGAAGAAGATAGAAACGATCATCAGGAATGAATTTAAAAGTTAATAACAACAGAATTTCAGTAGCAAGAAAATTTCTGATTTACCTTCTAAAAAAGTAACTTCTTATGAAGTTTCAGAATTTTATGAATAGGAAAATTTTGTGACATATTATTTCACATTACACTTATAATAATAACAACTTTGTACTTTGTGCCTTCTATATCATTCACACTATGGTAGGTTTAAATGAACTATGGGTAAGGATTAAGTTAGTTAGTGAAGTTAGTTTGAAATCACTCTTGAAGAGCCGGCCCCTATCGTTTGTTGCGCAGCTAGAAACAGTTTAAACAACTTTAGAAGACTTATGACCTCATTACACAAAGGAAATAACGTTCTTACGTATTTATAATGATAAACATCCATTGTGTTTCTTAAAACTAATAAGAACGCTGAAGTATTGACGACAACTCAAAGATAAATATTATGAATACAATTTGAAGCAGTTCAAATACCATCTTAACAAAATGCAGCGAAACATTCCAAAACATTCAAGATTAAACCAGTTAGGCTGGCTTTTCTAACTGTAACATATGTTATTTCCACCTATTTATTGGTTTTCAAAGAAAAAGTCTTATGCAAAACGGTTTTCTGTGGTATCGCTTCGATAAAATGAATATTAAATTTATCGAAATGTTTTGCAAATATCCGGTCAATGGATTATTTTAAATAAGTTTTGTATTAAATTTTGTATATGTCAACCCTTCTCAACCCGAAGCGCGACCCTAGGTGCGCTTCGGAAATTCCTCTCAAAGATGTAAGCTTTGTTTAATATGGAAAGTTTGTAATGGCAAAGACGTGGCATATAAAGTGACCATAATGGCATCGCTCTACTCCGACAACACTTTTCACCAAATTACCATTTTTAGGCAAACTTTAATTTAAAACCCAAAAAAAAAGAGGGCTCTTGTCGATGTGGCCTTATGTTTTGTTAAAAAAATATGTTCACTCTTTGGTGTCTCTCTGGTTTTCTTGAACCTTTTATTTTCTTGTATGTTGGAGATGTCTCTAAAATTATGTTATCTCCTTGCAGAAATAAATTGCGATTTAAGAAAATATTATAAAACCATAAACTTTGGGTATAAAACGTTTTATTATTTGCCGTTACGTTTTAATATCAATAATAAAAACCTCATTGCTTGCAAAAATGTAATTGGATAATAAAACGGTTTAAGTTTGATTTCTATTACTTTTTAGAGGCGATGATTTATTTTAAACAGTTTTTTAAAAGTGTAGGTACTTTCTGTGAAAGTGTGTGTAAATTATCAAAAAGACGTTTAGTTGTGTAGTTAACAATGATCAATAAGTAATTCAATAATGTGAAAGAAGGACTGACAAAGTGTGTTTACTAAAATACCTAGTCAGGCCATAAATTCTGTCACATGTTTAATATAAAATAATTGAAACAAGTTTATTCATTATGTAACCATTTATATACCAAAATGAACTTAACAAAACATAGATTCTTATGACACTAAAGTTTATTCAAAATGACAGGCCTTCAATCTGCGCGGCCAGTCGTCTATCGCCGCACGAACGAGGTCCATGTCAATATCGGCGGCTGTCTTAATCAAGGATGTCTTGAGTGACTCCAAATTGAGATGAGGCTTTGAGCACGCCTTTTCCTTCAAGTGTTGCCATATCTTGTAATCTAACGGATTCTAATCTGGACTGGAGGAGGGCCAGTCTTCGTGCCGGATGAAGTCGATTTCACGCGCCGCCAGCCAGTCTTGTGGTGTGCTCTTCGCTCTATGAGCTGGCGCCGAATCTTGTTGGAATCAGGTTCCACAAGGTTCATCAGGACTGTATTTTGATACACAACTGCATTCGTTTTTACACCTTTCTCACAAAAATGTACCTCTGTTAAGCCCCAATAAGAAACTCCCAACCATACCATGAGCGAGGATGGAAAATGACCTCGTTGGACACGCGGAATACGGTTGCTTGCTTTTTCACTACTGTGTGCGTACACCTTATCATTTTGTTTGTTGTAGCTCTCTTCTACGGTAAAAAATTTTTCATCCAACAAAGCGCGGCATCTCTTCAGTCTCAGCTCCATTAGACGAGCATTCAAACGATGTCCTGTTTTTCTTCGGTATGCCCGAAGCCCTAAGTTTTCATTTAACACCCTTTTCACCGTGGTTCTGCTTAACTCCATCTGAAGGGCCAACAGTTTCTGCTTACGTTTGGGATTTCCTTAAATTCGCGCCTTCACAGCTTTTATCACTGCTGGAGTCCTAACAGACCGAGGGCGACCACTTCTTGACCTGTCATCTACACTAGAGTCTTCATTGTATCGTTTGAGGGTACGATAAACGAATCTTTTGGTAATATTCATATTTTTCAGTATGTCAAAAATTTTAATTGGCGCGTGACCGCAACGATGCAACGCAATAACTGCAACACGGTCTTCTTTAAGCGTCCACTCCATATTTAAAAATGAGTAAAATTGTAAAAAGTATACATTTTTATTTTCATGAACAATTCGAAATTAGAATCCAATAAACTTTTTTGTGGCCAGCATTCTCAAAGAAAAGTTTTACTGTTTGACTATACTTATGACCTGACTGTGTATAAGAGATTAAAAGGGTGCACACTGGTTAGGAACACTCTGATTCTAATATCTAAAATCTAATTATAATTATTCGTTTCTCACAATTAAAACAAGCTTTAAAGTGAATTTTCTTGTATAAGCAGAATAAAGTAACCATTTACAAAACAAAAGAGACATCTTTCTTACGCCGGCAGAACAATTACACTTGAGTTGAGTTAATCTTATTTAAATAAGCTATTTCTTGCTCGTTCACAACAATGGCTCGACTTAAAATAAAGTACCAAATAAGTGAAATAACATTGTGCTCTGCTTGTTTACTGAATTAAGTTTGTGTTTCTTTTTGTGAACTATAAAAGACCACTTCATAAAAAAAAATTAAAGATAAGTTGTCAAGAAAGCGTTTATTTCGAGAAACATCAAAGAAATATCAAACCTGCTTATTACCTTTTAAATTTATAAGCGAAAGCTTGATAATGCAATCGTTTGATGTCATTATGTTATGAACGCTTGCAACTAGCCCCTTCTTTGGAATAAATATCAACTGGAAAGTATTATACCTTAATCAATAAGATGTAGGTACTTTCTTACCCATTTCTATGCAATTTATCTGTCTATTGTTAGTTTTATATTTGTGCTTTGCAACAACTGCCGTATCGAGCATAGAACGATCTTTCACAAGGAAAAATAGAAGTGATTCGTTCTTAATTTGTTTTCTCATATTTCTTTGCTCGTGCCTTGAATTTTGAAATGGCTTTATGAGCTTCATTATCGATTCCCCATTGATGTCAAGGTCGATCCTGTCATAATGCTGTCCTAGAATCCCGTCACAATAACTCAGCGACAAAGCCACCCACTCGCCTGTGAAGTAGGTCATATCATCTCAAGCAAAAAGGTCATTTTGCATTGTTGTAAACATAATTACTAACCATAAGAGATGATTTAGTTCAGTCAATAAAGGATTTAATACGAAAACTATTTTTGAATTTGAATTTGAACAATTTTAAGCTTCTTAAATTAAAAGTGACAAAATTTTAATCATTGTGTTGTATGTTGATTGCTTTATTTTCTTTTATTTATTTAGGATACTAACAGTTTAATAGATTTAATTTTTTATAAACAAATAATAACACAATTACAGATGAAGCTTCCACTGATCTACATTTACAATTGAAGCAAAAATGAAATCACAATAAACATTAAAATCACAAATTGAATAATAGCAAACAATTAATGTAACTTGGTTCAAATTAAGAAAAATAAATAAATGGACATTTCTTGAATAAATTATGGAATAAATGGAAAAACTCGTTATCCAATAAACTGAAATTGAAGAATCACTGGAAAAATCATTCATCATAAATCTTTTAAATTGATGTAAGGATTGGTGGATTGGTAAATATGTCAATATTATTAGCACTAGTAAATTTCTTATTAAAATTGTTAGGGCATCTAAAGAGCAAGTTTTTTCAGCATATTTTGTACTTAATTTACAAAATCCGTTTTATTATTTTACTGTGTTTCATTACAAAAACCCTAAACTACTAACAAATTTTTAGGTAAATCTGTATTTTAGTGCTACGTAGCTTACGTAGACAGTGTTTGCTGCTATTGGTGACGTCAGTTGTCAAATGACATCGCTGTAATGGCCCAGTCGGCGCCTGTCTAGACTCCGCAGCCTTCCTTTATTCCTCTTTATCCAGTAATATACAACTATTTATAGCTAAACTCCTCACTTATTTTGTAAGGATTCAGCTCGTACAAGTTTAGAATAACGACAGAAAATAATTAAGACCATTAGACCATTTTATCGCAACCATTTTGATTTTTGCACTATTTAATTTATTTCCTCAATAATATTTGTTACGTGTAGAAATAATTAAGATTAACATATGAGGCTATTATACCAGGTAAAGCTTCTGAATGAAAACAAAGGGTAAATGATGAATATTATCGTTATCAGATTTTGTATAATTTTCATAGTAAACGGATATTGATACCCGCTACCCATTACTACAATAGCTGAGCTATTTTCCACTGTACTAAGCGATTCAGATAAATCAAAATATGTTGATAATGACCATCATTATTAATGAGACACGCGTTGATTGATGAAATATATTTGGTCAATATACGGGGGCACTTTATTATCTACAATACGTCATACTATAAGCCACTATATTATGTAAACAAGAGAGTGCCAGTCTATTATAATCATGGGGTTCTTCAAAAAGGGCGTTAAAAGGTTCTTGCCTGGTATTGCAAGCGTCCAAAGGCTACGGTAACTGCATACCATCAAGCAGGCCGTACAATGTCTAAATATTAAAAAAAATCGTTTCTATGTAAATGTATTGGCTGTTCGCAATATCCGGTAATATTTGAGAGGGCTGACTCGATTTTAGCGACAAGTTTAGTTTTATTTACATCTGATGTTTGATTTTCAATGGATATTGTAGACAGCTAAAAATATCTGATATGGCTTCCTAGGACGGGCCTTCACTAAGCGGAGAGATTTGTTTCAAACAATAACCCATCGAGATTATCCCAATCCGCTCTGCTAGTTTATTACTGTTATAATTGATTTGCCGCTTAATTGATTCAATCATATGCATGCCATTTAACAGTAGCACATGCGAAATAAAAACAAATCAACATATCATAATACCTATCACATAATTGTCATTCATTCATCAGAACATGCTCGTAGGCAAAGAGATACATAAAATACATAGCCTCTGTTTTTCGTCGAATTCGGTTGAAAACACATCTCTTTTTTTTCTCATATCGCTTCTCTCCATTTAAGTGAAGAGAGTCCTAAAAGCTGTCTGATAACAACGTTATTTTTAATGGGTTCTGTCAACTTTTATTAAGTTATAGCCAGTTAGATTCTGCTGAAAAATCAGCACTTAAGTTAGGGTGACAGTGATAAACCGTACTTTACATTTTTCTGATACATCAAATCTAATAAAAGTCAGTGATGTGGTTTCGAAATTGATGGTACTTTTGACATTCTTATTTTAATAAGTGTTTATAATTGAATAAAACTCTAAGCTTAGTTTTTATGCATGCAAATGTGACCGTTTTATAGCGTTTACTTAAATAAAAACTAATTTTCTTAAATAAAACTGTTAATTTATAAAACATAATCTTGACGTTTCGTGCATTTTATTTCTGTCGATAGCGATCGCCTCACAAAAACCCTTCACTTAATTCATTCTAAATAGTTGGGGAATTTAAATTGAAAGTTGTTGCAATAAGTTTTCTCGCCTGATATAATACAGTTCGACTAATTACTACGATTTCCGTAGTAGCCTACGGTTGCCACGAGTACTACGGGGTAGTACTACGTTAAATTACATTGACCAAGAAGCGTTGAAACGCCACGCTATAATTAGTTTTTTTTTTTTCTATTATTACTACCAATTCAAAAGTTGTACAATCAGTAAGTTTCTATTTTTAATTCAACGGTTTTGATGAAAAAATCCAAGCTTATTAACTTTATTTGTTCCTCGTCTAGCGACAAAGCTCTCACGAAACTTAAGTTTTAATAATAAAAGCTGTTCTAAATATTCATGAGGTTAGTAGAAATTTTCTGAACGAAGTATGTTTTTCTAATTTCAATATGATTTTCGATGTTTTTTGACTTGTGTTGAGACTTTGAAACTGAATTTTTATGAGTTACATAACATTAGCATTATTATGTATACGTAAATTAAATTTATTGTATTATTTTATTCGTTTAATCGTATTAAATCATACTTTTTTATTATCTTTACATTTAGTGTATTTTTGTAAAATTTTTGTTAAGGTCAATGAACGCAACCAAATAATAGATTTGGTTATAAACAGAATAATTTTTAATTGTATCGAAAAAATATTATTTAATACATTATTCATAATGTTGCCTCTGAGCTTTATAAACACCTATTTTTATGTTTATCCAAATCCCTAAATTTATGTTTGATGACCGTCATATCTGATACGGTCCCCGGAGATGAAACTCAGAATTAATTTGGCAATTTTAATTTTGATGAATCTTAACATCAAATGGAAATGAATAAACAAAAAATACAAATAGGGGCGAGTTTGAATTAGTTTTCGATTGCTTTGGAAATTGCTTTTTATAGCCCGAGGGCTACTATTTCCAATTCACCTCTACACATAACATTCTAAGCCTGTGTATAACCGCTCTAGATAGATTTGGTTCACTTTTAATCGACTAAACATTCAATCTCCGTAAAACAAACCGTAATTTTTCCTGAAAAGTACTTTAAAAGAGTGCTTTAGTACGCTCAGTTCAAACTGTTAATGTTAGCACAAGTGATTGTACTGCAATTCCAGCAATTCTTAAAACCAATAGCACTAACGAAGATCATTATCATGTTCTCCTGCACCCTTGAGTGCAGCCGAAGGTTGCTGCGGTGCATTGACTCTTGCAGTCCGGCTGGATTCGGGAGGGCCTCCCCTTACCCCTACTGCCGTGTTGTTACAGGGGTAGAGGGGTGGCTCCGCGATTGAGTAGTGTTATAGATAGGTAAGTAAAGCAACAGGTGTGTTGCGCGTTACGTAAGGCGGCCGGCGCGCGCACACCATTCAGAGCGTAGTACGCGACTATCGATTAGACTTGAATTCTTCACCGCCCATCGACCCGTCCTTACTCCGAGTTCTTCAGTCTCCGACTGCTCCTTCTATTTTTAATTGTCGCTTCCGCACTTTTAATTACCAACTATTTTAAAACTCTATATTCACTAGTAAGCAGGGTCGGGATAGCTTTTTCAGATTTCGTTTTCGCAGTGTAGTAAAACTTGACTGCTTTTTATTATTAGGCGCTGACGTTGCACTTCTATTTAGTGGGTGGGGACAGGTTGAGGTTGGGTAGGAGTTTAGTACTGTTATACCAAAGTACACGATTTAAAATATAATCTACTTTACGGTAGCTATGGTTTTCGTTGATTAATGATCTTTTTATGTATGATTTTGGTTCTCATTAGTTAACGAAATATGATAAACTTTAAAAGCCTTGATCACAGTTTTATAAGTAGAATAAAATGTTATTGTTCAGTTATAAATCAAGACCTTTATATAGAAGGGAAGTGGAAATCGTAAAATCAATCGTGAAGAGGCTTCGAATTGGAATCTGATGAATAAATGATAGCTCTGTGAGCCCTCATCGAGGCCCATCGATACGATACCAACAAACCCGCTTTCTATTTTATCAACATTAAACTATTTCACATTTAACGAATAATTGTTAAATTAATAGAAAACCAAGTCGAAAATGAAAATAACTATTGCTAAATAAAAAATTCTTAAGGAGAAAATATAACAGCGTTTTGATTACATTACGGAATAATAAATACTACTACTACATACAATTTATAATATTTAGTATTATTGTGGTAGGTATGTGTCCATAACATAGGTATTAATATGATTAAAAATTATGGTTTTGCCATTCAGTTAAAAACAACAGCCATAAATAAACATTAAGAAAATAATACTATTCGTATTGCATGCCAGTTAACAATTGTTTATTACCATTCCGGTTATGTAGTGGCAACCCTTGTAGCCTTCAGATTTATAAATTTAGACTCTGTGTCGTGTAGAATAAGGTTTAAGTTAAAGGCATCTGTAATGTGATGATTTATCTACTGTGCCGTGATGCAGTATGTACTGGAACAGGGTCATGTAATTGTTCTGTAAACAGAAAAGGTTGGAAAAGTCACGTCTGATGTTGAATTTAATCAGATTTTTAGATTAAAACCTTTTTTCACAATACAAAGCCGGAAAGGATGACACAACAAAATGTTGCTTCATATGAGAAATGAACGGTTGTCTGTGTAGGCTTTTATGGGCTATATTTACAATGTATTTTAAATGATTAAATTACAATCATTTGTTTTATTTGATTTAAAATGAAGGTTGGGGATATTTAGCTCATTTATTTACTTTAAGTAAGCCTTATCATTATAACAATGGGCCCAAAAATAAGATATGTACTCATTTATAAGATACGAGTATGAATTACAAATTACTGTGTAGATATGTTCCTTAAAATGTGTAAAGGAATCTGTATTATTATTGTATGTTATGTGTTGTCATGTGAAACAAATGATTTCTATCTTCCAAAAACACGTACTAAATTTGTGTTATGTGGAATACGCAGTAAACAAGCAAGTAATGTTCATATTAACATAGAAGCAAAGTTGGAAAAAATAGGCCAGACGCAGCAAAATCCTAACAAACTAGACAGCACTGTCAGTATTTTGGCAATAATCTCAAAACACATAGCTTTTCATATTGGAGATTTTCGTGAGAGTACGATCACCCCTGCGGTATTCTGTGCTTGCAACTGCAGTACAGTGACCTCGTGCGTACGCGAGCGGGGAGAGGGGGCCTGCTAGTACATACGGAACTAGGTCAGGGCCCCCTTTCTCCTTGTCTCCCCCACGCCGGCCCCCCGTCGCGATCGACCGCCAAATCCTAACGCATCCGCTCGAAAAAAGCTCTCATGAAAGGACTTGGACGAAAAACAAGAGACATAAAAAGAAGTGGGCCAGCGAGACGCTAAAACAAAACGGGCCATTTTTGAACATGACAGCCTGTAGCGAGGACAGAGCAAAATCAATAGCTACCGTTTACTGCCGATTTTGTTTTTAGGGTTTTCGTTTAAATAGTCCTTACTTTGCAAATATGGGAAAGCTCTGTTAATTTTTACGCTTGCAATGACTCCCAAATGATGACTGTTTCTTCTTATTCTTATTTCAATAAATTATGCAAAACAATTACTTTCTTACTGGAAGCAATTTCGGTAGCCCTTTATCAAATATTGGAAACACTGGATGATATGACAATGAAAGTATATCTTGAAACTATAGGAATAATGTAAATTAAAAAAAAAAAAACTAGCTAATAGGTAAACACTAAGAAACTAAAAACTTGTACAATAAAGTCACATTATACCTTAAATATAGTTACCTAATAGTCATACAATTAGCATAATAAATTAGATTTCTCCGTTGAGAAATCGCGCTGTACACGAACTAGTAGTTGTGATTTGTAGGTTTTTAGGGTCTAGTATTCAAAGGGTGCCTTCGCTGTCTGAAAGTTCCTTCGTTTTTACGCGGGCTGTATTTTATGAACCGCAGACAATTGAAATTTTGATAGAATATGTATTTAAATTGCAAATCGCGGAGATCGTTGGGAAACAAAGGTTTAAGAGGTAGACGGAACTTCTTGTGTGGCAACCGGTCTATCGTCACTCGAGAACTCGATCTGTATGGAGGGGGGGGTGTAACTGGAGACGGCTTTTGTCCAGCAGTAGACGTCATTCAGTTAATGCAGATGTAAATGTGTTTTTGTTTAGGAGAATGGCCGTGCGGCGCCGGATCTGACGGCGTCACCGGGCCGCGCGCCGCCCGGGCCGCCGCAGCCGCCGCGCGCCAACCACGCGCCGCCCTGCGTGCTGCAGCCAGACTTCAGAAAGGTAGGCAGCTTATTTACAAAGAAAACTGCCTCTGTTATAGTGACCCATCCTTTGAGGTTTGAGTTCCAATTTCGGCTTTGTATGTTTGAACACAAGTCTTCAATCGGAGGTCTTTGATGTTTTCTAATTTAAGATTGCCAGTTGTCCAATACCAATATTACATGCCTGTTGCTTGGTTTGTTAATTTCAGTGAGTCGTCTTACGATACTAGTATTACATTATTTTAATCATAAGGATGGTAATCCAGTTACGTAAATTCAAGTGGGAAAGGTATTCTTTCATATCATTGACAATCCATCCGAATTGGTTTCTTCGTCCTATCTGAAATCTCAATAGATTTCAGAAAGAGAGTATAGAGGAAGGAAACAATAGTCGTTTCGCATGAATAACAAAGACAAGTTAAATCTGTCTCTTTACGGAAGAGTTGTTCATAAAACAGCAAAAAGCATGTAATAATATAATGTAGCTGGTTATTTAAATTAATGTTGTATGTTTTACCAACAGGTATCGGGAGTAAGCAATGAAATCTTCCGACAAATTGAGATGGTCGAGAACG
Organism: Choreutis nemorana; assembly: GCA_949316135.1. Classification (NCBI taxonomy): domain Eukaryota; kingdom Metazoa; phylum Arthropoda; class Insecta; order Lepidoptera; family Choreutidae; genus Choreutis; species Choreutis nemorana. The sequence continues at coordinate 7,912,091 of OX438600.1, forward strand.
ACCATGATGCTACCACGGCCGCGGCGCTTGAGGTTGGTTTTAATCATATTCTTTATTATATCCACGACATCAGTATTTTGAATAGTACATACGGCATGCATCAACTTAACCTGTTTGGTCTTGGCACCATTCTAAAGTTGTACAGCATAAGGATTGTTACGTGGAGCTTAAGTGTAGCCTTGTGTACATAAAGTCTTACAAATAATCAACATACATTTAAAATAGTGTAATTTATTTGTTTGGAGAGTATATTTCTACACAGTAAACTACTTAATGAGTGTCTTAATGAGGGGAGATTAGTGATAATAAACTTTTATAGTTTCTATATATTCAAATGACGAGTTTTATATGTAATTAACCATATTCATTCTTTGTTTCTAGGCGGTGGACCGCCGCGGCGAGATGATAGTACGCATTTTGGAGTTAAGGCAAGTCGGGAGGAACAACATTGAAGCCGCCAAAAAGTTTTTTCAATTACAGGTAGGTCTTTTTTTAATATCCGTGTAGCCTTTTAGGTTTTAGGTTGTAGGGAATTTTCCCACATGAAAATGAATCTACGATAGAGAAATGATTCAAATAAGTAGTAGATAATAAAGTCATTGAAGGTTAACATTGCTTTAGGTTTTCAGGAAAAAAATTAGGTGTAGTTTCGAAACACATCTTAATCAGTCTTTTCTTTGTAATTTCATCATCTAATATTTATTTGATTTGATGCCAGTTTTCCTTTGAACTCAAAAGTTCAAACACTCAGCACATGTTTAATGATTGATTTTCGAGACTTTTTGTTCTCGAAAATTGTGACAGCTTTTATATTTGTCCGTAAACTGAGCAGGTAGTACAAAAACATTGTGAATCTTGTAATTATGCCGCTCTATTGACCCGAATACTCCCAGTACAGGCTGATATAACCTCTTTTAAGCTCCATTGTTCGCTATGTGTCCTAGATCGCTAGGAATTTGAACGCATTTCAGCCCACATAGCTGGATGCGCTTCGCAACTATACCTACCTTTCACAAGCAATCTAGAGCAGATATTTCTGCGGACTCCGGAAATTCGCTTTACATGGATAAAAATATTCGGCCTACAAACTTGAAATAACTTTAACAATAATTTGAATTGAAATATTGAAAAATTTAAACTACCAATAATTAGTTATTCCTACTCACTTTCTTGTAAAATGCTGTGGTGATAACGCAAACCTATTGGCTCTCTTATGTTAGAAGGCAGATACTAATATTCGGATAAATGCAAAACAAGCATGTTGATAAGGTAGACTCATATCTGTTGATAGACTCATATCTGGCAATATGTAACTTAATTTTATTTCCAGGATGCCCGTCACATAGTCCAGCTGGTAGAGATAGTGAAGCGTCCAGGACAAACATTGGGCCTTTACATTCGGGAAGGTGACGGTGGAGCTAGAACTGATGGGGTATTCATATCCCGGATAGCTCTCGAGTCGGCAGTTTACAACAGTGGATGCCTTAAAGTCGGTGATGAGATACTGGCGGTTAACCTTGTGGACGTCAGGCGTATGTCACTGGATGACGTCGTGATTATCATGTCCATACCCAGGAGGCTTCTGCTGTGTACTCGACAAAGGAAAGGTAAATATGTTTAATTTATTTAAATTAATTTTAATCTACAAGCAAATTTAAATGTAACCACTTCCATTTATAAATTTCCTTCACATTAAAATCATTTTCCTCTATAACTTCAACAGGTTTTAGCCCTGTTCGTATTATAAATTCAAAAACTAACAAATCAACATCAAAATTGCAATGACAACTGGATTTGAAAGCTAAGAACAATAAATTCTTGTAAACACCTGTCTCAGTCCAAGCGTGTAAGCGAGTGTCTATCGACTTATTTTAATCTATAAGACGATTGTAGCAATAATTTCGTGCCAGTGCGACTAAGATTTTCTAGTTTGTCACTATGACAATACAAGGCAATAGTGAGTGGCCGTTTATCATGAACACTCGCAAATTACGTTCTTATTTTCGTCGACTTGTTAATACTTTATCGCTCACCCGTAATTCTATAGAAAGCCTACGGCCTTTACGTTGGTTGAAAATGTATTTTCTCCTGTGGCAGGTAAATCAGGGCCCGGGTCGCCTTCACTGCCGCGTTCGGAGACTCATAAACCGCCGCCTGTGGTCGTCTTGAAGAGGGACTGCAGGGACGATGATGACAGGGACAGAGATAGAGTGGACGGACTATACTCGCAGTAAGATTTTTTATTTTGATAGCTTTGGTTGTGATCTTTGAGTTCGACTCCAGTCTGGATATTTATGTTAACATCTGCGAATAGATGTATTATTTTATGTAGGAGAATACGAATTATTTTTCTGAAATCTTCAAGACTTGAATTTAAGCGGATAGGGTATGTGAAGAATGGTTCAAATTCAAATTCAAAATGTTTTTATTTAAATAGACTTAAAAAAGTGCTTTCAAATCGTCATTTTTTATATACCACCGGTTCGGAATGCCATCTACGGGGAAGAAGCCGCCAAGAAACCTCCGTAGTTGCTTTTTTCAAAAATTTACAATAGGTTTTATTACAATTTGAAATTTGGTTGTTTGATTAATATAGAAATTTAGCCGGAAATTTTTTGAACTAAAATAGGTGTGTAATTAATAATAGAATTATTTACTGAAACATGTGATACCACGGTTAGTCATAATATAATATAGTCCACCATGTTTGTTTTACCAGGAAGTATAGGCGTGCAAATTTCTAATTACTTAATATTAAATCTTCTTACCATTAAAGATTAAATCCTTTTACGTATAAATTATTGTACTAGTATCATTGAAGAAGGTAAATGAATATTTGTACATTCTTCCTTGCTTTAGAACAGAAATCGATGTATCAGTATCATATCTATGCTTTTTACAGGCACGGAACCCTGAGGTCAACAGGGGGTCCAGGGAGTAACATCAGGCCAGTAGGTGACGGGAGGGAAGAGAGAAGCAGACTCCAACTTGGCACTCTGTCTCCTGACTCCACTGCACTCGACATGTACTACAACTCGAGGCCACCCTCCGATCACTCTACATGGAGGTAATCTTTTTTCGTAGAATAAGAGAAATACATTTCCATATAAATACGTAAGGACCGATGTTTAAACATTGACGAATAAGAAATTTTAAAAACTGAGGCTTACAGGAGAATTGAGGCTACATTAATAAAGAAATAGGCATAGGTCATTTGACAGACGAATCGTTTAAAACTTCAATGGAAAAGTGGTCGAAAAAAACTAGTAGTAGTTATGGTATGGGTTGCTGTTATTTTTAATCGCAAATATTAAAAACACTTTTTACTGAATTGTCCTCTTTGACCAATCGTAGAATAATCGAAACTTGTTTTGCTCGTTGATAAAACATTCATTTTAAGAGAAAGAAAAACTAATTTCTGCATCAAATGCTTTTTAAAACCTCTAGCAACATAGTAACAATAAAAGATATTTTTTTCATTTATAAACAGTTTTGTATTATAAATAAAGTCAGCCTGAATAAAAGCTTGGTATTTATAGTTTCAAAATATAAAATAACTTTTCAGCTACCGACCACCTCCACCAGTCATAACAGAGCAACCAAAGTCGTCAGCGACGCACTTTGTTCCGTACGAGCGTTCATATCCTAATACACTAGAAAGCTTGGCGGAAAAAGTGCATTCGTTCTACCCAGCAGACAGTGGAAGGTACAGTACTTTTATTCATAGTAAAACGATATTCTCATTCTAAAACTTCAGATATTCCAGCTAGATTGCATGATTGATGTGCATTTTATGATGTATTTTTGAATAATTCTAAAACAAAATTTTCTCTTTCGACACTTTTTGAATGAAATATTTTTTAGTACAAGATTTGGAGGTAGAGTACCAAGATCTGGTTCAGAGCAGCAACTGCCAAGAGCGGAAACTCATTCGGATTTCGGAAGACACTCCTTGCTAAGGTCCAGTTTGAAAGCATCTGGTGCTACAGCTGCAAGTATGTACATTTAGCAATTAACTAACTGACATTTCTCATTATCTTTCATGCGAGGTTTTAATACAAATGTATATGCTTTCAGCATCAAGTTTATCAAGGTACAACCAGAGGTACGGAGGAGTTGGTATGGGTGGACCAGGGCTTGGAGGGCCAGGATTATCTGGAACTGGTTTGGGTGGGACTGGCTTAGGCCCAGGATTGCCTTCAGGGTTGTCACATACAGGGCTAAGTGGACTAACTGGGTCCAGTTTAGTTGGATCTGGCCTCACTAGTTCAGGACTAACAAGCTCAGGTATTGGAACTGGTCTGTCGGGAACTGGATTGGGTTCAACTCTTGGTGCTGGGTATGGTACTACCGGACTAGGGTTGCCTTCATATGGGAGTAAATTTGGCACCTCCAGAAGAAACAGAAGCTTGGATTACTCATCTGATACTGAAGCTACGGCTCCTACCAGAACACCTTACTATTCAGGACTGAGTGGATACAGAAGCAGTACCTTGGGGAGGGATATAAGCTCAAAGTTTAATTCCCTACCAAGAGATATAAGAGGAACAGGACAAAGGTACCACATCTGTAATTTTTTATTCAATAATTCATCTTCCTACACAGAGCAGAGCACATGTTAAGTTGGTTTTTTTTTGCAGACTCGGATTATCTGGGAGGCGAGCTGGAAGTGTTTTACAAGATGAGCCTGAACCGTTATCCTCACGTTTGGATCTTCGGTCTTCCAGAGGTATTTCCTACTTCCTTCTTCTCTTGCTTGATTATCATATGACAATTACTAATTATTTTTGTAGTCTCGTTGTCGTCAGGTCGGATGCCGTCATCACCTTCAGTGTTCACATCTGATGAGTACCGCGCCTGGTTGTCTCGGGCCCCATCAACTAGCGCCCTCTATGAAACATTACGTCCACGGCTCCCTACTCATTACTCTGCTGAAAACATTCATGATGCTCTCAAAAATGTGAGTTTGAACTTCAATGTGCTTTTAAATTATACATCTAATTTGACAATGTTTCATTTCAAAATTGTTGATGCAAGCCATAGCAGCACAGATTTTTAGTATCATTTGCTGGTCAAATGTAGTAAATAAAAAGTTTACAAAATTATGTATATTAGTTACCAAAACCTGACTGTTAGTAAATGGTAATAGAAGATATGTATAGTAATATTTTATGGCATTACGTACCAGCAGTTTAGTAATTATGTGCCACTATGTAGATGGAGAATGCAAGCCGCTTCGGTTCAACATTAGGGCTTGCATCGCGGGCAGGTCGTGTTGAGAGGCCTCGCCATTTACCAGCAAGGTCACTATCCTCACAACAGCTGGGACCTACTGCCGGTGGCTCTCCATCGGCACGCCGCGTGCGACAGCTGCTCGAACTGGGTTCCAGATTCAACTGCCCCAACCCTAGCCCTGTACCAACGCCGAGCTCGCGACACCAGCGACATCTCGATATCAATCCTAATGGTAACGTTCTTTATAAGTTATCTATAATGATATTTGTTTGCGAAAGAATCTTGATAAAATGTGGTAGAGTGGAGACAACTCCTCACTACTTAACTTTACAGAGAAATCATTAATAATAAGGAATTTAAAAAAACGAGATTACGTTGAAGAAGTCGCTAATATATTGATTTATAATATACACGATAAATGATGACCTTCATAACATTTTTCCTCATATAATGTTAAATTAATTTTACTTAGACTATATCTAATCCCCTAAAAGTATCATATGACTTAAGCGGACTCAAAAAAGATTCACCTAAAATTTTGCGTCCTAAGTACGAGAAAAAATGAATTATTTGTTAATATTTTATTACAGAGTTCCTAAAATATAAAGTGGAGAAGTCAAGCGGTGGGTTATCATCATCTATGACGGGTATTTCTCGACTATCGGGGGGCGTGTCGGGGATGCTGTGGGTCCATTTGCTGGCGGGGCGAGGGCTACGACCGGCCCCATCGGGTTCATCGCCGGGATCCCCACCCTCAGGACCACTCGCGCCCGCGCAGCCCCCTGTGGCACCACGAGACCTATACTGCGTACTAGAATGCGACAGAGTGCATAAAGCTAGGACCGTTGTAAGTTATACTTTGTAATTACCAACATCCAATCCATCCAAAAACGCGCTTTTAATACTTGTTAGATACTTATATACTTTTTTTTTGTTTGTTTTTGTGAGCAGAGAAATGTAATCGATCAGCTGAAATCGATAATTGGTCAGCAAACCATGGCTAGCAAACATTATTGACTAAATAAGCAATTTTGTCATTCAGAACGGCAGATTTTGTTTAGTACAGAGTATTAATAATATATGCTGCAATAAGTGACTCTCGTTTAACTAATAATTTTGATGAGCACTAAAGTAACCAACTAATCTAATTTTGTGCGTAAATTTATTTAAAATTGTCGAATTTGGCTTGTTGTGGACGTATAACCTAACCTAACCTAACCTAGCCATTTGTAATTAACTTCTACAACTACTAATATTGTCTTTGCTGACCAATCATGAAATCTTTCTGATTAAATAGTTAGTTAACTAAATTACAGAACATTTTCAATTTATGGCTTGCTTTGCTTGGCTATAAAGGATTGCTAAATGTTTTTATATTGCAAACATTTGTTTACTAATCAAATAATTTAAATGCTCCTTTTTTTGGGTGACCAAATTTTATTTCGGCTTGACCATTTAATTACTTCTCTTTCTTAAAATTAAACTACTTAGGTCACAGTGTTGCCTCTGGTATTGATTAATGCGGTGTTGCCAATTTCTTCCCATGTTGCTTTGATGTTGCCAGCAACCTAAAAAGCCATGCCCTTAGAATATACTTTTCACCATACTCAACAAATATTTTTCATTTAAAGGTAAGGACAGGCGAGCTCCAGTTCGATTGGGACGAGTCGTTCGAACTGGAGCTAGTGGACAACAGACAGCTAGACGTGTTGGTGTACTCGTGGGATCCCCAGCACAGACACAAGTTATGTTACAGGGCTGCGCTCACGTTGCCAGACCTGCTCAACCATCATCCTTACCATCAACTTGCTTTGAAGGTATTTTTTCTTAAGACATGTTTTTATGTTAGTGAATTATTTTTTGGGCAGTCGGTTTTGTCATACAATACTCCTGTATACTTTGATACGCTCTGTGGCGCCAGGATTTATCAGGTGGTTATGGAAGAGTTTAGTTCTTAATTTTTTGTTAATCCTATGTAAAACGTTGAATAGCAAAAAACCTGGGAAACAAGATTTCATCGAAGTAAAAGTCTGATTCGATGCCTGTGTTCTAGTATGCATATTCCTATATAGTGTAATTACCGGCACGATAGGTATAACATCTTTGCCTCTACATGGGCAACGCTTATGGGGTGCTCTTGGTGTTTTGCAACATCAGGGGCATCGTCGTGTTAACAGGCGGCAGAATCACTTTCCATCAGGTGAACCGTTTGTTCACCCATGAAGTTGTATACAAAATATATTTAATATACAATAATTTTCAGTTCCATTTATTTCATTTCATTAATTTTTTGGGGTGCATTCTGTGCTCAAAAGTAGACTACCATTATTTTAAAATTGGAAGAACTTGTTTATGAATATTTTTTTTTACTTTTAATATATTTTTATTAAATAATAATCAGATGGAGCCCCGAGGCACGTTATATGTCCGGGTCCGTCACACGGAGCCAGCGGAGTTGTTCCGACGCCGTCCCGCGCCGCCCCGCCTCTCGCCGCCGCCGCTGTTCGGGGCTGAGCTAGATGCGGTGCTGGCCAGGGAAGTCCGCGCCCCACATGCACCCCCCGTGCCGATTATACTCCGACGCTGCGTGGAAGAAATAGAAAGAAGAGGATTGGATATCATTGGTAGATTGCTGAAAAATTTATGACAAAACCACTAGTAATTTTAGATGTTGAATTTTAAATCGTCGATTAAAGTTTCTAGAATCTGTTTCTTACTTTTTCCGATTTACTCTTCTTGATTTCGTCGCGGATCCCAAGTTAACTTTACTGAAACCTTAGTTTTCGAGACTTCTTAAATTTTATTGCGAACGTTTTTTTGGACTTTCCTTTTTAAGTAAACAATAAATAATCATTTTCTAAGGAGGCGAGTTCTTTCTAAATTCGGCCAAAAGGTACATAAAAAGGCTTGCCGACATAAAAATTAATAAGGTGCTACTTGAAAATATTCATGTATTTCAAAAAAATTAAGAACTTGTCATTCTTACTAAAACTAACAAAAAAATTTAGGACTTTACCGGCTTTGTGGATCGGCGAGTAAAAAGCGCATCCTTCGAGAAGCATTCGAGAGGAACGCTCGTGGAGTGGAACTGGCCCCGGATTCGGTTCCGGATATCAACGTCATCACTGGCCTACTGAAGGACTACCTCAGGGAACTGCCGCAGCCACTGTTCAGCAAGTGCCTGTACCAGATGACGTTAGACGCTTTAGGTAAGGGCGAAATCATAACACAGCAAAAGTTTGCTAAAACTTTTGAAACTTGGACTTTTTGAGTTGGATTTTTATGTTTTCATAATGCTTAAACAAATTTCGATGTTTATCTTTATAACTAGCGAACTGATTTCAATTAAACTATACTCATGTTTTTACATAAAGGGTTAGTTCTAGCTTGATTGATAATTTTGGACTCGATTGTTTAATCGAAATCGCAAAAGAGCTTTACGAAAAATGGTGTGATATCCCATTTTTAAAATAATAATTTAATGGTTATATATCTATATTTTTCAGCTGTCTGTCTACCGGACGACAGGGAAGGCAATGCGAGACTGATGGCATCGATAGTCGAATGCCTGCCTCGAGCAGCCAGAGCCACTTTGGTCTTCCTCCTGGACCATCTGGCTTTAGTCGTCGCTGCTCAAGACAGGAACAAAATGTCGCCGCAACACCTTGCGGTTGCGATGGCCCCTCCACTCATGCTGCAAACGCAACCAGCCGCAGACATAGACTACCAAAGGCCAATCCATGTCCTACAATGCCTCCTCCAAATATGGCCGGCCCCGAAACGTTCAGGTAATGTCATTTCCTAAGTCGTAGAGCATGATTTGAGGATAGAAGGAACGAGGTGCTTCAGACTTGAGCGCATGAGGTAATGTATAGACTAACGCATATCAGAAAAGCATTGCATACTCAATACTGCACAAAACCGCTGAATGCATAGAAAGATTAGCAGCAAAAATATTTAGCCACTTTAAATACGAAAAAAGTGTTTATTTATTTTTGTAGTGACATAAATCTACATAAATACATAGATCGATCACTTTTTAGTTGACAATTTTCATCAATGCAAGCGCACTATACAAATTATAACGTACGGACATGCATGAAACCATCATCTGTAGGTATTCAGACATTTTCTGCCTTCAATTAATCTAAATTTACACTCTCGATCACTTTGATCTACCCATAGAATTTAAACTTAAACTTAAAGTCTTTAAAATAATTATTCTAAATATATATTTTTAATACTTCAATCTGATAATTGCACATTTCTATCTGTCACTTCAAACTGAAAGCTCAAATCATTTTGTTTTAGCAAACAAATAATCGCAAAATACACATACTATTTCACGATCAAACAATTCAAGTCAGGCGTCCACTGCCACGTGACTGTTGAACCACAAGTTGAACCTCGATGATTGCGCAAAGATGTTAGTAATGGTAAGCGGTGCCTTAACGCATGTATGTTTGTAGACAGTTCGTCGCGGAGAGCCAGCACCCGGGCCGCGTGGAAGCAGAGCCAGTGCGTCGCCTCAGGCCTCACACACCCTGCACCAAGGTGACAAACTCATCTATTTCTTATAGGTACACGATCCACCAAACACTCACACTACACCACAATTAATTAATTATAAAGATAAATTATTTTAAACAAGAACCCTTGTTACATTTCAATAACTCGTTTTACAGCACGTGAAATAGGCTGATGTAACCAGTAATGTTTTGTTTGTTGCAGGCCGAGTTCCGCCCTCAGTCAGTCCATATCGGCCTCCAGTGGCAGCATTAGCAGCATCTCCGCCGCCAGCTCTCTCGGCTCGGCCCGTGCCCGACCGCTCGCCGCCCGCACATGTAACAACTCATTATAGCTTACTTTGCAACTAGAACAGCAGCTTGCTTTTAATGTTTTATTTGCTTGGAATTTCATTCATTTTATTCATTAAACTTTTAGGTTCTCTCATCAGCCAGGGCCGGCCAATATCGTCCGCAGTCGCCGCTCCGCGCGGTGGCTGCAGCGCCGGGGCCCGCGAGCGCAGCGGGCCGGGGCCGGGCGAGCCAGTCGCCCGCGTCCAGCAGTAGCTCCGGCTCGCACAGTCCCGCCGAGACCGTCAAACACGGCTCCGTGTCATCGATCCTGCGCGCAGCAGACTCGCCCCGTGAGTCACCGCGCGCTGCTCGCGAGTCACCGCGTGACACCCGCGACCGCGACTCGCCTCGCCTGGCCCGTGAATCCCCGCGCGACCCACGCGACTCGCCGCGCGACTCCCGCATGTCGCCGCGCGCCTGTATACCCGGCACGTCGGCAGGGCTAGCTGTCACACTCAACTCGTCGACCAACCCGTTCCTGCAGCAGTACGACGCGGAGGCCGAGGCCGAGGCCTGGCGTGCCACGGATATCTTTTCTCCGCCGGCCGACGACACTGACCGCTAGCGAATTGAAACTTTCTAGTCAATTTTTTTAAAGAATCGAAAGAGTGCTACGATTCCGCTGTATTTTTTTTTCGGGCGTGAAGTGCGCCCCTGTAACGTTTGTTATATAGAGTTGCAGTGTATATTATTGTGAGAACGTATACTGACGCACGAGGCAGCCCCTCGCCGCCCGCCGGCGCTCCGCCCTGTAGTGTTAGTGTTTATCGTATAATATTGTATATTGTATATAATTACATGATATGTAACATAGGTACTCTCCAGTTTTGTACCGTCGGGTGGAGGGCGGCGGCGGATGGCCCTACACAGACTCACATATCAGCGCCGGAGCCGCGCCGGGCCGCCCCGGTCTGCTTGGTCCGGCGGCGGTCGCGGCGCGGCGCCCGGCAGTAGGGAGAGCGTATCATAGTCAAGGCATACGGACCGTCTTGAGACTGAGACCATATCAGAATAGCTCGTATATGTACTGGTAGGTGACTCGCATGACTCCGTCGTAGAACGAGCGATCTCGTGCTCCGAACGGCGCGGCGCCACGGAGACGCTGTTATTTTACGCCGTTGTTGAATAATCCTATCGATATTGTTTATTCGTAAATAAATATAACATTAAAAGAATTATTACTGAAATAGTGTTAGTTAACGCATGATAACGAGTCGCTTATTCTATGAAGGAAGGGTATAGGTAAGATGAGATCGGTCGCAATCTCAAGATTACAGGTGCTGTTTTCGAATTCTGACTTGCTGCTATTACATACTTTTCAGAACTTCTTCAAATCACATTTCAAATCAGTATTCGAAAATAGTATCTAGATTTTAAGCGTCTGTTAGACATATAAGAGTGGGAGAAATTGACCAATGACAGCACTGATTTTGAACTTCACTGCCCTGATTGGTCCATTTTAAATAGAAATTAAATATAAATATTGTCACTTGTTTATATGTCTGTCGGAGGCTGCATGGGTTACTTAATGTTTTTGAGCAACACTTCAAGACGTTTTGTTGTTAAATGACTGTTTTAGCATTGCACAAAGTTACACGACTGATAAGGGACACAAAATGTTTTTATAACCTTTTTTTACAATTTCTTATTTGTATTAAAAAAAAGATTATTTTCAAACCTCGCCTGTTGTACTTTTACAAGGAATTAAATACGATACTTTTTACTGATTGTTATGTTCATATTTACGGATTTCTTACGAACGCTTTGGATAATTGCTTACAATTGTTGTATATCGACTGACTGTACTGAGTTTCATCTCTTCTTGCATAATAAACTACGTATAGTTTTGTTGTAGATCAATTTTCATGTAATCAGATAATAGGTAATATAGTAATTCAATACAATTGTTATTCTTGAAAAAGGTATTGAACAGTATGATGATGTCAGAGCAATCGACGACAATACGTAGTCGTAAGTTTATATCGAACGTAATATATCGATCGCTTTCATCAGTATATTGTTCAAATTATATACATTTATACTATATGAGGTTTTATCCATCGGTTTGTGTGAACTGATTTTGATTTAACTTGATAAACAGAAGGACATTTTCTATAACCTTTGTCGATCACGTGGTTCGGATTTTTGTACGTTAGTTCATCAGTTAATGCAAACCGAAAATTTACTCTTATTATAATCTCTACCTACATTTTATAAAATCTTACGTCTACGCCACCGCTCGGAGTTGGTAGTGATTTGCCATGACGTAATTAATTGCGAGTGATTTATCTGCTTTGACTGGTGGTACCGACACACTTTGCTATGACATCGTCTAGGACAAGTTAAAACAATATCATTTGTTTGAGCGAATCAAGACAGATCGACGTATTTCAGTAATACAATATTTTTCTGACCTGAGTTTATAAATAATACATGCATGGAAAAAAAAACCAAATTAATTGATGATACTGAAGCTAGCCAGAAAACGTTTCAGCCTACGAAGTTTCAATTCAACGTTCATATTACAATGAAATAAAATTGGATTTGAGTGAATTTCATGTCTTTTTTGCGGAAAAATTTGTGACTGAGTAAATTTTTAACAATCTACACAAAAAGTTTAATTTTTAAAAGATAACAACGACATATTGATGAGAAAATTCAACGGCCCCGATACGCATTATTATGAAGCATTAAGTTGCAAGCAAATGTCATGCTTGAGACTTCATCGAATGATTTAATCTCAGCGATGAGCGCTCAGTTTATACTAATAGGCACTGTCCAGGCACCTTCAACAGGTTAATACAAAGAAAAACTTTTGTGACGTCGCAGTAAAGTCCAATGCGATAAACTTTTGTCACATCTGGAAAACACAAAGAAATATTCTTATTTCTTCGCAGTAAAGTCCAATGCGATTACTTTTTACACTACTAGAATACACAAAGAAATACTCTTATTTCGACGCAGTAAAGTCCAACCCGATTGTGCAGGTTTCCAACTGCGTACAACGTCAAAGTGATATTGTTTTAGCTTGTAGCCGAAGTGTTATGACTTGAAGTGTCGCTCGATTGTAGCCAGCCGTTCTTGCGGCATAGCAAGTAGTAAGCGGCACACAGCTTCAGTTGCTTTAAGCGGTCACTCTGAGAGAGCACTAGTTCCCACTAGGTTTTAGTATAGAGAAATTATGTTACATCGTAAAAGAGTGATTGCTTTTTGATATTCGTAAATGTTTTCCTAAAAAACGAAGTGAAAAGTTTGGGTTAGTATCCGGCTCAATGTATCTGTAGCTAGGTATTATAGCTAAATGAAAATTATAACGATGAGTCTTTACTATTAGCATAGTGATTTATTATTACAGACGTAATATAATGGGTTGAATACACTTGTGGATTTAATGCAACTCAAAAGTCATGTTTACTCATTTAGAACAAGATTTTTGTACTCATCTGAAGTATTGAAATTTGAATAAAATAATGATATAGTCAGAATGCTTAAGAAAACAGAAGGCCTATAGCTATGAGATTTAAAGAAAATGTTGACAGTGTATTGATTCCGTCAATGTATTGATGCTTAAATTATAAAACAATTGATTTTTAAAGGTTTTTTCCTCATGAATTGTTACGTTTTGTGATTAAATATAGCTCGTTGTCCGCTTTGGGCCATGTGAATTTGTTTACAATGAGTAAAGGCAGCGGTGCAAGGGTTATGTCTATTGCTTTAACGTAAGTACGTAGGTTATGTGAGAAAAATTTTGATCAAATTTTTATCAGGTTTTTATTGACAGGGTAGTGAATAAGTGAAAGGAAACCTCGATGTATTCGAGAATAGGTGAAGTTTACTATTTAGTACTGGTGTTGTTTCTGTAATATAGAAAAAAAACATTATTTATAGATTGTTATGAATGATGTTTTAAGACTTCTCGTAGTTGATCTGGGATTTGTTATTCTAGAGTATTTTATGTAAATACCTAAAGATAAAATATAATTTATATAGTGTTGCTCTCACAGTGATCGCTCATTTTAGTTTGTGTTGCAGGGTGTTTAGCCCTCAAATAATATCAGTATTTCGACAATTTGGTAAAAGTAGCGTTAATACGTGTACTTATGGTAAAAAATTATACGTCGCTGGTATGTAACTAGCGGCTGGAACACGAAAATAAATAATACGACGTTAATAACGGCTTTTATTTTAAATCCACAATCAATATACCTGCATGTTGTGCTTATTCTTTTTTCTATTAAAATATTATGAGTCTTTGACATGTCATTGGAAGATTTCATTAGAATTCCAAACCTCGAGATAGATCCAGATCTTTTATTTTATTTTATTCAACCTTATGGGCAAACAAGCAGACGGGTCACCTGATGGAAAGTGATCATCGCCGCATATCGCACAATGATGCTCTGATTTCTTACAACGACAGCACTGCCAAATCGTTTACAGTGTGAAGGCAAAAGATGTTATGTACCTATACTTCTCGAGCCGATAATTATACTTACTGTACTTTGAACAAAACGAACTGCTTGGTGACATAAAATAGAAAAGGGGGGGAGGTAGCAACTCAGGTGATCTGGTACATGAAATGATATAGAAGATAGACTCTCTTTCAGTCAGGTTATGTATTTGGCAAACGGTAAGTTGTGTTAAAAATAAGAATACTTATTCTTCTCAACTGATTTTGCTCCGTTGTAAATATCCATAAAATACACTATATTTTTAGATAGATATGAATATTGTTACCCTCCTTTTTGCTTCGTCGGAGCCGGTAAAATACAAAACATGCCTGCTTAATTTAAAAAAAAGGTTATATAGCTCTAGAGGTAGAAAAATTAACGAACACAGAAACTCCTCAAAAGAGTGATTGATCAGAATTCCTGTTTTGTTCTACACCATTCGTTTACCGATTAAATTGACTTCTTAAATTTAATTTGCAAATTTTAATTTCCTTTATAAATTTAAATTTAAATAGTAAATATTTAAACTTCTAAGTATCTATGGATAAATATTGAACTACGAGCTTAGACAACCTGTAGTAAAGTGACTACGCGCTACGAGCTACGAATTAGCAAAGGAAAGAATAATTCTTATCATTATACTAAATTGAAAGACAAACCATTTGTTTTATAATTGTATTTAAATTTAATGTTTCCTTAAATTGTCACTTCTTAAATTTTTTTTAAAGATACAAAATTAAATGTTTTAAAATAAATTAAATAAATGATATAACTTTGCTAACGCGATATTACAAATAATAAATATTTTTCCTATAATTCCCTCATCATTCGTTTTTTAATAAAAATCAATTTTATCATTATTTACAATATTTTTTATTTAAATCTTTTCTATGAATGTATACGTGAAATTTAAAAGCTAGGTAGTATTAAAATGTTAGGATTCTATAAGTAAAGACTTCTTTCGGTGGCCTAATTCCTGTGAGGTCGATTAAAATTCACGGAATATCGCAAAATGAACGACTGGATCTGAATTCTGGAACGTTCCTGGAATACAATATTAATCTTCCAGGTAAAATATAACTCAGCGGAAGGAGTAGTTTGGATCAAAATATCATCTAAATTTAGCATACACACTTTATAATTAAAATTAAATTTATAAATTACTTAGTTTTGCGTTTGTTTTTTAATATATGTAATACACATCAAATTAACAGTAACAAAAGTGCATATAATCATAGTCAAAGTAAAAATCTGTATTCAATTAATCGGAAGACGTCCACTGCTAAATATAGATCTCACCCAGTTTTTTTTGACATTAATTCAGGCAAAAATCTCGAAAGTCCAGGTTCGCAATGCTGACTCACGGGGCAAAAATGTGATAGGTAACTCAGTATGATTTATAATAATTTTGTAAAAATTTCAGTCTATATAATATGAGATATAATGTATCTGTTTACATGTATAAATGTAGTATTATTTCAGTATTTTTTTCAACATTTCAATTTAATTATTCGACTCCAGCACAGATACTGTAATTTAAGTTCCATGGATACTAAAAAAATCAGCATCTTATTTCTCTACATTTAAAAATAATGAGAATGAAATAAAGTGAGTTCTAAATGCATGCCTTCTATACCTACATACCTATAAAATTTTAATAACAAAAGAGTAAAATGCCTGCAGAAGCGAAATTTAATTGTGGGTCCCTTGTGAGTGAACCCTTGGGGGTAGCAGGCTCAATTATTTTCTTTCATCCTCTGTTGTGTCTGTGGGGATGTTTTTTTCTCATTTTCTTTATATTACTTTGCCAAGAAAACCTTTATAAATTCGCGTTACTTTCCTCGGATTTAGCTGACTGGATTTTGTTTCCACTTGTTGTTCTACTCATTACAGTGGAAAATTTGGATCTCAATTATTGGGAAAAACTACATTTGACAGAGTAATTAATTTATGATATCGAGTATTTTTACAATGAAGTATTTGGTGTTACGTTATATTTTTTCAGTCAAACTAAATGAATATTTTATCCACTTATAAAAAAGATAAAAAGGACAATAAAAAGGACCGAACAACTTTAACAGAAATTGTAGATCACATAAAATTGCACACATTTTCATTAACATTAAATAGTCAAAATAAATAAGAGGCAGTTTTATTAAGTGCAATTCCTCACGATGATGCTAATATTCAATGCTTGAGGATCAAATATTGATGGATTTATTATTCAAATTGTCAAGACAAAGTATTATTGAGCGGAAATTGGAAAAGAGTCGCGGAACGAAGGATCTGATTCCAGTCGCTATATCCGCCGTGAGGACGTCGAAAGGAATATTAAATCTCGAAATAGACAGATATGGATTTCTCTTTAAAATACATTTATCATAAAATAGGTACAAATACAGTATTTCTTTGAAAAAAATGTATAATTAATCGAGTTCAAAAAAAATCAAGGTTTGTTGTTAGGGAACTGAATATTCTTTATAATGTATAAATCTAGAATTTCTTTAAAATATATGCTAGACTCAAGAAATCTACTAGTATTTACTAAAGAAATCAAACTCAAGTCAGGATTCGAATCCGGTACATCAAGTCAAGGGTCTCTCCAATAACTTATTTAGTGGGGGATTTTTATTTCTATATCAGTAATTTGTTTATACGAGTATAAATCATTGACTTAAAACATCGTTCTTAAAAATCAGCTTGATTAAAAAACTGTGTTAAGATAAAACATCACTATATATGAATTGCTACAATGTTTTATTTTTCTAAATTCTCTCATAATTTTTAAAGTTTTATGTACCTATAACTGTACCTTATATACCTATTTGATATTCCTCATCTTGCTGGCGCAGAATGTAAAAGATATCGCGATAATCCCTCATAATACCGCGTCATTCCCTGTACTACTAGGGGTAGGGGGAGAGGCCTGATGAATTCACGCTATCTGACCGTTCCTACATTTTATTACTAAAACAAAGTAGGTCACTACCATTTTACCTTTCGCCCCGGTCTTCTGATGTTTTTTTCTCATTTGCAATTTGTCACCGGACATGTTAAATATTGAATACATTTTTTACGTTTAAAGCATGAGTATTTCATTTCAAGGATTTTTAACCTTAAAGGAAGATAAATGAAAACATGCCTATAAATTTAATGATCATTTGATCAGGCATGAAGTACATTCATCAAGTGACTAGTTTTTATAACGACATAGATCAACATTGTAAAATCTGTATTCTCTTATAAATACACACCACATTTAGTATGTTAATCCAAAAATATTGCAATGAATCGTATGGATTAAATATGGAGTTAAAATATAGTGTTAAATAGAAAAAATCTGTCCGTTGTCTGATTTAATCCCTTAATAGGCTTGCCGCATGTGAGCAATTGTAAGCTCAGATAAATTGGTTCAATTTTAATCCGAAAACGATAAAGCACACAAGCGTTCAATATTAACGCTTGTGTCTACGACGTATCTCTTCTTTCTGAATCAACTTTTTTAAAATCTCTAATGACAATTTAATGATCAATCTCAAACATAGAAGAAAAAACTATCAAAAAAATAGTAAAAGTGTTGTACTAATGTTTTGCCATACTCTCGGACACATTTACTGCAATAAGTAATGTTGTAAAAATAAGTACAAGTATTTCTTAGTAGCTATTTGGTTTATTTTCATGAAAATCCAGTCAGAATTTTGTTCATAAATAGTTCTACCAATATAGAAACATTGTCATGGCACAAAATGAAAAAGTTAATTCGATATTACGCATGCAGAATTTAACAATTCTTCACGTGTTTAGGATTCATTTGTTGTGATCATTTTTATAGTATAGTAGAAATATGATTTTGGCCATACTAGTAGCACTGCTAAAATATAACATAAAATAAGTTTTTACATCTTTTACGACTACCATCGGGGAACATTCACAATCCTTAGATATCTATGAGTATGAACTCGACTAAAATAGTCCTTAGTTACTTTTTTCAATGAAAGCAAGAATGTAAGTTTAAGTACGTTAAGTTTGCTTTGCATGTTTTATTCCATTAAAATATACGAACCTTACAAAATCAAAATACCTTGCACGTAAAAACCAAATGTAATTTCAATACAATGACGTAAATCTTTTCTCGTACCAGACTGAATACGTTTAACACTACATGTAACTATCGCCTTTCTTTCCGTGCATTGCGCGTTATGCAATAGTGTAAAAGGATGGCTTCTTCAGTAACTTGCAATGTATTCTAGTATTTATTTAAAACCGGTGCCTGAAACGTATTGTTTTACGTGAAACAGGTGTGGATTTTATATCATTATTGCGCTATTTATCAAACAGCAAGCTTGTATTTTAGGTTTTTCTTGATAAATATTGTACATTTTCACAATATGTTACCAATTGCGAATATTATTTGTTTTATTTATGGTTCAAAGAAAATATGAACTTCTACATAAACGTCTCATAATTATTCGTTCTTTGAGGCACATGTCCCGGATGAAATGTTTTCTTTATGACCTAGCTCAAGCCTATTCATTAAATGCAAAACAGTAATTATAGCGTTAAGACCAACTAGCGCTGACCCATATTGATTTAATGACTCGATGCAAACATGGGGTGTACATTTATACCTACACTATATAAATACAAACATAATGTATAAGTACAGGCATTTCAGGTACACAGAACCCTATTAGTGAAAATGCAACTCACTTTTCATCGACCTTTGTTATTGTTTTGAAAGCTTTCAGCTTTTATTATCTAGTTTTCAGTCCGAACCTTGTTAAAACATTGAAATTTCGAATAGGTTTTATTTTGTTTATTTTTATTTGTTGGACTAGGCTTGGACTGAACCTCATTATTTAAAATGTCCGTGTGTTTGTGTGCGTGTCTGTCCATCTCAGGCATCATAGTTAAAAACGGTAGGGCAGATTTTAAAATAATACATTATGTTTATTTTGACAGCGCATTTAATTTAGATGTCAGGCTTTCAGTGTTTCCAAACAACTACCTAACGATGGTAAAACCAATAGAAGGGTTATTGGTAGTGTGCTTTTGCGTTTGAAGTCAATAAGACTGTCAAAATGAGGTAAAGTTTTCGGAAAAAAGTCTCTGTTGCAATAGAATTGAGATGAGGATTTTTATAGAGTGCTTTATTCATGAAGCGATGGGAAGCCGGTCAATATGTGGAAATGAAGTTTGATCTAACGTGTTATGAATTATTCAAAATGCGGAGCGACGTGAATGACACGTGGTAATTCACTTTAGACGTGATGCAAAAATGGATAGATTTTTAGATTCAGAGGTTATATTATGCAGTTAAAGAACTACTTAAGGATTGCAACCCCATTTTTATTTGATAGTACACAAAAATATACAGAAACTTATCGTGCGGCTGTTACATATGTTAGAGAAAGCAATATAAAGAGATTTTCTGTTTTTCCAAGGTCGAAATGTTGATATTATTGATATAGAAAACACAAAACTTGTGTGTGTAAAACGCGACCTGGGGAAAGAATGGTCAATTTATAAGCTTCAATAAAAAAACAGTGCTTGTTCAGTGAGGCATCCAGTAATGTAGTTAGTCTGAAAAATTACGGCAAAGTGCTAAGCCGTAAAACGTGTTGTTCTAACTTTTATTGTTCAATTTTCAAAAGCACTTTCACTAATGCACATATGAATTCACTTTAGCAGTTAGCAGGGAAAGTTGAAAAAAGGTAATACTCTAAAGTAAAATCGTTTAAACTTTATTAAAAACAAATCTTTCATTTTTACAACAACAAAAAAAACCCACATCATAAATGACTGATGGTTAACAGTTATCTTATCTTATATACACTAGTAACCAATGGTATCTCGCGGGTTGAGCTAATTTACTCTCCAACTCCTATAGAAGTAGACTGGCGATGTTCTGCTCCGATTTATTTTCATGTCTCACAAAAAGAAATGAATGATCTCATTACTTTCAGAGGCAACCGGTTTACGTTAAAAATTATGTTGCAGGTCAAATTTTAAATTTTCTAGAAATTTTATTTTGGACTTAACTGCATCCAATGATTGTTATGGAAACAAGTTAAATAGGACTTTATAGGAAGAACGAGTCAGGTTATCAACAATGTCAAGCTCCTTAGAATATAGACGTATGAAAATTTCGGTCTGAATACATTATTCATGACATTCATTTGCATACCAATGAAAGTATATGATACCTTTAGTTTAAGAAAATTAAACTTAAGGTTCTGTGGTTAAAACAGTGGTTATTTTTCCAACAAGTTATGCTCAGAAGAGAGCAGTTAATAATTAAATATTAATGACAAAACAGTCGCAGAAAAAGTATGAAACGGAAAATATCGTGTTTATTATTTAGTGCGGACCCTTAAAAAAGGCTTTTACGACCCCATTTAATATTAATTTAAACATAGCGTTACATACTCGTAGTTAAGTCGACGTCTTTTAACACGTATTAACCAAAAGTATTTAACAACTTATGAAAAGTTACAAAGGATCTAAAACTTTAAAATATATCTAAAACGTTGTAATCCATGGTAAGACAATGCCCTTGATGTTTGTATAAAATAAATGATAACTTACCATAATATTTTCCGACCATCAATTTCGAGACCAAAGCAGTCAATTTAATAAGTTTCTTAACTTTATGAAATGTAATCCAAGAGAGTAAGTAAACTAGAGGAAAGAACATAAATTGGTTTTGACTTATTCCGTCTTAGTTGTTTATTCAATAATGTAGGAATCCGTTGTTTGAATTATTTATAATATGGCTGCCTTGTATAAGTACGTGAGGGAAAGTGTTATATTTCCCTCTACTTCGTCGGTGCGGACCGAGAATTAAACATACGACTTTCAAGGGTTTAATGCTCGAGTAGGTTGCTTATACTTAATTAATATCTTCATTTACACAATCGATAGTTTCCATTATTTATAAATTGAATGGTTTATGTTGCCATGTTATTTGCATGCAAAGAAGAAGTTCTTAACAGCTAAAATAACATAACATATTTCAATTTGTTGTTTAAAGCTAGAGATCGTGCTTCAAACTAAATCCAGCCGTTATATCAAAGTATAAAATAACAACATAGGTTCAATTAATCACCTACAATAAAACAAAGAATACTTGAAATAGACATACAATTATTTTGCCACTCTTGCTGCCAAAAAAAAAAAAAAAAAATCGTAGGTATTCTTTATGTAAAACAAGAGATCATCTTTAAATTACCTCAACCTGAAAAATAACCTTCAGTTATAACGTTTTCGAGGTGTTATCTTTCTAATTAAATGGTGTAATAGATTAACAGTGGATAATAAACCGTGGCAGGGTCAACGTTAATTAAAACTGTGACCCAAATAGGTGTGAGCAGGTCAAGTGACTCTTCGTCATGAAGGTGTGTGGCATCCATGAGCTAGATTCAAGTACTTGATGTCACCACAGACTACAGACACGAAATCTTTTAAGACTTTGAATATGACGTACCAGGAGTTGATGCGTTTCCCACCAAAAGGTTTGCAGCATTAGGAGCATCATCAGCGTTATACCACTCGTGTTTTAAATAAATCTATGCGATGTTCCAATAGTTCTTTTAATTTGCGAACATTTAAGTGGATTTCTGTTACGAGGAATATCTGAGTTTGATTAAAATTAATAGAAGTTAGAGTCCCATTTCGAACTTTATTTCTGATGCAGAAAAGGTGTCTCAAAAATCTGACTGAAAAAACAATAAAATCTGTTTAGAGAGCGAAAATATACTTTATTTACTGTTTTAAGTTTTCAATGAAAGTTCTGTACTTTTTAAGCTTTGACCTCGTTCGTTGGCATTTTGGCAAAGACTCGCGCTCGGAGCCTCTTCCACTAATTCGATTTGTCAAATATCAGTCCCGTGTATGACACTTTCCGCACGTCGGCTTCAACGTGTAATTGAAAGAGTTTTTTAGCAGCTTCTATTTGAGTAGCTTTTGCCGCTTGAAAATTGCTCATGCCTGCGATTTAAATCACATTGATTTAAAAAAATATATGCCTATGTCCTTCTTGAAAGTCGATTCTAACTGTTTCTGAAATGATTTTTGAAATTAGATATGTAAAGATTATCTCGTACATACCAAATTGTTACATTGGTACATATACCTAAAATTTGTACAAAAAATTCAAAGACAGACGTGTGTGATATTTAAAAATATAGTTGAGCCTTTTATCCTAGGTTATACGGAACTAAACCATTAAGTATATACCAGTAAATAATACTTAATGGGTCATAAGGCACTCATAACTGATCCAAACGTATCCATCTTTCAAAAGCCTACGAGATATATTTCATTATTTTTGCTACTATAATAATCTAATCTAATATCTCTATGCTAATATTTTATTATCATGTATATTAATATCAACTAAAATAAATTCAAAGGTTTGTATTTTCGAATGGTTGAAAAAAATAGGTTCCTATTGGATTATTACAGATAATAACTTAAATTTTAGTTAAGATCTTTAACAACATTGTTATCATCTCTATCAAACTTTAAAGGCAAGGCGGAAGAATTCGCGGGCTAAGACTAGCCTTATATAAAGTATTTAGTCGGATGTAATATTATAGGTTTGTTGAGATAATTGTATTTATGTGAACACCGCTATTCTTGTTCGTATCGGAAAATGGATCCACATAATCCCTGCAAGCTCCTTACTACAATATACAAGAGACGATACATATATACGAGTAATTTATTGTGATAACATGAACAATAAACCATTCATCTTTAGTGAACAGGGTCTGAAAATTGTGATAAAGTATTTAATCTTAGTTTTTACAGAATATACTCTTAAGAAAAATTTACAGTATTTCCTAATAAAGCTGAGAGCTTTTTGAAAATTATGTGAGGTCGTTAGTATAGGTACTATGAATATTATGAAGACTAGTTTGTGTATTCTAATAATAGTTATTTTAGCTGGTTTCAAATTGATTTCAATTAGACAGCTAATGCATCGCATAATTGACAATACACGGCATTAGTTATATTAATTTAACTTTTCTATGATTATGCGTTGGTTGGAATAACAAAAATAAGTATTACCCATATCTTTCCATTTTGAATTTTCAGGCATTCATTGTTATGCATATTTAAAGGTATTTATTTTTTTAGAAAAACCTTAAGAGTCTTTCGAGTATAAAAATTGCTTTCGCATTCTTTAAATCAACTGTGTTTGGAAAACAAGAACCTATCCAATTGTATTGTTCGATACCTATTCTCCAGCACGAACCACTTGGACTTTTCCAATGAACTGGAACTCAAGCGTGGCCGTTCTTAATTCAAGCCCTCTTTACATTTTGTTCCCAACAAAGAACTTTTTCTTTATCCCACATACAAATAAGGCTTAAATTGCTTTCCATCTGCCAACCCCTCAGCCATACTTGCGGGAGCTTGTAGAATATTCTATGTTAAAGCTCACGTACAAATGAAAAAAAATACCTACAACTACGAGGGCCGCCAACTTTTAACAGGGCTATTCGAAGGTCCAAATAAATTTATCATTTCCAACATTTTTTCACCGTTGCAAAGGAGTTGTGGAATTTTACGTGAAATAAATACTGAACACTAGCAAAACCAAAACACATCAAATTTATGTGTTACTCGTAATAAATAATGGCAACAATTTTTATTTAAGCCTGTTAAGCATCCACAC
The DNA here is from genome assembly GCA_949316135.1 of Choreutis nemorana. Lineage (NCBI taxonomy): Eukaryota > Metazoa > Arthropoda > Insecta > Lepidoptera > Choreutidae > Choreutis > Choreutis nemorana. The sequence goes on from OX438600.1 coordinate 7,936,321, forward strand.
TTATACTGCTTTGTATAATACTATTAATAAGTTACATCAAAAATGTATGTAACAATTTGTGATGCAGTAGAATTTCATATATTACAAATATCGCTATGCGCTGCGCCATGTTTTGTGTTGCTTTCGATATTTGAATATTTAGAAATTAAAATTGAAATTCAAACTACCAGCTTAAATCCTCGAACGGCCTGAGATTAGCATCTCATAACATTTTATGTCTTATTGTAGCGAAACTTTGAAATGTTTCAGATGTTATATATTTTCAACGGCGCGGCGGTCTGCTGATATGAGCTTTATTTACGTTGCTTTGTCGTTGAAAAGTTTTACTTTTTTATAATGTTCCATCTGTTATATAAAGTTTTCTTCTAAGCACATAAACTAATACTGTAGAAAATACACCTTAGTCGTAAAACTAACATCAATACAATATACATAACAATAACGATGACAGTTATTTGGAGTTCTTTTGATATTTTGGAGTAGGTAAGTAAGAATTCTAATATGGCATATGATGTGTGGCATACAAGACTGATTGTTAAACTTTAAATTATTTTTGTGGCAATATATTTTTACTCTGCCATACAGAGCGTCACATGTATGTTTACTTTATTTATTTTAACTTACTGTAAAATCTAAACTACACTGCAATATGTAAAGTTTTATTAGTCATCTATATGAAATATTTGAATATAAAAGTTATCCTGTTGTTAAATTACAGGGTATTTATGTGTTAAAAGTATTTTAAATATCGTGATAAACAGTAATGATTTCACATGAAAAGAAAAACGTTTTATTAAAATGTACCTATTTATCTTTTATTTTCTCCTGTCTTGTCTAAGCTATAATTCTATTTAGTGGGAGGGCAAAAAGTCTTGGGAGACATTTTATTTATAGTAAGTTTAACCTGCGAATTGGTTTTTTACACCTGACTGCGGAGTAGCCCGAGAATGGTTGGTGTGGTGTCTTGAATGTATTATATTTTACTAGTAACCTGCCTTGGTTTCGCTTGAGGAATATTACGATCTCATCAGGGAATCCAAAACTATTATTAAGTTGGTTTAAGTTTGGTTTAATAAACAAAACTCATAAAATTTTGTTTAAAACAAAAACCAACGATTATAAAAATGAGGATTATAATGATGATGATTAGGTGATTATCACTGTCATCAATGCTGGATATAGGTCGAGTAATCTTGGGCTGCTTGCATCGCGACTCCCTGCAGCCCTAACAAGATCGCCCGTCCACCTGGTTAGGTGTCAGATTAACGTAATATGCTCGTTTACGTAAGGCTGCCTTTCCACCGGAGCAAAAAAGAAAGAAGAGGAGCACACAAAAACCTTTTCTCAGAGGACCCGAAAAAAATTAAACCTCTGAAAAATATACAACGAAAACGATTTAGCCCGGTATCACATGTTCAAGTAAGTACAAGGGCTATAAATTATGGAAACTGAGTGAAGTAGCAGCAGCATGTTTACGTAACGGCATGCTTTATTAAAATTTCATAAATTTCAGAGAGTTCTGCCAAAAAACATGGCCGTTGCGAAACAAAATTTTCGTCAATTCATTAAGGTGATAAGGCGAATTTTATTATACACGAAAAAACTGAATCCTTTTTTTATTTTCCGAAAGGTACTTTTACTTAAAAATTTACTCTCTAAAAATGGTTTAAAATAGAATACTTTTTATAGGTGTTTTACATTATAAACATCTTCAGACACACACAGATCGTCAGTGAGACAAAAGTAAAACTGCTTGCCTCGGAAACCCTACAAAAAACAGAAAACTTTTTACAGAGCTCGCTACCTCATCAATTATACACCTGGTAATCGATTATTTGGTTCGACACGCTTTATGAAATGGGCTTTTAAATATGTAGGCGTAGGTATATAAAACGAATTATCTTGTAACCATAAAAATAGCATTAATGCCGAAGAAAAAGTGGTAACATTGTTCCTTATCAGATCTATGTACTAAAAACATGAGCAATGTGCAGTTTTTTTTAACCTTTTACTTTAACTTGTTGCCTGGATCTATATTAATTTGATACGATCGTTTGGTTTGAAGATTGGTTCGAAGAAATTGACATTTAGTTGACATACACATGCTTTTATTTCCTACTGATAGAACAGTCCCCCAAAATTGTGGTCGTCGCAGAAATAAATACCCGAGCCGGAATTCAAACATGAGACGCCCAGATGTTTAAAATCGATTGTAATTAAAATTAAACATTTACACTCCAATTAAAATAATTCTTCCGATCAAAAAACCGACCTGAAAATGTTGTTATGGAAAGATCCTTTTGAATCGACCTATAAATAATATAGGGATCCCATTTTCATACGTTATCAGTAGCTCAACCTTTCCGATAATTTGTAATCTACCTTCAAACCTTTTTTCAATATCGTCTAATCATACGGAAAATTGTACGGATGATTTTTAGAAGACTTCTACGTAAAGGTCCCTAGTGAAATAGCTTGTTTTTTTATAAACACGTACACGTGTTATCAAAAAAATGTAGTTAAAATTGACTCCATAAAATAAAATCTTCAAATACTTACTGTTTGTTGAAACAACATGTATATTAAACTGCTACCACAGTCAGCTAGTAGGTGTAATTTTTTAGTAAACAACAAATTATATTCTTCAGTTCTTTAAAATAATACTAGGTTTGTTATCTTTAAAGTATTATACGCTAGCCTTTCAGATAATTTGCTTTATGATGTAATTTCATAGACTTACCCGGGCTGAGTTGATGGTACTCATTAGAAAAATGCTTGAAGATTTTATCGGGCTTTCTTTACTTTCTTGAAACTCCATCGCCAGCCATTTAGAACTAGGTTATACAGGTCGAAGTAAACTTATAAAAAAACTCTTGTATCTACATTATTATGAAGCAATAAAAATGATCACATTCAGTTTTTATTTTGCTTTCAGTTTCACTACAGAACTGTACATGAGTGTGAATTGGTTTTGGGATTTAGATGGTGTGCTTGTTTAGTCAGGTCACGTCGGTGGGCAGTATCGATAGCCATATAAAAGCAGCTTCACACACTATTTGGCACGATGATCCGCCCACATGCGCTGCCTAATCTGTTTATACCTCGACAGAGAAACTTAATGAGATCCGATCAATGATGTGATTAGTGCATCAGATAGGTTAGAGGTTTAACTCGAATCTTTTCATGCCAAATTCAATATAGCAACATTTAAAACTCAGCCAGTTTCAAAGTTATTTGATCCGTATATACTGAACGTAGAAATATACTATCAATATTAAAACATACTCAAAGCGAAATTTTTTTGCCAAGTAAAAAACAAAATGTTCCTAGCCTTAGAGAAAAAAAATAAACGCACACATAATCATGTAAATATAATTAAAACAAACACATAACCACTCATTCTAGGTTCACTTCGTAAACCTCGTTAGTAGAGTTACTTCCTAACATAAAAACGCAATCATGACATAAAATAATAAACTTACGATACATTTTCGCTTGAAAATTTTGAGCTAAAACATATTTGCCTTCAATAACTTGGTAAACAAAATCAATCATACTCCTTTGACTGCTCAAGCGAAATTTTGAAAGCGCTTCAAAGTTTACTTTTGTAAAGTTGAACTTTGCCGACTCGTTAAATCAGCGTATGTCGCTGAATAATATGAATCATTAAGCTGAAGGTTACATTTTGCCTCTGACAAACTAGACCATTAATTTGTTTGAAACTGACACCGGTTCCTTCCTCAAAATTAATCATAATCACAGGTACTATTGAGCGAGGCAATGTTGAACAATTGAACATTCAGTGCAAATCATTTACGATGAATATAATACTATTTAAAATTTAAGGATTTGTTGAAAAAGGCAAAACAGTTTTATGTAGCATACATTAGTTTTTTGTAATATTTCTTTCCACCACACAGTTCATATTAATTGTAAGTAATTACATGTTAATCATGAAATTATGTTTTTACACGGATTTTTTCGTTTTGTCATTCATACATGTACAACGAATTTATTCAGGAAAAAAATGCATTCAAAATCGCATAAAAACATGTTTTTACAAAAAAATCCCTGAGAAAATACAGCGAAGGTCAGCAGAGACTATAAATCTTAATTTTTCATCTCAATGCACCAGAGACAATGTGACGGATTTCTTGGAAGTGATGACGGCATTAATACGCTGTCTTCTCCTACGAGATGAGAACAAAAACTTAATCATTTTGAAGATCAATAATTAATTAATCTTATTATCAATATTCAAAAAACACAATTTGTAAAGTAGATACATATTTGTACATGTACATATGTTGTATTTGTACATTGTACATATTTCAATGATTGTGTTTCCAGTCGGAACTCAGAAAATATTTTGCCGTTTGGGAAGTAAATGCGGTGGTTTATCACTGAAAGGCAAATCATTAGAGTGGTTTAATCGACGTGTTATCCAAAGATGTAATTAAGCGTGTTCTACGAGCGGCGAGCTGGAATTAATGCTAGGTAGAGAATCAATTAGGGGGTCATCATTCTACCGGAGATACTATTTTATCATGATTTCAGAGTTCCGCCGGCATAGATTTAAACTCCTTTTTGGATAAATTAAGACCTACATTATTGAGGATATTCTAAAGCTAGGATATAATGTGTGAATAAAATAGAAAACTCATTACATTTCTTTTCTTTCATATAGTATCCGTATTTTTCAATGGTTCTATAGACATTATCTTTATGCTAATCTGTAAGGCAGAATGAGAAGCTATTTTTTATTTTGCTCATTTTGAAATCTAGCATCTACTCGTAAAAGTTCAAAAGTCCAGAGTTTCTTAATTACACCCAGCGTAAACACAAATGATTTATGCATTAAAGTTGCGAACAATTCGACTCCTCGTTTGAGGCTTAACTATACAGTAGTATAAGTAAAATAAGTACGCTTAGAAGAATGTCGCAGTTTCTCTTAGATAAAGACACCGGGCACATCCATCTCATTTCTTTAAAAAGAAGTTTCCAGCTCTTTTTCAAGTGGTACAAGCTTAAACTAAGTACCTATGACATCGCTCGAGGGAAAAGGTCTCAGCTTTCAACAGAGTTATTTTATTTAAGTAGGTAACTTAAAAAGCGTGAAATTAAATTCTGATAGAGCAAAAGCTTTCTTATTAAATTTATATTTGGTCTCTGTCAAAAGTTGAGATGCTTTTTCAGGAAAGGCTTATAATTTACGAAGATTCGAGAAAGAAAGAAATAAAAACATAACTTTTGTTAAAATAAGTGAAGTAGTATTGAATACTTGTTCTTCAATAAATCACTTAAAAGCCATAATTGTACATAGTATAAATGGAATATCTACATCTATCTTCTTGTCATAAAGTAGGGTACTTTTGTTAAAGATTTTTAAACGAAAAGTCTTTACCAATTACTATCAATTTCGATTCAGGTATGAAAGGTAGACAGGCATACAGATACTTGTAGATAGAAAGCTGTAGTCACTTTCACATTTTCATTTTTAGTAAGTGTCTTATTCCAAAGATCAAACGTGCAACCAAAATTGTTACCAAGTTTTCGTTTTCAACAACTTGACTATTAGAACTCAAACCAAAAATAGATCTTTATTTTTTTTTAAATCAGTTTTATATTTTATCTAAATAGCAAAATCATCGTGAATAATGGCTTTCAAAAGAAGCTTCAGTTCTTTCCAAAATTATTCTTCTGGAACAGCCTTTAATTCAATATTATATGCAAATCAAACATTATTATGTATAAATGCATTAGCCTTTACATAGCCAGCTGTATGTTACTAATCACTCATAGATAAACTTACCAGTCTTCCAATTTGCAGTTCGTAGAAACTATCGAGCCCTAAATCTCCTTCCGAAGTAGTTTGCAAGAGTAAAGATAGAAACTTGATAACTAATGATTGGTATACGCCAAGTTATAGTAATTAACTATTTAAGGTCAATTTTTTACCATCATATTCTGGCAAGCAATAATTTTTTCATTTGTTCTTCTGTTTTGGACGAAACTATTCTTACCTCTACCTACCGGTACAAAATCCCTGTATTTAATATGTACAAACATTCGAGTAGGGACAGCTGTATTTCTTGCAAAAAATTGTCACCTTTTAATTTCATAATTTTAAACTAGCTTTAAAAATATTATCAGAATTTAATAATACTAATTTAAGTCGTTATTTCATCTAGATCCTAATTGTTTATTCCATTTTGAATGCTATAAAACTAAATATTTAAGGATCATAAGTCCCTGCAGGTGCATTGGTAACGACGGTTTAATCTCGCGATGTAAATGTTATGACAAGCCTACGTCGACTAAAAAAAAACTAACTAAGTATTTAACTTAAAATTGCAGTGTAATCAGTTTCAAGGAACTGCTTCTAAATTATAATTTTATTACAATATCTGTTTTTGTGAATATCTTTTCACTCAAGGTTTTGTAAATATTTGTTTGTATAAATGCATCCCTATTCCAGGTTAATTTAATTAATATACCAAACTTAACTTAAGAGTAAACGAATATATAAAAACTAGTTTGCAGCAGAACTATCATCATTAAATATCCACTATTAATTCTACCAGCACCATTATATTTTTTTAAATTCAGTGGCAGTGTTAATACCGGCAAGAGAGGCATGACATCTTTAGCTCTAAATGGGCAAAGCTTAGTACCCACTAATCCCACCCGGGTGCTCTTGGTGTTTCACGATATCAGGGGCATCGTCTTGTTAATAGGCGGCGTTATCACTCACCAGGTGAACCGTTTGCTTTTTTGTCTACGAAGTTTTATAAAAATCAATAAATTAATCACTTATTGTGAAAACGTCATAAAATATGGCTAAATTTGTCTTACCATCATTTTATCGTATATCAACGATATGCATCCTAATATTGGTTTGTGAAGATAGATCGATCACGAGGGACATCCTATCACTCAGTCAGGTTGTACTAGAGTATCGTAGTGATAATAATCTCCTGAAGTGCAAGAGAGATGGCCTTACTGTAGGTATTGCTTTGTCTTTTTCTAATTGCATAGTCTTTTTTGATGTGGCGTCTCTATGAGAGGGTTATCCATCGTTCATGTCAGAATTTGCCGCACCCTGTTCAAGGTTTACGACTACGCTTTTCACTTAAAGCCTTTTAAATAATAATATGATTCACTGGATAACCTTACCCATTTTCGTGTAGGGAAATTTGGTTATAAAATTTAGTTTTTATGATTTCACGCAGAGAACTAAAATTAATGTTGCATTCCAATTTTTGTGAATGGATCTGGTGATCGACCTCTTGACTTTTGATATAAGGTCTATTTTTATTTTTTGAATTGATTTTGATTGATAGTATGTTTTGAATTGCAAGATTTGTCAGGCATGTAATTTTCCTTTTGCAATTTTAACATGCACTTTTGATAAAGTGTTTACCTTTTTAAATGTATGTTTGAAAGGTAATTAACTTACAAGATCTAACAAATGGGCAACTATCCTCAGTCTCCATTCCATGTCCTGGTTGGTTCAGCAAGTCACCATTATCATTCAACCTGGTAATGCTGCCAGCTTGATGGGGACCTATGGATCAAGCGGGGCTCAGACTGGGAATCTATAAGTCGTAAGTAAGTAGATTTTTTTTATTTTTGTTCTGTTTTTAATTGGGTAAATTCATTAATTTTTCCTAGCTTCATTTGTAGGCTATTATTATTTTTATTATTTTATGTATAATGTATGTTCTATATTAGAATCTAAATATTACAAAATTGTTGGTTATCATAATTGATTATTTACCCGTCTTCTTCCTTAATTAGTAATTAAATATATAAAAATTGCAATAGGGGACGGATATTTTCAACTATTCCAGGAGAAGTAAGAACACACCTAACCCTACGGTTGTACGATTTCATGAAAAAAATGAGACCTGAGAGCTATGCGTGCGAGTCTTGAGCCATGCAAACTCATGGTAGGCATACTATTGGAATGGAATGAAAGACATAACACAAAGCCGACTAATAGCCACTGCATATTATGATTGTATAGTTATTTATTCAGGTGAAACGTATACATGTTTAATTCAAAGCTATATAATATAATTTATTTTACTATCGAAAAACACGAGAATAACTTTACTTTAGTCCAGTGTTTTTTAACCTCTGCTCAGCAGACCCCTAGGGATCGGCTAGTAATGAGTAATGATCCAGAGATGAGTGTAAAAAGTAAAGGCCACAAAAAAATGTAATATTTGAATTTACAACTTCATTACAAAAAAGCAATAACAACATTTGATAAATGGAGTCCTTTGAAACGGTTGTGGATTCCCTAGTGGTCCGTGGATGGAAAAGGTTAAGAACCGCTGCCTCAGTCTAACAAAATCTTGCAAAAAAACAAAAGTTGGCAAAGTGCCAGTCGAGAGTTAAGTGTTAAGCGGCTTTGAATGAGCAAATTTAGAAGATTGAGTGGTTGGAGATAGTCCACTTTAAGATAAGTAATGTATATGTAAAAGGTAAATGAGATACCGAATGGCTCTATTTATTCTCAGGGTCATACAATAAAGTTTTTAAGGTTGGCACCATTTTATATTGAATAACAAAATAAAAACCAATTAACGATCAATTGCGAGTCGGACTCATACATGAAGGGTTCCCTATCATCGTACAAGATTAAATTAAATTACTAGAATGATCCTAAGGAAAACCGCCACAAAATCTTGTTTCTGAAATGGGGGGTGGGGGTGACTTTACAAGATAGATTGGATGATTAGCTTAGTTCCAAACTAAGGTAAGCTGCTTTGTTCAAGGCTAAAATCTTTTAATTGGATCGAATTTGCAGAAAAGAATATTGAGAGCTTGAAACCTCAAACAGCTCTGACAAATAATCATATGAATTCACTAAAGTAAGTCGTTATTTATTTAACACCAATTGTATACCACTCAAAATAATTAGGGCAAATTAATAATAGTAATAAACTTATACCTGTAACGCTAAAGTTACATTCGTATTTATTACGTAAGTAAGTGTTGAAAGACTTTTTTGTTCTAAAAAAAGTTAAAAAGACTTAAAATAAAATTGGCCCTTGTTTCAAAAGTCGATACCAATGAAACCTATAAAAATTCTTCGAAACTTTTCTAAAGGAAGTCTTGTAAAGTTAAAAACGAAAGAAAGTTTCGACATTTAGATTGCTATTTGGTATTAAATGACTGGAACTTTTTAAAATAAACAAGAAGGTATGACTGTATACTCTTGCTTAATATTTAAAAAATATTTAAAATATCAAACCAGAACCTAAACCACCAGGCCAGAATAAAATTAAAGTAGGATCATCAGTCAAATAACAATCAACTGTCAGATTCCTAAAATAATTATTTCTTTTTTATGATTTTGACTTGAAATTTGGAAGGTCAGATGAGAAGGAAAATGAGAAGTTTTTATTAGCTTTCTGTTGTGACTTAAAAATATATTTGCCTTCCTTTCTTCTTTTTTCCTTTCCTTAAACATGTAGTTTTTGTTACAAGCTCTAAATACTTACGCATTGTTCCTGAAGTAAGAATCATCTTTATACTCAGTTTATCTTTTCAGGACTCGATAATTTTCTATTAAATTCGTTAAGATTTAGCCTACGGATTCTACGTACGAACGTCATAACATCAAAATATCTACATTTACAATTGTGATGTTAAGGATAAGTTATTGAAATATTATTACTCATATGTATTATGAAATATTTGTAGAGATTTTTTTTACGGAATTGTTAAATCGGTTATTGATTAAACGTATTTCTCGGCGTTTCTTGCTTACCATGTGTTTCAAACTTGAACGAAGGTTTCAAGTACAAAAGTTTTAGAACGACGATAAAGTTTGTAACGTTTGATGAACACGACTTGTTTATTATTCTACCAAGATGGCGCCTCTTATAAATTTATTGTTAAAAACTTGGAATTACACAAAGGTAAGATGTTTATAATGGAATCATTAAATAAAGAAATGTACCAATTAAGCTTTATCTCATTTAAATCATAAATCTTATGTTCGGTTTTAATAAAACAGGTATTATGATATTATTATAGTGATTATATCGGATTAAATTAAACGTACTGATTTATATGAAACTGCGGGTTCTTTTAATTCAGTAATTTAATATAACGAATCTACTACAGAAAATAAAGTTCATTATCTCTTCATTTTTGTTCGCGAAAATATCGGACATTATATGAAAATGCAGATTACCAAAATCCCGATGGCGTCGACACAATCCAAAAAATTATTGCGAAATTTTAAAAGCTTCCTTTATAATTTAAGCTGAATTTAAAATCGAGGTAGAATATGGTAATCCATAACATCACATGTAAAGTAATCGATAAATTATTCAATCCAGGCAGTGCATATTTATTTTGTGAACTGAATTAGAATCTTTTATGCAACGTCATGGGCAAACAAGCAGATGGGTCACCTTATGGTGAGTTTGCTTGATATTGTAAATTGATTGTTCCATCATAATTTACTTAATTCTTGTAACGCATCTGACGTAGTAGTCGGAACCAGGCTTCGAAGTTTCCATGATCGCACTTCGTTAAAGCCAAGGATGTTTACGAAGTTACTTTGCTTTGTCTACAAGGATGTGTGCGTCGATACTGATTACAACTTCCACACGATCTCTGTAAATTACAAAGTTATATACTCCATATCCATAGGACTTTAGTGATTTTCTATGAACGTATGTGTATTGTGTAGGTAAGTACTAGAATAAATGTACATGTTCGAGGCTCACTTGCCTTTGTATCCCAACGATGCAACTCCTGTTAACCAGGATTAAAAATGTATTTTAATTTGAATTATGAACGACCTTTACCTCCTAATTTGGATCTTAGACTAGTGCTAGTACATACCTTCCTATGTGTATGTATGAGGAGTTTATGTAATGTCTGTTTGTGACCATTTTGAAATTTCGCTCTAGCCATCTGATGAAACTTTCCTGAGAGATTTTCTTTCTAAGCAGAGCCGTTGCAAGTCAACTAGTTGAAAATATAAACCTTTCTTCTAGCCTCACAACCAGGAAAATCGTGAATCGTGAATTGAAATGTAGATGTTATAACAATTTAATTATTTTCAAAAACAGAATGGAATGAAATGAATGAAAGAATTTTTTTGGTTTGTTAAAAAAACATGATTCATTGATCAATTAGTCATAGGTATATTAGGTTTTTCTAATTCATCTAGTAATTCTAAAAAAGAAAACAATTAATTGAAAAAGTTAAAAACAATATTAATTCTGACTATATTAAAAGTAAATACTGACTTTGACCCACTCACCTTAAAGTTGCGAAGGAAGCTATAAGCATCAGATGAGTTAACTAGTATATAAAGCGTTAAATGCAATATGCGAGCTTTCCAGTCATCAGCAGTTTATGATTACCTTTTGTGTAATTTAAAAAGCTGGTATCGCATCTATGATTGTATTGTATGTATCAGATATAGATATTCAAAAGTAGATGCTAATTGAAAATAAAATAAGAAAAATCAAAGATTTGGCCCACTATCACTACGCTATCATTTTCTGGGAATATTTTTTTACATTTGAGGTTTTTATTTGTCGCCGACGATATGCTGAAGATGCTGTAGTATGTTTGATATATCATATTGTAACAGCCCTGAAGCCCAGCCTAGAAATACAATCTATCGTTTCAACACCAATAAATAACGAAAAAATCCTTTGAGATTCTCGATTCCTACAAGAAAACAAGAATTCCTTACTTTTTTAACAAAGGAAAAGGAAAATTTTGGTCAGCGTTTCCTCACGGGTTTCGAATTCAAGAAATAATTTACCACTTGGGTTTTTAAACCTAGAGCGGGACTGGAGAGAAAAGGAAAACGTTTAACCGTGGCTGCTGTGTCCATACTAAGTCCACAAATAGGACGAGAATCTGGGTCACCGAGACAACAGCATTGCCTACGGACCTATTTTTAAGTGAAATCGATCAGAAATACTTAAAGGGGACCTATAATATAAATACGGACTGTAGCAACTAATGTTTTAAAACCCCACAGAAAAGGTATGAAACTTTAGTTGTTTTTTTTTTTTTGCACATAAACGTCTAAAATATTATTACCTTGAAGATTAAAATATTGTTGAAGGAATAAACATCGAGGATATTTTTTGATAATAATTTAAACTTGTTACAAATCTCTAATATCTTAAAGATTAATCGATGTAAACCTTACACTCTTTACAATAATACGGAGGACGTGGAAGCTTAGTTTATTGCGTGCCTTATTTGACCAACCGAACCGACCCGATAAGTTGAGGGTTCAAATCTCGGGTTAGCGTAAGCTTTATCTTCCTTGGTCCTAATTGTGCCCGGATAGTGGTTACAGTATCACCTCTGCCAACTCTCGAGGGATTACGGCGCGAGTTTATGTCATGTTTATAATAGTCTAAGGAACTTCAATTATTCCCATCAAATTAAAATATCTATTTAAGCATGAATGAAGTTTACAAATTTAAGTGATACAACGTAAAGCACTCAACTCGGAAACAGAACGTTAGCTTCTTTTCTTTTGCCTCACTTTCAACCCCAGGCGACACGATACTGTTTCGATGCTGATAAGTATACTGTTCGTTATGGATTTTCATACAAAGAATGCCAAACGACCCGAATTTATGCGGTGTTTAGCCATCTAAGAGTCGATAGGTGTGCTACGACATTAATATACATATCTTTTAATTTAGACCATTGTTGTTTGCCGTCTTTGTTGCCGAAGCCGAGCGTTAGTCGTCTTGCTAACGAACGATCACTTTTTTTTTCATAAAACGCGCGGAACGGTATCCTTGCGACAAAAGTGTGACAATAGGATGGGAACGTTTTGTCTGAAAAAAAGCGAACATCCGTTAGCAGGACGACTAACAGACAGACGGCTGACAACAAACGTCTGTATTGAAGGAATCGTAATGTTACTAATGCGTTTTTCCTTACTATCTCGCCTTGTGGCTTTAGTTGAAATATAAATAATTTAGTTAAAGTTACTTATTAATTAATTGAATGAAATGGAACTGCAGAAAAACTAGTCCGTAGTTTTAAATACTGGGCTTATTTATTCCAAGTTGTTTCTCCGAGTTTCATTCTCATCGACTTCAATAGTTTCAGTTTCACAGTGAATGTTTAAAGTTATATAGAAGTACTCTTCTATAGAGGAGAGTATATATACCTCATATACTTTAAATAAAATCATGAAAACACAAGGTATCTCACAAGTAATACGTATTATATTAAATAATATTGTTTAGTGCGATTGCCAAGTCATTCTGTTTATTAAATACATAAAAGATTTTTATAATGACACGGTTACTATAACATATTGTTAGGTTAGCTAATTGCATACGTAATAAATTAAGACAGAAGGTCCCTTAAGTAGGGACTGAATAAATTAACCGACTTGGTATTACATGGATCTAAAAACTTTTTACGGAAGAACTCAGATGTGAGACATGGTTTTTTTACAAGTTATGTTTTTAATGGCATTGTAATATACCTAACGTCTTTTAAAACTCTGCTTATTCCGACCCTAGATTTTCTTAAATCTATAAAACGGTTGTCAAAAACCAATGCAGATTACTTAGTGTAGTATTTAGCAGGTATAGATCCATAGCTTTCCTTATACAAAACATTGAATTAACAGATTTTCTTTTGTAAGGAAAGCTATAGATCTAGATATTCTTTTGTATAAAGAAAATCTGTTAAAAGAATAGACATACAGAAATTATAGATTTATCTTATTTTACCTTAGAAAGTGAATTAAAGAATCAGTTTTGCTTATTGAAACCGCTGTAAGTAGACAATAACGTGGTCAACCTACTCCAGCAAGTAAACAGAAATAGTAGAAAGTTTTATTTAGTGGAACGGCTCCTCTAACGAAAGGTAAGAAAAGTGTTTGAAACGAGACCGAGCTTACATTTGCGGGTCAAATAAATCGCATTCCCTGTTTTATAGTGAACTATGGATCTTCTGGTATTCCTTGTTTTTGCAATAAAGTTTTCAAGGAGAACATAAAACGATACTTCCCTAAAATAAAAAGATTTGTGACTTTTTAATCTTGCAATGCTAATATAATAATAATAATAATAACCACATCACGACACACACATTGACTCAGCCCTGCACTAAGTATCGTAAGAACTCGTATCGCAGGTGCTGCGCAACGATATGGTATATACTAAAGAAAACTAAACAATGCGTCTTGCAAATAACACAAAATCCTACCCCCGCCGGGAGTCGAACCCGGAACCTCTAGCGTAGCAGTCGGCTGTTTACACCACTACGCCACCGAGGTCGTCGTATAATTTTTGGTTTTGAATTTTTTGCTTAAAAGTGATCCCCCTTTTTAAAATAATTATTTAGAAAAACGAACAGTGATTAAAAACTTATCAAACAATAACAATGTTTAAGACAACTTATAAAGTATTGGTAAATTATGTCATTACCAAAGAAATCGCATTAGAAATATTAAGACTTCTACGACATCTCTTTGTCTTGTGTGACTTACAATTTTAAAAATCTTCTCAACTTGTGAGTTCCAAGAATCGTTACAATAATGTAAGGATATAGTGCTATTTATGTAAAATTCATTAGTACTATTAATAATAATTATGATATAAAGTGATTTATTGAACTCAAATTCTTCTTTACTTACATAAAATGCAAATCAACTCTTTTCTTTTGACTTTTTATAACCAAACCACTAAAGTCCGTTTAGGTTTTGTGAAAATAGTTTACAACCATAAAGTTAGACTTTATTTTCGAAAGTATTTATTCGTCTTTTACAGTCAGTTGACGTAGTTCCATTTTTCATGCATCAAACCCTAGTTCTTGGTATTTTGATGTAACCACGTGCCATGTTCAAAGATTGGGTCGACTTTGTAAGTTACGACGTGACCAGAGATTGAAGACGATCGAGAAAAGTCGTAATCAAAAACTCATTTACGGGTAATCAGTTGTACGTACTTTCTATCCTTAACTTTTTCCCACGCTTTAAAGAAAAAGACTAAACATTATTGCTAGTGCAGTGCAGTGCTAGAAGATATATATACTGTTTTTTTTTTTTTTTTTGTGAGTTGGGAGATTTTTTTGTGATACACTTGTTTCATATTACTAGTTTGACGACCTCAGTGGCGCAGTGATGTAAACAGCCTACTGCTAAGCTAGAGGTTCCAGGTTCGAATCCCGGCGGGGGCGGAACTTTGTGTTATTTGCAAGACGCATTGTTTCGCTTACCGGTCTTGGATGTTGTATTCTTATCTATGTAGTTTATACCGTATCGTTGCTTAGTTCATGTGACACAAGTTCTTACGATACATACTGCAGGCTTGATTCAATGTGTGTGTCTTGATGTAGTTATTATTATTATCTTTATTAATATTAATTCTTAGTTTAGGTTTTTACAATATTTATATCAAAGTAAAATAAAACAGATACACAATATAAAATCCTATAAACCTAACCTAGAGTGTCGCCGTCAGCAGAGCAGTGCTCAAGCTACCGGTTGTTAGGGCTGCAGAAAGAGGAACCTCCTGACAATGCGCGCAGTGTATCTAGGAGTAATGCCTTCTGTATCTGATCCAGCCATCTAGCGTGAGTCTCTTCACGTGTTAGTCAAGACTCTTCGCTATGAGACCGTTCGCTGAAACAACTATCGGTACAATGATCGTCAAATCATTATGATTTTATCAAAAAATGTCAATCGCAAATAATTAACTATGGAATTAGTAACGGTAATTTTTTTCATGAAAGAAATGAAATGAAAAAAAATTATCTCTCTCTCTCTCTCAAAGAAAAAAAACAACCTGAAAGATAAGTAATGTAATACAGATTTTTTATTGTCATTTTTGAAGAAAATAAGTGATTAGCAATGAAAACTAGTTTAAAGTAATGACCTTCTTCGTTCTGTTCAGGTAGATGATGTTAATGTAATAAATATAACATTCTTTGTAAAATATTTATTGAATAGTAAAATAAAATTTCAGGATCGAATGAATAAGCGTAAAATAAATGGGAATAAATTTACTATAAATATATTTCAATATTCACTAGGCATATTTGCAATTATTAACTACCTTTGATATGTATATTAACTACCGTATTGCGGATGAGTCATTCAAACTGCAAAGAAGCTCCAAACTCTCGCTTCAGTAAAGTTGATATCAGTTTTAATGAATAATTAAAGCAAAGTAAGACTAAGAAGCGAGTAAACAAAAAAGCTCAATTTCATTAACTAATATTTGCATTTATAATTTGTTAAGGGAAGTCTGAGTGTTGGAGACAAGACGTGGACCGGCGTTGAGGAGGAACTTCAATTATGACATTAATTCGGTCCATTGTTTTCATGCGCCAACAAATTGAAATGCTTAAGGCGCATAGCAATCATATTCAAATTCGGATTCCAATACTATACAAACATAAATAATGCAGCTACTTCTATTAATTGACATTATAAATCAAAGAATAGAGTCAAGCCCCAATTAGTTGCAAATTTTTAATACCTTCAAAAAGTCTTTGTCAAGATATCATGCATAAACACATCCATCCATCCAAGTTCAAATGGAATGACTGTAGCCGAATTTAGATATACAATTCGGTAGTAATAATTAATAGCAATCAACCAATATCAAACGTAATCGAACCTTTCGTAGGAGTTGGGGAAGTAACGCCGGTTCATACAAAATTTAAAAAGTTTCGAGGAAATCGATAAGTCCTTAAACTTCGATGAACTTTTTGTTGGTTTGCTAGTTAATTGGTATTCTTTTATTTTACTTAAATAGCTACTTTCGACATTATTAAATTTTTTGACAACTTTTCTAAATTATTTGGGACAGAGGTAAATTGCAATGTTTTTACTAACAGTTACATAAATTGAGAGATGTAGAATGGCATAAACTTCCAATAAAATATTTTTTTGTTATTTTTTTTAATTTAAACAAAAAACAGGTTTATTATGTAAAGACAAATCCGAACGGTAACCTAAAATATATGCAGACATCAGTTAATTAATTAAATTGATGGCTCATGCATGCGTGCAATGGGATTACGAAGTGATAAATTAATACTCCCATCAAGGACATCTGTGAGTATTGGAATCTATAACATGTAGGTGTAACGCCATTTGTAACATATTTCGTAATAATTAATTTCGTCTCACCCTCACCATTTCATTAAAGTACCTAATTATGGCTGTCGATGGATAAAAGTTCTCCTTTCAATGACAGTTGAGAATTAAACACAATGTAGATATCTGCTCTAGTTTAAAAGTTAGAAGGAATGTATATTTTGTCTTCAAGGGCTTTGGTCCTTCGAGCTACACGTACTTAAACGAGCTCTTATGTTACCAAACAATAAATTACATGCAATCAAATACGTTAAGAAAACAAAAACCATGTCGTGCTTATGTTTACTTTTTTTTCTATTTTCAATAGGCAATAGTAGATGTTCTCTCTAATACCAAATTATTCTTAAATCCAAATCAATTGACAGACATAATTGTTATCATGATGTATTAGGATTTAAAATATTTAAATAAATTTGTTACGTAACGATACATTTCGTTAATATTTGGAAATAGAATTCCGAATAGCATTCAATATCTATTCACTATTTGTTGTACAATAAGGTAACTATTGTTGTATCACTATATGAGATATTGTCAATACATTGAACATAAGTAAACGTTGACATATATTGTATGAGGATACACATGTGTTGTGAAATAACTCATTGGATTGCCTACCTCGAACATTTCAAAACCGTAGTCACACGACTACGGCTGCCGTAGTATATTTATTTACAGTAAGATGAACTTATTTTGTTCAGGTCTAATGACTCTGGGGATTTCATAAACTTTTCAGCCGTTCACACCACAGAGGCAGAATTAAAAAAAACAAAATCTAAGAGCTCTCTCAAGGAATTTTTCATTCAATTATCGTGTCTCGAACTGTGGCAGAAAAGAAGTCGAGCGGAATCAGTCAGGCAGGGTACAATATTCTCTTTTTAATTGATAAACTGCGTCAATCGAAACGTTAAAATGTGTAATTTTAAACCTGAATTTTCGACGATTACGTTTCTTCAAAAGTTGAAGTTTCGTGACATAAATTATTCAAGGGGCGTCGAACTGAATTGTTTTATCCTCAGTAAAAGTTTTTGATGCTTATGGTTTTCCGTAACGCATTATATATAAAACATTTCTATTTATGTACTTGCGAAAATAAAGAAATGAAATTCAGTTTATATAGTATTCTAAATTATATCTAACAATGCTTTGTGAACAATGCACGTTGTTCGAACGATAAGGCTTGGTTTAATGCTCATTCAATGCCCCGCAGCAGCGGTTGGTGAGAGTTTTGATAATCCGAGCGGTCATTAAAAACTGGCATTCAATCGCTCTCCGCAAATCCCTAAAAATAATTAACGGAGAGATATTAATTCATATTCTATTAAAACGGTTCTCCGTTGGATTCTCGCGATCCCTCGAAATTTACTTTAAATTGGTCTCATGTGGGGTTTACGCATCTTTAGTTACGTGGTGCCCGCGAAATTAGCGAAATGTAGGATAAGGTGTAATTCGCGTTGGGCGGGCGCGGGCGGCAGCTACAGGGTGCGCCGCTCCGGGCTCGCTCTCTACCGCCCTCTCCCTTCTCCTCCCCCCACCTGCACCGACCGACCATCCCCTCCCCCTCCCGCAACCCGCCCCGACTCGCAGTCTCACCTACGCTGTGTTGTGGAATGCACGTTGATGCTCAAGCAAATCTACGCATTGCACCGCGGATATTTATTTATAAATTTATGAATTAAAACAGGAGTGGATTTCAAATTTATTTGCTACTTTTTAGTGATCGAAACCGAGACGTTTCTCTTGTGTCGTGCCGCAATTTTTTTTTTGTTGTGAACATAAATCTTTGTGTCGGTACTATTGTTTTGTGAACAATTTTTACCAGGGGCTTTATTAAGAGTTTGTTTTAAATAGGTGAGTAGATTTTTTTATTATTTCGATAACTCTATTGAAGCTGAACTTTACTTTATAAATCTGTAAACAAGCTATTCATAGATTTTTTCTTAGAAAGGTTTCCAAACTTGCGCCGAGGATTAAAAATACTTGTACTTCAGTCTACTCCAGCGAATACAAACGACGGTAATTCTTTCCGTTCACAGCTGAAAAGATCGAGGTCGATGTAAACTAGAGTCAGAATTAGTTGATTACGATCATACAAGTGGGACATAGTCGAGTGATTTACGACTAGAAGATATTAAAATTTGTTTACATTGGATTGTAAATATACAACACGTATTAAAATAACAGAGAAAAGGGGATCAAACGTAGTAAATTGTATGTAATGTATTTATTTTGTTTTTCAGCTAAACTATTTTTTCTGCATATATGCCAACTATAGTTTTGTCTATTATTTTTAAAAAGCATTACTTAGTTGATAATTTCATATTCAAAACTTTTTCTATTCCTAGCGACATCTTAGAAAGGAGAAAAGTTATTCTCACTTGATTTTTTGAAGAAAATATGTCAACTTGTTGCCTTCCTCACGTTTTTACCAAGCATTGTTTATGGCTTGGGCTACTTATTGTTATGAGCGTATGTTATTTGCTTATATGATGAAAATAGAATCTAATCATTTGTTTGCAGTGTCCAACAACTGATAATTTTACAGAGAAAACTGTTTAGTTTACAAATGAATACATTTACTTTAATGTAGAATCATGCACAAAGAATGATTATTGTCAAGGATTTCTATTTTCCTACATACTCACAGAACTAGCTGAAACTATCATATTGTAGATGATTTAAAGGACAGCGATATTCATAAATAGAACAAAATATTGTTCAGTGTAGATAAATGTCTATATATTTAATTTTGTAGTCCCAGGAAATTACTCATGATTTGATAACTGATTAGATATGTACATATAGTTATTATTTAACAGTAGGTATATCTTGTATGTCATTATAAGCAACTTTGCTTAAATCAAAGTATTATTATATTTTCTGCGTTTTATGTTAGAAAAGTAAGAACGACTTTTTGAGATAGATTTGATAGTTTTTTCATTTTACTTTTGATGCTAGTTGCATATTGCATATCTTTTCAAACTTGTTGTTTAACGTATAATGCATATCTTTTCAAACTTGTTGTTCAAATGTTGTGGCCCTCTGAATGTAGAACTATGTATTTACTTATGTATCGAAAATAATGAAAATAAAAGTGACCTATTTTACGGTGTAATCAACCGACTGCGGCGCAGCCAAAAAGAAGGGTTATTATCGTTTTCGGATGATTAAGTTTTGCGAAACTTTTTAGATTCGGTCCTTTTTTTAAAGTGACCGTTTAAATTATTGTTTTTGGAGTTTGTACCTTAAATATATAAATAAAAATAATTTGAAATTGAATATAATAATATATCCACAGTGTGTCATACTGAGCACTGTTTTTTTAGTAACGATAAACATTTTACAAGCCATGTTTCTAGATTCTTGGTTACCGTATCTAATTAATGAAAAACAGATTTCCTCTACATAATCCTTTGTATTATTTAGATCGCTTGGAGTCACATTAAATTGATTCGTATTTGGTAACTATATTATGACCACAACTTCAAAGACAAACTAACATATTAAAGAACTTATTACCGACTTAGTCAATGCTTCCTATTTGGAGATGGACCTACCCACTTACTATTTAACAAACTAGTTTTCTACTAGTTTTCTTTAACCAATTAGAGACCTTATTTATTTTAAACATAGTTAAGAATCTTTTTTGGTTGTTTTGACGTATTTTGTATTGTTTATTGTTTTTTTTTTCATTTGGATTAAACTATTTAAAATATATAACTCTTTAACCTTTATTGTAATCCACCGACACAATAGTGTTCACCTAATTATAATAAGATAGACTGAGATCATTTATTATAAAATTGGTAATACCTAAGCCTACTTCACTACCTCCTTTTTGTTGGTGTCGGCTAAAAAGTGAAATATTCAAAGAACATATTTAAGGCGAAGCTTTCCTTCAATCGTAGCTCTTTCATAAAAATAAAAAGAGCCGCGGTTCAAAGGGATTATTAAAATGCCTTTCGACTATTCACTAAGTGATCGGAAGGCAAAGGAGAAGATTGCGTTCCTAAGCTAACTTTCTTTAATATCCAAAATAAAGTTTCCTCTCGTGAGATTGAGTTGCTCGTATCGTATGATGTGAGCCTACACTATATTTTTTCCTTTTATAAGCTTTTAAATTTCATAATTCTTCAGTATGTTTATATTACGAAAGTGTTGTGTTATAGTGTGTTATGTTAATTTAAACATTATAATTGATAGCAGGTACCAAGGCTCGTTAACGAAATGATTTTATTATAAAATCATAATAGTTTAAAACAATTTTGGTTTAAAAATGAAAGTTTTTGTACATTTTCTTATTTATATTATAAACGCTAAAGTTTGTTTGGATGTTCGTTACTATTTCACGCAAAAACGACTGAATGCATTTTAATTAAACTTAACAATAATATAGCATATACACCACAATAACACCAAGGCTATAATTTATAAAGATATTCTGTGAATTGTCCAAAATATATCGATAAATGTCAAGTATTTTAAAATCCTATTAGAACCATTTTGGACAACTACGCGAAAGAAGTCGCGGGCAAAAGGTAATGTTCAATAATTTAAATGCTTTCGGAATGTTTTTTCGTTTGCTATTTGAATAAAGATTATGGATTAAACAATTAAATGAACAATGAAAAGGTGCACATTCACATAAAAGTCAACATTTTTAAATAGAAGACGATATTGTTTTATGTAATGAACGAAACACAATACAGTGGGTTTATTATTTTTTTTGTTAAACGCAGAGACGTCTCAAGCAATATAATAAGGCATGTGTTATAAATATAACAGTTTATCCTCTTGCCCAAAGTTAATTTGTGTTAAACCCAATGTGTCTTTATCCTGTTTTCATATACTTTTCTCAATTAACGTGAACGGGATAGTACCTACCTATGATTTATAAGGTTCCCTCGGGGAATATCGTCTTCGAACAATGCGGGGATTAGAAAGACAATGAGAGACAGTTATTGTGGTTGAAATTACCTAAAGTAAATAAATAAATGTAGAAGTACTGAATGAAAAGCTTTCTTGCGAGAGGTGTCTCTGATATAAGACGACATCTGTTGCGCAGTGGTGTAAACAGTCCACTGCTACGCCAGAGGTTACGGGTTTGAATCCCGGCAGGCGCGGAACTTTGTCTTATTAGCGAGACGCATTGTTTCGCTGACCGGTCTTGGATGTTGAATTCTTTTCTATTTAGTATATACCATATCGTTGCTTAGCGCCTGCGATACAAGATTATATCTTAGTGCAGGGCTGAGTCAATGTTTGTGCTGTGATGTGGTTATTATTATTATTATTATATTTGGCTTTTGTTGGCTACGCTAATTGCTAATATCACAAAAAAGGATTTTCAGAAATATACTCTCTTTCCAAACCTTCTTTAGAAAGTAATGAGATAAAAATTACTGAGAAGTTGCCGCGACTATAA
Source organism: Choreutis nemorana (assembly GCA_949316135.1). NCBI lineage: Eukaryota > Metazoa > Arthropoda > Insecta > Lepidoptera > Choreutidae > Choreutis > Choreutis nemorana. The sequence continues at coordinate 7,958,886 of OX438600.1, forward strand.
TTCCAAATCATATCACTTAGTTTAAACACTAAACAGGAATTTTGCAAAATATGAAGCTTTTATGTGCAGAAGTTTGGTCTGTGGCGCCACTGGAATTCCAGCTATCCTGGATCAATAGAGGCTGATTCGTGTAATGTAGGTTTTGCGTAATCAAACATAAGTGCTTGGACATACCGGCTTTACTGGGATTTGCAGTGAGCTAAGTGAAACTTTTTCAATAAAAATATGAGCTGCGTTCCGTGCTTTAAACTTTGTGATTTACATTTTTTTTCTAATTTATCCCGAAGCGGAAACGTCGGCTGGCATGAACTTTAATGTAAATGTTAGTTTTTTTTTTTGTGGACAGCGTTTAAAATTTGCGTTTCATTTCATTCGTAACTTGTTAGGAATCAATCGAATTATTTCGTGTTCAATCTAATTTTAACTTCAAGCAATGTATAGAACATTGCGAAGTCAATAAACAAGCATTGAAGGCGCGACGTAATCTTATCTAAAAAGGGTTCAACTTGAGTTAAGCCTGAATGGGACCCTATTTGGTTAGTAACGCAATTTGAATCTTAATACTACGCCAACTGACGGTGGCAGCGGCTGCAAACTCAGTTTTCGATTGACTATATGGAAATTATTAACAATATTTCGTTGGTACCTAATGTAATATTAGTATTAACTACAGAGAAAATTCAATTTACTGCTGTTTTAACGATACATTTTATCATAAAATTATCTAATAATGTAAACTAAATAGATCCTTAAAGATTTTCTTTTATCTCAATAACATTTAAAAACCAGTAGATAGTTACCGAATTTGAGTTGGTATCAAATTTTGGAAGTGTGTGAAATGTATCTTTTTAAACATGTAAAGCCGCAGACAGTTATCCCTTAATTTGTCTTATTCCAGATGATTTTCAACAATGAAATATTAAGTTAAATTGTTTTCTTTTTGGACCTTAAATATTTGCATAAATGTAAGTTACGACGTTTGATCGGATCTATTTTGTGTCGTAACTATTAAAATAATCTTGCTTCTCGTTATTGAAATTTATGAATTGGTGAACAAAAAAAATCTTTAAATTTTAAAACAAACTCTACCCTAAGCGAATCCCCTTTAAAACCTTGATATTGATCATAGTTTAAAACAACATACAAAAAAGATTTCATTGATAAAACTAGGTCAAATCAATCGAATACCTGTTACTGAACAAATAGATTCGCGAATCCCGTTGTTTACCGGCACACCGAATTAATTCCCGGACATAAAACTAAACATACAGCTGTCATCCGCAATCTCTGCTCTGGGATAACCTCAAAACTCATGCATATTCAAGCCGTCATACTGCGAGTAGTTTGCTTGGTCCGAATTAATTAGAGGTACGCTGGAATGCTTACCACAAGCACGTTTGCCTCAAGGACATTACCAGATTACGCTCATATACGTATAATGCATACCATACATCAGTTAATTGAATAATTTAATTTGATTCGATTAGATTACAACAATAAAAGGGTAAACTTTTAAAAGTCTCTGTGTAAATATATGAGGATAGAGTGGTGATGTCTGAAGTACCTACTGATGACTAATAACGACATCCAGTAATGTCTGACCACACTAGCTATAAGGTGGCAATCATACGGCCCGCCTGATCGTAATTGCACCAACATGTAAGAGCATATGTGAGTATACTCTTAGCCGGTGCATATATGCAAATGTAATTAATGCGACGTGGTATGTATGTCACAGTTAGAGCGTTGAAGCAGATCAAAAGTTTTCCGTAAGTTTATAGTAGAAAGTCCGTCTTAATTTGCAGTTTAATTATCCTAGGGTTGCAATAAAACAGGTATCATTCAAACTTGAAATCTCACAACCAATCTCACAAGATTTCTAATGACACTACCAGGAACAAATGTAATTCTTACATTCTGCAGTATTTCCTAATTTAAATAAGTGCCTTTTGCTCTCCTTCCTGCCAATTTATCCCAAGAATGAGGTTATAACTTCCTCATTAAGGTATTGCTCATCAGAGTGCCATTGAATTGATGGAAAATTGGATATAGTTCTTTATAAGTTATAGGTAAACAAGCAGACGGTTTACCTGATGGAAAGTGATACCACCGTCTATTGACAACGATGCCCTTGAGGTCACAAAACGCTGAGAGCACCGACAATGCGTAGACCATGAGGTTAAGATGTTAAACCAACTACTACACTGGCTCTCCAATCCTTAGAACCGAAACACAGCAAAACTGCTTTCTGGAAGAAATAGAAAATAGGGTGGTACAAACCCAGAAGATCTCGCACCACCTGTAAAATATATATATATATAATTATGAAAAAAATAATGTACATGGAAATGAATCTTTGGGTAACAATTACACATTTGAGCCGTTTGGTTTTGAGACAGTGGGTTCTTGGGGTGCAAATTGTAAAATATTATTGTAACTTTCAATGTTACAATAAAAAATGATAGTTGTGACTGCGACGCTGGTCTGCATGTATCTCAAAGGTTGAGCATACGTTAGATAAGTTTAAAAGATTATCTTCTTTTGTTTAAATAAAATAAGATCAAACATTTACAAACCTTCACATACAAAATATATACCTATAATCTGCATCAAATCTTACAGTGATGAGTTACGATGAGTTTTGACGGCATTAAACTTCAAAGTCCACTTAAATATAAAAACAAAATTGGCAGGCTGAAAGTTTTCGAAAAGTTTGAAACAGGGTCAAATCTAAAGTAGCTTAGGGGAGTAACTTCGTGAATTAATTATACATTACAAAACTCTTTTGATGTGAACTTAGCAATATCGTTATCAATAATATCATTGTATAGTATAATAATAAGTATAAACTACTTAAAATCAATTTACTTAGGTAACGATATCACTTAAATCTTCAATCAAGGCTAGACGTTTTAATTTTTTAGTGTGTTTTACTATATTTGTGTATTGTAGTGATCGTTATATTAACTAATTGTTAGTTCATACTTTCAGTAGTCAAGTGACTCTTACATTGAATGACATTTGCTCATACATATTCTCATTGACGAGTTAACGAAACCCATTCAATATGGACCCTTCATCTACGTTTTTTTAAATGCAAATCCTTTTTTATTCTTGTATCCTACCGTCATTTGGCATATTTAAATGTTTTTTTCCACTTAAAAACGCCACTATCCACTATCGTTTAAAGAAAAAGCATGAATAATGAGTAAATTTGATATACTTTACATTTGTTTTAAAATTTGAACATTTTAAATCTAAAAGCGTAGATTTTACTGAATATTATAAATAACAAATCTATTTTTTTTGATGATGGTCGACTAAACACTGCAGATGTCTATTTTACATTATATTATTACATAAATGACAATACAAATCTCAACATACGAATGAATTTCAGAGACGACGCCATTAATGGATAAACAAACATAAATAGAGGTAGGTACCGAACTCAAGCGAAAACCTTTATAGTTTAGAATGTATGGTAATTTGTAGTTTGTATTTCGAATATTATGTCAGCACAATAGAAGTTCATACAAAACATAGCTAGTAGCAAAGTTAATAGCTGTTTTAATATACCTCATGCATTTATTGAAAGCATAGTATTCAATTATTTATAAGTTCAGTCCATTTTATTTTATCAATGTGAGCCTGAACTTAGGGAGGTAGAATACAAAATAATGAGATTCCTTTTATGTTTTGAAGTCGCTTGAAAAAGTCCCAAAAGGAAATGAATATATTTTCCCTTTCCTAAGATTCCAACTACAAGTTATAAACAAGACATTGCGATTATACATCTACTAACCCAATATAGAATAGATCGATGGATTGAATAGACACAGGCAACTCTCTTGTTTAGAGTTTGAATCGATTATTGTACCTATGTGCTTAGTATTATGTAGGTGTACATAATGCAAATACTCGTATCATATAAATTGTCAGACTGGGTAACGATCTCCTTTAGTTCAGTGCAATTTAAGCTGCTAACTTACTAATTTTGAATTTCGACTGTCTTAATTAACTTGAAGTTGGAATGTGAGTATATTAAATGCCTTGTGTTCTTTTTAATTTATAAGAGATCAAAGAAATAGTGGTTTCTAAAATATGTTTATTTTGCAGCTGTACTATTTAACTCTATCATTAATTGATCGAGATTTTATTTCGTTCTTATTTTATAAAAGAGCTATTAGTAAGTTAGTCTGTCGTAATCTGAACTTTTAAACCTCTATATTTTTTTTGTCGTAGTTTTTTTAAACTTGATTAATTAATTGAAGTACATTTATTTTATTTAATAACAGTTAGTGTAAAACGGCTTTGGAAATATAAATGAAAACAAATCTCGTGTGTATTCCGAGATAATCCTTTAAATTGCCATTTTATTTGCCATACAAGATAGATTGCTACATTTACAGGCGGCTTTCTGTTATTCCGCGAATGGGATCGCGAATTGCTTTTCAGACGTTAAACCCTAAATTAAAGTTATTTGTTACTGCTTCTTATACAAATATGTGTTTACCTGTCGGAGTGGAATATATATGAACAAACATTTAATTGAATTTTATCGTGATTTACCGCTTTGTTGTTAAAATATGTCTTTTTATATACCAGTTGTTAGTAGTAATTGATTCAATAAGGGGATAGCCATATTTTTTGTAACATGATGGTGTGCCAAAATTTTTTTTTGTCATGGCCTTTGCCATCATAAATTTTTAAGTATTTTTGCCAATGTTTATTATGAGGACTGAAATTATGAAACGATAAAAGATGATAGATGCAATAGTGAATCTGCCTACATTATCATGCTAGTACGGTTACTGTAGGCTCTAACAGGTTACTTGGGAGATGACTAAACGAGAAGCTAAATCGTCGTATTTTACTTTCTCCACACTTGTACAGCACTACAGATATTCACTGATTAAACACTAGCATTTTACTTACTCATGAAATCCCGTTGATATACACGAAAAAAGAAAATGAAATGAAAATTTCAGCTGACACTACCCGGTGTCACCAAGCAACCCCGACAAACTCCTATAGATTCTTCTTGATACTAACGATAATTTTTCATCCCAAACTGTATATTAGCAATTCATCGATCTTTTGCATTAAATGAATATTTCGAAACAATTAAGTGAAATGTGTAACGTATTATATACGTTAAATAATATCTTATAAATGTTACTCGTTTTAATTAGTAACTTCATAGCTTTATTAAGAACAATATTTGAAATCATATAACAGTAATTGGATATTTCTGCTTGCAATGTGCAAGACGTTTTGCGCTCTGTGAATTAATTGGTTGTTTTGTTGTGACTCGTACTTTATATACTGTTTTAACTTTTCATGATTGATTGAATGCTTATCTGAAATTAAAAAACGGTTATTAGTAGCAGTTATTGCATTAATCTTAATTCCAATGAATACATTCAGTTATAATGGAAATAGATTACAGTAAAGAATTCACTAAGGGCCCTTAAACCAGATAGACCAATGAAAAAAACCCTTGAAAATATAATAAAAATACAATACATACATACGTATTTAAACAAGCAAAACACCGCACTACCCTGTTACAACCTAGAAATGAGTTATGAGAAACGGAAGGGAAATACTGCCGGTTTTGTATGCAATATGTAAATGATCAGCAACACACTACTTTTGTCTATGCCAGTACCTACATCACGTATATTACAATACGCTACATAATCATACGCTTGTTAAAAATGAAACAGAATTTATATTTATTCAGACAGAGAATCAGGTTTATATCGCAGATATAAAATTGCAAAATAATTCAGAATCTACATTTTCGTCTGTTATAGATGTTCATTCGAATATGTGTCGGAAATTGTATCACAAGTTACTTATCTGCCTTTGAGAAGGTTCTGAAATCTAATTAATAACGCTTGCGTAGCTCAATGTTGCCATCCTTTGTCCTGCTCCTTAGTAGTTCGACCGACTGTGAACTTTACCGGCTTGTGTTGCCAGCTTCGTTAAAAACAATGGAACTGAGAAAGTTTTGGTGCATCAAAGGTTTTATGCTTACTTTGGTAAATAAAAAAACTGTTGAGTCATATGTATTGTTTTTTTAAGAATATTAAATAACTATGCAGTCGTTGTTAATTAAACTAAAGGGAGTAAATTTTCTAGTTTTAAATAATTATATAATAGTTTTCATCACGTTTGCTTATCATACTCGTGTTATGTTTAGACAGTTCCTATTTATTTTGTATGTGAAATACCTATTATATTTTTCTGCTAACAAAATGTCTTTTTCCATCCATAAATACCTGGGGTATTAAGCATCTTTTATGAAATAACGATCGATCTTTTTCGAACTAATCACATTGAAAATTTACCTCCTACAAAAACACTAACACACGCCTAAAGGTATATAGAACTCAGCTAAGGAGACGTTAATAAGGAAACTAATCTAACGACTCTAAACCTTGAGCTTTAATAAAAAGTCATTTTCACCTCTACTACTAAGGGTTATAGCACACCAAACAACTTGTTAACAGATTTTGCGCCGTATTTACTAGAGCCGTTCAGTAATCTTTCTTTGAATTTCCATAATACAACGCATACGTACTCGTCAGTATCGTAAATATCGTAAATGCCTTTTCACGTGTCTCCGGTCGCCGGGTAAAGCAAAGCATATGAACTTTTACACCTTTCATACGTACCCTTTAAGATGGCTGATTAAGGCTTAAAAAATTGCAAATTGTTTGTATTAGTATTTGTTTTTGTAGCTGTTTTTGTATTCCTTGCCTTTACAGGGCGATACTGTCGCTTAGCGATAACACGGCACCGAATCGGATAAAACCGGACGCATGTAGTTTTTGACCTCGGTGGCGCAGTGGTGTAAACAGCCTACTGCTACGCTAGAGGTTCTCGGTTCGAATCCCGGCTGGGGCGGAACTTCGTGTTATTTGCAAGACGCATTGTTTCGCTTACCGGTCTTGGATGTTGTATTCTTATCTATGTAGTTTATACCATATCGTTGCTTAGTGCCTGTGACACAAGATCTTACGATACTTACTGCAGGGCTGAGTCAATGTGTGTGTCGTGATGTGGTTATTATTATTATTATCGTATCGCCTCGGTTTGACAGCAAGGCAAAATGTGGAGACGATGACGTCCTGTTTCCAATTATATTTGTTTGCTACGACCATACAATTGATTCAATAGCTCATACAAAAGTTATCTAAGAAGTGCTCTAAGAACTATCAGCTCATTTCATCCTACAATATAGAATAAGGAGATAATACGAGTACTACTTCACATACTTATGCCACTTGTTGGCACGTCATATCAATTAATTCCTACCATTTGCCAATTCGCCAGATCTAGAACGAATATTTCTATATAAAATACCGTCATCAAAAATTATTTAATTTAATCTTAAGTATTTCATTCATCTGTTCGTTTTTTCTTGTATAAGCGGACTAATTGAAGTACTTAGCATTTTGTAGTAAGTTATAACTCGATTAACTGATATGTACAGTAAAATTTTATGTGTAGTGAGGTTGTACATTATTTTTCTACTATAATATATGTATGTATGAACAAATTGTAAAACAGATATGCCTACAAATGCAATTTTACACTGATTCAAAACTGATAAATCTAAAATTACATTTTATATACCTTATTGAGATAATATGCAGCTAGGTAAATTAGTTATGTAAACAGTATATAAGCGTTTACTTATATCATTCGTTAACACACACTTTGTGTTTATATTAGCATGAAAATAGGTGGGGAGGATGCGATACATAGTAATACATTGATATCAAGTATGTATTTTACTATTTCAATAGGAATTACATTTTACACGAAGAAATATTTACTATTTACTCGTTCCTATTTACCTTTATTAAATATTAACGATAAGACTCACCACATCAAGTAAATACAGAAAAAATAATTATACATTTAATTACATGAAGTCTTAACTAGTAATTGGGAATACGTTTATTTGATAGTTACATTTACTTAAAATTTATAACATTTTAGTAAAACCAAATGCTGCTTGTCTTATATGAGATTAAGAAAATAAATAAATCATTCACCAAAATTTTTATATCATTAGTCAAAAATATTTCTCTGCAATCATTTTCATTTTAATCTAAATAGGATTTTGAAAGATATTATTATCCTTACGCTAAAAATATTAGTTTTGTTTGATAAATCGGTGTTTGAGTAGATAATTTCATGAAATACGTTAGAACAGATTAAAGTTCTCCCCACAGGTGGTTAAAGCCCATTTATAGTCCAATACCTTCCATTCGGTACCAGACTAAGCCTAACATACCTTGCACTGAATTACATAGGCTGGTAGAGTGATTTCATTGTGTAGTGATTTTCAATTAGGCCTAGAATCTAGAATGTAGGTACTAACGCATCTGATATTTGGCATATTAATAGATAAGGAATATGATTTTAAAAGTATTTTTTTAAATTATAACATAATGTTATGTTACTAGGTTAAAATGATAAATTATTTAAAAAAAGTAACGAGAGCTAAGAAACTGAATGAAATAATTAATATTTCCACTTACGTGAAGCTTCCTATAAAGAAATTCAACTATCAAACTAATTCAAGGTCATTCCACACCTTAAATCTCTTTATGTCCTCACAAAATAGCCAGCAAGCTCATAATCTTCATTGCATGAGTCTATTTTTAAAAATGTAAACAAATTCCGTCGTTCCTGGCAACCGAAAGAATTTGAGATAGACAATGCACGCACCTTTTAAAATCAGTTTCATTTATGAAATGAAATTTTTATCACGCATAATAATGTTAAATAATATGGTGAATGTACTCATAGGTAATACAAAAAATAGCCTGCATAGAATTATATTAGTTCTGCTGTGTTGATGACAATGAAATCATTGCTGGCTATCCAAAAAAAATTATAAATAATTGGAAACTTTTAAAAATATTTAATGACAAACAATAGTTATTGAGCTCCGTTCTTCTAAGTTATGTCAACGTTACTTCAAACAATGTCAAAATCTTTATAAGAAAAAAAAACTTTAGCTTTTACAAATACATGAAATGAAATCTATTGAGAAAGAGTACTGGGCCTATCACTGCAATGCGGTTTCCTTTGTGCGTAATTTGAGTTTTTGTATATTTTGATATCCGTTGAATTATTAAAATTAAAGTATGGTAGCACTACTAGTTGCATTTTGAAGAGGAAATGAACGTGGTACAAAGTTTGAATAAACGGATAATAAATGAGCTGTGGTAGTTTCAATGTGGTTTCGATGTTTTAGGCTCACAACGAATTTGAATGAGGATCTATTGAAATTGGTTTCTGTTTTCATGAGTGTGATTTCACCATTGTTAATTAATGAGATGATGAGATGAGAGCGCAGCCAAATATCATTTTAATTAGATATTAGTACCTACTTCGGGTAATTTTTATATAAGATCATGGGCTTACAAGCAGACGGTTCACCTGATGGAAAGTGATACCGCCGCCTATTAACGCGACGGAGCTCTTGATGTCTAGAACGTTAAGAGTATGCGCTGCCCATGTTGATGAAAAGGTGTTTTACCTCTCGTGCCGGTAATTACACTGGCTCTCCAATCCTTCGAACCGAAACACAGCGAACTACGGCTACGGCTTTCACGGCAGAAATAGAAAGCGGCGGGGTTACGTTTGTGTCATCAATAAAGCTTATAATTGTTTATAATTTACCGGCCGGTTGCATCTACCTAATCCTTTTATACTTACGTTTTCGGGGAAAACATTGTATTATTCTGTTTTAAGTTTAAATTTATTATCGTCCATTTTCACCCAATTTATCTCGTCCTAATAATAAAGATAAAAGAAAATTAAAAAGTTTCTGTTGAAGGCGTTTCCAATTAATCCAAATTTACTTAAGCGCGTAAAATAAATAATTCTCACCTAAGAAATCGGTAAGCAACTCTGTGGTCCTTTTGTCAAGCTAAAATTACCGAGACATAAGTTTTAATTACTTTTTAAAAGGGACCTTAATTAGGTGTCTGAGAAAAAAATAATCTTTTTAATTTATTGAAATGAAATCAAGAAAAACATTAGCCGAATTCTGAGAAAGTTTTATGACAAGTTTGAAAATAATGTTATTTAATCTTTTTTTAAAAAAGACTGAATATCGTTTTTAGATTTATCATCTTAGCCCTTAGCGATAGATGCAGGGTGCAGAATGCTATCCGTTGGCAAAATATTGCAATCTTACTTCTTGCATATTGTGTACTCACGCTTGTATATATTGTTCATAATGCGTTATACTGCGAGGCAACAGGTGAAGTCTTAAGTGGAACCTAACAACCGTGAGCCAGGTCTCATATTCTACTGCACTCTCATGTTTATTGCAGAAACTGTAATTGGATAGTTCACCTTAATAATCTTACCGCTAGTGAGACAGGAGCATAGAATCTTTTATACTACGATACTACATATTTAACGCCCTATCTTATTATATTAAATGGGTAAAATTAAATACTATTACATATTAGTAAAATAACTCTTAAATAAGTCCTATCCTAGCCCAAATCACGTAGTTAACACATAGTTCCTTTTAAAACTAATTTAGATGTTTTAATTAAGAAACCTTGATAGCAATAGACTTGTAGTTTAGCTTATAATGACCAGGTGTCTTAGCCCTGCTTTTATTTATATAGAAAATTGATACTATAAAAATTCTAACGGAATACTTGGCTCACCGCTCATTCTAAACGTTTGAGTTTTTACCCGACTGAACGAGAAGGAGGGTAATGTGTAAACTATAAAATTTTAAGATGTATTGAAACAGTATTCTCAAACTTACAGCCTACTCTGATTTTGACGAGTTATTAATTTATCTTTACTCGATTTTGTCAAAGAAAAAGTCGAATCGAAAACTCACAAATTGGCTTCATTTCAAAAGAACAAAAGCCTATCAAAGGTCCCTGGTAGTCGTAAAATGAATCATTTCATTTTACCCCCTACTATCCGCACTTTGTTACGCCTTTATTGATAAACCAATAAAAACTTCACGACCTTTGATTGGTCAAAGGAATCTTTATGATTGAGGAACTGATTCAGAAATCATAATAATGGAAATTATTTTGTGAATGGCTAACTGTGTAGGTACCTATATACTAAACTGAAGAAATTAAACAAAATGGTTGTGTTCGGGTGGATATGGCCACCATACTTTTTTGATTGGGTGTAGAGTTGCTGGGGCAACAAGGAATGCGTATTGCAAAAACTGAACTGAAACTGCAAACGATCGGTAGTGGAATGTAATATTGTTTTCAGTTCGCCTCATACTAGGACTTGTTTGAAAAAAGATAACTAACACTCATTAGATTAGTCTTTTGAGACAATAGATCATGTTTGCAGTCCTACCTATTTCAACATTGTCTGACATCATTTACAATATAATTCAATAAATATCTCGGTATATTATTTTAATAACAAATTGAGAAGAAACCTTACCTCTGGCTCTGGCTGTGACATGGCTCAAAACTTCGTGTCACTTGACTAAAATGCGACATAATAATTTAGTCAAAATGAACCAGCATAATTAACAGGCACGTAAATACCGGCCTAGATAGTATAGCTTCATATTCCACGGTTAATAGCAAAATAGGGGCTTTTAACATATAAATCCAATAAAAGCTATCAGGAGCTTGAAATAATCACCTGTTGGTCCTTGCTGTTGTTAAAATAAAGACTGAAATCATTTGTGAAAAATAATTTGGTAACGTACCAGTCACGCGAGCTCTTTGTTACTACAAATTATATCAATCTACCTATAAATAATCCTTAATTTCCTTTACCTTGCTCAATTATTGAATATTTGTAGTCTTATGTTTCCTACTCACATAAATATTATTTGGGTGTCGAGAAAAAAGGTGTAACCACAAAAGTTTTATGCTGTTAGGCCGCGGAGTATGAGGTTTTTTCATCGGATTTCAATGATTGTAAAATTTCTCCTAGTCCATTTGTTACAAAACATGTTTAACTCGGTATGTTGTTTTAAATGCGAGCACACTTTATTGTATTTCATCATCTACTACACTTGTAGTACCTGATCTGACGTTGAATTGTTGCCACTCTTTTAAAAAATAACTCATTATGTTTTTTAACAATGTACACATGATATTGTATTTAATATTATATTTATATAAACTGACGACAATGTTCTACTCAGTCGATTGCATCATTAAGGTTCTCCTTGAAGTCTTAACGACGGATAATAGATGTAGAACTTTTTCTTTTCAACAATATTTTCAATCAAATTTTCATCTTCGAAGAAAATACTGCACATTTTTCAAGCTCATCCAAATTTTCAGAGAGCGTATCATTGAAGTACATATAACAACACATAACTCACAATACCTATTCTTTCTCTGTTTATTACTATTCATTAGATAAGTCTAGAAATTTCCATTACTCTGCTTCTTCTCGTTAAGGCGCATATTAATCAAGATTTCATCGTTTCTTCTCACACTAATAAATTGTTAACATTTGTTACGGACTGACTGACAGGTAATCTGAAAAGTTTGTGTAAACTTTAGTAATTATCCTTGTACAAAACAATTTATTTATTTAGATTGAAAAGTTTAACTATTCTTTCCATTTATTTTTTAAAGCGTGTTTGTTTAGATTCGTTCAAATTAGTTATTAGCTTCCATGGTGTCCACTTTAATAATTACCAAAAGACTCCAATTGTACATTAATAAATTAACTTTTTTATTACGTTTTTTTTATTACCTTTAACATCATTTGTAGCGTAACATTGAACCTATTCTGAGAAATTTTAATATCTCCACAAGGATTAAACTGCATATCTTATAATCTCTTAAATTTCTTACGAGATAAGTAATCTCAGTAGATACCAGATTTATCTACGAGTATGTTTATTTACTTTTGGCACCTACGGAATAAAATCTATTACTAAATACTGTGAAGTGTTTCTAGAGAGTAAGGTCGCCACAATCTTTAGAAAGACATGCCCGGTATGTACCAACACGATAACTGGTCTTCAAGTGTGTTTACTTGCAACCTTTTTACTTTAAAACATTTTTAAAAGAAATGTAAGTATGTGAGAAGGTATCGTGCGGACGTATGAATGACAGAGACGTTAATTAATTTGCATATTTATAACTCGTCATACGTAAAGAATGTGATTATATTGCCCTCAGCCTACTCAAGTTCTGTTTTATTCATGAGCTCTAAGTCGGCTTGAAGGAAATCGTTCCAAACTCCCAATTTGTTCTTTTTCCATCTGTTTTGGGTAATCGTCGACTTTTAACTTGATTAACATTATTTATGTACCTAGACGAAAATTTACCGAAAAAGTTAATTATTGAAAGGAGATTTTCCTTCATTAAACTTTTCAAGGAAGATATTGTCGTTCTCATAGATAAATGATTGGTCTCTGCTGCGCTCCGACCGCGACTACCAATCATTAATCTATGCTCGTTCTAAAATACTTCATAAATAAACCACAATGTCTCAACTAAACATCATCGGTTTTGTTAAAGCTATAATAATTTATGTTAAACGGTAATTTACCATAGACTATTCCATAGTCACTGGAACACGTAAGAATAGACCCTGGAAACATATCATTATGGATTTAACGGTCCGTTCGACTTTTGAAAGAGTATGTTACCACCCATAATTCGACTACATAAAGGTTAATTTAGCGTATCTAGAAACCAATATAAAACGAACCATTTACGATGACAAGGCGTGTTTGATCACGCGATTTTGACATTAAAAAAGTAATTTGTGTTTTATTCGCCAAAAAGTTTTAACTAGCACACCCTAGGGCTGACGATAAAAAAGTCGGAAACTTTGAAATAGCGTCAGTGAAGATTTTTTCAGAAATTTCGCTGAGAACGAACTTGTTTGCATAACATGATTAAGCAAAGGCCCAAGTAAATGGAAAATTATATGCATGTTATTTTCTAATGTTTTCTTGTTGATCTTCCTGCTTCGCAAAACGGAAGAAATAAAATTATAGCTTAATAAATATTTTTAAATGGCATTCGGCATTGAATAAATTTACTTTTTACAAACCTACGTATCACCAAACCAGCAAGTCTTATATTGATAGCCTTTCAAAATGTAAAAAAAAAAAACAATTACTAATTTCTACTCTCATCAGAAAAAAACAGATTATATCAATTTAAGGCGTTGACCTTTCATGGGATATTGTTGGGTTGTAGTGTCGTTTTCCTTCCTCAGAACATAAACATTTGGACCAAAGCACAAAGTTGATGTCAGCAGGGAACCAATCTTCGGGCATGTTTCCAACTGTGCTATTGAGGAGTATATATGCCAATAAGTAGCATAAAAAAGATCTTTACTGTTATAATTTTAAATGCTTGCAGATATTACTATCGACCGAGGATTGATTAAGATTTCAAATTTAGTCAGTGAGGAAAATGATAAATATCACAATACTGCATCGTTTTTTTCGTAAGTTTACAATATGACGGTAACAAAAACATAAATGAAAATGGCACTTATTTCATTCGAAATAAAAGCTCTTTGCATTTAAATCTTCTCTCGTTTTTTATACGTCTTTATGTACTTGTTCTAAGCTTTTTATTTCCTACAAATTTAGAACGAGAATATTAATATTGATTGGACTAGTTTTCAGTATCTTTTATACCTACATATATTAAATAATGATTATGTCATTTCTCCTGGTATATAAGAATACCTAAACATTTCACAAAGTATTTAACTACGTAATATTAGTTACATATTGGAATAGTGTTTCTGATCTAAAGTCATCGTTCGATTCTTATTAGAGTGGTGATTCTACCACATAATTACATCAAATTATGATTTATAGTATAGTGAGTATACTAAGCGACTACGGTTACTTTAAATCTTAACAAAGCAATTATTAAATATTAAGAAGGCAAAAACCTAGGAACAGTTACTACTAATCACAAAAATACATTTACTTAAAATAAATTTACAGCTCCTAAAAAGTTGAAAAGCAGAAATTTGTAGCGGTCGTGCTGACTTCAAATAAAAGTATTCTTATCAGCTAAATGTTGCTTCACAAATACACGACAGTAGGGAAGGTTGGATAACATACTAAAATCTGATAACCACAGCAGAACCGTAACTTACACGACTCATACTGAACAACCAGTGAAATGCCAGCTCTGGAAAATATTACCTCCAACATTGGTCTACCTTTCATAACTTTTCTCTTCAAGTTATAAGAGGTCGGATATTATATCTTAAGTACTAGTTTTATCAATTTATTTCACTCAAATCTGGTTTTGTTTTTTTTTTATTGGTTTTGTGTAAATTGTGATTTTTCTTTTGAAATCGGTTAATAAGTTTCGAAGATTTACAAGTACATGTAAAGTGTTTAATGCTCTCTAAAGTTCAATTCTCACTTAAACAGATACGATGTTCTCTTTGGCAGATAGATACAAAAACTATATCAAAAAGACAAAGCGATCCGCGAGTTTACTAATTGGCAACTCCTCAGGTAAGAGGTTTGTGGCTTAAGGTTCTTATGTTACTTGTTTGTTTCAGTTGATTGTCTAAAAATAGTATTACAGAGCTATATGATTAACTAAATATATTTTGAACTAAATTAATTCTTTTCAAAGAACGCCACTGTTGATCTTATTTATCAGGAGATGCAGCGAAGTGGGGATACATTGTTACATATAATTCTAAGTATCAGAATTTATCTATTATAATAATATGACATTTCATTTGCAATATCGGCTTTTGTACCAACTGAACTGTTACCCGTTATAATGAATGTACTCGTATCTATAGTTTTTGTTTGTACAACGATAAAGATTACGTAAATATGCGAATTCTTGTCATTCGTACCAAACGTGTACAAGTCACGGAGCCATGGATCGATACGAGTGGAAAAACTGAACAAAGCTCTACAGGTGTGCGTCCTGCGTCAATTCTAATAAAGTTAAAGCAAAGTATAACAATGCCAACAAAGATTATCTGAAGCTCTGATGAGACTGAGATCATGACTATTGCTATCAGATTGATTATCCCGGGATCCAATCATGTCTTTATTCGAAAAAGTATCAAAGAAGTAAAGTATTTAATAAAAATAGGATTAGGTTTTAAACTAGACTTTTCATTATCCAGTACTAGATTTTTGTCTGTGCTTTCAGAACAAAATTGTTTTTTTTGTATTTTTTTTAAATCCGACGTCCACCCAATAAATTAATTCTTTTAATGTGGGAGAGTTTTAAGATATTTCAAAATAATGCCTTCTTCATAAGCACTTTACCTTATTATGAGAGTAGATTTGAACACAACGTTCCGCAAAACTGCATTGAAGAGGACCCAAAATAATATTTGATTGATTAGGGACATTTTCATTCATGTTACAATAGAACCTATGAATTAAAAATTTTACTTTCAAATACAGATTTTTTAATTAATACTGACCACGAATAAGGTTTGTAAACAAAATTACTTTTCAATGAAATATTTTTTTCTCAGTTCATGTTTAATTTAAGTTTCTTGTTTTACGTCAACAAATTTAACTTCCGATATATGGTTTAGCTAAACTTGACAATTGAGTACTTAAGTCGCTTCCAATTCAATATTAATCATGTTTACTTAGTATTATCTGTGTATTGGATGAGTCAATTGATAATTATATTAACATATTTACACTTAAACCGACACAATATATTACTTATGCTTAAACTTATAAGCTTGTATTGTAGTGAATACAGAACTTTATGAAATACTAGCTTTTGCGGCTCACCTCACTTTTTATTTGGAATAGCATGGATAGTGTTTTACGACGGACTCACGAGCACATACAAACTTACAGCCTCATATCACCCCCTTATGTTTGAATTTCGAAAAATTCTGTACAAAAATTAGCTTTCTAGATATTTGTAATAACCCTGTTAAAATCGTAAAAAACGTCAATCTTTGCAAACTGCATATAAGACCGAAATAAGCAAGATTCCAATCGGGTTATCGGAATTTTTTCCGCAACATTTTCCTGCGGACCAACAAAGGAATTCCTTTCAACAAAAGCCTAACCCGTGTTATAAATTAACAGTTTATATTAATATCATTTATATTATTCATCCGTAAAACAAGTAAGGAAGGAGATAATCCGCAAAAACAACCCCAGTTTTAATGGACCGGGAGTTATTTCTCCAGAAATAATGAATTATTCCAAGTAATCCAAAGCAATGAAATTACTTGCTTACCCAAAGCAAAGTAGGGCATCTTTCCTGAGTAGACATAAACGCTCTTAAAACATTGTTTTGTTCTTCCTCGACAGTTTGTTTTGAATATAAATATACTTAGATGTGATTAATTTTTAAATGCCTACAATCGCCCTTCCATTTAAGTAAAATATTATTTGTACTAAGCGCTGTATCGGTAAATACCTCGACCTCGGTGGCGCAAACAGCCGCCTGCTACACTAGAGGTTCTGGGTTCAAATCCCGGCGGGGGCGGGACTTTGTGTTAATTGCAAGACGCATTGTTTCGCTTACCGGTCTTGGATGTTGTATTCTTACCTATGTAGTTTATACCATATCGTTGCTTAGTTCCTTTGGCACAAGTTCTTACGATACTTATTGCAGGGCTGAGTCAATGTGTGTGTCGTGATGTGATTACTATTATTTATTTATTTACACTTATAGGTATTTATATAAGGTAACTGAATCCTTAAAGAACAACGTTATATAAAACAGAGAAAGTGGAAAGTTGCCTGCTATAGAAATACAAAAATTACGCACATAACTACCCCTAAACTGATGTTTTTTCTTTTAAAAAGAGAAGAAAAATAACTACATACTTTATATAAAAGAAAGGTTCAAAATAACTATGTCACGTGCCTGATCTGACTTATTATGAAAGATACATTGCCATCTTTTCCTTTTATCGATATCCTGCACTAAAGATCTAGATTAACAAGAATTAAGGTTTTATTTTCGACATCGAGTAATGGGTAAAACCTTGTCTGAATTAATTGATTAAGGTGTATGATCTTAACCTGAAAAATCAAGTTTTTTTTTTGATGTTGTATTGAAAAATCATTCTGATTTCGGAGCAGTCATTCTAAATCGTTGGTTAAATCATTTGGTGGAAATCGGAAGCCTTTGTTCAGCAGTCTTTCTGCTAAAAGGATATTGATGTCGAAAGATACGCTCTTAAGTCAACTGATCCCGCACCCAACTGGAAACGCGGGATGAGTTGCCTATCTTTTTAATTTATTCTTAGTTTAATTAAGCGTTTTGTTTGCAGAATGTGTCGAGGCAGGGTTCGCAGTGCGGGGTAAGTGTGCGGTTGGGGCGGGATGACCGCTCCGGAGGCGGGGGTGCTCCGGGCACTGCAGGGGTACACCGCGCAGAGCGACAAGTGGCCTGGACCGAGGGTCGTCAAGATATACGTCGCATCCACTTTCCATGGTAACTAACAACCTTCTATTAGACACAATGTATCATTTATTACTATAAACATTCAATCTCGCGAAGACTGTCCGGCGGTAGT
The DNA here is from genome assembly GCA_949316135.1 of Choreutis nemorana. Classification (NCBI taxonomy): domain Eukaryota; kingdom Metazoa; phylum Arthropoda; class Insecta; order Lepidoptera; family Choreutidae; genus Choreutis; species Choreutis nemorana. The sequence goes on from OX438600.1 coordinate 7,977,417, forward strand.
TGTGATGTGCACATTGTTTTAAAGTGTGTAATCTGTTTACGGCGCGAACCATTTACTGCAACAAAGTATATGTATACGCGTATCGGGTATATCCGCGACTCTGTCGCACTACTGCTACTCTTTTTCACTAGGAGCAACAGTGGCGTCATTTTTTTTGTCATTTGTATGTACTCTTGGCAAAACTAACAAAAACCTTAGTCATACGGTCTTTTGAAATGGTTTGACGGTAGTAAGCAATGGCATGAACGCCTTTAGCTACATAATGATTTTGTTTTCACTGGTCTCATGCGGTTTGTGGTATCGAAATATTAAGGAAAGCGACACACAGGCAAATTGTAAGGGTACCTTTGTTGGTATTTTCGAGGAATCTATAAAATGGTAACACTAACTAAAAGTTTCGTTTTCAATTTTGATCACTGATTAATAAAAAAACTAATTGGATCGAACTCAATAAAAACTGCGTAGCTAGCTAGCTAAATACATGTACCTAGTAACTTTGACGATTCCAACAAAATCGCCAGATGTATAGAGTTATTATAAAATATATTGGCTTGTTGGCTGGTGTGTCCCCAAAAGTAATTTCCGGCTGTCTTGGCCAAAGTGGCCCGACTACACAGCAGCCAATCTTGACAGTGATTGAACTACGACGCGTCGTAACCTCAACATCTTATTAATCTCAATTTGAGAACAAACCTGACCTATAAATATCGATTGTCATTAAAACATAAACTCGACGATTAAATAAATTGCTATTTATTTTACCCATTATTATTGTCAACAAATCGTTGGGCAGATGCTACGAATAAATATATTTTGATGTGAGATGTAAAATGTTTACCTTCCATAAGTTTTGGTTTCGGTCAAAATGATGGTATTGATACTCGTAAAATTTAAGGTCAAACACAATCGTCAACTTAAATTAAATCAAATCTTACCGGTTCGGAATGCTTACCTACGGGGAGAAACCAACGAGGAAGAGAGCCTAGCAATACACAATTTATACACACACAAACACTACACTACACTCCACTACAACTCACTCCACTCCACTACAATAATCCTAAATTGAAATTATGAAAAAAAAGTATTACAGAGCTTTTATCTATATACACATTTTTAAACACCCAGCTGTGTCTGTCTGGTCACAATAATCTCAAAAACTACCGACTGGTTTCATAAAACCGGATTTCATCAATGAACATAGGTTTTTGGAGATGTTTTAATGTATAATTCTTTAAGGTTTTAAGTACATTGGTTGAAATATAACGACGTTTGTTCCAAACATCGGAAAACATTAAGACGTTTCGGAGCTCTTATCGAGAACGCTGCCTTATCCATTTGAGATATTTCAAAACAATTTAACAGATTGTTTTTTTTTTTAAGGGTCTTCAAAAAAGTCATCGATGGTATATGCCTATATTTATAAGATATTCTACTACAGCCACTTTAATGTGGGCGCAAAACAGTAACCAAGTTGTAGTCCATTCAATAATACAGATCTAAAATGATTTACCGAATAAACGGTTTTTGTCCCTTATCTTATTTAGAACGATTTCACTTAAACAAGATCTTATTTCAGAATTCCGCGAAGAAAGACGCCAGATCCTCGAACTCGTCGGCCCCGAGCTGCAGTCTACTTACGATGACAGATATATCGAGGTAACTTAACTAAACTAAAGTAACTTGTAAATTATTTTATTTTACTCCAAAGAGAACAAAAGATAAAATAATACATGGGATTTTTATAAATGTCAACGTTCCATAGTTCAATCATTTAAGCATAAAAACCAAATTCAACCTCGGAATAAGATATTATAAACAGATTTTTAATCTACCTAAAATTTTTATAATACCCCTAATAACTAATGTTGACACCCCTGGAGTAATACAATCGGAGATAATCGCAAAAAACTGTTTTTATTACCATTGACCTTGAATAACTTACGAAACATAAATAAAATTTTATGAGACTATTGGGAGAACTTTTAGAAACCAAAATAAAGGTTATAAACAAATTTAGCATATCTTTCATTCTGAGATTGATCACTACAATTAATGGACTTTGGGAGTAGGTTAATACGATAGGGAACTACCAATTTCACATGTTGGTACATATGGATGGAGAATAAACCTTAAAAGGTAGTTTAAGATATATTTGAGTATGGTTAGCCAGTTCTGTCAGTAATTTACAGGAAGTCATTCTAATTAACCCTGAATGACTGTCAAAAGCCATGTTTCACACGGCTTCTCATAATACATACAACCTTCGTAATTTTGACACAAACTTTTGGGATCATACCCATTTCCATAACGCGGAACTAAATTTGTTTCTAACTGCGCAATCATGGTGTCTTCGTTGAATCCCATACAAATTAGGGTATCAGGAATAAAACAATATGAAACTACAACTTAATTGTCAGTACAGAGTATGTGTTAGTGCTAAGTCGTACATAACTTACATTTCATGAAATATTTCCAACAGAAATGATATCACATTTTTACTGTGTGTCCTGAATAAAAACATCAGTTACATTCCAAAACAGCGGTGAAACTTTATATTTGGATCGTTGTACCGTGTTCGTTTGCTGCAAACCAACCGACGGTTGTGACATGAATAAAGAATCGTAAATTTCAGAAAGTGTCGTAATGTATAAGTATAGTTTTCAGTTTCCATTTAATGCTACGAACTACACAAACTCTGTAATGGCGGTGCGCTAACAACATCGAGTCGACTCCAACTTTGCCCGGCAATCGTACGTAACTAACTTAGCTATGTTGTATCTGTTTGCCAAATAATTAAGTCAAGTACGGCTGGGCTAGTTGGGTCTATGAAATATCAATACAAAACCAGAGTTACAGTTTCTTATTTAGCATGTTAGCTTTTCAGAATTTCTGACATGAAAAATTTGTGGTGAACAGCATTTATTGCTTTTACGTATTAAACAATGTATTACGTATTTAAAAATTATTTACTCAAAATAAATGAATCAATAAGAACACCACAGTTATTAGTTATTGTAGAGTATTTTACTATATAGATTATATAATTATAGGATAGAATCATGGATAGGGAGATCAGTTTTAACACCTGTCAGTGGCATGTGTATGGAAATTTGAGAGCCAGGACTCGCGAATAGACGCGCTTTTAAAACTCCCTTTTGGGGTTTATTCCGATCTGTCACCCTGTTAGCGAGGAGGGGACCTCCTTTTTTTTGAAGTCGGTTAGAATCCCATAGATTTAAGCTATTAAATGAATTAATAGAAGTTCATCAGTCTTAGTTGTTTATGCTTATCACCACCACACTACCGTTGCGTCTCCTCTGGGGGTAACCCCCGCGCTACATGACGCCGGGGTTACATTAGAACTGCTAAATCTCTCATAGGTGACTTATATTTTTATGTTAAAATCCTAGATTATTATTTTAATTATTTAAGGACTAACAGGAACACGTTGTCGTTCAATCTGTCCCCTTGTTAGTCATAAGGAAACGAATAAGACCGTGGAAAAGTGAAAGTTCGAAATGTCCACTCGTTGCTAACACGGTAACGGAATACACCCCTTTAGGTACCATACAACATAAACATTAAAAAAACTTGATTTAAAACTAATAGTAGATGACATTGTTTTGAAATTAGATTTCAAATGGAATATTAAATGGCATGGTCACAGTGAGATCCTTGAAAATATATGCGGTGCTTGTAAAACTTTTCTATCCCAAGGCTTTAGAGAAATTGAAGAACTAACTTAGAAGCTGCCAACGTAAACTTATGCAAACACTCGACTGGATCTTTGCCCGAAATTCAGAACTTGTCTGCAAATATTTCACAAAGCTGGTATATTAAATTTGAACCGTCTCCGTCTGTTTCGAGATCTCTAAAACTATCTAAAGGCTGTTTCCTGACGTGTCGGTGCGGTAGCGGTGCGGAATTGGTAAACTTGTACAAGGACAAACTTGAAATCTATACAAAGAGTTTTATTTGTGCATTTAGCTTAGTAATTAATGACTGATTGGAGGTAGAATGTTTGAAGTTAATATATCTTTCGGATTTGCGTGTGCAATGTATGTTTACGTAAAATTTCATAACATAAAAGAATTTGTTAATAGAAACATAATCAGAATATAGACAGGCATCTCAGTTTGTCGCAAAAACGGAAAAACGACTGCCTGCGTCAATCGCTAGTAATGACTTATTTATCTGGTTTAGTTTGAATTCGTGGACATGCACTATGGGACGGATGGCGGGGACCAGTCCAACCCAGCTTTACTTCGACACCATCTCGATGAGATCCGCTGCTGTCACCAAACATCCAAGGCGGGATATTTCCTTGTGAGTATTCCTTCATATTACATACAGAAGATGATAACTTTTTAAAGCGATTTTTTTTAAATCTTCTAAACGAAAAAGAAGATCTAAAAAAGATTGAATGTTCTTTCTATAGCAAATATAGACAGCTCTTTTATAATCCTTATTGTCACACAATCTAATCTATTTGATTTGATTCTTTGTTCTGAAAAACCAAATTATTTAGAAATCAGGACGACAGAATTTTGCAAACATTTAGATGTTAATTTAGATAAATTAAATAACGAGGATTGCGAAGGAAGATTGGATAATAGAAATTGATTAACTGCGGTTGTGTTAAATTAATCAAATATAATTCATTATAATTATTTTTGGTGTCACCCTCATATTTTTATAAATATGTTTATATTTAATCCCATGATTTGCGATGGTATAATGTGATTTCGACTTTTTTTTTTTGTGATAAAGTTTCTCAAAAATCACCGGATATTAAAGTTTAATGTACCCACACTGGTCTTCATTTAAGTTATAATTTTAAACACTAATTTTCATAACGAACTACTAACTTTTTTGAAAATTGATGAACTCCTTTTATGCAGAAAATTTCTTAAGGGAATCAGAATGAACATACAGATGGACTTTCGAGAATAATTCTGTTTTTCTACCCCAGTGCCTAATAGGGGGAGACGCGTCTTCGTACCAACCAGTCTTGCCCTTTAAAATCCCTTCTGCAGTTTTCGAAGAACTGGTGAAGTCTGATAACCTTCAAGCTTCCATCGTGAAGGACTGCTATCATCTCAATGAAGCTTACTACCATCTGAACTGCGATGAAAAATGGTGAGACATTTATTTTCCTTATTAGTAATTTGGGTTTTATTAACATTTTGAAGGGTTGATTTCACATGGATATGCCGTTATTTTACTACAATGATAATTATAAGGCACTTCAACGTTAAATTCAGTTACATTAAGAATTTCTATATTAATTCTTTCAGCTACCTTTAAAAAGCACTCTCAGAAATAATAGGATTTGTATCGGAAAACATTTTTTCGGTTAGTTTAATATTTCCCTAGTGTGTGCTATGGCTTATGGAGGCGGCGCGTATGAGTATAAATATTATTCGATCAATTTGTGAACCCTTTTGGAAACATAATCTGATTTTCAGTGTAGACGTCGATGTGCACTGCGTTTTACACATACATTTGATTTAGTAATTTTATAATAAATAGATATAATTTTATTTAAAGGTATAGAAAAAGCAGATTGTCAAAAATAGGCTGTTAAGTTTAGAAATTTGAACTTGAAGCTATAAATAATAAAATTGGCAGACTTGAAGTTTATTACAATACCGAATGATCTTTACTTCTAAATTATTACCGTAAAGGACTTTTAGACAAACCACATTCTTGACCGCTAGACTTTCAAATATACGCTTAAATTTAGAGAGAACAAACCTTGAACACCGCTACCTAAGTCTCTCCACCTTGTCCTTTGTTTTTCTTCCAAAATAATCCTGGTTCCAGTAATATAACAAACATAAATGATGATATTCTTTGCACAACGTCGCAGCCACAGTGTTCGCTTTTTAATGAGGTTAATTTGTAATATTTAATGCTTTTAGCAGTGATTTCAGTGAAAGAGATACCTTGAATTACTATCAAAAGATTTATTTATTTGTTATTTTGTACATAAAATATATTATTCATATGCTACCCATACATTCTGAAGGATTAGCTGTCAGATACGAGGATAGGAGCTACAATACCGTTACTTATTGTAATCCTATTTCTTTCTATGTGTATTGATAGGAGATTCATAAAAGCAATATCGATAGTAATATATTTCGTTAATTTCTGAGGAACGGGTCTCGAATACTCGAGGGGCTCGTAAAATAAATTATTTATCTTGGGATGTGCTTACATAAATATCGGTACATATTGAGAGGCCCACAGATTATATGTTATAGCGGGGACAGGGAAAACACACAATATAAATGGTAGGGTCTATCCCTTCTTTTGTCTTTTCTTTAGAAAGGGAATAATGATGGGAAAAGAGTTGGTTCTTAGAGAAAAATGTTAGATAAATGGAAACTGTGATAATGGTATGACGGAAACAGTAACAAAAATAATGGTTTCCTTTCAAGATTTTATTTAGTTTTGTGTCGTGTTGCACTTTGTTTTGTAACCAACAGATCTTTGTTCTTCAATACACAACAATTTAAATTTCTTGTAAATGCTTGTTATTACATACGCTAGATCAAAGTATATGACTTTGATCTAGAAATGAAATCAAAAAGCCGGTAACAGCCAGGTACTAATTAAAGTGAAATTAAATAATTTAACTAATGCCCACCAACCCGTATAGAATAACCCCCCCCCCAACGGCTGCTTCTCATCCATTTGATGAGGGTGGACCTTTGAATAGGCACTCTATACAGGATGGTTATACTAAATTAATTAATCAAATTATAATACATTTCAAACATCGAACGAACGCTGCCAAGTTACGTTAGCAAAAAACCTAACCCATTAATTAACAGTTAACCTGATTGTAATCAGGGAAATTTGATAAAAGAACAGATAAATAAATGTCGACTAAAAAGTATTTAAACAATCGTTATTTCATTAAAGCTTACAAAAAGATTGATAACTCGGACGAGTTTATTTTTGTCAAGGCAAGGTTATTAAAGATTGCTTTGTTGGAGACAATATTTTCATTAATCCTTTTTAAATTACCGAAAGTATTGTCTTTCTTTAAACAATTTATGTGGTTTTTGGATATTTTTTTGTATTTTTTTTTTGTGTGGCAGCCTCTGCTGCTACGTTATAGGTTCCGGGTTCGATTCCCGGTAAATGCGAAACGTTATTTGCAGATTGCTTTGTTTCGCTGACCCTCTTAATGAAATTCGTGTAATATTATTTATCTTTACAATATCGTTTCTGTTCGGTACCTGCGAAACAACATTTTAGCCCCAGGTTGAATCCATGTGCCATCCAAGTGTTTATTTTTATGCTTCATATTTTCTTCATTTGTACAGGTACAATAATTTACTAGAGCGTGAAGAGCAGAGAGCGAGTTTATCAGAAGTGCAGAAAGCGTTCAACAGTCTCGTTCTAGAAGCAGACAGAAATAACGAAGGCTTCAATAATCTGCTAAGGAGCTCACTTGAAATGCAATGTGAACTAGCGCTAGGTGAGACACTATATAAATAAGCGCTTTCCTGGATTTTAATATGAATAGAAATTTATTCAATTTGTCTAAATATACCTACAGAAAAAATATAAATGAATCCGTGTATAAAATGATATTATAAATTGAATAAAATTTACTTTCATAGAAACGAACTAACTTTTGCTATATTAAGCTTTGCACTACAAAACAAAACTATGAATTCTGTACAAACGCATTCGCATAGAGTTCGCATGTTTGTTTTACAAAAATGTAGTCTTTTTTCTCACTATAACTCCACTCTAAATATTGGTTTTTATTTTATTTCACGAAGAATGTTTGACTAAGCCTGTGTTGTATTTTACAGATGTGTACATGCACATTGTTTCAGTATACGTAAAAATTATCTTCTTCGCTTTAAGTACCTCATCCTATAAAGTATTAAAATATTCGTATAGATTTTTGTTTAATCCATAAATTATTCATGCGAGGATTGCCTAGGTACCTATCAGTTTTATTGACGTTCAAGTAATTAATTGGAAAGCAATAAGCAAACACAAAATGATTAAATTTATGCAAATGTTACTGACACAGTCTACAAAAAAGTCGGAAAAAATATTAGTTTGACGTTTACAACACCAAAGGTGTAACGTGTTCAGTTACCAGTATAAGCTTAAATCAATTTTATTATGAAGTAAGTAATCAAACTCATTAAAATTAAAATAAAGAAGAACTACCTATTTGGCAAGCACCGATATAAGCGAGGTCACTAATTAAACTATAAATCAATAATCTTCTTCTTTGTATGTCATGTTCTGTTTACCATGCGTATCATGTTTGATACTACGACTTCAATTGATTGAGCAATTTGAGTGATTACTGGTACCGGTACCAATTTCAGAGTTTCCGGAATAATGTTACCGATTTTTAACAAAATTATATTTTCTTGTGTATCATAATATTGTATTTTAATTTTATAAATATCCGTGGCGAACGGTACACACTACTCCCGATTCCCGGCTCAGTTCAATTGACCTAATTACACAGAAAAGCGGCAAAAATGCGGGAAAAAACTACTTCGTTTGAACGATACCTGTTGCGATGGAAATATGTGCCAATATTGATGAATAAACAACTATATTCCGGTAGATACCGGTATTTCTTTGCGCTTTGAAAATTGTATTTCGTAATTAGGTAAAGCCAATTTTACAAGGTGATGTTTGTTTTGTATTTGATTCTTTGAGTAATACAAACATAACATGTATTTTTATTATTTGAGTAATACAAACATCACATGCACTGAATAAAGTAAAACGTAATTATGTACTGTTTTAAACAAGCAATATCAATGGTACTTGTTTTCAGAACTTTTATCAGAAGGTCATCACCCTAAGGGTATGATTGCCGTGTTCAGGGATATCCCTGAGTTAGAAGCAGATGACTCAAAGCTGGCGAAACTGGCTACGAGTAGATTAAAACTATTGCAGAAAAAGATCGAAGATTCATTACCAGAGAGTCACGTCATCAGACTTGAGTAAGTTAAGGGTATTTTTAATTATGCATACAAATTGTTAACATAAAACGATAGTTGATCTAACTTTTTTTCCTGGTTTAAAACGACAGAAGTAATACCGTTGAAAAACGATTTAACTGGCCGATCGAAGCCAAGTCGTCGCAGAAACATTTGTTATTATTACAATTAAAAATAATAGCTGCAGTATTGTTTGCTATTTTCGGTTGGTAAAAAGATGTTTCTAGAACGGTTCGTCTTTAAGGTCTTCATCGGCGGAGTCGTCAAGGACAGATGTGGCATCAGACAACGAAGAGAAACTCTCTCCGTTCAGAGATCACGTGCTGACGGTCGTGGGCTCGCTTGTGGACGACAGCCTTAGCACCGAACCCGATCAAGGAAAGGGAAGAAAAAAGACTGTACAGGTAAAACCTTAAAATAAAGTTCCTAAAAAAGCTTATAATTATTTAACAATTCTTGTGGAGTGGATTCAGGAAAAGATCCTGTTTATAAAAGTTAAAAAATGAAAGTAGTTTTAGAGTGAAAATACCAACAGCAAAACTGTCAATTCTACAACTCTTTTCATCAGCATTTAAAATAACTAGGTTCTTATTCATTCGTTTAATTTCAGGAAGTATTTCTTGAACACATCACCCATCTTAGGATATGTATAGAACATAATCGTCAATATAAGGTTACTGATAAGCAAATAGAAAATGCGGCTACGAGCATATTAGGCAATATCAAAGAATGTTACGAGAATCGTTCCCGACATCTCCCCGTCTTAATATACGGGCCGGATGCATCTGGGAAGACAACACTTTTAACGCATCTCTATTTCAAATCCGAGGAATTATTTCCCAAGCCAGTACTGAGGATAATAAGGTTTTCCGCCTGCACCCCGCGATCGGCCTACAATTTGGAACTTCTGAGAGTTATGTGCCAACAAATATCTATAATTCTGAACATTCCCGAAGGCTATTTGCCAAAAGACGCCAGTTTCGATCCACTGTATATAAATAATTGGTTTCAAAGCCTTCTCAAGAAATGCGAGGAAATGGAGAACGAAGTATTGTTGATATTTATTGACAACGTTCACAGAGTTAATCCACTGGAATGTGATATCGTGAGTGGGTTGTCTTGGCTGCCGATGTCTTTGCCGAGGAACGTGTTCCTTGTTTGTACGACTGCAGTGTCACTGGAACTGTTGCAACTAACTCCCGCTCAAAAGGAGAAGTTCAAAGTTGAACAATGCTACCACCTGTTGAATGCTCTTGAAGAGACACCCGAGAATCATAGTTACGGAGACTATATTGATGGTGCCTTTGATAACTTAGAAGTCGTTTTCGGTTCGAAAGCTTTTAGTAAATTAGCAGGTGAGTGATATGACGTCAGCGTTATTACTTCCATTACAATGTTCTTATGACAACGCAATGTTTCCCTTTGTTTCAGGTTATATAACTTGTTCCGAGTTTGGGCTCACAGAAGTCGAATTATTGGAACTTTTGATGCCCACTAGCAATAGCGAGGCGGTTATTACATTGAAAGATGCCAATTTTAACTTTTCTACTTTGTGCGTTGCCAAGTTTATGATGAGTGAGTATTTTTTCAGCTGTTATTGAACTTTATTGGTATTTACAAAAGCGGAAATGAACGAAAAGGAGATGTTTATACAAAATACTCAAGCGGAGCCCACTCTAGTCCCTTTGTATAATAGCACATATGTAGCCATTCCTTTAGTGGACTATAATAAATCTTATATGCATTCTGAGCAACGGCGCACTCGATAAGCTTGCACGCGTGTCAGCTTGTACTCGTGTAAGTTGAAATATACCTAGTGCTTGCTACATAGAGTACAAATTTCACTAACATAGAAAATGTTTCTAGGGTCATTATTAGTGGAGAGCGTACTATCCGGCCGGAGCACGTTACGCTGGGCGGCGGCGGCGGCAGGGTCGCGCGCGCGCAGGAGGTACGTGCGCGTGCAGAGCGCGCTGCGAGACGCGCACTCAGACTTAGCCGCCTTGCATTTTGCACATTTCTTACAAGACACCGACGATACTGACACTTCTGAAGCTCAAGAACCTGGTAATTGAACCTTAATTTTGATTAGCAACCATTTGAATACAATTATTTTAAGCGATTTTGCTGAAGGTAGATTATGTTTGCCTAGAAATCGCCTATTTACTCATAACAAGACAAGTTAGATCCAACATAATTTGGAGTTCTACCTATGACTTTTAGTCTAAGATAGACATGCATATAAACTCTATAGCTCCAATATTAAATAAAAAACGTATTTTTGTAAAGGTTGTGTAGAAGATGACGACACTCTACTCGATTCGACTCCATTCCATTCGGCCAGCAGAACCGCTGCGGCGTTCACACAGCGCCATGTCGAGGAGTCCTGGCTGCATCTCCTATTAGCTGGTGACTTTTCTAAACTGAAAGACCTCACCGTCTGCAATTTTGACTTTCTGCTAGCTGCAGTAAGTATAATGTATTTTATATCTTCCTTTTAAATAGTGAAATGATTTTTCACCGTAATAAAAAAATATATTGATAAAAAAAGTTAGAATTTTATCTTTTCATTTAGCATTTATTATTTTGAGTTAATAGACGTAGACTCCACGTAGAAGAGTATCAAAAGCGTGTTTGAAAAGGCAATCCGGTATAAGTACAACATTTTGTATAGAACCTTCCACAAGCTCTCAGGAAGTGTCAACACGAAAAATGGTGGTCGTTCTCACCAGAAACATCTAGAAATGAGAACAATAAATAAAAACGAAACAAAAATAATAACTGGGGTTTGAATGGAATGAGTCGCATCTGTTGTAAAAAAAATTGATAGGCATCATTCTTGTAGGTAAAGTAATTTCCTAAATTATTTCGGCCTCGCCTGAAGAGTTTTTGATGAGATCGCAAACGGCTTTTGTGCTGAGTTAATATGAAAGTAAGGACTGTGATTCCAGGAAGGTCTCATAAAATTTATAGAAATTAATTTTAATCTTGTTATTTTCTTGTTTTGTTTCTAAATGTTTTTTTATGATTTTAAATGACTGTTGTTTTTTTTTAACACATCAATACAACTTTCGAAGACCTGAACAATAAGTAGGTACAACAACAGTATTAAATATTTCCTCTCTTAGTTGAAGAGCGTTGAAGAGTAAAATCTGTTATGTATATTATGTTTTTGCAGCTTTCTCTGCTGTTATCCTACTTATGATGTGAAGCCATCTACTGATTTGTTTTTTCTGAGAATTATATAAAAATGCTTTTTGTTGGTAGATGATAAATATTTGATTATATTAAAAATAAAGGTATATCATTCCATGGAAAATGGTTCGTTCCACATGAGTTGTTGCGGCATAAACGGTTGAACAAATAAGACAGAGAAGGTATTACGCTACCTTTCCTAGGTAGCGTAAAAACGCATTTAAAGAAAAATACGTGAAGCTAGAAGTAGTAAGCTCTACTACTTTGTTCTTTGTATTATAATTTTTAGGGTTTCGTATCTAAAAAATCGGTTTTTATTGTTTAATTTCCATTCCATTTCTCATCGATTTTATCCTTTTGATTCAACAACAATCATTTCCTGAAGCGTAATTAACATAAAACTTTAAAAAAATGTATTATTTTCCTATGAAGTCACGTTTTTGTCATTACTTGTTCTATGGTATAGAAAAATTGTATGGACGTTTTTAATCGTAGGTGCAGACCGTGACGATATCTTACCTGAGATGTATATTGGAACACGTGCGTTGCTACATTCTGGACAGAGACGTGGAATTGGTGTATGGAGCAGTCCGAAAGTCCAGCGATATCCTCACCAGGGACCCGATGCAATTGGGAGCACAGGTAATAAAGTCATATATTTTACCACCAATCATCAGTCTTGCACTTCATACTTTATTAAATGCGTATTTTTTTATTTCATATCTGCAAATTTTACAAAGTGCGCAATTTCAATGATAAAACTGTGAAATCTCTGAATTTTCATTAAATTAAAAGCATATTTGACTTTAATCAAATAAATGGCAGGCTTTCTATTGTTTCCATTACTGAGCAATCATTTTCCGTCAAAGATCCGTTTCAATACAATTTTGTTTATTTGAACAAAGGATGTTCCAGCTAGATTTAAAGTCAGGAACCCCTTCTCATCTAACAATGACTTTTAAATATCTGCAAAGTCGCAGTTGACAGACTATTACTAGTTTCTTCAAAGTCCGTTCAAGTTTTCTTGCACGGAAGATATATACTGATAAAATTAGCTCGCTGAAATAAAACTGTTTAAAAAGTATTAAAATAGACATATTTCTAAGGAGTATTTTTTATTGTTAGCTCATTGATAGCAAAAATTATAAAACAACTTACAAAATTTTGTTATCTGAAACTGGAAACCTACACAAAAGCATTCAATGGTTTGGAATGGACTTATTTCAAATTGTAATATTCATCGCAGACATCGTAGGCTTCTTGCTGACTACGCCGTAGCTTGCAAGCAACTTTGACTACGCTTTGTTACTACGGTTTTATTCTGTGCTGTCAAGTCAAAAGTTTTTAATTTATCTGTTTATTTTTCTCCGTATTTAACTCCGTAGCTTGAATAAAATATATTTTATGTTTGATATAAAAGCAAAAAAAGGAGGTAAAATAAGTAAATGCATGCATTTATTTCAAAAATGGAAAGTAAATATTTCAAGTTCAGTTAAATAATACTTTAGAAGGAACAAAGATGCCGTTAAATCTTTAAAATACGTTTTAATCCAAGCTCATTCAATAAATCAATCACCTAACCAATAAGAGTGAATTTCACTTGAATAAAGTACTTTTCTAACAACGAGCAAGCATATTGAATTTCGAAAATACCTTTGCGTAACCTAATTTGCAATACGGTCCCGAGTCGATTGGGCTCAGTTTTTTGCCACTAAGAATATGTCCCTAACGACAAATACCTCTCTGGCGCGCTGGGCCATGAAAGGGGCCCCTTTTTCATTGCTGTTGTTACATCACTTGTTAGTAGGTTATGGCCCATTTGTAAATGCTCAGCGTAGAAATAGATTGTTATTGCCGTGGAGTTTCTGAAGATGGTTCTTTCTTTTGAAAGACAAATTGATTTGAAATAACTTTAAATGTTTATTTCAGTGTATGTGTGTGTTTTATTGAGACTGACAGTAACATTACATGTCCCTTTATTTTAGTTTCTTAGTTAAATAGTTCGCAAACTAAATTGACATCAGATTTAACTTGTTTTTCGTTTCTGCTGAAAAAAATCTGACGTAAGACTCGACAACGACAACACAGACAGTAAAAAATATAAAGAAGGGAAAACAACAACAAACGTATAGAAAAAACAGGGGTGAATAAGATTTTTGAAATAAGAAAGAGATTAATTGTTATAATTAAAGGCATTGCTTTGTTATAGATAATTGCGTGGTTGCGGCCGTCTGTGGCACGGCGTGGCGTGCTGGCCACGTTGGTCACCGCTGCCATGGCATGGTGCGATGGTTATGACAAACCTATCCTGGTCCCGCTTAATGGATGGTGAGTTACCCTTTATACTGCAATCATTACATATCACGAAGACTGCTTGGCTTTATTTGTGGTTAAACGTCTGCTGTATTGTTCTAGTGTCCGTTAATTATTTTCTTTCACTCTAAAACGTATACGCCTGATAGAAATAACAACAACCTTAGTCAAACCGTCTTCACGAGATGTAACGAATATTATAATAATAATGTATTTTATTCAGAAAATCATAAAATAGTAGGCAACAAAAAACAACTGGATATCCAAAATGTCCTAATCCTCGGTGTACCTGATGACGTTTGCCTCCTCTAATGAATGATCAGTCCTAATCTGGTTCACAGATGACCTCAACTTTAATTCATTCAAAATAAAGTCGTGAGTCATATATAGGGTAATATGTTTATGTTCCATGTATTCAGAAATTGGAAAGAGGTTCAGATAATATTTTTAATTAAAATCCTTTGGTTTTGAATTGCCCCGAAGATATTTGGTTTACATCAGATAATGAATTCCCATATAATTGTGCTCGATGAAAAATGGTTAAATATTTTAAACAAAACTAATTATTGAACGAAATGAAGTTAAACCTTCATAATTTGATAGATTATTCAAATTCAGTGTCGATATCAGTAAAGTCGGCGATTATTAAAGTTAACTGCTTGTTCATTTATTTTCTTGATTCATTGCTGTTTATTTAACTTTTGCGTCTATTTAATTAAAATATCTTGAAGTTTTCATATTTGTTTTTTCATTTATCTTTACTTGAACTTTCGATTGCGTCTTAATTAAAAAACTTCAGGTCATGTTTTACTATCTCCACTATTTAATGTTTTGAGGTAAAAAGGCGGAACGAATCTATCTAAATTACTATTATCTTTATAATTGTGTTGGCTTATCTTCGGTATTCGAAGGAAAACATTCTGAAAATCCCTAACTTTCACTCAGCAACAAGAAATCGTGGGATTACCCGAACATTAACTGATTTATCTTCTGTAAGAATCGAGATGTTTTATTCGTTAGTTACGGGAAATTGCATATACTGATATGTGTGTGTGCACATTTTTTAATAAATAAGTTAACTCAATTTGTTACTCCATTATTTGCGACATCAGGATTAAGTTTTTTTCTAGCTAATGATATACCTAGTCAGGTCATAAATTCTGTCACATGTTTAATATAAAATAATTGAAACAAGTTTATTCATTATGTTACACTTGACCTGAATGACCTGACTGTGTACATTGAAGTTAGTCTTAAGGGTTATATAGATACAAGAAAGATAAAAATATTAGAAGCTGAAAATCTATTCGAACTATAATTTTAGATTATAATAAATTATTACCCTACTTTTGGGTTTGCCGTTGTTGGGTATGATCCGGCAATTTTGTATAAGTTTAGTAATGGCCAACCAAAAATGTAAATAATGTTGGAAAAGCTAAAAAAAGATACTTCCCGAACCCGAAATAAGTTTCCTCAAAGTTTTCCTTGTTCATGTTTTATAGAAAATCTTACTTCAAAGGTTGACGAAGAGTCAGAAAAGTGTGATTTTACTTTGTAATAATAATAAAAAGAAAAGGTTTTGTGTATTTTTTGTGAAAACGTATAAAACGCTCTATATATAATCTCTAGGTGGCAAAAACGAACACCTTTCACCATAAACACGCGTCCACAAAAAACCTAACTTCCCAACGTTAAATTATTTTATTAGCGTTGTTGAAAGAAACGTCCAGGTACTTCCTGGTTTCAGCGAAATTACTTACTATACACTTATCTCTTTAACTCATATAATTAACGTACATTAACTCACGCCGTAATTAATCCCTCGAGAGGGGTAGGCAGAGGTGTTACATCCCGCATTTTACATGTTTATATTGAGTCTCAGTGCGACAGATTGCGAATCTGTCGCCATTATCGGGGCGCAATGAGAAACAGCCAGCTGCTACGTACGGCAAAGCGAGACTCGAACCCTCCAACTGTCGGGTTGGGTCGGTTGGTTAACCAAGGCACGTAACAAACTGAGCTACCACGTCCTCAAAAACAATAAACAACAATGAAGATATGAACTTTGTAGTTTAACTGCAGCTTTACTTTTGTAAGATTACTATGGCATGTTCAAGGAGACCTTTGCTCGGTGACCTAACTAATGAACTAAGCTACTCACTAACAAGACACTCTCTTCATTAATTAAATTAAATATCAATCTTAGCGGGGGTAAATTTATCTACTGCTTAAAATAAGTTTAAGAATAAATATAGTTGTAGCTATTTTAGTAACTAAACTTTTGACAAGATTTCAATCTATAACGTAAGCTTGAAACTAACTGACATACCAATGTAATACAGAAAATCCTGATCACAAAGCCTTGGAGATATTGGGAACAGACAAAGTCATACCAAAACGGATTAAGGTCCGTTTTATCGAAATAAAATAGTTCTGTTTTTTTGTTGATGTAAAAACGACCTTTGCTTAAGTAGAATTAACTATGAAAGTAAGGAGTTCTAAAGATAGAAGTTTTCCCGGAAGGTACTTAGACAGACACGGGCAAGTTTCGCCTCTAAAGATTTCTCGGATATTATTCAACTTATCACAAAGATTCATATCACAAGTTACTCTAGTTGGATGACTTGGTGAGAGAAATTATCTTTATCTTTCATTATCTTCCCGGTTTCTTTTCAAATGAGAATTGAACTTGATCCTACGGATTTTAACTATCTATTTAACTTAACAATTGTTTTGCATTCCTATTGAAATTTTGTATTTTGATATTTAATATCTTTCTTCGTTTAGGTGTGGTTCCTTAAAATGCACTAAATCTTATACCTAGGGATATCTCATTGTAGGGAATATCTCAACTTACTCGTAAACGACTTCTGAGTTACCTTTTTTTTAAATTTAACGAATAGTCTCTTTTCGGAAATTCGACTTACGCAAACATGTTT